>CM045908.1:2466314-5424902 GCA_025169955.1 Salix arbutifolia
AAAAAGGGCAGCAAGTTACAATGATTATGAATGGAAGTCCCTAATGAATTAGTTTCAAAATTTTGATAAGGTAAGTAAATAAAATAGTATACAAATTTAGGCTTTGGCGTAAAATTATATATGTTATTTAGTTTACAATATCAAGAGTAAATTTCAATTAAATTGTTAAATCGAACTAAAATTCCACGAGGATTCTTCTATGTTATTTTTATATATTATAGTAAAATTCTAGATCAATCATAGTTTTATAAAACCTTACGATAATGTTAATGGCTGGATAAATAAATAAATAATAAATACATAAATTTCCTATAGTTGAGGATTTAATAAAAAATAAACAAGAAAGGTACAACATTAACGATAAGGTTATAAAGCGAGGAGAAAATGTATAACAATTACAAGAAGTTTTAGCACCTCTTTCATTATTCGAAGAATAATTACACGTCAAATAAATAAATAAAAGAAAAATAATACATAAAGATAGAAATAAATCCAAATTTAACTGTAAAATTTAATGTACATTCACCTTTTATTAAATTATTTTACATAGACTGCATGGATAATGTGATAACCCCCCTTATTACTCTCCTCCAACAGTTGTGATAGCAGCACCAACCCCATATTTTCTCTCCTTGTCTTAACAAGCGAAACAGCCACAATAATTCGTTTTGACTTTAAGGTTGTTTCTCATGAAGCCATGGACTTCACCTCTGACATGACTCCGTTTAGATATGTCATTAATAATAAATCTCTTTCAAATTTTGTTGTAATATTTTTTTATGAGATTATGATTTATGGGTTTTTTTTTTTGCTGGGTGATACAATTTTTTTTTATGCGAAGAAACTTAACTCTCATAAAATGTATTTTATAGGTCCAGATAATCGAGTAAAATCTTTTATGTTGCAGACTCTTACAATAAATGTATATTTTAACTCAAACTCGAGATTTGTTGTGTAGATTGTTAACTCTCTGTCATCACGTTACGTCTAAGGAAGACAGGTGATACAATTCTATGATCTGAAAAAACTCAAGATTTGTTGTGCAGATCATCAATTCTCTATCATCACGTTACGTCTTAAAAAAACAGTTGATACAATTCTATGATCTGGAAAAACATCAGTTACTAGAGATTTGGAAAGGTTTTGGGAGTTTACTGATGAATTTGAAGTACATGAAAGTTTTTTTGGAGAACTAAGAAGAATGGAAATATATCGTCAACATTGAATTTCTAATTAAATTATTAAACTCGTGGTTCTAAATAATAACTTTTTAATATAAATCAGGATTATAATAAAATAAATAAAAAATTTTAAAATAGTGGTTCTCTTCGAACCACACCATTTTCTCAGAACTTTTTCAAACTATAATTTTTAAAAACATTTATGGTACTGTTTCATTTTTCAAAAAACGTTATATAATGTTTTCGTGCATTTATGTCTTCGTACTTTGCATTTAATTATTTCAGTTGCGATGACTTTTCTGGTTTGCGGGCCAAGCTATGTATTAAAGCTAATATATACAGGCATGAATCCTGAATATGTACTTAAATAATTTGAAAGAATGAATGGTATCCAACCAACATCACTAAAATGATGGTTTGAAACTATGGTTTTCATGCAGAAATATATTAAAATAATATATTTTTTACTTTTTATAAATTATTCTTAATGTTATCATCAAAGTTGTTAATATCATTTTGATTGGTGTTTTATTTTTTCAATTGGAATGAAATTTTTCGGTTTCAGAGTGTTTCAACGTGCCGTTTTGAAATTGTACTATTTATGTATATATATATAATTAAATATATTAATTCAAAAAAAATTAGTTCAAATCCAAAAATAATATTATTTAGAATTATGCAATTTAATATAAAAAAATAAAAAAATAATTTTTCTGAATAAAATTATAAACATGTATAATATTACGAGAATACCATCATCAATCTCACAAGGTTACATTCTCTGATTGCTCTAAAATTTTAACATAATATATATAAATATGACAAGAGACTCATCGTAAAAATTCATCTTAATCTAACGTTTAGATTAAGATATATGATTGATATTGTAAAATTATTCATTATTTAAAATAAATACTATTTGGCCGAAACAGAACTGACAGAACAAAACCGGTACGTTTCAGTTGGTATTTGATTGAAAAATCCAGAACACACTGGAATTTAAATCGAGATAAAAAAATGACGTCGTTTTGTCTTGTTTTTTTAATTGGTACGAAATGTTTCAATCGTTTCGGCTGAAATTGAATGAAATTAACAACTATGATCATCACATCAAAACAATCTAACAACATAAAAAATAAAAATACAAATTTTTCAAAACAATTTATTCCCAAACATGTTATAGAACCTTTTAAGAGCACAAAGCAAAAGGACCAATGGGATCTCCAAGCATTACGAGGAAATAAAATTTCATTGATTGGTACTTATTTGTGTCACGTATGTCGGCTTCTGTGAATTTATTTATATATTATTGGGTGCACTGTTTTCAGTGACAACACATTTAAATCTTTAATTATATGTCGATATGCATAGGTTACATGTTTAAAAAGAGAGTAAACAATCTTCCTAATCAATATATATATATATATATCCTCATGCATATACCTTCTCTCTCTCTCTCTCTCTCTCTCTCTCTCGCTAGATAAGTACATGCATGTAGTAAACAAAATTGAAAAAGATTCATTACCTTTCATCCACAAATTTAAAATCTGAATGACAATGCCCCGCTATCTCAATGAAGGATTGGAGATCAGATTGTCTGCATAATTTGAAAACTAGTTAGTCTCTATAGATTGTCTAATGGAGTTTTCAAGTTAGCAGTATGTCTATCTCATTTCCTTGTGATTTATAATGAACTAACCAAAATAGATTCGATCGAGTTGATGGAAACAAATGTCTTTCTCCAAAAAATTAGCTCACTAGCTTGTCATTTTGATAATAACACGTCTTTTCTTCCAGATTTCCATTTCTCTCTTCATTTTGATCATCTCAGAATATGACGGGCGCTTCAAAATCCAGGGTTTTGGAAACAAAATCAAGATAAACATTTTGGAGATAAGAGGATTTTGTTGAACCTTTTTTTTTCCCGGACAATGCTTGAGATTTAATGATGAATCTTTATTTTTTGTAATTTGTTTTTTACTTGTTTCATATAACATGATTGAGGTTTTTTCATGAGACGTTACACATGATCAAAATTAATAATATAAACTATTATTAATTAAAAAAATCTATAGTAATCAAATTAAGATCTCTAAAGATTAAAATCCCATTTTAGTTTGACCGGTTAAAAATCTATAGAACATTTAGAATTTATCGAAAAGAAATAAAAAATAGAATTTCTTTCTTATTACTAGCTACATCCCGTATCGATCTCTTCCACAACTTAGTAATAAAAGCAAGGATGGACTGTAAGCAAAAATAACCTTTTTTTACGAAAATATCAATTTAAATGTAGAGGATTTAATTAAAACATGTTAAAGTAATTTTATCTCAATACCTAAGAGATGATGCAAGAAATGTCATTGAATACCAAGAGGGAGTTTCGAAAATCCCATATCTTCTTTATTTTTCCTAAGTTTATCGCCTCACTGATATAATATAATAAAAATGTGTCTCTATAAATTAATTAAACATGGAAAATGATTTACAAACTCAAGCAATAATAGGTCCAAAGTTTACTAAAATCCGATCGAACAATTGAAGATTTTTAATTTGGAAAAATTCACTTTTATGATAATGAAAATATAAATTTTAAATAATTAAAAATATAAAAAAAAACATAAAATAATAATAATAATAAGCACGTAAAATCCAATATGTTAGCGGAAATCAAAGAGAAAATGAAAAGGGTAATCAAACATGCCAATCTTGGCATTGCTAAACCGTAAAGCGGTTATATGTGCTTTTCATGCACTCCCCCACACATAAACCTAACTTGAGCCCACCCAATCGCACGTGCCAACCTTCCCTCTTGCGTGTAGGCTTTCCTTATTGCCAATAAAATTAAATGAAAATCATCCTTTAATTTCCTCATGTATATGAATTAGCATATACTACGTGATTAGCCTCTATTTCGCTGCAGATTTGAGCTGAAAACTAAAAGAATTAAATAAATAAAAAACATACATGTTATATGAAAATAAATTTTTATTTATGAAATTAAAATTTAATGGATATGAAACAATGTTTTTCCAAATATTAAATTGATAATATCTTTTATCGATACCAGTCAATTTGAGCTAAGTCATCAAACTCAGACCGTGAGTCTAATTAGAGCTAATAACATTATTTTAAAATAAATTTTATTTAAATATACAAAAATAAAATATACATCATCAACAAACCAATCGCATATTTTTTTAAAAAAAAATCAATAATGGACTGTAAAAGCAAAAACTTGCTAATACTATAAAAACACTAGTATACTCTTATTCAAAATAAAATAAAAATTAAATGATATTTAATAAAATAGTATCTAAAATATATTCTTAATTAATTTAAGAATTTAACATATTTATATATTTATAATGTTTTAAAATAATAATTTTAAAAATAAATTTAAATAAAAAAATCTAAAAATTTAAAGCAAAAATAGAACAGACTCAAATGCCTAACCTTAATTAAAAATCCTAGGTGCGAGTAGGCTTGGAAGACTAGGCCTTTGCCTGATTTTATTTTTTTTCCTCTTTTTTTCTTGTTTTTAATATAAAAAACTAAGTAATAGTAATCAAGGTTGTCAATTCCGTTTCGGTTGATGTTTCGTTTTTTCAATTGGAATGGAATATTTTTCGGTTTCAAAATATCTAAACACTCCTTTTCGGGGTTATATTTTATATTTATATATATATAAGTAAATATATTAATTCAAAAAAAATAGTTCAAATCCAAAAAATTATTTAGAATTGTGCAATTTAAATTTCAAACATAAGTAAAAAAATACGAGCTGAACTGATATAACCCGACCGACTTGATGAGTTCAAAGATAACATAACAAATTGATAAAAATATAGTTTAATTAAAAAAAATCAAGTTGACATCTTAAAAAAATATTGAAACAACGATATATTGAATCAACTCGAGTCAACTTAGATTAACCTTTCAAATGTATGACCTCCATTATGAGACCATGATAACCTTAAATAAAGCAAATCAAATCAAATTATAAAGTTCAATTCGTAATAAACTCGTTGTTGAATAATTAAATTGAGAAAAATTTAATTTAAAAAAGACACAATAAAATGATTTTTCTGAACAAAATTATGAACATGTATAATATTATAAGAATTTCATCATCAATTTCGTAAAATCATTACATTCTCTGATTTCTATGAAATTTTAATATAATATATAAATATGTCATGAGACTTCTCGTAAAAAAATTTCTCAATCTAACGGTCGGATGAAGAAATATGATTGATATTGTAAAATTATTCATTATTTAAAAAAATACTATTTGGCTGGAACGGGATAGGAGAAACGAAACCGGAACGTTCTTGCCAGAATTTGGACAGAATTTCCAAAACAGGTTTAAATTATAAACAATTTAAACACTGCGTCATTTTATCTCGTTTTTTTAACTCGTACGACATGTTTTGACCGAAACGGAATGAGATCAACAACAGTGATAGTAATAGGTGTCATTTTGCCTATTGGGATGCTTCCTCATCATCGTCTCGCAACCACAATTATGACTACAAATCATAAGGGGTTTTGGCCTAAAAACTCACTTCCCTTCTATTTTCATCTAAAAGCCATAAAAATCTTCATTAACCACTTATTAACCATAAAACACTCCAAAAATTCCCCCTCTAAAAATAAACATAATTAAAATAAATCAAATGAACACCGATTAGATTTTTCCATCATATATATAGGGGGGAAAAGCTATTGTCATTGAACTCCTTTCAAGGAGACGAGTTCATTGACACAAAGATCCTATTTATTTGTTAACTAGAAAATAATCGGCAAACTATTTTTTCTTTTTTTTTATTGTTTTCCGATGACTTTATCTCTTATTCTCAAATCTGAAGGCTAAAAAATTAACAAAATAAAATTTTAAATCAAAATTAAAATTATAAAAACTTATAGATTGACCATGTATTTTTTTTTTTTTTGTGATTTACATTGTAATTCTCTATATTTTAGTTTTGTATTTCCATTATAATTTTATACTTTATCTCATGAAATTATGTAACAAAAGAATTGAATTAAAAACAAAAATATTCAAGGATAAAATTGTAAGAAAAAAGATGAAAATTAAAAAAAAAAGAATAAAAGCTTTCTAAAGCACCATGACAAAACCCATATCTTTTAATTGTATTGATAATGTTTTCTCTACTTTTATGATTGCCATTCCATCTATATGGCTAGCTTTGTTTGGGTTATTAATGCATCTAAAAATGACCAATATGCTCTTACCAACTTGTATTGTTGTGGGTTCCAAATAATAATATAGCTAGGGGCATTGTGGTCACGGAAATCAAATCAAAGGATGGTGGTAGTTTGGATCATTGAGATGACTTTGTACTGACCTTATCTTTATTTTATTCCTCAGTATGCGTTGGTTTGCTAAGGACTATGTACAGACGTTAATAGCTTTAATATTTTGGTCATTTTATATGAAATAAATATATTTTAATTCAAAATATATTTATAAATTTTAAAAAAACCTGACCGTTTGCTTCCGATAATTATTTTTGCTTGAAAATGTCAGTTTAGATACCCTTGACTTAAAAAAACTAAAAGACTCAAATACCCTAAACTCTTCGAGGGTTTAAAAGAGGTCATGATAGTCGAGTTGTAACAAACTAATCAATTATACCCTCAAGTTTTTGTTTTTATATGTTTCGTTTTAAGTTTACTTATTGATTTTTTCTCTAATTAATATTTATACTTTTTAATTTATTTTTAATTTAAATCTCCTGTTGTGAAAATGTATAGAAAACAAAATAAATTGACACAAAAAGAGGAGGTGAAGAAGAAGAAAGAAGAGCGGCCTCCATTCTTTTCCTTTATTTTATCGTTAAGCTTCATCTCTTCTCTCTCTCTCTACACTCACTACCTCTGAGCGCTGCAAAGAGAGAGAAAAGGAGAGAAAGAGAAAGAAAGAGACGAGAGACAGAGGACAACACATGTAGAGATAGATAAATAGAAAGAGAGAAAGAAACTGAGGAATTCACCAAGCTTTCAAAACCACAGAAGAGAAAACGATGTCGGAGAGCTTTCTATCCTTTCATACTCTGAAACTGCAAGAGGTACTGGCTTTTGTGTGTGTATATATATGAGTATGATAGAACTGAAACATGAATAAAAGAGAATTAACCAAATAGAAACGCCAACAAATTAAGACTCATTTGATACTTGTTGCTCGATCTCTCCATCTCCCATACTCTTTCTTGGTTTTCAGTATGTTTCTTGATATGTTAAGTCTAAATAAGATGGTTTTATTTCTTGTGTTTTTTATGGCTGTCTCTAAACTTATGATCCATATGTAGCAGATTTGATTGGCAAAAGAGAGGAAATTATAAGTTGGTGAGGGTGCTGCAAATTAAGAAGATAATTGAAAGAGATGATGATGGCGATTATCATCTTCAAGATATTGATATGGGAATAGCTACAGCACCTCCATTCCCACCAATACTTCCTCACTCAAAGACTCACCACCAGTTAAGCTCTCCGATACTACAAAACACCAAGTCCAGCACTTCAAATTATAATTCTATGTCCCAAGATTACCATCAAGGTATCTTTTCCTTCCCGAATGGCGGTTTCGAGAGACCCTCAGTTTCTCACCAAGAACATGTTCAGCAGCAGCACCACCATATAGCCCAACAAATCCGCAGGGATAAGCTTAGAGTTCAATCAGGCTATGAACAACCTCCACCGGCATTACTAGGTATTGAAGAAGAAGAATCAGGTGGCCTTCCTGTCTACGAAACAGCCGGAATGTTATCAGAAATGTTCAATTTCCCTCCTGCTGGCGGACCAGCTGCGGCTGTTGATTTGTTAGATCAGCCCTTACGGTCTAACTACCGGACTCAGCCACGACAACAACAACCGGTGACAACCAACGATTGGTACAACAGCAACAACCGGCAAGGCATGGTGGTTGGAGGTTTGGGGATAGGCAATTCAAAGAATCATAGTAATAATGATAGCCGTGAAAGTTTGGCTCAACATCAGCATCAAATTTCAGGCATTAATGCAGATTCAGCTGCAGCCATGCAGCTTTTTTTGATGAACCCTTCACAACCAAGATCACCACAATCTCCTTCTCTTTCTCATCATCAGCCCCCTTCTTCAACTTCTTCTACACTTCACATGTTGCTACCAAATCCTTCAAGTTCTCTTCAAGGGTTTAGTACCGTATCAGGAGGGGGATATGGTGCTACTAGTGTTATATCTCCGCCACAATTCACATGGGTTCCTGATAGTTCTCATGAAGGAGGCAACACTGGTGCTCCACTCAATAATCCAGCTGAGATTAGTGGTGTTGGTGAAGCTCAAGGGCTTTCTTTATCACTGTCATCATCTCTGCAACATTTAGAGGCAGCCAAAGCAGAAGAATTGAGGATGGGAGATGGTGGGTTATTGTATTATAATCAGGGAGCTGGTGGGTCTTCTTCTAGTCCATATTACAAGAATTTGGGAGGTCACCAACACCATCAAGCATTACATTTACAGGGTGGAATGGGACAAAACCACCACCAAGTTCATGTTGGTTTTGGGTCATCATTAGGAGTGGTGAATGTTCTGAGGAATTCAAAGTATGTGAAAGCAGCACAAGAGCTGTTAGAAGAGTTTTGTAGTGTTGGAAGAGGCCAGTTCAAGAAAAGCAAATTTGGTAGACAAAACACAAACCCTAGTTCCAATAACAATCCAGGCGGCGGCGGTTCTTCTTCTTCAACAAAAGATTTCCCTCCCTTGTCAGCTGCTGATAGAATTGAACATCAAAGAAGGAAGGTCAAACTCTTGTCGATGATTGATGAGGCATGTTATCTCTCTCTCTCTCTCCCCACCTCTCTCTCTCTCTCCCCCCCTCAAGAGTCAAGACTTTTTCTTGGGTTTGTTTGTTTTAGTACATCAATGATTTTCCAAATCACATGGACAAACAGAAAATTCCGGCAAGTTTTTCAACAATATTCTAAAAGATTTAAAAATTCAAAGTAGAAAAAAGCCGGCTGCTGGTGCAATAAGGTTACATAAGATCTAGTTGGTATAGCTAGCCAGATTAGTCATCATATTATTATTATTATTTTCAATATCTAATCTATTTATTTTTCCAAATTAAGTAGGCGATGTGTTAAGGTTTTTTGTTTAGTAAGAAAAAAAAAAGTGTAGTATTATTAGAGGTTCCTATCTTTCGATGCGTCCAGCAAGAAACGACGTTCCTCCTG
The DNA here is from genome assembly GCA_025169955.1 of Salix arbutifolia. NCBI lineage: Eukaryota > Viridiplantae > Streptophyta > Magnoliopsida > Malpighiales > Salicaceae > Salix > Salix arbutifolia. The sequence goes on from CM045908.1 coordinate 2,475,733, forward strand.
ACTTGGAAGATGACTGCTAAGCCACCATATGAAGCTAATATGAAGCTACTGCTGCTAAGAAGATCAGTACCCATCATAGTAACATTGCAGAGAAAGAAAGAAAGCCATTGATGATATTATATATAAGTTGACCTTTTCTTTTCTTTTTGTTTTTGTTTCGTTTATGCATTACACAAGCAAAGCCTATCGATTGGCAAGGATATTCTATTTATGCTCCTATTACCAATCATTTCATCACTGTACCGCCATTTTATTAACCCATTTATTCTCCTCCTTCTCTCTGCAGCTATTCGTGCTTTCTTTGAGAGCCCTAAAAAGGCATATATATATATATATGTGTGTGTGTGTGTTGGGTGTCATAACAATTGTGGATTGTCTTTCTTGGTCTGTTCTAACCCTTCTCCTCTTTCAGTGTCATGAATATCAAATGATCATGTCACATGACTTAGTCCTATCATGATTTATTTTCCTCTTTTCTTACACAACTGTTAAGTGTTTGCAATATGAGGAAGCAGTGAAAATAACATTTGAGTTTTGTTTACTTCATGGGACTTGATGTAGCAGGCTAGCTTTTCGTATTTAAGGCATGCCTTAAATTGTTTTAATACAAAATAAACAAATAAATAAGGTGGTGTCAATATATCCTCATGAGCAATAATTTTTACAGAGCGAGCATTGCGATTGGTGAAATTTAATCGTTCTTTCTATATTTAATACGTGGGGTACAAAATTGCAGGTAGATCGAAGGTACAACCATTACTGTGAGCAAATGCAAATGGTAGTGAACTCATTTGATCTTGTAATGGGTTTCGGGGCGGCGGTCCCATACACCGCCCTTGCCCAGAAGGCAATGTCACGGCATTTTAGGTGTCTAAAAGATGCAGTAGCAGCACAGTTGAAGCATAGCTGTGAGTTACTCGGCGAGAAAGATGGTGCTGGGACCTCTGGCATAACAAAAGGTGAGACGCCGAGGCTGAAGTTATTAGAGCAAAGTCTCAGACAACAAAGAGCCTTTCACCAAATGGGAATGATGGAACAAGAAGCTTGGAGACCCCAACGAGGCTTGCCTGAGCGATCTGTCAACATCTTACGAGCCTGGCTTTTTGAGCATTTTCTCCACCCGTACGTTACTTTTACCTGAACTTCACTACACTAGCTAGCTACTCGTATCATATTCACAACAATCTAGAAAATGGAAGCCTAATTAGAAATTATTGTAGTCGTAGTAGTAAAAGTTTTTACAGCATAATGATACTTTCTAATTTGCTAACAAGACAGATACTATCACAAGATCCAACTTCCCTTGTCGTTGTTTTTTCTAGCTTTTTATCCAAAATGCGATTAAAGCAGCAGTAATGCAGTGTCCTTGGATGTTGTTTATCTCGTCAGCAAAAGCTGTCAAAGGGTTTCTATTTGCCCACTGCTTTTACCTCCGCAGACCTCAGAAAATTAGTTAATTGTGTCAAAAATAAAACTTTATTACAGTATAATTAGCTGACCACCTTTTTCTTTCTCTCTCTCTATCTTTCTCTGTGAAATCATAATTTTTATGATAAGTAATGTACACAAAATAATAAGATGGATCGGTGAGTGCAGTTGTACCCTTTAAACTTCTCTGATGCCCCTACTACTGCCACTACAAAACACTGCTCATATTCTCTTTTCTTAGATTCTCACGCCCCGTGTAATATGGTACATAAATAAAAGCTTGCAATATCGGTCTCTCTTTATACGGTTTAGGTTTTGACTCTGATGTCATTTTCTGAACCCTTTCTCAGGTATCCAAGCGATGCTGATAAGCATCTGTTAGCTAGACAGACTGGTTTATCGAGAAATCAGGTTTCTCTCTCTCTCTCTCTAAACACAGACACACACCCCTTTTGATCTCTTCTTAAACAAAACAGTAAATATTAGGGTATATTAATTTAACATGAAAATGGAGTTGGTTATATCCTGGAGGGAGGAAAACAACAACGAACAATGAATAAGCTCTGTAGATTTGCATGGTTTTGGGCTTTACTTTCTGTTGGAGAATGATATTTTACCAAAAGGGTTTAACATTTATTTATATATATATATATATATATATATATATGTTTCCATTTATTTTATTTATTTATTTATTTGCTCTCTTTTATAAGTTAAGGGACATAAATAGATTCAGATACAGACATAAATACTGAGTCAGTGAAGAAACTCAAGGGAGGTAGAGAGAGTATTATTTAAGAGAAGAGAAAAGTACTGAAGAGATGAGACATGAGAGTTTGCAGATTTGATTGATTCTCTCTCTACGTCTCTCTCTCTCAACGAACTACACAGTACACACCACACCTCATATTATATTATATTATATTATCCACCCACACAAAGATGAGACATTAAAGAGAGCGAACAAATCTTTTTGTACCGAGGATCATGTTTTATAAACTTGTCGGGATTTTTACTTGCATCGATCTCATCCTTTACATTTGTTCCTGTTTTTGTTACAGAGATTATCCCCTGCTAGAGGGTTTTTTTTTTTTTTTTACAGTTTTTATTTCCATATTGTACTCTCTCACCTGCATCTCCTCCTTTTTCTTTTTGGATAAGCAAACAAGATTAAGCCAGTAGATGGCAAACCCTAAAGCTTTATAATCCTTTTCTTTTTCACTTCATTGCATAGCCATTAATTATTAGTAATAACATGTACTTTAATTTCTTAAAACTTTTTGTCATTAATTACGTGATATATTATTTGCATGAAAAGCAAGAACCCAAAGCTGCTCTACTCTTTGGAAAGGGAATAGATAGAAAGAAACATACATATATAGATGGAGTGTTTTTCTTATATAGGATGATCATAAATGTGTTTATACTAATAAATAACTCAGAGTGGGAGCTAAAACCCAGTTATATATATAGGATGGTCCTAAATGGAGTGCTTTTTTTTTTATTACGATTCTTAAATTATTCGTGGAGATATAGCTAGGACACTGACAAGTGATTCAACAGACTACATCAAATTCGTTCCTATTATTATTATTGTTATATTTTCAATTTAAATTATGATTAATTAAAGAATATGGAGCTGGAAGATTTGGAATGGAATTCTATATATATATATATATATATAGAATTCGAGGCCAATGTGAAGACAGAAGTGTCAACTGAGTTATAAACTCATTGATGTAATGAAAAGATTTTCACTTCCTATTGCTGTGTGGAGTCCAAAGTTTAATAAACTTCATTTCTAAGCAAGATTATTGAATCACTTGTAGGGTTTGAAGCACTGTATGTGGAAAGAATTCAGCTGGTGGCATTTATTTATTTTCTGAAAAACCTCATGACTTTTTAATTTTATGTGTTAATGAAAAAAAGAAGACTATTTCCATCATTAATACAAGAAGAAGAAGAAAAAAGGTTGAGTTTATCTAAGACGCCATGCATAAATTTGTAATTTAAGCACTAATTAGTATGGCATTCCAATGAGCAGGGCTGCTGCATAAAATATATATGCCCTAGCTATTTTCATCTTTGAAACCTACTATCATTCATTAATCCTGTGCTTAAAATATTTGCTGGCTGTTTAATCAATGGAGGTTGCTAATCCCACACCACACTCCCTGTGTCTAGGTTTCAAACTGGTTCATTAATGCCAGGGTTCGGTTGTGGAAACCCATGGTTGAAGAAATGTACCAGCAAGAATCCAAAGAGGAGGAACCAGGAGCAGATGATAGAGAAAGGAAGCAAGCCAGCAACAATAATGGCGTTGCACAAACACCAACGCCTACTACAACAACGACAGGATCTTCAGCACCAGCTGCCACAGCAACAACCATGCCATCAGGAAAAAGATCCGAAATCAATGCCAGTGAAAACGACCCTTCACTCCTCGCAATCAATAGACAATGTTTCTCGGAAAACCAAACTAAACTCTCCACCTCCTCCTCTACCACCACCACCACCATTATTACACCCACCAATATCACCTCCACCACCGAGGCTGCACCGCCGTCTCATGCTGGACAGCCTTTCCATGACTTTGCCGACGACACATGTCGACACGGCAGCATTGTTACTGCTGATTATGGGACCACGTCCAGTAATGCAAATGCTGGTGCTGAACACATTGGATCTACGCTTCTAAGGTTTGGGACCACCACTGCTGGCGATGTGTCTCTCACTCTAGGGTTACGCCATGCTGGGAAGATGCCTGAGAAGAGTCCTACTTTCTCCGTGAGAGATTTTGGGGGCTGTTGATTAATTATTTAATCATAAACTTTTATATAGTACCTTTCAGAAAAAAAAAGTAATCTTGTTTTTTCCCCTTTTTTATTTCCATTCTATGAAGAAAGAAATACATAATGACATCAAAACGTAGCATATTGAAGCTAGCTAGCTGTACGGATTATATTGTAATTGTATAGTAGATTGTTTTGCATTTCTCAATCTTTCTAATTATGTACGTATTTAATTTAAAGATTTTGCACCCTATATATATATATATATATATATATATATATATATATATATATATATATATAAGGAAGGTATTGCCAAATGTGGGCAGACACTTTTTTTTCCTTTTACCGTAGAAAAACATCGATGCCTCAAATCCCTTTTTCCATCCACACATATACAATTATTGCTAATTACCTTAATAAATATTAAGAAATACAATACGTCGAGATGGGCTATATATATATATATATAGATAGATAGATAGATAGGATATACCTTTGTGATGAGTACTATGATTGAGTAATGAAAGCTACTGGTTTGGTATTAAAAATTTGATAAAAAATCATGTGGTTGAAGCTATAGAGACGGGCAGTAAGCTTGAATTTAAAGCACATCGACATGTCACATTATATATAGTTATGGAGTTGGTGTCTCTTTCTTTTCGCTTACCTCCCACCTAGATTCTTTCACAAATAATTGTTTTCAATTTTAGCGTATTTTTGGGAGATTAAGATGTTTAATATATTAGACAACCTTGTATAGAAAGTAAAAATATTTAAATATTAAATATTTTTAAGATAAGAGTAGCTAGTGATGATCCTACCTATCTATCAATCTGTCGGAAAATTCCGAATTTTATCACCATCATAACAATAAAGCTATTTCACTCATTACTAAACTTGTTGAAGAGATGAAATATAACCAAAGCATATCTTTATTATTATTATTATTATTATTATTATTATTATTATAGTTTGAATTGATTGATCATCATAAGAAGAAGAAGAAGAATTTCACAAAATCAAATATATATTGGGAAAATAATACTTTCATAGAAGAAAAGAAAATGAAAGGCTTCCATCAAAATTCTTTTAGAATCGAGAGTGTTGTTTTTATTTTGTACATGTCAAGATCATGAATGAGTAATTGCAATCAATCTCTAAAAAATTTCTAATCGCTTTGAAATTTGGCTTTTTTTTGTGAACGGGAATATTTACGGAATCTTCATAGATAGGATTAAATCTTTATTTCATGTTATTTACCTTATTTTTTATTCTTAAGCAAGTCTTTGATAGGGATTAATTGATATATATGTGTGTGTGTAACATAGGTAAAATGAATTAAATTAAGAACAAACATGAATGACAGGTAAAATATAAACATAGGTAAAATGAATTAAATTAAAAACAAACATGAATGACATGTAAAATATAAAGATAATAAGAGTGTAGTCGATGAAATATACCATGTAATTTCTTATAGCATCGTAATAGGTAATGAAATATACCATAGAGTTTCAATTAATTAATGAATTAGCTATAGCTGCAGAGTGGTAGAATTAGTTATGTTACCTGGTACGTAACCAACACCAATTTGAAACACAGGTTCCTTAAAATCCACAACAATAATGTGTAAAGCAACAAGAACTCTTTACCTAATAGGTTGCTTTGCTTTTTGGGAACACCATAACTAACCTAAAACTACATGTGTATTTACCATCATTTTGCATTTGAATTTATGGTATCTAACTTCAAGGAAGAAAACCCTGCAAGAAAAATAAAGAAATACTCTGGGTCGTGTGTGATGTGATGCAGCAGCGGTTAAATCGTTATCTTGATAGGAAAAATACCAGCAAACTCTGTGGAGCTCAATGTTTCACTTTCATGGATGTAAATATCGAAGCAGCAATGTCATTTTCTTCCATGTAACATTCTTTGATTGTGAAAGTTGCTTAAAAAGTAGAAAAGGGTTCTAATAATAATAATAAGAACAACAACAACAAGAACTACTTATAAGGACCAAGATTAATTAAAATGTCAGGATATGGGACCGTTTCGTTTCAATCTTTTCTACTATCTTGGTAGTCAAATAGTCAATCACACTAAGCTACATAATCTAAGTGCTTCGAACCAAAGTTATTGAATCTGTTTCGGACATGACCTGTTTCAAGATTTGAGTTATAGATAGAAAGGTTTATCCCCTATTAATTTAAGCTACATTGTTGAAAGAGAAAATATTAAAATTGAGTTATCCAAGATAACTCGCCTAATCAATCAGGTTAGCTACAATTGATTTTTTTCTAGAATGAAGCTCATACAGAAGATTTATTAGGTCAACTCGTTGAGTCAAGTCAGGTTTAGTAACTCTGCTTCAAACAAAGCAAAAAAAAAGTAATTAGTTTTGGATTTCTTATTTCTTCTTTCAATGTTCAAAGTTCATTCTAAGATGCATGTGTGTTCTAGTGAACATTTAGAAATTAATAATATCTGGAATTATAGAGAATTTTTCCGGAATCATTTTGATTCTCAATATTATTTTATTTTGAAACCCACAAATGAGAGTAGCTGGCATTCATGAAAGTGATTTTTCTCAAAACCTTACACACTGCAACCAAATCTAGCAAGTGCGTTTCATAGCAACAGGCATGAATTTGCTACCATAACACAACAAATTCTGTAAAAACCCAATGGGGACACAGCCATAGGGATACCTCTCTCTCTCTCTCTCTCTCTCTCTCTCTCTCTCTCTCTCTCTCTCTCTCTCTCTCTCTCTCTCTCTCTCTCTCGCGACTGACTGACTAGTGAAAGTTACGTGCCAATTCTAGACCTGCATGGACTTCTGTATGCCATGGTGTAAGAGCATTCTCACTGACTGTAAAGTTTTTTTAAAAAAAAAATAGAAAAAAGGGTTTAATTTATTTAGGTCTGATCATTGAACAAACTGCTTGTATATAAATGGAGGAGTTGTTTTACTATTCTTTTTAAGAGTTTTTTTTTCCAATAAATGTTGCTTTCTAGTGGGTCTGAGCAGAGTTCATGAACATCTGGGCTATGAATAGGATCGGCTCAAAACCCTTCCTCTGCTGCAAGACTGGTTCGATAAGTACCCCAGAATGGTTTCTTTGTCTTGTTTGAGCACATAAATTACAAATTCAATGTCGAGAAACTGACAATTAGAAAATATTTTATTTTCTTGAATTGAAACGAGGCAGAGAGAAGGACATCTCTCCCACAGAAACACGACCAAGTGTTAAATTATGAATGCAATAAAGGACACCAGCTTGGAGTGGACCCGAAGATTCAAAAACCATTGCTAGATTGAAAGCTACCTGTCAGATCCAATCCAAGGGACTGTCTACCAACCAGAAACCTGAACATCGGGCCCACAATCGGAAATGTAGATGGGAACACGCCCATGATGAAGCTCTTTCTTAATTTCCTCTTGGTCATGGCTGCCATGGCTGATGACAGTTTTGCAGACCTCAGAGACAAATAAATAGAACTGCTTGGTCGCAGCGAAAGGATAGTGTTTTCTGCAGATAGCCTCCAATTCAGCCCTAGTGGGGCTACTGCTAGGGTGTCGACGGTGGATGCCAAAACAAGCCTGAGTTTCGGACTGTATTTTAAAAATATGTTTGAAAAAATATGATTTTTTTATTTTATTTTAAATTAAAAAAAAATAATATTTTATATCATTGTCATGTGCTGATATAAAAAAAATTCATATACTAATATTGTTTTGATATATTTTTTTAATAAAAAACACTTTTAAAATCAAGTTCAACCATAATATTAAAGAGACACTAATTCATAAGTCATAACTACTATTGATTATCCTATGATTTTCCCATATTCTAAGCATGCATGTTATTGATGAGTAATTATCTGTGATATATAATTTTAAGAAATAAGATAAACAAATAAACAAAGAACAACTTGTTGCTTGTTAGGATGCTCGTATCCAACTCAAAATCATGCTAATTAAACTATTAAATGATTGCGTCTCTTGAAACTATAAGCAGCTCCACACTCTTCCTTTGAAAAATGCAAGATCTTTTCCTACTAGCATTAGTTAACTTTGATTGTAGTTTTAGAGTTGTTTGATATAATAGTAGAAATTGTGTTTGAAAATATATTAAAATTATTTTTTTATTTTTTAAAAATTATTTTTTATATCAGATTCTAGTTAAAACACTCGTGAATGTTTTATTCGCTAGGTGAGAAAGTAACTACTTTAACTACCATCTCTTTTCCTCGAGATTATTACTTGATTAGTAAAGGTAGGATGTCAACCTAATGGAGTTGGCTCGATGTGGTTTCTTTCAAGCAATTAAGATTCAAATCGCATGTTAGATTGTGAGAATTAAAATTCTCACGAATCCATCCTCTAGTTTCTAAGTGGATAAATGATGAAATAATAATTTCTTACAGTCCAAGATAACAGGAGTTCTTTATTCCCAAGACATGGAAGACTCTCAAGCTATCATGTGTGAGTAATGAATAACATTAAATTATTGTTTTTTTTATTTCTTAATCAATGAAAATAATTTATTTTATCATAATTTATTCTTTATCGAAAATATGAATCTAATCTCAGTAATATGCAAAAGTTGACCTAAAATTTACCACTTTCCATAAAAATAAATAAATAAATATAGGAGGAAATGAAACTTAAGATTTTATTCCTCTTACTTCACAAACTTAAAAATTACAAGGCTTTATAAGGAGATAGTTAGGAATGACAATTTAATATACATGAATTCCATGAATATCAACCGCAATATATAAGTTTTGTTTGATAATTACCTTAATTAATAATATAAAGGATGTAAATATTTTCAAAACCGATATCAACTCTATTTTCTTTTTAATAAAATTCAATATATCTCAATATATATATATATAATATAACTTGAATAATAGATACACATACAAACATAAAAAAATTATTGCATACAATATAAAAAAATTAAATTTTCTACCTTTAATATATATAATTAAGATAAAACGCTAATCGCAATATATATATATATATATATATATATATATATGATAAAAACAATATGACAAAAACAGGGCCTAAATTGTCAGTATTATCCAAAGATAATTAAGAGGTTATTGTTACTCTATTTTTTGGTACAAGTGGATGATCCGTGAAAGTGATATTTAATACAATGAGGCCCAACATTATAATAGTAGCAATCTAAATTTAATGACAAGGGAAGCTCCTATGCCCCACATCCCCGACATGGGCTGGCAGCAAGAAATGTGGATTAACTAAGAGCACAATCACCTCCTTCGTCTACAAACAAATTATTGAACGAGGACCACTTCAAAATTGAAAACTTCTTCTGTTCTACATCTCACATGGTGCAATGAAGCTGTTCAATCATCATAACCTTCCAACCCCACTGCCCCTATTGCTCCTTCTTATTTATTGCCCTACTGATATAAACATAATTTAGCAAGTTTCCCATAAGAAGAAGTGATTTTATTTATTACTAGCTATTTTTTAGTACATTGGAGGACCATATATAAGTCCTAGAAAAGATAATGGTGGGATTCAAACTAGGGTTTTCAACGTAGAAAATGTGGAAAAATACACGAAAAATAGTAGGTTTTAGCCCTAGATTTGAACTTGGAACCTCATTTGTTTTAACAGTGTTCGTGGGGTTAAACCAGAAGAAAGAATGGGATGAATAGTACCAGATGGTGTGGTGGTGTTATTATTACTCAATTTTACAACAGTACTTGTTTCTACACATTACTTCAATCGACTGTAATTGTCAAAAGATGAGTTCTTGATTTTGTCAGATATCGAAAGATCGCAGAAAAAACCAGCAGAAACAGTAACATCAACAAAAAAAACACGACAAGAGACAAATAACAGAGATAGGTATAGCAGGTCAGTTTTACCTCTGCGACAAAAAAACATGGCACGCAAAGCATATTCGTGCTCTCCTCAGCCTCATCATTTGTGTGCACGTGCAGGTGGGGTTGAGTGACTCAGTACTCAGTTCTGAGTAGTAATGCCCTCAGACGCACACAGCAAATGATAATGCTACTATTTTGGTTTGGTTCATAGATTCTTCTCAACTTTTAATCCATGTTCCCATTGAATTTTTACTTCCCAAAATGAAAGATTGCCCTAATTATATGCATGACTGGTGCTTTCAAACTTCTTCTGCAATTTGTGATGGTGTCAATTGTTTGTGTATGGAAACCAGCAGACACATTAAAGAAGCAGCTACCTGTATTTTCATGTATTATTTAGATTATCCACTGCACCACCACCACCACCATCACCACCACCACCACCGCCGCCTATTCCCATCAAGCTACTATAGCATGAGCATTATACAGTTCATCTTCTGCTAAAAGGACTGGCATTTGACATTTCTGCTGTCGGGCATGGATGAAAAGGACTCAGAGCGAGAGGAGACCAAGGACAAATATTATAGCAGTGCCCTCTCTTTAAACATGACCTGTGTGACCCACATGAATTTTTTTGATGTACCACAAGGTGCTGTGAGCAGTAAAAGTCACATGATGAATGCTGTAGGAATCATAAATCCAGGGAACTTGTTAGCTAGGTATCCTCATTTACCACAGCAAATATGGTTTAAAGCACATTATTTTGAAAAAATATATATAAAAAGAAAAAAAAAAAGTGTTCGATTCTTCAGAAATTGGGATCAACTCAGGTAGTCACTGACTTACTGTTTCGTCAGTTGAAAATGGCAATATCCGAGTCTTACAAGGCAGTTTAGAATTGCTTTTTAAATGGAGCTTCGTAAAAATTTGATTTTTTTTTATCTGGAGTTGTTTTTTGTTATATTTTTGGATTATTTGATATATTGATATAAAAATAATTTTTAAAAGATGAAAATATATATTATTTTAATATATTTTTAAATAAATAATAATTATTGTCATACTTTAAACACTCTGATGTATAGTGCTAGTTGAGTCGTTGAACTAAGAGAGGTCATTTAGAGCTTAACCATCCAAAAATTAAAAAGAAAATAGTAATCAAAACAATGAGGATCAAATTTAGTATAAAGCTAATAAATAAATAATTAGGGACTTAACCGGAAAAAAAATAGCAATTAAAAAAATAAGAACCAAGATTGGATAAAAAAACAAATGAAATACAATTATAAGGAAAAAAATTGAAAGAAATATATTAAAAAAAGGATAAAAATAAATTGAAAAAATAAAAACTAAATCTAGAGAAAAAGAAATAAAATAAAATACAATTATGAGGAAAAAATTGAAAGAACAATATTAAAAAAAGGATAAAAAGCAATTGAAAAAATAAAAACTAAATCTAGAGAAAAAGAAATCAAATAAAATATCTAGGGAAAAAACTAAAAGAAAAAAAACAACCAAGAAAAGTATTGAAAAACAACAATAAAGAGAATAAGATGCGTATTTGATACACAAAACAAAATAAAATCAAATGGCACAGGATGCAAATGAAGAGGAAAAAAAAATCTAAAAGAATTCCAAAACAAAGAAAGACCAAACATCAAATGATAAAACTAATAAATAAATAAATCAATCAAATTCAATACAATTAAATAATGACTGAGGACTGCTTTGTAATTTTACAAAGGCATCACATCTTTCAATGTGGAGGAGAGAGAAAATGAAAGAGGGGACAAATTGTCGCTAGAGATCCTCTTTTATCTAGAGTCTGACATACACCAACTCACCATGAAGAGGGTGATGTGGTGTGTCAAACATCCTTGGAAAGCCACCAATAACTATTTAAAGACATCGTATGTATTACTCAAAGGGTGTAAGTGCCTTTAAAAGTATACAGTGATTATATATATATAAACTAGAATACCCTTGATGTTAGGTGATAATTAGACAAAAATAAGGTCAATAAACCAAAAATCCTTTTGACCTTAAGTAAAAGAAAGTTGGCCCTAAGAGCTATTTGGTAATTACAATGTATAAAAACATTACAAAGACCAAAACACCTTGATACCATGCTATAATTGCAAGAAAATAGAGGTTAAAAAATCAAAAATACCCTTCAATCTTAGGCAATAATAAAAATGACTATAGAGACTGTGATAATTACACTATATAAAAATGTGAAAATCATAAAACACCTCTTAAACATTAGTTAGTGTTTTTTTTCTTTCAAGGATATAAGTATAATTAAACTATGAAATAAAAATGTTAAAATATAATTTTACCCGAAATATGTATTCATTGTTTGGCTTTTAAAAGATAAAATAATAATTTTATTGTGAATAGCAGTTTGCTAATTAGAATTGCAATTACAATAATGGTGGGATAAAAAATATATATATAATACCGTCAAAAATTAAAATTGTGGTAGAGGAATCAAAATATATTTAAATAATATTATTTTTAAAAAAAATATATATAAACTATAAAAAAATATTAAAAAAAAAACACTCAGAAAATGATCAGGAAACTATTTCAGACCCAAGTCCAGGAGAATCTGCGAACCATCAGAGCAATAACCTCACAGTAGAGCAACTGGAGGTCACCAAGCTCATCCAAGCAAGAGGTTTGAAGGCAACGAATGTAATAAAATCAAAACCCTACTTCATAACATCATAGTATTGAAGAAACCGAACATAATAGAAGTAAACCCTTTTGACAGAAGTGGCAGCAGTAGCAAACCAGAACATACCTAATACAATATCAGGGGAGGATAAATCCTGGGTTTTCCAACCTTGAGAAGAAGAAAACCAGAACCTCCATCACAGTTATGCCATGGGAAAGTGAAGAGAATTAAATTGCTGAAATATTGTGTTTTATTCATGAAGTATTGTTTACATATTTATACAAGGATTGTGAATATGCAATCCTAATTTGTAGCCTACAGCTTCGGCTAATTGAATGTAAAATAGGAAAGAAAGTAAAGAGTATCATATTACAATTCTAATCCCCTTATTCAGTGCAATCTTCTTTAACACTCCCCCTCAAGTTGGAGTGTATGTTTATGACACCCAACTTGTTGAGTAGCACTTCAAACTGAGTCGAGCTTAGAGGCTTAGTAAACAAATCAGCCGGTTGATCAGTGGTTCGTACATAGGCTGTTGTTATCATTCCTTCTTGGACCTTTTCTCGTACCAAGTGACAGTCAATCTCTATATGCTTTGTTCGCTCATGGAATACCGGATTTGAAGCAATGTGCATTGCAGCCTGATTGTCGCAAAAGAGTATGACTGGTTGTGTGTGGTTTATCTTCAGATCTTTCAAGACATTTTTCAACCATGTAATTTCACAACAAGTGGTGGCCATGGAACGGTACTCCGCTTCTGCACTTGATCGTGACACAGTGTTTTGCTTCTTTGTCTTCCAAGAAATTGGTGCTTGGCCGAGTAGGATGCAGTAACCAGTAATTGACCTCCTTGTATCAATACATCGAGCCCAATCAGCATCACAGTATGCTCGTAATTGTAACGATCCAGTGGAAGGTAACAAGATTCCCTGTCCAGGGGTGTGTTTGATGTATCTGAGCACTTTGTGTGCTGCTTCAAGGTGTGGCTGCCGTGGTTTATCCATGAATTGGCTTAATACATGCACCGCATATGCCAAATCGGGTCTCGTGATGGTCAAGTAGATTAATCTACCCACAAGTCGCCTGTATGATGATGGTTCATCTAACAGCTCTCCATTGTTCTGTGTGAGGGACAGGTTGTGTTCTACTGGGAACCGTGAGGGTTTAGCACCCAAGAAACCAGTGTCCTCTAATATCTCCAGTGCATACTTCCGTTGGCACAGTGTAATGTCGTGCCTTGATCTTGCAACCTCTATCCCCAGGAAATATTTGAGCTGTCCCAAGTCTTTAAGTTTGAATCTTTTGGCAAGGAATTGTTTGGTTTCTTCAATCTCCTGCAAATTGTTGCCTGCCAATATCACATCATCAACGTAAACAAGTAATGCAGTGAAATTACCATGGTGGTTTCGGACGAACAATGAGTAATCTGACAGTGATTGGCTAAACCCAGCGGCTTTGAGACAGGTTGATAATTTCAGAAACCATTGCCTGGATGCCTGTTTGAGACCATACAGGGATTTATTCAATTTGCACACACGATTCTCCCCCTTTCGGCCGAAACCAGGAGGCAAGCTCATATACACTTCTTCACTCAAATCACCATGCAAAAACGCATTGTTTACGTCTAGCTGGTGAAGGAACCATCCCTGTAATGCTGCAACACTGAGAAGTAAACGGACGGTGACCAACTTTGCCACTGGAGCAAAAGTTTCCCTGTAGTCTATCCCTTCAATTTGGCTGTACCCTTTCGCCACGAGGCGTGCTTTGTATCTCTCAACTGTTCCCTCTGGTGTGAGTTTGATTTTGAATACCCACTTACAACCGATCGGTCTTTTGTGAGGAGGCAGGGGCATGAGTGTCCATGTGTTATTGGCTTGCAGTGCTTCAATTTCATGTCTCATGGCGTCACGCCATTTTGGGTCTGTAATTGCTTGGGAGAAGCTTGTGGGTTCTTTAATGAGGGAAAGATTGGTGGTGAAGTTTTTATAAGAAGAAGAGAGATTAGCATATGACAAATAATTTGAAAGGGGATGAGCAATACCTGAGGACTGGACGTTGCTCGTGGAAGATGGAGGTACAGGTCTGACAGGGAGGGCCGCTTCAACATGGAATTCCTGCAAAAAAGATGGTGTTTTGGTAGGTCGGGTGCTGCGCCGGGGCTGTGGTGTGTTGGCAGGGATGACTTGAGGTGGTGAAGAGATGGTTGTGGGCTGGTTTGAATTAATCTCATGGTGTGGGCTCTCTGGACTTGAGTCAAGGGCTCTATGGATTGGGCTTTCTTGTGGGTTGTCTGCTGGGTTTGGTGGATCGGTGTGCTGTGAGGCTCGGTCTTCAAAGAAGTGGGCTGGATTGATGGGTTCGGACACGGGATAAATGCAATCTGGTGAGAAAGGGTTACTGGGTGGATGTGCAGCGGAATGAGGAATATTTTGAAAAGGAAATTTGTCTTCATAAAAAATGACATCTCTTGAGACAAAGACCTTTTGAAAAATAGGATCAAAAACCCGATAACTTTTTTGACCGTGAGGATACCCAAGAAAGATGCAACGCGTTGCGCGAGGGTCAAATTTTGAGGGTTTTTGTGCATGTGTGGAGACAAAGCACAAACAACCAAAAACCCTTAAATGAGAAAAATGAGGAATTTGATGAAACAATTTTTCATATGGTGTTTTGCCATGAAGAAGAAAACTTGGCGTTCTATTTATAAGATATGTTGAAGTAAGGATTGCATCCCCCCAAAACTGTTTAGGCAATCCGGCTTGGATGAGTAAAGCACGTGCCATATTAAGCAAATGTCTGTGTTTGCGTTCAACAACACCGTTTTGTTGTGGTGTGTTGACACAACTAGACTGATGGACAATTCCTTTGAGAGTATAGAAAGCATCAAGTTTGAATTCATGACCATTGTCGCTACGTACAATTTTGACTTTTGAGTTGAATTGTGTTTCAGCCATGCAAATAAATTTAACAAGAAGTTCCCTTGTGTCAGATTTTTGTTTCATCAAATAGACCCATGTGCAACGCGTAAAATCATCTACTATAGTGAGAAAGTATTTTGCACCAGTAAGAGAAGCAATTTTATAACCACCCCAAATGTCGACATGTATCAAATCAAAACATGCTTTACTAGAAATGGAACTTAAAGAAAATGATGACCTTGTTTGTTTTGCTAATGGACAAATCAAACACTTGTCTGTATCACAAGATTTATGCTTGGAAAAAGGGAGTAATTGAAAAACTTTGTTTGAGGGGTGTCCAAGGCGTTGATGCCAAAGACTTGAGTTCAAAATTTGGACGGAATTACATGTTGCTTTCTTGATTTGCTCTAGGTAGTAGAGCCCCCCTCGTTCAGATCCCATCCCAATCATCTTCCCCGAGCGTAGGTCCTGTATAACACAAAATTGTCTTAGAAAGATTGTTATGCAAGATGAATCCCAAGCTAATTTACTGATGGAAATTAAATTGAGCCGAAAAAGTGGTACACATAGGACATTGTCGAGGGTAAAATTGGGAGAGAAGACAATTTGTCCAATGTGAGTGACAGAAGCTAATGACCCATCTGGCAATTCAACTGTATAATTTTCAACCCTTTTTGACTGTGTGAGCAGGTTGGGATTACAGACCATGTGGTCTGTAGCACCGCTGTCCAAAATCCATGTATTGGTTTTGCCATTATAAATAAGTGAAAAAGCTTTACCTGCCAATTCCTCATGGTTTGAGGGATTACCGACTTGGTTGGCCATAGAAGTTTTATTTCTATTCAACATCTGCAAAATTTGTTTGCACTCGTCCTGCGAGAATGGGAAGCTAAGCGCTGTCATCCTTCTGTCGGTTGCGTGTGTTGCAACTTGATTGCCTCTTGAGGGATTTCCTTGCTCACCTTCCTGTGAGGCTCTCTTGCGGCAGTAATCAAAGGTGTGCCCTTTCCAGCCACAGAATGTGCACTTAAGATGTGCACGACAATTCTTAGTGTTATGGTTTGTTTTGTTGCACTTTCCACATCGCATGCCTCTCCCTTCTGTCTCAAATCCATGGCTCTGGTTCTTCACTGCAAAGGCAGCCGCTTCTGGTAAGTTGGGCATTTTTCCATTAGACATCTCTGCCTGTCTCTCTTGCCGGAGAACAAGGGAACATGCCTTGTTTACAGTGGGTAATGGTTCCAGTAACAAGATATTGCTGCGCACAGTTGTGTATGAGTCATTCAGACCCATTAGGAACTTCATCGTCTTCTGGGTTTCTATGTAAGAAACGGTGTTCTTCATTGTTCCACAATCACACACCGGGAT
Organism: Salix arbutifolia; assembly: GCA_025169955.1. Classification (NCBI taxonomy): domain Eukaryota; kingdom Viridiplantae; phylum Streptophyta; class Magnoliopsida; order Malpighiales; family Salicaceae; genus Salix; species Salix arbutifolia. The sequence continues at coordinate 2,492,793 of CM045908.1, forward strand.
CGAGTAAAGTGCATCTCTTTCGTCCCAAAGACTTTTCAATTTGGTGAAATAGGAGCTTACAGTCATGTTGCCCTGTGTGCAGTCATGGATTTCGTTCTCGATGTGGAAGAGATGAACAGTGTTTACATGGGAAAATCGCTCTTGAAGATCAAGCCACATCTGACTCGCATCTCTGCAATGGATGACGCTGCTGGCAATTTCTTTTGTCATTGACCCAAGAAGCCATGTTTTAACCAGATCATTGCAGCGTTTCCATTGTTGCAATTCTTCAAGTTGATCTTTATTGGGTTCTTTGATTGACTCATCAACCAAGCCAATCTTGTTCTTGACCGTTAAGGCCATTCTCATCGACTGAACCCATGTGCTATAATTGTCTTCTGCCAACAATTGTGATACAAGAATTATTCCAGGTTGATCTGCATGATGGAGATACAGAGGATGATTGGGATGTTCCCACTTTGGTTTTGAAGACATGCCTGTGTCGGTTGCCTTCTCAAGATTATCCCCCATGGCTGTGTTGCTAGGGTGATTTTGTGTTTAATTGGGTTTTTCAGATTGATGCTCTGATACCATGAAGAGAATTAAATTGCTGAAATATTGTGTTTTATTCATGAAGTATTGTTTACATATTTATACAAGGATTGTGAATATGCAATCCTAATTTGTAGCCTACAGCTTCGGCTAATTGAATGTAAAATAGGAAAGAAAGTAAAGAGTATCATATTACAATTCTAATCCCCTTATTCAGTGCAATCTTCTTTAACAGAAAGCGCTCATGAGCGCTCCCAGGCCAAAAGCCAAGGGCTCAAACAAAACAAAAGCAAAGGGTTGAGTAGAAGTTGCATCAGGAAACAAAGAACCTGGGATGGCCAGAATAGAAAAGATTCTAAGTGACCTGACCACAACCTGATAGTAGAACAGAAGAAAAACTAACAAGCTCAAGTGTATAATATATAGCTTGAATAAGATTCAATTCGGTTGAATGGCATTGCATAATGTAGAAAGTCTAGCAGTGACCATCAGCCAGTGACTTGGAGGTGTAACTAAAGATATATAAAGGAAACTTCCAATTCATTTTTTTAAAATGATTTTCACCTCAAGAAGCCAATCTACATTCATCAATTGAAATGGAGTTTTACACACCTGTAGCACTCTCATCAAAAACACTAGTTGCAGTAAACACATTAATTACACCATATAACAACTTATCATTTAATGTTTGCCTTCCCAGAAGGATTTCGGTGTTAGCTTTTCTTTTATAATTTGAGTAGACGCAAGTACTCCATATAACAACTTATCATTTAAAGTTGCTCACACTCATATTTGCACTCTTTTAAGTCTCCTGCCCTGATGTCATTGAGCTATCAGGCTGTTGTGGACTACCTTGTGTTTCCATGTATGGTCTAATGAAAGTCCTTCGCCACCACACCTCAAAGGCTCTCTGAAGATTTGGGCAATTATCACCAGCCTTTAAGAAAGTGCCCAACCAAGCAAGCAAAATGCTCCGTTGATTCTCCAGGGGTAGTGTGAGAATCGTCCTCCCAATCCCTTCCTCCACCACCTTTCTATCAAATGACCTGCACCCATGTTGTAACCAGCTGTAGTCATTGATCAATGGCTGCAGCCAGGTTTGTAACAGCAGGTGACGAGTGTCTTTTGACGGTAGGAGCTCCCCTCTTCCAATTCCAACAAATAATCTGGATGTGATGCAGCTAACATGGTAACGAGACACTATAGGTAGCTTTGAATGCAGGGCTGCCAACTCTTGCTGGTTAGACCAAATTAGAGCAAACTCATCTGCTGCTTGTCTGTCAGCTAAAATCTCAAGCAACCATGAGAGATTGTCAGCTTCAAGAGCTATTTGCTTTACCACAGGCTCCTTATTGTCAAGAGGCTTGTCAGCAAATTCAGGTTCAGCTGCTTGCTTAAACAAAGATAGAAGTGAATTCAAACAACTCCTGCAGGAGCTATAAATAGTTTCGTTGCAGATGTCAGAGGAATCTGTGTAACTTGAAAGGCTGTTGTTCTCCCGAAGGAGCTTCAGTACTACAGATTTCATTTCACGCCGGCCTTTTTCCTCGTTGCTTTTGAGAACTAGTTCCATTATGTGAGAAATTGTATCTTTAGGTGGGTTAGCAACATTAGAAGAGACTCGTTTCAAAACTGGTGTGACCCCAATACCTTCATTCTGGAGCCGTATAACCGAGGAGACCACTTTCTCTTCTTCTTCTTCCCCAATCCATGGGACTGCTTCCAAATATTTCAAGCATGACTGGATGCATGTGTTGAAGCTAATAAGTTCAGCAACCTGCAAAACAATTCCATTGATGATGGATTTTAATGCAAGTAAAACAGTTTCATGAACTTCTAGAAATGTATTATATGATAAAGGGAGCAAGGGAGGTATCGATAAAGGTTGAATCAATACATGAAAATTATGCTCAGTTGTCCGGTAGAAGCTCTATGTTTTAAGGAAATAACACATGGACATCAAATCAGAGTCTAAACAATATACTGTTCCTGGATATAGTGATAAAGCACAGTGAGAAAGTATACAGCGACCAAGACGGGAGAGAAAAGAAACACGTGAAAGAACAATAGTGGTTTGTCATGGAAAAGCAAGAGAAGATCACTTAACCAGTACAACACCACAGCTTAGTACCTTCAAGGCTTAGCTCTAGCCAATGACAAGATCTGGAACATAGTAACCATGGTCAAGAATGGTATTATTCAACTTGCATTACAAAACAAATTAAAGGGCAGCCCAGGAACAGTGTATTTGTTAATATTAACAGCATATTTACCCCCTTTTTTTGAGAAAAAAAAACCTTGAGCCTTCAATCTTTCTCAATTTCAAACTCGAGTCAATTTTGCAACTCAAGTGTCCCATCGTTCACATTTGAGAATCATTCGAAAATGTGACAAAGTATAAGCCAAAATTCTGTTCAGTTAAATAATGGGCTTACACTGATGTCTCGAGTTACAAGTTACCCCTAAACATTCTGGTTTCCTTGACACATGCCACGTTGTAAGGAACATGATACAATGAGAGTGCCACAGGAAGCATTTTGTTATGCACGTTATATGTTAGAAATCAAGATAGTAAAAAGATTAGAGGCTGTCAAACCACGAAGTTAAGCTATGTACATCAAGAAGTCAAATCCAGGAATGCTAAATGTTTGTGTTCAACATATGACGTGAAGCTTTAACCCCTAAAAGAAGGCGGTTTGGTAGCAAGATACAAGGCATACAGACCCAATCATGGTAGTGTTCTAGTCAAACTGAAAACAGAACAAAGAAGAGCATGTGGATTATGGCTAACTCAGAGCAGCAAAGGTTTTAGATGCCAAATGTAATTAAAGCCTTCTGTATCTATATTGATGATGATGATGATGATGATGATGATGAGCTCTCAGCTACCTGTCTGCCATATACATTTGCTCAATGTGAAGAACAGATAATTGAATGGTTGAAAGTAGTGAATAATCTAGTGGACAAAAAAACATTTGTCAGAGGAACCAAAAAAGAAGGTGCAATGTGGAAGAAAGAAGAAAAATTCGTATTTGTAGAGAAACAAGTGAAATGTCACTATAATGTAGAGGCTGTCCTAATAATCCCAAAGATCTAAATTCAATTTGGTTGGTAAAATGTTAAAAGATGGTTAAGGGCTCAAAGGGTTCTTAAACAACAAAAATACGCCCCAAAACAGAGAATTATCCTAACTAATGACAGGTTCAAAAGAAAAATTGTATTGATTCTTTAAAAAACCACCAAACAAATCATATACTAGTAGAAAAATAAAAGTGTCTAGGTTCTACTTCTTTGAACAGTGCATGAGTTGGAGTTTCCTAGTGAGAGCTACGGCAATTTTACTCTCAAGTGAGCAGGCTGTCAGGAAAACAGAAATCTTTCCCTACCATTAATTTTAACTTACATAATTCTTTCTACTTTGCCAACAAACTTCACATCAAGCTTTGGAATTGTTTTTTGCATGTCATTTGCATTTGGAAAGGGCCTCCATGGTCAGTGAAATGGACAAGATTTTGCCAGCTAAAAAAATATCCATAACTTAGACTATAGGAGCAGATGGTGGAAGATTTTATGTCGAAAAATCTGCCACCTTCGAGATTTCATCACCTAGTAGAAGCTACTAGTTTGAATTTCGTGTTAAGATATAGGAGTGTAGGTTTTGTTTGTTTTTCCTGGCTTGGAGGGATTGTTCTAAGTATAAATAGGTTTGTTTTCGTTAATGTCTAGGAAAAGAATCTGTTGAAGCTAAAATCAAAATTACCCTGTTTTTGGTTCTTTATCTCTTTGGTGGATTGCATTGAGTGGTGAGCTATCCTAAACTCTTATCTCTTTGTCATGTGACTATATTATCGAGATTTGTGAGTTTAATCATTGTTCATTCTCCTTAGAGTGGTGATTTTCTGTATATCTTATGGGTTGAACATCATCTATCCTACTCCTACTCATCCTCCACACTCCCAATCCCATCATCCATCTTGACCCAGAATTTCATTGACGCCAGCCTCCGAAATTTTTCCAGTATCACTTGGCGCCTAGTTGTAAGCAAACAAACAACAGCGCTTAATGGCACATCGATAACATTTTTAACTGTCTTGTATTTCTATGTGATTTCTTGTCTTGCAATTTTTAAAGTACAAAACCTCCTTGCTTATCTGATATTAACATAGTTGCAGCAACAATCTTAGGTTTTGACATTCTATTCTTGTTTTGCAGCTTCTTGGAAGTGGCTTTTACTGCAACTTATTTTGTAGAATTACATACTCTACATCTCCACCCAGTTAAGCAAACAAATGATTCCTTTCTAGACGTGTCTAAGAAACAATGGTGGCTATTAACATTTCTAGGATGTAGTGATGAACAAACATAGTAAGAACTTGAAGCTGAGAAATGCGATGTCTTGAAAGGATTTAGCGTTTTAGAATAATGTGAAAAATAGTGTAAATTAGAAACTATTAGAATGTATATGGTGGTTAGAATTGGCTACAGATAGGCAAAGGTGCTATAATGGAAAGAAAAGGAAAAAACCAGACACAAAGCTTTGTATACCATTACAATGTAAGTACATTATTTCTCTGTTCCCAAGTCCCAATCTTTTTTTAACCATCAAATATTTTGTTGCTAAGAGTATCCAATAGAACTCTCCCAACTAGTTAACCATCCTTGACCAACTACTAATCAACAATTACAGTACCCAAATCCTTAAACTATCCCTCAACTCAAAACTAACAGTGTTATCATAAACCAATTGATTCTGGTGCTAAAGACAGACTAGTGGGTTAAACACTTGGGGAGACAGAGAGCTGCAGCATGTTGACCACGCATTAAGGCACAGAAAACGAGATTGGGACATTGAGCTTATCCTAAACCCTTCCTCACTCACCCCATCTTATAACAGCTTCAGCAAAGGTCCCTGGATAATGGATGCTGTGGAAGAGAGGGGTGCATGGTCTAGCCAGATCTTCCAAGGTAACAGATATGTTTTTCATTACATGCTACATTATAATCCCACAAAAAAGCTCTCTCCTGAACTACCCATGATGTAATGTAGGTTCTTCAGAGCAACAAAAGCGCAATCAATTACCATTACAGGTTTAACATAAGCTACATAAAAGAAAACAAGATGCATACAGAAAAATTGCAATAAACGTAATGAAATTAAGGATACTATTGCCAGTAAAATACCTTGAGAATTCGAAGCACGCGTGAGACACTTTGCTTGATCAACCTCTGCTTCATTTCCTTGCAATACATCAGTCCCACAGTTTCAACATATATCTCTACATCCTCACAATCATCGATCTCGAGACAGGACAGATTAGACTCCTCTTCGGAAAGCTTGTCAGCAAAATAACTGCTATTCTCCACCAGAACATTCTTGTGGACACTCAACTTCACACAAAAACCCTGCTTTCCAAGTAGAACTACCTTCATATCACTGGTTCCAGGTTCCCCAAATTCAATTGCCACCTTCCTTGGCAAACTTTCTATCTTAGGCCTGGGAGTTCTCTCGCTAACAATAGAAGCACTAACACCAGGTGTATCAGAGCCACAATTTCGTTGATCATCAGAAACAACTGATGATCTTAATGGAGTTGATGGTGCCTTTCTCTCATTAATCGGGGTTCGTTTCTTTTGAACGGTGGTCTTAGGTGGTGGTGAAGAGGGTTTGGTTTTGTTTAAGGGATTTTGAGCTTTAATAGTTTTTTGAAAGACAACAGGAGAGGGACAACACCAAAAACCCTCTGGAGTTACCGCAATTGGGACATTTCTGATCTTGGTTTGGCCTTGCTCTACCTTTGTAAGTCTAATTTCAGCCATGTTTCAGAAAAGCTTACAGCATTTACTCAAATGAAAATATGATTAGTTTTACAAGGATAATAAGATTACAACAACCAGCTGGTTTTCCTTCAAAAGGACTCAAGGAAACAAATTATTGAAACTGAAGAGCTGTAATTCAAGTCAATCCTGGGAATCCCAAAGTCAAAATTATATTTTCGAGAGCAAAACGGCACTACAAAACAAAAACGTGAGATGTAATTAATAAGTTTTTCTTGGAAAATGAACCACTTAAAATTCAATGTACTCCAAAATACAACTCCAAGAAAAATAAACACGAGAAAAATCTTAATCTAAAGCTAGTAAGAAGATAAGAACACAGTTCCAAAGAGTACTATTACAGCAAAAACAACCTTGTGCATGCAGAAATCGGAACTACACAAAAAGCCAAAGAAAAAAAATTACAGGTTCTCCTATCTACTCAAAATCTAAACTAGATCGGGTAATGGACAAAAATTCATAAGAAATACACATTAAGGAACCATAAACAAGTTTGAAAGTTAGTAGCTTTGGAAACCCAAAACACTTGAAACACACCAAAATTTGGAAATTTAGAGACTTCCTAGAAAACCCATCTCTTATCTCTTATTTTTGAAGGCCACAAGTGCCTACGATGATTGAAAGATAGCTCTGCTGTCAAGCATCAAGGAAACCATGAACAGAGAGTTGCAGGGTGGAATGATGAGTGTAATGTCTCTTTTAACTGTAATAAAAACGGAAATGAAAAAAAAAAAACCACAAAAGTGACAAAACACACTCCCACTCCCCCTCTAATGAAAGGGAAAAAGAAAACTAAAGTAGTGATGGGCTCATGGGTTTGTGTCGATCTTATGCTTTTGATGATTGTATGAAATGTGGGTCTCAGACACTAAGCCTGTGTATGTCTTCCTCCCTTTTCTCTCTATAAATATTCTCACTTTCTCTCTCAAAAAAAGCACTTTCTCAGTGACCACATCATGCTTGTCTCTCATCATCCTTTTTTTATGTTTTTTTATTCTGAAGTTTAAGATACCACAGGTTTTATCTTCGGTGTGGTTGTGCCTTCATGAAATGACATGAATATCCTCGTGGGACTACCAAATGAGGTGTCAAGTTTGAAGAATTAAGGTGATTTGATGGGCATTTAGAGGAATCTCGATGACTCCAAGCAGTGAAGTATAAACAGTCTTGGATGAAGTAAGGGCTAAGTGAAAATGATGGATGGTCCAAACTCCAACTACTCGTGTGTTTTTCTTCTGTTTTGGTAGGCCATAATTTCGATTTACGTATTTGTTTCCTTTAGGTTTGAAATTTTAAGAGTATTTGATGGATGCAACTCTGGACTACCATGGAAGAGAGGCAGCTAGCTCTGCCCAACTCCAAGAGAGGTAATTGACCAATTGGTGGCAAAGATCACATCAGAACTTAAAAGGGAAAAAAAGAAAACTTAATCTGTGGGTTCATGATTAGGTTTGACTAGTGAAACAAAGAGATGCTGACAAAATTTAGGACCACTGATCGTCTGATACGGACAATTGTTAGGTTATGGCATCACCTTTAATCGCTTGACAGATTGACCACGTAAATAAACTTACTCCATGGACGTCTAGTTTGGTGGCTGGGTATTTGCCCTGGAAATAATATGTAATAATTCTTCTAGTAGCTGGTGGGCTTCTTCAGCAGACCGATGTAGAATCTTAGCTTGAGATTATCATAATTTGTTAGTGAAGTAAGTAGTCTATTATAGATGAGATGGGGGCAAAAAAACCTGAAAAACTTATTAAATCGAGAAAATTGAAAAAAAAATAACTGGGAATAACCGAATTGAAAGAAAAAAAACAATTAAATCGATTAGATTTAAAAAAAAAAGTCCAGTTCGGTTTGGTTTTCGGTTTTTAAAGTAAAAAATTGATAAACTGAAACTGAACTGGTTCAAATTAAACAAAAATTTGCTATATTTTTATCTTTATTCTTCCAGTTCCATTAAAAAAAATTGGTTTGCTTCCATTTTAGTTAAATGGAAAAAAGGAAAACATGGTTAAAGTTATAAAAAAAAAAACAATTTTGTTCTGTTTTTTTGTTGAAAAACCAAACCGGACCGAACTGGAATTAATTGGTTTAAACTAGATCTGGTTCAGTTCGTGTTTTTTTTTATTATTATTTTCATTAATAAAAACAAAACCTAATTGAAAATACTCCCCTCCTCCTCCTAGGGGGAATGCACAGTGCTACTAGAGAAAGAAATGTTAAATCCATAACCAGCATCTTTCCTCAATGATTAATATGCCACAGCAAAATCTAATTCGAATCTCCATCATGCAATAAATGGGTCCAATTCATGTAACAAAAGCATTGAAAAGGAGTCTCATTCGTGCTGCACACGTTACCTCCTCTCCGTCCCTTGCTGAGTTTCCATCCTGCTTTACAAAAAGGAGAAGAAAACATCATTTCAAGTGGCCAAATTGCATCTAAGATGGGGGTGATTGCAAAGGAGACAAAATATTCGAGGGTGGTTTTGAATCTTGGCCCTTTCTTTCTTTAGAGGATTTCTTTTGCATTGATTAAAAAGCTAGTAGATCTTGCCATCTGGCTTGTTGTGCAATATTATTACAGATCACAAATGATGATGATGCTGCATTGAGAAAAAAGAGAGCACGTTTTCATCATCAATAGCACCAAAAAGAAAACCATGGCTAGATGGATCTTGCTGGATTTTTGGCCCACCATTGCTTCACTCTTCATGTGTTAGGTCCTCGAGTTGTGGGTCATAATCATAGTTGTTAATTTTGTTATGTTTCTTTGTTTTTGTCATTAATTAAAAAAACAAGATAAAATGATATTGTTTTTAACTCGATTTAAATTTTAACTTATTCTAGATTTTTTTTTCAAATACCGCCAAAACATACTGGTTTTGTTCAGTCCGTTCCGTTTCGGCCAAATAGTATTTTAAAAAAAAATAATGAATAATTTTATAATATCAATCATATTTCTTAATCCGATCATTAGATTAAGATGAAATTTTACAAAGAGTCTCTTGACATATTTATATATATTATGTTAAAAATTTAGAGCAATCAGATAATGTAATGACCTTGCGAGATTGATGATGACATTCTCGTAATATTATACATGTTCACAATTTTGTTCAGGAAAATCATTTTATTGTGTCTTTTTTTAGATTAAATTATACAATTCTAAATAATTTTATTTTTGAATTTGAACTAATTTTTTTTTGAATTAATATATTTAATTATATATATATATATATATATAAATACTACAACTCCGAAACAGCGCGCCGAAACGCTACAAAACCAAAATATTTCATTCTAATTGAAAAAATAAAACACCAAACAACTTTAGTCAGAATTCTGTTCTGTTCATTGACATGAAATATGACTCCCTGGCACGTGCAAGTGTAATCTTGCAATATTCAAGTGATTTTACAGGTCTTTAAAATACATAAACATCACCAGCATGCTGCTTAATCATGTCTTGTTCGCTCAAGAAGCAAGCAATAGGGATGGTGGAGGGATTATACTCAACAGACAACTCCAAAGTTTCCTATCCTCTATCTTTTTTCCCTGCATGGCATATATCTAGCCAACTTTTCATGATTGCATGCCCCGGTTTTTCTGGCTAAGTTTTCCTCCCCAAGAACATGTTTATCCTCGTCTAATTTGATCAGATAATTTGATCAGATCAGATAATCTTATTCTCAATCAATAAGATTAAGATTTGGCTCTCATCATTTTCCTCACTAAATTAGTTAATGGTGCATAAAAGCTCCTCTGAAGTGTCCTGTTGTAGGTTGCTGAAAGGATCATAAAACCATTAATTGCACTTGGTATGTGCTGGTTATGGATATTCTCTAATCTCTACTAATTAATCAATCGTTTATATAACACACTCTTATGTAATTTTTCAAAACTTGGGTAGAAATGAGGGGGCTCTGGCACAAAAGTAATTCAGTATGTCTAAAAAAGAAGTATTATTGCAATTGATATTAATTTGGAAAAGGAAAAATAAAGCTTTGCTTGGAATCCATGTTTTTTCTTTTTGGTGTCCCCCCCCTAAAAATACTTTGTCAGAAGTGTTGGCTTCAGTTGAGGTGACAAACAGACAGCAACCTTATCCATGAAAACAGTAGAAGCAGCACAGTGTATTTGCTCACAGGAACTAGCAAAGTTGAGGCAATAAAAGCAATGAATGAGAGGATAGTCAACAAGATAAATTAATGGTTTAATTGGTTGGACCTTGTGGTAATTGCACCTTGTAAAAAGAATAAATAATGTCAACTAGATATAATTAAATAAATGTATCAGAAGTTGACCATAAGTATCTTTCCCCTACCTTGATCCATCATTTTGATGCCTAGCTTTGAAAGAGAACAAAAATGTCAGCAACTACAGCATTCAGCTTGTGTTCTCTACTAATGGCTGCACTCTTTGGTTACTCTGCATCAGTCCAGCTAAATGACCCTGGTACTTTTGCTTGCTTTGATGATATTTTCAGCCATACACGTGCTCCTATGTGTTTCAAATGCTATTTTTCTTCAGGTTTTTTTTTAATACTTCTGATTTTTATTTTTATTTTTATTTTTTAAAGATTGGTACTTTTGGCTCCCTCTTTATGCTTGTGCTTGTGCTGTTAATCTGGTGAACTGGGCCATCACCAAAACATCAATCAGGCAAATTGCAAAGGTGACATTATGGTTTGCTACACTCATGTTTCTAAAGGTTGTAATAGAAGATTTTGTAAATGGAACAGCTGGCTTCTGGTCATTAGATCTGAGTGAGAGAGCTGTAAAGGAGAAAACCGGAAGTGGGTTGGTTCTAATTTCCATGATTTTGCATTTGGAAGCATCGTCAGAACCAAAACATTCCAAGATGCCAAGAAACAGAAGGGAGTTCCCAAGATCTGTTGAATATGGTAAATGCTTTGGACCTACTTTTTTTCCGTTAAAACATTAGACCTGCAAAATTGATTGCTGGACTTTATGTGACACTAACTAAAGAATCATCGATGCAGGGATGGCAATCTTGGTGATCTTCAGTTTTGGACTTCCTTTTGTTTTCTTTGTGATTCAAGATGGAGAAATGAAGTTTGATCATGTCAAGGAACAAAACCACCTGAAATCCTTTTAAAATGGGACATTTCTGATTGGTCTAGGATTTTGCTTGCACTCTGTTAATTTATTCCACCAGACTCAATTGGCAACAACGTTTCAATTTGTAGGACTTGATGCTTTTAAACAGCAGTGGTGGGATTACAGCAATCTGTTCATTTTGAATCTTGGCTTGGACTTTCCTACCTTCACCTAGTCTAATTTCAGCCATGTTCAAAAACTTCCAACATTTGCTAAATTGAGACACCTAACGATCACTCCACCTAGATGGCTTCAAAAAACCTAATACGAAAGAGAATTGTAATCTAAAAGTTTGCAGAGAAGGGCAATTTTATCCAAATCAACTCAGTGCCTAAACTAGTAACATAAATCATGTCTCAGACAAAAAATATTATGACAAGCACATCAAGAACAGCACAAATAAGTAAATGCTTCCACACCATCCATTCAAGCTGGCAAGTTTGATACTCTTACGCGTGAATAATTATAGATGCGAGGGAAATAAAAGGGAGGGAAGCAGATGAAACGGTGAAGATGAACCTTCCACAGAAAATAATAATAATAATCTTGCAAATTACAATTTATCTCTCAAAATTGGTACCAGACTGATCCCTGTAAGGCTTTTACGTCATTTGGATGATTTTTCTAGAGGCCCTGTTGATTCGAACGGCTGACAGAGAAACCCAGATTTCACCAGCAACGAGCAGCAATGACTTTTAATCCATTTTCAATACATGCCAACCAAAATGTGTTGGGAAAACCACGAGCATTCTTAAAATTAACTCTGGCTACATTGTATGATTATGCGCAAACTTGGCAAGCATGGCTACGGAGCATTATTTGAGAACTAGCAATTTTTGTATAAACATGGGGGGGAATAGCCAAAACAGGAGAGCACATATACTTACAATCTTAAGACAAGGGTGGAAACTAAAACCCTCTACACTTTGCACTGAACTCCATTACTGACAAACAAGCCAAGATACAATTACGTACGTCCTCTTTATGGATGAAATTGTATCAATAAATGAGAATAAACACTAGCTACTACTAGACGGGGCAACTAGAAAAAAAAATCATCACGAAGATGATTGTCTCCAAGGACCAAAGGCCTCAGCCTCCATTGCTCTGGACTTGGCCAAATATCCTGTCAGCTTGACACCAAATCCACTCAGCCAACTGCATATGATTTGATCAGCCAATAAATGCCAGCAAAGAATATCATTGAATAGATCCGAGCCTGATTCTCATGTCAGGATCTCCACATCCCCTTATTTGAAGCAGGGGAGGGCAAGATATTACTGAGGATTTAATAGAGGCGCCCTCGGCACTTGGAGACTCCACAGTGGCAAGGACAGCCTTCTCCAGGCAGCAGCTCATACCGATAGTTGTATGTCAGTTCTTCACCAAAAGATATCTGCACGTGATATGGTTAACCAAATAAATGAAATGTGCTAGTAATATACACGAACACAGTACTGGGACAAGATGCAGTATGCCTTGAGCTACAACGAAGTAAAGAAGAATTCCAACTACATCAGGCACCATTAATGGGCAGAGCCCCCACAATATATCCCACAAAATACCATCCCTTGAACTATTAAGATAATGTTGGTATTGTGATAGCAGTTATTTTTCAAAGTGTTTTTCACTCAGAATTACATCAAAATGATTTTTTGTTTTTTAAAATTTAATTTTTGACATCAACACAACAAAACAATCGAAAAACATAAAAATATTAAGTAAAAAATTCATTTTTTTGCCAACTTTGTTTGGGCCGCATTCCCAAACGCTACTTAAGAAAATCAATATTCTTAAAAGTTTCATTTAAGATTTTTAGAAAAACATATATAGACCTCTATATCCTCCATGATTACAACAATTGATATTCAAGAGGGAATAGTGAGAGTACTTACATCCCGACTTGCATAAAGACCGATATGAGCACGCTGGGAATCCATGCTGTTGACAAGAACTTGGTGGTTTGCAAGATTTGGCATGCAGCTGCCAACATAAACAGATGTCATGTGCACAGCCTCAAGCAGATAAATTAACGGGCCAGAAAAGACTGAAGACAACTAATCAACCACCCCAACCCTGATCCATCATCTACCTCACTCTCGAGGCTTTTCTTCCCTTAAAATATAGAATAGCACTCTTCATATCTTGATGCATTTGAAAGTTTAGACGTTAAAATATAAGCCAATAGCTTATGTTTCTGTTTTTTAAGGAGCATGCTGTGAATTGATCCCACTCCTTAAAACAGAGAAGCAGGTGAATGGTAATGAGTTTTATGGCATTATTAAATTATCACCTCCTTCCCTTCTTGCAAAATTCTAAAACCATCCCACCATCATTTGAATTATGAAGTTTTTTGAAGGCATTGATAATTTTGATATTGCTTTTTTTCATATGAACAAAACTCAAGCTTATATATTTATGCAAGTGCATACATATGAATATTATCAAATCTAAATCCATATAACATTAAGGCATCAAGCTAACGCCTGAAACATCTAAAGAGAGGCAGCATTAAACCTAGCCAACATCATCACCTTACAGAAAATCATGTGGTTAGATCGAGCATGAGGCGATGTTGGTTGGTTCAGAATGATAACTGGTACATTTACATCCATGAAGCAAATTTCTCGAACCATAGAGAAGACTACTGCAAGGAATATAACTAAGAACTTTCCCTACCTGTGGTTGATGAACCGTGAAACATTCCCATATTTCGTGGCGTCAATAAAATAATGGGCCTGTCCTTCAACCATTCTGCTCATATCATTGGTATGAGCATCAATTTTGTACATATAGCTGCAACCTTCTTTACCATACCTAACAGCCAAACAAAGCATATTCAAAACATAGCAAGAAAAAAAAATGAGCCAAAACTGCATCTTCCAAAGTTGATAACCTGTCACGTCTATCGTTTGCCTCCTGTTCATCTAAAACCTCTCCAATGTACTCACATATAAATGTACCACGTAGGACTGGTTCCCCAGCCCTGACTGCCCAACCCTGTATTTCAGCAAAGAAAGAAGTTAATGTGGCACTATAGAAACAATGAGCAATTGAAAGCAGAACTCTGTTTGGGAAGGTTTGTTACCTTATTATCAGTTTTGAAGACTTCCAATTTCACTCGTATTCCATTCTGCAAAACTCTGTTTGGGCAAGTTTTATTGCAGCTGCACATGCTATTACACTCATAAACAAGGTAACCCTCCTGCACAATTTTGCCAGAAATGTTTAAAATACATGTCTCACCAGTAAAACAAGTATGCATGCCTACCTAACCGTCAGCAACCTCACACACAGAGACAGAGAGAGAGAGAGAGAGAGAGATCCAAAATAAAAGGCCATATCCGCTTGTCAAATAGAGCTTGAGCATAGAAAGTAAACATGCAGTACATAGGTTACATGTTTATGACAATTACCTCCATTAGGAGAAACCTTTAGACCTAGAGATCTTATAGTCCAACAGTACCCTGGTTTTTGTCATCATATGGAATCAAATCAAGAGGACTGATAATAGATACTTGGAAGCATCATGAACATTGTCCTTTTCAGTCATCACATTTGTGCTTGAAAGCATAATCAGAGTTGTGAGCAGTTGAAAACAATATGCTTTATTCCGCATACTGTAGAATCTATAAAGAAGTGGTAACATCCTTGACTTTAAGGGAGCTTTAGTGGGATAGGGTAGGATTCCTAGCGTCTTTATGGTATAATTCTTTAGGAAGTTTTACTTAGCTGATATTCAACAGAATTCTAATGCTCTCATGTCCCACTTTGTTTTTTTATCATTTTATGGGAGGATGTCTCTTCTATAAATTCTTCCCATTCCAAAAGAGTTCTTATTTCATCCCTCACAAAAAAGAACATTATTATTGGATGCATGACATTTCATAACTAGAAAAAAATTCTGCTCTTTTCTACTTTATTGAAATTCAACTAACCTTCATGTCATCTCCCCTTCATCAGACCACGTAAAAATTCCTTATGAAGGGGAAATGGAGCAAGATAGTGATGTGAAAGGGAGTTAATTTTTTATGTATTTTCTATAAGAGAATTGCCACATGTACAGTATATGGAATCAAATTGGCAAGTGATGTAGAAGGGAGAAACAATAGCATGTATCAGTCAACATACCAGACACTCTTGAAAGCAGCAGGCCAATAAAAATTCTTGCAGGAAAATAAAAGTTCAAGGAATGAAGAAGCTATTCCATATGCAGTCAATCATACATACTTAACTATCAAAAGGGCATCAGCATTGGAGTGGTAATCAGTAAGTATTTGCAAAAGTAAAAAGAAAATAGCATTACCTCCAAAACAATTCGCCCTTTATCATCATATGGGAACCTGCCAAGCATGGAATTCCCATGTATGTCTCTCGCATCTTCATAGTCATTGTCAAAGAGATAAACATGATCACAAGTTTCAGGACAGCACATTGAATATTGGCAAGAACACCCCAATTGCAAACTCTACATAAAAAGGATGGTGTTGAGGGAACAGAAAAAAGGTAGTGCATTATATGTATATTCTATGACATGCATGAGCATATTTGCATGGTGTTGTTCTTCCTTTCCTCCCTATCTTTATGTGTAAGCATGTCTGAGTGCACTTGTTTTATATTTTGAATTGCAGTGTCCTCAGTAGCCAACAAGGGTTCAATCATCTCCAAGGTAGGAGAACAGCCAGCAAGTGCACTCCACATTGATACAATTGGCCATTATCAAAATCCAATTGAATTTAAAATTAAAAAAAATAGATAACCAACCAAAAGCTACCTCAATGTCCAGGCTGTCAGATTGATCAAGCAATGGCCCTGTTACATAAGTAAAAGTTTCCCAGGGCCTGGGGAAATTACTGATTTGACCATCAGAACGATCTGACAAGACATGGAGAGAATCCAAGGGATCTTCATCTACAACACATGCCACTGGTATCGGTTCCTTCCCAAAGCTTATGTCAGTACACAAGACAGTAGACTTTTGCTTAGGCCCCTCTCTAACATCATGCACATTGATAATATAGTGGCACTCGTCCACTTCCCACTCACTATTTACATGATCAGATGAAATTGTAATTTGTTTCCCTGTAAAACCATTTGGAAGAGCCATCAAAGGAGAGAATAATCCTGGGTCCTTGAAACTCTTACATCCTCTGGAACAGATAAACTCCTCCTGGTGCCACTGTACTTGAATGTTACGCTCACTGCAAAGCTTGGCTGCCTTCAAATAAAAACGCTCTGGCAACACTCCATATTTCCCCTCCAATGATGCTTTTAGGCTCACCTTGCAGCAAGCAGAGCGTGCAATAGCTAAGATATCAAGGTTATTAGGCCGAGGTTTTGTTTTCTGAACCTCAGAAAACAATATCTTTGCGACTGCTGAGCTTTGAGATACTGCTAATCTACCAAGTGTCCCTGCCCCGGTTAAATTAGATGGTATGCTTAGGCCCTCACTACTAAGTGACTTTGATGCCTGGATACGTTTCTTCAGACCTGCAGTCACACTGTTCCTGATGCTGCTATATGTTGCCCCCAGACCTTTCTTAAATCTAGGGCGGCTAAGTCTTCCAGATTTTAATCTATATGCATAATATCGAACACCTCTCTTTGGGGGGCGAGAGCTGAATAGATTTGGTCCCATATGAGCAGCCTGATGGTGACGGCCAAGATCAGGCAGCAAATCAAACTTCAGGCCACAGAACTTGCAAATGTACTTTCTGGGACCACCTAAATTCTCAGAGTTATTTACCACTGGTGCTGCATTTTGTAGCTCAAGTTTCTGCACAGATTCCTGTTTCTCCTCACTCATAGACAGATTAAGCAGCTGGTCACCTTTTGACAGCCTGAAATCAGCAGGGTGAACAGAGAGGACATGCAACCATAACTGCTCAGTATTCCCAAAGTGGCTGCCACAAGGAATGCACCGTAGAAGCATGCATTGTTCAACAAATTCCACATGGTGTCTCTCCTGCACATGGGTTTCCAAACCCTTTCTGTTAGCAAACGAATCCAGGCAGATGGCACAAGCATGGCCTCTGAAATGACACTGTGCTTCCTTTTTATGATTGTCCATCCAATGGTTGCCAAGCTCTTTATCATCAGGAAACACTTTCGAGCAAATTTTGCACCTAATAGATTTTTCATCATCTTGGCTACCATCAATAGCTAATGGCAAAACTGCTGGTTCTTCCATGACAGAGGAGGAAACTTGTACATCTTCCTCCACAGCGAAGCCCCATAACTTTTTTAGTCTCTCCTTTTCAGTGAAAACCAACTTCAACAAGAGTTCCCCAACGTTAAAATCTTTAGAAGCTTCAGAGAGGGCCCATTGAAGTTGAACATCCATAGGAACTGGATTTCTTAGAGAGAAAATACTTTTGAAAAGCTTGTAGAAAAGCTCACATGCATGATGTAAATGAAATTTCTGTTGTGATGAGCTACAATCCTTCAAAAGATCTATAAACACTTCTTTTGATATTATCCTACTTTTACCATTTCTAGCACGCTTGAGCCAACTAGGAATGTGTTTATCACAGTACAATGAGTAGCGCTTTGGACTCTCAGGACAGGGGATGCTACTATCAAGGGAGCTTGAGCCAATGCAGTGCAGAATCTCAGAGATATTGCAAGGGCCAGGATGCTCAAGCTTCTCAGGTAAGCTGTTCCTTCCATGAAAGGCATCTCCATCCATGACTGAGACAGGTTCCATTCGAGGAGGATTTTCAACTTGTCCAGCCAATACTATCTCTTTGCAATATGTGGTGTCCGAACTGGGAAAGATATCTTCATGTTTTCTCTTATGGGGATTCTCTGGCGAAATTGAGGTCACCTCTGTATCGGGCCAGGGTCTGTGTTTCTTACAGAATGCAGAACCTGGTAGAGACCGATGCTTGCATCGAGTACCAAGAACAGTGGTACCTTCACACAATAGACTCTGAACAGGAGGACTTGCCTCTCCTCTTGAGGAGCTTCCAGCAAAACGAGAGGCCAAATGCACACAACAATAAACATCACCATCATTGGCCCACCTCACACACTGCCTTCCCTTAGATTCAATAAAAGCTGTACACTGGCGATTCTTACTCCCATGTTCTATGCTTTTTTTACCCAAAACTTCACTAACAGGAGTCATTTCTACACCTTTGGTCTGTACAAGCTCAGAATTTCCTGCTTCAATTACAATTTCATCCCATCTATCAGCCACGCTACAAGGTGATTCTAAAGGTGCAGCTACCTCCCTAAAATCCTCCTCTTTTGAAATCTCTAATTCTAAAGTATGAGCATTGACCATGTCTCGGTTACTGAAAAACTCAGAGTCAATTTCAACAGTCAAAGTTTGGAGTGGACTGGTTGTCTCCATCTGGGAAGCATGTGTCTCTGCACGGCGAACTTCAAGTTTTGGCCTCTTCCTGCTAGCTTGAAGACTAATGGTTGGGGAGAGACTGTCACAGTTCTGCTGCTCCGTATCCCCGCCACTTGCTACAGGGTGAGAGGTTGAGAACCACTTCATAGCTTCATGCTTCCAGGTTTTCCACTCAGATGCCAAAGTCGATTGCACTGATGCATCCCGGAGAGAGTCAATTTCATTCCATAGGATAGAATTGGACAATTCCTTGAATCACATAAAGCCAGAATCAACAAATGTTTGGAGACAAACATATAAGATAATACAACTTAGCACCAAAAGGAAGGTGGTCAGCACAGGTGCAAGCTGAAGTTAATGGCCCAGCAATCCACCATGTATCCATGCATGAAAGAAGCAACCTATGAGACAGGTTAACCTAAAATAGGGACAGGTTTACTGAAAGTTTATCTGCCTGCAGGCTGAGGGGCATTTACTTTCTATGAAATTCAATCAGATATAGTTGTGCAAATCATGCAGCCCATCTACTATAACAAATACATTAAATATGCATCAATTGGTTACTGGTTAAACATTCCAAAATTAATCACAAGAAGCAAAAACATGAATTGGATGTTTCTGCATTATAGATGAATTTTAGTTGATTTAGGTAAGTTAGACATTAAAAAGACATTTTTTTCACTTTTCGAGAAATTCTAACTCATAGATGGATATATCACATACCACCATATCAAGGAACCAAATTTATCCTATAATAACTTTGGCGTAACAGAAATAGTAACTCCAGCATGAATATTGCACCTCAAGCACAATCTGTAGACAAGTTAACATGTGTAGACAGCCAAGTTAACACATACCTCCCTTAGCAATTCAACCGATTCAGCACTACATGCAACCTGACACTGCTGTACCCAAGATTGAAAAGAATCCTGCAGCCAATCCGTATTTATGTACTGTTGCAATATCATCTGCAGAGAAGGAGAAGTGGCATTACATCATCATTAACAGGGGGGGGGGGGAGTTCTTCAGTATTTTAATTAATCCAAGGGGAAAAAATTGGTAAGAGGAAGAAAATAAAAACAAATCCTGGTTCTAACATGTGCCAGGTGAAAACAGTCATGAAATGACCAAATGCACCTAAATTTTACAATCTACAAAAAAAGCACATGAGCATGGAAACTTGACACAATGAAATAAGACTAAACTCATAAACAAAAAAACAAAGGGAGAGAACTAAAAGTACTTAATTTCCAAGCAGTAAAGTGCATTAATAACTGCTATCTATTTCCCCAATCTATATGAACACATGTAATAATGCATATAAAACCAAAGAAACAAAAGCATGGCTGTATCAATTAGTGGGGGAGAAGCTTGCTTTTTTATGAACTACAAGTTTTAATTTCCAAGCAGTAAAGTTTATTAATAACTGCTATCTATCTCCCCCATCTATATGAACACATGCAGCAATGCATATAAACCAAAGAAACAAATGCATGGATGCATCAATTAGTGGGGGAGAGGCTTGCTTTTATAAACTTCAAGTTTTAATTGCTGCATTAGAGAAAGAAATAGGAAAAATCTCAAGACTTGGAATCTGCAGTATCAAGGGGGAAGGAGTTTACATTTTGAAGTTTCAGAAGCATTCTTCCTAGATCAGAATAACCAATACATCGTGAAGCCTCCATAGCAAATTCCTTCCAGACCGTCACGTCATGAGCTGTTTCTGTTAAAGCCTATGACAAGTTTGAAAGGACCAAAGACATTTCAAGGAACCAAGAACAGTGGTATGAGTTTCTATCAGAGTTTTGGAAAAACAGCAAAGCAAAGCGGTGAAACAAAATACCTCGGAATGAAACTGATCGACAATATTGAGCATGGCAACAGCCAGCTTTTTCATTATAAACCGCCGTGCAACACTCAAATCTTTAACCAAATTTAGTCCAATTTTGTGAGTCCTATATGCAATAGGCTCTGGAAATTCATCGATGGGTAGGACATATATCATATCTGCCCAGGAATAATTCCTGGTGTGTGGAAAAAATATCACAAAATACTGCTTCCGATCATGAGTTGGTTTGGCTCTCAAAGTTGATAATGGCCAGTCTGCTCGTGCACATCTGATTCCTGCCTGCCACTTCCCTCTCCACTATACTTGGAAAATCATAGAAGTATCAGCATGAAAATCAAGCTCGGAACAATGGATAAAAAAACCCTTCCCTCTTAAAACGAGCATGTGAAGGAAAAAACCCAGGGAGACCCAAAAATGGTTGTGCAACACAATACAAGCCTCAAAAGATAAATTTTCAAGCACATGGCATGTGATATCTTAAAATCAACAAATTATGTCTTTCAAAGTATAAAGAAACTGCAGCATTTGCTAAAGAGCATAAGAGAATAAAAAAAAAAAGTTACCTTGACCCATAGTGCGACACACTCATCATGTTCTAGCCACTGAGGCTCTGAAAGGGATGGCTCTCCATGCTTGCAGTCATTTGGTTCACTTTCAATGGTATCAACAATTAAATTGGAGTTTTCAGAGGCTGCGCAGGGTTCTGTGTAATAATCCTGTACATTTATGCCATCTTCTTCAAAATCCTGAGAATCACAAGATAACCTTTGGCTCTCTACCTGAAAAACAGAATATGAAGCTCCACCTGTAGAGATGGGTAATTTGTCCACTGTCAATTGACCCTCACTTTGTCTTTCTATACGAGACTCTTCTACATGTAGCAACAAGTCATTTACTCTACCATCATTCATTTCAACTTGTTCTACACGTTTAAAATTATTAGATTCTCCATCATAAGTAAAATCTGTCCCTGATCTCTGTCGAGCACAATCAGATTCTCCAACATACTGAACACCGTTACAAGGAAGCACGTCCATATTTTAAACTAGAAATCTGCAGCCGCACATAACATGTAATGATCATTCCAAACTCAATTCCCTGTTCAAGTGAAGGCCAACACATCAAACAGTTGGAAGAATATTTAGAAAAGAAAAAATGAAACTAGTCATACAATGGTGCTAATTGAAGAAGTTCTTAATAAAAACTTCCATGCAATCTGTTGTCAAGTAATTTAACATGGTGTGTTTTCTTGTTAGCTATTCAAGCCAACTACTGGCACAGCAAATAGTCAGATATGGAGGGGAAAATCAAATTGCAGATAGTCAATGTGCATGCCAAGTTTCTGGGTCTAAGCACATGTAATGTAAAGCATCCTCCCCACCCCCCACCTCTGTAATGCTTTAACCAACTATTGAAAGCACACATCAAGCCTTTTCCTTTAAAGCAGCAGAAACGATAGTGCGAAAAAGTTTTCAAATGCATGCAGATCAGACCCTTTTTGTATAAAAAACAAACAGCTACTTAGTTGTTGGCAAAAGAGTTAAAAAGAACTCTAAAGACTTACAAATACAAGCATAGGAGATAAATGAATGGTCAGAAGACTTGAGAAAGAGATTGAAGAATATCTTATCATAAACAATTTGACAAAACAAAACCAAACTTAAAAACTAATTCTTATCATTCTCAAGCGAGAGAAAAAAGAAACACCAAATTATCCATTACTATTGCAGCGACAGTACTGTCCCAAGGTGTAATATGTGTCCATATCATGAACTTATTAAATTAATGACTTTGAATATTTCAAAAGACCAAACAACAAAGGAAGATGGAGTAATTACAGCAATCTTGAATATAATGAACAATTCATCTTATCAATGAATTTCCAAAGAAACCCATAAATATGTGCCTGCACAAAATCATGTTTGGTCAGATTTTGTAAAAAACTGTTACCCATTTTTTATGAATAAACAAAATTCCCTATTTTTCACTGTTGCTAGTCATTCCCTTTATATTAAGTGAACATCCTTTAAAAAATCACAACTGTAGTTATCATTTCTCTCTTGAGTTAATAAAACTCAATGGCATCATGATTCCAAAGCCAACCTAGTTACTTGTGATTTCTACTTTATCTTTTTCACTATTAGTCCAGTAAAATTCTATCATTTCATCAGATAATAGAACCAGTCTGGATAAAGTCACTTCCTTTTGTATCTCATCCAGGTCACCTTATGTGCATAACTTACCATGGTTGCTTATTTGTAATAAATTTGCCAAGTGCTATCATTTCTTTCCCTAAATCTAAACTCATTAAATGAGCATAATATATGCATATGTAATTAGTTAAAAAACAAATGCTGATATTTATATAAAAGAAAAGCAAAATCATCTGCAAATACATTCAATTAAAAATTCCACCGAAGCCAATTATTTAAAAAAAAAAGATTGAATTGGATTTACCAAATTAATAAAATGCAGAAAATAACAAATACAGAATTCATCAGAATCTAGGGGTTTCTGCAAAATTGAAATCAACATGCAATCGTGCAGAACCATGTACATTACAGAGGTCTATGAAAGAAATATAAACCTGTAACACATACTTCTGCTACAGTACCAAGACAATGTAGCACAACAAAACAACACATTAATTAAAACAAACATTATAAATAAATTGATAACAAAAATTAAAGAAGGCCTGTATCCTTAAAATCAAAAACCCACTTCAAAGACTCGATCTTTTGGAGATAGTATCTGCTAGAACCCTAACCCACCAAACCCAGATACAAAATGTGCCATTGAACCCTACCTTAACATCATTTCACCATTAATCGTTACAGAAATTGTAAGAACCCCATAATGGATTCACACTATCCAAAACCCACAACAACCAGATTTTGAACACGATCAACATCGTGTGAAACAAACATGACCTAGAAGGTGCGGTCTATCTGATCCAAAACCAAATAAAAACCCCTTAATTAATTAAACGTAAAATCCCTACACAAAAGCCCTTAAATCAAAAAGGGTTTGTTTTTAAATTCATGTCTATTATTTTTTTCGAGGGTACTGGGGGTTTTTTCTTTCTCTTTTGTTAGGACACCACACCCCAACACCAGACATACATACTAACAGCTATAGCTAGGTCTTACAATTGCTTGCAAGAAAATAAAATGTGACAACAACAACAACAACAATAATAATAAGTCAAAAGACAAAATAAATAAGATATAGGTATGGTACAGAATGTA
The DNA here is from genome assembly GCA_025169955.1 of Salix arbutifolia. Lineage (NCBI taxonomy): Eukaryota > Viridiplantae > Streptophyta > Magnoliopsida > Malpighiales > Salicaceae > Salix > Salix arbutifolia. Next base: position 2,516,744 of record CM045908.1, read on the forward strand.
AAAGAATAAGAGAGTGTGTTGGCAAGGAGAGATCACCCTTTTTTTCCCAGTAGAGTTGTTGTTGCGTTGATAGGCTATGGCCTCAAGGGTAATAAGGTTAGCGGGGATTTGTGTTTGTGTTTTTATTTTTATTTTTTGGTTGCAATTTCCTATGTCTCTACCAAATTTGGCTAGGGTGAGATGTGCTTCTGCGGGCAATTGGGCTGGTATAGGTCCCGTGACCAAAAACAAACAGAGAGAAATGGAGAAATATATGTGTAAATCTAGAGAGAGAACAACAAAGAGATGTGTACACGAAGAGTTTTAGCTGGATTGGGCAGAGGGAGGTGCTATTCTACAGGGCTTTTATGGGGTATTTTTGGGTTGTCTGCTCCCCCTTTTTTTATGTGTTGATGTTGTCGCATGTAGGAGGTGAGGTCGCTGGTTTATGTTTGTGTCGTACACTAGGTAAGTGAAGAGGTAGAAATTCTTCGAGGGTTTTTTATGCCAGAGACCATAACAGAACTATCAGCAACGACGTCGTAGCATATCTTCTTTTTTTCTTTTAGCATAAAGCTGAGTAGATTATAGTTTAGTCCCTGTTGATGATTTTGTAAGCTGGTTTTTATTGTTTTGAAAATCATAAGTTAGTCCATTATCCATTGTTAATTCTTTTTTAAATCTCCATATTGATCTTTTCAAATACAATTTTTTAGTTTGTTTGTAGTGGGTGACATTGGAAATTTTGATTAGAGATAAAAGGGCATTTAGAAAAGAAAAAAAAATCTCATTAAAAAACAATAAAGGACTGAATTGCAAATGAATATAAAAATATAGCCTCCTAACAAGTTGCATTATAGTCTTTGTTCTCCTCTTATAGAAATGGAACAATATTATTAGTTTTGTGTAATTCAAGATCGATTTTGATGGAAATGAGCTTATATTGAAAGTCATTCTTTTTTCAGAGGATATTAATTGTTTCTATAAATAGTTATAAAAAGTGATGTTGAGGGTAAGATAATGTTCTACAATATAGTATTTGAATCTCCATAATTAATTTATTTTTTTAACAAATTTCAAACTTCTAAATTATCAATTTTGAAAAGTTTATTTCATGATAACAAGGTGATTTTTTTGTTATTAGTTATTAATAATGTGATTTTTTTTCTAAAATTATGGCATAAACTATTTGTTTTACTAATAATCTGCTTTACTTTTAAAACAATGTTCATATTAATAAAACATATTCATATTCTTAAAATAATAAATTCAATTTTTATAGAATTATAGCTCTAATAAATTGTTGTTGTTGTTATTCTATTTACCTCATAAATGGATAGTGTATTTGATGAAAATTGTTAAATTATCCAATTAATTGTGGCAGAAATATAGTGTAAGTTTTGAAGTGAATTACTTTGTTAAATTATTTGATTATATAATCATCAATGAGATAATTAATTTATTTGAAAATCTTAATATAATTTCCTTTAGTGTAATCCATGAAAAAAAAATTAGATATATATTTTGTCAACATTTACAAAGTTTTTGTAAGTATAATGACTTTGAGGTGTTTAAGAGCACAATCGAACTATATTTAAAAAAAATGATTTTTTTATATTTTAAATCGCTCTATAAGTTAGCATAAAAAATAAATTTTAATGCATTAAAAAAGAACCCTATTACCAAGCTTATTACTCAATGGATAAGATTTTAAAATATGGTCTCCACCACATCATCACGCCATCTTTTCACCCCGTTACCACTAGAATGTTATCATTTTGGTGTAAATGATAGGATGTATTTGGTCCATTTGGTAGCACTAATGCCCACTTTATTTCTTGTCCTACAAAATCAATTGTTTGTAAAAAAAAAAGTAAAATTTAAATATTTTGACTTAAAAATAAGAAGGACATAAGTTTGAGTTTTTCATTTGCAAGTTGACATATTGTTCAATTAATTGAATTTTTTTATGTTTTTTTTTAAATATATTTATCTTGAAAAATATTAGATTTTTTTAATAATCTTGGTGTGCTAATATTAAATATAAAAAATAAAAAAATCTAAAAAGTTAAGACACTAAGTTTTTTTTTTTTTTTTTGGTCTTTGAAGTGTTTTATACTCTTGCTTTGTAAACTTGAAAGGTTCTAAAGATATGATTGGATGTTTTGTATTTTCAATCATGTTGGATATCTACTCTATCAACAAATCATTACTAATTAAAATAAAAGTATAATATTTAAACCTAATCATGGACATTGTTTTAACTAGAAATGATGTTTAAAGAATAATCAGTGATATATTATTTATTATTCTATAGGTGAACTTTTTAAAAAATAGATACAAATAGGAAAAATAAATCTTAAAATAAAATATTTTTATCATTTTTAATGTACCATGAATTTATTGTATTTTTCTAAATTAAATAAATAAATAGAGCACAAAGAGCAACTACTAGTATATTATTAGTCCATCATTAATCACCATAAAAAAAATTCGACTCAAACTATATTGTTGAATAATTAGTTTAACTTCTAATTAACCCAATGAATTAGTCATTTGACATGTGCAACATTGCGAGCTGTATAATATTTTTCAATGCATTTTTTTTATATTAAATACAAAACAAAAGTTTAAAAATAAAAATATTAATTCAAAATAAAATAAAATTATAAGATAATCTTGGATAATCAACCATACTCCTAATTCGAGGGTTATCCATTTGATTTAACATATTTTTATTTTCAAATTTATTTTTTATTTAATTATACCCCAATCAAATGCGGAAAAAAAACTTATACAAAACAATAATTTGTTATAAAAAAGCGGGGGTTGGGCTGACAAAAATAAAAATAGCTTTGTTTTTTAAAAAAAGTTTCGTTGAAAAAGAGTTTTTGTTTTTTCAATTCATATAAAAAACACCTTTAAAAAACAAATAAATGGTAAATTAAGTATTTTTTAAGGGGTTAAAAACACATTAAACTAAAAAATAAAAAACAAATCAAATAGGCTAGGTGCATGGGCTACCCACAAGCGTCTAGCCTGAGAAGATCTCACTGTCGGTGGAGGAGAAAGGTTGGGTCCGTGAGAGAGGAGAATGGCTGGTTTGGTTTTGGCTAAGAGGAGCTGGTCTATTATGAGAAACAATGGTGGTTGTTGGTGGTTTGGTTGAGGTGGAATGACAATTAGTGGAAGGTGGAGGAGGGGTCTGATGGGTGAGGCGAGGCTGAAAGCTGGGGTGTTGGGAAGGAGGATGAGAGGGAAGGAAAGGAGGGTATTTTCAGAGGGAATGGGGGAGAAGGAGAGTTGGTTGGTGGTTGGTTAGCTATGGAGGGCAACGGCTGATGATATCGAAATGAAAAATATCAATTTAAAAAAATCTGAAAAAAATAAATTAAAAAGAATCAAGATAGCCCGAGTCATTTATAGGATTTGCAAAAAAATATATAGAAATAAAATAATAAAATTGAATCTCCAATTGAATATATATTAATGCTTGAAACGAAAAAACATTAGCTTAAAAAAGAAAAAATATATAAGAAAAATCAGGTTAACCTCCTAAACTTGGGTTATGAAACTTGCAAATCATAAAATCTTAGACTCGGACTCATTTAAGAAGCTTAAACCCTGATTAATTTAATGTTGAAGGATAAAATTCAAAACAATTTGTTAAGAAAACCAATAACAATAAAAAGAATAGGTTTCAAATTCGATCATAAAAAAGACTAAATGACGATGAAATTATATAAAAAATCAATTAAAAAATTGTTTCAAATAAAAGAAATTAGCAATAAAAATTAGGGATCAAATTTGACAGACCAAAAAAATAAATTGTAGATGAAATTAAAAATTAATTTTAACTTTATAAAATATTTCAAATAGAAAAAATATAAAAATCAAATTTTAAAAAATTAATTAGATGACTATTGGCCATACATGCCACCTCCTCTTGAAAGGTATGCTTAGGCAATTAAAATATCATTACGAAAGATATTGTTTGGTCACTAGATGACTTCACACGAGCCACTCAAGCATGATGCATGTATATGTACTGCATGTGTGAACAAATGTTTTTAATGATATTTTCTAAAATTAAAAACCACCCTTTATCAATCAAATAAAAAAATGAATAAAAAGTCAAAAATACCCATGCACATAAGTGAAAGAAAAACATCTTTTATGATATTTATGTCATTTTATTGTGCAAAGAAAATTAAAATTCCTCTTGCGTATCAATTTTTTTAAAATTATTATAAGGATAATGAAGTCATTTTGCAGTGCATAAGAAAAATGAAAAGACCGATCTATCCTAATAATTACTTATTTGATTTCATTTGAGAGGGTAAAACAATCTTTTTTATCGTGGATTGTTGCAATATTTTCCCATAGATTTTAGATTTTCTTACAGTGATATTGAAATTATTATTCCTAGGTAATTCCATATGTTTTTATTCCTTTTACATTATGCCTTTTAATATGTTTGGAGCTCATTTAAGTTTATTGAAAGTTATTTTTATGAGTTTGATATGCCTAAGAGATTTTGTGAATTAATGATAAGAATTTTTGCATTTTATATTTTTGACATTGATTCTTGTGACACATTTTTCACCAAGTTAAAATTTCAGAATGAAATCGTTGGATGGATTAAAGTTAAAGTATACATATCGAGCTTTCTAGAAAGGTATTATTAGTAGAAATTTGAGTTCATCTAGACCTCTAATTAAATCTGTAAAATTGAGTTGAAATCCTACTTGTAACAAGATTTTATACTTTTACAATATAGATTCAAATGAGCATATCTTGATCCTTAAATATCAAAATCATGTGATTAAAAAGCCCAAATGCATCCACACATTCAAGAATAAAACTTTTACGAGGATAAAAAGCTAAGACACAATCTTTTTGAATACTAAAAGTTGGATGTAAGATAAAGGACGAGTTTGGTCTCTTGATCTGATAAGAAAACTAATTGAGCTGAATATCCCATTGTGATTGAGAGTTTGACATAGAAATGTTGGATCTTTTGATATAAGAAAGAAGTAAATCAAGCCTATAATAGTATATAAGTGAAAGAATATAACTAGAATGATCGAATATTAAAAGAAACTAAGTCAAAAATAAAGTTGAAGTTGAGTTTAAATTACAATAGAGTTGTGACAACAACAAAGTCATTTTTCAACATAAACTCTAAAAGATATAACTAACCTTAATGACTAGATGAAAAAAAGAGATAAGTAACATTAAGGACTTCTAATTAGAATAAGAATCCTAATGAAAAATAACAGTTAATTAAGGGAATAAAGGAAGCAAATCACGACAAAAAGAACTTATTTCCTTACTCTCAACAACATTCCTTTTCTCTCTATTTTTGTTAATTTTTCAATAGTTATGAACTAAACTTTGACTTTCAGTTTAAGAAGAATAGACATCATCTCTATGATTAAGTTATGAGAATTAATATCATCATTGTATTTCTTTCATATTCAAGTGTTTATTGAATTCTTTTGAGATGATATATATGTGTTTTATAATTTCTTTCAATCCGTATTTGTTGTAATAAGAAGTGAAGAAGCTAACTTGATTGCTACAACTCTCACCTTAATTCATTAAAAGATGAATAAAGTAAATTAAATTGCTCATGCTTTTGAATGATGGTTTATAATAGAATTTATAGGCTTTGCTCCTAAAGGCTACTGCAGAGTGAATTACAATTACTTTTCAATATTAAATTCGTATAAAGGTAAGAAATTGATTAGAAAACTTTATCTAATTAATTTATTCACAATCTCCTTGATTTCTCTTAGTTTTAAGAGACATCAAATTTATTTTATTAAATTAAAAAAATATTTATTTTACTTCGATGATCAATAAAGTTATACGAATTGATGAGACCTTTGAACCGAGTTAATAACATATCAATTTATTATTTTTCTTTTCTTACTTAATTTTTTAGCATTATCATGTTCTTTGCTAATGTCTTAAAATATCAACAAGTTCACTTTTATAAAATTATCTCTTAAAAAACATTCATATTTAATTGTACGGTCTATGTTACTCTTTTCATGTTTTAAAAAATTGTATATTAATTGATTTTTTTTTTACTTATCTTAAAACATGTTCCATTATAATTGTTTTGAATGTCCGATTTCTCTAATTTGTAAAATAGTTTATAAATATAATCAACTTTTCTTTACATTACTATTATTGTAAACGTTGATTAATTCAAGTCAAATTATGATGGTAAAAGTCAAAATATATAATTATTCATATCTATAACCCATAGTTTTTTAAAATAAAATTTTTAATGATCAAAATAAAATTTTTAATGATCATTATTAGCATAATGAGGTGCTTGGACATGGTTTGAATATTATTCATGTCTCTAAACTCCATCTCAAATGGCTGGATTTGTTTGAAGGTTGTTCCATGCCCGAGAGATTTATGGGCTTGGACATGGTTTCTCCTCGAGGACATGGTAAGCTCAGATGGCAAGCACCAGAGGCAGCTTTAGCCGAACCAATACTGCAATGTGTTTTACAACGTTTCTCAAAATTATTTTTTTAAAAAAATATTTTTTTATTTTTTATTTTAAATTAATGTTTTTTGATATTTTTAGATATTTTATATGCTGAAATCGAAAATAATTTTTTAAAAATAAAAAAAATATTATTTTGATATATTTCTGAACAAAAAATATTTTTAAAAATAATTTAAATTACTCTCTAAATAGTCACTAAATGCTAAAGCTTTTTTCAATCCACAAGTCGAATAAACGAGGTATATGCAATGTTGGATTCGAGTTTTCTTTCCATGTTATTTCACTCCTTGTTCATATCGCAACTTTTCCCATATTAGCAATGAACTTTCGTGCCTTTTTACAACCTCTTGTTCCTCTCACTTTCTTTGACGAAGTGGGATTCAAAGAGAGACGATCTACTTAAAAAGGGTTGAAAGTTGCATTGGATTTTATTCTGCTTTTTTATTTTATTTTATTAAATATTGTGAAGGCAAGTTCTTGCTTTAATCACTCTTTATTTAGCCCATAATTACTCATCTCGCAGCATAAAATCTGAAAATTACTACTGTAACGTAGGCCTCCCGTTAATTGGCATCTTGGCATGCCTCTTGGCCCCCTCGCCTTCGAGTTTTGCATGCGGACACAATCACAGGTCCATTCTCATCGGCTGGAAATCATTTTTAACCGTCAATCATGAAACCGAGTTGATGGGAATTTTATCGAATACTTTCTTGACTCACTTATTAATAAATCTTATGCGTTTAATGGATAGATGATATCCCCTTGGCCGATCTCATAATTTCAATGCTTCAAAGTGAGTGATTTCGGGAAGAATTTCTTGTCAATAAAACTTTTTTTTTTATTCGAGTAAATCCTATTTCTAAAAAATATACTATGTGAATCCAGGTAAGCCAGTAAAATTCTGGTTATCTTATATTCTAATAAAAAGTACATACTTTAAATTGAACTCAAAATCTGCTGTGTAAATCTTAATCTCTTCGCTATCACGCCATATTCTTGGGACGTTGTCAAGATAACATTATCTTTATACTTTATAGATGAGGTAGATGCAAGATTTGGTGGGTAGTTTTAACCACATAAATAGGTCTCCCCTGACACTAAATGCAAACGCAATATTTGTTGTGATTATCGGGAAGAACGGGGACCCAGAAAAGGATGCTTAAAAGAGAGCAAATTTGGCTTTTCCACCCCGTTGAATGGTGGTGGGTGATTGAGTTAAGAGATGGTGATCAAAATCCAATGTCTGTATTAAAAAAAAATGAATGTTGATATTTTTTTCATGTAATAAAATATTTGAAATGAGAATTAAAAAATTAAATGTCTGTATTAAAAATTTGATCAGTGAATCAAATAAAATTAATTGTAAAAAGATAATAATGCTGTTAAATATATTTTTTTCCTCTCTTATTTTTTTCCTAGACGAGTCATGATCGGATCTCAATTGGTCACAGGTTCGATTAAGGATTAAAAAAGAAATTTAAGAAACAAATAAATATTAAAGAAACTGAAGAACATTAGCTTGAAAGAAGGGAAACAAAAGCAAACCCAGACAAATCTGGTAGACCAATGTTATTCTTTCAACTTTGCAGACCTGTGAAGTCCTAAAGCATTTGCTTAAAAAAGAAGAAGAAACAAAAGCAAACCCGAACAAGACTACAAGACCAAGGTTAATCTTTCAACCATGCAACCTATGTAAGCAATTCATGAGGTGCTCTCCAATAATTTGGTAATGACTAATGATTTTTATAAATAAAATAAAATAAAATTACCCCAGTGGCAAGTTAATCATTCGTTTTTAGAAAGGGTAATTGAATAATTACACTACAGCAATTTATTTTTTATCAGAAACACCAGAGCCTGGATGAGACAGTATCATGGTCATGGAGCTGGTTTACTAACTATCTAAATCATGTTGGTTCTCTGGCAGTGCAGCAGGTGCTGCTACGACAAGGGGAAAAAAGGTAAGTGGATCAACCAGAGGTTAGATATATAGATTTACCTAAAAGTTTTTGCCAAAGCAATTAGGACTAAGAAAAGGGCTGCAACTTGCAAAGTATTTGGTGTAAAATAGAGACCTCCTGGAAGCAAATAATTGAAATAGGTTAGTAGAAACTATTGATTATACAACCCTGAGGGTGTAGCCTAACTGGTTAAGTTTTGTATTTGCTCCTTAGAGTTTACCCGTCCGAGTTCCACATCAATCATGGTCATTTGGAGTTTTAACATAATATTAGGATCCGTGGAATTAATTAAGGTGTATGTAAACTAGCCGAACACCGATATTCCAAACAAAAAAACTATTGATTATACAGGTTAATACTGATTAATTAGGTTTGGATCAGGGTTGTCAGTTTCGTTTCGATCGAAACGACTGAAAAGTTTCATACTAGTTAAAAAAACGAGACAAAACAATGTCGTTTTTATCTCGGTTTAAATTCCAGCTTGTTCCGGTTTCGTTCCGGTTTCGTTCTGCTCGTTCTGTTTCATCCAAATAGTATTTTTTAAAATAATGAATAATTTTACAATATCAATCATATCTCTTAATCCAACCGTTAAATGAAGATGAAATTTTATGATGAGTTTCTTGATATATTTATATGTATTATGTTAAAATTTCAAAGCAATCAGAGGTTGTAATGACCTTGCGAGATTGATGATGATATTCTCTTAATATTATACATGTTTATAATTTTGTTCAGAAAAATCATTCTATTGTGTTTTTTTAGATTAAATTGCACAATTCTAAATAATTTTATTTTTGGATTTGAACTTCTTTTTTTGAATTAATATATTTAATTATATATAGACACATAAACAGTATAATCCCGAAACGGTATGCCAAAATGCTTCAAAATCAAAACATCAAGTTCCAATTAAAAAAACAAATCACTAACCGAAATGGTAAGACAAATTTGTTACAAACAATAAAAACTATTTATTATACAGGTTAATACTAATTAGTTAGGTTTGGATTGGATCCTCTGGCTTACGATCCATCCCCATTTTGTAAGAGAAAAAGTGGTGGTGTGGGGACAGAAAAGGAAGAAGAAGAGAGATGCCTTTTGCATTTTATGATTGGCATTGACTCGTTGTCCAAATGTCTTTTGGAAAGTTCGCTTTTGCTGTCCCCGCTGTGGGACCCTCTCTCTATAGCCCAAAACGAATGCGCAAACCCCCATGTAACCCTCGCCCATTTCCAGTCCCTTTTCACTCATGATATATATATATATATATATATATATATATATATATATATGTATATATATATATATATGTGTGTGTGTGTGTGTATATCAGGTCCCGGATCGAGAAGCATTGGTTCTGGTACACATTTTTGGACAGGAACCATGTTTGTCATTTCTGCACCTCATCTTTGCATCGCTGCCAACATATCTATGTCTGTTGAATGGCATAATCGTGGTCCTATACCTTAGTGGCAAACCAAAATGTTAAAAGCTGGGGTTCCTGGTTGGTTCGTGTTGCAATGTTGAGTGGAAATGACAGTGCTCCTATTTAAACTTCAAATTTCAAATTAAAATATCGAATACGATTTGTGTTTTTTAAGGCACACAATGCTGTTCTTAAGCATGAACAAGACTTCCATAACTATCAAATCCAGGCTGTTGAGGAGCACCCCTCACACTCTGAGTAATGCTCACACAAACTCCATGGCTGGACTCCAAATTTTGAAAGAACATGATTGTTAATGAAGATTTTATGTTTACTGCCAAGCAAATCTTTGTGTTTATTTCAAAGAAACAAAACAAAACAAAAAACACACAGTAGAATGCCAGAAGAAGTCAAGAACATGGACTCATGTTATACTTCAAATCCATTGTTTTGGAACCTTGCAAGCTTCTTTGAGGTTCATACAGTTTATTACACCAACTTCTAAATTGTCTTCTTTGATAATTTCAGCTGAACATTGTGCATGACTACTGAAAATTGCAGGAAATAGGAACCTGCTTCGATTTTGTTGCCTACTGAGCCTGTTTTTTCAAAACCTAACTGAGTTTCCTGCCTAGCATTGCAAATCAAATTCATTTTTTCACTAGAGATCACAAACATGTCAGAACCCTATGGGATCTTAGCATTGTTTGACCATCCATTTAGATTTATTTTCTGTTTTTCTCTTACCAGGCTGCAATGAAGAATGGACATTAGAAAAATGATATTTTCTTGATATAACAATCATGGAGACACATGGATATCTAACCTTATCTTGTGCTTATAAACAGTCAAATTTTCAAGAAAAATTTGAACATCATGGAACTCTGTGTTGGATCATTAATTACAATAGGGGATGTTTTTTAATTTGAGATTCACAATTAAAGAACATAATTAATGCAACTAGTAATTTCATAAATCTATGAAGCATGTCTGTCAGATTCCTTAAAAAACTCATACTTTGCTCAAAATTTGAACAGATATACATATATTTTTTTCATGGTGTGCTCGAGTTTCTGTCATTGAGAAAGGATCCAATCTGACTTGTTTAAGATTATGATAATAAGATAAAATAGAAGTTTCATTTGTTTATTTATTGGAATTGGAAAATTTCTAACTTCTTCTAACACAAAGAGCTTAAACTAACAGATATGTCCAAAATAATTCTGACTTCAGCTTGATCCCCAGGTGAAGAATCACCAACAAGCAAGCATAATATAAAAATCATAGATTCTTCTGCTGTATTAGTTGAATCCAGGGTTTTATTTGTCCCTTCAAGTAATCCTGTCATCAACAATTCTGAAGATTCAATTCAACAACTCATGCACTAACTACATTACTTGTTTGGTTTAAAGTAGTCCCTTTTCTTGCAAAATTGGAGGAAGCAGCAGGGTGACAGTTTTTTTTGCTTGTTTTATATATATATATATATATAATGAGACTAGGAAAAAAATATTTTATTTCATTGAGAATTTAGGTTGGTATTTATTGTAAGCAGTTTCTGAGTCATGACCTCTGTACAACTGCTCAGATTTTTAGCATTCTAAGCAATGCTATAGACTCTAATGGCTATATTCATAGATTAAATTAAGCTATTGGATTTTCTACAATTTCAAGAGAAAAGTTTCCAATTAAACAAATGTTTGTGGAAAGTTTTCGAGAAACAGCCTCTCCCCTCTGCCTCTCCTCTCTCTTTTTCTAGTTGCAGTGAGAAAAGAAACTTTTTTTTTGTCAGTAGGTGAATATCACGACAAAATGAGAGACCTGACCACCTTCCTACACACACACACTCAGACCACCTTTTCTTTTGTATCGATATTGGAAAAGGTCAAGCCCCATCACCATATTTTATTACAGGATTCTGTGACAAAAATGAGTCTCTTGGATACTGAAGGACAATATGGGGTATCTGACTTTAACCTAATTTCTACAAAAAGAGATTTAAGACAAAGAGAAAACCCCACAAAACCTCAATTACTTTCAAGCATCCAATGTCTCCTTTATCCCTCACCTTTCATCCCTTTTGAGGTGAGCCTGCTTTTGTTGCTTGGAGGCTAAACTCTTTTAGCAGCTTACATTTGGACCTAACCCCTTTCTTGATTAGCGCTCAATATAGCTGTTGTATTTGGATGGACTCACCTGAACAACTTTCGGGCTGTTTTGGTATATTTCTTCCCCAACAGATTTATGTTTCTTGAGCACAATTAAAACTGATTTGCAGATAGAAGAACAAAATAGCTGATTGGTATTTCATGCTATACTTGGAAGAGATTGGTTCCTTGATCAAATTAGCAATTACTATTAACACACAAATTCATTAATAAAAAAAGAAGGGTCCTTGTCAAAAGATTGACCAAGCCAGGTGCAAAAATCAAATCAAGGTTACATTGTGTTGCAAGAAATTGAAGCTTTTTTGACTTTAGAAACTCTATGTCAAGAAAAAGAACAAAACTTCTTAGCTTGTAAAGTAAGAATTTGGTAAGCTGGTCCATCGATCTTGTGATTTGGCACACCCCAATTATTTGCATAGCAAACAAGAACGATTAGCTATTAGATTATCCTGTATCCTCTGCTCCATCATATTTTTTCATTGCATAAGCATAATTAAGACACAATTGGAGCACTCTCCTGTCTATATTCTTGTTCTTCAAAATCCAAAAAAGCTTGGAAAATAGAAACTGCACAAGGGACAAGTACCAAACATGAACAGTATTCAGTGTTCTGCTTAAGATCCGTTCAAGGGATATAACGTTGCTTCATGAAAGCTGATCAAATGATGTATATACTTTAAGTAAAACAAGGAAAAAAAACGTACATATCCGTTCAAAAGAAAGCATGCTGGCCAGGTATTTACAAACCAATACATACATTATAGTATAGGATACTGTGTACGTGTAAACAGTACAGGACAAGATTAGAGGGACGGTCACCCACTCCCACTTGCTTACCAACAAGAAAAGAGAATGTGGAAACTGGACTTTGTTGACCTTTCTCACTTAACAGTCTTGTTAGCCACTATTTTTCTTCCCATGCTTTGCCTCTCTGGATCTCTCTTTCTCTACGAGGGAATATTTTTCACTTTTGGATACCTTTGACGTTTTGAGGTGCATGGGTCTACTCTTTACTATAGCATAGACTTGAGCAAACTTGCTTTCTCCTCCAATTAAAGGCACACGAGCTGGTTTACATCTTTTAATGCAAAAAGACTCTTAATTTGTAAAAAGGAAACTGATTTATACGCCGAAGTGATGTTGTAACGCTTTAAATTGTTTCTTTTTGCTAATCTGACTTCTACAAAAACATAAAATACACATATAAATTAATATACAAAAAATAAATCATCTTACTTTATGTATATATACATATATATTGAAACAATTGTAATGTTATTTTTTTTTTTTAAAAAAAAAGACATCCTTATCAATGAGCACAACTCTTCAGGAAAAAAAAACATAACTCTATTACTTCATCTAGCACAACTTTTCTTCCACCCTCTCAAAGGTGAAGGTTCAGTGGTAAAAAACACAGAGGTCTTATCTTTGTGAACTATTTCAGGCTCCCTGCCACGTTCAGAAACTGCTACAGTTGCTAATGATCACTTTGAGGGTACTTCCTGGAAGCGCTGGTCAGCTACATTACATGAAGACAAGTTCAGTTTTTGTAGTCTAATTAGACCTCAGTGGTCTGTGAAGTGTGAACTCATTTGGACTCTTTTGGAACTGGGGACTCTGGTTTCTCTGATTCATCATTTCTTTAAAGATCTTATCTTGGGTGCTTGCTTGTTCTGTTCTTGAAGTTTAATGGTAACTGTCTTTACCTTTGGTATCATGTTTCTTTTTGCTTTCTTTGTTTATGGGAAATGATGTTCTTTTACTGAAGACACTGTTGTCTGGGGGTGTGTTTTCTCTCAGTTTTGCAGGTGGTGAAGTTTGTAAAATGTATGGACTGAGAGTGACTACTAGACACAAGCGTTCAAAGAGGTAGCTATCCATTCAATCTTTTTGTTAGTTTGCAATTACTGTGCTCATTACTAATTTCAATATATTGCTATTATACTTGATGAGTTTCTTTAACTGGAATGTCTTCTGCGGTGGACTTCATGAGTAAAATGGAAATTTGGGGCATCATCACAGCAGCTCAATACTGTTCTTTACAAGCAAAAACAATGAGACTACAATTGTATAGAACCCCATGAAGTCTTTGGTTTTATTCTCTAGCTATTTTCCAAGCAGAAAAGACCACGAAGTTTTTGTGGCCCAGATGAAATTTTAGAGCTTCAAGAAAGAGGAATTGTGGGAGAGCTTTTTCTAAATCATCAAAAAGAAGAGCTTGAAGATGGGGTTTTAGGGATGAAATCCTGTGTGTTCCCAGCTTAAAATTTGGAGAGTTTTCTTTTTGATAAATGGTTTTCAATCTCTCCCAAGTTCTTTCCCTTATAAAGTTAGTAATTAATGAGCAATAGAGGTGTTGAATGTAACTGAAAACTGTTTAAAGATGGGTCTTGGGAAAATAATTGCTAAGTGGACCTTTGGCAGGAGGTAACTGTTGGCATCTCTGACCATCTTCTCCTTTCCAGTATAATAGAAAAAGAAAATCCAGTAAATACGTTGCTGGAGCTGTGCACATTATATGAAGGCAGCCAAGAACTATATTGGAGGCTTTTTGATTTTTTTCTTCTCCGATATATATCTAATTCCATCTTGATGTTTGCTATTCGTGCTGTCGCAGCTTGCCAGATAAGAAAAGAGTTGAGGAAGATGGCTTAGATAGTTCCTTTGAATCATCAAGCCGCATAAAGCTAGTAAGATTACACTTTTTTATTCTTTTTATTCTCTTTTGCTCCAAGGAAAAAAGTAGCGCACTCTCTTATTTATTCTTACAGTAAGCCCTTCTTCCCCATGCTGTACAGAAATCAAGCCAGCCTAAATTCATCTGTAAAATGACTTATTTTTCTTCTTTTAGAAACGCTCAAAGTTGTTTCCTCCCCTTCAAATTATTTGTGTATTTTGTGGGCCATTGGGACGAAGAATTAGCTTAACACATTTGAGTCAGATTTCACTTATGGTCCCAACCGTATCAGTGTAGCTGAATGGAATGAAATATTATTGTGTTTTATTATTTGTATAATTAACAAAAAATAGTTAGGTTGATTCGGTAGCTTTTTCCAGAACATTAATTGATTAGGTGAATCCTCCTGGGGTATAATTCAAGAAGCATTTGCTAAGTATTATGATTTTTGGATACAATCTGATTGCAGAAAATGGGGCAATTGAAAAGCTCTGACAAATCCAAGAAGAAACAATCCCCTAAGACTGAAATGCAAAATTCATTAAAGCAAGAGGTATGCAAGTGAAGTTCTTCACCTTTCAAACCATATCTTATGCTGGCTTTCATGCTCTGAGTTAAATATTATTTTAACTTGTTTCTGCAGATTCTACAGCTTGAGAAAAGATTACAAGATCAATTTCAGGTCCGTCATGCTTTGGAAAATGCATTGGGTTACAGGACTTCTTCCCATGATAGTACGACTGAGCTGTCAATGCCTAAGGTAAATTCTTGCCATAATGATTTCATGGAAATAGAAATAGTTTCTCGTGTATGTCACTGTCATTCAAAGTGAGTATCAAGAACTGGGGCTTTTCCACACAGCTTGTAACCATGTCATCTGTTGAGTTTATGTAACTTTTATGTAAATGGAATTAGAATGCCGGAGTTTACTGTTAGGTTCAAATTTTTGACCCACAACTTCCTGTGTTTTCTTTAACTCCAGCCAGCCACAGAATTAATTAAAGAAATTGCGGTATTAGAGTTGGAAGTTGTACATTTGGAACAATATCTTCTCTCCTTGTACCGGAAGGCATTTGATCAGCAAACATGCTTGGTTTCTCCAATTAACCAGGATCGAAGTCTAAAAACCCCTGTCACAACCCCAAGACGAAGGTTGTTTGATGTATCCAGGCCTGAGACATCAAAGAGGGAGATTTCAGCAACTCAAACTGCTTGTCAGTCACATGCCAATACATGGAAGGAAACCAATAGTATTGGAGGAGAAGAGAAACTATTAGATTCTGGAGTTCATCGCTGTCACTCTTCATTGTCACAACGCTCAGCATTAACCTCTCCTCCAGAAGAATCTCTTGGTAGAGCTGTACGTGCTTGCCATTCCCAGCCATTGTCCATGATGGAGGTAATTTTGAGTGCTAATACACAAACCATTAGTCTCTATGGTGTTTGTTGTTGTTGTTGTTTTTGCGAAAGGTGTTTAATTTACTATTTGTGTGCGGAAACAAAATGCTAGGAAATCTTGTGTTCCATTGACTTCTTTCTTGGAGATGAGACTATCCATTTCCAAGTGCAACAATAATAGAAAAGTAACAGTAGGGCGTTTAATTTCTTCACATGACAAATCTGTCAGTCTTGAATTGATTATAAATTTTGTGTTTTTTATGCAGTATGCGCAGAGTGCACCAAACATTATCAGTTTGGCTGAGCATCTTGGTACGAGTATTTATGACCATGTTCCAGAGACACCTAACAAGCTTTCAGAGGATATGATAAAGTGCATGTCTGCTATATTTTGCAAACTTTCAGATCCACCTTTGACGCATAACAGCGTTTCATCTCCCAATTCATCTTTATCATCAACGAGTGCATTTTCCCCACGAGAACAATGTGATATGTGGAGTCCGGGATTTAAGAATAATTCATCCTTTGATGTGCGATTAGATAACCCTTTCCTTGTTGAAGGTCTGAAAGAGTTCAGTGGTCCATACAGTACAATGGTTGAAGTGCCATGGATTTATAGAGACAGTCGAAAGTTAGGAGATGTTGAAAACTTGCTACAAAATTTCAGGTGAGTTGTTCTGCCATTTAATTACTACCAGAAAACGCGTTAATAATGTAGGTATCAAGTAAACAGCTCTGTTTTGTCTAGAGATTTTTTTTTATACTTATTAGGTTCTGCTGCAGATCACTTATCTGTCGATTGGAAGAAGTTGATCCTAGGAAGCTCAAACATGAGGAAAGACTAGCTTTCTGGATCAATATACACAATGCACTGGTGATGCATGTAATGGCTCTTTTCCATAGAAATACTTGCTTAAAAAGCTAATTCAATATTTTTTTCTATCTTTGACATGAGTTTCTAATCTTCATTGCTTTCTAACAGGCATTTCTGGCATATGGGATTCCACAAAACAATGTTAAGAGGCTCTTTCTACTTTTGAGGGTATGGAAAACTCTTTTGCTTCTCTTTTAAAGAAGAGGTTGTGTGCAATATACTTGTGCTTACACTATTGCTCTATGCAGGCTGCATATAATATTGGGGGCCATACATTCAGTGCAGACACGATACAGAGTTCTATCCTTCGATGCCGGATGTCTCGTCCTGGACAGGTGGATCTTTAGAGTTCATCTTGAAATTGAGAATCCGGTCATTGAGATTATTATTAACATCTTGTCTAATGGTTTTGGTGTTTTCGGTCTTCCAATTTTTCATGCCTCAGTTGATATCCATGCAGGATTTGGCATCTAGAGTTAAACCATTATCATGAAAGTTCTTCTCAAATAGACAGGGGCACTTGTTTTTGTTTCATCAAAAGAACACATGCATGGTCATACAAAAAAGGAATACGATAATATATCTATTTCCAATCAGCATATTTGTGCTTATAAATAATTCTAATGGGATAAAACAATGCGCTTGATTTGCTATAAGTTACATAGCAAACTTCTTCTGATTCTGTGGTCCTGACAAAGCTTGTCCCTAATTGCAGTGGATTCGGTTTTTACTTTCATCAAAGTTCAAATTCAAGACTGCAGAAGAACGGCAAGCATATGCAATTAGCTGTCCAGAACCACTTTTGCACTTCGCACTCTGTTCTGGCAGCCATTCTGATCCTGCGGTACTTCATTTTCCTTTTCCATGTTACAAAATCTTCAAAACATGAGTAGCATTCATAAGTAAGACACGGTGCAGCATGAGCATGGCTTGCATATAGTTCATAATAGGTAAAACTTGTGACTAATAACCGGACCAAAAATAAATGCTATATCTCCTTTTGAGTGGAAGTTTTTTTTGAATAGTCTTTCCACATAGCCTGCACAATGTCTTTTCGTTGCCCTCTGTCATAAGGAACTCCATTTGTTGATAATCACCATGAACTGGTTTTGAAAAGACGTAATTTCCACTTTGACTGATGTAAATTATATTAAGAAATGTCGGTCTCAGCCACAGAAACTAAACATGGGTTTCTCTCTTCTTCGTAGAACTGTTTTTTGTGGAGTTTGATCACATGTTCTGTCTAGTTTATCTTTTTCTAATGGAACTTGTACAAATGGTTTTTCCAGGTTCGTGTCTACACTCCAAAAAGAGTAATTCATGAGCTTGAAGTTGCGAAAGAAGAGTATATCCGAGCTACCTTTGGTGTACGAAAGGGCCAGAAAGTCATACTTCCAAAGATCATGGAATCCTATGCAAAGGATTCAGGTTTATGTCCAGCGGGTGTTCTCGAAATGATCCAACAATCTTTGCCTGAATCTGTAAGGAAGTGTCTTAAGAAATGTCAGCTGGGAAAACCTCATAAGACTATTGAATGGACTCCGCATAATTTTACTTTTCGGTACCTGATATCTAAAGAGCTTGTAAAGTGATCACTTGCGTGTGTTAAATGTTTCTGGCACTCGATCTCATTCGCATAGTTCTCAAGGTTTTTATATTTTGAGATTTTAAATTTTTTCCTTGTACAAATTAGGAGATGAAGTCTGAAATGGAGGGTAGAACAATGCTATATTTTGTTTTGTATAATGTCCTCTCCATTCTGCTTGTTCTGGGTCTTTGAAACATTCATGATTTCTGTGATGTTGGGAAAGGAAATGAAAATGTGCATTGGCTGTTATACATATTCCTACTGCCTTTTACATGAGATGCATGTGGAGTACAATTCATCAATTTAGTTATATGGTTGATAAAAAGTGCAAATTTTTGCATGGGCCACTGGCACAGATCAATCCAATGAAGAAAACAGCTAGAATCAGGTGTCTCAGCACTGATGATGTGGTCTATATATCACACACACAGGTTGGAATTCTCACATCTAGACGTGTGCGCTGCTGCTGTGGTTGTGATGGTATTGATGGTTAAAAACAAAATTTGTTGATTAAAAAACAGAAAATGCTCCGGAAGGAAACTTGTAAGAGAATAAAAAGAACCAGCAGCAGTAGCAATAATCAATGCTATCCATCTAAACAAGTATGCCAACTAATATTTGCTAACATGATAATCATTAGAGGCCTATATGATTGTTAACTTCAGAGCCAGGATTAGTCGAGGGGCGTGTAAATTGGTTCTAATAATAATTAAAAAAAAGTATGGCAAATAATATCAATTATTTGGTGGTTAACTGGTGTCATGTGGATCCATGGATCATTGGCTAATAGATATTCTGGGATAAATAAGATCACTCCAATGGGGTGGGTGAACATGTGATGGACAGTCGCAGCTCAATTATTACAGCCTTTCAGGGTAGATATCTATTCAATTATTGCAGGTTGGTTCTGTCCACAGTGAGGCAGTACAGCTCTCCTATGCTCACAATTGTCAGTGAAGATCATCTACAGAACAAGCATTTGCAAGCAGTTTAATCACCCTTTCCATTGGATCTATGCTTTTGAAAAGATCATTTTGGCGAAAACTAAATGCAAAGCCTTGAAAATTTTGCAGCATGACTCTTAATCCATCAAAAAACCTGCACTAAAATTGAGGCAACTGTGCTTATAAACTTGTGTGCCTGCAAATTCAGTCTGCGCTGAAAGAGAGAAAAGAAAAGGAAATCTGCAAGTCCACAACTTAAGTAACGAGATCTTCATTTAAAAGAACTCTTACACATTACAGAAGTTGCAAAAACACAGATGACTAGAGATTTAAGTAGCTATAACTTCTTGTCTAGTATGGGCTTTCCCCTATAATATTCCCAGGAGGATCATAAAAACATACAGTTAAGCTAGCTTGTTCCTTCACGCATGTTGCTTGAGCACACCCCAGCTCCAGAGATTTTCTCCACACCACCTGTGTGTAAACACCACAACTGTGATTCGGTGCGCAGGAATTGTCAGAGTGATTATAGTAATTCTTCTCCTGCACCCAATTATCAACAGCCATACGTGGAGTCATAGCCATGCCACCAGACCATAACTGATTTCCACCATACTTACTGGTGCTCAAGTTCGCAAATTGGCAGCCCATTTTGTTCCTCTGGTACCTGACCAGTCTGCTTGTGGAATTGGCTAGCATTTCGCTCCATTTGAGAGGGCCAACACCAACTGCTGCTCTTGCTTGGTTGTGCGATTGTAGGAACTCATTGGCTACATTTGGTAGTGGTATTGGAGTTGTTGGGACTTGGGTGGGGTTATGGCTCGATGCAGGATCTGCACCGTTGGCTGAGCTGTGGCATAGAGCTAGAACCAGAACAAGAAGTAAGGAAGTGGAAGCCATTTGTTTAGCTAGATTTTGATAAGGTCATGTGATTTTGAGCTTGACGATCCAGTTTTTAAATAGATTTGCTCGTGTGGACTGGCTATGCTTAGGTGATATGACTAGTTTGCCCTTCACACCCTCACTTTTAAATATGATAAAAGAAAATTAGATAATTATATATATGTGTATTTATTAGTTTTTAAATAGATATAGTGGTTTGTCCAATTTAAAATAAAATAAAAATATATATTTGACAATAATCATATCTAATTTAAAATAAAATAATATTATATACATATTTGGATTTAGATTTTTCATTGAGCTTAACAAGATTCATATCTTATTTATTTTTATGTTTTTTGTATGGCAGAGAGGCTTGAGGGCATTATTGGCCTACAAAACTTGGTGGGCATTGAGACGAGGAGCCTTGAAACAAAGGGCATGCTCAGACAGTGCCCACCAAAATGGGTTTGGCGATCATGTGTTGTTACATTGTTTATTGACCTATGCAGTTGACCTGGACAATGAGTGAAAGGTATTTTTTTTAAAAAATAAATATTTTATTTTATTTTTTATTTTAAATTAAAAAATTGGTGTTTTTAGATTATTTTCATGTGTTGATATAAAAAAAAATTTTAAAATAAAAAATATCATTTTGATATATTTCTGGAAAAAAAACACTTTCAAAAACAACTTTAACTACACTCCCAGACAATCAATAAATCTGGTGTTGCCTTGTGTTTTCTGCATTTATGGCTAGGAGATGAAACTTAAGTTATTAGTTAAAGTTTTATGATATAATTTATAGTATTCTTTAACACATCTTTTTAAGCAAAAATCTTTTGGTCTTGAAACTTGCACACAGATCCATATTATTTTATATTTAATTTTTATCAAATAAAATAAAAATAATGAGATTTAAACTCGTGAATGTTGAGTTAATAAAACTCTAATATCAAAGTTCAAACTATTAGACGAGGTTAAGTATATAAATTGCATTATTCTATAACAATATTTTTATTTTGATGGCAGCAGAGGAAGTGAGCGTGGCATGGGTTAAGAAGGGTTGGTGTACGGCATCTTCGTTGCCATCCCCCATGAGCTCTGCTTTGCTCCTCGTTGCAAAAAGCTCGACATGTTAGGTGTGAAAGGAAGCAGCAAGGGATGGCTTCATTTTTATTATCGTGAGTTGCCATGAAGTTCAAAGACACTACTAGTATGGATATTCATGGGAGCTGGGCTCATCTCACACATGGGAAAAGCAATGTGTGTGTGTATATATATATATTAAATGGATATCTATTATCTATTGTTATTTATTAATGAATAAAAATAGAATAATTAATATATACTTGAAATATGCATATGTATGTTATTAGATGATAAAATAATATGTATTATTTATATGTGTGTTTTATTTTAATATTAAAGTATGTGTATATCATATTGAAAAAAATTAAATATTCTATAAATATATATATATTTTAAGTTATGTTCGAACGGATTTCGGATCGAGCTTGATAATATTTATTTAGTTAAAATATGAGGAAAACTTTCTTAGCGAGGCAGGGTTAGGCTGCCAGATAGAGTTGAAGTGTTTGTTTGGTAATTAATTGAAGTTGTTTTAGAAAGTATTTTTCATTCAGAAATATATCAAAATAATATTTTTTTATTTTATTTTTAAAAAATTATTTTTGACATCAGCACATGAAAATTATTTAAAAATACTAATAAAATTCATTTAAAATAAATAAAATTCATTTTTCTTAAGAGCTTATAAAACAGAATACCAAATAAGAGGGCCGATGAAATTTGATGAGAATTTAACCAAGCGACAATAAAGAAGTATTTATTTGAGATTTGACTTGATAGCTTGTTAGGCCTAGATTCAATAGTCGGTGTGGCAATAGGATGAGTTGCTTGACAATGGAAGTTTCAATAAAGCTACGCCTTATGAAGTCATTTTGTTTTCTTCCTCGGGATTCAAGTTTGTGGTCAGGAAGATTTATCAGATTCAGAAGAACTCACTGCAACCCATGAATCTACAAGAATGTGCTTCTTTGAGAGCTAAAACAAATCACTACACCAACTTCATAGCATAATTTTATAATCCATGTTGACTTAAAGATAATCGATTCAGGGTTCCGATGCTTTTACAGGAGGACTAAGGCAACTGTCAACGAGCTTCCAATTTGAAATCTTGCTAAAGAGGATCTGTGCGCCATGCTGAGGCTGCAGGCTTATAAAAAATGTCGGAGCATGAGCGTACGTTGGCGACACTACAAAATAATAATCTTTGATGATCATGGCTAGGACAATTTTTGCCTCAAAGATGGCTAGATTTTGACCGGCGCAGATCCTGGGGCCTGACCCGAACGGAAAAAATGAAGCTAAGCGCTTTCGGGACTCATTAAATCTCGAGGGATTGAACTCATTGGCATCCTCTCCCCATATGTCAGTGTCATGATGAACAGCAGTCAACGGTATAGACAACTGTGTGCCGGCAGGAACTGCAAAGTTCCCCAGGTAAACCTTTTTAGATGTTTGCCTCCCTAATGTGGCAGCTGGAGGATAGAGTTGGAGCGTTTCGTTGATTATCAAACCCAGCTGTTAGATTTCAAAACATAGATGTAAGTGTTTGTCGGGCAGAATTCCTCATGTGAAAACATGGAAAACTCACTTTCCTGATGTTGCAGAATGAAGTTGCAGAATATTAGAGAATAATATAAATTATTTTCCGGGATCTTATCTGATAGCTTAAATTTTAGGTGAGATAGTTTTTTAACATGGTATCAGAACCTTATTGACCTGTAATCACGAGTTTGAATCTCATCACTTCATTCTATTTGATAAAATCAAACATAAGATAGTATGAGACTGTCCAAGTTTCAAGCCCAAAGAACTTTCACTTGAAAGGGTGTGTTAAAGAATAACATAAATCATATTCTAGAGTCTTACCTAATAGATTAAGCTTTTAAATAAAATGATTTTTTAACACAGAAGAATGTAATTAAAGAAATCTACTTACTATCTTGAGATTGCTTAAATTATAGGCACCAAGAACCTCGTTCCCTCCATAGACATGGAAGACTTCTTCGCGTACTTTTTCTTGCCATTCTTGATGCGATGCTAAAAGGAGAAGAGCCCAAGTCAAAACGTTGGCAGTGGTTTCCTTTCCTGCGAAGTAAAAGGTCTTGCATTCATCTATAACCTCCTCTGCCTCTAAAGTTTCTTCCTTGCCATCCTGGTTTTATACGAAGACATTAGTAAACTAAGTAGATTTCTTGAATTTTCCCATGATGTGCTGTTAATCTTTATCAGATTCTTTATCGCTTCACGAGTTTCTGCATCTAATCTTCATCTCTCTCTGTTATTCTTAGTAGGCAAGAACCTGCATTACATAAATGAATCCTGGAAAATTATGTTTGTGAATTTTGTACACTATTCAACAAGCAGAATAAAAGACCTACGGGCAAATGGGGTAGAGCATGAGACAGAAATTTAAATCTGTCGTGGACAAAAAATTCTTAATATTCACAAAACACCAATATAAAATCAAGCTATCACAAGATCACAAGGGTTGTTTTCTTTACCTCGGAAACTTCAATCTAGCCTATCAGGATTCAATGAACATAAGTTAACTTCTGACAGAAATTAAAAGAAAATGATTACCTGAACCCTGGAATATATACACTTCTCAGAGCTTGGGAGACAAGATGCATTTGCTCCTCCTGTAATGTAAATATACGCTTCCCTTGTTCATAGCTGCTTCCAAATGCTGTTCTTGATATGATCTCTGCTGAAAGGTCATGAAATTCTTTATGCACATCCAACTCAAATTCCTCTCTCCCTCCTCTCATTTCCTCCCATTTCATCAACACATCTGTGGTGCTTGCTACAATATCCGGCACCCAACTCTGGAAAAGGATTCTGGTGTCAGGAGTTTTTACAAATAATCTGACTTTCTGCATCAAACTTGCAAGACAACAGATATAGCATGTTGAAATTTATTGCCTTAAGTTGCTGACGTGTTGCATGAAGACCAGTTCAGCTCACGTGTTGTTTTTATTTCTGCTAAAATAAGGATTGAACAAGTCTTTAGGTGATTTGTTAGTAGTTGCGAAATGTAAGCCAAACGTGGCAGTAATGTTGCTTAAGTTCAGTATTTCTGTTTATTTCCCTTCTATAAATTAGTGTAATGGATTGCAGTAAATGTAAGCAATTATCTTCTTCATTTCCAGTTTTTCACGTAATAAACTTCTACTGTTCAGATTCAAAATTCCGGTGTTTATCTACAGTAACAAACAGTCACTGTAGAGACCAAAACTCTTTTCATCTCTCTGTTTCTCTGTTTTCACTTATTCTGGAAAAGTATTTTCATAGCAAAAGATTTTTTTTACATGCCTGCATGTTAGTCTAGGAAAGCGATTCTGACTTCAGTCGAGCTGCACATATATATATGTTTTTTTTTAATAACTGAGGTATTCGGGTCAGTTTATATACATCTTAATTAATTCTTGTACCTACTGAACATCCTACAAATCCAATGAGCAAATAAAGCACCACAGGGGTGACAAACGTGTATGGTGGGGCTTGAACCCTGGTGCAGAGGAAGGAAACATATTTTTTCCTTGGGTGGGTGATTGCCATTGTAGAGGTGCTTTCTTCCTTTTGTTATGCAGGAAATGATAAAAATCAGGGGGGATGCCACTAGAATGAGGATGTTTACTTTGTAATTCTTTTGTATATTAAAAAGAATATGGATTTGATTAAATTTGAAATATAAACAGGTGTAAAAAATCACCTAATAATTAAGATTAAACTAACAAGCTAACATCAACTCACTTGAAGGAAACTCAATCCTTCAGTTTTTACACATAATCAGTTTGATTACTGAATCAATTCTTTTTTAAAAAATTATATTAGAAAAAAAAAACCTCACCTTAACTCGCTCCAAATTAAAAGCCTGGTTTCCGATTCTCCTTTGGA
Organism: Salix arbutifolia; assembly: GCA_025169955.1. Classification (NCBI taxonomy): domain Eukaryota; kingdom Viridiplantae; phylum Streptophyta; class Magnoliopsida; order Malpighiales; family Salicaceae; genus Salix; species Salix arbutifolia. Next base: position 2,542,168 of record CM045908.1, read on the forward strand.
GAGCCCATTTCTCTCCTTCAAGCACGACAAGCCCCTCGCCGAACAGAATTTTGCAAGTTTTTCAACAGACCCTGCGATCTTATTATTCATCAGAAGTTCCTTGATCATATCCGGGTCCGATATAACCAACCTAGGCTTGATTCCGTACCAAAAAAGAAACATCTTGCCCTACTTCCTTGACCACTCCTGGTAAAATGGAAGCACCCTGTGAATGATATCATGGCTAAATGGCATAGACTTCGACGACTGAGCTGCGGAATATGGACGGCGGAGCTCCCCCAAGTTGCCTGATATTGGACGGTAGCTAGGGCCAGCGATGCCCTGCTTCTTGAAATGGTACTGGATTCTTAGTGGGATCCATATGATTTTGTGTATGAACTTCAGGAATCTAATGAGCAGCAACAAGCTGATCACAATAAGAAAAGGTGGCGGCATGGTGGAATCTAAAGAAAGCAAATATTTATCGCGTTTTCTTTTTTTCTTTTATAAGGTTACTCCCCCATTATATGTCAAATGGGGCTGCTTCTATGGTGGCATGGACCAGATAATAGAGACATTCTTTGCTTTATGTTCTTTCCTCCTGGCCAGAAGCCATTACAGTCAAGGTCAATTATGGCTTCCATGGTGGGGGGGGGTTTTCCCTTTCCAAGTGTGTCAACATGGTCACAGTTTTGAAAATTTTTATTTTTATTTTTAAGTTATTGTTTTTTGATATTTTTAGATTATTTTGTTTTGATGTATTGATATTAATTTTTAAATAAATAAATTATTATAATAAATTTTCAGTCTAAATTTACTTTGAAAAATTATATCTTTTACATTCTCAAACATTTAATTATTCAAACTATTATTTAGTTCCTATGAATTGATTTGATTGATTTATTTTTAATTTTGTTTTGAAGATAAAGTAGATCCTTCCAAGTGTAGTTGAAATTTATGGCTTAGAAACCTCAAAATATTTTGTGAGTTACTAGAGTAATGATATATACTAGATTGGTGATTTGCACGAACATTTCTAATTTTTTTAGCCTAAAAAAAGGTTTAATTTGGGAGTTAAAATTTTAAATAAATAAAAACACTAGCAAAAGAATTAAAAAAACACTATAAACATGAATTAAAATAGTGAAATTAAAAAAAATAAAATTCTTATAAAAATATTAAGGAAAAAAATAAATCCAAAGAATAAGGATCAAGCTGAAAATATCAATACATAATAATAAAAAAAAACTAAATATGTAGAATTTTCAACATCTTTTTTAACATAAAAACATTCCTAAATATAAATTTAAAAAATTTATGCATGAATCTAATTAAATAATTCTAGAACAAGAAAATTCATCAACTGTAAATAAAAATTAAATCGAAAAATAAAAAAACAAATATAAATCAATATGTTTAATATCCCAATATAGGTTATTTACGTAGTTATGTTTGATAAATTATTTATTAAAATCAATTTGTAATAGAAATTGTCACACTCATAAAACTTATTAAATTATTTAAAAATAAAATAATTATTAACATATATTATAAAATATAAACATTTTTTAAAAATAAATAAATTTAATATGTAAAAAAAATTAGACATGAATTATATTAACCCATTAAAAAAATAAACACGACCAATATAATTAAAAATAATCACTATTTAAAAAAAAACTAAATAAGAAAGAAAAAAAATCATAGAGAATTAAAATACAAACTTAAAAGTTGTTTTTAAAAAGACATATAAAAAAGTTTAAATTAAAACAAAATATTTATAAAAAAAAGTGAAGAATGAGGTCAGACACTACTGACTTGGTAAACAAGTTCAAGCTCTAGGCCCATGAATAAATAGTGCTCGCATAAGCCTTTATTTGTTTGTAAGTTGACATGTCATTCGCCTCAATGTAGCTTAAGAAAATAGACGACGCGTAGTTTAGAATCCTCAAAATCCAGCCATTGGTGTGGCCTTAAAAACAAGGTTACTGATTTTTTCTTCTAGAAGCTCATTCCAGCCTATTTCTTCCTCAAAATTCAAACCATGGTAAATCAATTTATAACTTCCAAAAATAATAACACAACCCTCAAGAACTAAAATGAACCTGAAAACAAAATCATCTAGAGTGAAAATATATTTTAATTTTTAATAAGCTCTTAAATTAGTACTCTGGTTACAAAATACCTGGACCAACTTTGTTAATTACTTTAGTATAGCAAATCTAATTTTTTTTATTGTATTATTTACAACTCTCTAGCTTTTCATTTAGAAGTTGTTTGGCTCTGCGTTTCAGCCGGCGTTTCATGAAAATTTGAAAAAAAAATTCATTTTAAATGAATAAATTTTGGTGTTTTTAGATTCTTTTGATGTGCTGATGTTAAAATTTATTTTTAAAAAATAAAAAAATATCATTTTGATGTATTTCGGCACGAAAAACACTTTAAAAAGCTACTGCAACCGCTCTCTCAAAAGCACTTTAATGTCTAAAATGACACCTCGCCTTATTAACAAATAACTCCTGTAATATTAAATATGATAAATATAAACTATAAAGTTTAAATTGTTAACTTATCAATAATAATAATAAAAAAAGAATTATTACTTTATTTTTTAAAAATAAAATGAATGATGGACTAACTTGAAATTAGCATATGCACCACTATAATTAATTGTTTTATTGATGAAGATTTCTGTTAGTATTGTAATGTAATTTCTGTCAGTATCAATACACATACAAGAAATGTTCATTGGTAATTTAATTTTTGAGGGTGATTTCATTGGCATTATCCTTGCCGAAAGAAACACCGATTGTAATTATATCAAACAAAACACCAAAAAATCGATTAAAACTAGAAAATAAAAAAATAACTAAGAAAAACTAAACCATTAAAAAACCCCGATTAAATCGATTAGAGTTTTTTAAAAACTTCTTGTTTGGTTTTGTTTTTTTAAGGCTATAACCGATAAACCAAACCGAACTAGTTCAAAAAGAAATACACTATAAATCTTTTTCTATTCTTCCAGTCCGGTTCGATTTATTTTGTCCAATTCTATTTTGATGAAATGGGAAAAGAGAATGACTTGGTTAAAATAAAAAATAAAACTAACCGATAACTGTTTTTTGGTTTTTTAGTTAAAACAAATTGAATCAAAACTGGTCGGTTTTGCCTGGTTGAATTCGGTTTGTTTTATTCTTAAATAATTTTAAATTAATTGTTTTTATAGATAAAAACTAAAATGGATCGAAAATGATTATCCCTGTATACTTGTACGTGTGTGTAGAATTTAATCTGGAACTTCGGCCTGAACGGAGCTCAAATAAATGGTTCTGTTCGTTACAAATAGCTTATTAGATTCATCTTGAGCATGTGATTATTACATAGAACAACCAGTTTATGCTTAAATAATATAAATTTACGATAGATACCACATCCGAATTCTCTGTAAAGGTCAAATGATGAAACGTTAGTGATTTTCAATCTGCTGGCGTGTCGGTTTGGCTTTATTGCCTGATTGGGAGTGAGATTGCGGTAGCTTTTCAAAATCTTTTTCGTGTCGAAATACATTAAAATGATGTTTTTTTATTTTTGAAAAAATATTTTTGACATCAGCACATCAAAATAATTTAAAAATATCAAACCATATTAATTTAAAATGATTTTTTTTTAAATTTCAGCAAAATACCGATTGAAACGCACAGCTAAACAGGCACTTAAGCTATAGGCATCATCATTACACAGACATCTAAGCACTAGATCACCACGAATTTCTTAGCCAAAAGTTAGAAGTGAAGAGCATACGGCTAGGTCATTGTATGTCGTAGGGAAAGTGGATCCCAAGATCTCACACTCATTCATAAGAGAAAAAACAAGGATTACAGTAATGCCAAAGAACTTTAATTTGATCGTACGGTAGAGAGAGACTGGGCATGCATACTTCAAAATTTCACTTTAATGTATTCTTGCCTATTCCATGAACTATGATGAGTGAATGGCCATATGGGCCAGTCCTTTTTGGAGTGAAGATATTGTTTTGATCATGAGCCGATTGGTAGCGATGCACTGCTATAATTAATTGTTTTATTGATGGAGATTTCTGTTAGTATTGTAATGTATTTTCTGTTAATAATTGTTTTTTTATTAATATACAGATAGGAAATAAATATAATTAAATATATTATTTCAAACGCAGTTAGATTCTATCCAACCTACCCCCAATTAGATGGGGAAAATGGGTGCTCGTGGGAGACTCGATCATTTATTTGCTGTCCTTTTCTCTAAGATTATTCAAAGGGTTTTTCCCACTAATTCAAAAATGTATACGGAGATCATGAAACTCTTTAAGGTGCCCTAACCTAAGCAACTTTGAAATCAAATTTGTCAGCATCTAAACGACGAGAGAGCTCGTGAACAGCACACGTCGGTGCGCGCGCGCACTTCCAAACAAAAACTGATGCTGTCTAATTCGACATTTACAGCTGGATCCATTATCGAGCTAATGTAGGTTTGAGATGGTAGAAAGGGAAAAATAAATCTGGGCTCATCTTTGAATGGGGGATGGAGGCTGGAGGTAGGTGACAATGGCAACAGGACGTAATAGTTTGCCCTAATCAAAAGGTGAGAAGAAACAAGCACGTGGAAAATACTTTAACATCCACGGGAATCAAGAGCTCTTTCCCCATGGATGTAAGAAACTTGGAATCTTCTTCCCTTTCGATGTTAACACAGAAAGATGGCTTCAGTGGAGGACAGCAAGAGAGCGGATTTATGTAGTTCATCCCTAAGATTTTGATGGGTGAGTGCTGTAGATTTATGAAAATGTGGGGGTATAGCTGTATCTTTGACCAAGATTCTGTAAAATTTATGTAACTTTCACCCGCATGGTGTTATGGTTTGAATTAACCCAGGAGAGGTCAAATATAGTATAGTTAAATTGACAGGTCTGGAGAAAATTTAAACCATAGGTAAAAAATAGAGTTTGGTTTTAAAAAGAAATTTAAATGATTTATTTTAATATTAAAATAGTGATATATTATATTGATTTAAACTTCACGGCCTAGCCTGTCAAATCTATCACTCTCATCATAGATTCCATTGCATTTGGTATCTTTGTTTTTAAAATTATTTTTTATTTAATTATATAATAAAAAAATAGATATTCATAAAATTAAGTTTTATTTAATATTATGATAACTCAGAATAAAACAAATTGAAACAAGTTATGAAGATAAATTCAAAATCAGTTATAAGTTAAGATGAAAAAGATAAACAAAAGGCCAAAAAGAATTCAATTTATCTATTTATCTACACACACTCACATATACATACATGCATACATACATATATACATACATATATGTGTGTATTTTACATCGTAACTGAATCTGACCTAACCTTGAAATCTCTTAACTTGATTTATTGTCTAGATTGGGTTTAAAATTAACCCACATGAGAGTTGACTTTTATAACCCACTTGACTTAGTGGGTAAGAAACCTAGACGACTAGTTGGGATTATTTTTAAATATATATTAAAATGATATTTTTTTATTTATTTTACATTATTTTTATATTAGTATATGAAAATAATTTAAAAATACTATTATTTTTCAAAATTTTATAATACTTTTAAAACATAGTATTAAATATCCCTTAGAAAAAATAGATGTGAGGGTTCCATGGAGGGGTTGTTTTTGATAGGATAGATGTTTGCTGCAAGGGTTGATTAAATTTGATTTCTTTTCATAATAATTTTTATTTAGAAATAAATCAAAATAATATATTTTAAATATTATTTGGATATCAATACATTAATTTAATGTTAACATGTCTTTCATGATATATAAAACTTATTCATATTGAATTATAAAAAACACATAAACAATTAAACAAAACGTATCTGAATCTATATCTGAAAGTCACTCTCTAAAGTTATTCGGATGACCTTCTAGATTAACACGTTCTTCTTTGTGAGCCTTTTAATTTTCTTTATTATAATCTTATTTCTTATTTTTTCTATGATAATGAGATGTCAGAATAAGAGTGAAGCAGGAGAGACCATGACCAAATATATAGGTAACAAAATATCTTTTGATATTCATGTCTTTTGACATTCCAACTTTTTTGATATTTCTATTTTAGCCCGTTACTAAAATAGAAATGACAATTTAGTCTCTACACATTAAAGATTCACACTCTATGAGATATTCAGAAAACTCAATTGTCTAAAAATATTTATCAGATCATTTTTAATTAGATTTTAACTTTATTTGACAAACTTCAAAATTCAACGTTGAATTAATGATCCGACATTTAAAACCACTAGCAATTTATTTTTATTTAAAAAAAAAACACTTTTGAAATAATTCTCAAACACCGTCTAAAGAATTTTATTTTATTTTAATATTAATGTATCAAAATAATATAAAAATTCTAAAAAATAAATAGGCATACAGTGGATGAAAATTAAATCTGTCGACCAAGTTGCGCGAGTTTGCATCCCTATTTTCTGCCTCATCGTGTCGCGCACTGGAAGTGTCATTGGCCGGTGGTCTCCAGCAACATGGAGAAAACTCACAAAATTATTCGGGAAATTCTAGTGGATCGCTGTCGGTGACAAGTGACACCTTCAGTGTCGTTACTTAGACATGGACCATGCAATTCAATTCAAATTTATTTTTCAAAATAAATCTGATGTTTACCTAATTAATTATCTTACCCTTTGCCAGAATGTGTTTTTAAAGAAATAATAAAAATCTAAAAGCATTTAGTTAATTAAAAATATATTCAACCGAATAAATATAATTAAAATGACCATCTCATACTTACATTAAATAATTAATTTAATTGAACTTAGAAACATTTTTTTATAAAAAATAAGAAAATATTGGAGCCCGAAATTAAAAACAAAAAGGTAATTAAAAAAATGATAACAAAACAAACAAAGTTAGAAACATGAAAAAGCCTATGGATATCAGTTTATTTATTTTAAAGGCAATTCACTTATTATTTATTTATTTATTCCCTAGGAAAGAATGGAATAACTACGAAAACGAGGGTGTCAAGTTGCAATCAAAAAAAGACAAGAGGAGTGGGATCTGTCACGGTCAAAAGCAATAAGAAATTCAATGTATGATATGATACTATCCATCAAAAATGTTGAATATTCAAAGAAACGCGTTTCTTCTTTTTCTCGCATCCCTTTTTATTTTTATTTTTATTTTTATTTTTATTTTTATTTTTGTAGGTAATAATTGGCCTTCACCCTCATTGGCAACATTGGATTCTCCGAGCGATGGATCTTCCCATTTTATTATTGTTTACCTCCGGGATCGGAGACATTTGACTATTCTTCTCACTCTCATGGTGCTTGTGTTATGGATGATTGATGAATGTGGTAAGAGTCCATAGAAGCATAGCTAGTTCGTGTTGATGATTTGATTGATAATAATTTCTAAAATATTTTTTATTTAAAAATATATTAAAATAATTTAAAAATATCTAAAAATTAATTTTAAATCACAATATCAGACTGTCATCGGGAAATTTGAGAATCCACCTCCAAAATGACTCTCTTGTGTCCCGTGTTGCAAACCAAACGAAAGCCTAAAATGTGAATCACGGAAGAGTCATCAAATTATTGATGACAACAGCTGTAACAGTACTATCACTCAAGGCACGCATTTAAATCCATGTCACCATAACCATAGCAGGTGGCCAGTGGTAAGTTGTAACATTAATATGTGTAATAAGTTGTAACATTAATATGAGTAATACGTGGTATAAAATTAAAACTCTGTGTTTGCTAATATAATAATTATTGAAGACATATTTATTAATTTTATAATTCATAAAATTAATTAAAATATACCTTAATGGATTCAGATATCCACATTAATTAAAAAAAAATATACAGCAAGCATTGAATAGTGACCCGAAAACCAATTTGCAATTGGCCATGCCCCCACGTTGTTCATTTTCAAATTTATAATCATGGTGAATAGACATTGCAGCGTGGAGAATAATTAGATCTGCATGCCCATTATCATTATATTTAGAAAATAATTCAATCTAGGTTTAATAAACATAACAAATTAAAAGCAATTAAGAGAACGTGAGAAATTCTCGATTCAAAAAGATTATAATATATTACACCTGTTAAAAATAATTTTGGTAGAAAAGCCCTTGTTATTTGAGAGTGCGTTACCTTCTGCCTTTTATTTTATTTTTTTATTTAAAAATATATTAATTTTTTTTAATATTAACATATCATTCAAAAAAAAACCAAAATTAGGCAAAACCATGATGGATTAGGCAGCATTAGCAAGGTGGTGTCGATCACACAATTTGTCCTTTTTTTTATTAACATGGTCTATGAGTTATTTTATACGTAACTTGATTAATTTTACAGTTCTTAAAATTAATGATCATGTAATTTTTTAAAAAGTATCATATAAATAACCACAAGGTTCGAAATTGAGATTATTAAAAAGTAAATCTCTAAGTTCAAAATTCTTAATACTGGACCACCTACTACATTATTATTTTTCTTGCCCCCTCTCTCGCCTGGAATTGACACATCATGGTGACATGGCCACACTTCATTGTCCATACCCAATTCTATAATCCATTTTTCTTCCCATGTTGGACAGCAGAGACAAGCTTCTAAGATTTCGACAAAAATCATTATTCTCGGAACCCCAAACTTTGGCTCTTTTCCTACCAAGAAAATAAATAAAAAATAAAATCACTACAAAAATTCAACTCGGCTCGGCTTTATTTAATTAAAGCCTAGTGTCCATATCAACTTACATGTATATTTTGACTGGCAATTTATATATTGATGCACGTGCTACGCATATTCTATGGCTAAAATAAATTAGTCACGTCAATATCAACTGTTAGATGATTTGTATTATAACGCATAGTTGCATACAATTGCTGGTAGCAATTTATTTATTTTTTCATTTTGTTTATAGGCCAAAATTAACCTATGGTAAATTGCAAGGACTAAAGTATAACCTATTTTTAAATTTGAGCCCTTTGCAATGGTAATAATTTACGAAGCCATTTAATGTTGCTTGATACTCACTTGTTAATCAAGAAGAAGAAAAAATGATGATTATTTTAAAATATAGCCAGTCAACTCATGTAGGGGTAAAACTGTAATATAACCCTTAAATGGTTGACAGCCAAAGGTATTTTAGCGACCGCCAACTCATCTGCATCCCAAGTACAATCCTACACAAAAACTTCAACAACTAACCCCAATCATGACAATATTTACATCCACACCCGTCTCTAATTTCCCAAGCTACCCCTACTCAGGGATGGCACCTAACCTCGCCGAAGACTTTCTCCTGCCACCATTTCTCGGCCCACCATTGACGGCGGCCACTCTCCGGCTTGACTTACCGTCGTTATCAACGGAAAAGGCCAATTTCTTATGACATCCACATTTTTCAGACCCGCCACTTTTCATTAAAGCTGAGCTGGCTTTAACGGCCAACGAAGCCATTTGTTCAGGCTGTAAAGGATGCTTCAGCCAACTCAACGGCAAAGCAAAATAAAGCTGACCGGGCTGGAGTTCCTCATCGCCATTCATAGATGAAACAAATGCATCGAATTCCATCTCATCAGCGCTGCAAATGAAGTAGGTCGGAATGCTGGCGAGAACAAATGAAACCTTAACTGGGTACGAGAATTCCAGCAACCTTTCATCTTGCAAAACCAACTTTGCGGTTGCCACATGCGTTGATGATTCACAAGAACTGCAGATACCCATCTTGCGAGTTCAGAAATTTGAGAGAGAAAATCTTGAAATGATTTTAATCGTTTGATATGCGAGGCTCGAAGACCAGAAGAGTGGTGTTTATATAGTATGGAGAGGTCGCCTCGATATCAGTACCTGGTTGCCACGTCGGACTTGTCGTTTTATGCTAGCAGGGTCAGGAGCTGCCAGCCTGTATGTGGTGGGAGACAGGTTGTATGCTGTGTAGTCAAAAGGGTCTTTTTAAGTTGCTTCTGTTTGGTGAAAAAAAACATAGAATTAATTATAAAGTTAAAAGGTGTTGTGTGTTTCTATTGTTTTATAATTATTATTTAATATATAATTGTGGATTAAAATAGTTATTTTTTAAAATATATTTATTTGGATTTTTAATTATTATTTTCTTACAACTAAGCTCTTATGCAAGTCCAAATTACCATTCAATTGAATTTGTTTTGTAAGATATGATTGAATTAAAAGAGAAAGAATTAAAATGAAAAATACAGGGGTGGTGTATTTTATATTTTTTTTTAAAAGCATATTTTTATTTTTATTTTTTTTTACTTATTCAATGACCTCTAAATCTAAAAAATTAGTTTAAATATTAAATTTTATTTTTGTTATTTTCCATGAAAGCCAGGTAACAGGAGGGCGGCCTCCCTGCACAGCACAGCTTCGACTCCCACTAGCTTCTTCTTTCATTTTCAGGTTTTGTTTTTTCAGATTTAATTACACACAGACAAATCTCTATCTTTCTTAGATTTTAGGAGTGAACCTTTTTTCTTGCTTGTCGTTTTGTGGACTCGTTAACCTTAAAACGTTCAAAAGGCCGGTGTCTTAATTCGATCTCTTTTATTTTTATTATTATTATTATTATTATTATTTTATTTTATTATTATTATTATCAAAATTGTCAAAATTGTTTTGTTAACACCATACATAAAATCGGATTGTAAAATTATAAGTATATTTTTTTTAACTATATGTTAATAATTTCAGCCAATAAATTAAATTATATTAAAATCTCATAAAGAGAATCAACAATATTATAATCAATTAGTGATCTAAACAAATAAAAAAGATAGATAATATAAATTAAAAAATCAATTACATGAAAAAATAAAATATCTCAAAATGAATTTTTTCAATATAGACAAATTATTAAATAGTAGCAAGTATACAAGAACCCGTGATAATTGAGTTGTTCTAATCATAACAAGTTATAATAAATCTCTTTTAGATTACAAGCTAGTGAGTTGAAATTATTAATTAATTAACATGAGCTATCTAAAAACAAGTGAGCCTTGTTGTTTTCGGTCTATTCATGAGGGTGTTTGGCACGGCTTTTTTCAAGCCGTGCTGTAGCTTTTGAGTTTTTTTTTTAAATGAATATGTTTTGGTATTATTAGATCATTTTGATGTGATGATGTCAAAAATAATTTTAAAAAAATAAAAAAATATCATTTGAATGTATTTCGGCACGAAAAGCACTTTGAAAAGCTACAACAACAGCTCTTTCAAACACCCTCATGTGACCTACGCCTTTCACTAATGATAAATATTTTAGGTTTAGTTGGATTTGTCCCATCAATATCTTTTAACACATTATCATTGGAGTTTTAATATAATTTTAGGATGGGTTTTTATATGTGTGGAAATTGATTGCACTTTTGATTTCTGTGGGTGATGACTCAAAATATCTAAAGCTAGTTCTGGTTGATGGAGGGTGCCGGGGACAGGGAGGGTAAGGTTTTGACGTGAAATTCTGTGTGTGGGTACTGTTAATAATGGCGGTACTACCTAACTTCCACTATCTTGAATGATGAGCCATTCCATTCATGGCAGGAGAGAACACGAAATCCATTGGATCATCATACGGAGCAAGGCATCAAGATCCAAGCATGGAAATGGCAGATCTTTTGAGATTAGAAACATTGCTAGGCTCATTGCATGAATGGTGCCTTCACTGTTTAGTCGCTCTCTGCTCTACAGTCAAGTATGGCGATTGGATTTGAATTTGATTCTACCTAATTACTTCTAATCTGGGCTGGGTTCTTACACAGGATTGAAGATAAGTTTTTGGACAAATTAGGTCACTGTCTAATCTGATAAACTTGAATCAAATCCTTTGTCTTAAAACCTCTGTAGAAACAGTGATTTGAATTGTGTTCTTGAACACTTAGTGCGCATCATTCGACCAATACTAATTTTATCTTCATCTCTTGACCAAATTTATCGATACCGTTTCATTGGGGCTTTGTTTTTTTTTAATTTAAATAAAATATTTGAGTTTTGACACGCTGTTTCGGGATTGTATTGTTTATTTGCATATATATGTAATTAAATATATTAATTAAAAGCAGAATTAGTTCAAATCCAAAAATAAAATTATTTAGAATTGTGCAATTTAATCTAATAAAAGACATAATAAAATGATTTTTCTGAACAAAATTATGAATATATATAATATTATGAAAATACAATCATCAATCTCGCAAGGTCATTATATTCTCTGAATGTTTTGAAATGTTAACATAATATATATAAATATGTCAAGAGACTCCTCGTAAAATTTCATCTCAATCTCGCAAGGTCATTACATTCTCTGAATGTTCTGAAATGTTAACATAATATATATAAATATGTCAAGAGACTCCTCGTAAAATTTCATCTCAATCTAACGGTTGGATTAAGAGATATGATTGATATTGTAAAATTATTTATTATTTTAAAAAAACACTATTTGGCCAAAAAATCTGGAACAAGATGGAATTTAAACCGAGATAAAAATAACAGTATTTTACTAGTTTTTTAACTGTTACGAAATATTTTAACCGTTTCGATCGAAACGAAACGAAATAAACAACTACGCTCTCAACACACTCATATCATATTCTCTAACTACTTCTTATACGTTGATTTTGATACTATGTTAATGATACGACAACGCTATTTCCTTGTCTTCAAAAACATAAATTTTCAAGAATTTGATCCTTCATATATATCCATCTACTTGATTCTAAGATTATATTACGGTCTTCAACTTGGTTTTATATTTCAAAATTAAATCCATAACCCAAACAAAGGCACTTCATACGACCAAATAATATTTTAAGAAGACTTAATTAGTCAAGCAGGTAAGAACAAAATTAAAAATATACTTTCAAGGGTCTAGAGAAAATCTAAAACCACTCGACCCATTGCGAAAACTATAAAGGAAAAGAAGAAATCAATCCCTCCAACAGGTGACATGAAATGTGCAGGAAGTAAGAGGCGTGCCACTCCTTCAATAAAACACCATGCTCGCGACAAGGCTCATCTACAGACAAAAATGATGCTGGTGAAAATTCAAGAAGATAGGGGAGACACACAGGATCTTGGGTCCATTACTGTTGCAGATTTTTACAGAGCTAGGGTTTTTTTTCAAGTAGGGGAGCGATTCACGCGTTAAAAAATAATATAAATTATTAAAAGTTTATTAATCTAATAATTACGAGTTTAAATCTCATTATATTTAATAAAAACTAAATATAAAATAATATAAATATGTATAAATTTTAAACCCAAAAATCTTTTATATAAAAAACATATATTAAAAAATAATATAAATTATATATTATAATCTCAACTACTGAAAATTTTATCCTGAAAGAGAAGGTCTACTGATGAAATTGAAAAGAGAAGTAAAGCCAACGATCCGACAAGAGATGGAGTAATCTTATCTCTGTCTGCCTTGTCCAGGCCCTGTTAATCCTGCAGGGGTCCTTGTATCCCGGCACCGTATTCTGTATCTCAGAATACAATACAAAATACGCAACCCTTTTATGCTTTGCCATCACTCTTCTTCTTCTCCCTTTTGTTTTGTTTTTTTTGCTTGCTCTGTTTTATAGGGACACTACCAGCCATAAATGGCTGAGTTGATTTTTCTTTCTTGCCTCCAATCATTTCACCTTTTCTGAATATTCAACATGTGACATACTTTATGATTTTTATGGATCCTTGGAATGTATTGGAATGGTACGTATGGCTGATGTTGACCATTCAATTTTGATTACCTTTGAATTCCATGGTGTGCCTGCCCATTATAAACTTTATATAAAGAATAATTCTTAAATAAACGGGTATTTTCAGTCCAAATTTTATATATAAAGATTAAATTTATTAAAGAAATACTTCAATTTTTTTATGCAAGAAACCCCACTTTTTGAAAAACATACTTTATGGGTCTAGGTGAACGAGTAAAACTCCGATTGTTTTAAGTTCTTACAAGGGATGTAAACCCTGAATTGAACTCGAGACATGCTGTACAAATCATAAATTATTTTTCATCACATCACGTCCCTTGAGTTATTTGATAAGATTTAAATAATTTCTTAAGATAAACGAGTAAAACCCTAACTGCTTTAGACTTTTACAAGAGGTGCAAGTCCCAACTCAAATTCGAGAGCCTATTATGCAGATTACAAACTCTTTGTCATCACTTCACATCCCTTGAGTTATTTGATAAGATTTATATAATTTCTTAATGAAGTTTTATATCAACATTAAAATTAAAGGATGTATGATAATCTATTCGGTGCACATTCTTGAAGGCAAAGCAAAAGAGAAGTACATGAATTGTACAGACCGATCCATCCTACAAATTTAATGCTGTTTCATATTTTATTATATCAAGAGGCCAATACTGTGCATGTTCTGATGCGTATGATTTCTATGAAATATCCTTTTGAGTTGTTTATTAGTTAAAACTTGTTGTTAAAAACTGGATTAATAATAAAGGGAAGGAAGGAGGCATCCCACCTCCAAGACCTTCTATGAAGCTTCAAGCCCTCTTCCCTTCTCCAATCAAATCATCCAAAATTAATGTAATATTTGATATTATGTTTCAAAAATAATTTTGAAAAAATATTTATTTTATTTTAAATTAAATTGTTTTGGTAATTTTAGATTATTTTCATGTACAGATATTAAAATTGATTTTTAAAAACTAAAAAAACATCATTTTAATATATTTTTGAATGAAAAACACTTTAAAAAATAACTTCAACCACACTACCAAACAAGATATATATATATATAAACACACACATGCACACATACACACCGACATTTATTATGAATTCTGTCCTTATTCCAATATATTGTAAACTTTTTCTTTATCTTCTCAAGCCATGCCAATGGAGGTTTGATAGAGCCTTGATTGTGTATGGCTAAAAGGAACTATATACAGTGGTGGTGTATTCACTTTGTTTCTGGCTGGTAAAGCTCAGCCTAAATAACTTCTTATGAGATTGAGCAAAATTGGATCTCAATCCATTAAGAACAATTTCAAATCTCATGTAACCAATTTACCTAAAATGTCTAAAAAAACTGGTGCTTTTTCATATGAATAATAAAGAACTTTAATTTATTTTTTAACCATCTTATATCAATAACCTTAATATTTTTTTTTTATTATCTGTCACTTTTTTCTTAAGAGAAGTAAATAAACTTACATTTTTTTATTTTTGACATGATTCTTAAATACTATTAAAAATTTTTATTTGAATTTTAATAATTATTTAAAAAAAATGATAAATTGCTCATGAAAAGTTAATTGAAATTGGTTTTTTATTATTAAAATTCTTACATAGCTTTTAAACATAATTTTATCATATCTATTATTCTTTTAACTTTCAATCAATTTTATAAAATATGAACATACTATTTTCAGATTATTTGTTAGCTTGCTTTAACAATTATAATATATTTATATATATTCTTAAGCAGAAATAATGATTTAGACTGACTAAAATAAGCAAGATATACATTAATAAACAGAATTATCTCGATAAAAAAAATATTTTCTTAGTTTAATAAGAACACAAAAACAAATTTCTATACATTTTAGACTCTTTGAATCAAGCACATCATAGTGCATAAATAAAAACTAGTTTTATCCACTCGAGGCCAACAAAAGTATGCTATTCTTCTACCCATCCCGACACTATTCAGACAGAGAATTGATTATTGAAATATCCCTTAAACAGGAAGACTTCAGTACAATGTCTTTTGATTTACTCATAATTATCTCTTTACCTGCAATATATATCCAATGATTTCATATTTTTAAATGATTTGAATTGACATTCTAGGGTTCCATGCTCTCAACAGAGTAGTCGATCATGGCAGTATGGAGCAAGCTTAGTTGGCGAAGCCAATAGTAAACACACACCAACCGGCAAAAACACAATGCTCCCACAATCATATGCACTGTAGAGTTTACTATCAGACACCGAAGAAAGTCTTGTCTAAATTATTATATCAATTAGGTCTGGTGATCTTGTAGGGTTGTCAATGAGACAATTTTTCCAAAAAGCATCTTTGAACTCATTCATGGATACACTTGTAAAATTAAACGTTTTCATTAGCAGGAAAGTTCCTTCGGAATTATTGTTTTTTGCCAATGCAAGGCTGGCATGCATATGAACAATTGGCATGCAGTCCCTTGAAGCAACTTTTCGATCTCCATGGCAGAAGTTTTTAATTATTATTCTGACCCAGTACTCTATATACCACCACCATTATAAATCAAAATTAATGGGGATTTATTATATAAATAATTGCAACCCAACATGATCAAGAAACTGAAGCCTTTTGTATTTTAGCTAGAGGTTCACGTATAAATAAACAATAACTCTCCCATGCTGTTTAACACCATAAAAGACAATAGATTACATAAAAAAACAAGAATCTTCTTCTTCATATAAAAAAAGAGTTTCAATATTCTATAATGAATAAAATCTAAAATAGAGGAGACCTCATGGGTGTACCTTTTCTTCTTCTTAAGAGCTTTGGCCTTCTCTGCAACAAATTTAAACTTCAAGTATCAGTTTTTAACTCGTAAATTCAGATGCTTAATTTAGTTAAAAATAAAAATTGAAAGCAACAGTTAGAACTCACGACTTTACATTCGATTGAGCAAAAGCTGTAGTTTTGAGGAGAGCCTTGTAATGTGGTTAGTTCCCACTGACATGTTTCACACTGACGTTTTTTCTTGTGATCGTTTGTTTCACTGCACTTACGTTTGTGATTTCTTGGAGGTCTTTGCCTTTGATTTATCACCGACCCATTAATGTTCTCTTTTGAAGTTCTTTGTCGAATATAAATAATAAAATTCCCATTTATGGAATATGGCTGGATTTCTGATATCTCGAACAGTTTTCTTAAATGAGGTATTTGGACTCCTGGACAGTGTGAAGATTTGTAAACCTAAACAAAAACAAAAAACTGTTAACGATCATCACTTGTAATTAAAAATAAATTATATAGATCAACAGCAACAGGGGGGGGGTCACTTGCTTGAATAACTCGGTGGCCATCATGAACTTTGTGGCTGTAGCAGAGGTCACAGAAAGGTGATCTGGGGCAATCCATGCAAAAGAAATTGCAGAATTTTGCCTTCTCAGAAGCACTATGATTTCCACACGGCTCATAAAATTCGGTTTCTATCATGTCCAGTACCCATTGCGGGCAAGTTGCATGCTCCACCATGATCGACAGCTCTGTGTGTAACACTTCTGTTCTTAATTTCTTCCTTTTTATGGAAGCTAAATTGGTGAATTAAGGTAGCTATAAACCCTAAAAAGTATACCAGCTGGGTATTTATGTGGTTCAATTAGGAAAAGTCCTTCTGTTTCTCTTTTAGTAAGACACAAAGTACTCTTCAGTTCCTAGTTTTTCCTATATAGGAAGTTGTATCACTTACCAATTCCAACAGTTAAATTATTAGCTGTCAGTTTTTGCAATTGAAAATGTTTGATAGAGCAGAAACATTATCAACAAAGTATGCAAGTACTGTTTGCTAATTAAAGTATAGTTGTCGATTTGTTTTCTTGTGCTGGAGTTAAAAAGGATTGTTTAGAAAATAAATAAAATAAGTCGGGAAACAATTCTGGACTCATGAACAGAAGATTTAATTACCAACCAAGACAAAAATCATAATTCGGAAATATAATACAACTATGATGTCTGAATCGGAGGCTTCATCTATTTTTATATGCAAGCTGGTCTGATAATCAAATAAAAAAAAATACAAAATATCTGCCATGCCCTTAAAAAAAATAAAAAACTTTGACCCAAAATTTCTTATATAATATCGTCGTTACCAGGAAAGCTCCTCCTCATATATAATTCGTGAATGCAGAGATTGTTTGGACCAGCTGGTAGATCTGTGTCTCTTCCATCAGCACATTCATTCCCTAAGCAAATTTTTAATGATGCTAATTAATTATCCTCAGTATGAATATGTTCATGAATCAGGACAGTACTTGTTAAGCAAATCTACAGAAAGTAGAAAGAAAAAAACTATAGTGTCATCAAATATCTTAGATTTATATATATATATATATATATATATATATAGATCCTGTGGAGCCATTTCCATACCAAGGTAGCAGATCCAACCATGGTGTCGCTGGTTTATTGCATGGCAAGGGTTTTGCACATCTTTGGGAACCCGGAACAACATTGACAGTTGCAGATGGACCTCATTTAATACATTGACAGTTGCAGATGGACCTCATTTAATTTCACCTGGGTGCACTATTTTTTTGGTATGCGTACCCTATTTCTTAAAAGGGTATTTTATAAGTTCAGGTGAACGAGTAAAACTCTAGCTGTTCCGGGCTCTTATTAGATATGCACGCTTTGACTCGAGCTCGAGACTTGCAGTCCAAATTGTAAACTCTCTATCATCACACCACATATTGTTGTGGACTTGGGGTGCACTATTGCCAAGTCAGAATTAAAAAAAGAGTCAAGCTTTGTAATAAAAACACAGATTCAGGCTTGGGATCATTTAATTTCCACAAATTAACATGAAAAGATCACTAGGGAGTCGGAACTTATGATCATTTCTTTGTCGCGGCTTTGGTTAATAGCTTAGGTTCGTAGAACTACTATAGTTCTACTGACTCTTGCAACTTCTGGGAGCACTTCAGTCGGTGATCCCATAGTTGTTGCGCTGAGTTTTTTTTATCTATGTAAAAAATTAATTAATTAATTTTATGTGTGTTGTATGTTGTTATTTTAAAATTTAATCAGCAAAATTATAATAGATAAAATCTGTTAGAAACATAATTTTTTTTCCCATCAAAAAGTGATTGAATGTTGTTATTGCCAAAACTTTTTTAATAAAATCTTTTAAATTTTTTTTTCTATGTAGAAAACTGATTGTAAAATTTATTGTTCATATTATTAGATTTAAAATATTTTAAAATAATAGTAAAAAGATCATATATATATATATATATGAAGGTGCTGATATTAAATAAATATCAAAATATATAATTAGTTTCACATATTGATAAGGAAAAAAATATTACAAATAATAATAATAATTATTCTGAATGTATTATCTATAATAATAAGAAATTTTAAGACCTAACAATATTAATAGAAAAGCAACTAAAAAACTAAATAAATGACAAAATAAATTTTTTTATTAGATTTTAAGAAATTATTTGAACCAAAAAATAAAAACAAATAAAATCATTTTTGAAATGATCACGAACAAAAATTAAAATGTAAATATGAAAAACAAATAACCTTAATAACAGTGGAAATAATAAAAATTGGTTAGACCATAATTATTGTTAGAGAAAAAAATTCCATATTTTTTTAACTTTTATATTATTATAGTAAAAGTATTCCAGAACAATGATATTAATTTGTTTTTTTTTCAAAAACACTTAGGTTATTTATATATATTAAAGCTCTAATATTAAATCAATACCACAATATATAATTACTCTGATATATTTAAAAGAAAATAAAACTCACAAATTTGGACAAAAATTACTTTTACAAAATTCAATACCTAACTATATTAACAGAAAATAAATATTATTATATTTAAAGAAATTACTTAACTTGAAGAATAAAAAAAAGAGAAATAATAACAAACATTATTTTGTTAAAATTTGGACATTAAATAGAGAAACTTAATAACATTGGAAATAAAGGAAAATTGGAAAGAAAAACGAAGAGCATATACATATAAACATGGACAGAAATAGGAACTATGTAAGAAATATGTATAAAAAATAAAGGAACTAAAATAAAATCCAAGATTAAAATTATAAGGTATGAAATAAATAAATAAAACATATATGTAATAAATTTAATTTAAAGGACAAAATTGAAATAAATCTAAATATTGAAATTAAATAATTTAAAACAAAACCGGAAATTAAAAGAATTAGGACCGAAATGAAACTGACATTAGTTATTTGAATATTAAATTTAATTATAGATAACCTAGGTAAATTTATCAATTTTTTTTATGAGTTGTTTTCCCCCCAGTAATATTAGATCTGAAATATTATAAATAAAAATATTGTTATTTTTTTTAAAGAAATAAACTTAAACAAAAGAGCATAGAATTAAAATTTGAAGCCAAAATTTTATAAGATTTATTCATCATATTATTATATTAAATATATTTAAGAATACTGAATTTTTTTTTTAAAGAAAAAATCCTAGGTCATTTTTTTTCTCTCTATATATTTTTAGACGATAATATTCAATAAATATCAAAACATATAATTAGTCCTACATACTTTAATTCGTTGAATATATATATATATATATATATATAAATATATATATATATATATATATATATATAAATTAACTTGACATATTTTCAATAATATATTTAATTTAAAGGACAAAATTGAAGTAAATCCAAACATTGGAATTAAATAATTTAACACAAAACCGGATATTAAAAGATTCGGGACCGAAATGAAACTGAAATCCATAATTAACTTGTATAGAAGGATAAAATTGAAAGAAATCAAATTTTGATACCGAAAATATTAAGGATTTATAATAAATTTGCATAGAAGGATGAAATTGAAATCAATGAAAACTTTGATACAAAAATTATTAAGGATTCCAATCCAATCCGCAAAATTAAAAGATTGGGGACCTAATTGAAACTACAATATATAATCAATTTCAATTAAAGGAAGAAATTGAAACAAATCAAAACCTATATAATAGCAATAAGGGCCAGAAAAACAAATTACAACGTTCAGGGACCGAAATGAAATTTGACAAAAAACAGTTGCGTTGACATCAGCTTGTGCAGGAGGAGAGAGAAATGGGGGGGGGGATTTCAAACGACCATTGATATGTCTACGGACACCGTATCGTCACACGCGCCACACAATGTGGAAGAGAACATGCCTAAAAATCATTCTAGACGTCGGTTGGGCATTTTTGGACGCCGGAGTAAGCCGCACGCGCCGTCCAAAAGATGAGTGGGCGTGGAAACGGATGGCGCGTACGGAGACGCGCCAACAGTACATCGCTGAAAAAAAATTAAAAAATTGGTAAATTACTGTATCGCCCCTCCCTGCAACGCCTGTTTTTTGTCCTTTTCAAGGGATAAAATAGTTATTGCACCGTGCAAGTAATTATTAAAAAATAAAAAAACTGGCCGGACGAACTGGACCGAAAACGATCAATTACCGTTGAGCCCCTGAAACCGGCGGCCTTTTTTGTCTTTTTCGAGGGTTTTTTTGTTAATACACTATTCACAGATTAAAAAAAAGGCAAGCGTCCGCGCGCGATGCACCAAAACAAACATCCAGTCTACAGTACGAATGGGTCTTGAACTACAGTGAATGACGGACCTCTTTTAGGTTCTTTGTAATGTTGTGTAAACAATGAAATATAAGGAAACGGAAACAAAAACTTGAGGCGTGATTATGCATTGTCTTTAAGAATATTTCCCCAACAATAAGATATCCTCCAGGATTCAACAAGTTATTCCTCAAACAAAGAGGAAAACACAAAAACAACTTAGAAATTAGAGGAGTCCAGCAAATGAGAAGAAAAAGAGAAGTAGTTTTCGGATTTTCTTGTTTGAAAAAGTTGCATGGTATTTATAGACAACTATAATGTAACGGTCATATTTAATTTAATTATTAAATTAAAATAACAGTTACAATAATTTAAAATATATCTGTTATAAAATTAAGTTATGTTAACACTTATATTTGTAACTGTTAAAAATAAAATTTTCAATGGTTACAAATTTATCAATAGCTCATCCTCTCCTTGATTTACAGACTAGCACTATTCTCATATCATAGAAAAGGACTTGTTGTATAGTGCTGTAAAATCACCAATAACTTTGTTGTTACCTATATGAACCTAATTCATGGGATCGCCAATCTCATAGGTTGAGTTACCATTATTTTGATTTCTTACATTAACATTAGTCCTATTCCTCTTGATGTTTCTAATATCATCTTTCTACCAAGTGGTTTAATTAGAGGATCGGCCAAATTCATTTCTGACTTCACATAATTTATTGAAATAACTCTATCATTTAACAACTGTTTTACTACATCATGTCTTAATCGAATATGTCAATTTTTACCATTGAAAAATTTATTCTTTGCAATGGATATTGTCGCTTGACAATGCAATGAATATAAAAGGTGTTGGTTTTATTCCCAATGGAATTTCAATTAATTTTTTTTCCAACCAATCAGCTTCATACCCTGCTAAATCTAATGCTATAAATTCTAACTCCATGGTGGATCGAGTAATTAAACTTTGTTTGGAAGATTTCCAAGACATTACACCACCACCTAGAGTAAAGATATAGCCACTATTGGATTTAAGCGTCATGTCATTTGAATCTGATAAGATTGTTATGACACTTTAATCCTAAATTTTCCCAACAACGCTACAAAGATCAAATTTGCTCTAATATTAGGGACATGCAATACCTCATTCAAAGCCAACATCTTCACCGAAGTCAATTTTAAAAGGGCTTTGCTTTTTCCAAGAATATTTGTTGTCCTTGAATCTCCAAGGTAGACCACTTCTTCTCCATCATTAAAAGGTATATAAGTGGAGAAGAATTATTTATGTGCACATATATGCTTAGTAGCACCGGAGTCTACCACCCAATTTTTCTCATTGGTCACCATATTGACTTGAGAAACAACCGTAACAATGATGTCTTCTCCTTCAACCATATTGACCATAGTTTTAGGAGGATTGTTGTTTCTTTTTATATTTCGGCATTGAGGTGCATGGTGGTCAGGCTTGCCACACACAAAACAATTTTTTTCTCTTAAAATTGTTGGTTTTGGGTTTGAACACGGTGATACTATTATTATTGGACTTAAATTTTTTATTAAATTTATTCTCATACCTTTTTTGATGTGAATTCTCTTCTATCAAATTTGCTTTGGTGGTCATCTCCTTTTTTCTAGTAGTTTGCTGCTGCCGCTGCCATTGTCGTCCTTTCTCTATTTCGTCCTTTTAATAGAAAGGTATATCCTTAAGATTGTTGTGTAAATAATGAAAAACTTGAGGCGTGTTTATGCACTATCCTTAACGATATTTCTCCAACAATAAGATATCCTCCAGGATTCAATAAGTTCTTTCTCAAACAAAGAGGGGAACACAAAAACAGCTTAGAATTTAGAGGAGTCCAACAAATGAGAAGAAGAAGAGAAGTAGTTTTCGGATTTTCTTGTTTGAAAAAATTGCATGGTATTTATAGCAACCATAATGTAACGGTCACATTTAATTTAATTATTAAATTAAAATAGTAATTACAATAATTTAAAATATGTCCGTTATAAAATTAAATTATGACAACACTTGTATTTGTAACTGCTAAAAATAAATTTTTCAACGGTTACAAATGTATCAAGTTTTTTACCAACGTGGAATAGTCTTTTGAAATATCTATTATAAATTTTACAACAATTCATCGGTGTCCTTGTATTCTTCACATATATGAGCTTCAGCATATAATTTGAGAGCAGGAAGTATAGCCCTGAGCTGTATATATGGCTTCAACTCCAACAACTCTTTTCGAATTTGATTACCAGATGGTAACATCTCCAGGACAAGAGTCGAGAAAAGCACTGCAAATCATAAAATCAAGCTTCATGGGTCCTTCTGATTAGCCTAACTGCCTCATTTACTGTTGTAGGGTCATTGAAAATAAAATATCTTAAATTCTCTTTTATATACACATGTTTTAAAATTTTATAGATACATTGATTCTAAAAAACATATATTATTAATAAAAATAACAAAATTCGTATTGGGACAACCTAAGGGATAGGATCTAGCAAGGTAAGGATATATAAAAACATTATTAACAGAGGTTAAAATAAAAGAGACCTTTTGGTGCTGCTTTTCCACTTCTTTTTCCAAGACAGCAATCATCTTCCTCAACTGTTCCCACTGCTTCTTGCATCACGATATGACTCGACCATGACCCCACAACTTTTCTGCAAGCCAATGATATGATAATTAATTCATGCTCATACCCTTTTTACATCAATGAATATTCAAATGGAGATCGATTTTTTTATAGTAGCATAACCATAACAACTGCTGCAATCATCACCAACTGTAAATCAGTCAATTGTTATAGAAAGCAACCATCTTTCGTCGATGTTAACCATGGTCAGTTGGTTTTGGGCTCCAATTCCTTGCATGGATAGCTGATCATGGCTAGAGTTTCTCTCAACTCTGGCCGAAAGTTAACTAGAGTCAAATCTTGAAATTTTAGGATCTAGAACAGTTGCTATGATTCGCTACTACCTTTTTACTGCGACTACGAAATTTCTGTGTTGCATGCTATCCAAAGCTGGGTTCTGTGAATGAATCCACAGTCGCTGATATCCCATCTCGTTCCATAGCTTCAGCTCTACTGGCTGTTTTTTTAATATTTACTACCTGTTGGTTTAAAGTTTTTTAATTTCTGTGTTGGCATGCTATCCAAAGTTTTTTGAATCCACAGTCGCCTTATCATAGATCACAGAGACTTAAGATCTTTTGTGGTATTGTAGCATGACTTTGTTTTAAGAAATTTAATTTTTTTCACTTTAAATTAATTTTTATTATAGTTTTGATCAACATGCGTTGATGTTGAAAATAAACTTTAAAAAATAAAAAATATATATATTTACTTTGATAAGTAAAAAGCATTTGAAACTACCTTGATAGTCCCCACCAGTAATTTCAACAGCAGCATTTCTGGTGCAGAGGACTTGTGCATAGTTTCTCAACATTATTCGATGCCTTGACAATTAGTGTATGATTAGGATTGGAAAGGCTTTCAACATCCTAGTGTTAGGGATGATTTTTTGCGTTTCAAAAATATTTAAAAAAAAAATGAATTTTTTTTATCATTTTACTTTAAGTTAAAAACTTTTAGTGTTATTAAATCAGTTTCATGTTCTATATCAAAAATAATTTTTTTTTTTAAAATAAATATTATTTTGATGTATTTCTGAACAAAATACACTTGAAAACACAGTCTCGACTATATTTTCAAACAGACACTCAATTTGTCAACGACAAAAAAAGAAGCAAATAGTCTTCATTATTATCTGGTGTCCCATAATTACATTCCCTCCCCTTCACCTATTTTATTACCTTAGAAGCAATGGACAAGACAATGGTTGAAAGCTCATAATTGAGGGGATGAGGATGACCTTGCAGCAACCTTGTCGGCAGGAAAAACTGAGCATCACCGATTTCTGAAGATTAAGCTCACAACTCTCTAGTCCACAAAATGAACAGGACAAAACAAGATGCACAATAATTTGGCTGTGTATTTCATTCAAATCAGGGAAACACTGGCTGGAAATGTGTGTGAAAGCATGAACTTTGGGTAGCAAGATTTCATCAATATTTTCTCATCTGTTTTCAACTTTTCATAGCATGGCAATAGTCATATATGAAGAGAAAAGAAGTATTACAAAGCAGGAAGAAGCCAGAGATTGAAGAGTGACGAAGAAAATGAGAGGAACCAAGACAAGAACGCCATTGCGGCGGATAACTGAAATCTACTACATAACTTTGCTGGGCAAAATGATCTACCAACATCAACCAGAAGATCTGCAACACTAGCTGTTGAGCAGGCTGCTGCGAGTGATAGAAATGATAAAACCTGTCAAAGTATCAAATGGTGAATAAGCATACAATGGCAGTTTCTTTGATTTAAGTTTTCAGCGGAATATAACCAAGACGTACCAAATCGCCAATGATGATCATTAGCAGATTTCTTCTTTGAAGATCTAGACTCTTAACAAAGACAGAATAAGCATCCACCAGTACCAAAACCAAGCTCCATGGAATCACCAAGCCCATAACTGTTACCAAGAAGCTGACAAAGAAATGACCTACCAGTTACAAAAAGCTGAAGCACACAAAACACCAGCATCCTGTATAGCTTGGTAA
Organism: Salix arbutifolia; assembly: GCA_025169955.1. Lineage (NCBI taxonomy): Eukaryota > Viridiplantae > Streptophyta > Magnoliopsida > Malpighiales > Salicaceae > Salix > Salix arbutifolia. Next base: position 2,568,192 of record CM045908.1, read on the forward strand.
TAATGGAAGTGTAGCACACTATGATGTCCAAGAAAAATTGAGAATTGCAGATGCTTGCGATTTCTCGAAACAGCAACTCCATCGTCAGACAGATAAAAGAAAGAAAGAAAGAAATTCATACCGAATTAAATGTTTAGGGAGAAAAGAAAAACAAACACAAGTCCCAAGTTCGTTCTCATATCTACAGATTTGTTTGCATCCAGATCATGTGGTTAATTTCAGTATCATTTATCTGGAGAGCCTATAAAATTTCAGAATAATCATAAGAAAGATATTTGATTGATAGGTCTTGTAGTAACTTGTATGTTGTAGAAACACCATCATCAGGACAGTTGAATAGGTTCTTTAAGACAATCAAATTCACTTCAAACCAAGAAAACACAGTATTGATATCCACCATTCTCAACATGGGATCACTGCAAGGTTGGGTCACCAAGACAACTTGAGACTAGTATAGGTCATCAGCTTCGGAGAACAAGCAATACAGCATACAGAACAACACTGGCTCTCAACCTGAGGGTACTGGGTCAATTCATCATTAAAAAACCAAAAAGTCTAATAGTTGGTTGGCAATTCCAAAAACCCATTGATGGAGAGCTAAAACAAGCACATCTATTGTTTGGATATGCAGAAAACTGATTACAGGTTTCTTCTGCAACCATGGTTGTAGATATATTTATTTTTAAAAAAAATAAGTCCCCTAAATCTGTTCCACATGCTTGCAAAACCATCCGCAAAATACATCTCTTGCTGCAAAGTCATAAATGGCAACCTAAATTAAGCCTCAATTGGAAGATACAGTCTTGTTTTCCTACAGGAGACCATCCCAAAAATGGTCTAGACAAGGATTAGATGGTATGCATGTGATGCTCCAGATTTGAGATAAATCATATGGCTGACCTTCCGACTCTCTAACTTATTGCCTAAATCCTCAGAAAACCGTTCAGTCATATGATCACAACTGTGCTTCCCTTTTACAATCTTAAGCAAGAATTAACTAATTGTAAGCAGTAAAAAGAAAAGAAATTTCAACCAAAAATAGAAAAAAGAAAGAAATGAAATTAATAGAAAAGAAGAACAGTCGACAAAACAAAATTGAATGTAATAAAATTGCTGTAACAACACAAGAGATGAAAGGTATTGAAATTCATTAAAAAAAAAAAGGGCAGAAAAAGTACCAGAAAGTAGTATAGCTGTAAAATTCAATATCCAAACACATAAAGAGAAGTGAAGCACAAGAGAAACAGGTCTGCCCAAATCTCAAAGCCAGGCTAGCACTTGACCCCATGGCTCCAGGCACCTGCTCTTCCATCTTTCTAAGCAACCCCCCCACCGTGTCTTCATCTCCAGAACTTCATTTCACCCTTGTTTTTTCATGGTGATCGCTGCCACCACCGAATAAAAGGGATTCAACTCGAATCTAATAAAGAAGGGAAACGCCTGCTATAATTTCTCTTAAATGAATTGACTTAAATGAGGATAAAGTAACATTAACAGTCGTTTTCTTTGGTGAAAGAAATTTGCAAGGGAGAGGGACGTTAAATTTTCTAAAGCCTCATGCAAAAGGAGAGACTTGCAAGTGTCTCCTCTCTGTCTTCTTCTCTATTTCTTATCTTTAATTTTGGCTCTTGGGGTTTGGTTTCTTTGGGTTCGCTCGTTGTCTGACAGGGAATAGAATGGAACAGAGGTGAATTAGATTTGAAAACGTGGGCTTTGTTGGTGCTGTCTGAAAAGGGCAAGTGGTAAAATTAAGGTGTCTTCATGGGTGTGGCTGTCCTTGTCTATCTTTACTTTATTATTAAACCATTTATTTTCCCATTTCTTAACAAAAAAATAAAAGAAGAGTTATTGCAAATATTTATGAAAGTTAATAAGAGAATTTCAAAAATGCAGATCACATTATTTAACATTTAATTTAAAATAAATAAATTTCTATTGTCTTTTTTTATTTCTCTTAATTAGTAATTTTTATTTATTTATTTATTAGAATTACCCTCAAGTTAAACGAATTGAAATCAAATTCATGGACTTTGTCTTAGCGTTGTTTTCCTTCTTTTATAATATGGTTTTCACATGACATAAAACATTATATTGGTCAACATATAAAACGAAAATTAAATTGTAGTAATGGTTAATAGTAAGAAGACTAGAAAATATAGATTATTGATCCGAAAACAAAATTTATTACTTGTCTGTGTAATTATAATATTATTTTTCAGGTTTTTTATTTTTTATTTTTTCTCACAAAGAAGAAAAATAAAAAAAATGATAAGAAATTTTGTAAAAAAAAAAAGATTAAAAGTTTTCTCAATTATTATAATCTTATATATATATATATATATATATAAGATGATTTTAACGTTAATTTAATTAAAACCAACAAAAGAAACAACTTTATGTAATAAAAGACACTATTTTATTTTAAATATATATTTTTTAAAAGATAAAATCCTATAATAAAAGACACAACATTATATTCACTAAAAAATATATAATTTTTATTTTAAAAAAATTATTTTGACAACAGCATATCAAAATGATCTAAAAAAATTAAATTATGGTAAAAATAAAAAATAAAAATTTATAAATTTTTTCAAAAATATTTTTAAAATACATTGTCAAACACTCCCAAGATTTTGTTTAGCACTGAGTTTCAAAAGCGTCATTGAAAAATTTTGAAAATTTTTATTTTTATTTTTTACTTTAAATTAAAAAATTTGATGTTTTTAGATATTTTCATGTGTTGATATCAAAAATAAATTTTAAAAGATAAAAAATATTATTTTGATGCATTTCTAAATGAAAAACACTTTAAAAAACAATCTTAATCATACTCTTCTAATCAAACACTAACTATAGGAGATAAGGATAGTACTTTGAGCCATCAAAACCATTGGTTTGAGATTCATAAATGTTGAAATCAGATCGAAAGATATATCAAGAAAGAATTATATTTGGGATCTTAGGATCGGAAAGATTTCCAAGATTTGGGATTAATCTAAAAAAAAGGAGGGATTAAGCATAGCTAGGTTCATTTAGGTTAGGTTTAATTAATATATCATGATAAAAAAAAGAAGATACATAGTATAGAAGAGATTAAAAAAGTGTTTAGTTTATGATAGAAAAATAAATGGGTCTCTCAGACAATTTTTTAAATTAATTTTTATATTTTCAATATAAAAAACAATTAAAAACATGTCTTATTTATTTATTTATGTGTTTTATATTTTTTCACCATCGAGGGATCATTTAAATGTCTGTTTAGGAATATAGTTGAAATTGTTTATAAAAATATTTTTTATTCATAAATACATCAGATAATATTTTTTAAATTATTTTTAAAATCAGCACATAAAAATGATCTAAAAACATTAAAAATTTTAATTTAAAATAAAAAATAAAATTCAAATTCTTTTAAAAATATTTTTGAAATATAATGATAAGGATCATATCAAGGAAGGGATGTTTCAATTTAAAATATATTTTTTTTCTAATTCAATTTAAAATAATTCTTTTTTTTCTAAACAAGTCCCAATGGCTGGGTATGTGATTTTTTTCTTAAAAACAAAAAATACCGAAGCTGGCATTATTGGCGTTAAAAAAAAAACGGTTTTTTTTAAGTCACCAACTGCATATACAGTCTGGCAGGCAGTCCTCATGATAGCTTCCTCTTGCGGCAAAGTGAGGCTCACAATGAATTACATTTTTGATGGTCCTGCTAAACACCATTATAGTTTTTTAATAAACAAAGCAAAGTTCCCTTCGATCTCTTCCCATGAACAACTAGTTTGGTGTGATCTTGAAGCAGGCAGGTTAATGATTTTGAATTCGTACCCTCTTGATTCAACTTTCGTTAGTTTTTTATTGCATTTTTATATGATTTTGAGGTCCCGTTGGGCTTAAGAATCTGAGAACTGCAGGCACAAGATTCTGTGTAGAGAGCAGCTGGTTAGACATTTAACCACAAAGCTCCCACAACCTGCAATTATCTAACCATGGACCTTAATTTCCAAATATTATTACATGGAGGCTTGATAATATACAGACAAGATAAAATATTTCAGTGCAGCTCAATGGGGTCGCAGAAAAGTTTTAGCGGCATCTTGAACATATAGCGAAATCCGAACCAGGAATTAAAACACGGATTCCATACGAGAAGAGCTCTATTGATCAAGCTGAGCATACCAGATCCCCTGGATCTTGACATCCTTTGGAGTCTTTGCTCCCAGATCAGTATCAGATGGCTGGACACTCTCAAACACTCCGATGATCTCTCCGGTCTCAGGCTTGCTCTTGGTAACACTCAGGGTGATTTTACCTGTTGATGCTGCGGTGCTCTTGTTGTTTTCCTTGAGTAGCTCCTCCTCATCTCCTCTGCCTCCAGCCGGCAGCGCAACTGCATTGTCGTAACCGGTTGAGCCACCTCTTCCCTTTGGGTCCAGGAAAGATGAGCCCCTGTAGGATGGTACAAGGAACTCTCCGCTGAAGCTCTCAGCTTTTCCTGATGCAACCAACTGTTTAATGGTGAAAAGGAAAGGCACACGCTCGCCACCAGGTAGCTGAACAGTCACAGCAGCGTAGTCAATGCCATCCTTCTCCTCAAACTTGATGCTTCCATCGCCAGAGACGTCGAAAGGTCCCTCAATCTCGTCGAGAGTGTAGGTTAAACGTGTCATAAGCTTGGTTTTCTGGAAATCAGGTGGGGAATTCCTGCTCACACCTTCAGCCTTGACAGTGAATGAGGTTGGCTCCAAGCAGAACTTCTTAGCATTGTATTTTCCGGGCTTGAAGGCAAATGAATCAAGTCCTCCATCAATGGTTGGGCATTGATTAGCAGTTCCAGATCCTTTTACTTCCATGTATGTCTTGCTCTGGATCTCATCATAGGTCAGCCTCTTCGGAACTCCTTCAGCACTTGCTCCCTGAAAAAACAAAAAGATATCACCTCCGGGGTCAGATTTACTCCTCAATGTAACACTGAAATCTTATATAAAAATGTTCAGCAAAGGATGCTCTCTAATAATCAACCCACGCTAACTAACTTTGAAGATCTTACCACCATGTATTTGAATTGTTTATAAGCATTTCTTCCTTATTTCCTCGTTGATCAAGCACTAACCCTCAAACTCTTAATACCATTGTTAATAATGTGTCAGGGCCAATGAGAGATGGAAATGAACTGTGTTAGGGCTTGGCCTTAAAATTCTCCTATCCTGTTCTGAACAGTAAAACATGTGGACAGTGTATGCATCACAAATTAGGACTGTTCATTTCCACTGCTTTTGTTCACACCCCTCTGAAAATTGAGCATAGAAAATGATCCTAAACTGAAAGAATCATCATACAAAATGAATTTTTTGCTACAATATTATCAATTCTCAAAAGGATAGATACTTCTTCTTTTCCTAGTCATCTTACATGAAAATAAGTTGTTAAACCAAGTCCATCAACACTATACTATGATTAAGAGGGCAGCATGTGTACAAAAAATACCCAGAAACAAGACAGGGTCAGTTTATAATCAGACCAATCAACTTGGTAGTCTAACATTAATCTGATCATACAACCATTGGAAGTTCAAAAACACCAGCCTAAGACATACTCACCGAGACAACAAGAGCTGAAGTAGCAAGAGCAAAACCAGCAATCTTACTGGCATCTACACACTTTTGAGCCAAGTCTTTAAGGTCAGATTGCAAAGAGCAAGAAACCCTAGCACTAGATGGTTCCAAGCCGAAAGCCTTACAAACACTTTGAGAAGATCTTAATTGAAGGCTGGTCCTAGAAGGCACGCCCACCTTGGTGGGTTGCATCAGTGTAGCTGCTGCTTGCATTGAGGCTGCCATTTTAGTTCTAGGAACTCTCTCTACTCTAAGGAAATAAAACAAACGGACCAGCTGACCACAAGAGGAAGAGTTATGTCCTGGTAAGAGTGGCCAGTTAAACTGATTGGTTTTGGTGTGAGCAAGATAAGAGATAGGATAAGGCTTCCTCCTATTGGCTGATTTAGTGAAGCTAATGTCTCTGGTTTTCTGGGTTGCCATGTGGCAAATATCAGGTTTGGGATTAAGATACTCTCTATCAGAGTGGATGATGCTGATGATGATTATGGATTGGATATCTTGTCGGCCCCACTGCAAAGAATATGTGGTTTTTAGACTCACTCTTGCCAATGAAAAATATCCATAGCCTGCCAACATTTAGTTGCTTGCAGCAAGTTTCTTGAATGGAATATGTTTTTAGAAATTGCTTTAAATTATATAAAGATTTTACTAATTCACATTTTTTTCTCTCATTTTCATAAGTATAAAACCATCAAGTTTTTTCGTATACATTTTATTTTTAAATCTCAATTTAATAAAGTTGCTTTAATATTCATTTGATTAACATACAATTTATAAATTTATGTTAAAGTAAATAAAACTCTAATGAATGTGATTTTTGCCAATAAAAATAGGTGTTAAAATAATCAAAATCTTCTTTTTGAGTAAACTTTTTGAAAATAAATCTTGCCTTGAAGGTTTGTATAAAACTATCATTATTGTATTTACTTCAAAATACCTATTTACATCGAATTGGCTTCGAACTAGAGGTGAATCCACTAGGATTCAAGTATTGTTGGATAATATCGAATATATTTTACCATTTATTGCTTTCTTCCAAAAAACATCTCTAAACTCAAATATAATATTAGTTTATAAATATAAAAGCCTATAAGCTTTTAAATTTTGTGTATGACCCACAAAAACATTCTTAATTTTTGTTATTTAAGGATTAAAAACTTTATAAAAAAGATGCACACTTTAAAATAATTTAGATTTGGTTTTCTACCATTCCATACTTTATAAAGAGAAACATTTGATGTTTTAAATGGTATTCAATTATGAATATGATTTGTAGTAAGAAAAGCTTAATCCCATAAATTATTTGGTAATTTATCATTTAAAAGCATGTCATTGACCCTATCCATTAAGTTCATATTTAGGGTACAATTATTTGTTGAATTATTTTGTTTTCCTCACAAAATATAGAAAACTTCCTTGGAAAAGTATTTACCACCTTTATTACTTCTAACAATCTTAGTTTTCTTATCCTTTTAAATTTTTAATGTTATCTTAAATGCTATGAATTTTTCAAAGGTTTCATCCTTAATTCTTAAAAGGTAACATAGATAAAATAAGAATAATCATCAATGAAATTTATAAAATCGCTCCCCTTGTTAATGTACCATTTATTTCATATATATCAAAATGGACTAAATCAACTAAATCAAAATTTATTTTAACCTTAGTAAAAGATTTTAGTTATCTTAGCTTGACCATATACTTCACATTTATCATTATCATCATATTGATATGAAATATAACCATGATTACATATATACCACAAATACCTATAATTTAGATGATCTAATTTAGCATGTCATAGAGAGGAAGTAGATTCAACCATATAAGCAAAAACATCATTGATTTTATTAATACTAAACTTAAAAATGTCATTATAAGAATAATTTACTTTTCACAAACATCTCACTCTTAGTTACAATAACCTTATAAGATTCTAAAACAATTTTAAACCTTTTTTTACTCAAAATATTAATAGATACAAGACTTTTTCTAATTTCAAAAACATAAAACACATTAACTGAAAACAAATTTACCCAAAATTAAAGTATAATTCAATTATTTGTTTTCCCAACACTTTGGCAGAATTATGGTTACCCGTTAAAACCTTTTTAGATTTTTTCAATTCTTCATAAACTTAAACTATACTTTATTGTTGCAAATATAAATTGTTCCACTAGAATCAACCACTAATTTGAAGTCTTTACAGCAATAATTGTCATATTTAATCATGTAATCATTCCAATTTGAATGTTTAAAATCATGGCAACCAATTTTTTGACATTATCTTCTCAACTATATTCATTTTGTTAGCTCCATTTTTCTTGCTAAAATTCTTGAATCTGTATTCTTTTATGTAATGCCTTTTATTTCCACAATAAATAAAATTATATTATTCTTATTAGTATTATGTTTCTTCTTGATTTTTTTTTTACACTTTCATATTATTTTGAGTCATTGTCAAACTAATTTCAGTAATCAAATTCACTTTAGAACTTATCACTTGCAATTTACACATGCGAGATTAATCTTTAATTTGCAAGTGTGTTTGGTATTGTTTAAATGTATAATTATTTGTTGAATGTAACATATTCTTTCTATATTCATTTCAAGATGGAAAAAGTTTTGATAAAACAATCATTATTTAAACTGAATCATGAACTTCAATATTCGTATCACTAAGTGCATGTTTGGATAGCGTTTCAAACGCCGGTTTGCAGCTTTTCATTTTTTATTTTTTTTCATTTTCAATGAATATGATTTGGTGTTTTTAGATCATTTTGATGTGCTGATGTCAAAAATGATTTTTAAAAAATAAAAAAAATATTATTTTGATGTATTTCGGCACGAAAAGCACTTTGAAAAGCTACAGCAACAGCTCTCCCAAACACCCTCTAAGTTTTGATATCTGGATTTGAATTTCATGGACTTTATCTATGATTACTTATTATCATTAATCTCATACTAAAAAAAAATTACATAAACAAAAAAACAGCACCTGACTTTTCCTTTTTATAGTTTTATAGTGTTTATTCAAGGCTTCTTAAATTTCCTTTGGCAACTTTAATTGAAAAAAGATGTCATAAATCAACTATTCATAGTATTCAAAATATGTCTTTGATGAATTCATCTTTTCCCCGTTTTAGTCTTTTAGTGTTAACAACATTATATTAATTTTTATGCTTCAGGTAGTGTAAATGCATTTAGATTAAAAAAAATATATATTTAATGAAATAAGTAGGTAAACCATCTTGGAATATCCACCTTCCTTGTGTAATTTCTATCATCAAAATGATCCAGTTGAGTTTTAACATCATTGATAACCCTAACACTTGAACTCAAATTTGTCTTCATCGAATAGACACCTTAAAATTATTAGATGTATTGTTTATATATAGAAATAAATAAAGAAGTAGCTTAGAAGTGTGTAAACATTATCTTTAAGGTGTCTATCACTTTCATTTAATTAACTACACAATAAAAACTCATACTTATAAAAACTTAGAGGAAGTGTTTCTTTATAATGTAGGATAAATATTTATTTATTACAAACTATACCAACATATATATATATATATATATATATATATGTGTGTGTGTGTGTGTGTTGATTCTCTATCATTTAGTATCTCTATCTAGGCATATATGTATGTTAATTCTTTATTATTTCTTTACTTTTTATGTCCATCTCTTTTATATCAATTAACTATTAGTAGTTCTCCTTGATAATTATCACTTTATATTATTTCTATTTTTTTTTATTATAACTCCACAATTCAATGGAGTGACAATTCCAAACCTCTTTATAATATCTTTAAAATTGAATTTTCACTATATTATAAATATCATAAATCTAAGTAAAGTCATGTAGTCAAATAGTTTTTTTAAAAAACAATTATAGCATCGACATTTCTCTTACTAATTGAGATATAAGAGTAGTGTTTCATGATAATGAGTTCAAAGACAATATTTAAATAAACAAATAAGAAATTAAATTTCAATAACATATTAAATTTCAAATATGAGTTTTTAAATAAACAAATATTAATTAACTATCAATTTAATCTTAAAATGTAAAGCATAAGGAAATAATCAATAACATATTAAATTTCAAATATGATTTTTTATCTTGATATTTTCTTTACTAAACTTTATATTTGGTTTAAAATTTCTTTATTTATATTTAACATTTTAAAACTCAATACAAATAAAAAAATATTAAAAAAATGGTTTGGTCACTCCATAATTTTATGGATTGCAAGTAATAATTAAAATAATGGGAATAATGTAACCCTTGTCACTTTGATGATCTTTAGATAATTAATTATTTTTAATGAATCTTATTTCACAGAAATTCTGGTTTGAACAATAAAAATGGATAAACCATGGGTGAATAAATAAAAGAGAGGCTTGTTTTTTTAGCATATGTAATAAATAAGATATAAAATATTACCCTTATAGTCATTTTTCTCTTCTCCATATTCTTTTCCTTGCACCTTAAATAGTTTTTTACTTTTCAAACCATTAATAATTTTGATTTATAATGAAAAAGTTCTATGGTTTATTATGAATTTTATTTCCTAAAAGAGTGGATTACGTGTTTTCTATTTCGGTATTTATTTATTTATTTATTTATTTTAGCAAATGACATTATTCGTTGTGATAGATGACTTGTTTTATTCTAAAAGATTTCCAGTCATTTATGCTGCGTGTAAAATTAAGTTTTGAGTTTTTAGATTTCAAAAACTATTTCAACTTGTTTTTATAAAAAAAAATAGAAATACCTCATAAACATTATAAAGCCTCAATAAATAAATTCTCAATCATAAAACACCCTCTAATTAGTTAAGAAAAAACCAAAATAAACTCAATCAAAACAAAACTCATTAGTCTTAATCAATATTTTTTGTAAATTTTTTAAAGAAAAAACCACAACCATTGAACTCTCATCTCTAAGACAAACATGTTAATACTAAGTTCAACCTTTTTTTATAGTTGAAATATGATCGGTTGAACAATCTTTCTTCTTTCTTTTTATAGCAACTCTGTCTCTTCTCTTTCAATATCTAGGGATAAAAAATATAACAAAAATAAAGTTTTGAACTAAAATATAAGAATTTAAAACACATGTAACAAATAATATATAATATAAGATTTTAGGGATTAAATTGATTAGTGTCATTTTTAAAACTTTTTTTTTTGTTAATTTTAGCCTTGTTCTTTATCTTTTAATAACAAAACCTAAAATTCTATTTCATAAAATCAAACTTTTTGTTGATATCAAAATATTCTATTACATATTGAATATTTCAAAGAATACATGAATAGAAAAAAATTGCAACATAAAAAATTATCTCAACATAACATAACATGAAAGGATAAAGTTAAAGCGAGATACAATTTAATGATCAAAGAAAGCTAAAAACATTAACTAGGAATAATGGAGTGGAGAAAAAAATACAAGGATGAAAAGTATTTCTACAATAAAACATCATCCTCTTTCATGTATTTTCATGGTAAAGTTTTCTTTATCATTTATCTTTTTTTATTTTTTATTTTATAATATTTATGGATTAGTTTATTTGTAAACTATTTTAAAAGATTAAAAAAATATTTATTTAGATATTAATCCTAAATTATAAAATCTAATTGTTTTTTAAAAAAATATTTTTTTTATTATAATCAACAACTCGAGATTATACTTATCATTCATATAAAGAGAAAAACAGATATTACAATGTACACAAATAATGAGTATATAGTGTGATAAAGTTTTTTTTTTAAATATATTTTTTAAATATATTAAAATAATATATTTATGTTTTTTAAAATTATTTTTTTATATTAAAATAAAATAAACAAAAACAAAATTTGAAGAAAAGGCGGAACCTAAATGGGTTTTTGTCGAGCTACTGCGTCAACACAAATGGGCCCTGAACCCAATTCACAAACTGGGCTTAACCCCTGAGAACATTTCAATTTCGCCACCTCGGCTACGACGCATCATTCTCCGAACATAAGCCAGTTACCAAGCCACGTGTGATTTACAACAGCATTCTACGGCTACGCGGGTAATTCCAAGAGCTTGACAGAAACAGTTGGAGGAGATCCGAGACTTCACTTGACTGACTCAAAATCTTATAAAAAAAGGGAGATTTTCCAAACTTATCAAGCTGATCTCCCTCTATACAAGGGCCCCCCCACCTTGTTAGACCACAAAACTGGCATCGGTGTCATTGGAATAGATCCATTGAAGAGACTAGCTCATAAAAAAGTTGCTTGTCTTTCATATCCTCTTTGCCATAATTACTACTGCTGCTTCTATTGTCTGTTTGCTCTTTAATATCGTATCTGTATTTCACATTGTCGGCCCTTATGCTCTCTGATTTTTAGATCTTGAAGAGGAGAGGTGAAAAAAAATGGGGAGGATGGAGTTTTTGAAGATGAAGACTGATGATGAAATCAGCGCTAATTTAATTGAGTCCGATATGAATGAGTTCAAGGTTGCTGCCAAGAAACTTATCAAGGATGCCGCTAAGCTTGGTGGCTTGGGGTTTGGTACCTCTTTTCTCAAATGGGTTGCCTCCTTTGCTGCTATGTAAGTCTTTTTTCTTCTTTTTTTTGCTTTTGCTTAATTTTGTAAAGTTCAATTCTTGATACAATATACAATATTCTTTTGTTGAATTTCCTCCTTGAAAATTGAGTACACAGGTAATGTAAATTAAGGATCGCATATACTCTAGATTGTTTCATGTATAGTTTATTTGGGAATTCATCTTGTCCCGTCATAAACTGGGCTTTGATCCTGGAGTTCAACGTTTTATCTGCAATCTATATGAATTTGAACTCCATCTATTCCCATTGTGAGTGTTGAATTCTTTCTGTAAATAATTAGCTTATATTAGATGTTTTTATGCAGTTATTTGTTGATATTGGACCGGACAAACTGGAAATCCAACATGCTGACTTCACTTTTAGTCCCTTACATTTTCTTTAGTCTTCCATCTGTGCTATTTAACTTCTTCAGGTGATAATCTTCTATGATATTTAACCTTTTCACTTCGATTTATTTTGGTTTATCTTCTACTGATCTTGATTTGTATGCATGTCCAAATTATTCAGAGGGGAAGTCGGGCGGTGGATTGCTTTTGTTGCAGTGGTTCTCAGGCTTTTCTTCCCACGACATTTTCCAGGTACAGGCCCAAATTAGTTTCCTATTGATCTTAGTTTTCAGCAGCATGCATTGCTTGCCTATGTAGCCTTGCATTTCTGCACCAGCCACCATGTTTGACAAGAATCAAAGTTATATTGAGAAAGAGAACCTGAGTTTTCCGGATTACCTGAAACATTTTTCGGAGCCAAAATTGATTGGCACATCTAGGCTGTTTATTCTATGCAAAATTTCCTGAGGTTGACTGAACACTTTAATGAGTTAAATTATCTAATCAAAGCACCTCAAACTGTGATTTTGCTATTTTCCCAGTCAGTGAAATTGCGATGGCTAAGGATAGTTTGCAGTTCCCCGATACAGCCTGTGAACCCCTAGATCCGTCCATGCCACCCACACCATCACCCACGCACTTTTGCTTGCTGAGAAGAAACAATCTCATAAACATTATCTTTAAATTCATATTCCCGTTTGAAGACTACAATGATTCTTTCAGGTCAACAGTTAACTAATATAGTAAAAGTGGAGGTTCACCGTTTCTTTTTCCACAATTTGATTTCTTGTTGCTATATATTGATCTGTCAGATTAGAGATGACAGATCATTGAAATTGAGCCATATTCTCCCCCAAATACGTGGATTCCACATTAGATTTTCATTCTTGTCTCCGTATACTTCCAGGTTATGACATGTAGAAGTAAGCTGTTAAATAAATCAATATGTGAGACAGCTGTTCATGAGTGAAAACTTGCTGTCATTCTAAATTCTATTTCTAAACTCTGCAACAAAATACGTGATGCTTCATGACTATAATATAATAACTATGTACCGACTGCCTGCTCTGTTCGTAAGAAATGCATGCGCTTTGTTGGCTGCAACTATGTCTCTGCTACCGTCCATTGGCGTAATACTTTCTGATCATTTCCATGTACAGATTGGCTGGAGATGCCAGGATCAATAATTCTTCTTCTGGTTGTGGCTCCAAATTTCTTTGCACACACCTTGAAGGGCAGCATTGTCGGTGTCTTCATATGCCTTATCATTGCTTGTTACCTGCTGCAAGAACATATCCGGGCATCTGGTGGATTCAGAAACTCGTTTACACAGCCCCATGGAATATCAAACACTGTTGGGATTATCCTTCTGATAGTTTATCCCGTGTGGGCACTAGTTCTTCACTTCCTCTAGGCACAGCAGATTGGAGCAGTGAAACTGTGACTACACTGCAAATCAAAACCTTCATTTTCTGTTTAATTTATACTTCAGATTTCAAACAATATTATGATTTGGTCTGTTTCGACAGTCGGTTGCTCATAAATTTTATTGAACTGTGCATCTGCTTGCAATAAAAAGAACTTTTGTATACAGTTGATGTAAAATTACTGTTGATGTAAGGATGGTGGAAGCCTCCCTTCTCCCTCTTAAGTTATACTGCAAATGCAATTTTACTCATTTTAAACCTGGATTTGATTGAAATTTGAAATTAAAGGAAAAAAACCAGCTGAGTCTGTGGCATTTTTCATAGTCCTCAATCATCATAGTTATAGAATGTATCTCGAGATGAGTTAGTTTGGTGATTTGCCGAGCCTAAGTTAGTTTGGTCATTCATTATAGTTTTAAAACCTATCTTGATGAGTTAGTTTGGTCATTCATCGAGCCAGGACTTGGCTTAGTCGAACTAATTCTGGATCCTTGAGCCCTAATTCTATGTAAAGCTATTTTTAAGCACCCCTTTAATTCAATTTATCTTTCATTTTTTCATTTTTTATTTACGTTTTCTTTAATTCCAGCATCCTATTATTAGTTTTCTTTTTAAAAAAAAATCTAAAATCTGTGTAGTTCTTCTTCACAAGATTTTGATAATAAAATTTTAATTTTAATTTTAATTTTAATTTTTACTAAAAAATATGATAAATTGACCTTAGGAATAAAATAGTTTTTTTCATAAGGTTAATTTAACTTTCTTTATTTGTTTGAGGGCAATCGTCTCTTTTTTATTTTTTATTGTTATTTTAAAGTAAGTCATTTCTATGTAGATGATCGTGTTAGGTGCTCCACCATTATTAGATGCACGTATAAGGCTCACTCCTATAGTCTTAATCATGTTTTAAGTTTAATTTTAGGTTATTTATAAAATTGATTTCTTTTTGTGATTTTATCCTTTTTTTTATTTTTTGTATCGGGTTTGATCATCATTATTTAATTCCTAATTTTATCTTTTGATGAGTTTCTAAGATAGATTTTTTTTCAATATTAAATTAGTTATGAATTGATCTTCTTGATTAAGCCTGAGATTTCACTAGTTGTGATGTTCACTTTATAATTTTATTTTTTAATATTAAATTAGTTGAATATTAACTTTTCCAAATAAGCTTGTTTGTTAGATTTAATGAGTTGTTATTTTAGAATATCAATTTAAATTTAGAATATTCACCCGAGCTTTATTTGTTTTTCATGCAATTAAATTAGACCTATGAGTTCTATGATTTTAGTACCATCACATATCGTATATGAGCAAGGATCTGTCCCAGTGATTGTTGGAGGACGCCTCCCTTCAAGGGACCATGGATTCGAGTGTCTCAGTGGTTTTTAGAGGGCGCCCCCCTTCATGTCATCCTGGTTCGATCCCTGTTCGGTATACCTGTCACTCCACAGTGTCTTATATGCTCACTGGGATTGCAGGATGTTAAGTGGATCCAAGGAATAGTCGAGTACGCGCAAGCTAGTCCGGACATCCCGGTTATTAAAAAAAAAAAGAATTTTGCAAGTTATTCATGGTTGATCCATGTCAATTTTTAATATTAAAAAAAATACATGCCACTGCACAGTACGGATTAAACAAATTAGTTTTTAACCATAAGTATAATTAATCTCAAGGAGTGAACTTTATAGTAAGGAGATTTGATTGCTTCCTTCACTATCTGAAGTTCAATCCTTGGAGTCGACACCTCAAAAAACTTATTAAATCCCTGTAAGTGCATTAGATCGACATCAGAAATAAACAATTAAGTATGTGTTTGATATTGTGATAAATAATGTTATTTTTAAAATATTTTTTATTTAATTATATAAAAAAACGAAATCTACAACCTATTAAATACAGTTTTTTTTTTTTTGGAATAGAGAATGATATAAAAAACTGGTCATGGTCGAATCAAGTTAATAAGACAAACTTGTAGTTCCAATAATTAGAGTTGAGCCAACTCAAGGTATTTTATAGAAACCACGTTAACTTTTCAAACTTATAACTTAGGTTATTAGAACTAAAACATCCAGTTTAAAATAATTATAAAATTCAATTCTCAATCAATCAAATATTAAAAAAATAATTAAAAAAAAAGATTTCAATTAAAATAAGGAGGATAAGAAAAAAAACATATTTTATTTAATTGAAGAATAAAATTAAAAAGGAAAAAAAAATAAGGGATGAAATTAAAATACTAACAATAAAGAGGATCAAACTATAATTTTTAAGGAAAGAAAAGGAAAAAAAATCACCAAAGATAAATAGGATCACCAACTTTAACATGCATCACATCAACAAGATAACATGATAGAGTTTCAAATGACATAACTTAAATATCAAATTATTCCAGAATTTAAATTATAGTATTTCTTTTTATTTTATTGTGCATCTTAATTATTTATTATTTTTATATTTGATTAAATATCAAATTATTCCAGAATTTAAATTATAGTAACAAAAAATAATAATGAAAATACAAAAATACTTTTTCATGGGAGGTATAAACCTTTTGTTTTCAATGATATTTCGGGGTATAGAAATAAAACTAGCTTAATGCCCGCGCGTTGCGCTGGGGTTTTTTTATCTATGTAGAAAATTGATTGTTTTTATATGTATTGTATTTTGCTATTTTAATATTTAATTAGTGAAATTATAATTGATAAAATCTTTATAATCGAAATGCAAAGTGGGTCGTATATTTCTTAATCGTAGATAATGTAGGTAATTTTTTTTTTATGAGTTGCATATTTTTCCCAGTAATATTCAATTTGACACATTATAAATAAAAATATTGTAATTTTTTTTTCGAGAAAGAAACTTATATTTTTTGCGTGTTATAATTAGTTATGTCAATGTTTAAATTACTAAACTTGCAACAGATAAAAATATGTTAAGAATGAGTTTTTTGCGTGGTATAATTAGTATGCTTGCCCGCGCATTGCGCTAGGGTTTTTTTCATGTAGAAAACTAATTGATTTTTTACATGTTGTAATTAGTTATCTAAATATTTAATTAGTAACATTACAATAGATAAAATATGTAACAAATAAATTTTTCCTCAGCCTAAAAGGAATAGTGCCATCGAAATGGGAAGTGGTTCGTATATTTTTTAATTGGAGAGTATGTATATATATGGACAGAAATAAGAATTATGTAAGAAATATAAATTTTTTTTTTTTGAAATGGTAATGAACAATGAAAATCACAATTGAAATAATTGTTTATTACTGTTTGAAATTGCAATCTCCTTTAGCTATTTTATGAAATAATAGTAGTAGTTCCCGTAAGCTGACCCGGACACCCTGTTTATAAAAGAAAAAATTATAAGTGCAAAAAATACAGAAAAAAAATCCAAAAAGATAGGTTTGGGGATTATTCACAGCGCGTGTAAGTTGTTCCAGGCATCATAATTATAAAAAAAACATATACGTGGGGAAAAATCAGTGGAAAAAATGTTAAAAAAATGGATTCAGAGATTAGCTGTAGTGTACGTAAGTTGTCACGGAAACTTTGGTTAAAAAACTTTGGTTACATTTTTGTGTTTTTTTGCATTTATTTTATATATATGTGACATGATATTTTTTTAGTTTACAGTGATTTTTATTTTAATTTTATTTTTATTTTTTAAGATTTATTTTTTATATTATTATATTAAAAGTATTTTAAAACACTTAGATTAAATTAATTTGAGATTTTAAAAAAACTCAGTTCATTTTTTTATATATATTTTCAGGCGTTGATACCTAACAAATATCATAATATTGTCGCGCGTTGCGCTAGGCTTTTTTGATGTAGCAAACTAATTAATTATTTAGCCTGCAAAGAATTATTTAGTTGGTAGATAGCAAATTGTAATCGTTAAATTTTGTTGTATTTTTTTTGTCTGTATTGAATTAGTTGGTTGTTGTTATCAGTTTAAGTGCTCGAATAATAATTTAGTTGACAACTCTCAAAATTATAATCGATAAAATTTATTAAAGATGAGTGAATTGTATTTTATAGCCAATTCATTAATGGGTGAACTTGCGTAAATATTTTATCGATTTATGTAATTTGCATATTGAAAAACTATAATTGATTAATTGGTAAGCGTGTTTTGATTGTTCTGACAGTTATTTAATTGGTGGACGTAAATTTGCAATTAATAAAATGAATAAAACATGAATTATTTTTTTCTTGTATCGTACTTATTAATGATTTGGTTTATTTGAACAGCAACGAACGATTTAACCAGTTGATAGCAAAATTGTAACCGCTAAAATTTATCAGAGATGGATTATTTGTGGTTGGGCTTATCATTCTCTTTTTTCTTTTTTATTTATTTTTCAAGTCAAATAATTTTTTAAAATCTAATAATATTTATTGTTGTTTTTTCATTTATTTATTTTTAAAATATTATTAGGTGTTGAAATTTCTAATTATTGTAGATAAGACATTGAAAATAATGACAATAATTATTCGTAAGTTTTTTTCTTTATAAATATGTTACACCAATTATAGATTTTGCTATTTATTTAATATTAGTGCATTTAAAATAATGATAATAACTATTTGTGATTTTTTTTCTGATAAATATGTTAGACTAATTATATATTTTGCTATTTATTTCATATCAACACCTTAAAATATATATATTCATCACTTTTTGGATCTCTTTTAGGTATTCTAGAAAATAATAATAATCGTCGTGGTGCGCGTAAGCTGACCCGGACAGCTCGGTTAAGAAAAAAAATGTATAAGTGGCAAAATAAAATAGGAGTAAAAAAATCAAAAAAAAGTGAATCCGGAGATTAGTCGTGGTGCACGTAAGTTGGCCTGGACACCTCAGTTATTAAAAAAAAAAATTCTTGTTTTTTGTAAAAAAAAAAAAACAACCAGCTAGTAAAAAAAAAACATTTTTTTAACAATTTTTTTTTTTAAAGAAGTTCTTAAAAAAAAAATAGATTTGTAAAAAAAAATAATCATTTATTAAAAAAAAAAAATTTTTTTTTTTACAAAAAAACCCCTTTTTTTTAAAAAAAAAAGTTCTTAAAAAAAAAACAATCAGTTATTTAAAAAAAAAAACCTTGTTTTTTTAACACAAAAACCCCTTTTTTATATAAAAAAAAATTAGTTATTAAGAAAAAAAGTAATAAGAAAAAAAAAACAAAAAACGAATAAAAAAAAAAGTAAACCGGAAGTTAAAAGCAAAAAAAAAAAAGAAATAGAAATGAAAAAGGCAAAAAGGCAAAAAAACGTAAACCGGAAGTAAAAGGCAAAAAGCCAAAAAAAAAAAAAAAAAACGAAACTGGAAATCAAATTGGTGGCCGAGCGGTTCGAACTCGCGCGCGCCTGTGTTGGCAGCGCGCGGCCAACCGCTCGGCTAAAGCTTTTCGTCTGTCAATTTCACCATAAAAACTACATAAAGAAGACCGATGTAAAAAAAAGGTTGACGAACTCGCGCGATGCACGGACGAAATAAGTCCAATCCACAGTGCAACGCCCGAGCTCTTTTAGATATACTAGTCAAATGCCCGCACTACGTTGCGGGCGTAGTGCGGACGGAACAAATAATTTTTACCATTAGTGAAATTAAAATATAATATTTAAACATGTAAAATTTAATATAATGAAAAAGATCAACATACTTTATCATAACAACAGTAACATCGAAGTCTTAACTTCTAAAATTATTATCACTATTACTGTCAAAACAATAAACATTATTAAACAAACCTGAGAAAAAAAATGAATAAAAAAACATGTAAGAACAAAAACTACAATTATTATTATTATTATTCTTAATATCAATATTATTATTGCTTTAATAACGTGAAAAAACGAAATTAAATCAAAGGCTGAAAAGAAGCCTAAAAACATTAACAAAAGAGCAAAAATAAATAAATGATAAATACAATAAAAATGATTGATTGACAAAAAAAATATACCTGGGAAGAAAAAATCATGGTGCGCGTAAACTGACCCGGACACCTCAGTTAAGAAAAAAAATATAAGTGGCAAAACAAAATAGGGAAAAAACTGTAAAAAAAAAATGGATCCGGAGATTAGTCGTGGTGCGCGTAAGTTGGCCCGGACACCTCAGTTATTAATTTTTTTTTGTAAAAAAAAACAACAACCAGTTATTTTAAAAAAAAAAACCATTCATTTTTTTAAAAACAAAACAGTTTTTGAAAAAAAAAATCAAATCAGAAACAACAACCAGTTATTAAAAAACAAAAGACCCTTAACTTCTAAAATTATCATCACTATTACTGTCAAAACAATAAACATTATTAAACAAACCTGAGAAAAAAAATCAATAAAAAAAACATGTAAGAACAAAAACTAAAATTATTATTATTACTCTTGATATTAATATTATTATTGCTTTAATAACGTGAAAAAACGAAATTAAATCAAAGGCTGAAAAGAAGCCTAAAAACATTAAAAAAATAGCAAATAAAAAAATAAAATAAATGATAAATACAACAAAAATTATTGATTGAAAAAAAAAAACCTGGGAAGAAAAAATCGTGGTGCGCGTAAACTGACCCGGACACCTCGGTTAAGAAAAAAAAATATAAGTGGCAAAACAAAATAGGGAAAAAAATGTAAAAAAAAAAATGGATCCGGAGATTAGTCGTGGTGCGCGTAAGTTGGCCCGGACACCTCAGTTATTAAATTTTTTTTTTGTAAAAAAAACCAACAACCAGTTATTTAAAAAAAAAACCATTCATTTTTTTTTAAAAGAAAATGGTTCTTGAAAGAAAAAAAAAAAACCAAATCAGAAAGAACAACCAGTTATTAAAAAACAAAAGACTTTTTTTTTGGAAAAAAAAAACAGTTCTTTATATCAAAAAAAAAAAGCCAAATCAGTTTTGCGCCTGGAGCGGTTCGAACTCGCTCGCGGGCAACCGCTCGGCCACAGCCTTTGCTTTGTCTTTTCCACCATAAAAAATACAAAAAGAAGACTTGTGTAAAAAAAAAAAAAAGCAGACGAACGCCTGCGAAGCACGGAGACAAATAACCAATCTACAGTGCTGACGTCAGCTGACGTCAGATCCTCCTTTAGTATATGTTAATACTAATTTTCAATTACTCTGTTCTAATAAATAATGTTTACGTGTAGGCATCTACAAGATGATCTCCCCGTAGGTTTAATAAACTATAAACTGTTTAATATAAATAAATTGTTTTTGATATATTATAATTTTTTATTGGTCATTTTATTATATATCAAAAACCAACCATGAAATTTTATAAAAAAAAATAAAATATTCAAAAACTTTAAACATTTATAAATACAACATATTAATAAATTAATAAATGTTATATTTTATCTTTATAGAATTGGAGGCAACTTCACAACCACACATCTCATCACAAAACCACATAAACAAGTGATTGATAGTGTGACAATAATTATTTTAAAAGTGTTTTTTTTATCTAGAAATATTTTAAAGTAATTTTTATTTTATTTTAAAAAATATTAATAACATCATCATATTAAAATAATTTTAAAAACATAAAATTAATTTTCTTATAAACAATGTAGAGAAACAACATTTGGAATGGAGTTTCAAAATCTCATGATTAAGAAGCTGTTTGGCTTTGCGTTTCAGCCGATGTTTCATGAAAATTTAAATTTTTTTTCATTTTAAATAAATATGTTTTAATGTTTTTAGATCATTTTGATGTGCTGATGTCAAAAATAATTTTAATAAAATAAAAAAATATCATTTTGATGTATTTCAGCACGAAAAGCACTTTGAAAAGCTGCCGCAACCACTCTTCCAAACAGGTCCTAAAAGTGTTTGATTGGCGCTGTAGAGCCATTTTAAAAAAAAATAAAAAAATATTTTTATTTATTTTTAAATTATTTTGATATATTAATATAAAAATATATTTTTTTAAAATATAAATTTATTTTAATATATTTTTAAATAAAAAACAATTTAAAAAATAACTAACCTTCAAAACAAGTCTAAAAAAAGAAAAAGTTCGTTCACCGACTTGTCAAATGCGTATGGTTGGACGAACGGTAATTTCAGCGCTGAAAGGCAAGAAAACCCAAACCCTAGCTCTCTTTCACCTATATATAAAAAATCAAAGGCCTCGAGTGGTGATAAAGAAAACTCGAGCCAGCTAACCCCATGCCTCCGTTTTTCATATCAATCATAATCCTCTTTTTTCTCTTTTTTTCAGTAAATGATAATCGATTGATGATTTCTCTGTGATGAAGAAACACAGATGACGAGTCTGAACATTTTCCATTCTTTCTAATCGTGAGGACAATTCGAGGCATTTGTCTGAGAGAAATCATCATTCGCTTTTCCTTCTCCATCTCTTATATATATATATATATATATATATATACACATATGCTTTAATCCTGGGTCATTTTGGATTTTTAGTTTTAGTTTTTGCTGTTCTTGAAAAGGGTATTTTACTTGGATTGTTGATCTGAAAACTGAAAAAGAGGAGGGAGGGAGGATGCAGCGATGATGAGAGAGCAATATTAGTATCTCTTTAAGCGTTGAGGGTTTTACCCATGATTGCATTTCAAGCACTTTTGAGCTGCTCTCCTTCCTCTTCAAGCTCCAAACTTGTATTTCCTAGCTAATATGAGATTGGATTTTTCTTGGCAAACAAGATCAGTGTAGCAACAAGGTAGATCTAAAGCTGAGTATCCTTAGCATCATCATGGTGTTCGGTTTGCCCTCTCCTGGATTGATATAATCTCGTTAATTCTTGTTGAGGTAGGTTTCTAAATTACCCCACTGAAGTTATTTTTCTTCCTCAAATACCCTTCTTTTCCTACCAAATTTACCAATTTAAGAAAACGACCAACCTCTCAACAAAAACACTAAACCATGATTTTGCTACCAATCAAGAGAAAAAAAACCCTAAAAAATATATTATTGTTCATGATATTTTAGGTAAAGTGATTGTACTTTATCCAAAATAAAATTTCAGTATCATAAAACAACATAAAATGTAAATACGTTATAAAAAATGAGGAAGAATTTTGAAAAGATGGTAATGAGTGAAGGGATGAAGAACTTGATAAGAAGAGAATGGTGACCTAGATTTCAGACGTGGAGTTTTGTGCTTCTGGGACACTTTAAGTGTGAGTTTTATAAGAAATAATAAACATGGTATTGAATTAACAGTCAAGAGAGCATTTTTTTACATATAATTTCAAAAACTAAAAGGACTAATTAATTTGTTTCGTAAGAATATAGGGACTAAGTTTGACTAATGAGTGATAGATTTTATTTTAATCACAACTTATGATTTTTGTTGATTATTCAGTAATTATAACAACAATGAAATGATTAGATTTGCTTTGAAAGTTGACATGTGATTAAAGAAGGTTTTGTGATCATGGATGTGGGGTTAAGTTTGATCATTGATGTGGAGTTAAGTTTAATGGTGTGTAGGGCGGTGATGGGTTCACTCTTCCCATCACCGAACCATCATTTGATTTGATGTTTTTAACTTTTGTTTTGGAGGATTTTTATGATTTATTAAAAGACTTGAAGTTTAGATTTTACTTTTTAATTAGAAAAATTATCTTCGCCATTCTATAGTTTAATTATTTCTATACTTATTTTTATTAATAGTTTGTATTTTTTATAAGTGTAAAAACAATTAAACTATACGATAATTAGGATGATTTTCCCCTTTTAATTTTATACTTCGTGGATGGATATATAATTTATTTTTTAAGCTTAAATCTGAATTTTATATATATAAAAAAAATCATGTCATCAAATACATAGTAAGTGTTTATTTGACACTGTATTTTAAAAGTATTTTATATAAAAAATATTTTTTATTTTTATTTTTTAAGATCATTTTGATATGTAAAAGTCAAAAATAATTTTTAAAAATTAAAAAAATATCATTATGATAATTTTATAAACAAAAAATACTTTAAAAAATAACTTAAACTACACTCTAAAACAATTACTGAACAGAGAAAGTCATCCACTTAATCTAATTTGACCGGATCCTCGTAATGATGAGTTTGAATATTTAAGATAAAAAAACAAAATTTATATCCTATAATCACAATTTTGTACATTTATTACAAAAATAAGATTCCTTTTTGTCATGAATGATTTATACATGTTTGTATTTTAATTCTTAGTTGTTATACCCCCATTCAAATTAAAAACAAAATCAAGGACTATAAAATTAGAAAAAGCTCTCAAATAATGATGGAGGTTTTATAACTTTTATTTTTCATTAATAAAAACTTTAATTAGATCCAATTTATCATTTTCCTTTCAAGTCATGTTAAATATAATAGACTCTCATCTAAGAAAAAACCTAAAAACAAATGATATTGCATAGAATTAAGCATTCAGTTTTTTAGGTTTTGATTTGACAAATCCAGTCTTGATTATCTAAATTCATCAAAAATATACTCGAAATTAACCTAAATAAAAATAGAAAAAAAACTAAGAAGCTGTTTGGGACAATTTTTGAAATTGCGTTTCCAAAAAATTCATTTTTTTTCATTTTAAATGAATATGTTTTGGTGTTTTTAGATCATTTTAATGTGCTGATGTCAAAAATAATTTTTAAAAAATAAAAAAACATCATTTTGATATATTTCGGCACAAAAAGCACTTTGAAAAGCTACAGCAACATTTGTCCCATACAGCCCTAAATTTAAAGTTTAAAGTTTTTGTTTTTTTATATATAAAAAAACCCATCTTTTCCCAAACAACAACTATGATGATCATCATTAACCTAAATGGCCCAAACAAACCTAAATTAAATGGAAGAGAATAAAAATAATTTCTTATCTGTGAACCCAAATACAATCTGGAAAAAAACAGAAAGAGCTCTTATACTGTTAAAAAAAAAAGAAAAAAGATGACATTTTTAATCACTTCCAGGGGAAGGCAAGGCAGAGGTGACCCTATGAGACAGGGGTCTGTATCACATTTCATTTTCAGCCTTTTCCTTTTGAATGAAGTGGTGAGCAAAATGATTCTTGGACAGAAAGCACTTCACCTTGCTCTAATCTTCTCTCATCATCATGAATCCTCCGAACACTACAAGTTTCTTGTGTCATCTTCACCTTGACTTCCAGTTCAAAACAGAACATTCTCTCTCTATCTATATATATATATAAAAGAAAAGGGACAAATAACAGGACAAACAAGGAAAAGTTTTTGATGCTTTTAATGATCTAAGAATGCACATGAATTGGGTCCCTTATCTTCTGGGAGTGACCACTGACCACAGAGTTCAGATTACAGGAAACTTTATAGAAGGAACCTGCAATTTACACTACCCCTCATGCTTTGCGATGCCCATCAGGCACTACCTTAGAAGATGAGCCTATTTGGACAATCAACAGAATCATTGGTGCAGAAACAGTATCACCCTTAAGAAAAAATCATACTTTTATTTCCCCATCTTTTCAGATCATAAGTGGAAGCAACTTACATGGACTAAACATAATAAATTATGAACACCCACTAAACAATGTAATTTGGTCACCTCAACCAAGACACTGAATACTAGTAACTACACCTGCTCCCATGCTGAAACATCTATTGCTACTGCTGCTGCCGCCTTCTTCTTCTTCTTCCCTTCCTAACATTTACAATCGTTTGTTCATGAGAATCACAAACTTGGGTCTTAAACTTGCACCCAAACCTCCTTGTCAAGGACCCTCTCCACCCTCCATCAACCAAGACAATGAATACTAAAAACTACCTTCTGCTCCCATGCTGAAACATCTATTGCTGCTGCTGCCTTCCCTTCCTAGCATTTACAACTGTTTGTTCATGAGAATCACAAACTTGGGTCTTAAACTTGCACCCAAACCTCCTTGTCAAGGACCCTCTCCACCCTCCATCATTCCCAAGCGGACCCTCCTTGTCAATCTTCTCAATCACCTTCTTCATAGTTGAACACTCTCGCTCAAGCTGATGCACCCTAGTCCTCATGCTGTCCATGTCTAGCCTCAGCACTTGGTTTTCCCTCACTGCTGCCCTCCAAGTGTTACTGCTACCCTCCTGCATTGCCCCTGCTTCTACCTCTACCCCTGCCTGTGCCTGTGCCTCTTCCCCAGCCTCTACCTCTTCCCCCCTCAATCTTAGCATGGATGGTCTTGCAGGATCAGCTTCAGCCGCAATCAATGTCCCTGCAATTGCGTGGCGCAGTTGTAACTGCTCGAAAAACAAAACTTGAACCACCGCACGCAATGGCAGCCGCTCATTTTGTGCTGCATGAGTGCACGCTTCTAATGTGAGCTTTTGACAGTCCATCACTCCACATATCTTCTCTCGCTCTGCCTCTGATATCCATGGATGTGCCTTCAAGAATAAAAAAAAGACTTTATTGTTGGGAAGCATAAACTCCTCTACAGTAATTATTATAACAGATAATTGAATCTTGGATTGTAACAGCAAAACAACATGACTGTATACTGAAATTTTTCTCTATAGGATTTTGTAATTAACATGGTACTATATCTCAGGGATAGTGACAAGGTAACAACTTCATCTGCCTATAATTTGCAAAACCACATTCCTAGTTGTAGTATCTCACTGCAAAATTAAATATAAAAAAATAATTAAATGGGGGATTTGTTACCTTGAGATAGACATCTACAGCTCGGTAAAGACCATCATCAAAGAGTCGAGCTTGCTCCGGCAGTGTAAGTGCAAGATTATAGAATCTATCAGGCTTTAAATTTGCATCTGATGCAATCTCGGCAAGATAGCCATCAATTAGTTTACCAACAAGCATTAAAGTGGGTGATCTCACATAGCTACCTCCAACATCCTCGCCGGCTTCAATCTCACCTCCATTTCTCTCTTCTTGAAGTCCATCCAAGAAGTGGCCTAAAACTCTCTCCAAGCAATCCACATCATATAATGTCTCATTCAAATATGAATAGCTAGGAATCAACAAATCATCTAGTGTAGCTTGCTCCAGTTGTAACCCAATTTTCTTCTCTAATGTAGACCGACACTCTTCAGCTGCATTCAGTATGTTTGCAGTTCTTAGCAAACCAAATAAGAACCTTGTAGCTGTGGAAGATCTAGAGCTTTTCTGCAATGGAAGATTAGAAACAATAGTCTCCAACACATCCCTTTGTCCACCCTCTGAAGCAATTGAAGATGATGAAGAAGATGGCTTCCTATTTGATCTTGATATGCCCGGAATGTGCTTCTTGGCATAGTACATCAAACAACTCTCTACAATCTCCGGATTCAGATCTCCCATTTTCATAGACAGAATCAATCGCTTAAACAATGGCAAGCTCAAAAGTGCCAAATCTTCAAACCAAGAATCCGCATTATTGCTTCTAGCACCACCTCCTTTTCTACGTGCTGCGGATTCAATCCCATTCCACAGGGCCTGATTGGAACCAGCTTTGATATTCTCATTTGCAGCTTCACTAACTGGCCAGCCAAATAAGGCTGGATCGGCAGAGGATGCGCTGGAAGCAATGGAATCAATGCATCTCTCTGTGATGCCTAAACTTTCCGCGAGTGCCATTACCCGCTCGCAAGACTTTAAGGCCTTAATTGACTCCTTGATACTTTTGAGTACAGAATGAGAGAAAAACCTCTCTGTCTTGGAAATTAAATTATCTTCTGAATATTCTTCCGTCATTTCAAGAAACTCTCCGGCACAGCGAAGGGGAGCGATGATAGATGAGTTTAAGTCTACCTTTACGCCGTAGCAAAACTTGGCAGCCATCTCAAACGTTTCAGAGCCGCCTGGGAAGTCCATGAGAGAAATCTGACAAAGAATTTCTTCAATTTCATCTCTTTCTTCTTCTGGTTCTTGTTGGTCATTCCCTTGGGTTGTAGAGGTTAAGGGATTTGTTTCTTGCTCTGTTATCAGTTGATGAAGCTTTCTGCTTTTTGACATCAGAGGAAACTAAACCACCAAGCAGAGAATACAAACCCACTAGTAAGCAAACAAGAAAGAAAATGGCTTGAACATGGGATATAACTACAAGGGTTATGGTGACTATGCTTTACCTTGTGGAGGTGAAAGGTCATATCTTCTACTTCAATCACAATGTCACTCGGCAGCCCAGTTGTGCAAAACCTGCAAGAAAAAAAGGGAATTTTTTTCTGGAGAAATTGGTCACCCAATCGTTGTTTGAACTAAATAAACATGGGCAAGAAAAGACTAACCATGCTTGTCCTTTAGAGCTAGGCTTCTCGGCAGCCATTTTAGTTTTCCTGCTGCTTCTTGCAAGACGAGAATTTCTCAAAAACTAATCTAGATCCATGAGAAGAGAGGGAAAGAGAGCTTGAAGGTTTTCGGCATGAAAGTGTGAGAAAGAATGACGGGACAAAATGCCTGTATGTGTTTTGTAAGTTTGTGTTTAGGACTAAACTAATAGTGTGGTGAAAGGGTTTTGTTTGCGTGACAACAGAGAGACAAAGCAAGGAAAGAGAGATCGGGAATCCTACAGCTCAAAACGGACAAAGAATAGTCTGTGAGGGTTTTTTTTTATCAGTAAACATCATCATTCTTTTCTTTTTTTTAATCAAAATTTCTTTTGCTTTTTCCACCTTTGAATGAGATCAGAATCTTAACCACTCCAACTCAAAACTCCTTCTGTAGTAGTAAAAAGGAAGTCTTTCTGAAGAATTTTCTTCGTAGACTTTAAAAAGACCACCATCTTCATCATCATAATCCATTGCCACTGCTTGCCAACTGGGGCTTTTCTGCGTAAATCATGGTATATATTTATTCACTAATCCCTCACGGTTACATTTCTTTTAAGGTACCAGATAGATGGTGGATCCTAAAATGTTTTTTTTTAAATGTGTTAATATTTAAAAAATAAAAACTATTATTTTAATATATTTTTAACTGAGAATTATTTCTATAAAAAAAACCCTACAAGTGAAAAGTTGAACCCAAGTTTTATGTTCTTGCAAGAGCAATATCCTACTTGAATTGTGCTAACAGCCACATGCTGTGTCTTGAAATTCGATCGACATGCAACCACCTCTAGTTGTTTAATCAAATGTTAGGTGGGTACGTAAAATAAGAGATAAAGGAGCCATTTTTAATTTGTTGCTCAAATTCAAAGCATCTTATTGAAGAGTTCGAGGAGGTGATAGTTTAAATGATAAGCGAGATTATTCTTTTTTACATTATTATAAAGAATTCAAATGCTAAAAGAAGCTGCAAGAAATAGGTTTTTCATAAATATATGATTTTATAGATAATAGGAAATCAATTGAGTTTTGGGGAGTTTAAAATATATTTACACATTATCTTTATATTTAAAGCAGAGATCACGGGCTTAACAGTAAGGTCACAGCAAGGCAGCAGAAAGATTATATAATAATTATTTGGATCCTTTATTTTTCTTCCTTTTGGAGCTAATAATATCCTAATCAAAAGTGCTAAAAAGAGGACGAAAAGGATTAAAAGAAAAAGAAAAAAGAGAAAGCCCCCCCTCCTAGATGCTCCACTAATTAGCATAGTTATCCCTCACATGATCGAAATATTTTGTACTAGTTAAAAAACGAGATAAAATAGTGTTTTTTATCTTGGTTTAAATTCCGGTCTGTTCCGGATTTTTCAGCCAAATATCAGCTGAAATGTTCTGGTTTCGTTCTGCCCGTTCCGTTTCGTCGAAATAGTATTTTTTTAAATAATAAATAATTTTACAATATCAATTATATCTCTTAATCTGACTGTTAGATTGAGATGAAATTTTACGAAGAGTCTCTTGACATATTTATATATATTATGTTAATATTTCAGAGCAATTAGAGAATATAATGACCTTGCGAGATTGATGATGAAATTCTTGTAATATTATACAAGTTCATAATTTTATTCAAAAAATTATTTTATTGTGTCTTCTTTTATATTAAATTGCACAATTCTAAATAATTTTATTTTTGGATTTGAACTAAATTTGTTTTCAATTAATATATTTAATTATATATATACACACACATAAACAGTACAACCTCGAAACAACACCCCGAAACTAAAACATTCGGTTACAATTGAAAAAACTAACCGAAATGACATTTACAACTTTGCTAATTAGATTGTCACAACAGTGCCATGACAGTGGCTGCCCAGCAGAGATATGCAAGGCATGAATTAGCAGAGATTAATCCCCGATGGAGGAATTTTTGAGAGGGAGGAGTTTTTGAAATTTATGCCGTCCAAGATTAAATTAATAAATGGGGGGTCATACTTAAGATTCACTCTATGATTTTATGCAGGAATAAATGGTCACATGGAGATGATGACCCACGTAAAAAGAGAAGCAAACAACTCCACAATTTCAATTCTGGCTGATTTTCTTGAAATTTTGAAGTTTTCTGACATTAATGGTTCTCCCCTTCTTGAAATTCAGGTCTGAAAACATGGCGCCCACTCTCATTTATAGCACCCTACCTACCACCTCGCCCCACCTCCCTCCATTTATGACCATATTAATGAGTTGACGAGAATGAATGGTTAAATCATTAAATGTGTTCATCCATTAACAGCTAACATTAAATCGTTTTGATGGGGAACACCATTTACTTCTTCTTCTTCGTTTTGATGTAATTTCAACTATAAAGAAACAGGGAAGCATACAATCCAGGAAAGGGAGGGAACAGATGAAATTGAAAGGGCTTAAAGAAGAAGAGGATGTGATTAGTGGGCCGTGTGATAATGATCAAATAATTAAGAAAACTTTAGACATGAAAGGATAGCGAGGGCGAGGGTGATGTGGAACAGTGGCCATGGAAAGGAAGAAAACAAACAGGAAAACCCCAGTTGCCGATGAAAAGATTTTGAAAGGTAAAGGAGGCTAGAAGGGATAAATGTTTTGTAAAAGTGAACTGATGGAGCCCTTCGTTCCTTACAATCACATGCTCTGGTGACTTATCATTAGACAAAATGCACATTAGAATGATAGCTAGCTGCTTCGTCGTGGACACAAATTTGTCTGTGTTCTTAGGGTTTTCTAGTTCTCTTGCACTCGAGGACAACAAAATCCAAGCCAAATATTTGCACTACTATGCTTTACATAATAATTGCTTAGAGGTGGGTCACATTGTTGTTTGCTTCGAGAAATGAGAATATTACAAGGGCGAGGGCACCTTTCATCTTTCCCAGAACCTGGCCTCGTCACCCGCCACTTAAATTTCAAGTTCTCAATCTCACACAGACACGAATGCTCTGCAGTTACCTCAGAAATCGCAATAGGGTTCAAAAGAAAAGAAAAAAGAAGATTGGACGGCGCAAAACCCATGACAAAATCATCCAAACATCTTTAAAAACCCAAGAGAGTAGTCATGTTTGATTCTTTATTACTTACTCCATGCATTCAGAAAAGAGATTAAGGGGCGAAAAGAGAAGAAAAAACTCAGTGTTTATCCGGAAATATCTTTTATTAGGTGAGATATCAGGATATGATTTATATTATTTTTTAATATATTTTTTTCAGGTGAAAGTTTTTCAGGCTTGAAACTTGCACACGGGTCTATATTATCTCATGTTTTTTTTATCAAATAGAGTGAGAGTGGTAAGATTCAAACTTATGACTGCTAGATCAATAAAATTTTGATACCATATCAAAAAATCATCTCATCTAAAAACTTAATTGTCAATCGAGAGTTATTAGGCAGTTTACAGTATATTTATATTATTCTGAATCAAATTTACCATAATCACACTACACTACTCTATTTGCAGCTCTCAGAAGATACCCCAGATTGGACGAAAATGGTAGGAGTCATCAACAGCATCCATTATTCCTGCTCAGCCACGACATGAACTCTCTAATGTAACGCGGCACTCTCTCACCAGCATTCATCTTTAGCAATTCTGAGTGACTGCAACAGGCAAACAAGATCAGGAGACCTTTTACTTGGCAGATTTTATATATCCCAAGAAAACAGGGGGGAAAAGGCATAAAATAAATTGATTTGTATCTCTAATAATCAAAACATTACTTTTTTTTTCTTTTTTTATATATATATATATATATATCACATCATGTCCCAATGATGATGATTTAAAGTCTCACCTACTACAATAATGAATCGATTATTATAAAGAAATAAAATAAAATAAACCACAGCAATCAATTTTGGTTGCATTAGTATTACACTATACATCATCTGCTTGATACCTTGAACCTGAAACAAAGATCATGAAATCCCATTAGTTGCAAAGCTATTGCTGGCAATAAATTTTGTAGATAATACAGAATTCATGCGTGCCACAATTAAAGAATTGGGGAATAAAATCTTGGATACGCAACGCAATGTCATTAGAATACTGAACCTAAACACAGCACCATCTGCGCTGATGCCCTGCATCTCAAAAAAGATATTTACGAGAGGCCAGCCATTTGCAGAGGCGTTTAGTGTCATTCACTGCAAAAGTTGCAGATACACCTGCAGCCGTCGTGGCATGGTTGTTTCTCGGCAGCTGTCTCCTCCGGCAGGATGACAACACCCGGCCATGGCCTGCACATGCATTGCTTTCCCTTTTCTATTATCGCATTCAGGGCGGTGAGGTGGTTGCCGCATCCACCCCAGGAATATTTTTGCATTGCTTGCACACTGCTCTGTAGCACATGGTTTTAGTTCATGAAGATTTCAAGAGATTGAAATACAAAACTCTTATTGATCCTCAAAGAAGGTTTTCCCACAATTTTTACATCGAATTGTGTCAGCATGTATAGATTCTAATCTAGGAAGGAAGGTAAAACCAAGCCTAATAATGTTCACAATGCATTTACACAGAATATTGTTTGCTGTTACAAGCATATTTTCAGCTTTGTGTTCAGCTCTCGTGATTAGCTCATGAGTATTGAAATCATGATCCCAAAATGACGATTGAAATCATGGTCCCAAAATAACAAAACGTTGTGTCAAAAAGTTTAAGATTTGATTTACAGATTTCGGGTTCAAGTCAAAATATAAAGTTTTACTCGTTTAATGAGTATTGAAATTGTGGTCTTAAAGGGACAAAACATGGTATAAAAGGATTTAAGATTTGCCTTACAAGTCTTAGATCTAAGTCAAAACATAAGATTTTACTTGTTTAACGAGTATTGAAATCATGGTCCAAAGGGACAAACATTGTGTAAAAAGATTTAAAATTTATTTTGCAAATCTCAAATTAAAGTTGAAACATGAGATTTTACTCATTTAACTTGGACTTATACAAGGAATATATAAAGAAAATAAGTTTTATCGAATTCAAAAAAAAAAATTGAAATCATGTACTTGATTTGAGATGCTTTCCCTTTTATTGATGCTGCTTCCTTCTCTTAAACTGTAAATTAACTAAATTAATTGTGTGCTTAAGATACCTTACAGAAACACAAAATGTTCAGGGTTTTACTTACGATTATTGTCTAGTAATTAAATTCCAAATGGAATTCAAAGCAATACTTCAACAAATTTTCAAGATTTGGGAATCAGAATTCAATTCGAATTATCTTAAATAGCTTATAAAAGAACCAAAACAAAAGTTAGAGAATTTGATTCATTTCGCGCCCCCTTATCTTGCTTTTGATGATCCTCTCCAGGGAAGCAAGCATTGCCCTGGAAGGAGCGAGGAGAGCACAGCATTGCCCTGGAATAAATGCGGGGAAAGCATCATTAATGTTCTCCATCGTGAAAAACCACAGGCATTTTCAGTAATGTCTTGTGGAGATTACCAAGGAATTTCTACGTGCATTTAAAAAAAAAAAAAAAAACTGTGTTTCTAAAACTATAAAGAAATATTCGGAAATAAATATAATTAATTCGTAGTTTGATGATCTCATTGTCATGCCAGTGTAATTATATAAAAATTATATTTAAAAAAAAAATATTAATGATATAAAAAATATCAAAAAAATAATTTAAAATTGAAATTAAAATTAGGTTTTTAAAATTTTTCAAAAATATTTTTAAAACATAATAACAAACACTGTAACCACAGTTATTACCATTGATGTTCCTCATCTTCATTCCTAGCATCTCTTATTACTTGTGGTCCTTCCTGCCTGTAATTTGATTTTCACATGATCAGTTCCTTTCAGCCACAATTCCCAAGTGCAATGTGATGGAATCACACTTCAATCTAAAGTTGGTGCTGTTTCATAAAAAAATAGAAAATCATTAAAGAAAACTATAAATAAAAGTATTCTACTGTGCATGTTGCATAGTTGCAGAGTAAAATGGTGTTTATGTCCTTGGCTTTAACAGCCAAAGATATAAGGTATGAGGGGGCAAATTCGACCAATATTTTTATTTTTTTTCACAATAAAATGATTTATTCATTCTTTAAATAAAAAAAAATAAACTTGCGTATAGAGATATTGTAGTTTTTTATTCCTTTTCAAAACAAGTAAATTGCTTTAATCATCTTCAAGGCAACTATTTTTTAAGGTCATATTTGATATTGTATATTTGATATTGTGGTTCAAAAATATTTTAATTTTTTTTTGAAATTCTTATTCTTATTTTTTATTCTAAATTAACTTTTTGTGTTTTTAAATCATTTCTATATGCTAATGTCAAAATTTATTTTTTAAAAAATAAAAAAATCATTTTAATGTATTTCTAAAAAAAAATTAATTACACTCTCACCATCACTAAAATTGGGGTATAGGATTTCACTCTATTACTTTTATTTAACACTGAAATAATTATATTGCTTTTTTTAAAATAAAAAAACTTACATATAGGATCAAATCTGTATTTTCATCACGGTTTTTGTTATATTCTATTTGAACGAGGAGCAATTCAATCTTTTTATAAATACAAAATATTAATAATAATAATAATAAAAAAAAAACTAGCGCATGCAACGCACATGCCGACAAATGAATGCCGCACCAGACACTGCGTGCGGCGTCGTATAATGAAAAAATCGTTCAATCAACATTGAAATATGGATTCAAACGGTCTATTTCTCCCCAATATTAATGAAAGTGCACTAACATGTTAGTATAACTGAAAAATACAAGATGCTGAAAGAGTATTGTTCTCCAAATTCACGTCACAGTAATAATATAAGAGAGTTATGCCACCTAAATGACAGATAGCGGATTGACACTGCCCCAGACAGCAGTCACCAGGGAGGACCAATCAAGCAGCTCTCAAGGACCCATGACATCGATATTTGAATGGTTATATTTGACAATGCTACCAGGTTGCACTATGAACAACAAATCAAACTCAGAACCACTAAAAGGTTTTTCCATCCCCTTTGTCTGATGAGGGATCTGGAGTGGGTTTCTTCACTGGGCTTGATCCCATCGAACCTGTACTGGTCAAAGCTCGCTTGACTCCTCTTCCGACGACACCAAGATCTGTGACTCCAGAAACCCCATTTGTGTGAGCAGTGGAAATGGTTGGCGAGTCAAAACCTCCACTGCTAGTAGCAGTACCCATCTGAGAAGAGCTCATGGCAGTTGGAAAAACACTCTTCTCGCCTCCTTTTCCCTTGGCTGCCACCATTCCCAGGATTTCTGAGAGAATGGACTTCGGGTTCAGGACCAGCTGTTGTAGATCTTCAAGCTGAAAATACAAAGATGCACAATTTTACTTAGAATGGTTTAAATAAAATTCTGACACTTGCAAAGAGACGAGCAGCACTTACCTTCTTTTCCAGCTCCCCAGATAGGCCAGTAAGTGTTTCAATCTCTGCTTCTTTATCGGTCACAGATTTATCAGCCTGCATGTTAGACAACTGTTGGACACCCTCCTCTGGTTCAGTAATAGCTGGTGTTGTGGCTGATTCTCCAGAACTCTTTACTTCATCACCCTCGTCTAGTTCAGAAATAGCTGGTGTTGTGGCTGATTCTCCAGAACTCTTTACTTCATTGATGAGTCGCTGCAAAAGTGCCTTGCAAACTGATATCGCCTTCTGGCAATATGGGATTGCTTCCTGGGGCTTAGAGCCAATCTCCAGACACAAACATATCCGAAAATTTCTAAATTGTACAGTTAAAGCAGTGACAAAGTGAATAAGATGGAATCCCTAAAACACAAAAGTAGTTGGCCCAGACAAAGCCAATACGACTATCAGTAAATTTGACTGGATCCGGAGAATAAATAAACAGGCAACATGTCATCCTTACCATCTCAAGACAAGGGAGTATGTAAACCTTGAAAAGGATACAGTTCAGCTAAATGTCTACTGTCTGGTTCAACAAGCCTTTCTAAAATGGATAGTGACTTCTGGTAGTCATTGAGAGATGTTTCAATATCCTCTGCATGAAGCAAATAAAAAATACAACACAGATTTAAGCCAAGGAAGAGGCATCAAGAAACAAGTTGCAAATATCGGTAATGCATCCATTTATTTATATTTTTTTAATAAATGCATAAACATCTTCATCTTTGCAAATTTCAACTCAAATAAATGCATAAATGGACCTCTTTCCAATGCAACTTCTGCCAGTGTTGATAGAATGTCAACTTTTTCCATTGTGTCAACAGGGTTTTTTTCTGCAATTGCCCTCGCAACATCTAACATTTTCCATGCCAAATCAAGGTCAGTTTCCTCTTCAGCAGGGTCATCATCATCATCATCACTTCCCTCATCATCTTCTACTTCATCATCCTTTCCATCAGAAGCTGCAACAGAATACAGAAATAACAGAAAGAAATAGTCAGATGCATTTTAACCATAAAACTGATGCCACTACTAGCCCTATAAAACTATGGCAGCTTACGTCCAATCCCAGGCTACCTTTCTCGCCTTGGTGGAAAGTTCAACAGTCTTAGTGCATACAAAATAATTTGATCATTTACCATGAAAACCATCTCAAATACCATTTCATTCGCCCATGCTCCCAACAGTTCTTTAATGGATGGATGGATGTGTGCATTGAGGAGGCAAGAGTGTTCAAGGATAAAAATTCATTGACGGTCATTTTGCTCAAGCATAACAAATTTAATGCCAATTCATGCAGACTGCTTATTTGTCAGAACATCAAGTAACTCGCAAACATGGATCCCATGATTGTGTGTTGAAAAAAAATTACATAACACATGTTGCCCTCCTTAAAGCATCAAAGGAGGCAGAAATATTAAATGACACCATAAGTAGATGAGTCTTTTAAACCAACAATCTCCAAACCACAAAGATAGACTCTTTTAGAAAACCGGAACAGCAAACAGCAACATATGTTTGAATTTTGAAAGATCAGGGTTCAGTTTATTCATTTTTCACATATTTACACCCATTACTAATAGAGATTGCGCCCACGTGTCACACAAGTTTAAAGCAAAGAAATTGAATATTGATCAATACCAACAAACATTAACAAAAAAGAAACCTATTAACTAGCATGTTCTACTATGACAGCTTATGGAGTAGCATTACAAGCAACAAAATACGAACCATCATCAGCTGCACCTTCTGGATGATTAAAAACCCCACCTTCTCCAACATTACTAGAAGCGGAAGTAGTAGAAGATTCTCCATTTAAAACATTCTTACAGGCTACATCTTTATCATCATTTTGTTTAGATTCACTATCCTTCTTAGGCACCATACCCAAGGGATCAGCCTCCTCTTGTGCTTTATACAGCAGTGCACGTCCATATTGATAGTATGCATTTGCACATTCAGGTGCAAGCTCACCATGATGCAAAACCCTAACAAAATCAAAACTTTAGAGAAAATAAGAAAAACATCAAGTGAACTAAAGCTCCATCAAATCTGCATAGATTTATTGGAGCAAAATCTCACTCCCAATTTCACAAATATAAAATTCATTCAGTTCAAGTTAAGCACTTCAGAAGTCAAGTTCTTAGTTATGACCCCAGAAAAATTGTTATTATTTAAACTCCAGCACATTCTACCACTAGAATTCGCAAAATATCGTCGTCCTTCTCTTTGCTCTTCTTAAACGTGAAGGTCCTAATTATATAAACCCTAAACCCCATTACTTAAACGACTCTTGAGAAATTCCCATTTCATAAACATCAAATTCTTTCAATTAAAGTAGAAAATTCTGAAACTTGACATATAATATTTACACCTTCTATCTGTAAATTTCTTCCCAAATTAACCACATTTTAACAAGTAACGCTCTACCGTAAAAAAACCCTAAAACCAAAACTACTAAAAACCATTGATAGATCAGAGAATTGACTAGTTAAGCGCAATGTTCGACTAATCAAAACCAAAATTGGACAATGAAATGAAAACCCTAACCTAATCTCCAGGGCACGGCTAAAGCAGTCTACGGCTTCACTGAGGTCATTTTCTTTAAGCGCCGTAGATCCTTTCTCTGATAACTCAACAGCTAAATCCAGAGACTTCTCTGGGTCTGAAGTTTCTCCATTGCTGTTTTCGTTGCAGGTGGAGTCGGCGGCTCCGCCCTGAGAGGTAGCGGTGGCTTCGACTGAGGTTTGGGCTTCTGAGGCGGCTGTTATTGAGGGTTCCGGAGCCATGATTTTTGTTTTAGTAGAGAAAAATGGAGAGCGAGAGGCACCAGCAGGAGGTTTAGCGTGGTTTTAAAAAGGGCTTCTTGTGGCGGAAAAGATGGTTTTGACGAGTGAGGTGTCGTCCGTGGGAAATTGGGCTGTTAAAATAGAGCAGCCATATCGGTTTTTTATTTCATTTGTACGGTGTTTTAAATAAATTTAAATTTTAAAATTATTTTAATATACTAATTTTAAAAAAATAATCTCTTCCGCATTTTCAAATTAAAATTGAATTTGGAATTATGAGTTAAAAATATTTTTTTCCTATTAAATTATAATATATGAGTTAAAAGTTATAATTTATAAGTGTATTTGACTAAAAATGACTCATAATAACTTTTTTTCCTCAGGAGTACAACTATACAATTTAGATTTCAAATGCTAGTTTGCAGTTTTTTATTTTATTTTAAATGAATATGATTTGGTGTTTTTAGATTATTTTGATATGTTGATGTCAAAAATAATTTTTAAAAAATAAAAAAAATATCATTTTGATATATTTCGGCACGAAAAACATTTTGAAAAGCTACAACAACAGTTCTCCCGAACACCCTCTTCATAAATTAAAGTTTAAAATTCTTTAGTTTTGAAATCAAATTTAGAAAGGAGTACTATCATTCTCATTCTTCCTTTACCAAAAGAGAGAAGAACTCTCATTGTTCTAGTTCCTAGACAAGATAGTCCTCCTCACCTTATTTTATTTTCTTCTAATTTTGTTTATTTGGCTAGCAGGAATTCTTAGGGTTAGTAAACAAGTGTATCGCTTGACACAACTCGTGAACAACTACATACTTCGTGTTTATTTAAAAGTATAGTTGATATTGTTTTTTAAAATACTTTTCGTTTAAAAATTCGTTAAAATGATATTTTTTATTTTTTAAAAGATTATTGTTGACATAACATATAAAAAATAATGTCAGACAGGGAAGGGGGAAGAAACCAAGTTCAGTTTGGATCAAAGATAGGGGAAGCAAGTAGGAGACAATGACTTGGTAAGAATATCGACAAGTAGATAGTTAGAAGATATGAACTAGTAGTTCCTCCCTAGAAACCATGTCGAGAACATATTGGGAGTCAAGAAACTAGAATACCCAAATCACTAAAGAGAGAGCACATCCACTTCAACTCAGCAGCGATATTGACGACAACTTTATATTTGATAAACACACAGCAATTTATTGCTTATTGGAGTTCCAAGAACAAGATTATGCCCAAGATAGATAATTCCTGTCGATATCCATTCATCACCATGCAAAGAAAGCTCACTAGCACCATCTTATTGATCATAAAAGAAATGTCTGGAGATATTGGAGACCACTCACAATCTGCCAGAAACGGGTTGGATTGAAATATGGAAAGCCAAAGCCTTTGGATAGGGAAGCAATGAGAGTGTAATTGTTCTTATTATAAAAGAAAGCTAAATGGTGTGGTATTCACTGTGCACAAAGAATATAATTACAACAGGGGAAAAAAGAGAGAGGAGATTAAGAAACCAATGTGCCCAGATAAGTGAGAAGGGAGAGAATCCATTCTAATTCAACAGCGGCATTGGCAATGGTTTGCACTGCTCACTGGTTTTCTTGAAAAAAAAGATGAATTTGGTGGTGGTGGTACCAAAAGCCGGGGGCTTCTAAACACTTTTGCTTCACAAACTAATATAGAGAACACAAATCATCAACCAAAACGCATCAAATCATAATAAAACTCAACAGATCAAACCATTTTTCTTCAATTCAACCAATCTACCATTTCTTCGTATCTCATTTTGCGACATAAAATAGTCCAAGTTCAATGGAATTGCAGAAAAAGAAAGCAAATATCCCATCATCCTACTTCACCACCATCCTAAACAAATTGAGCATGAAAGTACCTGAAATAATATCCCATCAGCCCACAAATTGTGATTGAATAATATTACTTGATAGTTCTTCAAACACTGATCACTTTACTCCTCTATTTCAATGCACATTTCATTTTGCAATCAATACATTCAATTTGTTAATGATGTATTGATATAATTTGCTAAGAACAAGAGAATATGAAATGGGATTATCATAAATTATCAAAATAAATACAATCAACACCAATTAAATACTAATACTCTTACTTATGATTTAGAACCCTCAGGCCCCAAAATCCCATTAACAATGGTAGTAGCAACCAAAACTCCAACAACCTCCGCTCCAACCACCGCACCAGCCTGCGCTAGCCCACCAAAGCTCACCGCTTCCACAACCTCCTTCTCTGCCGTCACAATCTCTTTCTCTGCTGTCTCAATCCCTCTCTCAACCGTCACAATTCCTTTCCCCGCTGTCTCCAGCCCCTTCTCCGCCGTCTCAAACCCTTCCTTCACCAGCTCCTCAGCTTCCTCCTCCGCCTTCTTCAGCTTCTTCCTCAGCCCAAACAAAGGAATGTCCTGCGCCAGTGACGATGGTTCTCTCAAGGCCAGTGCTGGTACTGACGTTAGCATGAAGAGAAGATGTCTTCGGTTGGGGAAGGAAATCGGCGCAGGTTTAGGACTGATGTTGGCCTTGCAGATGGTGGGGTGTGCATTGCGCATACGGTGGGGAGAGAGAGTTCTGAGTGGCAGTGGAGAGAGCATTGAAGCCATGGATTTTACGGCTAACAGACTTGAGCCTAGTAGACTTGATTTGTGAGGTTGATAAACATGAGGAAATGATTTTATTTATGTGGTGGTGTGACTTTGCAATTATATATGTTTATTTTTATTAATATCTATGCCTGTCTTTAATATTATTTTTATTTATTTATCACATCTTTCAAACCCTTCTATTTATATTTAAATTTGTGGTTTGCTACGGTTTCAACTTTATAATAATTATTCATAGCAAAAAGAAACATATATTATTAGATAATCCTAAACAATTATAGATTTGTTTAATAGAATCTTGAGACTCCTAAATTATTTTTTAAAAAATTATAAATGTTTTGGAAACCCAATATTTTGTAGGTTCTAATTTTTGCTTACTTATATATATATATATATATATATATATATAAACACACATAAAAAGTCTTTAAAAGACAAATCTTTATTCATAAGTGAGATTGTAGAAAAAGGATTAAAACACCTATAACATGAGCTTTAATAAATCATTAATCCAAAGGTATAAAGATCTTTTAACTAAGCATCATTAAAATAAAAGGACTTAATTATCTCTTTAAAATTTTAAAATATCAAACAGAATATTGTGAAATTATTGAATTGCCCCTAATAGAATGGGTTTTTTTAGTGCAAAATAGGTCTTTCACCTTAAGAGTATGAAAATTCCACCCATTTTCTCCACCTTTTCACTTTGGTTTCGTGTATTTTTATCTCACAGTTCCTTAATAAATTAGCCTAATTGGCCTATAATTTGGTCCAATTAGAGCTAAAAAAAAAAAAATATGGAAAAAAAGACATTATGAACAATATGTTCACAGTGTCTATTAGGAGATCCATAATGTAATTTGTATAGTGGATTTCCCATACCTTTTAGATTTACTTATTAGTTATGTGACTCGTGTTTTTTCACAGGTTGAATTCTTTTTCAATAAAACAAATAAACATATAGGCTTTTCTAACATGCTTTTAGATACAAGAAAAAAAATCTCAATCATAAATAGAAATGCTTATATGCGCATCTAATTGAATAAATTGATATTTGATGAAGAGATAACATTAATTAAGATATTTGATATAGGAACACAGGCCAAGCAATTAGTTATGCCTCGTAACTTTGTTTCCTAGTATAAATTTTTTATCTAGTAAAATGATTATCGAAGCAAACAAAAGATTAAAAAAATGTCAATGAAAGCAAATTAAATAAAGGTATGAAGCCTAACTATTCAACACCCCTACATTGACTGATGAAACTAAGAAAAAAAACAATAAAAAAATGGATCAGTCTGGGTTAACTTGATAACCTAAGGACCATGGACACAAGATTATGATAGATAATAGTGAAGAAGTGAAATAAAAAGCATGAAGATCAATTCCATATATATATATATATATATGAAATTAGGGGGAAAATAAAAAAAAAAAACAAAAAAAGATCAAAATCAACCTGTGCTAACTAAATGGCATGGACAAGATTAAAGAAAATGAATTTATAACAATATACAAGAGTACACACCCATATTTTGCCAAGTAAAAGAGAGGGAAAAATATAAAAAAGTTCATCAAGACCTAGTTAGAGTTTCTTCACACACATTGCACCATTGAGTAGAATACATCGACGCCTTTTGAACACTACCCTTAAAGATGATGTTTGACTGCACGACGTTGCCGCACATGCCACTCGAAGGGCCCAAATAGCATCTACTCGCTAACGCATTCCACGCATGTTTTGACAAATATTTTTATTAATATTTTATACTAACTAAAAGAACAAAA
Source organism: Salix arbutifolia (assembly GCA_025169955.1). Lineage (NCBI taxonomy): Eukaryota > Viridiplantae > Streptophyta > Magnoliopsida > Malpighiales > Salicaceae > Salix > Salix arbutifolia. The sequence goes on from CM045908.1 coordinate 2,611,080, forward strand.
TGTCTTGTATCCTTTGTGCAAGGAGTTTTTTTTTACATGGAATGCAATTAAGTAATTTTATTATCCATGAAAAATAAAAAAAAATCAATAAAACTCATTTACAAACTTGTTATTACAAAAACAACACTATGAAAAAACACTCCTAATCATTAGTGAATAAGAGTTAACTTTTTAGAGGTAATTTAAATATTTTACAGTATATATGAAAACTAAAAGATAAGAACATCCCTTGGCATTAATTTAAAATTCTTGATTTTAAAGTACATAATATATATAAAAGACCGATCTATTCCCCGTAATTATGATAATAATAAATGAATCTCTATAAAATAATAAAAATACCCTCATAAAAACTATTTAATTAAGTGATTTTGAAAGTGAATAATGAAAAAAAAAACATTATGGATAGTTCACAATGTATATTTTTCCACGTCTTTTAAATTTACTTATAATATATTATAATTGTTCCATATAGTATGATATGATATATCTATCAACTCAAAAAAGATTTAATGTACTTTTTTTTTTATATCTCTTTATATACGAAACAATGTATATTTTAAACGTTTTGTTTATATGAACATGGCTTTCCTAACTATTATAACCTTTGTAACCATCATCCCTATCCATTCAAGAGATATGATTTTACTTATCATTTTAGAATACTCTATAACCAATAGTCATAAGGTTTCAAGAAAACAAATCTTTTTGAATATATAATTCTTTTAGTATTTTAACCAAATCATAAATTAATTTAACTTTTAATCAACTCACTCTATTGATGTGAATTTCAGTCCGAACCATGGCCCTAGTTAACCCTCAGGCTCGTCGGGTTTCTTGACTGTGGATCCAACCCTTTTCAAAAGAAAAAAAAGAGTGCCTGCTTACATTTTGACCGTTTAATTAGCACAAAGAAATCACTAGTACAAATCAAAAAAGAAAACTGACTCTTACAAAATCTCCATGGCTCGTGTGGCTTCAAACCCTCTCTGTCTCCATAGATTCAGGCCATATCTTCAAGCCTCTCAATCTTCACCGTCACTCCTCAAATCCACTTTCCACTATCAAACCAAACCTCGTAAATTCCCTACTGTTTCTTGCCAAACAAGGCCCGACTCATCTGAAACCTCCACACCAGCGGTACAACCCCCATTTCCTACTTCACTTATGTCACTAAGTAGCAAGTTATAATCTTTTCTGAACTGGTTTGTTTCTTTTAATTCAGGAAAAAGAGGTTCTTGAACCTGGTCCGGTTAGTGATGATACCAAAAGAGAGGATACAGGCGCGTCCCAAGATCCTGGGTTGCCTGAATTTCCAAATAAAGATGTTAATAAACGAATAGCAGTGGTTTCTCTTCTTGCTGCTGCCGGACTTTTCTTGTCTTCAAGGTTGGATTTTGGTGTTTCTTTGACGGACTTATCTGCTGCTGCTTTGCCTTATGAAGAGGTTTGCTTAATTGGATTAAAGTTGGATTTTTTGTCAAATAGGTTACCATTGAGAGGGATTTCTAGTTCTTTTTAATAATGGGGTTCAAGTGAAGTTACCCTTTGTGGAGTTTTTATTATCATTCGCCATTAGTTTTGATGTCAAGTAGTAAAAAGTGGGTTTTTCTATTTATGAACTGGATTGTAATTTGTTTATACCCTTGGAATTGAAAGCAATTGAAGGATTTCTCTTTGTTTAATAGGGAGTCTACGTGAATTATTAGTTTTAGTAGAAAAGTTTTGATTGGTATATATTAGTTTTGATGTCAAATTCTAAGTGGGTTTGCTTTCTGATAATGTTCCATTTAATGTAAATGGTTATTGCCACGTTCTGTACATCACTTTGTTTGTTACTTACTGGGTTTTTATGGTGTATTTTTTTAGGCCCTCTCAAATGGGAAGCCAACTGTTGTGGAGTTCTATGCAGATTGGTGTGAAGTATGTAGAGAGTTAGCTCCAGATGTCTACAAAGTAGAGCAGCAGTACAAGTAACAGCCTTGATCAAGCTTTGGTTAACTATATGATATTTGAGTTATCTCCTTATACTATCTTAGTGATTCTGTCGTCTCCTGTTGATTTAATTGTGCCTGCTTAATGCCACTTGCCTTTTAGGGACCGTGTGAATTTTGTTTTGCTGAACGTTGATAATACCAAGTGGGAGCAAGAGCTTGATGAGTTTGGTGTTGAGGGTATTCCACACTTTGCATTCCTGGATAGAAAGGGGAATGAAGAGGGTAATGTAGTTGGCAGGCTTCCAGGGAAGTACCTACTTGAGAATGTTGAAGCTCTTGCACGCGGGGAAGCATCCATACCTCATGCCCGAGTTGTTGGACAATATTCAAGTGCAGAAAAGAGGAAGGTGCGATCGGTTGTTGATCCTAGAAGCCATGGGTAGATATACAAGACTAGTCAATTTTTCACCTGAAATTCATGCCCGAGGTTAGTTCTATACAACATTGTAATGCTTTCTCATCTGTATCTAATTCCACACAAGTTTATAGCGTTAGGAGAGTGCACATCATTTTGGGATTCATTCGAATTCATGTACATGAAGTGTGACTTTGGCTCCACAACTTGAGAGTGTGCATCATTTTTGGAATTCATTCAAATTCATGTACATAAAATTCTTTCATGGAAAGGTGTTCATGAGGTAATTTCGATAACAATTCTAATCAATTTGATAATCATGATAATCAGGTAGCTTGATAATGCTGCCACATAATAATCTGATTGCACCATTCTGGTAGCAAGGAACATCGACTTTCATCTACCATTTCACTCTCATCAACCAGGACTTCCAATTTTAAGGGAAATTAGCTCCACACTTCCTTTCTGAAGTGATGTTTTATACGTTTGGTTTTTTTTCAATCTTGGATTGCCTTCTATAAACTGTTTTAGATTTATCTTCCATAGGTCTGCTGTGATATAATTAAATCATCGCATGATGTTGGTTTCTCCACTCAATATATCATTCATAGGTGGAACGAAGATGGAATGTTCTATTTTGCAAATGATCCATATGAAAGAGTTTCCATGATGTAGTGGTTTCTAGTTTAGTCATGACTAGATTGTGCTCAGGATCTAATACGTGATGATCTTTTGCAGGTTGAATCTCCCACTCCAAGTTTGACTTTCACCTGCTGTTCATTTTATCTATAGGGGTCACATTCTGGATATATATATTTTTTAATTTCTACAGGTTAGGTTTGCTTCTCAATTGTAGAATTATGGGGGAAGAAGAAACTTCTTTATAGCCTGCAAAACCCATGCACAAATCCTGAATAATAATGCTGCTGATGTGGTTTTGTAAATGGTACTTTCATTTCCCTTTCAGATCCTCATAAGACAGCACTCCTGGTATGTTCACAACACTCCTGATATGTTTTATAAGTGACTGTATGACAATGCGTTTAAAAGTATGTTTAAAAAAATATTTTTTATTTTTTTTGGTGTTTTTAAATCATTTTAATATGCTAATGTTAAAAGTGATTTTTTTAAAATAATAATTATATTATTTTGATGTATTTTTGATCGAAAAACACTTTGAGAAACAACAACAACCACTCTAAAGCATACTCTAAGTGGTGATTTCATTTCCTTGGACCTTTGGATCCATGCAAGCATAGTTGATAAACTTGCATGGAGGGTTGACATGGAGACTTGCCTGGGTTCGGTTTCTAGTTGAATCAGACTCATTATTAACCTTATAAATCCTAGTGTCTAGTTGTATCCGACTAGTTATTAACCCTATCCGACTAGTGATTTAATTAGGTCAACAATGAATAACTTTCTTAAGGACATAATATGGTTTTAATAAAAATGATTTAAATGGTAACACAGAGTCATTCTCAATATTAGTTATGCATGAAAATGACGACTCTTTGAAATTTCATATAGATTTACACTCAAATTAGTAGTCTTATAACACTTGAAAACAAGGTTGTTAATTTTGTTTTGTTTTGGCCGAAATGATTGAAACGTTTTGTACAAATTAAAAAAAAAAGACAAAACAACATTGTTTTTATCTAGTTTAAATTCTGGCACATTTCAAATTTTTCTGCCAAATACCGCCGGAATGTTCTGGTTTCGTTTTGCCTATTCTGTTTTGGTCAAAAACAATTTAAAAAAAATAATGAATAATTTTACAATATCAATTATCTCTTAATCTCACTGTTAGATTGAAATGAAATTTTACGAGAAGTCTCTTGATATATTTATATATATTATATTAACATTTCAGAGCAATCAGAGAATGTAATGACCTTGCGGGATTGATGATGATATTTTTGTAATATTATACATGTTCATAATTTTGTTCAGAAAAATCATTTTATTGTGTCTTTTTTAGATTAAATTGCACAATTCTAAATAATTTATTTTTGAATTTGAACTAATTTTTTTTTAATTAATATATACACATGCACACGCACACACACATAAATAGTACAACTTCAAAATGACGTGCTGAAATGTTTTGAAACTGAAATATTTTGTTCTAATTGAAAAAATAAAGCAGAAACCAAAATGAAATGAAATTGACAATCTTGCTTGAAAACATTTAGCCTCCATTTGTTTACTTCCGTCCCTTCCTTAGTAGCTTGTATATTAAGTTTAGGAATCGTGATTCGCTGCTAGTAAAATTAAATTCAAACTATTTTATTAAAAGAGTTTGAACGTCACTACTGTTTTTTGTACATGATAAAATATTCTAAACTTTTAATATACAAATTAAACTTTATAAGTGATGATGGTTTGTGAACTATAATATATCTAGTTAAAGATTGAAACAACTTTATTGTAATCCTCACAAATTCATTAAGGATGAACCGAGATTATGACCTCAAAATTTGGAAGTTCATGGACAATTATACCATTAAAATAATCATGCAAGGGTGATCCAAGTCCTAGAAGGAATTCTATTGAAAAATATAATGGTGTTTGGTAAAGTTATGATTGATTGATGATGCTTGTCTAGGTTTATTAAAATTATAAATGGATAGTTATGATTCTAGGATCAAACCTTGTTGACTCCATTCAATTTTGTTTATATGTGTTTGTTGACTCCATTCAATTTTGTTTATTCTATTTTGTGCTCATTGTTTTTTTCAAGGCATCATGATATTCTTAGAACAAAATCTAAATATTATTTTCTTCTTTTTTACCGTCTAATTAAAATAAAACTAACTCTTTAATCTTTAGTTGATGTTATATCTAGACGTGTTAGTTTATCTAAAACACGTTGCATCAACTCAACATAACATTTCATTTTTCCGCAAAAAAAGAATCCATTTACATCACCTTAACAATATTTCTTGCAAAGAAAAAAACATGAACCCGCAGCGAAACAAGGTACCGAGTTACTGCTAAAGATAAAAAGCTTGCTAATCGATGGAATGTTTGGGCCAAACCATACTAAGCTATTTGCTGTAATAACATCATGGGCGAAGAAAAATTCAGTCCATGTTTATACTGAACATATGCAGAATGTATTTAGTATTGAATTGTATATCTTCTGTTTCAACATTGCCAATATTAATAGTAGGCAAAGCGTATAGTTTATGCAATATATATATATATAGTAATGGAGTGATAGAAAACTGCAAGAGTACCTAAATTGTTTCCGCAAAAAGGATTCGAAGCTAAGCACCCAAAAGAACACAGTTCTGTCAACGAACTACATTGTCCAACAAGCTGTTTTTTGAAGGTGAGCTGTGTTCACTCAGCCATGTATCCTGCACAGAAACCAGGGAGATATCCTTAGTCTCTTCCAATGAAGTCAAACTATCTGTTCTCTGCGGAGGAAGTAATTTCCCACTAGCTATCCCTGCCAAGCTACCGATAGAGACGCTCAGTGATTTCTGACTTCCATATTCCGAGGAGCAGGATGAAGTTGACGGCGATGCCATGTACATGGTTGGAATCCATGCACTGAGCATAATCTGATCTAGCTCTTCTGCCACTTCCATCATGGTAGGCCTCATATCCCTATGAAAAGCAAGGCATCTAAATGCAAGCTCGGCCACGGTATGAATAGATGTTAAGGTCCAAGCATCTCTGTTTGGGTCAAGATATGGATCGATTATCTCATCCACGCAACCTCTTCCGATCCTATCAACGGCAAGTGCAGCCAGATTAACCTCGCTGTAGGAGCGAGAAAAATCAACTACTTTCAGTGCAGTTATGATCTCTACGAGAACGACTCCGAAACTGTAGACATCACTTTTATCAGAAAGATGGAAATATTGATGGTATTGAGGATCCAGATAGCCTGGAGTTCCTTGCGGGGCTGTCGATATGTGAGATGATTCGACCATGCCAAGTCTGGAAAGACCGAAATCAGCGACCTTTGATCTATAGTTGTAATCCAAGAGTATGTTGCTGGATTTTATGTCTCGGTGGTAAATCGGCGGATTCATGGCTGAATGGAGATAGGCAATGGCCTTAGCAGTTTCTGTCGCAACGGTGAGTCTAATTGTCCACGGGAGGCCGGTGCCCCTCTCGCGTTGTAGATGCTGACACAAAGTTCCATTAGGCATGAATTCATAGACTAGGATTGGTTCACCCTCCTCTATGCAACAACCTAAAAGACGAACCAGATTCGGATGGCTCACTGATGAAAGGAGCTTTATTTCATTCATGACTTGATCAATGCTGTTAGTATCCCTATGTCTGAGCTTCTTTATGGCAACCAAATCATCACTGTGGAGTTTTCCAGCATAAACTGTACCATACGCTCCGGTTCCTAGCCTCTGCTTTTCAGAGAAGCCATTAGTGGCCTTCTCGATTTCTTTATATTGAAAAAACGGTACACTAGAGTTGCCTGCAGCTTCACATAGAAGGCGCTTTGCACTCGACTGATTTCGTAGAGAAGTGGACTTACGCCGGACATAGTACCAGAGAAGAGCCATACAAACCATTAACAAAGCTCCGGCAATAAGCCCTGAAAAATGGGGAAAGATGGAGCTGTTACTGCAAAGACTGCAGCAGAAAACACATAGATCGAATAGCATTTTGAATAATTACCATCAAAATACCTTCAACTAGCAAGAACATAAGAAAACAAAATGTTCTCAAGAGTTTAGAGACCTCAGCAGTTTCTTCAGCTCCATGCAATAATGCAGAAATACCATCGCGTTTTATGAATTTCAAGAGCAGATAAACAAAAAAGATAAATCATGGCTGCCGCCACCATTACGGTATAAAAACTTTACCTCCAACAAGAACAGCTACTCTAGTAGTTCCTCCACAGCGGCCAGACATGTACTTTGAAACATTGCACTTAGAAACTGGAAAGCATAAGAAAGAAGGGTTAGCAAAAATGCATGTTCTAACAATACAAGGCTATAAGTTCGATTGTGAATACCAGGAAGCAAGCTGGCTCTCAATTTACCAAGCTTCATTTCATAATTACTTTGTGTTGTATTTGAGTTGCTAGAGATTGATATAAAATCATCATGAAAATCTAAACTTTAGACTAAAATGGTTATTTAACATAATATTAGAGTAAATAGAGAAGTGACTAAAAAAATAATATAAATTATAGATAGAATTTTTAAAACATTAGTCTTTCTAACTTCTAGTAGTCAATAACTAAACAAATTCTTTATCCATCCATAAAATACCTAAATGTCAAATTAAAAAGGTATTAGAAAGTGTGGTACAATTATTTTTCAAAATATTTTCTACTTGAAAATATATTAAAATAATATTATTTTTTTATTTTTAAAAATTATTTTAATTATAAGATGTTGAAATGTCAAATTCAAGAGATATTAAAAAATATGATAGCGGTTGTTTTTTAAAATATTTTTTTATCTGAAAATATATCAAAACAATATTTTAAAAAATATATTCTAAATATCAATACATCAAAACAAAATAATTTTAAACAAAAAAAATCCAACATTCAGGGAAACTTCGTTAAGACAGCACGTAAGAATAGGCAAAATAGATACAATGCATAGGGGTACTGGGTTTATGGAGTTCAAAAAATTCGCAAATAGATGATAATATAAAACTTTTGTCCTGAGAGAATTCCATGGAAACAGGCATTCGGATTAAAGCTTGCTTGCAACCTTGCCTTTCTTGAACATGGAAAATGGACAAAAAAATACAATCATTGGGAAAAGTAAGAACAAACCCATATGCTTTTCCAGGTCAAAAACAGCAGCCCCAGTAGGGTCGCAATGGATCAGATCAAATAATTTTACCTATCAGATTCCTGACAATCAGTAGAATGCTTGGACTTCCATGGTTGGTGAGGTTTAAAGTCAAAACAACATGGTGAACTTCCAAGACAGCAATGTGCTAGGGCTACAATCACGGGCAATGATTCTGGCCGACAGTGTTTGGATAGGATGTAAGAGAACGGTGAAAGAGCACCTGGGCTTTCACACCGAACAGTCTCATGAGTTGGTGGGGTTTTATGACAACTGAGGATAGAATGGATTGAGGTGAAGGATATTTGTCCAAATTCTTACCCCTCCTGTCAACCTAAGCTAACTATGTCACTCCATTTCCAGGGTTTGAGAATTGCTCCAATTTGGGGTTTGGGACTACGGTTCTTGAATAGTATGCCGATACATAATTTGAAATTTTTTTTACAGCTTCTGCATTGTGTTCATGTGCAATGATCTAAAATAACCAGAATTTTACTTATTTAATTTAAATCTATAAAAAATATAATGTACCTAAAACTATAGCACTCAACCAATTATCACGAGAATTATGTCAAGGTGCTTTATTTTGGTGTAAATTTGCTAGCTAATTTAATACAAAATAAATAAACAATATAGTAAAAGTCAAGCCGTTAAATTTGCTACCACTTTCATGATCCTTGTTATGAGCACATCATTATCAACATCCTTGATCACACAAATGTAAGAGGTTTATTAGACCAATGTGCCCCTAAAAAATCAATTTTTTTCCATTAAACCCCTCAATCACAGGTCAAGACTTCCACGAGGGTGCTAGTCCCACATTAAGGTGTCGTCCTCCAATTGGCCATCTCACAACCCCACTTGTCCCCAGTCAAGTCCCACCAAAAAATAAAACCAAACCAAATTGTACACTACTTGTAAACAAACAGGAATAAATAACAAATATAACGCCAGGTTGACTTACCTCTCCGGCAACCATTCCCGGCCGCAAACCCATCTCCGGCGAACCCATCAGTGCAATGACACCTGAATCCAAAACTCCGATCCCTGAGCTTAACTTGAGTACAGGTCGCATCATTTGAGCAGTGATTTTTATCAGCACAAGGACCGCTAAGCCACCATTCCAATTTAACTCTTTCAATCTGGAAAGAAACAACCGAACTCTCCCACCCAAAAACAAGCGAAGAGAAAACAGACTTGCACTGAGTTGAAATCATACTATGATAATCAAAAGTATCAGAATCTCCGGGCATTGGAGAGTAGCAATTCAAGTCGTGATTTTTATCACCGCAATTTGTTAAATTCAAGTCTCTTCGTAATGAACTTGTTGAAATAACACAACTACTTGAAAACTTGTGACTGCTGTTACATTTTTGAAGTAAGAAACTGTTACTCGAAGAAGGACTAAAGTTTTGACCAAAAAGTGGCCTGATTGTTTCAATAGAACGATCACACTCTGCTGGAATATTGATCAAGATACCATTTGGGGTTATGTTCTGGACTTGAAATTCACCGATTTTGACGTCACCAACTGTTTGGTTGCATTGTAAAATGATGGGGCATCCATTTGAGAAGCCGAAAGGGTATGGGACAACATTAGCATGTTTCCCAGTTCCACAAGAAGATGTACAATTGCTGCTGTTGAACTTCTGAGCTCTAGTTGTAGTACTTGTGGCGGCAATAAAAACTGTGATGATGGCGATGAAAAGAACGAAACTTTCTTGTTGAAGACTCATTTTTGTTACCTTGCTGCAAAAACCCACAAAAGATCACCAATTAAGCTACAAAGATCGAGCTTGATCATAAAGAAAATCGAAGACAGAAAGACATCAAGGATCCAATCTTTTCAGTTGTTGGCTCCTAAGTAGTTGCTATAGGGACAGAAATTTGTGAAAAATCAATAAAGTATTGATTGAAAGCAAGAGGTTCATTTATGGTTTTATTTCTTTTTAAAATTTTGGTTTTGTGGGCTGGTCAAAGAATAATCAATGAATGAGCTTACCTTAGCCTTGTTTTCCTCTCGCCTTCTTCAATGCCTGCCTGCAGGCTGCAGCAGCAACAGCAATTGCCTTAATATTTCCAATTCAAGCTTTCTTTAAACTGCTTCTTGCTGTTTATGGACTGAAACAAAAACTATTTTTTTGGATTTCTCATATTTCTTTTGGGTTTTAAGCAAACACCCCAATTAAAAAAATACAAAAATGACAAGTCTTTACGTGTTGACTAGAAGGCCAATGTGTTTGAAACCTATATGTACCAAAATACCATTGAATTGGGCACTAATTTACACAGGGAAGGATGAGAAATTGGGAATGGTACCAGTCAGCAAGCATTTATAGAAGTATCTTGACTTGAGAAAAGTTTATGTAGACAGCATGCAGCCATTTTTATTATTTGATAATGTGATTCGATGAAGTTCTGCGTAGTAGGGTACCGCCACCCGTTTAAGCTATTTTTTCATTTTATTGTGATAACTTTTTATATTTGTGATTTGATCAAAGTTATTTTTTAAAAATTATTTTAAATGGTGGTTGGTAGAGATAAAACATGTATTTGATTTAAAATGCGGTTGAAGTTGTTTAATATCATTTATGTTTGGTTAAAATTATGATATTCTTCAATTTTATATGAATTTAGATATTCATATTTATTTGGATAACTAGAGTAAACAACTAAATACTTCCATGCAATTACTAATTATTATATAAAGTAATCACAATTACACATCACAAAGAATTATAATTCAATTTATTACAATTTAAATTTCAATAAAAATATTTTCTAATGGCTTTGAAAAAATAATATTTGGATTATCTATGTTTTCAAAAAATTCTTGTATCATGTGTGTTACCTTCTCGTTGAACCCATGAAATGTGGTATATATCTTAGGTTCATCATGACTTCTTGCAATTTAGTATAAGATTCGGGATTGAATGGTTTGATTATTTCAATTGTCAACTAGCATATAACCTCGAGAACTTCATTGAAATATATGCTTATGGTTTTACCATAATGTTGAATTCTTTTAACTTCTTTATTAAAAGCACATAATGCTAAAGTATAAAAAACATGTTGACCTTTTCAATAACATTTATCCTTTTTGAGAGATTCAATCTATAGTGTATTTCTAAATCAAGACAAAGACTTCGAAGCTTATTTGCATTCATCCTAAATATATTTACCCAACATATCCAATGTCTACTTAAAATTTTACTCAACCAATTCGTTCCTGTGTTATACAAAACCATACATGGTTCCTTATAAATACAATTATTATAATACATAACAAGTGCACTAATTGTGCACAATAATGGTTTACAATGATCAAAACCCAGGTCAAAATATGATCTCAATAAGGCATGATTGTTTTAGGCTAAGTGATAAGAATGATGAATTTGCATTAGTTAAAAACAAATAAGGAGAAATGCGTTAAAAACTCATAAATGTTGTGTCATAATTTGTAGAATCAACGATTCGCGCTAAAAACACAACTAGGTCCAATAATGATTTTTAATAAATGTTTCATCTAAATAAAGATCATAAAGATTTTTTTAAAAAAAAGTCCTATGAAAAAGCAGAAGTGTGCGAATATAATGGCCTAACACACCTAGGCCTATTAAAAAAGCATATGTTTGTGCACTTGGACCTTATATTTTTTTAAAAGGGTTGATCACTTGTCGTATGCTCCTTCGATAAAAAAAAAATGGGTGACACATTGTTTGTCTGCCCAGAATCTAGCCATCATGATGGTGGTAGAAAAATCACACATGAGTATTTTTTTTCCAATTTTTTTTCAATCCATTTTAACCAATAAAAACCTTATAAAGCCCCCATAACACCTAGAACCCAATTAATCAACCTAAGAAAATCCAAAATAGCCCTAAAAGTAAATTCAAATATGATTAGATTTTTCTTTCATAACCTTTTTTATACTTTTTAGGCAATATTAAGGTTTAGAACAACCGTTATTCAACTATTTTTATCAAATAAAATTTTTGGATACCAATATCAACCAATTTTGTGTTCAAAATATATAAGAACGATGACTCTCTCTCTCTCTCTCTATATTGTAATCTGATGAAGATTTCTCTCTCCTTCTAAAACCAGAGAATTAAAAATAATATAAATGAGGTTGTGTGCCGAATTTGAATTTAGAAAAACATAAAGAGCCAAAAGTATAAATTTATAAACGAAAGGCTTAAAGTGTATTTTAATGTCAATTTTAAATACACGATCCATTTTCAGCGCTTTTTTTAAGTTGGTCCCCTTTCTTTCAATTATATCCCTAACCAATAAATCTAAAGGAGTTGGGTGTTAATTCTGAAACCAAAGGACACAAAAAAAAAAAGTTACGGACCTAAGAAAAAAAATGTTATTGCTCTTGTTTATAAAGCTTTGTGAGTGATTGAACAATTATTAACATTGCTAAAAAAAACCCTTATGTTTTAGTTGTTTATAGAATATTGATGGTTGTATAATTTATAGTCAAATATCCATATTTTTTTTTTAGCTATAACTAGTTTATTGGGTTATGTTATGCTATAGGTCGAATTAAAAAAAATGAATATAAAAAATGTTTAGGCAATAGGGAACTATTTAGCATTGTTACTAAATTTGATCTAACGGGTCAATCTTGAAATCTATCGTCTTGTTTTTTTTGTCTAACTTGAGTTTAAAATTAAATACAGTGAGAGTTGACTTGACATAATCCAATCAACTTAGCATGTCTAAAGACAGTCATTATAACTTGTGAAAAGCATGATTTGATTTTTATAAAAAAATAATAATCAATATGATATATTTTTTAATATTATGTTGGTGATATATTTTATTCACGTAGGTTTTGTAGCTTAAATCGTCATACTCATGACTCAGGTCAAGAATTCCATTAAGTTTAATAAGTTTTTTTTTCAATGTTTTTTTACTTAATTATACAATAACAAAAATAAATATTTGCAAAATCAAGTACAAATAAAATATTGGAACATTTGTATGAGACTATGATAGCCTTGTAAAAAGAAAATTAAAATAAATGATAATGTCGAGTTCAAAATCAACCAAGTATTAAAAACTAAAATGGGGGGAATCAATATAGACCAAAAAAAGAAGAAATGAAAAGAGATAAAGAGAGCGAAAGACCTTTGTTATTACTTATATGAATAGTAAAGAAGTTAATGATATTCCGATTTATTTTAGTATATTAGTAGATCTTTCACCCACGCTACACTTCTGGTCATGTTAGATTTTTCTTGAACATAAAAATTATTTAGGAGTTGCTAATGTTTTTTTCTAGAAGAAACATAACTCTCAATAAAAATAAAAATAAAATACTATAAGACTAAAATAACCTAATAAAAAACATAACTCTCAATCAAAGACATCATTAAATGGTGAAATAGGGAAAAAGTAAGTATAAAATAAAATAAGTCAATTTGCTTAAACCGTTAAACTCATGACCTAAGTCATAAGATGAAAACAACCGAGTAAAAAGAATCAAGTGTTGGAGGACTCATAACTCGGGTCATAAAATCGAGATAACTTCGTAAAAAAATTAAAAAAGATAATCTGATTTAATCAAGGTTAAAATACCAAAACCTGCAATTTTAAATGTGAGACTAAGATATCCATATAAAAAGCAAATCAAAAAAGATTATGAAACTCAATTATTAATTAACTCTGTGTTAAATGATGAAATTAAAAAAATCAAATAAAAAAGAACAAAAAACAACTTGAGTTACCCGGGTTAGCCTACTAAGCACTATTTTGAGGTCATGAGGCCGAAATAACATAATAAAAAGTAAACAAAAAAATAATAGGATAAAATTCTCAATCAATTCAATATTAAATGATGAAAATAAAAATTAATTAATTAAGAAAATTGAAAGGATAATTAGGTTAACCCGTTAACCCACGATCCGTGTCATGAAAGTATGATAATTTAATATAAAAAATATGATATTAAAAAAAATATTGATTGAATAATAAAAGAGAAGCATATTATAATAAATTGTAATTTGTGGAAAAGTAGAGTAAAACCCGGGCTAGTTTATACTTAATAGAATTTGCAATCAAACCGTCAAATAAGGATAAAAGTCTAATCCTATAATTACGTCACACGCATATATTGACAATGAAAAACCGCGTGCTAGTCCTATCCGTTGCCGTATGCTTCAAACGACTGGTCATATATTAAGGTGATCAAATATCGCAAATTTATCAGTGCGCGCGCGCTACTCTCTCAATGCAATTTCATGGCAGAAAAGTAGATTTTTGTAGCTGTGTTTTTTAAATATTTTTGAAAAAAATTAAATTTTATTTATTTAAAATTAATTTGTTTTTGGTTTTTTATATCATTTTCATGTGCTGATGTCAAAAATAATTTTTAAAAAATAAAAAATATTATTTTGATGTATTTCTGAATAAAATACACTTTTAAAAACAACATCAACCACATTTCCAAACGGACAGACTGCAAAGCAAAGTTGCTTGGGTGTTGGGATTAAAGGAGTAGATCCTGGCTTTGTGATAATATTCGATTTTAATCTCGAAATAAAAATAAATAGTTGGAATAGAAGGGACGGATGAAAAAAATACAAATTAATTTAAAAACTTTTCTAAAATTTATTTATTTTTCTTTTTTCTTTTTATTTCATCTTACTAGAAGCACCACTAGACAGCCCAAGTGCTGGAAAATGACAGGAAATGCTATGAGAACTACGTTACAAGAATTAGACTAAACTTTTCATGACTTTTCAATGAGAATTAAATTACTTGCAAGACGGGGTCGTCCTCTGTCGTTTACATTACTACAATATCACATGACCATAATAATAATAATAATTAATATTCTTGAAGATAACATGCGTGAATTTGTCTAATTAATCAATGGGCCCAGTATAGATAGATGTATGGAAGCTGACCTAACTGCAGGTTGACCTGTCCCCAGGGAAAGAGTGGCATGATTTGCACCAGGTTTTAAATAGTTAGTGGTTCTGGTTTAGGACTAATGGAGTGGTCTAGCTATTTTATTATTATTATTATTATTATTATTATTATTATTATTATTATGGAAATTTTGGTTATGCATGCTTTGTCTAAATCAAAGGAAAGACAAGGGGGGGTCATGTGGTTGGAAAATCATCTGCATATATGGACTTAAATCACCTCTTCATTAATGTTCCACGAACCAATCTCTTACTCTATCTGCGGAGGAGACCGCTAACACCAGCCACTGTGCGGCCCTTGACTCAGTGCATGCTCTCTATATTTTCTTGACTCAGTGCATTCTCTCCCTCTCCCTCTCTCTCTCTCGCTCTCTTTCCCGTTCCCACAGCACCATTCAACATGTTTGAGTATAAATATAAATGATGTGTGTTATAATATAACGCAGGAAACCTCCATTGATGAGACGTCAAGAAGGCCACAAAATATGTGCTAGTTTTAAGCTTTGCTTACACTGCCATTGGCCTCGAAATACGTAGAAATGGTCATATTGATCTCGTTTCTTTTCAGTTTATATGACCAAAACATTTTATATCAGTTAAAAAAACAAGATAAAACAGTGTAGTTTTTACTTTGTTTAAAATTTCAGTTTGTTCTGAAAATTTCATCTAAATTTCAACCGAAATGTTTTGGTCTCGTTCCGCCCATTCTGTTTTGGCCAAATAGTATTTTTTTGAAATAATAAATAATTTTACAATATCAATCATATCTCTTAATCCGACCGTTATAGTGAGATGAAATTTTACAAGGAATCTATTGAAATATTTATATATATTATGTTAAAATTTTAGAGTAATCAAAGAATGTAATGACCTTGCGAGATTGATGATGACATTCTCGTAACATTATACATGTTCATAATTTTGTTCAGAAAAATCATTTTATTATGTTTTTTTAAGATTAAATTGTACAATTATAAATAATTTTATATTTCGATTTGAATTAAAAAAAATTAATATATTTAATTATATATATATACATAACAGTATAACCTCGAAACAGAGCATTGAAATGGTTCAAAATCAAAACATTGCATTCCAATTAAAATAATAAAATAACAATCAAAATAGAATTGACAACTTTAATTCTATCACGCAGAAAAGCTTCTTTTGAGATACATATGGTTGGTGGATGGATGAAGCAACACCATTTACCAAAGTTTTGTGCTGGCTACGAGGCAGGGAGACATAGTTTAGTACTTTAGTTGCTGTACAAAATGTACTTGCAAATTTCGTAGCAGGATGTTTAGTTGACTTTGACGGGGTGTGTGTTTCTCGAACAAGTTGATCCTGGTAAATCTTCAAACATTATTTGATTAAGTACTAGAAGCCAGATGCTGTAGTATTCTGATCTGGCCATGAAAAGATACATATAGTTCAGAAGATGAACTGTTATATATTTATTTTTATTTTTTACTTTTGGTTATGTGATTTTAAAGTAAAGAGATACGTCAATCAGTTAATGCATCTCCTGATGAACAATACGAAAACTATAGAGATTTTATTATTATTTTTTATTATTATTCTCTGCCAATCCATGCGATGATGTTTCTGTAAAAATAAATTTAAAATAAAAATATTTAGTTTTTTAGGTTATCATATTAAAACTATTCAAAATATATTAAAAACATTGATTTTTTCATGTAAAAAAAACAATTTAAAAATATTATTGAGCTAAACAAACAAGCACATAGCTACAGCTATGGCTGCTCAATGAGCGGACAACTTGACATTGTTAAAAATTGAAGAATCACTTACGGCAACATTAATAATTATAATGTCAACTGTCTACACAGAGTGAATGGAAATATTAAATGTTTGTCAATGTATTCTAAAAATATTTTTTGAAATAATATAAAAAAAAGAGTTTCTTTTTTTTTTAAATAAACCGAATTTATTCCGAATAAGATGGTCGTAATTATTAATTAGTCAAAGATAGAATGCATCTAGCCCATTTTTCCCATGTATTAATTTTATCCTATGCTTATCCCATCATTCATTCCTGAATTGTCCTTAGAACCGAGAAAAAAAAGAAATATGGAAAATTAATCCATGCCGGTGTGTTTTTCTACACAAAAAAATTGTTTGACCATATGGTTGGCTATGACCAAATGAATTTTAAATTCAACATTTTATAACTAATTAATCAGTTGTTTCACATTTTCATCATTTCTTAAAATATTCCACCGACTTATCGTCTATACTATACATACCCTTTATGCTACATACACAGAAGTCACCATACCTTTCGTTGAAGGGTATAGTTAAGGTTCTGTTTGGCAAAAGCTTTATTTATTTATTTTTAATTTATTTTTTTATATTTTTAGATTTATAAAAAAAATTAAAAATTAAAAATTATTTTACTATATTTATAAATAAAAATAATTTTCAAAAATAATTTTAACTATAGTCTCAGGTGAGGGCATGCTTCTCTTTCAAAAGAAAAGGAATAAATAAGAGGCCTAAAAGCCCAACAAGCCCAAATATATTTAGGCAGATATGAATATGAGGCCCGCAAGACGAAGCCCGTCAGAAGCAAGCTGGAAGGTGTGCATGACATGATGTTACATCTTAAACCTTAAAACCCTAAGACTAGAGAGAAACCTCAAAACTGGGTTTCAAAACCGAAGACAAGTTATACAAAATGTCGGACAGAGAGGATTCGGAATCGGACGCACCTGAGGAATTTACTGCAGTGCAGGTTCCAAAATCTATCCCTTTTATTTCTCAATTTTATGCTCTACTCAAAAGTATTTTCTTTTTTGATGTTTGTTACGTTTACAGGGAATACAACAAGATGAAGAGATAAGAAGAGTTCAGAAAGAAAGTAAGGCAAGGTAATTACGTTGCTCTCTGTACAACCGTATCGATTTTTGGCAAACCAGACCCTCAAAAGAAATTTGTTTTCTTGATTGAGCTTATTATTTTTTGCCCCTTTATTTTTAATTTTTGTTTGATTTGATTCTAAATAGTGTTTCTAGTTATTTGGATAATGGGTTGGAACTATAAAAGGGGTGGTGACATTTACTTGAAATTTTGCGCTGGTTGAATTATTTATTGTGAATAACTTCGTCAGGGAAACTTCACTAGTTAAATCCATTGATGTTTTTAATCTATGACATTTACTTGGCAAGTAGACTCATTTTAGGATAAACATTATAAATTGATGAAATGTTGTGGATTTGATAGTCAAATTTTGAAGTTTTAAAGTTACTCTGTTCTTCTTAAGTTATGGTGTTCAGAATCGGCTGAGAGAAGCAATGGATGGTGCGAAACATAGAAGTCCTTGGGAGAAAAATAATGATACTAATGAAATACTATTTACTTAGCAGAACATGAAATGCTCTTCTTTTAACGCGTTCTCCTTTGATTTGCCAAATTGCTTCCTGAATTGACTTCCTCTATTAAAG
Source organism: Salix arbutifolia (assembly GCA_025169955.1). NCBI lineage: Eukaryota > Viridiplantae > Streptophyta > Magnoliopsida > Malpighiales > Salicaceae > Salix > Salix arbutifolia. The sequence continues at coordinate 2,629,635 of CM045908.1, forward strand.
TTTTACAGTTTGCTTCAGGCTTCTCTTTCTTGGCTGCCCATACTTTCTTGCTGTCCTTAGGATGTCTGGATTTCTAGTTGGTCTGTGTTATGTTTCTAATACTCTTTGTTTCTATATGGCCCTTTAAATCCTAACAACAATTCGTGGATCAAGGTGTTTGTTTAGCTAGAGAGTTCTTTTTTGTTAATAAATTAGGAGCTGACTATGGCAACTTTGCTCGGGTAGTCTTCTGAACTGCTTTTGATGTGGGATGCAGTCCATTTTGAGTTTCCCAGGGAACACTGAGCTTTAGATTAAGTTATTGATGTATGGATAGTGAGGATTACTGCTGCAACTCTGCTATTCTAGTTATGCAACCCACAAGGATCGCTATATTAATCTAGTTGACGGATTTATAATGACTTGCCCATTCAGCTCTTGTTAAGTGTCATGCAAGCCTTGGGTTTGGCTAGGAGGCCTTGTTGATGTTTAACCTTGAAAAATAGAGGCATTCTCTTTATCAAGGTGGACATTGCAGGAAATTTTTCTTGGAGGTAGCACTAAATTTTAATTTGGTAAAGTGAGTATGGTTTGAAGCCTGAGAAAACACTGGCTAGGGAAGTTAGAGTTCAAAAAACCACAGTGCACAAATCACATGTGCCTCCACTTCATAAACTGGGATATACTGGACAAAAAGGTAAAACTTTTTAACTCTGGGCATGCATGCGCAGAAGCCATCTATACATCATATACTGAAGAAGAACTAATTTAGGTCAGCCGCAATTAAAAAATCAGCAGAATCGGAAGTCTTTTACAAAATAGCGGGGAATGTTATCCTATGCTAGGAAATGCAACATGCATGGAACATTAGCTTTTTTTCATCTTTTTAACTTTTTTTAAGGCCGCAAAAACTATATTACTCCTTGATTCAATATTGTTGGTTTGGTTCACCTTTTGCTTTTCCCATATAGTTTTTCCCTGTTGAAAGCCAAATCTAGATATAGTTATATACTTCTTGAAAAGTCGATTCTACTGTTCTTTCATTTCTGTTTAGTTTGATGTTAGCATTTTGTTTGATTCTACTGTTCTTTCATTTCTGTTTAGTTTGATGTTAGCATTTTGTTTTACAAACTTGTTTAACTTTGAATAGAGTTGTTCGTGAGTCTAAAGAAAAGCGCAGACGATTGGCACAGAGGAAAACAGCACAACCACCTAAAGTGAACAAAAGTGTCCTAGATGTGGTGGAACCTGAAATTGAAACAGAAACAGGGAAAGAGTCTCTGGGCTTTGGAGGGATGCTTCCAAGTGATATTGTTCAACTGCTTGCAGCTCGGGAGAAGTACGATAGCCCTCTCTCTCTCTGTCTCTCTATCTTTCAAGAGTGCACACACACAAGCATGCACAATCACATGAATGTGGACAGAGACAGATGTATTCTATCACCATGTACAGGATTCTAACCAAGAGAACTTATGCTGTCTGCAGAAAAGTATTTTTGTCTGATTCTGATGATGAGAAGGCTGAAGAGAAGCGGCTTCGAAAAAAGAAAAAGTGCAGAAGCCTGGGGTGAGGCGTAATTGAAAGCAAACATGGAAATGAAGTTTTTAAAACAAAGTAATAATGTTATTGAATTTTAATTTGCAGGAATGGAACTGTTATTTTGAAAGACATGGCACCTCCTCAATGCATACAAAACTCGCTGGAGTTCTTGAAGAAAAAGAAAATGCAGCTTTCAAGATCATCTTCGGTTTTGAATAACCCTGGCCAAGCACTTCGCCTCATATCTTCTTCTGGCTTGTTCAGTAAGAAATAACAAGCTTGCCAGTCAGTTTTTTGTTTATGTACCCATGCATGGCTGAGCCATTCAAAGCAAGTGTAAGACATTGATAATCAAAAGAGGCGAGTTACTCAACTTCTCGAATCATATTTTCAAGCTACTGCGCCTTAGTAATTCTTACATCACTTTCAACTCTACTGAAACGCATGCAAAATTGAGTCATCTACATTTATCTTCTTCTGACATTTTTGTTATTGTTTGGCACTGTATTTCAAAAATATTTTTGAAAAAAAATCAATTTTTGGTGATTTTAAATTATTTTAATAAAACTCAATATGAGCTGAGTTTTTCGAGTTGGATTAAAAAAGAAAAAGGAAAGTAAAAAGAAACCCAAATGCATTATTGGCACTCATAGGTCTTTTGGTAACCCTTTACTCGAGACCTGATGACAATATGGGGGTGATGAAGCTTCGAGAGCTTATATTGAATTCAGAGAGAAATGTTTTTCAAAGCAAGTCCATTAAACTGCAGTTGCTGAACAATAAGCCGTCTCCTTTGTAAGAAGTCCTTTACTTTGAAGGCTAACAAAAATTTGTTTATTACAACCTTTTATTGCTTCTTATTTTTAGTCATTTCGATAACAAAAATATATTATAGAAATTGACTAAACATGGCACTACAAGACCATCAATTCATAAAATATATTATAGAAATCATAAACATGGTCACAATATCTTAGCTTAGTCATATTGAAGCTTCAATCTGATTTTACTAATGAAAGCAGAAGGTGGGAGTAGATTCATTCTCTTCGTCATGTCTTTCTCTTCGGCTTGGAGGAAGTGTAGTGAATCCAACAATCCAAGCATCAAATTTCATCAATCACACTGCCACGTTCAAGATGAGGAGAAGGCATCATCAGGGTTCAGCCACTTTCGGTGGCTGCTTGTAAATGTAGCCAGAGTCTGGAAAACGCTTTTTACCTTGTTTGACCTCTTATGGTGGCGGATACGTTTCAGGATCACATCTTTGTCCATGGAATGAACTGATGGTTTTAAATGGAGCTGGCTGCTGATGGGACAAGCGGGTGCTTGTTCGTCTTCAACCTCGGGATGATTTTGGTTCGATTTCTCAGTTTCAGAGAAAGATTGCTGGGATTTAGAAATCATGGAAGCCATTGTTTTTGGAAATGGAAAGAGTAGGAATGGGAACTGTGTGGGGTGTCCCATGTCCTATCCATATAAATAACGTGTGAAAGAGAGGTTTCAGTGGGAGCTTTTGTTTTGTTTAGTGGTTTTGTTTATAGCTCAAATCAGTGGGTTTCCATTTATGGTGGTAGTTGGGGTGCGGCGGCGGGGCTACGGCTACCTTCACGGCCAGAAGCTCTACCGGTGAAACCATTCAAGTGCCATTCCATGGGTGTGGTCACATCAGCTTGAATGATGTCATGCATCTTAGATGATAACTCGCGGGCTAATATAAAATTTATTGATACGTAGAAATATGTTTACAAATTAGAGTTAATCGTTTATATCTATCATGAAAATTATTATTGATGTAAAAGAAAAAAAAAATATAATCTGTTAAACAAAATATAAATGATCTAGGTAATTTTTTATTATAAAACTCATATATATATAAGAAAAAACGAATACAATTTCTATATATTTAATAATTTTTTGAAATGTCATGTCATAATCCATGAAACAATGCAATGTCAGCATTTTTTTATATTTTCTTATTAACAATTGATTTTATTTTTTTATTTCCTCTAATGGTCCCTGTGGGCTGACTAAAAAACTGTGGAGTCCATCTTTTCTTCTTTTTTTTCCTGTTTAAAAAACATGTCCTAAAACATTACTCATTCAAGAGTATATAATTCATCGATGCATCACAGTAGTCATCTAAAAAAAAAACAGCTGGTACTGGATGATTGATTCGGGTTGAATTAATTTTTTTAATATAAAAAATATCTAAGAGTTGCAAATATATTTTACAATAAAAGAATAATTATAAACTCAAAATATAATTATTAAATGATATTTCTTTAAAATATTAGTATGATTATATGTTAGTTTTTATTTTTTTTCAAATATTAAAATAACGGTATCTTAGATCGATATGGATTAACCTGTCAATTTTGTAATCCGAATCATGAGACTATAAAAACTCTATAAAAAACAATTTAAAATAAATTATAAGATTAGTTTATCGTTGTGATTATATTCAAGCTATAAATTATTAAATCTTTTTATTTATTGTATCGTAATAACTTCTTTTTATCACTTAATAACTTAATTATTTTTGTCCTAATTATGCTAGTTACTAATGTGATTATACAATTACGGCTCAAAGATACATTTTCACTTTCGAAATTAAAATAAAGATTATTCATTTTGTAATAAATAACTAATTATTAACGGTTAAGTAAATTACAGAAAAAACCCTTATCTTTTCGTAATTTAACTAGCTGCTTAAAAAACTTCCATATTTATCTTTTTGCTAAAAATATAAAATTATCCTGCGGGTCAAATAGTCAATAGATTCTTTACACTTGACATATATAATAATTCACATCAAAAAATTTTATTCTTGTCTTTATTCATTCATTATTTTGTAATTTTTATTTTTATTTTTACAAACAAAAAAAATATTTGTGCTCTTGTCTTCATTCATTTTTTATTTTTTTTACATTTGGTATCTTTATAACTTTATACTTGGATTATTCATCGCTATTTTTTTGTTCTTATCTTCAACCATTCATGCTTGAAATAACATCTAGAAGATCTTTTTTGTAATCCTCTCTCTACAACTTCCAAAATAATCCACTAAGCCTAAAGTCAAATATATTATTTCCCTTATGTTCTTATTTTACTATATATATATAACTAAATTAAAAAAGGATGTTTTTTACAAAACAAATATCATTATTGTAAACTAGTCTTTCATTTTATTAGTTGACAATCATGGAATTTTGTTGATGTTTTAAGTTTTATATAATTTTCACCTTTATATTTTGAAAACGATATTATTGTAACATTACAGGATTTTGGGGTTTATGAATCTTCAAGAAGCTTCTTTATTTACTATAAAGATGTTAATGGTGAGAGTTTTTAATATATTTTCTAAAAAACTAGTTTTTTTCTAGCACCCTCTAGAAAAAAGTTCTAATCGATTAATATTGTGGAGGGAATTGGTTAGAACCCCCCCCCACACACACACACACAAACACAATATTACCTCTTCTTTGGCTTTGTTTATTTTTATATTTTTTTTAAATTATTTTTTTAACATTAGCATACTTAAATGATATAAAAACACATAAAAAATTAATTTAAAACAAAAAATAAAAATCTTTTGTAAAACACAATGCCAAATAAACACTTTAATGAGAACTGAAAATTAAAAGAAATAACATGTTAATCTTCCAAAAAAAAGATCTAGTGTGAGATATTTGTGATCTATGACTTTAAGATTGTGGTAATTGTCTTCTCCATTAAAAGGCAACTCTTTAAGTGTTTTTGCTTTGTATGTATTTCTTGGACTCCTTCCAATTGCTTTGTGGTTTAGTAGGGCTCTCCTTTTTCACTATTGACATATGCCATCTTATATAGTTTTCAAGGTGTGATAATAATATTCGAGATACACTAGAATTAATTGGATTTGATTGTTTTGTGGCTAGAGACTTGGAATTGTATAAGACATGCACTTTCATCTCTTGTTGTGCTTCTTGGAATTTTAAGGTAACAATTGAATTTCCCTAATTTGGTCTTGATAGATATAAGTAAAAAAACTGAAAAAATCAATTAAAATATTATTAAAAACTTTTGGTCTGGATCAAATTTAGTTTAATTTTGGGTTTTTTTAATCATAATTTTAATTTAGTTGTTTTTATAAATAAAATCAAATAAAAAATGATGAACCCCCCACCCCCCATTCTCTTCTTTTCAACAATATCTACTATCTATTGTCAATGTTTTGCTACTTTGAAAATAAAGCTTCATTTTTTTTTTTAAATTTGACAACACAACCCTTACATGATTGATGTGAAATTACTTGCAATTTAGTGGATTTTTTGATTTTTCACGACTTAGTTTGATATTGAAGGTGGTGGTTTTATTCCTAGATTGATTCATTTTTTTAAAAGTTTGTGTGAACTATAAAAACAAAAGGTATTTTTATTAACATTTCAAAAAGGTATTTAACCTTTAGCCTTTTTTTCAGTATCAAATATAATTAAAATAGGTTATTAGAAATCAAACTCAACATCGCGACAAACATTCAACCAATGATAAATAACTTGTTTATTATTTTATTTTAAAAATATTTTTGAAAAAAATTAAAACATTTTTATTTATTGTAAATTATTATTTTTATATTTTTATAATCATTTTAACATGCTGATATCAAAAATATATATATATATATATATATATATATTTTTTTTTTTAAAATAATAATATTTTAATATATTTCTATATAAAAAAAACTTTAAAAACACTATCATATTACTAACTATGAAAGACGAGTAGTGCTTCCCATAATTTATTATTGATATATTTTAAATACAATTTAATGTAAATAAATCACACACCCAATTCGAATGGAATTATATTTCCAACTCCAACTCAGATGAAACCCTAAAATACTCAAGTGAAATAATTTACTTTTACATTTCAAAACTAAACGAGATTACAAAATAATAAATTTGAAAAGTTTTTAATATATTTATAATTAAATTAAGATATTAAAAAGAATTTTCTCTTAAATGGCCTAAATGTATGGGCTGAGTCGATGTCTTTTCTATACAGCCAGACCCAGCCCATCAAACGTAGCTAACTTGCTAGGGTTTTATTATTTCAAATGCTCTCCACAAATATAAAACCACACTCCATAGCCGCTTTCTTCTCATCGCCAGGTTCCTTCATCACTGCTCTCTGGTGGGTCTTCTATCGCTTCAAGAGCTTAGATTTGACTACTACCAATTGGGATTTAATGTATTTGCTATTATATTTGCAGGGTAGAACTCTGAAGAGAGTTGCTTTAAGAGGTTTCAAACATGAGGTATGGCTCAAGATCTCTAGTTGTTTCCTTTTTATTTTGTCCCCTACAAGGGTTATTGTTTTTTTCATGTTTCGGAAGTTAGTTCCTTATCATCTAATTTCGGAAATGTGATATGGAGTAAAGGGTTATATGTTTTTGAAGCATTTTAGTATAATTTGTAAGGTTCTTTTGTTCATCTACATGTTAAAACTGGGAAATATGTCTGGTTAATCTTTGATGATTCCTTTGGATTTATATAATAAGTTGAAGTTTTGATTGAACTTGGTCCTGATTTGCTTTTACTTGACTGATTTCTTGAATATGAAGTCTAAACAAAAAATAAAAACTCACCAAAGCTACTGTAGAAATTGGTTGAGTTTTTTTGGTTATTTACAATGAATACTGTTAGTGAAACAAGTTAGGAGCTATAAATGTCAAGCCTGTGATGCCAGATATCAAGAGAAGTTAAATTAAATTAAGTTGTGTTCCTTTTTCCCTGAAGATGCTTCTTAAGGAAGCGAACGGAATTTTGTGAGTTTAACAGTACAGAAGTAAGCCCATTAGCCTAAAGCTTCCTGAAACATCCTATGTTGAGCTAAGAAGTGACTGGTGTTACACATTATGATACAAGTGTTTTATGCTTTGTCTACTGCAGTAAGCTTTCAGGGGATACAATCCGTGAAGCTGTTACAACTATCAAAACTGGTGTGACTGAGAAGCCTCGCAAGTTTGTTCAGACCATTGAGCTACAGATTGGACTGAAAAATTATGATCCCCAGAAGGACAAGAGGTTCAGCGGCTCTGTTAAGTTGCCTCACATTCCCCGTCCCAAAATGAAGGTGTGCATGCTTGGAGATGCTCAACATGTGGAGGAGGTAATTATCCATTCCATTCATCGACATACGAATATTGAAAGAGGTTTTTGAATCATTTGTGATGTTGCTTTTTGGTGTCTATAAAATGTCCTTAAGTAGCATATTTATCTTGCCTGTTTTCTAAATTTTTTTTGGCAATGGTTTGGAAGTAGTTCCTATACTATAAAAATAGCATCACTGCAAGTTATAGAGAAAGTGGATTGCTGTTGTCCTTTTGGGATGAGTTGTCAGATGATTTGTGGTTGCACTTGTACCTGTGAGATTTATTGCTGAAACCAATTTAATACAATCTACATGTTTCGAGCCTGAATGTTTTCCGCCTATTATGGGATTTTTAATAGTATTAACTGTGCTTGAATTTTTTCCACTTATTATGGGATTTTTAATAGGATTAACTGTTTAATTTATATTTGCAGGCAACTTCTATAGGCTTGCAATGGATGGATGTTGAAGCATTGAAGAAGCTGAACAAGAACAAGAAATTGGTTAAGAAGCTTTCCAAGCAGTACCATGCCTTTTTGGCATCAGAGTCTGTCATCAAGCAGATTCCTCGTCTTTTAGGCCCTGGTCTCAACAAGGCAGGCAAGTTTATTAAAGATTCTTCAGTGGAGTCTTTTGGATATGGTAGTTTCTCATGGTTCCTGTCAATTTATATGTAAATGCAGGAAAGTTTCCTACCCTTGTGAATCACCAAGAGTCACTGGAGTCTAAAGTTAATGAGATCAAGGCAACAGTGAAGTTCCAATTGAAGAAAGTCCTTTGCATGGGGGTTGCTGTTGGTAACTGTGACATGGAGGATAAGCAGATTTTCCAGAATGTTCAGATGTCCGTGAACTTCCTTGTCTCTCTGTTGAAGAAAAATTGGCAAAATGTGAGTGTCGATCTCGTTGAACTTCGTTGAAATTTTGTGGCAATGTTGACTGTTTTTTGTACTTATTAATGTCTTTTGTTGTCAATCAGGTCAAGTCCCTGCACCTAAAGAGTACCATGGGCACACCAGTCCGCCTCTACTAAGAAAGTTCTATATTACGACATTGTAGTTTTGGAATGCTTAGAAATGTCATCCCTTTTCTGAGCAGAGCGTATAATTGTTTTCTGAAAGATGAAATTATGTCCTTGGATTTTATCATTTCGTTTCATTTTTGTTTTGAATGCTTAGCCTTTAATCCAGACCTGTTATGTTTGATAGGTTTTAACATTTTTTCCCTTGAAGTGTTTAATATTGTGAGGTGTATCTTGGTATTGATTGCCCTGCTCAGGCTTCTTTTTAACGCTGTAGTTTGCTTTGCCAGTGTCTTTTCGAGACGACTCCGCTTGTGCTCGATTTAGAAAGACAAGAGGTGACCTGCGCCTAAATTTCAGTTGACTTTATCCATTCTTAAAAAATATGGGGTCAACCGTTTAACCCCGAAAAATCAATGGAAATAAGTTTTTCCTAGCTCAGCAGAAAAGTAACCTTTGCTAATTTTCGTTAACGCCCCCTCAAGACGATACAGTTGGGTTCACCCTTCTCTTGAAACCCTAAATTTATTAAAACTCGTCTCAAAAAGGTCAAAAAACTTATCTAAAAAACCACCTTATTTATTGCAAGCACTTTGCTCGTAGTACTAGCACAAAGTATCCATAGATCATGGAATAAATGTAAATGCATCCTGAGACTCTTCCCATTATTCCTGTACAGAAGGGTACAAGTATAAAAAGAAATTAGAGAGGGTTTTTGGGGTATGGTTTGGATGGGGAATTAATTAGTCAAGCTATTGTTGATTTAATGAAGAGTTATCACAATTATGGTCAAGATGTTGTTCAATGGATCTGATCATCGGTTGGTTTGTAACCCCTCTTGGCACTGCGTTTCTGATTTTTTTTTTAATTTGTATTTTTATTTTTAAACCATTTAGATATATTGATATTTAAAATAATTTTTTTAAATGTATTTAGAAATAAAAAAACACTTTAAAAATCAACCATCCCTCTTGGAACAAGATTAGATTCCCCAGAGATTAAGACCACCAAAACAAACAATAGCAACAATTCTTACAAATAAAGGACATTATTAATCAATCCGAGTAGATCTATCATCAACAACAAAGGATGAAAGTTAACAGTATCAGATGGGTTGGAAAAAGAAAAGAAAAGATGGTATTGAAAAGGAACAAATGATGAAATCTAATTTCTATTCTAAAAGATAATATTGAAAACAATGTCAATTATTGTTTTTTTAAGCAATCTATTAACCTGCAAAACTATAAACCCAAATATTAAATAATAAAAAACTAACGTTTTTATTTTTTTGCAATGAATAGTTTTCAATGGATAATGTTTTTTCGATGCACAATAAACAGTTTCAGTTTTTATAAATTAATTAATAATTAATGCACTGCAAAACAAGTAAAAAACTAAAACGAAAAGAGAGGGGAACAGTGTACTAAACGGAGAGGGAGGGAGGGAGGGAGGGTATATCAAACTGAATGAGAAGTGTATCCGTGAAATCCTTCTACTATCATCCACCATCGTTTTTGTCCAAAAAGCTCAACAAAAAGCCACTCACAATTCGTCGTGCTACGTGGTTAGGAATAGAGCGGCATAGCCTTCCATCAATATATGCAAGAATGCCAGACAGCACAAACCTACCAACGCCCCATTTCCATATGAACCTCACCTTCTTCTCCTGTTCACGGGAGTCTGCTGGGACAATTGCTTTGCCATCATCGCTTTCTGGTTTTGTTTTCCAATTAATATTGGCCACGAATTTTCCAGCTTGCTTTCTCAGCATGCGGATTGCAAAGCTCACAACAAGATGTTCACACAATGTCCACACCGTTGGTCCAATTTTCCATTCCTGTGATAGATTCTCAATATTAAGCTTTTTCTGAAGATGAAATAATGCAAGCTGTGTTCTTCAAGGTGTGATAAGCAAAATAGGAATGCATGCTCGATATGCATAGCTCAATTATGGGTGCACTGACATGGACACTCATGGTCATGGACTTGAAAGACTAAACAAGCATGCATATTAAAATTAACAAATCATTGCATAGCATTGAAAGAAAGGAAGTAAAACAAATGAAACCATTTAGATCACCTTGTAATAAGTTTTGCATATGATTTCTATGGTGAAGTTGGTGCCAAACTAGACGCATATCACAAATCAAAAAGATGCAGCTTAAAGAAAACATCAAGATAATGGTTGAGAGAATCCGTTAAAGATACAAGATTATAGCCAGTAGATAATCCATGGTATTTCAATATGATAAGATTTCACTCGAATGTGTGACATCCAAATATATATTGACCAGAAAAATGTTAATAAAAAGGAAATGAATGAATACAAAATTCAGGGATACGTACACTCTCTCCTTGATGATGGCGCAAGGGGTGAGAAGATGTTGAAGGATCACCTTTCAGCAATCCTTTGCTTACCAGGAATCCCTTCACACGATCCATGATCTCATCTATGAGGGCACTATTCGGGGGTAGGTTTTTAAGGAAAACCTGAACACATAGATAATATCACCAAAACTTAATGAGCAAAACACTAAAAAAAAACCAAAACCCCATCAGAATAGGATAGCATAAGTACTCTAACTACGTAATCTAGAGACAAGGTTCCTATCACTATCAAGTAAAAGTTACAAGTTGCAGATACATAGCATGTACAATAAATTTCAACAGTCTGGTGCAGATAGGTGAGTCTGGAGACTCTGGATTCTCAAGGTTGAACATAGCATAACATGTTTTAATCTATATTATTATCTAGCAAAAATTTTGATGCACAACATGCCATTTTGTTTTTAAATTATTCCCTCCAATTATCTCAAGAATCATGAACCTAATATCTCCCTTCAGTAATTACCTGATCATCAATCACCCTGACTCTAAGATACTCCTGTCTGTACATTGTATCCAACATTGCTTGCAAATATCCTTCGACATACAGCTGCAATATTCAAAAAGAATAATGATTGGCCAATGATGGATATAATATTAGCAATATGCTAACCTCTTTATTCTGCTTGCAGCCATAAAATGCAAGTAAAAGACAGAATATTGATTCCCAACTTCTTAATTGTTCATATTTTCAACTGATACTTCATCAATTCCGTACAAGACGCAGACCTTACCACATATCTGACCAACTGTGCACACTGACTAGATTTGAATAGGAGTGGACTGCTTTAACATATCAATTTATCTACAATTTCCACCAATAAGGAATGTATACATACCATAAGAAAGAAAAACGTTTGTTTAACCATTTCTGCATAACACATCAAAGCTAATTACCTCATCGATGCCTGGATTTCGATCAAGCTTCACCTTTCTATCTGGGCCACCACCTATTAAAGCAGTCCCCAGTAGTGATGGTTCCATAGCCAATTTCAGAATCCCTTGGTGGAAACCGCTTGCCTTGACAATACCAAGGAAAGAGGACATGCCAACATTCATAATTCCAAGTGGTTAATTACACTTTCCAATCCTAGTTAATGGTTAATTGTAGAATTAACATGGAGAAGTAGCAGAATGTAGGAATATTAGCAGAGAGATGTTTGATACCATTCCATCAAAACCATTTGTTTCTGCTTCCTTCAGAACACTGTCTGATATTTGAGTGGCAGCAGCAAACAGTACATTCGATCCCACTGTTCTCAACTGCAGAACCATTGTGCAATTAACAGCTTTCGTTACATGGAAACTTAATCTGTAACTGAAAAAGGCAACAAACATACAGTTTTTTCCAGGTCACCAAAGTAGCGTTTAGTCCCTGAGAACCCTCTAGCATCGATACATTTACTGAGGAATTTGAATGTACCTGTCCTCAAGAAGCAGAGGACCAATTGAGTATAAGAATTTAGAACCATTGAAAACCACCAGAATTTGAACTCATGAATGGACTCACACTGATGCACATGGAAAAAGAGAACAAAATAGATCTACCAAATGATTTATCAAGATCAGGCAAATTGACAAATAAAGACAACAATGATGATAATATCATTGATATCAATATAATTTGTTAATTATTGAAATTTTTTTATTTATTCTGAGATACTTTTTCATTATGCACAGAAAAATGCACAGAAAAAAGGAAACCATGAAAAGGGCAGTTTGTTTACTTGGTCGGGCCAGTTTATGTAACTGCATGCTCACAACATGGTAAGAGAATGGATAACAGGAAGACAAGGTCTAACAGGGAAAGAAGTGTATTTTGCAAATATCGTCAAATGGCATATGGTTTGTGCAGAGCTTTTCACATACAAATGCCCTTCTAACAGGAACAGAAATAATTGAATATTGCAAACATGAAAGTTGGGAGCAAAGTGTAATTTACCTAGAAAGTACATCACAACCTCTGAAAGATGAAAAAGTAATGCCAATCAATTACCTAAAGTGAAACCTGGAATATTAATTAACCCACGGGAAGGATCAAAATAAACATCGAGAGAAGACGAAGCCAAATCATCAAACATGGATGCAAAAGCTGGTGGAAGCAAATGGCTTCCTTTTGCAATATAGATGGCCCTCATTCCATACCTGGATTATTGTGAAAATTGTAAGGCACATACTGTATGAAAACAAAAGAATACGAGTAGGCTTACCATGTATAATGTTGTGCACATCGGATAAACAATTCACGCATGGTTATTAAAGCATGAGTAACCAGCACCCCATTGAGCTCAACAACCATATTTTTTATGGGAGGAACCTGCAGATGAGAAAAAGGGAAAACAAACAAGTCACACTATAGCAGCACCTATGCTTTACAAGCCAAAATGTATGAAGAGATATATGAAAGTCTTTTCTTACATACAGAGAAAGTGTCACACCTTTACTACACTATGCAGTAAGGACCTTAGGGTCTCCTGTGCTGAGTTATAACTTGAATATGAGTCCCCAGGAAGAAAATTAGTAATAATCTACACGATTTACCATAACACTGGTCAGATTAACCAAGGAACACAGGTACCTGCAACAAAAGTATTTTATAATTGGAGAATTGAAAGCACAAAACCTTTAATGGATGGATCTCAAAATGATCAAAGTAATATTGTTGACTTGGAGTTCTTGAGTCGCTGAGAGACGTACGCCAAAATGAGGCGAGTCTCATTAAAGTTTCCTCATCAAGATTCAAATCAATTGGCTATGGACAACAAATTCATGAAGTTAGGCTACTCAACTTCATTAGAAACATGTATAAACAAAAGAACTGTAACCAACAAGCTATGGACAACACGTGAAAAATCACCATGTGTAGCGCCTGATTATACCTGCAGAACCATGGACGAGTATTCAAGTTGCTTAACATTGGAGTTGGTTGAAAGTAGGACACAAACAAATTCAAGTACGGAAGCATTTGAGTCACTGAAGTCTGATTGATGTCTGCGAAGCATTGCTGCAAAAGGAGAACCTAACCACTTCTGATCCACATTTAATGACTGCATTGTTTGGAAGTAAAAGCACAGCATTATAGAAATTCTATGATCCTGACTTTTAACTGATTATAAAACCTTCCAGAATCAGAAATTAGTAGGCAGAGATTTTTGAGATCTGTTCCCCTTTCTAAGGTGGGCAACCTATGTTAAAACTATTACCTGCACACTGATCAGGTTAAATTTCTTCAGATCAGTGAAGACTGAGCACACACTGATATTTCCAAGCCTTGCAACTATAAGTGGTGTATAAGAGAGATCCACAACCTCATCAAAATCCTTAAAAAATAATAAGACATTGTAAGAAGTCACTAGATCAAGAAGCAACCATGTTATTTGTTGTCAAGTTATTGCCAAAAAACTTTTAAATAGTTTCTAATAATAAAAGAGAAGAGATCATTAGGATTCATGAGATCAATGAACGAACCCTTACTCCCTCCCCCATTGTGTAACAGAGTCATCAAACAAGTACAGCAAAATTTTAGACTTATTAGAAGGGGTAAATATCACATATAAGAAAAGACATCCTTTTGATGGAATGTTCAGGTTGCTGACCTTTTTTTCATGTTCAAGAAAGTGGATTGCAAAATGAAACACTCTCACTTGAATCTTTAACTGAGACAATCTATCTCCCTTGTGACTATCCAAAAACTCACAAATTCTTAAAACTCGTGTGGTACCCTCAGCATATACTTCATACCCCACCTTCACAATATCCATGCTGTTTAAATGATCAAAGTAGCTTTTCTGGTCTCTGGATTTTTGGTGCGAAAATGAATGAGATACCAGTCCTCGATGTTTTGTCGATTTGAGAAAAGGTTTCCATGCCCGTACCTTATCCAAGTTAATCTCACGTTGAAGATCTGCATGAAAATAAAACCCATGTACCTTAAGGATACTAGCAACCACAACAGTAACAACCCAGTATTAGGTGCGGGCTAAATGTTTTTTTCCCTGACCATTATATATAATGGCTTGGCCATTATATGGACGACTATAAATATGTGGCATCTACCACACATGATGCAGCATGAACAAGAGTTTCTAAGAAATAGCAGCGCAGTGATTACCATTGATTACAACAACCAGTTTATGTGGAAGAGTCAAATCATCCCAGACATAATAAGCACTACAGTCAGATCCAAGAATCTCTCTCTCTGATAATTCCTGAAAATGTTTCCAGCCGTAATCAATAGAGAGTTGACACAAAATGTTTCTAGTTGAGGAATGGAAATGGAAGCAAGAATAAGAAAAATCAGGTAACACTACCACCTTTTGATAGAAAGTGATAAATGCACCATGCAAGTGATTCTCAATCCGATATGGTAGAGTAACATTTGGTGGCTTGTGGAAGTGTACACCAACAGTAGAACCTTCTTCAACCACATGAATAGCAGCAAATTCTAATGCACTGTTGTCTAATGCTTGGACTTGATTTGATTGTTTCCTAAATTTAATGAAAAAACGTCCTAATGAAACAATGCATACTGGCCCTGACCAGCTAGATTCAGGGTCATTCAGCTGAAACTGGATATATACTGAAGAAGAATCAATATCATTTTTATGCTTCCTGATAACATTCTCAAATAAATTGAATTCCTTCCGCTTGCTAATTCCATTCCGAAGCTTTAGTGCTGTTCTCTGTTTACTGTTAACGTGGACAAGGCTCGTCACTTCATCCTTCAGTTTTGGGGGGGGGGGGAGAAACCAGTAAGATCACAAGTTGTAAAAATCATCAAACAACCATCAAGAATTGAAAAGAAGCAGACCTCCAAATAATACTGACGGACAGTGATATTTTCCTCTGACTCGTTAAATACAACATGTCTTGGAACCATAGTCACTATTTGTGCTGGGACCATCACACTACTCGAAGAGGGTCCCACAGAAACCCCAAACTTCACGATGCTTTTCTCTCCAGAATCTTCTTTTTCCAAGCTTATCTCAGTGAGGCCAGATAGAGCATCCAAATCCAACAGTGCCTCAGATGCATAGTCCTCTAACAATTTAAGACGCACCTTGTGCGATCTGATAAAAGACAATGCAGCAATTTTATTGTATCAATAGACAAAGAGTAAGAACTTTATACTGCTATATGGCAGTGGCAGTATCAAGGGAGTAATCTTACTTTAAAAACCATGATCTTGTAGAGTTAGGAGGAGAAAATAATCCCAAATCAGGAGGAGTGGTGGGACAAAATTTCCTGACCTCATCCCTTGCAAATAGTACCACCATCAAATATGTAAATTATTTAACATGAGTTCTTAAAGAGTACATTTAGTATCCTCAGATTTAGGAAGTACCCAGACAGAGGCTTCTGATGCGGTGCAGACATAAACAGTGAAAACTCAGTGTCATTCTTCAAGGAATATTGTGTAAAGATAGAAACCTGCAAACAATATTGGGTTTAGTCTTCCACCCAAATGAACTGTAGTTCTTCCAATTGGATGTGCATGAGAACTTGTGGAGCATAAGAAATTGGCAAAAAAAAAATCATCGTATGAGAGATTGCAAGGCATTTTATTTGCAACAACATCGAATAAATTGTACATTTTATAATAAATAAATGCATAACCACCTCTAATATGCCCCTATGCCCACGTGACAATCTTAGTGATGCAAAATACTTTCCACCACCAAACTCCAGATCAATGTCCAAAAAGTGCACTTTATTTTTGTTCTTAAGTAACTTCTTGACCCAATCACCACTGTTCACTGGTTTGCAGCTCATACTAAAAGCAGTTAAAGTAACAGTAAAATATAATATAGCAGGATTAGCATAAAAGTCAATTGTTGATCCACATGGTATGGCTGCCTGCTTCCCAAAACTGTCACTACCAACAGCAGTACATAGACCTGCTCCAAGATGAAAGTTATTAGTAGGAATCAGAAACAACAAAATTTTTTTATAAATACATCATATTTTGTGATTTTACCCTTCTCAGTCAAAAGCACATGTATCTCAGAGTGCAGTAAATTGGACACCCTTACAGTAGGAAGTATAAAAATTTCCTTCTGCTCCTGTAAGGAAACAGCTGAAGTCATATTTTCAGAACTACCACTAGACTCATCAGGCTGTATGATTGGCACATCTCTTCCAATGCTCTGAATGAGAAAATGCAGGTTAGTAGCATGTGCATCTCCAGATTTTAGGGTACAACAAGCAGTGCTAAAGGAACATTTAGTTGTATCAACAGATAATGCCTTGCGGACTTTGTAGCCTAGTTTATCAAAAATTCCAGAAAGGCAAACAGCCTTTCCACCTTTAAGCTCATCTGACCATTCTGCTGAAAGTGGGCTCTTAGAATTTATCAAATCATCTGTGATTTCAGGTCTGAAAGAAAATAAGAAATTTCCTGCAAATCAATTACCAGATATAAGTTTGTTATGAGAAAGACTTGACAATGTTCAACAAGAAAGAAACAAGCAAGCAGCCAGATTAGCTTATTCTGAGACAATAAAACATCCGCCATTGACTTTAGAACAATGGAGAATCCTGACCATTTTTGCCAACAGTGTGATTCATGAACACCCTTCTAGGAATGAATAAACTTAATTACTATTAATTTGCAATAAAAAAAAGAAAACAAACAAACAGAGACTTTATAAAAGAGATTTATGATTGAGTTTTGAATTTTTATCTGAAATCTCCCACTCCAATATTATACAGAACTCTCTCACAATTTTCCTTAAGATATTGCACAGCCAAACTCCAACTATTCATTTTTATCATTTCATCAGATTTTCAGAAGTTCAGCATAGCAAAACTTCAACCATTGCCTTGTTATCAGTCATCAGTGCCACAATTGAACCAGGTGTGAATGGAAGGGGCAACAGATTTGGGAAGGTTAATGGGTAATAGAGCAAGCAAATACAAACTCAAGCATCAAACTTTCTTCCATGCAAACTCTCACATAAATACATATTGACAGATAATAGCTTCTTGTAAGAAAAAAATATCACTTGCATATTGTCAGTCAGATATGGGCTGGCAATATTTTGTTTCCGTATATTTAGCTAGGTTAGACCAGGCCAAATTAATTATAGAATTCTATTTGTATGCTTATTATATAGCTGTGTATATGGTTTCCATATTTAGCTAAGTTAGATCTGGAAATCAGCCTTGTAATTAGGGATGTATTGTGCTATTTGGCTCTATATAATGTAAGGAACTCTCTGTTGAGAGGTATTGAGACAAAACCCTTTGTTTTTGTCATTGTATCAAAGCCTAAACATGCAAATTAGGGTTGTATCATTCTGTAATTACTGTCAAGAGGGTTAGAATTGTTGAGTGTTTGCGTCTGGGATCATTCTATCGATCTCTTTTGGATGTCAGTAAATTTAGTAGCTCTTTTTCCAGATTTGATTTGAAGTACTGAATTGAGAAAGCATACCAACAGTGAAAGACATTAATGCCTTCTTTAACCCACCAGATGAACCTATAGCCTCGAAAGCTTTCATGGAATCATCAACAGAAGCCCCCTTCTTCAGTAACATTGGAACGAACACATCTTCATTTTGTTGAGATCGTCGAAAACGTAGTTCCATGGAAAATTCAGTTTCATTATGAATTCTTATTAAAGGAGAAACCGCAATTGACAAACCATCCTATAATCAAAGAAGAAAAAAGATAAGATTTTCTCTGGAATAAGATCATTTAGTGCAATATTAGGGGACTTACCTCAAATTTCCTTGAAATATCAACCACCACAAATGGTCCAGGGTAAGTTCTTGAATCTGTTTAAGGATGAAAGTGTAGTGTAACTAACAAAAAAGTCATATGACATCAATATTTGAAATCTCTCTTGTTTCAATGCAAATCAAAAGATGACTCAATACACAGAAAAAAATCTGCTCAGAATTTATGCAAAACCACAAGAGTTAGTAACAGCATTGTAGCAACATTGCAACCTTGCAATTTATAAAGGCATGGAAATATCTTTGATTTTAGAAGCCACAAGAGTTCATCCCATAGTTCCACAGAATTAAGATCTAAAGATAAGAAATAAAAGGAAAGGAAAATTAAGACAATCAGCTATATATCCATAAAGATGTTCCGAATGTCAAAATATAAAATCAATGAAAATTTAAAACCATAATGGAAATGACTATACCTGTAATATGTTCATAGAAATATACAGATGGGAATGAAGAAAGACAGCAATGAGAATTAAACTTTGAATGATTATTCTAGATTTTTAGTATTATTTAAGAATATTAGTATTTATTCTATTATTAATTAGCAGTTAAATAGAATATTAATTCTCATTGCTGCCTTTCTTCATTCCCCGTCATTTAATAAATGGGAAAGTAAAAATCGGTTTCACTCAAAAACAACTAACAGACACAAAGTTAAATTTAGCAATCACGTCTACTTGAGTTAGTAAAGCAAGCTGGACAGGAGAACTGACAGTTTGCTTTGATATACCAATAAACTGGACACATTTGCTAATACTTAGTTCAAATAGATGTGGTGGCATACCTTGAAGTGACACTATACGTGTTCTCCAAGCAAGTGCTCGAGTTTCTAGGATAGAAATATCAAGTGAGGAAGTAGCAAAAGATCCAAGATCAGAAAGCTGAATTGTAACAATTGACCTGCTATCTGGAGGTTGATTTGCCAGTATTTGACTGCTTCAGAGCATTAATAATAAGAGATTATTAATCAATCAAATGTTAAACTCAATACATGCAAACAAAGAATGAGCATCTTTGTATGTGCAATACCCATTAACCATTAAACAGACCTTTCTAATAAGTTACCTTAAAAAAACAGAAGCAGACTGTTTTCTGGCTATTGTCACACTTTTCTTGTTATAGTGACAAATAAGGCTCAAACCTGTTTGGTTTTCCACCTGGCATAGTAAACACCATTACAACTTTTTCCAAGTATACAAAATGCAGGATGGTTATAAGAATATAACAGGATGTTAAACTCAAATGGATGGGAGGGGGGTTATGAAATATGGAGTGAAGGCTGGTCAATAAGCAGTTGTCATTAATACTATTTAAATCAAAGTAATAGCATCAACGGGTCCAAGAGAAAAATGCGAAATTGAACCTCTTAAAGTTACAGACAACATTTCAAAGCATGTCATTCCTTACAGAATAAAATACATGCTAATATTCCAGCGTTGGAGATGAATATAAACACATATCCTTTTAGAATGAGATTAGATTCATATGTGATGCTTCTTAGCTGGAAAATCTATGGCTGGCAAATCAGCAGCTTTGGCTTTTATGGCTTATAGTACAACACAAAGGCTGAACTGCCATGACCACCACCAACAAAAAATGAGCTACATAAGCATTTGTCAATTATGCTATGTTTGTTGTGAGGGAAAGTAGGAGATGAGAGGAGAAAGATGAGACGCTTCCCTTGTTTGGCAGGGTGGATAAAGACCCAAGAATGGAAGGGAAGGATCTTTTCTATCCTTCCTAAATCGTAACCTACAATCCTCCTAAATAGGCTGGATTGATTGCCATCATTTCCCTCCCTTGTTAGCCAAACAATCAGATGAATGGGTTTGTACCTCCATTTTACCCTCTTTCCATCCTTCTTCCTTTCCACCCCTACCAAACAGAGGCATGCATGTATGCAGTCAGACTTCACAGATTAGCACCATGATGTATTAAATATATGGAATTAGCAACCATCTACAAGTTGTTAAGAACACCATATTTTTCTAATCCATCCCAAGTGAGGGCATAGGGTTGCCCATTGCTAGTCCACACATGGATGAATAATGGAAGGCCTTGAGATCCCAAGCATACAGGAAGGACTCCCTAATTTAAAAAAACGGTAAAACAAATTGTTGTTTAAACTATAAAGAATGATTCAGGAATAAGCTTAAGCTACAAGGAATGATTTATGAGCATGTTTTGCCACATGGAGATGACACCAGCAACAGCACACACACACCCGGGGAAAACCATCTAAATAGGGAGTATAAACCTTGCAGCAGTTGGACAAAATCATGGAGCTCCTCAATGAAAATGGACCAGCCAATTGTAATTTCCCAATCACAAAAAGAAGCACGTCCAAGGAGAGCTCATTTAGGGATATGTCCAACTGTCAATATGCAAGAACAAAAATTGTTTACATCCTTGAATGAAAGGAGAATGAGCCGTGGAGAGAAATACCATTCAATTGTCATTATTCTGACCTCTTTACTTCGGCAATAGAAATGAACTGGTGCTCCATGCTGAACAGTTTCTGAATCCTGGATGTGGAAAACTGAACGATAGAATGTACATATTTCAAGAGGGTGAACAAGTTCTCTCCTGCATAGCAGAGGAAATTAATAAAAATCAGCATGAAATTGAAGATCAATTTGATGTAAGAACAAATTTTGGAGCATAGACTAGTATTCTCTTCGGAATTACTACTCACCACAAATTTCTTTGGACATCAAAGTAATAAAGCAAAGCAATTGATGTGCTCATAACTCTGGTTTTACAAGATAGAATCTGGAGTTTAAGTTCAGTATTACTGATGCAGCCACGAAGAAGTAGAAACCTGTCCCTTGTATCTAAAAGTTCATGGACAATGGTCACAGAAACATAGTCGATTTTAATCTGAATGCAAGGGAGGCTTCCACACTGCCCAGAAATTCTGCCTTCATCCTCATGTGTACTAGGAAACTGATTACTTCCAGAAGAAAGCCCATCTGATGTCGCAACATCACGAATCAAAGCCGAGTCATGGAACATTTTAAATTTGAAAGGATGTCTAGGCTTTCTAACGAACAACGGAACTCCATCAACAAATGCAACAGCTGAGCCACTCTTCTTGTTTACCAGGTAAAAAGTATCTTTAAACAACTTATTGTAAGGCTCCCAATCAATATCACTGTTGTAGCTTTCAGGCTCACAAGGAAGTATTCTCCAGAGTGACCAATCATTATCACTAGCACTGGAGATCTCAACAAAATCTGATCTAGAATGATAGCTCAATCGCAATGGTTCACCAACATTGTTCTTAGCATGCAATGATATCAAGGAGAACCACAGAACTGATGACTTCCACATCCTTTGCTTATGGTGTTTGACCTACAAATAAGTTTGAGTTGTGGTTACAGTCCCACATCACTTGTATCATGGTAGTTAAATTTGAAGACAACGTGCAAAAGAGAACTGTTAAGAAATCATCTCATCTAAAAACTTAAGCTAATAGGTGAGGCCCCATAATATGATTTATATTATTCTCTAACACCCCCCTCACGTGAAAACCTTTTGGGCTTCAAAATTGCACAGGCTCACACTACCTTGTACTTGATTTTTATAAAATAGAATGGGGGTAGTGAGATTCAAACTCGTGACCGTTAGGTCAATAAGGCTCTGATACCATGTTAAAGAACCATCTCATCTAAAAGCTTAAGTTAATAAGTGAGGCCCCAGAATATGATTTATATTATTCTCTAATAGGAACCAGTTGATGTAATAAGAAATCAAAATGAAGGATGAGTTCGAAAGTTTGCGGTATTACAAATCATTCCATTACAGAATACTTCAACAATGTTATCCTCAAAAGTGTTCAAATGCACCCTCCCTCCTGAGAAGAGGATTTGTGAAAGTGTTACACGATGGTTGGCTCCAAAATCAGGTTTACAAGGGGGGAGGGTGCCACACTAGTATGTAATGTTGTAAAGCAATAAGACAAGACTCGCCCATAAACTGTCATAATTCAGAATTCAGCTGGCTGCCGGTGATATTTTCTACCCAGAGTTACACAACTATACTCCCACACAATTACGCAAAGTAACAATAACATCTTATAACTTTTCCCCTAAAAAATCACAACATCAGCACACGAGGGATCAGTACCGTGTACTCAAAAGAGCTCGTGCTCGAACTTCACAGTCAGAGAAGATCACTTTCTCCATATCCTTCAGTTTGAACCCAGTACAAAAGAAATGCGTATATAACAAGTTGGTTTATGATATTATAACCTTCTCAAACCAAATGATAGCACGGGAAGCATGGGGAAAGTAGAATTAGAATCTAAATGCAAGTTAGAATTAAATGATCAATGTATGGATATCAAACAATGGTTATTCAATGAAAAACCAGGCTCCAATAAAATGAATGAATGCATAAAATAATCTCCAAAAGACGACATTTCTAAGCCTTGGATCCAAGGTGAACATACAGCCATGGAATCTTGTAAGATCCATTGATGTTCAATCCCCCAACCTGGTTCTAGTATAGAATGCATACTTTTACACGGGCACCCATGTTTTAATGCCTGTACTTTTCCTTTTCTCCTCAAACAACATAAGAGAAAGGGTGAAGGTTCTCATTGTTTGTTAATCCAATACAATACCCAAGACGGCTAGAAGCAAAGCCTAATGTCACAGTAAGCAATAAACAACACAACTCCCAAAATTGTTGAACAAGAGCACCATATGTACTGGAACAAAGACCAAGAAAGCCACTGCTGCATGCTAGACAGACTATTGTAATAACCAACCAGGAAAGCATCTAAAAATTAAATTTGTGTACAGAGCTATTCATTTCACATATACAAAGTTAGCAACATCTCAAAGCATACAACTCAATACAAAAATTATAAGATTCAAGAAATTGCCACGAATCAAGACTCTAAGCTCCTGAATTAAATGGAAATGTGAAATAATAAATTCTTACCCTAAAAAGAGTCTTCTCTCCTACAAGTGAATAATGAATCACACCAGTCAAGCTATTCTTACTTTCCCTTTCTTCAACAGCAAAGTACAAGTGTTGATGCACATCTTGAATTGCCACAATTGCTCCTACACAACTCATGAATAACATTTAGTTCAGTTTCCCTTACATTTGCAAGCAAAAGGTTAAAACAAAATGCGCATCATGTACCATCAGGAACCATATCTTCCAAACAGTTAGGTTCTTGGTTACTGGACAATTGCCTTCGTTTCAGATAACTGCTTGTCTCTATATTGGATGCAGAGAAGGATGAAACGATGGATAAAATCATCTAATATAAAAGGCAAGTTAGAATGAGATATCAAAAACATGGTATGGGTGCTCTTCCAGTGATAGAAGCACCAACAATATGAGAATTGCAGCATGTTATACAAGGATTGCATTTTCAAAACTCAAAAGAAACAAAAGAAATTTAGCATTGCTCACCTGTATTTCAGACAAGGATATTGTCATTTCAAAACCTGAAATGGAACCCATGCCAACCCAAACCTGATTTAACATCTCAAGCTTTTCAACTGATATAGAGGCAACTAAATTATTCAACATTTTGCTCCTATGACTTCCATCAATGTGTTGAAACGCTACAACCCTGTCTCCTGGTGCAACTTGAGATCCCAATGATGCGTCAGATGAAAAATGAGGAATTTGATTTTCATTTTCTACATATTCTCTATGAACTTGAGAAAATATCGCCATCCTGGAAAGGTTAAATATGAATTTCCTCAGCAGATTTGCAGATTCAAACTTCATATGGACATCAACCTCAATCACAAGTTCCTGAAAACCTCCTACACAAATGAACTAATTATTCAAAATCAATATGTTGCATAGGTATCACATATAAGAAAAGAAAGGACACTATACCAGAGCCATCTTCAACAACAAGAATAAGAGAAAACTGAGACATGTCTACAGTGGAAGCTTCCGGCCATTCCCATTTGGTTTGTCGGGTCATATTCTCTTGGGCCTTATATTCAGCATTTTCAGCTTGTTTAACAGAAGAACTAATGATTGATAAGAGATGTTTTATACGATGGAGATATGAAACAACACACCGAAAAAACATTGTTAATGCTGCTGTTTCAAGGACAAGACCACCGCCCTGTCCAAAAGCATAGTCTCATTCCCATTAGTAAACAGCAGATATAAACATGCAAAAGTAAGGACTCAGATAAGAGCTTCAAAACATAAACTGATAATTCAGCACTACAAAAGATGTACAAAAGCCTATAAATTCATTGAATGAGCAAGTAAACAAAGGCAGATATCAGCATATGTGCAGTTCAGGATATTAGCACCTTTATTCCCCAAGAGATTGTATGAAGATTTCTCCCAACTTCAAGCAATGCAGTAAGCTTATTGAATTGAATTGGCCCAACCAGAGAATTCTTTAAAGACCCCTTTGCCACAAAAATTATACCAAGTGTAACATTTATGAGAATCCAATGACTTGAGGATGAAGATGTGATATCTGTAGCAAAACCTAACTTCCTAGTGAATCTAGAGGATTGAGCAGTTGATGTTTCACACTCACTGATCAAATGGGCATTGTCCACTGTTTGTGAAGTATTACCACTTGAAGAAGTTTTACCATCTGAGTTATTTAAACTATTTTGTGGTTGACCCAGCCAAAAAGCAAATCTGAAATCAGAAAGAAATATTTCATATAACCCACCCTCAGATTGCTGCAGCAAGTTTCTAACTACAGAGTGATCAAATCTTTTTAGCATGTGATCCTGGTATCTAGAAATCACAAACTGAATTCCTTGCAAATCACAGAGAATTTCCAATTTCTTCTCTTCAAAAGATACCTCTGTGTACGTTTGACGAACCGAAATCAAAATTCCACAATCAGGAAAATCATGCCCAGCCATTTGGTTGCTCATAGCAGCATATGTTTTGACAGAATTTCCCTCCTTATCATCTATCCTAGAATTCTGAAGAATTACATCCATCGAATTGAACTTAAAGGTTCCAGTAGTTAAGACCAAAGTGCTATTACAAATCAAAGCTGCTCCTTCAGCACTAATTTCATCATTCTCAGGTTCATTGAACACCATATTTTCCCTCAAAAAGTTTTGAAGAGGCATGAAACCACTCATATCAAGTGAAACTGTTGAAAGCAACCTTGCAACCACCTGGATAGACATTATATGATCAGACATGCCATTTGAAAAAAAAAACAAATGCAAAGACGGTAACTTAAAAAAAAAATTGCATTAAGAAAAGGGAAAACAAATACTGCGATAACACTTTAAACTATTTTAAGTATTCTTCCTTCAGAAGCAAAAAGCAAATGGGAGTTAAAATACCAATGCCATGGTAGGGTCTTTACAGCAATTAGGGGATTGTAGACCTTTTATCCCTCTCATGTTAGTGCATGGTAGCCTCAATTGGTGCTACCATCACCACAAGGTCGTCATGTTAAAACCCAGAAAGCAATGGTTGTCATTTCACTAATGCAAGTATTAAATACCACATCAAAGTCAATAAAGTTTATGTCCTACTAATTAAGGTAACAAACCAGTCCATTCAGCTATCCTAGGAACATCCTTCAGCAATTCATTGGCAACTACCCCCTCTCTCACTTTTCTGAGACAAAATATTTCAGCTGTCCTTATAGTATCTCCGACTTGAGAATTCATATTTTGAATTTAAAGGCTTTGAAAGAATAAGATGGAGATCAATAAGGTGAAAAGCCAATGAGTGCACAGAGAATTGGCTCAGGATACAGCTAAATGCAGAATATTTCAAGTACTAAAATTCAAGGTGTTGGCATTTACACGTGTGCTTTGATCTACTCCCTGTAGCTACTTCTATTCAAGAAAAGTAAAAGAACACAATCACCTGAAAGAGAACATACAGCTCATCCATATATGATATAATAGATAATCCTGAAGCTGTCACAGAGAAAGCTGCTGAGAAAGCAATAACAGTCGTGCTAAACATATGTACAAACTCCCTGAAACAGAGATTGAGACAAGATAGATGCTTGGTTAGTTTATTAAGAAAAGGTATCAAAGAGGGTTAAAAATGTTGTTCAGTGCAATGTTATCTACTTCACCAAAAAACTAGCAGGAAAAGTCCATCGGATAAGCAGTATTTTACTTTTAAAAATCTTTAAGCACCTCATGCTGTTTGTTATAAGCTAGATAATTTGTTCTTATATGTTTGTGGACTTCAAAGAAATTGAATACAAACAAAGAAAAAGAAGAGGTAAAAAATCCTCAAATGGCATTCTGTGATGCAGACGTTTTTTTTCTATAT
Source organism: Salix arbutifolia (assembly GCA_025169955.1). Taxonomy (NCBI): domain Eukaryota; kingdom Viridiplantae; phylum Streptophyta; class Magnoliopsida; order Malpighiales; family Salicaceae; genus Salix; species Salix arbutifolia. The sequence continues at coordinate 2,656,706 of CM045908.1, forward strand.
GACAATTCATCCAACTGCAACCTCACATCTAATTCCATGACTACCAGGATTGGAGTAATAAAAGAAAGAGACAGCTCTCCCCCATGTTGAGCAGCAAAGTCACGGGAGAAATTATTTGAAAAAGAAGAAAGTTCCTTGAATGTAAATGATGTGCAAGTAATGGAAAGGAGAGACTCTTGAGAAAACAAGAATAAATGTAACTGCTTAACACTCAAAACAGATAACAACAAGGTAAACAGGATCAAGAAATCAAGGTGTCCAAGTTAATTGGTATGAGAAAATGAAATTCAAATGGAAAGGACAAAATTCTTTACCTGAAGAATGATAACCGAGCAGCAATTGGCTTTAATGAAAAGATTTGGTTTCGTTCTCTTTCTGCTGGACTCCCCGAGTAAATATCAAAACCACTAATATTGAAGTAAGAACCAAGTGAAATCCATCCCTCAGATGCATACTTTTCATTATCTGGTTTAGGGATTTCAATTATCCGAGGTTCCTGCAATTTGTGGCTCTCTGGTTCTGCACCATCAGATTCTGACCATCCAGTTAATGCCAAATCTGATTTTGAGGTTGGCCAGACAACAACTTCGATATTTTGGATATCAAAACCAAGGTGATAATCATCCTGATTCGTGTCTTTATCCCCACTGTTAAGTTCAACATTTCTCAGTGTCATTTCAATACGAGGACCAGTTACAAAAACTCCAAGTTGAATATGTTTCTCTGGAAGCATTCTAAGAAAAGTCAACTTCAGTCTATTAGAATACAGCTCATATCTATCTTCCCAACTAACTCCTTCCTGATTCTCAATGGCTGGAGAAAAATCCAAAAGTTCAGATGTCTTCCCAGTGTTCTCATTCAAATTTAGAGCATGCTGTATCTGGCCAAGCAGTATAGCCAATGACAATACTGATGAATAACCCAAAGCTAAATCTATTTTCCCAGTTGTCAAACTGCATTTCCAAAACCCAGAAACTGGTCTCTTCAGGTTTGGATCCATCAAACAGTTTTTAATCTCACAAAGAAGCCATGGAGTTTCAGAACATGCAATCCCATTATCCTTATATTCCATGGAAGATTTTTGCCAAGCCAACCACATTTCTTCCAGAAGTGTCTGCAAATATGGGTTACAGGTTCCTTCAGCTAGATTTGAAACACTGGTTTCGCTAGTTTGTGAAGGAAGAAATACTTGTGCAGGCTTACACGTCAAGATAGTTTTTAATTTATCAACATTCCCTTTCCGATGTACCGTTTTTGAACTAAAAGGATTCTTTACACTCCTATCCACAATTGAAGCCTCCATAACAGAAGAGGACTTAACCTTCAGCTTCCCACAGGAAAGAGACAAAGACTGTTCAAAAATTTCATCAACATATGCAAGTAACGGCATATGAATTGATATACAGAATGAATGCGTATCAGAATATGAAATCCCTGTATGGGACTCTATTCTTTCATCAACATTCTGGTGCTTGCTTGTTGAAGAAAACATAACTAAAATCTTTCCAAAGTTTAGCAGGAAGTAATATCGAGAGCTGTAATCTTCAGAATTGTTTCCCAGATTCCAATCAAGTTTTGGTTGTTGAAAGAAAAATATAATATAAAAGAAACACTGTAAAATTGAGAGCAAAATCCTGTACATAGCATTCCAAATGAATATGAATACTGAAAGGATCTTGGAGAAAACATCAACCTGTTTATCCACTGAAGATTCTTTGAAACTATTTTTACCATTTTGAATGTTTGAGACTGCTCTGTATCGTGCTATTCGTCGTGCCTGGGCAATAGCTTCAGCTGACAACTCCTTCTCTATGCCAGAAATCTCCTCCCAATTGTGTTTGACAGAATTCAGAAACATTTTGTCCTCAGACAACTTAATAACAGACATTTTTAACAAGTTGTTATCAGCAGAATACCCAAGCAGAGACAGCAAATATTCATATGCATTTTGATAACGTAGCCAGAGACAAATGACATCGACTAATTTCTGCAATGATAATCTGGGAGATGAAGGCATGTATCCTAATCTGTTTGCAGCGAGTTTCCATAGTTGTCTACCACTTCTGACATGTTTTGGTTCTTTCGTTGATAGTTTACGAAAAGCTGACAGAACAAGGAGATCAAATGGAGAAAACAACAGACTTAATTTTGGAGCACGGATATTGACGTCTGCCACCCGAAGATCATTTAATTTAATGCAAGTACGCAGATCTGTGAAAGAAGAAATGTGGTTTATCTGATCTTCAATCTTATAAGCGAACCCAAAACCTCTAAAATTCATAACAAAAGAAACCACTTTTAGTGGTTTAAAAACTGCACCAACAACCCCTCTTAAAAGACACCCAGGGTCAGAGTGCTCAGATTCTCCATTGAACTCCTTTAGTTCCAACAAGCAAACTACAGCGTCATTCAAGTTGGGAAACTGCACTTGCAGATTAGTATCAGAAATCTGGAAGTGGCAATGTTTGAGAACAAGATTCGACAGGGAGGTTTTAAACCAATTTCTTGAAGGGGGGTTAAGCAAGATCCTCTCCAGCACATCATGCAAGGCACTACCCTGATGTACACAAACCAACATCTTGGTGATTCCAAACGGGGATTACAAAAAGAAAAAAGCAAACAGATATCCACCAGCTCAAAAAATTCTTCTTTGCATAAATGAATTTGTTTCATTTCCAAACAAACTCAGCAAAATAGCCAAGACCTGATACAAGCTAAAATACTAACACAATCACTAATGAACTGGATCAACCAAATAGAGATACAAGGCAGGTATTCCATGCGTACAGGCATTTCCTGAAATAAAAAACAATTACACCACAAACAAACAACTACCCAATACACACACGAAAAATATCAGTGATCCTACTGAAGCATAATCAATCAAATCACTAAAACAAGGCATCACTTACTCAATTGAGCTAATTTTAGATCTTCAAATACACTCTCTAAGCAACAAAATGAACAATAAAATACCTCGGGATCAAACCCGGCAACCGCCTTCTTCTTTTCCTCACTCGATTTCCTCTCCCTTTTCAAACTCCCCTCCTCCTTCACTTCCCTATATATAAAAAAAAAAACCAAATAAATTCACACTCACATTAAAATCAATCACAACATATACATATAAAATAGCTTACCCGGCTAAAAGAGTGATATTGACGCCGCGAATTCCGATTTTGCAAGCAGGGGAAGACCAATTGGAGAAGCGGAGACTCAAGTGATCAACGGTGACTTCTCTAAATTTAAACCGAGAGGATTCGGATTCATTATTGAGAGCAGAGACATCGAGTTTAAACTTCTTTACGGTCAGTTCAGAGTTGATAAGCCCTAATTGGAGTTCAGTTTCCGGTTCATCTTGCAACCACGGCCGCAATAATGACACTAGTCGCCGGTGAATGGCGTCGTGGAAGAACATAACGGTGGTGGTTTTCGGTTAGTTGAGTGAAGTTTGGGTAAGGGATTTTTTTGGTTTTGTTGGCATGTTATTACGTGTCATCGGCGCGGGAAGATGAGGATCAGGCAATGACTTTATAGTGAAAAGAGTAGCAGCACGCGTGTTATTGAACTCTTCCTTGGAAAACCTCAATTTAACCCTTAAATAATACCTTATTATCAATTGAGACCCTGATCGCTAAAATATAAGTAATTGACATTAGACAATTATTTTTCACCACTTTATCCATCTATTGCTAGTGATCTAAAAAGCACTAAATTTTTTTAATTTAAAGTTAAAAAATAAAAATATATTTTCTTTCAATAGCCCTTTTCAAACGCATTCTCAAACACCCCCTAGTCATGACACCAAAACCAGCCCATCTCGATGACTTAACTTGGAGACTTCTTGATCCTGCCTTTTTCTTGGCTTAAGTTCCGAATTGAACCAGGAGTGAGCTAACTCGGTCACATGATGAGTTCAAATACAACCTTGTTAAAACTTGATTTTATATCAAGGATAAAAAATCATTAAGATGATGTTGTTTAAGATTTTATTATATATACATATAACAAGACAATGATCTATTGGATCAACTTAAATCAATTCGAGTTCAATCAAATCTTAGACCAGGTCAAATACCTAATTATGCTTAATATTTTTTTTAATCTATTTTGGTCAACCCTCTAATCTTCTCTCATTAGCAATTTTGGTCTCCAAATTAAAAAAAATTTCAAGCAGCTAAATCAAATATTTTCATACAAAATTAAGCATCAATCCACAATTGAAAGATTTTTTTGAAACTTAGAAAACCTTATGAAAAACAAATTGAATCAAATAATCATACAAAACCTCCATCCAATGCAATATGCAATGATGAAATTGAAAATAGAATTACCTGACCGAAGTAGATTAAATTTTTAATAACAAAAAAAACAATATTGCAATCCATAGTATTTCCTCTTGATAGCCACATTGCAACCACAATAAATATATCATTTTTATTGTGGTTTTTGTTATTATTTTCATTCAAATAGCTAAAAACTAAATTAAACCCTAATCAACCTTAAAAGACAAATTTTAATTCTTTTTTGTCAAATTATAATAACCTTTTCTTTTCTTCTACTCTTCCCTTACTTGTATAGACTCATGTACTACTTCAGCACCCATAACTAACCATACCAAGTGGGCAAAGTGTCCCAGAAGATTAAAATCATGTTAAGGTAGACAAATTAAGGACCTGTTTGGGAGTGCGATTGCAGTAGCTTTTCAAAATGCTTTTCGTGCCGAAATACATCAAAATAATGTTTTTTTTATTTTTTAAAAATCATTTTTGACATCAGCATATCAAAATAATCTAAAAACACCAAATCATATTCATTTAAAATTAAAAAAATTAAATTTTGACAAAACACCGATTGAAACGCACAGCCAAACGGGCACTAAGTGTGTTCGAGGAGACACCGAAATAAAGCTCCACTACCTCTGCTATATGATTTATCATGCTTGTTGGTAAGACCAAAGTCTTTCACTTGTTGTGAATGATATCCCACAGTCGATGTTAGTACAATTTCAAATCTTAACTCTATATTTTATTTTAAATCATAAATCTATTTTTTATTTTTTGAAATTATATCTTGAGGTTTACAGTAGTAAGAGGGTGTTTGGGAGAGCTGTTGTTGTAGCTTTTTATAGCTTTTCAAAAAGTGTTTCGTGCTGAAATACATCAAAATGACATTTTTTTATTTTTTAAAAATCATTTTTGACATCACCACATCAAAATTATCAAAAAATATTAAACTACTGGTCTTTAAAATGAAAAAAAAAATTGCAATTTTTTTGAAAACCATGGTTGAAAAAGCTAAAACAAACGGGCACTAACTTGGTATGTCAATCATATGAACTTATCCATGGCCCTTTGCATGTGAGGCCTATTGCTCATGCAATTTCCGATTCTCGTTTTGACCAACCGGTTATGGAAGCTTTGGTCTTGCCCGATTGATATTGGTTTTTCTTACACCTAGGACACACTTCTAGATGTTGTGCTTGTTTAAGAGTTTATTTGTGGTTGTTTTTTAAAGTGTTTTTCATTTAAAAATATATCAAAATTGTATTTTTTATTTTTTAAAAATTATTTTTGACATTAACATATAAAAATGATATAAAAACACCTTAAAAAATCAAATTTTATTTAGGGAAGGAATGCACTGCCTTTTAAAGATTTTTCCCCACATATTCAACGACTATAGACAAAATGAAATTGCATGAAAGATGGGTCTATTATTTACAAGTCAGATTCCAACAAAATGGCTAAACCATGAACTCTGATTTAGTCTTTTTGACCGAGTCAAAGGTTAGATACATGCCTCGTAGTCTATTATTTACTTTTTGTCTCTTTTTAGCTAGATCTTACAGGCACCCACCCTTGTTTCAACACCACAAATGATCCCGAACTCTCCGTTTTAGCACCCTTGTGATAACATGCAGTCCTAAATTCACCATCCTTTTTAGGTTTAAGCACCCTGGTGGTCGTCCGAAGCTACCAGGACTATGATTTGCAAAACTAAGTGTCGGCTGCATGGCATTGGATTTAGTTAGGTTTTACGATTACAGCCTAATGAGATTAACCTTTGGATCTATCACAACAAAAATGATGTAAATCTGCTAGTAAAAAGAAGAAGAAAAGTCCACCACAAATTTTCATATCATCAGCATAGAGGAATAAATTAACAATACTTTTCTTGTTATATATTTTGTTTTCTCTTTTTAATTACCTTGTGTAGAAATCAAAACATGAACTCTTCGATGGTAAAGAAAGGTTCAAAACGAGGGGGCTCGTCAAGAGGAAGGCGCATCTTCTCTGAAGAGAATAGCGTGCATAAATTTAACAGAATCAAGAAAACAAATCTTCCTGCTGCTAAGGATGGTGACTATAGCAACACAAGAAATAGCCAAGATCATCAGGCTGTAACTCACTCCAGATCGAGTTCGCCTTATAAGGTCTCTCCAATGGAGAAGTCTCCATGGTCCTCTCAGAGGAACACCAACATTCCTTTTGAAGACAATGATGCTAATCTCTCACCGAACGTGCTAATGGGGTCATTAGTACGAGAAGAGGGTCATATTTATTCATTGGCTGCATCTGGTGATCTTCTGTATACTGGCTCTGATAGCAAGAATATAAGGGTCTGGAAGAATCAGAAGGAGTTTCCAGGGTTTAAATCGAATAGTGGATTGGTTAAAGCAATTGTAATTTCTGGTGCAATGATATTTACAGGCCATCAAGATGGGAAAATACGGGTATGGAAGGTCTCATCGAAGGATCCAAGTATTCATAAACGTATAGGGACCTTGCCAACTATGAAGGATTACTTCAAGAACTCGATGAAAACAAGTAATTATATCGAAGTCAAACGCCACAGCAATGCGGTATGGTACAAACATTGCGATGCAATTTCATGTCTTAGCTTGAGCGAAGATAACACATTTCTTTATTCATCATCCTGGGACAAGACTTTTAAAGTTTGGAGAATATCCAATTCTAGATGCCTTGAATCAGTCATTGCTCACGATGATGCTGTTAATTCAATCGTTGCCGGAAACGATGGCCTGGTCTTTACAGGATCAGCGGATGGAACTGTCAAGGTTTGGAGGAGAGAATTACAAGGGAAAGGAACCAAACATTTCTTTTCACAAACGTTGTTGAAACAAGAATGTGCCGTCACGGCGGTGGCGGTTAATCCTAATTCCACAGTTGTCTATTGTGGCTCATCAGATGGGCTTGTCAACTTCTGGGAACGTGAAAAAATGTCTCATGATGGTGTTTTAAGAGGTCATAAACTGGCCATTCTATGCTTAATCACAGCAGGGAACCTCGTGTTTAGCGGCTCAGCTGATATGGAAATATGTGTGTGGAGGAGAATGGGAAACGATCACATATGTTTGTCATTGTTGACAGGCCACAATGGACCTGTTAAGTGCTTGGCAGCAGAAAAAGATCTCGAGTCCACGCCGAACGATAGGCGATGGATTTTGTACAGCGGCAGCCTTGATAAGTCTGTAAAGATGTGGAGGGTATCTGAAAACGCACCACCAATGGCATGGAAAGGCTGTGCCAGTAGCGCTCCAACCTCCATGCCGAGTTCATTGCCAGCAGCTACAGGCTTCCCGGCTCAGGCCAGGAATATTAAAAAATAAGAAGAAGAAACAAAAAAGGTCTGTAAATGTGGTTTGTTATCTGGAAATTTCAATTTATTGAAGATATATGCCATCATGTTATTACCTAGAATATATCCTTGCCTAGAATATGTTAGATATTATTGTGCCATTATTACTAGTTTATAGTCATGCCAGCGATCATGGAAGAGATGATTATAGGCAAGATATGCTTTCCTTGCTGCATGATTTCTCTACTTCATATATATGTACAGTTTCTAAGTTTGAATACATGACAAGATTGTTATATATTTGTACAGTTTCTAAGTTTGAATACATGACAAGATTGTTATTCCTTAAAATTCTTCATGGGATCAGTGTTAAGAAATTATCTCATTTTAAAACTTAAGCTGATAGTTGAGACTCCAGAATATCATTTATATTATTTTCTAACACACCCCCTCAAGTGAAAGTTTTTTAGGCTTGAAACTTGCACAGACTCACACTATCTTGTGTTTAATTTTTATCAAATAGAATGGGGGTTGTGAAATTCAAGCTCATGACCGCTAGGTCAACAAAACTCTGATATTATGTCAAAGAATCATCTCATCTAAAAGCTCAAGCTGATAGGTAAAGCTCCAGAATATCATTTATATTATTCTCTATCAATCAGAGCTAATCCTCTGGTTCCTAGGCTGCATTGCGACTCTGCCTTGTTCTTGTTATTCAAAGGTCCTGTTACTGACAAATGGTTCTGACGAAACCAACACCTCTCAAAGATTGAGTTCGGGTGTTATTGAATGAATTCAATTATCTTTCTTGGTCAAGGGCGTCACTATTGCCCTTGGTGGAAGATCTAATCTGGTTTTATAAATGTTTCTACCATTCCTCTAGATGTTAATGATCCAGAATACGAAGCATGGCTCTCCAAAGACCAACTTGTTATGTCCTGGATCCTCAACTCAATGGACCGGAATCTTGCTGAAATATTTAGTTTCTAGGAGTCTTCATTCGACCTGTGGAATGCCATTCGTGACATGTATGGCAAAATTCTGCCAAGATTTTCCAAATTCACCGCGAGATTGCCAATCTTCATCAGGATGGAAAACCTTTTGTTCAGCTATTGGGAAGACTGAAAAGCTCTTGGAATGAACTGGAGAATGTATAGCCCATATACTGTAGACGCTGCTGTATTACAAAAAAGAATCGAGGAGGATAGGATTTTTTAGTATTTGGCAAGTCTCAGCCCAGATTTTGAAGCCTAATAAATCCAGAACCGCTACCATTCAACGTGAACAAATTCGCAGGAAAGTAATGACCCGTGGTGTTAATCATGGAGTCCCTGATGCTCGTGCCCATCAAGCCAAATTGATATCGCGGGATATTAATCCTGGACGTTTTGATCGTGGCCAGTTCATACCATTCTCTGATTCAAAATCCTACAAGGGGAAACAAACTGATTTGAAATGCCAATCACAATCTTGTACATTTGACAGATCGTTGCAAACTCTCTGCCCAAAAAACAGCCTAGTTATTCTGATCGCATTCATGACAGCATTAGAACTTGTAAATTTGCATGATCTTTGGATAGTTGATTCCACTGCCACCGATCACATGCCAAACAAATTAATGGTTTTGAATTACTCGTCTACCTTATTTTCATATCCGTGGCTGATGGGAAGGGTGTTCATGTTAAGGGGAAGGAAAAAACAAAATTACTCTCTTACAAGCTAGTGTCTGATGTTCTATTTGTACCATCCCTTCCATTTCAGTAGCTCTCTGTCAGTTGTTTTTGCAACCAGATCAAAAAAGAACATTGATCAGTGGTGAATGCTGTTTGAGTTATTACAGATTCTTCTCCTCTATAATTACGCTTACCTTTACTTTAAGTCTAATACAAGAACTTAAACATTCTCTCATAACCAATAAAATTGTTGAGGAAAAGGAAAGAATATAGCAAAACACTGTCAATGAAAGCTACTGATGGAGATTTTGCCTCTGATTAATGAGCAGCTGTTTTCTCTCTCTCATGAAAGTTGATAAATGATATATGCAATTAGTGGGATTTCTTTCAGAACCTGAGCCGGTTTGGGAGTGCAATTGCGGTAGCTTTTCAAAGTGTTTTCCGTGCCGAAATACATCAAAATGATGTTTTTTTGTTTTTTAAAAATCATTTTTGACATCAGCACATCAAAATGATCTAAAACCACCAAACCATATTCATTTAAAATGAAAAAAAATCAAATTTCAGCAAAACGCCGATTAAAACGCACAGCCAAACGGGCACTAAAGCCGGTTTGACATGCGAATCCAAAAGCAGTTTTGAAAAAAATTGATTTTTTTTAATTTAAAATTTAAAAATAATTTTTAGATCATTTTTTTATATTTATGTTGATGTCAAAAATAATTTTTAAAAAAATAAAAAAACATGATTTTAATATATTTTTAAATAAAATAAAATAAAAATACTTTTATAAACAACTAAAATGAAGATTCCTTGCACCGAAAGTATTGTAATTGATAGTGAACTTGATAGAATCTTTGTTTATTTTGTCCCTTGATTGAAGTGCAAGCTAGAAACTTCTATGCCTAAGCTCCATATGAAATTATATTTATTTAATATGTGATTTGGATCGAGGATAAGCCTAAACTACTCAAAGATTGAATTTAATGCAGAATTGAATGATTAATTGAGCTTTCACGATAGCCAGAGAAACAAAAAAAGAATAACCATAGAAGTTGGCCAAATTTGGATATTTTTTTTTATAAATATATTAAAATAATATTTATTTATTTATTTATTTATAAATTTTATTTTAGATATTAGCACATTAAAATAATATAAAAACATAAAAAAATTATTTTGCAAAAAATCAAAATCAAAATTTTGCCAAACATCTATGAATCACAATGAGATTTATTCCATTTTTTTATATATAAGAAACACAATAATCTTAAAGGGTAATTGTATGCAAAATAAACAGGAGTTCCTTTTCACAAACTCTGTTTCCAAAATATTTAAAAATATATTTTTTTATTTTTTATTTTAAATTATTTTTATATATCGATGTTAAAAATATATTTTTTTAAATATCATTTTAATATAATTCTAAATAAAAATTATTTTTAAAAGTAACTTCAATTACACAAAATATATATATATATATATATATATATATATAATGCTGGTTGAATCTTTTGTTTGGTACCAATTTACTGGCAGACAAAGGTATGTGGCCACAAATAATTAAGCAACTTAAAAGAATATACGAACTGCTATGGTCACAATGATCTCTTTTTTTCCCTGCATTCCTTAGTGCTCTAATTAATGACAAATTACTTAAAATTTACTATAGAATGACTGAATTAAAAATAAACAGATAAAAGTAATTTTATTTTAGCATTTAACGAGAATTAATTATCATTTTAAAATTTACTCGTTTTTAATTAAAAAATTACGATATAATAAAATGCATCCAAGTGTGAAACTTAACCAAAATATTTGTCAGGATATGTAAGAACCCCCAATGATGCGATGGTGTCATCATGTCTGGATACAGAGGCTTGAGCTTTTGTGTTCTGTTTTTAATTAATGCGTACGTTTATTTTAATTAATTTATAGATATTAAAATTAATAATTATATATAATTTTAGTGATTATTGTATTAATAATTATATAATTTAAATTTAAGACCACAAGAAACGTATCTCCTTACCTTACCACTAGATCACCTACTTTAGTTATTTATCAACCATCAGATCAGATGATCAATTCATGTCGTTTCTGTTGCTGTTCTCCCCCTCATCTTTTCACTTGCTTAATGCCATGATCAGCGCTGCTATCTCAACAAAAGATATGGTGGAGAAAGAACCATTAGATGACTTTAGCATATAATTTGGAACCACTCAACTTGCGATTTCTTTATTATTATTATTATTATTATTATTATTATTATTATATGTTTCATTGATATTATCTCTTCTTAAAAAATAAATAAACTGAGCTGACAGAGTGTTTTGAAAATGAAGATACAGTTATTGTTATTATTTTTTCTCAATCGTGAACTGCTAGGCTTTACAAGTGAAGTATTGAACTATATACTAAAAGAGATCAGAGTCAGTTATTGTTTATTGTGAGAGACAAATCATTGTGGATTACAATAGTATTGCTCAGTTTTTGGTTCGGTTCGGTTCAGTTTGTTTGAGTGGCCGGTTTACTGATTTTTTTAATATTTTTGCACAATAAAATAATCACTTTATCCCTTAAAAAAGACAAAAAAACAGATGCTGCCGGGAGGGGTGGCACGATAATTGTACATTTTTGATCAAGTCATCAGTTTATTGATTTTTTCTTTGCACGGTAAAATAACTAGCTACTGCGGGGATGGGTGGCACGGTAATTGCATATTTTTTAAAATTGCTAAATACTAATATGCCCTCCAAATAAGACAAAATTAAAGAGTTGGTTATAGAGATATTACGGTAATTGACCATTTTTAATTATTTTTCTTCGAATACCGTGGGTGCGTGTGACACATGCGACCAATAGTATTCGGCCTCACGTCCTCTTTAGACAGCGCGTGTGATGTCGTCCGGTGGATTAAAATGCTCATCTGGCATCTCCGTCGATGTGTCGTTGTGTCCTTTTTCTCATGGAGTGACGCGTGGCCACACACGATGGTCGGGGACGAGACTATGGGCAATTAAACTCCCCCCTTTCTCTCTCCTTCACCGTAAACTACACGTCAGCCCCCCGGTTTTATGGTTTTTTCATTTCAGTCCCTGCATTTTAAATTGTGTTGTATGATCTTTATTTCTATTATTTAAGTTTTGATTTATTACAATTATGTTCTTTGATTGAAATTAATTAAATATTATGTTTTCATTTCAGTCCTTATTCTTTTAATTTTAGGTTTAGTTTTAAATCCCTTAATATTTTCGGCACAAAAGATTTAATTTTTTTTAATTTTTTTCTTTGATTGAAATTGATAATATATTTGATTTTCATTTCGGGCCTTATATTTTGAATTTTTGATTTTAACTCCTTTATTTTTTTTATATTTCTTAAATAGTCCCTATTTTTATCCTTGTTTATATATATGCTTTTAGTTTTTTTTTTAATTTTTATTATTTTCTCTTTTGTTGAGATAACATTTTTTTCAAAAATTTTGTTATTAAATTTTAGTTTGTGTTTATGATCATTTGAAAATTGATATTTCTTTCTTTTTTCTTTGTTCTTTCTTGTGGTTTTTTTATTAATTTTTTTCTCTCATCAAATGAATTTTTTTAGCTAATATTTTTATTTTATTTTTTTGTTTGCTTTTTTGTTAAAGTTTTTGGTTTTTTTTTTTAATTCTTGTATTGAATTTATTTTCCCATTATTCACGTAGTAATAATAATTTTAGTTTTTTTTTCTCGATTTTTCTTTTTTTAATGTTTTCAAGTTTTTTTCTCGGGATAATTTAATATTTTTTGTTGTTTTAGCAATAATAATAATAATATTTTTAGATGTTAAGCCTTCGATGTTATTGTTATTATAATAGGATATGTTGATGTGTTTCATTATATCAAACCTTATATATATAGATGTTATATTTTATTTTTAAACTAATAAAATCTATTAATTGTTTCATTCTTAACAATTTAACTAGTTTAAACTAATAAGATACAATGATTCAGCTGTAAAATAAAAAAGAAATCCAATAAAATCTGGTTGATGATTAGTGCTGATTTGTTATGATGACAACTTGATAATAGGAAATTTGCCAACAGAGAATCCCTGTAGGTGTGTTGAACTACCATGCAGAGTAATTGTAAGTGTGGACTTGACTATTTTATAGGCTTGATTGGATTGTCATCTTGGTTTGAACATATTGCTGTTGGAGCTCCAAAATCACTCAACCTCTCTCCAGTAATTGTTTAGGTGAATCCAATAGCATTAGGCCACGTGGAACTAGACATTTTTCTACATATAAGGTGTTAATACATCCTTCCCTCCATCCTTAATACAAACAAATGTGATTCTATTAAATATATTGATGGTTTTATTAGTTCAATGAAAAAAAATTAATTGATTAATCATTATTCTTTTAATTTGCAGACTCATACGTTTATAATTTCTCAATACTTAACCCAAAATAACTATATTAATTGAAAAACATGGAATGAGATAGGTGATTTTGAATAAAATATTTTTATTTTTATTTTTTCTGCGATATGAATGTTATATTATTACATAACTTATGAATAACTCCTTTATATAAAATTTAGTATTTGGTGTTAGAGAATAATATAAATCATATTCTGGAGCCTCACCTATAAACTTAAATTTTTAGGTGAGATGATTCTTTAAAATGATATCAGAGTCTTGTAGATCTAGCGGTCACGAGTTCAAATCTCACCACCTTTATTCTATTTGATAAAGATCAAGCACAAGGTAGAATGGGTCCCTGTGCAAGTTTTAAGCCCAAAAGACTTTCATTTGAGAGGATGTGTTAGAGAATAATATAAATTTTATTCTGGGACCTCATCTATAACCTTAAGTTTTTAGGTGAGATGATTGCTTAATATTTGGTTATTATATAATTCAAATTATCATAAGATGGAAAAAATTAAAAAAATATTTAATAAATTGAATTCTTACAATTAAAATACAGAATTATGAGAATTAATTATTATCAGTATCTTAATCTTAAATTTAAACGTACAAGCCTGTTATATTTTTGGAACAACTCGTTTGGACCTTTTATAATACAGATTATCCTTTTCTGTTAGGACAGGTGTTAAATCAAAGAGACCAGGTGTAAGAAAACATTATGTTAACACGTGTGTGAGGTCGGGTTCTTTGATTTAACACGTGTATTTAATTTCCATTTTCTCCCCTCTTGTTCTATCAAAATCTGGATTTTTTATTTTTTTTAAAATTTTATTACAATTAAAACTTCACATGCATTAATGAACAATAAAAATAAATAAAGACAGAAATAAAATATATAGGGCAGAAATAACTGGGGCAGAGAGATCCCAAAGCCGGCGGCTCAGTGAAAGAGTTGGTGAAACCATATCAGGGAAACCCGTGCCTGGTCAACCTGGTCTTCTCCATACATAGCCATCACTCACCTACCTACACTGCTAGTCTACCCAATACAAAAAGAAAAAAATAGTGACTATTTAGGACGGTGGTTGTGGTTGTTTTTGAAAATATTTTTTATTTAGAATTATATTAAAATGATATATATATTTTTTTAAAAAATATTTTTGACATCAGCACATCAAAATAATTTAAAAACACCAAATTTTTTTTATTTAAAATAAAAAAATTGAATTTTGAACAAACAGCAATTGTACCGCCAAAACAAACCGCTTCTCAAGCGAAAAACTTTTTTTTTTAATAAGAAAACTGTAATATAGATTGTATTTTTATTTTTTTTATAATTTTAATGTGTTAATATTAAAAATAATATTTTAATATATTAAAAAACAGTATTATTTTTAGAAATAATAACTAACACACGGTAATAAACAGTAATCACATGGCACAGCACAATATTCTCCCTCCCAATTGAGCGGTGGTGGTCCCATCCATTGCCCTACCAAACCCTACAATTATCCCCCGATTCCACCACCACGATGAAAAAGACAAAAGTTGTGTCCCCCACCACCACCACCCTCACCTTTCTTCGAATGACTCAAGAAACAAGATACCTACTTTGCCCCTGCTAATGCTAATAATAACAAAAGATGAACACGTCCACACCTTGTTCCATCCATGGCATGTGCAACCGTTGTTATGATTTTTTTATTTATTTTGATATTATAATATCAAAAATTATTTTAACAAAATTATGGTAATATATTTTCAAACAAAAAATATTTTAAAAAATAATTTTTATTTTACTCTAAACATATAAAAATAAATAAATAAATTATTTTAATATATTTCTAGATAAGAAAACAATTGCTATCATAATCTCAATTATATCCTAAAATATTTGGTTGAAACATAGTTTCATAAAATTTTAATTCTTGCCTTTTAAATTATTATTTTTAAAATATTTTTAGTTGATTTTAATGTTCTAATATTAAAAATAAATTTTAAAAAATAAAAAAATAGTATATTTTATAGAAAAAAATACTTTGAAAATTAATTTTTTATTTGAAAGTTGGTTTTTGTGTAAAACTGTATTTAAAGAATATATTTATATTGATTTTTTTAATCTATTTAATACGGTAATATTAAAAATAGAATTTTTAATATATTAAATAGCAAAATAAATATTAAAAAAAACATAATCCTAATATGAAGAAAAGCATCTTCTCTTCACTTATTTGAGCTCATCTTGCCCTGTCTTATTTGAGTTCATCTAGCCCTGTCTTTGCCTGGTTTTCTTCTTTCTTATCGGTCGCGTTCTTTGCTTCTCCTACACATCTTCTCTACCCAAACAACCACTTTCCTTCTCAACTTTTCCTCGAAACATTTGTCATCTTCTTCGAGCCTCCATTTTTGAAACCCAAATCTCCCTTTCAATCATCTCTTCCATTTCCCTCTTCTCCCAAGCAAACCCATTATTCAGCCACTTTCCCTTTTCCCGTGTCTTTCCCCCCCCATCTTTTCCTTCCAAATCAACTCAATAGACCACACTTTTCATTACCACTCACTTTATTTTTCAAAATCCCCTAAATTAAACCAAAACCAAAAAATGTTTCCTCTTCTTGTTTTTGAATTTAAGGTTACGGTTTCAATTTGATCTACAAATTTACGAAAATGCCACCAGACACTGAAGATGGAGTTCAATATTCATTTGCCCTTGAATACACCGGTCCTCCGGTGGGTTACGATATCCCACGCGCCGTCCCGATAAACATCAACAAAATACCTGTCGCCGCGGTAGTTTCTCACATTAATTTCCCCCGGAAGATCACTTTACCTGTAGTTAAACCCCTGTTACCGTCATCTGATACCAGTGAAAACCCAAATTCTGTCATTACCGGTAACATCCCAGGTAAGGATTGTGGATCTGAAGAGGGAGTTATAACTGTTTCGCCAACATCAGTAATTGAGAGAGCTGCTGATTGTAATTTGCAAGAGAGTGTTTTTTCTGGTGAGTTAAGTAGTTCAGGTTTGTTAAATGATGGTGCTAGGAGTTCAAGTACCATAGAGTTTTCTGATAGTTTTGATGATAAATCTCGTGATGAAAGTTTGTTAAAATTGAGGGTTTCTAATGAATTGTCATCAATTCGAGATTGGGAGTCAAATGAGTCTGTATTAAGCAGTGTTGATGTTGATGATGAGTACCCATCTTCGCGTGTTTCTCTCGTTAAGGTTTCTAATAATGACATGAATGGTGAGGGTAGGAAAGCCCCAGTTGTTACTTTTCGCGATATTGAATCGGATGATGGTGTTGGTGGTGAAGTTGCTAGTGATACTGATGGTGGGTTTGAAGGGAATGAAGGTTTTTTTGAGGAGGAGGAGAGGGTTATTCGGGTTAAACGAGAGGCAAGAAGTAAAGGGAAGAAAGGGAGTTGTTATAGGTGTTTCAAAGGGAATAGGTTTACGGAGAAGGAAGTCTGTCTTGTTTGTGATGCGAAATATTGTAGTAATTGTGTGCTTAGAGCGATGGGATCGATGCCAGAAGGGAGGAAGTGTGTTACTTGTATCGGGTTTCCGATTGATGAACCGAAGCGTGGGAGTTTAGGGAAGTGTTCGAGGATGCTCAAGAGGTTGTTGAATGATTTGGAGGTTAGACAGGTAATGAAGGCGGAGAAGTTGTGCGAAGCTAATCAGTTGCCTCCAGAGTATGTTTATGTGAATGGAGAACCTCTTTGTCACGAGGAGCTGGTTATTTTGCAGACTTGTTCGAACCCGCCTAAGAAGATGAAACCTGGAAACTATTGGTATGATAAAGTGTCTGGTTTTTGGGGAAAGGTGAATATAGTGTAATACTTTCAGTGATTATGTTCTTGTAATAATATGACATGGTTTGTTTTTGTTTTGGAGTTTGATGGTTATTTCAAAATTTTAATTTTACAGGAAGGGCAGAAGCCTTCCCAGATTATAAGTCCTCATTTGAATGTTGGGGGTCCAATTAAGGCAAACGCTAGCAATGGAAACTCACTGGTTTTCATTAATGGCCGGGAGATCACAAAAGTAGAGCTTAGGATGTTGCAGGTTGAGTCTTTAATCATGCTCTTCTTTGTTTGATTTGAATTATTTAATGTGAAGGGTTTAGTATTAAGACCATTTTGTTGAAATTGCAGCTAGCAGGAGTTCAATGTGCTGGCAACCCACATTTTTGGGTGAACGAGGATGGATCATACCAAGAAGAAGGACAGAAGAACACTAAAGGTTACATTTGGGGCAAGGTATGCTCTACATGGAAAACTCATCCCTACCTGAAGTTTCTGTTTCTGCATTTATATATGCACATGGGAATTTATTTGTGTGTCACTTAACAGGCGGGAATGAAGCTTGTTTGTGCGTTCTTATCACTGCCTGTTCCTTTTAAACCTTCAAATTCTTGTGGAGAACAAGTTAATAGTCTGATTAGCAGAAGTGTCCCAGACTACCTTGAGCAGAGAACACTTCTGAAGCTGCTTTTAGTTGGAAACAGTGGATCTGGAACAAGTACTATCTTTAAACAGGTAGTTTCTCAATTGGGGAATTTCACCTCTGAATTTCTTTATGTTATAAGGATTACCGGTCGTTTTATAGTGTCATATGTTAATTGTCTTGTTTTCCAACTATGGATGTTAATGTGGTTTGCCTGTCATTACTATTTGTTATATGGTTATGGTCTCCTTTTCTATCTAAGAACATCCAAGTGATGTTCAAAAGTTACATGGATGTTATTATGCTAATGCATTTATTTGATTATTGAATTTAGCTGGAGAACCTTGGATGGTAAAGTAGGAACCATTAACAGCGTTCAAGCTATATGTTTATTTTAAGAAAGCGTAAGTTTTCCGATCTAAACCTAGACACTGATTAAAGCAGTTTAAATGGTAAGCCATAGTTAAACTTTGAAACGTAGGCAAACCATCAACAAAAGCAATATTTTTGGATAAAAAATGAGTTAAAATAGATGTAACACTACTAGAACATTGAAAAGGCCCACTCATTTAGGTGGTCTTGTGGGTTTTGTGCCATTACAACGTTTGTCGTTGCCTGTATTGGACTGTTTAAAACAACTGACTACACGTGGAGGGAGTGCTTGTATATGAACCTTGTTCTGCAAGCTTTTTACTTTTATTACGCACTGATCTGTGTGCCTCTATGCATGTACTCAGTTTCTCTAACATGGCCTTTGAAATTATCAGGGCCGCCATGCCTTATCCTGCAAAGCATGGCTATAAAAGCAATGCTAGTCAATGCTATCCAAAATTAGTGTCTTAATTTTAATTCAATGCTTTTTTTCAGGCAAAGATTCTTTATAAACCTGTCCCTTTTACTGAAGATGAGCGTGAAAACATTAAACTGACAATCCAGAGTAACGTGTACGGTTATATTGGTATACTTCTTGAGGGCCGTGACCGTTTTGAAGAGGAAAGATTAGCTGCAATGAAGAAAGAGCAATCTACTGATGAAACAGAAGCTATTGGTATGTTGAGTCTCTCTATTCTCTTTATCTTCTCAACTCTCATTTTTTCCTTGTTCTTGGTATTGTTTTTTGAAGAATGACCCTTGTGTTTATTTCTAACTCATGTGTGTGGACATGCATAAAGGGGAACAAAAAAGAAATGTCCATGGATGTAGAGAACGTGTATAGATGAACACCAATAGAACAAAAGCGAATGGAGATCCTTACTAGGTTCTTTCTGAGATTTTTGGTATGAACTTATCTTTGGGAAGAACAAGGGTTGTTGCTTCACATTTGTGATTTCCAAAACTCTCTTTTATTGTATGGGAATACACCAGATTCTTACTTCCTCTTGCATCCAAGTAGTGTATCAGAGATAAGATAAGGAAACAGATTTTAGGTGGGAGCTGGGATGGGCCAAAGAATGTTCTGTCTTTAAGATGTGATTAGATAAGTGCTTTGTAGTATTGATGAATAACGTGCTGTTTCAGAATGTGTTGAATCCACTCACTTACAATGTAGAAGTAGGTGTGTGATAGCTGATTGATTTACATTTACTTTAAAATTCTACGTGCTCTTATATTCTGCAAGTGCCTGAGTGAAAATGTTTTGTGGTAACAGGGAGTACCAGTAACACCAATCACCAAACTATCTATTCAATTGGTCCAAGGTTGAAAGCATTCTCAGATTGGCTTCTGAAGACTATGGTTTCAGGAAACTTGGAGGCCATTTTTCCTGCAGCTACTCGTGAATATGCACCATTAGTTGAAGAGTTGTGGAAGGACACGGCCATTCAGGCCACTTACAAGCGGAGAAATGAACTGGAAATGCTACCTAGTGTGTCAAGCTATTTCTTGGAGCGGGTAAGATCTTTCTTCAGGTTCATTTGCTTGGTCAAAATTTGTTAAATTATATGTGGTTATACATATGCTTCTCTGCAATAACAAAACCTGATTTATGGTTGCAATGAAATTTTCATTACTCAGCTTGCATAGGCTGAGCAATAGTAATGTTTAAGCTTACCACTGGGTTGATTAAGGGTTTATAGACTGTTTTATTTCATCTTATTGTGCTCTTGCCAAACATATTAGATAATAGCTGTAACTGCAGTTGCTTTGTTATTGTTACTAAAATTATTCTCCACAGGCTGTTGATATATTGAGAACAGACTATGAGCCCTCAGATTTGGATATCCTATATGCTGAGGGTGTTACCTCATCAAATGGGCTTGCTTGTTTGGATTTCTCGTATCCCCAGTCAGCATCTGATGATAAATACGACACTGAAGACCTGCATGACGCCTTGCTTAGGTAGGAGCCATGGTTTATTATAGATATGTCTTAAAATTTCAGATGCTTTACGCTCTGGCCTTTTTAATGAACAGCTCATGAGCAATCGCTGTCCTGCTGGGCTATTTGCTTAATCTCTGGCATGGCTCATCCTTCTATCTCATCACTCAGGAACATTATTAAATATGTAGTCATTTGGAGTGGTATCTTTTTATTGTTGACAGTTTTTCCCCATCTCTTTGGTCACACCAGGTATCAACTAATTAGTGTACATGCACGGGGCCTCGGAGAGAACTGCAAGTGGCTAGAGATGTTCGAAGATGTTGGGATGGTCATTTTTTGTGTTTCCATGAGTGACTATGATCAGTTTACAGTCGACGGGAATGGCATGTCTACTAACAAGATGATGCAGAGCAGGAAATTCTTTGAGAGCATTGTTACGCATCCAACATTTGAGCAGATGGATTTCCTTTTGATACTAAACAAATTTGATCTGTTTGAGGAGAAGATTGAGCGAGTACCATTGACTCAGTGCGACTGGTTTGATGATTTTCATCCAGTGATCAGTAGCCATCGCCCCAACAACAACAACAGCAATAGCATTAATTCCAGCCCCTCCCTCGGTCAGCTGGGCGCACACTACTTGGCAGTCAAGTTCAAGAGGCTCTACTCTTCACTCACTGGAAGGAAGTTGTATGCTTCTGTAGTCAAGGGACTTGAACCTGATAGCGTTGACTCGGCTCTTAAATATGCGAGGGAGATTTTGAAATGGGATGAAGAAAAACCCAACTTCAGTCTCAGTGAGTATTCCATGTATAGCACGGAAGCAAGCTTCAATTCCACCTGATCAGTAAAGCAAGAAACACTTGTATATGGGTCTTGGCTCCAAACAGCAGTTCTCATTGCCACTGTACATATAATGGCACAGAAATTAACGAGATGAAGTTTTACTTGCGTGAGCTATTGTAAGATTGTTAAGCCAGCCTTTAGGTTTATCTCGACATCAAGCAGCAAAAAAATTATTGGCGAGATTACCGGCACATAAATTAGGATGAAACACTGAAGAAGGGATCGCCTGATGTTGTTGGTTTCCACCTTTGTGTGTAGTTATTTCCACCGCTGAAAAGAATCGAATATTCATTTGTAGTATAAGATGATATCTCAAGATCTTTCGGATGCTGCCTTTCTTCAGACACCAATTTTCTTTTCTCTATTTTATTTAGAGTATTTGGATGAGAATGAACGCTGGAATGCGTGACGGGGTTTGCATTTGCATGTACTTATTCAATGAGTAAAGATAAATAGTTAAATACAAGGAAAAGATACTGCACGTGCCACATTTGAGGTGTAAAAATTCACATTTCCTGTTGATTTTTTCAAACATATTTCTTTTTAATGAAATAACAATCTTTATTCATATCGTAAAGACATAATATTTAGAAACAGTGACATAATTATTTCACAATCACAATATGACCATTAAAATTATATTGCGGATACAATATTCAAAAGAATGTTGAATGTTACCATAAGCACCAGGCACCCTGCCCTACTGTAAACAATTATTCACCTGTTTGTGTGCGTGCATGTTCGTATACATAGAAACTTGATGCTCCTGAGAAGGAACTCAGAAAGACAACAGAAACAACTTGTTCCCCTTTCCAAACAATTTCATCCCCAGAACTCTCTGATGATGTATCAGAGAGCCACCCACAATATTACAGTACTCCCAAACTATCTTCCATGTTCAATCATCTACAAAACTGTATCTAGCCTGCTCTTCTGTGCTGAGTAATATGTGTTTTAGAGCCCAGCCCAGAGATCCCATTTGATCATTCAAAGTGGACAAATCCCCTTTTGCAGATTGCTTGCTATCATCGATCAATTTAAACCACTCCTTGAAAACCAAGTCTGCGGCATCATTATCCTCCAATGCCGTCTCCCACATACTGCTGAAAATCAGGGCCTTCCGAATGTAGCATGCCTGTAGCAACAATGTAAAAGGCATTTAACATCATTAATGTGAAAAAAAAGTAGAAATACTGCCAGATTCTCCTATCAACATGCATACCATAATGATGTGATGAAAATTATAATGCATGTATCCTAAGTAATGGCATTTTATAAGTTCCTTTTACCTGCAACAAACCCATCATAACATCTGCGGTACCAGAACCCTCCCGTAGGCAAAGTAGGATACCTCGCTAGAAATTCATCGGAGAAAAGAACGAGTGAGAAGCATTTTAAGAGTGACTGTACAATTGTATGAAAATGCAAGGAAAAAGATTTTGATGGATATACTGGCTTAATTCTTATCCATTCTCTGTAAGAGTTCTCCATGCATACAAAATAATAATCCTCGCTAGTTAAAGACTGCATTGCCATCATTGCCGATTTTGGTATCTCGCTGTTGGTATTTAAGCACCCTATTCTAATGGGCCACAATTCTTTGCCTGGTAAAGAACCCAATAATTAGCTCAAGTTGCATCATTCATAACAACTAACATCAAAGCACTAAAAAACACTAAAACCTGAGAAGAAAAGACCCACTTTTGGTCCATAGAAAATCAATTCCTTCCTCTTTACTCACTTCTGCAGGTGAAGGAACATGCCCGAAATCAATCCATGAATTTAGAATGATTTCAAGCCTATCCTGAAAATAGATAGGAAAAGTTGAGAGGATGAACAATGAGCTTCATGCTTAGAGGAAACACCCTTGTATCTATAAAGGACAAGCAGCTGTACATGTACAAATGAAATTCATTTTTACAAAAGCAAAGGTGATCCACTGTTTGACATAAGTGATGGATTAAAATTAAAGTTCAATTACGATACTTTCAACATAATTACAGAAGTAAATAAAACAGAACAAATTTCTAATAGGTAAGCAACAAAGCACAATCTTATTATATTGTCCGGGTACAGATAACATAATAGCCACTAGACATCTAAAATGTTATATCTATGGAATTTGAGTATAGGCTTTGTTTCATTCAGGAGTGATCCAATAAACATAATGGATAATGAACCGGCATGCAGATAGCAACAGAAATAATTTTTTGCACAAGAATAGAAAACTGAAAATCTCAAAATCTGCTACTGGGCATATCATGCACTTCAACGATCCCAAATGTGAAGGCAGAAAGATTATGCTAGCCCATACAAACCTTAGTTAATGTCTGTAGATGGACATGCTGGAGTCCTTGA
The DNA here is from genome assembly GCA_025169955.1 of Salix arbutifolia. Lineage (NCBI taxonomy): Eukaryota > Viridiplantae > Streptophyta > Magnoliopsida > Malpighiales > Salicaceae > Salix > Salix arbutifolia. The sequence continues at coordinate 2,680,369 of CM045908.1, forward strand.
TATATACCATAAAGGTCAATAACTGAGAAAATGGGGTAAACAAAGAAAGGAAAACCTGCAAGCAATCTTGCACAATGACAGCAAGTCAGAAATATACAGTGGCATAAATCAACACAATATTCAGTTAGCACATTAAGGATAGGTCCAAATGGTAGAAAACATTATTTCTTTAGAAGGGAAGGTTTAAGTGTTTTCGAATAAGATCAGTTTAAAATAACTTTTCAGCATCAGAATATGATGAGAACCAGAGGTGCATTTAACTTTGAAACAGGAACATATGAATAAAGTGGGGAGTAAGAACATGTATGAGCATCAGACATGTCTCAGCTGATTGAATATCACTAAAAATGCAAAAAAGTTTATTACAGGGAGGAAATCCTCCCTACATTTTTATTGATATACCTACAAACACAAAAGGACATTGTAGGGAAAGAAAGAGAAAACCTTTGGTTGTTTTTTAACAGCATATTCAGAAGTGCAGCAAGCATAAGACCAAGGTTATCAAAGCAAACTGTTTGTATCTGAAACCCATACCACAGGTCAGGATATGTTCACAAGGAAAAGGAACAAAATTCTGTACGAAAGACAAAGCAGACATGCAAGAAAAAATTATAACCTGTGCTTTGGCAGAAACTTCACCAATATTATCTGCTATTGCAAAGCTTCGATGAACAGAAGACTGCGTATTAGAGAGACCCATTACAACAAAAAGCAATAACATCTAGAAGTGCTTTGTAAGACTGCAGTCCCTAAGAATAATGATGAAATGGGTGCAGCATGCTTCCATTAACCACATGAGGGAAATGATGAGGGGGACTTATTTTGAGCCACTAAATTTACTTTATATTAGAATTGTGTTGTTTATGTGCTTCACTGTTTGACTATGAATGCCACCTAGAACTGACACTGAAATGATTGCAGACCATGTTCTATGATGAAGCTAATGTCCAGCAAGTATGTACATAGACAAAAAAGAACAATAAAAATGGGGGAAAAATAAACCCCTACAGAATGTTGGAGGGGAAATTGCTAAACAATAAACTTATAAATACCAACACAAGGTAGTGAAAGTATAGGCATTTAATAGTCATGGCTGCTTCTTTGTCCTCAACAAACAAAATTTAACTAACATTATATTCTCCAAAAAAATAGAAAAGAACTAATTTACATCAGCATATCATGAATGCTGATGCTGAAACCATTCTTCAGACTAGAATTGAAAACTTGGGTAGTTAATAGAGAGGAGAATAACAGTTAAGGGCAAATCCTTACACCAGTTGCCAGGTGGCATGCAAGGCTTATTTGTTTGGCAACGTTGGCTAGAGTTGCAAGAAGCAAGAAATACTGGGGAAAGGTGGGAGTCAGCAGCTCAACTCCAATGCTCAAACTGAACAGAACCGATGTGGTGAACCTAACTCTCTGCAAAAGAAAAAACATCATAACAGAACACATTAAGAATAGCGTGAAGGCTCTAGCAACACAAAAATACAATGCTTGTAAGTGCAAGTCTTTTAAACATCTCCAAAAGCAAATAAGTGAAAAAAGCTTCAAACCTATAAATCAGAACTTCTAATGGAGGCAGAAATTGTACCTTCAAATTAGTATCAAATGCAGATGCTAAGCTAGCAGTGTAAATACATCGACTTAGCCGTCCAAGTCCATCCTTCATTACCCAGTTAAGAGCTGCTGCCGACGGGAGTGAACGAGAATACCCAATGCCTATAGCTCGAAACATTGCCTAATATAAAAAAAATCCCATTCTCACAAAATAAGCATTCAAGTAAGCTAAAATTTTCTTTCAAAAGAAAAAAAAAAAAAATATCTTTCTAATTTATCAAGTTTTTAAGTCTTATCAGTTAATATTCCTTATCAGTCTCCAAAAATTTCTTCAGCAACTTTAATGGGTTCTATTTTAAATCACCAAAGAATTAAAGCATCAACCTTCACATTTAAAACCACAACCATAAACTAACCACGCTCAATAGACAGCAACCACCCTCAAGACTTCAAAACAAAACGAGCCAAAAAATGAAATAAAATCTCCAAGGCATAATACGTACCTGAGTAGCAAGAACTTGCAAAGCAGAGCTAAAAACTCTATGCAAAAACTTCCACTTAACATAACCCATATAGTTCTCAGGTACTTGTTTAGGTATAAAAAAATCCTTAATACAAAAACCTGAAACCCGAACCAATTTACGAAACGCATCTTCAAAATCCAAAGGAAAGGACCCTGCACCCCCATCAAGACTGACCAACTTCAAGCTATTCCCTTCATATATATACCTCGAAACCCGACCCGACTGCCTAATGACAACAGGCAACCTTAACAATGAATTGGGTTCAGACCCGGGTGGACCCGGAACCTTGTCAAGGCCTTCTTCAGGTTCATAATTAATAGATGTTCTCAGGGAATTGGATAAAGGTAGGATTTTTGGAGAGGCTTTGAACCTTCTTGAAATTGGTTTTTGAGATTTCCATTGAAAGTTGAATTGATGATAATTTATGGCTGTGTTTAACGTGGATTGCATTAAAAAGAAAAAGAAAAAAACTTTTGTTTTATGGTTACAAAAAAGACTGTAACTTAAAAAGAAACAGAGATGAGGAGCTGAGAATCCCGCTTTTATTTTCTAGTCATATTTTTAAGAAATTGGTTACTTGTTTGATTTTTGTAACGGGGAGGGAGGGTTTTAGGACAGCGAGAAGAGATGAAGAGGTTTAGGTGCTGCGCGGCTGCTAAAAAAGAGGACTTTACTCTTCCGTCTCCTCCTGGCCTTTTCTTGTCTGCTATACACGATGTCGTTTCCGGCTTTACAAGCACTACGAGTACTTGTAAATTTTTAAAATAATTTCAAACAATGAGATAAAACAATATTTAATAACTAGTTACTGTGTTAATACTTTAAAATATTAAATAATATTTTATTGTTATTTTTTATATAAAAATAATTATACTACATTGTATATCATAAACTGTATTTCCATAATCAAGGAGGATTCCGTCAGCGTATCAATCCGGTGGCTTGACAGAAGCTCAACTGTAGTTATTTCGCGCATCTCATGCCTTAAGTTGCTGGCCACCGAAGAGGTGCATGCGGCCAATTATTGGCCAGGCACCGCCAGCTTGGGGCGGCGCGCTACTGAAGCTTGTTGCCTTACCAGTTGTTGGTCTCTTTAGCCATACAAGTAAACAGAGAATAAAAGAGCAAGGAGGGTGGAGAACAAAATCAACAGGAATGGGAGGAGAAAATCCATCACAGATTCATTAATTCTTTTAAACAGTTTGAATTTTTTTTTGATAAGGTAGGTCCAAATGGTAGAAACTAAATGGCTAAGGTGAGTTTCAAGTATAATAATAATAATAATAAAAAAGAAATTAACTCGGTGAAACTTGATTGATTTGATTGGTTTTTTTATGATCCGGATTAAACATAAATGGGTCAATATTATGGACTCGGTAATCCAATAATCTAAGCGTTTCCATTATCAATTTTAGTTTTTGTTGTTTTGGTTTTATTAATTATAATAAAGTGAAATTAAATTATGTAAAATTGACTTTAAATTTGACTCTCAAATTCAAGAAGAACAAAAATTGGAAGTCGTGAGGACTAAATTAAAAAACAAAAAGGTTTGATAACCAAACTAAAGCATATAAAATATTTAAGAAGCCCGGGAACGAAATTTTCTCAGAAAACATCAATATTATATTGTAATTAAAATTAATAAAAACACCAACACGCGCTCATCATTCATCATAAGTTCATCACCTTAACACACAAAACAAAGCCACGTTATATTTAAAATCAAGCAATCTTCTTCAAGCAACCTTGACCTCGATCGTCTTAGGCTTCTTGGGCTCAGGCGGTGGTAATTTCTCCACAGTGACAGTCAAAACCCCATCTTGACAAACAGCAGAAATGGCGTCGGTATTGGCATTCTCTGGCAGCACAAATTTCCTCATGAACTTGCCAACCCTCCTCTCCATTCTCACATACTTGGCTCCTTCTTTATCCTCTCCACGCTTCCTCTCTCCACTAATTACCAGCACGTTGTCGTCCTCCACCTGAACCTTGATGTCCCCTGATTTCAGTCCCGGCATGTCAATGATGAACGCGTAAGAGCTTGGATACTCTTTCACGTCAGCTGGTGTCGACGCCATTGCCTTGGCATCACGCACGTAGGTGCTTGTTGGCCCGTTGAAGGACTTGTCCGCCTCGTGATCATTTGCATCCATCATGTGCTGGAGAGTGTTGAAGAATGGCGTGTCCATACCCAGGATTCTCAGATCCATCTCTCTCTTCTCGCTGGATTTTTCGATTGCTGAAATTTTTAGTGTTTCTTCTCTTGGTGGCTGAGAACTTAGCGGGGGGAGAGTGGTTATTTATAGGGGGATCGTATTGGGGGGTGGAGAAATGGGAGTTTCTGGAGAGATGTAGAAACTCAAGGAACTTTCCAGGGGTTTCTGATGGGTCTAGAATGTTCATAGAAGAAGAGAGCCCAGTCTTCACGAGAGGAGCCCAGAATGTATTTGCCAAGACTTACTGTTTTCAGTCCCTCTCTCTCTCTCTTCCTCTGCGGAAGAAAAGTCAAATCATTCCTTCTAGAAAGAACGATTGAAATTACCCGCGCGCTGAGCTAAATTTTTTTATATAGAAAATTAATTGATTTTATATATATTGAAATTGATTATTTTAATATGTTAGTGATAAAATTGTGATTGAAAATATCTGTCAGAAACGGGGGGTTTCCTCGCCTAAAAGCGACTGGATGATGTTATTGTCAAAACTCTTTTAATAATTATTTAATCGGTAGATTATACAATTGAAATTGAAAAAACTCTGTTAAAATGATTGACGTGCCTCGTGTAACATAGAGATTGATTGTTGTGTATGTTTTATTTTTTTCATTAATAATTTCATTAGCAAATAATTAAATTTCAATTATTGAATTTTAGTACAGATAGTAATTTGTTTTACGCAACAAACAATGTGATTGATAATTTTGTTTTAACTATCTTGGTAATAATTTACTTGGTAGTTAGTAAAATCACAATTGATAAAATTGACCAAAAATATATTATTTGTTGTGTGTAACATATTAATGGTTTGTTGATAATGTTTGAACTACTTGACGAATAATTTATTTAACAGATAGCAAAACTGCAACTGCTAAAATCTATAAAAAAAACAATTCATATTTTTTCTTTATATTAAAAGTATTCTAGAGAAATGAGATTAAATTAATGTTAGATTTAAAAGAAAAGTCAGTTTATTTTTTTTATATACATTTAAAACGTTAACATCAAAACAATATCATAATATATAATAATTATTATTATTCTAAATATCCTATCTATCTATAGTAAAATAAATACATATAAAAACTACATAATCTTCAATTTTCTAAGCAAATTATTTAACTCATATGGATAGCATTTAAAAAAAAAAAAAAAACAGTACTACTAACATCTTTGTTATATATTCAAAAATTTGGTGCTGCTAGTGGCGAAACATCAGACAATTTTTATTTTATTATTGTAGATGGTTTGACACATTTTCTTAACTTGTCTTGTCAACGTGTGGTTTCATATTTTTTTTACGTCATCCGAGAGTTGAAATATCATAAATTTAAAAAAGACGCATAAGTTATTTTAAAAAAAATAACATTGACCAAAGAATTTATATTACAATTCTTATAACTGTTATTATAAATATTATATACATAATTAATATTTTAATTATTATTGGTCATACTATCGATGACACCATAACTATTGTTAAAAAAATTATTATTATTTAGTTTATAAGATTTATTTGTCATATTACTATATTAAAAATATTTTAGAACACTTATCATGAATTATTATTTTATTTTAAGAGAATAAATAGGTCATTATATATATATTAGGACGTTAATATTAAATAAATATAAAAATATATACTTAGCCTCATATATTTATAAGAAAAACAATTCACAAACAATCATCATCATTATTTTAAATGTCTCACCTATAATAATTAGGAATCTTGACAATGAAAAAAATTAACAAAAAAGCAATAACCAAAACAAATGAAAAAAAATTGATTACATTTTAAAATAATAATATGTAAGGGGGCCTTAGTGAACATTGAAATTAAATAATTTAAAACAAAATCAGAAATTAAAAGAATTGAGACCGAAATGAAACTGAAATCCATAATTAATTTGCATAGGAGGATAAAATTGAAAGAAATCAAACTTTGATACCGAAAATATAAGGATTTATAATAAATTTGCATGGAAGGATGAAATTGAAATCAATCAAAACTTTGATACCAAAAATATTCAGGATTCTAGACCAATCCGCAAAATTAAAAGAATGAGGACCAAATTGAAACTATAATATATAATCAATTTTAATTGAAAGGCGAAATTGAAACAAATCAAAACCTATATAATAGCAATAAGGGTCAGAAAAACAAATCTAACATTCAGGGACTGAAATGAAATTTGATAAAAAACAGCTGCTCTGACATCAGCTTGCGTAGCTAGGAGAGAGAAATGGGGGGGGGATTCAAACGACCATTGACATATCTTCGAACACCATATAGTCACGCGCGCCGCACCAGGTGGAAGAGAACATGCCTGAAAATCATTCTAGACGCCGGTAGGGCATTTTTGGACACCAGAGTAAGCCGTACGCGGCTACGCGCCGTCCGAAACACGCATGAGCGCGGAAACGGACGGCGCGTCTGGTGAGGCGCCAACAGTAAACCAGCAAAAAAAATAAAAAATTGGTTAATTACAAGATCGCCCCTCCCTCCTAGGCATGAATTTTGTCCTTTTAGAGGGACAAATCGGTTATTGCACTGTTCAATGAAATATTAAAAAACAAATAAACTGGCCAGACGAACCGGACCGGATCGAAAACATGCAATTACCGTGGAGCCCCTCAACCCAGACACCTTTTTTGTCCTTTTCGAGGGACAAATTCGTTATTACACTGTTTATAAATGAAAAAAAAGGAGGTCACGTAGGCGCGAAGCAGCGGAGCAAACATCCACTCCACAATGACAATGAATGTAGGTGAACAACGTTCTAACGATCTATTTTAGCTTCTTTTGTAATTCCTTTCTATGAAAAAAAAGTTAGCCATACACGTGTCATATACCTTTTTCCCCTCTTCATTGAATTTGTTTATAATAAGACTTTGATATTATATTAACAAAATATTTGTAAGAAAAAAATGAAATTTTTTATTTTAAATTAATATTTTTTTGATGATTTTAGATCATTTTTATTTTTAAAAAATAAAAATATTATTTTAATACATTTATAAAATAAATTTTTTTAAAAAAACAATTTTAACTATAATTCCAAATAGCATCAACTCTTCAATTGAACTCTAAATTTCATTCCAATTGAGTCCTAAGCCCTCTTCTTTCGATTTACCCTCTAATTCTCTAACAATTCTTTAATGTATTCTTAAGTCTCATCCCATCCGATCCCGAATGAAAATCCAATCAAGAAGAAAAGAATAAAAAGAGAGAGATAGGCTGGCAATAGGGTTGCCACATTCTTATCATCCTCATCACTCAAAGTCATGAACTTGACAATAAACTTGAGTTGATTATGAGTAATTATCATTTTAATATTAGAAAATAATATTATTCTAATTTTTTTTAATAAGTCAATCCATATATTTGCTTAATTATTCGAGTTGCTTTTGAATCTGTGATCAACAGTTTCACTTCATAACAATTTTCATACGGTTTAATTAAAAACTTGATTTAGACAAGAAATCTAATCAAGAATTTTCAAGGCTAAATTGTTATGTCAAGTTTAGTTATATTGTCAAAGAATTTCCATGACTTGCCCAATTTGTTTTGCTTAAAAAGAAATCGATTATACATACATACATATATATACATACATACATATATATATATATACATATATATAAAATTGCCTCACAAAATCAGCCTCGAAGAACATTACTAGCACCTCGAATATGTGCCGCAACGGAGTTCGGACAATGTAACTAGTGAAATACGAGAGGATCAACAGTTGCTATACTGTTCAACACTGTCCTGTTTTCTTTCTTTGTCAATTGAGCTGGCAAGGAAAGAAATTTCCCACCGGAACAATGTTATGAGAAAGGATAAACAGTTGCTATACAGTAAAACACCTACTGTTTTCATTTCTTTGTTGATATTAGTTTTTATATTTCAAATTCAGGAGAACGTGGTGGATTAACCTTATATTTAGTTCAGCTGGTGGATTTTCACAATTCCAATTCATAGATGAATTCGGTGAGACTGATTTTTCACACCCCCATTCCAGGGCTATGCAGAATCCTCATCCAAATCCAGCTAGAATAATGGTTTCTGTATAATTGTTTACAATGTTGAACGGTAGTAGCAAATGATTGAATCTAACTTGGCTGAATCTGATGTAGAACAAGTGGCAAATGCATACATGCTCAAGAGGGAGCATCTGAAATTCAAAGGCAATTGAATTTCCGTAGTCCGGGCGCTAAAGTTGGAATGATGCGAAACTCACCCAGTTGATGCGTCTCGCTGTTTCCGGAGGAAATCAGGGCTTTGCCGCTGATGCAGGCTAGTTTTGGGACGAATTCCATCGTTTCGGCCCCGAAATCGTCATTTTTAACATTTTAGAAAAGTTTTGTTTTGGCCATAACTCTTGATTTCCAAGTCCTAATTGACTTCCATCAATTCCGGCTTGCTCAGGATTTGTAGCCTTTTCAAATTCTGCATTTATCTCAAATTTGCCATTTTTTGTAATTTAATTAATTAGCGTCGTTTCCTTGTCCGACATGGGTTAGGCTAGGGTTTCTGCTTTAAATATTGTTGTAAGCTTCTGGCCGAATTACCTATTGAATTATTGAATAAATTTTGAACTTTTATGAGAGTTTCTCTCATTCTAGATTTATTTACAGAATATCAACGTTGGTCGTTCCTTTGTGTTTTCTGCTGTGTCAGAATCTTTGCTTGTTTTCAGACTAGCTATTTTATGAGAACGTATCAGATATCAGATGTTTTCATTGATATGGGACATCATACATTTTCCCATGTATAAATATTTGTTTTTTTTACAAATATATTTTCCAGTGACTGTTAACTAGTTTATGAGTAAAATATTTGTTTTTACAAATGATTCATTCCGATCATTTCTACAGGTGTGAGATGCAGAGAGGACCTATCAAGCTGCCTCCAAGTCATCTTTTCCCGCTAGGATGCTGGAGTTCTTTGCTTCCTGCTCAATTGCCTTCACAGCTTCACAGAAGCGACGCCTTGATGTTGGCAGCCTTGACAGCGTCAAACAGAAACCTTGCAATCTGATTTGCAATATATAAATCATTTTTCAAGTAAAAAGAAAGAAATAGACAAGCACAAATTACACCAGCAAAGAAAATACAAATAAGAGAACTTCGTCGTTTAACTAACATATTATAGTCATTCAAATTGGAGAATAATCGAATCTGGTTGCTGAACAAAGCATGGCCACTGCAACACAATATGGGATGTTTCAGAAATGTACTTTATTGAACTACATGATTCAGAATGGAAGTGTTAACAATACCTTCTACTAATACCCTCCAACTGGGCTCTTTTGATCTCGTCGGATGGGGGAGTGCCACCATTCAGCCAAGTTTTTATTCTTTTTGCATCGCCACTATACAGGCAGTGTTTGTAAAAGTACAGCTCCTCAGATTCATCTAATTTTAGACTGCTGATTTGCTCCTTCATGATGCACATTGGCTCATAGAGCCAATCAAAAAATCGTCCTTCTGGTCTATTCAATCTTGTTATCTCAACATTGTCACCTGGAACATGTAGGATGAAAGATTTTTTCATGTCATGCGATCATCAATTCGTTTTCATTAAGTTAGCAGTCAATAGACCAAAATCTCCAGTAAAGACATGGAGGTTTGCATTAGAAACTTTATTTGCAAACTTCAAGATATTAGTTAATATGTTAGGGACTTCATATGTGACATTGAAGACAAACTAAGTGCCATAAACCCATTTAAGAGGTAAAACACAAATATTTGATTTGAATTCTACAATACTGACCACAAATGGATAATTTCCATCACTGTACTGGTCTAAATAAAGTGGCCTTGAATCAAGTTACTGCTGCAATTTGGTAAATTGCTTAGTTTCGTGTTAAGTGGCAAGAGTGAAGTGAATCTTACGCAGGATTAAACCATAGGAGCCCTGCTTGATAGAGCGGAGGAAGCATTCAAGAAATGCATATGCAGGAATTCCGTTGTTGATGATCTTTGATTTTGAGTCTGCCCAGGCATCCAAATCTGGCACTCCAATGGCTCCCATTCTGAGAAGCTCTTTCCCTATATCTTCAAATGTTTTGAAGAAACTATCCCATATCTGTTTACATATCGTAGACAGAATTAATCAACATACAAAAGAAACAGAAACATTTTTGAAGTGACAGCTTATAAAACTAAAGATAATAAAGGTGAATTTGATGGGAAGAAAAACAGAGTATCATTTTACAATACAAATTTATGTGAATCTTATGGTCTGATAGCAATAAAAGAGAGCTGTATACGACAGAAAAGAGAATAGTAATGTTATACAACAATGAGTACTTATGTCCAGCTTGTTCAAGCTATTCAGGTTTTATATATTCAGTAACATTATCACAATTTACGAACACACTTACGAAGCAAGGAATGCCTTAACTGAAATTTCCGACATAAAACTATTTTCTGTCAACAGAAGGCTATTATAACAATGACATTCAATTTCCTCCCCCTCCCTCTCTTTGGCGGGACTAAACAAGGATTTCTGAAAACAAAGCCTGATGGTGAAGTTTGTCATAACTAGGCCATGTACATATTTCATACTTACCAATGCAGCCTTCAGTGACGTGGCTTTATCTGTAGTAGTCATTGATAATTGTTCACCAACATAAGCAGCTTCAAATCGTTCATGCAGTCCCTTCACAGGAATCAGTGAAGAACTGGAAGTAGCCCCTTTTCGATATCTGGGCCTGGTTGCCGCACCAACAGAAATTATCATACAGATCATTGAATGACTGGCTACACAATCTAGCAGAATAATATTCAGGAACATATATAGGCTTTACTATAGTTGCATACCTGGGGAAGCAGGAACCCTCTTGCAAGTAAAGTAAATCATTGGTGTACTCATCGAATATAGAGGCAGAAGCAATTACATAAAGCAACCCCCTCTTAGTAGAATTCTCCTGGTTTAAAGAGCAAAGAGAAATCTCATAAAGAAAATAACCATAATAATCCCACATGAAATCAGGGAAGAGACTGGTAATGCTATAAAAGAACAGGAATGGTAGCAGATATAATATGGCAGACAAATTTTACCTGATACGCAACAGCTGCAGCAAAACAACCAAAACCAAGACTTGATATTATGCCTGCTGCAATCGCCAGCAGAACCATGATAGGCCATAACAGAATCCAAAGTGCGGCGAAGGGAATACATACAGTCTCCAAAAATGGGCCTTCCCTTCCTATAAGATCTTGTATTAGCCGGTGCCAACCTTTCAACAGCATTAAAGGTGCTTTTAACAGAACTATTATGGTGATGACATGAACATCAACCACAATTCCTAGAATTGCTGCCAGTATGCATCCAGGTATCTGAGTGACCCTATTAGAAAACCTTCATTAGACATGTAAATGAAAAGCCCATGAAAATGTGCTTTGAACCCCAGACATGCCAAAATCATAAGTTAGAAAACATGGATGTGCATCATGAATGGTTAGCTATCTCATCTTTCATTAGAGGCAGATGACGAGACCGATATACCTCATTTACAAGTTTTCAAGAATGAAATAATGACCATGCAATTGAATAAAACATTCAAAGGAGAAATAATCTGAAACCCAACAATGAAACAGTTCTAACATTAGCAGAATCAAATTGCATGAAATAAGAAGATCAATACTTGAGTTCAATAGGCTCCTCCCCCTTCGACTCCAGCAGCTCATCCATAACAGAGAAGTACGAGTGGAAGGAAAAGTCAGCAAAATCACGGACAACGGTGCAAGCTCCCAGAACACAGGACCAAGTGCCATCCTAGAAAAGTCATTACAAAAACAACATTATATCCTAGCTAGACACATACAAATCATGTTTTTCATGGTGTATCGAAGTAGGAGAGCTACAGAAATCTTACATCAAAGCATCTAATCATCTTCCTACAAATTGAACCTTCCTTGCTGATAGCCTTAAATGTCTCCATGACAGGCCAAATGAAACCATACATAGCACCCATAACCGCACTCCCAACAACTCCAACAACAGTCCACAAAGCTATTGGTATCGGAACTAGTAAGATCAATAGGCATTTCATATATGGGCCAAACCTCTTTGATCTGTTTCAATTTCAAAGGAACGGTAAGAAAGAAAGGGAAAGAACTGGCCTGATGCTAGCATGAAACTCAGAAATATTGAGCTGACCCATTAACAGGTACACTCCCATGCAAACGGAAACCTTACTTTATTATGCAGTAGTTACTCCATATAAGGTGAAGGGGCCATAATCCAATGACTATACCAGTATCACCGAAAGCAATTACCAGAAAAACAAGGGGACTGAAAATAGCACCTGCACAATACTTTTAGGATTAACAACAAAGGATTAACAGCGACTCGGATAGAATGAAGAAGACAGAGAAGGAATAAATGGATACCTTTGATGCATCCCAGAAAAAATAGAAACAAAAAAATTGGAAAGAAGATGATAAAGTATAAAACATGGTTCAAGAATCCTGTAGGAACATTCATTTTCCTACGAAGGAACTCTTTTCTTTGGATTATGTATTGCTTAGGCACTTGTTCTAGTTGCTGATGAATATTCAAGGAAAACAAATATTGATACTGATCAAGGAGGCCACTCTTTCCTATATTTTCTTATCGGACAAAAATCAAGCATTGACAGTAATTAACTATTAACTAAAACGCGTGTGCATTTTATTGTGGATACTGTTTGTAACTTTGAGTTTTTTTCCCAACTTGATCCTCAAAGTTATTTTTTTGCAAGAACGCAATCTTTTTAGATCAAAATCAAGGGCAAGTGAATGAAATGTTTACTAACTTTATATATATATATATATTCTTCATCGATATTTTCTTAATTCAATTTTAGTACAAGAGTTTATTTTTATTATTTTTTTAGTCTCTAATTTAAGAAACCAGAGAAAAAAGTTAATCAAAATTCAGCGATAACGAGAAAAAATCAGCATGATCATTAATTCTAATCACCAAAATGGTTATTGCAATGGTCAAAGAGGTTCATTTTGTAAGGGAAGTTCCATTTTATGTGTGTTTTTAACCTTGAAATGACCTAAAAAAATCTAAGTTTGGAAAGATTTTTGTTTAAGATTGATTTCAAGTTCTTATTTTAAGACCATTTATGGTTTTGTGTAGGTGTTTCAGTAATTTTCTAAGTATTTTGAATCAAAATAGATTTTTGACTCAAAATAACATGTATCTTATTTTTTTTTTATCATTACAATGGTTGGAATCTGGAGAGTCATAGACAATATATCATCTTAAATTTTTTTTTAAAAGATAATTTCGTGTAACAGTAAAAGAGCCCATTCATGGGCTGCTCTTTCAAGCCCGCTCGAGGGCCCTTCTTTAACAAAGCAAGTCCTGTCCTAGCAAGGTCTAGCTTCTTTCTCTTCTTTAAATAAAATAATTTGTTTTTACATGTGTTTTCTAATATATTTTTAGAGTATATTTCAATTAATATCCCTTATCTCTATTTTTTTTATTTAGTTTTTTTTTTAAATAATGGTTGTTTTTCAATTATTTTTTTATGTATTTAATTTTTATAGAGGTTATTCTAATTCATCTATGTTTTGTTTTTGCTATATATAATTGAAATTTATCTTTAAGAGTTACAATTATTTTGTTATAGTATTTCTAATAAGTGCAACACTACGACATAGTTTTTTTCTTTTTATTTTATTCGATCAATTTTACATGTTTGTTTATTTTCACTATCATTTATTAAATAGAAAATTAGTTTTAATAAACATAGTTATTTAAGATAATCAAATATATGACTCGTGTTGTAGGATCAAATATCTTGATTTACATTCACCTCTCGATTTTTCCAGATATATATTTAATTATCATTAATGACTTTGTTTTCATTTATTGACACAAATGGTTCTTGATTTATTTAATTACATGTTGTCTCATAATCTTTTTTATTTACACGTAATATTTTTATGTAAAACAATATGTTGAAAAAGGTTGCATGTTCAAGATATCTATTTCAGATAATATTTTTTAAATGTGTAACAATGTATGAAATTGTTTTCCTTTTATTTTTATTTAGTCAATTTCATATGTGTCTATTATTATTATTATTATTATTATTATTATTTAATTAAATAAAAAAATGATTTCTTGTGAACAAAGTCTCTAAACACAACTATGTTGAATATCTCAGTTGTGAGACCAAATATCTTAGTCTATATCTAACTCTCATTTAAAAAAAAAATTATTTATGATTAATGACTTTTTATTTATTTATTTATTTATTAACATATATAGTTCTCAATTTACTTTATTAGATTTATACATAAGTTTTTCAATTTTTATTTTTGATTTTCTTATATAAAAAACACTTTGAAAAAGCTTATATATATATATATTTTTTAACGAGACAGAATGTGGGTCAAATAACTAGTTGACATAAACTAAATCATGTTGGCAAATTATTGTACATTAGTTGTAAATTATTGTGGATTATAATAGTGGATCTATGTCTTTACCCTTAAAAACACCATTGAACTTGCTTAAAGGGATAGATTTATATTTTAATAAGGTTCATTTATCATTCTAGGATTGTTGATGGACATCTCTGTTTTTTTCTAAATTTTTTGTACAGTGGATCTACTTTAATATTCTTAAAAGAAAAATATCAGTTACCTATGCCCAAGGGCATTCTTGGTTATTTTCACTTTTTTAAACACAATGTAATGGCTTTATCGCTCTTAAAGTCCAAATTCTCAAAACATCTTTGCACATTATAATGATTTTATTTCACTTTTTTGAGCCTAGTGTAATGACTATAAAGTCTTTAAAATCAAAATTCTTAAAGCATCTTTATGGATGTGAACTCATCACAAGGTTTTTTTGCAATAATTATTTGATCTTAAGGGTAATGTTGTCTTTTAATGCATAAAAAAAGTTGTAGCGCATATTAGTGTGTCAGGAACTCCACTACCTACAGGTAGTGTGTGTGGTTGACTCTAGTAGTAGAAAAAATTGTTGTCTTTTTATTTGTTGCGTCGTAGCATTAGCTTACTGTTTGGGCGACATGTGTATGGCGATTATATCCAGTTTGGCATCGATCTGATTCCTTTTCCTTTCATTTCTCTCTTATGTATCTCAATTTGCGTGTTCCTTATGAAAAAATCACAGCAACCCTTAAATTTCTTTTCCCTTCAGATTTAGTTCAAGTTCTTTGAGTTAAAATTGTTTTATTTGAAAAAAACCACTTCATATTGGAAAAACAAATTTCAATTTTTCCCTTCAGTCTCTCATCTCTCAAATTTGATCCTCATTCTTTTAATCTTATTTTTTTTTATTTGAGATAACTTGTAGATTTTATTTATTCATTGTGATTTCATCCACATTCTTCTTCTTTTTCATGTTTGGTTCTCATTTTTTTTATTGCTATTATTTTTCAATTCTATCTTTCAAAATTAAATTTGTTGGGAATTAAGCTTCTTGCCTAAACCAAAGTCTGAGATTTCACAAGTTATAATTTTGAAAGATTAACCTAGTTTTAGAAATTTTATTGGGTTTGCTTGTTTTTTCATGATATTAAATTAGGGTTGTTTGTGTTTATATAACTCAACTCATTAAACTCGATGACTTAGAATCTCAAATTTCTTTTATTTATTTGGAAATCCAAACATCACCTTAAGTTTTGTTTATTGTGTAGGTTGAAATGTTTGTCTCGCCCCAAAGGCGTTGCACTAACCACTAATAGGTTTACTCAATTTAGTTTTATTTATTTATTTATATTTTCACTAATAAGTTATTTAATTTGTTTTGCTGTAAATTTCATGGTTTTATCATTATCATCAAACTTTATTAGTAAAGTCCAACGCTATAAAACAAAAATCTGCATCATCGGCTGTGGAAAAGACAAGCTGAAACGACGATAGATTATGTAATATGTGATCCTATAAGAAATAAAATACAAACAAATCAAGTGCACGTTTGTCATTGCGATCCTATCGATTTTTGACCAAAATTTGATTATTATTTTTTTTATATTTTAAAAACTGGTGTTTGGTGTTTTTAGATTATTTTGATGTGCTGATTTCAAAAATGATTTTTAAAAAATAAAAAAAACATCATTTTAATGTATTTCAGCACGATAAACACTTTGAAAAGCTACCACAATCTCAGTTGCACTCCCAAAAATATGAAAACGATTGTGTGATGTGCAAGAGTCAAGCCAGATCATCAGTGTGTTTTTTAATTGATTAGTTCACCAAATCCACTCTCAGGTTTCTTGATCAACTCGCTTACTTCTGGATCCCTTCGAAAGAGAGATCAAGCTACGGTCAAACCGTGTAGAATTAAGAAACTTTTTATGTCAACCAAAGGGTCTGGTTCAGACAAAGATATGGTCTACTGCCTGGCTCATGGAATCCTGTTGGGCCTATTTATTATTATTTTAGTCCAAGCTAGTGTTCAATCTTTAGAAGCTGTGAAGAAGGCAATAAGTATTCAGATGACTTGCTCTTTTCCATGATTGTCATTGAACATTTCATTTTGTTTTGTCCGAAACATTTTGTACTAGTTAAAAAATAAAACAAAATAATATCGTTTTTATCTCAGTTTAAATTCCAGTATATTCTGAATTTTTCAGCCAAATACCACCCGAAACATTCTGATTTCATTATAGCCATTCCGTTTCGGCCAAATAATATTTTTTTAAATAATGAATAATTTTACAATATCAATCATATCTCTTAATCCGACCGTTAGATTCAGATAAAATTTTATGATGAATCTCTTGACATATTTCTATATATTATGTTAAAATTTTAGAGCAATCAGAAAATATAATAACCTTGTGAGATTGATGATGACATTCTCATAATATTTATACATGTTCATAATTTTGTTCAGAAAAATCATTTTACTGTGTTTTTTTAGATTAAATTGCACAATTCTAAATAATTTTATTTTTATATTTTAACTATTTTTTTTTGAATTAATATATTTAATTATATATATACATAAACAATATAATCCCGAAATAGCGCAACAACGCTCTGAAACCAAAATATTCCGTTTCAATTGAAAAAATAAAGCATCAGCCGAAACGGAATTGACAATCTAGGAACAGACAAATAGAAGAATCTAGTTTAGATATCAGCAACCCACAACAATGGATTGTGCTCACTATTTGATCAAGTAAAAACAAACGATCATACCATGCTCAAAAATTTAAGAAGAAGAACACTCCTCAACAAAACAACGTTTTCCTTTAACCAGGAAAGCAATAATGGTGCATAGCCTGCCTTACCTGTTATGATAAAGGTCAGACAAGCTGTCATGCTTTCAACTTCCAACCATGTTTTCAAGTTCTGGGACCCCTGCGAACAACTTGCACCTGTATTACTTTGCATAAATTGCCTTTTGAGCATATAAATGTAAAAACGCACTGGTCTCTTGGTACCAACTTATTGGCTCTGCAAAACTCAGAGAATCCATTACCAAGCACAGTATAGCCGCTGTCCCAGATACTGATTTGCACAGGCCATGACTTCCCACTCTCATTGCGAAGTTTTATCTCTTTAGGCACTTCAATATTATGTTCTCTCATGAATTTCTTAGGAATACGCTGCAGAAAGCAAGAACACAATAAGACATCCTATGGATGCGGTGGTAATAAAAAAAGGTCACCAAACAAGATTAAATTCTCAATGGCATGACAATAACCAGGTAAAAAATAAAGGTAATAGAGAAGAGTGTGCCGTATAAGTCCTTGAAGACAATCTTACTAACAGCTGAAACAAAGTTGAGAGAGAGAGAAATTTCTCTGGAATTAGCAGTGACCATTTTTCAGAAGATTTCGGATCCTCTGTCAGCTAAGAGAGCAATATCAATTCAGATTTCTTGGATTTTGGCAGGGACAGTTTTTTTTCCTTGGTCCTTAAATTAAGTGTAAAAGGCAGGACATCAGAGTTCCAATTGGTTGAATTTTGAAATCCCCAGCAACAATTGCTGCTGTGCAATTGTTTCACGGATCTTAAAATCAGCTAACAACTCATGTTGAAACCCAAGTAAAGAGCAACCACAGACAAGATAACCAAATGCTAGTTGACAATTAAAACTAGTAGAGTTGAGGCTTCGGTCCAGGCAATCGCATCAATGAACTCCTGGAACAACTCATTACCTTAGTAAGGATTTTAAAACTCTCTTGTCTTTTTAAAAGACAAACCTTATTTGACACAGACAGCGGACTTTCTAATTCAATATAGATGAACAATTTGAGCTATCATATTAGATCAAATCAGCACTAGGCCAAATTTGACAGAGCAACTGCAACGACTAATTTATGTTTCATCTAACATTGAAAGGCATGCATCTAAATGACTCATAACTATATCAAAAATCCATTAAATTTAGACATCAGATCAGACAAATTCTAAATAAACAATGTGTCATAGTTATGCTTGGAACTTGCAATTGCAATCGGGCTACATATATTTCCTTGCCCCTGTTTTGATTTTTTTTTTTTAAATACTGAAGGCTAAAGCTAAACGATAGTCTACTTTTTCTCTTCGTTTTGTTTTTATAGTTAAGACCAAGCCATACAAACTTCCTAGTCTTGTGTTGTTTCTTGGAACCAATACACGCAAGTGAACCACAACGGACAACAGGGTACTTGTCATATTCCTTCCATTTCCATTTTAGAACTTCAAAGTAATTACATATAGGCAAAATAACCACAATTGTGCATCTAACAGTCAAAATGATTGGATTAAAATGAATTCCTGAGATTATTTTTTTACTTTCTTTACCAATCTTGCAAGATACAAGATAAGAAAACTCACTGCAAATCGAGTAGATTGAGTGATATTGATAACAAAGCGTGGAGCTTCACGAGGAACAGATGATGGTGCTTTAGACCCCTTGCATTCTCCAAGTTTTGCTATCTTAGTTTCACTTGATTTGGGTCCACTTTTTCCAAACAAACCTATTAACACAAAACAACTTACATTAATAAAAAGGCAAAATCATGTCTACAATTTTTTTTTTATCAAAAACTAACCCTGCGATCGAGTTATGCGAGGCTCAATGACTGAATCATTCTGCTTGCAACCACTACTAGGCCCACGACCAATAAAACCTTCTTCTGTTTCTTGCTCCTCCTTCACATGAATGCTAGGCTTGTTCTCTAAACCTCTACCTTCTTTCTTCAATCCATTATTACAATACAATTCAACTTCAAATTCAGAAATCCCATCATACTTAAAAATTAAGAAATCTCCGTCAACTAAAGAATGATATGAAGCAAACTCTTTCCACCCATCATTAATAACCCAGACCCCTTCTCTTTTCACCAACCCTACTTGCCAAATCTTTGTGTTTCCATCTTTAAGTGTAGCATTCTTCGGTAAGGCTTCATCCTTTCCATTAAATTGTATACCGAACGCAGGAGGTAAACTCTGCAAATATTGAGAAAGATTCGATTTTGATCAGTATCCAAGTGAGAAAACAAAAAACCCAGTTGAGAAGCATAGAGAAAGAGAGAAAGTACAAGTTGGCGGGAACTGAGATCTGAAAGGTAGACTTTGAAGAATTCTTTGGAGAAAGAAACGTTTCTTTTAGGTTTCACCATTGTTTCTTTCTTCGTCTTTTTTTTTCTTTTTTCCTAGTTGAAAAAAAAAAAACCTCAGCAGTAATTCATATCTACAGCATCACCATCCTTGTTAGAGTTTCTTCTAAAAAAATAAGGAGACAAGTATATGTTTAATTAATTTGTTTTCTATTTTTTAATTTTAAAAATCATAAGTTATTTCCTAACAGAGACGGGAAGAAAAAAAGGCAAGTTATTTATTATTATTTAAGTTTATGAATTGTGAAACCCTATATAGATACTGTTTTGCAAGTCTTTTTGAAAGAAATAATAATAACTTAAAAAATATTATTAAAAATATTAATTTAATACATTTCTGAATAAAAAATAATTTCAACCATACTTTTAAACAATCACATAACTCAAAAATTATATGTGGGTCAGTACATGCTATATCACTTGGCTCATCTCCAAAATGTTATAAGAGAGAGTGGTTGATCATTTAGCTGATAATGCTGATGAAAATTACAAACTTTAATCTTTTCAAATGAAGATCTCCTGGCAATTAAAAAGGAAATGGAGAGTGATTGATGAATGATGTACTTGAAAGCATCTTTTGCTGGCTTCACTGCAAGGCTGCAACTTCTTAATGAAATGTGAACTTAGCTTTACCTCTTTTCCCCTTCAGTTTGGATAGGGATGATTTAATGTATCATGGTGCTCTGGGAAGCTATGAACACGCTTTCATGAAAATCTTCTGCAGTATTCAAAAAGTCATCATTGTCTTTATCTGTCGAAATCTGCAGCAAAGCTAGAAACAGAAATGTAACCAAAAACTCTTTGATTTTTATCGAAAGTGAATGATTCCCCACACATTGCAGATTTGATTCCTTTCTATGTCTATGGCGCAAACTCAAGTCTCATGATCAACCTGCAATGCTAATTTATGCGTAGATAAACCAGGCAATGAGCTCATTAAGTCTGTTAACTCCAGACTTAGCAAGAGAGTAGAATTAGCTATGGTGTTGGCTTTTTATAGGACTAGGGATATGGACAAAACAGAGACTAGCCGAGTTCTCTGTTTCATTGAGGGAAAAACTTATTTCGTTTGATTTTTCAAGAGGTGGGACCAATATTTCCTGTAAAGAATGTTCCAAGTCTGTTAAATATTGGTGCAGTGTACATTAACAGTCTAATACTCTTTTATCACTTGTGCTCGACTTTGCAAAGCTAATTCGTTACTTGACAATCGATCTCGCATTTTCAATGACAATAAAAGAGCCAGGTTCGAAGAAAACTATGGAATGTGAGCTCGATCGAATGCCTTCAAATCAATAATCTTCTCCAGGATGAGAAGAATAGTGAGCACAGATTCTCTTAATTGTGCAGCTTGCGGAAAGGTTTATAGGAAGAAATTGTTGTTCAACGATGACGCAACAATGGTGGTGAAAAAGAGGCGTGACGTGATGGCAGAGAGCTTGCTATCTACACAGCAGATCTTGAGTTTGAGTCAGGATATACATTCCTTGTAAGAGTCCGAAACAGCAGGAGTTTTACTCACTCATCTAGACCCACAAAATACGCTTTCCGGAGGTAAGATTTCCTCGCATAAAAAAAATGTTGTTGAAAAGCTCTTCTTTTTTTTTTTCTTTTTTTGTTGGAAGGAAGGTGCACTCTTTATAAGAGTCTGGGACAACAGAGATTTTATTCGCTTATTTGGGCCCATAAAATGTGTTTTATAAAGGTAAGGTTTCCTCACATAAAAAAGAACGTTGTTGAAAAGCTCTTTTTTTTTTATGGACCCTTGTAAGAGTCTGGGACAACCGAAGTTTAAATCACTCATCTAGACCTACAAAATATGTTTTCCAGGAGGTAAGGTTTCCTTGCATCTAAAAAAATGTTGTAAAAAAAATGACATTTCTTTTATGATATTTAGAGGTCATATATATTATGGCAAATACTTTGCACAGGAGGTAGGTTATTGTTGCTTGTGTTCATATTTAAGGCTGTCTGAATGCAGCAGCAAGTCTATGTATTACTTCTCACAGTTCATTTTTTGAGACATACGATGCTAGACTCAATTTTATTAAATAGAGAACGGCAAAAAAACACCATTGAAATTATGAAGCAAGTTATCTATTTTACCATCTATATAAAGCAAAAGGAGATTCATCTTCTGCAGTTGGCTTTCCCGCAGCATTAAACTTTTTAAGGGAAGCAAAGTTCACACATAACATATCTGAATTAAGGGTTTAAGCATTCAAAAAAAAAAAAAACACTAAGAACAAATCCATGAACATAATTTCATCTCAAAAAACAATTATAATTTGTTCACGAAGGGGGTGACATTTCTAAGCATTCCAAAAACATAATGCCGTAGTTTAGAACTAGCTTAATAGAGGCGGACTGGGGTACCCATGGTACTCTTTAGGTGCAGCGACTTCACCTGATATAACAGCAAAAGACATAAAATGAGTTCAGAACACAGTCAACGGTACTAGAAAGTCGCAACAAGTTTAAGAAGAACAAACTCACATTTTGCCAGTTTTTCTTCAATAAGGAGACAAGGAAATTCACAGACATTTGAACATTCTGGAAGATCTGCTTATCCTCCATGTCGCAGTTACCAACAGCAACACCCATGCAAAGGACTTTCTTCAATTGAAACTTCACTGTTGCCTTGATCTCATTAACTTTAGACTCCAGTGACTCTTGGTGATTCACAAGGGTAGGAAACTTTCCTGCATTTACATATAAATTGACAGAAAACATGAGAAACTACCATATCCAAAAGACAATGAATACTCTTTAATAAACTTGCCTGCCTTGTTGAGACCAGGGCCTAAAAGACGAGGAATCTGCTTGATGACAGACTCTGATGCCAAAAAAGCATGGTACTGCTTGGAAAGCTTCTTAACCAATTTCTTGTTCTTGTTCAGCTTCTTCAATGCTTCAACATCCATCCACTGCAAGCCTATAGAAGTTGCCTGCAAATATAAATTAAACAGTTAATCCTATTAAAAAAAAATTACAAGTGAAAAGGTTTAAAAGACTCAAAGTTTGTAGAATGCATTTAATGGCCCCAGCAATACATCTCTCAGGCACAAGACATGACTAAAATCATCTGATGACCGCATCCAAAAAGGACAGCAGCCATCCACTTTCTCTATAACTTGCAGCAATGCTATTATCGTAGTATAGGAACTCCTTACAAATCATTGCCAAACATGATTTGAAAACGAACAGATCATTAGTGTCCTCTCTTTTTGAAAATGAAACAGACATGAAACTGTGAAAGTTGAATCAAGAAGAAAATAATCAAAGAACATGAAACACCACCAAAGAATAAGAGAAAGAAGAGTAAAGAGTGAAGATTGAAGAACAGAGGTATTCCTTCAAAAAAAAATATGTAATCTCCTCTTTTTGTTTCTTAATATCTCTCTTCTTAACTCTCTCTCTCTCCATGTTATTCATTCTCTCCTCTGTTATGCTGCCAAAATTTCCAGTTGATAATAATATATAGCTGGAGCTTTCTACACATGACATATCGTTTGCTTATATATATTCTGTCTAGTCAATAAGGCCACTTTTCTAGATTAATTGTTAAAGCTTACATCAAAGTTATTTTATTTCATTTTAAGGGTGAAAGATTTAACTTTATATGACTATGTTGTGGAATTATATTTTCTTTTGATTTTCTAATGATCTAAATCTTAATTGGTATATATTTTAGATTTATATATCATCATATAATTTTACATGTAATTTTTAAAATCATACAAGTTGAGAGCGCCTTGATTCATTCAGGTGGGCGCCTAGTGCCTTTTCCAGACTTGGCACCTTTTACCTCCTTTCACTTTTGACAACACTGGATTCAAGAGCTTCTTGTAATCTATGTAAATGTATGCAATGTATATTTATGAATGGAATGAACAATTACCTCCTCCACATGCTGAGCATCTCCAAGCATGCAGACCTTCATTTTGGGACGCGGTATGTGCGGCAACTTAACAGAGCCGCTGAACCTCTTGTCCTTCTGGGGGTCATAGTTTTTCAATCCAATCTGTAGCTCAATCGTCTGGACGAACTTGCGGGGCTTCTCATTCACACCATTTTTTATAGTTGTAACAGCTTCACGAATTGTATCCCCTGCAAGCTTACTGCAGTAGCAAAATATACAACATTCATATCATGAAATGTAACACCAATCACTCCTTGGCTCAACCATTGATGTTTCAGGTAAAAAATAATTTATCTCGTTTACGCTTCATAACCAAGAAATCAGTCAAGCAAAAACAATCGGGACCAAGTCCGGACAGATCTTTATCAAAACTTCAATACATTATATAAATCAAAAGCAATTATAAAAAAATAACCAATCAAATTTCTCATTTTTAACATATAGATTAACAAAAGAACCTTTCAAATTATACTAAAATGCTTAAAAAACAAAGAACCCTACATCATATATACTTGCAATCCATGAAAACAAAACAGCGATAATGAATTTACTTCCAAAACATGAAAAACTCAAGAACCCTTCAAAAAGACATAAAAAGAAGAAAAAAAACTTAAGATTTTGAGACATACCTCATGATTGAAACCTCTTTACGCAACCCTTTTTAGAGTTTTGTCCTGCAACTTCAAATACAGCAGGAAAAAAAAACATTAAGGCTATAAAAGAAGAAACAACCCATGCTTTAACTCAAATCTAAGCAGGTGAATCGAAAGAAAACCCACCAAATAACAAAAATGGAGGAACTTGGAGAAGTAATGGTAACGGCTAGAGTGTGCAAAGTGTTGTGGAGAGAGCTTTGGAGCTAACAAAACCCTAGCTAGCGACCTTTAATGGACTG
The DNA here is from genome assembly GCA_025169955.1 of Salix arbutifolia. Lineage (NCBI taxonomy): Eukaryota > Viridiplantae > Streptophyta > Magnoliopsida > Malpighiales > Salicaceae > Salix > Salix arbutifolia. The sequence goes on from CM045908.1 coordinate 2,705,085, forward strand.
TTTAGAAAGATAAAATACATAGACGAGGCCCACACTTTTAGGCTATTTACTATTTAGTGACTGTTTCAATTCTTTTTAAAGTTTTTTATTTCAAAATATATTAAAAAAATATTTTTATATTTTTTTAAAAATATTTTTAACATACAAATTTAAAAACACTAAATAAAATTTATTTAAAATAAAAATATTTTTTTAAAATACTTTTAAAATACAATACAAACAGAAATTAGAAAACATTATATTTGTTGTTTGACACGGGCGAGTAAAATACTTTTTCAACTATAAAAAAACTATTACAGAAACAAATATCAAATTCTAAATCATTTATTAAATTGATAATTTAAGAATATATAAAATAAAAATAATAAAAATAAACATCATATATAATTATATGATGAAATCAGAACTTTTTGAATTATTAAATAACTCAATATTATAGTACAAAATTATATAAAAAATAATTAAAAAAATCTTATTAAACTTGGTAAACTCAATTTAAAATAATAAGACGATTAACAGGTGTTTGGCATTGCGTTTCAACAACGTTTTTGAAAAAAATTAAAAAAATAGTCTTTTATTTTTTATTTTAAATTAAAATATTTTTGTGTTTTTAGATCATTTTCATGTACTGATGTCAAAAATAATTTTTTTTATTTAACAAAACATCATTTTAATACATTTATGAACGAAAAACACTTTAAAAAACAACTGCAACTACACTCTCAAATAGGTACTAAGTAGTCTATAGATAAGACGATTTAACTTCTTTCAACACAATTAGTTTTTTATTTAAAATATTAGTTTAAAATTTCTATTTATTATAAAATTAAATGGTGATTTCTATTTTTTTTTAATTTTTACTCTTAGGATCTCCATATTATTAAAATATTTTTATAAAAAAATTATATTATATTTTATTTATTAAAATTGATAGAAATAAATATTAAATTCTATTGGTATAAGTTTTAACGGGGTATACGAAATTAGTTTATATTATTTTATTCTTAAAAAAAATAACAAAACTATAAGTATAATGATGGTTTTAAGTTCGGTAAAGATTAGCAAAAAGAATTGGGAGCAGCTCTTTGGTTATTTATGAGGGTTGTTGTTTTCGTTTTGTTTTGGTTGAAAAAATCAAAATATTTTATATCAATTAAAAAATAAGATAAAATAGTATTGTTTTTATCTTGGTTTAAATTCCAGTTCATTCTAGATTTTTCAGTCAAATATCGGCCAAAACATACCGGTATCATTTTGTTTGTGCTGTTTTGGTCAAATAGTATTTTTATAAATAATAATAATTTTACAATATCAATCATATTTCTTAATCCGACTGTTAGATTGAGATAAAATTTTACGATGAATCTCTTGATATATTTATATATATTATGTTAAAATTTCATAGCAATCAGAGAATATAATGACCTTACGATATTGATAATGATATTTTCATAATTTTATACATGTTCATAATTTTATTCAGAATAATCATTTTATTATGTATTTTTTAAGATTACATTGCACAATTCTAAAAAATTTTATATTTGGATTTGAACTAAAAAAAAATCGAATTAATATATTTAATTATATATATACATATATAAATAGTACAGTCTCGAAACAGCCTACCAAAACGCTCTGAAACTAAAATATTCGGTTTGAATTGAAAAAATAAAACAACAATCAAAATGGAATTGACAACCTTGTTATTTATATGAATAGTAAAGAAGTTGGTACTTTTTTTTATTCTATTTAGATTCCATTGATTGATTTTTTTTAAAAAAAAGATTAATTTCATTTTTCTCCTTTTTATTATATATAAATTCCATCTTTTAACTGTTTTATTTCAATTAAAACCTTTTTGGGTTCTTATATCGATTATATTTTTAATATTTGATTGATTTTTTTTTATATATATATATATATATTAATATTAATAGTTAATATTCATGAGCTCTTCTTCAAGATTTCAGGTTCAGGTATGAACTTCATTATAATAATAATAATTAATAAAAAAAAATGTTGTGTTTGCGAATCATTCAAAAACTACTTTTTGAAAGAAAAAAAATTAATATATTTCAATTATTTTGCTAAACTGATATTAAAAATGATTTTAAAAAATATATATAATATTTTAATATATTTATCAATCAAAAATAACAAGAAATACATTTCCATACATATCATTAGAAAAAATATGGTATTCCCGAAAAACAACCACATATGCTATTCCCAAAGGACATACGCCAGCATGACTGTCCAGTTTACTTAATTATGTTTGGGAGTATGGGTGTGAGTGTTTTTTAAAGTATTTTTTATTTAAAAATATATTAAAAATATATATTTTTTATTTTTTAAAAATTATTTTAGACATTAGCACATCAAAATGATCTAAAAATACTAAATTTTATTAATTTAAATTTAAAAATAAAAATAAAAAATTTTCAATTTTTTTCAATTTTTTTTTTGAAAAGCACTCCCAAATATCCATTTAATAAAAATCCCTTTAATTAATATTATAAAGGAAAAGAAGAGAGCTAAGCATCTATGCATGAGTTGTAATGAAAATCCAAATTGAAAGAACCTCCTCATGCACGAAACAAACAAAAACTACTATGATTAAAATGAGATATATGATTATTAATATAATAATTATTAAAAATTTATATAATTATTAATTTTAAAATTTATAAAATTAGTCGAGCACATAATCTAATTTGGATATTCATATTAATAAAATAAAAACAGTAATGATAAGATTGGAAGTCTCTCGCACAAAATCCCCCCTCCCCTAAAGATAGAAATTAAAGAAGAAAGATCGCGTGGGCTGGTGGGTTGTCTGCAGTTTAACTTCTGCTTAAACTTTTGGTGTCATTGCCTTCATATCCATTTCACATCATCTAATTTCCAAAAATATATAGCTTGACGGAGTAACAAAAACTAAACCTAATTAACAACCATTTGTCCTAAACATATGTATATATGTACTAATCCAGGTCTGGTTATGAAGAATTGAAGAGGGCGAGCTTCGATGTAATTAATGAATTGAATGGCAGAGAGCATGATCATGTAACAGCAGTTGGTTACAAGTTTCTCTTCGAAAACCCTACTGTCACTTCTGTTTCACTGTAATTAGTCTTAATTCATATTTTTCCTCCCATTTAAGATTTCTTTGCCCGGATCTAAAAATAAAAGGGACGTTTGGATAAGTTAGTTTGCCGAGCTGTGATACTTTTGCAGTTGAGAGAAATCTAATAATAGAAACCATATGAATTCGTTGCGGAAAAAAACATGATTGGTTTTTTGTTTTCCTCAATGCTAGATCTATAAAAAGGTTGGAAGAATATTATAACCACATCAGTTTCGATCCAAACAAATTTGCAGAATACAGAAGGAGGTGGAAGAAACATGGGCTTGATGAAGGTTATTGTCTCGGCAATCTTTTCGCTGCTGTTCTTGGCATCTAGATCTGATGTTAAAGCCGAAAATGTTGTCTTTGACGTGACAAAATATGGCAACCAGGAAGATATTTGCAAGGTAAGTGTGCAGCAATACAATATCAAACTTACCAAATTAATTTTCTTGATTAAAATATATTGCGTTTTCTGAAAACCTCGCTCCCCAGGCCTTCAAAAGTGCATGGGAAGATGCTTGTGCATCGACAATTCCGAGCACAGTCTTGATTCCGAGAGGGACATACTTGCTAAGCCCGGTGATTATATCAGGGCCTTGTAAGGCTGCAATTGAGCTTCAAGTTAAAGGAAAATTGCAGGCGCCAGCAGACATGAGTGAGTTCGAAGGGTTCAGTAGCTGGATTACTCTCAACTATGTTGACCAGTTTACTTTGACTGGTGGTGGAACTTTTGATGGCCAAGGAAAACTGGCATCGAGTCAAAGAATTTGTGGAAAGGATAAACATTGCAAGCTACCCCCCGTCGTAAGTTTAAGTTCTTGTACGTTATGGTAATTAGTACTAAATGATCGAAATGACGAGTTAAAATCTCTTAATTTTATGTTTTTCTTGTTTGCTTGTTCGGCCAGAGTTTGAAGTTCAATTTCATCACCAACGGGATAGTCCACGATATAACATCCACAGACAGCAAGTACTTCCATGCTCATCTCTTGGGATGCAAAAACCTTACTTTCCAGCATTTTACCATCACTGCGCATGATGAGAGCCTAAACACAGATGGAATCCATATCGGACGATCAAAAGACATCAAGATTATTGATTCAGACATCGGGACAGGAGATGATTGTATCTCCCTCGGCCATGGTAGCAGACAGATTACAATTGAAGGAGTAACGTGCGCACCAGGTCACGGCATCAGCATCGGAAGTTTAGGGAAATCCCAGAACGAAGAATCTGTGTCTGGAGTCTTTGTCAAGAACTGCACCATCTCTAACACCCAAAATGGTGTGAGAATTAAATCCTGGCCAGCTTTGTTTGGTGGCTCGGCGTCTGATATACATTTCGAAGATATTATCATGAAGAACGTCAGCAATCCTATCGTCATAGATCAAGTATACTGTCCATGGAATGAATGCAATAGAAAGGTACTAATTTGCCTTACTGATTACAGAAATTGAGAAAAAAAACTCTCAGAATTAAGGATACTGATAGAATCTTATCATCATTAATTGCAGTCTCCGTCAAAAGTAAGCATCAGGAATGTTAGCTTCAAGAATATAAGAGGCACATCTAGAACTCCAGTGGCTGTTCAGCTTTCTTGCAGCAAGGACATCCCATGCAAGGAAGTGGAGGTTGCTGATATTGACCTCAGATACACCGGAAGTGAGGGTCCGGCTGAATTCCAATGCTCTAATGTTCAACCTAAATTTCATGGGAAAATAAACCCATCAAAATGTTGATGCGCAGAATATTGATATTGTGAGCAAGTAAAAGGGTTTGAAGATGAATTTGTATCGAGAGATTCTATCATTAAATCCCAATGGTTCCATACCAAATTTATTTTTCAAGAAAACAAAAATTATATGATTTATATATTATGAAATGGTTCTAGCATGATCAACATTGAGTATTTCATATTTAAAGTATACAACTTTTTATTATCACAAAAATTCCGGTTGAGACAAATTAGTATTATCTAGTAATCTTGAAAGAGGTTTGGTTTAAACCATTTGTTTTATTAATATAGGTGTCCAGGTTAGCTTGCGTATATCTCGATTAATCTCATCAGCTCTGAAATTAATGATCATGTGAGCCTTCAGTGATTATTATATTAACAATCATATGACTCGATTACAGGAGGAGCAAACCTCTTAGTTCTAAAATCTTACCACTAGATCACCTACAAGATGGTTGGATTGAATCATCTTGCCAGCATATTTGGGATGTTTGAGAGTGTGATTGCGGTTGTTTTTCAAAGTGATTTCACTTATAAATATATTAAAATAATATATTTTTTAAAAAAATTATTATATTTGACATCAGCACATGAAAATAATATAAAAATACTAGAAACATTTATTTAAACAAAAAAATCTTTTTTTTTCAAAAAACAATTTTAGATTGCCCTTATAAAATAATAATAATAATAATAATAACAACAGTTCATGTATGTTGGAAACTATCCAAAACACAGGAGTTAGCAGTCAACTCCTTAACCTCTTTTTATAGACATTAACCCCTTTACTGTTTTTACCTTAAATGGCTTAATTCCCCCCTTTCTCCCATTGATGAATTGCATTTTGACGTCAAGGACAAGATATTGTTGAAATCTTTGTTATAAAAATTTTAAACATATTAATTGATAAATATTATTTTTTAAAATGTTTTTTTTAAATAGTATTCTTATTACTATTTAACCCAATCTAGTTCAATTTAACAGAATCAATTAAGTTTTGTGAACACGTAGTAGACTTTGACTAGCTTTTTCACATGGATTTATTTATTGAATTAACACATACACAGGGATGATTTTAAGATTTTTTTTCGTTTTTAGCCTCTAAATATATCTTGCTATTGCATAATAAACAAATAAGTTGTTAAAATCTAAAATTATATGTATCCTTAAAGTGTCTTGATTTTTTTTTCTCAAGAAATATGGCATGATGATATAGCGTGATGATAGAGGACATATGCACACCAGGTCTCGAATTCGAGTCAGGACGTGCATCCATTCTAATAGCCTAGAACAATCAGGATTGTACTCGCTTATCCGGGTCTATAAAATACATTTTCTATGGTGTGGGGTTTCCCTGCATCCAAAAAATGTCTAGATTTTTTTATTTTATTTCATTCATAAATTTAAAATTGTTTAATCAATACATTATAATTTTATACCAGACTCTTCTTCTCTCTTGAAATCTTTATTAAAAAAAAAACTATAATTTATAGTTTTGGGAGTTTTTAATTTTTTAAAACTTTCGAATCAAAGATTTTGATCACATGTTACTATAAGTGGATACAATTCAATTATTTATCTATTTTATCTGAAATTGTTGTTTAGAAAAAAACTATATATTTATTAGAAAAAAACAGAAGTAAAATCATTTTGAAAAAAAAAATAATTAATCAAGTTCTACAAGATTATTTACAAACGAGTCAACCGGGTTTTTCAACTCAACTACATAATTGGTTTAAAAAAAAACACAATGCGATCTAGGTTGATAAGTTCCTGAGTTGACCGTTGGTGAAATGGGTTTGAGAAAAATATAGTTTTTATACATACATACATACATACATACATACATACATCTTTTTTATTAGAAATTAAAAATTAAGAGAACCAGGACCATATCGCAATAGTAAATAAACAAAGGGAGTGTGTATAAATTTTCTATCTCTTCAAAAATCAAAATTCTTAAACCCCAAGAATTCCTCATTTTCTCCCTAAACCCCCACCAAACATGCGTCACCTCTTAACCACGACTTTCCACCGCCACAACCGCCGTCTGCCCGCCATTCTCCACCACCTTCTCATCCGCCACTATAGAGCACCCAAACCACCAGCCCCTCCAAAACCTCCAAAGCCACCGCAAAAACCTCAATCTTTCACATTACATGATGCGACCTGGGAAGACCCATACAGCTGGATGTCGCACTTAAATGACAAAGTAGCTATGAGACACATGGATATTTACATGGAACAAGAAGAGAAGTACATAGAAGCTGTCATGTCTGATACCGAGAAACTTCAAAGTAAACTCCAGTCTGAAATGGCTTCAAGACTGCATTTTGACCTCTCTACCTCTCCCATTCGCTGGGGTCCATGGTATGTGATTGCATACTATCTCAAGTTGTCACTGCTGCTTGTAATTTTGTTAATTTTTCCAAGGGGTATTGGATAATTTTGATCAAAGTTAATTTTGTTTGAGAATCTCAAAATGTTTATTTTCTTTTTCTTTTTGCTACTGTTTCAAGGTGGATGTTATTCACTGTAGGTTGTATTATAAAAGAGTTGAAGCGGGGAAGCAGTATCCTGTGCTTTGTAGGAGATTGGCAAGCTTAAATGAACAATTCATTTCGAATAAAGATCCTTCGGGCGGGTTTGATTTTGTTTCTGGGAAAAAAATTGAGCAGAAGTTGGTTGATTACAATCTAGAAGCTGAGAGATTTGGAGGTACTGATAAAGTAATAATTTTTACTGAAGAATGAAGTTTTGTTGTTTTTAAGCTATTTGGGACAATGTTTCTTTGTTTGTGTTTATAGGTTATGCTTATGAAGAATTATCAGAAGTGTCACCTGATCATAAGTTTCTTGCATATACTATGTATGATAAGGACAATGACTACTTTAGATTGTCTGTGCGGAATTTGAATTCTGGTGCATTGTGTAGTAAGCCTCAAGCGGATCGAGTGTCAAATTTGGCTTGGGCCAAGGATGGACAAGCATTGCTGTATGTTGTTACTGATCAACATAAGAGGCCTTGTCGGTTGGTATTACATGGACTTTATAACATTTTAGTGTGATTTATCTCATCATTGTGTGCTTTTTTCTTGCTTGTCGAATTCAACAGCATGAAATCGAATTTGTGTTCTTTTGTCATCAGAATATATTGTAGCATGATCGGATCAACTGAGGAAGATGTTTTGCTTTTAGATGAGCCAGCAGAAAATGTTTATGTTAACTTAAGACACACAAAGGATTTCCACTTTGTGACTGTAAATACTTTCTCTACAACATTCTCAAAGGTATCACTTTCAAAATGCTTATTCTCAACTCGAGATCCTGACATTAATCTTAGTTAAAATATAATAGTAATCATGACCATGTTTTAGGTCTTTCTGATAAATGCAGCCGATCCATTATCTGGCATCACTTTAGTTTGGGAATGTGAAGCTCAAGCCCACTGCATAGTTGAACATCACCAAGGATACCTTTACTTGTTTACTGATGCTGCCAAAGGGGGCCAAATGGTTGATCATCATTATCTTCTTCAATGTGCAGTTAATGCTTCTTCTTGTCCAAGGATCTGGGAGGTTGGTGGGTTAACTATGAGCAATCACTTTGTCTATTATTCCTTGATTGTTTTCTGTTGACCCAGCTGATATCATTGGTTGGATAGTATGGTGCTTGACAGCTTCATATATTTTTGCTGCATATCTCTTTTCTCTGTTCCTTTTTTCACTACTTTATACCTTTTTCCTCCAGCATTTTTCTTAGAAATTTTTCCTTGTCGTTAAAATTCACCTATATTTTCATAAATCTTTTATGTTTTGGCAAACACTTTTACTTCATTTAACTTTTCTCAATCACTGCATTTATTGCAGAGAGTATTCGATGATGATCGAGATATGGTTATTGAAGATGTTGATTTCTGTAATACACACTTGACACTAATCATACGGGAAAACTGCAGCTTTAGACTTTGTTCAGTTCCTCTACCTATGCCTGCTAGGAAGGTAAAGTAATGGTTTCACTAAGAAATCATTTATGGTTTTACTGTTCTGCTATTCTCATCTTTTCTTCTCTTGTTCTGGCAGGAAGCAGTTAGACTGAAAGAACTTAACCCTACATTCCTTCCTCTTCCAGATCATGTTTCTCAAATTTGGCCTGGACCAAATTATGACTACTACTCATCAACCATGCGCTTTACAATATCATCACCTGTGGTATGACCTGTAAAGATCATTAATGTTAGCAGATGGTTTCCTCATGCTTTTGTTGCTGCGTATGTTCATACGAAATTTAATAAATAATTGGCATTTAAATTATATTATACTTGGATTCTGATTCAGAGATAATGGTAAGATATGAGTGAAAACGAGTATCTGTAAGACCAGACATTCAACCTCTGACACTGTATTTAGACCAGCAATTCATCATGTAAGACCAGACATTCAACCTCTGACACTGTATTTAGACCAGCAATTCATCATGCGGCTTGACAAATGATTTTTTCTTGAGTGCTTGTTGTTTGATCAATTGGGAATTCTGAGGGTCTTCTTTTTTGATGTGCGGTTTTATGGGGTTTTAGTGTCTGAGGAATAGGGTTTATATCCAGTTAGCATACAATGCATGCTTTGCTCTTTCATGATATCCGTGTTTTCTGATTTTAATAAGAATGAAGATTTCTTCCAACTTTTCTCCATGTGAATGTTATCTTCCTCTTATATATTTTGCAAAAGTGAGCATCTCCACTTGAACATCTCCAATTTTTTGCAGATGCCCGATGCTGTAGTTGATTATGAGCTGTCAAGTGGCAATTGGAATATTGTCCAACAGCAAAATTTGCTCTATGAAAGAACAAGAATTTTGTATGGGACAACCTCTTCAGGAGGCATTGCCAATGGATCTTTGAATAATTTGAATTCTGATTTTCTGAATGAAATCAAATCTGAAGATGATAACCTGTGGAATTGCCTCTCCGAGTTTTATGCTTGTGAACAGTATGATGTCTCCTCTTATGATGGAGTTATGGTTCCTTTAACTATTCTGTACTCACGCAAAATCAAAAATAAGAATCAAAATCCTGGTTTGCTTCACGGGCATGGAGCTTATGGTGAGTTACTTGACAAGCGGTGGCGCAGTGATTTGAAAAGCCTTCTTGATCGTGGTTGGGTTATTGCATATGCTGATGTTAGGTATGTTTTTCACCTGTACTGCAACTATTCAGAAGTTTTTTGGCTCAGCTTATTTCTAGTGTTAATACAGTTAAATCCTCATTTGAAATGGTTACTGTTTGTCTGGGCTTATTTAAAGTTTAATTACCTACAGCTCATTGTGTTTGCAGAGGTGGAGGTGGTCATGGTAAGGCATGGCATCATAATGGTAGACAACACAAGAAACTTAATTCAATCAAAGATTTTGTCTCCTGTGCCAAGTTCCTCGTTGAAAATGAGTTTGTGCAAGAAAACAAGCTTGCTGGTTGGGGATATAGTGCTGGAGGACTTTTGGTGGCTGCTGCCATTAATAGTTGCCCAGATTTATTTCGTGCTGCCATTTTGAAGGTATACATGTTTCACTCATTGTGAAACCATGTTTTATAATATACAAAGCTGTCATTGTTATCAAGCAAATTGACTTAAACAATCAACTTCGTGGTTACCTTATACAATACAAAACATCATTGTCGTTGTTCTCCCTTGATCATATGATGGTATTGCTTGTGATAGATGACTCCCTGCAATTCTTTTCGGTGGTCTGGACAATGTAATTAAAAAGTTCTGTAGATTCATTTAGCATTTGCAATTATGTGGTCGTTTGTCAATATCTTATCTCAGTTCTTTATTCTTGTTTTCCAGTAATTATATACTCCTTTTGTTCAGGTTCCCTTTTTAGATGCTACCAGCACTCTTCTCAATCCCATTTTACCACTCACAGCAGCTGACTACGAAGAGTTTGGATATCCTGGGGACATTGATGATTTTCATGCCATAATGAAATATTGTCCTTATGCCAATATTCAGAAAGATGTCCTTTATCCTGCTGTGTTAATAACCTCGTCCTTTAATACACGGTAATTTGCTAACATGTCAGGTTTTCTTTGTATAGTCTGTGATCAGACAGATACTTTAACACAAATGCAAATTTTTTTCTTGATGTTGGTGAGCTTATCTGATAGTGGCAAGACCAAAACCACTGGGAGTGAACAATTATGACAAGAACTCTGTCATCCTTTTTTTTTCCACGAAGCATTTATCATCTTTTCATGCATTAGGACCTTGAACTGGCTGTTCGAGAATTTTGTTCAAGTTGGAAACTCTTTAGTTGTCCTTTGTGACTTTCCTTTCTTTGTGTGACTTGATATGCTCTTGGTTTGATGATTATTGGCCCTAAAGTCTTACTCTTGTCCCGTGTTTCCCATTTATGATTGATAGATAATTCTCTGTAGTTGATTCTCATTTGTCTTGAATGATTTTAGATGAAATTGCTCTCCTCTACTCAGGTTATTGGCTTACATTTATGGAGCAGAGTCTCTTTTTCTATATATAACAAATGGTTTTATGTTCTATGAATAATGATTAAATTGTTAAACTCCCAAATTCATTTAGATAGTGATAGATATAAATGAAGTCCATCAAAAAATAACTCATTGCTGAACTGCATGTTCATTTCAAGTCATGTTATTCTTTTGAACTTGAAGTTGAGTCACTACTTCGGTGTCAAAAATTTGAGCCTCTTTCTCTGAATAGTGGTGTTCATTGACTGTAACTAGCAATATTTGGAATTGAATTCAGATAAATTTTTAAATTTTGAATAGAAGCCAATTTTTTAAGGCTTCCAAAAACATCTAATTCATAGAGAGCTACAAACTTGAGCTGATGTTAATGTGCTCAGAATGTTGTGGATAAATTGCTTTAACTTCAAGCATATCATAGATGTCAAAAGACACATAATAGATGGAATGGTGTATGTATTCGTACTCTTGCACAATTTGAGCTTATTTAGTGAAGTTCATTAATGAGGAATAGAGGGATGCCACCTTTCTGGTACTAAATAAAGTGTATGCATTTTGTCAAATCAGATATATGTCACGTTTGTGCACACAGACATATTATTATGTGTTCATGATGTTTATTAGAGTGGTTCATGTTTCTTGTTCGAAATAATTTATCCACCTGCTTCTACAAAGAACTTAATAATGGCTTTGGATCCTAAAGCAATGACTGATTCAGGACTCTCTCTTTTTAATTCTTTTCCTTAGAAATTGTTATTATATGTTTTTATTATGTCAAATTGGTTCTGCTTTTTTCAACTTTTAGAAACAATGATTGCACTTCTTTTGATTTTGTCTTGAGTGGGATGCTCATGTTATTTATCCTTGGTATGTATGTTTCAGATTTGGGGTTTGGGAAGCTGCAAAATGGGCTGCACGAGTTCGCGAACATGCTATTTATGATCCCGAACGCCCGATACTACTTAACTTAACTACAGATATAGTGGAGGAAAATAGATACCTGCAGTGCAAGGAATCAGCATTAGAAACTGCATTTCTTATGAAGATGATGGAATCATAAGATTTGGATCCAACTTAAGTTGCCAGCCAGGAACCAATCACGAGCTGAAGGAATTCTTTTCTTTACTTTCGTTGTTTGTTAATATTTAAGTCACACTTGATTTAATATTTCGGACGATAGGGAATGGTTGATCTGGCCTGCTTAAGTTGAAGTGGTTTTAAATTTTTAATTGTGTGGTGGCCAATACAGTTGAAACAGAGAACTTTATTCAGTGCAGAGACCAGATCTTCAATTTCTGGTGACAGGTTAGATTTCTCTTATTGAGATTGTCCATATCAATGTTATTCCTAAGAAATTTTGTAGACCAAAATTTTATTTTATAATATAATACAATAATTTAGGAAGCATTAGGACGTACATATCTTTGTTTATGCAAACAGCATTTTCTTGATCATGACTATGACATGCAATATCTTTCAAATCTTGTAGATTAGTAGCCAACTAGCTTAATCAGTTGAAGTTTGTCAACGATGCACTGTCACCAACCACCGCGTAAAAGTTCCTTTTAGAAGCAACTTCTCCATGGGAGCTCTGGAAGCAGCTTTGTCAAACATGGCACCATTCTTGTTATACTTTATTAAGGAATCTTTTGGATTGTATACAAGGTTTCCCATTTGAAATGGCAAGAGTATCTGGTGGTGACTGGCTGAGGTTTCTTTTTATTGTTTATTTCTAAGAAAAGCATGTGATGATGATCATCATGGTATGGTTTCAAAATGCAATTTGCAGTGCCATGTCCACACCAACTTTATGAAAAGACCCACTCAAGCTCTCCTAGAACACTGAGAAGTGAGAATCCACAAGCACCAAAAGAAAAGGAAGCAGAATAATTCATGCGTCCCCCATTATTTCCGTGGGAAACAAACTTAAATGGGTATGGCCCAATGATGATAATTACTAAAGATGGTGAGGTTTGCATTATGCAAGGAGATACACTATTCATCGGTGCATGATTTTGCCCGTACTTGTGGTTTTTGCCATTTGCTTTCAACAGCAGATTAAGTCTTGTTTATTTGAAAATTGTCACCGACAGGAAGATGTTTATTTCAATGTCAACAAAAAGACTTCTTCTGGTGAAGATATAACAAACATTACTGCTTAAGACAAGAATATAAAGGATAATACAGGAAGTTTAAAGACCAAACAACCTGCTTCCTCAGCCAAGGCTAACTCTCTTAATCAAAATTCCAGTCAAGACCCTGCATCACCTCCTGACAGATACATTAAGATATGAAATTCCAAGGACTGGTTAACAAGGCTACATTCTCTCCATTGGTTAACAAAGCTAGCCAGTAGTAAGACCGTGCAATCCCAGCCAGATTAAGAAACGAAAATTCCTGGTCCAACTTCAGGAATAAAAATTAACACCATGCTGGCAGAACTTGGGATTCAAAGTTATGAATAGGCCACTGAATTGTATTATAGACTACAACAGGCAGGCAGAATAAGGTGAGTTTTGTATTTTACAGATGCAAGAAATTTGATTTTGTATAGAGCAAAAGCAGAAAGTTTTTGGTGCTGAAAGTTATATCCATATAATTCTGCTTTGAGGTCAACATAACTCCCCGAGTTGATACAGATTCTAAAGCCACCTCTACAAAAATAAAAAAACCAGAAGGGAAAAATCAAACAAACAAGAATTAACAAATTCACCCTTTTGCATCAAAGAGTCACGAGGAAGAGCAAAAGGATCTGGCCACACAGATTTAACACCTCCCAATCTTCGGCTCTGACTCTCAGATTTTGCACCGCAATTGATAGATGTGTCCCAGAAATCAAGCCTCCGTGCCCTCTTCAACAGTTGGAAGGCCACCCTCGCTGATAAAGGTTGGATTAAGAAACTTGGAAACAAAAACCCATAACTTGTAGACATCCTCAAAGTTGGTCAGAAATCCGAGAGATGCTGTGACAACCTCAACCCTTATGAACCCACCTTTTCCATTATTATGCCCGTTTTCCATTGGTCTGCACAGAGTCGTATCTTCAAGGTTCACAGAACCACGTTGCTGTCTTGGGTTATCTAGAATCCTTATGTGACTAAGGAAACCAATGCCAAGAGAGATGCCTTCTCTTTCTGCGAACTTCTGAACAACTTCTGGATTTATTAGCCCTCGGTTTTTATCTCTGACATTGAAAGCTACAGCTGCACCCCTTTCATATTTTATTTTTGGGCCATAAATGTGTACGAGGTTTACCCTTCCATCTCCATCTGAACTGGGTAACCTGAGTTGAAGTAAAGAAGTTACTAGCCAGTTGATCAAAAATCTCAGCCGGAGAGTAGTTTTGTTCAGACCCAACATATTCACATGATCCAAATGTTGGCAAATTATCTCAGGTTCCCTTCTATCCCAATCTTGCCCATCAACATATTCTCCATCAGTGCTGTAATCTTCATCTTCAAGGCTGGTAGCAGATATCTCTCCCGGCTCCAAAGCATGGCTTGGACGCTCTTTGCGATTGTCCTCCATGCTAAATGATACCCTTCTTTCCCTGCTTGGATGTTCATTCTCTTCCAACCCAAAGAATCTGCTACCAGCATATCTACTCCCTTCCCTTCTCCCCAACAACCTGAATTCACCTTCTGTTTCTCGTCTTATAGCACTTTCCTTCATCTCCGAGCAAATTGCAGCAGTTGAGCCATTTGTTAGGTTATGATGCGATCCAGGGGTTGATTTATTGTTATGGGATCTGTTTATGGAAGAGTTTGAAAAGGAGCTGGTTCCAGGTTCTTCCTCAATCTCATGAACATGCAGACGACCTGAGCCCTTATTATTTCTTGAAGAGAGGTCTGTTTCTGAAAATTGTTCTTCTTCAGGAACCTCCTTAACTCGGTCCAGTTCCTGTGAAGTTGAAACTGATAGAACAGCAGCATCAAATGACAGCATATGGTGGTCATCATGTGACCCCATGTTTACTCCTTTGTCATCATACATTGGGCTGCCATATATCTTAGATGTTGGTTTTGGGGAGAGTCGCTTGTTGTTCTTCTTGCCAGAAAACCAGAAAGGTGGTAACGGAGAGGCCAGTTTCTGCTTGTTCAATTGACCAGCACTGTCTGATCCCAAGGGACTCTGGCCCAAATCAATCCAGAATGAGTTGTCTGACGATTCATCTTCACTAAAGACAGGGCTTTTCATCACTTCGCCCACTGAAATACTTTCAGTTTCTTCAAATATGGTGCTTGTTCCATCTCTGTCAGAACTGTTGTCATGATCCATCTCGGTCTCAAATACATCCCTCACCTGAGCAGATGTGAAAGCACCAGAAAAGGCAGGCAACTGTGATCCTGGACGAGTTTCTGTGGTTTTTTCAGCATTCCCAGCAACCTCGTCATCTTCAACACCAACCAACCCATCCAGCCCATCAACAGAATCACTCAAATACATAGGATACTCAGGTGTAATCTTTACCATTCCAGACCCTGTACTCCCAGACTGATTTTGGAGGTTTCCCATCACTGATTTCTTGATAAGAAGACATCCAAAACCAGTAGGGTCATATCCAAATACTTTATAAAATGATGTGATAATGAAGTCAGGACGGAACAAGGACAAACCAAGTGAATCCATATCTTTAGGACCCAATGAACCAGCATCAAGCAATACATGCCAACGGTTCTGTTGAGCCAGTGCCATCCACTGGTACGAATACTTTGCCCCAGTAACTCTTGACTGCACTGGAAATACAAACAAACCAACTGCAGAATCCTTCTTCCTCCTCTTCTTGTTTAAAATCTGCTTTCTCAAATCAGTGGAACAAAGTTTAAGAGTTGGCCATTTAAACCATGCACTATGAACTTTTGCGCCCTTCTCTTTGGCGCTTTGAGCCATCCAATTCACAGACTGGCTCTCGTAATCAAACATGGTCAACAGCTTCTTATTGGTATGAAAAGGGTACGATTCAGCAAGCAATTTAAAGGCCGACCCTCTACTCACAGTGAAAACAAGACCATATTCATGCTCAGGGATATTCAAATAATCCATTATTTTAGTCTTTATATCATGTTCCACAGTGCCCTTCTCAGCACCACCATACAGAGCATGATTACTCAAATTGGCAGTTATCTCCGACAAGCTAAATGTTGAAGACTCCCAATAATGCAAAGACTGAAGATATGAAAAAAGCCCAAATCCACAGTAATCAAGGCATACCTTTGGAGACAGATGTGCATATTCATCTGACCTTAACTGATCAACCTTCTCCGACGACTGATACTTTGGATACATCGTGAGGAACTTGGAAAATGCCTCAAGAAGGTCAGGTATAGAATCTTCATTCTCAAATATTCGTTCCGCAGCTAGCGCTGTGGCACGCAAGAATTCTCGCTGCGCATGGAGCCTTGCTAGTGATCTTGATCTCCCAAGACTCTCATCTTGGTTTGCAAGAGTGTCAGACTCCATATCTTGAGATTTAACGAGTAACCCATCTTCAGATGCTTCTTCAAGTGCCTCCCTGAGCTTGTGTTCTTGAAGTTTTCGAAGAATTGATGAGTTCCTCTTGATTTCAAGACTGGATTCAGACCCATCTTTCCTTCTGCTCTTCTTGTCTAACAGTAGAGCAGCACAGTGAGATATAGGCTTCCACAGTGAAAGATGCATCAAATCTTGTAACTTCACAATCAACTGAGACAAAACCAAGAAAGCAAATCTAGCTCAAGACTCAACAATAACAGTTTGGGTACAGCTCTTCTAAGAAAAACTCAGAATTCACAAAAAGAAGGGTCAGCTTCAAAACCCTAACCAGATCAAGATTTGTTTCAAAGAATTCGACTTTATATAGAGAACCCAAAACTATAAACAGAATCTATACAAAGATGCAAGCTTCAACAAATTGCAGGTCAAAAACCAAAGCTCAGAGTTGAAATGACTCATTTCAAGAAAGTCAAAACCCCCATTTCAGTAAAGAGTACAAGAGAGAAGAAATTTGGAAGAAACCCAAGAAAGCAAGAAAGAGAGTCAAACCCTAGAACCCCAAAACCCAGATCCCTAAATCTTGCAAAAAAAACAGTCGCGCACTACAAGCAAGACTCTCAAAAGAAAGAAACAGAAAAGGCGTTTCACATTAAATGGATACACAGTTTTAAGAACTCTTTTTTAAACACTTGTATCACCAAGACTCCATTAACACACTCATGAGAGCTCAAAAAAAGAACCTCTCTTTCCTCTCTCTCTCTCACTGCACAGCATAAATGAAAGAAGCTAACAAAGAATGCTCATTAACTACTTCTACCGCTATGTAAATCCAATTAAAATAAAAGGAAAATGTTGCAAGTACTCTTTATTTTACTTTATTTTTAAGTTTTGTCTGGATTGTTTTAAAAATTATAAAAAATATCATTATTCAATAAAAAATTTCAAATAATCTTAAAATAATTAAAATAACATTATTTATATTTATTTATTTATATATATATATATAAATATATATAAACAAAAACTCTCTATAATTAAAACAAATTTTAGCTTAACTAAATCTAAAATTCTACAAATTTAAAGTTTAGCTATTTATTTGTATCATTGACTTGTGAAATTTCTCTCTATTATTTTTATAGTTTTTAATAACACAGCAACAAAAATATTATCTCAATTGATTTTTCAAATCAAAACTTCAATGATCAAGTTGGTGATTTAGTCATTATTAAATTATCATTATTTTATTATAATATAGTTTTGTTTACTCTAATAAACAAAAAACAATGCATAAAAAAAGGATTATTTTGAAAATCACAAGTACCTACACTTAAAATCCAAAAATCTCAAGTTATTTCTTGTTCAAACTTGATGTTAAGAATCTTAAAGAAGTTTAGAAAAGTGAAAAAACAATCTTAATTGTTTCCTTGAAAACCCAAAATAACTTTCAAATTAAAAGTTGGGGTTATTATTGATATAACCCTAAGATATGTTTAATTAATATTTATGCAATTTATATTAATTATGTTCAATTATGGTTTAGTTTAATTAGTAGCTTTTTATTGCAAACCTTAATGAAATCAAAAATGTTATCTAATATGGGAAAAGTATATTAGCAAAGGCTTAGTAGAGTGAATAGGTGGGGGAATTGGTAAAGAAGTTGTATTTGAGTGAATAATTTGAAGAATATTTTTTATTGATATCAAATTTTTATGCTATGTTTTTTTTATATCAAGTTGCTTTGATGTATGGAATAAGAATTAAATTTTATTGTTTATGTATTCTTGTTAATGCTTTATTATAATGATGTTCATGTTATTGTTATTTAAATATATTTCATTTGGTTGACATGAGTATTATAATAGTTGCAAACATTAACATTGCACTCATTAAATTAACTATCATTATATGCTTCATACTTGCAGTGTTATACTCTATATTATGATTCTTGATCCAAACTTAACATAACTTGTCTTTTATTCTCTTCACCTCATCTAGTACAAGCCTGGGATCATTAAGACATTTTTCATTTATATTCTCTTCACCTCATCTAGTACAAGCTCATGATCATTAAGACATTCTTCATTTATAGGTTTTCACTAGACAATGAAAGTATCATCACATATGTAGAATAACTTGTTCTTGCTAGTTTTAATATATGAAACCCCAACAATAACTTGTTCTTCATTTCTTGAACTTTAATCTATTGTAATTGTTGCAAGTTTAAGTAATATTATCATTCAATGTAAATGGATCCATGTGTTATGAGTTTATATTTTAGTTATTTTTAAAATTAAAGAGTTGAAAATTTCGTCACTTCTAAGATTTTTGCTTTTATTAGGATTATGTTCTAGTTGTTGAAATAAATTGTTTTTTGTCAATTATGCTTTTGAATATACTCTATGAATTTTAGTTGATGGATTTTTTTTGGTAGTGTGTTGAAGAATTTGTGATAGTTTGTTGAGAAGAGATTTTAGGAGTTTGAGTTGTAGTTTATCAGCTAGTTTTTATGTGTGTTTTGGTGAAAAGTTTATCTTCAATCAGGTATATTTATATGTATTGGATACTCATAAAAAATAACAAGAGCTTTTTTTTTTAAAAAAAATGAAACAATAACTAATGATATTTTCATTATTTATATGCATCAAGGGTCCTTAGTTATTAAATTTAAAATAATGATAAGCTTGTAAATAATTTAAATTTTGTTTTTGTTTTTTAATGCCATTTAAGGTATTATAATATAAAAACTTAGGATATTTTCTATAATTTTGTAAATAACAGAAACAAAGTATAAAGTAAAGTGAAATATATTATACTCAATGTAATTGAAAAAAATGATAGGGTTAAGTTAAACATTATGCATTATGTTTGCTCTTATTATGATTTCAAGCAGTGTAATGACAATTTCAATCTCTTTAAACAAAAAAGCAAAACTTACAATTAGGTAATTTAGCTTTGGTTTCTAATACTAGCAGAGTTTTACCTGGGTCATTTTCTTTGATTTTTTTTTAATTTCATCATTCGATATTAGATAATTGAGCCTTGAATTTTGGTATTTGTTCAACTTTTCTTTTTACGAGTTTATCTCGATCTTATATCCTAAATAGTAAGTTAATCGAGTTAACCTAAATTGACGAAGTTTTTTTTCTCGTCATATGTTTTTTTCAATTTCATCCTCTAGTATTATATCATCAAGTTTTGCGATTTTTATTTTATTTTTTTATGTTAGGTCATCCTGAGTTCGGGTTAGTGAGGTTAACTTGTATTTTTGGCTTTTATTTAACTAGCTTCCGTTTTCTTTTATTCTTTAAGTTTATCTCAATTCTATATTCTAAAACTACATGTTTTTGAATTAACCCAAATTAATTCAATTTATCATGGTATAAATCTTTTTATATCATGAATAAAAAGGGGATCGCGGGGTAATTCATTCCACTCATCTTTTTGGTTATGATATTGGTAAGTTGCTAAACCCACTTAGCCCTCTCTCAATTGACTATCTTTCCTTGACAAAACAGTGACAGAAAGGACATTGACTTTGCTAGACCAAGTGTAAGTGGTCTTGTCTTTAATAATCTTTCTTTAATTATTATTATTAACTAATTGGCCAATTAATTGCTTTTTTTCTTTTTTTAAATGATTTATGTTCAGAGGAGGTGGGACCCTTCTCAGGCATTTTTCTTCATCCGGTCAGTGCTCAAAAGTCAAATAATCAGTTGGTGGCTTGTGAACTAAAAGCTATTTTCTGTCCACCTACGTAGCTCGCAGGCCTCCCTTCCATACCCGAATCAATCTTTTGCTTCTTATTTTTTTTTCTTTTATTTTAAAATAGTTTGAACTTTGAATGGAATAATGTAGCATCATAAATCAAGAGGGTATTTGGGAGAGCTGTTGTTATAGCTTTTTAAAGTGCTTTTCATGATGAAATATATCAAAATAATATTTTTTTTATTTTTTAAAAATTATTTTTGACATCAGCACATCAAAATAATCTAAAAACACCAAACCATATTCATTTAAAATGAGATTTTTTTTTGCAAACTGGCGTTTGAAACACCATCCAAACAGGTACTAATTGTTTTGAGTGTTAAATACTTGTTTTTTTTTAAATTTAAATTTTTTATTTTAGATTGAATTATTCTGATATTTTTATATCATTTTAATTTATTAATATCAAAAAAATTAATACATTTTTTATTAAAACATATTTTTTAAAATAATATCAAAAAAAAAAAACAGAGCGCTGAGATTCTTTTCATTCTCCACGAAAGGAAAGTAGAATGTTTTCACTTTGACCCGATCTTGGTGAGGATTTTTATGATTTTAGTTTAGTTTTTTTTTCTTATATATATATAAATCGAATTCTCTTTGCCTATATATATATATATTTATAATTTAGGAAACGGTGCATCATTTAAAATGCTGGTGGATTAGCTGTATGATTTCTCCACTAAGATGTAAAGGTATTTCTTTCTTTTACAAGTGGATATTTTTGTGACTTTAAATTTAAACCATGTTGCTTATATTATTATATATTTGATTTCAAGTGTTACAATTAAAAAAATCACTTTTTTTTTTATTATTATTATTATCTACTGCTAAATGCATGCTCTTGAAGTTAGGGGTGAGAACCGGATGGTTGGGTTCGGTTTGAACCAAAAACCCAACCAAACCGATTTTTTTTTTAAAAAAAAACGAAAGTTGAATTGAGCTGAATTGAAAAATTGATTCAAATTTTCAGATTTTCATGTTTTTAGTTTAGTTTCATATCTTTCTTTTTTTCATTTATTCAATCCTTATTTATCCAGGTTCCACTTTAGATCTTGTTTGAGAGTGTGGTTAAGGTTATTTTTTAAAGTGTTTTTAATTTAAGAATACATTAAAATGATATTTTTTTTGTTTTTCTTTAAATCATTTTGATATTAGAAAAATAATCTAAAAAAACCAAAACAATAAATTTAAAGTAAAAAATATTTTTTTTTCAAATTTTATTAAATACGCTTTTGAAACGCAGTTAGAAACAAGTCCTAAGAGCCTGTTTGGGACAGCTGTTGCTGTAGCTTTTCAAAGTGCTTTTCGTGCCGAAATATATCAAAATGATGTTTTTTTTTGTTTTTTTTAAATCATTTTTGATATCAGTACATCAAAATGAACTAAAAATACCAGAACATATTCATTTAAAATAAAATAAAAAATTAAATTTTTTAAAAACACAATTTCAAAAACTATCTCAAATCAGCTTCTAAATCTTGTTTTTAGCATGTCCATGTTAGCGTCTTTTGTTTTTGCCACAACAAGATGATTCTATGAATATTTTTATAGTGACAAGACAAGATCGTTGTTTTCTAAAATAATTAAATCATTTTTGTTTCTCACCCTCTTCGGTCAACTCTTACAAGATGATTTAATTTAATTAGGGAAATGTAATTTAATAGTCCACGACCATTTCTTTATTGTCATCCTTTCTTTAATCTATCCCAGATGTGTTAACCTCATAATTAAGTTAAATAATTCAGCAGCCCAACCCTAAGCTTGTTCTATACAATAATTATAATTTATTTATTTATTTATTTATTTATTTATTGTATCATCAAATTTGATTTTAAAAAAATGCATCATCTTCTTTTTTATTTCAATAGATAAATAGTTTAATCTTCCTTGGATCCTCAGATTGGATTCTACTCCGGCAGCCTGTAAGTGGCGCTGCCAGCTCCTTCACTGCTAGTAATAAAAGTTATTAATGATTTCAATTTATGTCATGCATTCCATGTTGATGAGGTATTTAATGTTTGTGGCCTTGACATGCCCTATTAAAGGTAGTAGGTAACCGGTGGGTAAGTTAGTGTTACGTTTAATTTTAAAAGTATTTTTGAAAATATTTGAATTATTTTTTTACTTCAAATTAAAATTTTTGATATTTTGAGATAAAAATGATTTAAAATAAAATAAAAAACATTTTAATGTATTTCTAAATAAAAAGTATATTTAAAAACAATTTCAATCACACTTTCAAACAAACGTTTAGAGATTTGTTTTTCTTGTGGTTTTAGATTCAAACTTCGTGGTTGGTAATATAATTATCACTAGAATCTTATATATGATTATTAATTTCAGGGTTTATGAGATTAATCGAGATGAATGTAATCTGACCAGAACACTTATATTAATTATAAAAAAAAGGGTGTTGTGGGGGCTCTGTCCAGAACGTAGTCCAAAAATTCTTCTCCACGCTCTTACAGGCCTACTACAAAAATGCAAGGATATTTATATTTTTAAATGTTTTTAAAATTATTTTTAACATAAATATAAAAAAGTTAAGTAATTTGTTTTTAGAATTTTGATGAAAAATAGATTTAACCGTCTAACCAAACACACTCTAATGTGTCGGAAATTATTTTTCAAAATACTTTTTACTCCGAAATACTTCAAAATATATTTTTTATTTTTAATTTCGACACATTACAACAATATAAAAATAATAAAAACAGGCTGAAACTCAATGTCAAAAGGCCAAATAAATCTTATTTTCTTATAAAATAAATTATATGTAAGCCTCCATATAGTCTTCATTAATGTTAGTTAGTAGGAAAATCCAAAATCACCAAATTAATATGTACATGTCCATTTGAAAAGCTAATTCACCTACATATTTATGTTTGTGAAAGGGGACAACAATGTTAGGTCAACTCCCAAGTAGCCATAAACAGGTCATCACTTCCTGCCAAATAGTATCTCTCCACATAGGATCCCCATTTTGCTCAGCAGGTGCACACTACCCCCACATGCTGCCCTAAAGGGAAAAAGGCCATTAGCTAGGTTGCAGTTTATTTTTAGAATTTGACCACAGCCCAAAAAAGTTGGATGCATAGCGGCTTCCTATGTCGATGATAAGGGATTGTTTGGGATAGTTGTTGTTATAGTTTTTTAAAGTGTTTTTTGTATCAAAATATATCAAAATGATGTTTTTTTATTTTTTAAAAATTATTTTTGACATCAACACATCAAAATTATCTAAAAACACTAAAATATATTTATTTAAAATAATAAAAAAAATTGCAAACCGGCGTTTGAAACGCCAGCAAAACACTCTCTAACACTAATAGTTCGAAAAAAGGGCTCCACCACCTTACCAATACAATCAAACTGTTTGGAATTTTGTTTCGAAAACGTTTATTATTATTATTATTAGTATTATTATTATTATTATTATTATAAAATAATTATTTTTGGTGTTTTTAATGCATGTTTTTGAGTGTGATTGAGATTACTTTAAAAAATAATTTTTATTCAGAAATACATCAAAATATTATTTTTTTAATTTTTTAAAATTATTTTTATATCAGCACATGAAAATAATCTAAAAACACAAAAAAATTAAATTAAAAATAAAAATTTAAAATAATTGTTTTTTAATTTTTTCAAAAACACTTTTGAAAAACAATGTCAAATAGGGTCTTATATCATTTTCACGCACTAATGTAAAAAAATATTTAAAAATAAAAAATACCATTTTGATGTATTTATGAATGAAAAGAATTTTTGAAAGTAACCTTCACCACACTTACAAACAAGCAACTTCTTTCTTGAGATTTAGGTTATGGTGTTGAAGTTATTTTTTAAAGTATTTTTTTTAAATAATTTTTAATGTTAGAATATCAAAATAGTTTAAAGTAAAAAAATATATTTTTTAAATATTTTTGAAATACAGTGAAAAATATAGATTTAATCTATATTAGAATATCAAAATAGTTTAAAGTAAAAAAACAATGTAGTTAATGCGTAAATTAACTCAAAAATATCTTTTTATTTTTTTAAAATAAATAAATAAAAATAGTCTGGAACTGGAAGTTGAAATCTTGGGTGTGGCTCTTAATTGACGTGACGTTACCACGCGTCAATTTTGATAGCGATGTATGAGCAGACAATTACAGAAAACATGTAGGCAATTATGAAAAGATAAATAGAGCTCCGACTATTATAATTCTCGTAGTTATTACTCTTCTAGCAATGACAATAAATTAATAATGTAATAAAAAAAATAATGTTTTTTTACGTGGTTAAAATTGTTTTTAAAAATATTTTTTATTTAAAAATATATTCAAATATTTTTTTTTATTTTTAAAAATTACTTTTGATGTTAATATATAAAAATGATATAAAAACATCAAATATTTTAAATTCAAAATAAAAAATAATTTTTTGTTTTCAAAAACACTTGAAATGCAATGGTCAAACCAATCTGTTTGGAAATAATTTTAGGACCAGCTTTATCAAACTATATAATAAAAATTATTGCTATTTTGTTTTTTAAAATATATAGATACCAATTAAGGTGACATTATTCCAATCAAGTTCTAAAAGTCACCTTGTTGACGAGTACAAATTGCTGAGTGGAATAATAATTAACCAAGTCAAATTTATGTTTATGGTCAATATAGTTGACCCACAAAGTCAAAGACCATGTTGAGCTTGCAACTACCATGCATGCCTGCAATCATCTTTGCTGTTCAAGACAAAGCGTTTGCTGCTCCCAGCTTGTTTCATGGTTGAGAACTATAGCCTGAGATGTGAAAATCACTACCTCAAATAGTAAGTTCAATTAATGAAAACATTTCTAGTTTTTTCTAATTATATTTTATAAGCAATGGAATGTTGATACAGCGTAATACCATCGACGAATTTATTTATATATATTAGGCCCTTTAACTTATCGCGGTCGGAACTATAATTTTTTCAATATAAAAATATATTAATTGTGTGAGACTTTTTAATTATAATATAGATTTGAGAATCCTGTGAAGTGCAAGTTTTCTATAAAATATATGAGTTTTAAATGGATATAAATTTATCTGTTTAATAGGTTCTAACGAAAAAACCGGGGGTGAAAGTACTTTAATACCCTTGATTCCAAGTGTTCATTTTTGTCATTTTCTTGGGCTATTTTCACAGTTTTATAGTACAATAAATTCAAAAATATCATCCATGTCCCCTGAAAATTTCTAAAATACCCCCGGTCCCAGGGATTAAATTTTTTTGGCCTTAGGGGCAAAATGATAATTTTACTATAGCAATCCACAGTGAACTATATCTAGGTGAACAATGGAGAAATTCGTAGTAAAAACCCTATGCCTTTTATATTTTAGTTATATATATATATATATAAATTTGTTGAAATTAAATTTGGTTCTTAATTATATTTCTTTTCAAGGAAAATTAAATCAAATTTGTTGATTATGGGCATAATTAAAAGATAGGGAATCAAAGTAAAAAAAGTGTCATAAATAAGTGATAATTTTAAAGTTCACACAAAAAGTTTAATTTAGTTCTCACATTTTAAAAATTATATATAATTGAACTCAATATTTTTTCAATCAGGTTTTGGGATAAAAGTTTATTTTAATTATTTTGAGTCTCTGGTTTGAGAGAGGAGAGAGAGATCAATGGTCCGATTCTAGATTTGTTCTCTAGAGATCACCAGTTTGAGTCTCACAACTTTCTAAATCATTGAAGTCTGGTAACTAGTTGTTTATTCCAAGACCTGTGAGATTAGTTGATGTGCGCATAAATTTACCTCGCTCACATTACAAAAAAAAATCAGCTGAGAAAAGAGAGAATATAATTGATGTTGATTTTAGCCCCCAAATACACTTAGTGCCCGTTTGGCATTGCGATCCCACCGGCTTTTGACCGAAATTTGATTTTTTTTTCATTTTAAAGATCGACGGTTTGATGTTTTTAGATTATTTTGATGTGCTGATTTCAAAAATAATTTTAAAAAATAAAAAAACATCATTTTAATATATTTCGACACGATAAGCACTTTAAAAAGCTACCGCAATCGCATTCCCAAATATGCGCTTAATCTTTAAGTCAAATGGTTCTATTCTATGAGAAACATATGAGATGTTTTTTTGTTGAAATTTTCTAAAAAAATATATTTTAGCTTGAGAAGATTTAAATTTCTAATTGATTTTATACTTTAAAATTGTTTTATTTTTAAAATTTTTAGATCATCAATAAGTTCATCAAAGTCATTAAAAGGTGTTTTTTTTTTAACTATTTCGAGTGAAAAATAAGTTTCCGGGTAGGAAAACGCTCAGCCCTGAAATGGTGGTCGGAATATCTGACCGCGGTAAAGTAGGACTGAAATAGCTATAAAGCTACGGTGCACCCATGTTCTTGATTCATCATTATTGCTTACTGAAAAAGGTCAAATTGCCGATGGTCAAGCACAAGGAATCGGCTGCATCAAAAGCACCAATGAACAAATGATTTATCAGTCAAAGATAATCTCATCGGGGAGAGCGAAGCTCCTCTTTGCTCAAACCACCAGGCTTCAAGGCTTTGCATGCTTCTTTATCGAGAGGACAAGGAAGAAAGGGATTCCCGACTGTCCCTCACTTGGCAGGTCCCTAAATCATGGGTGTGGTGGCATGTCAAATGTAAAGCAATGCGACGTCATTTTATAGCAGAAAGACAGTAGCTAGCTTTGTCAAAGGTGGGTTTAGGAACCCCATTTTGAATTTAGGGCAAGGATTGGGGGATGATCTCCTTTTGAAATTATACCCTTTTCTTTATGAGGCTTTTTTGATTCGTCTTCTCCCTTTTCTTTTCTTCGCTATGATGTTCTCCTCTTTAAAATTTGATTTTTTTTTATTTTAAATGAATTTTTTTTGATGTTTTTAAATTATTTTGATGTGCTGATATCAAAAATAATTTTTAAAAAATAAAAAAATATCATTTTAATATATTTATAAATAAAAAATACTTTAAAAAACAACCACAACCGCCTGCAACAAGCTCTAATGTGTGATAATTATCGATCCATATCCATTTTTTTTAATTTAAAATATAATAAATTTTAGATTTTTTTTTTCAATTTTATATCAATACATCAAAAGTGTAAAAGAACAAAAAAACAGAAGCTAACAACGTTAGAAGTTGCTGCTCTCTCTCCCTGGTCACATAATATCCATGTCCAGGCTAAAAAGTTAGAAGCTCTCATGATATAACTGAACGAAGAACAAACCTTTTGACCAAAATCATGATGCGGGAAAACACGATCATTTTGATATATTAATATATAGTTTTCGTTGATGATCGATCATATATAGCCATTGAAGTTAGATGCTCACAAAGTAACATTTTTTAATTGATAGTTATTTCATAAGCATGCCGTACGGGGAGGTTGATATTTTATGATTAAACTGGAAATCAAACTTACGTGGTTAGATTTTGGCGAAAGCCAATAAGCTGCAAACTGCACTAAATCCAGGAACCATAGTTTCTAGTAGCATTAAGAATGCCGCATCAACAAAAAGATCCTAAGCTCCATTCCTGCTGCTGCTGAGAAAAATGGAAAAAAGCCGTTGATATTCATGCTGCTTATCTCTCTGGGCTTCAAAATCTTAAGGCGATGTCTTTCCTAGGGTTTCTAATACTCAGTAGGGTTTCATTTTAACCTCTACTTCTCAAGAAGTGCCGCCACCTGAATATTTTAAGTTTTCCCATTTGTCCCCGGCAACTCGTTTTCATGGCCTTTGCCCATTCTACGCCTCTGTCTCAATCTTGCACCAATACTATCTGGGCTTGGTTCAGCAGCACGAGGACGCTTCTTGAGCTGACTGCTCTCCAATACAGCACGTTTATCATCCTCAACATGCATTTCGTTTTCTTCCTCAATGTTTTGGCTTGACGACATGGTATTTACAGCAGGTTTAACATCAGAGTTTTTCTCATCAACTCCCATGAACTCTGGATCATCTCTGCTCCTACTTTTCCTATGTCTCTGCCTTAATCTTGCAGCAATACTATCTGGACTTGGGTTGATGGCAGATGCACGTTTCCCATTCTGTTTCAGGCAACTTTCAGATGGAATATTGACTTCAAATTTAGACATTGATAATGCAAGATCACCCTGAATCTCATGGAAGATGCGTGTTTCCTTCTCTTCCTCATTTTTAAACTCATTCTCACTCATGTCTTCAAATTTGGGCATTGGTAATGCAACATGGTCATGAATCTCATGGGTGCCAGCAGATTCAACTTTCTTGGACCTTGCTTTACTTCCAGAAAATTCTGTCTGACAAGCTGTAGCTCGATTTTCATTGCTTTGCATGTGCTTCTCCTTTTCAAACTCGTTATTCAATTCTCCAGATCGAGGCTTTGACAAACCAAGGTTTTCATGAACCTCAAGGTTGACCTTTGCAGATTCCACGTTCTCAGACTTCACTTCACTGCCTGAAAAAGTCAATGCCCTTTTTGTCTGACCATCGTTAGCCAGATTTCTGCTGACTGATATTTTGTTCTCTGTCTTGCTCTGGAACTCATCAAGTATTTTGTCTTCAGATTTATGCTCTAATTGCTCAGCAGTTTTATAAATGAACTGCGGGGATTCCTCAGACACAACTTCCATGTTGGCAAAGGGCAAAGACCTTTTTGCAGAAACTTCATTGGCAGTGTTTTGTGGGCGTTTGGTTTGGATGAGATAGTGTGCAACCGACTTGTAGCCCAAACTTGATATCTGGAAGCAATAGTATAGGTTGACAAAAGGCTTGCTCTGTTAGTTTTCTGCAATAAGGAATTAGATTTTCAAGTTATGTTAAGCGGAGAAAGCTACCTTCCTATAAAGAGTGCCAGTGGGAGGCCACCCTTTTGCTTGTCGGCAGAAACTGCAGTTGCAAATTCCACGACATACAGGGCATAACCAATTCGGATTTTCCAGGGCTTCAAGTACATGCTCCCCATACCTGCATACCAAGAAAGGAAGAACTGGGAAAATATGTGGTCCGAGAGAGACAGACTAGCACAGGTTTTAAGAGTTTGGCAGGGCAAAAAAAAAATGAATCGATTATCAACGGATTGTTTCCGTCGTTAGTGTGCATTGAAACTTAGAATTATAAACTTAGAAAAGCTTGCAAACTCAGAGAAAATACAAGTCAAGAATATTTTAAAAATATTTACCTCATGAACAAACAATCTCCACAGAACTGTCCCTGGACCATCTCACATTTGCAGCAGCGAGTACGATAACCAAGAGTTTTCTGCCTGTCAAAGTATTATTTTCGATTTGTGAATGATTTCAGTCATATAGATTTTAAGGAAATAATTTAAGAGCCTAATAGCAAACAGATACATTAGATAAGGAAAGTTTAACTGTTGGATAGGTGTTCACATTAAAGACATCCAAAGCTATTTTGATCATTTCTTTCCAGCTGCTAATTTTAAAGGAAAAGAAGTGATTGTGGGAAAGCATTTTCTATTGACCTTTCACTTTTCAAAAGTTTATTTGCTTTTGAACCATGTGCGGAAACAAATATTAAATTTTAAATTTGAAGCTGTTTACATTGATCAATCAATCAAAATAACAAACAGCTTGAGAATCAATGATCTGACAAACCGATTTAACATGCAGGGTATTGTCTTGAATAATGCAAATTGGCCCAATGCTATCAATATTCAGCTCAAATTCTCAACAATGAAAGCAAGTTCAATTTTGTCAAAAGAAAAATATATAAAACCTCATTATAGCATCATACCCATAACAAAACCTTCTCAAAAAGAAACTGATACATTAAATGGCAAAACAAATTCCCCCACCCCCTTTTCCACCAAACTCCATTTACTGCAACAAAACTCTCCGCACACTTCTCCTGAAGTCCCAAACACACCCCAATCACTTCAGACACCAAACCAGGTCCTCCTTTCCTAGCATTTTGGCAACTCCCAACCTTGTCATTACTAGTCTCTCACCAGCACCACTGCATCAACTATAAGATTGCATCATTGATATACTATCATTGCTTCGTCAACCAGGCACAAGTCCCCTGTTCCAAAACCACTACATTGAACACCACCACAGCCCCCCCACAGTCCACTCCCAGAACTTCAGTTACAACTTTTGTTACCATTAGCAGTGCATCCCTTGCAACAACCACGAGTAAAAACTTTGGTATTCTAATGCATATTTTCAGATAGCCGTTTCAGTTAATAATGGAAAGAAGCTAGCGCTAAGCTTTCCTTCAAAACTTGTGCCATAACAAGATTTACAGAGAACGTTTAAACTAAAACTAAAGTCAACTTCTAACACTATAATCTTTTTGTTTCTTAAGATATTCAATGTGAATTTTGATACTGTT
Source organism: Salix arbutifolia (assembly GCA_025169955.1). Taxonomy (NCBI): domain Eukaryota; kingdom Viridiplantae; phylum Streptophyta; class Magnoliopsida; order Malpighiales; family Salicaceae; genus Salix; species Salix arbutifolia. The sequence goes on from CM045908.1 coordinate 2,736,058, forward strand.
GTCAGTAGCTGTACCAGCACATTATACAAACTAAGCATTCAAATCAATTCATGATCATCACACAAGCAAATATGGCCATGCTGCTAACATGTTTTTATCACTGGTTCCTCTTCAAAACTATCTAACAGCAGTATGAAACCCCAACCATTCACTCGCTGTAACCTAGAAATGCTTTACTGGGTGTTTGTTCATCTTTGACAGTACTATGAGGTCAAACGGTAAGGAAAATTAACGTTCTTTCCATGAAGCAGCATTTAAGGTACTTCGTACAGAAGAGGATGTGAAAAAGGTTACAGTTAGAGTGAAGATTACTCTATGGATAGACATACCAACTTAAGCTTTAGAAGCACAAAAAATCCACCAATTTTGGTTTTACGAAAAGTAATTTTACAATTATGGTTACTATATGCCCTACAATTCATTTCAGCAACCTTCTCAAAGAACAGCACTTATAATCACAATACTTTACTATCCTGTGCACTACCAAATGGACACCTCCATGTCTTTTAGAACAATTGCATGTCAAGCATAGCTAAATTTGTTGGAAAGCATGTGAAAAAATGTCACGTTTTCTTGTTAATAATAAGACTACTATCGCAAAGACATACCCTACTACCCTCAAAAGATAAGCTTAACATACGATGACTTAAAAATGGATTTCACAAAGCATGCTGACCTGCACTGGTGGCAAGTTTTTCCATTTATCGAATCATAAATTCTTTTTCCATCCTTCCCACACCCATCCACAAAAAGCGTCCAGCTCCTCTCAGTGTTTCCTAACAGCTTCTCATGCTCTTCCGTGTATATCTCAGGCTTTGATCCCACCTCTTGCTTTATATTCTCATCCTCTAACAATCCATCTTTCTTAGTCAATGCCACTTCTGAGTAACTAACTGGAGTTGAATTTTGCAACCTAAGCTTGCCCCAAAAACAGAAAAGAAAAACATTAAAGTGAGACAATAATTCACATGAAAACAAAATTAGTCTTGAAACCTAATTCCTAGCCAAAAATACAAAAGACCCATGCAGGATTTAAAAATAAATGTTATCCCGCTACACCTATCAATATTCCAAAATTCATTATTTCCAGAAACTAATTGAGGAAATTTTATCAAAACAGCTGAAAGATACAAAATTTCACCACTTACTTGAAAATCCTTATATAAATTTTATTTAACATTAAAACACAAGATTCTATATTTCATGTCCTTTTTTTTACTTGTTTTCATGGTTCTAGCTAGCAACACAGAGAAAGATAAAAACTTTAATAAACTCAAAAGATCATATTAAATGTTAAGATATTAAAAAAGGCCTAAAAATATGAACTTCAATCAAACCCAGTTGATAAAATATTCTTTCAAAGCCATACCATTCAAAACATGATAGAAACATGCATTAATTCAATAAACCACAAAATGGGGTAAAAAATAAAAAGAGGGGGGGAGGGGGGGGGGGTTCATGCTACAGGCACCTAGAGGAACGGCGAAGAGGCCCACGTGGCAGAAAGGGAGTGGGGTGTTTTGTCGAGGAAGGACTTGCCCTTGGAGTTCTTTTAGGAGGCGCAGTGCAAGCCTTGAGCTTGAGAGAAAGGTCCATGAGACCAAGTTTTTGCATTCTTTCAAGGTTTTCTTTGATTCTTTCTTCTCTTGTTTGTTCATACACAGAAATCTTTGGGCTTTCGAGGTGCTCATTGTTGTTGATCCCATTTGGGTTTGTGGTGTTGTTGGTCTCTTGTGGTTTTCTCTTTCTCAAAGTTGACATTTTTGAACTTTCTCTTTCGCTCTCTATGATTTTGGTCTCTATGTGTGTGGTTTCTCAACGGTAATGTTTTTTTTTGGTTTGGGTTTTGAAATGGAAGATGGATGGAGGAAACTTGGGATTTGGGATTTTTAAATGACACCAATGCCCTTTACAAGTCACTAAACCTCCCATGTTTACACTCTGTTTTCAAGGGATCTCCACATAATATATTTTTGGATTTGAGGTGGGAGCGGGAACCTGAATTTGCTTGGGCATGGTCCGTACTGTCCTTCCTTCCAAATTTCAGCATTCTCTCTCATATTTGTTATCCGTCAAGAAAATCCTATTTAAGTTTGTTTGTTATCGTGGTTTTTATTATAGTTGAGATTAAAAGATAATAGTTTTATGAAAAATATTTTTATTTATGTTTCATAACTAAAATTGAAATGTCTGATTAAATATATGTTTGGTATTGCGGTTGCTGTTATGAATGAGGTTTAAAAAAAATATTTTAATGAAAAACACTTTTAGCTACGGTTCATGATTGAAATTGAAGTGTTTAGTTAAAAATGTGGTTGAGTTTAATATTTAATGAAAAACAATTTTCTATATTTGGTTACCACGCTTTTAATATTATTGTCAACTTGTGAAATTATTTTAAAATACACACACACATATATATATATATTGTTTTTTAAATATTGTAGATTTAATAATTATAATAATAAAATATAATTAATAGTTTAAGTAAATTAGACACTTGTTTTTATTCTCCTTTCAAACTACTTGTAATTCCATCACGAACTAAATTTATACGTGAAGGTCTTTGCGATCTCTTGCTATTTGATCGAGGAACAATATCTAGTAAAATATCATTAGAAACAACATCTACGATCCTGAAACTCAGTATGGATCGCAATACCAAACAGACTCATAATTCTAAGGCCAAATCCAGTTGCAAGTTTTTGATCCATAATCAATCGAAAAGCAACAGAGTTGTGGAGTGAAACAAAGACACGCGCCTTTCTCTTTCATCAAGGCTGATCTCTATCGATATATTTTTTTTAAAAAATATATGATTTATATATATTTAAAAAATCATATCGGGCTTGACTCAACTAAATGGGCCGACCCAGCCAAGTTGGGCCAAAAGGCCCAACTCTGCTAAATTTGGGCTAGGATGAGAGCAGATCTAGCCCAAGCGTTTTAAAACAAGCAAAACGGTATACTGCACTATTCACATCCTGCGTGAACAGTAGCAGAGACGACGGTGACGAGAGGCTCACCTCCATATATCACTAGGTAAAGAAGGTCGAGGTGGTTCTTCCTGTGGTGATGACGTCAAAAATGGTGGCTCGTGGTGGCCGAAAGAAGTGTCAAAAGGTTGTTGTTATTGTTGCTGCTTACGCTGGGGCTTGCTGCTGCTGCTGGAGATCACGATGAAGCTTATGGCATGGAGGAGAAGCTGCCAGTGTTGAGGGGGATGATGGTGGTGCTCTCTGAGAACTGATGTTGGAGGAGAGAGAGAGAGAGCTGTCGTGACTGTGGAAAAAGAGAGAGAGGGAGAGAGCTGTTATGACTGTGGAGAGAGTGAGAGACCGTCGTCGACGATAATGAGAGGAAGACATCGATAATGGTGTAAAACTCGGTGCCAAGGTAATATCAATCCTATAGTCCTTAAGCAATCGCGATGTACATGGAAGTGGAATTATGAACACAACTCATGTTGACAGTCGGGTATGGCTAAGGTAAAAAAGCATATGTGAGATGCTTTTCATAAACTGTGGTTGAACCACAGTTTTAAATGGGACCCACAATTGCACAATTATGGTTCCTTCCTTTACCAAACAGTTTGGCTTTGCGGTGAGCCACAATCGTAGAAGCCGCAGCAGAGTCAAACACCTACTAAAATTATGGTTGAGTTTTAAGTTAAATGAAAAGCAGTTTCGTGTGTTTGATTATCAATTTTCATATTACTATTAACTTGTAAAATTACTTTAAAGGGCACACACATATACATATATCGCACAAACACCCACTAAAAGAAATAAAGAATCCAACTCTCGTTCTTCTCTTTCTCCATCTCTCTCTTGCTTTACCAACTAAACCCCATCACACTCTCTAAACCCCACCACTCTATAAAACTCTCTAGTCTCTTCCATGGAGAATTTACTCCCTAACAAACTATTTTTTTGGATTCGAGGAAACCACACCCCTTGGAAAACGCACTTTGTGGGCTTAGGTGAGTGAATAAAACCCCGACTGTCCCAGACTCTTACAAGAAATGCATGCCCTAACTCGAACTCGAGACCTGCTGTGCAGATCTCCAGTCCTTTACCACCATGCCACACCCCTTGAGAACCTCCCTAACAAACTATTCTTCATCTTCTTTGACGATGCAATGATTTTGGCGGTGGTGGTGGAAGGGAATTGGTGTGTGGCAAGAAGTTATGCAAGTAACCAAGTAACCAAGTAAACTGTGCTTTGATTCTCTTGGCTTTGTGTTGCAGGTTATGGATCTTGTGTGTATCCATCTTCTCTAAGGTATGCGTGCGTGATTTGGATCTGTGGAGTTGGTCACAAATGTGAGGGAAGAGAAACGAGAGTGGGGATCTATGGAGTTGGTCGCAGTTGTGAGGGAAGCAAAATGGGAGGCGTAGATGAACGAAGGAGAAGGGGAGTAGAGGCCTTTGTTGATAAACTTCATTAACCACCATCACAGCCACCACAACCCATCTCATAAACTTCATCACCTCTTTCAGTCCTTACAGAAGATAGATGAACTTGCGAGGAGATAAAACAAACTAAACCCTTGTTTGTGTGATAATTTCTTTTGCAGGTAGCGATTAAGCTCACCACCAGCAAGAACATAATAAGGGAGGAAAGGCGCTTCAAATCCATTAGGTTCCAACAATTGCAGTGCATGGTTCCATACGCTGGCAGTCATGGTAGAACCCACACAACGACACTGTTCCAGCAAATCTAGTTGCTCATTTGATCATTCAGAACCTGCCCAGTCTCTTCTTCTGTGTAAATTTTAGATGATTAACGTGTTTAATTACATGTGATAATTGTGCAAGTATAGGAGTGATTGTAGGATTTGAGTGAGTAAATTAGTGAAAAAGAGGATGCGTGTATGTCTTTGCATTTTATTTTTTTATGTGTTAAATAAATGGTAAGAAAATAAATAAAAAATTTTAACTAGTCAAATGTTTTAAATTTCATGTGGCTAAGTTTTTCTAAAACAATCTTTTCTGCATTTCTTAATAAAAAAATTAAAAAAATGAAAGAAAAGGAGAAAAAAAACAAAAATACCAAAAACAAAACTCAAAAAGCAGTTTTTATATTTTGCATGCATTATGGACTTAATAAAAGGCTTATTAAGTCTACAAGGAACTTGATATAAGTTTTGAAAAATAAAATTTATTTATTTCTAAAAGTTTAAGATTTACAAACTTATACATAATATGTATTTTCAAAAGGAAAAAAAAGAAGAATGAGAAAATTTAGTACATGAATAAAAATCCATTTCTCTCCCACTTTTAACTTTTAATATTTACAAATTATAAAATTATATGTAAGATATATTATCAATATTAAATAAAAATCAAAATATAATCCATCTTACTGGATGGATGGATCTACTTTGACCAATAAATAATAAAACACAATAAGACCTTGAAAATAATTATTTTTTTCAACACAAAACAAAGAACATGTGGTATCAAACATGTTTTGTTAGCTTCCAAAATATTTTGTTTTTATGAATAAAAAAGTTGACACATGTATTTTATCTAATAAATCAAGAATGATATGTGCAAATAAATATTAAAAAGAGATGATGATGCAAATTAAACACTAAATACAGACAAAAATATACAATCACATATCATAGAGAGCTAGTCAAATTATTTTTATTTTATCTCATGTCAATATCTTCTTATAAGAAAAGTGATAAATTCTACTAAAATAAAATAATTTGCTGGTATAATTATTCATTTTCTTATTAATATAATTATCTAAAAATAATATAGTTTTTTTTAGCTATGTGAGATGGAAACTACAATAATTATTCAAATATCTTGGACAACCCAGGCTAAAAATGAAAAAAAAAATACATCTCTTTAATAAAAACCTCTTTATTATATTAATGTGGTTTCCTTTTTGGTGGTTCTTGTTAAGGAACCATCTCACCTAAAAGCTCAAGCTTGTAGGTGAGGTTCCACAATATGATTTATATTATCCTCTAACACCCCTCTCAAATGAAAGCCCTTTGGGTTTGAAACTTGCACAGGCCCACATCACCTTGTGCTTGATTTTTTTATCAAATAGAATGGGAGTGGTGAGATTCGAACTCGTGACCGCTGGGTTAACAAGGCTCTGATACCATGTTAAGGAACCATCTCACCTAAAAGCTCAAGCTTGTAGGTGAGGCTCCACAATATGATTTATATTATCCTCTAACAGTTGTTTTTACTAGAATTTTTTTTTTTCAAACTAAAACTTATTAGAATCTTAAATATCACATGATACATGTAGGAAAGCCAACAAAGAGCTGTACAGAAGTGTTGGCTAATTGTATAAAAAATGCAATAATTTTATTCAAAAACTAAGTATAAATTAAATTGTATTTAATAATAAAATATTATTAATTACTTTTTAATAAAACCTAATTGAAACTCAAGGAAATTAAAAAAAAGGTTGAACAAACAAAAGCCAAAAACTTACCTACTATTTGAGAGTATGGTTGAGATTATTTTTAAAAGTATTTTTTGTTCACAAATATATCAAAATATTTTTTTGATATCAATATATAAAAATAATTTAAAAATATCAAAAATTTTTAATTTAAAATAAAAATATTTTTAAAACGCCTCATCCACAATGCATAAGAAAAGAAATGGTTTTTTTATATTTCGGTTTTAAATTTTAAACATGTAAGATGTATTTTAACTCTCTAAATTTGAATTTTAAAATAAATATTTATAATATATATATATATATATATATATATATATATATATATATATATATATATATATTCATTAATATGAATATATATAGAACGCATCTTTAAAATCATATACAAAAAATTGTTTCCATAAATGTGTAAATCAATTAAAACAATATTCATTACCTTTAAATTAATAACACTTTATTTTCAATCGCGCGACTTTTGAATCTCAAGTGGGTGCTAAGTGCTCAATTTTTGCTAACCTACTTTATAAAGAGTCTTTAAACTGCCTGCTCCAGTGCGGTGGGGAGTGGTTCGAGAGGTGACAGTGCTGTGCATGGCTCGGACTTTCAATTGGATGGCTCGTCTACCTCAGGCTTCAGGCTCGGCTTTCCATCACCTGAACTGAAAGATTTAAATGAACAAAAGGGAGTGACGAATTCTGCAGATACTGAATTCTGCAGATATTGATTCAAAGTTTGAAAAATGTTTTCTTAATTACATTTGTTTCATTCTCGTATGTATATATAGACCTACATAAACTGAGTATTTAAGGAAAGTCAACTAGAATTACAATGTTTGAATTTCAAATATCCTGTGAAATCTTCATTAGCTGGATATCCTGATTCTGCAATCTTCAAAATCTGTCAATACTGGAAATCCCGATCCTGCAATCTTCATTAGCTGGCAATGTGGATTCTTCAATCTTCTTATCTGTCAATACTCTAACATGAACCAGACACCACTCATTTTCTAATTTAGGTCACTAGTAACCTTGATTGAATTAATGCATATCTTTGACCTTCAAGAAAGCGAATGACGTGTCGCAAAAGCAAGCCCCGAAAGTTCATAGCACGTTGAGAAATTTGCGACAATGTTGATGAACTACCTCTGGTAACTTTGTCGTCCATCCATGGCACTAGTCCTTCCCCTCTACAATAAGGGGTCTTACCAAATACTCTGTAGGAACATAGCTTACAAGTTTCACCTTTCGATTCTTTACTTCCTGATGTGACAAAAAGCTGCATAAATACCTGCTGCTAGGGCACTATCTTGATATAACATTTCTAGCATCAGTTTCAGTAGCTTGGGAGCTGTAGAAAAGATAGCCATGGCCACGATGATCTACACCTTGGTCTTGGTGTTTTTTGTCGTCAATGTGAGCTATTTTGGAAAGGTAGCTGGTGATAATTCTGCATTAGGAGCTTCGTTTATATTTGGTGATTCTCTGGTTGATGCTGGAAACAACAATTATCTATCAACTTTGTCCAAGGCCAATATCAAACCTAATGGCATTGATTTTAAGGCATCCGGCGGAAGCCCTACCGGCCGGTATACCAACGGGAGAACCATCGGTGACATCGTAGGTAAGCGGCCAGCTGTTTGTGACGTGTTTCCGGCCCCTTTTGTTTTCCTTTCCGTTTCAATCTTCTCTATATATATCTCATTGCTTAATATTTGTGAGTGCTTACAACTTCATTTTTGCAGGGGAAGAACTAGGGCAACCAAACTATGCTCTCCCATTTTTGTCTCCAAACATCACTGGAAAGGCTTTATTACATGGTGTGAATTATGCATCAGGAGGAGGAGGGATTATGAATGCAACCGGAAGAATATTTGTTAGCACTTGACAACTCTAGCTATAGAACTACTGTGCATGTATATATATATTCATTTCTACGTGTATTTATGTATTGTATTGTGCAGGTTAATAGGCTAGGAATGGATGTCCAAATTGACTACTTCTCAATCACTAGAAAACAGTTTGATAAATTGCTGGGAGCAACCCAGGCAAGAGATTATATTATGAAGAAATCCATCTTCTCCATTACTATTGGAGCAAATGATTTCCTCAACAATTATCTACTTCCAGTTCTCTCTATTGGAGCAAGAATTTCTGAAAGTCCTGATGGATTCATTGATGACATGCTCAGTCACTTTAAAGACCAACTTACGGTATGGAAATTATCACTCTCATTAGTAACCTCTAATTACTATAAATATATATATGTATATATATAATTTTCTTTTTTTGGTTGCAGAGACTATACAAAATGGATGCTCGAAAATTTGTGATCGGGAACGTTGGGCCGATAGGTTGCATTCCATATCAAAAGACAATAAATCAATTAAACGAAAATGAATGCGTGGGGCTGGCAAATAAGCTAGCAGTTCAGTATAATGGACGATTGAAAGATTTACTTGCTGAACTAAATGATAACCTTCCTGGAGCTACATTTGTTCTTGCTAACGTGTATGATATGGTGCTGGACCTCATCACAAATTATGATAAATATGGTAAGTGATGTTTGGTGATACTTGCGGGGGGGGGGGGGGGGGGGGGGGGGGGGGGAATACTATGTAACTCTTGGTTTGACAAAGTTACATAGTTGTTGGCAATTGGCATGTTAGGTTAGATTTTAATTTCTGATTTTTCTTGATGTTCTAAAATAATTCTGACGTAGAGGTCTGTTAAAGTTTGCTTGGCTGACTGGTTGACTGCTGAGTGTTGAATATATATTTGTTTTATAGTTAGGTGAAAGTTAATTACTCTCTATTTTATTTTAAAATAAAAAATTAATTGTTTTCATGATATAAAAACTACTACATATGGGATGAAGAACCTGCCAAGAATCCGAATTTTTATGTGATGATCTATGAGAGTTGTGTGCAGGATTTACAACGTCAAGTAAAGCTTGTTGCGGAAATGGAGGGCAATTTGCAGGGATAATTCCATGTGGGCCAACGTCAAGCTTGTGCAAAGATCGGTCCAAGCATGTGTTCTGGGATCCTTATCATCCAAGTGAGGCTGCCAACCTTATAATAGCCAAGAAACTGTTGGATGGAGATAAAAATATTATAACTCCGGTGAATCTCAGGCAGCTACGAGATCTTTGAATGTTGTAATCAATAATGTTTCTTGAATTGTGTGGGACTATTACTTCGTGGAGCAGTATATGAACCGATTTGATCTTGTCAACAAGGTTTTGCTCCATAGATATATTCTGTGAATTTTTACAACTATAATTAAAGTTTTCATCATCTTTCACTTTGTTAGAGGATAATATAAATCATATTATGGAGCTTACCTATAAGCTTGAGCTTTTAGGTAAGATGGTTTCTTAACATGGTATCAGAGCCTTATTGACCCAGTGGTCATGAGTTCGAATCTCACCACCCTCATTTTATTTGATAAAAATCAAGCACAAGATAATGTGGGCCTGTGCAAGTTTCAAGCCCAAAGGGTTTTCACTTGAGGGGGTGTGTTAGAGGATAATATAAATCATATTATGGAGCCTCATCTATAAACTTGAGCTTTTAGATGAGATAATTCCTTAACACACTTCAGAGTTTTTCTACATTCTTGTGCACTTATTCTTGTTTCTCATACCAGATTCTGCCTCACTCAGGTGTTTAGACTTTTTCCTGTAAAATCGAAAGTCTAAGGTTGTCCTCGCTTGAAATCCCCTGTGCACCAAAAATATTCAACCTGGACAATCATAACCTGAAAAAAAACTGAGTTAGTAGTTCTATCCCCCCTAACCTTCATAATCATCATGTTTGACATTTAAGACACGCGGCTTAATTTTCAGAACATGGCTCAGGATTATGTTGTATCCACCAGATGCCGACAGGGAAAGTCACTTTACTTCCTTGCGTCTGTTAATTTCATCCTGTAGTGATAACTACATGTGATTTTGATGTTGTAAAACAAGCATAAGATGGCATATACTCTTCTCATTAATCTTAACCTTAAGTTACTAACCATTAACTTCTACATTAATTTAACAAATCAAGTACAAACTAAAATTAATTGAAGACTTAGAGCATAATGTCCATCGTGTGCTATTAAAGAATAATATAAATTATATTCTGGAACTTTAGGTGAGATAGTTTTTTAATATGGTTTCAGAACTTTATTAACACAACGGTTACAAGTTTGAATCTCACTACTCTCATTCTATTTGATAAAAAATAAGTATAAGATAGTGTAGGATGAGCAAAAGAGGATTTGATTTTCTTGAAAACAAGAGATAATGATGCCACATCAGCCATAGTTTGTGCTGCAACTTTAGTCTCCTGGAAAGATTTGTTAACTTCGGTCAAGGGGCTGTTCTCCATCTTGGTTTTCAGGTCTTCTCGAAAAATTTGCAATCCAGTTCAGGATCACTCACCTATGCGAAATTTAGACAGGAACAATTGAGAGAGTGATTCTTACTCGAATAAAGATACTATTGACAGGATAAGCATGGGGTGGTGGTAGTAACTGTTAGAGAATAATATAAATCATATTCTAAGATCTCGTCTAATAGTTTAAGTTTTTAAGTGAAATAGTTCTTTAATATAGTATTGGAACCTTGTTGATCTAACAGTCACGACTTCGAATTTCATCATCCTTATTCTATTTGATAAAAAATCAAGCATAAGGTAGTGTGGACCTGTGCAAGTTTCAAGCCCAAAGAATTTTCTTTTGAGGGGATGCATTAAAGGATAATATAAATCATATTTTAGAACATCACCTAATAACTTAAGTTTTTAGATAAGATAATTCATTAACAATAACAAACGTTGAAATCTATCAGGAATTGAAAGTTCTCATCATTCAATAGTCAGAGACAAACAACCACACACGCACACACTCTATGGTTGAGGTAAAATACATTTGTCCAAAAATTCTGAGATTCAAAATCCATGTACTTTTGGATAAGAACTCTGCAGATGGAAGTAAGAAATTGAAGTCTTTCAGCATCGCTTAAGTTTCACTATCCCAATCAAAATAGAGCACTACTAGGCCATGAATTCAAGTTTAAAATGTAAATAGTAAGAGCAAGCAGGGAACCAGGATGTAAAGCACACCGGAAAGGACATGCATCGATGAGAAATATGCAATCAAGTTAGAGAATCCTGAGCATGATCCAACTGTTTCATTGCTTTAATTTGTTCTGCAGTGAAAGCCAGAGGAAAACCAAACTTCATGAGATCCCTGGCATCATATAAATCCAAGTTCCCAGTACCCATATTTCCGATAAGAACACAAAACTACAACTCCCTTTTCAGAATTTTGGGGATTGAAATGCCATATTTGGTTGAATTAGTCGTTGCTGTACATGTTATGTTGGCAGTAGGAAATCTGAAATGGGATCCTCTTAATCCCTGATTTCGTTAACTTATTCGCACTCTCCCCCCATCAAGCTTTAAATTAAAGATTTAAGCAGGCAGACAATGCTCTCATTATCTTACTAAAGAAAACTTCATAACGATCCAAGGATCTTCAACTAATTCATTCTATGAATCGCAACCTGTACAAACTCTAGTGCAAAGCTATATATTTTACCTGTTCTTACTGCAATTGATGTTTATTTTTTAAGGTTTCGGATTCTCCTACATATACTCACATTGATGTTACTATATCATGTGAAAGATGCAATCATGTAGCATGATATAATTCAAATAAAAAAGGATCGAGAAGAAAAAAGTGGGTGACTGAAGAACACATAAATCATGCAAGGTCACGTATAAATATCATGTACATTAAATGAATCTCCAATTCAACTTCACGATAGCCCAGCGGCTAAGCAGCTCATGTTCCTGCTTACCAATGCCTAAATTAGCTCCAAGAAACAGTTGAACCAGGATTCCCTTTACTTGAACCATCTGTATCGACCCGAATCCAACCATGGGCCAAAGAAGATTCCTTATTTGCTGCGGGCTATCCTATTAAGAAACCATTTCATCTAAAAATTTAAACAGTTAGATGAAGCTCTAGAATATAATTTATATTATTCTTTAACACCTAGCAATTTACAAAATCACGCCTTCTTACAAAAAATTAAAGGTAATCGCAATGACATAATTACAAATAAAAGGTTCTTCTGCATTCTTGGAGAATAATCATTATCAGAAAACAATGGCTACCCAAGCCAGTTTAAGTTGATTTCCTTATGGACCCTTATCGTCAGAGATGGAAGGCAGGGTTTGAAACGCTTCCATGACATGGCAGTTTCTTCATCGCCTATTACTTCTTTTAGGTGGAAAAGATTCGTAACTGATGATGGCAATTCACAACTTGAGCACTCTATCATGTAGAGCTTTCTCAGATTATGCAACTGACCAATCTGTTCTGGCAATTCCGTTACACTTAAGCAGTCGGATAAGTCAAGAATCTGCAGCTTATGAAGTCCACCGATTGTGCCCGGTAACTCGGTCAATTCGATGCAGGAGTTGAGTCTAAGGACCTCCAGATCAAGTAGATTTCCCATGTCTTCTGGAAGTGCCAAAAGCTTATGGCAATTTGTGATACTGAGTTTTCTTAGCAGGACAAGATCACAGAATCCAGTTGGCAATTCCTCCAGATCGTTGCAGTAGTCAATGGTGAGGTCGACTAACTTTGGGAATGCATCCGAAATCTTATTGGTAGATTTATTAAAAGCTTGACCAATATTGCACATGACCAAGGACATCTTTTCTAGCTTCCTCCATTTCATTGAAGTCAAGAAAAGGGATGGAATGGAAACCTTTTCCAGCCTTATTCTCTTTAGATTTGATAAAGAACCAAGAAGTGGGAAATTGCTGAGTTCAGCTGGAACGAACCCATAATTGTGAAGTACTAAAACTTTTAGCTTATTCATTCTTTCTATGAACTCAGGCAACGAGTATTTCCCTGTCTGAAAATTCAGAAGTAAAACCTCAACTTCCGGCGCTTGCATTGAGGGCCAACTTGATGAGAATGTTTCATCTGCAAACAAGTTGAGGAAAATACAAAAAATATTAAAAACTTTTTGTGTATGTTTGATGTGCGCGTGCATGCATGTGTGCAGAGGCCAGACTCTCTTTGTATTAAGAAAATATATAGATAAATAACCTGTTGAGATAGATAAGAGTTTCGCCCTGATTGATAGATCATTTTGTTCCGTCAACCACTCAGGGATTTTATTTTCATTTATCTCCAGAATTACTCGTTTCCTGTGCTCAATGCCTTTTGAGTTGCTTTCACGGATGGCCAGCTCCCTGAGCAGGTCATGCTGCGTGACAAAATGCTCATTATAGGAGCCATCGTCTTCGTTGGCATCTTTCCTGGTGAATCACAGAAGTTTATTGCAAGTTAGTTGAAATGAATAACATAAAAGGAGTTCTAATGACAATCTAAAGTTGCAATCATAATAGTTGAAGTTGGTCATCCATCAGCGAAACCCAGAAAGATAAGCCAAGTTCGTAATGGTTTTGTTACAATATTTCGATGATTTTGTTCTAATATTTCATAGAATCGATGTGTGATGTGAAGATTCCATGTGTAGATTTTAATTTGTTAATAGAACAGATACCCTGGCTACGAGAATGTCAATAGGGTTCATAGCCACCATACCTTGTAACTAAAACTTCAATCAGATTCCTATCAGAGAGTTCGTGGAGATTGGCAATGGCATCATCTTCATCTAGGTTATACAATTCTGCCCACATATCAATAAGGGTAGTGGCAGGAATCCTCTGGTCTTCAGGGAATGAACCAAGGTCCATGAAACATTCCTTGGCTACTACATTATCATTCAAGGCTTCCACACTGCTTTGAAGGCAATCGAGAACTTCATGCTCGGTAAGAATAGAAGCAGCTTTATAGCATTCCCGAAGTCTCTTACGCCATTCTGCAGCAGACTTCCCGCACAAAGATTTTCCAACCACTGAAATGGCTAGAGGAAATCCCCTGCAGCATTTTACCATCTGCAATTTAGTGTCATGACAAAAATCAGTCATTCCGTGCAGGTTGGTGGGCAGCAGCAAACTAAAAATAAAGTTGCATTGTGTAACACATCGATTGTTTCTGAAAGGTTAAAATGGATGTTTTTCTTTTCTATAGTTGGAAAATTGTAAGATATCATCCCTGGAGTAATTTACAGATTCAAAACACATGGTTTCGGAATTTATATTTGAACGTCTGATAGCACTTGATAAGACAGCAAATAACTAAGCACAAGTGCATAAAAATGAGCCAATAAGCATTCATAATTGCAGGTTGATAAATCACCTCCTCTAGAGTTTGTTGATCCGGAGCATATGACTGCTGATCCCGTGGTAATGCCAATCTCTGAAAAAGAGTCACGGCATCTGAAGGATTCAATTTTTGCAATTTATATGTGGATCCAAAACTTGGAAATTCATATCTTGATGTCACCAAAATCTTGTAATTTTCTATTCGGAACTTGAGCTTGTGAAGAATAGATTCCGATCCAGGCCAAACATCATCAAGGACCAATAACATTGGATCTGGTCCTATCTGCTTGAACAAACGTTCCAAATGGTTAACTGCATCTTCTTCACTTTGAAAATCAGGTAACTGGCGATCCTTATGCTGGAATATCATCTTCACAATTACCATTAGGTTTCGCAGCTTTGGAACGTTGAGAAAAAAGATGTTGCTCTTGAATTTATCTGAAAGTCGGAAAAGAAGAAAGCTGTAATGAAATTTCTTCAGATTATATGGGATTTGAAGAAATTATAATCCACAGAAAAAGTAAAAGCAAAATATGGGAATTGCTTCATTTACTCTGCTAAAGAGTTCCAAGTAATGAACTGTGCCTATAATATTATACATAGATTCTTGAACCAATACATTTTCTTATTTCAATGAATAAAAGACCCACAATTCAACAAGAGAATGTACAGGAATCTCTATAGAGATACGAATCAGACAAGAGAAACAAAAAGGAAGACAGCAGCAATTTGCCTCTGATACTAACAGAACAAGGAAATGGATGTACCTGACAATTACCCTGAAGAGCAGAAAACACAATTACAAAATTGTTTGCCTAACATGATCATAACACCTTTATAATAACTAAAACACTCTCTTACCATCAAAAATGGATACAAATAGCCGGACCATAAATAAGCAGAAGAGGTAGAAAGACAAGAGGAGGTAGTCGAAAGAACTCTCGAGAAGTAAATGTGTACCTTTAACATTCTCAAGTTGACAAAGTGCTGTTGCCAGTGTTGTCTTTCCACATCCTCCGAGAGCCGATATCACAATATGCTGCGATGTCTCATCTTTAAGCAGCTTTATACTCAATTCACTCAGTGGAATCTCGAATCCAACAGGATCCACTTTCAGTAGAGGAGGTGAGCATACACCAGCTAAACGAATATTGCTTGAATCCACTCTATCACCATTGCTTATTGTCATCCTTAACTTCACGATTTCATCACTTAACTGTGTTACTCCAGAATAAACTTGATTACTTAACTGTTTCATTCCAGAAGAAACATTATTCACACCAACCAAAGTCCAATTTTGTATAACCAAAATCTCTTTTGTATCTGCTACTGCCTGAAATTGCAAAACAATGTTAATATGATCACGAATATCCTTTTCTAATTTGAGAAGTTTCTTGTTATAAATAGGCCTTTTCAAGCAGTTGTATTTGTGGATTTTTGAGCACTTTAGGACTAAACCTTTGCCGTCTGACATTAATCCTTGGAGCCTTTCAAGTTGCTTTGGCTGATCAAGTTCTCTGTTGAAAGATTCTATTCTCTTGATATTTGGAGCCATTTCTTCTAACATCTTCTGTAGACGCTCCAAGCTTGGCTTGAACTGGGAGTTGTTTTTCTGTACTATTAAAACCATCTTTAATAAATCACCAAAAATTATCTCGAAACCAGCCCCAGAAAGTGCTGATACCACAAGTTGAGCTGCCATGGCTTCTTTTTCACAAAGAAAAACCAGCTAATTTTAGTACAACAACTAGTGAGGAACTGAAGGTAAGAGGAAAATGGTTTCTGGGTTGTTTTGGGTTGATGGAAATCTTTTCCGGGGAACTGGATTTCCTATCTTGTTTTCTTTCTTGAGAAACAATGTAAAGCGTCATTATATGCCTGATGTCTTGTGTTGAAGATTGACTTTTCAACCTTAGATTATTTCAACCTTAGATATTATATTATTATCTATAATATAAAACGCGTCATGGTTTTAGTGTGCCAATTCACAGTAAACTATAGGATTAATATATATTTTCAAGAAATTCGAACGGATGCTGATGTAGCCGAGTTGTTCCAAGGCACGCGAGGTTTTCGAGAGGCGCGGGTTTCGAATCCCACTCTCAAAATATTTCTATTTGCTTAATAAAATATATTATTAATATATATTGTCGAGAACGAAAAACAAGATGTTGAGATGACCGAGTTGGTCTAAGACGGCAGATTAATCCAAGAGGGGGCTGTTCGAATCCCACTCCCAGCAAAATAGAAGTGTGATTGTTTTCTTTCAAATAATTATATTTTTATTTATAAATATATTAAAATGATAATTATTTTTAACATCATATGAAAATAATCTAGAAATATTAAAAAACTTATTATTGTTTTTCTTTTTGATTTTGGATAATTTTAAAATAACTATATATATATTATCCATTAGAACTATTGATTTTTGATATGTTTTTTGTTCCTTTAATAATTTTGGTATGCAAGTTTTATTTTGTTATGATTTTGTCTTCTAATTAAAATTAGTCATATATGCTTAATTTCATTTCGATCCTTATTCTTTTAATTTTTTTCAGCAATTGCACTATATTGATTTTTTTAATCCCTTTATTGTTTTTTAGTCCTCCCCTGAAGTTTAGATCAAAAGAAACTTCATCCCTAATCTTCAAAATTTGTGACTTTGGTCCTCGACAGTCCTTCTTTAAGGGTTTAATTTCTCAACAAATTTAATCTGTTAACCGATGAGCTTTGTACATGAATTCTTTATATAAAACACCAAGGAAAACTTGAATTCAATAATATTTTTTTCAGTAATGATCCAGAAACTAATAACACCGGATGAATTCAACGGCTATTTAAGTACTCTTGGTTTGACAAAGTTACATAGTTGTTGGCAGTTGGCATGTTAGGCTGGATTTTAATTTCTGATTTTTCTTGATGTGCTAAAATAATCCTGACGTCTGTTAAAGTTTGCTTGGCTGACTGCTGGGTCTTGAATATACATTTGTTTTATAGATAGGTGAAAGTTAGTAGTCCCTATTTTATATTAAAATAAAAAATTTAATTGTTTTCATGATATTATACTATGTACTAAAAGAGGTTAGTAGTCGGTTACTGTAGCATGTGAGAAGAATCACTGTGAATTACAATAGTATTGCTCAATTTTCAGGTCAGTTCATGTCGGTTTGGGTCGTTCGGTTTGTTGTTTAACTGATATTTAAATATTTTTGCACATAAGCAGGAGGTCATGAGTTCGACCCCTGCCTAACGTGCCTGATTATTCATTATTATTAATTTGCTTATAATTTTTTTCTTTTTTTGTTTTCTTTTTTGATTTTTTTTTCAAATGCCCTTTTTTTTTCATTTTTCTTTCTTTTGATTGATTGATTTATTTATTTATTTTGATGTCAAATTATTTTTTTTGCTTATAATTTTTTTTTATTTTTTGTTTGTTTGTTTGTTAAAGTTATTGATCTTTTTTTTTCTTTGATTGAATTTCCCCCCCTTTATTAATGCAAAACGAATAATAATTTTAGTTTTTTTTTCTTGTTTCCTCTTTTTTTAATGTTTTTGATTTTTTTTTTCGTAGGGTAATTTAATAATTTTTATTGTTTTAGCAGTAATGGTAATGATATTTTTAGATGTTAAAGCTTTGATGTTCCTCTTTCTCTTTTATTAATGTTTTTTAGTTTTTTTTTCTCTGAATGATTTAATATTTTTTTATTGTTTTATCAATAATAATAATAATAATATTTTTAGATATTAAATCTTCAATGTTGTTGTTGTTGTTGTTGTTATAATAAGATGTGTTGATGTGTTTCATTATATCAAACCTTGCATGTATAGATGTTATATTTTATTTTTGAACTAGAAAAATCTATTAATTATTTTAATCCCAAAAATTATAAAAAATATTTGTTCGGCCCGTAACGTAGTGCGGGCAATTAACTAGTAAAAACTATTACATATGAGAGTTGTGTGCAGGATTTACAACGTCAAGTAAAGCTTGTTGTGGAAATGGAGGGCAATTTGCAGGGATAATTCCATGTGGACCGACATCAAGCTTGTGCAAAGATCGGTCCAAGCATGTGTTCTGGGATCCTTATCATCCAAGTGAGGCTGCCAACCTTATAATAGCCAAGAAACTGTTGGATGGAGATAAAAATACTATAACTCCGGTGAATCTCAGGCAGCTTCGAGATCTTTGAATGTTGTAATCAATAATGTTTCTTGAATTGTGTGGGACCAGTACTTCTTGGAGCAGTATATGAACCAATCTGATCTTGCTCTGTATTTCAACAAGGTTTTGCTCCATGGATATATTCTTTTTTCTCATATCAGATTCTGCCTCGCTCAGGTGTTCTGCAGTGAAAGCCAGAGGAAAACCAAACTTCATCAGATCCCTGGCATCATATAAATCCAACTTCCATGTTCCCATATTTCTGATAAGAAAACAAAACCACTACCCCCTTTTCAGAATTTCGGGGATTGAAATGCCATATTTGGTTGAATTAGTCGTTGCTGTACCTGTTATGTTCACAGTAGGAAATCTGAAATGGGATCCTCTTAATCCCTGATTTCGTTAACTAATTCGCACTCTCCCGCCATCAAGCTTTAAATTAAAGATTTAAGCAGGCGGACAATGCTCTCATTATCTTACTAAAGAAAACTTCATAACGATCCAAGGATCTTCAACTAACTCATTCGATGAATCGCAACCTGTACAAACTCTAGTGCAAAGCTATATATTTTACCTGTTCTTACTGCAATTGATGTTTATTTTTTAAGGTTTCGGATTCTCCTACATACACGCACATTGATGTTATTACATCAGGTGAAAGATGCAATCATGTAGCATGATACAATTCAAATAAAAAAGGACTGAGATGAAAAGGTGGGTGACTGAAGAACACATAAATCATGCAAGGTCACGTGTTTTATCATTCCAACATGGTGAAGGGAAGTAACAAGAACACTTAAACCTATTCGAATCCTGAAAACACCATCCCATCACTAGCAGCATGTGAAGGGAAATAGCAAGAACACAAAATCAGCTACTGTAGATTTTGAATTATACAACCGCCATCCCAGTGATAGTTTCTAAAGTTTATTGGGGACTTAGATCATTTTCATGTATTGATATCAAGAATAATTTTTAAAAAATATATATTTTGATGAATTTCTGAACAAAATATATTTTAAAAAATAATATCAACTGTTATTCATGAATTTTGTGGTGGAGTTAATGTGTCATGAATTCCAAATCCATGACCAGCATCTCAAGAGTATGCCGAGAGGGACACCATGTGTCTAGAGTGTGCTTGTCGTGCGTGTACCATAAAATAATTTAAATAAAATTACATAGCATATCATAAACTTTCAAAATGTATTATCATCAAATAAAAACAAAATAAAAGTTTTTAATACATATTATATTAAATAAAACTCAAACTTTAAATAAAATGGTGTAATAATAGAGCATTTTAAAATATCTAAACAAGCTTAAAAGAGAAATCTCGTGGAAACAAGCATCAAATCAAGTTCAACAAACTTGTAACTCTGAACATGGTCCCATAAGATTTAAAAATTTTATTTTTTAAAATTATTTTTATTTAATAATATAATAATAATAAAAATAGATATTCGTAAAATTAGGTATCAGTCAAATGTTGAAATATTTATTTGAGACTATAATAATTTTATAAAAAATAAAACAGAACAAATTATAAATTAATAGTTAATAAATCAGAGCTCATAAAAACAAGTTAATGCACTTTGATTACCATAAAAATTATAATAAAAATAATTCAAAATTTATAAGGTCTCATGTTTATTTTATTAATTGCATGTTTACAATTTTTTCCATTTCTTCTAGAAAAACAAAAGGAGAGAACTCTTTCTACTTGCTTGAGATTGATTTAGATTCAAGACTTGGAAGAAATATTAAGATAAACCATATTTTCACCCCGATAGACTTGTTAATTTAGATTTTCTCACTGAAATTTTAAAAATAAGTAAGTTATTTAATGGTTAGGGGTGACATTGAAACTTTATGGAAACTAGAAGTGTAATATTAGAAAATTTTAAATTATACAGGGGCAATAATGAAACTTATCTGAGATTTAAGATGGCAATCAAATGATAAGAAGATGACAAAATGAAAGGGTTTAACCGATGACTTAGTCCTTGTATTCTTGAAATTGTTTTAATGGAGTCCTTCTAATAATTTTTGGTTTTATAGAATACATGAATGTTATCCAACTTCTCAAATACGATCCCTCTATTAGATTTGACTGTTAGCCAACATAACTGGCCCAATAGGTTATTGACACTTGTCTTATTAATTAAAAAATCAATTTCTTAATTTTTGCATATATGGAAAAAGAAACTCGATATTCTTAAGAAATTAATTTTTTTTCAAATTACATTATCATTTCTAATTAAGAATGCAATAAGTTATGAAAAAGACATGAAAAATAAAATTATAATTCCAAAATCATTTTCAATAAAAACTCTTAAAAAACAAAGTATTTAAAAAATAATTTATTTTTAACCAATCCCTAACATAAAGAAAAATTGTAAACAAATCGATGAGCACGACAGCATTATTATTTTTCACACTTTTATTTTTATATTATTATCTCAAGATTTGTTTTCCTTAACATTATAAAGAATTAGTTATTACTAGATCATTGATTTACGTCACATTGCAAGTTAGATAAAAGAGTTTTGAACATAAAAAACGTGAAGGCATTGCCAATGTCTTTTTAGCATAAAAAATTAGAGTTGTACGAAGATCGACCCAATATAACTTGATTGACTTGGCTTGTTTAAAAACAACTGAAATGATTAGTAAAAATATATTTGACTAAAAAAATTCAAGATAATATATTTTTTAAAATATTAAAACAATAATATATTGGATTGATTTAGATTTATCTTATTAACCAGGAGCCCAATTCTTAATCAATCTCCAAAAGAAAAAAATATTTGAGGAAATTGAAGAAAAAATCAATTGAAATAAAGGATTTCAAAAACTTTCCCAAGTTAACTAGGGCTAACCCAATAATCCTGCAATTTAGATCATGAAAATAGGATAACATCATAGATAACAATTAAAAATAAATCATGAAAATCAGTTTTAAGAATTGAGAAAAGGCATATTCTCATCAAAAGCTAAAAAACTTAAAGTATATTAAAAGACCATGTTAAAAGGATAAAAATTTATGCATGCTAACTATTCAAAATGTTTTCACTTAGATATACATTATATATATACTAGTCAATGTCCCCGCGTCTCGTCACGGGTGACACCATTTTTTTTTAACTTAAAAAATATTAATTGTGTGAGATTTTTTTATAATACAAATTTAAGCAAAATAATAAATTTATGCAAAATTGTTGTGAAGTGCAAGTTTTCTATAAAATATATTCATTTTAAATCAATATAAATTTATCTGTTTAGTAGGTTTCAACGAAATAACCAGCATACAATTATCATTATCATTAAAAAAACAGAATATTTGGATATTTGAATTATTGAATTCATTGTATTAAGATTATTTTATTTTATAATTCAATTTAAATTAAACACAAAAACAAAATATAAATTGTAAAATAACTGCAATAATCAAATAAAAAAAATAAGTGGTTAAAATTGTTGTTAAACATAAATTGAAAATTCATCCCGAAGTTACTGTCATTATCATTACTATAGTCGTTAAAAATTATTATCAACATTACTGCCTAAACAATTAAAATCATTAAATTGCCATGAAAAATTAAAAAAAAAGGCAAAACATTTTTACAAAAATAAAATAAAAAAATAATCAATATTTTTGCGCAAATAATAAAATCCTTTTTCTGAAAAATAGATAAAAATAACAGAAAACACAAAAAAATGAACAAAAGGAAAAAGGAAACAATATTAATTTTAAACTGATTACCAACATAAATTAAAGTTTCAGGACTAAATCAATTAAAAAAAATCATAATAAAAATAAAACGATAAAAATTAAAAACAAAAACTAAAAGCATAGATATATAAATATAGATAAAAAATAAATATGGTCCAAGAATGACCAAAAAAACCAAAGGAATTAATATCAAATAAAAAATTCAAAGTATAAGGACTAAATAAAATATAAAATATTAATTAATTTCAATCAAAAGGATAACATTGAAACAAATAAAACCTAGGGACCGAAACAAATGAAAGTATTTCTTTAAAAAAATATAGTGTAATTTTTATAAAAAAATAAAAGAATAAGGATCGAAATGAAAAGTAGCATATATTACTAATTTCAATTGAAGGACACAATTAAAACAAATCAAAACAAAATATATAATTAATTCTAATTGAAGGAAAAAATTAAAACAAATAAAAATCTTGGGACCGAACAGATAAAAGTTTTTTTTTAAAAAAAAAGTTGCATTTTAATTTTTTAAATGAAAAAATTAAAAAAATAAGGACTGAAATGAAGAATATCATATATGACCAATTTCAATTGGAGAACACAATGAAAACAAATTATATATATATATATATATATATAATTAATACCGATTGAAGGAAAAATTGAAACAAATAGAAATCTTGGGACTGAAATAAATAATGGCATTTTTAAAGGTAATTGCAGTGTAGTTTTGTTAAAAAATTAAAAAAATAAGGACTTAAATGAAAATTAACATATATGACCAATTTCAATTGGAGGACAAAATTAAAACGAATTAAAACCTGCGTACTGAAAAAATTAAAGGATCCAAAAACAAATAAAAAATCAAAAGAATAAGGACTGAAATGAAAACCTCAGGGACTAAAATAAACAACGTACACATATGAAGGAATTAGATGTAATTTGTAGCGGCATGAGAGAGAAAAGTGAGGAAAAACTGAAAACTGGTCACCAGCGATGTCCTGAACACTGGAAACCAACACACGCTGCATCGGGAGACAGAGGACATGATGGAACACCACGTGATACTATGAAAGTGCAGGTTCCATCGCCCAAAGACGCTGCAAGCGCCACCTGAATGGCGCCGGCATGAAACATTGTTAGCGCGTTCGTATGACGTCTTTGTAGTGTTTTAGAAAAAGAAATAATAAAAATCAGTAAATTACTTATACACCCCTAAACCTAGTAATAGTCACGAAAAAACCGTGGGGGGAAAGTACCACAGTACCCTCGGCTATAGTGTTCTGTTTTTTTCTTTTTTTGGGGTTATTTTAGTAGTTTTATTGTGCAGGAATTTGGGAAAAACCAAAACATCACCAATTGTTACGCTTCTTTTTCTCAGCATGCATGGGTAAAATAGTAGTTTAAATGTGCAAAGAATTCAGAAATATCATCCATGTCCCCTGAAAAATGTCGAAAATGACCCTGGTCCCGGGAGTTAAATTTTTTCGATTCTAAGAGTAAAATGATAATTTTACTGTCGCAATCCACAATGAACTGTCTAGGTAGTGAAAAAAAGCATAGTAAATTCGCCACCCCTATTATATTATAAGTAATATATATTTTTTCAAAAAATATTTTAGATAAATATTAAAAAATATAGATATTTTTAATAAAAATGATGCTGAAATTCAATACGAACATGAATATCTTTTGTTTTTCGCTTGCTTTTATATATTGCGATAACATTGCACAACCAAATGCCATGCAGGCGTGGTTTGAAGACCTGACATGATTGAATTAGAACAAGTTTGGATCATGAGTCAATAAATATTGGTTGATTAGACCACGGGTACTTTTTTTATATAACTAAAACTAAATTGTTTTAATAAATATTTAAACAAAAATAATGAGTTCGAGTAATTACTATATATATATATATATAATGATTAATAAAGATTTATATTATTATTAATTTTAGAACTAGTGAAATTAATTAATATACACGTACAACAACTAGATAAGACACTAACATTAATATTAATAAAAAAATAATAGGATGAAGTGAGATATTGACTGATATTAGGAGCGAGAATAACGCTACACCTACCACCGAAAACACTCACTTATACACGAAGGAATCGATATTTAACCAATTCAATGATGGCATTCACTTTTGATGGAAGATAAAAAAGCTTGGGACTAATTAAGATATCCATCCCAACTAAAATCCATGTGATGGAATCATAATGCGCCAAGAAAATGCCAAAAAGAAAAGCAGGGAACAGAGTTTCAATCTGAAGAAAAGAACAGGGGGGGTGATGGAGAAGGAAAGGACAGATTGTCAGTTATTATGGGCGACCGAATCACACAGTTCTGAACTTCTACACCATATATGGTGCTTCCTATCAATGGAGGCTCATCAGCTCAGCATTGTTTTACTGAAAGCGACGTATGATTGTGCCGAGGAGACATTTAGATGGCTTCTCTGCCCTCGCGTGCCACCGGGCTTAGAGAGAGAAAGAAGAGAGAGACCACCACAGCAATGGCCATGACCCACCTTCCTCTACCGACACCTCAGGTCCTTTGCTGACAGGTGTCTCTGTTCATGGCTGAGGACCCCACCGCACATCATCGATCTTACCCTTCTCGATGGACTCACTTTTTGACTACAAACTAGCATGACCGAGAAAAGCCAAGCTTAGCCAGCCACCTCCATCCTCGGCCTGTTTTGAACCGGAACTGGAGAGGCATGGCCTCTGTTTCCTGCTCAATCAAGGAGCCCTAAAAAGTGCTAAGATATCCTTCTGGTGGAGATTTAAGTGAATTCCCTCGTCTGGTTTTTCTTATATATATATATATATATATATGCTGGTCTTTCTTTGACGTGCAGTCAAATTTGTAAGCATGCTTCTACTAACTCTTTTGTTCATCTTACAGGGGACCCAAAACAAAAACTGTTCTTTCTTTCGTAACGAAGTTTTCCACAAAACAAATGATTGAGATGACATTTTGAATTATCAAACCCTAACATGGATAACTATCAACTTTTATGTTTTTTTTTTTATATTTTTTTCTTAATTTTAAATTATTTTTTATTTGTATTGATGTACTGATGTTGTAAATAAATTTTAATAAATAAATAGAATTAATATATTAATATATTTTCACGTAAACAATATTTAAAAAAAAGGAACACTGTCACACCACCATTAAAAAAACTCAATAAAATAATAATAATAATAATAATAATAAAACAAAAGATTGCGAATTGCCCATGGCGAACTCAATCAAGCAGATGTTTAATTTGTCAGTGTTTCTACTCAAAAAAATTAAAAGTTTTTTTTCTTTCGAGGTGTAATGAAAAGCTAAAGGAGCAAAATGATGCATCGCTTTAAATATTTATCCAATGTGAATGACCACATCATGGGTGAATCAAACAAATGTCTTTTTTATTTTAATTCCATTTTACCAAAGAAAATAAAAGTATTAAGAGTAGGAATAGGGTAGCCAATACGACAATGGCTACAACGTTTTCACTTTACAGACTCTGAGTTACAAAGACCCTATCCCATGACCTGAAGACTGCAGGTCTTAGTTGACAAAGTAAGATTTGTGAAATGATATCATCTTTTGTTTTGTTTTGTTTAAAAAAGTTTAATATTATTTTAAATTATATTTAATATGTTAATGTAAGAAAATAAATCTTACTCAAAACGTGAGATTGATTACCACCGCACATCAGGAGTTGATGACAATCAAGGGGTGATGATGCATCATGGTAAGGATAATGTGTGTCCAAAAAAGGGAACAGTGTTGTTTGGTAACGAGAACAGTGAGCGTGAAATCCGGTGAGAGAGCTGCAGGAGAGCTAGGCATAGTGGTACGGAGTAAGGAATCTGATGCGGACATGACGCGTCCGAAATCAGAGGGAAGACCCAATTATTGTAACCCACGCTGCCCGACATCTATGATTCTGTCGGCTCTGCCCCACCACCAGCACCACCACCACCAGCACCACCACCCTCTCCCTTCTACTTCTATCTCATCAAAAGTCGCTCTCAATCTCTCAAAATTCCTGTCCTCTATTCTCACGCTTATAGCTTCTTGAATTTTCTTGGCTCTCTCTGGTCCGACTCGCCTGTCCAGTAGCCAGAGCCACCGTGAGCTAGCACCCGCCCCCACCACAACATTACTATAATATCCGGCTACCCCACAGCTTCCTAATCATAGAGTTAGAATCACGTGAAGCGCACCACAAAATCTGTGCATTTGGGTGGAACCGGGGGTGTGCTAAAATATGTTGTTGGGTCGGGTTATCTTTGCTTAAATATTGGGTTAGAAACATTCTAGGTCTGACCATGGAAGAAAAAAGTTGACAAAGATACTGGTTTGTTTATTTTTTTTATCAGAAGTTGACAAAGATCTTGTTGGTGAAATCTATTTCAAATGATTGCGTTTGTTCTATGTGTAATACGTATGATGTTTTTGTAAGCAATGTTGGGATTTTCTTGCATGTCCGAAGAAGATTGCTGTGATCCATAAACTGCTGATTTATTAAATAATATTCAAATTTATAATGCATGATCTTAATTATTGCATGCATGCACTCTTATGGCCAACGATATTACCTTTCACTTGATATAATTTGTTGGGTACCTTTGGTCAGTCAGTCCTATATATATATATTACTTATAATTGCATTAAGCTACTGTAAGGACAACCTAATGAAGTAGAATAAAAGAGAAAAAAGAAGCTACGCTTCTCTAATAATGCTTGTATTATTGATTCTTCAGAGCAAATTAAACAAAAAATGGTTGAATTATTGGGATTTGGAAGGTAGCTAGCTACCTTTTTTGAATCTAATTCTTCTATCCATATCATTTACCATCGTTATCAAGATGGAGCTTCTGTTTGTTGACATTATCTATTTTCTTTTTGTTTTTTGTTCTAATTTTTCTAATCTCAGCCTCCTTTTTCTGGTATCATATTTAAATCAATCAAGAATTGCAGGGCCCCTACTAGATTAATAATGCCAATGCTTCTACCTAACTCATCACATCCCTTCCCCACCACCAAAGAAACAACATCATTGTAGATTAAAAATAATAATAATCAGTACCTCAGCTTGCCAATTCAATTAATCACCATAATTCTCTCTTTAATTAAAAAAATATAATTTACTAGTTCACGATTTTCATTTACGAGAGATTATTGATGTTTACAAGCAAGTCTCCTCTAATAAAACGATGTGATTAGGGGTAACATGGTTTAGTCTATTTTTCAAATTGTTTTTTTGTCAAATAAAATACCAAATTACTGTTCTAATATATTTATAAATTTTGGAAAATATCAACAACAAACATAATCTATGTCCGAGATCTAATCCGTTAGTCGCCCCCGTAAACCAAGAAAAGATTAGGCAGACAGTAGTAATCCCACCTGTGTAGTCTTTCAAGACTTGCGAGTCTTGCAACTAACAAAACACAGTATCAGTAGTAGGAATATTATCTTGTTTCGAGAGAGAGAGAGAGAGAGAGATGGCTAAGCACAGAAGCCGCATACCTAGGCTAGAGCTGACTAGCTGACCCCAGTAAGAAACCCGTTTCTGGAGCCGACTGAATATGTCGTGCCTGGCTACCCCTATAACAGAACACTGTAAAAGCTGCTGAAGCTGCTGCTGATGCTTCTCTCTCTCTCTCTCTCTCTCTCTCTTCCCTGCCTTGCACTGCACCCTCAGAATTTTTCAGATTCTCCCTCCCCCATCTATCTCTACATAAATTCCCTTCTATTACCCATTTGCCACCCACATTTCACAACCTCACCAGCTACACGCTCATACATAGAAAATCACTCTTCTTTCGATCTTGAAACGCAGCAAAACATAAACAAACCTCACTCCTTCAACACTCTCTTCGCCCCCAAAAGACAAAATGCCAGCAGAATTGACACCCTGCGAAGCAACAAGGAGACCACAGCAATCGACACCTGCGACATTAACTAAGGCAGGAGGAGCACCACCTCAAGAACAAGAGCACTTGCCATGTCCGCGTTGTGATTCGACGAATACCAAGTTTTGTTACTACAACAACTACAACTTCTCCCAGCCTCGTCACTTCTGTAAGTCTTGCCGCCGTTACTGGACTCACGGTGGCACTCTCCGGGACATTCCAGTTGGTGGTGGCACTCGGAAAAATGCTAAAAGGTCACGTACTTCAGCCACTTCTCCTGTCTCCTATGTGGGTCCTATTACAGGCACTAGTATTGATAACTTACCACTGCCGGCTACCCCAGTGCTGCTCCCACTCTCAGCCAATCAGGGTCTGTCCATGCACTACGGTGGTGGTGATGGGAAGGGCAACGGTGGTGGTCTGGGCGGGAGTTTTACATCTTTGTTGAATACTCAAGGCCCAGCTGGGTTCTTGGCTCTAAATGGTTTTGGGATTGGACTCGGGTCTGGGATCGAAGATGTGAACTTTGCTCTTGGAAGAGGGCTGTGGCCTTTTCCGGGAATGGGAGATGTTGGCGCTTCTGTCGGTGGTAATGGTGGAGCTGCTGTCACAGCTGGATTGGGGAACACGTGGCAGTTTGAGAATGGCCAGGAAAACGGGTTTGTAGGCGGGGATTGCTTTTCCTGGCCTGATCTTGCTATTTCAACTCCTGGGAATGGTCTTAAATGATGTAGTAGTATGTTAATTTGGTGTTTCTTGTTTTTTTTTCTCTTGGATTTTGGTCCAAATTATGGATTGGAGGGTTTAGTTACCTTGTAGTATTGAAGTGTTGAGAGAGCAAATTAGGGTTCAAATTAGAAAGAAAATTAAAATTACTGTTGACTTTTTTTGGGTTTGACTCTATGAGATGTTATTTGGTGTCTTCATGTGCCCTCCCTCCTCTTCGTAGTTTAACATGGTCGTCCTTATTTGTTTTACATGTACTTATGATGATGATCGTATTCCATGGCCTCATTGAGTTCCTTCGACGACACGACACTCATTTGCCACTCCCAAGTTTAATGATTGTATCGTCGTGGAATTTTCACCTTTATTTTAGGCTCAATCTAAAAATAAAATAAAAATAGTATTATGAAGTTATTCGTTAAGCTAATGAAGAGGCACACAAATAGGTCATATAAACAAGGCCAAATTTATATCCCAGCAATAAGAACCAGACCAAATAATTAAAAGATTAAGAACTGAAATAAAAATAATATAAACAAAGGGAATTTTCATGTAATTTAGCTTGCAAGAAAGACAAATTTAGCTTGCAGGGAAGAGGAAAGGGAATTTTTGTGTAATTTAGGGAAAGAGGAAAGGGAAAAAAAATTCAATCGACAACCGTCTTGTATCTGGCCACCGTGGAACGCTACAATCATCACCATGAGAAAAAGAACATGGTGGCACATCCGATGAGACGTTGGGTGGATATTTTTCATCACCGTACGATGCTGCACGCGCCGTTTCAAAGGTACACGAGGTTAAAAATTATCGGCACGTCGGTCCGACGTGCCCATGGTACCCACATGAAAAAATAATTAAAAAAGTATAATTGCCTAAACACCCCTATAACCAACTCTTGGATTTTGTCTTTTCTTAGGGCATATCTGTATTTATATATTTTCAAAAAAATGTGAAATTCTAGTAAAACCCCGACAACAACTCTTGATTTTTGTCTTATTTGAGGGTAT
The DNA here is from genome assembly GCA_025169955.1 of Salix arbutifolia. Taxonomy (NCBI): domain Eukaryota; kingdom Viridiplantae; phylum Streptophyta; class Magnoliopsida; order Malpighiales; family Salicaceae; genus Salix; species Salix arbutifolia. Next base: position 2,766,302 of record CM045908.1, read on the forward strand.
TATGGTTATTTTACTCTGCACAGAAATATAAAAAATTAAAAACACCCATGAGTCCAAGGCTAAAATTGAGGCGTACTAAGAGGTATAAAAATAATTTCAATATTACAATCCACAATAATCTGTGTTTATTGCTACAATATTTTCTCTACAATTAAATTAAGATATGTTTTAGCTTATAGGCAATGAGAGTTGTGTTATTTCTAGGCCCACTGTTATGTTTGTAATTGCATTTCAAAAGTATTTCTGAAAAAAATTAAATGTTTATTATTTTTTTTATTTAAATTAAATTTTTTGATGTTTTTAGATCATTTTTATGTGCTGATGTTAAAAATATTTTAAAAAAAATAAATTATTTTGATGCATTTTTGAATGAAAAAAACTTTTGAAAGCAACCTTAACGATACTTTCAAAATTGATGGTGGGGACTACACTGATTATCTTTTACTTGGATTTTATTTTTGTATATCCATGTCTAGGCATTATTCAGTGAATAAAAGAAATTATATGTTTATATTTTGTTATTGTGTTTTATGTAATTATTATATTTGCATTATTTATTAATCAATATAATTTCTTATATATATAAAAAATTGAGTCAAGTTTGATCATTTTTCTTTTTTATTCATTAAATAATATAATTATTTTAAAAACCTATTTATTCACATCCATTTAGTTTGATTTTCATTGAGTTTTAAGTGAAACTGACACTATTATGATGATATGACATTTCAACTTAATTAAGAAAAAAAGGGCTTAATTGAGAAAAAAACCTATTTTGTGCAAAAGAGTAAAAGCACTATAAAACTTAAACTTTTTATTTTAATAATTATTTGAAAGACAATGGGGATTTAATGTTAAACTAAATTATTATAGGATGAATTTGCTTAAAAATCAAAAACTAAATTAAAACATTAAATATACTACTTTGATTTGACTATAGGCTCAATTAAAGGTTTAATTAAATTAAAAAATTTATTTGGGTAAAATTAAAAGACCTAATTAATTGTAAGAACTTAATTAGACTTCTAACTCGTCAAATTAATTTTATTAGAGACCGGGATGACAAATCAAGTTTGAAAATATAATTTGGGTTTAATTTAGAGCACTGAAATTTTAAATGATTAAATTTAATTTTTTTCAAGTTCAATCGGCCAGGGATGAAATAAATAAATAAATTGAGTTGTTAATAGTATATAATGTATATGAATACAATGAGTTAGCCATACTTTTAGCATCTTTCCCTCCTTCCGCATCCGACGTCGCATCTCCTGTCCTTCCATTGATCCTACCTCCTTCCATAGCCATCGATCCTTCGAGGGAGAGCAGCAATTTCATCATTATCGCTTTTATGTTGGCAACAATTTGTTTGCTGAGATTTGCTTCTTCTTTTTAAATTTTTTTAAGGTAATATTAACAATTGATTTGTGAAACATTATATATAAAAATAATGTTCATGATTGTGAAACATTATCCAAATTGCCACCAAGCCCATGGTGCAAGCCTCGTGAGCCGCGGCTCAACTTTCTTCTTTGTTGTTTGTCTTTTCTTTTTTTCAATATCATTTTTCACCAGATTACTAGTGATTATTTCTTTATTTATCATACTACATCCCAAGAATTATTATTTTTTCTTCTTTTATTTTGATTTTTCTTATAAAAAATTACCGTTGCTGTAAAAATAATTATTCTTCATTAAACTTATAATGTCAAACTAAAAAAAGTTAGCGTAAGAAGTCTGATAGATAGCTTCTGAAAAGAGAGAAGAGCAGCAATGTCAATCTGTCACCACCATGTTAACTTCGAGCAACTGAAACTAAGAACAACAGTATTTCTAAAAATCATTCAAATCAAGCTGACTGAGCGCTAAAAGATGATATTGAAATGAATAGATTTTCCTCTGCCCGTGCTGGACAGTTTACATTCACAGTCAACGAGATGATATTCATACCTTGAATATTCTTCAAAATTTGCTCCTCTGGAACGTAGACCCTTTCGGTTGTTTTCCCTAACTTCTTCTCCCACAAGGAAACAAGATCATTGGATGAGATGATGTTTGCTGGGGTTTTAATGCAGAGCCTTTTGTTCACTGCTCTTGGAATCCACTGCTTTGATTGTGTACGTGGCAATGTCCTCTTCCTCGTTGAAAACCACTGTAGATCAACAGTGTATGCGGCAATGTTCTTGATATTTAAATGCACGTGTTGATTAGAGTTTATGTGACATGTATAGATTCTGCTATGGAATTAGTACATTCTACCAGCCAATTAAAAGAAAAGGATCTAAACTTCTTATGACTAACTAGCGTAAGAACATAAATATAAATCATTCCGTAAGAACTGTGTGCTCCTTGATCCTCGTAAAAATGGATTCTTATTAAAAGATGCAGAATAATCTATCTGCTGCCCAACAAACATGCGGGACAATACTTGTTTTGCAGGATATAAAAATATTAGATGCAAAAACTCTTTATGTGGATCTCCAATTATAGTCAGCAAAGGATATTACTGCTAGCTTGAATTGTTTGTCTACTAATATAATTATGCATGCAATTTGTTAAAGCAAAACGGCTTCATAAGCTACCATCTCAATCCTGACCAGAAAATTACCACATTGCGGGTGATTCCAAGAGCTACAAATTTAATCTAATTGTCAGAGGTGAAACAGCAAAGTAATTCATGGGGTCAACCAGATGCTTATTATTCATCCTGAATTTTAACATGGTAAATCAAAGAGATCTCAACGGTTCCATAAGATATGAAAATACTGTTTAAACAAACTGGTTAAGGTATTCATCTACAGAAGTGTATATGACATCAGGGTATAGCTCAGAAGCCTCTACACCGAATGATGGCTCAATCTGAAAGTTTGTCTGATCTCCATTCACAAACAAAGAGTGGCAAATTGCTAAAGTCAGTTTGCGTAGAAAGTCTGAAGTTTCTGCAAAGAGAGGAGAAGCATTGTCAAGCTGTCTTCACCAGTATTTCTAAAACTCATTCAAATCAAGCTGACAGAGCGCTAAAAGATGATATTGAAATGAATAGATTTCCCTGTGCCCCTGTTGGACAGTTTACATTCACAGTCAACGAGATGAGATTCATACCTTGAATATTCTTCAAAATTTGCTCCTCTGGAACATAGACCCTTTCGGTTGTTTTCCCCATCTTCTTCTCCCACAAAGAAACAAGATCATTGGATGAGATGATGTTCCCTGGGGGTTTAATGTAGAGGATTTTGTTTACTGTTCTTGGATCATCCACTGCTTTGATAGTGTATGTGGCAATGTCCTCTTCCTTGTTGAAAACCACTGTAGATCAACAGAACACTGTTAGCAGATGGCCAAGGAGCTAGGAAGTAAATAATGCCATATATACGACACTCAAGTAAGAAGAATCCTTTAGTAAAACACTGTAATTGAATGCTAAAAGATGCTATTACCTTTTACATTTCCATCACCTAAAATGACAAGTTTATCGCTATGAGATGCAGTAGCTCCATGGACATTTGGTTGGAGAAACGATCCCAAACCCCCAGAACTAGGTTGGTTCAGAGCTGGAAGAAAGAAACCAGCGAAACAATTAGATGCCACACATGTGTAAGGAATTCCTTCAGCCTCAATCGCTCGTCGAATTTTAGCCTTTGAAGCGGCCAATCCTGTTGCTGGTTCAACAATATGCGATCGATCCACATCAGTTGTAAACTCTGATGGGAAAAATCTCTGCAATAAAAACAATTCTCATTAGCTACCCTGATTCGTTCAAGAATAAATAAATTTGATTCGTCTAAGCAGTTTTCGTTTCATTTCTTTTGGAATTACAAGGACAATCGACCAGGTCCAGGTATGAGGCCAGATGATGTTGGAAACATGCCAATTAAGCTACAATTCATCCATTAAATCAAGTTTAACTACCTACCTTGATATTTCCAGCTTCTTTAATGGCGGCAATGATGTTGCCTTGATTATCTACCTGATCATGAGCAATGGACGATATCACAACATCCACTTGCTTTATTGCCTTCACCAAACTCTCATGATCCAACAAGTCTCCCTAAAAAACCAAAAACAAACATAAACAAATACCTTCAGACACAAATCATACAAAATATTCTTACACACCGATGTGACAGTAAACTAATGTTTCACCACTTAACATTTGCTACAACAGTTCCTACAGGATTTCATATGATTTTAGTTTGTAAAGGAACACTTACAACTAGAAAATTGACACCCAGATTCTTGAAGTTATTAATGATAATGGATTTAGCAGGGCTAGAAAGAGTGGACTCTCTGACAAGAAGAAAAGTTGGGTGGCCTTCCTTGATACTTGCTTCTGCAATGAATTTTCCTATGTATCCTGTGCCTCCAATCAGTAGAATCTTGCTTTTATCTGCCATTGCTTCAACTTCGTGGCTGAAGAGAGAAAAGAGATGGAGTCGCTTATTTATAGAGGGAGCTTGTGACGTATGTGATGATGATTCTGAGGGTAAGACCTGGCTATGGTGAACTGGAATGTTACATCTTGGTCGACGTTCGAGATATTTATCTGAAAGTTCTGCGATGTGTTGATTCTTTTTTTTTTTTGGATTACTTCAAGATCAATTTATATATATATATATATATTATAATAAAGTCAATTTTCAAAGCAAAACATGTGTTATTCTCTCTGTTCTCTTGTCTTGACGATGAGCGTTTTATTTTGATGACTTTCCTGTTTGCATGGCCACAGTTGGCCGGCTGTCAGAACAGGAAAAATCCGCCAGAAGATGACTTTCCTCTTGCTTATCTGGTTTGGCTGAGCAGCGTTGTAGTGGTGGCTTGTTCATCGGAATTTCTGGTTGGCTGTTTCACAGGAAGGTGATTGGTGCACTGTAGCGTTTGGAGCTGAGAAAATTTAGCTGACGTCTATTCCTTTGCTAGTTATAATCTACATGATCCGATGATGAAAGATATGAGGCGGAGGCGGCAGCGGAGGCGGGTTGCTTCATGTATGATGGTAGGGTTTTTCTGATTGATTTCTGTCCTTTTTCTGATGATAGGTTAACAATTAGAATGTTGCATGCAAATAACAAGCTTAATTTGCTGAAGAGCTTGAAAACTCACTGCTGTTCTGTGCCATTTTTGTTCATTTTTGTTTGAGTTTTCAGCTGTCACTTAGATTATTGCTTGCGATTTATTTGAATCAGGAGGGATGCAACATTGTTTTAATTTTCACTCCCCAAAAATTTCTATTTTTTTTCATATAAAATATTTTTGTTTCCAGAAATATTTCGAAATCCTAAAACTTATATTTTCGGGTCACGGACAAACATGCTTTGAGTCACCCTGGTCAGAACACCGAGTGAACATGTACTTTGAGTCATGCAGAAAAAAATAGACTAAACTGGATCTGGTTACACAAATTAGAGACTGGAGGACCAAGATCGATAGAATGGAAAAGTTTAGGATCTCATCTGTACTAATAAAAGGCCTAACCAAAGAAGAACATTGAAGATTGGGGCTTAGTTGGTGAAAAATATTGAAGATTGGGATGAAGTTATAAAACTTGAAAGTTTAGAGACATAATTGAATTTTCATTGTGTTTAATTGGCTTAATCCGAGGTTTATTTGGAAGAAAAATTAAGTTCGGAGTTTCGTTTAACCAAAAGTGGAAGTTAGGGGTTTAATTTGAGAACATTAAAACTTAGAAGTCAACTAGGGTGAAAATTAGAAGAATTAAGATCCTAGAGACCAAGATGAAGGGGTTCCGAAAATATGAGAGTATAAATTATTTAATGAGGGATGCAATTGCAAGAATCAAGTGTTTAAAGGGTCAATTAAGTATAAAATTAAAAACTTTCAAAATCAAAGACCGATTAAGCAAAGATCCAGCCATGGAGTCTGCAATTTTTTCTTCAAATCAAGCCAATTAACTAATTTTGTGTTAAGAAAAGAAAAGAAAAAACTAAAAGTTACTATGACATGGGATCTTGAGGCAGAAGCCTAAAATGTACATTTAATCTATTTTGCTTTACAACTTATTTTTCAAAAATATTACTCATCTAAAAAATATTAAATTAATATATTTTTAGATGTTATTATATGATTTTGATTTACTAATATAAAAAATAAAAAATATTTAAATATATTTTAAATAAAAAACACTCGGTACCATAATATGAAATACCTAATAAATATAAGTTTGATTTTGTAGTTGTTTTGTAAGTTGCAGTTTTAAAAATGGGTTTTTTTATATATAAATTATAGTTTTTTCTTAACAAAATAATAAATTTTAAAAAACCTACAAATTATAATTTTTTTAAACCAAATTCTATATTGAAAAATTTCAATGAAACTCGTTTAAAATTATAAATTATAACGTATATTGATAAACCATAACTAAGATACGAGTTAATTTCAATCACACCTCAATATATTCTTATCAAAGTTGTCAATTGTGTCCCGTTCTGTATAGAATAACTGGTATATCTCATTCCAGTTTAAAAAATAAAACAAATTAGAACAAATTTTATCTCAGTTAGAATTTTTATTTATTTCAAAAATTCCTCCTAGAACATTTATATTCCATTTCGGTCAAATAATATTTTTTTTATAAATAATGTCTAGTTTTATAATATCAAATATATCTTTTTAATTAGACTTTTAAATTAAGTTGAAATTTTATTAGTCTTTTAACATATTTATATAGATTTCAAGTTACAATTTTAAAGCAATAAGAGAATATAAAAACCTTGTGAGATTACTTATGATATTCTCGTAATATCATCTAGGTTCATAACTTTATTCATAAAAATTATTTTATTGTTTTTTTTAGATTGATTTTTTCTCAATTTCATTATTGAACAATGAGTTTATTAAGAATTGAACTTTATATTTTTTGCTTTGATTTTCTTTATTTAAGGTTACATGATCTCATTACTTAGATAATACATTTGAAAGGTTTAACCTAGATTGACCCGAGTTGATCCGATATATCATCATTTCAATATTTTTTTTTAAGAAGATGTCAACTTAATTTGTTTTAGTCAAACTATATTTTTATAGTTTTTCATGTTATCTTTGGACCCATCAATTCGATCAAGTCATATCGATTCAACTCTCACTTTTTTACTTGTATTTGAAATTTGAATAATACAATTTCAAATTAGTTTATCTTTGGATTTGAACTAAAATTTTATTCTTTGAATTAATATCTTAAATTATATATATACAATGTAATCTTGAAATAGAATACCAAAATATTTTATTTTAATTAAAAAAATAAAATATTAATCAAAACAGAATTGATACTTATTAGCAAAAGTCTCTAAAACGGAAATATTTTCTAAAAGTAACCCTCTTTAGCAAATACCCACTAGTACCACTCCTTTTAGATAAATTCCCAAACAATCAAAAGACACCAAGGCGGGTCTTTCTCGCGATTTTCTTTCCCCCAACTTCCCTTTCCAGGGTTTTCAAATTAGGTTTTTTCACCCAAAACCTTTCCAATACCAAGAATACAACAAAATCACAATCAAAGGCACAATCTTTGACATCAAAATCAAAAACCCAGATGGCATTTTCTTTTTCAACTCCACCACAGCAAACCCCATCTATGTTTCAGCCTCAGTCTCAGCCTCAGCCTCAACCTCAGCCTTTTCAACAAAGCAGCCCTCTTTTTCAACAGCAGCAGCAACAACCACAGTTGCCGTTTCCAAATCAACAGCAGCAGCAGTTTCAGCAGCAGCTTCAGCAGCAGCAGCAGCAGCAGCAACAACAACTACAACAACAACAGCAACAACAATTTCAACAGCACCAACAGCAGCAATTATATCTTTTTACTAATGACAAAGCTCCTGCAAGTTATAGTACTAAATGGGCAGATCTTCACCCGGAGTCCCAGAAAATTTTGCTTCAGATTGAGTATATTTTCTTGGGTTCTTTTTAATTATGAGTTTTATGTTTTGGCTTTTGGTTGCTAAGAAAATGTGAAAAGAAAAAGAAAAGAAAAGATGAAAGAAATAGCATTGAAATATATTTTTATTGGGTACTAGGATTTCTAATTTCCTCAAAAGTATACATACATTTTAGGGCCTTTCGAAGTATGTGTTCTGTTTATTTTGTTTACCAGAAAATAAGATATATATATATATATATATATATATATAAATGCTCTGTTAGGTTTGATGAAAGTAGAAGTTCTTTGATTTCAATGTTTTGTTGAGGTAAGAAGTGCTTAAGGTTTGACAGTTTGGTTTGGTTATTCTATAGTTAACAATAAAGGAAGTTGAGGTTTGTTTAGTTGCTGAACACTATCAGAATTAAGACCTTCAAAAAAATTCATGTTTCAATACTGACCTACAAAATGGTTGAGTTGAGGGTTATGCAGTTAAATTATTTTGATGGTTCTTTGGGTTGAACCAGTAGTAATGAATTTCTTATTTTGTTTGGTAAATGGTCGAGTTTCTGTTGAAATGTAACGCTTTATGTAAATTTGTTAACAACTATGTGGTTTTTGAGGTTCTCAAGTGCATTTTTTTTATGCAGGGAGCGGATATTGGAGTATAGGGATGAGAGTAAGAGGCTAGATCAGTGTAGTCGCCTTTATGACTCTTCAGTTTCCAATGAAGGGTTTGAGCTTGATGCAAGCCAAATTATTCAGGTTCTTACTTCTGTTTTTGTGTTGCCAGTTATTGGTGTTTGGTGCATCAAAATAAGTGAATGTCATTGTTTGTGTGTGTAAAAATCTTTCCATTAGTTGCTTTACTGAAGTTATTTGGATTGCACATTGGTTGGGATTTGTAGATTCCTATAGAGTTATGTGGGCAGAAACCTTGTTGATGCCTGACAGCATGTTATTTTCCTAATGTAACTCAAACCACTTATGAGGTTTTGTAATTTAGAAATTACAGTCTGCTAGTAGCAGAGAATGGTTTGTCCAGTCCATCTCTTAGATGATTCTGTATGGCATGTATGTTTCATCTTTTTAAACGGATACACTGTATGAACTTGAATGTACTGTCTGGGGTTGAAATCTTTGCAAATGTTAAGTATTCAGGGAGAAATTAATTTTTTAGGCTACTAATGTATAATATGTGACCACAATATGTTAAGTATTCGTAGCTAATATTGTGACTTCCTTGATCTTTAGTTATGCTCATGGGATGATAATTAATACTTTAAGCCATATTTGTAGGAACTTGGGGGAATCAGTAATTCCATGGAGAGACAGAAAGCTCTTTTACAAGAGCTTATGAATAATGTTAAAGACATGTTACGGAACACAGAGATGGCTGTTCGTTCTTTCATGATGCTGCATCCTAGATTCCTTCATTCTAATGCAGGAGGTGGTGCTTCAAATGCCACAGCACCATCCCAGCCTCCTGGAACAACAGGAATACCTGGTTCCACAAGTCAGCCAACATCTTCCTCTCTTGTTCCAGTGTTTGATTTTTACAGTGGCCTTCCAAAGAAGCCATCTCTCTTTTTACAGCAGACAGTTGCTAGATTTGGAAAGTATTTGGGTGAATGCAGCCAGTGGATTGAAGAATTAGAGCAACTGATTCTCTTAGATTCTGACAGGAACTCTTCCCACCCTGGATCCTCATTATTGCAGTCTCTGCCAAAAGTCATGTCAAATGTGCATGATTTTTTTGTTCATGTGGCTGCTAAGGTAAATAAATATAGATATGGTTGCAACCTTCAGTATCTTGTTATATGTCGTTGCCTTGTGCTGGAATATCTTATGACAGCCCATATTTTCCACATATAGTATATTTGTAGGCAGATGGACATGTGATCTGAGAATTCTCCCATTTCCATGTTAACCCATGAAAATATATTTTTATCTGACAGCCAACAGTTGAGTTGATGATTTATTTATTTTTAATCAATTTCAGTTCAAAGTTTTAAAAAATCTGAGATGCTCTTTTTTTTTTTCCTGACTGAAGTATTATATTATTTCAATCTATGATCCATGCACGTAAAAACTATACCTTGCTAGTTTAGTGATGATACAGGCTGCTTATACTGCTTGTGCAAGAATTCTCCCATAGTCAAGGTTCGGATTTGATTCAACATACATGTGGATTTTCCTTAAAAGTGGAAGTATGCATGCACGCTAAAGGTTAGAGCATATTTCATTTGTGTCTTTTAATGTCCTTTAGGTGGAGAGCATTCATCAGTACATCGAATCCATGAAAACAGCCTATCTTGTTGACCAGCGTCGTCGAGGGGATGGGAATGATCCATTCCTTGAGGCGGATCGGCGTGAAAGAGCAAGAAAAGAAGCTGCTGCTAAAAGGGTACATCCAACTTTGCATTTGCCTGCAAATTCACAGCCTTCCACACAACGTGCTGGTTTGTTTGCAAGCTCGGCAACTTCTTCAGCATCAACTGCTCCCCAGACATCTACAGCACCAGCACTGGCATCTTCAGGAAATGCTCTATCTCTTTTTAACACACCTTCTGTGCCATCTTCCTCCATGTCATCTTCTTTGTTCGCAACACCGACAACTTCTGCTCCAGTATCCTCTTTGTTTGGGTCAACTGCAACTCCTTTATTTAGCAGTGCTACTCAAGCTTTTGGCACTTCTTCATCAGCACCAGCTCTTGGTTCTGCTTCAACTCCCTCTTTGTTTGGCAGTACCACGTCAGCTTTTGGTACTAATTCTGCTGGAGGTTCGCTATTTTCAACACCACTTACAGGTACCTTCTTTGCTAGTTTATCTTCAACTGGGTCCTTAAAACTTCTGAAGGTGGATTGTCTTGCAATTTACGTAATAGCTTGAAGGAAGTTAAAGTTGTGCAACCTCTATTATTTCATCAATTTTTTATACAGAATGTGCAAATCATTGCCAAGATAAACAAAAGAGCTTTAATTTCAGTGACTAAGAGCTGTTTCTGAATAAATTTCTTTAATTTTCCTGCCAGGTACAATGGCAGGATCTGGCGCTAGCTTTGGACCTACATCTGTGAGTATATTTTTTCCTTATTATTATTATTATGGAACAAATTCAGCTAATTTGATGTCAATATCCATGAGGTGTTCTCAATCCTCATTTAGCGTTGATCTTATTTTAGAATGGCTGCAAGAGCCTCAAACATGGGATTTAAAATATCTCTGGTCATTGTTATTTTCAAAGCCATAATGTCTAATGTCATCTACTTGAGGGGGTATTTGAGAGTATGATAGCGGTTGTTTTTTAAAATGTTTTTTGTTTATAAATGCATAAAAATAATGTTTTTTATTTTTTTAAAATATTTTTTTTGACCTCATTATATCAAAACTATCCAAGATCATATATATATATTTTTTTAATTTTAAGCAAAAACAAATTTCAAAATTTAGGAAATGCTGTTTGGATGTTCCAAACAACCCCTTAATTTCTATGTTTCCATTGTCGATCTACTAAATCTCAATTCGAAATTCCTTTGCTTTTGTCTTCCAGAAACCATCAAGACCAAAATATCGAAATGTACGACGCTGATCAGCATAGCATTGGATGATGAAGTCTGATGTCAACTTTTATGCTGGCTGCCCTGATGAGTGCCTGAATTTAACAAGGATCCTTAAATTTCATTTTGAGAACCTGTTTTACTGCTCTATATGTTGTCTTTCTCCCGGCTTTTGCTCCAGGGTGTTGCAAATCACCTACTTATTGAGTCTTAGAAATTTAATTTCTTTTCATATGTGCATGGGAGGCAGCATCCATTATCTGTTCTATCTATTCATGGATGTTCTTAATGCTACACAAGATGCTGCAGCATGATCCTGTAACGTTGTATAAATTTTAGGTAGGATGTATTTGGATGTATATCAGCGTGAAAAAATGGCGGTCACGTGTCAAACCATCATTCAAACATGTCAGGTAAACTCCCTTTGTAGCTGTCATATCTACGTTTTGTCCGAACAATTTGCTGGATTTTGTTTGCCAGCAAGCTTTAGGCGCTTTTACTGGTGGTATTCAGCTGATTTGCTTACTGGGTGGGCTGTCATGTATTTATTTCTGCCAAAATGTAATAGGAAAATCTTTATTAAGATTTATACATGATTTAAAATAATTAAAAAATACAATACTAAATAATTATATTAATAGAATTTTATTAGAGAAAAACTAATAAATTTAAAATAAATATTCTGCTGGGGTGCCATGTAAATTAAAATTAGTTTCATTAACTTTATTTTTCTTGTTAGTTTTTAGACAAGTTAAAATAATTATTATCGAAAGTATTATATTATTATTATTATTATTATTATTATTATTATTATTATTATTATCTATATTAACATTAACATTGTGAATATTATTCAACTCCAATATTATTATTGTCAACATTTGATCTTACTTCTTTTCCCCATAATTGATCTGAATATATTGTTTGTTTTCTCTCCATGGTTCACTTGATTGCCCCTAGTTGCTCAACTATTTAAGGATGATTAAAGAGTGTCAATGTTGTATGTATATCAAGGATTTTGCAAACCTTGTCAATAATCTTTTTTCGGTTTTAAAATATTTCTGGTTTTGAAACCATCTCTCAAATTGAAAATAGAAAATCAATTTTCTTTGGTCAAAGACTCGACACACGACATTCAATACATGCAATCCTTTTATTTTCCTTACCTTTTCAAATATATTGATGATTTCATTAATCCTTTTATGTTTTTTTTTATTAAACTATACTCTTTTCATATAATTAAATAAAAAATTATAAAATAATTTATTAAACCAGTCACGAGGGACCGGGAACAATTGATCCTTTCAGATGAGAAAGTTACAAGGGGCATGGTAAAATGGTTCATTTATGCTCTTTTTTGTAATCCCAAAGTAGAAAAAATATTTCAATTGCATGTACTTACATGACTGCTTAGAGTTCAAATGTTTTTTTTAGAATATAAAGTAACCTTTACAATGTAACTAGATTTTTCTATATTTTTTCATGAACTACTTATCTAGACAAGAATTGACAGCCTTGGTTGTACCGGATGGATGGGAATCAAACTTGATGTGCTTGGCGTGCACGGATAATTTCTGCTTCATGTTTTAAATTATTTTAAGTAGATTCTGTCTTGAGATATGTGCTTCAATTATTTTAATCACTACAATTTCCTTTCCTTGTAAGCGAATGACGATAAGGTCGATACAACCAAAAAGCCGACATGTTTTTCTTCCGCTTGCTCCATCATCTCTTGCACTGACTTGGCAATCAACATGCCTTTTTTCTTCTTCTTGATTTAAACTCTCCATTATTTTTTGGCTGTTTTAGTTTGGATAGAATAATATAACCAGCAGGACGGGAAAACGGACACGTACAAGAGAGAGGAAGGTAGAGTCAGGAGTGGGAGGAGATGGAGAGGCAGAAGCATTTTGTGCTCGTCCATGGAGCCTGCCATGGAGCATGGTGTTGGTATAAGGTGGCAACTTTGCTTAAATCAGCTGGTCACAAAGTTACAGCTCTAGACATGGCTGCTTCAGGGCTCCATCCAAAGCGGGTAGAGGAGCTCCGAGATATCTCAGACTATTTCGAGCCGTTGATGGAGTTCATGAAATCTTTGCCACCAGAAGAAAGGGTGATTCTAGTGGGTCATAGTATGGGTGGGCTCTGTAATTCTGTTGCAATGGAAAGGTTCCCTGAGAAAATTTCTTGTGCAGTCTTTGCAACAGCTATCATGCCTGGTCCCGATCTCAGCTTCACAGCTACAAGAGAAGAGGTATCATTCCCTCCCTCCCTCCCTCCCTCCCCCTCTCTCTCTCTCCATACACACACATACCCAGAAAAAAATAAATGTTTCAGAGAAGGAAAGGAGCATGATATTTATACTCTATGATTCCCGACGTGTCTTAATTCGACATACTGCTGTTATTTCTTGCCCTGGCTTGTGTAATTTCAGATCTATTATGCAGGCTACGTTGGTTCTCCATAAGATGGTAGCTTTTTCTTTACTTGCCAGCTAATTAGATTGGCTTGTTTTTGATTCTAGCTGATTGTTTGGGAGGCTGAGAATGCCTAAATATCTAATTTCTTATTTTTCCTTTAAAAAACATGAGATCATATTAGCAGCTTGAATTTGAAACCACAACAAACTCTGTAAATCTCTTACTTTGTTTAGACAAGTGATGGACTTAGATCCCACAGAAATTTGAGCATGATCTGAGCCAAACATCATTTATGGAACATGGCCAGGCTCCAATTAAGGCTACTCCAACATGATCATGCATGTGGGTTATTGTCAAATGTGCTTTGATGGGTCAACGATGATATTATAGTGTCTAAAGGGTCCAAACTCTCTCTACCTTGGTCAATTATGGACGCTGAAGATTTTTCTTCTCGAGAATAGGAACCTCTCTGTAAAAACTTGCTTTCCCTTGAAAACAACCTCTCTGTTAAAATCCCTTTGCCTACGATGAGCCAACTCGCTTAACCGTAAGCTCAATGGACCTGTTCTTGCTGTCCCTCTCCTAGAAGTTGCATTTTGGTATACTCATTACAGCAGTGAACCTGCATATTGTAAATAACTTCAGATCTTTAAAGATGAAGTGATTATATTAATCTTTTTTAGTTTTTATGTTCTATCTCATATTGTTCTCTTAAATTGAAGTTCAAGGATAGCTATGGAGTGCGAATTGCATCACTCTTAAGCTTTCTCTGTGTTAGTCGGTGATATTGACTCTGGAAATATATTATCAGTATGCCAGACAAATGAATCCCTACATGGACTCACAATATACATTCGATAATGGCCCCGAAAATCCTCCAACGTCGTTACTGTTTGGGCCTGACTACACGTCAATGCAGCTGTACCAGCTCTCCCCTACCGAGGTAAAGACTATTGAATTTTCTTTTCTCCATCTAATTTTGCATGCCCCATTATCTTTTCTCTTAAAACTTGACCTGCAGGATCTTACGCTAGCAATGCTGTTACTGCGTCCTCACCCTTTGTTTAATCTCGAGGCAACCCAAGAAAAAGTCTGGGTTACGAAGGAGAGGTTCGGGTCGGTTCCTCGAGTTTATTTCATTTGTGACCAAGATAACATAATGAAGGAAGCTTTACAGAGATGGATGATTGAAAACAATCCACCTGATGAAGTTAAAGTTATCTCTGGTTCTGATCACATGCTCATGTCTTCTAAACCTCAGGAGATGTGCTCCTGTCTGTTGGAGGTTGCCAAGAAATACTTCTGATATTGTCATTTGCCACTTGCTTGTCGGAGCCTGCTACTGTTTGCAAATGATCAGAGGAATAAGTATAAGCCTATAAATAAAAGTCATGTAAAATATGTTTGTTCTTACAAACTTAAAATTGAGTCGGTAGATCCTATAAATTTGAAAACAATCACTAATGAATTATGATCCTGAATATCTTGAGTATCAAATATCATATACTATAAATCATAATTATTTTGTATTATTTTATGAGGTAATGACTTCACAAACAAAGGTATATGTTAGAACCTAAAACGATATATTAATAATTATTTAGTATTTTTTTGCAAGTTATACCTTTTAATTATATATATATATATATATATATATATATATATATATATATTGCAAATTATACAATTTGAATCAGTTAAAGGTAAAAAAGAATTGTTGAAATATAAGAGGTTAATTGTTTTGTGTATAGTTTTTCTTCTTATATGTAACTACTAATCAACGAAGCATGAGTTATGGATGGTTTATCAAAAATAGTCGTTAAATAATATTTAATATTATATATAAGTCTGTTAAAAAAACTTATATATATATATATATATAGGTAGAGAAGTGAGAAAATATTCTATTCAATGAGTTAAGATCACTAATGAAATGATTTGTCTCATTATAAATGAAAATGAAACCAATTTCCATCTATTAAAAAATAAATATTTTTTTATTAAAAAAATCTTAAGTTTTTTTTTTTTTAAATCATATTTTAGTTGAAAAGATATTTTTCTTGGAAAAGCTATATATGATAATATTAAATAAATTAAGATCATTATGCATGGAATGATATGTTTTAATAAAAGGATGAATGAAACTAATTTCTATTTATTATATATTAATAGCATATTTGTTTATAAATCCTTAAAATAACTTTTTTTTAAGAATATATTTTAACTGAAAATTTACTTTTCAAAACATGATTGAAAGCGTTCTCTTAAACTATAACATTCAAAAACATATTTAGCATTATATATAAAAATAAAATAATGAATAAAATTATTGTATATTATAAAGATTTTAAGTGGGATGTTAACGTTATATCTTAATAATTTATGTCTTTTTGTATCTTTAATTACCTATTTATGATTATAGTTTAATTACCAGTTTATGATTATGGTTGAAAATACTTTTAAAAATATTTTTTATTTAAAAATATATCAAAATAATAGATTTTTTATTTTTTTAAAAATATTTTAAAATCAGCATATAAAAATAATCTAAAAACATCAAAAATATTTAATTTAAAAATTAAATAAAAATAAAGTTTCAAATTTCTTCAAAAATATTTTTGAAATACAATAACAAACAATACCAAAGTCTTGTTTGGTGTTGTATTTTTTTTTATGTTGTGGGTTTTGGTTTTGTATGTTGATTGGGTTTTAGCTCTTCCAATATGTTTTTCCCTCGGAGGTTTTTTAATATATATTTTGATTTATCAAAATAAATAAATAAATAAAATTTTTTTAGTGCTTGAAAAACAAAGAAGAGATAAAATAATGATAAATTGATATATTTGAAGGAAATTAAAAATGAAATTAACTTGCATTTATGGTTAAACTTTATAGGAATTTATCTTTAGCATAAGCTTTTTAACATGAATTATTAACGAGACTAAAATAAATTATGAGTGAATCAAAATTAATTTTAAATTTTTTTTGATTGACTTTGTAAAACTCAAGATTTTTATCCCATATAACAAAGAAAGATCTTGTGATGCTATCAAGAGACGGCGAAATGACAGAAATGGGACCAGTTAAAAAGGCAATTCTTTGAATTTTCCAAATGTGATGTGAAAGCGAGAAATGTTTTCACCAATAATATAACATAACGGGAAAACAGACACAAGAGATAAGAAGGTAGAGTTAGGAGTGGGAGGAGATGGAGACGCAGAAGCATTTTGTGCTCGTCCATGGAGCCTGTCATGGAGCATGGTGTTGGTATAAGGTGGCAACTTTGCTTAAATCAGCTGGTCACAAAGTTACAGCTCTAGACATGGCTGCTTCAGGGCTCCATCCAAAGCGGGTAGAGGAGCTCCGAGATATCTCAGACTATTTCGAGCCATTGATGGAGTTCATGAAATCTTTGCCACCAGAAAAAAGGGTGATTCTAGTGGGTCATAGCATGGGTGGGCTCAGTAATTCTGTTGCAATGGAAAGGTTCCCTGAGAAAATTTCTTGTGCAGTTTTTGCAGCAGCTATCATGCCAGGTCCTGATCTCAGCTTCACAGCTACAAGGGAAGAGGTATCACTCTCTCTCTCTCTCTCTCTCTCTCTCCACACACACACATACCCAGAAAAAATTAAATGTTTCCCGAGAAGGAACTACTTTTTTAAGGGAGAAGAGAAGGAAAGGAGCATGATATTTATACCCTGTGATTCCTCGATGTGTCTTTAATTAGATATACTGCTGTTATTTTTTGCCCTGGCTCGTGTAATTTCAGATCTACTATGCAGGCTACATTGGATCTCCATAAGATGGTTGCTTTTTCTCTACTGGCCAGCAAATTAGATTGACGTGTATTTGATTCTAGCTGATTGTTTGGGAGGCTGAGAATGCCTAAATCTCATATTTCTTATTTTTCTTTTAATAAACATGGGTGTTTTGCGCCAACCTTAGCTTTAAAATTAATATTAATGGTCATATAAGTCTTTAGTGAACCAAAAACAAACTATGTAAATCTCTTACTTTGTTCATACAAGTGATGGACTTAGATCCCACGGAAATTTGAGCATGATATGAGCTTCGTTACAAACTTGTCTAGCTTATGCACTATTAATGTCCAAACATCATTGATGGAACATGGCCAGGCTCTAATTTAGGCTACTCCAGTCCATGATCATGCATGTGGGTTATTGTCAAATGTTCTTTGATGGGTCAACGATGATATTATAGTGTCTAAAGGGTCCAACTCTCTCTACCTTGGTCAATTATGGACGCTGGAGATTTTTCTTCTCGAGAATAGGAACACGGAGAAAAACTTGCTTTCCCTTGAAAGCAACCTCTCTGTTAAAATCCCTTTGCCTAAGATGAGCCAACTCGCGTAACCGTAAGCTCAATGGACCTGTTCTTGCTGTCCCTCACCTTGAAGCTGCATTTTGGTATACTCATTACAACAATGAACCTGCATATTATAAATAACTTGAGAACTTTATGAAGTGATTATATTAATCTTCTCTAGTTTTTATGTTCTATCTCATATTGTTCTCTTAAATTGAAGTTCAGGGATAGCTATGGACTGGGAATTGCATCACTCTTAAGCTTTCTCTGTGTGTTAAACATTGACTTCAGAAATATATTATCAGTATGCCAGACCAATGAATCCCTTCATGGACTCACAATATATATTCGATAATGGCCCCGACAATCCTCCAACGTCCTTGCTGTTTGGGCCTGACTACATGTCAATGCAGCTGTACCAGCTCTCCCCTACCGAGGTAAAGAGTATTTCTCTTTAAATCTGATTGAATTTTCTTTTGTCCTTCTAATTTTGCTTGCCCCATTTTCTTCTGTTTTAAAACTTGACCTGTAGGATCTTACACTAGCAATGCTGTTACTGCGTCCTCACCCTTTGTTTAATCCTGAGGCAACCCAAGAAAAAGTCTGGGTTACGAAGGAGAGGTACGGGTCGGTTCCTCGAGTTTATATCATTTGTGACCAAGATAACATAATGAAGGAAGCTTTACAGAGATGGATAATTGAAAAAAATCCACCTGATGAAGTTAAAGTTGTCTCTGGTTCTGATCACATGCTCATGTTCTCTAAACCTCAGGAAACGTGCTCCTGTCTCCTGGAGGTTGCCAAGAGTTACTTCTGATATTGTCAATTGCCACTTGCTTGTCGAAGCCTGATTCTGTTTGCAAATGATCAGAGGAAGAAGTATCAGCCTGCTGATGCGCAGCATAACCAGAGAGAGGTCATGTGAAATAGTAGTGCTAGAGATAATTCATCATGTAATGATTTAAAAAAAAATGAAAGTCATGTAAAATATATTTTTTTCTTGCAAATTTAAAATTGAGTCGATAGATCCTATAAATTTGAAAACAATCACTAATGAATTATGATCCTGAATATCTTGAGTATCAAATATCATATACTATAAATCATAATTGTTATTAATTATTTTGTATTATTTTATGAAGTAATGACTTCACAAACAAAGGTATATGTTAGAAACTAAATAGTTGTATTAATTATAGAGAATAATCCCTATTTTGCAAGTTATACCTACTAAAATTAAAATATATATTGCATATTATGCAATTTGAATCAATTAAAGATAAAATAGAGTTGTTGAAATATAAGAGGTTAATTTTTTTGTGTGAGTTGTTGAAATATAAGAGGTTAATTTTTTTGTGTATAGTTTTTCTTCTTATATAATTACTAGTCAACGAAGCATGAGTTATGGATGGTTTATCAAATATAATCCTTAAAAAATATTTAATATTATATATAAGTATGTTAAATATATATATATATATATAGGCTAATATAGAAGTTATAAAATATTCTATTCAATAAGTTAAGATTACTAATGAAATGATATGTCTCATTAAAAAAGAAAATGAAACCAATTTCCATTTATTAAAAAATAAATATTTTTATTAAGAAAATCTTAAAAGGATTTTTTTAAAACAAAATCATATTTTAGTTGAAAGGTTATTTTTCATGGAAAATCTATATATGATGATATTAAATAAATTAAGATCATTATGCATGGAATGATAAGTTTTTAAAACTCTTTAAATTTGCTCAGCACTTCTTTCCTTTCTTTAAAAACATATATTCATGTCTTTCCACTAAAATCATCAATAAAAATGAGAAATTACCTGCTTCCTCCTATTGAAGTAGACGAAATTGATCCACACACATCTGAATACACCAGGTCGAGAGGCTGACATGCTCTTGAACTCTTCTTTGGGAATGACTTTCTGTGCTGCTTTCCCATTACACACACTTGACACATATTGTTTGTGTGTTCTAACTTTGGTATTCTAAGAACCATTTTGTTTTTCTCCATCAACATCAGTGATCCACAGTTCAAATGTCCATATTGCAAATGCCATAAATTCATCATGTTGGAGATTTCTTCCTTAAAATATTTTAACAAATATATACTCAGATCTAGAGGAAACATCTTGTTTCTAGTCATTTTAACTAAAGCAATTAGAGCTTCAGACTCATCAAAAATCTTCAAATTCTTATCTTTCATCTGCACTTCAAAGCCTTATTCTAGAAATTGACCCAAACTCAAATGTTGTTCTTCATGTCTGGAACATAAAAAACTTCTGATTTGAACTTCTACTCACCATTCTTAAGTTTTATAAGAATTCTACCTCTTCCTTCAACTGGTCTTTGAGAAAGATCTCCAAAGGTAATTTTACTTTTATAGCTTTCATCAATATCAATAAATGCTTTCTTTATACCACACATATGATTTGATGCTCTTGTATCTAGATATTAGGTGTTGGAGTTGCTGCCATCAAATTTTCCACAAACCAATAATAATGCAGGTTCTTCAGAATCACTTTCTTTCTCACAAAGTTGATATTATTGCCTTCAAATTTGTATTGTGAACAATATGAAGCAAAATGGCCATACTCTTTACAATTATAACATTGTATGTTTGCATTATTATTCTTCCAATTTGAATATCCTTCATGACTTCTTCCTCTACTTCTGCCACGACCTCTAAAATTAAAATTTTGATTTCGTGCTCCATGAGATTCTTGATTTCTATATGATCTTCCTCCTCTTCCTCTTCTATGAAAGGACCTTCCTCTTTGAAATGCTCCTCTACCAGGTTCACTAACATTCTTCACAGTTAATTATGTTTGCAATGCTTGTTCAAGAGATCTTCCTTCTCCTCTTCTATCAATTTTTTGCTCATGGGCTTACAAAGATCCCATTAATTCTTCTACTGATCTCCTAAATTCTTTGAATCTTTAATTGCTACAACCACATGATCAAACTTTGAATCCAGAGATCTCAGAATTTTCTCCATCACACAAACATCATCAATATTTTCAACATTCCTTCTCATCTGGTGATCCAAAGAGGTTACTTTTGTGAAGTAATCTGAAACTATCTCATTACTTTATTCAACTTCTCAAAGTCTCCTCTCAACATTTGTAATCATGCCTTTTTTGTCTTTTCAACTCCACTATAAGTCTTGCTAAGCATTTTCCATACCTCCTTTGACATCTTTGCTGGTGCCACCATCTCAAGAGTTGCTTCATCAAGTCCTTGATAAATCATGAATAATGCCTTATTACCCTTCTTTCTTGATTCTCTCAACATTTTTCTTTCTGCATTGCTCATTTATGTCTCTTCTCTTGTTGATTCTGGTTTAGTGTTACCATCTTTAATTGACTCTCATAACTCTTGTGATTTTAGTAGTGCCTTGTATTGAATACAACACAAATCATAGTTTTTTTTGGTAAGATGGGAATATGAAATTGAGAATTGTTATTGTTGACAGTCATATCTACTCTCAAGCTCTCATACCAAATTTGTTGGAAAAAACAACACTAATAGAAGAGAGGATTGGAGGGATTACTACTCACACAAGTTTTGGTAGAATACAATACATTAAAAAAATGATACTCTTACCCTTTCTCATTATAAAATTCATACAATAAATATAGATATTATAAAATATCTTTTACAATCTTCAAAGTACTTAATTAATATTGAGACTCTTCAATACTTACTTTAGATTCATAGTACTAATAGATTCATAGTATTTCTAATGTGGATAGAAATTCATTGTACTAACTTGAATACACTTAATCTTGATAAATAAGTTTAATAACTAACACTTAGATCCCACAGAAATTTGAGCATGATGTGAGCTTCGTTTCAACATTGTCTAGCTTATTATACATAATTAATGGCCAAACATCATTGATAGAACATGGGCTCTAATTAAGGCTACTCCAATCCATGATCATGCATGTGGGTTATTGTAAAATGTGCTTTCATGGGTCAACAATGATATTATAGTGTCTAAAGGGTCCAACTCTCTCTACCTTGGTCAATTATAGACGCTAGAGATTTTTTTTCCCGAGAATAGGAACACGGAGAAAGCTTGCTTTCCCTTGAAAGCAACCTCTCTATTAAAATCCCTTTGCCTATGATGAGCCAACTCATGTGAAGCAACCTCTATGTTAAAATCCCTTTGCCTACGATGAGCTAACTCGCTTAAACGTAAGCTCAATGGATGTTCTTCCTGTCCCTCTCCTTGAAGTTGCATTTTGGTATACTCATTACAACAATGAACCTGCATATTATAAATAACTTCAGGACTTTATAAAGTGATTATATTAATCTTCTTTAGTTTTTATGTTCTATCTCATATTGTTCACTTAAAATGAAATCAAGGATAGCTATGTGTTAGAGTATAAATAATTGTGTATTCTAGAGTAATGAAAGTGTATTCTAGAATATACATGATGGTAGTGTATGGTATATGACATGTGTATATATAGAGCTGCTGAACACACGTATTTGTGTGGAAATAATATTGAACAATATTCAAATTCAAAATTTCATTCTCCCTCTATTTTCTCTCTTCCCTTCTCTAAACATCATTCTTCTTCTTCTTCTTCTTCTTAATTTCTTCAATTCTCTGCAACTTCTCACAATCTCAACATGGTATCAGAGCTTATAGGCTTATGCATGAATTGATCCAAGCTTCCACAATCTAATTTTTCTATGCATTATTCAAAAAAAAACTTTTGCAGTTGAAGAAAACACAGTGTTCAAGTTTTTCTTTACGATCTTTTGCGGCTTCTCCAATTGAGACTTTTTAAATTTTTGAGCTGAAGATGAAGATGAAGTTGCCCCCCTCTTTATAATGCTTATGATTAAAGTCTTGTAAAAAAACTTTAGATAGTAAGCGTTGTAAAGAAAAAAAAAGGTGGATTTACCAAACCAAGAAATGATTGATCCATCTAGAAATGAGAATGAGGGCTATAAAGCGCACTCAGAAGGGAATGGTAGGATAGGGATAGAGAGCGCACTATCTAAGAATTGAGGCCTAAAGAGGACACTTAAAGGATGAAAGATGATGATGATGGTAAAAACACAAAGATGGTATTTGTTGTAATGGGTGACTTGCCCAAGTGAGAATGATGGAGACGGTCTCATTGTTATGGGTGACCTACCCAGGTGAATCATGTGAATGATGAAGATTTCATGGAATGGAAAATAGGGCTAGAAAGCTCGCTATCTAGGATCTATGGTTGAGGGTTGGAAAGCGCACTATTTGAGTTGGTGGTTGAAGGCTGAGAAACGCATCCAAAACAAGGAGGGCAGGGATAGAAAACACACTATGTTAATCGATGGTTGAGAGTTGGAAAACTCACTCAAAAGAGGAAGAAAAATAGGGTTGAAAAACACACTATTTTAGCTTATGGTTAAGGGTTGGAAAACACACTTAAACAAGGAGGATAGGGATGAAAAACGCACTATCTTAGTTGGTGGTTGGAAAATGCACTTAAAAGAAAGAAAAATAAGGTTGGAAAACACATTATTTTAGCTTATGGTTAAGGGTTGGAAAACACACTTAAACAAGGAGGATAGGGATGGAAAACACATTATTTTAATTGATGGTTGGAAAACACACTCGAAGAGGGAAAATAGGGCTATACAATGCACTATTTTAATTGATGATTGAGGGTTAGAAACACACGCAACAGAGGAAGAAAAATAGGGTTGGAAAACACACTATTTTAGCTTATGGTTAAGGGTTGGAAAATGCACTTAAATGAGAGGAAAGGAATGGCTAAGAAGCGCATGATCCTAATTGATGGTTGAGGGTTGGAAAACACACTCAAATGAGAGAAAAATAGGGCTATAAAGCACACTATTTTAATTTTTGATCACTAGAAAGCTCAACCAAGTTCTGGAAAGAGATAGAACTTAAAAGTGCACTATCTGAGTTGGTCAATGGGTAGAAAGCACACTTAAATAAGAAAGGAGATAGAGTTGAAAAATACTCTATCTGTTCTAATAAAAGGCTTGCAAACGCTCTTAGGAAAGTGAAAGTGGTGAGGGCTCAAAGGCGCACACAAAAATGATGAGTATATGTTTGTAAATTACAATTTCTCCAAAACATTTCTTGGATTTCTAGGGAGATGCAATGCATGATGACACCCAAAATCAATAAAAAGATAGAGCTGAAAAGCATGCTCAAGGAAATGAAAGAGGTGAGAGCTTGAAAGCATGCACACAAAATGATGAATGAAGGTTCATAAATTACGATACCTCCAAAACATTTCCTAGATTTCAATGGGGATGCAATGCATGATGATGCATGTATACTTACCTGAGAGATATAGGTCCCCTTTCTTCTTCTTGACCTTTTTTTCCTAGGGTTTGGATCTCTGGCTTTGATGGCTTATCGCTTCTGCTTACTCAAGCCGCAACTTGTGATTTTAACCCCTGAAGATGATAGATTTTCCATATCAACATGCCCCCCCTGAGTTTGATCTAGATTCTTTAAAAAAGAATGATAGAGTCAGCTTCAATTGCATTTGTAGATTGGCCCCTAGCCTGGTCATGCCCCATAAGTGTTTTAGACTTTAAGTGTTTTCGGGAAAGGGATGGTTATTTGAAAAAATTATTTTCATGTAAGACTTTTGGAATTTCAAAGTCATTCCAAGCACAAAAACCATTTTGATGTTTGTTCAAACAAACTTGTTCTCGCAAGAATTCAAGTGATCTCATCGTTAGGTTTTATGTTGATTTTGAAAAGAACGTGAAATGATATTTGCATGTCTTGTATGTTAGGAAGGCTTCGATCAAGTTGTGTGAAGCATTTGTAAGGATTGTTTCGAATGGAAAAACATTGTCTACCGATCCAGATTGCCTTTATTTGATCAGAAAGGGTTTTATCAGGCTTGTAACGTACACTTTTGTAGGCTCAAAAAGTGTTTAAGGGTTTTTTAGACTAAGGATCACTTAGTGCTTACTCTTAGAACTCCATTTAGCCCTTATGATTGATTTTCATAGTGACCTAGCATGCTCCCCAGTATTTGTTTGGGCTTTCATCTTGACATGCCCCCCAATATTTGCTTGGGCTTTCTATCATAAGTTTTTTTAACAATGTCGTCATGTTGACTTAACATGCCCCCAATACCTTTTGTCATGGGTTTTTGGCACTAACATCATGTTGACTTGACATGCCCCCCAAGTATTTTTTTTGGGGCTTTTCTCGTGGGTAATGTTATCTTGATTTGCTATGGTGTACTAAAACTCTTTTTTGTTTTTGCCCACAACTTTGTCATTGAGGACTATTTTATGATTGAAAGTTCCTTTCTCTTTTTTCTTCGCACCTGCCCCCTAGTGTAGGGTGTGATCCTTGTCAGGGTTAGTTATCAAGAAATAATTATTAGGCTCAAATAGGGACTGCAATGGATATTTGAGACTTTGCGAAGACATACCAAAGATGGTCTCTCCTCATTTCAAAAACATGCATCCAGGATCGGTAAGCTTTGCTTTTCCATGCGAAATGATTTATTGATTTTTTTGGGATTATTTGTTTACCTAAGAGATTAGCTTTATTATGTGGGTTTTGGTGGTATGAGATCACCTTTCAATGAAACCTCTTGAATTCCCAGAATACGTTTATTAAACAAACATCAAATTGACATTTCTTTTTGTACTAGACTTTGATTTGCCAAAAATCTTTATGAAATCATGGGATCATGTATAATTTCGATGAAAAGGTTATAAGGTGTACTTGTGTTATTTAAACAATAAGAAAGAACATATCATAAACACAAGAAAATACATGATCATTGAAGAGAAATGTTTGCTTAACAAGAAAAGTCTTGTTGCGTTACGAGCAACATTGCCGACAAGTTAAAACATGAGCATAATGTGCGGACATGACCAAAACAAAAGGAAATCATGGAAGCAGACTTCATCTTCTAAAAAGCTTTGTTGATGTCACTTTAACGATGCGAACACTTGGTACCCCATTTCCGTGGAGCTTAATTGGGTACAGGACCTGGATTTTTGTCGAATGTTATCCATCCTGCTTTAATCAATTGCATGAGCTTCTTCTTGAAAGCGCCACAAGTGTGAATGTTATGCCCTGCAGCTCCAACATGGTATTCGCAGGTGAGATCGGGTTTGTACCAATCAGGGTAAGGTGGTTGCAAAGGTGTCTGAGATTCAGGAGCTACTTGCTTAATGCATACCAATTTTTGATACATCTCATTCAAAGGCAATGGTAGTGAAAGTAGCTGTTCTTGGGTTTTCAGGTAATTTCTTTTCGGGAAATTTTTAGGTAGATCTTTGGCTTGAAGATTGATGTTGGCAATTTCAGATAAAGGATTATGGTAGTTTTGGAACTGGTTGTTCCTACCCTTATAATCGTCTTCAAAATGCCCGACATCTTTTCTCTTGCCTTCAAAGCCCTTTTTCTCCACATGTGCAGAAATTCTACCACTTCTGATTCCTTGCTCTATTCGCTCTGCCACGGCTACGGCATCCGAGAATTGTTATGCTGAACTGCCCATCACATGCTCGTAATAAGGCGCTCTTAGCGTGTTGGTTAATAAAGTCACTATCTCTTTATCTAGAAGCGGGGGTTGTACCTATGCAGCAAGATCTCTCCATCTCTGAGCATATTCCCTTATGCTTTCTTTGTCTTTCTTCTCTAGTTAGACAAACTTGTTTTGTTAGGAGCAATGTCCATATTGTACTTGTATTGATGGATAAAAGGATCTACCAGATTTTTCCAGCTTTGGATCCTGGTGTTGTCTAGTCTCATGTACCAATTCAAAGTTGCCCCACTCAAACTATCTTAGAAAAAATACATCAGTAGTTTTTCATCATGCACTACTTCTGCCATTCTGTTACAATATGATTTTATGTGAGTAATAGGGCATTGTGTCCCAGTGTATTTGATAAATTCAGGGACACGAAACTTCTTTGGTATTACAACATTTGGGACTAGACACATTTTTGTAGCTTGTACTGGGTCATATAAATTTACCCCTTCAATAGCCCTTATCCTGACTTCCAGTGTCGCCATCTTATCTTGGTTGATACCTTCTGATGCTTCTATAACTGTTGGGGTTACCGTAGGTGGTGGCACTGCTGATTGTACAAAAGCTAGAGTTTGTTGCGGATCCTGAACCCTTTCTCCTGTCACTGCTGATTGTACAAAAGCTAGAGTTTGTTGCGGATCCTGAACCCTTTCTCCTGTCACTGCTGATTGTACAAAAGCTAGAGTTTGTTGCAGATCTTGAACCCTTTCTCCTGTCACCTCTTCATGGTGGTTCATTCCTTGTGTTTGAGTAGTCACTGCGAGTCTAGTTGAAGGACCCTCACCAGAGGTATTTATCAGTGCTTGCTCGAGTAAGCTGGTCAGACTAGCCACACTAGCTTTTAGAGAATCCAATTCTTCTTGAAAATGAGTATCACGGTCTGCACGTTCTTCGTCCTCCATATTTCTCTGCTGGAGTCTAGTGGTAGGAGCTCTTCGGGGACCTATATTTCAATTTGCTGATGATATGTTATGCACAATGGTGGATACATGTGGATGCAAATGTATGTACATGCACATCGGGTGAATTATTGGAGAGTTTGCACCTAAAGACAAGTTCTATGTCATTACATGAGGGATAAGCTTTCTATCTGGTGTTAAAAGGTCTATAAACTGCCTAGTGACCGCCTCACATGAAGGTGATGTAGGGGTTTACAAGAAATGGTTGGGGCACAATATGACCGCCATTATCAAGTAAACACTCAGTTCATAGTTGGACGTTTTGCGAATCTGAACCTTGACTGAAAGTCATGAGGCAAACCACTAATTCCCACCTAACTTAGAATTGGGTTTATAAAGGAAATAAAATGCATGATGACATTAATTCAAACTCGATGATATGCATTGACTGAAATAAAAAATGCATGTTAAAGTAGTAAGAATGTGAGTAACAAAAAATGAACTTAAAAATAACAATTAGACAACCAATGCTCAGTCCAACTATGTCCCTAGTGGAGTTGCCATCTGTCGCGATGACTATTTTTTTTACATGCTTCGTGCCCCGCCATTCCCCAGAATTGGGGGAGACAACGGCACGCGGTGAAAATAGAGGGGTGTTATAGTCATAAAAATTACGACTATAATTATCAGGAGTCGCCACCTAGTATAAGGTCACTAGGAACCTATTAGTCTACAAGAGTCTTGGGTAAGGAGACTTGTTGTTCAAGGGGAAGACACATCATCCCTAGTGCACCCTACTTAAGGTAAGCTGCATTATTGTTTGATTGCTCTTCTAAGTTAAATTTTTTACATTGCATTTTCAAAAACTATTTTTTTTACGGGTCTACTTTACAATGTAATTTTACACCTCAGTTAAAAATCATTTTTATTATCTACGGATGTACTTTTCAATGTAAATTTACACCGTAGTTAAGAAAAATCATTTTTATTATCTACGGGTGTACTTTACAATGTAAATTTACACCATAGTTAAAAATCCTTTTTATTATGTACGGGTGTACTTTACAATGTAAATTTACACCGCGAAAGCTAAAACAAAATAATTGTCAAATTATTTTTGATATTTTGGCCAAATTCCAATGGATAATCGTAAACTGGTTACGATATCCAATTTTTGTTTTAAAACATGAGAAAGATGCAACATAATTTTTTATGAAAAATATACATGGAAAAATCTTGGAATTCGACTGAATGCACGAAAACAACATATTTTTATATGTTTTGAAAATTTTGTTTTTTATATATTTTTGCCTTTTTTTCTAAATAAATAAATAATAATAATAATAAAAATTATGGGCTGGACTGTCCAACCCTGATGAGCCCATTGCCCATCCCCTTAGCTGGGCTGGGAACTGAACCCAACCTCCACGGCCCAACGGGGGAGTGAATTAATTCACTCCCCCAGCGTTGAGGAAGACAATGCACAATAAATGGTGATCGATCGACCACGACAAAAGGATTACCTGCTACTGCCGCTGGGTAGAGGAGGTCGAGGTGGTTCTCCCTATTGTGGTGGCGTTGAAAATGGTGGCCTGTGGTGGCTGGAGTAGGCGTTGGAAGTTGCTGGTTCACGTGCAGGAGAGCTACTGTGTCGTCTCTGTTATTGCTGCTCCTTCGCCAGAGCTGGGGAGGGAGAGTTGAACCTTCTGGTGGGGCTGCTGGTATGGGGAGCTGGCCAGAGGAGTGAGAGAGCTGACGGTGCAACTGGTTTTAGAGAGAGAAAGAGTTGTCAAGCCTGCTGTCAATGAAGGGAGAGAGAGGGAGATGGCTGTTGCATGCTCACTATCCTGCCAAAGATGGAGAAGAAGAGCTTAGGGAGACAGAGCTGGAGCTGCTGAGGTGGAGGAGAGAGAGGGCTGACAGTGGGCTATTGTTGTTGGAGATGAGGAAGATGAAGCTCTCTCTCTGCGTAAAAACTTGTCTCCACCTTTGCATAAAAACTATTGTTTTGTTACTTATAATTTGTTCGTTTTTTCCTATGTTTTTTTTTCTTTCTCTTTCACGTAATTCTCTGTTTTTCTCTTCCCCCTGTTCTCTTTCTCCTGCGTGCTGCAAACGTGCAATTTATAGGGGGAGGGGACATGAATTATGTGTGTAGCTGCTGTTTCTGCCTCTGAATTTGCAGAGGGCTGAGGGCTGCAGCGCCGTGCTCTGCACTGTTCAGGTGTCGTAACAGTGCAGGCACATGCAAGTTTGGTTTTGGGAAATTGCGATTTGGTCCTTTAATTTGCAATTTGTTTTAAACTTTTAATTTTGTGCAATTGTATCCTTGTCAGAATTTCGAGAGCATTCTTAGCTTTGCATGCCTTTTTTATTTTGGTCTCTAGTTTCCGATTTGCACGATTTAACCCTTAATTGACCAATCGACTCTCAATTCATTCAATTTGGCCCTTGATTTCGCATAATTGGCTTAAAACAATTCAATTCGATCCCCAAAATTTCCAATCTCATCAATTGAATCCGAATTAAATTTAAGAACTTGATTTCTCATCGATTAAGCCTTTAATAAAATTAATTTGACCAATTTAAAGTATAATTAAGTCCTTGCACTTGATAAAATCCTTCAATTGGATCTTAAATTAATCTCCAAATATAATTATACTTTAAATCAGCCCATGATTAAATCAAATTGGCCTATAAAAAATATAATTATGCCCTTCGACTCAATTTTTACACAGATTTATGCAATGATAAATTATTTTGGCTTTAAATCTGTATTTTTCTCTATCTGTATTTTCCTCTATTTTCAGAACAAAAGAGATACGATCGGATTCTCAAAAACAACCAAAATTTCCATATTGATTTTTCTACCAACACCGACTATTTTTATTTTATTTTTGTTATTTTGAGTAGATTTTGGAGAGTAACCCAGAAATTGGGTTATGACAGAGCTGAAGATGAAGATGATCGTGAGAGTTCTTTTAATGGTGTTAGGTACTCTTCTTCTAATATGATTTTGAAATATCATCCTCAATTTACAATCCAGAGTCTGTGTCTGTTTTGTGTTTGTTATCCCTTTATATACATTCTTGATTTACATGACAGAGACTTATAATTGACTTCTATTTTCCGTAACTAACTTGGACTAATAACCTGGACTCATTCTTTTCCTAATATCTTCTGTCTTTTCCTCCTCCTCTGTCCACCGTCTCCACTCCTTAAATCGAACATTTAGTCTTCAAAGAGTCTGCCAAAAGCTGCAAACAAAAATCATAATCTAGTCTCATTAATACATTTCAATTTCTCAACTCTCTAGTCTCTGCGCAACAAATTACTGCATTCAAATGTTGCATAACAAAAATGAAGCTCAAATAGAGCAACAACAGAGCAAGAAAAAAAAGAAGCTTAAACAGAGCAGCAGTAGAGCGAGCATCATCATGCATTGTGAAGAGGAGTGCACACTCACTTCAAATCCCGCCTTTAAACCTCTCTGCATCTCTCTCTCTTTTTAAGGATCTCTTGTGCCTCCGGCGGATAGCTCTGGTCTTCTTGGGATACAAATCAAGAGGCAAGAACTTCTTGATCTTGTAAGCTCCCCCCGAGTGACTTTCTAGGTGCTTGGATGCAACCAAACCCACAAAAGAAAACCCTAGCCAAACAACCATGGCGACACTGAAAGAGTTTGTGCAGTGCTTTGGTAAGAAGGAAAAAGCACTCGCAGTCAAGCGCGGTCGTTGGACATGAGGATAAACGACTGCCCAATCGAGTTTTGAGCATGAAATGCTCCGATTCAAGGCCTACGAACCAATCCTTCTCCTGGGATGACAACGTTTTGCTGGAGTGGACATGAGGATCCGTGTCAAGGGTGGAGGACACATGTCTTAGATCTATGCGATCAGGCAGAGCATAAGCAAAAGCACTTGTGGCGTTTTTTACCAGAAGCATGTGGATGAGCAGAGCAAGAAGGAGATAAAGATATTTTGGTGAGGTATGATAGAACTTTGCTTGTTGCTGATTCTAGAAGGTGTCAGAGATGTGTGGATTTAGGCTCTTATTGTGTGGTGTGTTTTGTGTAAGTTAAAAGAAAAACAAAAAAAAATCACCGAGAAGTTGAAAATGAATTCTTACACAGATTAAGAAATTCATCAACAAGTAAAATATGAAATTCAAATTCTATCCCCTCTCTTTCCTCTCATTTCTTCCCTCTCGTCCCTCTCTTTCTCAAATTCTTACACAGACAACTGAAATTCAAATAAAGAAATAGACAAATGAAATTTCTTCCCTCTATCTTCTATCTTTTTTGCCATTTGAGCATTCTTCTTCTTCTTCTTAACCTCACAATTTCTCAAATCTTAATCAAATTCAAACTCATCTTTCTTTCCTTCTGATTTGCTTTTCTCTTCTCTCTCTCTTTTACATACTGATTTCTGTTAAAAAGATTAAGTACTCATGTTTTTCGTATTCATTGCTGTAATCTCATGCTTGGTTCATCAAAGTAAGGGATTGAGGGGAGATGTTAGAGTATAAATGATTGTGTATTTAGAGTAATGAAAGTATATTATAGAATATACATGATGGTAGTGTATAGTATATGACATGTATATGTATAGAGCTAGGGAACACACGTATTGGTGTGGAAATAATATTGAACAGTATTCAAATTCAAAATTTATTCTCCCTCTCTTTTCTCTTTTCCATTCTCTAAACACCATTCTTCTTCTTCTTCTTCTTCAATTCTCTGCAACTTCTCACCATCTCAACACTATGGAGGGGGAATTGCATCACTCTTAAGCTTTCTCTTTGTGCTGAACGATGATATTGACTTCAGAACCTTCGAAGTCTCACCTCAAATTTAAGGTAATGTAGAGTGAATGAGCTAACTTGCTCGTGTAATGTGTTAGAATTTTTTTTCCATATAGAAAATTGATTAATTTTATGTGTAATATTAGTATGCCAGACAAATAAATTCCTTCATGGACTCACAATATATATTTGATAATGGCCCAAACAATCCTCCAACGTCCTTGCTGTTTGGGCCTAACTACATGTCAATGCAGCTGTACCAGCTCTCCCTACCGAGGTAAAGAGTATTTCTCTTCATGCATGATTTATACATGTCTTAGCACACCATAATTGTTTTTTGAAATCTGATTGAATTTTCTTTTCTCCTTCTAATTTTGCTCGCCCCATTTTCTTTTCTTTTAAAACTTGACCTGTGCTAGCAATGCTGTTACTGCGTCCTCACCCTTTGTTTAGTGCCGAGGCAACTAAATAAAAAATCTGTGTTATAAAGGAGAGGTACGGGTCGGTTCCTCGAGTTTATTTCATTTGTGACCAAGATAATAACGTAATGAAGGAAAGTTTACAGAGATGGATGATTGAAAACAATCCACCTGATGAAGTAAAAGTTGTCTCTGGTTCTGATCCACCTGATGTGCTCCTGTCTCCTGGAGGTTGCCAAGAATTACTTCTGATATTGCCATTTTCCACTTGCTTGTCGGAGACGGCTACTATTTGCAAATGATTAAAGGAATAAGTATTAGCCTGCTGATGCGCAGTGTAATCAGAGAGAGGTCATGTAAAATAGTAATGCTAGAGATAATTAATCATGTACTGATTTTTTTTTAAAATAAAAGTCACGTAAAATATATTTTTTTCTTACAAACTTAAAATTGTGGTGGTAGATCCTATAAATTTGAAAACATTGACTAATGAATTATGATCCTGAATATCTCGAGTATCAAATATCATATACTATGAATCATAATTATTTTGTATTATTTTATGAGGTAATGACTTCACAAACAAAGGTATATGTTAGAAACTAAAACGATATATTAATAATTATTTAGTTTTATTTTGCAAGTTATACCTATTAAAATTTAAGTCAATTGTTGAAATATAAGAGGTTAATTGTTTTGTGTATAGTTTTTCTTCTTATATAACTACTAATCAATGAAGCATGAGTTATGGATGGTTTATCAAATATAGTCGTTAAACAATATTTAATATTATATATAAGTCTGTTAAAAAAACTTAAATTAATATATATATATATATTTATTTGATTTATCAAAATAAATAAATAAATAAATAAATAAATTTAGTGCTTGAAAAACAAACTATTGAGATTTTTTTTAAATAATGATAAATTGATATATTTGAAGTGAAATTAAAAATGAATTAACTTGCATTTATGGTTAAACTTTATAGGAATTTATTCTTTAGCATAAGCTTTTAAACATGAAATATTAACAAGACTAAAATAAATTATGAGTGAATCAAAATTAATTTTAATTTTTTTTTTGATTTGCATGTTTTTGTAAAACTCAAGATTTTTATCCCATATAACAAAAAAAGATCTTGTGATGCTATCAAGAGACGGCGAGATGACAGATATGGGACCCGTTAAAATGGCAATTCTTTGAATTTTCCAAATGTGATGTGAAAGCGAGAAATGTTTACACCAGTTATGGCCCTTTCATAAGGAGGAATAACATAACCAGCAGGACGGGAAAACAGACACAAGAGATAAGAAGGTAGAGTTAGGAGTGGGAGGAGATGGAGAGGCAGAAGCATTTCGTGCTAGTCCACGGAGCCTGTCATGGAGCATGGTGTTGGTATAAGGTGGCAACTTTGCTTAAATCAGCTGGTCACAAAGTTACAGCTCTAGACATGGCTGCTTCAGGGCTCCATCCAAAGCGGGTCGAGGAGCTCCGAGATATCTCAGACTATTTCGAGCCATTGATGGAGTTCATGACATCTTTGCCACCAGAAGAAAGGGTGATTCTAGTAGGTCATAGCATGGGTGGGCTCTGTAATTCTGTTGCAATGGAAAGGTTCCCTGAGAAAATTTCTTGTGCAGTTTTTGCAGCAGCTATCATGCCAGGTCCTGATCTCAGCTTCACAGCTGCAAGTGAAGAGGTATCGTTTTCACTTTCTCTCTCTTTCTCCACACACACACATACCCAGAAAAAATTAAAAGTTTCCAGAGAAGGAATTATTTTTTTTAAGGAGAAGAGAAGGAAAGGAGCATGATATTTATACTCTATGACTCCTCGACTTGTCTTAATTATATATAATATATATTGCTGTTATTTCTTGCACTGGCTTGTGTAATATCATGCAGGGTACATTGGATCTCCATAAGATGGTAGCTTTTTCTTTACTAGCCAGCAAATTAGACTGACTTGAATTGGATTCTAGCTGACTGTTTGGGAGGCTGAGAATGCCTATATCTCTTATTTCTTATTTTTATTTTGATTAACATGGTGTAGTTAAATTCTAAAAACTGGACTAATTTTACAGGTTCTGGTTCTGAAGTTAATAATTATATAACTAAATTAATGACTATATAATTCAGCAACAATCATATTAACAAAACATATTTCTAAAACTCACTGAATCTCTTACTTTGTTTAGACAAGTGATGGGCTTAGATCCCACATAAATTTGAGCATGATCGTTTGCACTATTAATTGCCAAACATCAGTGATGGAACATGGCCAGGCTCTAATTAAGGCTACTCCAATCCATGATCATGCATGTGAGTTATTCTCAAATGTGCCTTAATGGGTCAACGATGATACAGTGTCTAAAGGGTCCAACTCTATCTACCTTGGTTAATTATGGACGCTGAAGATTTTTCTTCTCGAGAATAGGAACACGGAGAAAAACTTGCTTTCCCTTGATAGCAACCTCTCTGTTAAAATCCCTTTACCTAAGATGAGCCAACATCGAGTAACCGTAAGCTCAATGGACCTGTTCTTACTGTCCCTCTCCTTGAAGTTGCATTTTGGTATACTCATTATAGCAATAAACCTGCATATTGTAAATAACTTCAGAACTTTATGAAGTGATTATATTAATCTTGTTTATTTTTTATGTTCTATCTCATATTGTTAAATTGAAGTTCAAGGATAGCTATGGAGTGGGAATTGCATCACTCTTAAGCTTTCTCTCTGTGTTAATCGGTGATATTGACTTTGGAAATGTATTATCAGTATGTCAGACAAATGAATTCCTTCATGGACTCACAATATATATTTGATAATGGCCCCAACAATCCTCCAACGTCCTTGCTGTTTGGGCCTGACTGCATGTCAATGCAGCTGTACCAGCTCTCCCCTACCGAGGTAAAGAGGATTTCTCTTCATGCATGATTTATAAGCACACTACGATTGTTTTTTTAAATCTGATTGAGTTTTCTTTTCTCCATCTAATTTTGCTCGCCCCATTTTCTTTTCTTTTGAAACTTGACCTGCAGGATCTTACGCTAGCAATGCTGTTACTGCGTCCTCACCCTTTGTTTAATCCCGAGGCAGCCCAAGAAAAAGTCTGGGTTACGAAGGAGAGGTACGGGTCGGTTCCTCGAGTTTATATCATTTGTGACCAAGATAACGTAATGAAGGAAAGTTTACAGAGATGGATGATTGAAAACAATCCACCTGATGAAGTAAAAGTTGTCTCTGGTTCTGATCACATGCTCATGTTTTCTAAACCTCAGGAGATGTGCTCCTGTCTCCTGGAGGTTGCCAAGAATTAGTTCTGATATTGTCATTTGCCACTTGCTTGTCGGAGTCTTCTACTGTTTGCAAATGATCAGAGGAATAAGTATTAGCCTATAAATAAAAGTCATGTAAAATATTTTTGTTCTTACAAACTTAAAATTGAGTCGGTAGATCCTATAAATTTGAAAACAATCACTAATGAATTATGATCCTGAATATCTCGAGTATCAAATATCATATCCGGAAATCATAATTATTAATAATTACTTAGTATTATTTTATGGAGTAATGACTTCACAAACAAAGGTATATGTTAAAAACTAAAAAGATATATTAATTAAAGATAAAATAGAATTGTTGAAATATAAGAGGTTAATTTTTTTGTGTATAGTTTTTCTTCTTATATAACTACTAGTCAACGAAGCATGAGTTATGGATGGTTTATCAAATATAATCCTTAAAAAATATTTAATATTATATATAACTATGTTAAAAAAAATTAAATTTTTATATATATATATATATATATATATATATATATATATATATAGGCTTAGAGAAGTTAGAAAATATTCTATTCGATGAGTTAAGATTACTAATGAAAGGATATGTCTCATTAAAAAAGAAAATGAAACCAATTTCCATTTATTAATATTTATTAAGAAAATCTTAAAATTATTTTTTTAAAACAAAATTATATTTTAGTTGAAAAGATATTTTTCGTGAAAAAGCTATATATAATGATATTAAATAAATTAAGATCATTATGCATGGAATGCTATGTTTTAATAAAAAGATAAATGAAACTAATTTAACAAGACTAAAATAAATTATGAGTGAATCAAAATTAATTTAAAAATATTCTTGATTGACATGTTTTTTTAAAACTCAAGATTTATCCCATATAGAAAAGAAATTAAATTTTCATTTTTCTTTATATAGTGGAAAAATAAAATTTTTAAATTAAATTTTAAAACACAAACTTTTAGATAAAAAGATAAAATAAGAAAGTTGACTTTTGTACATGCCTGATAGTTTGTTCAAAGTATAAACAGTTAATTAGTCTTCTTTTCCATCAATCTAGATAGATTTATTGAGCATAAAAAGGTCAAAAGTCAAAATTATTATGTTTAATTTTGTTTTTATAGGGATACCCCCATAAGAATTAATTTTGTTTTGTTTTTCCCATCTTTTTCTCTCATACTCTAGAGTTTAATTTTAGTTTTTGGAGAGAAATTTGTTGATGAATTTTGTTTTTTCTTAACACTTTCTGATGCAATAAGACAATTGTATGCCTATCAGAACATTTTGAGCATTTATCTTAACAAGATAAGCAAACAATGTCTGTGGTCCAAATTGAACTCATGCATTGCATACGTAATTTAATGCTATTAAATCAAACATACTTTCCGTCTAACATATTATTTGTGACTGTTTTTTAAATGTATTTTTGAAAATGAAATGGAAGGGATAATAAATGGAAGGATTAGCATTAACCTGCCCCATTTCTCACTCTCATCAAAGTCAGGATCAAAATCAAGAATAGAAATGTTCTTGAATTCCCTGTCTCCTTCAGTGAAACCAATCTTTTTTCCTCTGGAAATATGCAACAGACAGGATAGACTTCTCTTGTTCCCAAAACCTGCCACCCCATCACAGAAACTTCTTTCCCCAGGAGTGTCTCCAATTGCTTGCGCAAAACTGCCTGGTAATTTTAAAACACAGAGGCATTTTGTGTTGGTCCATGGAGCCTGCCATGGAGCATGGTGCTGGTATAAAGTATCAGCTCAGCTAAAATCTGCAGGGCATAATGTTACAGCTTTGGACATGGCTGCATCAGGGGTACATCCAAAGCAAGTTCATGAGCTCCATTCATTTGAGGACTATTTTGAGCCCTTGATGGAATTCATGGAGTCTTTGCCACCAGAAGAGAGGGTAGTTCTAGTGGGACACAGCATGAGTGGGATATGCATTTCTGTGGCTATGGAAAGGTTTCCAGAGAAAATCTCAGCTTCTGTTTTCGCTGCAGCTGTTATGCCTGGTCCTGACCTAAGCTTCAAAGCGATAGCAGAAAAGGTAGTGTTTTCTCTGCCCACCCTCAAAGAAATAGCAATTCAATATTATGTTCTTGCCTGATAGTCTAATTCTGTGGAAACCATTAATTAGGTGGTTTAATCATCAATCGATTTCAAATGCACCACTTGTATCATTTGGTTTAGTAATTCAGATGATATCAATGTTGATATAAGCTTCGTGGGCAGGCAGTTGGGCTTGCTAATGAATTTCTCCCACATAGGTAAATGATTAGCAGAAAACGTTGCTGGTGTGTTTTGTTCATGCTTGTGGTGAGCTGATTATTTATTAGATAACAGTAATAGATGGGAGCTCTAGCTGTTTAGTGTCTTTCCTTTAATGCTTACACTAGGGTAAAGGGAACTGGGGAATCTATTTCTACTTTGAAATTTCATAGTGGGAATTGTGATTTGGGATTTTGATGTGACTGAATTCATTGGAGATGATCTTGGAAGCCAGATAAGTAATGCTCAAGTGTGTTTCTCCAACTCTGCTTGAAGTTGAAGATGCTCAATAACAAGGTAGATCCTGAGAACATAGATAAGAACTGAAGCTTTTATTGCAGTATCCTGATCTTCAACAAAAGATGGGCTTGATTGTTTGAAGACTTTTTTAGTCCTGCCATTTGACAACTCGAGATCAGTAACATATATAGCTTAATAGTGTCGCCCCCATAAAACCTAATAAGAAAATAATTACTAAATATTTTCTTTTCAAAACAATCTAGTTTTTTAAGAGATTTACAGCTTCTTACCTGAACTAAAAGTCCAAACTTAATAAATTAAAGTTTTGATGCTTCATTGTTGTTGTTGACAAACATTGCTGCACTCCATTGACCTCTGTTGTACTTGTGATATACAATTAGCTGACTCAAATAACAAGTAATCCAAGAATCAATTCTTAAAATGATCCTAATCTTTACAAATCATTATTGTAAATGGTTTGTGCCAAACTATACTTTTTCTTTTATCATTTTGATTGTCTGCATTCTCTTTCTCCTACATAAATTGGGATAAAAACAATAAACTTTTGCTCCGATCAGGCTAAAAAACTACTACCCCTTGTTTTCAATGTGTCAACACTACATGCTTCCTTTTGATAATGAGTGTATATGTATTACAACATGATTCCACGATTAACTTGTTGTCTTGCTATAGCCAGTTCAGTTTATAGGCAGGCTCTTTTGGAAGACAAAAGTAGCACCATAATCACCTTGCAAAACCTCTTTTATATCATCTAAAAATAGGTTTACCCACCTCCTCATCAAGTACTTCTACCAACATATTTTGACGTAGATGACTCTCTTGCTAATGGCACTCAAAAACTCAATGCCCTAGCTTACCATATTTGAGACATCAAAATTTAAAACCAGAACCTTGACTTGTGGTTTGTTCACTGGTTCACCCCCCTATTATTACAGTTGGATCGAAAGCCATCTCTGTTAGTTGCCTTAGCAAACTTACGTTTCTCTATAATCAAAACTCTTTGATAGATTTCTGAAACTTTCCACCAAGACCATACACACATTACTTCCTAGATGGATTACCGTAATCCACTTAGGTATGCCCTGTCTTTTTCGAGTCATTTTTTTATTGCTCTCACCTGGCAGGACCTCGCCCCTTTTAATTGTGGTGATTAGCATCACCCTTATCTTCTCTAGGGGTTATCATTTTTTATTGCTCTCATCTAGCAGGAGTTTAAGCAGCACGATCTAATGTCAAGTTACCTGTTGATTATGGTTATCGGGCACTTATAGAATTCTGAATAGAGATTTACTTGAGAAGAGGATTCTTACCTTTCGAGTTTTTTTCTTTGCTTTGTATTTCAGTATTGAGTTATTAGCATTTGTCCATGGTGAATGAACTAACTAATGATCCTTACTTTGCAAAAACATTCAGTCTTCTCAAAGATCAGTGCCCTACATGGATACACAATTTGTGTTTGGTAATGGCCCTGACAACCCTCCCACTGCCTTAGTCCTTGGTCCCAACTACATGGCCTCCAGGTTCTACCGCCTTTCCCCACCTGAGGTAAGACCTCCCTTTTCACTTGTCAGGAAAAATAGTGCACGTAAACCTGATTAGGATAATTATCATTTCTAATCATTATATATTCATCCAGGATTTGACGCTAGCTACGTTTTTGGTTAGACCTTTCCCTATCTACAGCAGTTTAGAAACTGAAAAGGCTGTAGTTGTCACCAAGGAGAAATATGGATCTGTTCGTCGAATTTACGTAGTATGTGACGAAGAAAACGATCCTAAGCAAACATGGATGATTGAAAACAATCCCGTGGACGAAGTGATGGTCATCTCTGATTCTGATCACATGGCCATGTTTTCTAAACCACAAGAGCTCTGCTCTTGTCTCCTGGACATTGGCGATAGATACTTGTAAATATTTGCTGTGAACTTATTGCAGATGGGAAGTAATGCACAGCAGAGGAGAGAAGAAATAGGTAGGAACATACATTGGATTTTATTTAGAATTACTTAGAAACATCTTCTATGTTGCTTAAAGTGCATTGTAACTTCTTCTAGTTTATAGCAGTACCGGTCACCAGCATACTTATAACATCAGACATTATTTTTGGGTTTTCGAGACTTGTTCTGATGAAATAAATGCCATTCTAGCTCTGCAGAACTTCCATTGACAAGCGGACATATTATGCAAGGAAGCAACTCTGTTTGATAATCATAATAAAGGGAAGTAATTGTGGAGCTAGCAGGACTAGTCCGAGAATAGATCCCTTACAATTCACATAAGGAAAGGGAAAGACTTTCGAATTCCTGTGAATAATGATGACAAAAGTCTAACCAGTGCTCAGAAAAATTAATGAGGTAAAGTACTGGAAATAAATAAGCATAAACAGAAACTGATTTGATTAATATTAAAACCCATATGGTGATCAAGTATCTACACGTATTTCTCCTTTTTCTTTCCTTAATAGCGAGAAAATTCAATTCCTCTAACATTTTCAAAGACAAATCCTAAGTCCTCTTTCCCTAATGCTTTTTTTATTTTATTGTACCATTGTCAGAATGCCAAGACTTCCTCGCCGCTTAAACTTCAGTAAAAGGAGTCGTTGCTACGAATGGGGGGTGAAAAGTTTGAGGTTTTTTTCCATGGATGACAACAATAGAGTGTGTAAGCAGAGAACATATAATATTATTGAGGTAGAGTACGAGAACAAGTTGAGCCAGACTAGATATTGATCTCGTTTACTATTCTTAATTGGAAAAGAATACACGAAATAAATAAATAAAAACAATTAATTTGGATACGGTGCGCTTGCAATTCAAAGAATGCTAAGAGCTTACCTAAAAATCACATCAACACCTATCTCTTCTTTATTTTATTTCAATAGCCATCCTATTATATATATAAGCAGACTAGAACAACAATCTACGCATGCTTGCGAGCGAACTCCAGAATACATTGACTGAGTTCTTGAGGCTTAGAAAGAATTGCCATGTGATCTGCGGGAATCTCCAGCACTTCCTTAACGTCATTGTGCTCAATCATGAATCGCTGCAGCGACGGAATCACCAGTAAATCCTGAGTACAAACAACATAATCTCGCACAACCGATCCAAATCTCTCATTCGTGAACTTGTTTGCCTTGGACAGACTTTCAAGAAACAACGATCCTGATCTCTTTAAAAGTGTTTGGAGACTGAGATCCTGCAAACCAGAAAAATATCATAACTATACTAGCTATTACAATCGAATAGATCAGGATTGAAAATTAATCTGTAATCAGATTTATGAGCCGTACCTCAGGAGGGGTAAGGTTAAAAGCAGTGGACTTCATGAATGTTTCATATCCCGCGGTTGAGGACACTACACTTTGCCACCCTTCTGCAACGGCTGAGCTATTTTCAATAAACTAGCAGAAAGACCGAAATGTAAAAGGGTTAATATAAAGTTAGAGATGATCGGTAATGTTAGATAATAATATAAATCAGGACTCACCTAAAGTTTTTAGGTGAGATGGTTCTTTAACATGGTATCAGAGTTTTATTGACCTAAGGATCACGAGTTCGAATCTCACCACCCCGCAGAAGGTAGGATGAGCCCGTGCAAGTTTCAAGCCCAAAAGACTTTCACTTGAGAATATGTGTTAGATAATAATATAAATCATATTATAAGACCTCACCAAATAGCTTAACCTTTTAGGTGAGATGGTTCCTTAACAGGTGATGCCTTTACATTTGCATGAATGCTATGAATTTTCATTCTTGATCAATTAAGCGAAAGGATTTGGTCGTCATATTTCTGCTAAATGGGTTGTGTTGTTGGACCTTAAAATAACCTAAACAGAACATATCCAGGCACTTTTGCTCATCATCTAAATTAAATGAAAAATAAAATAAATTGCACGCGGTACCTTCTCTAACATATACGATGGCTGGTGCACGGTATCAGGCAAGAATGCAGTAACAAAAACAGCTAGAGAAATCTTCTCTGGGAACTTCTCCATAGCAAAAGCCAGGTTTAAGCCACCTAAACTATGACCCACCAATACAACCTTTTCATTTTCAGCTAAGCCGGCCATGAACTCAATCAAGGGCTCATTATACTGATCAAAAGTAAGAACTTCTTCCATTGTTTTTGTGTTCACCCCTGATGCACTCATGTCAAGGGCTGTGACAGAGTGGCCAGCTGCCTCCAGCATTGTCTTCACCTTGTACCATGCCCAAGCCCCTGAAGCTGAGCCATGGATTAAGACAAAATGCGTTGTTTGATTGTTGCTATCTCCCATTTTTTTGGTCGATTGATAGTACTATAAAAAAAAGGAAAGGCTTTTGGTTTGGCTTGATAGCACGTAATATCTTGGTAATGGCTTGAGAATGCTTAATAATGGCGTTTCATGGTTGTATATATAGGGAGAGAACACCAAAGTTGGAAGTTGGAAATGTCAAATGACATGTTTTTCATTATTCAAGCCATGAACAAGCATTTGGGAGATTATGCATTAGATTTGGGTGTTGATTTCAGGTAGTCGTTTCGAAATTGAACTATGGAAAAGATATATATTGATGATGATGGAAAGCAGCCTCGTTTGAATTAGTCTAGATATAAATGAACAGGACCATAGTTCCTCGCACACAGAATGTAAATTCTAACGAAGTAAATCTGATTTATTTGGCAATTTGTGTTAATTTCAGAACACAGTATTTCTTAGCACCTTCCCAAATAAATAGATTGGATGCTGATAAGTTGGAGATGTACAAGGTGCCGCTGGCATGACTAGTCATTCATTTTAATTTTCATGATTTGTAGTCTTCGTATTGACTTTTATACTTTCATGATGAGTTCTCCAATTTTAAAGTTTCTAATTTATTCCCCCTCTTCATTTTCTATTACCTAGTCTTTTATTTCCAAATGCGAAAAAGAGCACCCAACAACATATCCGTGTGTAATAAATCAAATTCCTCTTACA
Source organism: Salix arbutifolia (assembly GCA_025169955.1). NCBI lineage: Eukaryota > Viridiplantae > Streptophyta > Magnoliopsida > Malpighiales > Salicaceae > Salix > Salix arbutifolia. The sequence continues at coordinate 2,809,971 of CM045908.1, forward strand.
TCATCTAGTGAAATTCACTCTTGTTTTTTCGAGAAAATAATAATAAATACCACCTTCCCAGCCAAATAAATAGATTGGATGATGAAAAGTTGGGGATGTCCGAGTACTAATAACAGGATATGATCACCGCATAATTTTATATTGACACGCATGTACCTTGACCGAAAAAAAGGAGTTTGACCGAACGCCATCAAGATGTAAATTGTTCTTTTCCTTTTTCTTCCCCAGACGCTAATGTATTCAAAAAGAAAATAAATAAGCAAAAAACCTGTTGAATACACCGATCCATGCATGATATATCTAACGCAAACCATATTATTAGTGTCTTGTATTTCTCCCTTCCTGTCCGTTCAAGCATGATCTTTATGCAAACCAGCAATCCGCTCAATTCTAAACATATGAAAAGAGTATAGTTTACTAGAAACCATAATCTAATATTAAAAGAAAGCCATCCCTATTGATATTGATCTTGCGTTGAAATGTACCATAACCACACTACTAATTAACTTCGCCAACCTGATTGAACGATCCATTTAATATCCATTTTTTTATAAATTTAAAACCGAAAATTAATGAAATCATCCATGTACTTGAAAAGAGAAGGAAAATAAAAGGACTGCATGTATTGAATGTTGTATGTTGAGTCTTTCACCAAATAAACTTGATTTTCTATTTTCAATTTGTGAGATGGTTTCGAAACAAGAAATACTTTGGAACGGGAAAAAAAAGAGAATATTGACCAGGTTTGCAAAATCCTCAACATAAACAATATTGACACTCCTTAATCATCCTTGAATAGTTGAGTACTTATGGGCAATGAAGTGAACCACAGAGCAAAACAAACAATATATTCAGATCAATCAGAGGGAAAAGAAATATAATCAAATGATGATTCAGTGAAATTCATCAAATTTATGGCAATGAAAAATACATTTTGATGATAAATAGAAGAATCAACATTCATATCAACTAAAGGAAATGTTGCTCAAAGACATCCTGCCATAACCCAATTTTGGGTTATTCCTCAAATCTATCCAAAAATAACAAAAATAAAATAAAAGGGGTTGGTGTTGGCAGAAAAATCTAGGTGGAAATTTTGGAAGTTTTCGAGAGATCAATCGTACCTCTTTTGTGCCTAGAAATGAAGGAAAATGCAGATTCATGGCTAAAGTAATTTATTATCAGATAAATTTGCGTAAAAATTAAGTCAAAAGATATAATTATATTTTTATGGGCCAATTTGATTTAATCGTTGGCCAATTTAAAAGTGTACTTATGTTTGAGAATTAATTTAGGGTCCAATTGAAGGATTTAATTAAGTGCAAGGACTTAATTATACTTTAAATTGGTCAAATTAATTTTATTAAGGGCTTAATCGATGAAAAATCAAGTTCTTGAGCTTAATTCGGGTTCAATTGAGAAGATTGGAATTTTCGGAGATCGAATTAAATTTTTTCAACCCAATTATGCGAAGTTAGGGGCCAGTTTGAATAAATTGAGAGTCTAATGGTCAATTGAGGGTTAAATCGCACAAATCAGAAACCAAGAACCAAAATAAATATGGCGCGCAAAGCTAAGGTTGCTGTTAAAATTCTAACGGGGATGCAACTACACAAAATTAAAAGTTCAAAACCAATTAGTGGTGCAATTAGAGCAATTGCAAATTGAGGGACCAAATCGTATTTTGAACTTTCCAAATCATTGAAAACCTGCAGGCGTGTCTGTACTTTTCAGTCACCTTAACAGTGCAAGGCACGCTACTGCAGTTTCAGGCAGCGGAAACCCAATGGGCAGCCGAAGGGTTGCCTCCTTTTGCCTATAAATTGCATGCATGCACATACTGGACGAGGAGGAAAAATTGGCAGAAAAAAAAAAACAATGAGGAAGAAGAAGAAACAACCTGTGACAGTTTATATTTCTCCTCGGCACCAGCATAACCACCAGCTACAACCACCGTCACCTTCCTCAGCGCCAACAGAAGCAATGTCAGCTCTCTCTCCCTCCTTCACAGTGTCATCTCTCTCTCTCCCATTGACAGATCCCAACTCTCTCTCTTTCCATTCTCCCCGGCGTCTCTCTCTCTTCACCAGCAGCACCCTCGTCCGGAGAGCACCAGCAGCCTTCCCTTCGGCACCAGCGTCTCTCTCTCTTCTTCAGCAGCACCTGCAACAGCTAAGGCCTTCTTCTCCGAGCAGTAGTAACAACACTAGCAGCGGCAGCACAAAACCAGCCCCTTCTGACACCTCTACCCGGTATTAGTTACAGGTACGTTGTTCATCACCCTCAAAAAACCCCCATTTTACTGTTCACTAACTTCTTTGTGCACGGGGGAGTGGATTAATTCACTTCTCCGTCCCACTGTTCTGCATGCATGCATAACAGTGGGTTGGCTGGGCCGGGGACAAGGCCCAACTTGGCCATTAAAATGGGTGGGCCATTTGGCCCACCCGGGGCTGGCAGTCCAACCCCAAATGATGGGCCTCTCAGCCCATCAGTGCTGGGCAGCGAGCCTACCAAAAAAATAATAATAAAAAAATACAAAATTTACATAAAAAATATCTTTTTAAAAAAAACAAAAAATATATTATTTTCGTGCATATGGCCAATACACTAACATTCCTTTCCAAAAAAAATAAATATTCAGAGTTTAAAGAAAAATGTTTTAGCATGGATTTCGCAAGCACAAAAAACTTTGTTTTCTCATATTTTTTGGATTTTACAACATGTTTGTAAAATCCAAAGAGTATTGGCCAATATTCCAAAAATATCAAAATCTTATTTTTAGGGATTCATATTATTCACTGTTAATATTTGGATAAAGAAATCTTAAAGGGGTTAATATCCAAAACATTAGCGGGGATAATTCGCTATTATTCACTGCTAATATTTGGGTAAAGAAACCTTAAAGTGGTAAATATCCAAAATATCTTTACAGGAATAATACATCATTGTCATTTAACCAATATATTTTTAAAAGAAGCTTTAATCATGATTGGGGACATTTTAATTTTTTATGCCACGGTTTACGAGCTGTAAAAGTATGAAATATTAAGGCAAAAATAGGCTTTTAAAGTGCTTTGATTTTCCTTATATTTCCATAAATTTGTGTCCCTTTCCTTGCGAACTCATCCTAGGAAAAATGATTAGATAACACCAATACCATAGCGATCATAAGGCAAACCAAAACACCAAGCAGCTTACCTTAGGTAGGGCGTATTAGGGGTGCTAAAACTTCCCTTTACGCAACCAATCCCTTGTCTTAGAATATCTGAAAGACCAATTTAGGTTTTCTAGTAACCACAATACTAGGTGGCGACTCCATTTTTCACAAAATAAAGATAAAACCTCGACATGAATTCCCCACTCACGGGGAGGGTCGCCGCGCTCTCGCGGAAGGTGCGACAAGATGGCGACTCCGTTGGGGACCCTTGGAATAAGCTTGGTAATTTGTTTGTTTATGCTATGTTGAATTCTTTTTCCTAGTTGCTATGAATGATTTATCTTGTTCAAAAGCTTTAGCATGCAACTTTACATCCTGTCATACATGGTATATCGAATATGGGTAAATTTTTTTTATGTCCTGTCATGCATCACCTTGTTTTTTTTTTGGGGCACACATATTAAACTTTAAGTTAAGTGGGGGACTATCAGCATACCTTATGACTTGAGTCAAGGTTTAAGTTTGTGTAAACCCCAATTCTTTGTTGAGTGCTTAGACTTGTAGTGATTCATATACGTGTCATCCCGCTATCTACTAAGCCCCATATCGCCTTTACGAGGGTGATCACTGGGACAATAAGAGACCCTTTTTAGAGACCCGATAGTAAACCTACCCTATGTCTCACATAAATAAACTAGAACATATCGTTAGAGTGTATGCTCCATAATATCTTTTTGTATAAGAAAAGCCTAAAAAGCATCTTGACTTGCAGGTCTTGTGAACGAAATGGCCACCACTGCTAAATTTTCTATCATGGAATATGGGAAAAATTATGAATTGTCACAATTGACTGAAAGAGATTGCCTTAAAAGCGATGTGAAGAGGCTATCACCAATCAAGAATCTGAATTGCATTATGAATGAGGTGAACAAGTTAACGACTCATTTCCAAAATGTGGATAAGGATGCATTTTTTTAGAAAATACAGACGTCTAGTAGAGATTATGAAGGTAGAAGTTTTAAGCCCAGCGATGCGAGCTCTAGTTCACTTTTGGGATCCAGATTACCAGTGTTTTTCTTTTGAGACCATAGACCTATGTCCTACTATGAAGGAATATGGGATGTTGACTGAGTTTCCAAATGATCTGTACATGATTTATTTTCTTTTGAGATCTAACAAAATCATCCCCGAACTGTTGAAGCTGCTTAGAATCCCCAACTTGGAAAGGTTTTTAGAGAAGAATGCTACTAGTTTGAAATGGAAGATGCTAGAAATTGAACTAGAAAAGAAGTCTGGATCAGAAAAAGAGAGATTGGTTGCTTGAGGCATATTTGACCTTGTGTTATGCCCGAGTCAAATGGGTGTACTAAGCTTGGATGCTGCTGCTGCTGCTTATGTAGAATATGAGAATACACAAATTAATCCAGTGGTCTCTATTTTGGCTGAAACCATTATAACAATTAACCATTGTAGAAGGAGTGGAAAAGGAGCAATGAGATGTTGCACGCAGTTGCTGTATATTTGGATGGTTAGCCACATTGAAACAAAAAAGTCTGTTTTTAATAATTTTTGGTGGTTCAATCAAAAACCATTGAGGATAGTGGAAGAAGAAAAATGGGGAGATCTAGACAACCAAGGTTGGGTAGAGAAGCTAAAAGTTTTACCTAGTTGTGGTGTCAAATGGAGAGCCCCTTGGGTCACGGCAGTGAATGTCCTCTTCATACAAATTTCTTCATCTTTCTTCATCTTCATTTTCTTCAACAAATTTCTGCTCCTCTTCGTACAGAAATTTGTTATCTCACCTTTAAAGCTTCTGAAAGGTGTTCTTTTATAAATTCCTCATTCAATTCAACAAATATGAGTTTGATTTGAAACTTTACTGCTCAATTGTATAGAAATGGTTACTATAGCACAACTTCAGATTTTACAATCCCCTATTATAGCTCTTATTTCAACAATTTCTACATGAGTGAATGTGAAATTGGATGATTCAAACTACTTGAATTCATTTTCAAATGCAATTACTGCTGGAGAGCAATGGAATTTTTGGGTTTGTTAATGGCTTTGATTCCTGTCCTCTCTCCCCTTTCACTGGTGAATGTGGTACAAATATCTCTCACTCTTCTGCTATTATAGAATGTGATGAAGTGTTAGTATGGAAAATGCATGATAGGGCAATTATTCAACTTATTACTGCAACACTGTCACCTGTTGCTATGTCATGTGCAATTGGAAGTAGTAGTTCTAAAGATTTGTGGTTTCGCCTGAAAGAACAATTTTCAATTGTATCTAAAACTAGCATATTCCAAATGAAATCGAATTTGTAGAATATTCGAAAAGAAATAGACACCATTAGTCAGTATCTTCTAAAAATAAAAGAGGTTAGGGATTATTTGTTTGTAGTTGGTGTGTATTTTGATGATGAAGATATTGTTATTCTTGTTTTGAATGGACTGTCATCTGACAATACATTTAGATGTGTTGTTAGGGGAAGAGAAAGTGTTATTAGCTTGAAAGACTTTCGAGCTCAATTACTAGTAGAAGAGAAAATTATTGAAAATCATATATCTGACACACCTTCATTCCTGTCTACAATGCACATAAACTATAGACCATTTGCATCCTCAAATTCCTTTTCTCAATCCCGAGAAACACATGGACATAATAGTTTTACACCCTATGGTCATGGGGGCTACAAAACTTTTCAATAAGAGTAGGGGTAGAGGTAGATTCAATCCCAGAACCTTTCCTCCTAAATCACATACTTATGCCAAGCCAACTACTATGCAAACTACACATTCAGGAGTTCTTGGTTCATATTCCTCCTCTTCTGCTTCAAATGTTCAACTTTGTTAGTTATGCAATAATGAAAGGCATACTGCCCCTTATTGTGGTCTAAAAACACAAGAGAGATTTCGGTGCACTATATTTAGGTCCTACACCTAATTAAGCTTCATGAAAATGGGTACCAAGTGTCTGCACCATCAAAGTGACCCCTGCAAAAGCTTTTGAAAATGAGAGTGAGCAGGTGTTGGAAGATGAAGTCTGCTTTCATGATTGCTTTTTGTTCTGGTCATGTCTGCACATTACGTTCCCATTTAGACTTGTCGGCAATTTTGCTCGTAATGTCACAAGACCTTTTGTTAAACAAGCTTTTCTTTTCAATAAGATCGTGTATTTCCTTGTTTTTATAACGTGCTCATGTTTTTTTGTTTAAATTACACAAGCACACCATATACCTAAATTATGCATAATCCCATGATCCCATAGCAATTTTTGGCAAATCAAAGTCTAGTACAAAAGAGATGATAAATTGATGTTTGTTTAAGAAATGTGTAATGGGAATTCAAAAGATTTCATTGAAAGGTGATCTCATACCCAAAACCCACAGGTTTCATTGAAACCTAATTTTTGATAAATTAGGTTTTCTAGTGACCTTAATACTAGGTGGCGACTCCTAGAAATTATAGTCATAATTTTACAACTATAAAACACCCCTTTTTTACCGCGCCCTGTCTCACCCTTCAGGGATGGCGGGGCGCGAAGCGTGAAAAAAATGTCATCGCGACAATGGTTTCTTTTAAAAAACAATTGTTTGTGTATTTTTGAATGTTCTTTAAGGGAAGTCATTATTAGTGAAGTCCATGGTGGTGGACTTGGTGGACACTTTGGAAGAGATAAAACTCTTGCTCTTCATGCCCTGCCATCCCTTGAATTTGGGTGAGAACGGCGCGCGGTGGAAATGAGGTGTTTTATAGTCATAAAAATTATGACTATAATTATCAGGAATCGCCACCTAGTATTAACGTCACTAGGAACCTATTGGTCTGCGAGAGTCTGGATAAGAGAACTTGTTGTGCAACAGAAAGAAGCATCACCCCCAGTGCACTCTACCTAAGGTAAGCTGCATTGTTGTTTGATTGTTTTTCTAAGTTAAAAATTTTACACTACATTTTTTTAACATCATTTTTTGTCTGTGGGTGTACTTTACAATGTAATTTTACACCGTAGTTAAAACTTTTTTTTATCTGCAAGTGTACTTTATAATGTAAATATACACCACAAAAGCTAAAACAAAATAATTGTCAAATTATTTTTGACATTTTGGCCAAATTCCAACAGATAATCGTAAACTGGTTACGATATCCAATTTTCATTTTAAAATATGAGAAAGATGCAACATAATTTTTTACAAAAAATATACATGGAAAATTTTTGGAATTCGGCTGTATGCACGAAAACAAAAAAAATTATATTTTCTGAAAATTTTGATATATTTTTGCCTTTTTGACTTATTTTTTACGCAAATTTATCTGATAATAAATTACTTTAGCCATGAATCTGCATTTTCCTTCATTTCTAGGCACAAAAGAGGTACGATTGATCTCTCGAAAACTTCCAAAATTTCCACCTAGATTTTTCTGCCAACACCAACCCCTTTTATTTTATTTTTGTTATTTTTGGATAGATTTGAGGAATAACCCAAAATTGGGTTATGGCAGGATGTCTTTGAGCAACATTTCCTTTAGTTGATATGAATGTTGATTCTTCTATTTATCATCAAAATGTATTTTTCATTGCCATACATTTGATGAATTTCACTGAATCATCATTTGATTATATTTCTTTTCCCTCTGATTGATCTGAATATATTGTTTGTTTTGCTCTGTGGTTCACTTCATTGCCCATAAGTACTCAACTATTCAAGGATGATTAAGGAGTGTCAATATTGTTTATGTTGAGGATTTTGCAAACCTGGCCAATATTCTCTCTTTTTTCCCGTTTCAAAGTATTTCTTGTTTCGAAACCATCTCACAAATTGAAAATAGAAAATCAAGTTTATTTGGTGAAAGACTCAACATACAACATTCAATACATGCAGTCCTTTTATTTTCCTTCTCTTTTCAAGTACATGGATGATTTCATTAATTTTCGGTTTTAAATTTATAAAAAAATGGATATTAAATGGATCGTTCAATCAGGTTGGCGAAGTTAATTAGTAGTGTGGTTATGGTACATTTCAACGCAAGATCAATATCAATAGGGATGGCTTTCTTTTAATATTAGATTATGGTTTCTAGTAAACTATACTCTTTTCATATGTTTAGAATTGAGCGGATTGCTGGTTTGCATAAAGATCATGCTTGAACGGACAGGAAGGGAGAAATACAAGACACTAATAATATGGTTTGCGTTAGATATATCATGCATGGATCGGTGTATTCAACAGGTTTTTTGCTTATTTATTTTCTTTTTGAATACATTAGCGTCTGGGGAAGAAAAAGGAAAATAGTAGAAAAGGAAAAGAACAATTTACATCTTGATGGCGTTCGGTCAAACTCCTTTTTTTCTGTCAAGGTACATGCGTGTCAATATAAAACTATGCGGTGATCATATCCTGTTATTAGTACTCGGACATCCCCAACTTTTCATCATCCAATCTATTTATTTGGCTGGGAAGGTGGTATTTATTATTATTTTCTCGAAAAAACAAGAGTGAATTTCACTAGATGATGTAAGAGGAATTGGATTTATTACACACGGATATGTTGTTGGGTGCTCTTTTTCGCATTTGGAAATAAACGACTAGGTAATAGAAAATAAAGAGTGGGAATAAATTAGAAACTTTAAAATTGGAGTACTCATCATGAAAATATAAAAGTCAAAACGAAGACTACAAAATCATTAAAATTGAAATGAATGACTAGTCATGCCAGCGGCACCTCGGACATCTCCAACTTATCAGCATCCAATCTATTTATTTGGGAAGGTGCTAAGAAATACTGTGTTCTGAAATTAACACAAATTGCCAAATAAATCAGATTTACTTTGTTAGAATTTACAATCTGTGTGCGAGGAAGCTATGGCGTCGTCATCTATATCTAGAGTAATTCAAACGAGGCTGCTTTCCATCATCATCAATATATATCTTTTCCTTAGTTCAATTTCGAAACGACTACCTGAAATCAACACCCAAATCTAATGCATAATCTCCCAAATGCTTGTTAATGGCTTCAATAATGAAAAACATGTCATTTGACATTTCCAACTTCCAACTTTGGTGTTCTCTCCCTATATATACAACCATGAAACGCCATTATTAAGCATTCTCAAGCCATTACCAAGATATTACGTGCTATCAAGCCAAACCAGAAGCCTTTCCATTTTTTTTATAGTACTATCGATCAACCGGAAAAAAATGGGAGATAGCAACAATCAAACAACGCATTTTGTCTTAATCCATGGCTCAGCTTCAGGAGCTTGGGCATGGTACAAGGTGAAGACAATGCTGGAGGCAGCTGGCCACTCTGTCACAGCCCTTGACATGAGTGCATCAGGGGTGAACACAAAAACAATGGAAGAAGTTCTTACTTTTGATCAGTATAATGAGCCCTTGATTGAGTTCATGGCCGGCTTAGCTGAAAATGAAAAGGTTGTATTGGTGGGTCATAGTTTAGGTGGCTTAAACCTGGCTTTTGCTATGGAGAAGTTCCCAGAGAAGATTTCTCTAGCTGTTTTTGTTACTGCATTCTTGCCTGATACCGTGCACCAGCCATCGTATATGTTAGAGAAGGTACCGCATGCAATTTATTTTATTTTTCATTTGATTGAATTGATTGATTTTAATTTAGATGATGAGCAAAAGTGCCTGGATATGTTCTGTTTAGGTTATTTTAAGGTCCAACAACACAACCCATTTAGCAGAAATATGACGACCAAATCCTTTCGCTTAATTGATCAAGAATGAAAATTCATAGCATTCATGCAAATGTAAAGGCATTACCTGTTAGGAATTATCTCATCTAAAAGTTTAAGTTGTTTGGTGAGGTCCTATAATATGTTTTATATTACTATCTAACACACCCTCAAGTGAAAGTTTTTTGGACTTGAAACTTGCACATCCTATCTTGCACGGGGTGGTGAGATTCGAACTCCTGATTTTTAGATCAATAAGATTTTGATACCATGTTAAGGAACTATCTCACCTAAAAACTTTAGGTGAGGTCCTGATTTATATTATTATCTATCATTACCAATCATCTCTAACTTTATATTAACCCTTTTACATTTCGGTCTTTCTGCTAGTTTATTGAAAATAGCTCAGCCGTTGCAGAAGGGTGGCAAAGTGTAGTGTCCTCAACCGCGGGATATGAAACATTCATGAAGTCCACTGCTTTTAACCTTACCCCTCCTGAGGTACGGCTCATAAATCTGATTACAAATTAATTTTCAATCCTGATCAACTGATCTATTTGATGGTAGAAACTGGTATAGTTATGATATTTTTCTGGTTTGCAGGATCTCAGCCTCCAAACACTTTTAAAGAGATCAGGATCGTTGTTTCTTGAAAGTCTGTCCAAGGCAAACAAGTTCACGAATGAGAGATTTGGATCGGTTGTGCGAGATTATGTTGTTTGTACTCAGGATTTACTGGTGATTCCGTCGCTGCAGCGATTCATGATTGAGCACAATGACGTTAAGGAAGTGCTGGAGATTCCCGCAGATCACATGGCAATTCTTTCTAAGCCTCAAGAACTCTGTCAATGTATTCTGGAGTTCGCTCGCAAGCATGCGTAGATTGCTGTTCTAGTCTGCTTATATATATAATAGGATGGCTATATATTGAAATAAAATAAAGAAGAGATAGGTGTTGACGTGAGTTTTAGGTTTGCTCTTAGCATTCTTTGAATTGCAAGCGCACCGTATCCAAATTATTTGTTTTTTATTTATTTAGTGTATTCTTTTCCAATTAAGAATAGTAAACGAGATCAATTTCTAGTCTGGCTTAACTTGTTCTCCTACTCAGTTAACCTCAATAATATTATATGTTCTCTGCTTAAACACTAATATTGTCACCATACATGCGCAAAAAACTTATGCTAATATCAACCTCGATATTTCCTTAACAATATGAGAAATTAAGTTCCTATTGAGACTGCTAGAGAATAATATAAATCATATTCCAGAGTCTCATCTAACAGCTTAAGTTTTTAGGTGAGATGGTTCTTTAACATGATATCAGAGCCTTGTTGATCCAGCAGTCACGAGTTTGAATCCCACCACCTCCATTCTATTTGATAAAAATTAAGCACAAGGTAACGTGGGTCTGTGCAAGTTTCAAGCCCAAAGAGCTTTAACTTGAGGGGATGTGTTAGAGAATAATATAAATCATATTCTGAAGTCTCATCATCCATACGCAAAAAACTTCAAACTTTTCATTCCCCATTCGAGCATCGACTCCTTTTACTGAAGTTCAAGCGGCGAGGAAGTCTTGCATTCTGGCAATGGTACAATAAAAAAAAAAAAGCATTAGGGAAAGAGGACTTCAAGGTTCCTGTTGCGCCTCAGTTTATGCTAATATCAACTTTGATATTTCCTTAACAATATATGAAATTAAGAATTACTACTACTGCTGATGATCTATATTAAAAATATGGAACTTGGATTGTCACAATCCCTTTGAAGAGTGAAGAAGATTTGGATTAGTACGAGTTCTTTCTAAATAAACCCTTCTGCGATCCTCAGGATTCAAGCCCATCTATCTAGGCTTCTCCTACTAGTCTTTCTATTTATTTTGGGCTCTCTACGTAAAGCTATTTTGGGAATCTAATTTTCTAAAATAGTTTTAGATTATGATTCTCCACTCATCACATCTTTTGAGAATAATAGATTTCCACGTTGCAATCTTCATCCCTTACGATTCTTTTTTACTTTAGTTAGGACTAATAATGTAGGGCTTGTTAAGATAATGAGGTTATTATGTTTTACTATTTATTAAAGGTAAAACAATCTTTTTTATTTAACCTATATATAGTCTCATTGTATTTACATTAATTAATTAATTAAGGATTGATGTTATTCATCAATGAAACCCTAGCCTCCTCTCTTGTTTTTTTTTTATTTTCTCTTTAGTTTGTTTTGATTGTTTGACATGATATCACAACACAACTTAATTTCAAGCACAACTTTAGATGCAACTCTAACATTGTTTTTAGTGTGATCTTATAATTTGTTAGGTTTCAGCAATCTAGTATTTCATCTTCCCTTTAAGTTTTTCTTTGTGTGCATTTTGTTTTTTCTTGTTTTGTTCATTATGGTTGTCGAAAGAGATGACTCATTTTAGTATGTGAGTGTGAGGTTGGATGGAAATAATTATTTATGTTAGAGTTATATGATGAGAAATTTCCATATGGGTAAAAAGATATGAGAATATGTTAGTGAAACTTTGTAAAACCTAATAATATTGATAAGGGTTATATTGCTTTGATAGATTCGTGGGAAGCAAACAAAACAAAAATTATTACTTGGATTAACAATTTTGTTGAGCATTCCATAGGTACAAACTGTCAAAATATGAGACAACAAAGGAAGTTTTATATCATTTGCAAAGGTTATTCACTCAATTGAATTTTGTAAATCAATATCAATTGGAGAATGATATACGAGCTCTTAACATGACAAATCTTTGAGATCAATTGGCTCTTACAGAATCAATAGAATTAAAGGCATGAAGTGATTACATTGATCGTAGAGAGCAGCAAGGATTGATACATTTTTTAATGGCACTTTACAGTGAATTTCAAGGATTTAGAGGTTTAATTTTGCATTCTTCTCCATCTCCCTCTATTGATTCAGCTGTTAGCGAGGTATTGGTTAAAGAAATATGTCTTTATTCTTCTTCTAAAATGAAAATTCTCTTTAATCCTTATGTGCTGGCAACCCTTCCAAATCGTTCTCTTGTAATCAGAATAAGCCTTACATAAAGGTTGCCTTCCACGAGTGCATTTTTATAAGTAGAGGGTCATTAAAAGCTTTAGTGTCCTAAGCAGAGACAACAAAATCAAACCTGGAAACATGGTAGTGAGTCACAATCTAATATTCATAAATTGCCTCAAGGTTACAAACCACCACACCATAACAATGCATTAGCAATCTCATCCGGTTTTTTAATTGATCCTACTAATAGGCCAAACCTCAATTTATGTTGATATCAACTTGGATGTTTCCTTAACAATATGATAAATTAAGTTACTGTTAAGACTTCTCATTCTTTAATAGTTGATAAATAGAGGTTGGATTAGCATAAGCTCCTTTGATTTGGTGATGGAGTTAGATTATGATAAGCACTGTAATTAGTAAAAGGTATTGGATTTACACAAACCCTCTTTGGATTGTTAGCAAGGGTACGATTAACATCAGCCTTTTTGAACTATTAAGAGGAGTGGGGTTAGGACAAGTTCTTTTTATTGTTAACATAGATTTGATTAGCATAATCCTTTAGATTGTTAACTATGGTTGTGATGATATTGCTATAAAATCACTATATACATTTATGAGTTGCTTACCTTATGTGGAATTGTTCATCAAATTTAGTGTACAAATAGTCTTTAGCAAAATGGTATTACTGAGAGAAAATATAGATATATTGATGAAATTGCTTGTTGTTTGATTTAGTTCCTTGTAAGTCTTAGGGATAAGTTGTTCTTACTTCTATAATAATGATTAATATGATTTTTTCATCTCATCTTTATGGTATATTCTTTTAAAGTCTTTTACTTCCATCCACCTCTTCCTTCGAGCTGCATGAATACTCTAATGCTGATCATGATAGTGATCCCTCGGATAATAAGTCTCTTACTAGTTTTGCATCTTTTTAGGTGATTCTTTTATTTCTTGAAAGAGCAAGAAATAATATGTTATATCTCAATCTTCAACTGGAATACAGTATCATGTTACGACATACACTACAAAAGAGAATGCTATATTACATTGGATACTTGTACATATGAGAGTTTCTCTTTATCATCTCACTCCTATGTATTGTGACAATTGAAGTTCTATTCAGATTGCTCATAACTCATTTTTTCATAATCAAACTAAGCATATTGAGATTGTCATCTTACTCATCATCATGTCAGACATGATACCATCATTTTTCATTTTGTTTCTTTTCTTTGTATATTTCAAATTTCCTTACATCATATTGCCTTTCGTTTCCTTTCTTTGTAAATTTCAAATTTCTTTACCAAGTTGTATTTTATTTCCTGTTTTTGTTTTTTACTTAGCAAACTCTTGATGTGGGTGGCTTCCACATCATGAGTTTTAGTGGAGATGCTAAGGTAATGGGGTTACTTTGTTTTATTATTTATTAAGGATAGAATAATCTCTTTCCTTTACCCTATATAGAGTCTCTTTGTATTTAGGTTAAGTAATTGATTAAGTATTGATGTTATTCATTAATGAAAACTACATCAAATGAGGGCAATGTTGATCAAAGACATCATATTGTTAAACAAACTCTAATAGCAGTTTAGAACAATGCTACACTTGAGAGGGATCTTTATGTTTGAAATCTTGGTTTACCCTTTAAAATATCGATACAACACCTGAAAAATGTTCTTGCATGGGTGCATTTGGATAAATGTCAAGAATACAAACCACTTAGACTGATCATAGGAAAATTAACTTTGAAGCCCACCAATTCAAGTTGGATTTCACCATATGAATATGGGTGAAAAAATAACAACATTAATGATGACAATGCAATTTCTTTTTACTATCTGATTGGATAGACAGAGAAGAATTTATTGAAAAGAACACAAAACATATAATGATTAGCCTTTATTACATGTCTGGATAACTTAATAAATTCATGAAGGTTGATGATACCATATGCTTGAAGAGTATGGTTCCACTAAAGGGAACTTAATGACTTATTGTCAATATAGGATGAGGTTCACATTAAAAACCTTTTGATGATTCTTGGTAAGATACACCCAATTAATTAAAAGATAGCTTTTGAGAGAATCCAATAAGTTAATAATTTGTTAAAATGCTTCATGAAAAAGCAAGCCATACCACACTTTGGGGCATGGTTAAGCATGATGAACTATAAGAGCGATGATTATCGTGAATAACTCATTAAGCACTACACTTACATTTGAGTGATAGAATGACATACGGTAAAATCTAATGAGCTAGTGAATTGTAAAAACTAAGCAAGCTTTGGATAGCAAACAAAGGGTCCTTATGTTTTTTATTTTTTCAATATGATCCTAATTGAATTTTAGGAAGATTTTTTAAAAGAAAGTTAACAAAGAAAGGATCCTTGATCTATTATAGCAAGGAATCCAAGCTCAAACCCTATAATAGGGATGTACTAGGCCAATCATATAATCAAGAAACATTGAGTTTTCAAACCCTATGATTAGGAAGTTATAAGTATTTTAGTTCTAGTTAAAAGAAATCATTGGAATAGGATTTTCGGTCGACCGCGCCATTGTTTCTGGTTAAAAAAAAATCACTAGATTGAGATTTTAGGTTTGCATCAATCAGACTTCTATGGCTCCAGATATGTAAGTTAGAACGGCCAAAGGTCGACATCGGCATATTGCAAGAATTGACTTTGAAAATTGTGATTTTCATGCTCTTCCTTATTTTATTATTTTGCCTTATCTTTCCAGAAAGGTATGGATTTTAGATTTCGAATGCCACTAGAATCACTTCATTTCATTCTCTAGAGCTTCCTCTCTGCAAAACCAATCTTTATTATTATTGCTCAAGCCATTGTTACTACACATTCAATCAAGAAGAAGAAATTGCATGAATTGGAGTAACCTGATCTGAGATTACCTGCTACTCCTGTTAATCTGTCAATCAGCTCCGATTACCTTCTTTTTGCATCTTTCATCCAACAATGCCTTCAAAACACAAAACAAATAATATCAAGGCCTCATATACACTCAACATATGCAAAACACTAAGTAAATATGGGTAAAACTATCGAATAATATGGTTGCATCACTAAGATCAAGAAAAGACCTAGGTTTTGGTTATAAGGGGTTTATAGATTAAGATTTCATATTTACAGATCTGAAGACAAAAAAAAATTCTAGTTAAAAAGATTTCCCATATTGGTATTTAAGGTTAGTCGATTGGTATTTGAGATTTTGGGTAAAGGAATCACCAAATTGGAATTAACAAAGCATTTGACAAGTTTTTGCTCTGTAAGTGCTGTAAATAAAAGAAGAATATAGATTGCATTATCTTTCGCAAAAGCATACCTAACTGTGTTAATTTAGTGTGGTATATATGCATAACATTCCATAAACTGTAGGAATTTGATATTTATGAAAAAAATATAGGTGGCTAAACTAAAGGAATTAACAACGATTACAAACAAAGAATAAAGATGGAATATACAACTAGAATTTTATTTTAGGTAGAGATTTAGAGACTTGGCTTTCCATTATTATCACACCCCCGCAAGCTGATAGGCCATGAGCGAACCATAAGCTTGGTTGTTAAAAGAGGGAACTAAGAATTTGAAAGACCTTTAAGTGAAGATATCGACGAACTGATTAGTAATGGAGGTATAGCAAACCTCAAGTTCCTTACATACTACTTTTTCACAGACATAATGCTAGTCAACTTCCAAGTGTTTCGCTCAAGCATGAAATACCAGATTCGATGCCAGGGATGTGGAGCTGATATTGTCACACCAGATGTGAGAAGTGGAAAGATAGACTCGCGGGTCTTGAAATAAGGATTTAATCTATGAGAGTTCAGATGCATTGTAGGCGAGTTATTAGTATTTAGCTTTACTACTTGACTCTTATATAGTACATTGTTTCATGGCACTCCAGGAGATAAGATTATGACCAAGATAAATACAATAGCCACCTGTAGAGTGACGATCATCTAGGAAGCCTTTATAATCTACATGAGAGTAATCTACATGAGAGTAAGCTTCCAACATTAAGGAGTCAGGTAGGTAGAAAAACCCATGGGTAAGAGTAGCCTTCAAATATTGCAGTATACATTTCAGAGTAATCCAATGTGTTGTTGGTTGATGTAGAAATTGACACACTTGATTAACAGCAAAGCATATATCTAGACGAGTTAGTGTCAAGTATTGTAAGGAACTAACAACACATCGAAATTTTGTGGGATCCGAAAGAGGGTCTCCATTATAGAGAATGTGTTTCTTACCAGCACTAGTAGGAGAAGAGGGTGGCTTGACATCCAGAAACTTTGTGCGAAACAATAAATCCATAGTGTATTTGGTTTGCATGAGATGCAAGCCAGCTGAGCTGTGAACTGCCTCTAGACCAAGAAAATAGTGTAGTGATCCCGAGTCTTTCATCGAGAACAATATGCCTAGGTTCTGAATAAGACTATAAATATGGGAGGAGCTAGTGTCGATAATTAAAAATTCATCAACATATATATGTAGAATAATGAGCACATTACCCGTATGAAATATGAATAGAGAATAATCTGCTTGGGACTCACAGAATCCAAGTTCCTCTAGATAATTAGAAATATTGTAAACCATTGACGAGGTGCTTGTTTTAAACCATATAGTGACTTATGAAGTTCACAAACATGAGTAGGATAGTTTGGATCAATGAAGCCTGAAGGTTGCCATATATAAACTTCATTTGATATGATTCCATGTAGAAATGCATTTTGAAAATCCAATTGTTGAATCGGTCATTTGTGATGGACTACTAAAGCAAGTATAATGTGAATAGTGGAATGCTTCACAACTAGACTAAAGGTTTATGTATAATCAATGCTCTCTTGTTGGTGAAATCCCTTGGCCACTAGGCGAGGCTTGTAGCATTCAATGGTACCATCTGAACACTTTTTGATTTGAACACCCATTTGTTAGGTAGAATGTTCATACCTGAAGTAGGTTCTACCAATGACCAAGTACCGCTTTATTGCAAAGCATTAAACTCAACAGCCATTGCTTTATGACATTCCTCATATATTGCAATTTGAGTGTAATTTATTAGTTCTAGAAGGGTAGGGTTATGAGTGACATTCAATGCATACTTTGGATTTGGATTAGAAACATCAGCTTGACTTCTAGTAACCATTGGGTGGGGATGAGTGGCGTGGAGAGAAGTTTGAGTACTGATAGGGTTAGAGATTATAGTAGTGTTTGGGTGGAGAGGTTTGGTAACAATAGGAGGGGGGATGAGGTTAGGTGGAGAGCCAATAGGAGGGGGAATGAGGGTAGGTGGAGAGCCAATATGAGATGATGGGATATGGACAAAGGTTCAGTGACTATCTCTAGTGGTGGATGAAAAACTAGTGAAGTCATCTCTGCAGAAAGAGTGTTAGTGGTCTCTTGGAAGGGAAAGGATGTGACGTAGCAGAAAATCACAAGGGAATATGACCAACGTCAATATTCCGTAAATCAACAATAACGAGAATAAATCTCAATAAAACTCAGTGTTTATTCAATAAAATGATAGTTGCCTCGGCTGCAAGTTTTACATTGATACTTAAAGTAAAAACCCTAGCCTAATTCAATACAGAAAAGGAAAGGACATAAAACATTAAATTTTCCATTTATGGCAAATTTGAGATAAATGCAGAATGTGAAAGGCCTATGAATTCTGAGCGAGTACCAATTGACTAAAGTCAATTCGGACTCTTAAATCAAAAGTTATTGCAAAAACGAAACTCTTTGAAAATAGTAAAAATGACGATATCGGGGCCAAAACGATGGCATTTGGCCAAAAACCGGTCGAGAGCAGGGGCATAGCCCCTGACTTCTTCCGTAAACGATGAAATGCATCGACTGGGTGAGTTTCGCGTTATTCCGACTTCGACGACCCGGTTGCTGAAATTCAGTTGCCTTTGAATTTCGGGTGATCCCTCTTGAGCATGTAGGATCCCGCAACCTGTTCTACATCAGGATGAGTCATTAAAAATGACATGATGGCACAAATAAATACGACCTATACTTTGATCAAGACAACGATATCCTTGGTGATTCATAGAGTATCCCAAAATACACACCGTTTAGAATAAAATTGTAATTTATTTGTAATGTAGGAAAACATGCACAACTAAATAAACGAAGAGTATCATATGAGGGAGATTTGTGAAATAATTTTTCATATGGATTGAGGTACTGTAAAACACGAGTTGACAGATGATTTATTAAGTATAAGGTAGTTTGAAATGCATCTACCCAATGATTTGAAGGCATATGAGCATGAGCAAGAAGTTTGCGTCCAGTGTCAACTATATGATGATATTTTCTTTCTGCAATCCCATTTTGTTCGGGATAACCTAGACAAGAGGAGTTGAATCCAATACCATTATGAGTCAAATAATTTTGAAATTTTCTTTATATATATTCACTCCCACCATCAAATTGACAATTTTTTATTGTGGAAGAAAATAGATTTGAGTATGAATGTAAAACGGATAGAGACCATGTTCACTTTTCCCGCAGAAAAGTGTCTTCCTCGTTGTTGCATCCTTCATAGAGAAACAATTAGAATAAAAAACAAAGTAACAATTATTATCTTGTGTGAATTGATATATTGACAAAATATTAGCAGCAATTGAAGGACAATGCAAAATATTTTCAAAGCAAAGGTTGAGGAACCACAACTGAGTTTAATAGAGCCAATGTGAGAGATAGCCCAACATGCACCATTACGCACAACAACATGATCTTTACCCTGATATTTATTGTGAACAACCATATTTGTAAGATCAGAAGTAATATGGTTTGATTCACCAGAGTCTGAAATCCATGTGGTTGATTGATTGTTGGAGGAATGAATAGCAGCCATAGCTGTAAGTTTTTTAGTTGGGATTCTACCTTCATACGCATGATTCATGCGTTGATAGCATTCAAGGGCACTATGCCACTATGATTACAAATTTGACATGGAGGGCATGAAGGCATACGACCAAAGTTACTAAATTTTCCAGTTGGATTCTTTTTGCATAAACTTCAACAATTTAATGTCTTGCAATAATCACCATACAACTTTCCACAACTTCAAATTACATGTTTCATGATGCCTTTTGTGACACATTTGATTATAGGCTGGGAGCAATTATTTTTTTTGTTTTCATAGATTTGGCTTTGACTGGCAGCATTTATACCAGTACATGAGTTTATTGACGATGAGCATTTATACCATAATTCTAACAACTTGAATATGTCATCTTCAGCTTCCTTCTTCAAACCCTCCCTTTAGCTTAATTCAGTAATATTGTAGACCCCAAGTGATTTTTGAAGTTTTTGAAATACATTAACTTTCAATAGCTTAGTCATTACGTCTGCTACCTGATCTTTGCTTCCATAGTGAATCAGAGCAATTGATCCTGACCTTGTGAGATTTCTTAAGAAATGATACCTCACGTCAATGTTCTTGCTTCGGCCATGCATCAAAGGGTTTTTTGACAGTTTAATTGTTAAACTATTGTCACACTTGATATAAATGCATTTATTATCATTGTATCCCATCTCCTTCAATATTCATGTATTGCTTGGCATGCACATACTGCAGCAACTACAAACTTTGCTTCCGTGGTTGACAAAGTGACAATTGGTTGTTTTTTTATCCCCATGATATTGCCCTAGAACTTAGCAAAAATGCATAGCCACTTGTACTCTTTCTATCATCCATGTCACTTGTGCAATCACTGTCTGTGTATGCTTCCAGTTCATTGTCTTTATTTCTCTTATAATGAATACCATAGTTTGTAGTTCCTTTTAGGTATCGTAGAATTCTTTTTGCAGCTTGTAATGAAGATCAGTAGGTTTAGCCATATACCTACTTATGAGGCTGGTAGCAAATATTATATTGGGTCTTGTGGCTGTAAGATATATCAAACTCCCTCCTAGTTGCTTAAAAACATTTTCATCCACAGGTGTTCCATCCTTATCTTTATTGGCTTTGAATCCAGGAACAATTGGACTACTAACCTCATTACTCTTCACCATCCCAAATATTCTCATAAATTGTAGAGTATACCTTCATTGACATATGAAGATACCATCATCTCTCTGCATTGCTTCTATGCCAAGGAAAAATCGCATGGATCCCAAGTCTGTCATACTGAATTCTTATAGCATGGACCTCTTGAATTCTGATAGCATAGCATTGTCATCTCCAGTAACTATTAAATCATAAACATAGATGCTTACAATTATTATTTTCCCAGAGTTGTTCTTTTTGGTGAATAATGTCTGCTCACTTTCACATTTCTGAAATCCTTCATCGAGAAAATGTCCTTCAATCCGATTGAACCAAGCTCGTGTAGCTTGTTTTAATCCATACAAGGCCTTGTGCAATTTGTAAACCAAATGTTCCTTCCTTTTCTTTACATACCCCTTCGGTTGCTCAACATAAACATTCTCACTTAGATCACCATGTATAAAGGCTGACTTGACATCTAATTGTCCAATTTTCCATTCTTTATGAGCAACCAATGCTATGATCATTCTAACTATATCCAGTCTTGCAGCTGGTGCAAATACTTCGGTGTAGTCTATGTCATATTGTTGTGTGTACCCTTTCGCTACTAATTGTGCCTTTTGTTTGTCAATCTTTCCACATTCACTGTATTTGGTTTTGTACAACCATTTAACACCAATCTTTATAGCCTCGACTGGTAGATCAGTTAATGTCCATGTTTTGTTCTTCTCAAAAGATGCAATTTCATTATCCATGGCTTGTCTCCATTTTGCATCCCTTACTGCTTCTTCAAAGTAGAATGGATCCTCGATGGCAACTACTTGTGCCATGTAAACCTCATCCTCACTTAAGCCTTCTCCATCAACATAATCATTCATCCATATTGGTGAATGAGTTAACCTTCTTTCATTTACTTCAGATTCAGTAGTATTATAATTCACTCTTCCTTCATCATCCACAATTTCTACTCTCCCTTCATTTATATCATTCTCTCCTCCAGTATTTCCTTCTCTCTCACCTCTACTGTCTGTATTCTCAGCTCCACGCACTCCTCTCTCACCCCTACTGGTTCAATTCTCAACTCCACACTTCTTCACTCATCCTGTCTTCTTCACTCTCTCCCCATTCTAAATTTATTGCAATTTCCTCCTGATGACTCATATCCCAGTTCCATTCTTTTTCCTCCTCAAAGACCACATCCCTACTCACAATTATTCTTTTAGCTATGGGATCATATATTCTATATCCCTTTGTCTCCTTACTCGCTCCAAGAAGAATACAAGTAGTACTTCTGTTGTCCAATTTTCCTCTTTTTGCACCTGGAATATGAGCATGTTCAATGCTTCCAAAGATGTGAAAATGTTCGACTGAAGGATTTATTCCACTCCAAGCCTCATGTGGTGCAACACCTTCAACTGGTGATGTTGGGCACCTATTTAGGACATAGAAAGTCCAATTTACTGCCTCTGTCCAAAAGTTCTTTGGCACTTTTTGTTTGACAACGTGCAGTGAACCATGTTCATCATAATTCATTTCTTCCTCTCTGCCACCCTATTTTGTTGGGGGTGTATAGGCAACTATTAATTGCCTCTTGACACCATACCTTTTACAAAATTCATTGAATTCACTTAATGTGAATTCACCTCCTCTTTTATTCTTAGACACTTGATAAACAAGTCTCTCCTTTTCAACTAGCTTCTGGAATTCCTTGAAACACTGCAATGCTTCCCTCTTCTCAGTCAGCAGGTATACCCATGCCTTGCGGCTGTAATCATCAATGAAACACAATATTTACTTCTTACTACTATTGGAAATTTGGTGATATCGGTCCATAAATATCTGCATGAATAAGCTCAAGTGGCTGAGCTGCTCTCGACATTGACCTTTTTGGTATTGCAGCTCAGTGATGCTTTCCTGCAATGCAGTCTGTGCATGTTGTTCTTGAAGCTTGAAATTATGGGAGTCCAAGTACCATATTCTGACATTGTAGTGTTTGTAAGCCTCTATAACTCAAATGACCATATCTCATATGCCATAAGAGAGCAAGATCTTGAGTGATTGCATGAAAACCCTTGTGATCATTAAACTTTTCCTGATTTTGAGTCTCTAATATGAACATTCTGTTTGTGCTCATTGTGGTCTGAATAATCAGACCCCTTTCAAGGTGATGGATCTTCAATGCCCCTCCTTGAATCAAGATTTCCAAGCCATTTTCTTGAAGTTGACCTAGGCTTAGAAGGTTATTGTTGAGCTCTGGAACATAGTAAACTTCTTTGACTACCTAGCATTGTCCATTCACCAACAACTTCATAGTTCCCTTTCCCATTACACTCATCCTATTATTATTTCCCAATTTTACTAAATGTTGAAAACTCTTATCGAGATTGGTAAACATACCTTGCTCTCCAAACATGTGATTAGAGCAGCCCGAGTCTAAGAACCATGCATCATTCTGTTTTTCCTTCTGTAACTCAGCATATGTCATCAACAACATTTCATCTTCATCCTTTTTTCTGTCTTTATGTAGCTCAATATGTGCCATTAGCAGTATTTCATCTTCATCATTTTGTCTTTCCTTGTGTAACTCAACATGTGTCAAGTAGCATTCCATCTTCATTTTCCAGTTCTACATAGTTTGCCACCTTGTTGAGACTAGAACATTCATATTGAAAATGTTTAAGCCTGTGACAGTTAAAACATTCTATCGTTGCTCTGTTGAACATTTGAGCTAGTCTCCCCCTACCTTTTCCTCTAAAGTTGCTTCTTCCCTTGCCTCTTCTTCCAAATCTTTCATCATACACTCTTAGTGCTTGATCATCTCCTCTATTTTTCCTGAATTTCTGTTCATGAACAATTAATGAGCTGTATAGCTCATCCACTGTAAGACTATTAATGTCATTTGACTCTTCAATTGAACAAACAATGTAGTTGAAGTTTTTAGTGAGTGTTCGCAAGATTTTCTCAACAATCTTCTCATCACCCAGGTCTTCTCCCAAGTTTCTCATGTCATTTGCTACTAACAATATCCTGCCAAAATACCCAGTCATTGATTCTCCAACTTTCATTTCTAAAACCTCAAAGTTTCTCCATAGGATTTGCAATTGAGCATGTTACTCTCTTGCATTTCCTTGATATTTGGTCTTCATGGAGTCATAATCAAATGATGATTTAGTGAAATTCATCAAAGTTATGGCAATGACAAATACACTTTGATTATAAGCAAAAGAATGAGCATTCAGATCAACTGAGGGTAATGTTGCTTAAAGACATCCTATGGCTAAGTGAATTCCACTAGTATTTGAGAATAACACTACACTTAAGGGGCATCTTAATGTCTAAAATCTTGGTTTACCGTTTGAAATATGGTTACAAAACCTGAAAAATGTTATCGTATGAGTGCATTTGAATAAATATCAAAAGGATACACACCACCTAGATTGACCATAGGACAATCAACTTTAAAGCCCACTGATTTAAGGTGCATTTCACCACATAAATATAAGTGGTAAAAAGAACATCATTAATGATGACAATGCATTTCTTTTTAGTATATGATCAAATGAGCTAATATGAATTTATGAAGAAGACCGCTATGCATACATAGATAAGCCTATATTACATGAATAGATAACTTAACAATTTCATGAATATTGATGATACCATATGATTGAAGGGTATGGCTCAACTAAAGGCAACTTAATGGCTTATTGACTATCATGGGTGAGGTCGACACTATAAAACCTCTTGAAGATTTTTGGCAGGACACGCACAGTGAATTAGATGACATTTCTTGAGAGAATAAAATAAGTGAATAATTTGTTAAACTCATTCATGATAAAACAAGCAATACCACACTTAGAGGCATGGTTAAGCTTGATAAACAATGAGAGTAGTAATTATCGTGAACAACCCATTAGGCATTACACTTTATATTTGAGTGCAAGACTAACATACAATAATCTCGAATGAGCCAGTGAATCAAAAAACTAAGCAGACTTTAGATAGTAAACAAAAGTGCCTTTAAAAATTGTATTAATCATTGCCTTTAAAATTGCCTTTAAAAATGATTCCAAAGATCTATCATGGAAGAACAAAACTCTTGAATACTCAAATTCTTTAGTGAAAAGCTCATATGTTGTTCTCTAATTGATATTGTTTTGCAAAATTTAATTGAATGAAAACTTTTTTCAGATGATCCCAAATCATGTTTTCCTTGCCTCAAAATCACAGAATATCAACCAAAATATTTCTTTTCCTATTTTGTGTATTAATTTTAGAAAAAAAAAACATGATTTTACATCCTAGATTAAATGCATTAAATCTTCTCTAAATAAGAGCTATGCCAAGATTATATATACCCTTCCCATGCTGACCTGAAGGAGAAAAAAGGAAGAGGGAGGGAAATAGAGGGAGAAAAGAAAAAAAGAGAATGAGAAAAGAGAAAAAGAAGGGAAGGTTGAGCACGAGAGAGAGAGGTTGTCAACATAGAGAAAAAATAGCCAACCCTTTCCCCTTCATCTCAACCTCTCCTTTAGCCCACAACTGCCAGTAACAGCCCCAATCACACTTCCTCCCGTCTGCCACCACCAGTTTTGCATCCCTAGAACCAATGCTTTCCCCTTCATCTTAGCCTCTCCTTCACACATAATTGCCAGTAATAGCTCCAATCACACTTCCTCCCGTCGGCCACCACTAGTTTTGCATCCCTAGAAGTAGTGGTCACCAGTTGCGCAGGAGTTCTAGCACGAATCGCCTCTGTCCTTCAGTTACCAGGTAAGGCCCCATGCATTCTTCTTCCTTTGCATGTTAATTCATTCAATGTGTTGCCTTTGTGTTTACTGTTCAAGTGAATTATAATTCACTTGATCAGTAACAAAAGAGGCATGCGTGAGACAGCTCACGCATGCCTCTTTGTTTGTCGTCGGGTTACTGGTTTGGCCAAGTGACCCGACACATTTCTGTTCTCTTTTTCATTCTAAAAAAATATAAAATAAGAGGAAGAGATTTATGATTTTCTGGCATATTTTAGTATAAGGTATGTATTTACTTTATATTTTAATAATATCAACTTCGTATTGAGAATACCTAGTTTTCGGCGTGATGCAACAAATATACATATATACCAAAAAAAGATGTTTCCATGCATATGGCTAATACGCCAACATATCTTGAACATTCTTTTTAAAAAATATATATATATTCGGAGTTTTAAAGAAAATGTTTTTTAGTATGGATTTCGTAAACACAAAAAAATTGTTTTCTTGCATTTGTAGATTTTACAACATGTTTGTAAACTCTAAAGAGTATAGGCTAATATTTCAAAAAATATAAAAATCTTATTTTTTGGAAATTCATATTGTTTACTATTAATATTTGGGTAAACAAATCTCAAATAGGTTAATATCCAAAACATTAGTGGGGATAATTCGTTATTGTTCATCGTTAATATTTGGATAAAAAACCCTAAAGTGGTAAATATCCAAAATATTTTTCCAGGAATAATAATTCATTATTATTTAATCAACACATCTTTGGAAAAAGACCTGATTATAATTGGGGACATTTCAATTTTTGACTCCACGGTTTACGAGCCGTAAAAGCATGAAATATTAAGGCAAAAATAGGCTTTTAAAACGCTTTGAATTTCCTTAGATTTTTAATTTTTTGATCCTTTTCCTTGCGATTTGCAAGTCGTAAACACTTGAAATACTAAAGGGAAAAATGAGCTTTTAAGTCCATTGAATCTCCTTAGATTTCTATTCTAGCTATTTCTTAATTCATAGGTTGTGAATTTATCATCAAAATCTTTTTTCCTTTTCCTTGCGAACTTATCCTAGGAAAATTGATTAGATAACACCAACACCATAGCAATCATAGGACAAACCAAAACATCAAGCAACTTACCTTAGGTAGGGTGTACTAGGGTTGCTAAAACCTTTCCTTTACGCAACCAGTCCCTTGCCTTAGAATCTCTAAGAACCCAGTTAGAATTTCTAGTAACCATAATACTAGGTGGCAACCTCCATTTTCACAAAACAAAAAAAATCTCTGACATGAATCCCTGCTTGCAGGAAGGGTTGCCGCGACGCTGCGCTCTCGCGGAAGGTTTGCAAATGTTATTCATTAATGAAAACTACATCAACTGAGGGCAATGTAATCACATACTTTCACTTGTTTTCAAAACTAATCTTCTCAAATTTTTTAGTTTAGTTGACCTGAAACTCTATCTTTGCAACAATCCTTTTCAACCACAACTATGGTCCAACTAGGAAATGAATTCTGTCATGAAGTCAATTTTTGTTTTTTGCTTAGTTGACATGAAATCTTGCATCTCAATTATTCTCTTCAATTCATAATCAAAATTTATATCTATAGCTTAGTTAACCTCATATCCCTAATTTTCTTTTATTATTAGGAAGCGACTCTAATTTTCCATGATATATATTTTAGTCATCACCACGATGTTCACTACGGTGTGACAAACTTTTTTTAATAGAATATATATTTATTTTATAAAAATCAAATATCTTTAATGATGATACCAATATCCCACCTCAGTTATCAGTTAAGGGTTGCTGGCTTTAGTTGATTATAAGCTTCAAGTATTACCTCTTTCCATTGGTCTAATTTCAAGATAAAATACATCGCGATGCCATAAGCTTGAATATGTCTTAAAGGCTACCTATGTAGTGAACTTGAACTAACATAATAATGGGTGTTGTCTACTGTAACGTGGAAAGTGATCATGACTCCTATACCTCTCAAATATTATCCACATTAGTTAGAAGTCGAGCACGTAGGTAGCGTATAAACTTTAAATATCACCTTTGTTCTCATGAGACAAAAACACTTCCTGAAACCATGAGTTCAAAGGAACCTATGCCAATCCAACATTTATTTATCAACTATTAGAGAATTATATTGCTTGTCTTTGTTAACAAACCATATCACCTAAAAGTTTAAGCTATTAGGTGAGACTTCAGAATATGATTTATATTATTCTCTAACACACTCCCTCGTGTGAAAGCCCTTTGGGCTTGAAACTTGCACAGACCCACATTATCTTGTGCTTAATTTTTATCAAATAGAATGGGGGTGGTGGGATTCAAACTCATGACTACTGGGTCAACAAGGTTATGATACCATGTTAAAGAATCATCTCACCTAAAAGCTTAAGCTGTTAGATGAGACTCTGGAATATGATTTATATTATTCTCTAGCAGTCTCAACAGGAACTTAATTTCTCATATTGTTAAGGAAATATCGAGGTTGATATTAGCATAAGTTTTTTGCGCATGGATGGTGACAATATTAGTGTTTAAGCAGAGAACATATAATATTATTGAGGTTAACTGAGTAGAAGAACAAGTTAAGCCAGACTAGAAATTGATCTCGTTTACTATTCTTAATTGGAAAAGAATACACTAAATAAAAAAAACAAATAATTTGGATACGGTGCGCTTGCAATTCAAAGAATGCTAAGAGCAAACCTAAAAATCACGTCAACACCTATCTCTTCTTTATTTTATTTCAATAGCCATCCTATTATATATATAAGCAGACTAGAACAACAATCTACGCATGCTTGCGAGCGAACTCCAGAATACATTGACAGAGTTCTTGAGGCTTAGAAAGAATTGCCATGTGATCTGCGGGAATCTCCAGCACTTCCTTAACGTCATTGTGCTCAATCATGAATCGCTGCAGCGACGGAATCACCAGTAAATCCTGAGTACAAACAACATAATCTCGCACAACCGATCCAAATCTCTCATTCGTGAACTTGTTTGCCTTGGACAGACTTTCAAGAAACAACGATCCTGATCTCTTTAAAAGTGTTTGGAGGCTGAGATCCTGCAAACCAGAAAAATATCATAACTATACCAGTTTCTACCATCAAATATATAGATCAGTTGATCAGGATTGAAAATTAATTCGTAATCAGATTTATGAGCCGTACCTCAGGAGGGGTAAGGTTAAAAGCAGTGGACTTCATGAATGTTTCATATCCCGCGGTTGAGGACACTACACTTTGCCACCCTTCTGCAACGGCTGAGCTATTTTCAATAAACTAGCAGAAAGACCGAAATGTAAAAGGGTTAATATAAAGTTAGAGATGATTGGTAATGTTAGATAATAATATAAATCAGGACCTCACCTAAAGTTTTTAGGTGAGATGGTTCTTTAACATGATCAGAGTCTTATTGACCTAATAGTCACGAGTTCGAATCTCACCACCCCCGCACAAGGTAGAATGAGTCTGTGCAAGTTTGAAGCCCAAAAAACTTTCACTTAAAGATATGTGTTAAATAGTAATATAAATCATATTATAGGACCTCACCAAATAATTTAAACTTTTAGGTGAGATGATTTCTTAATAAGTAATGCCTTAACATTTGCATGAATGCTATGAATTTTCATTCTTGATCAATTAAGCGAAAGGATTTGGTCGTCATATTTCTGCTAAATGGGTTGTGTTGTTGGACCTTAAAATAACCTAAACAGAACATATCCAGGCACTTTTGCTCATCATCTAAATTAAAATCAATCAATTCAATCAAATGAAAAATAAAATAAATTGCATGCGGTACCTTCTCTAACATATACGATGGCTGGTGCACGGTATCAGGCAAGAATGCAGTAACAAAAACAGCTAGAGAAATCTTCTCTGGGAACTTCTCCATAGCAAAAGCCAGGTTTAAGCCACCTAAACTATGACCCACCAATACAACCTTTTCATTTTCAGCTAAGCCGGCCATGAACTCAATCAAGGGCTCATTATACTGATCAAAAGTAAGAACTTCTTCCATTGTTTTTGTGTTCACCCCTGATGCACTCATGTCAAGGGCTGTGACAGAGTGGCCAGCTGCCTCCAGCATTGTCTTCACCTTGTACCATGCCCAAGCTCCTGAAGCTGAGCCATGGATTAAGACAAAATGCGTTGTTTGATTGTTGCTATCTCCCATTTTTTTCCGGTTGATCGATAGTACTATAAAAAAAATGGAAAGGCTTCTGGTTTGGCTTGATAGCACGTAATATCTTGGTAATGGCTTGAGAATGCTTAATAATGGCGTTTCATGGTTGTATATATAGGGAGAGAACACCAAAGTTGGAAGTTGGAAATGTCAAATGACATGTTTTTCATTATTGAAGCCATTAACAAGCATTTGGGAGATTATGCATTAGATTTGGGTGTTGATTTCAGGTAGTCGTTTCGAAATTGAACTAAGGAAAAGATATATATTGATGATGATGGAAAGCAGCCTCGTTTGAATTACTCTAGATATAGATGACGACGCCATAGCTTCCTCGCACACAGATTGTAAATTCTAACAAAGTAAATCTGATTTATTTGGCAATTTGTGTTAATTTCAGAACACAGTATTTCTTAGCACCTTCCCAAATAAATAGATTGGATGCTGATAAGTTGGAGATGTCCGAGGTGCCGCTGGCATGACTAGTCATTCATTTCAATTTTAATGATTTTGTAGTCTTCGTTTTGACTTTTATATTTTCATGATGAGTACTCCAATTTTAAAGTTTCTAATTTATTCCCACTCTTTATTTTCTATTACCTAGTCGTTTATTTCCAAATGCGAAAAAGAGCACCCAACAACATATCCGTGTGTAATAAATCCAATTCCTCTTACATCTAGTGAAATTCACTCTTGTATTTTCGACAAAATAATAATAAATACCACCTTCCCAGCCAAATAAATAGATTGGATGATGAAAAGTTGGGGATGTCCGAGTACTAATAAGTGGATATGATCACCGCATAATTATATATTGACACGCATTTACCTTGACCGAAAAAAAGTGGTTTCAAACTTTGTGACTTCCTTCTGGTTTCCTTCTAAATCAAAAAGCTGTTTGCATGTTTGCATATATATCCGCCGATTTAAAAAAATTAAAATCGAACCAGATTGATCCGGTTGCATCACGTCAATCACTGAAAAAAGAAGAGAGCAATTTGCACTTATCATCTTTCTTAGCTGACTGCTGACCCCCATGATATAGGGTGTAAGGAAATGATCGACGTGTTTAATTTTAGAAGCTTAAACTTTGCCAGCAAATAATTTTTGGTGGCATCTTCTAAAATTTGAGCCAAACTCATTTACGATCGAAACTACAACTTACAACTTCAAGGATGATTTTAACCTTATTCTTACACGTTAAGAAAGCAAAGGAAGAAATTATGGGGGTAATCATGTGAAGAAATTTCATAAATGCTCATCGTCAACAAACTCATGTACTGGTATAAATGCTGCCAGCCAAATCTATGAAAACAAAAAAAAATAATTGCTGCCAGCCTATAATCAAATGTGTCACAAAAGACATCATGAAACATGTAATTTGAAGTTGTGGAAAGTTGTATGGTGATTATTGCAGGACATTAAATTGTTGAAGTTTATGCAGCCGGAATCGCCTTGGTTACATAGGTATTTATAGGACTCAAATTTAGATTTCCTAGGTTAGCATTAATGACCCACATACTCATCCAATATATCTCATGGTACAATGTACCTCTAAATACATGAACATATTAAATACTCTAGATACATGAATGTCCTTCACATACAAACATGAATAGGAATTATCTAGACTACTCTAGACTCTAGCTAGATTCAAATATATGATCTAAATTCATATTCCAGAAAATTGTGTTTAAACTTCCAACACACAAATTTTAAGAAAAGATAAAAACTAAATTAATGCTCCTATATCATTCTCCCCTGGTTGGAGAAGACTCGCCCTCGAGTCCAAGTCATTTTCATCATTATAATATGGAGAAAGATCAGCAACATTGAAAGTGGCGGAAACACCATAGTCACCTGGAAACTTGACATTGTAAGCATTTTCACTAATTCATTGGAGAACTTTGAATGGACCATCAAATAGGGGCTTGAGTTTAGCATACCGTCCAGATGGAAACCTTTTCAATGGTGAATCCACACCAAATCTCCTTCTCTGAATGCAGCAGGCATCTTGTGCTTGTTGGCATTATTACAATACTTCTCATTTCACTTAGTGATTCGAGCTCGCACTTGTTCATGCAACTTCTGAATGCACTTGGCTCGATCTGCAACATCTCCACTAAAATGATGAGTGATAGGAAGTGGAGCCAAGTCTAAAGGACCGTGATGATTCTGACCATAAACCACTTCAAAAGGACCGGTACCCGTGGTCTGACTTATAGATCAATTATAGGCAAATTCAGCTTGAGCCAAGATAAGATCTCATTGACGAATGTTGCTGCCAACTAAGCTCCTTAAAAGATTCCCAAACTTCGATTCACAACCTCAGTTTGTTCATTTGTTTGTGGATGATGAGAAGGGCTTAATTGAAGAGAAGTGCCTAAAAATGACTAACAAACTTAGAATCACGATCAAAAGTAATAGTCTTAGGAATGCCATGAAACTTAACAATTTCTTGAAAATAAAGATTAGCTAGATGTGATGCATCCAAGGTCTTGTTACATAGAACAAAATGAGCCACTTTTTAGAAATGATCAACCACCACCATAATGGAATCCTTGTTTATCTGAGTTAGAGGCAAGCCATTAATAAAATTCATAGTCACATCCTCCCAAGGGGCTATTGGTACAGGTAATGGAGTGTACAGCCCCGTGTTTTGAGCATGACTTTTGGCACGATGACAAGTTCTACACCTCTCCACATGTCGAGTGACACCTTTCACCGTTTTAGGCCAATAAAAAATTTCCTTCACAAGAGTGTCATAACCAAAATTTTGGGTTACTCCTCAAAATATACCCAAAAATAACAAAAATAAAATAAAGGGGTCGACATTGGTAAGAAATCGATGTGGAAATTTTGGTTGTTTTTCGAGAGTCCGATCGTATCTCTTTTGTACCCAAAAAAATAAAGGAAAGTATAGATTTAAGGCAAAAATAATTTATTATTGAATAAATCTGTGTAAAAATTGAGTCGAAGGGCATAATTATATTTTTTATAGACCAATTTAATTTAATCATAGGCTGATTTAAAGTATAATTATATTTGAGAATTAATTTAAGATTCAATTGAAGGATTTAATTAAGTGCAAGGATTTAATTATACTTTAAATTGGTCAAATTAATTTTATTAAGGGCTTAATCGATGAGAAATCAAGTTCTTGAATTTAATTCGGGTTCAATTGATGAGATTGGAATTTTTGGGGATCGAATTGAATTGTTTTAAGCTAATTATGCGAAATTAGGGGCCAAATTGAACGAATTGAGAGTCTAATGGTCAATTGAGGGATAAATCGCGCAAATTGAAAATCAGGGACCAAAATAAAAAAGACGAACAAAGCTAAGGATGCTCTCGAAATTCTGACAGGGATACAATTGCACAAAATTAAAAGTTAAAACCAATTGGGGATGCAATTACAACAATTGCAAATTAAAGGACCAAATTGTAATTTCCCAAAACCAAACTTGCATACTGTTCCGACACCTGAACAGTGCAGAGCACGGAGCTGCAGCTCTCAGCCCTCTGCAAATTCAGAAGCAGAGGCAGCAACTCCACATATAATGCATGTCCCCTTCCCCTATAAATTGCACGTTTGCAGCACGCAGGAGAGGGGGGAAAGGAGAAGAGAAAAACAGAGAATTACGTAAAAGAGAAAGGAAAAAAACGAGAGGAAAAAACGAACAAATTTTACGTAACAAAACAAGAGTTTTTACGTAGAGGGGGACACGAGTTTTTACGCAGAGAGAGAGCTTCATCTTCCTCATCTCCAGTAACAACAGCCCACCGTCAGCCCTCTCTCTCCTCCACCTCAGCAGCTCCAGCTCCGTCTCCCTCAACTCTTCTTCTTCATCTCTGGCAGGACAGCGATTGGTAGCAGGCTTGACCATAGTTGTTAATTTCGTTCCGTTCCGGCCGAAACATGCCGTTTCGTTCAAAAAACCGAGACAAAACGATGTCGTTTTCTTCTCGGTTTTAATTCCAATCCGTTCCAGAAATTTCTGTCGGAACGCCTCGGTTCCGTTCCGGGCGTGCCGTTTCAGTCGTGACTTGACGCCCCTCTTTTCCCTTATTACCGTATTTAATCGAAAGTGAACACAAGGAAGACGCTTGGCTGAGCGGTTGCAGCGACATCAGTGCAACGCGGGGCGCGGGAGTTCGAATCAACAAAAATGATTTTTGAGTTATGAACAGTGATTATATATTTTAATTACTCTCCCGCTCACCCTCTCCCGCCCTATATATATATATATAAATACTCTCCCGCTCACCCTCTCCCGCCCTCTAATATAATATATAATATATATAAAGGGTGAGCGGGAGAGTTCTCTGCCCTCTTTATATATATATAATATTTATTATTAAAAAATAAAAAATAAACCAAAATCAAAACAATAAAAAAATATATATATTATAAAAAAATATATAATTAATTAATTATATGTAAACAGTACAACGCCAAAATAGCACGCCGAAACGCTCCGAAACCGGAACGTTCCATTCCAATAGAAAAACTAGAACAGCGACCGGAACGGTATTGACAACTATGGGCTTGACAACCCTTTCTCTCTCTAAAACCAGTTGCACCATCGGCTCTCTCACTCTTCCAGCCAGCTCCCCATACCAGCAACTCCTCCTTCTCAGTGCCAGCAGCTCCACCAGAAGGTTCAGCTCTCCCTCCCCAGCTCCGACGAAGGAGCAACAATAACAGAGACGACACAGCAGCTCTCCTGCACATGAACCAGTAGCTTCCAATGCCTACTCCGCCCACCACAGGCCACCATTTTCGACGCCACCACAACAGAGAGAACCACCTCGACCTCTTCTACCTAATGGCAGTAGCAGGTAAGCCTCTCGTCATGGTCGGTCAACCACCATTTACTGTGCATCGTCTTTTTCAGCGTTGGGGGAGTGAATTAATTCACTCCTCTATTGGGCCGTTTGGGCCGGGTTCAGTTCTCGGCCCCACTGGAAGGGGATGGGCAATGGGCCTATCCCCTAGACAATCCAGCCCATATTTTATTGCAGATTCATGGCTAAAGTAATTTATTATCAGATAAATTTGCGTAAAAAATAAGTCAAAAAGGCAAAAATATATCAAAATTTTCAGAAAATATAATTTTTTTGTTTTCGTGCATACAGCCGAATTCCAAGATTTTTCCATGTATATTTTTTGTAAAAAATTATGTTGCATCTTTCTCATATTTTAAAATGAAAATTGGATATCGTAACCAGTTTACGATTATCTGTTGGAATTTGGCCAAAATGTCAAAAATAATTTGACAATTATTTTGTTTTAGCTTTTGTGGTGTATATTTACATTATAAAGTACACTTGCAGATAAAAAAAAGTTTTAACTACGGTGTAAAATTACATTGTAAAGTACACCCGCAGACAAAAAATGATGTTAAAAAAATGTAGTGTAAAATTTTTAACTTAGAAAAACAATCAAACAACAATGCAGCTTACCTTAGGTAGAGTGCACTGGGGGTGATGCATCTTCCTGTTGCACAACAAGTTCCCTTATCCAGACTCTCGCAGACCAATAGGTTCCTAGTGACCTTAATACTAGGTGGCGATTCCTGATAATTATAGTCGTAATTTTTATGACTATAAAACACCTCATTTCCACCGCGCGCCGTTCTCACCCAAATTCAAGGGATGGCAGGGCGTGAAGAGCAAGAGTTTTATCTCTTCCAAAGTGTCCACCAAGTCCACCACCATGGACTTCACTAATAATGACTTCCCTTAAAGAACATTCAAAAATACACAAACAATTGTTTTTTAAAAGAAACCATTGTCGCGATGACATTTTTTTCACGCTTCGCGCCCCGCCATCCCTGAAGGGTGAGACAGGGCGCGGTAAAAAAGGGGTGTTTTATAGTTGTAAAATTATGACTATAATTTCTAGGAGTCGCCACCTAGTATTAAGGTCACTAGAAAACCTAATTTATCAAAAATTAGGTTTCAATGAAACCTGTGGGTTTTGGGTATGAGATCACCTTTCAATGAAATCTTTTGAATTCCCATTACACATTTCTTAAACAAACATCAATTTATCATCTCTTTTGTACTAGACTTTGATTTGCCAAAAATTGCTATGGGATTATGCATAATTTAGCTATATGGTGTGCTTGTGTAATTTAAACAAAAAAACATGAGCACGTTATAAAAACAAGGAAATACACGATCTTATTGAAAAGAAAAGCTTGTTTAACAAAAGGTCTTGTGACATTACGAGCAAAATTGCCGACAAGTCTAAATGGGAACGTAATGTGCAGACATGACCAGAACAAAAAGCAATCATGAAAGCAGACTTCATCTTCCAACACCTGCTCACTCTCATTTTCAAAAGCTTTTGCAGGGGTCACTTTGATGGTGCACACACTTGGTACCCATTTTCATGAAGCTTAATTAGGTGTAGGACCTAAATATAGTGCACCGAAATCTCTCTTGTGTTTTTAGACCACAATAAGGGGCAGTATGCCTTTCATTATTGCATAACTAACAAAGTTGAACATTTGAAGCAGAAGAGGAGGAATATGAACCAAGAACTCCTGAATGTGTAGTTTGCATAGTAGTTGGCTTGGCATAAGTATGTGATTTAGGAGGAAAGGTTCTGGGATTGAATCTACCTCTACCCCTACTCTTATTGAAAAGTTTTGTAGCCCCCATGACCATAGGGTGTAAAACTATTATGTCCATGTGTTTCTCGGGATTGAGAAAAGGAATTTGAGGATGCAAATGGTCTATAGTTTATGTGCATTGTAGACAGGAATGAAGGTGTGTCAGATATATGATTTTCAATAATTTTCTCTTCTACTAGTAATTGAGCTCGAAAGTCTTTCAAGCTAATAACACTTTCTCTTCCCCTAACAACACATCTAAATGTATTGTCAGATGACAGTCCATTCAAAACAAGAATAACAATATCTTCATCATCAAAATACACACCAACTACAAACAAATAATCCCTAACCTCTTTTATTTTTAGAAGATACTGACTAATGGTGTCTATTTCTTTTCGAATATTCTACAAATTCGATTTCATTTGGAATATGCTAGTTTTAGATACAATTGAAAATTGTTCTTTCAGGCGAAACCACAAATCTTTAGAACTACTACTTCCAATTGCACATGACATAGCAACAGGTGACAGTGTTGCAGTAATAAGTTGAATAATTGCCCTATCATGCATTTTCCATACTAACACTTCATCACATTCTATAATAGCAGAAG
The DNA here is from genome assembly GCA_025169955.1 of Salix arbutifolia. Taxonomy (NCBI): domain Eukaryota; kingdom Viridiplantae; phylum Streptophyta; class Magnoliopsida; order Malpighiales; family Salicaceae; genus Salix; species Salix arbutifolia. Next base: position 2,847,086 of record CM045908.1, read on the forward strand.
AGTGAGAGATATTTGTACCACATTCACCAGTGAAAGGGGAGAGAGGACAGGAATCAAAGCCATTAACAAACCCAAAAATTCCATTGCTCTCCAGCAGTAATTGCATTTGAAAATGAATTCAAGTAGTTTGAATCATCCAATTTCACATTCACTCATGTAGAAATTGTTGAAATAAGAGCTATAATAGGGGATTGTAAAATCTGAAGTTGTGCTATAGTAACCATTTCTATACAATTGAGCAGTAAAGTTTCAAATCAAACTCATATTTGTTGAATTGAATGAGGAATTTATAAAAGAACACCTTTCAGAAGCTTTAAAGGTGAGATAACAAATTTCTGTACGAAGAGGAGCAGAAATTTGTTGAAGAAAATGAAGATGAAGAAAGATGAAGAAATTTGTATGAAGAGGACATTCACTGCCGTGACCCAAGGGGCTCTCCATTTGACACCACAACTAGGTAAAACTTTTAGCTTCTCTACCCAGCCTTGGTTGTCTAGATCTCCCCATTTTTCTTCTTCCACTATCCTCAATGGTTTTTGATTGAACCACCAAAAATTATTAAAAACAGACTTTTTTGTTTCAATGTGGCTAACCATCCAAATATACAGCAACTGCGTGCAACATCTCATTGCTCTTTTTCCGCTCCTTCTACAATGGTTAAGTGTTATAATGTTTTCAGCCAAAATAGAGACCACTGGATTAATTTGTGTATTCTCATATTCTACATAAGCAGCAGCATCCAAGCTTAGTACACCCATTTGACTCGGGCATAACACAAGGTCAAATATGCCTCAAGCAACCAATCTCTCTTTTTCTGATCCAGACTTCTTTTCTAGTTCAATTTCTAGCATCTTCCATTTCAAACTAGTAGCATTCTTCTCTAAAAACCTTTCCAAGTTGGGGATTCTAAGCAGCTTCAACAGTTCGGGGATGATTTTGTTAGATCTCAAAAGAAAATAAATCATGTACAGATCATTTGGAAACTCAGTCAACATCCCATATTCCTTCATAGTAGGACATAGGTCTATGGTCTCAAAAGAAAAACACTGGTAATCTGGATCCCAAAAGTGAACTAGAGCTCGCATCGCTGGGCTTAAAACTTCTACCTTCATAATCTCTACTAGACGTCTGTATTTTCTAAAAAAATGCATCCTTATCCACATTTTGGAAATGAGTCGTTAACTTGTTCACCTCATTCATAATGCAATTCAGATTCTTGATTGGTGATAGCCTCTTCACATCGCTTTTAAGGCAATCTCTTTCAGTCAATTGTGACAATTCATAATTTTTCCCATATTCCATGATAGAAAATTTAGCAGTGGTGGCCATTTCGTTCACAAGACCTGCAAGTCAAGATGCTTTTTAGGCTTTTCTTATACAAAAAGATATTATGGAGCATACACTCTAACGATATGTTCTAGTTTATTTATGTGAGACATAGGGTAGGTTTACTATCGGGTCTCTAAAAAGGGTCTCTTATTGTCCCAGTGATCACCCTCGTAAAGGCGATATGGGGCTTAGTAGATAGCGGGATGACACGTATATGAATCACTACAAGTCTAAGCACTCAACAAAGAATTGGGGTTTACACAAACTTAAACCTTGACTCAAGTCATAAGGTATGCTGATAGTCCCCCACTTAACTTAAAGTTTAATATGTGTGCCCCAAAAAAAAAACAAGGTGATGCATGACAGGACATAAAAAAAATTTACCCATATTCGATATACCATGTATGACAGGATGTAAAGTTGCATGCTAAAGCTTTTGAACAAGATAAATCATTCATAGCAACTAGGAAAAAGAATTCAACATAGCATAAACAAACAAATTACCAAGCTTATTCCAAGGGTCCCCAACGGAGTCGCCATCCTGTCGCACCTTCCGCGAGAGCGCGGCGACCCTCCCCGTGAGTGGGGAATTCATGTCGAGGTTTTATCTTTATTTTGTGAAAAATGGAGTCGCCACCTAGTATTGTGGTTACTAGAAAACCTAAATTGGTCTTTCAGATATTCTAAGACAAGGGATTGGTTGCGTAAAGGGAAGTTTTAGCACCCCTAATACGCCCTACCTAAGGTAAGCTGCTTGGTGTTTTGGTTTGCCTTATGATCGCTATGGTATTGGTGTTATCTAATCATTTTTCCTAGGATGAGTTCGCAAGGAAAGGGACACAAATTTATGGAAATATAAGGAAAATCAAAGCACTTTAAAAGCCTATTTTTGCCTTAATATTTCATACTTTTACAGCTCGTAAACCGTGGCATAAAAAATTAAAATGTCCCCAATCATGATTAAAGCTTCTTTTAAAAATATATTGGTTAAATGACGATGACGTATTATTCCTGTAAAGATATTTTGGATATTTACCACTTTAAGGTTTCTTTACCCAAATATTAGCAGTGAATAATAGCGAATTATCCCCGCTAATGTTTTGGATATTAACCCCTTTAAGATTTCTTTATCCAAATATTAACAGTGAATAATATGAATCCCTAAAAATAAGATTTTGATATTTTTGGAATATTGGCCAATACCCTTTGGATTTTACAAACATGTTGTAAAATCCAAAAAATATGAGAAAACAAATTTTTTTGTGCTTACGAAATCCATGCTAAAACATTTTTCTTTAAAGTTACGAGTTTCGAATCTCACCACCGCCATTCTATTTGATAAAAATCAGCAAAAGGTGATGTGGCCTTGTGCCAAGTTTCAGCCTAAAGGGCTTTCACTTGAGGGGGTGTGTGTAGAGGTTAAATTTAAATCAAATTATTGGGGGTTCACCTAAAAGCTTGAGCTTTATGGTGAGATGGTTCCTTAACACTTATCAGCATCCAATCTATTTATTTGGAAGGTGTTACTAAAGAAATACTGTGTCTGAAATTACACCAAATTGCCCAAATAAATCAGATTTACTTTGTTAGACTTAACAATCTGAGTGCGAGGGAAGCTATGGTGGATCGTCATCTCCCCCCGATAACTAGAGTATTCCAAACGAGGCTGCTATATTTGTTGCTCACGCCGAAAACTAGGTATATCTCACTACGAAGTTGATATTATTAAAATATAAAGTAAATACATACCTTATACTAAAATATGCCAGAAAATCATAAATCTCTTCCTCTTATTTTATATTTTTTTAGAATGAAAAAGAGAACAGAAATGTGTCGGGTCACTTGGCCAAACCAGTAACCCGACGACAAACAAAGAGGCATGCGTGAGCTGTCTCACGCATGCCTCTTTTGTTACTGATCAAGTGAATTATAATTCACTTGAACAGTAAACACAAAGGCAACACATTGAATGAATTAACATGCAAAGGAAGAAGAATGCATGGGGCCTTACCTGGTAACTGAAGGACAGAGGCGATTCGTGCTAGAACTCCTGCGCAACTGGTGACCACTACTTCTAGGGATGCAAAACTAGTGGTGGCCGACGGGAGGAAGTGTGATTGGAGCTATTACTGGCAATTATGTGTGAAGGAGAGGCTAAGATGAAGGGGAAAGCATTGGTTCTAGGGATGCAAAACTGGTGGTGGCAGACGGGAGGAAGTGTGATTGGGGCTGTTACTGGCAGTTGTGGGCTAAAGGAGAGGTTGAGATGAAGGGGAAAGGGTTGGCTATTTTTTCTCTATGTTGACAACCTCTCTCTCTCGTGCTCAACCTTCCCTTCTTTTTCTCTTTTCTCATTCTCTTTTTTTCTTTTCTCCCTCTATTTCCCTCCCTCTTCCTTTTTTCTCCTTCAGGTCAGCATGGGAAGGGTATATATAATCTTGGCATAGCTCTTATTTAGAGAAGATTTAATGCATTTAATCTAGGATGTAAAATCATGTTTTTTTTTTCTAAAATTAATACACAAAATAGGAAAAGAAATATTTTGGTTGATATTCTGTGATTTTGAGGCAAGGAAAACATGATTTGGGATCATCTGAAAAAAGTTTTCATTCAATTAAATTTTGCAAAACAATATCAATTAGAGAACAACATATGAGCTTTTCACTAAAGAATTTGAGTATTCAAGAGTTTTGTTCTTCCATGATAGATCTTTGGAATCATTTTTAAAGGCAATTTTAAAGGCAATGATTAATACAATTTTTAAAGGCACTTTTGTTTACTATCTAAAGTCTGCTTAGTTTTTTGATTCACTGGCTCATTCGAGATTATTGTATGTTAGTCTTGCACTCAAATATAAAGTGTAATGCCTAATGGGTTGTTCACGATAATTACTACTCTCATTGTTTATCAAGCTTAACCATGCCTCTAAGTGTGGTATTGCTTGTTTTATCATGAATGAGTTTAACAAATTATTCACTTATTTTATTCTCTCAAGAAATGTCATCTAATTCACTGTGCGTGTCCTGCCAAAAATCTTCAAGAGGTTTTATAGTGTCGACCTCACCCATGATAGTCAATAAGCCATTAAGTTGCCTTTAGTTGAGCCATACCCTTCAATCATATGGTATCATCAATATTCATGAAATTGTTAAGTTATCTATTCATGTAATATAGGCTTATCTATGTATGCATAGCGGTCTTCTTCATAAATTCATATTAGCTCATTTGATCATATACTAAAAAGAAATGCATTGTCATCATTAATGATGTTCTTTTTACCACTTATATTTATGTGGTGAAATGCACCTTAAATCAGTGGGCTTTAAAGTTGATTGTCCTATGGTCAATCTAGGTGGTGTGTATCCTTTTGATATTTATTCAAATGCACTCATACGATAACATTTTTCAGGTTTTGTAACCATATTTCAAACGGTAAACCAAGATTTTAGACATTAAGATGCCCCTTAAGTGTAGTGTTATTCTCAAATACTAGTGGAATTCACTTAGCCATAGGATGTCTTTAAGCAACATTACCCTCAGTTGATCTGAATGCTCATTCTTTTGCTTATAATCAAAGTGTATTTGTCATTGCCATAACTTTGATGAATTTCACTAAATCATCATTTGATTATGACTCCATGAAGACCAAATATCAAGGAAATGCAAGAGAGTAACATGCTCAATTGCAAATCCTATGGAGAAACTTTGAGGTTTTAGAAATGAAAGTTGGAGAATCAATGACTGGGTATTTTGGCAGGATATTGTTAGTAGCAAATGACATGAGAAACTTGGGAGAAGACCTGGGTGATGAGAAGATTGTTGAGAAAATCTTGCGAACACTCACTAAAAACTTCAACTACATTGTTTGTTCAATTGAAGAGTCAAATGACATTAATAGTCTTACAGTGGATGAGCTATACAGCTCATTAATTGTTCATGAACAGAAATTCAGGAAAAATAGAGGAGATGATCAAGCACTAAGAGTGTATGATGAAAGATTTGGAAGAAGAGGCAAGGGAAGAAGCAACTTTAGAGGAAAAGGTAGGGGGAGACTAGCTCAAATGTTCAACAGAGCAACGATAGAATGTTTTAACTGTCACAGGCTTAAACATTTTCAATATGAATGTTCTAGTCTCAACAAGGTGGCAAACTATGTAGAACTGGAAAATGAAGATGGAATGCTACTTGACACATGTTGAGTTACACAAGGAAAGACAAAATGATGAAGATGAAATACTGCTAATGGCACATATTGAGCTACATAAAGACAGAAAAAAGGATGAAGATGAAATGTTGTTGATGACATATGCTGAGTTACAGAAGGAAAAACAGAATGATGCATGGTTCTTAGACTCGGGCTGCTCTAATCACATGTTTGGAGAGCAAGGTATGTTTACCAATCTCGATAAGAGTTTTCAACATTTAGTAAAATTGGGAAATAATAATAGGATGAGTGTAATGGGAAAGGGAACTATGAAGTTGTTGGTGAATGGACAATGCTAGGTAGTCAAAGAAGTTTACTATGTTCCAGAGCTCAACAATAACCTTCTAAGCCTAGGTCAACTTCAAGAAAATGGCTTGGAAATCTTGATTCAAGGAGGGGCATTGAAGATCCATCACCTTGAAAGGGGTCTGATTATTCAGACCACAATGAGCACAAACAGAATGTTCATATTAGAGACTCAAAATCAGGAAAAGTTTAATGATCACAAGGGTTTTCATGCAATCACTCAAGATCTTGCTCTCTTATGGCATATGAGATATGGTCATTTGAGTTATAGAGGCTTACAAACACTACAATGTCAGAATATGGTACTTGGACTCCCATAATTTCAAGCTTCAAGAACAACATGCACAGACTGCATTGCAGGAAAGCATCACTGAGCTGCAATACCAAAAAGGTCAATGTCGAGAGCAGCTCAGCCACTTGAGCTTATTCATGCAGATATTTATGGACCGATATCACCAAATTTCCAATAGTAGTAAGAAGTAAATATTGTGTTTCATTGATGATTACAGCCGCAAGGCATGGGTATACCTGCTGACTGAGAAGAGGGAAGCATTGCAGTGTTTCAAGGAATTCCAGAAGCTAGTTGAAAAGGAGAGACTTGTTTATCAAGTGTCTAAGAATAAAAGAGGAGGTGAATTCACATTAAGTGAATTCAATGAATTTTGTAAAAGGTATGGTGTCAAGAGGCAATTAATAGTTGCCTATACACCCCCAACAAAATAGGGTGGCAGAGAGGAAGAAATGAATTATGATGAACATGGTTCACTGCACGTTGTCAAACAAAAAGTGCCAAAGAACTTTTGGACAGAGGCAGTAAATTGGACTTTCTATGTCCTAAATAGGTGCCCAACATCACCAGTTGAAGGTGTTGCACCACATGAGGCTTGGAGTGGAATAAATCCTTCAGTCGAACATTTTCACATCTTTGGAAGCATTGAACATGCTCATATTCCAGGTGCAAAAAGAGGAAAATTGGACAACAGAAGTACTACTTGTATTCTTCTTGGAGCGAGTAAGGAGACAAAGGGATATAGAATATATGATCCCATAGCTAAAAGAATAATTGTGAGTAGGGATGTGGTCTTTGAGGAGGAAAAAGAATGGAACTGGGATATGAGTCATCAGGAGGAAATTGCAATAAATTTAGAATGGGGAGAGAGTGAAGAAGACAGGATGAGTGAAGAAGTGTGGAGTTGAGAATTGAACCAGTAGGGGTGAGAGAGGAGTGCGTGGAGCTGAGAATACAGACAGTAGAGGTGAGAGAGAAGGAAATACTGGAGGAGAGAATGATATAAATGAAGGGAGAGTAGAAATTGTGGATGATGAAGGAAGAGTGAATTATAATACTACTGAATCTGAAGTAAATGAAAGAAGGTTAACTCATTCACCAATATGGATGAATGATTATGTTGATGGAGAAGGCTTAAGTGAGGATGAGGTTTACATGGCACAAGTAGTTGCCATCGAGGATCCATTCTACTTTGAAGAAGCAGTAAGGGATGCAAAATGGAGACAAGCCATGGATAATGAAATTGCATCTTTTGAGAAGAACAAAACATGGACATTAACTGATCTACCAGTCGAGGCTATGAAGATTGGTGTTAAATGGTTGTACAAAACCAAATACAGTGAATGTGGAAAGATTGACAAACACAAGGCACAATTAGTAGCGAAAGGGTACACACAACAATATGACATAGACTACACCGAAGTATTTGCACCAGCTGCAAGATTGGATATAGTTAGAATGATCATAGCATTGGTTGCTCATAAAGAATGGAAAATTGGACAATTAGATGTCAAGTCAGCCTTTATACATGGTGATCTAAGTGAGAATGTTTATGTTGAGCAACCGAAGGGGTATGTGAAGAAAAGGAAGGAACATTTGGTTTACAAATTGCACAAGGCCTTGTATGGATTAAAACAAGCTGCACGGGCTTGGTTCAATCGGATTGAAGGACATTTTCTCAATGAAGGATTTCAGAAATGTGAAAGTGAGCAGACATTATTCACCAAAAAGAACGACTCTAGGAAAATAATAATTGTAAGCATCTATGTTGATGATTTAATAGTTACTGGAGATGACAATGCTATGCTATCAGAATTCAAGAGGTCCATGCTATAAGAATTCGGTATGACAGACTTGGGATCCATGCGATTTTTCCTTGGCATAGAAGCAATGCAGAGAGATGATGGTATCTTCATATGTCAATGAAGGTATACTCTACAATTTATGAGAATATTTGGGATGGTGAAGAGTAATGAGGTTAGTAGTCCAATTGTTCCTGTATTCAAAGCCAATAAAGATAAGGATGGAACACCTGTGGATGAAAATGTTTTTAAGCAACTAGGAGGGAGTTTGATATATCTTACAGCCACAAGACCCAATATAATATTTGCTACCAGCCTCACAAGTAGGTATATGGCTAAACCTACTGGTCTTCATTACAAGCTGCAAAAAGAATTCTACGATACCTAAAAGGAATTGCAAACTATGGTATTCACTATAAGAGAAATAAAGACAATGAACTGGAAGCATACACAGACAGTGATTGCACAAGTGACATGGATGATAGAAAGAGTACAAGTGGCTATGCATTTTTGCTAAGTTCTAGGGCAATATCATGGGGATAAAAAAACAACCAATTGTCACTTTGTCAACCACGGAAGCAAAGTTTGTAGCTGCTGCAGTATGTGCATGCCAAGCAATTTGGATTACATGAATATTGAAGGAGATGGGATACAATGATAATAAATGCATTTATATCAAGTGTGACAATAGTTTAACAATTAAACTGTCAAAAAACCCTTTGATGCATGGCCGAAGCAAGAACATTGACGTGAGGTATCATTTCTTAAGAAATATCACAAGGTCAGGATCAATTGCTCTGATTCACTATGGAAGCAAAGATCAGGTAGCAGACGTAATGACTAAGCTATTGAAAGTTAATGTATTTCAAAAACTTCAAAAATCACTTGGGGTCTACAATATTACTGAATTAAGCTAAAGGGAGGGTTTGAAGAAGGAAGCTGAAGATGACATATTCAAGTTGTTAGAATTCTGGTATAAATGCTCATCGTCAATAAACTCATGTACTGGTATAAATGCTGCCAGTCAAAGCCAAATCTATGAAAACAAAAAAAATAATTGCTGCCAGCCTATAATCAAATGTGTCACAAAAGGCATCATGAAACATGTAATTTGAAGTTGTGGAAAGTTGTATGGTGATTATTGCAAGACATTAAATTGTTGAAGTTTATGCAAAAAGAATCCAACTGGAAAATTTGGTAACTTTGGTCGTATGCCTTCATGCCCTCCATGTCAAATTTGTAATCATAGTGGCATAGTGCCCTTGAATGCTATCAACGCATGAATCATGCGTATGAAGGTAGAATCCCAACTAAAAAACTTACAGCTATGGCTGCTATTCATTTCTCCAACAATCAATCAACCACATGGATTTCAGACTCTAGTGAATCAAACCATATTACTTCTGATCTTACAAATATGGTTGTTCACAATAAATATCAGGGTAAAGATCATGTTGTTGTGCGTAATGGTGCATGTTGGGCTATCTCTCACATTGGCTCTATTAAACTCAGTTGTGGTTCCTCAACCTTTGCTTTGAAAATATTTTGCATTGTCCTTCAATTGCTGCTAATATTTTGTCAATATATCAATTCACACGAGATAATAATTGTTACTTTGTTTTTTATTCTAATTGTTTCTCTATGAAGGATGCAACAACGAGGAAGACACTTTTCTGCGGGAAAAGTGAACATGGTCTCTATCCGTTTTACATTCATACTCAAATCTATTTTCTTCCACAATAAAAAATTGTCAATTTAATGGTGGGAGTGAATATATATAAAGAAAATTTCAAAATTATTTGACTCATAATGGTATTGGATTCAACTCCTCTTGTTTAGGTTATCCCGAACAAAATGGGATTGCAGAAAGAAAATATCATCATATAGTTGACACTGGATGCAAACTTCTTGCTCATGCTCATATGCCTTCAAATCATTGGGTAGATGCATTTCAAACTACCTTATACTTAATAAATCATCTGTCAGCTCGTGTTTTACAGTACCTCAATCCATATGAAAAATTATTTCACAAATCTCCCTCATATGATACTCTTCGTTTATTTAGTTGTGCATGTTTTCCTTATTTACAACTTACATTACAAATAAATTACAATTTTATTCTAAACGGTGTGTATTTTGGGATACTCTATGAATCACCAAGGATATCGTTGTCTTGATCAAAGTATAGGTCGTATTTATTTGTGCCATCATGTCATTTTTAATGACTCATCCTGATGTAGAACAGGTTGTGGAATCCTACATGCTTAAGAGGGATCACCCGAAATTCAAAGGCAACTGAATTTCAGCAACCGGGTCGTCGAAGTCGGAATGACGCGAAACTCACCCGGTTTTTGGCCAAATGCCATCGTTTCGGCCCCGAAATCGTCATTTTTAATATTTTCAGAGTTTCATTTTTGCAATAACTTTTGATTTAAGAGTCCGAATTGACTTTAGTCAATTGGTACTCTCTTGGAATTCATAGGCCTTTCACATTCTGCATTTATCTCAAATTTGCCATAAATGGCAAATTTAATGTTTTATGTCCTTTCCTTTTCTGTATTGAATTAGGCTAGGGTTTTTACTTTAACTATCAATGTAAAACCTGCAGCCGAGACAACTATCATTTTATTGAATAAACACTGAGTTTTATTGAGATTTATTCTCATTATTGTTGATTTATGGAATATTGACGTTGGTCATATTCCCTTGTGATTTTCTGCTGCGTCACATCCTTTCCCTTCCAAGAGACCACTAACACTCTTTCTGCAGAGACGACTTCACTAGTTTTTCATCCACCACTAGAGATAGTCACTGAACCTTTGTCCATATCCCATCATCTCATATTGGCTCTCCACCTACCCTCATTCCCCCTCCTATTGGCTCTCCACCTAACCTCATCCCCCCTCCTATTGTTACCAAACCTCTCCACCCAAACACTACTATAATCTCTAACCCTATCAGTACTCAAACTTCTCTCAACACCACTCATCCCCACCCAATGGTTACTAGAAGTCAAGCTGATGTTTCTAATCCAAATCCAAAGTATGCATTGAATGTCACTCATAACCCTACCCTTCTAGAACTAATAAATTACACTCAAATTGCAATATATGAGGAATGTCAAAAAGCAATGGCTGTTGAGTTTAATGCTTTGCAATAAAGCGGTACTTGGTCATTGGTAGAACCTACTTCAGGTATGAACATTCTACCTAACAAATGGGTGTTCAAATCAAAAAGTGTTCAGATGGTACCATTGAATGCTACAAGCCTCGCCTAGTGGCCAAGGGATTTCACCAACAAGAGAGCATTGATTATACATAAACCTTTAGTCTAGTTGTGAAGCATTCCACTATTCACATTATACTTGCTTTAGTAGTCCATCACAAATGATCGATTCAACAATTGGATTTTCAAAATGCATTTCTACATGGAATCATATCAAATGAAGTTTATATATGGCAACCTTCAGGCTTCATTGATCCAAACTATCCTACTCATGTTTGTGAACTTCATAAGTCACTATATGGTTTAAAACAAGCACCTCGTCAATGGTTTACAATATTTCTAATTATCTAGAGGAACTTGGATTCTGTGAGTCCCAAGCAGATTATTCTCTATTCATATTTCATACGGGTGATGTGCTCATTATTCTACATATATATGTTGATGAATTTATAATTATCGGCACTAACTCCTCCCATATTTATAGTTTTATTCAGAACCTAGGCATATTGTTCTCGATGAAAGACTTGGGATCACTACACTATTTTCTTGGTCTAGAGGCAGTTCACAGCTCAACTGGCTTGCATCTCATGCAAACCAAATACACTATGGATTTATTGTTTCGCACAAAGTTTCTGGATGTCAAGCCACCCTCTTCTCCTGCTAGTGCTGGTAAGAAACACATTCTCTATAATGGAGACCCTCTTTCGGATCCCACAAAATTTCGATGTGTTGTTAGTTCCTTACAATACTTGACACTAACTCGTCTAGATATATGCTTTGCTGTTAATCAAGTGTGTCAATTTCTACATCAACCAACAAGACATTGGATTACTCTGAAATGTATACTGCAATATTTGAAGGCTACTCTTACCCATGGGTTTTTCTACCTACCTGACTCCTTAATGTTGGAAGCTTACTCTCATGTAGATTACTCTCATGTAGATTATAAGGGCTTCCTAGATGATTGTCACTCTACAGGTGGCTATTGTATTTATCTTGGTCATAATCTTATCTCCTGGAGTGCCACGAAACAATGTACTATATAAGAGTCAAGTACTAAAGCTAAATACTAATAACTCGCCTACACTGCATCTGAACTCTCATAGATTAAATCCTTATTTCAAGACCCGCGAGTCTATCTTTCCACTTCTCACATCTGGTGTGACAATATCAACTCCATATCCCTGGCATCGAATCTGGTATTTCATGCTTGAGCGAAACACTTGGAAGTTGACTAGCATTATGTCTGTGACAAAGTAGTACATAAGGAACTCGAGGTTTGCTATACCTCCATTACTGATCAGTTCGTCGATATCTTCACTGAAGGTCTTTCAAATTCTTAGTTCCTTCTTTTAACAACCAAGCTTATGGTTCGCTCATGGCCTATCAGCTTACGGGGGTGTGATAATAATGGAAAGCCAAGTCACTAAATCTCTACCTAAAATAAAATTCTAGTTGTATATTCCATCTTTATTCTTTGTTTGTAATCGTTGTTAATTCCTTTAGTTTAGCCAACTATATTTTTTTCATAAATATCAAATTCCTACAGTTTATGGAATGTTATGTATATATACCACACTAAATTAACACAGTTAGGTATGCTTTTGCGAAAGATAATGCAATCTATATTCTTCTTTTATTTACAGCACTTACAGAGCAAAAACTTGTTAAATGCTTTGTTAATTCCAATTTGGTGATTCCTTTACCCAAAATCTGAAATACCAATCGACTAACCTTAAATACCAATATGGGAAATCTTTTTAACTAGAATTTTTTTTTGTCTTCAGATCTGTTAATATGAAATCTTAATCTATAAACCCCTTATAACCAAAACCTAGGTCTTTTCTTGATCTTAGTGATGCAACCATATTATTCGATAGTTTTACCCATATTTACTTAGTGTTTTGCATATGTTGAGTGTATATGAGGCCTTGATATTCTTTGTTTTGTGTTTTGAAGGCATTGTTGGATGAAAGATGCAAAAAGAAGGTAATTGGAGCTGATTGACAGATTAACAGGAGTAGCAGGTAATCTCAAATCAGGTTACTCCAATTCATGCAATTTCTTCTTCTTGATTGAATGTGTAGTAACAATGGCTTGAGCAATAATAATAAAGATTGGTTTTGCAGAGAGGAAGCTCTAGAGAATGAAATGAAGTGATTCTAGTGGCATTCGAAATCTAAAATCCATACCTTTCTGGAAAGATAAGGCAAAATAATAAAATAAGGAAGAGCATGAAAATCACAATTTTCAAAGTCAAATCTTGCAATATGCCGATGTCGACCTTTGGTCGTTCTAACTTACATATCTGGAGCTACAGAAGTCTGATTAATGCAAACCTAAAATCTCAATCTAGTGATTTTTTTTAACCAGCAACAATGGCGCGGTCGACCGAAAATCCTATTCCAATGATTTCTTTTAACTAGAACTAAAATACTTATAACTTCCTAATCATAGGGTTTGAAAACTCAATGTTTCTTGATTATACGATTGGCCTAGTACATCCCTATTATAGGGTTTGAGCTTGGATTCCTTGCTATAATAGATCAAGGATCCTTTCTTTGTTAACTTTCTTTTAAAAAAATCTTCCTAAAATTCAATTAGGATCTTATTGAAAAAATAAAAAACATAAGGAGCCTTTGTTTGCTATCCAAAGCTTGCTTAGTTTTTACGATTCACTAGCTCATTAGATTTTACCGTATGTCATTCTGTCACTCAAATGTAAGTGTAGTGCTTAATGAGTTATTCACGATAATCATCGCTCTTATAGTTCATCATGCTTAACCATGCCCCAAAGTGTGGTATGGCTTGCTTTTTCATGAAGCATTTTAACAAATTATTAACTTATTGGATTCTCTCAAAAGCTATCTTTTAATTAATTGGTGTATCTTACCAAGAATCATCAAAAGGTTTTTTAATGTGAACCTCATCCTATATTGACAATAAGTCATTAAGTTCCCTTTAGTGGAACCATACTCTTCAAGCATATGGTATCATCAACCTTCATGAATTTATTAAGTTATCCAAACATGTAATAAAGGCTAATCATTATATGTTTTGTGTTCTTTTCAATAAATTCTTCTCTGTCTATCCAATCAGATAGTAAAAAGAAATTGCATTGTCATCATTAATGTTGTTATTTTTTCACCCATATTCATATGGTGAAATCCAACCTGAATTGGTGGGCTTCAAAGTTAATTTTCCTACGATCAGTCTAAGTGGTTTGTATTCTTGACATTTATCCAAATGCACCCATACGAGAACATTTTTCAGGTGTTGTATCGATATTTTAAAGGGTAAACCAAGATTTCAAACATAAAGATCCCTCTCAAGTGTAGCATTGTTCTAAACTGCTATTAGAGTTTGTTTAACAATATGATGTCTTTGATCAACATTGCCCTCATTTGATGTAGTTTTCATTAATGAATAACATCAATACTTAATCAATTACTTAACCTAAATACAAAGAGACTCTATATAGGGTAAAGGAAAGAGATTATTCTATCCTTAATAAATAATAAAACAAAGTAACCCCATTACCTTAGCATCTCCACTAAAACTCATGATGTGGAAGCCACCCACATCAAGAGTTTGCTAAGTAAAAAACAAAAACAGGAAATAAAATACAACTTGGTAAAGAAATTTGAAATTTACAAAGGAAACAAAAGGCAATATGATGTAAGGAAATTTGAAATTTACAAAGAAAAGAAACAAAATGAAAAATGATGGTATCATGTCTGACATGATGATGAGTAAGATGACAATCTCAATATGCTTAGTTTGATTATGAAAAAATGAGTTATGAGCAATCTGAATAGAACTTCAATTGTCACAATACATAGGAGTGAGATGATAAAGAGAAAATCTCATATGTACAAGTATCCAATGTAATATAGCATTCTCTTTTGTAGTGTATGTCGTAACATGATACTGTATTCCAGTTGAAGATTGAGATATAACATATTATTTCTTGCTCTTTCAAGAAATAAAAGAATCACCTAAAAAGATGCAAAACTAGTAAGAGAGTTATTATCCGAGGGATCACTATCATGATCAGCATTAGAGTATTCATGCAGCTCGAAGGAAGAGGTGGATGGAAGTAAAAGACTTTAAAAGAATATACCATAAAGATGAGATGAAAAAATCATATTAATCATTATTATAGAAGTAAGAACAACTTATCCCTAAGACTTACAAGGAACTAAATCAAACAACAAGCAATTTCATCAATATATCTATATTTTCTCTTAGTAATACCATTTTGCTAAAGACTATTTGTACACTAAATTTGATGAACAATTCCACATAAGGTAAGCAACTCATAAATGTATGTAGTGATTTTATAGCAATATCATCACAACCATAGTTAACAATCCAAAGGATTATGCTAACAATCCAAAGAGGGTTTGTGTAAATCCAATACCTTTCACTAATTACAGTGCTTATAATAATCTAACTCCATCACCAAATGAAAGGAGCTTATGCTAATCCAACCTCTATTTATAAACTATTAAAGAATGAGAAGTCTTAACAGTAACTTAATTTATCATATTGTTAAGGAAACATCCAAGTTGATATCAGCATAAATTGAGATTTGGCCTATTAGTAGGATCAATTAAAAAATCAGATGAGATTGCTAATGCATTATTATGGTGTGGTGGTTTGTAACCTTGAGGCAATTTATGAATATTAGATTGTGACTCACTACCATGTTTCCAGGTTTGATTTTGTTGTCTCAGCTTAGGACACTAAACCTTTTAATGACCCTCTACTTATAAAAATGCACTCGTGGAAGGCAACCCTTATGCAAGGCTTATTCTGATTACAAGAGAACGATTTGGAAGGGTTGCCAGCACATAAGGATTAAAGAGAATTTTCATTTTAGAAGAAGAATAAAGACGTATTTCTTTAACCAATACCTCGCTAATAGCTGAATCAACAGAGGGAGATGGAGAAGAATGCAAAATTAAACCTCTAAATCCTTGAAATTCACTGCAAAGTGCCATTAAAAAATGTATCAATCCTTGCTGCTCTCTACGATCAATGTAATCACTTCATGCCTTTAATTCTATTGATTCTGTAAGAGCCAATTGATCTCAAAGATTTGTCATGTTAAGAGCTCGTATATCATTCTCCAATTGATATTGATTTACAAAATTCAATTGAGTGAATAACCTTTGCAAATGATCTAAAACTTCCTTTGTTGTCTCATATTTTGACAGTTTTGTACCTATGGAATGCTCAACAAAATTGTTAATCCAAGTAATAATTTTTGTTTTGTTTGCTCCCACGAATCTATCAAAGCAATATAACCCTTATCAATATTATTAGGTTTTACAAAGTTTCACTAACATATTCTCATATCTTTTTACCCATATGGAAATTTCTCATCATATAACTCTAACAGAAATAATTCTTTCCATCCAACCTCACACTCACATACTAAAATGAATCATCTCTTTCGACAACCATAATGAACAAAACAAAGAAAAAACAAAATGCACACAAAGAAAAACTTAAAGGGAAGATGAAATACTAGATTGCTGAAACCTAACAAATTATAAGATCACACTAAAAACAATGTTAGAGTTGCATCTAAAGTTGTGCTTGAAATTAAGTTGTGTTGTGATATCATGTCAAACAATCAAAACAAACTAAAGAGAAAATAAAAAAAAACAAGAGAGGAGGCTAGGGTTTCATTGATGAATAACATCAATCCTTAATTAATTAATTAATGTAAATACAATGAGACTATATATAGGTTAAATAAAAAATATTGTTTTACCTTTAATAAATAGTAAAACATAATAACCTCATTATCTTAACAAGCCCTACATTATTAGTCCTAACTAAAGTAAAAAAGAATCGTAATTAGGGATGAAGATTGCAACGTGGAAATCTATTATTCTCAAAAGATGTGATGAGTGGAGAATCATAATCTAAAACTATTTTAGAAAATTAGATTCCCAAAATAGCTTTACGTAGAGAGCCCAAAATAAATAGAAAGACTATTAGGAGAAGCCTAGATAGATGGGCTTGAATCCTGAGGATCGCAGAAGGGTTTATTTAGAAAGAACTCGTACTAATCCAAATCTTCTTCACTCTTCAAAGGGATTGTGACAATCCAAGTTCCTTATTTTTAATATAGATCATCAGCAGTAGTAGTAATTCTTAATTTCTCATACTGTTAAGGAAATATCAAAGTTGATAGTAGCATAAACTGAGGCGCAACAGGAACCTTGAAGTCCTCTTTTCCTAATGCTTTTTTTTTATTGTACCATTGCCAGAATGCAAGACTTCCTCGCCGCTTAAACGTCAGTAAAAGGAGTCAATGATACGAATGGGGAATGAAAAGTTTGAAGTTTTTGTGCATGGATGACAACAATAGAGTGTGAGCAGAGAAAATAAAATATTATTGAGGTAGAGTACGAGAACAAGTTAAGCCAGACTAGAAATTGATCTCGTTTACTATTCTTAATTGGAAAAGAATACACTAAATAAATAAATAAAAACAATTAATTTGGATACGTTGCGCTTGCAATTCAAAGAATGCTAAGAGCAAACCTAAAAATCACATCAACACCTATCTCTTCTTTATTTTATTTCAATATATAGCCATCCTATTATATATATAAGCAGACTAGAACAACAATCTACGCATGCTTGCGAGCGAACTCCAGAATACATTGACAGAGTTCTTGAGGCTTAGAAAGAATTGCCATGTGATCTGCGGGAATCTCCAGCACTTCCTTAACGTCATTGTGCTCAATCATGAATCGCTGCAGCGACGGAATCACCAGTAAATCCTGAGTACAAACAACATAATCTCGCACAACCGATCCAAATCTCTCATTCGTGAACTTGTTTGCCTTGGACAGACTTTCAAGAAACAACGATCCTGATCTCTTTAAAAGTGTTTGGAGGCTGAGATCCTGCAAACCAGAAAAATATCATAACTATACCACTTTCTACCATCAAATAGATCAGTTGATCAGGATTGAAAATTAATTTGTAATCAGATTTATGAGCCGTACCTCAGGAGGGGTAAGGTTAAAAGCAGTGGGCTTCATGAATGTTTCATATCCCGCGGTTGAGGACACTACACTTTGCCACCCTTCTGCAACGGCTGAGCTATTTTCAATAAACTAGCAGAAAGACCGAAATGTAAAGGGTTAATATAAAGTTAGAGATGATTGGTAATGTTAGATAATAATATAAATCAGGACCTCACCTAAAGTTTTTAGGTGAGATGGTTCCTTAACATGGTATCAGAGTCTTATTGATCTAATAGCTCCAATCACACTTCCTCCCGTCGGCCACCACTAGTTTTGCATCCCTAGAAGTAGTGGTCACCGGTTGCGCAGGAGTTCTAGCACTAATCGCCTCTGTCCTTCAGTTACCAGGTAAGGCCCCATGCATTCTTCTTCCTTTGCATGTTAATTCATTCAATGTGTTGCCTTTGTGTTTACTGTTCAAGTGAATTATAATTCACTTGAATAGTAACAAAAGAGGCATGCGTGAGACAGCTCACGCATGCCTCTTTGTTTGTCGTCGGGTTACTGGTTTGGCCAAGTGACCCGACACATTTCTGTTCTCTTTTTCATTCTAAAAAAATATAAAATAAGAGGAAGAGATTTATGATTTTCTGGCATATTTTAGTATAAGTTATGTATTTACTTTATATTTTAATAATATCAACTTCGTATTGAGAATACCTAGTTTTCAGCGTGATGCAACAAATATACATATATACCAAAAAAAGATGTTTCCATGCATATGGCTAATACGCCAACATATCTTGAACATTCTTTTTAAAAAATATATATATTCGGAGTTTTAAAGAAAATGGTTTTTAGTATGGATTTCGTAAACACAAAAAAATTGTTTTCTTGCATTTGTGGATTTTACAACATGTTTGTAAACTCTAAAGAGTATTGGCTAATATTTCAAAAAATATAAAAATCTTATTTTTTGGAAATTCATATTGTTTACTGTTAATATTTGGGTAAACAAATCTCAAATAGGTTTTTCTCTTTTCTCATTCTCTTTTTTTTCTTTTCTCCCTCTGTTTCCCTCCCTCTTCCTTTTTTCTCCTTCAGGTCAGCATGGGAGGGGTATATATAGTCTTGGCATAGCTCTTATTTAGAGAAGATTTAATGCATTTAATCTAGGATGTAAAATCATGTTTTCTTTTCCTGAAATTAATACACAAAATAGGGATAGAAATATTTTGGTTGATATTCTGTGATTTTGAGGCAAGGAAAACATGATATGGGATCATCTGAAAAAAGTTTTCATTCAATTAAATTTTGCAAAACAATATTAATTAGAGAACAACATATGAGCTTTTCACTAGAAGAATTTGAGTATTCAAGAGTTTTGTTCTTCCATGATAGATCTTTGGAATCATTTTTAAAGGCAATGATTAATACAATTTTTAAAGGCACTTTTGTTTACTATATAAAGTCTGCTCAGTTTTTTGATTCACTGGCTCATTCGAGATTATTGTATGTTAGTCTTGCACTCAAATATAAAGTGTAATGCCTAATGGGTTGTTCACAATAATTACTACTCTCATTGTTTATCAAGCTTAACCATGCCTCTATGTGTGGTATTGCTTGTTTTATCATGAATGAGTTTAACAAATTATTCATTTATTTTATTCTCTCAAGAAATGTCATCTAATTCATTGTGCGTGTCCTGCAAAAAATCTTCAAGAGGTTTTATAGTGTCGACCTCACCCATGATAGTCAATAAGCCATTAAGTTGCCTTTAGTTGAGCCATACCCTTCAATCATATGGTATCATCAACATTCATGAAATTGTTAAGTTATTTATCCATGTAATATAGGCTTATCTATGTATGCATAGTAGTCTTCTTCATAAATTCATATTAGCTCATTTGATCATATACTAAAAAGAAATGCATTGTCATCATTAATGATGTTCTTTTTATCACTTATATTTATGTGGTGAAATGCACCTTAAATCCATGGGCTTTAAAGTTGATTGTCCTATGGTCAATCTAGGTGGTGTGTATCCTTTTGATATTTATTCAAATGCACTCATACGATAACATTTTTCAGGTTTTGTAACCATATTTCAGACGGTAAACCAAGATTTTAGACATAAAGATGCCCCTTAAGTGTAGTGTTATTCTCAAAAACTAGTGGAATTCACTTAGCCATAGGATGTCTTTAAGCAACATTACCGTCAGTTGATCTGAATGCTCATTCTTCTGCTTATCATCAAAGTGTATTTGTCATTTCCATAACTTTGATGAATTTCACTAAATCATCATTTGATTATGCTTCCCCTAATTGATTTGAATATGTTTTTTGTTTTCCCTCCATGGTTCACTTCATTGCCCCTAGTTGCTCAACTATTCAAGGATGATTAAGGAGTGTCAATGTTGTTTATATCGAGGATTTTGCAAACCTGGTCAATGCTTTTTTCTTTTTTTTTAAATATTTCTAGTTTTGAAACCATCTCGCAAATTGAAAATAAAAAATCAAACTTCTTTTGTCAAAGACTCAACACACGACATTTAATACATGCAGTCCTTTTTTTCTTTTCCTTTTCAAGTATATTGATGATTTCATTAATTTTCAGTTTTTAATTTATAAGAAAAAGGAAATTAAATGGATCATTCAATCTGGTTGATGAAGTTAATTAGTAGTGTGGTTATGGTACATTTCAATGCAAGATAAGTTGAATTTAATATCAATAGGGATGGTTTCCTTTTAATATTAGATTATGGTTTTTATTAAACTATACTCTTTTCATATTTTTATCATATAATTAAATAAAAAATTTATAAAATAATTTATTACACCTAATAGAATCGTTGACGCGAGTCACAAAAGACCGAGGTCGATCTAATTTGTCATTGTCTAAATATTTATTTTTAAAAAAATTCATTTTAAAGTTTTTTTAAAAGTCAAATGAGGTTTTTATTGGTCATCAATGTTATATTTGAACCCATAAAAGCAATCTATTTAAATTGGGCAAAATCTCGTGCGACTAAATTGGAAACTCCAGTTAGGTAAATAGCCAAGTCAATGGGCTTGCTTGATTAGTTTTAATAACATTGTCAAAAAAATCTTCGCTCTCTTAATGATTGTTTTACATTTTTTTAAAAAAATAAATACGATTGATAATAAAACTAAAAGAAAAAAGAGAAAGGATTACATTGTTCGGCCAAATGTCAAACTTTATGAACAATTTATCTTTTTAGATGAGAAAGTTAAATAACTTTTTAAAGGGGCATGGTAACATGGTTCATTTATGCTCTCTTTTTTTTTTTTAACCCGGAGTAAAAAAAACATTTCAATTATGTCAATTGCATGTACTATATGATTACTTAGAGTTTAAATGTGTTTTTTTTTTAATATATTATTTTTTGTTTTAAATTATTTTTTTTGTTTTCATTTTTTAAAAAAATTAATGTTAAAATTAAATTTTAAAAATTAAAAATATATATTATTTTATTATATTTCTAAATAAAAAAAACATGCTACTACTAAATTATAAACACATTCATAATGATCAATCAAACCTAGTGCCCTTGAAGAAAAAAAAGTAACTTTACAATGTAACTAGATTTTTTTTATATTTTTTCATGACCTAATTATCCAGACAAGAATTGATAACTAGTTGGGCCAGATGGATGGGGATAAAACTTGATGTGCTTGGCGTGCACGGATAATTTCTGCTTCATGTTTTAAACATGCGTAGACCATGAACATAGGGGGGGTCTAGAAACGAGATTAGATTTTGTCTTGAGATATTTTAAGAAGATAAAATATTTTAAGTGAACAAGATTAGAGGTTAGACTATGATAAAATATTTTGATGTATTTCTGAACAAAAAATAATTTTAAAAACAATATTAATCACACTCTTAAACAATCATTAGATATAACTAGCCAGTGTTTGTGCTCAATGATGTGGCAGAAGTCTGGATTGAAATGCTTAGGGTAAGGTGGCATGTTGACCTATCCATGGGGTGCCCAAGTTGTTCTTATTCTTGGTTGAGTAGGAGTTGCCACCCATCTTCACCGGACCCAGGCAATGTGGCTCATGCTGCTGGAAAAGTTGGGATGATGTTTATTTTTCTTGTTCTAAATGAACTATTTTGATACAAAGATGAAAAAGATAAGAAACAATGTGAATAATCTTCACAAATTAATGTTTCGAACTCAACTCTAACCAAATACCAAGATATGAAAAAGAAATTATGTGAGTGGTGGATTGAATCTCACGTAGACGAGTCTGCATCAGTTGAAAATAATTTGAATTATTTATTGATGTTCTCATTTGCTAAAAAGTTATTACAATTATATATATAACACTAGAAAATCCAAATATTACTAAATGAAAATAAGAAAACTATTATCTTCAAATAATTATAAAAATAAAATAAAATGTCTAGACTATTATAACATCAATCAACTCAACATCATGACGACTATCAGGATATAAAAAAAATGTTTGTACCAAAAAAAAAAGAAGACCAAAGTTAATAAGAAAAAATGCTAAAAAAAATTTAGTTAACTGGGTTAACTTGATTATCCATACTAGGGATACCAACACATAACAAAAGGTAAAAAATCACAAAGCTCAAGGGTGAATAATTTAATGTTAAAAGATAAAATAAAAAAATAAATCAATTTCATAAAAAAAACCATCGAGAAAAAAAAAAAGACAACTTGGATTAACTCGACTAACCCACTACTTAAAATATAAGACTAGGATAATGTTATAAAAATATATAAAAAAAAATAACATATCTCAAGGCCTAGTAACCCAATAACAAATGATGAATTTGAAAAGAAAAGAAAAAGACCTAAAAAATAGTAATAATAAAAAAGATAAAAATGAAAGAGAATAATTATCTAAAAGCTAAAAGAACTCACGGTTTTGAACAGTGTTTTACACTATTCATCTAGACTCAGCACACTGTGGACTAGAACACTTAAATTACTTGATCATATTATTATTATTTGTATACTAGAATTGAACAAAGAAATCGCTTGGCTGAAGTGGTTAAATCATGTTCAAGCGGTGCGTGAGAGTTCAAGCCTCTCCAGCAGCGAAAATGATTTTACATTAACTGTTCATCTGCATTCATAATAATATTATTATTATTTGTATCCTAGAATTGAACAAACAAGTCCCTTGACCAAGTGGTTAAAGTGTGTCCAAGTGTGGAGCGAGAGTTCGAGCCT
Source organism: Salix arbutifolia (assembly GCA_025169955.1). NCBI lineage: Eukaryota > Viridiplantae > Streptophyta > Magnoliopsida > Malpighiales > Salicaceae > Salix > Salix arbutifolia. The sequence goes on from CM045908.1 coordinate 2,870,470, forward strand.
CTTTAGCAGCGAAAATGATTATTTTTTTCTGGGTTTTTTTTTTGTTTGTTTTTTTGATAATTGAGGTGTTCAGGTTAACTTATACTCATCATGATAAATCTCTAGACTTTCTTTTTTTCTTACAATCTCCACTGTTCATTACTGTTTGAAATGTGTTTTCCCCTTTATTTTATCCAACTTCCTTTTTTTGTTTGTTTTTTATAATCACTGTGTTCGTACTAGTTTATGCGCACTATGATTTTTTTCCCACGTATATATATATTTTTTTATAACCGGGGTGTCCGGGGCAACTTACGCGCGCCATGAATAATCCTCGGACCCATTTTTTTTACATTTTTTCCTGTTTTTTTTCCACTTATAAATTTTTTGTATAACTGGGTGTCCGGGCTAGCTTACGTGCACCATAACTATTATTTTATATAATAGCCAAAGGAGATCGCAATTTCAAATAGTTATTTGTACTGTGGCTTTCGTTGTTCATTACTATTTGATAAGATTAATTGAATTGTGGTTTTGATGGGAGATAGCAAGAGTGTTTGGGAATTCGTTTGGAAATTGCTTTTGAACAAATTTGAAAAAAAATATTTTTATTTTTATTTTAAATTAAAAAAATTTGGTGCTTCTAAATGATTTTGATGTGCTGATTTCAAAAATGATTTTTAAAAAATTATAAAAAAATATCATTTTGATGCATCTCTGAAAGAAAAAAAGCACTTTAAAAAGCAATCTCAATCACACTCCCAAACAAGCACAGTATCCGGTGGAGGTGGAAGGTAAAGGCGAATTGAAGTGATAGCTAAATTTTGTCCTTTAAATGATATTTATTATATATGTGTTTTTCATTTTGGTCCTTATACTTTTAATCATGGATTTTATTTTAATTCCTTTATATATATACATATATATATATATATATATATATATATATTTCTTAAATGGTTCTTATTTTGTCTATGTTTATATGTACATGCTCTAAGTTTTGTTTTTTATTGTTATTATTTCCACTGTTATAAAGTTTTTTTATTTAATATTTAAATTTTAATTTGTGTTGTTGATCATTTAAAAATTGATATTTATTATTTTTTTTCTCTTTGTTTCTTTATTTTTATTTATTCTTCAAGTCAAATAATTTTTTCAAATCTAATAATATCTTTTTTTCATTTATTTTGTTTTTTAATTGCTTTTTTGTTAATATTTTTAGGTATTGAAATTTCTAATTATTATAGATAAGACATTTAAAATAATAATAACAATTATTTGTAAGTTTTTTTCTTATAAATATGTTAGACTAATTATATATTTTGATATTTATTTAATATTAGCGTCTTAAAATATATATATATATAATATATATAAATAAATAAATTCCCTAGGTATTTTTTGAAAAAAAAATTAATATCAGTATTCTGAAATATTTTTAATATAATAATATGAGGAATAAATCTTATAAAATAAAATAATTTAATTTCTTTTTCTAACAATAAATATTGTGTCATCGATAGTATGAACAATAATAATTATAATATGAATTATTTATAATAATATTTATAATGACAACTATAATAATTATGTTAATTTAACAATCATAACAATAACAATGACAATAATAATTGAAATAATTCATCAATTGATGTTGTATTTCTTAGAGGTTAATTTCTGTAGCTTTTTTATGTATGATATTTCATATCTAATATTATAAAAACAAATATTAAAAAAATCACAAAAGAAGGAAGGAGCGGCATATCAAAATTAAAAATTTGTCTGTCGACGAAAAAGCAAGTGAAGTCAAAAACAGCGGCGGATGAACGCCTGCACATGGCATCGTGTCGTGCTCCGAAGAAATCCTTCCGTAATGCACTCTTAATATTTAGAAACTTACACAAATGCCTCTTAATATTAGATAAATCCTTATATATATATATATATATATATAAATTATTTCAAGAAAGATTGATATCAAAAATAATTTAAAAAAATTAAAAAACATATATCATTTTGATGTATTTCTAAATGAAAAACACTTTCAAAAGAAACATAAACTACACTCCCAAACAGATATTTAATCCAAGTCGAGATACTTCAAATGTCATTATGGAAGACATTATTTTGATACCTACCAAACATTGTCAAATTCAGAATTTAACATAAAGTTTCTGTGAGTTTTATAAAATGATTTAAACTAAGTTATCATCGACCATTAAGATTTGATAGTTTGATGATGTTGAAGAGTTGATTAATTATCAATTCCAGAAATTCTTATGGAAAAATGGTATCATTCATCAAACTACAAATGACTATAAATTATTGGCTATTTTTACTCGTGACCCAAAAAAAAAACCCAACATTTTCCTCGTCCTCACAATTCAGGTTTTCAATGTTATAGAGTACTTTACCAATTTCTTTTATTTTCTCTCTCCTCACTCCCCTTTACACTCTAGAATTTTAGCTCAAACTTCCCTAACAGTAAAAATATAATTAAAAAATAATTTTAGTTATATCAATAAACTAAATAGATTAACATAATAAAAAATATATATTTAAATTTATATTAACCTTAAACCTTATAAAAGTATTGACTTGAATTTCTATTTGAGATTTTTGGAGATTTGGCTCCATTGAAACAATAGGATCTCCATCAATGATTTAAAGACTCGTTCTCATGATCATAATATTTGTAAACCTGAAATCTCATTCATTAAATGAAATTATTTTTAAAAAAATTATTAAACAAATTTAACTGTAAAAAAAAAACAATCTACATTGAAAGGTCCTTTCATTGGACTCACTACTTATGAGTAATTGGATCTCGTTGTGAAGGACACTCCTTTGACTCTTTGACATCACACATGACAACCCCATGTCGTGAGTCAATGTATGTGCCTCAAGCATCTCTTCATTATTGGCATCTACTAACTCGTGCTACTCAAAATTGTTGCTAAATGAACTAGCAGTGATCCTATCTTTACGACACATAATGGATATTCCTCTAGGCATCTACATAATTAAACAGATCAACAAAATAAAATGGTTCCTGCATTTAATTTTTTTTTAACAGCACCTCCTCTGGATAAAAGACTATAAAAAATTAACAAACCTGTAAAACACATCATATATGCCATAAACCAGTTGAGTTTATCCATTTTCTTCTAACGATTTTGCATGATTAATTTCATACAATATTTTTATTTTTATGTTATAATATTTTTTAAATTAATCCTAAACTCTCAAAAATATATTCTAAATTTACAAAAATTAAAAAAAAAACAATTAAAAAAATATAACAAAAACAATTCAACCAGACAAAAAATTATCAGTTAATAATCCATTAACAATAAAAAGATTACCACTTAATAATCCATTAACATAAGAAAAAATAATGCAATAATCCCACACCAAAACCATTAATAACAAAAAAATAAATTAAAAATAATATAATAATCCCACACCAATACCAAAAAGAACAAAAAAATTAATTCAAAAAAAATAGAACAAAAGAGAAGAAAAAAGAGAAATATTACCTTAAATTCGTTGTAATTGAAACTAGGAAGAGGGAAAAAAATAGATAGAAAATAAAAATTAGAACAGAGATGTTAGTTAACAAAAAAGAATAAATAAAAAAAGATGAAGAAAGAAAGACTTTTTTTTTTTGAACTGATGCAGTATATAAGAAAAAAAAAAGACTATACAAAGGAAAGAACCCAAGCCTACCGAGCAAAATCAGGAACAGACTCCCTCAAAGGCTCCAAGCTAGCAAAGGGAAGACCCAAGGGCCGAAAGAGGCTAAAAAAACCAAAAACTAAAACAAGCTTAGGGGAAAGAGAACCCCAAACCAAAAACGGAGAACTAAAAAACCTAGCCCTTCCCCAACTGGTCGGCCCAAAGACTAAGGCACGAACCAGTTATCCTGGATGGCTTCTGGGAGATTTAGCCCAAGAAGATATGTTCTTAGAAGCTCATGGGCCTCCTCTGCTGTGCGGCGGGCTGATCGGTAAGTGGCTTTGAAAACCCTTTGGTTCCGCTCCATCCAAATGCAGTAGACCGAGGCCGCTAATGTGAGTCTTGCAACAAGGCTGGAGAAGAGGCTTTTACTTTTGTGAGTAACAGCTCCCCACTGGATTAAGTCAGGCCACCTGTAGTTAGGCCATGGAGTCTTGTGTTTTGTGGTGAGCTAGGCCCACACTTCATGAGAAAATCTGCAGTTGAAAAAGAGATGCTCGTGTGTTTCATCTTCTAAGCTGCAAAGGTTGCAAATCCTAGGCCCCTCTCGATCATGCAATCTATCCATAGTACGCAGACGACCTTTGATAGCTAACCAAAGGATGAAAGCATGCCTAGGAATGCGATATTTAAACCAGCAAAGATGCATTGAGGTCGAGGTAGGTCTGGAGTGGCGAAGGAGACGCCATGCTTTAACCATTGTGAAACTTCCATTTGTTTTATCTCCCCAAACACAGACGTCCTGGACCGAGGGAATGGGAAAGAAAGAGATTGAATTCCAAATGGCTTGAAGACTCTGCGAACTCTGAGGGAAAACCCATTGAGAACCGTGGATGATGTCTGCAACTTTGGCCCCTTGGTGGAGATTAGATTGCCTGATCTCGCTCGAGGAGGCTAAATCACAGATTCGTTTGCCGTTTGGTAGCCAATAGTCGTACCAAAGCGAGGTGAGCTCACCACTACCAATAATGCACCTGAAAAGACCTCGACAATAATCTCGACCTTGCAAAATCTTCCTCCAAGACCAGGTTGGTTTAGAGGGGATCGGGATAGACCAAAAGGGACGCCCTTTGAGAAGAACCTTTCGAACCCATTGCACCCAAATGGAGTCCTTACCAACCATGAGGTTCCAAATGTGCTTCATGACAGCCACTTGGTTCCACACCCTAAGACTCTTAATACCAAGGCCATCTTCTGATTGAGGGAAACAGAGGTTTCGCCAAGCCACTTTAGCACCAGTGGGCTCTAGAGAACACCCTCGCCAAAGGAAGGCTCCCATAATGCTTTCAATCTTGTTAAGGATAGAGCAAGGGAGGATGAAGGTGGAACTCCAGTACACCTGCAAGGAAAATAAGACTGACTTGATAAGCTGGAGCCGCCCTGCATAGGATAAAGAATTGGTTGTCCAAAGCTTAATCCGGTTGGTGAGCCTGCTAATAAGGGGAAGACAGTCCGAATGGGTCAATCTCGAAGAAATAAGAGGCAGGCCCAAATACTTAAGGGGAAGAGATTGTCTGCTAAACCCAGTACTATCACAAATGCTGGTGGTCGTTTCCCCTGAAACGCCCGATAAGAAGATTGCACTCTTGGAGTGGTTGACCACTAACCCTGAGATGTTGGAGAACCTGTCAAGGGCTGACTTGAGAATCCCGACCGAAGAGTGGTCTGCTTTGCAAAAAAGCATTAGATCATCAGCAAAGCAAAGGTGGGTTAGATTGGTGGGCTTACATCTCCAATGAAATCAAAATAATGGCAGTTTGGAAAACTGCCTCAGAATACCACTCAAACCTTCTATTGCCAAAACGAATAAGTAGGGAGAAAGAGGGTCTCCCTGCCGCATACCTCTAGTGGCTGCAAAAAAACCCTGTAAATCTCCATTAAGACTAATAGAAAAATAGAGGGTGGAAATGCACTTTGTAATCCAGTCGATCATGACAGCAGGAGTTCCAATAGCCCTAAGCCCTTCTGCAATAAAATCCCACCTAACTGTGTCAAAAGCCCTTTTCAGGTCCACTTTCATTGTGCACCTAGGCGTGCCCCTGTTGAGATGGTAAGATTTAACCAATTCCTGGCTAAGCATAATAGCATCAGAGATATGTCTCCCTGGGATAAAAGTCGTCTGAGCCTGATCAATAACTTCTTTCAAGCCAATCTTCAACCCGTTGGCTATTACCTTAGAGACACACTTATAGAGCACAGTACAACAGGAAATGGGCCTATAGTCACCGATTCCTGTTGGATTTTCAACCTTCGGAATAAGCACAATCCTTGTTGCGTTGATGCATTTTGGAAGCTCGTTACTGTTGAAGAAAAAAAGACAGGCTTGGATGATATCATGGCCCACTATGTCCCAGCAATGTTTGAAGAAAGAGGCTGAGAAGCCATCGGGGCCCGGTGCCTTATCGTCTGAAATCGAGAATAAGGCTGACTTGATTTCTTCCGGAGTGACATTGCGGCTAGCAAGGAGACGGTGGGCTCCTCCATTTCCTTTTCAAAAAGTAAAGCCGAGTTTTCTGGCCTGGGCTCGGGAAGGGAAGGGGCTAGCAGATTGCGGTAAAAGTCCACCAAATAATTGCACATGGCCTGGTGATCAGAAATGGTATCACCAGTGGAAGTCGTAATGTTATGGATACTATTTCTACTCTATCTGTGAATGAGAGTTTTATGGAAGAAACCAGTGTTCCTGTCACCCATTTGGAGCCATTGGATGCGAGAGCGCTGTTTGAAGTAAGACTCTTCATCTCTCAGAAGGGCAGCATAATCCTGAGCCCTATCTCTCTCTATATTGCGAAGTTGAGCATTTAAGGGGTCGCCATCCTGATTAACCTGAGCGATATCCCAGTCTCTTTTTGATTGATGAACTCTATCACTGATGTTGAGCGAGTTGGCGAAGTGCATGGATTGAAGATTGGCTTTTAAGACCCTCAGCTTTGTAGTAAGCTGAAACCAAGGATCCCCACGCACAGGTGTTTGCCAAGCCCTTTTGACCCGGTCCAAAAAATCAGGCCTATCAATCCACAGCTTTAAAAATTTGAACCCACTAAAACGACGATTGGGCGCCATGGAGAGAGACGTGATCATAGCACTATGATCAAAAGTAGTTCTGGGCTGGAACGTAGTCTTGATTCTTGGCCACTGTTGCAAAGCTAATTGATTCATGAAAACCCAATCAAGCTTCTTCTGAATGGTCCCATCCCCTTGACGCCCATTATGCCATGTGAAGCGTATCCCGTCATAAGGGACTTGAATCAAGCTAGCTCTATGAATGCAATTTGGGAATTCATTTTTGTGCTCAGGCCAAGCAATGTCTCCTCCCACCCTGTCATTAGGAACCATGATGGCGTTAAAATCACCCAACACAAGCCAAGGGGTAGACGTGCAAGCTTGGGCTTCAGCTTCCAAGTAGTTCCAAAGGGGCCTTCGATCCGTTGGAGAATTAAGAGCATAAACAAAAGTTACCCGCAGCCTTGATGCACAGGCTATAAAGCTTACTTCTACCGTGAGCCATTGATGAAGGTAGCTGACCATGGTCACGTGAACTTTGTAGGGATTCCATCCCACAATAATGCGGCAGGTATTGGACCCCTGAGAATTGGAAAGAAAATGCCAGTGAGGCATTTTCAAGAAAGTACCGATGTGAGGTAAATTAGAAGCCTGAAGCTTCGTTTCAAGAATGCCGATGATATCTAGGTTATTTTTGGTAGTCCACTGTAGGACAGAATTTTTCTTCTGGAAGCCATTGAGGCCCCGTGTATTCCATCCTCCCAAACTAATCATAAAATGGGGAGTTATTGAAATGGGAGGGGGATTAGATCCCTCCCCTACGCTTCCTGCTACCCCTCTTCTTCTTCACTTGAGGGGAGCTACTAGAGTTGGCCTTGTTGGATTCTGTTGCTGGGTTGCATATTGGAGACTGAATGTGTATGGTTGTGTTTGGAATATTAGGAGGAGGGGAAATGGGAGATGCAGGAGGGCTACTATAAAGCTGCGCCATTCTATTTTCAAGACAGAGAGGAAGATGCATGTCCTCAGCTCTTCCAATAGCTTGAACTGAAGTCCTTGTTTCCTCATTGTTGTGGTCCTCTGCCTGGCAAAGAAGAAGCATGTCAGGAGAGGGGGCTTGCATGGCTTGGAGAGGTGTGGGATTGAGGGTTTCCCTTGTGTTTAGAGTGCAGATGGTGAGCTGGGTTGAAGGAGCGTGTTGTGATGGGACTAAGGTGGCAGGTGGAGATGTGGCCTTTTGGGTGACCGGGTTACGATTTTGTTGGTATGTGGGAGATGTGACCGAGAGTTGAGAAGGTTGGGCTGAGTTTAGTTGGGAAGTAACCAGAGGAGATTTGGTTTGGGGGTGATGGGTGACCGGGTTATTTGTTTGATGGTTTGTGGGAGATGTGACTGGAGGACTGCTGGTTTGAGTTTGGATGTTGGGGGATGTAACAGAAAGGGTTGTTTTGTCTGGTGTGGTCAGGGTTTGTTGTTCATGTTGCATGGGAGTGGCCTGGTCCATAGTTGGAGTGGGGATTGGGTCATTACCCAAAATAGGATCTGTTGGCTCAGGACCTGTTGGCGCAGGAATTGGGCACGCGTGACCAAAAACTTTGCAGGTGGCACATCGACTGGGCTTCCACTCGTAGGTGACTTCCACAGTGGCCGGCACCGGAGATAAGGGGGTATCGATTTCAAATTTGTGAACATATGGCAACGATGCATCAATCTCAACGCAAATCCTTGCATATTCCAGTCTGGTCCCTTTGAAAGTTTGTTCATCGCAGGAGAGTGGCGTACCCACCATACTCGCCGCTAAACTGATCCCTTGCTTGGACCATAGGGGGAAGGGTAGTCCATGCAGACGAACCCACACGGGTAAAGTGGAGATGCGATTCTTATCAAAAATGAAACGAGGGTGCCACTTCTGGAGGATGATGTTTTTCCCCCAAAAAAGCCATGGGCCCATTTCAATGACTGGTTGCACCTGTTCTTCTAAACTGAACTGAAAGATGGAGAACCCGTTAGCCATAGAGATAACTTTTTGCAGACCATGCTGCTTCCAAACTCTCATGGCAATAGTTTGCAGGGCATGATGAGACATGCGCAGCCCAGGGAAGAAGCCCACCATTGATCTGTTCCATTGTTCACTGGTTTCCAGAAGCATCTCTTCTGTGAAGCGAAGACGATGCCCGTCAGGGAGCCTTGGTAGAGGTTCCAAAGTGAACCTCGCTGCTGCATTAGTTATCCTTACCTTTTCAGCCCAGGAACCAGAAGATGATGGTTGGGGTTTTTTGGGTGGGTTGTTGTGAGGTTTTTTGGTGTTGGTTGGCATGGTTGATTTCTGTGAAGGTGGTGGTGGTTTGTTGACAGATGGTTGGGGGGCGATGGTGGTGGGGATGTGCGTTGTTTCATTGTGTTGAGTGGTAGTGCTTGAGGTTGACGAAGATGGGATGCTCGGGAATGCATGAAGCTGCAATGGGGCGTTGAAGCAAACCGGAGGGAGAGTGGCGACGTGGTGTGAGGTTGCCATGGGAGCAACGTCTTCAATGTCGATGGTTATCCCTCGCCAGTTCCGATGGATGTTAGAAACTGGTAGCAGTATGCAGGAAAACGAAAGTGGTCAGACGTGAGGAATGGTGTTTTTGTTGAGAGCGTCTCTCTCTTTAGAAAGAAAGACATATCTAGTTTAAGTGGAGAAAAAGAAAAAATAAGAAAGATTGAACAAGGAGAGAAAGAGAGAGAGAGAGAGAGAGACCTTGTGGGGTGTGTGATAGAGAGTGGGGGGAGGGAGGAAGAAAACGATGAACTATTTGTGTGTGCATGCTGGTTGTGATCTTTTAAACTATAATTACTAATGAAATCACCGACGAAAAATAAGAAATTAATATTTTTAATTTATTCTGTTGTTGATGTCATCACTGAAGTCAAATGAATTTTTTTAACTTCTATTAAAGTTTTCAGAAGCCTCTACAAAAAATTTCAAAGACTCCAATTTTTTTCATTTCGTCAGTAATACTATTGATAAAACAAATTGTTTTAAATTTACAAAAAATAAAAAATATTAAAAAAATTTGACAATAAGAATTTAACTAAAAAATGGTTATCTGTTAATAATCCTTTAACAACAAAAATTATTAATTAAAAAACCATTAACTCAAGAAAAAATAATAAAAATAATGCAACAAACCACAACAAAATCATTAGTAAAAAATTGTTTAAAAAAGTATAATAATCATTTTCAATATTGTATAAATAATAAAATATTTTTTTTATAAAAAAAACAACACAAACCCTATACTAAAATATCATTACAAGATAAAAAAAAGTTCAAATTTTCAATATCAGTTAAACAATAAAATCAATTTTTATAAATATCATTAGAATACAAAAAATAAACAAATCATTTGGATCAACATACTATTCAAAAGAAATTGTTTCTTCATATATATACCAAGTGGATGGTCCTTAATAAGAGTAACTCGAACGCATGAGCTATTTGAAAAGCCAAAGTTAGAAAATTGTAGTTTTGCAATTGTTTTTACTTTTTACTTTTCCAATGAAAGAACTATATCAATAGCTAAAATAACTGTTCATTTACTGAGCAGCTATTTTTACATATTTCTATAGAAAAGCCAAAAGTAGAAAAAGTAAATATACCTGTTGTTGAATACTGTTGATATTTGTGAATTAAAACTCAGAAATGGAGAAGAATAATAGAAGCAAAATTGTTGCTTCTTTTGGAAACCAAACAAAAACAAGAAAAAAGCCCTAAATACCATCATTAAAATTGTGTGCCCAAGGCCCAACTTCTTTGTTGTATAAAAGAAGAATTGTTTCTTCTTCAACACATATGAAAAAACGAAGAAAGGTTGAAGAACAACTTCGGTGAATAGAAGCTCCTGACAATTATAAAGTTTTTGCCCGCTGCATCCAATAATTACCAAAAGGTTTGTTTTCTAAATTTTTCCTATTCTTTCTTTTCAGATCTAATTTATGCGACGGATGAAAGTCGATTTCTACTATATTATAATATGGGTTAAATAGATAGTTCTTTTCACAAATGGAGGAAACTATAAACCAATCACATATAGTTTGTTATCAAGATTTATAGTTCTTTTCCCAGAGGCTACACTTCCTTTAAGAGTTGTTGAACCCAATTTAGTTTCTATTGTTGCAAAGGCATTGGTTTAAGTTGAATCTCCCTATACTGTAGGTGTGGTAAGTGAATATTATCTAGACTCTTTTCCTTTTTCTTTTTCGTTTTATAGGACTAAATATTTTCTTAGAAAACATTCAAAACTAGGCTAGGGTTCGTGCATACATGGATTCTGATTCTGATAACAAACATTTAAGATTTGCAATTGTTGGGACAATTGCAAAGGTATGATTATGTATGATATCAACCATGTTTATTTTTCTTTCTAACTATGGAGGAGGATGTATAGTTTATTTGTTTATGGTTATATATGGTTGTGCCAATTCTATGATGTTGATGAACTTATTTGAAATTTTAATGTTTTTCATATCAATTCCGTAGTTGAAAGCAACAATTTAATTGTAATTATACCTTGTTATACATTTTCAAGCACCACTGCAGATTAAGGATAGGGGTTTGATGTGAGAAGGGAGATGATACTTATTGCATAAAAAGTTTGTCTGGATTGGTTTCCTTTGGAAATTTTGGGTTTCAGGTTACAAAATGTAGATTATTGTAATCTTGATAATGATTTTTGCTGGTGTCTGTGATGAATTACTGCAATGTTGATAATGATTTTTGTTGGTGCATATGATGAAATACTGCAAGCAGATTAACCATTTTTGTTGGTATATGTTATGAATTACTACAAGTAGATTCTAAGTCTTTCGTTTATATGTGATTGGTTGATGGTTTCCTCTATTATGAAAGTTTATTGTGAGCTATGAATGGTGGTGTTAGTTTTGAGCTATGATTTATTTGTGAATGATTATTGGTTGCATAGTCTAAGATATATTGGTGAATTATGCATTCAAGACAAGAATACCATATTGGAACTCTTTGAATATAACTGAGAAGCAGTTGAATAAAATGAGTTTTTTCTATTTATGGTAGAAAAGATAAAGACTTCAAGGTTACACCATATTTGTATGAAAATAGGTTGTCAATACAGATGATTGCTCTTATAGTTGTTAGTGATAATATAGTAACAATTATGTTTACGTAATGTCTTATATTTTTGTGTTTGTTTATATAACTAAATTTTTTTTATTGAGATAAATGAATATATATATATATTGTGTATACTATTTCTTTTTACTTGGATATTCTTTGACACCTCAATCATGATAATAAATGTTTATTGACTTAGTTTTTGTAATAAATAGATGCTTTATAAGTTTATTAATAAAATGAGTTTGTTAAAATTTGAGTTAGATAGAATATACACTTCATGTGTTGACAAACGATTTCAACTAGAACATTGTTATTTAAAAAAAAAAAACTTAAATGGCAATTTGAGTGTGCAAGTCAATATCAAAGGTCAAACAAGAAACAAAAAAATCATGAAAATATAAGTCCATCTTTATAAACTCCATCTACCTCTGATTCTGTTAGTTTAGGAGAAGATGATGAAATACTATTATCAAGATAGACCAATTGACCAGAAGGCTACAAAGGACTGACTTAAACGTAGATAAGGAAAACAGAAACTTAGAGAGATAAATATAACAAATCTTTTACAATAATTCAAGAATATTTTAGTTGAAATTAAGGATCAAAAGAAACAAGACAATAAAAATATGTTAAAGCAATAAGTTATAATGATTAAACAAAGTAAAAAAAGCAAGAATTGGACAGGATTGATAAAGAAGAACAAATTATGATAATGGATTCTTCTAATTTGAATCCAATTTTTATAGTGTTTTTCAAAATAGAAAGTTAGAAATTATGAAAATTATGGGTTTTAATTTTTAATTAATTTGATTGATTTTTTTGTAAGGGAATTTATTTTTAGTTAATTATGTTTAAACTTATTGGTTACTTTAAATATATTGGTTAGTGTGTTAATTTTATTAATTCATAATATTTTTATCGTATTATAAAATTGATATCAATTTATTTTATTTTTTTAAGTTCTTCTAACACTCAATAAAAATTAAGTTGGATTAATTAACTTGAAATATAATAAGCATAAAAAAACATACAAATACTTGAAAATTATGATAACATAAGAAGCTTAAATCTAATGATCCTTTACTCATTGTCGTATTATTCCCATAAATGTTCAATTAAATCTTCTTAGAGTTGGTAGTTAGTTGCTCTATCCCGGATTCAATTATGAGTTTGAAAAAAATCATGTAGTTCTAGTGTTTCACTATGTAACACTGATATAAATGAACTAATTTCATGTTCATGGTCAAATCCAAGGTTCATTACCCCTTCATCCTCAATAATCATATTATGAATTATAATGCAAGATTTCATAATATTTACAAGGGTTTCTTCATCCCAGTATCACACAGATCCACGCACTATTGTGAAACGAGTTTGTAACACCCCAAATGCCCTTTTCACATCCTTTCTTGCAGACTTTTGTTTACTTGCAAAATATTTTGTCTTTGCTCCTAATGGACTTGGGATTGTCTTAACAAATACTGATCAATTAAGATAAATCTCATCTGCTAAATAATATCTCATTGCATATTCATGTTCATTGATTGTGTAATTGATAGGAGCAACACGACCTTAAGCAAGTGCAGCAAAGACAAGTGACCGATCAAGAACATTGATATCATTTAGTGATCCAGACATTCCAGAAAAGGCATGCCATATCCAAAGATCTTGTGAAGCCATTGCCTCTAGAATTATAATAGGTTCATAATAATGTCTAGTATACATCTCATGCCATGAAGTTGGTCATTTCTCCCATTTTATAGTGTATGCAAGCAATACTCCCTAACACCCTTGAAAATCCATGTTGCTCGCTAATTGATAATAATCAACCAATATCAATCTCGTTTGGTGCCCTTAGATACCACTCTCCAAAAACTTCAACAATTGATTTGACTAAAACTCTAAGACTTTCTATCACAGTGCCTTCCCTAATTTGAAGATATTCATCAATAAGATCTACATGAATATTGTATGCAAGTATATTATGAGCTGTAGTTATCTTTTGAAGACAAGATAAGTCAAGAACACCAAGTATGTTTGTAATAAACCAAGTTTCCATCGTATTAGTCTAACAACAGTATAGGCCCAAAAGACAATAATTTTTTTTTCACATCTATATATATTCTGGAAAAGTTTCCCCATAAATTTAAGAATTTCAAGTTATCGACATTCAACCTGCCACACATTTTCCCAACATCTCAAGGTGCAGTTTTATCAATACATCAACAAATATAATTTCAGCAAAGTACAGAATAATCTCCAGATTAGACATTATTATAAAAATTATGAGTCATGCATTGCGATTTTAAGAAGTATCAATATGTGTGTGTGTGTGTGTGTGTGTTTCATCATAATTATAGAAACATAAAATTTAGATCGTATTTAATTTTCATCCTGAAATAGTAAATCATTTTTTTCTTCTTATGGATCCATGGACATGCTGATGTCAAAATTTCCTTGACATAATTAACTTCCATTCTCAGACCAAGAAATTAAAATTTCTTGTTACTATTGATATCAATGTTCTACACTAATATCATTAACTTTCATTCTCGGAAAAGTTAATTAAATTTCTTGTTACTACCGATATCAATGTTCTACACTGATATTATTAACTTTCATTCTTGGAATAGTTAATCAAATTTCTCATTACTATCGATATCAATGTTTTGCACTAATATCATTAACTATTTCCTTCTAGAAATAGTTAATCAAATAAATTTACACCCTAAATTCATTATATGGAAGATGTTGATATCAATCTTATACATTGATATCATTAGCCATTTCTTCCCGAAATGACTAATCAAGTCCATTCTCTATATAGACATATACATTATATTTGTATTTAATTCAATTTTCCCTCCAGCTAATCATAACCCATGCCATTCAAACTATAAAAAGATCATCATTCCTTATATGATAAATAAAAGAGTGGATAAAAGATACTTACTTGTTGTATGGGCTCGAGTTATGGTTCTTGGCTACTGTTGCATGACTCCTGAGTTTCCCCCTACAATCATATATTCATCATATCATTTCATCATTCCAATCAACATTATTTTTTTTCTCAATAACAATCTTAAATCAACATAAAAAAATAGTTTTAAAAGATTTATTTCCCCTCTTAAGTTTCTATTGCCTCTTTTACAACACCCATTTTGTTTCTGTCATAACTCCTTGTGTAAAATTTGGTTCCTTACACAATATTTTTTACTTGGATAATTAAGACATGAAATTACACATCTCTTCAGGGGAATAAAATTAAATTTGGTCCATAGGATGTCCATGTTTCTTGTTTTTTGTTTTATGGTTTGTTGAAATTGCCAATAGTGTTAGAAGTTCAACCTCTCCTCAAAGTCCATATCTTGAGTTCCAGCAAGATCAGTTAGAAAGATAACACATGACTACAATTTCAATGAAGAAGTCGTCCCCAAAATAAATCATTATGTAAGTCTAATTGCTAGTGGAAGTTAACAGGTTGAATCTGTCCAGGTTTGTTATTGCACCTCAATATTTGAAATTCTCATTTTCCTTCCATAAAAACCATCTTTACTTAGTAACTGATCTATTATATTAATTCTCTTAAAGATAAACACAATTAATTCCTCCCTATTACTCTTGCTAGTGGTCAACCTCCATCCTCCTACACAATGCAACATTTCTTGATATTTCTATACAATTCCTCCTCCAACACAATCCTTATCCTCTAAATTGAATTATCCCTATACAAAAATTCATTATTCTCAAATACTCCATGAACCCTAATTTATTAATTTCAAATTAAATGCATTGAAATCAAATTAACTTCATAATCAAGTTTAAAACTCCCTACTTGAAGATAATACGGATTTCAATTTGTTAAAACTCCTTGCCCAAAGAAAATACAAATTTCAATTCGTATCCAGTCAAAAATTTCAACCCCTCCCTTTGCTTCCTCCAGCCAGCTCCTTTCCCCTTCTTTTTTCTACAATTTCTTCACCTGCTTTTCTTGTTTAAAGACTTATCTAATGTTGCTCTCTCTTCCAATTAATCCAATTTGTTTGTGAATTAGACTAATCTTTTGTGTTTTCCTCTCAAGTCTCCTGTTAAATGCTCAAGTCTCCCTTCTCCTTTTTGTTTGCATCACTTCCGGCCAGGTAAAGGAAAAAAGGGGGGAGGGTTTTAATTATATTATCATTATTTACAAAATTGACCCAATCTACTTATATATTTCACTTTTTACCTCACTTTCTCTTTTCTTCCCATTTTTATCCCTCCACAATGAAATCTATTAATTTATTATTATTATTATTATTATTATTATTATTATTATTATTATCATTATTATCATCGTATCATTA
The DNA here is from genome assembly GCA_025169955.1 of Salix arbutifolia. NCBI lineage: Eukaryota > Viridiplantae > Streptophyta > Magnoliopsida > Malpighiales > Salicaceae > Salix > Salix arbutifolia. The sequence goes on from CM045908.1 coordinate 2,886,667, forward strand.
TTGTTATATTTATTTTATTAATTATTTATTTTTCTCTAGTTTTTACAACATTTGTCTTTTGTTTGAAATATGGACTGTGAGTTTCCACCGTATTTGTGATCCGAAGAAAAAGACAATGATTCATCCTAAATCTCCTTCCAAATAGACTTTCAATAAATTTAGGATTTTCTACAAAATAATTATTATATAGCCTTAATTCACCTTCCTTTCTATTAGGATTGACGATATTGTGTTCAAAACCAGAGCCACGAGACTCTGTTTTCCGCCCTTTATCGATTCTTCTTAGCAACCACTGCAATAGCAACTTGCAAGGCGAACATGGGAGTGTTACAATTAAAATCAAAAGTATGATAAAAATTAAAACTCGAATAATTCCTGATAAACTTTAATAAAATAAAATAAAATAAAGATTGGAAAGAAGAAAATAATGAAGTGAAATGTTGAGATTTATGAGAATATTTATAATGAAAATTTTCGTAAAAATTTAAAATGTTGGCTTTTTTTTTTCAATATTTGAAATCTTAAAATTTGAAAAGTTGATGGCTATTTTTTTCAAAATTTGAAATTTCAGCAGTTTTTTTCAATATTTGAAAATTTAAAATTTAAAATTTTGGGATGTTTTTTTTTCCAATTTTATTTTTATATTTAAATAAAATTAAAAAATTAGAAATTAAAATGTTGAAGGGTTTTTTAAAAGCATTTAATTAATTATATAAATTACTCATATTTATTGTATAATTAATTACATAATTATATTATATATAAAATAATTTTACCATATTTAAAATGATATACAAAATATTTTTGGCTCGTCTAAATGGATTTTACTATTGGAATACACATAAACAAAAAAAAACTATATTTAAACTATTCAAAAAATTATTTTATTAATTTATCTTTTTAAAATAGCACGTAGAACATGGTAGTTAATCGAATACTTTTCGTTTTCTCAGTCAACTAGCTACTACTTGTCCTTAATAATAATTTTTGTCTACGTTCGAAACAAAAGTGGGGCATGTTCCTGGCAGGAGCTTAAAACTCTGCTTTGAGTCCACCAGAAACCGGGTCTCGCAGCATGACCTTGTTTTTCAGGAATCCCTATTAACTGGGCCACTTGAATTTTGCTTCAAGTGGCAACCAACTTTGACCTTTCTCCTATGGTGGGGCGCAAGATGAATTGTAATAAACAGTTCATCTATCCACCTATATATGGGGATGCAGGTGCTGACTCTCAGCAACACAGCAATGGCAAACATCAACAATCAGAAGCATTTTGTTCTAGTACATGGTGCCTGCCATGGGGGTTGGTGCTGGCAAAAGCTCAAAAAGCTGCTCGAGTCGGCAAGTAACCGGGTCACGTTGCTCGACCTCGCTGCTTCAGGCACCAACATGAAGAAAATCGAAGATGTTGAAACATTTGATGAATATACGGAGCCTTTGCTAGACTTTCTGGCCTCGTTACAACCCAAGGAGAAGGTTATTCTAGTAGGGCACAGCCTAGGAGGCATCAATTTGGCTCTTGCTGCGGAAAAGTTCCCATACAAGATTGCTGCTGCTGTGTTCTTGACAGCTTTCATGCCAGATACCACGCACAAGCCGTCATTTGTCATGGATCAGGTACTGCTAGTTATTGCAATTTTTATATATTGATTGTTTCTCAAGTTAATTCTTCTCTAATCCCCCTCCCCCGGCCCTAAATCTATGAAGTATAATGAGAGGACCCCAGCAGAGGCCTGGTTGGACACTCAATTCAGCAGCCATCAACGTCATCTCACAACAATGTTTTTTGGACCCAAATTCTTATCTCTCAAGCTCTATCAGTTAAGCCCAGCGGAGGTACCTTTCTTATCAGCATCTTCAAATTCATAGTTACATCAGTTGAACTTGAGCACATGACAGTTAAAGTAGTCTTCTCCCATCTTCAGTCCTTTTGATCCTGTCAAATCTGGTAAAGCCAGCGCGCTGCAGGTTTCACATGATTACTAAATTTTCCATTTTCATTTTCAGGATCTTGAGCAAGCAAAGACTCTGATAAGGCCAGGATCACTGTTTCTGCATGATTTGTCGAAGGCAGATAATTTCTCCGCGAAGGGTTATGGGTCAGTCAAACGAGTATATGTTATATGCGATGAAGATTTAGCGATACCAGTGGAGTTTCAACGCTGGATGATTGAAAACAGTGGTGCTGACGAAGTTATGGAAATTAAAGGTGCAGACCATATGGTTATGTTTAGCAAGCCACAAGAACTCTCCCAGTGTCTCTCGGAGATAGCAAAGAAGCATGCTTAATCTGTCCTTGTTAGAACCCTAGTTACAATGGTCTGAATGTATATCCGCCAGAGGAAAAAAAAGAAAAAAGAAAGGAGGTGGAATTAGGTTATTATCAATAATAATGAGTGGTAGTAATAACTCACTTTGTTGATGGATGTAAACGACCTCTATATGTCGTCATCGCTGAGATCTTATGTTTTTCTGTAATATTTATTAAGAGTGAGTTTGTTTTTTTTAATTTTAATTTATCTTTTGTATATATTGATATTATAAATAAATTTTAAATATATATATATATATATATTATTTCAATATATTTTAAATACAAAATAATTTCACCATATGAACAACGAGGGTGAAGCTCCTTCACTAGTCATATACGTACAATAGTTATAACTCAATTTGTCGTCATTGCTAAGTTCTTTTGTTCTTACATGTCATGTATTAAATAGACAGACTACCTACTCTACTCATGAGATATTTGGCAGTGCAGTTGTAATTTTTTTAAATTTATTTTTTTAGTTTTATATTTTTAGTTTTTTAGTTTTTTTAATTATTATCAATATTTTTTTTTTTAAGAAAACAATTGATATATTTTGAAGAAATCATCAAATGGATCCCACAGAAAACCTTCTTCGATCAACTTAAATTAATAAATAATCCTATCTTGGCATTTTATCAAGGGAGGTAGGGATTGGGGAATATATTAAACATACTATTTGAGAGTGTAATTGAAGTTGTTTTTGAAAATATTTTTCGTTCAAAAATGCATTAAAATAATATTTTTTTATTTTTTAAAAATTATTTTTGACATCAGCTTATGAAAATAATTTTAAAACATTAAAAAAATTAATTTAAAATAAAAAATAAAATTAAAATTTTTTAATTTTCTTTAAAAATCACTTTTAAAACACAAATATTTACTTTAACAATAGCTAGTTGGCTTAGAGCCTTTGAGCCTTTACTTTTAGAGTTTTTTTTATAAAAAAATATCTCAACCAAACGATAGCACCAGCCTTTGAGCCTTTGAGTGGTAGGTGAAAGCAATGCCTTTGCCTTTTCAATTGATTTCCACCTCACTAGTTGGCTAGGAGATGTGCGAGTCGTGTACGTGGTTTCAAAATTTTCAAGTCATTAAGTAAATTAGGTGACCTACTAATTCGCTAAAATACAATAAAAAAAGTGTATGATATTTGTGAAAAGTGTTATTTTAATTAATCCCTAAATATTAGGATTTTTTGGTTTGAGAGTTTTCAGTTGCCTTATACTTTCAAATTATTTTTTTTAGATTCGAGGAAACTCCATCCCTGGAAAGCGTATTTTGTGAGCACAAGTGAGCAAGCAAAACCCTGACTATCCCAAACTCTTACAAAAGATGCACATTTTTACTCGAACTCGAGACCTGTTGTGTAGATCTTAAGTCCTTTATCATCAAGTCACGCTCCTAGGGACATTCCAATTTGTTCAATTACACACTCAAACTTTCTAATTGCTTGCAATTTTACCCCTCACTAAAATCTTATTTTATCCTTGGATTTGAGAGATTTTTTTATTTTAGTCTTTGATTTCTGATTTGACCAATTAAGTACTTGATAAAACTTTGTTTTTTTTCAATTGAGTCTTTAAAATCATTGATTTCAATTCCTAAAGATACACACTTTTTATGGATTGGTCCACGGTATTGGATTTGTTCAATCATATCTTGAGGAATATATGAAGTAGTGGTGATATCTTGATTATCAAGCTTGATTCAATATACTTTCTCATTGATAAACAACTTAATGACGAATACTATCATAATCAAATGGGCCTTGAAGCCCCTACAATTTCATAAAGTCATATCGTGCTCTAAATTTTCATGATATATGCTTTGATTTTTATAGGAAAATGGTTGCTCTCAAAATTTTGACCTAATCTTTTAAAACTTGGGAATTCTTAATATTATGCCAATTAATAAAGTCTCTTGTCATCTTCATTATTTGTAGAAGTGTTTTAACCATGGTAAAGAAGTGGGTTGATTCTCGAGTTGTTTGTGCAAAAGAAAATAAAATTATTCATTTCATCATACTTCTCATAAATGATTCTTTATATCTTGAGAAGTGCAATTATGAATCCTTCTCGCACTTGTTTGATCAGAAAGGAATTGTTCAAGGCGTGTAATGAAGGTTTGATATTGAGGTTATTAAACATTAGGCTAAAAATGTGTTTTATTGTTTTTAAAGGCTTGAGATCACTTTTCCTTGTATGTCTTTATTATATCATTTTGTATCCATTTCTTATCACAACACCAACACCCTTCTCAGTTAGCTCATTCTAATGATGAGGCAATGTTCACGCTAGAGCAATGATGAGTCTCCAGCTTATTTTTACTTCTCTCAAATAAGACATTACCAACTTATTTTTAGAGTCAATTATTGCCATTTTTTAATTTATCTATTGTCGTTGTTTTTTATCTTATCGTATTATTAAATTAATCAAATTTATTAAATCCAGTCAAGTTTATAACCCAAGTCTTGAATTGTTTTTTTTACTTCTTAAAAAACACTAACTATAGAGAAAAAAAACTAAACTAGCCCACTTCACAACACAAGACACCATTCTAAGTTTTTCTAAGTTCTATAGCTAAATCAAAATGATAATTTCTCTCTATCACAAATGTTACTGGTTCTTTTTCATCATTCTATAGCTAGTGTTGTCAAGTGTTGATAGTACCAAAATGTTCATAATGAACAGTGAAGTTCAATGATGCCTTTGGGTATCAGACAAGAAAATCTGAGTAATTTGAAGTATTGACGCTACAAAATAGAAAAGAGCAGGGAGAAAACTTAATATTAATTGATAAATTCAAAGACTCCGGGACTGTAGGGAGGAGGGGTTAAAGCACACGTTTATTGTCATTGAATTTTCAATTTAACAGTCAGACATTTACGGTAAAAAAGAAGAACGTAAAGCCTATTAATACGGCTATTCTCAAATATTCAAGGTTATAGATAATTTTCACGTGAGTCCCACAAAATATATCATTTTATCAGAAGTTTTAAGCAACTTGTTTGCTTGAGGATGAAGTTCACATGGCATCCAAGCTGGACAGGTTGTTTGGAGGCAACGCATTCTTGCAACATAACACGCATAATGTCATTGCACTTGTATCAACATAGTACATATATTGCAGTTTAGGACGAGTAAAGAGTGGAGAAAAGGTAAAGGGGCAACGAAAGATGATGCATCTAAACAAGCACCAAAGGAATCAAACCTGGTTGCCCCATAAGTCTGCCCCACCTGATATGTACACATTTCAAGATATCACGATCATAAATAAAAATCTTTTTAACCTCCAAGTGGTCGACGAAGCAGTTCAGGTGGCCAACTATTATAATCAGCTGAGCATGGTTGGATGCCCGGTCTGTAACATCCTCTTGAACACATCCATCCCAAAAGGAGAATCCGATGAACTGAGTAATGGCAGTATAATGTTAACTCAGCAGTCTAATCAAGTGCCTCAGAGAAATTTCCTAACAAAGAGAAATGATGACACAACAATATCTTATTATCAAGACAAGGGCAAGGCCTCAAAGAGCAGTCAATGAATCCTAGTAGTTGCCAATTACAGCTAGAGCAAATATAAGTGCAGCTTGTTAGTTATAATGCCGTAACACACTTCTTTAATTTCTTTATCAGGTAAAATCCACATTGCTAAGCCAGTAGACTGGATATAGTTGGCATCACAGGTGTAAGCGGTTACTATCAACTCAACCTGTTAATTTAACTTGCATTTGTTCACTCTATGAATGAGGGCTGATAATTAAGGTTCACTGCCGATGCTCCTGGGTCTTGTGGTTTCGTGTTATATTACCCCACACTTGACCATGGTTCAAGCATTGGTACAAAAACAAGAATAAAGGTAGTTCACATTATCCACTAATAAGACCTGTGAATCACTTTAGCACACTTGATGTTACTTTTGTTCATTAATTCTCTCAATTGCATAAGAAAATGCACCTCTGCCACTCTTTTGCTTGAAAGATTTTTCTTTAACAAACAATTAATTTCATTCTGCGTCTCCTTATCACATGAATATCCATCCCATTGATGGAATATCACATTAATGTCTAAAGCAATACATTATAATTCTCTTCTTCCCTTGAGACAAAGTGATATATTTTGAATCATATAATGTAGTTAAGCTTGTAAAACAATAACCAATAGAATCCACAATGCATATGCAAGACTCAAATCAAACTAAATTGAGCCATTGGAGCATCTTTAATAAATGAGTCTTCTTTGATGTGCTCGCATGTTCCTAATTATCCACCTCTATTTCTGCCCATTTCCTTATATCAGCAATTACCAAACATCCTTTGGAGTTGACTGATTTTAAGAGCCAAAACCCATTATTTGGGTCCTGTGTTTTCCCCAATTCATCAAAAGGGCCCCTCTATTATTGATTCAATCAAATGAGCCCCTATATTTTCAATTACAGTTAATTGAGTACTTGCCAAAATTGAAAATTTCTCAGCTAATTGAGTAGTCTTTTTCACTACTTAATCATCAACTTTCCTTTCATTCCAATTAACATCATCACTCACTCTCACCCTCCCCACCATCCTTATCAAGTAGAATCATTTTTTACTTGGCAAATAGTAATTAATTGGATGAAATAAAAAAACAAGGGTTTAATTTATTGAAATGATAATAGAGAGGCTTTTATGATTAATTAACAAACACACAGGATACAAATGGTGAGTTTTGCCAATTTTAAGAGGTATATTCTACAGCGGTTGCTTGCACCCACTGCCAAGAAACCCTTTTTCCCCATTGGAAGCAACTATTGATCTAAGCAATAAAACAATCCAGCTAGCCCACAAAGCAATAGCATATAAAAGCCACAAGGAATGGGCATATAGGCATGAAGCTACATGGAAGTCATTTCAGTGACATCACCAATTATCCAGCCTTATCTGCAGATTATAATGAATGCTTTTTTCGTTCAGTTTGAAGAAAGGAAAGATCTCATGAAACAAATAACTGGTAAAACTACTTCATAAAAAGAACTTCATGAACAAGAATGCAGCTATACAGATAATTTTAACAAATGCTGCAAAAAAATCAACCATAACAAAGCTGCTACAGAAAAATGAGAGATTAAAAGGAAAATGAAAATCAAAGAAGAAAAACAGTAAACTGTTCTAGAAAGAGATGCATACAACATGCTGCAGCTTACTTTTTTATGAATATTTTGTTTTGTATCACGTGTATGGGGAGAATTAAAAGGACTGACCTTGGAATGGTAATTTCACAGGGAAAACAGATAGCTTTTTCATTTATGGGGGGAACATGATCCTTTTTCTCATTCACAAATTTTATTATCTGGAATAAAACTTCACGAAGAGAGACTTCAAGTGCTTCCCTACGAACACCCCTGTCCTCATATCCAGTTTCTATAATCATGATGAAACACAGTAAAGTTAGGGGGGGAGACTTCAACAATTAGAGGGTTAAGCATTAATAATTCATCAGGTTGATACATAAGTGTGATGTTACCTTCAGGGTCAACCATTGGTTTTGAATTATGAGACTTTCCAGAGTGTGCTTTAGGATGTGTGACATGCAAGTTGAGAAACCACTGTTCCCAATAGAGGCGTTCGTTTTTGTTGAACCATGAATAATGTTTGTTTTTCATTTCATAGAAAGATAAGCATATCTGCATGGTCAATCCAGGAGTCAGCAAACTATAGAAAGAGTATATGAGATGAAAATCGCTAATTTGTGAATGAAGGAGCAAGCTATAGGAATAATATTAGAAACAGAAATCAGGTGTAAACTATTCCAATTCATGGCTATGCACATGAAGTATGTTAAGTGTTAGGTATTCAGTGATTAGTATGCATAAGCACTAGAACTCTGGTGCCATGACACTTGCAAGGTGCAATGATGACAAAGAGGATGAAAAAATGACCCAAACACAAAATACAACTTCAAATATTAACTAACACTTGAAGACATGAAAGAAGAAGAAGAAGACTTGGTCCACTGAAATGAAAGGAATGTCTTAGAAAACTATAAGAGAAATCCCTGTACCATTAAACAGTTTGGTTGGATCGACTTCAAGAAATGAAAGGAAAGCAGCATACTGCCTACCTGACTTTTCTTATTTGGGTGTTTTTCTACCCAACTTATGAATTCATCAATCTTCTCCTCTATCTTTTTCTCAAGTTCAACATCACCACATTGTACCTAATTGATTAGAAAATAAGATGGAACAAAATACAATCAGAACAATATAAACAACAACATCCTGTTCACAGAGAAACATCAGAAGTTGAAGTGTCGATCTCCAGTCAACCAGCAATTTTGCAGGGAAAGATTCATTTTTGCTTTGTTTAAAAGCTAGAACGTTTTTTTCATTTGCATTTTTTTCCCATAGTAAGTCAACACTTGTATTTTAAATAGTGAAGGTGCACATCAACAAACAATTCATAAGTAAAGCAGTCTCCCATCACTAGTTCTTACATGAAGTTTCAAGTTTTCAAAATCATCATCATGAAGCTCTGGATTGTTTTCATCCAAGGAAAACTGTAGCAATAACATGAAAGAATATAGAATCACTTACATATGTAATGTTAAAAAGTTCCAAATCAATGTCTTTTGGCCGGACAAGACCCAAAGCTCTATGAAACACAATCGTGTGTAAGATACCTGCAATCAATTTCATCTCATCAATCCGAACATAAAACACACTATGAATATAATCATAATCACTTTACAAATCCAGAATGAGACGAGATTAACACCAATTGCCCAAAACAAATGCATTGAAAACATGACAAAATTAATCATAATAAATTTCCATTCTATCCCATAACTGTGCAAGTAATAACTCACTAATCTTCATCCACGAACATGAGATTCTCCAAGCAACATAAGAAACACTCAATACTCTTAAAACAAAGTACACGCAAAACATGACGGTAGCTAATAACATATATATATAAAAAAAAAAACTCTAACCACTCAGAAACCTCAAATTCGATCAAAACACAAAATCCAGTTTCTAAAATTTACTCACAACGTAGAACTTCTCGTATCTCAAAGTGCTCAACTTCCTGTGAGACAAAACAAAACAAATTGAATTTAATTTAATTCAAACTTCAAAATCAAGAAAAATCAGAGATAAAAACACAAAATCTTCACTGATACAAGAGATTAAACAGTGATTTTTTATTACAAGTTCTTTGAGTTGGCAGACTTCACAATTCATGATGATCGCTGATGATTTTGCTAAAGTGGAACCTCAAATATTGAGAGGTTTTTTTTTTACGTAAAGAGAATGGGGAAGTGAATGACGGGTCGGTGAGGTTAAGCTTTTATGGAAGGAGATGATCTCCTAAAAATAATTATTATTAATTTATTAATTTAAGCTAAGAACAGGTTTAGTTTAGGAGTTTGCTTCTTTAATTGAGAGGGTAATAGTTTTGGTGGTTACATTTACAAAATATAAAAAAAAAATATAAAAAAAAATATAAATTATAATCTTTTATCAAAATATAAAAAAAATATAAATTATAATTTAAAAAAATACAAATCAATGTCGGTTATATTTTTTATTTTGCAACTCGAGTTTTATCTCTGATCGGGTTTTATAACTTTGACTGGGGAGTGAAGCTTGAAATTACTTATTTGACCTCTAATATGGATTTCTATTTTTACTTTTTGTTTCTGTTAAAATAATAAAACTTAACCATCGTTTCACACATTAAAAAACCAAAACTATAAGTTGTTTCTTGGTCTAATCCCGTTAACTCATATATGAATTTAAAATTCAACATGTCATATAACGAGCACATCCACTTTAGTAGCAAACATTGACAAAAATAAATAAATAAATAAATAAATAAAAACTGTGGATTCAAACAGTACCGTTTTTTACATTTTTTTGTGTTTTTTATTTTAAATTTATTTTTAAAAAATTTATTTTCTAATGTAAGATTTGACATTGAACTTCATTATTTATTTAGTTTGATTTTTTTATAAATTATTTTAATCTAATAACTCGAGTCATAATTTTTATTACTTACCCGTTTGACTTAGGTTTTTTGTTTTTTTTGTAAAAATAAAATTAATTTCATCCTTTAATATTGAGTTAATTGAAAATTAAACTTCATAGTTTATTTCAGTTTGCTTTTAATTCAAATAATCCCCATATCATAACTTAAATTACGAGTTTAATGGATTAACTCGGGTTAACTTAACTCTTTTTTTTAATTATTTGTTTTCTATTGAGTTATCTTGGTCTCATGATCCCTATATCATAATTTAAATTACGAGTTTAAAGGATTAACTCGGGTTAACTTAACTTCTTTTTTTAATTATTTGTTTTCTATTGAGTTATCTTGATCTCATGATCCAAATTTAATAGGTTAGCATGAGTTAACTTGAGTCATATTTTATCCTTTGAATTGATTTCTTTCTGAAAATTCATCATTTAACATTGGATGGATCAAGAATTAAGCTTTAAAATATTTTTTTTAACTTTTTTTCTATGATTTATCACGGCTTCATAACTCTAGTCATGAAAGTTACATGTTAACCTTGGTTGACCAAGATTTATTCAATATGTTATTACCTTAATTTTTTTAAAAAAAAAAGATATTGTATAGAAATCTTTTCAGTCAAACTAAGTTTTTTCGAGTTCAAATTGTTTTTGAACTTGTAAACTTGATTGAGTCATATTAAATCAATCCCTACATGATTTAATTTTTTTTCTTGAAAACATTAACAACACCTAGAATAGTTTTTAAAATATTATAAAAAATAATTTGATTTACAGCGTAGCATAGAAAAATTATATATTGTCAAACCTAATTTCCATTTTCATTCGGTAAAGGTTATACGACTCACTTCTTTTCATATTGTTCCCTACATTAAAAGAATCTAAAAAAAATATATGTGGTTGATATTAATTTTATGGATTTGAGTTTGAAAAGCTAATTGTTAAATCTCATCCATTAATCTTTCAAAAAAATCGCAATCCAAAACTTAATTGAGTTAAGTCCTGATTAAACAAGACTAGACATTGAGATGAAAAAATATTTGATCTACCTTTGTTGATCTTAAAACTCACAAGGATAATCTATAGAAAAATAAATTGAAAAATTTAATTATGAATTAACTTAATGTTGAAGAATTAAATTGATAAAAAAATAATATTTTTTTAAACAAAGGCCTAAGTGAGCTCGAGTCAACAAAGCAACCTCATGATGCAAGTCATGCATATCATCTATATCAAAAGGTATTTTTTTTTTAATTAAGGGATAAACAAGGCATTAAACAAAAATAAAAATAGTATGGATATTGTGGAATAATCTATTAAACCTGCAATTTGGCTCATGAACTCAATTAAATTCAATATATTTTTTTATCAATTTATATAAACCAAATATAAAATTAAAAAATAATAATAAAATAAAATAAAAGGATCCTAGGGATGTGGGATTGATGACCCAACTTGCCTAGGTCAATAAAAGAAAACACTTCAAGAGTGTGGGCATTTCAATTCAACTCTCATGCATGGGCTTGTTTATATTTTTTAAAAGGGAAGATGACTTATTGTCATAACATTTATTGTAAAGACAACAAATGATGCATCGTTTGTTTTTTATAGAATCTGACGACCAAATTAGCCATGAAAATAGGACCTTGGGTTTTCTTAAAAATCATTTACAACTTGATTGTTTTGACTCAAAACACAAATAAAAACACCCTAAAGTCCTTAATAAAATTATCTATGACATCAAAACCCAAAACATATTTTTATAGTCAGATATGTCATCTAGGGCAAGGAGAAGAGATAAAACACTTTGGTGAAACTTCTCTTAATAAATGAAACTTATTAACACCGATATCAAACATTTTGATTGGTCAAAATCCCTTCATGAAAACCTTCTCTTCTTATACTAGAATCCAATGAGTCTTTCCTTACTCTCACAAAAAAAATAAAAAATAAGAGAAATAAAATTTATACTAAAATTTATTTTTTGACAACTAAATGGATTGATTATCAAATAACTAAAAAAGATGAGAGACCAAAAGGAAATTTTCAAAAAAACAAACATTGAAGCCACCACCTATGTTGCCCTCTCGTTTTAGTTTAATCCTTTATCTTTCAATCCAACCTTTCTTTCCAAAAACAATCTAATGTTATTTTGAGCTCAAAATAGCTCAATTATGAAGAAAAAAAATTCTATGGCCAAATTAATTTATTTTTTTTAAATAACTGTTTCAATCTTTAGTGATTTTGTGAAAGATTGTACAATGTAAGTATGATAATAAGTTCACTAAACAACCTAGTTTTTTTTTGTTAATTGAAGAGGTAGAATTAACAAATATTTTTTAACCCAAAAAAATGAAATGAAAAATTCTCAAAGTCAATCTATTTGTTTTTATTTCTTTATTTGAATTAAATGAAAGTTTTTTTAGAAGCTCATTTTCTTAAATGCAAGACCAGGGATATTATTTCAAGATCCTTTATTTGTTAAAAAAACATCTCTTATAGTATAAAAGTTGGTTTGTATTTTATTTACACTCTTCATGTTTTTTAATTAAATCCTTTTTTATATGGATGTTAGTTAGCTCTTATCATTTAATTATCAATCTTTATCAATAATGAGATAAAGTATTATATGATTATGGTTGTAGAAATTAAAACTTCAACAAGTTGGGATGTTATATCTAAATATTTAGAAATAATCAAAAACATTTAAAAATTATCTTGAGTTTTAACCAAACTTTTTAATTGGAATATTTCATGACGCATGAGTTGTGGAATCTATACACGAAACTTTACCTCACGAATTTATTTTAGGCACATGAGCGCATCATCAAATTCAAAAAAACTAGATTTATTCATGTAAATAAATTTTTATCTGTCAAAATCTTTAAGTCACATCAGATTGAACAATACAATTTATCTTAGGTAGATTACACTAGAGATACTAATATATTTTTTTAACAAAATTAATTTTTAAATATCTGATAAGACACATACTCGAGTTTTTCTAGCAATTTTAAATCATACAACTAAATGACCATTCTAAATACATGTGAACTTCACTCGAAAACAAGCAATACAAGTTTTGAGCAACAATTGTTTTTTTTTTTAAAAAAAAAAAAAAGAAGCTATAACATTACACTATTTATTGTTACAGTGATGTCAAGGGTTTAGCTCTCAAAATCAGAAGAAAAAAAAAAAAACTCTGGGTCAAACATACTCACACAATTAGCCTTCGTCCAAGACCAGCATCATCATTTCCATTTTGATGCAGGATTTATCTCTACAAATCAATCAAAGAGAATGTTCTCTGATATGTTGGCTACAGTCATGACACTAGAAGTACTGGTGTTCAGCACTTGATTTCCAAGAATCATTCCTCATAAAGATGGTGATTTATTTTCCAAAAAGGATTGTTAATCACCTATAAAAAGGCAACAACAGTTCCAAGCAGGGGGATACGGCCAAGAATATCAAGAATTTTGCAAATAACATAAGATTCGAGTATATGATTGCTAATATGATGGTCACTGAGACTTATATTGGTGATTAACTTTAAAATTGAGATTAATCGAAGTATACGCAAGTGAAATAACAAGACGTTAATCAAAAAATGAATTCTGGAAATAAAAACCAGCACCATCCCGTATCCAAAGTTTTCCTGACGATACCAGACCCAGCCGCAAACAAAGCTCTCTCCCAAATCAAACAAGCCCCCACATAAACAAACCCCACTGTCTTCCTCCAAACACCCATCCATTCACCGTCAGCAAACGAGCCATGTAGCCTCCTTTTCACGACTGTTCACGGCAACTCTCGTGGTGGCAGCCTCTCATTGACCCATGATAGGAACAACGGTGGGAGAAAGTTTCAGGGAAGAAGACAAGGGGGGTACACATGCTTGCAGCCAACAAATGGGTAATCCAGATCACTTAAGGTAGCTGTTTTGCCTGTTAGTTTACAACTCATGAGCTTGGTTTTTAATGGCTGTACCTTTAGAATGAACTCTTTCAAGTACTATTATCATTATTATTTTTCTCCTCCTCTCAATCCTCGTCTGAACATGTAGAAAACATTACCTTATTTGCTAGAATTCAAGGACCAATAGCCTTTATTGGGTCTTAGTATCATGAAATCACTCTTAATATCTATATTTTCTTGTTATCAATCCATATTTTCCATGATTGTGCCAGCGGAATTTGTTATCTAACAAGTTTTGTGCCCAAACGTTGTCTTTTGTTATTGAAGTGGGTTATGAGATGTTTGGGCTTGGGCCAATTCCTTTTGCTTGGATGCTCTTGGATGAGTATGGGCTATAGCTTTATTAATCTATGATAGATTCTGTGGGTTGCATCCATGGTGGGTTTGATGTGTTTGCGTCAAGTATATACATGTTCAAATCTATCTATTAAAAAAAAAACTATAGCTTGTGGGATAATATTTATTTGGACTTTATCATTTTTATTTTTTATTTATTTATCCTTTTATTAATTTTTTTTAGTTTTTTGTTATGTTTTTCAAGATAAATTTATGGTTTTCATTGTTTACACAATAATAATAATAATAATAATAATTATTATTATTATTATTATTATTATTATTATTATAATCTTAAGAATTGTTTTTTTATAATTGTTTTCTTGCTTGCTCTTCTGTTACGGTTTTTTTATTACTTCAGGACAATTATATATTTTTCATTGTTTAAATAGTAATAGCGATGATAATAATGATAAAATAATCATTTATTACAATGATTGTAATGCTTGTGGTATTAATAATTATGACTATCGTGCTAATGGTAACAATAGCTCATAAAATAATATTAAAAATATCAATAATAACAAATTTTATTATAATCCAAACAATTATAATAATTATATTCATAATAATAACAATACTGATTTTCCTTTTACCCTTTAATTATTTTTATTTTTTCAAATTAAATACTATTTTTTTATGTTGATACTCGATGTTGTTAAAATTGCGTAAACCAAAATCGGGCAAAAAAATTGAACTCAGTTAAAATTGGATTTGACTCGATAAAATCAGTTAGAATTATAAAATCAGACCGGATTGGTCTGATTTTACGATCCTAACTAATATTTGGTCGTTCGATCCCAGAATGCAACTTGATGAGACAGCCACCTAGGTCGTGCACCCATGCCCAACTCTCTCTCTGTCGCTTCTCAAGATATAGAATAATATATATAGCACACCTATATATATTTTTTGTTTTAACATATTAAATTATAAAGATATTAAAAGACATTAATATATGATATTTTTTTCAAGAAAAAGTATATTTTTTAAAAACACTTAAAAATAAAAACTACCAAGTGGTAATTTGAGAACAAAAAATATAGCAAAACACACCTTCTCTTATCTCAAACTCTTCAATTTCAAGAGTGTTTGGCATTATGTTACAAAAAATTTTAAAATTTTTATTTTTATTTTTTACTTTAAATTAAAGTTTTGGTGTTTTTACATTATTTTCATGTGCTGATGTCAAAATAATTTGTTGGAGTTGGAGCTAGTACTAGCAATATCGGTATTTGTACCAGTAGTAGTAATAATAATCTTTTGATAGTAATGCTTTTGATGAATGTCTTAGAAATAAAGAGGAAGATGAAGGTAATGAGGCTGATTTTAGTTTACATAGCATGCCAGCAAAATATTTGTTTTAAATTTGTTAGTTTTTACCTTATGAAATTCTATGGATATAATTGTTTTATAATGTATTTTTAAGTTATTTTAAATCAAGAATGAACCTTAACTAATGAAATTTTATGACCATAATTGTGTTGTATTGTATTCAAAAATATTTTGCTTATGATTTTACAATTTTTCTACGAAACGATTTAAGCTATGATTTTATGATTTTTATACAAAAATATTTTATGTAGGATTTTATGGTTTTATAATCCAAGTTCAAATACCAATTCTGTGTCATGTCAAAATCACGGTTTTGACAAGTTTGCTGATAATATTTTTATAGGTTTATCCTTCAATCATAATAATAACAATGAGAATAATAATTCAACTAATTATCATTTAATATTATATTTATTAAGAATTAAGTTTTACAGTTTCTCTATATATAATGTTTCAATCTAATATCACAGATTAATAGTTTGAAAAAATTATGTAACTCAATGTTGTCTTTAATTTTTTATTATTATTTTTGTAAAATTGTATTACTTAACATTAGTATTAAACATATTAAATTGTCTTATTATTAGCTTTTTTTACATTACTTAACAATAATTATGTTCAGGTTGATTATTTTGCCTAAATATTTAGCATTATAAAAAACAATTCTCACTCTTAATATATTTTTATATTTTAGAAAATTTGGTTCTACCTGCGACGAAACGCGGGGCAAGTGACTTGTATATATATAAGATAATATCCTATTGAAGTCATGACCAAGTCTTTTTTTTTTCTTAAAAAAGTCAATTTCTGCATTTTCCATCATTGTAATTTTTTTATTTCTTTTATATATATATATATATAAAAGAAAGAAACAAAAAAAAAATATTTTCATAGTCCCTGTATATATGTATACACACCCATCAAAATTAATTAATTAGTCTTCATGTTCTTATAAACTTTGTATTTAACCCTAGCAGTTGTTAATCCATTTATAACTTAAAATTTTTTCATCCCTTTCATGTTATTTTTCAATTTCTTTTAAGAAATGGAAAAACAAAACAGATAATATGGAAAGATTAAGAGGAAAAACAGGCTTTTTTAGTTAAAAATATTACTAAATGAAGTTTGTTCAACACTAGTCAAATGATTATTTTATTATGTTTTATACTATAATTATTAATTAATTTACTACGTTAATTATATATTACCTGTGGTAAGTAATTTTATATATATATATATATATATTAGAAATTTCAAAGATAAAAAATACATAGTTATAGAAAATCTAAAAAACCCGAAAAAAAAAGAAGCTAGGAAAGCTATTCCCTTCAAATAAAAAGAAATTAGCAGTAAATAAATAAAAATGAACTAAGAAAAACAACTTTTCTAAAATAAATAAAAAAACCTCCTATCAGATGTCTATATGAAACGCAAGATTTAGAGCTAATAAGTTTCATGCTCAGCTCTATGTGAAATCTTGTTTGAAAGCGTTCGGCAGGTGGAAACAATATTCCTTAAAAGATGCAGTGATAACATAGATATTATGATCTGTATAATAATTCTCGAATTTGAGTTATGATATATATTTTTATAAAAATTTAGAACAACCGAGATTTTATTAATTTATTTCTAACCACAAATTACACTTTAAAAAAGTGAAGTTTCATCACCTCAAAACAAATTGAAAAGATGTATCATAGAGGCTTAGGAAGCAAGGCTCACTATGTAGGAGTATAATTAGAGTATCACCAACGGGGACCAATCATCCAATATGAGAGTCCTAATCTCTTTGTCGTTGACAATAAGAGGAATAACAACAACATCCAAAGTAAAACATTAATTAATCATTAACTTTCGAATTCTTTATTGTAAAAAAAAGAAGAGTGGAATGTCTAAATTAAAGCGAGAGAACCTCAAATTCCATTAAACGTTACATGGTTTTCAAGAAAAGAAGATTACAATTGACAAATGCCCATTTTTATATGATTTTTCGTTGAGCAGAATAAAGTGGTGTTGCATGAGGTGAATATATATATATATATATATATATATATATATATATATATATATATAAAAACAACCACTCCCATGTTAACACCGATCCCACTTCGGTTGGAGAATCTTCCTATAATAAGACAATTAATGTAATAATTCATTAAAGCATAGATTGTTGGTCTTCAATTTTGTTTGCCCATATGGGTCCCAATTCAGATTCTTACGATTCTTGATTTGATGGAGCTACCTACTATGACATGAATTCCTTGGACATACATGCACCACGAACAGATCACAGGCCTGTGAAACGAGGAGGCTTCTTTTTTTCTAAGCCAGAAATTAAGTTGCGACCTGTTCTGCTTTGAGTGATCCAAAATTAGTTCAAAGATGTGGATATAATAGCTAAGAACGTCATGATTACAATTCTCAGCTTATTGTTTTTGTATTTGTGATTGCTGTTATTGTTTTTGTGTTTCTAAGGTTTTTTATTTAAAAATACATTGAATAATATTTTTCAGATTTTGCTTTTAAATTTTTTTGTTAATATCATATTAAAACCATAAAAAATATATAAAAAAACTATCAATTATTTATATATTTTTAAATATAAATCAGTTTAACTGCATTATTATACATATAATCAATTTGTTGGAAAACAAACTCCTTGTATATATGTCTACTTATTTTTGCGGTCAAAAGATATTTTACCTTGTGTGAATTTATTCGAAGTTCACTTGATAGTTGATATAATTAAGAGCTATCTTGGTGGATGATGACCCTAAACCCTAATGCGTTATTTGGCACAAAGAAACAACCTGTTCTTGTTTCTTAGGGTTTCAAGAAGATCGGATCCTTATTTGCTTGCATTCAAAATAGATTGTACCTTGCTGGGTGCATGGCTCTCGAATTTTGTCTCGTGTGCCTTGAAAAAATACGATCGTGGGCATTCTTGAGAAAGTTTAAAAACTGAAATCACATGGAAAAACTGAGCTAGCTTCAATCTTAAAAAACACAGATACACACACAGAGATTTGGATTGATTATTACATTAAATGCTGAAGCATGCATTAAAATACGAACTCCTATGTGGAACCAAATCTAATCTTGGTAGCTTCAAATTTGGATTAAGTGCTGACCTTAATTTGAGCACGGGAAGAGAGCCTTGTCATATATGTCAGTAAGAAATTATCCGAGCCAAGAAGTTCATCGTCAAGACTTACTAAGCTTTTGTAAGTTCCACATTCTCCAATCAGAAACAACCCACATGCCAGCTTTGTCTAGAGACATGATTTGATCTGTTCTGCAGGAATGATCCTGCCCATCATAGCTTTTGTCAGGCTCAACCCTACATTGAAATTCCCATTTTTATGACACAATCCTGCTGTAATTGCTCATGAGGGGGGGGCTTAGGCCCTAGGCCTTAGCTAGAGAATGTAGCATTGAGAACCACCATCCATTTTACTAGCTAGCTTCCCTCACAAAGCTTCCCCAAATGTGCTCCATCTCTGTAATTTCATAAAATTTCACAAGAAAACTGCCAGTTATACCACGATTTTGCGACAGAAGTTTTATGAAATTGTTAAAAGTGTCCTCTTAAATGCTCAAAATTGCAGAAACGAGTTGTAAAAACCCTAATCATAGCTAGCTAGCACATTTGAAAGCTTGCAAAGACACAAAACCATCGTCTTGGAACACCACCAGCGGGTTTAAAAACAAGATCCGAGGATTCCCAGAGAATATAAACCAACCAAAAAACTAGTGTGATTTAACGATAGGGACAGGTATTGAATGATTGATAGGGACAATCATGGTCTACACTACAGCAATGGAGAGGGACTAGCAATAAGGGATAGTGCAATCCATGACGATGCTTTGGGTCCACATTTCATAATCAAGCCATACTAGTAGATGTTAGGTTAACGGGCCATGTTTGTCCATTTATTTTTTTCCAAGTAGGTAACTAATCTATTCTGTTCCATCAAACAATAATGTGCAAGTTCATTTGAATATCTTTGACCTTTCATGCGTTGTTAGTACATGCATTGATTATGATAGTGGTGGCTACAATTCCAATTTTATGTTTTGAACATGAGTGATATATTATTATTAGCCTTCGAATTTGACTATTTTATTCAGATTAATGTTTTTAAACCCGAACCAATTGCTTCAATTTACAACTCGGTGGTTGTATTTACGATTCAACTGCACTTTTATTTTATTTTTTGAGTTTTTTTAGCTTCAAATTAATGTTTTTTGTGTTATCGGATATATTTTGATATACTAATATTGAAAATAAATTTTAAAAATTAAAAAATATATATTATTTCAATGTATATATAAATAAAAAACAATTTGATAAACAATATTTTATCGCACTAAGATATAGGCACTTGACTATCTAATCAATGTGAGCTTGTGTTAAATATCATAATCATAAACAAAATAATATTGTCAGCTTTTATCAAAACCAACAAAACTTGTAATTTATAGAGTTTGAACTTACTAACTCTAACTTTTTAAATATATATGTCTTACGGTCGACACGATATTATTGAGGTTTTGTGAGTTGTCATCTAGTTATTTGGTTAGGGTTGCTAGAAAATATGAATATTCAATTTTTTTTAGTGGTTCAAAAGGGTAAGCACTAATTGCAGTTAGAAACTGTACTATCACCTCTAACACGCTCCACCTGAGGCCGACTATTTTTGCGTGGTTCGGATGTGGTTTATGGATTTGATGATTTCCTAAGAGGTATTTTGATTTGGAACTTATTTGTAATAATAAATTCATTTTTTTTTTTTATCTTTTAGAGGCTTGTATACCCAAATAACTTTTATCTTGCGAATTCATAAAGGTGCTCGAACGGAGTTGACCTATATCGGATATGAGACTTCTCTATGGTAATAAAATAATCTCAATTAAAATTGATGAATATTTAAAATAACTTTGAGAGTTTTCAAATAAATCATTACTATTTTAAATATCGGCCCACTTGTATGTCCAATATTTTATCATAAAATTTACCTTTGATTATCATGAATTAAAATAGATCAGTTGATTTTTTAACATATTGATCAAATCCTGAGGGATTTAATAAAATCTTTATTCAAATCCCGAGATGTATGCAAAAACCCAAAAAGATTGGACTATTTTTATTTAAACATGAATTTAATTTTTAAGATACTTGGTTGTATGAAACACGTAAGAAAATTAAAGAAAATATTTTTTTTATTTTTAAATTTTTGTAAGGTCATGCTTGACATAAACTATTAATTCCACACTTGTCTTAAGGGAATGTTATCAATTTGAAACATTGACAGTTTTCTTACAACTTCATACTTATAATTCCACACTTGTAACAATATTTTAAAATATTTATGGTAAGCAAATTAAAATTTGCAAAGCAATTAAATAATTTGAATGTGAGAAATAACTTAATATCTTAAAATTAAACAAATTAGATTTATTGGATAATTTTTCAATTGATTATAAACCTGCATTGAAAGTATGAGCGCATATATATATAGACACACACACACACATACATATATACATATTCTAGTTTACTCAAAAACATATCTGACAAAAACAATTTTTTAAAAAACTTTATGTTCTCATAATATCAAAACAAATGTATATTTTTTCTAAAAATTATAAACCAACTTTATGTTATAATATTGACTCATTAATTTTTTCTAATGAAAATTAATCAATTACGGGTCACACTAAAAATAGGAAACCTCTACTTGCCAGATTGAAAATCAAACAAATGCCCTCATACAATTCTTCACTTAAATGTACTAACAGTACAATATCTCTTTCAAGTTTTCATATAGTTCTATCTTTTATGTACTTATGATCGATTGGCAAGAACTTTTTATGGAAAAAATGATATTTTACCACTATTTATTATGATAACAACCTTTTTATTTTTTATACAATATGAAAAAAGATAATTCTTCATGCATGCTCCAACTAGAAACCAACATATATATAGAAAAATCATTGATAGTCGACATTAAAACTATCGTTATCTTAAAACTTTGTTTCCTTAAGACATCATACATTAAGTCTTAAATGACCACAACTTATTCAACTCATTAATCAACATTAGAAAACAAGCATTTATTTCCTACCATGACTATTAGAACCGCACATTTTCATGGTAGCACAATATATAAAATTTTGATCACATACATTTTTTGTTATCTTAGACCAAGGAGTTTCATAATGGATTTAGTAACATAATTTTTTTGTCTTATTCTGTTCAGGTAAAAAACTTCTTGCTCATTAGAAGATTATGTCATAACAGCCTCACTCAACCTATGATCTAACTTAATGGTGGACACTTGTGTAATTATTGATAATCTAATGTAATTTAGGCTCCTATCCGATAAGAATCCATCAAAATCATTCATATTTTAGAAGATCTAATTGTGTCTACGTTTGGTTCTTCATCTATACATGTGCATGTTGGGGTGACCAATTTATAATAATGAGAGCTAGATTTATGATAAAATAGAGGGGCTTACTATTTTCTAGCATAAAAAGAAAAGAAAAAAAAAAGAAATGGGAAAAAGGGATAGGGGGCATGTTGTTGGTTATAACTTTAATTTTACCGTCAGTTTCCTTGATAAAAATTAACGGCAATAAATTATCATTGGTAATTTTGTTGAAAATGACACATCAAATTTGTTGATGAAGTTAACAAAGGAATACATGTCTATTTTTTTATTCTTTGAATTCCTTCGGTAATCCCTTTAATGAACATGATTTTTTTTGTTAGTAAATATCATCATAATTTATCAATAATATTTCTTTTATTGATATTTCCATTGATATTTGACAATTTTTTGACAGAAAATGTTAGAAAATATCCTTTTGAAATCAACAACTCTCCGGTTAGAGGAAAATCTCTCAAAATACATAGAGAAAAGGACAAGAGGATGATTGTTTTTTGTAAGGTGTGGAAAATTGCATCTAGAAAAATGGGGTTCACCAGTTGTTTCAAGGAGGTGAGGGGAAGGGCTTAATTAGATTAATGACATTGAAAACAAAAGGTTTCTCTCTCTCTCAAAGTAGTCACATAACATTCAATTTCAACAAATTTACACATTTAGAAGCCAGTTCCTCACAAGTATTTTATAAATAAATGGTAGGCAACATCATTAAAATAGTAGTTAATTCTCTATTAATGTTTTTCAAAACCTCCTAGAGTATATTAACAAAGAACCTAAAAGAAAACGGAAATTTGAACAGTAAACACTGTTCACGCAGACTCATACGCACTATTCATGTACAGTTTGTCCCGGTGCTACGCGGGTGTACATCCTCTTTTTCTTTTTTGGTTTTTGAACAGTGTTTGCCCGAAATTAGCCCCCGAAAATGACAAACAACGCCGTCATTTTCGGGGGCTGGACGGTCATTGACCGTTCCGGCCCGGACCGGTTCGGCCGGCCGTTTTTTTTTATTTTTTTAATATTAGATTGAACAGTGCATTGACGGTTTCGCCCCCCGAAAAAGATAAAAACCAGGCCTGGGGGTGAGGGGCGTTCCGGTAATTAGCCAATTTTTTTTTTTCGCTGACAACTGCTGGCGCGTCGCTGAACGCGTCGTCCGTTCCAACGCTCACGCGTTTTTCAGGAGGCGCGTGCGGCTTGATACGGCATCGGAAAATGCCCAACCAGCGTCTAGAATGATTTTCAGGCATGTTCTCTTCCCCATAGGGCGGCGCGTGTGGCAAGATGGTGTCCGGAGACGTCTCAATGGTCGTTTGAATTTTCACCCCCACTTTCTCTCTCCTGCCTGCGCCATATGACATCAGCTAAGCTGTTTGTTGTCAAAGTTCATTTCAGTCCCTGAACGTTTGAATTTGTTATTATTGCCCTTGATGCTATTATATAGGTTTTCATTTCTTTCAATTTCGTCCCTCAATTGAAATTGATTATATATTGGAGTTCCAATTCGGTCCTCATTCTTTTAATTGAATGGATTGTCCTGGAATTCGGAATTTTTTTGGTATCAAAGTTTTCATGGATTTCAATTTCATCCTTCCATGCAAATTTATTATAAATCCTTAATATTTTTAGTATCAAAGTTTGATTTCTTTCAATTCTATCCTTTTATGCAAGTTAATTATAGATTTCAGTTTCATTTCAGTCCCAGTTCTTTTAATTTCCGGTTTTGTTTTCAATTATTTGATTTCAATGTTTGGGTTTACTTCAATTTTGTCTTTTAAATTAAATATATTATTGAAAGTATATGAAATTAATTATATATTTTTATATTTATGTCAAATTAAAGTATGTAAAACTAATATTATGTTCAAATATTAATTGAATATTATCGCCTAAAAATATATAGAGGGAGAGGAAAAATGACCTAGGATTTTTTTAATGACAGAAATTCATATCAGTATTCTTAAATACATTTAATATAATAATACGATGAATAAATCTTATAAAATAAAAAAAATATTGGCTTCAAAATTAAATTTTGTGTTCTTTTGTTTAAGTTTATTTCTTGAAATAAATTTGCAGTGTTTTGACTTTTTAATTATATATTTGTGTATTTATGTCAAATTAAAATATGTGAAACCAATTATATGTTCTAATATTTATTGAATATTATCGCCTAAGAATATATAGAGAGAGAACAAAATAGCCTAATTATCGTTTAAATTAAATATATTATTGAAATTATGTCAAATTAATTATATATTTGTATATTTATGTCAAATTAAAATATGTAAAACTAATTATATGTTTGAATATTTATTGAATATTATCGCCTAAAAATATATTGAGAGAGAGGAAAAATGACCTAAGATTTTTTGAAGGACAGAAATTCATATCATGTTTTCTTAAATATATTTAATATAATAACATGATTAATAAATCTTATATAAAAAAAATATTGGCTTCAAAATTTAATTTTGTGCTCTTTTATTTAAGTTTATTTCTTTACAAGAATTTCCAATGTTTTCATTTTTAATATTTTGGATCTAATACTACTGGAAAAAAAAAACTCAAAAAAAAAATGTTAACAAATTTACCTGCATTATCTACAAGTCAAATTAAAAAATATACAAGTCACTTCCCGTTTCCATTAGACTGTTCTTTTTAAATGACAAATAAATAATTATAGCACACAAAAAATT
The DNA here is from genome assembly GCA_025169955.1 of Salix arbutifolia. NCBI lineage: Eukaryota > Viridiplantae > Streptophyta > Magnoliopsida > Malpighiales > Salicaceae > Salix > Salix arbutifolia. The sequence continues at coordinate 2,911,791 of CM045908.1, forward strand.
AAAGTTTATGTTTTAAAAACAAATTCAAATATTTTTATTTCTAATATGTGTGATATTTATTGAATATTATCGCCTAAAAATATATTGAGAGAGAGGAAAAATGATTTTGGATTTTTTGAAGGACAAAAATTTATATCAATATTCTTAAATATAATTATACTAACTAAATATTAAAATAATAAAATATAATACATATAAAAACAATCAATTTTTTATATAGATAAAAAAAACCGCCGCATTGCGCGGGTATACCGCTAGTTTATACTATAAGTTTATAGAAGGCAAGAAAACCGTACCATTTTGTATTTATTGAAATGGGTCAACAACAAGGAGGTACCAACCCCACTTGCAAAAAAAGGACGGAAGGTGAGAAACCCTAGAAATCACTATTGCCGCATAAGGGGAAACATTAGGTGGGGTCCATATAGAATGTGGGAGTGCATCAATTGTCATGCATGGTCGTAATCTCATTTCATTCCAATGCATGACACGTTGCCCTCACAAATTGATGAGGATAAATGGAGTTTAATTTACACGCACCTCACTCGTATATTATGTAGTCTCTAGTATAGTTGTTGGTTTTTTTTTTTTTCCGTTGAAATGTTTGAAATATTTTGTATTAGTTAAAAAAAAAGATAAAATAATATTTTTTTATTTTAATTTAAATTCTAGTCTGTTCTAGATTTTTTAGTCAAATACTGGCCGAAACGTGCCGGTTTCGTTTTGTTCGTTCCGTTCCGGTCAAATAATATTTTTTTAAATAATGAATAATTTTATAATATCAATCATATCTCTTAATTCGACCATTAGATTAAGATAAAATTTTACGAAGAGTTTCTTAACATATTTATATATTATGTTAAAATTTCAGAGCAATCAGAAAATATAATGACCTTGCGAGATTGATAATGATATTCTCATAATATTATACATGTTCATAATTTTGTTGAGAAAAATTATTTTATTATGTCTTTTTTAGATTAAATTACACAATTCTAAATAATTTTATTTTAGGATTTGAACTTAATTTGTTTTTGAATTAATATATTTAATTATATATACACACACACACACAAACAATACAACTTCAAAACGGTGTGCTGAAATGCTCCGAAACCAAAACATTCAATTCCAATTAAAAAAAAAGCATCAACCGAAACGATATTAACAACTTTAGTTCATATGATAGATTTCTGTGTGGTAATGTTATTAATTTTTATTTTATTTTTTCTAGATTTCCGTCTAGTAAAGAATATGGTCTACTTTTTATTTTGTTGCCGCTAGCACATGAATAGTTAGCATTATTTAATTGCTAATTAATCACATGTAATTATTATCAATATTTACATGATACAAATGAGTTGGATATACAAATAAAAGTAGAAATTATATTCAATTTTATCAAAATATTAAAAATATATTTCTTCTTAATATATTAAACATACTAAAAATATCAATTCATATATATATATATATATATATATATATATCACACCAATGATAGAATAAAAATTCATGATGTGATAACTTAAAATGTTAAAAAGCTAATCCATATCACGATTTAAGTTTTTTTTTTTTAATATGACTTCTCTAACTTTTTCCTTATAAATCAAATGATAAGATTTCATAATAAGCATCCACACTTGATGTCAACACGAAAAAAATTACATAGTTACCAAAAGATACCATAGGATAGAGACATAGCTTTGGACAGAAATTGTAACAGTGTTAGAATTTAACTAGTTTTCTCACGCCTGTCGGTTGAATCTTTAAAAAACTTTTTAAATTTCATAGTACTCTTTTTGGTTATTAAAATTTAATTTAGTTATCAACCTTCAATTATCTCAACTCAATGAGAATAAGTCTAACATAATTCAATAGACTTGATGGGTCTAGAAATAACCTGAATAAACAGAAAAAAGAGAGGATTGAATTTTAAAAAAATCCTCTAGATTATATATTTTTTTAATATTATGACAATAACATATTAGATCGACCTAGATTTCAAGGCTTAACTCGTCAAACCCACGAACTAGATCATTGATTCCAATGAGCTTAACAACTTTTTTTTTAAAAAAAAGTATTTTTTATGTAATGATATAATAACAAAAATATATACACTTGAAAAATTGAGCACTACCATATATCATGACAAACAAAATTGTAAAGACTAAAAGAAAACTATCTAGTATTGTCATTAACCTAGTTCAACAAGTCAACTTTGAAACCTCTTAAACCGATTATTTGTCTGGTGTATGTTTAAAATTAGCCTGAATAAGAGTTAACTCTATGTGATCTAATTGATTTGGTGGGTTAAAAAACATCTCAAATGATTAATAAAAACACAATTTGGCTTTTAAAAAACTTCAAGATGACTTTTTTTTTTTCATACCGAGACATGACATAATAGATTGAGTTAAACTTCACAACTTAACTCACGAAACTCGTGATTTGGATCATAAAATCTATTGGGTTTTAACATTTTGTTTTTAAACTATTTTTTAATGATATAATTACAAAAATGGACATTGTAAAAAATGAGCACCAACCAAATATTGATATATTTGTTTAAGACTATGGCAAACTCATAAAGCAAAGTGAGATAAATTATGATGACTAGTTCAAAATCAATAAAATATTAAAAGATGAATTGTAGAAAAAAAAGGAATGTTTGAAAAAGTAAAACAAATAGTGGTACTTCAATGTTCATATAAACATTGAAGTGTTATAACGTTCCCCAAGTGTTTTAGAGTAACATGTAAATTGGTTTAAAGGTTTGTGCCATGTTGTGAGTTGGATATAAAAACAATTAAACAAATTTTTTTTTATCTAGGTCATAAAGAACTAATTGATATTTTTACTAAATGCAACCTCCTAGCTAAACCTTGAAAGCTCTTGATTCAGCTCCTTGTCTAGTCTAAATTTAAAATTTAATCACATAAAAATTGCTCTGATATGACTTGGCTGACATGGTAGGTCCAAAGGTATGTTGGTTAGTTAATAAAACAAGTATTATGAAATTGACGCTAGTGAATCTCAAATTTAAACCTCATATTATTTTTTATATTAAATAAAAAATGGTATTTTTATATAATTTTCATGTGCTGATGTTAAAAATAATTTTTTAAAATAAAAAATATAATTTTGAAGCATTTTTGAATAAAAAACACTTTAAAAATAACCTCAACCATGCTCACAACACTATATCTCCCAGAAAGAATTTGGAGTTTCTCAAGAAATTGAGTTACTAAATATAAAATATGATACAAATTTCATGTTAATTAGATAAAGCACTAGTTTGTATGCTCGTAACAGTGTTACATTGCAGGAAGAATAGAAAAATTATTATGTGATAAAATATAATAAATACTTTTAAAATAAATAAGTGCATTAAAGAAATGTTATCATATTATTTAAGAGTCATGTAGAATTAAAAGGTAAATAAATATGGTTCAATTTTTTAGAGCATGAAAAAAAGAAGAGAAAATGATAGAAAAAGATGAAGCCTATCTCATGTCCTTTCTTTATTTTTTATTCTCTTAAAAATTTAATACCACATGGTTAACAAAATTTTAAAAATAAACGCGTCAATCAATTCTCAAATCCATGATCTCACGGTTTATATAAATAATAAATTACCTTTAAAATAAATATGTGCATTAAAAAAAGGTTGGAAATTCACTTTTTAACTATTAAATATTTTGATAATAAAATCACACCCTTGCCACCATTAATTTGCGATGAAGATTTTGTAGATTCCACTTCCAACCAAACCCGAATTTGATTTTCTCTTCTCCCTCTCAATAATGAAACTCTACTAAGATTCTTCCAAATAAAAAGAAAAAGTGTTCAAGCAACCTAGAATGTCCTTTTTTTTTTTAATTTAATTTGCATGGGGATTTCATTCTGTTTGAAAGTATAATTGTAGTTGTTTTTTAAAGTGTTTTTCGTTCAGAAATACATCAAAATAATATTATTTTTTTATTTTTAAAATTATTTTTGACACCAACACATGAAAATGATTTAAAAACACTAAAATATTTATATTAAAATTAAATTATTTTTTTCAAAATTATATTTGAAACAGAATACCGAAATTTTCCTTAAAAATTTAGCAATTTAAATAAAATTAAACTCAAGTTTCATATTATATGCGTGTAATATAGACCATATCGAAGTATGGATCCTAGTCAAAAGCTGGTCAATAGTACAAAAACAAAAAGGAGAAAACCCATAAACGTATTATATGTTTTCACCATGTTTTCTATGCTGCCTTTAATGCCTGTAATAGTTGTATAATTCTGTTAAAAATTTCAACATAAACGGGCGGGATATGTAATTTTGTCACCGGAAAAAAAGAGAAAAGAAGTTGACAGTGACTGACCAAGAAAATATAAAAGAGAGAGCCCGAGGATCGAGGGAGAGAACGGGCAGCCCCACTTTGACGGCGACTAAATGAAAATCATAAGCTCCTGTCGTTTTCTGCTGCCCGGCCCAACCAGGTAAAGTTCGGGCTGGTTTCTGTGTCGGAATTTGGACAGGTCTCGCGGTCCGGACGGCACGCGCGGTCAGGTACGTGATCTGTGTACTTTTACAGTTACTCTTACTGTGTAGTGTATGTATAAATAACTAGAAATCAATGTTCTAACAATTTCAATCTCACCCATCCAATTACCTCTCATCTTACAATCAAGTCCATCTATTATTTTATTTATATACAACTAACTTGTAATGTCAAATTAGAAGTAGAAGTGGAATAATCCATTAGAAAAGAACATGATAGTTAGTTTCTAGAATGCAAATGAGAGATCTGATTGTCAAGGCAGTAATAATTGAGTGATGAGATTGCAATAATTTGTATATTAAGGACCATTTTGAATTGTTTATGATACTTGAGGGATGGGCTTACGGGAACAATTATTTTCATGAAAATCAGAAATCATGTGAAAGTGGCCAAAGACTAGTCTATTTATCACTGCTGCGACTGTCAAAAATAAAACATGGGTTCATAGACTTGCTTTTTCATTCCCCTTTCGCATTCACCCTTAGGTTTCCTTTTTCTGAATGAATCTAATCGCATGGCTGCCATTTACACAGTACACAAGATCTGATCACCCTTGGTGGTACCATGACTTGAAAGCTACATCCATTATCAGGAGGAGTCGATAATGGAAGGTTTTATTGATTGAATGTGCAGGCTATTTTTTTTTATTTTTTTATGTTATTTTGATTATTTCTCCTGTAATTATTTTCCTTTATCTTATATGTTATGCCCTACCTTTTGGGGTGGTTATTTTTGCATTCATTAATTAGGCTTTATCTTTATGGCTTATAAAAAAAACCAAAAAAAGATGGACATCCTCCAAAAACAGGCTTTAAACGTAACTTGAACATACTTTTTGAGTTGTTTTTACTAACATAGATATCTGGACTAACTTACATGTACATCAACTAATCTCACGATCCCTGAAGTTAACGATCATGTAAGTTTTCATTGATAATCATATTAGCAACTACAAACCTCGAACTTGAGATTACAAGAGAGCAAATCTTTTAGTTTTAAACTCTTATCATTAGATCACCTACTAGATGATTTACTTGCCGAGCTTTTATTTTACAAGCGAATTGTTATATGGCGACTTAAATACAACTACCGCCTCTTATTGCCACTTTATTTATTTGCTTTATGGGATTTTACTCCATTCTTATGGATTTAATAAAACCATGGCAAAAAGTTATCCACTATCTTCAGAATACCGATCAGGCATTATCTAGAGAATATTTTTTAAGAACTCTTTGCTTAGCCAAACGACTCTTAACATGATTATTCTATCTATGAACATGATCAAAGCACACATAATGAAGCCTATTGCATGCATTAAAAATACCATTCAATTTTAGTTGATGCGCAAGGCCGCAAAACATTTTTCTTCTTTAATTCAAGGAGTTGAATTGTATGAATTTGACTCAAATTGATTCGTAGACTTGGTGGTGTCATCAGAGATCATAAAAGAAAGTTTCTTTATATTTTTTTCTTGTTTCATGGGTAATATGTAACGAGCCGGAGTTATTCGAAATTAGAAAAGCTGAGATAATACGCCAGCTAGTGTTTAATATATTGCTGGTCCTCAATAAATTAATTTAAGTGCTCTGGTCAAAGAAATCACTTCGGCTGAAACCGACTTGGCCAAGTTGATTCTAGCATGGTGCCAAGTTTGAGTTGGTTACAACTTATCGCACTAGCTATTTGCTATACAGTAGGAACGGCGCCATAGGTTTCTCAATGGCTTTGATTCTAAGATTCTCTCCAAATAATTAGCCTAGTTTTATTCATCCACTTATGAAGAACAAAAGAAAATCCACTTTGCACCCGTATGATCGATCATTGTACTGAAATCGCTACGTTCATGTGCATCTTAATTATAGACGTTGATTGATCAAAGGGACATTTTTTCTTTTCCTAATGGTGATAATTAGAATATTAGTTAATTTATGGTATTGATTGAGTCAATGACAATGAGACTTGATCATGCGTTCTTGTAGGCATTGCAATGATGGCAATAGGGTTGATAATTTTGACGGTATAAGTAATTAAATATTTGTTTTTTGATTCGAGAAAATCTAATTTTCTGAGAAAGTATATTTTGTGGGTCCAAGTGAGCATGTAAAACTCTGACTATTTTAGATTCATAAAAAATACATGTCCTAACTTGAATTCAAGATTTACTATACAAATTTCAAACCCTTTGCTATCCTGCCACACCACCACTTACTTGAGGAGGACGTGTTAAGTAAACATTGATCACTGCGTTTATCTTGAAACGCAAGTGATAAGATTAACTCTGCATGATGAACACAATCTTCATATACAGATGGTGGATTGACGATTGGTTCCACAAAAATCAGACAATAAAACATGTAGGCCCCTCCTCTCCTTATCCACCAACCCCAAGTTTCGTTTTCGCATCTTCTTATTTCCTAGTCTTCAGTCTTCGTTTTCCATTTACACGGTTGAAAAAAAAAAACAAAAATTCTCACCACAGGTTCATAGAAGGGATCTGATTCACATTGTCATGATGGTTTATGCTTGAACAGAGACTTTTACGAGTAGCAAACACATTTGGGTTACATCAACCGATTTGCGATTTGTCTTATGTGTGATTGTTATTAGGTAAAACAGTGTTAGACGCAAATCAAATATTATCAGGCACAAGTTTTAGTCTTAGGTCCATATAGGTCAGGTCTCCCTTCCAACTTTTACGAAACTTCATCGTGAAATTCGTTTAAATGTGAACAAATTGAGGTTAGGTAGTCAAATCTAGTAAGTTTTAGGTCTACGATTGACCACTTGTTTTTCTCGTTTCTAATTTGGTGCTGTTCATTAATTTGGTGAAGGAAAACATCAGATCATGGGGTCTTTTTACTGTTTTTGGATTCGTTTTAGCTCATCAGGTGTGAGCCGATAGGTATAATAAGGGAGGAAGCACATAATTATATACGTGTGAATCATTAGGGCTGGATTTAAAATGACTCAATGTGTAGCACACGATGGCTATCATATCTTGATTTTTGGCACTGTTTGTGGGGAAGGCTAAATTGAAGCCATAAGTCTCGGAAGTGGCTTTATAGTTGGGGGTGGAGCCATCAGCTTTACACGTATTTTCATGTCATTAGCCCTCTCCTCGAACTCGTAATGATGGATTTTCAACAGCATCTTCAACCAGGGAACACAAAGCTCCCAACAAAGATTGTTCATTTACTACTAATTGATTACTATAATCATTGTAAATGCTCTCCTTCTCCTTACTCCCACCTTTTGCTTATGATTTTATATAGAGTGCTAACCAAATTATACGCAAGCATAGCGCCATTGGAGTCATTGGAGTGGGAGAGCCTACCATTTCTAACTCCGGAGTCAGACGGCTATTTAATTACCAAAAACCCTCTTTAATTCTCTTTTCATCAATATATGTATGTATGTATGTATGTATGTAATTTTGTGGATCCAAAATTTGATTAAATTTATTTAGATGAATTAATAGATTATCCAAGTTTTTTCACTTCAAATTTTGCAACTAAAATCAATGATGCACGGCATTTTTTTTTAGTCTAAGTTTGAATCTCATTCAACTGAAGTAGCGCCAACGCTGAAGTTCAATAATACTTGGATTGAAATATATGCCTTATGTCTTGAAATGTAGTCTTGTAATTGAATGGCAATGAGGAGGATCTATTTTTAGTATTCTAAAATCATTTTGATACGATGATATCAGAAAAAATATTTTTATTTTGATATGTTTTAGAGTAAAAAATATTTTAAAAAATAATATTTACTACTCTCTCAAGCAATATTGTTACCTTGTAAAGCAAGTGAATGCATTGGAATTCGGACTCCAGGATTGTAAGGCTTTTGAAAATTAAAAACGAAAAAAATATAATAGTATTTGGAGTTATTACAGGGGTAAAAAATAAAATAAAATTGCTAAACTATTAACATCACTATATATATATATATAAAAAAAAACATTTGAGAAGAGTATCTTTGAGATACACATCTTGGAAATCATATTTTATAAGTTTAAGTGAATAAATAAAACTTTGATTATCTCAAATTCTTGTAAGAGATGCTCGAACTTTAGATTTATTGTGCAGATCATAAATTCTTTGCCAGCACACCATAATATTTAGCTAGATGGGATCATTATATAAGAATACCGATCATAAAAGAAATTTAGAGCTGATCCAAGAATAACAACAACAAAAAATTAGGGTAACATACATATCGTGAACTTAAGAAATTAGAGTAATGATACGATGATCGAGGAAGAAAGGGAGCAGAAGGGTAGATTAGGAAAAGACAACCCACTTCCTTGTAAAAACAACCCACAGCAAAATTCCGAATCCAGGGCCACCATATTAAAGTGGCTGCATGCTTTCACATTGTATGTCTATATTACATCTCTTCATATAAACTTTATCATATATTCCTTTACATACGCACCAAAAAAAGAAGAAAGAGTGGGGAAATAATACAAATCAGCTGAACTTACAAAGGCAAGCCATGTTTTCTACTTCTACAATATCGTCATCTTCCTCACATTCATCAATATACACATACTCTTAACTCATGACAATAAAAACCTAACTTTCTTTCTTTAGCTTTTCTACTAACTCAAAAAGAGTTCTCACCCATCTTAGCTTTTCTTGTTTTGGATTGTTGTAGATCTACAAAGAAGAAAAGATGATTCAGGAGCTCTTAGGAGGTGCTGGGTTAATTGGCGGTGAGAGGAAAATTCCCATCAATGCAACCATTTTAGAGGGCACGCCTTCTCCTTCCCCTTCTCTTTCTCCTTCGCCATCTCCTTCTTCCTCAACAACATCAGCGGCAACTACTTCTGCTACTAACGCAACACCTTCTTCAGCTCAAGAGAGCTTGAGATGCCCCCGATGCGATTCTTCAAACACCAAGTTCTGTTACTATAACAACTATAACCTCACTCAGCCTCGCCACTTCTGCAAGACTTGCCGCCGATATTGGACTAAAGGTGGTGCGCTTAGGAATGTTCCGATTGGAGGTGGGTGTAGAAAAAACAAGAACACAAGCGTATCGGCCTCAGTTGGAAAATCTGTCACCAATAAGATGAAAACTATGGCTTCTGACATCGGAAGACCAGGTTTTGGAAATGGGTTTGAGCATGAGCTTTCGTCAAGCCCTATCATGTGGGCTTCACCGCAGAATTCTCATATTTTGGCTTTGCTCAGAGCCACCCAAAACCCTAACCCTAACCCTAGTACACTATCTAATTCTATTTCTGTAAAGGAGGAGGGGGTGTTTATTGGAAACCAGTTCATAAGTGATCAGCCAGGAGTTGGAACAGCTGCACTGAATGCCAGAACCCTAGGCTTTGACCCTATTAGTCAAGTTCCTTCTCTTGGTCTTTGCAGTACTCCTTTTTGGAAAAACAATCAGCACCAACAAAATGGTTTCGCTGTTGGCGAAGCTCAAAATTCAGGGATACAAGAACTGTATCAAAGGCTTAGATCATCGACAAATTACTATACTGATAACCCATCAGCAGTAGTTCTAAGCAATGTTGCCACTTCATCATCAACTTCAACTTCAACCATTTTGGAGTCTGCTCCAGTTGCTGGAGGTGAATTGGGTTACTGGAATCCAGCCTTTTCATGGTCTGATCTTCCAACAACTAATGGTGCATATCCTTAAGAACATTTTTTTTACTTTTTCTTTTTTAAGTTTTAGATCTCCTTCATTTTCTAGGGTTGTCGTTTGGGGTGTGGTATAAGAATATGGTCTTAGAATCAGTATTTCTTTTCCGTTTCTTTCAATGTTCTTAATTTTGTGTGTTTTCAAGTGTGTTTAAATTGTGAGGATGTACCAAGGACCAAGAATTAACGATGAAAATATTGATTGGCTTCCAATCCATCTTCATTTAAATCATTCTTCTTTATTTCAAATGCAGGATACAATCGCACGAATGACTAGCTAGAGGTGTTGAAAGGTTCTTACTAGTTTATCGATTTTCTTAAAAATGATAGATTTTAGGCAACTTCCCATCAAATCTTGTGCTATGAGAATAATAAAATGTGAGAAAGAATAAACCATCACATGATTGATTTAGTTTATCATCTTGGTTAGCTCAAAAACTTTATGAGCTTTCCTTTTCATACGTATTAAGGGGTGGAGGTCAGGTGCAAGGTGGTGGTAGCTAGTGGTGGTAGTCTGTGGGGTGGCACATATGTAGATTCGTTTCGTTCTTACGAGAAAGTGATCGACAAATTAAGTATTAAAAGCAGCATTTGGAAATTAGATCGGTTTCCTCAAAAAGCAATTTGATTCGAACAGTTGGGATGAAGGATTCCTCTTGCAGCCTTTCTTAAAGCCTTCTGCCTGCCTGCCTGCGCTTCACTGCTTCTCATTAATTTGCTTAGATTTATTCTCTTCATCTCGTACTGGAAGTACTCGCCACCACCATCTTCTCCCTCCTCCCTCCTCCCTCCTCCCTCTAACACACACGTGCATCCATACATTAATTAACATGCTTATAATTAATTATATCTGATAGCTTACTTTAGTAGTGTAAGTGATAACAAACAAGAGGAGGACTCTAATGTGTCATGACACTCTAGAGTCCAAACTTGATTAGGGTTTCTTCAAAAAATGAGAAAACTTTTGTGTAAATAATTCACAATTGATTTCATTTTACTTATAATCTTCGGTTTTTAAGTTAACTTGAGATACAATTATGATAATATATTGGCCAGTTAATTGATTTGCAATATAACTAACTCTAACCATTAAATAATTAGCGTCCATACTAATAATATAATTTAATGGCAACTTTAACAAATATATAGGTTGATAAATCTAGAAAACATAAGTATTATTTGTAGTTTATGTTTGATTTATTTGAATATTTTTCTTAAAATTAACATTAATCCGCCATAATTATTAATCCTAGTCTCTTCACCAGTTTAATATCACAACTTTGATTTTCATAGCAAACTTAGCAGTAGATAAGAAATAACCATAGGAAAACATTCATATTCATTATATAAACCGAAAAGAAAATATAGAATAAATTTCATAGATCTTGAAATCTGAAGGCTTCTATATCTTTTCAACCAAGAAAAATAATTTAGTCTTGCATGAAAGGAATGAAATAGACTAAAAGATTTGGAGAAAGGAATGAAATAGACTAAAAGATTTGGAGAAAGGAATGAAAGAAGAAGGAGAGAGATAGAAATGAAAATTGATATGCCTTTATCTTTTACATCTTTTCCTTTTCTTATTTTGAAACCTACAAAATAACCTAAAAGTTCTTTTAAAACTAGAAATATTATCCTTATAAAGATATTAATACTTAATAAAATTTATAAATAATAAAATGTAATCCTAATATACCAAGGAAATTAGTGTTCTCAGCTGCAGATAATGCTCCTAGGTTGGAAATTTCTGAAATTAAATCATATCACATACCAAAAACATCAAAATAAAGGTACAATAGATTTAAAGTCAATTTTAACCTCGATGAATTTAATATCTCTCATAACCTACAACATAAAAATTGTAGAAATATCTCTCAAGGTTCCACATTAATTTGAATTACTTTAATAAAAGTTTGTATGACAAAGTTATACCCATATCACAAAACTATATTGAAAATGTCCAATTAGCTTTGTCTCACCCATAAGTCCAAGTTTTAGCTCCAAATTACTTCTTTTCAAATCCAACATCCAAAAATACCTTTAAAAAATATAAAAAAGAATATCATGACAATTTATATATAAAACATGGGCAAAATACTAAGTAAATATAGGTAAAACTATCGAATAATATGGTAGTATCAATATTTATTTTAAAAAACCCTTATTGTACCACCATATTGTATAACCTTTTTATAGATACCATTAACACCTTGTCTTTACCATTGACTTTCATCATACTCACTCCATTGTTACCTGAAACATGATTATATAATGGATTCAAATTAATATTGGGTGTATCTTCAAAAGTTACCCATCTCATCTTAATGATCTCTAATAGTCTTAACTTGAAAATATAGAAGGTTTTAATATCATACCCTAGATTAACAACGTAGTATTTATAAGTTAAATCTGGTTTGTACCAAACAAGAAAATATGGTTGTAATGGTTGTACAAATATAGTATTTATGTGTGTAATACTCAATAATTTGGCATATAAATCTCTTAAGGGCATAGGTATAACTATAAGTGGTAGTTATTCGAGGGTATTTCTTGTGTTTTGTCTTAGATGATTGTTTTTATTATTTATTTGGCTATTTGATTGATTGTTTTGATTTATGGTAAAAGGCTTGATGATGTTAACATTGGTAATCTTAGAGGTAAGCATCTAGGGGTATGGTAGTTTAATTTTTTCCCTTATACCTACCTAACATTCAATTCACATCACTCTCCCTTTTCTTTTTTGTAAAACCTTTCTTCTCCATCGATTTAACTATGCGTCAAAACTTAATCCCCTACTATATTCTTTTAGCAATACATAAAACATTATAGAAATACTATAATGAGCTTCTAATAAGATGTTCATAATAAAGGGACTTAAAAGTATTGATGCACAAAATCACCATCTTCGTTTATATCAAAAGAGGTTGGACATGTGTAGCCTCATCTTGCCATCTTTATGCATATGCCATTATTGACTTCCTATTTTCATAGTTATTAGATTGGATCTGTCACGACCCGATTCCCGGATCCGTAACCGGCACATAGGCATGGTCCCCCTCCAAGGTTCCACACCTATGCGAACCCAAACTTACACACAAACTTATCATTCAACTTTCAGAGTTCAACGCAGCAGAAATATCAAAGTAAACTTTATAACATAATTCAATTGTCTTTATACAAGAGTTGATTATATACACTTATAATTGTGGAGCACTAACTAGACATAAGAACAAAAAGCATCGACTACAACCAAAATAGCAGGTTCTGAGAGCGCAACAAAAATGACCTGCTAGCAAGCTACAAGCCTGAAAATGATAAATAATGAGGGGGTGAGTTCAACAACTCAATAAGTAGATAACATCTAATATACACATATGAGATAATACAACAAAGAGAAGTATATTATCAAATCGGCTCGAAGTTCTTACAAGGAGTTTCTCAAATAGGTCATAACAAGAATTTAATAGGTAAAGCTCGTCAGAAAATCAGAATGCAATGAGCATGAGGCTCCGTACTGTGGGATGATCAGTCCACACAGGTTGGTGACTCCCCCGACCAACTAGGGTTTCAGATACGATGTGCACAAAGGCTAACACTACCCTGTTATCATGGGTATTTTGACTGGCATACCATAGGTATATCTTATAATAAAATAAACATATTCATATCTCAAGGCTCAACTCATGGTATCAATCAAATGAGGAGCTAGCAATTCACAAACAGATATAGGCTTATATCAAGAATGTATATTCAACAAATGATTATGCTTTATCGTATCAAGAATATAATCAGGGTATATATTATCAAAAGCACAATCCAATTCATACTAGAAAATTCAAATATTTATACTATTTCTCATGCATATTAAATATTATCCACTCACCGGACTCAAAAGCAGACAAGGTCCAAAAGCAGAATGTTGATGAAACTTTACTAATGTCCCGCGGGTAGAATATCGGGATTATCCGAATATTTAAAAGAAGATATCCTTAAAAATGACTCAAAAGAAGTAAAATACCTTTAGTAAACATATCTAAGAGTTTAACTCATAATCCTATGTGTTTTGAATTAAACTATCTATATCTCGCAAAACCTAAAAACAAAGGTTTCTTCCGAAATCCAATTCAAATTACACAATTCATAAAATTGATAATAATTCATCAAATAAGCCTCAGTTATCCATCAAACCAATATGAAATACTTATATTTCATCTAAGGACCATTCTGTAATTTTCTTATATTTTTAGGGTCAAATTGTAATTTTATCAAATTGAAGGACTAAATTGAACACTTCATAAATTCATAGCTATCCTAAAATCTTGTCCATGATTCATCCTCAATTCTGTCCAGAATCTCCAATTTCACTCCAGGGACCAAACTGAAATTTTCCAAAGTTAGGGGACTAAACTGTAATTTTCACCAAAAAGGACCAAAATGAATTTTCATCATCTTCAACCTTAACCCAGAATTCCAGCAAGGGATTTTCGAAATTTCTCAACATTATTTCACCATTTTTCTCAATATTTTCTTAAACCAAACATCTCAAAACTTCAAAATCATCTACAATCAAACTAATTAAACCATTACCCAACACATTCAACCCTTAACATCTCTCTTAATTCATCAATCAAACCCAAATAAAATTCTCAAACCCTAACAATCAATACAAGCAAAAATCGTAGCTAATAATCACATTTACACATAATAAAACATACACATTACCTTAACAACTTATTTCTCCTTCTTCTCTTCTCCTCCTCTTCTCTTTCCCTCTTTTCTCTTCTTCTTCTTCTTTCTTTCTCTCTTCCGTTTCTCTCTCTAATTTCAGATCTATTTCCTCTTTTTTTTCTTTTCTTTTCTATTTCTATTTATAAGCTTATTCAATTACTACCCTGCCCTTAATTTATTTACACACCTAATTCTAAGTCACCAAGGGCACTCATATATTTTCCTTTTTTTAAAAGTTTCAAAATACTACAGGATCTATCATAGAGAATTTCTATATTAAATCTCATTACTTCAATAGAGCCTCAGCCAAGTCATTCTATTCTTTAATCCTACTGTTGTCTAGTCTCATTATAAATTCGGTATGGACCTATAAGTCTGTTTTGAAAAGAATAGGTCAATATTTTATCATTATGAATTACTTTAGCCATTTGGTTATAGTATGACTAGAGATGGGTGTTTGGGCATTCTAATCCAGTGTATCTCATTTTTTTTTTATAAAATAAATGCTCGAAGCATTATTTTTAGGATTCTTGGACATATGATTTTTTTTTTCATTTTCATTATTATTATTTTTTTAGTTTTTAGACATTTTTTTGGTAAAAAACCCAATTTTTGTTAAAATAAAACTACCCAAAAATAGGCTAAAGAGTGTTTGTCAAACACAACTTTAAGCCAAAAAAACCCTTCAATAAAAAATAGCAAAAATAAAAAGATATAAATCCTTTGACCTAAATTGTTTTGACTTGACTTGATCGGGTATGCTTGAAATCTTTGGTTCGATCATAAACTAAATCAAAGACCTTGGTATAACCCAAAACAATCCAAAAAAAAGAATAAAAAACAAATAAAAACTTAAAAAAGCCAAATAATTCTTGAATAAACCGTATTTAACACCAAAAATATATAGAACACATAGAATACTTAAGAGCACCAAAATGAACCCAACAACATGGCACTCGAAACATAATGGATTTGGTTAAAGCAAAGGCACATATATGTTGTAAATTATGCAAGGAATAATAATTTAGTATTCATTCAATTTGATTATCATTAAAACATCATGATTTTATAAAAATAGGTTAAAATACATTTTAAACCTAAATTCCATAAAAAATACATTATTAATGACAAGAAAACCTTGATTATCTAATAATCATGCATACAGAAGGTCTATGTTCAAAGAAATGGACCAAAAATTACTTGAATCTATGAGTTAAGATAATGTTCTCTCTAAGAACATGAGAACACTTAAGAATACTGAAACAAACCCAGCAACATAGAGCACAAAACAAACCAACTTGGAATAGAATAAGGAAAGGAAGAAAATAATGATAGTTGCTCAATCGAGTTAGTGTATTTTGATCGTGTTCATGTCTTGGGATGTAAATTTCATGTTTAACTTGAGTTGACTGGGTGTGATCCAGTATCTCAGTATTAAAACAAAAAAATATCATCATGGTTTTTTTTATGTCGATCCATGTTTTGATAATTTGACTTTTTTTTTACCATTTCAACTAAATCATGTTGTGACAACTCCTACACACTTTAAATTGAAGCTCAGGTTACACAAGTAATCAGATTAAAAAGTGTCAAAATGAACCTACTAAATTAAGTTTTGTGATATTGTCAAAAAATCTACCCTCAAAGTATTCTTTTTCATCCAAAGAAAACAATAAAAGCAACAGAGAAGCCAATCTGTAAACACTCGATAGTTATCTCGCTCCTAATCTTCTTTCCACATACAATTTTGATGGCCTCTTCCCTCTTAAAAGGCTAGCCTAGTTTGAGCCCACGGGGCTTTAGTTTTGTTTGTGGGCGTGCATAGGATGGTAAAAGGCTAGTTTGCTGACCTTTTTCGCAATCATGAGCGACATGAATTCCTGCTGAAAACAAAATCCCATCCATGTTACTTGTTTTGACAAGTAAGATCAAACCCATTAGAGTCAAACCATAGAGTTCTCCATAGCAGATGGGTTCTGACCAAATCAGGTCAAGTTCTTGTTCAAACGATTACTACATGAATTCATCAGATCATAACTTATATCAGCAACTTATTCCCAATTCAAATTTAATAATTTACAATGAAAGCAATACAAATTAATCCATCTCTATGGCATGATAAAAGCTTAGCAAATATGAAATGATACTTTTCTTGTTTAATTAGATAAACGTAGATATTTGCAAGCAGCATAAGGTTTCAGCTGCCTGTGCCAAGCTTTCAAGCATTCTGTTGGGTGCAAGGTAGCATGAAATGTAGAGTAAAACACAATCATAAATCCCAGTGGATCAATGAAAGGTGGGCAAATAGTTTATTAATACAAAATATAATCAGAAAAGGATCGAAATCACACTAAAACAAAGAAATTTTCCTACTTTCGCCCACTTTCTAAAGCCTGTTTTCCCATTTACCTCAGAACAGTCACCCCCTCGTAACTGATTTCAAGAAGTTTAAGATTTTTTTGAAGGACTCTAGAAATTAGCTAAACAAAAGGGAAACAATTCTATGGTCGTTTAGCCAAGCCACAGAACAATGTATTTGCAGGGGGAGCAGACTCTGTAAATAGGCTACGTTCGTCATTCCAAACCCTGATGTACAATTGTTGCCCTAGATATCGCCGTGGCCAGATTGCTGACCTCAAGTTCCACATACCCTTGTTGTCCAATGACACAAATATTGCAGTCCAAGCAGTGGGATATACCTGCAAATATCAATGTGTTTAAGACAATTAACATCTTCAATGCAGTTTTCCCAAAAATAATGATAATCTATTCAGGGCTAGGAATCAGACTGGAGGAAAGTGGACATTTCGTTGTGTATGTGTATGTTTTTGTTTTTAATCTTAAACAACTGTGGTTGTTCTTTTCAATCACCTGAACAGTGTGTCGAGAGACAGCATCAAGTAAATTGTAGCGTTTCCTCATGGTGGAGTTCCACACATTATCGCCATATCTGCAAATTTTAGAAATTAATCAGAAAAGAAAATGTACTTTGTATCAGCAAAAACTTTGATTTCGGTGAATGTAAGGGCTTAGAATTGAAATGTGACATCAGATTGATGTGTGAGATTTGACGTGTAAACAAGTTTAACAAATTTGTATGTAAAATATAGCAAAAGTAAGCTGATAAAAATGCCTACCCAACAACGTAGAAACTGGTTCCGGATAGATGCCAGGACTGGATCGTGTTCTCGTTGTTCTGGAAGACAATTTCCACAAAGTCATGAAGTAAAGTTCCAACCACGGATGCGCCGAGAACTGCAGGGGTTTTGACAGGTGTTGTCTTCATCGAATTCAAGGAAAAGACACCGCGAATGTTGTACCAGTCAGCAAGTTTCAACGGGGTGGAAGGATCGACATAAGACCTCCCGTTAACAGCGTAACGCAGCTTGCCATTTATCTTCTCTGCTGTATTGGCAAAAACGAACGTCCTATCAACTTTTATGGTCCCATAATGGAATGAACCTTGAGGATTTGGCCTGGCTGCATTTGCAGTCAAATTCAACCTGTTGACATATGAATTTGGCAATAGTTAGCTACCAGACACGTATTTGACTGACTAAAAAACATGGTAAGAGGAGAGAAACTTGAAGAAGATAACCTGATGGTCCTGGCTTGCTTCATGGACCAGTGAACATGGTAAGTTGGGGCAATAGGCAATGGCAGAGAGGGCGGGGTCTTAGAGCCAGCGTAGCGAAGAATGGCAGTGGTGGTGAGAATAGGTTTAGTGAAACGAGAAGAGGCAACGATGTAATAGTCCTTTACTGCACTCTGTAATTTAACCAGAACTGCTACTGATTGGCCAACGTGAACATCAAGCGACTCGTATTTTTCCTGAATGGTATGAGCTCCTTCAACTTCAACAAGAATCAGTGTGTGGCCCTGAATTCTGAAGTTGATTGAGGTTGAAATTCCGACGTTTGAAATCCTGAACTTGTAAGTTTTCCCTGAAAAATGCATGTTCCATCTCTTAATCATAGTTTAGAGAGAAATTGAACAGATATTCTATTATATGATGATTACCTTTTTCACCAGTGAATCTTGCAGGTTTACAAAGCCCGTTTATAAGAAGAGCACTAGGAACAGGAAGAGTTTTGCCCTGGTCCAAGCTCTTCTCCAATGCCTGCAACGATGGATGCTCCGTAATTAGTAGCCATTATAAACATTGTTAAGAAATATATCGGAGGCTTTTCTGTGACAAACCTGATGTCTTGCCTTGTACCAATCACTGACGAGCAGGGTGAATTCTGCGACAGGAATAGGGTATGGAATTGCTATCACAGACCGCGATGCAATATTGAAACCTCCGAATCCTCCAGCGGCTCTATGCATTGTCGTTGAAGGGAAGTAGTTATAAGTTCCAATCTGATCTTTCGCCTGGAATTTGTAGGTCCAGCTGGTGCCTGGAGGGATTGGACAATTGGTCCCTAGCACTCCATCTTGCCATACAGTCCTTCTCTGCTTGATTCCATTCCTGATTTCACAGTGGAAATTTATTGCTTTTTATCACTCATATTTACAACAACGTGTTCTAGCAAATAGAAAATGGAGCCTGTATTCTAGTGGTAAAGAGAGGTCATGAGCTAGAATCAGCAGGATTTCCTTGAGCAAACAAACAGATAATAGCACAAGAATGGATTGAATACTAACCATGTTATTAGGAAAGGTTCTTTCAACTTATTAGTAACATTTACAATTATGTTGTCGTTAGTCACACATTCAATATTTGGTCCAGGAAACTGTCCATTGATAAGAATAACCTGCAAATTTGACAGAGAACAAGAGAGGAGCAGATTCAAATGAGTGTGCAGAAAGTGTGAAAATGCAAAACAGTAAGGAAATGTAGCCTACCGTCTGAGGTTTATCAAGAACAGTGCGTGTTCCATATGTCACAGTCCATGTATAATATATATAGGGATCTTCTGCTCGAACCCTTGTTTCACTCAGCAAAGCCAATATTCCAACACAAAAATACAGGATTCTGGCCTGCCTCATTTTTTGCGAAGAAATGTTTCTCAGTTTCCAGATATCTGCCCAACAAAAACATAAACAAACCATTTAGATTCAATGATCAGCGAAGATTTGACAGATTCTCAGCAAACGAACAGAAGAGAAACTGCATGAGTACCTAAGAATTGGAGAATGATCCTCAGAGAATGAGGAAAGAGATAGAAACTGTGGGCACGTACAGTAAGCAGGACTCAATGTGGAGTCCATATATAAGGGAAGAAGCATGCATGAATCGTGATTCTGAAGGTTCCAACATGGAGGGCCACGAAAACCCAGAAAATGGAAAGCTCTTTTGCGGCGCACTTCATGCTCAACTTTACATACTCTTCCACAACTCATTCTCAGCTCAGAAACATTTAGATATTTGATAAATCACCAGCTGCCATTTTGACTATAATTTCTTGACATAATAAGCTAGCCTTCTATTCAACCATTTTTATTTCCCAATAATATTTAGAGCTGGACTTTGTATATTGTCAAATAGGTTAAGTTATATTGGACCGACGTAATTCACAAACATATGTATTAAGGATAGTATTATATATATCACCATGAGGATTGAGTTCATCACCGCTGTAAAGTTGAGGAGCTGATTATAGTCTATTTTTTTATGGGGCATTTTCTTAGAAAACAAAGTAGAAATGTAAATAGCTAGAGCCTCTTAGTATTATGTAAATATATAAGTGCTTTTAATATTTTCGAGAATTTTAATAGCTTAAGACTTAATTCATTTTCTGCTCCATTTCAGTAGAGGCCATGGAAACCACAATCACAAAATGGGTAAGAAATTGCGGCTGGTACAGCAAGCTGAGGAGGTGTTCACCAACACAAACAATATGTGTCTCGTATTTCATTACAATTTTTTCATGGAAGTGTTCATTCAATTTTTCTCTTTAAACAAGTAAGCAGAGCTTGGTGATTTATGGAGAACCATAGGATAAGAATCGTCGGTGGCGGTGGCGGTGGCGGGAAGGGGGGGAGATCTAAAGAAGCGAGGGCTGCGCAGCCGAGAACGGATCAACATTAATTGCTATTTATTTGTGAAGCAAGCTCTGATTTATAATAGTGAAATTTTAGAGTTGCTCAAGAAAACGCGTGGAGAAAATAAATAATTTAGACTACGGGCCACATGATGGACGTAGCAAGAACTGAGAGCGTGTAGGCTGTTTTTTGAAATATATTTTTTAAAAATTTATTTTTAATATTAATATATTAAAACAATTTATAAATTTAAAATAATAAAAATCAAATATGTGTTTAGACAGCAATCTTGATCAACTATAACTGTGTTGGGGGCGTTGATTAATTTCAATCTCTCTATTCTACTTATCTTATCACTATGAATAAATAGATGTCTTTGAACAAAATTAAAGAGCAAATTAGATCGTTTTGTTAGTTAAATCTAGGCTTTTGTTTTTATTAGTGTTACCTCGAGCATGAAAGATGCACTTGGTTTTTATACTTTAATTTATAAAAATAGAAAAAAATAAAAATAGAGGAGGAAGTAATGATTAGTTTTTCCTACATTTTCTTCAATTTAAAACAATAATTAAAAGAATTAACACCTTTTACCAATAGTTTAATAATGTATAGAAAATATATATTATATTTTAAGGGATTTCTATAATATTACAAAAAATTAAAATATTCTCGCAAGTGGAAAGAATTTGATAAGAACAATTCCATGATGAGATCCAAGAAATTATATTTCGAGTTGGCATAATCAAGATTAGCATTGTACTGAGTGACTTGTAATTGAAGTCCACCTATTATAAAAGAAGATTCAAGTACAGGCCTTAATTCATTAAGAGGAAAATGAAGGACCATTTAGCAACAATTTTTTTTTTCCATTCGCATTAGGGACTTGTGGAATAGCTTTAGAAGCTGTTTGGATAGCTTTTGAAACGCCGTTTCCAAAGAGTTCAATTTTTTTTTATTATAAATGAATATGTTTTGGTGTTTTTAGATTATTTTGATGTTCTCATGTCAAAAATAATTTTTAAAAAATAAAAAAATATCATTTTAATATATTTCGGCACAAAAAGCACTTTGAAAAGCTACAACAACAGTTATTCCAAACATGACCTTAGTACTAATCATTGAACCACCATGCATGGAAGGTCTCCGAGTATACCTCTACAAATAGAGGGAACGTAATTGAAAGCAATAAAGATTTTGAGTTATTATCGAGAAGGAAATACAATCATAATAGAACGGATAAATGATAAATAAAACATTAATTCCTATGACTGCGCTGAGGATCAAGTCTCAGGCCGATCATGCCTTGTAAACAGACCCAGCCAATGAACAGATCTAATCTCCGGGTTACAGCTTAGAGTTAGAAAACAACGTTGTAGTAAAGGAAACATAATCATGGGGCTTTCGTTGCTCAAACTATGATCATACATTACTTTCTTGGACAAGTTACAAAATCGGTTGACTTGGTTAGATATTATAATGCATCCCAAGGATAGATCTCTCGTGATCAGGAATTCTAGAAGAAGAAAAACTACACATGCAACAGACCCGATTTAGCTCTCATCATGTGCTTTCAGTTAAATTGTGTGTTCCTAAAATTAATCAACTCTTAGGAATGCTAGATCTTGCCTGAAAGTGTCTTCACATAAATCTTTCCAGGTATAGTTATAGTACAGAGTTTTAGTTATCTAATTAGATAATAATATAACATATTCTTATATTAATAATATAAATATAACATAGTCTAAAAGTGTCTTCATATTAATAATATAAATCATATTATAGGGTCTTATTTAATAGTTTAAGTTCTTAGATGAGATAGTTCATTGACATGGTATCAGAACCTTATTAACCTAGCGGTCACGAGTTTGAATCTCCCCACCTCCATTCTATTTGATAAAAATCAAGTACAAAGTAGTGTGGGTCTATGCAAGTTTTCAAGCCCAAAAAACTTTCACTTGAGAGGTTGCGGTAGAGAATAATATAAATTATATTTTGAAATCTCATCCTAACAACTTAACTTTTTAGATGAGATAGTCCATTCACAGCATCAACAATCCTCTAAGAACAAAAAACCCTAAGAGAATCCCCCCTCCTCTTTGGCTGTCTTGTAGACTTGAAAGAAAAACTTCGTATATGTATTTATCAACCTACTTGTTTTGGAACTTGCCTCAGATTGAAGTCAAGGATAATCCCTTGCACCTTCCTGGTGATTCTGGCCTTTTACAGGACAGGACCTTGAGAGCTCTAGCCAGTAAGCTGAGGCCGAGTGACTGAGGTGCTACTGCTATGTATCACCTACGCACTTGTCCAGCGCGGAAATTGGTATTTCCTGAAAAGATGGCGCAGAGAGATGCTTTAGTTGTTCATTCAACTAGCTATAAGTGTTTTAGAAAGAGTGGATGCTATAGTTTCACAACTATCTGTGCTCGTCGGATTGCTGAGGTCAGTTGGAATTCATTTATGTGCCTGGAGGTTGGATGATAAATCTGTTCAGCACTAATGTGATGAATAAATGAATATCTTCATGAGTTTAGCAGTATTTCTTCCAGTATGACACTTTTCATGAATTTAACAACATTTCTGGCGGTAGGACTATGTGCTTCTATGCTGCTGTCACCTCAATTGGTCTGTGCCATTTTTCACCTGCAATGCCACTGTTCTGCTTAGATTTCGACTGAAAACTTGCTAAGAAGTGGCGATGAATATGAATTAGTTGCAAAGGAGATTCACCATCCTAATCTCATCACGACCTTCTATGCTAGTTGTTGCTAGAGTTTGCAGAATAACAGAAAATGAACAAGCATTCCTATTAAGCCAAGACAATTTGATGTGGGAAATGTAGAAAATAAACTAGATTTATAGTATTTCTAGAAAAACAGAGGAATCGATCAACCAGTTAAGTCGACAGAATTATATTTCGTGATTAGATTAGGATTTCTTTGAGTAGTTTATTTTCTTGTTTTTCTAGAATTTTAGGCCTACAAATATCCTTGTAACAATAAATAGTAGAGCAAGAGAAAAAGTGTATTCTGATTCTTTAGTTTTGCAACTTGGCATTATTGTTCACACCAAACTACCACAACAATTCTCCTCCAGCAAGTAAAACACAAACACAGACCTTCTACATGTCTTCAATTTGTTTAGCTCGGATTTTAAATTTCTTTTGTTAGCCATTTGAAAATAGATACTATGATGAGCAGAATTCCGGGCTTTTAAAGTTGACAAATATCATAAATTGCATCCAAAATCTGAGTTTCTTTTCCCTCTAGATATACATAGCAAAGTCAACAATCAATTAAATATGCCCCATGATTTCTGTCCTCTGCGTTGTTTTCCGTTGCTAGTCAAACTCTCATGACCAGGAAAACAGGCCGCGATTTAATAGTTGGTGAAACTAAGATCGTATTCCGATGGCTTTGCCACAGCGGAGAGCATTAGAAGGAATGTCATATTCATTTGCAAGGCTGTGGACCTGAGTCCAGACTCTGAGATAGAATTGCTGCCCAAGATACTGCCTTTCCCATATTGCAGACCTCATGTTCCACATTCCCTGGTTGTCTAACGAGACGTAAATGGCAGTCCATGATTTTGGGTACACCTGTAAGTAGGTGAATGCTCATCAAGAAAATGAAAACAGAGGTAAACAGCTGAAACAGTTTGATAATAGGCAAACTTGATCGCTGAATTTTTTGTTTATAATGATATTATCCGAATCTGAAGCTGCAGAAAATGATAGAATGATTGCTAAGCCTCCTAAGTTGTGCATGCTCAACCACGTAGACTGAATTTCATGAAGCGTGAATTACTTTTTATTCTCCTTTTACACGAGTGAAGAACAGATTTGTGTCTTGCCACATGAAACTGATGAATTTTAGTATTTTATCGCATGCAATAATTAGTAGGCGAGCTAGCAGTCATCTGCCATAATGATCCAGGAAAACAATCTAATGAGAACATCTGTTTATTTTACCTGAACAGTATGTCTGGTAAGAGCATCGTCCAGATTGTACAGGCTTCTCTTGGCCGGAGTCCACTGGTCATTACCGTAGCTGTACATGAGGTAAAGTAAGTTTTAGAGTCTCCTCATTGTGCAAATAGTAAATATAACAAAATGTTTCGTACTTACCCAATAACCCAGAAGTCATAGCCGTCAAGATGCCAAGATTGCATAGTAATTTCATCATTTTGAAAAACTATTTCAAGAAAATCATGGAGGTTGGCAGACATAACAGAGGTAGATAAGAATGCAGCACCACCGGAAGGAGAGCTTTCGATGGAATCCACACTAAAGATTCCAGGGATGCCAAAGTAGTCAGCCAGCTTCAGTGGGGTATCTGAATTAATATAGGATACCCTGTTAACTGCATATCGCCGCTTTCCATTGATTAAAGGAGCTGAATTGGCCAATACAATGGTCTTTGTTGGTTTAATCTTTCCGTAGTGATATGATCCCTGAGGATTTGGCCTGGCAGCACTCGCTGTCAAATTCCACCTGCAGATGAAATGGTGAGAAACAATCATTCTACTCGAATATCAAATGAATCAACTCATCTTGAGTAGATGAAAAAAAGCTCAAATTTTCGGAAGTTTTATATACCTGTAAGTTCGTGCTTGCATCATGGACCCATGAAATCCGTAAGATGGGGCAGCTGGGAGAGGTCCAGAGGCTGGGGTCCGAGAGTTTGAGTAGTGTAAAATTGCCGTTGTTGTTAGATTCTTCCTATTAAAACGTGAGGATGCAATGATGTAGTAATCCTTTGGAGCCTGGTTTAAGGTTACTAAGACAGCAACGGATTGGCCAACATGCACATCAAGCGAGTCATACATGTTCTGAACAGTGTGAGATCCTTCAACCTCGACTAACTTCATGCTGTGGCCCTGAATTCTGAAGTTCAATGAGGTTGACATCCCCACATTTGAAATCCTGAACATATAGGTTTTACCTGAAGATAAAGGCAAATATTGCGGGTAAAAAAAACTGTGAAAGAGTAAGATTAGAGTGATTTAAATGCTGAATATCATGAATGGAACCAAGAAAATTATAGTGCAATGGATGACCTTGATCACCACTGAAGGTAGAATAAGTTTGGCCATTTATAAGTACCCCGTCAGGAAAGGAAAGAGTTCTGCCTGAGTCCAAGTATGCCTGTAAGGTCTGCAAAATAAAAACTGATTAACATGGACGTGGTGCCAAGACAGGAAGACAGACTTCCAAAAGAAGCTATGACACTTGCACAGGAAACTTGGTCCAAGAAAAGTGTAGAACTTAATTATTAAACCACTGCTCTATGGAATTAGAGGGCCCTGTAATGAATCATTACCACCCATATAATGATCAAGATTCCCACCTGACTGACATGATTTTCAGCACACTTATGGCTCGATAGGCTGTGTTCGAAAGGAAAAGGAAGCTAAAACATAGCAGCTTGGAAACACTAATAAATATCAACTGATATCTAATCCTACAAGGGGAGGCATATGCCCAAAGAAATAAAGAAAAGAATCCAGTCCCTTCGGTTAATGTCAGAAAAAATTGGAGTAATATTCATAATCACAAGCTCTCATCACCCAGTTACTGTTCTGCGCATGGTTCGGAAGCAAATAAAACAAAAACTACACCCAAATAACACAACTTGGACATCATAAAGCATGTACTTTTTAGCATTTGCCTATATGTTAGCTAAAGTGTGTAAAACTTCTAAAGCTTCAATGAAAAGAACATGCAATTCAATGGGAATGTCTTGGTACTGAACAAACTATCAGGAATGGATGTTTTGAAGAAAATAAAAGTAAATGTTGGTTACCTTATGGCTGGTCTTGTACCAATCACCAATAAGTAGAGTGAAATCGCCATCAGGAACAGGAAAAGGAATTGGGATCCTCGGCCTCTCATAGATATTGATTGCCCCATATCCTCCAGCAGCTTTGTGAAACAGAGTTGATGGGAAGTATGTGAAGGAACCGATTTGATCCTTGGTTTGGAATTTGTAAGTGTAGTTAGAGTTGGGGGGGATGGGACAATTGGTTCCCAGCACTCCATCTTGCCATGAGTTCTTCCTTTGTTTAATTCCATTCCTAGTTGTTACAAAACAATTTCTCAGAATACAATGTTTTCACTAGATTGCCATAATCAAATAACAAGATAAGGAGTAAATCAAAATGCAGATTTGGCAGCATCACTGTGCATAAAATTCAACCTCCAAAGAAGAAAAGACTACTAAGTAAAACAAAGAATTATGCGACTCTAGCTTTCTATTAACTAGAATGGGATTTGAGAAAATAAGAAACTCCACTCGACAAAATCTGGACCAGCAGTTTGCCTGAATTAATTAAACATTTGAGAGGTTGATTAATTCAGACACATAAAGTAGCTAAAATCCAAGAGCAATGCAGATACAATTTATGCCTCCGAAGCTCATCATATCAAAAAATGAAAAGAAAGAAGAAAGAGTAGTAGTTAACCCAAGAGACGATTCATTCAACGAATTCAGTGACGAGAAAAACCACCCACCATGTCAAAAGGAAAGGCTGATCCAGCTTGTTAAAGAGGTTGAGGATAATGTTGTCATTAGTGACCACATCAAGCCTGGGACCAGGAAACTGGCCATTGATAAGGATAACCTGTATGGTCAAAACCCAGAAACACAGAACCCTTTTATTTTAAGAAAAAACTAAAACCAAAATTATCACAAACAATCCATAACAGAGCAGCTGCAGCATGATTTACAAACCTGTTGGGGCACATCGAGAAGTTTAACAGTCCCATAAGTGACAGTCCATGTATAATACCTATAAGGATCATCAGCATTCACAAAAGAAGCACTAAAAACAGCCAAAACTCCACATAAAAAGTGAAGCAAGACTGCGTTTCCCATCGGATCTGCAAAAACAAATGTCAGTTATGAACATGAGCTTAGAAATGAGACATAAGACATCACTCTCGTAGACTAGAACTAAAAGATTGAGAAAGGAACATTACTGGTTGCTGGATTTGAGAGGGATGGCAGCTGTTTTCTGTCGTGACGATAATAATCTGATGGAGAAGTGGATTGGTTAGGTCAGGCTTTAAATAAAGACAACCCGCGAAAAAGAGCTACACCGCGTAATGCTTCTTCCTTGCATGAGCCTGAGCTCATCATAAATATTCGGCGGATTTCACGCGTTAACGAGTTGTAATAATAATCACTTCAAAACAAAGATTAAATCATTTGTTTTCTTTTCATGCAAAAAGTAAGTTTAGTCGTGATTTGAAAGAAAGATCATGCCAAAACCATCCTCTAATTGCGCTCATTACCTTTAAATATAAAATAATAATAATACTTTTATATTTAACACAAAAATAATCTGGAAACACTAAAAACATTAACTTAATAAAAAAAATTCATTTTGTTTTAAAATATTTAATTAACGAGGAGGAAAAAAAAACAAATAAAAGAATACAAGAAAAATGAAATTCTTAATTAAATCCCCATCAATCCAATATGACACTAAATCAATAAATGACAACACAGATAGGTCCATGCTGCTCTTTTTTTATCGAGTACTCACGAAGAACAAGGTGGTATTGACTGTTCAGTCACTAATGGAGACACCACCCTATTTAATTCTCCATACCAGCTCTCATGCCAGTTGACTCCAGCAATGAGATTTAGGTCAACATACAGCTAGGTGAAGGTTCAGTTGGAATCCAAACTGGATAGTGGCCATTAAACTACGACTTCACTGACCTAACCTACCTGAGAAAAAACCTTATTGCATTTCAGGACCAGACCGACCTCGGAAAAAACCTTACTTGCTTCAGGAATGTGTTACTAATGCCACCTCGTTTAGCTTCTGCCCGAAAAGAACAGCGCAGGTCAACTGGTGCATGCTCTGTCTAGTGAAATCTATACTTGAAAAACAGAGGGAAACCTTATATTTGGGTTCAATTTATAACCCTATTCTCAGTTGAGTCTCTAGCTTATATTTTTCATCTATTAGGTCCCAATCATATTGAGTCCCTCTATTTGGCCCATCCATCACAAAAATACACCTGATATCATCTAAAACCTAGATTTTGAGGGCTCAATTGAGGGAAAGCTTTGTCACGTTGATTCAAGAAGGATCCAATGGGATAAATCGGGGCTCGTTTGTTTTAAATTTAGTTGGGGACCTAATTGTGACAACGATTATACATCGAGGACTAATATGAGGTAACCATGAAAAAAAGAGAGAGAATTCAGCGAAGATGGGCACCCACGTGAGTTGTCGGCGATTAGGGTTTATGCTTTTGACTCTAAAACAACAAGTGGGTGGTACCACACGTATTTACCATTGCTCGTGACATTTAAAGAAAAATAAAACACACACAGAGAGAGAATGGAAGAAGCCAAAAAGTTGGCCACAATTTTGCGGTGGAGCCCTGCCCCTGCCGTAGCTCTGTAGTGACTATTGATGAGCCATAATTTTTCCTGCACGAAAATACGGGTTTTAGGTGGGGACAGTGGAGCATTCTATAACTTTTTGATATTGTATTTTAAAAATATTTTAAAAAAATTAAAAGTTTTTTATTTTTATTTCTTTTAAATTTTTATTTTTTTTATTTTTAGATAATTTTTATGTACTAATATAAAAAATAATTTTTTAAAATAAAAAAATATTATTTTAATATATTTATAATTTTTTTTCTTTCAAAAACAGCAATAACTATAAGTCACTGAAGCATTCTCTCTGCCCCCACATCACCTGACCTATGGATAGTGGTTGATGGGAATCATCATAGTATGGTTCTCTTTTAAGCACTTGTTGCTTAAATTGCATCTCATGTACTTATTATATTATATAAAACATTAAACTATATGGGCAAAACTTTATAATACATAGTGAGCTCTTAAATAAAACCTTCCACTTAATTATCATTAAGGAATCTAAACTTTATAATTTTCATTGCCAGCCGAGTCAGTTCAGAACTCTCTTTTTATATTTTTTGGAATATTGTAATGCCTAAATAATCTTTAGAGAAAAAAATTGATTTCCAGTTTTATTGATATTTTTATTTTCCAAAGACAATTAAAATATATGATTTTCCTTTCAATAAAAAAATATATCTTCTAAGGACTTTTTTAGTATTTTACTCTTGTTTTTTTTCTAATAAGAGAAAATTTGATCTTTTAATACAAATAAATATTTAAAAAAAAAATGATGGTATTGTGTATGATACATTAGCAGATGAATACCTCTCGCACCTTTCAGGCAATGTCCAAGTGTCAAAAACCATTGTCCATGGTGATGTTAGACGCATGATGACATCCTTTGCATGATGATGCAACGAGTATGCTTGACAACATGATAGTTGGGCTTCAATTGACTTTTTTCTTCCTCTCTTTTTTCTTTTTCTTTTTCTTGTCAAATTATAAAAGTACCCTATTATTAAAGTCTTATATCCAATTTGATCATTTTTCTTTTGATATTCTATTTTTTTAATTATTTTAATTGATTTTTTTCTTCAATTTCATCCATATCATTTGTTTTAATTTCATTTTCATTTTAGATTTGGTCTTTATTCTTGTATTTTTTATATCCCTATTACTAATTGATTTATTTTTTAATTTTATCCCTCAACATTTGATTTTTATTTATTTTTATGTTAAGTTTGGTCTTCATTTATTTTTATTGTTATTTGATTTGTTTTAAATCATTTTTTATTGTATTTTTTTCAATTTTATCTTTCAATATTTTTTTTGTGAATTATTCTGTTTTTTTCTTCTTTTGAGGTTAGTCTCAACCACATGTACAAGGTTATAATTTTTGAAGAAAAGCAAGGGTTTAATTTGGTCTTTTTTAAGATCCTTTATACAATGGATTTATTGTTCATTTTTATCATTCAACATTTAATTTTTTTTGAAATTGATATTTGAATAGAGTGTACTTTATACTTTATAACTGATCACCTTCATCATTAATCCAACCACCACTACCATTGTCTTTTCCTCCACAAACACTCTTACAACATCAACCTTTATATGTTTAGAAAAAGAGAATTTTGATTTTGAAGATAGGGAATGCATAAATCTAAGAAAGAGAACAATTTATATATATGGAAAAGTATGATTTAATTGAAAAATGTTATGAACCTTACTTAACAAATAAGGTTTTGAGAAGAAAAGAAAGTTTAGAGAAGAGAAAAGAAAAAAAAAGAATTGAGAGAGAATTAGAAAATAGCAGGGAGAGAAAAAATGAATGAATTGCTTATGCAAAAAGTTCTTGATACAATGATTTATGCTCCTCTTGACATTTAAATTTCTAAATACTTATAGCATGGATTTGTAGTTTTGTTTAGTAATAACAAATGTTCTTATCATGCACACATCTTTTAGCTTTTTTTCACTATTTTGCCAGTCTTATTAGAGCAAGTCCAATAGAGCATGCATATGAAGAGCCAAAGGCAAAAATCAGTATTTTTGTCTTTTTTTTAAGATTTCTCTTCTACAACGCAAGAAGCATTTGAAGAGATAAAATAGTTATTCTCATCGGCAACAACTATTTCTACATGTTTCAACCAAGAAGCTAAAAATAAAATAATATAGATATATTGTTGGAATATTGTACAAACTAATTAAAACTCTTCATCGATTTTCTTCAACCTAGTTGTTCATGCTCCTCTTTGACATGGCTCATCTCATTGCTGCAACTTCCATCAGAAGAAGTGCAGCTAGCTTCACCTCCAAACCTTATGAGACTATCTTTCACTTGATAATTTTGCATAGAACCCACAAAGGTTTCTCGGATAGAAGCAATAGAGAAAGAGTTATTGTTCAAAGGATATGAGGAAAACAAAATTGGTTCAGTGAAAGACCTAGCTAGGGTATAATTATAACTGGTGTTGCTGCATTTGAATGAAGGTGATGATGACAAGGGAGTGGAAGGTGAAGACGACAATGATTTAGTTTGAAGGAGAGATGGAGAAATGAGCAGCGTGCTGAGGTTTCATCTGAGAGGGGAGTGCTGTGTGTGTGTGGTGGGGGGGGGGGGGGGCTAGGGGAGACAGAGTACTGTGTGGGGGAGAAGGAGTGTTGTGTGTGTGGGACGACACAATAGAGTGGTAGGGTTTCTAGGTGGAGATGGAAGGGAGTAAATAGGTTTGGTGGGGGTAATTATAATAATAATATAAAAAAATGGCTCTTCTAAATTGTTTTTACCATTTAAATATACATCAACAAAAAGATATATATCCACTATTCAAAAGCCATTTCAGATATTTAGCTCTCTAAAATGGTTTTTGCCACTGGACTTGCTCTTAGCCACCTTTTTTTAGCCAACCTCCTCACATAAAACCTCCAGTTTTAAACCTAATCACACACAACGTTTTCTATATGCTAATTGAAGAGATTCTCAATGCTAACATCACATGTTTTATGCACAGTTTTGTTTTAAGCCTTTGGTCTTTAAGATATGTTAGATTACTGTCGATCCCTTATGACATGGTGCTGCTTCAAATTCTGGAATTTAGACCACCTATCCATTATTCTTTTTTTTTAAAAAAGCTGCTTTCTCTAATGAAACATTTAACAAAGATTTCAAGTTCAGTTTTATATTCTATTGTCAGTCATTTTTATTTTGGGATTGGCAATATTGTATCTTTAATGTGGGTTCACGGCAATCTTGGAGTTGAATCACTGCCACTGTTGCTGTTTTGCATTGAAACTGCGACACTTCTCTTCAAAATGGCATGTCGCTTTTAACGATATTCTATATATTCAACGTTTTACTATCAATATACTTCGCAAATCTAAACGCCTAGCTATCACAGTCAATATTCTATATATTCAACGGTATCTTGAATCGGCATGCAGCAATGCCTGTGCAATTAATCCACCTATATATACGGAAATATGGAATGGAAAGAACGAGAATTACAGTCAATAATCTGACTCCACTTGAGTTTTTTGATGTTGGGAGGCTAACGCCAAGTGCTATCCACTAATCGGGATCCTTTCTTGCTTTTTTTTTTATTACCACAAATATGTATATGGGCCTTGAGTCTTCCTCGAGTTAAAAACACCGATGTGAAAAGAAGAGACTTTGAAATTGTGCTTGGTCTATTGACCATGTAGAAATTTATATCAGGCCAGGCATGCTTGTGTTTAAATCAATTCTGGAGATGGATGGATGCTTTCAGTCGACAGGCAGCCTTTCAACTCAGCTGAAATAAATACACGTGTGAAGTGTAACAGAAGTAGAAGAAGATCATACAGAAGTCCTACCCTCTACGTAACAAACACAGAACACAATCCTAGTTACTGCAGGACTTCCACCTCATCCTCATCTAGTATTACTTTTAGAATAGGACTCTTCCTTTTATCTTATGTAAACGTTTCTCAGTAAACATGAAAGACTGCTCTACGTAGAATATATATAAATTCACATGTAATGACAGACCCATAATTGAATATACAAAGAAAGTCTTCTGAAATCATATTATTCTACATGGTATCAGAGCCTCTTGGCTAAACACCCTTAAAGATCCCTTCTCATGGCTTCCTCCAGCTTAGACACTACGTCCAAATCTGCTCCTACTTCATACAGTTTTCCCACTATTAATCATCTGATATCTGTCAAATTAGATGGATTGAATTACCTTGGTTGGGTATCCTAATTTCTGCCAATTTTAAGGAGCAATGATCTTCTGGGCATTGTTGATGGATCAGAACCTTGTCCCTCCAAATTTCTTGTTGATTCAAACGGACAAAAAACATCCACAACAGATCCAAAATTTATTTTATGGACAAAAAAGGACCAGTATTTACTTAGCTGGTTAAATGCTACCCTCTCGGAAACAATTCTTCCTACAGTGTTCGGCTTAAATACTTCTAAGGAAGTATGGGATTCGATGGCCCATCGATTTGATGCCCAGAATCGATCCTGTGTCTCACACATCAAAAGACAACTTTAAAACCTACAGCAAGGAAACAAAAACTGTGCTAATTATGTTCAAACTGCCAAAGGACTAGCTAATCAACTTGTTGCTGTAGGCAAACCAGTAGAAGACGATGATCTGATATCCTATTTATTGGTGGTCTCAACCCTGCATATACTCACTTCATCACTGCTTTCTCTTTTGCAACAAGAGATATTTCCCTCTCATTCAATGAATTTCAATCAGAGTTAGTCAGCTATGAGACGTTGCTGGAAAATCAGATCAAAACAATACCACCAGAAACTGGACACTTTGCATTATTCAATCAATATCGGGGATCATCTGGCTTTAGACAAAAACAGAGATATGGTCAAACCAGGTATCCTACTCGCACTCAACATTCTTCATATCCTTCTCGTATGCAGCAGCCACAACCACCTCGGAATAACAACAACATCAACACAAGTTCTAAGCCATTCTCTCGCAATGAGAATCAGTCTTTAACTACGGGTTTGAACAAAAATCGTACCCCATGCCAGATTTATAACAAGCCTAATCATCAAGCTTTAGATTGTTATCATCGCATGGATTTCTCTTATCAAGGGCGACATCCACCATCCCAGCTGGCTGCAATGGTAGCACACACTCATAACTTCAACACAAATGATGATCCATGGTTTGCGGATAGTGGTGCTAACAACCACATTACTCCTGCACTGGATAATTTAACTCTACAACAACCATACCAAGGCAGTGAGACAGTTACAGTTGGCAATGGTGGTGGCCTGCAAATCTCCAATACTGGTTCCACTCTTATCCAAACACCTACCTCTACACTTCACTTGAATAATGTTCTTCATTGTCCTTCAGCTTCGGCCAATGTACTTTCTATTCATCAGTTCTGTGTTGATAATAACTGTTATTTTCAACTAACATCTAGCCATTTTTTTATGAAGGACATGCAGACGGGGGAAATCCTTTTGCAGGGACCGAGTGAAGCTGGGTTATATCCAATGCATTTGAAACAATTCTCATCAAATCATAGTCGCAATTTGGTTGCTTTCATTGGTGTCAAAGCTTCACTTTCCATCTGGTATAATAGACTCGGCCATCCATCTTCTGTCATTCAACAGTTGCTGCGTCATTCTCATTTGTCTGTGTCCAATCCACAAAAACAAGAACCTTTGTGTGAGTCATGTCAATTGGCAAAGAGCAAAAAACTTCCCTTCCCAAATTCTAATCGTATTTCTCATTTTCCTCTTGAACTTGTACATTCTGATGTGTGGACATCTCTAGTACAATCAATAAGTGGTTGTAGATTTTACGTCCTATTTGTTGATGATTTTTCACGTTTCACTTGGCTCTTCCCATTGAAACACAAGTCTGGAAGTTTTTGTTTGTTTTCTTAAATATAAATGCTTAGTTGAAAACCTTTTGTCTCACAAAATTAAGCAATTACAAACGGATGAGGGTGGAGAATACATTTCTTCTCAATTTAAAGCATTTCTTGAAAATAATGGCATTGTTAATAGAATCACTTGTCCATACACATCCGAACAAAATGGTATAGACGAACGCAAGCATCGACATGTGGTTGAAACTGGCTTAGCACTTCTTGCTCATTCGCATTTGCCTAACAATTATTGGGTCGACACATTCCTTACAGCCATTTATCTCATCAACAGATTACCTACACCAACTTTGAACAACAATAACCCGTATACCAAATTATTTAAAACACAACCCGATTATTCCATCCTTAGAGTCTTCGGTTGTGTTTGCTATCCCTTACTACGTCCTTATACTGATCATAAATTATCCTTTCGTAGTAAACGTTGTCTCTTTTTGGGTTATTGTTCCAATTCTAAAGGTTATCGTTGTCTAGATCCTTTAACTAATCGAGTCTATATTTCGCAACATGTAACATTTGATGAGCATGTGTTCCCAGCGAAGGTTATACATTCAGCTACTATCCCGCAACAGGATTTCTCCTCTGCTAGTTCTCAAATAAATCGGGCAAGTAAGTCTCTATCACCCCCACCAACTGCAACTGTATTTGCTCCTATTTCTCCTGCTACTCACATCTCTGCAGATTTTCCTCATGGAGCTCAATCACCATCCTCCTCTCCTCCTACTCAACCATGTCTGTCCTCACCACATATGGTCTCAGAATCCCTGCACCATCTGCCTGAATTATTGGCCCCAACAGAACCAAGCTCTCATGACAATTCCTCTGCTCCACTGCCCAGTTCCTCTGCACAACTGTCGAACTCTTCTCAGCCTCATCGGATGATACTCGCAGCATCACTGGCTCCCTCAAACCTAAACCATTCCCTAATTTTCAACTATATCACTCCACCAAACATCCTCTCCAAGCCCTCCACACCATCCTCCTCCCGCCTGAGCCAACTACCTTTCTACAAGCCTAAAAAATCCCCAACTGGCACGAAGCTATGGCTGCTGAATACAATGCTTTAATATCCAATGGCACTTGGACACTGTGTCCACGACCTTCTCACAAAAATGTGATTCGTAATAAGTGGGTCTACAAAATTAAACAAAAATCAGATGGCACTATCGACCGATATAAAGCACGTCTTGTCACGAAAGGTTTTGAGCAACAAGATGGAATTGACTATACAGAGACTTTTAGTCCAGTCATCAAACCAGCTACAATCCATCTTATTATTGCTCTTGCAGTACATTATGATTGGCCGAATCAATTAGATGTTTCTAATGCCTTTTTACATTGACAGTTGACAGATGAAGTCTTCATGGAACAACCACAAGAATTCGTGGATTTATCTCAGCCCGATTTTGTTTGTCGTCTACAAAAATCCCTTTATGGCTTGAAACAAGCTCCTCGCGCTTGGTTTCAACGACTCTCCCAAGTACTTCTTGATATTGGCTTTGTAGGTTCCACGGTGGACACATCATTATTTGTTCTCATTCAGCAGGCAACCCAAATTTATGTGCTGATCTATGTTGACGATATTATTGTAACCAACAACATGCCGACTGCTATCTCTGATCTCATTGTCAAGCTACAACAAGAATTCTCAATGAAAGACTTAGGACCTCTGTCCTATTTCTTGGGAATTCAGGTACATCGTAGTAAAGAGGGAATCCATTTGCATCAATCCAAGTATATTGTGGATTTATTAACACTTATGAACATGACTGGAGCTAAACCATATCAGTCACCATGCATCTCTGGTACCAAGATGTCTAAACAAGATGGTGACCCGCTTCCTGATTCCTCTATTTATCGTCACATGGTCGGAGCTTTACAGTATTGCACGTTGACAAGACCTGATATTGCCTTTAGTGTGAATCAATTATGTCAATTTCTGCATGCTCCCACTACAACACACTTTACGGCTGCAAAGAGAGTTCTCAGATATCTTAAAAATACAGTTGAGCATGGAATTTCATTCTCAAAAGGTTCTTTAAATTTACATGGGTATTGTGACTCCGATTGGGCTGGTTGTGCTGACGATAGGCGTTCCACCACGGGTTACGGCATTTTTCTAGGACCTTGTTTAATCTCATGGGCGGCAAAGAAACAACTTGTTGTTTCAAGATCTAGTACTGAGGCCGAATACCGGGCTATGGCGATTACTACTGCTGAACTATATTGGATTAGTATGCTCTTCCAAGACTTACGAGTTCCCTTGACAAATCCCCCAACTCTCTGGGTCGATAATATGGGTGCTCTTGCTTTAGCATCCAATCCTGTGTTTCATGCCCGGACTAAACATATCGAAATTGATTACCATTTCATTCGGGAGAAACTTGCGACTAAAGATATCTCAGCTCAATATATCAGTACCGTTGATCAAATATCAGATATTTTCACCAAAGGTCTCACTACTGCTCGGTTTTTTCTGCTTAGAGACAAGCTCATGGTTCATCCTCTCCTCATGAGCTTGAGAGGGGCTGTAACAGAAGTAGAAGAAGATCATACAGAAGTCCTACCCTCTACGTAACAAACACAAAACACAGTCCTAGTTACTGCAGGACTTCCACCTCATCCTCATCTAGTATTACTTTTAGAATAGGACTCTTCCTTTTATCTTATGTAAACGTTTCTCAGTAAACATGAAAGACTGCTCTACGTAAAATATATAAATTCACATATAATGACAGACCCATAATTGAATATACAGAGAAAATCTTCTGAAATCATATTGTTCTACATGAAGCACACAATTTATGGCAAACTCTTCATTAAAATCGGTTCCTATGTGCTAATGCTGTAAGATCTTGTGCTCCCTAGAGAAAACTATGGGTCGTATGGATATATATCCATAATCTATCTGCCTACAAGTAGTCCCAAGAGGACAAGATGTATTTATAATGATAATCATTTTTTTAAGAAATTTTTTTGTTTAGAAATATATTAAAATAACATATATATATATATATATATATAAAAGATTAATTAAAAAAAATTATATATAAATATTTCTGAAACATGGAAATAAATATAAAAATAAACAATTGCGAGCTGAAGTGTTGCCACGAAAAAGACGTGCACGTTTCTTCATCCTTTAGTCACCTATGACAATTAGCGCCGTCCCTTACTAAGAGAGAGTTGAAAGCTGAAACCTCAACTTCATTTCCTTACTAGACATGTCGACTCCTTCAAAATCTTCACCGGCGTCGTGTGGTAATTAATCATAAACTCTTTCACATGCAAATTGATATTTTCCGGCCTCACTTTCTGCTTTAATTTGATCCAGATACTGTGAGAGATGTATTCTTGTGGAGGAGAAAGAAGCTGAGTTTATTGGTTCTTGTAGTCTCAACAGCTACATGGGTTTCGATTGATGTTTATCAGTTCAATTTCATCACCGTTTCTTCATGGGCTGCCATGTTTGCTGTCACTTCACTGTTCCTTTATGGCAACATACTCAGGCTTTTCCGCAAGTAATTATACCTCTAATTCCATTGCTAACCCATCTCTTTTTCTTGTTTCTTTGTTGCTACATATAAAACTTTCAAGAATTTAAGGTTGTTTAATTTCTGGGTTTTTTCCAGAAAAGAGCAGGACTTGTCCTGCTTGGAGATCTCAGAGCAGACAGCTATTGAAACTGCTCGCACCATTAGACAATCGATAGAACAGGGAGTTCGATGGATGTTCCATGTGAGTTCGGAGAGAGAACTGTTTGTCTTTGCTGGTGTCGTTGCTGCTCTGTGGCTGCTCTCTTATGTCGGAAGCTTCTGTGATTCTCTATCACTTCTTTACATAGGTAAGCTCATAATTGTACGTATCGCTCGTGACTGTGCATGAACATGGTGTTTCTCCTCTAAATGTAAATATAAAAAGAGTCTTTAATTAATTTACAGATATGATGGTGGGCATGACTGTTCCTGTGATATATGTAAAGAACGAGGAAAAGATAAAGAGGTTTGGAGAGTGGACGAGGATGCAAGCAAGAAGATTGCATGATATGGTAGATGAGAAGGTTGTCAAGAGATTGAAGAACCGAGTGGTTAAATTTAAAGAGAAAAAAGGTTGATTAATTTAAAGAAATTAGAATAAAAATGATGTGGAAGATGTATCCTTGTAAAATAGTAAAATAGTACAAGGATGATGCCAATGTTTGTATAACAATAATCTAATGTACTTTCACTTTCGGTATTTAACTTATCCAATGACTATTAGAGTGAAAGGATGTTTGTCACTCTATTTTAAAAAATGTTTCTTCAAAAAAAAATTATTTTGATTTTTGATTTTAAATTAAAAAATTTTAGTGTTTTTAAATTATTTTTAAATATTAATATCAAATATAATTTTTTTAAATAAAAAATATTTTTAAAAATAATCTTAATTATATTTTCAAACAGTTATAAACTCACGATGTTTGGGGATGATGTTAAAAGTTTTTGCCTTTTTATTTGAATTCTCTTAAAAACAATATTTTCTGTTTAAAAAATATGAAAAATAAGAAAATCTTGATTCATTCCTTCATCAACAGGCTTTCGAAAATTTAGATTTAAGCTCTTGATTCGAGTGCTACAAAAGATTGTTCCGTGCATGTTAGGATCGTCTTTATGAAATATGTTTATATAACATTTATCACATCACAAGTCAAAGGTGGATCCGTGGCGCAATGGTAGCGCGTCTGACTCCAGATCAGAAGGTTGCGTGTTCGATTCACGTCGGGTTCAATTCCCTTAAGTTTTTTCTGATAATAGATTTTGACGGTTGCCATCATCAAAATGCGTTGAACAAGGAAAAGACTAATTTCATCCCTGTAGTTTTTTTTCCCCTGTCATCCTTGTACGATTTTTTTTTTCTCCCATTGTTAAGTGAATGGCTTGTTTGTACATTAACAAGAAGAGTTCAGTAAGTTCTCATTTCTAGATTGTTGGATCATGTCGTGTCATACATCCTGGATCTAATAAGTTGTTTTTTATATAAAAGTCATCATATCTATATGCATAAAAATAATTTTTTTATTGGATTTGAGAAACCCTATTTCTTTTAACTATTTTTTGCAAATCTTAATTAAACGAGTAAAATTCTAGCTATTCCAAATTTTTATAAGATGATTACATCCTAACTCGAACTCAAGAATTAAAAGGTAGATCTCAAGCTCATTGAGGACATAAAAATAATACTTGCTAAATAAAATCCAACATCAAACAAAGATGTCTTCTGCTCTAGTGATTAGGAAACTGCACTCTTTAGCTTTTGATACTGAAAGTTTATTAAATCACCATCTCTGTCGTTGAATTTTGCAGCACTCAGGGAGCTGTTCCGAGCAAAAACCGACAATTATGCATCTGACTTCTCTTCTTCAAATTCGTCAAAAAAACAAAGGCATTGAAACATGCATGCTGCATAGGTTATCATCTGTTACTGTCCTTGTGAAGAAGTTACATGACCTTGCAGGTTAGTTCTGATGTGGTAGCCGAAATTCTCAATCTCCATTATAACATCATTTTTCTACTGCTTTTACCTCTGTGATGTTGGAGATTTTAACTCCTGCTCTTACCTATATGATAATGGAGATTTTGAGGAACCATGCAGTTTTATGGTAACTGATATAATTTTTTATCAAATGGTTGGATTATGCTAAAATTTTTGAAGCTCTATTTTTTATCCGGTTTAATTTTTGTAGCTATCAATGATCCGGTTTCATTTTTGTAGCTATCAATGATTGTTATGGCATTCTTAAAGAATCATCTCACATGAAAGCTTGTGTTGTTAGGTGAGGTTTCAAAATATGATTTATATTATTCTCTAACACACCCCTTCAAGTCAAAGTTCTATGGGCTTTGAAATTTGCACAAATCCACATCTTTTCTTGCTTGTTTTTTCATCAAATAGAATGAGGGTGGTGAGATTCGAACTATACTATATTAAGAAACCCCAAGAATATAATTTATATTATTCTCTAACAAAACAAACACGAAAAGATATGATTTATATTAGGTGAACCATCTCACCTGAAAGCTCGGGTTATTAGGTGAGGTCTTAAAATATGATTTATATTATTCTCTAACAAACTCCTTCAAGTCAAAGTTCTATAGGCTTGAAAATTGCACAGATCCACATCTTCTCGTGCTTGTTTTTTCATCAAATAGAATGAGGGTAGTGAGATTCAAACCTTACCATGTTAAGAAACCCCAAGAATATGATTTATATTATTATCTAACAAAACTAAACTCAGAGTTTACTGTTTAGGAAAGGTCATGATTTCCTATTTAGTCTAGGATTATTTTTCCTATTTAGTCTAGGATATGGCCTTCAAATTAAGCTCAAAGTTTACTGTTTAGGAAAGGTCCTGTTTTCCTAGTTAAATGAGGATTCTTTTTCCTAATTAGTTTAGGATTCTTTTATTATTTCTCCTGTTCTGGTTAGGATTTTTTTCGCATTATTTAAGAAACTTAGAAGAGCTATAATTTTCAGTTTTGTTATTACTGCAGATAAAATTCAGAGAAATTCTCCTCCACTGTGAGATTTGTGCACAACTAGAGTTTCTAAAAAGCTTTCGATATTATTTCCTGTTTCATAGCTGCTTCCCTGAAGAGACAACAACATCACTTGAACTTACAAGTAGCCAGGAGCAATCTTTCTTTTGTAAATTATTACACTCTTTGTTGCCAAATTGCTCCAATGGATCCAGTATCACAGCTTGTTTCAGGGGCTGCTCTGGGAGTTGCCCTTGAGCTGCTAAGTGATTCGATCAGGCGTGCAGTAACTACAGCCTCCACCTTCAAATTTAAGCTGCAGCTTCTGCAAACAACCGTCAGGATCTTGATTCAAAGATTCAAAGGAATCCGAGGAGAACAAAAGCAGTTTCTTGGAGCAGAAGCTCAGAGATTGTGTGAATTGCTGGTGAGAGGGAGTCGTCTTGTTTCTAAATGCTCAAGAATCTCGCGGTGGAATTATTTCAAGATGAGAAGATACGAGAAGAGAATTGATGAACTTGATGAATCTCTCAAACATCTTTTAACGTTGAATTTTCAGCTTTTGCAATACGAGAACATGCGGAAACTTTTGACCGAGGTTAATGAAATGAGTAAGAAATTCGTGGATCATGAAGAGGAGTTGCCTAAGCCTAGCCATGTCGTACCTGTAAACGATCAAGAAAACTCATTGTGTTCTTCTCATTGGACTTCCAGCCAAAGTCAGCCATCAATGCCCAGATTTAGAATGAATTATCAAAGAAGCGAAAAGGTTACCAAGTTTGGGTTTAGTTTCTGACAAACTAACTTGGATTTTGCTTTTTTGCAAAACAATTACTGTTAAAATTGTAATTAAGTGATTTTTAGTGGAAAGTATTTGTTTCCCCAATTATTTATATTCTTATCAGAATATTCTCCTGTATGATGTTTTTCCTATTTAGTTTAGGAAATCAAATATTTCGCTTGATAATTTAATTTTTCATATTTAGTTTAGGAAATTCATCTTCCTTACTTATTGTTTTAACTTCAAATCTTCCTTAATAAAACCAAGATCTATGTTCTGTTGCTGGGTTCATGACCCTCCATGACTTCTTGTTCGAATGAAAGATAATGTTTTTTTAAGGATGAAGTATCTGTCGTGAAAGTCAGTTTTCTGCTACAATATTTTCCCCGACTTGAAAGAAATTCTGTATCATTAAACACAATTCTGATAGGAAGAAAATTCAAAATCATTGGTTAACCCAACTCAAAGTGCTTCCTTAGACTCTACCATTCAATTAAATAGACATACTGTTTTGGAAAAATGCATTCTCAGTTAGTCATCAAAACACAACTGGCCCTCATGGCTACACAAATTAACATCTAACAAGTGATCTATAGCTGTATTGATCTCAAGAAATTGGAAAGAACTGATAAAAGTAATGAAAGTTTCCATCGTTTTCTTTTTCTTTTTTTACAAAGACAAATTGTTCAGGTATATGTACCATATCCCTTATGGTAAGGGATTTTACAGGATTTTCCATAAATTATTTGATTTGATTCTTGTATGACAGCTTACACCAACAAGGACATGGTGTGCATGATGCAAAACTATCTAAATGACCATGGACAAAAAATTGACT
This sequence comes from Salix arbutifolia, assembly GCA_025169955.1. Taxonomy (NCBI): domain Eukaryota; kingdom Viridiplantae; phylum Streptophyta; class Magnoliopsida; order Malpighiales; family Salicaceae; genus Salix; species Salix arbutifolia. The sequence goes on from CM045908.1 coordinate 2,955,174, forward strand.
GATATCAGAGTCAGTGTGGCTGTTTTTCAGGAGGATTAAACCCACTTTGCAGTTGGTCCATTTGGGAGCAAAACTGCTGAAAAAAAAACAAACAAATCATCACAAAAATGTGACATGAGGTATTTGATCTCATTCTGACCTTGGATAATGGAAGATATTATATATAAGTGATTCATTAATGTACATTAAAATCCTGGAAATTGTATTTCTTAATTCTTATCATACATTTAGACCCGGTAATTAATAGCCATGTTTGGGAGGTCTTGCTTGAAAGGTTTCCATGATTTCGCTGTTTCTTCATCGCAGATCACGGACTTCAAACTCTTGAGAGCGGTGACTGAGTAAGGTAACCTGCAATTTGAGCATCCTGTCATGTAAATCTTTTCTAGACTCTGCAGATTCCCTGTTAGTCCTGGAAAATTCTTAATGCTAACGCAGTCTGATATGTCAAGAATTCTCAGTTTATGGATGCTTCCAATACAGTCTGGCAATTCTGACAAATTTCTGCAGGAGCTAAGCATCAAGACTTGCAAATTCACCATCTTTCCGATTTCTGGAGGCAATATTGACAGGCATTGACAGTTGGTGATGTAAAGTTTCTTTAGGGAGACAATGTCACAGAGCTCAACAGGCAATTCAATCAGACTATCGCAGTAGCCAATGTTGATCTCCTCTAGTTTCGGCAGTGCATCTGAAATCCGGATAGCTTTGTCACTGCGGGACGGAACAATATTACATCTGATCAACGATATTTTCTGCAGATTTTCTAACTGATCACAGTGCATGGTAAGGGAATGAATCGAAACCTGCTCCAACCTGATCCTCTTTAGATTGGACAGGTTTCCAAGAACTATAAAGTTACTTATTTCAGCTGAGAAAAAAGCATAATTTGTGAGGATCAAAGTCTTTAGTTTATCCATGCTCTTGATGAACTTGGGTAATGAGTACTTCTTGGTGCGAAAATTGAGAACTAGAACCCCAACTTCAGGTGCTTGAATATTGGGCCAACTTGACTTGAAAGTTTCATCTGCATAAAATATCTCCATGAGAGTGGAGAAATAAAAAATTCTATAGAAGAAACAAAACTGGGCCTATTGTTGAACATTATACCAAACCGGAGTTTTTCAATCCAAGCAGTAGGCCTCAGAAAAGAATGTTTGACAAAGATAGGGATGTGCTACCTGTGGTGATCGACAGGACTCGGGCCATGATTGTTTGATGCTCTTGTTGCTTCCACCAGCCGGGAAATTCATCTCCATTTATGTCCACAACTAGGTTTTTCCTCCCCTGTTCTGAACCAACCAATCCGCTAAGATGGTTGACCAGATCTCTAAGAAGGCCATGCTGTGTGACAAATGTTTCACTGTAGTCTTCTCTTTCATTTTCTGGTTATCAAAAGTGAGACTTCTACGAAAACAAAACCATAAGATACTACAAAAGTGTTTAATTAAACAACAAAAGGTGTGAATTATACGAAGTACGCGAGAATAAGAGATATGGTTGGCCTGATGATAAATATGAAGCCAGCATACCTTGTCACTACCAGATCAATTAGATTGAAGGAGGATAGTTCATGGAGGTTTGATATTGAGTTCAGACCATCTCCATTCATTTCATACAACTCCTCCCACATGTCAATGATGGCAGAGGCAGGTATCAGTTGACCTTCAGGAAATGCTCCTAATTCAACGTAACATTCCTTCAGCTTATTATCCATTGCATCCAAGCTTTAGACAAGCAAGCAGATCATTATTGGATTCAATAAAAGCACCAGCATTTGACCATTGCTTCACTTTAGTTTTCCATACTGCAGGTTGTTGTTGGCGGAGTGAACGGCCTACGACTGTAAGAGCTAGTGGAAATCCCTTGCAAAATTTCACTATCTGCAATTTATTGCCACAAAATATATTTGGTTTTCGGGATGTTGGTTAGTCTAATTGTTTCCAACAGATGAAAAATAGCTTAAAAAGACTTTACATGAAAAAACCATAACTCATTTTAAACAAATCCTCATTTCAGAATTTGATGAAATTTATAAATCCATGCAAAAGGAGAGGAAAACGAACATGATTTTGGAGGTTATATGCTTAGTATAAATATACATGCTCTTCAGAATTGCAAGTACCTTCTTAACCACTTCATCTTCTACTTTGTTAGAGGTGCTATTCTGCAGGTCTGCTGTCTGTCTAAATAGACTCAGGGAGTCTTCATAATTCAACGTATCCAATTTATATTTCGAATCAAATCCATGGAGTGAAGATCTTGATGTCAGAAAAATCTTGTATCCTTGTATTTGGAACCTGAACTTGTCCACAAGCCTCTCTGATCCAGACCAAACATCGTCGAGAACCAATAAAAAAAATATAGGCTTTGTTCCTATTTGCTTCAGCAATTGCTCCAAGCTGTGCACTGCTTCTTCATCTGTCCGAAACTCATGGACCGAATGACCCTTATGCCGAAATAGCTGCTGTATAATGATCTCTTCAGATCGGGTGATTTTGAGACAGTGATGAAGAAGATATTGTCTTTATATTTTTCTTGACAAACATCACAGAGAAAACTGTTAGCAAAAGTTTTGTGCTTTTCTCTATATATTAACATTCATGTTCGATATTAACCATATGGATTTTCTGATCCAAGGCCTGCTTATATGAAGGGTTAGATAGATAAAGTAACTTGTTGCATTGTCCCAGATTATCATGAAGAAATGAATTCAGGTGGCCGTACTGTTCATGACCATTTATGTTTTTGAGCTTTATAACAAAACTTTTCTGAAAGTTGCGTCAGAGATATGTCAACCATCTTGACTCTTGGAAAACTAAGATCATTTAAATAATTCAAACAATGCTCAAAACCTTCACATATCTTCAGTTTATAGATTACGGATGCAAATGAGATGTCATCATCAAATTGGGATTCAAGAACTTGAGATCTATGAATAAAATATAGAAACAAAAACTTTCTGAGAAATTGAAGTGCTACCTTCAATGGCTTCCTCATGACAAAGTTTTTTAGCCAATGTGGTCTTTCCACTTCCACCAGGACCTGTTAATACAACCGTGGAAATTCCATCGTTGAATAATTTACTCTTTAAATCTTTCATTGGCTTGTCCAATCCAACAATAACCCGTGGTGCCTCTGGAGGCAAAAAAGGCCGGAAATGTACGTTGTTGTTTGACACAGGACTGGCTGCCTTTTCAGTTTGAATATTTGAACGAAGATCCTTATGCATGTCTATCACCTCCTCATGAATTTTTTTGACTTGCACTTGGATGTCTTTCACACCATCGTGAGTGCCTTTCACCTCTTCACGAACTTCTTTCACCTCAACGTGAATATCGTTGACCCTATCACTTATGCCTTCCACATTGGTATGGATATCTTTCACTTTCTGATCAATCTCCTTCACCTGCTTCACATCCTCGTGGAGGTCTCTCACTCCCTCATTGATGTCTCTCACCACCTCATGATTGTGTTTCACCTCCTCATGAATGTGATGAACCTCCTCCTGAATGTCTTTCACATCCTCGTGAGTGTCTATCAGCTCCTCTCGATTGTCCTTCAGCACCAGCAATGTCTCCATCTGAATCCAGGATTGTAGCACCGGCATGACAATCTGACAAAACCTCTTAAGAGAATCATCCAACTTCTCAAGATCCTTCATGTAAAAAGGCTTTTTCAAGCAGCTTGAACATTTTGATTGTTTATATTTGTTAACAAGCTTCTTCCCTTTCTCTAGTTGCTTCCACAACTTCCATATTTCTTTGTCATTCTCACGGTCCAATTCTCTGTTTAGCACTTTTATCTTTTCAAGAGCTTGAGTTACAGATGTTAACGTTATCTCCATACTCTCCAATACAGTTTCAAACATGTCTCCTTTCTTCTTTAGTTCCCACACTCCATGTAGCAACTCTCCTAGAAGAGTTCCTACAGCAGCAGTAAAAACAAATGCCATCCTTCAAATCGAAAAATCTGAAATCCCATCAATTTTATGTGTTTTTTGTCAACAGAAGATGCCTCGGCAAGGTGGAGATATTTATTCAGCTTCCGAATCAACCAATCATCGAATCAATGCCTTTGTGCTTGTCTCATATCTGAGGCATGAAAAAAGTATATATGCTTTCTTCAAGAACACAAATGGGTTAGTGATAGAACTCCAGAGGTTTAATATTTGCATGCATTTTTCCCAACGAAAAGTTAACCAAGAAAAACAAAGAAACGAGGACACAAATTAGAATGGAGAGGGGAAAGAATAGGATTTAAGATGGTAAATTGTTGACCAAGAATGAACTGCTGAACAAGAAAACGAACCAAGAGGAACAAATCACAGTGTAATCACTTTGAAAGTGTTTAAAAAAGAAAAAAAATAGAAACAGAGGAAAAACAGAGGATGATGAACCCAGAAAATAATCTGCACAGTAGATGTTTTTTTACTGTTCACGCAGCTTTGATAATTTGCAGAATTGAATTGTATATAAACTGAATTGCAACCTTACAATTTATAGAAGAGAAATACACCCACGACAGCCATGATATGGACTCCACTATCATGTAACACGCTGCCACAAAGACACGATTGAAGAACCACTACGCATGAAGTGAGCTTAATAAGCTGCACTGTCATTTACACGTAATCAACAATTTCCTAAAGACTCGGACAACCTTGACTGACTTGAAGTGCAGCTGAATTAAACAACAATGACTAAAAAATAATTAATCAAACAATGCAAGACTAAAATAAATAACTAACACACTTCCTGTTGATACAATCAAGGAATAGAAAATTTACTAATGCATATACTTTTTCTATGTCAATGGCACAAAACCATAACATGGCATACAAACCAGAAGTTAATTACCATGGCTAGCCAAACTATTTTCTTCTCCAATAATACAATTTATTTTCCATGAAAAAAAATACCAAGGTCATAAATATAACCAAACACGCATTTACTAGTAAGAAATGCTAGTCATGGTCATAAAAGCTACTCAAAACTAGCCAAAAGGCATGAAAGCTAGGCCAGATACGCACTCCTTAACCCTCACTTTATTTTTTCTTTTCCTGTATATGTTTTCTTCTACACACGTACTAACTTAAGCATCTCATGTTCTTATAGGGACTTATTTTCTTAAGATCATAAGAGGGGGCTTGAATTAAGGCTTAATTGAAAGTTTGATACTTCACAAATTTAATACTTCAATTGCGGCAACAACACATAATAATGCAAGGCACAGATAAAATAAGATAAAGAGTAGAAGAGACATTAAATTTATAGTGGTTTGAACAATTACCTACTCCACTTCTAGAACTTCTGTTCAAGCATTTACTATCAATTCATTGTCAAGAAATCATCTCAACTAAAAATTTAAGTTATTAGGTAAGACTCCAAAATATGATTTATATTATTCTCTACCACATCACCTCAAGTGAAAGCTCTTTTAGTTTGAAACTTGCACAGACTCACACTGCCTTATGCTTAATTTTTATTAAATAGAATGAGGGTGATGAAATTCGAACTCGTGACAACTAGGTCAATAAGACTCTGATACCATATCCAGAAATCATCTCATCTAAAAACTTAAGTTATTAGATGAGACCATAAGATATAATTTATAGTATTCTCTCACATTCACAATCTTCTTAATGGGTGAGACCTTACTAATACACTATTATTTTTATGGGATCAATATTTCATATCTGGACCTTTGTCTACTGTTTGGACTATATCTAGAGATACAAAATGAGTTTTGCTAAGATTCCAATTAGGTTGGAAAGAAAACATTCTTAACTTTCCAAAGATATATGGTAAGAAAACTATTTCATCTATAAAAGAGAGCGAAATGTTTGAAGTTAGGAATCAAATATGTCAAGAAAGTGTGAAAAATAGAGAAACATTGTTTCCTTGTGTACTGTCATAACCCATTTTGGGTTATTCCCCAAATTCACCTATTTTCCTTCTAAAATAAAAATAAAAATAATAATGAAATCAAGATGGAAATTTTGGATAAAGTCGGAAGTGTGATTATACCCCGTTATACCCAATACTAAAGAAAAAAATATAAATCCAAGTTCAAAATAAATAATTATTGAACAAATATGCATAAAAGTCATGTTCATAGGCATAAGTAGATTTATAATAGGCCAATTTAACTTAATTGTGGATAAAATTAAAAGTGTAATTATGTTTAAGAATTAATTTGTGTCAAATTAAAAGATTTAATTAGGTGCAAGGACTTACTTATACTTTCAATGAGTGAAATTTATTTTATTAAGGGCTTAATTAGTTAAACATTAAGTTCAAGATCCCAATTTAGGTTTAATTGAGAATATTGGAATTTTAGGGGACTGAATTTAGTTTTTGTAAAGTCAAATGATTGAAATGAGGGGTGAGATTGAAGAGATTCGAAAGTTTAGGGTCAATTGAAGATCAAATTAAAGAGATTCATAGCGAAACACTTTTTTTTTGCAAAATTCATCGAACTTTGAGATTTAATTGGTTAAAATGTGGGTCAAATTGCATAAATTCATGACCAAAGACCAGAATAAAAAAGGAATGCTTGTACACTCTCAATGACAAAACTCTTATCAATGTGAAATTAATATTGTAGAACTATATTCAAGTAGAAGAAATTATTATAAGTAGGCAGGGTCACCGTCATTGTTTCTAGAGGGTAGAATCTCCACAATGCCAATAACCTCAACCAAGAACACCAAAAAAGAAAATCAAGAGAAAATTCATGATCATCTGATATTTTCAAACTCTTAACAACATCTCTCACCATTACACACACTTAGGAATTGGCTACCATAAAGGGGAAAGATTTCATCTAATATCCACCCCTAATGAAAAGTGACTCAAACATAAGGAATCCTAGTAAGTTCCCTCTCTTTCACCATGATCATGAAAACAACACAAAAGAGAGTCATCCACTCAAAGAAGAGATAGAAAGACTAATTTCTAGAGGATAATTTCAACAATTTATGAAGAAGAAGATATAACCTGCCTACAATAAGATCATTTTTTTGAAATTCTATCTTCATTGTCTTTTGAATATTTCAAATAAAAATTATAGTGTTTTTTCGTGTCTCCGCCAAAATCTCTATATCTCTATGAAATCTCATAGCAAATCCCTTTTCACCATGATCATGAAAACAACACAAAAGAGAGTCATCCACTCAAAAAAGAGAAAGAAAGACTAATTTCTAGAGGATACTTTCAACAATTTATGAAGAAGAAGATATAACCTGCCTACAATAAGGTCATTTTTAAGAAATTCTATCTTCATTGTCTTTTGAATATTTCAAATAAAAATTATAGTGTTTTTTCGTGTCTCCGCCAAAATCTCTACATCTCTATAAAATCTCATAGCAAATCCCTTTTATAATTCTTCAAGTCTTCTTGACTACTTGTCTCCAAATAGGATTAGGTTTCCTTCTTAGTCTTTATGCCTATGTATGAACATTTTCCTCTAAAGAGACATTCATAAATGCACAACTAGACCAACTTACTCTTACACTCATTTCTTATTATTACATTGCTTATCTGTATAAGAAACACTTTTTATCTTGTAAGAATATGGACAAATATCTACATGAAGAAATCTCGTACAAAAAAAATAACAAAAGCCATTGGCATGACCTTAAAACATTCATCTCTCATAAAGATCTATCTTCCAAATACTTTTGTTTGTGAAAGTCTTCCAAACATATTTTTAAAAGACTTGTAAAGAAAATAACAATACAAGAAAAAACATATTATGCTTTTCTCAAAGGTATGAGAAGGCTACATTCAATAGGATTTTCCTTACCCTCCCTTCCTGGAAAAAAAACCCCAAGGTTTTATGAAATTTCAATAATGACAATTCTAATATCTTAACTAGAAAAATATAATGATATCAACGATGACCCATATATATCATCTAAAAGCAAGTGAGTCGCTTTGTGCTTTTAGACCGCATATGTGGCATATTTTAATTATAGATGGTGATTTTTTTATTTATCATTAGATTTATCTCATTGAGTTTTTAAAAATAATAATAAGATTATCATCATCCTTCAATGCAACTTTGGGTCACATTCTATCTTTCTTTCCTTTTATTTTCTCTTTATTGTCTTGTATTAAAAATTATGTCAACTTGTTTTAACAATATCTTTATAAGTTCGCTATTCACTTATAAAATAATTATTCTCATATAAAAAAATAAAAAATTGGTGTTACTTTATAAAAATCGATACTAATTTTCAGAAAAATCTCTTAAAAAGGGAATGTGTAATTTTTTAAAGATTCTTGCTGAAAAATAAATTTTAAAAAAGTGAATTTGAAAGAGTATTTTTCTTAAGTTCAGTATGGACTCCATATAACCTTTTCAAACATCTTCCCTTTCCTCATTGCTTCGTTCACAGATTTTAACAGTACCCCTAACACAGCATCGGTAAAAAATCAACAACAACAACATCTGCAAATTTCAACATGTCCAATGTATTCACATTTTCTGCACTTGATGTTTGTTCTCCACCAACACTTGATTGACTGATGATTTGTCTTCTTATAGTAGGTACATGGTCGAAATGATTCAACCTTGTTTCTGTAATTTTGAACTTTTTTCTTCCTGTTGAATCTTTTATCTTTGACTCCTCCCTAGTATTAAGTTCTTTCTTGAAAAGCTCTGTGCATTGATTCTTCATGTCTCATTAATCTTCTTTGCTCCTATGTCTGCAGTGCATTTACCAATTCTCCAAGAGAGTTATTGGTTAAGTCTTTTTACTCTTCCAATGAAGAGATCTTAGACTCAATTTTTTCTTGCATGGTGACCACAATTTTCTGCACAATTCTATCACCAAAAAACTCTTTCCCAAGTAGTCTTACTTTGTTAATTATGCTAAGCAATTTGTCAGCATAATATTTGATACTTTTAGTTTCTTTCATCTTCTGCATTTCAAATTCTCTAATTAGGTTAAGAACCTGTATATTTTTTGTTCTTTCATTGCCCTGATATTCCTTTTTAAGATAATCTAAAATACCTTTTGAAGATTTCAAATTCATAATTCTTGTGAATATTGTGTTTGATATTGAAGCTTATAGGCGCCGGAAGTTGAGGTTTTACTTCTGAATTTTCATACAGGGAAATATTAATTGCTTGAGTTCATAGAAGGAATGAATAAGCTAAAACTTTTAATACTTCACAATTATGGGTTCGTTCCAGCTAAATTAAGCAATTTCCCTTTTCTTGGTTCTTTATCAAATCTAAAGAGAATAAGACTGGAAAAGGTTTCCATTTCATCCCTTTTCTTGAGTTCAATAAAATGGAGGAAGCTAGAAAAGACGTCCTTGGTCATGTGCAATATTGGTCAAGCTTTTAATAAATCTACCAATAAGATTTTGGATGCATTCCTAAAGTTAGTCAACCTCACCATTGACTACTGCAACTATTTGGAGGAATAGCCAACTGGATTCTGTAATCTTGTCTTGCTAATAAAACTCAGTATCATAAATTGTCATAAGCTTTTAGCATTTCCAGAAGACATGCGAAATCTACTTGATTTGGAGGTCCTAAGACTCAACTCCTACATTGAATTGACCGAGTTATCGGGCACAATCAGTGGACTTCATAAAATGCAGATTCTTGACTTATCCAACTGTTTAATAGTAAGTAAATTGCCATAGTAGATTGGTCAGTTGCATAATCTGAGAAAGCTTTACATGATAGAGTGCTTTAAAATAGTAGTGACATAATTATAGATGGAACGTTCTATTAGTATTTTCTAGAGAGTTAGATAGAAATTACTCAAAAATACCACTTTTACTGATGGTTCTACTAACGGAATGTTCCATCTATATTTTCGAGTTAGACATAAATTACTCAAAATATCACTATTAGTAATGGTTATACTTACAGAATGTTCAGTCGGTATTTTCTAGAGAGTTACACAAAAATTACTCAAAATATCATTATTACCGATGGTTATACCAACAGAATGTTCCATTGGTATTTCCAGAGAATTGGACAGAAATTACACATAATATCACTATTATCAATGGCTATACTAATAAAGTGACACCGATGGAATCGCTGGCAGAATGCTAATGATAGAATCACCGATGGTATATTCTAATGGCCTTACCGACATAATATATCGATGGAATTACATTCGGTGTTCCATTGGTAGGACCATTGTCAATGGAGCCACTAACAGAAACTCAATTATTGGTGACTATTTTACTAACAGGTGGTTCTTGTCTGTGTATTATTCAGGAAAACAATTACTAACAGAAATTACATTACAATACCGATAAAAGTTTTGTTAGTAAAAAAATTAATTCTTGAAATGGATGTACGATATTTATTTGATCTATATAAAGGGCAATCTCAAACAGGTTATCTCTTTATGTGTGATAATACTGTTATATCATGGAGATCTACAAGCAAACATTAGTTGTCACTTCATCTAATCATGTTGAAATACTTGCAATCCATGAAGCAAGTCGAGAATGCGTGTCGCTAAGATCCATAACACAACATATTTGTAAAACATGTGGTTTATCCTCCAACAGAGAAAGTTCAACCATATTGTATGAAGACAATGATGGATGTATAAGTCAATTAAAGGAATGATACATCAAAGAAGATAAAACAAAGCACATCTCACCACAATTCTTTTTCACATATGAACTTGAAAAGTGTAGTGATATTGATGTTCAACAAATTCACTCAAAAGGTAATGTAGCATATTTGTTCACCAAAGCATTATCAACTACAACATTTGAAGGATTGCGACACAATATTGAAATACGACAACTTCAAGATTTAAGGTGATATACTCATGAGAGAGTTAATATGCACTGCAATTTGTTTTCTTTAACCAATTTCCTGTTGGGTTTTCCTAGTTGGGTTTTTAAGGAGACAAATTTCAATGTGTAAGGCTGTACAATAAACATCCAAGGACGAGTGTTATAAAATTATACATTGTATATGTGGATGTCTAGATACTTTCTTACATCCCTTACTTATTATGTTTATTCATCATTCTAAAATTTATTTGAATCTTTATAAGTTCATTTGAATTTGTATCTTCTTGTATCTTTTGAGTTTACAACTATTTATGTACATGTGCCTATAAATTAGTGCATTGTTGAGAGAAGAAAAAAACACACATATATTATTACAAAGTCATATGAATTAAATTGTTTTTTCTATTCTTTTAATATTCATTGTTCTTATTTATTATATTAACTCTTTATTAAATATATTGTATATTTCTAAATATATAGTTCATAAAAAAATATTAATTAAGAACGTTGCTTTCTTTTGCAATTTGAACCATTAGATCATCCTTCATGGAAAGCCCCTTGAAGAATCTAATTGATTCTCATTGCACCAACGGGAAGTAAAAGTTGGAAAAAAATCTAGAGAGTGGAAGCTCAATGCTCCGAGGAGGAAGCTCAAAGGAAATTCCTAATTGCAAATGACCACCACCCTTGCCATGTCTCCACCTACCTCAACTGTTGACTTTACTGTAGCAGTTTCAAAAAAATAATATTAAAATCATTTAAAAATATTTGAAAAATCATCAAATTACTATTTAAATATACTATAAAAAATCCTTTCAAACACAATACAAATATAATAAAAACAAACATTAATCTATTAATATTGTTTTGTTTTTTAAAATATATGAAGTTTTATGTTGTAAACTAGAAAATATTTACGTTAAAACTAGAAAATGGTTATTTTTTTGGTTCAAGATAAGGAGTAAAGAAAAATGAATTTCAAAATCTCTAAAGCTTTTCAAGATATGAGAACAAAAAATAAATATTGATAGAATTGATTATCAATCAAATAGTTTCATGTTTGTTTGTTTGTAACTGCAATAATTAGTTTCAATTAAAATAAATTATAATGACTAATAAAAGTAAATAAGGTATTGAAAGAAATATTGAAAGAAAAAGGCTAAAAAAGCATTTAATGAAAAGAAAAATCCATGGAAATAAAAAAATAAAAGTAAAATAAAATAAGAATATGCTATACAATATCTTTATTTGAATCTAATATAAATAAATATTGAATATGCTATACAATATATATGATTTAAATTTCTAAAAAAATATTAAATAGATGAAAATGAATTTATTCATGTCTTTTTATAATTTTTGGGTGAGTTTTGAAGAAAACCCGAGTTGCATAAGATATATATATATATATATATATATATATATATATATATATATATATATATATATATTTAAAGGGGAGAAAATGTAATAAAATATACTTCTAGGATTGAAATCAGAGAAGATAATTACAGAACAAAATAAGAATCAGGTTAAACCGTGTCAACTTCATCTTTTTTTTTTGGCAATCATTATGATTGCCCAAAAAAAGATTAATGATTGCCCAAAAAAAAGATGAAGTTGACGTGGTTTAACCTGATTCTTATTTTGTTTCTGTACAATTATTTATGAAGCATTTTATTTATTTATTTATTATGAGGCATTGACGGGCTCAAATAAGAACAAAACTCCACATTCGTCATTTTATTTATTTATTATGAAGCATTGACGGCTCTGAGGAGGAAGCTGCCATGAAATTCCTTATTGCAAACTAGTTGACCATGCCCCATTGTTATGTCAGCCTTACCATGCCCCCACCTGCCTCAACCGTTGACTTAACTCCGGTGTTATGAGTGTCTGGATCATTACTGAAAAAAAATATTATTGAATTCAAGTTTTCCTGTGTGTTTTATGTATAGAACATGTACAAAGCTCGTCGGTGATATCCTCGCTGCAACTCCGGTGAAAGGTAATTTAGTGCTTAAGCTCTTCTCTTTATGAAATGTCACCCCAAGGTTCTATGTGTTAACAAATTAAAATCTACACATGGAATCTCGCAATCTGAGATTAAAATTGTTAAGAAATTAAACCCTGAAAGGACTGTCAAGGACCAAAGTCACAAATTTTAAAGATTAGGGATGAAGTTTCTTTGATCAAAACTTCGGGGAGGTTTGAATCAATTAGCTTTCAATATATATATATATATAGAATTACGTTATTGTCACCAAACACAGAAATAATCTAAGGTTGAAAAGTCAATCCTCTCAAGTTCACACACTTTACAAATCTTCAACCCAAGACATCAGGCATATAATGACGCTTTACATTGTTTCTCAAGAAAGAAAACAAGACAGGAAATCCAGTTCCCCGGTAAAGATTTCCATCAACCCAAAACTGACCAGAAACCATTTTCCTCTTAACTTCAGTTCATCACTAGTTGTTGTACTAAAATTAGCTGGTTTTTCTTTGTGAAAAAGAAGCCATGGCAGCTCAACTTGCGGTATCAGCAGTTGCTGGAGCTGGTTTCCAGATACTTTTTGGTGATTTATTAAATATGGTTTTAGAAGTACAGAAAAACAACTCCCAGTTCAAGCCAAGCTTGAAGCGTCTACAGAACATGTTAGAAGAGATGGATCCAAATATCCAGAGAATAGAATCTTCCAACAGAGAACTTCATCAGCCAAAGCAACTCGAAAGTCTCCAAGGATTAATCTCAGACGGCAAAGATTTAGTCCTAAAATGCTCAAAAATCAATAAATACTACTTTTTGAAGAGGCATTTTTATAACAAGAAACTTCTCAAATTAGAAAAGGATATTCGTGATCATATTAACAGTGTTTTGCAATTACTGGGGGTAGCAGATACAAAAGAGATTTTGGTTGTTGTGAAAAATGTTTCTGCTGGAGTAACTCAGTTAAGGACGAGTCTAAGCAATGGTGATAGTTTAGCTGGTATATGCTCACCTCCTCTACTGAAAGTGGATCCTGTTGGATTCGAGATTCCATTGAGTGAATTGAGTATAAAGCTGCTTAAAGATGAGGCATCGCAGCATATTGTGATATCGGCTCCCGGAGGATGTGGAAAGACAACACTGGCTACAGCACTTTGTCAACTTGAGAATGTTAAAGGTACGCATTTACTACTTGAGAGTTTTTTCGACTACCTCCTTTTGTCTTTCTACCTCTTCTGCTTATTTTTGGTCCGGATATGTGTATCAATTTTTTATGGTAAGAGTGTTTTAGTTATAAAGGTGCTATGATCATGTACATCCATTTCCTGGTTCTGTTAGAATCAGAGGCAAATTGCTGTTGTCTTCCTTTTTGTTTTTCTTGTCTGATTCGTATCTCTATAGAGATTCCTGTACATTCTCTTGTTGAGTTATGGGTCTTTTATTCATTGAAATAAGAAAATGTATTGGTTCAAGAATCTATGTATAATATTATAGACACAGTTCAGTACTTGGAACTCTTTAGCAGAGTAAATGAAGCAATTCCCATATTTTGCTTTTAGTTTTTCTGTGGATTAGAATTTGGAGTTCCACATGTAGGCTCTTGTAGTATATGTGAAATCTTAAGAATATCTGAAGAAATTTCATTACAGCTTTCTTCTTTTCCAACTTTCAGATAAATTCAAGAGCAACATCTTCTTTCTCAACGTTAAAAAGCAGCGAAACCTGATGGTAATTGTGCAGAATATATTCCAGCATAAGGAACTCCAGGTACATGATTTTCGAAGTGAAGATGCAGCTAAACATTTGGAACGTTTGTTCAGGCAGATAGGACCAGATCCAATGTTATTGGTCCTTGATGATGTTTGGCCTGGATCGGAATCTATTCTTCACAAGCTCAATTTCCCAATAGAAAATTACAAGATTTTGGTTACATCAAGATATGAATTTCCAAGTTTTGGATCCACATATAAATTGAAACCAATGAACCATGCAGATGCCGTGACTCTTTTTCAGAGAATTGCATTACCACGGGATCAGCAGTCATATGTTCCAGATCAACAAACTCTAGAGGAGGTGATTTATCAACCTGCAATTATGAATGCTTATTGGCTCATTTTTATATGGTTTTCACCTTCTACATAAATACAATTTAGTGAACAAATATTCTGTGTCCAAAATTTTGACTCTCTGAATTAGCATGCACTTGTGCTTAGTTATTTGTTGTTTTATCAAGTGCTATCAGATGTTCAAATATAAATTCAGAAACCATGTGTTTTGAATCTGTAAATTACTCCAGGGATGATATCTTACAATTTTCCAACTGTAGAAAAGAATAAAAAAACATCCATTTTAACCTTTCAGAAACAATCGATGTGTTGCTGTCCACCAACCTGCACGGAATGACTGATTTTTGTGATGACACTGAATTGCAGATGGTAAAATGCTGCAGGGGACTTCCTCTAGTCATTTCAGTAATTGGAAAATCTTTGTGCGGGAAGTCTGCTGCAGACTGGCGTACGAGAATTAGGGAATGCTCTAAAGCTGCTTCTATTCTTTCTGAAAAGGAAGTTCTCGATTGCCTTCAAAGCAGTGTGGAAGCCTTCAATGATAATGTAGTAGCCAAGGACTGTTTCATGGACCTTGGTTCATTCCCTGAAGACCAGAGGATTCCTGCCACTACCCTTATTGATATGTGGGCAGAATTGTATAACCTAGATGAAGATGGTGCCATTGTCAATCTCCATGAACTCTCTGATAGGAATCTGATTGAAGTTTTAGTTACAAGGTATGATGGCTATGAACCCTATTGACATTCTCGTGGCCAGGGTATCTGTTCTATTAACAAATTAAAATATACACATGGAACCTTCACATCACACATCGATTCTATGAAATATTAGAACAAAATCATCGAAATATTGTAACAAAACCATTACCAACTTGGCTTATCTTTTTGGGTTTCGCTGATGGATGACCAACTTCAACTATTATGATTGCAACTTTAGATTGTCATTAGAACTCCTTTTATCTTATTCATTTCAATTAACTTGCAATAAACTTCTGTGATTCACCAGGAAAGATGCCAACGAAGACGATGGCTCCTATAATGAGCATTTTGTCACGCAGCATGACCTTCTCAGGGAGCTGGCCATCCGTGAAAGCAACTCAAAAGGCATTGAGCACAGGAAACGAGTAATTCTGGAGATAAATGAAAATAAAATCCCTGAGTGGTTGACGGAACAAAATGATCTATCAATCAGGGAGAAACTCTTATCTATCTCAACAGGTTATTTATCTATATATTTTCTCAATACAAAGAGAGTTTGGCCTCTGCACACATGCATGCGCGCGCGCATCAAACATACACAGCAAGTTTTTAATATTTTTGGTGTTTTCATCACCTTGTTTGCAGATGAAACATTCTCATCAAGTTGGCCCTCAATGCAAGCGCCGGAAGTTGAGGTTTTACTTCTGAATTTTCAGACAGGGAAATACTCGTTACCTGAGTTCATAGAAAGAATGAATAAGCTAAAAGTTTTAGTACTTAACAATTATGGGTTCGTTCCAGCTGAACTCAGCAATTTCCCACTTCTTGGTTCTTTATCAAGTCTAAAGAGAATAAGACTGGAAAAGGTTTCCATTCCATCCCTTTTCTTGACTTCAATGAAATGGAGGAAGCTAGAAAAGATGTCCTTGGTCATGTGCAATATTGGTCAAGCTTTTAATAAATCTACCAATAAGATTTCGGATGCATTCCCAAAGTTAGTCGACCTCACCATTGACTACTGCAATGATCTGGAGGAATTGCCAACTGGATTCTGTGATCTTGTCCTGCTAAGAAAACTCAGTATCACAAATTGCCATAAGCTTTTGGCACTTCCAGAAGACATGGGAAATCTACTTGATTTGGAGGTCCTACGACTCAACTCCTGCATCGAATTGACTGAGTTACCGGGCACAATCGGAGGACTTCATAGGTTGCAGATTCTTGACTTATCCGACTGCTTAAGTGTAACGGAATTGCCAGAACAGATTGGTCAGTTGCATAATCTGAGAAAGCTCTACATGATAGAGTGCTCAAGCTGTGAATTGCCATCATCAGTTACGAATCTTTTCCACCTAAGAGAAGTAATAGGCGATGAAGAAACTGCCAGGTCATGGAGGCGTTTCAAACCCTGCCTTCCATCTCTGACGATAAGGGTCCATAAGGAAATCAACTTGAACTGGCTTGGGTAGCCATTGTTTTCTGATAATGATTATTCTCCAAGAATGCAGACGAACCTTTTATTTGCAATTATGTCATTGTGATTTCCTTTAATTCTTTGTAAGAAGGTGTGATTTTTTAAATTGCTAGTAGCCTTCGTTAAAGTCGTATTCGAATCCAATGTCAAGCCATTTTTCCTTTCAAAACGATGTTTCCTCGTAAACATAAAAAGCAGCTTGCTAGCAATTTCTAATAGCTTCAATATTTGACTAAGTTTTAAATCAAGGAAAGAATGCAAAAGTCTTCCCTCAACAAACCTCAAAGCAATTTCCAAGAAACTAGTTTAGAAGTGCGTGCTTCTTCTCCTGTGATACGCGTTGTTTAACCTGGTTCAGCTGTGTCTGGCGGGCTGTTTGGTTTTGGAGATAATTTAGTCACGTGATCATCTGGTAAGCAGGAACATGAGTTGCCTAGCAGCTGGGTTATCGTGAAGTGGAATTGGAGATTCATTCGGCAGGTTTTACTAGTAAGAATGATATTCTAGTTTTACTAGTAAGAATGAGGTCCTAAGACTCAAGTCCTGCACCGAATTGACCGAGTTACTGGGCACAATCGGTGGACTTCATAAGTTGCAGATTCTTGACTTATCTGACTGTTTAAGTGTAACGGAATTGCCAGAACAGATTGGTCAGTTGTATAATCTGAGAAAGCTCTACATGATAGAGTGTTCTAAAATAGTATTGACATAATAATTATAGAGAGTTAAACACAAATTACTCAAAATAGCACTTTTACTGATGGTTCTAGCGACGGAATGTTCTGCCTATATTTTCAAGATAGTTCGACATAAATTACTCAAAATATCACTATTAGTAATGGTTATTATATTAACAAAATGTTTTGTCGGTATTTTCCAGAGAATTAGACAAAAATTACTCAAAATATCATTATTACCGATGGTTATACCAATGGAATGTTCCATTGGTATTTCCAGAGAATTGGACAAAAATTACTCAAAATGTCACTATTATCGATGGCTATACCGAATAGAGTGACATCGATGGAATCTCTGGCAGAATGCTAATGATGGAATCAACAATGGTATATTCTAATGGCCTCACAAATAGAATATATCGATGGAATTACAGTCAGTGTTCCATCGGTGGGACCATTGTTACTGGAGCCACTAACAGAAACTAAATTATCGGTGACTATTCTTGTCCGTGTATTTTTCAGGAAAACAATTACTAACAGAAATTACATTACAATACCGATAAATGTTTTGTTAGTAAAACAATTAATTCTTATAGTGGATGTATGATATTTATTTGATCTATATAACGAGCGATCTCAAATAGATTATCTCTTTATGTGTGGTAATATTGTTATATCATGGAGATCTACAAAGCAAACATTAGTTGTCAATTCATCTAATCATGTTGAAATACTTGCAATCCATGAAGCAAGTCGAGAATACGTGCCGCTAAGATCCATAACTTAACATATTCGTAAAACATGTGGTTTATACTCCAACAGAGAAAGTTTAACCATTTTGCATGAAGATAATGATGCATGTATAGCTCAATTAAGGGAATGATTCATCAAAGAAGATAGAACAAAGCACATCTCACCGGAATTCTTTTTCACATATGAACTTGATAAGTGTAGTGATATTGATGTTCAACAAATTCACTCAAAAGGTAATCTAGCATATTTGTTCACTAGAGCATTACCAACTACAACATTTGAAGGATTGTTACACAATATTGAAATACAACAACTTCAAGATTTAAGGTGATATATTCATGAGAGAGAGTTAATACCCACTTCACTTTATTTTCTTTAATCAATATATTTTTCTATTGGGTTTTCCTAGTAAGGTTTTTAATGAGACAATTTTCTATGCATAAAGCTGTACAATAGGCATCCAAGGACGAGTGTTATAAAATTATACATTGTATATGTGGATGTTTATATACTTTCTTACATCTAATAAAACAATTGAGAAGGAATGTGGCCGCCAAAACCTTATGTTCTGCCTCTGTTATATTAGGTTAAATACAATGTTGATGTACACAATCAATTCCTAAATGTATGTTAATTCCCGTAGGGTTAGGGATACAGTTATAGTAGGATTAGGATACAATATAATTTCCTATATTGAGATATTTCATAATACCCCCCCCCCTCAAGTTGGAGCATGAAGATCTCGGATGCCCAACTTGCATAGTAGAAATTCATATTGTTGTTTTCCTAAGGCCTTCGTGAATATATCAAAAAGTTGCATTGATGACTAAACAAACCTAGTCGTGATACTCCCAACAGTGATGGCATCACGAATAAAATGACAATCGACTTCAATATGTTTAGTGCGCTCATGGAAGACAGGATTCTGAGAAATATGAAGAGCCACTTGACTATCATAGTGAAGAGATATAGGAGTAGTATGAGGTACTCCAAGACTAGAGAGGAGAGATTTAAGCCAAGTCAACTCACAAGTAGTCATTGCCATAGATCAGTATTCTGCTTCGACTGAGGAGCAAGAAATAATATGTTGCTTCTTGGTTTTCCATGACACCAGTGAATTACCAAGAAAAACTATCCAACCAGTGAGAGAACACCGAGTAAGAGGACAACCAGCCCAATCAGCGTCACACCACCCATGTAGCTACAGATCACATTGACTACTAAGAAATATCCCTTAACATGGATTACCCTTAAGGTACCAGACCACTCGTAAGGCAGCCTCCTAGTGTCTTCCCGTGGGCATTGCATGAACACTATCAGATAATTCGGGTCAAGTGAAGCAGAGATAAATCAATCGTCCCACCAAGTGACGATATTGTTCCGGATCACCTAGTTCTATACTCGTGGATAAGGCAAGGCGATGATTTTGTTCTATAGGAACAGTTGTCGATCATGCCCCCAGTAACCCGGCCTCCGAAATAATGTCAAACACATTTATGTTGACAGAGAACAAACCCAGTAGGATTACGCGCCACCTATATACCCAAAAAGTATTTCAGACAGCCAAGGTCTTTCATGTGAAAGCAAGCATTGGGATAATCTTTGAATGTCTGTATGTTAGTCGGATGATTTTCAGCAATGTTAAGATCATCAACATAAATAAGAACACTGAGTTGAACTGCTCCTCGAAGGTAGGTAAACAGTGAGTAATCGGGATAAGATTATTGAAAACCATAGTTTGTCAAGGTGGTTGAGAGTTTAGCAAACTAGCAACGAGGTGCCTATTTTAACCCATACAGCGACTTCTGGAGTTTGCATACTATCCCTGTTGCTACCCAATTTTTGACTCTTTATTTTTTATGTTTCAAAAAAAAAATTCAAAAAAACAGATTTTGGGTTCAAGGGCGAATTCGAGCAATTTGGAGTTTAATGGCCGATTGAGGGTTAAATCGCGAAAATCAGGAGCCAAGGGCCAGATTAGAAAGTCGCGCAAAGCCAGGGTTGAGATTGAATTTTGTTGGGATTTAATTGCATAAAAAAGTTTAAATCCAATTGGGTGCATTTAGAGAATATTTTAAAGGACCAAATCATATTTTTACCTTCTTTTGATTTTTTGAAATCTGCATGAAAGGAAACATGCACTGTTCCGGCATGTTGCATTTAATTTAAAATCACGTTGATCACAGCAGATCAACTCAAATTTACTCCCATCAATGTTGATTTTATTGCCCGATTCATCTCCATCATAGCAAGGCTGATCATCTAGATTTCAATTTCTTCCTATGTAAATCGCGATCTTCTTCCCAAATTTATCTCCAGCGTGATTTCCTTCTTAATTCTCCGTTGATTTTATCAATCTGCTAGTTTTTCCGCAGCACTGCATGCATGACCGAGCTTTCAAATTTCTTCCTAATCTATCGTGATTTTCCACGAAAAATATATCTCCATCAGCATCTCTTCCAGATTTTCCTCTATTTACCTTACTCGGTTTTGGTCTGCACTGCTATAAATAGCAGTGCACGGTGAAGAACGCAAGAGGGAGAGGGGGGAGGAAAGATTTACGTGAGAAAATATATTGTGTTAAGTTTTACTCTGCCTTTCCCTCTCTAAAACAGAGGAACCTTTTGTCATTCTTCCCCTCCGGTCATTAGTTTCAGCAGCCAAATTCCAGCCAAGCATCACCCCCATCGACCACCCATATCTTTCCTCAGCATCACCTTAAACCACCCATCTTCCCCTCAACCACCGCGGCTCAGTCATTTTCTCCGGGGAGCAGCAGCAGCTCAGGCGAAGGCGACGAAGAACAGCACCGTCACAGCCACACAGATCGTTACCTTCCGACGCCATTTCCGGCCACCTCAGGCCACCATCTCCGACGCCACCACGACCAAAAGAACCACCTCTGAATCCTCTACCCAAAGGTGTTAACAGGTAAGCCTTTCATCACACTCGAAAATTTGGTGCATCACTGTTCATCATCCCTGTATTTGCATGCGGGGAGTGAATTAATTCACTCCCCGCGTGGGTTGGCGGGCCGGGCCTTGTGCCAGGCCTGGCCCTGGAGGAGGCTTCCCGCGTCTGGGCTGGAAGTCCAGCCCAGATGGGTTTGGGCTGCCAGCCATCTGGGCTAGCAGCCCAGCCTGGATACAAGGTGGGCTGGGCTGTCAGCCCAGCCCGAATTTAGGTGGGCTGACAGCCAGCCCACCGAAAAGATATATATAAATACAAATTTTCCAAAAAAATATTTTTATTAAAGAAAAAATGTGTTGTTTTCTTGCATACGGCCAATACACTAGCATATTTTAAAAATTGTTTTTCTTTTGAAAAATATATTTTATCTTGGGTTTTGAAGAGAAAATGAGTTTTAGCATGGATTTCGCAAAGAAAAAAATCATTTCTTGCATTTTGAGATTTTACAACATGTTTGTAAAATCCAAAGGGTATTGGCCAATATTTCAAAAAAATATAAAAATCTTATTTTTTGGGGAATTTATTATTCACTGTTGGTATTTGGGTAAATAAATCCTAAGGGGTTAATATCCAAAATATTCGACGGGAATGATATGCTATTATTCACTATCGGTATTTGGGTAAATAAATCCTAAAGGGGTCAATATCCAAAATATTCGACGGGAATGATATGCTATTATTCACTGTTGGTATTTGGGTAAATAAATCCTAAGGGGTTAATATCCAAAATATCTGGCGGGAATAATATGCTATTATTCACTGTTGGTATTTGGGTAAATAAATCCTAAGGGATTAATATCCAAAATATTCGGTGGAGTAATATCCCATTTGCCATTTATTTTACATTTTTTTTGATAGATCAAATCATAAACAAGCCAAACGTCAAGCAGCTTACCTTAGGTAGGGCGTACTAGGGGTGCTAAAACCTTCCCTTTATGCAACCAGCCCCTTACCCTAAAATCTCTGAAAGACCAGGTTTTAGGTTTCCTAGTAACCATTAATACTAGGTGGCGACTCCCTTTTTTTTTCAAATAGAGAAACCCCCGACATTTAATCCCCCGCTCACGGGGACGAGTCGTCACGATGCCGCATTTCACATTTTTTTGGGGTGCGACAATCCCGATTGTCCCGACTCGAAATCCGGGTGGAAATTTCATATAAACTTCCTCTTGAAGATCACCATGTAGAAATGCATTATGAACATCCATCTGATGACCTGCCCAATCCTTCGCAGTAGCTACAGCAAGAAATACCTATATGGTAACTATTTTGGCGATAGAAGCAAATGTTTTCGTATAATCAAGTCCTTCAGTCTGATGATTACCAAGAATGACTAGGTGAGCCTACAACCGCACAATAGTGCCATCAGAATTATGTTTGATCTTGTACACCCATTTACATCCTAAAGTTTTTTTCCTAGCTAGCAAACTCTGAACAACCCAGGTGTCATTATTTTCAAGGGATGAAATTTCTCGTTGCATGGCTTCTCTCTAACTTTTGTTTCTTATTGCCTCTGAATAGGGTAAAGGTTCCCGCACATCTATTAAGGCTGCAAGAAAATTCCTATGTCACACAGAAAATTTATCACAATCCATATATTGTGCTAGAGGATAGGGCATACCTGAAGAATGCAGAGGCACGGATGGTGAGAGAGATGGACTCAATTTTTGTATGGTATTGGTAATATAATCACGAAGTCGTATGGAGGGATACCGCTGACGATGTCCTCTCCCCAATATATCTACCTCGTCTTCTGGATGAGTAGAAACTGATGGAACAATATCTGTATTTGGCTCAGATGTTGAATGAGCTAAATCTAGCATATTCCTGGATATAAGACTTTGTGGTTCTTCACAAGCCGTGTGAACCATCTCGGCATTAAAGGACCCATCCTTATCTTGAGCAAAAGAAAAGGCACCTTTTGAGAACACAACGTCTCGAGAGACCAAAATATCCTGTTTTTCCAAATCATATAGGTGCCACCCCTTTTTCCCATAAGGATAACCAACAAAAACACACTAACGACTTCTACTTGTCATTTTATCCCCTGTCTTCTCATGTGCATAGCATAAAGAGCCCAAGACACGCAAGTGATTATAAGATGGTTCTACACCATGTAGGACTCGATATGGTGTCTGTCCATTTAAGATCAAGGAAGGAGTTCTATTTATTAAGTACCTGGCTGTCAATATACATTCGCCCCAAAATTTAATAGGAAGAGAGCTTTGAAATCATAGTGCTCGAGCTACGTTCAAAATGTGTTGATGTTTTTGTTCTATATGCCCATTTTGTTGTGGAGTGCTTGTACAAGAGATCTGAAAAATAATCCCTTGATCGAAAAAATAAAATTTCAGACATATAAATTCAATCTCGTTATCGCTTCGCAAAATTTTAATTTGTTGATCAAATTATCTCTCAACCATGGAGAGAAATCTTTTAAGCATATTAGATACCTCTTTCTTATTAACAAGTAAATAAATCCATACAGTACGAGAGAAATCATCAACAATGGTCAAAAAATATGTAGCACCGCATGAAGAAAATGTTATATAAGGTCCCCATAAATCACAATGAACAAGTTGAAAATAGCCGAAGTCTTATTTTCACTAACAGAAAACTTATCACTTCTTTGTTTTGCTCTTTGACAAACATCACAATTTTTATTCAAACTATTTTCGTGATCGCTAGAATTAACTTTGGAGACTAACTTTGTTATTCACAGAGAAGGATGACCCAGTCGCTGATGCCAGAGATTTAGAGATACTGTATCTTTGATCTTCATTGCATGAACCCACGGTATCCCTTTAAAATAATAGAGTCCATCTCGTCTCTCACCCATACCAATCAGCATCCTTGAAGTCTGACCCTGTATAACACATAATTTTTTAGTGAATAGGACAAAACAATCATACTAATCAATTAATTGTGACACATAAATTAAATTGCAAGTAAGTCTTGGCACATAAAGGACATTTTCAAGACACAGATTTCCCTTGAGGGTGGTCGTTCCCTCTTTGGTGGCCAAAACACTGCTCTCATCTGGTAATCCCACGAGATACTAACTAATTATTCTTAAATCATCCAATTCCTCAATTGACCCGGTCATGTGATTAGAAGCCCCTGTATTAAGTATCCAAACTAAACCAGTCATACTCCCATATAAATGTTTCAACTTACCTGTCATTTTATCAATCAATTGTTTTGGCTGCCCCAATATTTGTATCGGTTTCTGCCACTGATCGTTACTTAGTCCCGGCAGCGGCGAGCCTTCTCTTTTGGCTATGACAAAGATAGAGCTGGTGGAGCTGATGGTGGTCCCGATCTGAGCGACGTTGGCACGATGTGTCCCCCTATGGCTTCGCCCCCCCTCCTCTGCCGCCTAATTGCCCTCTTCCACGACCAATCCCTCTCTCCCATCTCCCCTGGGTCTGTCGCCCCACCACTCTAGGTATCTCTTCAAACCAAAACAATTTTCTTCTTCATGCCTTGGTCTGTTGCAGTATAAGCACATCGTGCTTCCCTTTTCTCTCCCATCGGTTCGAGTGCGAGTGGCAAAGGCCACGATTTCTCCCTATTCTTCTCTACCCCGAGCAATGCTCTTCATTTGCTCCTCTTGGGTGAGAATGGAGTATACCTTGTGTAATCCCGGTAGTGAGTCTTGAGCCAGGATGTTGAATCATGTTGTGCCAACCTCTTCTCATTGAGACCCATAAGAAATAGGTGCACCTTCTCTTCCTCTCGTCTCTTTTCCAATTTTGAGCTAAGATTGCATGTACACTTTCCACACTTGCACATCGGCAATTGCTTAAAGTTGCCTAGTTAATCCCAAATCTTCTTCAACTTCCCATAGTAATCCATGATTGTCATCTCCTTCTGTTTGCATTCGGCCAATATGGATTTTAATTGTTGAATCTGTGGTCCATTGGTGATGCTAAATCTATCTTTGATATCATTCCATAGATCTTGTGCAATCTTGACAGGAGATATGGTGGATCGTAGTGTGTGTTCAATGGTGTTTCGAATCCAGGACACCAACAACGAATTGATGGTCCACTAGTCTCCCCATTCTTTTGACCCTTTGTCGGGTTGCTTAATGGTTCCATCAATGAACGTGAATTTCTTTCAGGCTCTCAAGCAATTCAGAACAAACATGCCCTCTCTTCATAATTATCTCCTTTCAATTGAACCTCAGTAATCGTAAACTCAGGGTTATCAAGGGATGTAATATCATGGTGAAATTGTTTTTCATGTCTCACTGGAAACACTTTTTTTGCCGGCCATGGATTCTGTTTTGGTTGTTTTATGACTCTGATACCATGATAAAACAATTGAGAAGGAATGTGACCGCCAAAACCTTGTGTTCTATCTTTGTTGTATTAGGTTAAATACAATGTTGATGTACACAATCAATTCCTAACTGTATGCTAATTCCCACAGGGTTAGGAATACAGTTATAGTAGGATTAGGATACAATATAATTTCTTATATTGAGATATTTCAAAATAACATCCCTCACTTATTATGTTTATTCATCATTCTAAAATTTATTTGAATCTTTATAAGTTCACTTGAATTTGTATCGTCTTTTATCTTTAGAGTTTACAAGTATTTATGTACATGTGCCGTAAATTGGTACATTGTTGAGAGAAGAAAAAAACAGGCATATATTATTACAAAGTCATAAAATTAAATTGTTTTTTGTTATAAATTCATATTTATGTGTATTAAATATCCATGACTCTTGAGTTTAGTATATTCGATTTTCATAACTCTTGAGTTCATTTTCTTCTCCTATAAATAGACCACTTGTCTTGTATTCTTTACACTTTGGAAAAATAGAAGAATTCATAATAAGAAAGATATTTCTCTCTTGTCTCTTTTGATTATATTTTGATGTATATGTTCTTCTATGCTAATTATTTATTCTTTTTATAACACGTTATCAGCACAATGCTCTAACCAGCTTATATCAATTTTAATATTTTCGCTTTTCATTATTATAATTTATTTTTGGCAAACTTTCTTTCACTATTATTCATAGAAAGAAATTTATAGTTCCTGAAGAAGGAGTATTATAAGTTCCTGAAGAATTAAATAAATTAAAAACAAGTTCCTGAAGAACTAATAACACAATTTCCCGAAAGTTTAAATAAATTAAATACAATTCCTGTATTTCTAAAGCTAAATAAATAATAGTCTTAAAAGAATGATTTTCCTGAAGAATTAAATAAACTAAAAAGAGTTCCTGAAGAACTAGTATTTTCCTGAAAGATTAAATAAATTAAATGCAGTTCTTAAAGAACTAGTATTTCTAAAGCTGAAAAAATAACAGTCTTAAAGGACTGATATTTTTGTCTTCTTCTTTTATCTTCATGGTTTTATTTAATAAGTTATATCTTGTTTTTATAGATAAAGATAATGTCAAATCTGAAAAAACTTGAATTTATCGCACTTGATATTTTTAGAAATAATTATTTGTCATGAAACATTGATGTCGAGATTCATTTGGAAGCTATGAATCTTTGAGAGACCATTAAAGAAGAAAACAATAAGTGGAAAAATCTAAATGAAAGATATGACTACCAAAGTTTATCATACTTCCTTAAGCTCATTATGATTGGATGCACTTCAAGTTGCAAGATTTTAAATCGATTAGTGAATATAATTCTGCTCCTTTTAAAATTACCTCACAGCTGAAATTGTGTGGTAAAGATATCATATATGATCAAATATTAGAGACAACATCCTCTACTTTTCATGCCTTAAACATTATCCTGTAGTAACAATTTAGAGAGCATAATTTCAAAAGGTTCTAAACTATTCCATGAAGTGAATGAATTTTTTGTCCAGAAGACAAGAAAAAACCAAGTATACAAGTATGGAAGAAATAAATGGAAAGTGAGAAAAGATAATCCTTCTAAAAGTAAACCACCATACCACCAGAAAGGGAGACATAATGAATAGTGGTATAACTTTTCATGATGAAAATTTATGTTTGGCAAACAGTGCAACAACGCACACAATTCTTAAGGAAAATAAATACTTTGAGTATTTGACATTAACCAAAGCTAATGTCACTATAAAATCAGGTCCAGCAGACATGATTAAAGGCTTTGGAAAAGCTAATATTGTGTTACCAAGTAACACAAGATTGAGCATCAAAGATGCATTATATTCACCTGAGTCCAGAAGAAATTTACTCAATTTTAAGGATATACATGCTAATGGTTATCATATTAAAACAACAAATGAAGATAGAAAAGAATATCTTTAGATTACTGTATGTATTTTAGGTCATAAGCTTATACTTGAGAAACTTCTGCTTTCTCTTCTCAAATTTATTATACAATCATAAAATATATTGAATCAAACGTTGTGATACACTAGAAGTATTCCGACCCAAAACATTTGGCATGATCGACTTGGACATCCAGGATTAATAATGATGAGATGAATTATTAAGAATTCATATGGGCGCCCTTTAAAGAACCTGGAGATTCTTTTACCAAGTGAAAATCCATTTGTTGTATGTTCTCAAGGTAAATTAATTACCAAACCATCTTCATAAAAGGTTCGTATAGAATCACCATCTTTTCTTGAAAGAATTCAAGGAGATATATGTGGGCCTATTCATCCACCATATAGACCTTTTAGATATTTTATGGTATTGATTGATGCATCAAGTAAATGATCACATGTTTGTTTGCTTTCGAGTTGAAATATTGCATTTTCTAGATTAATAGAACAGATTATCATACTACAAGCGCAATTTCCTGATTATCCTATCAAGAAAAAATCGACTAGACAATGTTGGTGACTTCCCAAGCATTTGATAGTTTTTTCACTTCTATTGGAATTGATGTTCAACATGTTGTTGCTCATATACATACTCAAAATGGTCTA
The DNA here is from genome assembly GCA_025169955.1 of Salix arbutifolia. NCBI lineage: Eukaryota > Viridiplantae > Streptophyta > Magnoliopsida > Malpighiales > Salicaceae > Salix > Salix arbutifolia. Next base: position 2,983,498 of record CM045908.1, read on the forward strand.
GTAGAATCATTTATAAAACAACTTCAATTAATTGCAAGACCATTACTTATGAAATCAAAATTGTCTACATTTGTCTGGAGACATGTTATATAACATGCTGCATCGCTAGTTAGAATTAGACCAAGTGCTTATCATAATTATTCTTCTTTACAACTTGTTTATGGTATTCCACCAAATATATTTCTTCTACAAACTTTAGGTTGTGCGGTATATGTGTCTGTCGCACCCCCACAAAGGACTAAAATGGGTCCACAACAAAGAATAGGAATTTATGTTAGTTTTGATTCTCCATCTATTATTAGATTCCTTGAACCTTTGATTGGTGATGTTTTTAAGGCACGTGTTAAGGAATGCCATTTTGATGAGAACATTTTCCCATTATTAGAGAAAACAAATTCAATAAGCATGACAAGAAATTACTTGGAATAACCTGGTGCTAAAGCATGACAAGAAATTACTTGGAATAACTCGAAGTTCTCTCATTTTGATCCAAGGACAAATCAATATGAACTCGAAATTCAAAAGATAATTCATTTACAAAATACTGCAAATCAATTACCAGATATTTTCACCAGTAGTGAAAAGGTAGTTGAATCTCATATTTTTGCTGCATATGTTGTATCTAGAATTGAAATTCTTGAAGGAAAAAAAAGGTCAACATAATAGCAAATGAATCTATATCATGCCTGAAGCGCGGAAGACCTATTGGCGCTAAAGACAAAAATCCTAGAAAACAAAAACTCTAACAAATAGATGATGGTACTCTTGAAGAGTCCTCACCCATAAAACAAACATCAAATCATATGTTCAAATTATCTCCTAATACTAATCCCCCTGAAGAGGGAGCTCTTGAAGAGAACTAGGTACCTAGAAATAATGAGATCTCCATAAACATGTTCATTCATGAGAGATTTTGGAACAAGATATAATTATCATAAATGATATATTTGCATTTAAGGTTGCTTTTGGCATCACCAGAAGTGATGATGAATTTCAACCACAAACTGTTGAAGAATGTTGGCATGGAAATGATTGGCTAATGTGGAAAGAAACAATCCAAAAAAGTTAAACTCACTTGCAAAACGTGAAGTATTTGGACCTGTAGTCCATATACCTAAATATGTTATACCCATTAGATATAAGTTAGTATTTGTTAGAAAATGAAATGAGAACAATGAAATTTTGTGATATAAGACACGAAATGTTGCACAAGGTTTCTCGCAGAGACCCGACATTGATTATGAGGAAACTTATTCTCCAGTGATGGATGCAATCACTTTCAAATTTTTAATTGGTTTAGTGGTCTAAGAAACATTAGATATGTGTTTAATGGATGTAGTTGCAGTATATGTGTTTGGATCATTAGATAAAGACATTCATATGAAAATTCCTGAAAGATTTCCAATACTTGAAGCCTTTTGTAATTAACCCATAAGTGTTATTCTATTAAACTACAAAAATCTTTATATGGGTTGAAGCAATTTGGTTGGATGTGGTATAATTGTCTTAATGAATACCTCTTAAAAGAGGGTTTGAGAATGATGAGAATTGGTACAAATATAGCTTTTGCAATAAATTTATTGGCAAGATATAGTTCCACTCCCACAAAAAGACATTGGAATGGAGTTAAACATATATTTCGCTATCTCCGCGGAACTAACAAAATGGGATTATTTTATTGTGGATCAAATTCACAATTGATTGGATATGCAGATACAGGTTATCTCTCTGATCCCCGCAAAGGAAGATCACAAATAAGTTATCTATTTATCTATGGCGGTACTGCAATTTCTTGGAGATCTGTCAAACAAATATTAGTGGCTACTTCATCAAATCATTCAAAGATTATCGCGATACATGAAGCAAGTCGAGAATGTATATGACTAAAATCAATTATCCATCACATAAAGAAAAAATGTGGATTGTCAGTCATTGAAAATAGTCCCATAATATTGTTTGAAAATAGTGTTGTCTGCATCACTCAACTCAGAGGAGGCTATATTAAAAGAGTCAAAACAAAGTATAACTCACCAAAGTTCTTTTATACTCACGAGCTCAAACAAAAGAGAGAAATTGATATCAAACAAATCAGGTCAAGTGATAATTTAGCAGACTTATTTACAAAGTCTTTACGAGCCTCAACTTTCAAGAAACTTATCTATAATATTGGAATGCATCATCTTAAATATTTGTCAAAAGACATGTACTTTCAAAGGGAAGTCAATGCAAATTGTACTCTTTTTCCTTCGTTTAGGTTTTTTCCCACTGGGTTTTCCTTTGCAAGGTTTTAATAAGGCAATTTGACATTGTTTTAATGAATCCTGAAGTGTTCATATATGGATCTTGAAGTATCTTTATAAAGTCCTCTATTGAATTTTAAAGTACATGGTCATTCAAGAGGAAGTGTTATAAACTCATATTTATGTGAATGTCCATGACTCTTGAGTTGTCTCTTGAATTTCCATAACTCCTGAGTTCATTTTCTTCTCCTATAAATAGACCACTTATCTTGTATTTGTTACACTTTGGAAAAATAGAAGGATTCATAATAAAGAAAAGTATTTTTGTCTTGTCTCTTTTACTTTTATTTTGATGTTTATCCTTTTATATGTTAATAATTTATTCTTTTTATAACATATTTTTTTATTCTTTTAATATTCATTGTTCTTATTTATTATATTAACTCTTTATATATGTATATTTCTAAATGTATAATTCATAAAAAAATATTAATTAAGAACGTTGCTTTCTTTTTGAATTTCAACCATTAGATCATCCTTCTTAAATTTATTACAGATTAAAAGCTAGTTTGGATTTGTATCATTTACACCCTTTATTCTTTCAATATAATTAAATTGTGAATAGATTATTACAATGATTAAAATATTCACAATGATATTTGTAAAAAATAATTTTTTGACTTTATTGGATCAATAAAAAAATAAACATAGAAATCATAATCACTCTATAAGTTTTTTGCCCTTGCTACCTTTACAAAAATTGCATGTACAATTTCATTTTTTAGTTAAATATATCAGCATTCTCATTATTTATTCAAATTGGAACTAAAAAAGCATCACTATTGTAAAATAGGATATAAAATAATTACCAAAGTCTATAACCCCAATCATGGACCCCACTAGACTAAAAAAATAATTTTTTTAATGATATGAGAGTAAAAATTAAATATTGATAAAATTAATTATCAATCAAATAGTTGCATGTTTGTTTGTTTGTGCCATAATTAGTTTCAATTAAAATAAATTATAATGAATAATCAAAAGAAATAAGGTATTGAAAGAAATATTGAAATAAAAGGCTAAAAAAACATTTATTGAAATGGAAATTCATGGAAATAAAAATAAAATAAAAGTAAAATAAAATAACCTCTATTTTATGGTTAACATAAGATATTTGAAAGTAGCATTCAAATATATCTCTATTCGAATCTAATATAAATAAATATAGAATATGCTATGCAATCTATATGATTCAAATTTCTAAAAAAATATTAAATAAATGAAATATGAATTTATTCATGTCTTTTATAATTTTTGGGTGAGTTCTGAAGAAAAACCCGAGTTGCATAAGATACATATATTTAAAGGGGAGAAAATCCAATAAAATATACTTCTAGAATTGAAATCAGAGAAGATAATTAGAGGACGTTTACTCGGTTTAACCCATTTCCTATTTTGTTCTTATGTATTTTGTTTTGGGCAATTATAAGGATTCCCAATAAAAAAGAGGAAGTTTACGCGGTTTAACCTAATTCTTATTTTGTTTTGTACAATTACTTATGAAGCATTTTATTGATTGATTGATTGATTGATTATGACATTGCCGGGCTCAAATAAGAACAAAGCTCCACATTCGTCATTTTATTTATTTATTGGACGGCCAGTCTTTTGGTGAACGTTGTTTCTTAGAAATCAACTAGCTAGTCAACTTTATGCTCATATATATATATATATATATATATATATATATATATATATATATATAGTGGACCAGCGGTCAATAAAAAGAGTGTAGAGCCTGAAGGTTCAATGCTCTGAGGAGGAAGCTGCCATGAAATTCCTTATTGCAAACTACCGTCAGCCTTACCATTATTAAAAAATGTATCAACATTTTTGGCTAAGGTTGTTGTCACCAAACAGAGAAATAATCTAAGGTTGAAAAGTCAATCGTCTCAAGTCCACACTTCACATATCTTCAACACAAGACATCAAGCATATAATGACGCTTTACATTGGTTCTCAAGAAAGAAAACAAGACTGGAAATCCAGCTCCCCGGAAAAGATTTCCATCAACCCAAAACAGCCCAGAAACCATTTTCCTCTTAGCTTCAGTTCCTCACTAGTTGTTGTGCTGAAATTAGCTGGTTTTTCTTTCTGAAAAAGAAGCCATGGCAAGTCAAGTTGCGGTATCAGCACTTGCTGGGGCTGGTTTCGAGTTACTTTTTGGTGATTTATTAAAGATGGTTTTAATAGTACTGAAAAACAACTCCCAGTTCACGCCAAGCTTGGAGCGTCTAAAGAACATGTTAGAAGAGATGGCTCCAAATATCAAGAGAATAGAATCTTGCAACAGAGAACTTGATCAGCCAGAGCAACTCGAAAGGCTCCAAGGATTAATGTCAGACGGCAGAGATTTAGTCCGAAGATGCTCAAAAATCCATAAATACAACTGTTTGAAGAGGCCTATTTATAACAAGAAACTTCTCAAATTAGAAAAGGGTATTCGTGATCATATTAACATTGTTTTGCAATTTCAGGAAGTAGCAGATACAAAAGAGATTTTGGTTAAACAAAATTGGACTTTGGTTGGTGTGAATAATGTTTCTTCTGGAGTAAAACAGTTAAGTACTCAAGTTTCTTCTGGAGTAACACAGTTAAATGATGAAATCGTGAAGTTAAGGATGACTCTAAGCAATAGGGATAGAGTGGATTCAAGCAATAGTAATATTCGTTTAGCTGGTGTATGCTCACCTCCTCTACTGAAAGTGGATCCTGTTGGATTCGAGATTCCACTGAGTGAATTGAGTATAAAGCTGCTTAAAGATGAGACATCGCAGCATATTGTGATATCGGCTCTCGGAGGATGTGGAAAGACAACACTGGCAACAGCACTTTGTCAACTTGAGAATGTTAAAGGTACACATTTACTACTTGAGAGTTCTTTCGACTACCTCCTTTTGTCTTTCTACCTCTTCTGCTTATTTTTGGTCCGGCTATTTGTATCCATTTTTTATGGTAAGAGAGTGTTTTAGTTATTATAAAGGTGCTATGATCATGTTAGGCAAACAATTTTGTAATTGTGTTTTCTGCTCTTCAGGGTAATTGTCAGGTACATCCATTTCCTTGTTCTGTTAGTATCAGAGGCAAATTGCTGCTGTCTTCCTTTTTGTTTCTCTTGTCTGATTCGTGTCTCTATAGAGATTCCTGTACATTCTCTTGTTGAATTGTGGGTCTTTTATTGATTGAAATAAGAAAATGTATTGGTTCAAGAATCTATGTATAATATTATAGGCACAGTTCATTACTTGGAACTCTTTAGCGGAGTAAATGAAGCAATTCCTGTATTTTGCTTTTATTTTTTCTGTGGATTAGAATTTGGAGTTCCACATGTAGGCTCTTGTAGTATATGTGAAATCGTAAGAATATCTGAAGAAATTTAATTGCAGCTTTCTTCTTTTCCGACTTCCAGCTAAATTCAAGAGCAACATCTTCTTTCTCAACGTTCCAAAGCTGCGAAACCTGATGGTAATTGTGAAGAATATATTCCAGCATAAGGAACTCCAGTTACCTGATTTTCAAAGTGAAGAAGATGCAGTTAACCATTTGGAACATTTGTTCAAGCAGATAGGACCAGATCCAATGTTATTGGTCCTTGATGATGTTTGGCCTGGATCGGAATCTATTCTTCACAAGCTCAAGTTCCGAATAGAAAATTACAAGATTTTGGTGACATCAAGATATGAATTTCCAAGTTTTGGATCCACATATAAATTGAAACCGTTGAATCATGCAGATGCAGTGACTTTTTTTCAGAGAATTGCATTACCACGGGATCAGCAGTCATATGTTCCAGATCAACAAATTCTAGAGGAGGTGATTTAACAACCTGCAATTATGAATGCTTATTGGCTCATTTTTATATGGTTTTCACCTTCTACATAAATACAATTTAGTGAACAAATATTCTGTGTCCAAAATTTTGACTCTCTGAATTAGCATGCACTTGTGCTTAGTTATTTGTTGTCTTATCAAGTGCTCTCAGACGTTCAAATATAAATTCCGAAACCATGTGTTTTGAATCTGTAAATTTACTCCAGGGATGATATCTTAAACCTTTCAGAAACAATCGATGTGTTACACAATGTAACTTTATTTTTAGTTTGCCGCTGCCCACCAACCTGCACGGAATGACTGATTTTTGTGATGGGACTGAATTGCAGATGGTAAAATGCTGCAGGGGCTTTCCTCTAGTCATTTCCGTAGTTGGAAAATCTTTGTGCGGGAAGTCTGCTGCAGACTGGCGTACGAGAATTATGGAATGCTCTAAAGCTGCTTCTATTCTTTCCGAACATGAAGTTCTCGATTGCCTTCAAAGCAGTGTGGAAGCCTTCAATGATAATGTAGTAGTCAAGGAATGTTTCATGGACCTTGGTTCATTCCCTGAAGACCAGAGGATTCCTGCCACTACCCTTATTGATATGTGGGCAGAATTGTATAACCTAGATGAAGATGGTGCCATTGCCAATCTCCACAAACTCTCTGATAGGAATCTGATTGAAGTTTTAGTTACAAGGTATGATGGTTATGAACCCTATTGACATTCTCTTGGCCAGGGTATCTGTTCTATTAATAGTATGTGGAATCTTCACACCAAACATCGATTCTATGAATATCATATGGATCCTACGACTACATGGACCTTTATATATAAAATGAGTTATCCTGGAAAATATTATAACAAAATCATGGAAATATCATAACAAAACCAGTACCAACTTGGCTTATCTTTTTGGGTTTCGCTGATGGATGACCAGCTTCAACTGTTATGATTGCAACTTAGAACTACTTATATGTTATTCATTTCAATTAACTTGCAATAAACTTCTGTGATTCACCAGGAAAGATGCAAACGAAGACGATGGCTCCTATAATGAGCATTTTGTCACGCAGCATGACCTGCTCAGGGAGCTGGCCATCCGTGAAAGCAACTCAAAAGGCATTGAGCACAGGAAACGAGTAATTCTGGAGATAAATGAAAATAAAATCCCTGAGTGGTTGACGGAACAAAATGATCTATCAATCAGGGCGAAACTCTTATCTATCTCAACAGGTTATTTTCTTAATACAAAGAGAGTCTGGCCTCTGCACACATGCATGCGCGCACACACCAAACATACACAGCAAGTTTTTAATATTTTTGTATTTTCATCACCTTGTTTGCAGATGAAACATTCTCATCAAGTTGGCCCTCAATGCAAGCGCCGGAAGTTGAGGTTTTACTTCTGAACTTTCAGACTGGGAAATACTCGTTGCCTGAGTTCATAGAAAGAATGAATAAGCTAAAAGTTTTAGTACTTCACAATTATGGGTTCGTTCCAGCTGAACTCAGCAATTTCCCACCTCTTGGTTCTTTATCAAATCTAAAGAGAATAAGACTGGAAAAGGTTTCCATTCCATCCCTTTTCTTGACTTCAATGAAATGGGGGAAGCTAGAAAAGATGTCCTTGGTCATGTGCAATATTGGTCAAGCTTTTAATAAATCTACCAACAAGATTTCGGATGCATTCCCAAAGTTAGTCGACCTCACCATTGACTACTGCAACGATCTGGAGGAATTGCATACTGGATTCTGTGATCTTGTCCTGCTAAGAAAACTCAGTATCACAAATTGCCATAAGCTTTTGGCACTTCCAGAAGACATGGGAAATCTACTTGATCTGGAGGTCCTAAGACTCAACTCCTGCATCGAATTGACCGAGTTACCGGGCACAATCGGTGGACTTCATAAGTTGCAGATTCTTGACTTATCCGACTGCTTAAGTGTGACGGAATTGCCAGAACAGATTGGTCAGTTGCATAATCTGAGAAAGCTCTACATGATAGAGTGCTCAAGCTGTGAATTGCCATCATCAGTTACGAATCTTTTCCACCTAAAAGAAGTAATAGGCGATGAAGAAACTGCCATGTCATGGAGGCGTTTCAAACCCTGCCTTCCATCTCTGACGATAAGGGTCCATAAGGAAATCAACTTGAACTGGCTTGGGTAGCCATTCTTTTCTGATAATGATTATTCTCCAAGAATGCAGACGAACCTTTTATTTGAAATTATGTCATTGCGATTTCCTTTAATACTTTGTAAGAAGGTGTGCTTCTGTAAATTGCGAGTAGCCTTCGTTAAAGTAATATTATAATGGCGTGATCCAATGTCAAGCCATTTTTCCTTTCAAAAAGATGTTTCCTCGTAATCGTAAAAGGCAGCTCGCCAGCAATTTCCAAGAGCTTCAATATTTGACTAAGTTTTAAATCAAGGAAAGAGTGCAAAAGTCTTCCCTCAACAAACCTCAAAGCAATTTCGAAGAAACTAGCTTCAAAGTGCGTGCTACTTCTCCTGTGGTACTCGTTGTTTCACCCGTAGACTAACTATCACTCAGGTATAAGATTTGGTCAATGATTTAGTTACAAGATACTTATTGATTCAGCGGTCACGAGTTTAAATCTTATCATTTTTTTTTATTTAATAAAAATCAAGCACAAGATAATACGAATTTATGCAAATTTCAAGCCTAAAAAGTTCTATTTGAGGAGATGTATTAAAAAATAATATAAATTATATTTTATAGTTTTATCTAATAGCTTTAGCTATATATGTTTAAAGCACAAATATTTTTTACTTGAGAGGATATATTAAAGAATAATATAAATTATATTATAAAATATTATCTAATAGTTTAAGTTTTTAGAGTAGATGATACAGAATTTGATAGACGTATTGCTGAATCTGGATGCTGGAGAGCCAGTTCCATTTGTAATAATAGATACCAGCTGCTTCGCAGCTGGGTTATCGTGAAGTGGAATTGGAGATTCATTGATCAGCAGTTTTAGATGGTAGTTTTACTAGTAAGAATGATATTCATTGTTTCTACAACTATGCTAATACATCGTATACACGCACGCTCTACCATGTGGAGGAGGTATGTCGTGTTAAAGTGACACGTGCAGCCTCCTCCAGTGGCCAGACCCAGTTGTCCCCAATGCCATCTCAAGTGCCACGTATTCTCACAGGGTGGCGTGTGTAGGTGTATGGCCGGCGCTTAGGCGACCATTATATTTCAATCGCCCTGTTTTTTCTCTTCTCTCATTGGAAATCACGTTGTTCTCGCTAAAAATAAAGGCACCCTGCTATTTTTTATTATTAATTTGGATACTTGTTCTTTTTATTTTTATTTAAATTTTGTCAATAAAAAAATAAAAAAAATTCCTTAATGTCTTTTAGTGTGTTGTACACGAACAAATATCTTAAATAATGATTTATATTTTAATCAAAAATAAATTCATTTTTTTGGGATTTCACATAAGTATTTAGGATTTTAATAATGAGTTTATTAAATTCATGAGTTTACACGTACGCTATACCAAGACCGGTGCGTAGGCGACAATTATTTTTCCTTCTTTCTTTTTCTCTCTCTCCTTTCTATGGAAATCACGTTGTTCTTGCTAAAAACGAGTTCATTTGCTCGCGTGCTATGTTGGGTAAGTTTTGCATGTAGAAAACTAATTATTTTTTTACGTGTTATAATTAGTTATTTTAATATTTAATTAATAAAATTATAATAAATAAAATTTATTAAAAATAAGTTTTTTTTCTATCTAAAAAGAACAGTGTAATCAAAATACAGGAGAAGTGGTTCGTATATTTTTTAATTGTAGATAATTTAGGTAAATTTGTCTACCCATTTTGTTTATAAGTTGTCTTTTTTCCCCAGTAATATTAGATCTGAAATATTATACATAAAAATATAAAAAAAAATTCAAAACAACCTAAAATCCAAAAATTCAAATTTTTCTAATAGATAAACTAAAACAAAAGATGACAAAATTAGAATTAAAATCCAAAATATTTTTTTATTTTATAAGATTTATTCCTCATATTATTATATTAAAAGTATTTCAGAACACTGATATTTTTTCTTCAAAAAATCCTAGATCATTTTTTTTGTCTATATATATATTTTCAGGAGCTAATATCAAATAAATATTAAAATATATAATTAGTCTCACATATTTATAAGAAAGAAAAAACTTAAAAATAATCATTATCATTATTTTGAATGCCTTATGTGAGCTTTTTTTTATATAGAAAAATGATTGATTTTATACGTGTTGTAATTGATTATTTTAATATTTAATTACTAAAATTGTACTTAATAGAATCTGTTAGAAATGAGTTTTTTATTTGGCCTAAAAGTGAATGAATATTGCTACTGTTAAAATTATTTTGATAATTATTTTATCGATAGATTGTACAATTGGAATCAAAAAAATTCTGTTAAAATGAGTCATGTGCTCCGTATAACATACTGATTAATTGTTGTGTATGTTTTATTTCTTTTATGAATTCTTTAATTAGCAAATATTAAAATGACAATCGTTGAATTTTAGCACAGATGAGTAATTTCTTTTATGCACCAAACAATTTGATTGGTGGTTTTGTTTGAACTACTCTGGTAATAATTTAATTGGTAGATAACAAAACTGCAATTAATCAAATTGACTAAAAATATATTATTTGTTGTTTGTAATAAAAATACAACTGCTAAAATTTAAGAAAGATTATTTTTTCATCATATTATAATATTTAAAAAAATTAGAATACTGAGATTAAATTAATGTGAGATTACAAAAATAAAAGAAATAAAAGAAATTCCTTAATGTGTTTTAGTGTGTTGTATACGAAAAAAATCTTAAATAATGATTTATATTTTAATCAAAAATAAATTCATTTTTTTTGGGATTTCACATGAGTCTTTAGGATTTTAATAATGAGTTTATTAAATTCATGAGTTTACATTAACGCTCTACCATGACCAGCTCTCAGGCGACTATTATTTTTCATTCTTCCTTTTTTCTCTCTCTCTTTTCTATGGAAATCATGTTGTTCTAGCTAAACATAAAGGTATCCTGCTTCTTCTTTTTTTAATTAATTTTGGTATTTTTTTCTTTTCATTTCTATTTAAATTTTGTGAAATTACAAAAATAATAAAATATTTTTTTAATGTCTTTTATGGTGTTGAATACCGCCAAATATCTTAAAAATAGATTCATATTTTAATTGAAAATAAATTCATTTTTTGGTTTCACATTCGTCTTAGGACTTTAATAATGAGTTTATTAAATTCATGAGAATTTGGTTAATATTTCAAAAAAAAAAATTCTCTTAATTCATGAGAGTCAAAAATAAATACTCGAGTATAAATATTGAACAAAGGAGTAGGCTAATATTTAAAATATCGGTAATTGATCTGAAAGTTCTCAAAATTATCATAAATATTTATCTATTTTAATTGAGATTATTTTATTCAATTACATACAAAAAATATCTTTTCATATAAAAATTTGTTTGAGCATACAAGCCCATGACATATTCTTAAAGCCTAATTTATTTATACAAATAAATTTTAAGTCAAAGTATTAGATAGGAAACCACCTAAATTCCTGAACAATATTAAAACCACAAAATAAACAATCTTAGATAGAATAGGTCATGGATGCTCTATCTTTCCTAACTATAAACAATCTTAGATAGAATAGGTCATGGATGCTCTTCTTTTCTAACTATAAACAATCTTTTACTCTTCAAATATCTGAAAACGATCAGAACATTGAAGTTTTCAAGCAATCATAATTAAATAACCAGATAATGACTCTTAAACCCCAACATCATCGTGAGAGCCTCGCCGGCATCGTTTGACACTAACAAAGAATCATATTCATTGAAGAATTACTCCATTGTTTTTATTCCATTCTTCTTTTCTTTTGTCTACTCCTGTTCACCATACAAGTGTAAACACAGACAGCCTACTTTGTATTGCTTCATAACTAAGCCATACAGTAAAAGTAAAAGTCGATGAGAATAAGGCATGAAATTCCTTTACAGCTTCTGCAACTCCTTTCTTAATTTGCATGGTGCAAGACCAGGATACATTCGTCTTTCTTTTCTGGCGTTGCCCGATTTGCAGTTTCATCTTACAAAACTCAATATTGAGAGGACTTGAGGTTCTTGAAACAAAACTGCCCTGTGCTGTGAAGAAACAGTGAATATGGCAGCTGATATGCTTGGCGGAAGTGCTATTGGGGCAGTGTTTGGAGAGCTGCTACGAGTAGTTGTGGAAGTGACAAAAAAAACCATCATGTACAAGACCAAATTGAAGCAAATACAAGAAATCCTAGAATCCAAGATTCCATTTTTAGAAGAAATCGAACAGTTGAACAAAAAATTGGATCGTGGAAATGAAGAGACAGAAAAAATAATGGAAGTGATCAGGAATGGCAAGACGCTCGTTCTTGAATGCTCAAAGATTCATAGGTATGATTATTGGAGAAGGTCAAGATTCACAGACAAGCTCATCGAGTTAGAAGGATCAATCAATTGTTTTTTTCAGACTGTTATGCCAGCGATAACAGCAAGAGACACCAAAATACTTCGGTTGGAGATAAGAGGCCTCATGGGTTCAGGTTCAAATGGAACTATTCATGGACTTAATGTCTCATGTGCAATCCCAGAGTCTCTGGTGATGCCTGTCGGATTACAGGTGGAATTAGCAGAATTGAAGATGGAGCTGTTTAAGGATGGGGTGTCTATTGTTGTGCTGTCTGCTCCTCCAGGCTGCGGAAAAACAACGTTGGCAAGACTACTTTGTCATGATGAAGAAGTTCAAGGTATCAGTTCAAAATATTCTGATGTGATCATTTTAATGTTTACCTTCTTATCTAAGAATTTCTGCAAGTTTTTATTTGCAAGTCTCTGATATAATTATGGGTCTTTGGACAGAAAAATTCAAGGATAACATCTTTTATGTTACTGTGTCGAAAAACACCAACATGGAAGGCATTGTAAGGGGACTATTCAATCATAAACGTCAACAGTACCTAAGTGATTTTCGAAGTGATGAAGATGTAGTCAACCAGTTGGAGCAATTATTGAACAGCATTGGACCAAGTCCAATATTGTTGGTTCTGGATGATGTTTGGCCTGAATCGGAGTCGTTTCTTGAGAAGTTTGTGTTCCAAATCAAAGATTACAAGATTCTGGTAACATCAAGATCTGTATTTCCAAGATTTGGTTCCACATATAAATTAAAACCATTGAATTATGAAGATTCCTTGACTCTTTTCCGAAGCTCCGCATTCCTACCTAATCAGAGCCAGGACATTGCAGATGAAAATGTTGTCAGCAAGGTGCCACTTCTTACCTTTGAGAAACAATATGTGTGTGACAAATAACCGATGTCATAGAGACTTCAGCTTTTTTGAATCCTAACTACCACCAAAAAGTGAAATATTCATTTCTATTTTCAGATTGTGAAAGGCTGCAAGGGGTTCCCACTGGCCCTTAAAGTGGTTGGCAGATCACTCTGTGGAGAACCTGAAGAAATTTGGAAAACTAGAGCAATGGAGTTGTCTAAAGTTGGTTCTATTTTTGAACACACTGACCTGCTCAATTCTCTCCAGAAAAGTTTGGATACCTTAGATAGCAAGGTTATCTTGAAGGAGTGCTTCATAGACCTGTGTTCATTTCCAGAAGATCAAAGGATTCCTGTTAATGCCCTTGTTGACATGTGGATGGAATTGTACAATCTAGATGAAGAAGCATATGCTGTGGCCAAACTCCGGGAACTCTGCAACCGGAATCTAGCTGATCTTGTAGTCACAAGGCATGCTGCCGTGCCGCCTGAATCTCTTCTTCTTCTTCTTCAGACTTCATTGACTTAACATATTTTGTCATTTGACTAAATAAGCATGTATTATACATGTCTTTGTACGTGAAAATTATGTTGTATATTCCCTAAGCAATTATTTTCTGCTCTTTCTCCAGGAACGTTGTTAGTGGCTTCTACAATCAGCAGTTCGCCATGCAACATGACCTTCTTAGAGAGCTAGCCATCCGTCAGAGCGACTTGGAGCCCATTGAGGGGAGAAAAAGATTAATTGTGGAGATAAGTGCAAATAATGTTCCTGCCTGGTGGATGGAACAGAATCAGCCAAGCATTACTTGCCGCCTCATGTCAATCTCCACAGGTAGTTCATGTTGTTAGAGAATAATATAAATCATATTATAGGATCTCGCCTAATAGCTTAAGCTTTTAGGTGACATGGTTACATAGTATCAGAACCTTGTTGAACTAGCGGTTACGAGTTTGAATCTCACGACCTCATTCTATTTGATAAAAATCAAGCACAAGGTAGTGTGGATCTGTGCAAGTTTCAAGCTCAAAAGGCTTTCACTTGAGAGGGTGTGTTAGAGAATAATATAAATCATATTCTGGGTCTCACCTAACAGCTTAAGCTTTTAGGTGTCATGATTCTAGAGATATAGTTCGTTTGCTTCATTTTCTTTTGATATGCTCTTTTGCATCATATGAAAGTGGGACAATTTTTGCAGATGAAAAGTTCTCATCAAGTTGGTTCTTCATACAAGCACCTGAAGTTGAGGTTTTGGTTCTTAATGTTCGATCAAAGAACCACACCTTACCAGAGTTCATAAAGAAAATGGAGAAGCTGAAAGTCTTGATAGTCCAGAACTACGGCTTCTTCCCAACTGAATTTAATAATTTCCTGCTTCTTGGCTCCGTAACCAGCTTGAAGAGAATCAGATTGGAGCATGTTTCAATTCCTCCCTCTGCCTTCACCACTGTGAAATTAGAGATTCTACAAAAGATAACCTTGTATATGTGCAACATTAGTCAAGCTTTCAGCACCTCTACTATCCTGGTGTCAGAAGCATTGCCAAATATAATGGAAATCAACATTGAGTACAGCAATGATCTGATAGAATTTCCGGTTGAGATCTGTCTTCTTACCAAGCTAAAGAAACTCTGCATCATCAATTGTCATAACTTGATTTCATTGCCTAATGAAATCGGAAAGTTGGTTAATTTAGAGGTTCTGAGGCTTGTTTCCTGTATTGAATTGCTGGAGTTACCGAACACAATCGGGGGTCTCTGTAACTTGAGTATTCTCGACATATCAGAGTGTTTAGAAATTGAAAGATTACCCGAAGAGATCGGCGAGCTGCAGAATCTAAGGCAGCTCCTTATGATGGGCTGCTCAATTAACTGTGTGCTGCCACCATCAATCATGAACCTTGAGCAATTGAAGGAAGTCGTCTGCGATGAAGAAACAGCCATTTTGTGGAATCCAATTATGCTTGTTTGCAAGAATCTGAGGCTTAAGGTTCAGAAAGAAGACATCAACTTAAACTGGCTTTACAATCATCGTTCTTGACCCACTTCTGTTCTGTAATTGGTTTTTGTTTTGCCTTTATTTTTAACTTCTTTATAAAACCCATTTTTTTGTGAATTTTAAATTTCCTATTGTATTGTCATAGCTTGATTTGGTACGTGCGAATTCAAATGTAAGCAGGGAGATTACCCTGAATAGAAGAAAAGAAGCTGAAATATACTGGATCAAGTGCTTGTATTCTGTTAACAGGGACCAATTTCATAAAAATGTTGCCTGACATTGATGTATCTGGTTACATGTTGAGGGATAATATAACAGTTAGATAGAGCAAGTGTTAGAGAAGGCTTAAGGTCAAATCATTGTGTGCTCGCATGCACAGACAGAGACAAGTTTATCTATTAAGACAGGAAATTGATGTAATAAATTGCTGCCAAAAAATATACTAAAACTTTCAGGCACCTTCCATTTAGAGTAAACAAACGGATAATATGCCACAGCATAACAGACAAATTACAGGGACAGGCGCAAAACTGAAAAATTAACAGGCTAGTTCGATAGGATGGCAATGGGTGGACAACTCCTGACATCCAGAATTTGTACCAGTTCCCACCCTACATGAATAAGATCAAATCCCTCCAGCCACAATGGCATGAAAGCTTATAATATGAGCATGAAACATAAAGAAGCATAGATTGAACTTTCCCATGCTGTTGCCTCTTCTACACCTACTATATTCTGCAACACATTTCTTTGGACTTTGAACTTCATACATCCATGGGCTCCATGGACGACATCTTGCAAAGGCATGCTGGAAGTAGAGTTGCGGGATCGGCATCAAAAACCCTTGAGATCAGGTGGCAACATTCTGGGGTTATCTGAATGGAGTCCAGAATAGAATACTAGACATTAAGAATTCTCTGCACAGAATCGACAAAATGTTCTTTCATAAAAGTAAATTGCATAACATTTGGGAGTTTAGCAAGGAACAGCACGATCCATTTAGTACGTATATTGTCTTCCAAAAGTCTTTAGGTTCATCAGGATCCTCAACGGGATATGATCCAACCAATATCACATATAAGGTTACATCACAAAATGTTCATCTAAAGCAAAATCAAGATGCGGAAAACTCAAGTTAAAGCATGAGGCACTGAAATCAGCTATATCATCTTTACTTAATTACATATAACTTGCTGGTTTTAACCTTTGATCAACCAATGTTTCAAGGTAAATATTATTTATTATACACAAGGCCATCCACTAGCCAATAGATTAACTGCCCCCCATTTTTTGTGGTTTGAATATTATTCTTGGAGAGAAAATGCTGCACTCTGAAAATGTGTGTTGCTGTATCTACATGCAGTTGAATTTAGTGATTTGCACCGAGGAAAAACCTAAAAGATGTGGAAGGGCTTAAACACTCTTTGTAGTTTTAATGACAGGAAAAGAAATATACTCCATGAGTCTGCTGATGAACACTCCAACTAGTTTTTGCTACTTATTAGCTGCTGAACACAACATGACCTGCTGGCAAACTCATGAGTTCAAGTCAGTGCCATCCAAGCGGCACAGAATCAAATCCCATTGAAAACCGGAATACCTTGTTAAGTGACCCAACTGCTAGATGCAAAAAACCAAAAACACAATACCGTCAGTCAAAAGGATGTTAGAGAATAATATTACGAGTTCAAATCTCATCATTTTCATTTTATTTAATAAAAATCAAATATAAGATAGTGTGAGTTTGTTTATGTTTCAAGCCTCAAGAACTTTTACTTAAAAAGGATGTTATTAGAGAATAATATAAATTATATTCTGAAACTTCATTTAACAGTTAAATTTTTAGATCAGATGATTACTTGATATAAACAGGGATAACCAGCATGCTCCCAACAACTGTATATTTGAAGCAAGAGAAATACACAAAACAATAACAAGGACCATATTGAGAGGCCTATATCACTGTATTTCCAAATTTCAATTTTCCACTTCACTTGACTAATCAAGTATACTATGCTCAGGTGGAAAAAGTTTCATGTCATGTGATATATATATATATATATATACACACACACACATAAGTAAGGTAGGGAAATTATCACGTCTATTTTGGAGATCAACTTGGGTAGAATAGATTGATTCCAGAAATAGAAGGAAAAAAATTGCTATTTTATTATCTCTTAAATTTTTTTTTTTTTCATTTTAGACTCTTTTACATATCAATTTCTTAGTTAATTGAAGAAAAAATTAAAAACTTCCGTTGCCGGGAATCGAACCCGGGTCTCCTGGGTGAAAGCCAGATATCCTAACCGCTGGACGACAACGGAGATTTACGAGGTGGATTCATTATTTTGTATAATATTAATATTATTTAACTAATACAGCTCGCCTTAGCCACAGGAAAGTCCCTCGGGAGAGAATTGTAAACTAACCAGCTATTAGTGTATTCCCGTACTTTCGTTCTATTTGACCAAAATCTTTAAGGATGTAAAAGAAACCATATTTAAATCCTTAGAAACTTTTTATTAAAGTATAAATTTTGTCTTGCTATTTTAATTAGTTTGAATTTGAAATTAAATCATCTGGAAAATTTCATGATATGATTTTATAGATTATATAGGTCAAAATAAAAACAAAATAAACTAGAGTTAATCTACCAAACCCACAAATATAATTATCGACTCTGTCAGATTGAATTAATTATTTTATTACATGATAAAAATAAAAATACAAATATTGATTCAAAATTGGTTTAACATTTTGTCACATGTGGATGCGCAACATCAATAGGGTCGATGAAGTAATCATCTAGTTATTTGGTTCAAGTTCGTTAGGAAAAAAGTTCGGATACACTAGTTTTATTAGATATTTAAAGATAAATGAATGATTATATAAAAGAAATGTATTAATACCCCTAGTACATTTGACCTGAGATAAGCTGTATTTTGAGAATTGATGTGGTTTAAAAAATTTAATGGGTATAATTTATTCATGCAAGTAATTTTTAATAAACAAGTGAAAACTAGTATAAGGATATGTACTAATAGAAAATAAAAATAAAATTAGTACATAACAAGGTAGGGTTTGATAATGATTGTTTTTTAAAATGTTTTGTATTAAAAATAAATTAAAATTATATTTTAAAAAAAAATTATCACATCAAAATAATATTAAACAGAAAAAAAAATCAATTTAAATAAATAAAAAAAAAAAAAAACTCTTAAAACCACAAAAAGAAACGCTACCAGGCCAAAAGCATTAATGATGCCTAAAGAGGACACAGCCGGTGGTTGCAAATGGTTGTCATCTTGCATGGAAGGAATCAACTCCATTATCTTTTAAACAAAATAATTAAAAAAAAAAGAAAAAAAAAAAAGGAATCTTATCACCAAAGAAGAGCCGATGAGTCCGAAGCTTTGCAAATCCTTACAATTTAGAAATTTAGATCACGTGTTGTAAATCGGATGCTCTTAGGACACGTGTCTGTTGCGTCAGCAAGAGAATCTAGAAACAGAGGAATCAGGAAATCAGTGGCTTGTCTTTCAATCTCTTTGTGTCACTTCTGGAAGAGACTATTCTCTCCTTGTGCAAGTTGTGACGGACAGAAGATTGTCACCGCTCATCAAAAGTAGATGGCAACGTGGTGGTGTTTTGTTGGTGGTGACAACAGATTTTTGAAAGATTGTACAAAACAAATACGGGGCATGATAAACAACGCACACTTTTCATTTTTTTAATGAAATAAAGGTGCTTTGCGCGGAGAATCTTTCACGACTAACACAATTTCTTTTTGTGATTTTTCTCTCTCTTTTTTACTATTATTCCACCATTCTTTCGTGGGCCATTTGATTTGATTTCTGTTTATCATGCAGCATTTCTTTCAGAATATGGTTTGTTTTTTAAATATATATATATATATATATATATATAATAATTTTGATTGTTTTGATATTCTAATATTGTTTAAAAAGAATGCATATTTTAAAAAAAATATATATTGTTTTAAAAATAATTGAATATAAAATTATAAAATAGATTTATTGGTTTTAATTTTTGTGATCTCTGATGAGAAAGAGTTTACAGAAAACGTACTCCTCTATTCATTCATAGAGGGAAATCCCCTTTTATAGTCAATACAATGTGTTGACACCTGCCTCAACTAAAGCTACTTAACCGAAAGCTTAACCAAATGATAACAGTGTTTAGTTACTTAACAACTTAGTAACTAAACACCTCAGTAACTAACACTTATTAACTACTAACTGTTTATTGTAACTGACTTAACTGCTAGCAGATTATTAACAGTCCCAACATATCCTCCCCTAATACTGACTTACTAAGTAGTAATCAGTTTATTCACTAGTTGATGTACCCAATCCCAATTGTTCTCGAAGTTTAATGAATGAATCAAGTTTCAAAGGCTTCGTCATGATGTCTGCAGTCTGATTTTGAGTAGTACAATACTTGAGCTCCACAACCCCATCCTTAGCTAGATCCTGCAGAAAATGATAACGAATGGCAATATGCTTGCTTCTCCCATGCATAATAGGATTCCTGGACAGTTTAATGGTTGATGAATTGTCACAATAAATCTTGCAACGTTCCTGCTCCCATCCGAGATGATTGAGGACCCTTAGCATCCAAATAACCTAGCAAGCACAAACAGCAGCTGAGATGAATTCAGCCTCTGTAGTTGAGAGAGTTACCATAGCCTGTTTTTTCGAGCACCATGCCACAGCTCCAGTACCTATCATAAAAACATATCCTGACGTGCTTCTTCTGTCATCCAAGTCCCCTGCATAATCACTGTCAGAGTAGGCCACAATTCCTTCTATTTCTTCACCCCTTCTGTAATGAATGCCTAGCTCTGAAGTTCCCTTGATATACCTCAAAATCCTCTTAACAGCCATCATATGTACTTCCGTAGGTGTTTCCATGTATCTGCTCACCAAGCTCATAACATACATCAGGTCTGGCCTAGATACAGTGAGATACATCAAGCTACCAATCATTTGCTTATATTGAGTTGCGTCAACTCTAGTTCCAGCTTCATCTTTGGTCAGTTTAACCCCAGGCACCATGGGAGTTTTGGTAGCATTGCTGTTATTCATTCCGAATCTCAGTAAAACATCTTGAGCGTATTTCCGTTGACTGATGAAAATACCTTCATTATTTTGGGTTACTTCCACTCCAAGGAAGTATTTCATCCTCCCAAGATCTGTCATATCAAATTCATCTTTCATGGCAGATTTAAATTCCTCCATTAGCCTCTTGTCATTTCCTGTGAATATCAAGTCGTCGACGTAAATACTCACAATTAGTACCTTGCCATCTTCTTTACACTTTGTGAACAAGGTGTGTTCACTTGTGCATTTTTTAAAGTCTTGCTTCAGGAAGTAGGCCTCAATTCTGCTATACCAGGCTCGAGGTGCCTGCTTTAATCCATAAAGAGCCTTTTTTAGCTTCAACACCTTCCTTTCCTCACCCTTCTTCACATACCCCTTGGGCTGTTCTACATACACATCCTCTTCCAATCTTCCATGCAAGAATGCGCTTTTGACATCCAACTGGTATACATACCAGTTCTTATATGCAGCTAGAGCCAGTATCATTCTGATGGTGTCCCATCTGGCAACGGGAGCAAACACCTCTGTATAGTCAATTCCATGCTTCTGCGCATATCCCAATGCAACTAATCTGGCTTTGTGCTTCTCTGTTTCCCCTTTTTCATTCACTTTAGTTTTGAACAGCCATTTTACACCAATAGCTCTTGCACCTGCAGGTAAATGAGTCAATTCCCAAGTCTGATTCTTCTCAATAGACTTAATTTCACTATTCATGGCTTCCTTCCATTTGGGACATTTTCGAGCTTCTTCATAGTTGCTAGGGTCTCCAGCCTCTGTATACATTACTAAATTCTGAAACTCCTCATTTTCAGACATTTCTTCTTCAGTGACATAATCGTTCATCCAGGCTGGTTTTCTGCAATTTCTGCCCAGTGTTCTTTCACTCCCAGTAGCAGTTCTGCCTTGAGTTCTTTCACTCTCAGTTGCAGTGGTTTGACAGCCATTGCTTCCATTATTTCTGCCCAGTACACATGCACCATCGCTGCTGCCACTTCTGTCCAGTACGCACACAGGTTCACTTCTTTCAAATGTGCCTTGGACTCCTTCAGAATCAGTAGTTGAGTGACTACTATCCCTACTGTTAGCTTCATCTCCATTTAGCATTATCTCATTCTCATCATCTACTGGTGTTCTACCACTGCTTATGTCTTCATTTTGCTCAGTATTCCTGGGCACAGTTGCTTCCATTAGTTCTTCATTACACAAACCTCCAGACCGAGAGTCTTCTTCTTCACCCCAGTCCAGAATCTTTTCTCTACTGTCAGTGTCTTCCTTGTTCCATGCCCAGTGTTCATCCTCATCAAACACAACATCCCTGCTCACCATGATCCTCTTAGCAATAGGATCATACATTTTGTATGCCTTGGACTCACTACTTAGTCCCAAGTGCACACACTTGATGCTTTTTACATCTAATTTCCTCCTGTTTTGGTCTGCATTGTGGACATAACCAATGCAGCCGAACACTTTGAAGTGTTCCACAGTGGGCTTGATCTTGCTCCAGGCTTCCTCAGGGGTCTTGTCCTTCATGGCTTGTGTAGGGCATCGATTCAGTATGTGTACAGCCCAGTTGACTGCCTCAGCCCAGAACTCATTGGGTACCCTTTTCTCAGTCAACATGCTTCGGGTTTGGTTCATAATACTCCTGTTCTTCCTCTCTGCCACCCTATTCTGTTGAGGGGTGTAGGCAGCGGTGAGATGTCTTTTTATTCCATGAATTCTGCAAAATTCATGGAACTCTTCCGAGGTGAATTCTCCCCCTCTATCTGTTCTAAGACAGATTATACCCCTGTCAGCTTCTTTCTCAGCTTGTGCCTTGAATACCTTAAATGTTCTCAAAGCCTCAGATTTTTTTGTCAAGAAGAACACCCATGTCTTCCTTGTTAGGTCATCTATGAATGTAATCAAGTATCTCTTGCCATTGTTTGACTCGAGGGTCACTGGACCACAGATATCAGCATGCACCAACTCTAATCTATGGTCTGCTCTCCACTTACTTTTGGTTGGGAAGGGATCTCGGTGTTGCTTTCCCATCAAGCACCCCTCACATAATTTTTCAGGGGTTTTCAACAATGGCAGACCCTTCACCATGTTCCTGTGATAAAGGGTTCTCAACCCTTTATAGTTCAAGTGCCCCATACGGCAGTGCCACAGTTGGGTGTCATTTTCAGAGATGGTTTTAAAGCAAGTATGATCATGCTCTCTAGATTTCTTAGCAGCAACTATTACAAACATGCGATTTGTTGACATTTCACTTTGCATGATTAATCCTCTAGAGTAATGGAACAATTTACACATGTTGTTTTTTATAAGTATTGCAATTCCCTTCTCTTGCAATTGTCCAATACTTAAGAGATTGTTTTTCAGTTCTGGGCAGTAATAAACATGTGTAATTATGTGAATCATTCCCTTCACTTCCATCCTAATTGTTCCCATTCCCATGACAGTCATTCTAGCATTGTTCCCCAATTTCACATACTGCCTAAAATCTTCATCTAGGTTCACAAACCACATCCTATTACCAGTCATGTGGTTACTACATCCGGAGTCAAGGAACCATACCTCATTACATGTGGCATGTTGCATCTCCACATGAGCCATAAGCAGCATCTCATCTTTTTCTTCTAATTCTGCGTAATTAGCTCTCTTCCAGTCAGGGCATTCAAATTGGAAGTGTCCCAATTT
The DNA here is from genome assembly GCA_025169955.1 of Salix arbutifolia. Taxonomy (NCBI): domain Eukaryota; kingdom Viridiplantae; phylum Streptophyta; class Magnoliopsida; order Malpighiales; family Salicaceae; genus Salix; species Salix arbutifolia. Next base: position 3,006,788 of record CM045908.1, read on the forward strand.
GTGGCATTTGTAGCACTCAATTAGCTCCTTGTTCAGTTGCTGCCTTTCTCTACCTCTTTCTCTACCTCGAAATCCTCCTCTGAAAACTGCTCTGCCCCTTCCCCTGAACACTCGATTATCTTGAACAATTTTTAGGGCATGATCCTCTTCCTTATACTCCTGCATTCTCAGCTCATGAACTAGTAGACTGCCATGAAGTTCATCGATACTCAAGCTGTCCAGGTCATTAGACTCTTCGATTGAGCAGGTTACATAGTTGAATTTGCTGGTCAAGGACCTCAGAATCTTACCCACAACTGTACTTTGTTGCACTTGTTCACCGTGAGCCTTCATTTTATTCACAATGGTCAGTGTTCTTGACACATACTTGTCTACTTTCTCATCTTCCTTCATGTTTAACACTTCAAATTCCTGTCTCAGTGCTTGCAATTGAGCCCTTCTCACCTTTGTTGATCCTTGATACTTTTGTCTCATTGACTCCCATACGGCTTTTGCAGATCCTTTGTCGAGAATGGTTTCCATGATTTCTCGGTCGATTGCTTGAAATAAGTAGTTCTTGATCTTCAAGTCTCTGAGTTTTGAATCTTCCACTATTTTCTTTTGACTATCACTCATAATTTGCCCTTGTTTCTGAGTTGGTATGCCTTCTTCCACCAAATTCCACATCTCCTTACTTCTCAGAAAGTTTTCCATCATCATTGACCAGTGGTCATAATGCCCATTGAACCTGGGAATTGATGCCGTGACAAAATGATCTGATGAAGATGTGGACATTTTCGATTCACACTTCAATTGTTGAAAATTACCCACTGTGTTCTCAATCACCCACAGTTACCTACAATTGCTGAGAATTAATTGCAATTTCTGCAATTTTTCACTCAATTGCAATTTCTAATTTTTCACTCCTTGCTGTGAAAATCACGCTCAATCACCCACAATTTTCGTTTTCTGCACTTTCTTGCTGGAAAATCACCCACACTGTCACCCACAGAATTTCTTGCACTTCTCTCTCACTGTTTTCCACACTTGCCGAGAACAATTACCCACACTTATCACCCACACTTTTGAGCAATTTCTTGCACTTTGCTGCGATTCACTCTCTTGCACCTTTTCTCGCAAATTTCTGAGAATCACGCTCAATCACCCATAGTTTTCCTCACTTTTCACACACTTCTCACTCTGTGTTTCACTCTCTCTTTTTCCCAAATTTGTTTGTCACTCTCACTCTCTTTCACTCAGTGTTTCCCGTTTTTCCCAAGTCAGGCCACTCTCAGCTCTGATACCAAAATGTTGAGAAAGAGTTTACAGAAAATGTGCTCCCCTCTTCATTCATAGAGGGAAATCCCCTTTTATAGTCAATACAATGTGTTGACACCTGCCTCAACTAAAGCTACTTAACCGAAAGCTTAACCAAATGATAACAGTGTTTAGTTACTTAACAACTTAGTAACTTAGTACTACTTAAACTAACTTAGTAACTAAACACCTCAGTAACTAACACTTATTAACTACTAACTGTTTATTGTAACTGACTTAACTGCTAGCAGATTATTAACAGTCCCAACAATCTCTTGTCTTTAAATCATGTATTAAAAAGTATTTCTTGATAGTTCATCGCCCATAATGTATAATTATAAAAATATTTCAAACTAGCTTCTTTAAGCCAAAAAATATTTGATAACATATTGAAGATTAAAAATGATAGTATTGAAGAAAAAAGAATAAGATATTTAAAGAGGGGTAGTGTAGGGAAAAGAACAATTATTGTATTAACCAAGGTTGTCAATTCTATTTCGATTGATGCTTTATTTTTTCAATTTGAACGGAATATTTCGGTTTCGGAGCGTTCGAGCGCACCATTTCAAGGTTGTATTATATATATATAATTAATTAAATATATTAATTTAAAAAACAAGTAGTTCAAATTGAAAAATAAAATTATTTAGAATTGTACAATTTAATAAAAAAAATACACAATAAAATGATTTTTCTGAACATAATTATGAACATGTATAATATTACGAGAATATTATCATCAATCTTTCAAGGTAATTATATTCTCTAATTACTTTGAAATTTTAACATAATATATATAAATATATCAAGAAACTCTTTATAAATTTCATCTCAATCTGACAGTCGAATTAAGAGATATGATTGATATTTTAAAATTATTTATTATTTAAAAAAATACTATTTGAATGAAAAAAATATTATTTTAGAGGTACAAATGTACTTTAAATCTATGTCTCAATCACTCTAAACAACCATATCTTTTTTTGTTTTATATATATTATTTTTATACTAGAATACTAATAAAACACAAACGAAATTCATCTACAACCACACATCATATCTTATATACACACACACACACTACAATCAATAAGATAGAATAATTCTTTTTTAATTATGTCCTCTTTTTTTACTTTAAAAGAAAGAAAAACTTAATCTCTCATGAAAATATTAGTATTGATTAAGCTACAAATCGTTGACTATTTTCTGAATCTCTTTTTTGTTGGAAATTACCTTAACAATCACTACCTATCATGTATGCATGCATGCATGTATGTATGTATGTATGAGAGATCTCGGATAAGCATGATGATGTGTATTGGAAAGAAAGACGAGTGCGTGTATTTGTGTTCGATAAAGGAAGAATATTAAGGAACTCACCCACTCCAATCAACCTCGCAATAATGGAAAACAATTCATGACAAAACAATTATAGATAATTTTGTTTTAAATATGAAAAGATGTGCTCATTAATTTCTATTTCAAAAAAAAAAAAGATGAGCTCATTTCACATGAATATTAGATTTGGCTGATTTTCATTGAGATTTCAGTGATTTTAATTTGATTACGACATCCGCATGATACTCATAAATCATAAGATTTTGATTAAAAATATATATATTTTAAATTACAATTAAAAGTATCATATTTCAATTTTTATTAATATGTCTGAATGTATGGTTAAAGTTATTTTTAAAAGTATTTTTTTGTTCACAAATACATCAAAATGATATTATTTTTTATATTAACACATGAAAATGATAAAAAAAAATTAAAATAATATATAAAAATGAAAAAAAAAATTCTTTTTTCAAAATATTTGGAAAAAAAGAAGAACGTGGGATGCTTAAATGATATTATTTTTTACATTAACACATGAAAATGATAAAAAAAATTAAAATAATAAATAAAAATGAAAAAAATATTTCTTTTTTCAAAATATTTGGAAAAAAAGAAGAACGTGGGATGCTTAATATAAGACAGAAACGAATATTTTATCAATGATTTTTCTACACGTCACTTTTTTTTTAAAATCTCATAGGATCTGCAAAGTGGATTTTGATGAGATTTTCTAAAAAGTGGTATAGGAAGAATTTTCATGTAAATCTACTAACCGTCGATCCATCTTCGTAAATGTTATCGATTCACAATAAAAGCTATAAAATATTAGAAAATTAAAAATATAGAATAATTAAAAAAAATCATCTACCACACCATCATTTGTCTCTTGGAAATAATTTTCGAAATTCATACATAAAAATAATTAATAATCAAAACAAGTAATTTGTCTATATTATTTTTTCAATATATATATTACCAAGATACCTCAACCTCATCTCCCCTCACCTAACATTTAGTACTATATTTTAAAAATATTTTTTTAAAATAAAATTTTTTATTTTAAATTAAAAAATAATATTTTTAAATAATTTTATATACTGATATCAAAAATAATTTTTTAAAAATAAAAAAAAAATATTATTTTAATATATTTATAAATAAAAAATATTTTTAAAAACAATTTAAGCTACGAATATATTCCACAAAATCAGAATACCAAAACAATTCCTTTTCACTTGCACCATATAAAAAATGCTAAATAATTATTGACCACAAAGTCGCCGCGTTTGAAGATTCTCAATTCTTATCCACTCATTACTCTCCTCTTGTTTTTAGTGCAAGCTTCCTTCACTAGTGGATATTGCTTCTATTCTTAGTGTATAGTTTTTCAATGTCATCCTTGTAATTTCCAAATAATTCTTTGTGACCCCTAATCATTAAATTGGTCTTTTAATATTATATATGTAATAAAGCAACATAGCCACCATGAATTTTCTTGTATAACCTATAATTTTGAAGTATTGGAGTATTTTAATAAAATATATAGTCATTGTTTTTTTTTATAAAAAAAAACTTATATTTCCCATTAATTTTTAATCAATCTACTCTTATCGTAAACTAATCCTAGTGATGTTTTTAAGCTTTAGGATGGCATGTAACCCTTTTAATGTTGTTATTCTCATGAAATAAACTTTTTTAAATAATAAGAAATTTCATTATTTGTATAAAGTCGAGATGGATGAGCCTAAGGATTTAACCTAATTATTATTTATTTTTTTCATGCCGAAAACACTCTTGTGTAAATAAATTTTTTAGTTTCGATTAAATTTTCTTTTTAATTTAGGATGTATTTAGTATTGTTATACCATATTGCACATAATAATCAACTCCTTTAATTTTATTCGCGCAAAAAAATTGATTAGGAGATTTCTACTTGGACAAAAAAACATAATGAAAAAAAAAAAAAACATAAGAGATATACGAGAGAAAACATTAACGTTAACATTACCATGAATTTCACATAGAATATTAAAAATTTAGCCACGAATGATATAGCTGTCTGAAAATACGACAGAATTATTTAAGGTGGAAAAAAAGAGAGAGGAAAGTAAGAAAAAGGAAAATAAAAATATGAAAATAGCGATGATGTGAAGTTCTAGAGTGTGAGGGTAAAATTGAATCATTACTGAATGTAGTAATATATGTTTTTCCTCTGCAAGGCCACCGAGTCAACCGAGTTGACTCAAATTTATGCGACTACCCGTGGGTGAGTAGCCGAATCTTGGCGTCTCTGAATCTGAATTTTTGCCCCTTGTCTATATAAGGACATGGGCTGTCTCTCATTTTTGCTATTCATTTTCTTGGTCATGTTAGAGATTTTTAAGAGAGAGAATCTGGGTGAAACAAAGCTAAAACGATGGAGCTGAGCTTGGATTTGAGTTTGGTTTATGAACCAAAAACAGTAAATGAAAGTCTGAAAGAGGTTTCGATGGTTAAAGATGGAAGCCGAAAGTTACCAAAGCTTTCTGATTATGTCAATAGATTAGAAGATGAACGGAGAAAGATTGATGCTTTTAAACGCGAGCTTCCTCTTTGCATGCTTCTCTTGAATGAAGGTATTTTTTTTTTCTAAAAAAATGTATGTATTTGATTTTGTGTTTTTAAAGATGGGATTTTGATTTCTTGGGGTTTTTAAAGTTGTATAGTTTTGTGGGGTTTGTAGCTATTGAGAGGTTAAAGGAGGAGGCAATGCAGTGCAATGAATTGAACGATTTGATACCATTGAAAGGGAATTCCAATGAAGATGGGAATGATAAAAAGAACTGGATGAGTTCTGTTCAGCTTTGGAACGCTAACAACATCTTGAATTGCAAAAAGCAAGACTCGAAATCAGAACCAAAACAGGTAAATTCAAACTCTCTTTAATTTTCTTGATTTAAAGGAATAAAGATAGCAAATTTATTTGGATTTTGCAAGATTGGGAATCGGTTTGTTTCATGGTCTTTCTTTTTTCTTTTTAGAAAAGTGAAGAAGATGATGATAGGTCTACTTGTGAGAACCCAGTTCAGTTAGGTAATCATAGCAACAAGGGAGGGGCTGTTGTGCCTTTCAAGGCACTTTCTGATTTTGAAGGGAGTAAAAGGAAGGAAGAAAAGGAGATTGTTTCACAAGTTACAGGACTTTCTCTTGTGACTCCAGTACCTGAATTGAGTTCCTGCAATTTAATGCCATTGAGCAACAATTGTAGTAATCAAACGAAGATACAGAGTAAATCACAACAGCAGCAACAGCAGGCTTGCAGGAAGCAGCGGCGGTGCTGGTCACCAGAGCTTCACCGGCGCTTTGTCGATGCCCTTCAACAACTTGGTGGTTGTCAAGGTTAGATACTTGCTAAATTTTCTCCTTTTGACACTTGTAATTAAAGAAAAAGATTCCAAACTGCTGCACTAGAAAGGGGTTTTTGCTAGGAACTCTTAGTCCTGTTAATTAGACTGATGTGTAGCTGGTCCTTAAGGAGTGTCTGAAACTATGGGAAATAAACATAAGATCTATTTGCTTGAAAACTCCAATTTTGAGTGAATTCTAAATTGTAAAATTTGCTAATATGAGAAATGAAATGGCATTCTGAGGCTTGCTTGATCTTAGGCCGGAATACTTGATTCTGTTCCTTAGCAAATCCTTTTCATGTTATACCATGATTATCTTTCTCTCAAACTAAATTGGTTTTTCCTGTGATTTAGTGGCCACTCCTAAACAGATCAGAGAGCTTATGCAAGTGGATGGCCTCACCAATGATGAAGTTAAAAGCCACTTGCAAGTATGTTTGTTATTAACCAGCATATTTTCTAGGCTATTGTCTTTTATGGAGTATTAACTAACATGAGGTGTTTTGTGTGAGCAGAAATACAGGCTTCATCTCCGTAAAGTCCCAGCATCTTCAGCTGCCCCGGAAAATGGCTTCTGGAAATCTCAAGATCGTTGCAAGGATCCTTCAACAGGTAACGTTTCACAGTCTAATTCTCCGGAAGGATCCCTCCATGCAAGTGGCTCTGCCAAAGCTACCTCTAATACTGGAGGAGATAGCATGGAAACAGAAGATGATGACAAATCAGAGAGTCATAGTTGGAATGGTGTGCTTCACAAACCAGGAGAAGTTCATGTATAGTGTGAGAAACCGATTCTGATCCCATGAATTTTGCAGATACAAATATACATAGGGAATTGGATTGTAGTCTTTAGAGATGAGCAGAATAATGAAGTTTACAAAGATAGGATTCAAAACTGAAGTGTTTTTTTTTACCTTGAGAAACATTAGAGGCATGGTGAAATTTTGCAGATAATATGGGTTACGTCCCTTCCTGTATGAGTTCGTCATGAATTTCTGTAATTCATATTTATGGATTCCAAGAATTTTCATAACAGAATTTTGTAACATACAACTTTCTCTTACAAATGCCTATTAATTTCCTTTTAAATTTGTTATTCAGTACATGATTGAGGTTTCATTTGCCTTGAACATTTAGCTAATATGTTTTTCAGCCACAAATAGTTTTCTAGTTGTTGAGAAACAAGACCACCTTGCACAGGCCCTCAGGCTTGGAATCCATGGCGATACTAGTACCAATATCACCAGGAGGGTGTAATGAGGCCCTAAGAATTGATGCATCTTATTACAGATCTTGCCATCTCTTTCTCTCGTCGTATGGCATTCAGAACATTTAGCAGCATCCTATGTTGAGAAAACAAGCAACCATTTGACAGGGAAGAACAGTAACATTGTGACGGCCCCATCTGGCCTTTTCAACATCAGACAAATGAAGGGCGGTTCTATCTCTGGAGTGCCATTTACTTAATTAATTTCAGAAACCATGAGCTACTGTAGGCCCCTTCATCCTGCTAAATCAACGATCTCCATCCACCCACAAAAAGGTGCCAGAAAAAACAATAAATTCCACCGACCACGTGCGCGAACACGCAGGAACAAAAGGTTCTCAGAATCTAGTCAAGCAACACATGCATCAGAAAGCCCTGTGCCTATCATCTTTCAGAGGAAAAATAAATAAATTATCCAAACTTCAAAAGCTTATATACAATCGACCAGAAACCTAAAAAGGGAGGCACTTTATATTCTTAATTATTCACCTGATCACCACATTCTTCTCTCTCAAACCATTGAGTTTTGTTGTTTAAATTATCCGTTTCTACTTTGTGGGTGTGCCTCTCTCTCTCTCTCTATATATATATGTATATATATATGTATATATTCAACTTTTCTTACAGATAGCTAGGGTTTTGATGCAAGCAGCTTGGAAGCAGCATCAAAGTTGTCAATTTCATAATAATAAAAAAGAAAGATGTGAATCTCATCGAGAGGATATGGTGAGCCCACGCCAAGATTTTGCCCACAACTCAAAATGATAGCAGTACTTTTGTTGGAATCTTTCATGTTCATGTATGTTTGTGTGTAGTCGTTAGCAACTTCGTTTTTTTCTTTCTATCTTGTTAATGTCAAAGAATTAAAGACATATCCTTTCTGTTTTCTTTGCTTGGAAGTAGGAATATTCACATGTCTCCTCTCTTTTCTTGGGGGCACTATCAATGGTAGTAATATATTAGCTGAGTTGTCTCAATATACCATAAGGGTGTTTGACATTCTATATTAAAAATGTTTTTGAAAAAAAATGAATTTATTTATTTATTATTATTTTTATTTTTTTAGATTATTTTGATTGATATTAAAAATAATTTTTTTAAATAAATATCATTTTGATATATTTATAAACAAAAAACACTGTCAAAAATAATATCAACCATACTCTCAAACAATACAATCATATAATGTGTCATGAGATATGAAGAACTAATCACTGAGATGAGATTGTTAAGTTTTAACTATACAGTTTTTTTTTTTTAATTTAAATGAAATTTTTAGTTTTTATTTTATTTTAATATATCGATATTAAAAATATGAAAGAAAATAGAAAATATTATTTTAATTTATTTTATAAAAAATACTATAAAAAACAAATCTTACTATATTTTAAATAGACTTTAAATCTTTCTATCCCACATCTGTTTGTGGGATTTTATCAAAACAATGGATAAAATGATGAGCTTAATTTCTAAAAAATAAAATATTGATTATTCATATCTACATATAAGGTAGACTACTTTCTATGCATGTAAAACAACTACAAAAAAAAAGAGTACAAAATTCTCAAGAACTTATCTGCTCATAATCTCACTTTGAAAAATCCAGTAATGTTTAGTTCATAGCAGGGGTTTGGTGATCCATTGATTCAACCCTAACCTGGCTATTGAATGGATGACCTAATAATCCAGCTCCTAGACCAGTTGATGGGCCGTAATTATGGTTGAAGAAAAGAACAACATTTAATCGAGTTTATTTGATATATATATATATATATTTTGACGTCCATTACACTAAAAGTAAAAAGTTCAAAAATCATTAATAATTATAACATCTAGCTTACTATCAATAACTAGCCCTTAAAGGGTGTCCGATGACTTTTCCTTAATTTCTGAGGAATAAAGAAATAAAATACGAATTCTTAATTCAAATCAAAACATATCCTTATTTATAAAGCCATAACTTGTAAGAGAAGGTTTATTTAATTTTATATCATAATATTCTTTGGTATATTGAATATGAAAAAGCATGCAAATATATATATAACAATGCCAAGATAACGTGTAAGAATATTTGTTGTGTGGTCCCTCACCATGTGATGGCGGGACCACCACATTGAATTAAAATGGGTTGTCACGTCACAGAAAGAGGTAGTAGGGTGTTTTGAGCCAACAAGAGACAAAAATAAAAAGAGAAAAGAGAACCGGGAGAAAGAAAAAAGTGATGGCAGCTGAATAATCCATATAATTTTTTTTATTGTAAGCTCGTTCATCGTTGGATTGGGTTGAGATTTGGACAGGAGCTTCTAGACACATTAATCTTCATTTAGAATGGTTGGATTAAATATTGAAGCTGTGAAAGCTGGTCGTTTTGACAGAAAACGGGGTTGTCAGTATTGTGAGCCTTTTCTCAAACCTTGTTCTCTTTGATCTTGTTCTATTTCAAGAATAGGTTGTTCTTGATAATATATGTTGTAGATCTTAGTTGAATCTGAGGAAGAACATTGTGAACCCATTACTTGTGATAGTGGAAGTTTTAAGTGGACACGGTCCTGTGGTTTTTCCCGTATTGGGTTTTCCATGTAAAAATCTTGGTGTTGATGTGTATGATTATTTGCATTATCTAGTTAATTGTATGATCCCATTATTTTGATTGCACAGAGAGGGAAAAGGATTGGGACATGTGAATGGTAATCCGCTAAATTGGTGCCCGATTGTTTGAGTTCTTTTCCCAACAATATTCTATGGCGTACTGAATGTAAAAGAACATGTAAATTTCATATTTGGAACTCCTAAGCAACCTTTTTTTTCATTTTCTCTTAGTGAAAATTTCTTATTTTTATTTTTCATTACTATATCAATTTTATATTACAAAGGACAAATTGCTTGGATTGGCTAAGATCCTAAATGTTAAAGGTTTTTAAATTTATACTCCTCATTTATATTAATAATAAATATATTCTTTATCTTTAATATTTATTTATATTGAAAAATGAGTGCAGCCTAGAAATACGATCCTTGTGAAAAAAATATTTTGCAAAGAAAATTATAAAATACTTTTAATTATGAGATTTCTATTGCATCATAGTATTATTCTTAAATGTTCATATTCGATTTTCAATGAAGTTTGCACATTAATTAGATTTATTGAGACTGATATATATTATATTTTTTGTTGTTAAAGAAGGCAATTGTTATCGTAAGAAAATATATGAGAGATACTTAGAACTAATATGTAGATGTTTTTCAATTGATGTAAACACTAAATTGACTTATATGAGAATTTTCTACATAGACATCACCTTTGTCTATGGAAAGAATAATATAAAAATTGTGTAAATGATACTTAAACTTGAAATCGTTAAGTTATCTTGTATGAAAAATATTATACATTGATCTTGACTGCATATTGTATTGATAAAAAGGTTATAAATTGGTAGATATTTGTTATAATATGAACTGTATAAAGGAATTTAAATGATCGATAAACGATTCATCATTCTTGGTGAAAAAGAGAAAATATTCCATATGTATATCAAATAATATGGATTATGAGATCAGTTTATCAAATAATATGGATTATAAGATCCTTGTGTAAGGTAGAACGCAACTTGAAAATAACTTTAAATTTTAATAAAAAAAAAACCAATAACAATGGTGTTTAAAATAAATATGATTTAATATAGTAGAAATACTCCATGCTCAAATACCCAAACCAAAACATTATTAATTAAGGAATGATAATTACATTGAGAAATTGAACACTAAGAGATTAAATCAAACCATTTATTATTTTTTTAATATTTGAGGGATCATGATATATTGTTAGACACCACACTTCTTCTTTAAATATAAATCAATCAGTTATTGAATTTATAATAAATTAAATTGTTTATATATTTAATCTTAGTTTATTTAGGATTGTGATTATCATATTATGAAACATAATGGGTCACACACAAAAAGCATTATTAAAAAATAAATCAATCAAGATGACTATTCAAATGGGATTTAATTGTAAATAAGTTTTAAAAATTAAGGATTATAATATAATATATACAAAGAATTACAATTGTAGATCTAAAAAAATCAAGTAGAGACTTGATTGAATAAGTTTCTAAAGTTATCTTGAAATAATATAAGAAAATATTATGCCTCATATATAAGGTAAAAAAAAAGTAGGATGTCAAAGAACCATCTTACTTAAAAACTTAAACTATTAAGTGAGACACTAAGATATGATTTATATTATTTTCTAACACCCTCTTCAAGTGAATACCTTTTGGGCTTGAAACTTACACAGACCCATACTATCTTGTGTTTAATTTTTATCAAATAAAATGAGAGTGATGAGATTTGAACTCGTAATCGTTGGGTCAACAAGACTCTGATACCATATCAAATAATCATCTCACTTAAAAATTTAAGATATTAGGTAAGACACCAGGGTATAATTTATATTATCTGTACAAAACATACATTACAAACACACCTCAAAACACAAAAGAAAGAACTAACACTCAAGGCATAATAACCTCTCTATTTTAAAATGATTTTAAGTTGAGAGATTTCTAATATGGTGGTATGAAATAGTCTGTTCTGGAAGGGATCATGGGTGGTGCGGCAGCTGTGCACGGCGGCAGAAGTGGTGCTACTGGCGTTGGAAAAACAGAAGAGGATGTAGAAGAGGAAAATGAATGTTTCCCATGCAACTTACCTAGATCTTATAGCAAAGACCAAATGGATTAGTGCACCCGAGAAGTTTTTTGACGACCTCTCACCAACTGAGCAAAATCATTCAATTCATGGAGAGCTTCCGAGCTTTTACTGCAGGGGACTTATGTCCTAAAAGGCACAGACTCATTTTGAAAAAAAATGACAAGATGAAGTTTCTTTCAACTTCTTTGCCTTTTAAAAATCCCATGAGTCTCGAATTAAATTATAGTTTTAATCAAACATATATAATAACTTTTTATTCAATCTCAAGTTAAATTACAATTTTAATCAAATATTTAAATTTAAATTATAAACCTTAATTAAAAATATTTTTTATAACACTATTTTTTTAACATCAACCATAAAAACAACCAGAATATCAAACAGGCCTTTTGAATATCCTAACCTTATGTACTCTATATGGTACCTCGACTTTACCGAGCCTGAACCCAAGATCAGGTCGACCTCGTCCATCCTAGATCTTGCTTTGGCAAGATTCATAGTTATTTCATTTTATGACATAAAAAAAAGTTTTATTTGTAAATAATATGGTGATGATGTGAAAAACAAATTTTAAAAAAAATTGAAAACAAAAGAAAGTCACTTTCTTTTGTTTTTAAAAAAATAAAAACTTGTTACCCAGTTTTTGTTTTATTGAAATAAATAAATAAAAACAAATAAATTTTCACATTTTGTTTTCAAAAAGTATTGAGAAAAAAACTCACATGGCCCATAAATAACCTATCCATAAATGCAAAGACTATATTTTACAGACAAATGCTAAAGCATAAACAAAGAACTGAATCCATATAAAAGAAGAAATTATTATAGGGACCCAGTCCATCACCTAAGATCATGAATCAAATCAATAGAAATATTACAAATCATTAAATTTGTCCTTCAAAGGTAGTGGAAAAAACATTCCTAATTGGAAAAGTGCCTTAAGAAACTAGGAAGAAAGGTACAACGTGTTGCAAAAACTTCAACAAGATGGACCAACAATCCTGCCCTCCTCAATTTCAGATTTTGGGTGCTGATGGATATGTCGTGGCTGCTGCTGTTCCTGTGGCTGAAGCAAAAACTGATTGGGATGGGGCTCTCCTTGTGGTTGAATCTGAAAAGTATTTTCATCATTACCTAGAGCGAAAGAAGATGAGATGGCAGAACCAACAGGATTGATCTGATGAAACCCTGTAGCAGAAACTGAATCAGCTAGCTCAAATCCACCAATAAACCTCGCCATTTCTTGCTCTCTCGGTTCCACCACGGCAGCCAACTGTTGAGCCTCACAGATTTGCTGAGGATGCGCTTGGTGGTGTTGATGAGCCTCTGCACGCATCCCCATTTGTCCAGCAGAAAGACCCATCATTGGCATCACATTATGATTTATCACAGTCGTTGAAGAAGGATCAGCCAGATGTTGCTGCAGCATCACCGGAGGTGGCACTGCTTGAGGCCCGATATAATGAGCCAATTCTTTTCTAGCACTAAAAAGATCACTCTGGAGTTGATCCACCCTATTTTTAAGGACTGAGATTAGCCCCACACAGCCATAAACTGGATCACGGAGTCGTTCCTCAGCTTCAAAGGCGAGAGAATTCACAGCATCTGCACGTTGCGCAGCAGGAAGCTCATTGAGAAGTTTAGCAACATTACTCTGACCAAATACCTTGTGGACAATAGCAAATTTCTGAGGCTGATCCGGTGGAAAATACGGTGCAAGAACACATTCTTGTGTGCATTTTCGCCTCAAAAACTTGCATGACGCGCATGGAGAAATTGAAGACATTTATGTTTAACAACTCCAATCAAACCCCATCACATTAAAATCCCGAGGTAATGGAAAGCGTTTTATCAAGGCATGGAAACTGGGATTCACGAGCTTCGTTCACCAATATAATGAAACGAACGATAGAACTGTATTGACAATGAGATAACCATCAATCCGATCTTTAAGTTTCAAAATGCCAACCGACAAGAAAGAGAAGAATGCATGAAATAAATAAATAAAATTCGAACTCTTTATTTATAAAAAGAGAAGGATTTCGAAAAAGAAAAGAAAAAAACAGAAATGATAGATATGAGACGTAACGTTATAGCATGGAATGGGTCAGCCATTGAGATTTCAGACACGTTGAAGAGGTTGAGTAACAGAGAGGTGGAGGTCCTTTTATACTTGAGTAAAAATTGAATCATTCACTGAGTTACCACTTTGTCCTTTTTTTAAAAATATATTTATTTAATGCCTTTGTTGTCAAGAATTGAGACTTTGAAAGGTTACCTAATTAATCAACAGTGAAATTATCTCTCTCTTTTTTCTTTTTCTTTTTTGTAAGAAAGTAATTAAAACTTTTTTTAATTTTAACGTATCTTGCAAATTGATCCTTAATTGTGATTTTTTTTAATTTAATCTTTAATTGACCAAAAAAATTTCATTTTCTTGCAATTTTTTCCGGATTTCAATCAATTGACATGTAAAAATTACACTTGGTTTTCAAAAAAATTAACCTTCTCAATTAAGCCCAAATTAGGCAGCCAAGTTTAATTTTTACTAATTAAGTTTCTAATAAAATTAATTTGATCCATTTAAAGTATAATTAAGTCCTTGCACCTAATTAAATCCTTAAATGAGACCTAAATTAACTCTTACATATTATTAAACTTTAATTTATCCCATAATTAAATCAAATTAACTCATTTAAAATCTAATTATGCCCTTCGACTTAATTGTTTTGCAGATTTGTTCTATAATCATTTATTTTTATCTTGATTCTACAGTTTTTTCTTCATTCTTGGATACAATATAGTACAATCAGGCTTTCAGTTTCATCCAAAATTTAGCTTGATTTTTTTTATTTTTATTTTTGTTGTTATTATTTTTATATTGGATGAAAATTTAGGGAATAACTCAAAAATAATTTATGACACCAAATACAATTAGTATGGCCATCTTATTTCATAAGTGACTTGGGCAGGTAGACTTACCAAATGCAAGCCTTATAATTTAATTTTTAAAGAGATTAGTATAATTTATTTGTTATTTTTTTAATATTTTATATATATTCAATTTATTTTTATAAATAAAAATATTTATTTATTATAATATTTTATTATGATCAGCCTTACACAATATGTTTGATCTTCTTTTTTTTTCATTCAATAATCTTATGTGTGTGTTGATTTCTATTTCAAATTAGTTTTAATAATTAAATTCATTAAACACAACTAAGTAATGACCTGTATTGCAATATTATAATGAATAATTTAATAGTTTATTCCTAATTTACTAAGTAAATAATCCACAAACACAACTAAGTAAATAATTCATAATGTAACTTGTAATGTAGTACAATAATTACTTAACATTTACTAGTTTATTCCTTATACAAAGTTTGAATTTAAATCTGAAAAAATAATTTAATTGTTTTATAAATTCAATCATAATATATAATGAAGAGCGAAATTACTTGAAAATTACTAGTTTATTATTTATTCAATATTTGAGTTCAAATTTGGATAATTAATTGAACTTTTTTGTACATGAATATATAGTTTATTTAACTTATCCACTCTCTTTAATTTGGGGTAAACTAAACGTAACCAAGAAGCCAACAACCTTTTCATAACCTTTTTTTTTTAAAAAAAAAAATCCACCTACAGAAATGATTAATGCACAAAGTTAGAATTGATTCTAACTTATTCCTGGTAGTTTATTAATACTAATTAATTAGTCATAATAGTCTTATAAATTAATAAATTAATCCTTATATTCTCAAATTCATTTATGATTTAGTACTTTATGTCCATTCCATGTTGGTTTTCAATTTTTTATTTTTATTTTAAAAAATAAAATAAGAAAAACATGGTGGGGAAAGAAGATATTTTTTTGGATCATTATACTGTTAAATCAATCATAGTCAATAGACTAATTAATTAGTAATTTGTTTGTCAAAACTAAAGGGATTAATTTATAGTTTACTCAAAGTATTATGATAACAAGTTCATGAGAGCACACAACTAACACAATTAATAATTAAAAATTTATATAAAAAATAACGAATAACATTTACCAATTAATAAATTAATTTTGATATTAATATTTGTTTTTTTAATAAAAAATTGTGTTTTATTATTTATAGACTATTCACATAGAAACATGTATTTATTTATTCATTATCGCATTCCTCTATAAACAAATCATTATTCATTATTTGTTATAATATTTAATAAAATCTTAATTAGTTTTAGGAGTTATTATTTGTTGATATTTTGAAATTTTTAGATTGGTTTAGAAGGTTTTTATTTGTTGCTATAATTTTTGTTTACATTCCAATTCCCATTCTTCTTTGCACTTATTTTTTTATAATAGAAATTATAAAAATAGGGATCAATTATGCCTCTAATATAATGATATCTTGTGTTAAATAAATATAGATTTAAATGCTCACCTAGGATTTAAGAAAATGTCAATATGAAATCCTCCTTCATGCCATTAAATACACATTGGCTCTTCAAAATGATACATATCACTATCACACATGATGCAACTAACATCCTTTTATTGGTCTTATGGTCTCCAAAACACAACCCTAAGTTATCATCCAACCCCTCATAAAAGATCTAACTCATTATCTCTCACACCAAAATCATATTGGCCTTATGGTCTCCATATGGCATGCCTAAGTTATCATCCAACCCCTCATAAAAAGATCAAACTCATACATTGATGCGAATCGGCCCAAAAACACCAGCAAGGACCCATTACATGATTAGGGGCTGGGTTCGTGGTTTTCAACGTTTCACCCAAGTCATAATTGCAAGGACCATTGAAGTATCTATGTGTAGGAGGGGTCCAGCCCAGCTTGATTTGGGCCATGAAGTGAGCACAACGAAGGAGCCAAAAGAATCCTACTACAACTTGGAAACATGGGATTGATGGGCTGGATGGAAGAGAATAAATAAACCTTATGGGCTTCATTTAAGTTAGTTAGCTACAGCCCAAGGCTTGTTTGGGCTTAATTAAGACTTTGTTTTCAGCTAAGATCCAAGGCTTGCTTGGATTAAGTTATGGGCTTTCAATTTAGGATTTTGGGTCAGTTTTGACTGGACCTCATTTAAGTCCACATAAGGGGTCCATTAAGGTTACTTTTAAGAACTATTTAAACTCATGTAACCCTAATTTCGGCGGCCATTGATGAATTTTAATTCTGAACTTTTCAGTTGATGTGTGAGAGTGATTCTTGCATTCTTCAGTTCTTGAACGAACTGAATCCAACTTATCGAAGATTAACTGGCTTCGTGGCGTCATTCTACTCATTCCAATAATGCTGGTGCCTTGGGGCAGGTTTCTATTGTGTCACACTCCTATCAGACCTATTTCGGCTTTCCGGGATCAGATCTCATTCTTGGTTGTGGGTTGCGTGACCACGTGATCACGAGGTTCGCATCAGGTGGTATCAGAGCTAGGCTCTAAAACAAGGTCATATCATTCTGTTATTTTCTTCCTTTTTTAGTGTTCCTTGAAGTTTCCAGTATTTGTGTTCATCTCCTTGTTCTTTGTGTCAGCGTCATCTAATAAAAAAAAAAGGTTCCATTTCATCGTTTTCTGTCTTTTCATTTCAGTATATTAAGACAAAAAAAAACAGAAAAGAAAAGAAAAGAAAGAGAGATAGAGGCATTAGTTGAAATTTAAAGAATCATGGAAATCTTGCCGCAGAAGACACTACTCTGGGGAAACATAAGCAAAGCACATCGAAATCAATTGAAAATTCATATTCCGTCTATTGGAGTTGAGATGAGATCATAGGTCAAATTTGAGCTTATTCTAATATTGATTTCTTGAGGTTGTTTTTCGAGATTCATTTCTGCCGCAGAAACACTACCTCAGTGAACCCTTAGACAAACACTTTAGAATCAATTGAAACTTTATATTCTGTGTGGGGTTGATATCGCATGATATGTTATATTTGAGCTTATTTCGATATCATATACTAGAGTTTTCAATTGGAGGTTCATTTCTGTCGCAAATTGATCACACAAGGGGTTGAGTATCTAGAAGTACGACAATGACCTACAATTTGAGTGTTGTTTTTAGTTTGGTATTGAAATACTAAATATTGAATTTGAGGTTATTTCGAGGTCGTTTAGTCTGGGTTCCAATTCTGTTACGTAAAAATTGCGTAAGAGTTTAGATTCTGCTCAATTCTAAAAAAAAGTGACCCCTACTGTTTATTTTTGTCCAATTCGTTTTTTTTTATTTTGGGAATCCAGGAGTCAAGTAATTGTTGTCGCTAGTATTTTCTTCTGCTTTATTTTGTGTCTTCGTATTGTCCACAATTCGTACGAATTTGCATTGCTACTTGCGAAATCGTAATCGTAGTTTTGTTTTGCTTTGTTTTCAGTATTTTTATTGCTTCTTGAGTCTAAAAGTCATAATTAGAATGCGCTGTGAATGCTACTGACTTTGATTTGTTGATTTTAGTTCCGAAAGAACAAAAAGAAATCAAGTTGTGAGGTAAAAGGCGTAGTGAGCTTATTAGAGTGAAAAGCCTTGATTTTTTTTGTGTGATACACGAGAGTTGTGAGGATATATGTGTGAGAGTGATTCTTGCATTCTTCAGTTCTTGAACGAACTGAATCCGACTTATCGAAGATTAACTAGCTTCGTGGCGTCATTCTACTCATTCCAATAATGTTGGTGCCTTGGGGCAGGTTTCCATTGTGTCACACTCCTATCAGACCTATTTTGGCTTTCCGGGATTAGATCTCATTCTTGGTTGTGGGTTGCGTGACCACGTGATCACGAGGTTCGCATCATACATGTATATGATTATAAAGAGTCATCATGAGTTTTAAAGATACAATCTTTTTCTTCTCTAAGAAACCATAGATTCTTTTGTATTTTTCCTTCACAACTCTTATAATTATATCATCTTTATTGATCAGTAACTTAAATATTGGAGGGTGATTTCTTTTTTTATTGGAGAAAATGTTGTTTTCTGGGCAATGATGGTTGTTTTATTCAATAATTCAACTTTTTAACACCTCTCTATAATAAATATCACTTATTGTTGTTTTTTTCATTAATGATTCTATATGTGGAGACCATTTTTAAAAAAAATCATTCTCTTTCTTTGCCATAAAGAGATAATCAACATTCCTAACCACGATTCCTTGATATATTAAGGGAGTGTTTAAAATAGTGGTAGATGTTACTTTTTAAAGTATTTTTCATTTAAAAATACATTAAAATAATATATATATATATATATATATATATATGTTTTTTATTTTTTTAAAATTAATTTTTTTATTAATACACCAAAATAATCCAAAATCATAAAAAAATAATTTGCAAAAAAATAGACATGAAACCAATATAGCCACACCACACCTAGTGTTATAGTCTATATATAAGTTCATAGCTCAAGAAAAATAAGTAGAGATTTTTACTTACCCCAAAAAAGGCGCAACATAAAACCCTTATTAAGAGGGTTGCATCACAATTAGACCTTCAACCTTACTTGTATAAAGACAATGACACTACCTTACTTGTATGAAGAAAAAGACCTATTATGATAAATAAATAAAAAAGAAGTGATAATATCATCCTACTAAATCTATTTAGGGTCATTTCCACTACAAAAAAGTCTTTATATGTAATTGGATTACTAAAAAAAATAATTGGCAAATAAATAGTGTTCTAAATATAATTAAAAAAAATACCACCGCGTGAAAGATTCCTTGGATAATCCATATAGTTATTTAATCAAACATATTGGGAAACAAAATTCTAAAATAAAACGCATATGTTCATTAAGTAATTACCTCACCCTATACTACCTATATTTTAGCCACTAAATTTTGGAATTAATATTTGCAAATGAAGTCATAATAGGCAACTGCAATGAGTTTCTCTATCCTATAAAGCATATTTGAGTTATACAAACCAGTTTAAAACTATTAATCTAATATCCTAATTTTATATGTAAGATTATGTTAACCATATTCAATATTTCTTTTTTATCTGGAACTAAGCTTGACAATGATGTTTAAGAACTTTAGCATGAAGTTAATCTCCCAATTCAATATTAGGATTCCTTGTTGCAAAAGCTTCGTATAGTTTTTTCTTTCTAACAAATAGATGGAGAGAGAAATAAGGTTTATTTGTATTCTTTAAATTAAAAATATAAAAGTGAAAGTGTTTTTATAACTAGTTTATTAGAAGCCCTTGTTGATAAGGTATAGTCCTTATGATTTATTACACTACTATGAGCCTTGCAAAAACAACACTATTGAAAGTGGAAAAAAAAAGTCACAAAAAAGTCACAAATAACCATATGAGGGTGGTAGAGACAATGATTTCATGATTAAAATACCCTAGAATCATAAAAAAAAAAAGATATTTCTTCCTCATCTGCATTCAAGACCTTAAAAACCCTAAAGGTTCGTTACATGGTTAGTTAGTATACTTAAAGCTTTAGCATACACCATTGATACTAACTCACATGTGTTAATTATTGCAGAGGATATGGATTATATAACTCCACCTTCATCTTACAAAAATCCTAACAAGTCTCCATAAAGATAAATGGCATAATGCTAAATAATACTTTCTTTTAAAAAAATAAATTGAAAGGCTTATTAACCACGGTTATCTCTAATATCTTATTAAGTAGGACTAGGTTCCCCCTAGTTATAGACATGATAGAGAATTAGATCACTTTAATAAAAATCAACATGACCTTATATAGTGTATTCACTAATAGAAATAAAATCAAACTAGCATAATTTATGGCAAACAAATACAACTAGCAAAAAAATAAATATATCATAACATGTACTTGTTATGTTCACTCATGAAAACAAGCTAGGCATCTTATACTCATGATGATGTCATTATTTTATTTATTATTAGAAATTAAAAGTTCATCATATTCTAGTTAATGATAGAAATGTAGTGAACATTCTTCTCCAGGATACAAAATAAAAGATAAGAATCAACTATTACATGTTATCTCTTATTAAAACTCTTTGTTAAGGAAATAAGGTCTAGGAATATTAATAGATAAGTCTATGAAAATCCTTAATAATATTAGCTTTTGTGCATGACAACAAGTTTTTTTGCCAATACAAATCCACCTCAAATATAACTTCATTTTTAATTGCTCTTTTTCAAAACAAAATCAAGCCTATCTTAAAAACTCAATATTTAACTCTTAAGTTTTTAGATAGATAGATAGATATGGAATCTAGGATAGCTATTGTACGAGGAAACTAGGTTGTCTCTTAGTAATACAACACCTTAGTATAAAGAAAAAACATATTTTTTTGCAAAACCAAAGACTATTTGGAGGAAACAAAGATGGAATTTCGTAAGGGCCTTTATAAACTTTAGGATGATCCATCATTTTATTTGAATATTAGATCTATAATCTCATCTAAGAAAAAGAAGTTACATAATTTCTTGTTTTACATTGATTTTGTATTCTTACTAACTTTTGCTCCTAAAATAAGCCTGAAGATAGCTCTTTATCACCATTTAATAGATCTATGATACCTCTATAATCAAATAATACAAAAGCCATTAATAAAGTAAGATTTTGATGTTCATTTTCATCTTAAAAATATTATTTCTTTAATGGAGGTTTGTTGGGAAAATAAACAAGAATCATACCAACATGTGTGCCAAATTTTTCTTTATCTTAAAAACTTAGCTCATCCAGGTAACTTACGGAACAAGATGTCTATAAGGGTCTAATCTAGTAATTCAACTTTAAATCTTGTCCAATATAAGGCTTGCATTTTGTAAGTCTATCTTAAAGTCCAAGCCTGCTTAAGTCATTTATGAAATAAGATGGCCATACTATTTGTATTTGGTTTCATAAATATTTTTGAGTTATTCCCTAAATTCATTCTATATAAAAATAACAAAAACAAAAAATAAAAGGGACAGACATGGTAAAACAAATCAAGCCAAATTTTGGATGAATCTGAAAGCTTGATTATACAATATTGTACCCAAGAAAATAAACAAAAATCATACCACCATGTGTGCCTATTTTTTCTTTATCTTAAAAACTTAGCTCATCCAGGTCACTTACCGAACAAGATGTCTATAAGGGTCCAATCTAGTAATTCAACTTTAAATCTTGTCCAATATAAGGCTTGGATTTTGTAATTCTATATTAAAGTCCAAGCCCGCTCAAGTCACTTATGAAATAAGAAGGCCATACTATTTGTATTTGGTTTCATAAATTTTTTTGAGTTATTCCCTAAATTCATTCTATATAAAAATAATAACAACAACAAAAAACAAAAAATAAAAGGGACAGACATGGTAAAACAAATCAAGCCAAATTTTGGATGAATCTGAAAGCTTGATTATACAATATTGTACCCAAGAAAATAAACAAAAATCATACCACCATGTGTGCCTATTTTTTCTTTATCTTAAAAACTTAGCTCATCCAGGTCACTTACCGAACAAGATGTCTATAAGGGTCCAATCTAGTAATTCAACTTTAAATCTTGTCCAATATAAGGCTTGCATTTTGTAATTCTATATTAAAGTCCAAGCCCGCTCAAGTCACTTATGAAATAAGAAGGCCATACTATTTGTATTTGGTTTCATAAATTTTTTTGAGTTATTCCCTAAATTCATTCTATATAAAAATAACAACAACAAAAAACAAAAAATAAAAGGGACAGACATGGTAAAACAAATCAAGCCAAATTTTGGATGAATCTGAAAGCTTGATTATACAATATTGTACCCAAGAAAATAAACAAAAATCATACCACCATGTGTGCCTATTTTTTCTTTATCTTAAAAACTTAGCTCATCCAGGTCACTTACCGAACAAGATGTCTATAAGGGTCCAATCTAGTAATTCAACTTTAAATCTTGTCCAATATAAGGCTTGCATTTTGTAATTCTATATTAAAGTCCAAGCCCGCTCAAGTCACTTATGAAATAAGAAGGCCATACTATTTGTATTTGGTTTCATAAATTTTTTTGAGTTATTCCCTAAATTCATTCTATATAAAAATAACAACAAAAAACAAAAAATAAAAGGGACAGACATGGTAAAACAAATCAAGCCAAATTTTGGATGAATCTGAAAGCTTGATTATACAATATTGTACCCAAGAATGAAGAAAAAATTAAGAATCAAGATCAAAACAAATTATTATAGAACAAATCTGAAAAACAATTAAGTCCAAGGGCATAATTAGATTTCTAATTGGTTAATTTGATTTAATTATGGGATGAATTAAAGTTTAATAATATGTAAGAATTAATTTGGGTCTAATTTAAGGATTTAATTAGATGTAAGGATTTAATTATACTTTAAATGGTTCAAATTAATTTTATTAGCAACTTAATTAGTGAAAATTAAGTTTGGGTACCTAATTTGGGTTTAATTGAGAACATTGAAATTTTTGAAAATCAAGTTTAATTTTTACCATGTCAATTGATTAAAATCAGAGAAAATTGCAAGAAAATCAAACTTTTTTGGTCAATTAAGGACTAAATTGAAAACAAATCACAGTTAAGGATCATTCTACAAGACACGTCGTCTGATTCACTATTCATCTTCTTTTTTTTGCCGAAACAGTCAACTTGGATGACTATTTTTCATATGCATTTAATGTTTTATTTCTTCCAAATTTGATAAAAACTTGCACGAAAGTGTTCTCATAACATTATACTACACCAGAATATGATTCATTTCTAATTATTGACATAGCAATCACCATGGTGTCATCCTAAAGTGGTCAACCCACATAGCCTTTCGCTATCAAACTTGATATCTCATGATAGCATCTTTGAGCTAACAATTGAGGTGTTTCTAGGTTGAGTTATGAGCATTAATTTTACCCCAATAAAGATAAGATTGTTTTCTTCCACCAACTATAAATAGAGGTGGATTCTATTTTCAAATCATCAAGAACTCGAAGCCAAAGTTGAGGGGAAAAAACAACTTTCAGCCTAGTATTTTTATCCCCCTTTTAACCACAACTTTGGTCATCCATCGTGTCTCAGCCACCACTTTCACCACCAACCATACTTTTATCTTCCTTCCATCACTAGGGACACCAACCACCAATCTCATCATTAAGGTAAGCCACTCTTGACTTTTTTGCACAAAAAATTACCTTACTAGGGTGATGCATCTTTTCCTTGCAAAACAAATCATCTTATCCAAAATCTTATAGACCTTTAAGTTTCATAATAATTTTAATACTAAGTAGAGAATCCTTAAAATTATAATTATATAATTATATTCACAACTCATTTTCCACACATCTTAGGAGGCAGACCAATCGCTCAAGACGCCGCACACATTCTGTGACATGTGTTAACTATATCATAAAACCTTAGCACCTCTAGGTCACTTAGTAAGCAACATGGCTATATGGGTTGCATCTAATAGGTTTATCCTATATCCTAATTTATCTGGGTCACCATTCAAACAAAACAATCAAAAAAGTTATATTTGTTGATTATTTTCTAAACTTGTCCTATTGGAACTATTAGCTATGACAACCAACTATATGAATTACCATGTATCTATCCTGGTAAAACACTAACAAACTCTAGAAAAAACTTCTATCCTAAATACATTATTGGAATCTCGGATGAAGATACATACTTGGAATAAGTTTAAAAAGAAAATGATTCTTGTATTTTAAAAGTTTCGATTCAATTATTCTTTACCCCACAAGACCAAGGAATAACATAATAAAATTTACAAATATATTCTCAATATTCCCATAAAATATCTTATTATTGATTTTGGTTGTTTATGATGGTGTAAGTTGAATCTCAATTCTAATATATTATTGAATTTGGTTGTTAAGTGACAAGGACATAATGAGTTTTGACCAAGTAATTACAAGTTAAACATTTATTTCATGAGATATAAAGAAAGTCAAATCAAGAAAAGGAAGGAATATAACTTTGTGTGGGTGATCAGAGGAGAGAATTGAAAAGGATGATCGACTGAAAGGGAATCTTAGAGTCTAGATCTAGTGGAAAGGGCATTCAATTCTGTAATAGCAGCAGTGCAAGATTTTGAAGATGTTCTCGATCGCAGTCTTTGAAGGTACTGTCACTTGGAGCATTGAAAAAATACATTTTATTAGGGTTTTATCATATGATCTAATGCTGGGGATGCTAAAAGAGACGGGAAAATAAAAAATAAAAAATAAAAAATAAAAAAGATGTATTGCCCCCATGCTTCGGATTTAAATACATGTTATCTGCATTAATGGAAGGGCAGTCTCTGCCGGTAGATAAAAGAAAACTGTACTCGAAAACCAAGACAGGTGCTTCGTTTCAAGATTTAATACATGTTAGCTCCAGAAAGTCTTCTTCTCCAGGGGGCAAAAATTAAAAATAAATAAATAAAAATACTGCCTTAAGATTTTAGATGTAAACCTTACTTACTCTCTATGTATTTCTTTCTATCCACTTGTGTCCGGCATTTATAAAAGAGCTGCATGGACAAGAGGAAAATATAAGGAAAGATAAATAGATAGATTGAGAAAGGTATAGATAGATAGATAGATAGATTTGGGACTAAATTTAAAGGTTTTTCTAAAGCAATTGAGAAAGCCATTAACAAGGGCACTGGTGTCTTTAGAGAACAATTACAAAGCAAAAGTCAAGATCATGGATGGAATTAGCACACCAAATTTCCTTGAAATCTTTCTAGCTTCCTCTATTATGTCTCTTGCTAATAAAATAACAAAGAGGACTAAATTTCCTTGCATCATATTATAAAAATCATTTCATGATCCTTCCAAAAGAAAATGACATTCTTAAACATCATTAATAATTAACAATATTCTCCTGCTGACCTAGACCTCAGCCCATTTTCAGTAAGTGCAAAAATATCGATACAAATTTTTAATAATAAAAAAAAAGCACCCATATTTCCATTAGTTTTCAGAATGCCAGCAAAAACAATTTGATAAAATTGAAAAATAGAATAAACCATAGGTAAATCCCCACACATATTAGAAAAATCTAACTTGTACATATAAAAAATGATTGGCTATGAATTATAAGAAGAAATATATTGAATTGAAATGTGACTAATAAGCACATACATAGTGATGGAAAGAGTATACCTATTGTTAAGGAAATGAGACTAATAAGCACACATACATGGTGATCAATTTATAATTATAAGAGAATTATATTCATATTAAAGTTTAATTAACTTTGTTATAGAAGTTTGTGTTTAAGAATAACACTTCTTAAATTAAATAAAAATACTAATTTGTTTTATTTTTATATTATTCTTTAAAAAACAATTATACATGTTTCGTGTTGATGCTATAATTATCAAGATAATCCCAAAAGAAAACTCAAACAAAATCTCAGAAAATACACACACACACACAAGTCAAGGTGCTACTTATATTCCATGGAGGTGATATGTCCCTGCCTATGAAAAGAGAATAAGTTAACGAGAAAGCCCTTTTGGTCTGTTCAAAACAGCAGTAACTTTGGCTTTCTCCTGCCAACAAACGACATTACCCTATTTGTGAAAGGATACCAAACCAGATTACTTACTGGAGAACCCATCCATCAATGCAAAGATTATTTTGTCAGAGAAATACGCGCAGGCATAAACAGCAAACAACGAACCAAATACACAAAGGAAGTGAACAAACTATACCTAGATTGGAAAATTGCCATGAGAAACTAGCAAGAACCTAGACAGAATTGAAAAAACTTCAACAAGAAGGACCAAAACTCCTACCTTCCTCACTTTCAGATTTTGGATGCTGTTGGATTTGCTGTTGTGACCGAAGCAAAACCTGTGCCTGAAGCTGATTGGGATGGGGCTCTCCTTGTTGTTGAATCTGAAAAGTATTGTCAAAAGTTCCTAGAGCCAAAGAGGGTGGCATAGCAGCTGCAGCGGGATTGATCTGATTAAACCCAGTAGCAGAAACTGAATTAGCTGACTCAAGTCCACCATTAAATCTCACGATTTCTTGCTGTTGTTGCTCATAAGCCCTGAACATCTCTTGCTCTCTAGCAGCCACCACAGCGGCCAACTGTTGAGCCTCGTAGATCTGCTGAGGATGGACATGGTGGTTTTGATGAGCCTCTGCGCGCATCCCCATTTGTCCAGCAGAAGGAATACCCATCATTGGCATCACATTATGCTGCATCCCAGTTGAAGAAGAAGGATTTCCCATATGTTGTGGCTGCATAATCATAGGTAGCATTGCTTGAGGCCCTATATAATTAGCCAATTCTTTCTTAGCACTATAGAGATCACTCTGGAGTTGCTTCAGTCTATGTTGAAGAATTGAAATTAGCCCAACACAGCCATAAACAGGATCACGGAGCCGTTCTTCAGCTTCATAGGCAAGTGAATTAACAGCATCTTCACGTTGAGCAGCGTTGAGCTCATTCAAAAGTTTAGCAACATTACTAGCACCGAATACCTTATGGACACTTGCAAATTTTTGAGGCTGGTCTGGTGGGAAATAAGGTGCGAAAACACATTCTTGTGTGCATTTTCGCCTTAAGAACTTGCATGCCGCACATGGAGAGTTGGAAGAAGACATTTTTCCTTCTTCCAATAACTACAATCAAAACCCATTAAAGAAAACAAGTTCAAATCACTAGGTAATAAAGGAGAGGTTTTATTAAGGCATGGAAATCTGGGTTTCACGAAGATAAAGGTGAGGTGATTCAGAGAAGCTTCATTTACCAATATAAGGAAATAAATAATAATATTAATTATACTTGGTGAGTCAAAAACGATATAGACAATCAAACAGTAACTTGTAATGAAAGAAAAGGAAACTGTAATAATGAAGATATTAAAAGGAAACTGAATCATCTGTTAACTGATAGGCTAATAATATTCTTTCCAAGCCTAGCTAGAGAGAGAGGGAGAGAGTGAAAAAGAAAACAATATTTATCTAATAACTACTTGGTGTAATTTATTTACCAACATATGAAGAACAAAAAAAGATAGAGATATAGCCGATGAATCTCCTGCAAGCTCTTGCTCTTTATCTATTGAAAACTGATTAGTTTCTACAAGTTTTGAATGTGACGAGTGTCTTTCCTGCATCATTGACACCTTGAAATGCAAGGAAGCATGAGGTGGGAGGATGCTTCAAGATCTCAATTTTTCTCTCTCAGGAAAAAAAAGGAAAAAAAAAGACAATTTTATTGTTCTTATTGTTGTTTTCTCTCAGAACTAAATCAAAGAAATCCTTCAATCTCCATATCCAAAGAGATATGGACATCTTTTATTGCCAACCAAAACCGCAAACTTTAATAAAAGAAACAACCTTTGAAAAGGAGCAAAAGACCTAAGTATATATACCTTTGATTTTGCTAAGAAAGCTATGTGTTTTCAGAGATCAGTCACTCTCCTTGTGTGTCCTCAAAAGGTCCATGTTAAACCTGCAATGAAAACACTGACTTGAGAGGACAGAAAAGAAACAGCAGACTGTTTGTAACATAACTGTATTAACAATGGTGGGGGGAGAGGGAGAGAGAGAGACCATTTAGAAATACAAAGAGAGAGAGAGAGAGAGGGAGATCATGAGTAGGGTCGCCAAAATGAGATGACTATCGATCCGATCTTTGAGTTTCAAAATCCCAACAAACAAGAAAGAGAAGGATGCATGATAAAATAAAAATGCAAACTTTTTCTTTATAAAAAAGAGAGAGATTGTGAAAAAAGAAAAGGAAAAAAAACAGAAATGATAGAAAGGGAGAGAAGAGAGGTAGTGTTATAGCATGGAATGGGTCATTTTCACATGAGGTGAAATGTCTGCCATTGAGATTTTAGAATGCTTGAAGAGGTTGAATATTAGCTGTCTGATCAAATTCTGGTTTTTTTTTTTTTTTTTGTGTCTGAGGGAGAGGTGGAGAGATCCTCTTGTTCTGACCCAAAAATTTAATGCTTACTGAGTTAACTGCTCCTCGTCCCTGTCCTGTCTTCTTAGACTCCCAAATTTGCCCCCCCCCCCCCCCCCACCCCAAATTGTTTTCCTTCTTTGATTCAATGCCTTTAGTGTCAAGATTTGAGACTTTGAGAGGTTACCTAATTAATCAATTTTATTTATTTATTTATTTTGTAAAAAGGGGCTCTTAAACATTTAAGATATTGTCAAATTTATTAGGTCTACTCAATCATATCTAAAAATGTTGATTTGAATGGATTCTATTGCGATTTTCATTAACATAGCATTTGATTATATTTGTAGAACTACTTTTCGTTGAGATCTCAAACATTCCAAAGTTCAATTTATTGATTATAGTTTATTTTATTTGTGTTAATTAATTTGACTACATTTTATTTGAATTATTCATATTTGATCGATATATAAAATAAAACTAATGAATCAAATCCTATTAAATTAAAAAAATATCTTGATATTGAATTGATACTTGATTTTGCAGAAAATAAAATAAAATATGATGACCTTAAAAAAACTAATAATTTGTTTTGATTTGTTTTTTAAGATATTATTATAATATTAAAAATATCTTGATATTGAATTGATACTTGGTTTTGCAGAAAATAAAATAAAATATGAGGACCAAAATTGTTAGTGAGGAGAAAATGTTGTGTTTTTTAAAAAGAATATTCATCAAGCTCCTTTCAAAAAAACATATCCTCTAAAATTAACCATGTTAACTCTATGAGTTTTATTAAAATTTAATAACCTTTTTGAAAATTTGCCAACTAAGAAGTGCCCACTATATGGTGAGACATATTAATTACTTGACATACCACATCATTTGGAAGCATAGTTATGAAATGCAATTGGTCAAGTAAGTTGAATTGATGATCTATTAATCTGGATTTTCATATGAGTTAGATTATTATTATTATTATTATTATTATTATTATTATTATTATTATTATTATTATTATTTTAACTTAGATGTACATTAATCTATTTAAATATGGGTTAAATCTGACAAGTTCAACAAACAAAAAAAAATTAATTTTAATTTTTTCAAAATAATTTTTTTTTTTAAAAAGAAAGATTGAGTAAAAAAAAATGATAATATTAAACAACATCATTTTAGAAATAGCCCTATAAACCTGTGACCTAAGCTAAGAACATGATCTTATAAATGACTATGTTTGGAAGTATGAATTGAGGTAGGCTTCATGTATTCTAACCTCTTTTTTTATTTTTTATATTAAAAATCATTGTGTATATCTTCAAATGGAAATATCTTGTTAGACAAAGTTACTTGTTTTAAATTTGTGAAGCAAATCTGAAATAAGAAATTCGGGAGATTTATTAATTAAATGGATTGTAAAAAAAACTCCAATTGATCTGAAACTCCACCTCTACATAGAAACATATTTTTAGAATTATTTGATAAAATTTCAGTCCAATTTAATGGTTAGATATGGAGATATGCTCAATAGCATAAAATATAAAACTTTACATTAAATTCTGAATTTGACCATGTTTGGTAAGTATCAAAATAATGTCTTCCATAATGACATTTGAAGTGTCTCGACTTGGATTAAATATCTGTTTGAGAATGTGGTTTATGTTTTTTTTAAAAGTGTTTTTCGTTTAGAAATATATTAAAATAATATGTTTTTAAATTATTTTTGAAATCAACATACGATATAATCTAAAAACATAAAAAATTAAAGTTAAAATAAATAAATAAATAAAATTGAATTTTTTTTTGAAACTATACAGTACTGTTCTCCAGATATCGATCATTGTACTCCTGCCACAAACGCATAATCCATCGTTTTCTTAATTCACTCATTTCTGGTGGCATTTGAGGTCAAAATCTCATGAATGTGCTGATGATATTTGAGTAATCTGTTTCTAATTTTTTCATTTGTCAAAGCTTCAACACACACACATCCGCACAGGTGAATTAAATTAATTGTTTGGAGGATGAGATTTGTGATTATGCCTGGAAGCATGTTTTCAAAACTTGGATTTCACACAAGTCAGCATGGGAGAAGTGGCCGCCGCTGAAATATTATTATATCGGAAGGATTTCTTCGGAGCTCGACACGATGCCATGTGCAGGCGTTCATCCGCCGCTGTTTTTGACTTCACTTGCTTTTTCGTCGACAGACAAATTTTTAATTTTGATATGCCGTTCCTTCCTTCTTTTGTGGTTTTTTTAATATTTCTTCTTGTTTTTAATATTATTTTCTTATAAATTAATATTTTTATATCATTTTAATAGACCTAATATAACAATTAAATTTAAAAAATATATTATTTTATATTTTAAAATAAAAAATAATTTTTATCACAATATCGAATGAGTTTTGTAATTAATGTCTCATAAATTACTTTAATAATAGTAATAATAATAATAAAATACCATCAAGGAAACTATATCAGTAAAAAAAAAAGTGCACAGATTGAAAGGAGGCCAGGTTTGCAAGTAAGACAGGTGTAAAGCGCAGTCATACAGCGGGCATTGCTTCTCTTTAACGGGAAGCGAGGGGGGGATAGGGAGATCCGTGCTGATGCCGAGTGAGTGTGAAGAGAGGGAGAGATAGATGGTGAGGGGACATAATTATTAAATAATTATTTTATCTCAAAAATTAAATAAAATTGTAAAATATAATTTATATTATTTTTTAATTTATTCTTTCAAGTAAAAAAAATTGAGCTTGAAACTTGTACAAATCTATATTATTTTATACTTGATTTTTATCAAATAAAATGAGGTTAGTGAGATTAAAACTTCACCGGATCAATAATGCTATAATATCATGTCAATAAACTATATTATATAAAAATTCGATAAGTTACATAAAATTTTAAAATGTAATTAATAATATTTTGTAAGTATACACAGTAAATTTAAAATGGAATTAGGCAAAACGACAGGAGGGCCCACAGAACTTTTTAAGGCCCTGAACCTGAGGGGACAAAAAGGCTGGATGATATGATTTGAGTATATAAAAAAATATAACGAAGAGTTGCTGTGTGGGGTGCATGCAGGAATTCATGGTTCCTGGCTCGAGCCTCCTGGTTCTGTGGCGAGACCACCCAGGCTCGGCTGCCAGTACGGAGTGCTGAGCCAACAAAGAGAGGGTTTTGCAGTGTTGGTGAGCAACTGCGTGCACAGAGCTTCGTTCCGTTAAATTAACCGCTGCCCCTTCTCTCTCTCTCTTCCTCCTGTACGGGACAGGTTTTTATAATATGCAGATTGCTGGCTTGTCCTTGTGACTTTCTATCCTTTGTCTTCATCAATGATGATCGTTATTTTAGAAAGTGATTTTGAGGATATTTTTAAAAGTGATTTTTATTTTGAAATTTATTAAAATAATATTTTTTTATTTTAAAAAATTAAATTTAATATTAGCATATGAAAATCATCTCAAAACACTAAAAAAAAATTAATTTGAAATAAAAATATTTTTTTAATTTTTTTTTCAAAAACACTTTTGAAACTCAGTGTCAAACAATACCTTAATGTATCCAACCGAACCATCATAATATTTTTCAAATCTATATTTATTTACGAGGTGTGCCGTGCGACACACTTAAATATATGTTTCTTATAAAATCTATAGTATAATGCACAACACATCTAAATATAAATATTTTTATGAAATTTTGTGACACATTTTAGACTTGAAAATTGGTGACGTGGTATCAATTAACCTAGAATAGGATTTCACTATAATATAAATGGTGTTTAATTGACAATTAAAATTTTAATCTTTAGCTAACAAATAATAATTAAAAAAAAATATTTCCTCGAATTCAAAAAAAAAAGTGGTTAAGAGAAAAAACAAGTCACCTAAAGTCGACACTTGCAAAAAAAAAAAAAATCAAAATGGAAAAATGCACGTAAGTTGAAAAGTCAATATAACTCAAATTTTGAGAGAGAAAAAAGTGTTTCAACAACTTTTAAATCTTGATAAGATTAAAAGAAATTAAAAAATAAAAATAATCATTTTTTCTTAGAAAAAAATCCTAGTTTCGGGGGAAAAACACAAAATTCAAGATTATGAATTTGTTCTCTTAATTTTAAATAACTTTTTTTTTTTCTTTTTGTGAAACTTCAATTAGTTTGATTCTCGAATTTAAGATGTAGCCTCTTTGGGATGTGTTAAAAAGGTGCACTTTTGGGATAGGATTGATGTTATTTTTTAAAATATTTGTTTGGAAATACTTAAAATAATATTTTTCTTAAAAAAATATTTTTAATATCACTATATTAAAATAATTTAAAAATATAAAAAAATTTAATGTAGAATAAATAATAATAATAATAATAATTTTTTAAACAAAATCATTTTCTTAAAATATAGTGATAAACATGCACTTATTATGTTTCAAAAGTGCTATTGAAAAATTATTTGTACTTTAAATTAATTTTTTTATGATTTTAAATCATTTTTATATGATGATATTAAAAATAATTTTTAAAAAATATAAAAGCTTCGATGGTCTGAATTGAAAAACTTAAGTTGAATTACTTAACATATAAAAACTCAACTATTAACTTATTATTATTTTTTAAAAATATCTTTTCCAGATTGACCCCGTATTGAGTTTTAGAACAATTGTTAATAGAAATATCTTTTTTTATAACCACAACTCTTTCTACAATAGGTTGTGTTGATCTTTTTATAGTACACTCCTTCGTAAATGATGATATTTTCTCCTAAGTTGATTTTTAGTATGCATTTACCTTAGATGACTCTTTTGACTTTGTAGGTCAAAAAGTAATTAGATAATCGATTAAAATATAATTTTACTTGAAATATATATTAAAAAATGAGATTTGTTTTTAAATTATGAAACTTAAAATTGAAAAGTAAAATTGAGAAAGAATCATTTACAGGAAGAATTTAAAAATAATTAATCCTAGTCAACCTACCAAATCCGCAACCTAAATCTCGGGTCTTAGTCATATAGCTACTATAAACCTTATTCATAGCAGGTGTACCAATTATTCTAGGCTCCAACAACAACTCCAAAACATATTTTAAATGGATTGAAGGGTCTTTAATGTGTTGGACTAACATGGGAGAGAAAAATAAATTAAACAATGTATGATGTATAGGGTTGCTAAGCACAAGCTAGCTAGAGATGGAAAATGGTGGAGAACACAATTGGGCCACTTCATTCAAAGCACTCATTTTCTCTTATCCATGTTCCCTTCCTTTAATCATCGTGAATCCTTGCTTTATACTTTCTCATTATTTGGTTTCCGCTTCTGGCTGTTGGCCTGTAAAAACTATACGAGTTTCACTGTATTTTAAAAGTATTTTAAAAAAAAATTGATTTTTTTATTTTTATTTTAAATTAATTTTTAGACACTTAATTTAATTTCTTGTAATCAAGGGTCAGATTGTTTATCTATATAGATAGGCTAGCCATGGCCATTATTTTTCTTTGCTAGAGATATTTTCGTTGGTCATCGAGATTCAAGCCTCTCGACGTTGTGGTAGAAAAGAATTGTTAATTCGAAGAAGAAAAATGCTTATATCATCAGGTGATGATCACCAGGTGAGCTGCTCCCTGCAAATCACCATTTTGTCTCTTTCAACTTTATTTAATTGGTATTTTAATTCTCTTTTCGAATCCTTTTCTACTGTTGACTTTTGATGAGTTGGTGTAAACTAGAAAGCTCATCATGTGCATGGATTTGACATGGAATGCTACAATACCTAACTACTTTTCCTTGTATGTTTTTCCACTCATTATTGCACTGCCATCTTTCTCTCCTTTTTTGTTTTTTTTTTATTTCTTTTCTCTTAATCTGGAATTGTCGCCATTGTTTAGCAGCGAGTGGCCGTATTAGCCATCTTTGTAGATGGATTTATGTCCAAGAACATTGCCGATATGTGAATAAGAACTTGTTTGGTTAAGAAAAACAGATACATTTCTGGAATAAATCACTGTTATTTTCAAATAAAAATGATAAATATGCATTTTAATTTGCCCCCACTACATCTTTTTTATTTCAAAATAGTAATTAAACGCGATCCATTGATCCAAGGATACAGAACCACGGTTTTGTATTTGTTTATTTTGGCTCTAGAATGAAGAAGATCATCGAAGTATGAACAGGTTATCAAGATACTACGTGCACAGGCTGTGGATCTTGTGCTTGTCCTCAACAGGCTACCCGCTAGCTGCAGCAATTGTTGAAACCTTGTAAACCAGACAAAAGGGGTTTCAAATTCTATAAAATTTACTCAATATATATATATATATATATATATATATATATTAACATAGTATTAGAGCATTATTGAATTAGCGATTACGAGTTCGAATCTCATCATCCCTATTTTATTTGATAAATAATCAAGCACAAAGTAGTTTTGACTTGTGCAAAGTTTAAGCTTAAAAGACTTTCTCTTGATAGTGTGTGTTAGATAATAATATAAATTATATTACGAGAGTCTCGCCTAACAATATATATATATATATATATATAATAGTTAGGTAAATCTCAGCTGACACTGAAAGGTTTCTTCCAAGAGTGAGCTTCGCAAATTTCAAATGACAGGGCTATACTGATAGGAACCTGAATAATTCAACTGCACGCATAGGATGAATGGACGGTTGATTTTCATTATTATTTTTTAAAAAATAAACAGATAATTTTCTTCTGTCCTCCATTTTCATGGCGGACCTACGTGCCCTGATATGCATTGATTGATTAGAAATATAACTTAAGCACCCTTTCTTTTCTTCTCTCTTTCTCGGGGAGGGCCAAAAAGTCGTGAGATATAATGGCCATGACCCTCCTTCATGATATCTACAAAGGAAGATTTATCCATGAGAAGATCAAACCCTAGCAAGGTAAATCAATGTCACATTAATGCCTTTTTACCATGGATTTTAAGGGTTTTTAATACTTCATTTTAAAAATATTTTTGAATTTTTTTTGAAAATATTCTATATATATATATATATATTTTTTATTTTAAATTAAAAATTTTTGGTGTTTTTAGATCAGTTTGATATGCTAATATTAAAAATTATTTAAAAAAAACATCACTTTAATGTATTCCTGAATAAAATATATTTGCAAAAACAATATCAACCATCAATCACTAAATCAACTGTATATTTATGGCTTCGTTATGTTTTCTGGCTTTGCTCTGCTCATTCTTATCCAAAAAAAAAACAGAGAAGAAGACGAAGCTGCGAGTATGCAATCGTGAGGCTAATCTTCCATTACGAAATTAAATAAAATAAGCTTTATTCACTTTTCCATGCTCAGTAACAAAATTCATTTTTCAGAAATTAAGCTTTAAAAGAGAGGAAAACATTTTATAATTAAGCTTATTTAATTATAAAACTTTCACATTTTGACCCGATTGGGTTTCGGTTTCCGAGTTATTTCACTCTCAGAAAGATCAGGTCCGGTTCAGGGTGCTTTGACTCGGCTTGGCTGGCGGGAACGAGTGCAGGTGAAACCGAAGAAATAAAGTGGTAAGCTGTTCTTTATTCTTCTTTACATAAACATCAATATATTATAAAATATAATATTATTAACGTATAAATAATATTTTTCGGAAATAATCTTTTGACATAAAAAATTATATCAATTTAATATAATAGTGAAAAACTAAAAAAAATCAGCTAATTAAAAAATCTTTGAATTTGGCATTACAAGAAATATATTATTTTCAAATTATATGGGAACACATTAGTTTTTTCTATTTTTTTCAACATAGCAGAATAACTTAGTTACCCCTCGTATAGCAAAAAATTAGTCTTGCATCCAAGGGCTTTTTGGTCCAAGGACACAACCTTAAGTGTTTTTTAAATTTAAATTTATTTTATTTTATCATTTAACATTAAATTAATTGAGAAATAAGCTTCTTGATCTAGTCCAAATTAAGAATTTTATAGTTTGTGAGTTTTAGATATTAATCTGGGTTTGGGAGGTATGTCTAGGTTTGTCTTTTTTTTTTAAAAAAAAAAAAAAACTAATGTAATTTCAGTTTTATCTTTAAATATTTATTCAATTAGAGGTTGAGCTTTATTATATTTATTTATATTTTTTATATATAATTTCTCTCTATCTTAAAAAACAACTCCGGATATTTCGGTTTTTTTTATCTGTCATTTTTTGTTGAATTTACTTTGACATTTATTTTAAATTGATATTTTTTTGATTTTCTATTTTAATATTAAAATGATTGAGAATTAGTTTCATTTTTTTTTATCTCCAATTTCAAGATTTTTTAAATTATTTTCTTTTTATTTATTCTCGTCCATACTTTAATTATAACGATAAAAAAAATATTCTGGCCCAATCATATCTCGGCAAGGAAATCAAATGTTGGCTGGTAAGATATTTTTTCTGTGATGGGCTTCAAAAACCTTAATGGGCTGAAAATAGAAGGGAGCCGATCCTTTAGGTTTATTGACTGCAACTCAAACCATTTGTGTTTCAAGCAACCTCGGATCTCTTACCTTAGATTAATTATGAAGAACTAGCAAGTAGTTGTCATGTCATGTAAATAATAAATGTACCTCATATTAAAAATAAATTTAAAAAATAAAAATATATTATTTTAATATATTTATGAATAAAAAACATTTTAAAAAGTAATCTAATACTTCCATGAATCTTTGAAAATGCCAAATCTGTTTACAAATTCGTGGTTATTTTTCGATGCCAAGCACGCCAGAAGGCAGTGTTTCGGAAAATCCACCATGGTTTTGTAGAAGAATTTCCAGACCACAGCTTCCATACATCATCTAGTGTTTGTAGAATCACTAAAGCTTTTGAAGCCATTTAACATCTAATCATTTTCATATTCCACACTTGCATGAAAGTGATTACGACTGCAATGGAAAAATAAATCTCTACTCAAAAATCAAATTTACATCCTTCATTAGTATCCCGAAATCTTCTGAAAATAATATTGCTGGATCTTCATGTATCAGATGTAAATCTCTCTGTGGTGTTCATTGGTGCCTTGGCAGGTGTGTTTTAGCTGCATAAAGGAGGAAAATAGGGAAAAAGTAATTAGGAGATGTCAATCTGATTATATATAAATCCATTTAGCTGCTCAGATGTATATTTCCATACAAAGATCAAGATACAACCCTTTTCTACTCTATAAGAAATTAATCGGGATTCTTCACTAAGAACAGTTGCAGAAGAAATTCATTATTCAATCTGCAGGCACGCGCGTGTTTAATCAACAGTTTTGACATATTCGAGTTGAACTCTCAGATTAAGCAAATAGTTTTTCCATGAACAAGAACAGACTGGGAATATCAAAGATGGACCAATGATTAGTGAGTTTATGCAACTATGAAAAAACAACCTGGCGATACGAGTGCACATGATAAGAAAAAAATGCATCAAATTACGTAATCCACAGGATTTAAAAATCATGCTACGAAGAAAAACTCAAATGCAAGGCGCTTCTTTCACCTCAAATCAATCAGAGATGAACAAAAAGACACCACAAACTGCAAACAAGATTCGAAGAAAGTAAACGTGAAAAGAAAATAAATTCGGGGAACTAACAAGAACCAAGAAAGGTCAGACGTACACTAAAATGTCATCTCGTTCGCGTTTGGTGCTGTCCCTTCTGTGACTGGACTTGTTATGAGGCAATGATTCGCTAGTGATTCATCAATCTGAGAAGATCTGTGATCTGTTTTATTCAATTCATGATCCAAAATCAGGTCTGCACCACCTTCAAAATCTTGCTGCTTCTGCTGTCGTAGGGCCGGAGTAGGAATACCCTGATGGTGTAATGTAGCCGCTGCAGTAAAAAAGTCAATTTCCTTTCGATCAAATTTAGGAAGATCCCATTTCACTGCTGCGTAAGGAGCAGATTTCAAGATTGGTGGACATGGAAAAGAAGGAGGAGGATTCAGCTGTTTTTGCAGTCTAACTGGTGGAATATATGTAGGAAATCCTGCGAGTTCTTCACCAATATAGCTTGCAAGTTCCTTCTTGGCATTAAAAAGTTGTATATTAACTTCGACAATCTGTTGTTGAAGACAATAGACATAGCCAGCAGAGCCACAAACAGGATTTTCAAGACGAGCCCTGGCCTCATAAAAAAGAGATTCCAATATGTCTCCACAGATCTTGGGGTCCCCATGCTTCTTGAGAAGTTTTTCCACCTCTTTTTCACTAAATACTTGTTGAATAAGTGAGAATTCTTGAGACTTCTCTGGTGGGAAATAAGGTGCAAAGATGCAGTTTTTTTTGCATTCTTTATCAAGATTCCTGCAAGCTCCACACCGTGGACGCTGGGTCATTTTCTCTGCAAATTTAGAAGTTATCATAATCAACTAATCAAGAAAAGCAATGAAGTGAAGATCAATTCTTCCAAGGAACAAAAAAACAATGAAGGATCTGAAAGATGAATTACCTTGTTAGATAATGGAGGATTCTTGGAATCTTGGTAGCAAGAGAAGAACTGAAAACTGAAGACGAAGAGGCAAATGGTTTTACAAAATGGCCTTCGGATATCGAGAGAGGAGATGAACTGTAATCAGCAGAAAACAGTGCTAATTACTTTCCCAATTAACAAGTTATCTTTGCAGATGCGAAATGCAAATGATTTGGATGGTCCCCAAGAACTTCTTCATTTATCAATGCATGGTTTGGTGACTAAATAGGACACTGAGTCAACAGAGTAATCACCGAGTTACTCTTGGGCCCTGGCTGGTGAGGCCATTCTAAGCCGAGGTTTGCATTTGGAGGCTTGGAATGCAATGTGTTACCATTTGCTCTATATGGTTTTCGTTTTTATATTTTATTCGGTTCCTATAGTTTTACTTGTTTGTATTTTAATCATAGATATTTATTTTTTCACGTTTCAGTCTTTGAATATTAAAAGATGATAAAAAAAAAAGAAGTTATCATAAATAAATAGGTGCCAATAGATTCAATTTGAAGATAAAAATCTGATGGGTGTGATTTAAACTAGATGATGTCTTGTTCATTCATTAAAAAACAATGACTTGAGCTGTTTTTCTTATATAAAAAATAGGTGTGCCTAGCTTCTTTATTTTGACACTTCACTTTTTTTTATTTAGTCTATTTTTTTTATTTTATAATATAATTATATTTAAGATAGTGAAAATCTTTCAAAAAAAAAAAACAATTTTAATTTTCATAAGATTTAATGAAAAAAATTCAAAAATGCTATGAGGCCTCGTGTGGACAAACTTGCAAGTCCTTATCTTATAGTTATTACTAGATGTTTTGATGATTATATTGAAACAAATATATTCTTGTTCATTATTTATTTCATTCCATTAAATCATCCTTCAACAATGGCATCCCCCGCACTTAATTTGACAAGAACAAAATCTTTAAGCTGCCAGTTTGGATTCGTCTCCATGCCCTCCCTTCTTTGGTCAAACACACAACTCCACAAGGTTGGACTATGCCTGAGTTATATAGAGATTGATACCCTTTCTTTTATTCGCAGACTTGAAATTGACAACCTTTGTTTTTCTTAAAACCTATAATAATAATAATAATAATAATAAAAAGATCTATCAAGAAAACTAGTATTAGGCATCTATGTGTCAAGCAACTATCTCACTTAAAACGTTAACAGTTTAATGTTAAACTGTTAGGTGAAACTTTATGATATGATTTATATTATTCTCTAACACACATTCTCAATTGAAAGCTTTTTGAGCTTTAAACTTGCATACAAGTCTACACTATCTTGTGCTTAATTTTTATCAAATAGAATGAGTGTGGTGGTGAGATTCAAACTCGTAATCGCTGGGTCAACAAGGCTCTAATATCATATTAAGAAATTATCTCGCCTAAGTTGTTAAATGAGATTTCAGGATATGATTTATATTATTCTCTAACACACACTCTCAAGTGAAAAAATTTTGAACTTGAAACTTGCATACAAGTCTACACTATCTTGTGCTTAATTTTTATCAAATAAAATGAGTGTGGTGGTGAGATTCAAACTCGTAATCGCTAGGCCAACAAGGCTATAATATCATATTAAAAAATTATTTTATCTAAATTATTAAATAAAATTTCAGAATATAATTTATATTATTTTTAATATTGATTTGTTATATAATGCAAACGATTTTCCTTTGTTTCTCAGTTGGGTCAACATGGGCAGTAGACTATGGGTGTCAGGAAGTAAAAGAATTATTGCATGGCATTTTCCTTTACTTTCTCAATCAACATCTCAATCAACGTGTTTCTTTCTCGTAAATTAAATTTAGGACTTTCCTCGTAAACTCCTTAAATTTTACTCCTTAAGAACAAAAACGCGTATGGAGTAACCCTCTTTGAAGCTGCGATTCAACTTGCTTCTCATTATATTTTATTTTTTAAAAATAAAATATATAATTTGATACTCTTTTAAATAAAATAAAACACTTTAAAAATAATAATTAATACCGCATTTTAAATACCCTGTAGGGACAGGACAGTACATGGAAATCAGGTTCATTCAAGTAATGATATCTGCTACAGGATTCCATGCTTGCCTATAAAACCCCATGAAACTTCTTTGTAAAGCTGGATTTCCTATTATTATTAATATTATTAATAGTAATATTCTAACATCGAAATGGAATCCGGCAGAGCAGCTCCAAGAAAGAGTCTGGTTCTGGTATGGTGGTTTTTCCTTTTATAAACTGTCGTTGATTAACCGTTCTTTCTGATAGAGTTCGTGTTATTATGGTGGTTTTTTCTTTTACAAACTGTCATCGATTAACTGTTCTTTTTAATAGAGTTCGTGTCATCATGGTGGTTTTTCCTCTTACAAACTGTCGTCGATTAACTGTTCTTTCTGATAGAGTTCGTGTCATCATGGTGGTTTTTCCTTTTACAGACTATCGTCGATTAACCGTTCTTTCTGATAGAGTTCGTGTCATCATGGTGGTTTTTTCTCTTACAAACTGTCGTCGATTAACTGTTTTTTCTGATAGAGTTCGTGTCATCATGGTGGTTTTTCCTTTTACAAACTATCATCGATTAACTGTTCTTTCTGATAGAGTTCATGTCATCATGTTGTTTTTGTTTTGAGATTCTAACACAATTTCTAGCCTTCCAAACAGAGACAAAAACTAGAGGATCAAATGCATCAGAAAGGGATACAAGAAGGGAAAAGTTGAAGAAATATCGGAAGAGCTGAGTGCAATTGAGAGGGGAACTAACCTAATCTCCCACTGTTAGGAGAATCAAGAGAGGAAAGTAAGAGGGGGAGATTAGATTAGTTTCCTCTCTCAATTGTACTCGCCCTTTTCTTATTTCAAAAATAACAATCTATGCTCTGATGTTCATCACCTTTCTTCTCGATCGATCTGTTTGCAGAGACCAGGAAGCTACTGCGTGTGTTAGAAAATGGGAGTAGTACCGGACTCTTTCTTGGAGCTTCTCTAGCCGGGTTCCCTTGGTGCTGCCATTTGCCTTCCCACAAGCAGATTCAGAAGGTGTTTGGGAGAGCTGTTGCTGTAGCTTTTCATAGCTTTTCAAAAAGCTTTTTGTGCCGAAATACATCTAAATGATGTTTTTTTATTTTTTAAAAATCGTTTTTGACATCAGCACATCAAAATGATCTAAAAACACCAAAACATATTCATTTAAAATAAAATAAAAAAATAAAAAAAAGATCAAAAGCTGCGGCACGACTTGAAAAAGCCGTGCCAAACAGCTTCTCAATTGATTATGGTTATAGAACAACCTTGTCAATTCTAGAATTTCGGTTATATTTTTTTAACTGCAATGAAATATTTTGAATTTGAAGTGTTTTGGTCGGAATTTTATTATTTATATTTATATAATTAAATATATTAATTAAAAAAATAGTTTAAATAAAAAAATAAAATCATTTAAAATTATACAATTTAATCTAAAAAATACAATAAAATGATTTTTCTGAATAAAATTATGAACATATATAATATTATAAGAATATCATCATCAATCTCGCAAGATCAATATTCTTTAATTTCTCTGAAATTTTAACATAATATATAAATATGTCAAGAGATTCCTCATAAAATTTCATATCAATCTAATAATCGGATTAAAAGATATAATTGATATTGTAAAATTATTTATTATTTAAAAAAAATATTATTTAGCCGAAACAAAACAGCCAAATAAAACCGGAACAAAATTTAGAATAAATCGGAATTTAAATCAAGATAAAACCAATGTTATTTTATATATTTTTTAATGATATAAAATATTTAGGCGAAGACAAAATGATGAATTACAGGGCAAAAGGAAAAACAAACAAATAAAAAATAAATAAAATGGGGTATACGTGGGAGAAAAGAAAAGGGAAACTGGGGGTGGGGGCTTCGTTCTTTTTCGCCGAGTGAACTTGCGAAGTGAAAGAAGCTGGAGAAGACGACGAAGAAGAAGAAAAGCAAGCTGGAAGAGAGACCAAACAGGAGAAAAGGAAAGAA
Source organism: Salix arbutifolia (assembly GCA_025169955.1). Taxonomy (NCBI): domain Eukaryota; kingdom Viridiplantae; phylum Streptophyta; class Magnoliopsida; order Malpighiales; family Salicaceae; genus Salix; species Salix arbutifolia. The sequence continues at coordinate 3,050,222 of CM045908.1, forward strand.
AAAGAGAGACGAAAACAGCCACCAATGAAGCTTCACCGGAGCACGCGCCGTCATACATGACTTCCCCCCGCCAAGACGAAGTATTGTCTCCAGTTCAGCATCGATCCGCCAGCGGCCGCGTCACACGCTCCCAAGCGCCTGCACTATGTCTCGTCTTCTTCTGTTTCATGCAAAGATGTAAAATCCGTTCCGTTCCGGCCGGAACGGCCGGAACATGCCATTCCGTTCATAAAACCGGGACAAAACGGCATCGTTTTTGTCCCGGTTTTAATTCCGATTGGTTCCGGAAATTCCGGCCAAATTCCGGCCGGAACGCCTCGGTTCCGTTCCGGGCGTTCCGTTCCGGTATCAGAAAAAAAAAAACGACGCCGTGAATGTATTCTTCAAAGTAAACCAGAGAGAGAGAGAACGTAAATGAACACCATCCTCTTCTAATCTAACCTGGAATTGCAAAGCAAAAAATCCAAGACCCTGGACCACACGTGCTTTAACAGTACATTCAACACTTTCTACTGTGAACTTAACTTCAAAATCATCTGGATCTGTTCTTTGAGCTAGTGGAAAATCCTTGAGACGGATATCTTTCATGCCTGGAATCCAGTCTATAGCTGTGTCAAGATAACTCTCACCTGTGAAGAACTCAAGAAATTGAAGTCAAATTGAGGAAACCAACTCGAAAACACATAATTTTGTTGCTATATAACAATTTCAATGGTTTCCACAAAGAGATTCAAGCTCCTCACAGGTGGGATGTGCAGAGTCAGAGGCACTGCCGAGAAAGCCACTTGTAATTAAAATCAAACTATAAAGGGTCCTGGCTATCCATACAAGATATTTGGGGTTTCAAAAGACAAGCGGGAGAGAGCTTCCTTGTGTTTCTCTTCCAGATCTTGGGCAGGTTTTAAAGGGGAGAGGATTTGGAAGAAGGTCGATAGAAATTGCTATAACTTTGTCACTAAGGAAAGGGAGATCAGACAGAGGAAGTCTGGAACTCTGAAGAGACAAAATGGGTCTGATAATGACAAAATAAATATGAAACCCGAGAGGAATTCAATTGTAGTTACAGCCTTATAGGACTAGTAGTTAGGTGTGGAACTGTGGATGGCTGACTTTACATTAATTATTTATAAAAAAAAATTCAATTTTTATTATCTTTTTCTGGATGTTTCTGGTCATAATGTGAAAGGTGAAATGAGGAGAATTAGCTCGGTGTAAATGATCAACTAGAAATGTTTTGTTGATGACTTTTTTTATATTCCATCGTAAGATCAAAATTCTTAATTTTATATTAATGATGTAGAAGATGTTTGATGTATATTTTTTTTATTTTAAAACATTTTATTTTCATAATATTTTGGAATTTTAGAGATGTTTCTAATTTTGAGATTATGTTTTTTTGACTTTGTGTTTGTATTGTATAATTTAAAGTTCATTTATGTTGAATTTAAATTATACTTGTTAAATTAATATTTTATTTTTTATATATATAATTAATTAATTAATTAATTAATTAATTATGAACAGTACGAAACCGGAACGGAACGCCGGAATGCACCGAAACCGGAACGTTCCGTTCCAATTACAAAACCGGAACGGCGACCGGAACGGATTTTACAACTATGGTTTCATGGCCTCTTAATCGTTATTGACCTCCGAGTTCAGACCCTGAACTCGTGTTTTTCTTCCAAATCAGTCCCTGGTTATTATCAATCACCTCTGTCAGCCCCTCATTTCTTATAGAGAGCGGGATTTGTCCCTGGACTCCTAGTTTTGTCATTATACCCCTGGATTCATTTATTTTCTGATAATTTAACTTTTCATAATTTATTTTATTGACGCGGATTTAAATCTATTCCTTGCAATTTCAATTCCTATAATTTATTTTATGGATACCCACTTGACCGAGTCCTGCAATTTATTTTATGTAATTAACATTCTAGCAAATTAATTTTCTATTTTAATTCTTGCTATTATATTGTTGCTGTTGTTTTTATTGTTTTTGTTACTGTAACTTATATTATTATTATTATTATTATTATTATTATTATTATTATTTCATGCTAAATATTCATTTGTCTTTTTTAAAAAAAGAATCAACATTCATTACTTTCCTCTTGCGTGGAATATTGAATTTTATTTGCAATATATTTTTGAGTTATTCTCTGTATTAAAGTGTGAATTTTACTTGAAAAAATTTAGCAGGGGTTACAATTGTAATTTCATTACCTTCAGTTTTTATTTAATAGAAACTAATACACACATATCTTTATTATTAAAAAAACATGAAGTAAATATAAAAAACAATTGCTATCTTTTTTTATTATTAGTCATATAGGTTTTTATATCTACCATTGTTTTACATGGGCGACCTTTTATTTTATTTTAATCTTTTTATACATATTTACCAATATATCCTTTGCAACATGCTAAAACAGTAAAATATATATTTTGTAAACCACCTCACATCTGCGGGGCATTTGAAATACGCTCAAGTTAAAGCCCCACACCTTAAACCCTGAAATCTCTAACGCAGAACACCTAAAAATAACACTATGGCCAAGTGGTGGCGGAGCCTGAGGACGGCGATCCAATCCCCACAACAGCCATTATCACCACCGCAACCATTTCACTCCCAATCTTCACGTTACCACACAATCCAAGCAATACCTCGAGAGGTTGTAGGCAGCAGAGTTTCAGCTAGAGACAGGGAGCAAGGTAGAATCCCTGCTGTGGTTTTCTCTCAGAGTCTCCTTGATATAAATCCATCAAATCGGTATAACTCTAGAAAGAGATTGTTGACTACTGAGAAAAAGCAGATTCAAGCCATTCTTAATTCCGTAGAAATCCCTTTCTTTTGCTCCACTACTTTCCCTCTTCAGATCCGAGCTGGGTCTGGGTCATCGGCTTTGCTTGAATCCGGGACTGTATTACCCATTAAGGCAAGTCACATTTTTCTAGTTAATTCTCAATCTTAGTGAGTTTAATAATTTGTAGTTTGTGTGGTTTTTTATGTTTTCTGGATTGTGTTGTAGATACATAGGGATGAAAAGACAGGGAAGATATTGAATTTGGTGTTTGCTTGGGCTGATGAGGGAACTGAAATGAAAGTTGACGTGCCGGTTGTTTTCAAAGGAGAAGAAAATTGCCCCGGTCTTAAGAAAGGTACGTTTTACTCTTGTCTAGTTCATTATTGCTGATTTGTTTATTTATTTTGTAAGGCTTTCCAGATTGTTAAAGGGATGGAAATTTTATTACTATGAGTGATGCGCAGGACAGCTCAGGGACTGTTCTGAATCTGAGTTTCAAAAGCTGTCTAGGGATGATTTGCTGTAGATTTCATGTGGATTATGATTAAATGTGCTGATAGATTTCTAGGACTCACACCTAGGTTTCTTAAGAGTCGCTCCTAAGAGGAGATTCAGGAACATAATCAAAGAAAATTGCTAGAAACAATTTGATAGTATTTCATCGAAAATATTAAAAGACGACGTAGTTATTTTTAGAGTTGTAGCAGTCCAAATCCTACAAGTACATGGATTCCTAAACCTTCAACATAACTATTCCTATTTAGAATAGGAAAACCTAAAAATAAAATACTAAAATAGAAATGAAATTCTGTAATTTCCAGATTTTCCAGCATATCTGGAAATTACCAAACTACCCAAGTTCCCAACTATGTTTTCTATCTTAACCATGTGCCAAATCAATGCTTGAGCAATGGAGTTATTCTCAGCATGCCTTCTAAACACTTTTGGGGGCTAGTGCCAGCATGGCCCGTCAATGAGGCTTTGTAACATGATGTTATTTGTGGGGATGTGACTGTTTTCTCATGATTTCTTATGGGGGTAAATGTTATGGCAGATAAGATGTTTGTAGATTATTAGTATGTTAAGAAACTTTCTATAAATTTAGGAAGATTGCAGTGAAGTTATGTGTGATTGTGGGTCTTCTTTCCTGGTGTATGAAGAACGTTTTGTAAGAATCATTGGATTTGGGTTTTTTTTTCAAGGTGGCACTTGTAGGTTATTTAGTATGCTAACTTTATTCAAAACTTGTATATATTTAGGTATGCTGTGCATGGTCATGGTTCTCAAGGATATTTTTTTGTCCTAGAGTATGATAAATGTCATGAGAATCATTGATTGGATATCTTTCTAAAGTTAGGTTTGGTAGCATATGGAAGATGTCTTGAAGACAATTCTAATAAACCTAAGCAAGTTGAAAATTACAATTATGTGACAACTCACAAATGTTTGAGTCTTGCCCTTGGTCACCATCCGAAAGTTTGTGTCTAAGTTGAGCTTCTAAGACAAAATGGTGGTTTAGTTGGCTGGAATAAGAGAATTTGACAGCAGTACTCCATCATCAACCAAAACACTTTTTTTTTTTACCCTCCGTGATATGTAAATTATCCTTGGTGTTGGACAGCTTAGTCTTTTATTTTGTGATCCTTATCGCAATCTTTCTCCAGCTGTTAATGTAGCAAGTCCCGATTCTGATGGGCAAGACGATCATTTTTTAAGCATAATGTAAGATTCATCCCAGCAATACATTCTTGACATAATAGAGTACCAAGACGTAAATTAGACTAGATGAACTGCAAACTAGAGCCCATACACCTACAAAGAACACCTTTCCTTTGATAAAAATGCCTTGTTCATTATGATAGGGATAATGCTCTGACTGTTGGTTTCTGAAATTGAATCTGTTAACCATGTTTGCAATAGGTGTGGTATTAGCTCTCTTCCAAAAATAACTCAACTCCATTGTGTTAGGTCGCTCATCCTAGAATTTCTTCTCCATAATGTGTTCTATCAAAGAAACAAACCTATGGTTATCTAGAGATTTATCCTAAGTCATTGGGGCAATTATAATTAATCACAAGGTCATTAACTTGAAGGAATTTGTTGCACATTCTTGTCAAATATCCATGGATGTCTTAGCAAGGCATGTGATAGAAATGAATGGTGAACAAATCAATGCACGCCTCCCATGAACTTTGTTATCAGTGCTATTTAACTGTGCCACTTTATACTAATTTGCATGTGGCATAGTTTTCTCCCCAAGATTGCGATGCCATCTTCATAAATAACACTAGAGTTACAACCACTGGCATTGATTAGAATGGTATGTTTTTTCCCATTGAATTTACCACATGTTTGAGAAATAATGTTTCTTTGCTAGTTAAAGAAATAAGCTTGTTTGTGGAAATAGGTTTCGGACAGAACATTTCAAAAAATGTCATCAGAACCACCTCACCTGTAAATTCGTTTGTCAAAATCATCATATTTCCATGCTAGAGAATTCTTCCAAAATTTTAAAGATATCTGATGGTGTTTTTGCATCTCACTTTACTCCAATGCTGTAACAGGGGGCCATTTGAAGATGATGAGAAAAACTCTAAAATATCTTTGCCCAGCCGAACACATTCCTCAAAAAATTGAGGTGGATATAAGCAATCTAGATATTGAAGATGGATTATTCATGAATGATGTCGAGGTTCATCCATCAATGAAGCTTTTGAGTAAGAATGAGAACATGCCTGTATGTAAGATTGTGGCAACAAATTTGGATACCCCAGAACCTGCGGCATTGAATTTAGAAAGTCCAGAACCTGCAGAGATATAGCCAGTGGAATGCCTGTGAATCACCTCAACCAGATATGATTCGCAGCTCCTACGTTAGAAGTTTAGAATAACAAGTTTTTTGTTTTGTCCAGGTTATGGCTTGAGTTGGTGTTTTGGGATTTTCAAACGAAGGAAGACATTCGTGGATAGATGCTTTTAGCATCTTAGTTACTTTGTTGGCAGGTTGTATTAGCTGTTGGTAAATGATGCATGAATGTATCAAAATGCAAAACTGATATGGATGATCGCTGTGTTCTTTTTTCTTCTTCTTTTTCTTTTCTCAATGGATAATTACATCAGAAACTTGAAAATTCAGATTGTAATCATGAGGTTAGAGGTTACTTTAATGATAATTTTTTTAAAAAAAAATAGATGTTTGCAAAATTAAGCATTAATAGAACATTTATTTTTTAAATAAACCTAAAAACAATGATAAAACTATAAAAAATAAACAAAAATTATTTTAATAAAAAGCCATGCATGCACGTCCGAGTTTGTTTTTATTAAGATTTAGGGACTTTGATTTGTTTTAGAGTGATGGGTAACATGTTGTCATTTATATTCTTTTTGAAAAAATATAAAAATAAATGAAATTTACCTTTTATTTCACTTTTTTTCTTAATGAAAATGTAATATAATTGTAATATAGCCATTCAGAGAGTCCTATTTGAGAATCTAGTTGAAATTATTTTTTAAAAAAAAAAACATATTTAGAAATGCATTAAAATAAATTTTTTATTTTTTAAATATTATTTTTAACACCAATACATAAAAATAATTTAAAAACACTATTTTTTAATTTAAAATAAAATTTTTTTTTTTTTTTTTTAAATATTTGTAAAACAGAATATTAAACACCTAATAAGAATGCACGTTGCTTGCCGGTCAAAAGTTTAAAGCAACATTGTAGTCTTAATTGAAACCCCCTTTTTTTTCGTTCTTAATAGTTTCTGCCTTGAATGGAATTTCTACCATATATATATATATATATATATATATTAATATTTGGTCATGTCTTAGCATAGTGCATGCCAACAACCTAATTAAGCTGCTCAAAGAAAATAAATGAAGTCAAACCTCATATATATATTAATGAAGTAGTCCTTTGTAATGTTAGATGAGAAGTAATCGTTGGAGACATGATTTTTATACATTTAAGAGTGATGGGTGTGATCTCTTCCTCAATAAATACGTTTCTTATTACTATAATTCATGCTTCAATCTTTGGAGAGATCTCAATAATAATAATAATAATAATAATAATAATAATAATAATAATAATAATTCTTGCCATTTTCAAAACCTTATTCCTTTGTTTTTACGGTTGTAAAATGTTTTTGTAGAAGCTTTTTCTTTTTTAAAAAAATAGTTTATTTTGATATATTAAAATAATAATAAAAATATTATTTTAAAAACAAATAACCACTGTTGCAACGAACTAATTGTCTGTTAGCATAATCTTTTTTACATTTTATATACGAAATACTTAAACAAACTAGAATTTTTAAATTAAATAGGTTGAAAAGTATATAGTTAAAAAAAGGGCTGAAATTTAGGTTTCTAAGCAAAAAATAATAATAAGAATCATAATCATGCTTGTTAATTCCGTGCCGTTCCGGCCGGAACGTGCCATGCCAGTAAGAAAACTGGGACGAAACGACGTCGGTTTCGTCTCGGTTTTCATTCTGGCCCGTTCCGGAAATTCCAGCCGGAACACCTCGGTTCCGTTCCGGGTGTGCCGTTTCGGGCTCAAAAATCAAAACGACAGGGGATTGAGATTTGAGAGTTCTGACCATTTCTTGTTTGATTTGCAACCACCGGGAAGTTTGTTTTGGCGCTACGGCCACTCATCAGCACCGCTGCTTCATCATAGGCTCTGGCTGCCTCTTCAGTTGTGTCAAATGTTCCAAGCCACACCCTTCTCTTTTTGTGCAATAATCAAAATCAAAATCAAAGTCCCCTATCGTGAGCTAAATCAAGGTCGGTGTTTGGCAAAGGGACGAAGCCGATCTTGGCGTAGACCTCATCAGTGTCAGGGTTAGCAAGGAATTTGACAGTGGCAAAGGGACGAAGTCGATCTTGGCGTAGACCTTCAAGATGAGAGGAGGGATTTTTTGAGGGAAATTGACAGGGAATTGAGAGTGCTCGGCACTGCATTGTCATGAAAAGTTTATAAGGACAAACAATCATCCTTTAAAAGGAAACGAAATTAATTTAAAAATGGATTCAAAATTATATATATATAAAAGATTTCAAGCGAGATACGAAATTAAGAGCAGGCATGACCTTGTGGAAAATAAAAGACTATACTGTTGGAATTTTTTTCTATTACATTAATAATTATTTTTCTATTATATTGATAATACTATTATATTAATAATCATTTTCTATTACAATGTTGGAAAGTAAAATATCAATACTATTATATTAATAATTATTTTCTATTACATTGATAATAATTTTTTAATTTTTTTCGTGTTTATTCTTTGTAGGAATTTGAGCAAAACAAGAATGTTTTAGATCCCATTAGTCTTGATAACATTGATCTATTAAATAAATGGATTTGTGAAGAACCCAATCTTCTTGATGGAGAGGATATAAGTCAGGAAAGTATTGAAGCACCTTTGTTTACTTTAAATTTAGATGATGAAGAGACATGTTTTAATGACAAGAATGAGCTTGATGGAAATGACCAACTATTGAAATGTCTAGTTGATGACTTTTCTTATATTCCACCGCAAGATCAAGATTCTTATTTATATTAATGATGTAGAAGATGTTTGATTTATATTTCTTTTATTTTAGAACATTTTACTTTCATAATATTTTGGAATTTTAGAGATGTTTCTAATTTTGAGATTATGTTTGTTTGACTTTGTGTTTGTATTGTATAATTTAAAGTTAATTTATCTTGAATTTTAATTATGCTTGTTAAATTAATATTTTAATATTTTATTTTTTTCATGTATATATATATAATTAATTATATATGAACAGTACAACCCCGAAACGGCACGCTGGAACGCTATGAAACCAGAACGTTCTGTTCCAATCCAAAAATCGAAACGGCGACCGGAACGGTATTGACAACCTTGATCATAATTGTCCGGTCACACAATAACTAGAATCTAAGTACTTACGAGCCTTTCGACCCGGATGTTTCGGGATGTATTGAATACTTGGTTCATGAATTTAGTCATAAATTTATAATTCATTCTCAATTATTTTCAAAATATATCAATTAGGTTTTCAGATATTTCTTGAGTAACTGGATACTTCTTTTGATAATTTTATTTTATTATGCATATTTATGCACTTAAACAATATCAGTTTGAAGAGAATCTAACAAATCTATTATTGGAATTGTCTTAAAACCTTCTTGGCATGATTTATAAAATTTAATTGATTACGAGTATAGAGGTTTGAGATCTGCACAACAACAGGTCTTGAGTTCGAGTCAGGATGTATATTTTTTATAAGAGTATGAGATAACATAGATTTTATTCGTCCACATAGATCCATCCACCTTCTAGGATTGATTTTATTTTATTTTTTACGGTAAGAACTGATTAGGATTCGAACCCAAATTTTGTAGCTTGTTTTTATGATAATTATCAGTAATTTTACTCAATCTAAATTTAACAAAACAATAAAAAAAAATGAGTTGGAGAACTTTTAATTCCTTTATTTTAAGGCTGTAAACTGATATTTTACCACCAAAATCTGAGGAGGGAAAAGACAACAGAATTACCTAACCTGAAACTTATCAGAAATGGGAAATACAGTTAAAATGCAAACTGCATTCACCCGTTCCCTCCATTTCGTTTAATCAACAACCGGATTTTATTTATTATTATTATTAATTTATTTGTGAACCGCGTTGGTTTCTTTGTCTCAAGACTCTCAACGACCTGTCCTGTCCTGTTCCTTTTTCTCCTCCACCCTCCATGGATTTCTTCTCCTTTCGTTCTCGCTCTCGCAAAACCATTTCCTCCTCCTCCTCTTCTTCTTCACTAAAAAAACTAGAAACATGACGCTTCAGAATATTCTTGTTGCATTACTTTTGTTGTAGTTTTAGGAATTTATCTACTGCGAGCCATGCGTTGGATTCATAACTTTTCTTCTTCTTCTTCGTCTTCGTCTTCGTCTTCAACATCTTCGTCCCTTTCTATTCATAAAACTTCTACTTCTTCAATGACTACGGGTGAAACTTTCTCTTCGGTGAGGAGAGCTCATGGCAGTCGTTTTAGCCGGAATAATCCTCGTTGTTTGAGGATAGGTGGTGGTTATGATTTCGATGACAGGCCTAAAATATCAAGGCAAAAGAATTCGAGACATTCGATCGATCAAGACCTCCCGGGTCATCAAAAACAGGTGGCACCACCGGATCATCGTGTGGATCCCGGTGCCCTTTCGAGGTCAACTTCTGCTTCAGTAGCTGTGCCATTGCCGCTTCCATTGCCGGTGCCTTCTGGAGATGGGGATTCGAGGTTGCCTTCGCCCAAGGAGAGGATTCGAGATGGTTTTAGGGAAAGAGAAAGAGACAGAGGTAGGATTGGAGAGGGATTATATTCTTCGAATACTCCTATTTCTAGGTAATTTTGCTATCTCGATTTCTTTTTTTGGGTGTTTTTGTTAATCAATGATTAATTATTTTTTCTTGTCATCCCCAAAATGGAATATGAATTGTTTTTTTTTTTTTTATAAATAATGTTTCTATGCTACTTATAGATCATAGGATGCTACATCATGGAAAAACTGTACACAATGTGGCATATTTTTCTCGATTTGAAGAAATTTTGCTAATATTTTAGGAGATGATATATGAATGATGACTTTCAGGTTTTTTAAGCACAGGGCATTCTTACTTCTTCAATTTCATGCACCTTTGTCATGGCTGTATAAGAGATGCATTTTCATTTGGCATTGAACTGAATAATTTTTTGGTAAATATGTGATCCTATAACAGTATATTTGCTGCCCGAAACACGAAGAAAATGATTGAGCATATAGACACTCGGTCATCCTGGACGGTGCGTCCGGATCTCAGCACTGCGCAGAGTTCTCGAGACAATTTCGAGGTCAATATTCCTATTATGAGTGCTCCTACAAGTCCATTTGCAAGCCCTATTCACAGCCCGCCGAGAACGAGTAGCACTGCTTGTATGCTTCAGTACTACCGCATGATCGCTAAATCACATAAAGTCTGGTCTGCACCGGAGATGGCAACATTAGACACACATGGGCTTCCTCCTCCGGCATTCATGGATATCAGTGCTTTTAGTAATGACAGTTCTCCTCTTCAAAGTCCGCCAAATATAAGTCCCCGCGGGAGAGCCAGAAGCCCAACTGGACCCTTATCCCCATTGACTACCAGGTCATCAATCGAATGCTCAGCTGGACGGCGTGAAAGTAATGCTAATTTTGAGGTCCATCCATTACCTCTTCCTCCAGGAGCAGCTGTCCCTTCTCCATCAGTATCCGTTTCTATAGCTCTACATAAACCAGAGTTCCCACCTATGAAAAGTCAGTGGCAGAAGGGAAAGCTTATTGGACGCGGTACATTTGGAAGTGTTTATGTTGCCAGCAATAGGTACAAGAATTCTATTCTCTGCTGTGCTGGCTTATTTGGTGCAGTAAACCCCAATTACAGTCTTTTGTTTCGGACAGGGAAACTGGGGCATTATGTGCAATGAAGGAAGTGGAAATGTTTCCTGATGACCCGAAATCTGCTGAGTCTATAAAGCAATTAGAACAGGTGATTCACCTTGACTATAACACCTTGATTCTGCAATACTTGAGTATATGTGTCATAATCTCCATAGCTTTTGCTGTGAAGATTCTGTGCTTTTTTTTTTTTTTATGAGGAGTTCTACATCTAATGCTTCTGTGTTGGTTTTTCATATGCATTAAGATGAAACTTTTTTTTTGGGGGGGCTCTATAGGATTACTCAAAACCAATGTTAATTTGTATTCCTCTCCCAGCTTCTTTTCTTACTTGTATCATTTGTTTCAGGAAATTAAAGTTCTTATCCAGCTGAAGCATCCAAACATTGTGCAGTATTATGGTAGTGAAGTTGTGAGTAATTCCAGTGGCTACTTTAGGTTCTTCCTTTCTTTTCCATTCATAATAAGTATCTCTTTAGTTTTTTATGCTGTATACATCTCTACCAGGTCATCCTTTTGAACTCAGTTAACAAATAATTTTGTGTGCAGGTTGATGATAAATTCTATATATATCTGGAGTATGTTCATCCGGGTTCAATCAACAAATATGTACATGAGCATTGTGGAGCCATAACAGAAAGTGTTGTTCGTAATTTTAGTCGCCATATCGTCTCTGGGCTAGCTTACTTGCACAGCATGAAGACAATACACAGGTACAGGAGAATGGGCAGATTTATATTTTGAAATAAGTGCTAGCATTCATTTTAGGCTTCTTTTAGGAAAGGGTCTGTGGAATTATGTTGCGTCTGTTTGTGGCTGAGAATCTCATATCTTTGTGTATCTAGGGATATAAAAGGGGCTAATTTGCTTGTTGATGCATCTGGAATTGTGAAGCTTGCAGACTTTGGGATGGCAAAACTTGTGAGTACTCGTTCATGCCTTCTTTCTTCCTTTCCTCTTTTTCCTCGATAAACTTTGGTGCAGTGTTTAGAAATGTAATAGGTTATCACTTAGTCATGCGAATTAGTACCCACCATATTGGGGTTAATCCTGGTGTCTGCTAGAGTGAAACATCATTTAGTGTTACCTTGATGCATTTGTGTTCCGCAGTTACATGTGAAATCACCATTTTAATTTCCATTAAAGATTTGATTTGCCCTGTCTCTTACTCGGCTCATAAAAATGGCGCTTCTTTCTTGCTCAGCTTACTGGACAAGCAGCTGATCTTTCTCTTAAAGGAAGCCCTTACTGGATGGCTCCTGAGGTATGTTTTTGCACATCAATACTGCAAGGCGTTTATTTTGTATCTTTTATTCTGACAAAAATTCCTTCTTCGCAGCTCATGCAAGCTGTGATGAAAAAGGATGCTAGCTCTGACCTTGCTCTTGCTGTTGATATTTGGAGTTTGGGATGTACTGTTATTGAAATGTTCACCGGGAAACCTCCTTGGAGCGAGTATGAGGGGGTGAGTGCGAGATTTTTCTTAATGTCCTTTCTTATGTCGTCGTCACCTTCGATTTGGTTTACCAAACATAGATGTCAATTAAAAAAACAATATAAGATGAAGTAAGGTTTGCTAAGTATCTCATCTAAAATCTTAAGTTGTTAGGTGAGGCATCAGAATATAATTTATACTATTCTCTATCACACACCTTCGAGTGAAAATCTTTTGGGCTTGAAACTTGCATAGGCTTACATTACCTTGTGCTTGATTTTTTATTAAATAAAATGGGGTGATGAGATTCAAACTCGTGACTACTGGGTCAACAAAGCTCTGATACCATGTTGAGGAAATATCTCATCTAAAAATTTAAATTATTAGATAAGACGTTAAAATATAATTTATATTATTCTCTAACAAGAGTTAATGCTAGGGTTATCTTCTCCGGTCATTTCATGAAAATGGCTGAAGAAGGATGCAGAGATTGTGTAACTTTTAACAGGATTTGATACTGAGCGCTGGGGGTATGTTTGAGTGATCTTAATGGACTCAAGTCTTCCTATGCTAATTTAAAATTATAAGTTATCTTCTACTATGCAGGCTGCGGCCATGTTTAAAGTGATGAGGGATAGCCCAGCTATACCTGAAATATTATCACCTGAGGGCAAGGATTTTTTGCGCTGTTGCTTTCGAAGAAACCCAGCAGAGAGACCAACAGCTGCCATGCTACTAGAACACCGGTGGTTGAAAAACTGTCAGCAGGTGGATGTCTCTTCTACCATGCAGTCAATCAATGGGATAAATTTGACTGTAAGCTACAATATCATTCCCTGTTTTTTTTACCTTTCATTTTCAGATTCAGAGCAGAATTTAATAATTTGGATTATGTATCGTATTAATTGGCAGGATATATCCCAAATTCGAAGAGCATCTGAATTCAAGTTTGATCATCTACCAGGATTACCAAGCTCAAAAAGTATTGAAGGAAAGGCGAGTTCTGACAGGTAACAGTTAAATTTCTGCGTTATCCTTGCAAGACTTCTCTTCATTTCTTGACCATAGAATTAGATACATTCTCAAATGTGTAATTTCCTACTCGTGCGTGACTGCTGGCTCCAGCTACATGCATTATTCTTTTTATCCAGCAAGACTGTCCGACGACCTCGCCATGAAACTTCCATCTTAGCTGACAAAATGGTCTCCCATCATTCTCCTCGTTCAGTTCATGAGTTTCTCCCTACTTGAGCTCCTCTGCAGTTGGATTGGAGCATACATCACTCCAGGTCTTCTTCTTCAATGCCCAGTTTAAGCAAATGTGGTGCTAAAATTAACCATGGATTAAGATAACGCAAAACTGGGAGAGCCTCTGCTTCTTCTTTTTTAATAGACTAAGCTAACAACAAACTCTAAATTGGAAAAAGTTCTACCGCTGTCCCCTGTGCATGCTAGTAGATTTCAGGTGGCCACAGGTTACTGAGTAGAACGTTCTTCGCTTTATCATTATTATCAATGCTTCCTGATGTTTAACATGCTTGTTCATCCTGAAATACAAGCTGTGTCAAGGATTTTAGAAGCTTGTTCTGTACACTATTCATTGAGTTTAAAGCTTCAGCATTTCAGAAGCTCAATTGTATGTATATATCCTAAGGTATTATTCTTGCCTTAATGTAACATCATTAGATTTTAGAGAAAAGTTAAAACTATCCATCTACCGTGTTCCTGTTAATTTTCCAAGGAAATTTCATGTGACAGAATAATCCTGGTAGATTCTTGGGCAGTCCTCAACTGTAAAATCTTCTTGAAAATTTCATATTTTAGTAGTTGGTATTGAATCTTGAAAGTTGTTGTTGGACAGAATGAAGAGCAAATGATATCAGCGTGAACAGTTTTTTCTTTTCTGTAAAGCATATATTATAGTGATAAATCCAAAAAATCCAAACAACATATATATAGGCTATGGAGTTGGATAAATGGTTAATCAATTGATCTAACAATCTCATTTATTCTCTCCAACCAAGGTGGTAGATAACCTATATTTGATACTTGGTAAACCAAGGTAACTTGTACAAAATATCACTTTTGGTGGAGGTGGAGGTGGAGGTGGAGGTGGAGGTGGAGGCTCTCTATTTTTTAAATAAGTATCTTATAGAAAGAGAGAAATACAACACTATTCTTGAAAAAGATACTTTGAAAATATATATGCAACAGAGAATAAAGATTTGAATCTTTGTTGTCATAAGGTTCCTGCGATGATGTCGAGGGTTTGAGAGTCGCTACTTAATTAGTTAGTTAGGATTGCTAAGAAACTTAATTAGTTAGAAGGTATTAACACTCCTACCACACTCAATTTGAGGTAAGTTGCTTTGTGGTTTTAATGTGGTTCAGAGATTTGAATGATATCCTATCAAGTATTTTGGCTTTTTGAATCTGTTAAAAGCTCGCATACCCAAACAAATTCTTATATGGATAAACTTATATAAGTGCTCTGACAGAGTTCACTTATTATGGAATAAATGATTTTTTTGTTTACTAAAAAAAATAATCACAAATCATGCTTCAAAATCATATTGCAAACTAAAACATAGCATGTTTAACCGAATTAAACTCTAGAATCTAACATTTGTCACTTTCTAACACTAAACACATTTCAAAGTACCCAACAACATACACGAATTAAACATCAAAATTTTGACAAACCAATTGCCAATAAGAAACAAAATCTAAGCTAAAAAATTATAGCATACCATAACTAAGAATGCTAAAACTTTGCATTGAAACAAGAAACTAAAGCAATTAGACAAGACACATACACTCCACCTCTAATAGTTTTGAAAGGTATACATTCTCATCTTTTCAATTCTCTTAGATTGGATGCTTTCTTCTCCAAAGTCAAACTACAATCCAAGATTCTCTTCCTTCGTTTCTCCTCCTTACTCTTGTTGTTTATCTTTTTTTTATTGGCCAAACCAAAGGTTCTAGATAAGTTTGTTAGGATTTTGACAAACTGAAACCTTGTTGGTTTTACCTAAGATTTCTAGTTCGGGGTTCAAATGGTTTTGTAACAAACTTGAGATCAAAGGAAAGTGTTTTTTGTCACGACCCGATTCCCGGATCCGTGACCGGCACATAGGCATGGTCTCCCTCCAAGGTTCCACACCTATGCGAACCCAAACTCACACAAACTTATCATTCAACATTCAGAATTCAACGCAGCGGAAATAACAAAGTAAACTTTATATTAGAATTCGATTGTCTCTATACAAGAGTTGATTACATATTGATATACTTGTGGAGCACTAACTAGACATATGAACAAAAAGTGCCGGATACAACCAAAATAGCAGGTTCCCAGAGTAGGACAAAAATGACCTGCTAGCAAGCTACGACCCTGAAAATAATGAATAATGAGGGGGTGAGTTCAACAACTCAGTGAGTAGATAATATCTAATATACACATACGAGGTAATACACAAAGAGAAGTATAATATCAAATCAGCTCGATGTTCTTACAAGGAATTTCTCAAATAGGTCATAACAAGAATGTATAGGTAAAACTCGTCAGAAAATCAAAATGCAATGAGCATGAGGCTCCGTACTGTGGGATGATCAGTCCACACAGGTTGGTGACTCCCCCGACCAACTAGGATTTCAGATACGATGTGCACAAAGGCTAACACTACCCTGTTAGCATGGGTATTCTGACCGGCATACCATAGGTATATCTTATAATCAAACAAAATATTCATATATCAAGGCTCAACTCATGGTATCAATCAAATGAGGAGCTATCAATTCACAAACAGATATAGGCTCATATCAAGAACGTATATTCAACAAATGATTATGCTTTATCGTATCAAGAATATAATCAAGGTATATATTATCAAAAAGCATAATCCAATTCATACTAGCAAATTCAAATATTTATACTATTTCTCATGCATATTAAATGTTATCCACTCACCGGACTCAAAAGCAGACAAGTTCCAAAAGCAGAATGTTGATGAAACTTTACTAATGTCCCGCGGGTAGAATGTCGGGATTATCTGAATATATAAAAGAAGATATACTCAAAAATGACTCAAAAGAAGTAAAATACCTTTAATAACATATCTAAGAGTTCAAATCATAATCCTATGTGTTTTTGAATCAAACTATCCATTTCCTCGTAAAAACCTAAAACAAAAGTTTCTTCCGAAATCTAATTCCAAAATACATAGTTCGAAAAATTGATGTTAATCCATCAAATGAGCTTCAATTATCCATCAAACCAATCTGAAATACTAATATTTCTCTTAGGGACCATTCTGAAATTTTCTTATATTTTTAGGGTCAAATTGTAATTTTATCAAATTGGAGGACTAAATAGAACACTTCATAAATTCATAGCTATCCTAAAATCTTGTCCATAATTCATTCTCAATTCTGTCCAGAATCTCCAATTTCACTCCAGGGACCAAACTGAAAATTTTCAAAGTTAGGGGACTAAACTGTAGTTTTCACCAAAAAGGACCAAAATGAATTTTTCATCATCTTCAACCTTAACCCAGAATTCCAGCAAGGGATTTCGAATTTCTCAACATTATTTCACCATTTTTCTCAATATTTTCTTAAACCAAACATCTCAAAACTTCAAAATCACTTACAATCAAACTAATTAAACCATTACCCATCACATTCAACCCTTAACATCTCTCTTAATTCATCAATCAAACCCAAATAAAATCTTCAAACCCTAACAATCAATACAAGCAAAAATCGTAACTAATAACCACATTTATACATATTAAAACATACACATTACCTTAATAACTATTTCTCCTTCTTCTTTTCTCCTCCTCTTCTCTTTCCCTCTTTTCTCTTCTTCTTCTTCCCTCTTTTTCTCTCTTCCGATTCTCTCTCTAATTTCAGATCTATTTCTTCTTTTTTTTTGTTTTGTTTTTATTTTCTTTTCTATTCTATTTATATTTACTAGCTTGTACAATTACTACAACACCCTTAACCTAATTCTAAGCCACTAAGGGCACTCATGTATTTTCTCTTTTTTAAAATTTCAGAATACTAAATTTTTAGCCTTTTGATCTTTAGTGAATGGTTTTTAACCTTTCATAAGAGCTCTCTGGATGTTTTTTAAGCGTGACCATGAGAGGTGGTTAGGCGGTTTTTTATGCAGATGAGTGTCTTAGTTAAAATTGACCGGGTTGATCACTTTTGTGATCTCGTCGAGCAGCTCTAATGTCATTGTGACATAAGATCACTTGGTATTGAATTATTGATACAGGGGATGCATACCTTTTTATTTTATCCTCTCTTACTTAATTTGAAGATTTATAGCACCACATTTATTTCTTGAAGATGTCATTATAGTCAGCTTTTTCTTAAATAAACAGTTAAGATTGATCAACAACAAGATGTTGGGACAATTAATGATGAATATGGGATATAATCGTTTGATTTCAAGATAATAAGGTTGTAGATAGAGTGTTTGTGAGTTGAACGATGGTGGTTTTAGCCTTTGGGGTGGTTAGAAAAGTCGCATTCAATCATCTGAAAATGTCTTCTTGATCTACCAAAATTGAAAAAGAAGATGTATAATATTTGTAAAACAACGTCTTTTGACTAATCCCTAAAAATTAAGGTTATCTTATTTGAGATTTGTCAAACTTCAATTGCACCTTTACTTATGTAATTAGTTTAATTTTACCCTTAATCACTATTAAACTTTCAATTGCTTGCAATTTCACCCTTTGTTGAATTCAAACTTCGACCCTAGATTTAAGCGTCTATTCCGCTTCAGTTCTTGGTTTCTGATTTGACCGATTAAGTTCCTAATTGGTCAATAAACTTTTAGTTTTCTTCAATTAAGTCCTTAATTCATGGGTTTCAATCATTGAAGTCTCGCGACTTTCACAAACAAGTTCTTAGTTTTTGGTCTATACAATAAAGTCCTAAATTTCACTAATTTGGCTTTCTAAAATTCAATTTTGGTCTCCAAACCTTGATTCTTTTTAATTAACACTAAGATTCTCCAAACACTATCTTTTTTTGCAATTAGACCTTCGATTGGTGCTTCTAAAATCAAATCACATACATTTTTTATTGGGAAACAACAGTTGTTGTGAAGGCCTCATGATGTATTTATTGCTCATGAGTTTTGTTCTTTTATGGGGAAAAATGAATGAGGAGTAACTTACTCTTTGTAATATTTTAAGTTGCATTATGAGCTGTATTCTATTTATTTCATCCAACTAAAAAATTACGAGCCATGAGATATCTAACCCTGTGGTTGGGCTTGACACATTGAGGGTGTTTGGCATTGTGGTGCGATCTGCGATTCGCAGATCGCACCACAATTTGGTGTTTGGTTAATGCCAAAAAACACTTTTTTGTGTGGGACCCACACCAAATTTTAACCAAAACGCCGATTCAAAAAAAGCTGGAAATTGATGCTTTTTTGAGTGCGATTGCGTTTCATAGTGCTTATCGTGCCGAAATACATCAAAATAATGTTTTTTATTTTTTTAAAATCATTTTTGAAATCAGCACATCAAATTGATCTCAAAACACCAAACCACCGGTCTTTAAAATGTAAAAAAATAATAGTTCAAATTTCGGCCAAAAGCCGGTGGGATCGCAATGCGATAAATTTGATGTGTTGATGTCAAAAATTATACAATTTACAATATTTACAAAATTATATATATATATATATATATAATTATATATATATATATATTATTTTAATGTAATTTCACAAGTTAAAAGCAATATGAAAAGCTTAGTAACCAAACACCCAAAATTATTTTTTTTTCAACCTCCAACTCAACCACAGTTTTAACCAAACACTTCACTGTTTATTTTGAACCACGGTAAAAGCACTTTTTTGAAACTGGTTTTTTTCAACCTTAATCGCAAAAGCAAAAGCAATACCAAACACACTCATTGTCAAGCATGCCAAGCCCCCACTCGAGGCATTCGCGTTCGTTTGAGTGTGTCCAAGAAAAAATAAGTCATAAGGTTTTTTTCAGACATGTTGAAAGTGGGTTTATGAATAAGTTTGATTGTAAACAGCACAAATCTTCATTTGCTACATGAAAATGTGACGGTTGAAAATTGCTATCGTGGGTAACTAGTGATCGTACGTGTACATTGTGGGCATATATCTATACACAGTTGTGCACATGTACGAGGCTTTCTAGATATGCCGATAGCGTCATCTCCTATCTTTCAATCCCAATTGCAATTTGTAAGCATGCATGTGATGGGGAGGGCCAGGAATTGGGATTCTCCACAGATATTGTCGGATGCATAATTTTACTATTTTTGTCTGAATTTATTTTTATTTTTATTTTGTTATGGTAGTAAATAGCTTATAATATACGTAATAGATATTAAATTCAAATTAGAACATATATTTATTATAAAAATATATAATAACTAAAATTTTATTCGTTAATCTAATTCTATAAAATATATTTGTTTTAGGGGTGGATTTAGTGGGATCATAGAAGAAGAAGAAAACACTTTTTAAGCCCAAATACTCTAGAACCGATATCTTTTAAAGGTTAATAGATAGGGGCATACCCTACCCACCTGGCCGGTCCCTTTTTTTTAATAAAAAAATAATGCCATGATAATATAAGTATTTCAGAAAAAAAAGATAAAAAAAATTCGAGAGTTGGATCATTGACGTAACTATGTTTAAAAAGCTTGATTAGTTTAAATAATATTAAAAAAAGTACAACAATAACAAAAAAATAACAAAATAAAAATTTGTGTTTGCTTGTAATATCGGGGCACATGATTGTGATAAACTCATTAAAAATTAAAGAAGAAGAAAAAAGCATGAAAACCAATTTCCAATAAATAAGTTTTGAAGGATGAAATTAAGAGGAAAAAAATCAATTTTTAAAAACATTAAAAAAGACCAAGATCAACCTATATTAACTTTCAAAATTTACGATCCTACTAATGAGCCTAGGACTAATCTCATAGAAAGCAAACCATAAAAAATAACAAAGCAAAATTCTAAATCATCAATGTGCTCTGAGGATGAAATTGAAAAAAAAATGCAATAAAAAAGAATTCAAAACAAAAAAAATAATTTTATATGAGGTTTTTATTTTTTGGGATTTTTTTGAATATAACTTTTTATCTTTAGTTTTTTTTCAATTTCATCATTTAATATGAGAATTTTATTTATTTTTATTATTTAATACTGAGTTGATGTTAAATTGATTTACATATTCTTTTAATGTATAATTAAATATAATTGGCCCTTTTTATCTTCGATTTTTTTCAATTTTATTATTTATTATGTAATTTTTATTTAATTTTATTATTTAATATTAATATTAGATTGATTTTTTTACTTATCCTAAGTTGAAAATTTTCAAGTTTAAACAAGTTTGATGATAATATAAAAAAATAATTTGCATTAATTTAAATATTATTTTATTTATATTCAATTTCTTTATACAAACAAAGCCTTGTAAATAAGCTTGTTATACAAACCATTGTTGTTGATCGCATTCTGTTTTGGCCCAAATATTTTGTATCAATAAAAAAAAAGATAAAACGGTGAAGTTATTACCTCGTTTAAAATTTTGGCCCGTTCCAGAAATTCCACCCAAATTCCGTCCGGAACGTTCCGGTTTCGTTCTGCCTATTCTGCTCGGTCCAAATAGTGTTTTTTTTAAATAATAAAAAGTATTATAATATCAAGCATATCTCTTAATCTGACCGTTTAATTGAGATAAAATTTTAAGAGGAGTCTCTTGACATATTTATATATATTATTGTTAAAATTTTAGAACAATGAGAGAATATAATGACCTTGTGAGATTAATGATGATATTCTCGTAATATTATACATGTTCATAATTTTGTTCAGAAAAATCATTTTATTGTCTTTTTTTGGATTATTTTTTTCTCAATTTAATTATTCAATAACAAGTTTATTACGAATTGAACTTCATAATTTGATTTGATTTGTTTTATTTAAGGTTATCACAACCTCAAAATATAGTACCAAAACACTTTGAAACTGAAACATTCTTTTTCAATTAAAAAAATAAAACACCAATCAAAATGAATTGACAAAATGATACAAACGGACAATTGTTATTTCATCATATATATTTTTTATATAATTAAACACTAAAACAAATAAAGAAATGGAAAGAGAGAGGAACGCATTCACTTGATCATAGGCACTTTTTATCTCCTTTCCTTTACCTTCCCTGTCATTCACTTTCACGTCCCATTCCTTCCTTTCTCTAAAGAACAATAATCCAGAGAGAGAGAGATGGAGCCACCAGAAAAAATGGTCATTGACAGAGATAACCAGCCAGGAGTAGATGAACAGAAAAAAAGCTACCAACAAATGGTATCATTATTATTATTTTATCTAGTCTTGTTTTTCCTTCATCTTTATTGGTTTTGTCTTTTGTTTTTCTGTTCTGATTTTATTTTGAGCATATAACTGATTGTTTGTGTTTGATCTGGGGATGCAGCTGTTCCTGCTGTTATGACTGCTCAGAGAGCTGCTTAGATTACCTGTGCTGCTTCAACCTCTGTTAAGTGTTATCTAAAATGGTGTTTCTTCTTTCTCTCATCGGTTCCCATCATTCCAATTAACTACAATGGCTTGTACAAACTCGACGCTGTTATTTGTGTTATGATTTCTCCCTGTTTTTCTTCTTTTTTCTTTTTCCGTTATTATAAATTATAAAATACTCTAAAAGAGATAAATGTTTCACTGTTCATTGTGAGTGAAAACATTATGGATTGTAACCGTGTATTTTTGGGTTGATTTGGTTTTCAGGTCGGGTCGGTCGGTTCACCAGTTTATTGATTTTTTTATATTTATTTGCACAGTAAAATAATTATTATATCCCTCGAAAAAAACAAAAAACCATTGCTGCCGGGAGGGGTTCCACGGGAATTTCACATTTTTAAAAAATAGATAAATATTAATCTACCCCCAATAAGACAAAAAACAATTCTGGCCGGGAGGGGTGCCACGGAAATTTCCCATTTTTTGAAAATGGTTAAATACTAATTTGCCCCCTAATAAGACAAATTGAAGATTTGGCTGTAGAGATGTTCCGGTAATTGATCATATTTTTTTTTATTATCTGTTGAATATTGTGCTCTCTGGATGTTTTTTAAGAGTGGCAATGAGAGGTGGTTAGACGGTTTTATGCAGATCAATGTCTTAGTTAAAATTGACTGGGTTGATCACTTTTGTGACCTTGTCGAAGCCGCTCTAACATCATCGTGACCTAAGATCACTTGTTATTGATAGAGGGGATGCATATCTTTTTATTTTATCCTCTCTTATTTAATTTGAAGATTTATAGTTCCACATTTAATTTATTGAAGATGTCATTATGGTAAGCATTTTCTTAAATAAGCAGTTAATGTTGATCAGCAACAAGATGTTCGGACAATTTATGATGAATATGGGATATAATCGTTTGATTTTAAGATAATACGGTTGTAGACAAGGTGCTTCTGAGTTGAACGACAGTGGTTTCAACCTTTAGGATGGTCAGAAAAGTCGCATTCAATCATCTGAAAATGTCTTCCTGATCTACCAAAATTGAAGAAAAAAGTGTACAATAATTGTAAAACAAAATTTTTTGACCACTCCCTAAAAATTAGGGTTGTTTGATTTGGGATTTGTTAAACTTCAATTGCACCTTTACTTATTTAATTAGTTTAATTTTACCCTTAAACACTATTAAACTTTCAATTGCTTGCAATTTCATCCTTTGTTGAAATCAAACTTCGACCCTAGATTTAAGCGTCTATTCCGTTTCAGTTCTTGATTTCTGATTTGATTGATTAAATTCCTGATTGGTCAATAAACTTTTAGTTTTCTTCAATTAAGTCCTTAATTCATGGGTTTCAATCATTGAAGTCTCGCGACTTTCACGAATCAGTTCTTAGTTTTTGGTCTATTCAATAAAGTCCTTAATTTCACTAATTTGGCTTTCTAAAATTCAATTTTGGTCTCCAAACCTTGATTCTTTTTAATTAACACCAAAATTCTCCAAAAATTATCTTCTTTTGCAATTAGACCTTCGATTGGTGCTTCTATAATCAAATCACGCACACTTTTTTACAACATTTGTTCTAAATGTCTCATGATGTATTTATTGCTCATGAGTTTTGTTTGTTTGTGAGAAAAAAAATGATAGGGGGTAACTTCATCTTTATAATATTTTGAGTTGCATTATAAATTGTATTCTATTTATTTCATCCAACTAAAAAATTACGAGCCATGAGATATCTACCCCCCGTGATTGGGCCCCCTCTCGAGGCATGCTCATTCTTTTTGTGTGTCCAAGAAAAAATAGGTCAGAAGGTTTTTTTAGACATTGAAATTAGGTTTATGAATAAGTTTGAATCTTCATTTGCTACATGAAAATGCTACGGTTGAAAATTGCTATCGTGGGTAGCTAATGACGTATCTACATCGTACGTGTACATTGTGTACATCGTATCTATACACGGTTGTGCACGTGTACGAGGCTTGCTGTCCTTTCTAGATTAGCCGATTGCCTCTCCATTGTTTGCTAGTTTTTAATAGCTTCCTATCTTCTAATTTCCAATTGGGATTCTCCACGGATATCGTCCGATGCATAATTTTATGATTTTTTTTCTTTCATTTTTTTAACCTTGTAACCCACAATCATTGTATAGCTCGGTATAGTTAGGGACTGTTTTGCTTCTTCTTTTTTAAGTATTTTTTTTGTTTAAAAAGGATTTCTTTTTATTTTTAAAAATTATTTTTAATAACAACACATATGAAAATCATCAAAAAACCAAAAATATTTAATTTTAATTTTTTAAAAAATATATTTTTGAAATACAGTGTCAAACATCCCATTAGTGATAGTCATTGTTTGAGAATATAGTTTTGATTGTTTTTTAAAGTATTTTTTATTCAAAATACATCAAAATAATATTTTTTATTTTTTTTTAAATTATTTATAATATCAACACATGAAAATAATTTAAAAATATCAAACAAATAATAATTTAAAATAAAAATTAAAAATTAAAAATTAAAATATTTTTTTAATATATTTTTATAACACAATGCAAAAAAATTAGTAGTGCATGGGGCAGGGAGTCGTATTCCTACAGACAAATTGAATTGGTCCCAGCTACAAAACACACGGAGCTAAAAAAAAATTGAAAATACTTTTTAAAGCTCAAATACTCCCAGAAGAGAATTGGAACCCGTGACACGTGACATCTTGCGTCCACGTATATCTTTTAAAGGTTAATAGATAGGGGCATACCCTACCCCCCTGTCCGGTCCCTTTTTTTTAACATACAAAAATAATGCCAAGATAATATAAGTATTCCAGAAAAACAAATTCAATTTGATAATTGACATAATTATTTTTAAAAAGCTTGATTAATTTAAATAATATTAAAAAAGGACAATAATAATAAATAAACTAACAAAAAATAAAAATATATAAACAATAAAACAAAATCAACTTGAATTCATTGTGGTTAGCTTGCGAATTTTGTATATGATTGTGATAAGCTCATAAAAAATTAAAGAAGAAAATAAGCATGAAAACCAGTTTCCAATAAATTAAATTTTGAGAGATGAAATTAAAATAAAAAAATTAATTTAAAAAAAAGACCAAGATCAACCTATATTGACTTTCAAAATTTATGATTCTAGTCATGAGCTTAGGACTAACCTCATAGAGAGCAAACCATAAAAAAAAATTCTAAATCATTAATGTGCTTTTGGGATGAAATTGAAAAAAAAATAAAAGAAAAGAAAAAAAATTATGAGGTTTTTTTGGGGTTTTAATATATTTTTTTCAATTTCATTATTTAATATGGAAATTTTTATTTGATTTTATTATTTAATACTGATTTAAATACTATTTTATTTACAGTCAATTTTTTTATACAAACAGAGCCTTGTAAATAAACTAGTTATACAAACAGGCACTTGTTATTTCATCATATTAATTATGTTTCCATAATTAAACACTAAAACAAATAAAGAAATGGAAAGACAGAACGCATTCACGTGATCATAGGCACCTGTTTATCTTCTTTCCTTTCCCTTCCTTGTCATTCACTTCACTTCTCATTCCTTCCTTTATCTAGAGAACAATAATCCAGAGAGAGAGAGAGAGATGGAGCCACCAGCAACAATGGCCATTGACAGGGATTACCAAGCAGGAGAAGATGAGCAGGAAAAAGCTATCAACGAATGGTATCGTTGTTATTATTTTATCCTTCATCTTTATCGGTTTTATCTTTTGTTTTTCTGCTCTTACTTTTTTTTATAAGAAAAAAACCAATTTCATTTTGAGCATAGAATTGATTGTTTGTGTTTGATCTGGGGATGCAGCTGTTCCTGCTGTTATGACTGCTTTGAGAACTGCTTAGATTACCTGTGCTGTTTCAACCTCTGTTAAGTGCTATCGACTTCATCTAAAATGGTGTTTCTTCTTTCTCTCATCAGTTCCCATCATTCCAATTAACTACAATGGCTTGTACAAACTCGACCCTGTTATTTGTGCTGTGATTTCTCCCTGTTTTTCTTCTCTTTTACTTTTCCTATATATATATATATATATATATCGACTAGCTTTGGCCGAAGATTGCATCAATTCCTGGATATGGAGTCTTATTTGTGGGCAATGACTCCGACCCATTTCAATTTGAAAGTATTTCAAATTTGCCCTAATTAACCCGGCGACTCAGATATAATTTTGGCCTGAAATAAGCCTTCATGGTGAAATTTTAAATTTCAATTTAATTGATAATTTAATCTAATTTTTGTGTTTGAAATAAAATATTAAATTATTTATGAAAATGAATTCAGTTGACTATCTTTATTATTTTATTTCTAATTTAGAAATTATTTTTTTATAGAGTAACATTTTTTTGTGAAAAAAACAATAACCTAACATCACAAATGATGTGTTATTTGGCAAGTGGATCTTCACCTAGTGGTTGAAGTGACTAATTCACTTAGTTCGCACTAGCGTTCAAGTTTCATTATGTATTTCTATCATTTTTTTAGTGTTTGATTTATTCATTGGACTTGTAGGATATTCAGTGGATTCAAGAATTAATTGTGATGCGTGTAAGCTGGTCCGAACATCTTGATTATAAAAAAATAATATGTTATTTTTATAAGAAAAATATTAAACCAGGCGTGCTACACTAGATATCTAGGCCTATGTGTTCAGAGGCTCTTTCACTCTTGACCAAGCATAACAACGACTTCATTTTTTAATTTTAATTAATATCAATTTTTTTTAAAATGTAATTATGTTTTTTTTTCTTAAATCCATTATACTTTAAAGAGATTGATATAATTTATCTTTAATTTTTTCCCTTGTATATATATATGTAAGTTATGTTTGTGTGATGAATTTATAAAATAAAAACATTTGTTCTTAGGAAATATAATTAATCTCAAAGATAAAATAAACAAAAATATATAAAATAAAAGGCACATATGGAGAGAATTATTTGCATGTGAATTTATCCTTTTCCTTTAATAAGAAGATCAACTCTCGGCTCTAGTATTTAAAATTATCGTTAACAACTTTTATTGATTTATTAGTTTATATATATAATTTATTTTATTAAGCATAAACACAATCTTTCCATTTCTCAATTTAAAATATAATCGATATCAAAAGATGCATCCACACATATACATAAATCAATTTTTAATGATAGTTATTAAACTCAATCTAATAAACAAAGTTGACTCGGTGACACATTGACTAGAAGTTTGTCTTAAATAAAAACTCTTTTTTTTAACCATTTTGAACATTGACTATGTCGTGATGATGTGTTTTTCGCGAAGCCATGTGCGAGATAGGGGAGTGCATGCCTAATGGTCTGCGAGATTTTAAATAAGAAGATTTATTGTGCAAGGAAAAGAATATATCACCCCAAGTGCACCTATCTAAAATAAATTGTATTGTTGTTTGATTGTTTTCTAGGTCAAATTGTTGGTTTGTTCTAAAGTTTAAATTAGATCTCTCTTCGTGAGAGAGTCTCTATCTCATTGAATAAAAAACTTAATCGTTCCAAGATCTAAATTTTAGCACTGCATTTGTTGTACTTTTAATATCTAATGGTGTACTTTACAATTTGGTTTTACATCCTAAATATTAAAAGTCTATAGATTAAATAAAATGAACAAAATGGTTGGTGAAAGATTTTTGAGATTCTGATCGAACTCTAATCGATAATCATAAAATTGTTATATTATCCAATTTTGCATTTTAAAACATGAGAAAATATATATTTTTTGTGTTTTGTGAAAATATGCTCAAAAGATTTTTAGGATTCGACTGTATATATGGAACAAAATATATTTTTTTAAATGCAAATTTTTTTAATATATATTCGGGTTGGGTTGGCACAACCAAATGGGGTGACCTTACCATGATGGGTTGATATGCCCAACACTACTCAAGTGGGCTGGACCCGACCAACACAGGGTTGAAACAAGTTTAACCTAAGAGAAAAAAATAAGAAAAAGAAAAAGAAAAGTGTATGTGAATAGTGCATACTAAATTAATTCACTCTGTAATGTTCACGTATTACGTCAACAACAACAAGGGTGAAAAAGGTTACTGACTGTGACGAAGGTAGTGGTGGAGAGAATGGGTGGGCGGTGCTGTTTGTTAGAGGGAAATGAAGTTTGCTGCAACAGGAAGAAGAAGGAATGCACCTGCTACTGCTGTCGTTAGAGGAGAAAAAGGAGTGGAGTTGTTGCTGTCGCTAGAGAGGAGGAAGAAGTGCAACTTCTGCTTGTTGATGGTGGGAGGAAAAAATAAGTGGTTTGTGGTTGTCGAGTTGTGTAAAGAGAATGGTGTAACGAACGACAACAAGAAATGCCTGTTTCTGGTCGTTGATGGTGAGCTAGAAGTGTTGCTGTTTGTGCCAAGAGTTGGAGAAGGAATGGTGGAAGAGGTGGCCGAAATAAAGCAGAGGAAACGCTGGCAAAAATAAAATAAAAAGCTGGGGAGGGCATGGTTTTTTTTCTAACTCTTGTATTTACTAACTCAATCATTCGTTAAATGCAGAAACACTAAATATTAATATCAAGAAATAAAATAAAACACTATTGTATTTTGTTTTTTATTTACCATTTGAAGTTTTCATTTCTTGTATTCTAACCATTAAACTGGTTTTCTGTTTTTAATTTTATCCTTACAAGTTACCTGACATGATTTTTTATTTTGCACACTTAATGTGTCATAAAATATTTCACCATTAAATTCATGCTAAGTTCAAGTTTGAATTTACAAAATAGAATTTTAGATTATTGTTGGATAAAACAAATTAACAAAATGATGAAAATAAAACCAATTGGATCTTATTGTATGACATAACCACAAATTGGGTTGGAGTCAAAGCTCCTCTATTTAAAGTCTATCATAGGGCTCAGACATCCTATGAGTCCATTTTTCTAAGATGTCAAAGAGTGAGCCCATCATGGAACCCTGAGCAATCTAATATCACACGCCGTAACCAGTGTGAATCAAGGTTATCCATATCATTTTGGTTGGTGTTTTGTTTTTTCAAATGTAATGAAATGTTTTGGTTTCATAATGTTTTGACGTGTTGTTTCGGAGTTGTACTGTTTATGTGTGTGTATATAATTAAATATATTAATTCAAAAAAAATGTTCAAATCCAAAAATAAAATTATTTAGAATTGTGCAATTTAATCTAAAAAAGACACAATAAAATGATTTTTCTGAACATAATTATAAACATGTATAATATTACGAGAATTTCATCATTAATCTCGCAAAGTCATTATATTCTCTAATGCTCTGAAATTTTAACATAATATATAAATATGTCAAGAGACTCCTCGTAAAATTTCATCTTCATCTAATGTCGGATGAAAAGATATGATTGATATTATAAAATTATTTATTATTTAAAAAAATATTATTTAGTCAAAATAGAATTGACAAAATGAAACCAAAAAGTTTTAACTGGTATTTGACCAAAAAATCAATAACATACTAAAATTTAAATAAAGATAAAAACAAAACAATTTCATATTATTTTTTTAATTAATACAAAACATTTTAATCAAAACAGAACGAAATAGATAACCCGGGTGCGAAGTGACCTCGCCCTAGAACATTTTATTTTATAGGGGTGAGTAAATAAACTGGAAACTGAAAAAACTGAAAAAATAATAATTGAAAAAACCAAACCAGTAAAAATAACCGAATAAGTCAGTTAGAATTTTCTGAAAAATTTCTGGTTCGGTTTTGTAGGGCTAAAACCAATTAATGCACACCGAACCGAACCGGTTCACAATTAAGCAATGTACTATAAATAGAAAACTGTCTACGTTTCTTCTTCTTTCCTAAATTCCTTTACTTTGCCGCCGCCCCTCCTTCCCTCTGCAATCTGCATTCAGCGGCCACCAAGAAAAGCTTCCCTACCAGCCATCCCTTCCCTCTACAATTCACCAGCCTCTCTTATTTCTACTCGCCAGTCGTCACAGAGATTATTGAGACAGCCGATTGAGCCAAGAGTTATTGCAGAGAGCTAGAGATTGTTTGAGACAGCCTATTGCTTACAAAAGGTATGTTATATCATCTCTTCTGCAACTTCAAGCCAACTAATTTACTATACTTCAGCTACATAGCCCGGAGACTGTCAACAACTATGGTCCACTGCATGAAACTCTAGAGGGAATCCTGGTAAACTGTGAAGGATGAGTGGCTCTGTTGTGAATATAATTTAAAGTGTAAATAATTATCAATAATTGTTAATGAATGAATCGAGGGTTTGAGACATGGAAGTGTAAAATGATGAACAGTCCTTTTCACTAGTACCCATTTGCATTATCTTGCATTTGCATTATCGGTTATAGAACTAGGATAGAATTATATTTCAATAACATGTCATCACCATCTATCAATGCAAGACCCACATTTTTACACCCTTATTGGCTTAATTTTCCGTACTCAGGGTTCTTGCTAAAATTACATTTTATTTGAACAAAAAAAAAAACTAAGAATCCGTTAGTTTTAATTGTTGTGTTCGCAGTGAGTAAGTATTTAATTACATTAGAAATCTATGCTTATATTGATGAGTTTTTCTCCTTCATTAGAACCGAACTGAAAATGCTCACCCCTAATATTTTCCCCTTCTTTTATTACGGCACGTACTGCTTAAACCTAAAACTCCTTTTTTCTTGCTGTCCAGCGCCAAGTACAGTACAAGCCATGGCGGACACAGTTCAGTACAAGCTCGAACGGATGATCGACGAGCTAGACGACTTGGAACGTAAAGGCATTTTCACAAGGCGAGAAATAGCAGAGATAGTGAAACAAAGAAGAAAATTCGAGTATAGATTGAAGCGGCCGAGTCCTTTAAAGCAAGATTTCTTAGCTTATATTGATTATGAGACTCAACTTGACTCTCTACGTAGACTACGAAGGAAGTCAATGGCGCGCGAGCTGGAGAAGCAAGGGGATAAGAGGAGGAGAAATAAAAAATCTGTTTCTGATTTTGCTGGGATTTCAAGGATTGTTGATATTTATAGAATTGCTGTTACAAGGTTTAAGGGAGATTTAGAGCTCTGGTTCAGGTATTTGGAGTTTTGCAAGGATAAAAAAAATGGAAGAATGAAAAAGGTGAGAGCTTTTATTTTGGAGGTCGTCTGTGTTTATTGGTTTGCTTAGTGTTAATAACTCTCTTTCTCTCTTCTAAGTATCCATTATGGCTTTATTCTATTTGGCTATCTGGGTCTTGGTTCTTTGGATGTATAATTGTATGTTTCATTGCTTTGGTTAGTGCTATGCAGTGTGTTATCGTTGTCGTGTTTGGAGAAACAAAGATACCATTTTGGGTGTTTGATTGCTTTGGTTAGTGTTAGCAAGTGTGTTGTTGTTGTGTTTGGAGAAACAAAGATACCATTTTGGGTTTTATCATGTTCTCTTATCTTTATATTTTAACAGCCTGTGATTTTAGGGGTCGGTTGGTAAGGTCACTTGTTGTGATTCATAAAGGAGGGATATTCTCTCTCATCATTTTAGGCGTTGTCTCACTTAACTGATCTTCTTTTGTATAATTAACAATGCCCTTTTGTTTTTCTCTTGTTTAGGTGCTTAGTTGCTTATGATTTTGGAGTGTTGTTGTTTTTGATTTGTTCATTTAATTGGTAATTATTGTCATTATTGGGGAATGGTTTTTTCTTTTTTTCTCTCTTCATTTTTCAGTGAAGCCATGTGTTTTTTATTGTTCATTTGTAGGTTTTGGCTCAATTAATTAGGTTTCATCCAAAGGTGCCTGGAGTTTGGATTTATGCTGCAGCTTGGGAATTTGATCATGACTTGAACGTTTCAGCTGCTCGTGCTCTTATGCAGAATGGTTTGAGGGTATGCCCACATTCAGAGGATCTTTGGGTAGAGTATCTTCGGATGGAACTGACATATCTTAATAAGCTAAAGGAGCGAAAGGTAGCTCTTGGAGAGGAGAAGGAAAATATGGTTCATGATTACGATATGTTGCTTGATGAAGAGAGAGGAAATGATGATGGATCAAATGCTGGTACTGAGGTGTCAGGGAAGAAACTGAATTTGTTTCAAGAGAAAGGTTTGAGCATTCTTGAGACAATCTATACTGGAGCTGTTGAAGCTCTGCCCTCTAGTTTTGGCCTGAGAAAGAGGTTACTGGAGATACTTGAAGCAATAGACTTGACCCACTCTAAAGAAATGCGCAAGGAGATGCTATGTGATATGAAAAGAGACTTTTCGAGAGAACCAGAATATTGGGACTGGCTTGCAAGACTTGAAATGACTGGTTCTAAGAGTGTGTCAGAGATGAGGGTAACTCTAGCGCTTCCTCAGTTGCAAAAGGCAATTCAGGTATGGTTTTTTTGAACAATTGAAATTTTGATACATAACAAGTGTTCGAGTCATTGGTTTTGAAAATCAAAAAGTAGGTATAGAATCTGAATGCTTTCCATATAATGTACCTAGTATTCTCTCATGATCATTTTTGGTTTTCTGTATGTAGATATATGAGGAGGCTCTACAATTTGTGCCTTCTCCG
Organism: Salix arbutifolia; assembly: GCA_025169955.1. Lineage (NCBI taxonomy): Eukaryota > Viridiplantae > Streptophyta > Magnoliopsida > Malpighiales > Salicaceae > Salix > Salix arbutifolia. Next base: position 3,083,071 of record CM045908.1, read on the forward strand.
GTGATGTTTGATTTATATATAAAGTTTTTGATGGATGCTATAGCTCCTGAAGGAGGAGAGAATGAGCCTTCTAAGGTATCCAGCCCCACTGAAGATTATATTTCACACCTTTTGGTGGTATATGAGAAAGCTGACGTGGTGGGATGCATGACCGAGGATCTTGCTTGTCAGTATGTTTCATTTTACTTGCAACTCGGTAGGTTTGATGAAGCCAGAAAACTTGCAGACAGGCTTTGCAGCGGAAAACTATCAGATTCAGAAAAGTTGTGGATTTTAAGGGCCTCTATGGAAATGAAATCTTTTACTGATGATACTTCTGCACCAAGCAAGGATGATCTGCAATATGTGTTAGGACTCCTTAGAAGTGCATTGACTAAAGTGTCAATATCAAAAGCTGAGGATTTATGGTTAATGGTATGCTATCTATACTCTAACCCGTTCCCTGCTGTTAAAGTTTGTGGTATTATTCAAAAATGTGACTTTTATGCTTCCAGTCCCAGTTGATCTACCTTTTCTATTTGTGTTTATTTAGAGCTGTCTGTTGAAAAATATGTTGTTGTCCGTGTAAAATGTCTGCTTAAACAGGCACTCAAATGTTTTGCAAAAGATAAAAAATATTTGGACAAGCTGATTGAGACGACACTTATCTCAGTAGCCAAAGATGGTGGTAGCGATGATGGATTTTCCCTCTCTTCTGCTATTGTAAATTTCATGCTTCAGAAGGATGGAATTCATAAAGCAAGAAAGGCTTATAAGCGGTAAGTTACTAAATTAACAGTTAAATAAACTTGTCTGTAAAGTGCCTGTCACAATGAGCTGTGAAAACAGTACGTGACATCCTATATATAAAAGCCTTTCCATTTCTTAACATAATTTGTAAGCTTTAGATTGTTCTGGTTAAAAATTGAAACTCTATAATCTGTCTCTAGTTTTCTATCTGCTATATGCTAATTAATTTGTAGTAGCTAATTAAACCTGCATCTTGATTTTAATTTGCAGATTTCTGGCACTACCCCATCCTGGTCTTGCTTTTTACAGACGTTGCATCGAGTTGGAAGTGGACCTTGCATCTGCTGGTGATAGAGATTGCCTTGCAAATGCCCGAAAATTATATGAATCTGCACTCGCAACTTATGGCCAAAATGTGACCTTGTGGCAAGATTACCACAAGATGGAGATTAAGGTAATGCTGTTGTACTTTTACTTTCTTTAGAGTACTCGTTTTTCTTTCTTTTGTTCTCCAAACCACCCGCTTCCTGAATGAAATGCATAAGTGGCTATTCTCTATGAGCATATCCTAGCTGCTGGATTGATTAGGGAAATCATTTGTCACTGGAAAATCATATTCTCATAGTCTTTTATGGCCCGACTTAATGCACATGGTACTGCACCACTTTCTGTCGTTGCTCCCAACGGTTACTCATTCCCTCATGCTGCTTTATCTTCAAAAGCCACATTATATTATGGGGCTACCTCATTGTTGATTTGGATGAATTTTTTTATATTGTTCAATACTACTTGCTGTTAACATTTTGCGCCAAACAGTTCGGAACATCAGAAACAGCAAATGCTGTTTGTTGGCGTGCACGGAAGACACTCAAAAACTCTGCTGCATTTGTTGCTGCTCCAGATTTGTACTAATCAAGTATATATGGTTCCTAATTTTGACAAAGGTACTAATATCTTATTTATTCGTTTAGTTGAGAAGGTACCTTAAAACAGTAACATCCATTTCATTCGTTTAGTTGAGACTTTTTTTCAATTGCAGATCAGCAATTTATGGGATTCTTTTTTTGGAATATTTGCATTATGACAATATTCATTACACATGTTTTTGCTTAAAACCTTGAAGGACTTGCTGGATGTAAAAGCAGCCACGAATTTAGTGTTATTAACTGGACTAGAAGCCGATGCGTTTACGTAAGGAAAACAGATCTAGGCTTATGGCCACGGTGGACTCAATACAACAATTCAATTGGTGTCGCTGTTGATTACATGCTTAAACTTCTGCATTCCTCTACTCAAGCATTGATGTTTTGGAGACGAGATGAAATTGAAAAGAATGTGGATCATGCTTGGGGATCGGATTGAGATTTTGGTGTAGGGTCTGAGGGTTTGGGTTGGGTCATTTTTCTAGGATTTTCGGACTCGGACCTAGGCCGAGTTTGAGTCATAAGGGATTAGGAAGACTTGGTTTTGAAAAGATGTCTAGGCAACTTTTTTGTACACAAGATCGCTCGCAGGCATGAAAAGATCGGTGCTAACGATGGTTTTTTGAAAGGAGTTAAATCAGAACAGTATGGTTAATGCTTTTGATATTTAAAATAGTTTTTGTTATAAGCTCATTATTGAGCAAGAATGAGTTTATGTTGGTGGTTGACTTTGACAAGTTTGTCTTTTCCAAGAGTGGGATGCTTAAAGGCAAGTTAAACTCAATTTTATGACTATTGCACCTAAAAATAAAAAGATTAATAGAGATCTTTGTTTGTTTGGTTGATTCTTCTAATCAATAACATAGTAGATTAGGTCATATTAATTACAAAATAGTAACTTGGATTGACAAATTATATTTTGAATAGAAAAATCTAAGAATAAATTGGACATGACATCATATGTGTTATGAGAGGCTTGAAGAAGTGGAGGTGTTCAACTAAAGTTGTGGTTCCTCCACCAAAAAAAGTCAAAATAGGATTTAATATTATTATTAGTTATTTATTCATAGGATATACTAACAATAATGTGTTGTTTAGCATTTTCTTGTGTATTATAATGAGTTAATATAAATATTAAGGATATCTAATTTGCACAAATATAATACAAGAATGCATCATTTTTTTTAAAAAAAATCTTGCAAAAATGAAAAAAAAAGAGACTATAATAAGAACTAGTGAGTTCATTAGTAGTGATCCTCGAGAAGTTAAAAAGAAAAAGGAACCTCTAAGAAATTAAAGAGCTAAAATTTCTAAGAAATTATGTCCTAATTTTGAATTTATTTATTAAAACATGACTCTTAAACCTTAAAAGAAGTAGTCAACTCTAAAAATATCATTCTAGAAAAGGCCATCAACAATAAGATAAGATTCACCATGCAAAATCATACATGGAAATTGATAAATATTCTTTCTAGGATAAAACATCAGGGTGCAAATGAATATTTAAGAGGATGAATGTTGATGAATTTATTGCTAAATACAAAGCCAAACTAATAGTCAAGGATTACTAACAAGAACAAGGCTTCAATCACTTTAATATCTACCCACCAATTACTAGAATAATATCTACTTGTATATTAATTGATATGGTCGTGCTTAATGATCTTGAGATACACCAAATGCATGTTAAAGCTACTTTTTTGAATGGATAATTAGATGAATAAATCTACATGAAATAACTAACTACAAAATTAGGTTATTGGTTTAAGCTAGTATATTGGTTTTGGGTGCATATAAGAAAGAAAAAGTTTCCTAAATAAAGATAAAAATTGTTACCTTGAGAAAATGATAATTTATATATCATAATGGGGATTAATGACAATATCTATATAATAGATCTACTCGGTGAATATGGTGTTAGTGTTATATTCAATATTTTTAATATCTCTTTATTTAATGTAAGTGATGATTTGAGAAAAGAGAGAATGATATGATCTAAGTAACATCAAGTGATTCTTTGTACCACCAAGTGATTCTTTGGAGGTTCTAACTGGTACAATGACAAGACTTGAGGCTAAAAGGTTTAAAAAGGATTTTAATAGACTTCTTCATGATATATAAGTTAAAAGAAACTTTAAGAAGATACTAAATAATGAAGAACAAGCCTTGATTATTTTGATTCATATTCAATAAGGTTTTGTCGGTGGACATTCAAAAATTGCAAAAAATGATTGGAATAAGAAAAATTAAATCTATCAATTTTAACCTTTCAATATTTTTTCATAATTAAAACCATATAAGTTTTTTAATACGATTCTAGTTGAATTGAAAAATATAAATTCATATTTTTTTATTCATATATATGGCGCACCTTCTAATTTAATTATGAATTAAATCTGTCAATTTTATTTTTTCATTATTGTTTCATAACTAAAACCATGTAAGTTTTTTTTTAATATGATTCTAGTTGAATTGAAAATTATAAATTCATATCTTATTATTGATATGTATGGCACACCTTCTAATTTACTAAGAAAAAAAATTATATATTTGAAGATGGGCTTTGATTTTGCCAACATATTACGTAAACATCTTTAGTCTTATTTAAATTAGTTAAACTATTATTTTATTTACCTTTTAGTTATCATTAGATCTTTTAAAGATAATATAGCCTTTATTTAAACTTGGAATCGTTGGATTATAATTATTTATAAAGTTTATCCATATTTGTTAGGGATTTCCTATACGATTTATGATTTTTTTCTAGAATAACTACTCTTTCATAGAGAATTTTTGAATTTAAATTATTTTTTTAATAAAGAATCAATATTCTTACTATCTTTTTATGGTTGAGTGATTTCCATAAAGTTATTGATTAAATTGCAAACTCTTCAAAAGATTAATTAATTTCATTGTAATTTTATATTATTCATTATAAATATCATGTTAAACTTATGATTCTTTTTAGTATAAATAATCTTTGATAGAGAATTTATTTTTGGTCAATTTAGCCTTTTATTTTAATTCTGCCTCTACCATACTTAAAAAAGGCTCATGGCTTTTTTAGTAAATTTATTTTAGCCCTTTGGTTTCTTAATTCTTAAATTTTAAGCTAAATTAACCTCCAATTGTAATTTGTTTTTCTTTGGTCAAGCTTCTAATTGGTTTTTTTTTGACTTGGTTATTTGTTTCAAACTCATTCTTGAACTTTTAATTTTAGCCAAACTAAACCAAATTAAGCTCGTTTCTGGAATTTCTTCTTCAATTCAACCCTCAATTAGGACCCAAAATTATTTTTAGTAAATTAATTAAATTTACTAAAAAGATATATATTTTTAAATTATTTTGTTTTGTTTTTGTTTTGTTTTGAAATATGCTTAAATAGGGGTAAAGTTTTTTGTCTATGACATCATATATCTATTTTCAGAATCTATTTGAATTGTATTTCTTTTTTGTTTTTCAGTTTATTATCACATTTAAATATTAAAAGTAGGAAAAAATAAAATAAGGGGAAAATCTCATAATAGACATATATAGTATCATACGAAAAAAAACAAAAAAAGTATATTTATAATAATATGTCAAAAAATATTAAGAAAAAATAGTTCAATAACCTAACAAAGAAAATAATATTATGATAATTGTTTTTTTAGTCTCACCTTTTTAGATGAAAAATGAGGGAATTTTTTTTATAAAAAAATAAATGGTTTTTTTAAGAATAAATATATAATATTATAGGAAGCAAAAGTTTTAATTTTAATTTTTTATAAATGTTTAAATCATTTTTTTTAGCTCAAAGTTATTGAGCACCAATGGTTTAATTATTTCAATGATAACAACATATTAGAAGTTTTAATGTGTATATCAAAGTTGGATTCTACTATATCAAATTGGAGCAATATTAACTTTTTGAATGCAAACTTGATTTTAAGTTGCCTAAGCTTAATCTCATGTAATGCTCATTTCATATTGCGATAACGATTGTGTATTTTGGAATGTTTTTTATTTGAAAATATATTAAAATAATATTTTTTTAGTTTTTAAAATTTATTTTTGACATTAGCATATTAAAATAATTCGATAACACTAAAACAATATTAATTTGAAGTAAGGAATTTTTTTTTTATAATTTTGAAATTGTTATCAAGTCTTTATTGAGTTTAATTTGACATTACAAAAAGATTTTTAAAGAGTTAAATGATTATTTGTTAAAGTACAAATCTTAATTTCACCCAATCTTAGATGCTTTTTAGACTTTTAGACTTAATTCTTATCTTGCCTATCAATCCATTTAAATCATCTACCAAACTTTAATCACGTTTACCACTTGATATATTTAAACTTTATCAAGAACTAAATTATATTTACCTTAAAATACTATTACAATTTTTATGGCGGTGTGAGATAATGTAAATATTTAAACTTTATCAAGAACTAAATTATATTTACCTTAAAATACTATTACAATTTTTATGGTGGTGTGAGATAATGTAAATATTTCATGCAATCTAGTTCTAATGCTCACTCGACCTCTGTTGTCAAAATTGCGAGTTGACTTGCAAAATTGTACGATTTTGCAAGTCAACTCATTAAATCATGTCAACTCAAAAGAAAAATCATTTTGGATCAAACTCGGGTCAAAATCATACGGAATCGTAAAATTGGACCGGATCGGTCCGATTTTACGATCCTCTCAAATCTTTCAAATGAAATTTCTTTTGCCACTTGGCCGTGCCCTACCCCCTGGCCTTGCCCCGCGCCCCTCATGCCCTGCACCCCCATGCCTTGCCAACTGGAACTGGCTCTCTCTCTTTCTTGCCACGTGGCCATAGGCCATGCCCAGTAGCCCCCCATGCCCTGACTCTCTCTCTCTCCTGGTTTGAAAATTAAAAAATCAGTATTTATTAAATGCTTCTTTATTGATTCTTGTATATTTATATAATTGTTTTGTAATGTATTTTTAAATTATTTTAAATCATATATGAACCTTAAATAATAAAGTTTTATGACTATAGTTATGTTGTATTTTATTCATAAATATTTTACTTACGATTTTATGATTTTTCTAACTCTATGATTTTAGCTGTGATTTTACGATTTTTATACGATAAAATTTAAGTATGATTTTATAATTCCAATTTTACAATCCGAGTTCAGAAACTATTTCCGTTTCGTGTCAAAATCACGATTTTGACAAACTTGCATCCCACCCCTGACTCACCTAGAAATCAAAGTCATCGAGGTCCCACTCCCACAGCCAAATCCTATGGCCACAGTTGATACGACGACCGCATACATAGGCCAGTCAGCAAGCCACCTAAAGAAAAGAGTCCACTTCACTTCACTTCACAGTTTACTCTTGTCTGTAGTTTTTTAAAAAAAGTAAAAAAGTGGGTTTTAGGGTTCTAGATTTGAGAAAGAAAGAAAGCAAGAGATGGCAAAGCCAAGATGTTTTTTAGATATAAGTATAGGAGGAGAACTAGAAGGGAGAATAGTAGTGGAGCTTAACAAAGAAGTTGTCCCTAAAACTGCTGAGAATTTTAGGGCTTTGTGTACTGGAGAAAAAGGCATTGGACCCAACACTGGTGTCCCTCTTCATTACAAAGTCAGAATCATACTCTCTGCTGGATTTTCTTTTCTTCTTTAGACCTTCTCTGTCTTGGCATGTTCTCCTCTTTTTTGTTAGTTTTTTACGTGCTCTTTAGTTCTTATGATTTATATTTAAATAATTGGGATTAGTTTTTTATTAGTTTGTGTTGTTTTGACGTTTGTAATTATGTGGTCTTCAAATCTGTACTCTTTTTATTTTATTAGAGTAACATTTTCTTGATTAACTGTCTTTGCTTGTTATTGAAAGAAATGAACTTTTCTTGATTATACTGTCTCGTTATCATGTTTCTTGCTGTAATATTCTAGCTTTGATTATGCTTTTTGCATTGTGCATGGAGTTTAAGAGTGCCCTGGGTTTTAGTTTAAAGGGATTTTTTTTATCATAATTAAAAAAATGATTCATTGTTGTCTGTTTAATTTTGTTCATTGGTAAAGTATAGCTTCTTGGGGCGTTGTGGATTTTGTAAAACTTGTAAATTGGGATGTGTTAGGATATCTGTTGATGCATTTTGGTGTTAAGTCATTGTCACCTAGTTTTTGTTCTTTTATTTTGGAAGATCTATTTTTGAGTAGTAACCTATTTATCAGTTGAGAAAAGTTTAAATTTGTAACTTAAGAGATAACTTCCTAACTCTGGCTGCTGGCTTGTAACAGATGTGCGAAATTATGAAGCTTTGCTTTAGTCAGATTGTTTTTGTGATTTTGCATTTGTTTTTTGTTTTTGTTTGCTTTTTTGTTTTTTGATGGAGGCTGAATACCTAATTGCAGGGGGGTCGCTTTCATCGTGTTGTCAAAGGTTTTATGATACAAGGTGGTGATATATCAGCTGGGGATGGAACTGGAGGAGAATCTATCCATGGATTGAAATTTGAGGATGAAAACTTTGAGTTGAAACATGAAAGAAAAGGAATGTTGGCGATGGCTAATATGGGCCCTGGCACCAATGGATCTCAGTTTTTTATTACCACCACTCGAACTTCTCATCTAGATGGAAAGCATGTTGTTTTTGGGAAGGTAGTCAAAGGAATGGGCCTGGTTCGTTCTATTGAGCATATTGTGACCGAGGCGGGTGATTATCCCTCTCAAGATGTAGTGATTGTTGACTGTGGGGAAATTCCTGAAAAGGAGGATGATGGGGCATCCAACTTCTTTAAAGATGGTGATACTTATCCTGATTGGCCGGCTGATTTAGACACAAAACCAGATGAGATTTCTTGGTGGATGAAGGCAGTTGATTCGATCAAAGCTTTTGGAAACGAAGAGTACAAGGTAGCTCATGTGCACAAATGGTTTTTTTTATTATTTCAAGATTCATCTGGGAGAATATATTTATATATATATAAGATTCATCTGGTAGAAAATATACTTTGTAGATTATATGAAGAGTGCGTTTTTTTACCCCTGTTATGCGAGTGATCCCAAATTTCACTTTCTGAATTCCTTGAGCCAGTTTGATATTTGCCTTTCAATTTGCTTCTAGTTTTAACTTCTTGCTCACTCCTGTTCCTACTGCAGAAGCAAGACTTTAAGATGGCTCTTCGAAAATATCGCAAGGCTTGGCGCTACTTGGATCTTTGTTGGGAGAAGGATGACATGGACGAAGGTGTGTCCTATGTTCTTTCCTGATATGCTGAGAACTAGCACTATCAGTCTGCTGACTTTAGTTTCCTTATTCCATCTGATTGATGATTGCTTGTATTTTTTTTTTTATGTTGTACAGAGAAGAGCTCATCACTGCGGAAGACAAAGTCTCAGATATTTACAAATAGTTCTGTATGGTCATTGTTTAACTCTCTCTGAAAATATTATCCTGGTCATAGTTCACAGGGATATTTATAGTTTTGTAATTTAAAAAGATCTTTGTAGTATGTTTGAATTCTAATTTATCAAGAATGCTATTAGATCATTCTTGATTATAATACATGTAGCTTCCCTTCATTTTCATTGGTGTGTAATGCTCTCCATTTTAGCCTTCCCTGTTATCTAAGATTGATGCCCAACATTTTTGCCTTAGGCCTGTAAACTGAAGCTTGGAGATATTGAAGGAGCATTATTGGACACAAACTTTGCCGTGCGTGATGGAGAAGACAATGCAAAGGCTTTTTTCCGCCAAGGCCAGGTTTGTATCTTCTCTTTATGAAAGGAATTATTCATAGGTGTTCCATGCTTTTTTCTATCCCTAGGAAGTTTCACATTTTTTGCCATGTTGTCAAAAGGCGCTCAAACACTTGCTTAAGTGCTATAGGCGAGGCGAGTACACATTGCCTTTAGCCACTGGTCACCTAGAGCCTAGCGCCTCTTGCATTTTACAGGCTTGGTGCCTCTTAGCCCCTTTCACCTTTGACAACATTGTCTCTACTTCAAATCATCTTATTTTATTTTAAGGGTGCAAAATATAATTTTATATGTTTATGTTATGGTATTTAATATTTTCTAATGATCTAATCATAAATGGGAAGATATATGTGTGTGTGTGTGTGTGTGTGTATCACATGCTTTCGTAAGACTGTTTATTGTAGCTTCTACGCATGATGTTATATTTGTTTAATGATTTCATGTTGATCTCAGTCACATATGGCACTCAATGACATAGATGCTGCAGTTGAAAGCTTCAAGAAGGCTCTAGACTTGGAGCCAAATGATGGTCAGTGGTTCCTTTTGTTTGGCATTTTAGTTATTGTTTAGCAAGAAGAATTTTGAGATGTGTTTATCGAAGCTTTGGGTTAAGGAATTGGAATTGTGGTGGAAATGATGGGGCTATTTGTGTTGCCATTCTTAATTATGATATCATATTATCTTTTTCTTTCTCTCTTATTGTCATTGAGGGGACCATGTTTATGACATTATTATAACCAAAGTTGGTTGCGTGTGAGCACAAGGTCTGTCTTTTGCCAATGAGTTTTTCTTTGTACTACTTGTAAATTTTCTGCAGAAGATTAATCTCCAAGTTTCATTGTTACACTACCACTGACAAAATCAGTTAAGTGAGTTCATGGTTACTATGAACTCTAAGAATTTGCTAGAATGTTAGTATTCTCACCTTACAAGCTGCTTTTTTTTTTTTTAATTTCCAGGTGGAATAAAGAAAGAGTTTGCCAGTGCTAGGAAGAAGGTCCCCAAATTGTTTGTTGTATCACCTCTTCTTCTTAATATTATATAGTTCCGTCCTGCTTCTACAGGTTCTCTTCTGTTGAAAATACTACAGGTTGCTGATAGGCATGATGAGGAGAAAAAGGCCTATGCTAGAATGTTTCAATAATGTCCAGACAGCAACCTGGTATGGTATATACCCTTGTATTTTCTCCATGATAAGTTACATCGAGCTTAACTTGCCATTTCTTGCTTTGTAATACAGGCAACCTGTTGCTTGGATGGTTCACTTTTGGTTTCTCACATGTTAGGCTGCATAATCAAAAGCGTAAAGGTTTCTGTTTGCGAAATTCATTTGAGTACCCTTTACTGATGCTGTGCCTATTGTTATTTTCTTTTTTTTCTTTTTTTTTTCCTGTCCAAGTCTTAAAGTTGGTATTTGAGAAATGATAGGTTGATATGAAGATTGAACCACAATTGGGGTTAAGGAAAGAGATCTTGGCTCATTTTGTGCACTTTCTCATTGTTGTATCTCTAGGAACTTGTGTGCTCCAAATCTCTGCTCATCTTCTGATGAATTTCTTCTCCCTTTCAGGCGTGTTTTTGTTCAGGATATATAAGCTGCCAGATCTTTGAAGAAAGCCTTTTTTTAACCCCAGAGGGAAAATTACAAAGACACTAGTTTGAACTCAAATCTTGTTCTATGTACTGGCCAAAACTAGATTTCTGCTTTACATGTTTATTATATCATTATAGTTTAAGATGGCCTTTACTTTGACTTAATTTATTGATTTCTGTCATTAGCAGCTTGTGATTTCTGAGTTCTTCTGGTGGTGCTGCTGGTGGTGGTGGCTAGAGATACCATAATTTCATGAATAGGGCTAGGGATGGTTGGATTAAATTTGATCCACATGATGGCCTGCAAAATCTGAATTGATGAAAGATTTTTTTAAAAAAAGAAAAAGAAAACACTAACATGGCTTCGACAATTGCAAGTGACATGGGTAATGCTAGGCGTCATGTGCAATGCTTGGCTTTTAAGTGTTTATTTATGCAGTGAAAAATAATTTTTTTAATTAAAAATATATTAAAATAACTTTTTAAGTTTTTGTTTTTGAAATCAACGCATTTGTTGATTGCAATATAACACATGAACTAGTATATCTACAAATCATCTCCCATTAATATCCTTCAATTAATGCAACAAACAACACCTATGGATATACAAATCAAAAACCACCCATTTGTTTGATTGTAATCATCCATCACGACAACATCAAGTTACAAAAACAAAAAATAGCGAGTTTGAATGAATTTCTGACCGAATGTCATCAATAGCTTGTCTTTTTTCTATTTTTGTTGCCTGTAAAGTTGAATCTATACTTGTATGCTGAAAAACTTAATGGGTTTTCTACACATTTTATATGACTTGTTTGATTGATAGATTGCTGATTATTGAATAATGTTTCTGCATAATAATATTAATTAATGAATTTGTTGCTATTTTTTTTACCATTGTTGTCAAAATCTTTATATAAAATGAATGGATATTTAACCTACCTTAAGTTGATTTTTTGTTTTTTAACATGAGCTGAAGTTGTAGAAATTATAGGTACTCTATTGGGGTGATAGCTATAACTAAGATATTTATTGTTGAGATAGATTTTCCAAAAAAAAAATTGTTTTAGGACATTTTTTTTATGTGAGAAAATTTTATCTCTAGAAAGCGCATTTTGTAAGTCTAGGTGAGCAAGTAAAATCTTGATTGTTAACTCTTACAAGAAGTGCACGTCCTGGCTCAAACTCGAGACTTGTTGTGCAGATCACAAGCCCTCTGTCATCACACAATGCTTTTTAGAGACATGTTTTAGGATCTTAATAACACAAACATAGCAGGAATTGTAAAGACATTATCTCTGAATTGTTATACACATACAATTTCATTACTCGGTCCAAAATCCAAACAGAGTGCCAATATCCTCATACCCCAGCATTTATTTTGCTAGCAATAATATTTAAAGTCAATTATTATATACAAATGGATGGTTTATTGCGACTTATGAAAACAAATCAAAACCCACTTTTATTCCAAATACACAGATCCTGTATTCCAATCACGTAGCTAGTGAGCACCACTATTGCCGGTTCTTTCTTTCTTTTGAGAGCAGCAGAGCAAAGTGGGCAAGAGCTTCTTCATTCGTACGGCCTCCTTCAATTTCTTCATACTTCCCGGTATCCAGATTCACTCTTGACTCGGTCTTCTTCAGGAGCTCAGCTCCGATCTCCTTAAGCCTTTGCAAGTTCTGGGTAGTTGCAATGTCAACAGATGCTGCATCCCCGTTCAATTTGTCATCCTGTTAATCCCACACGAATGGCTTGTCATATAATCATGTCACCCTGTGCTATCGGAATTGTTTAATTTGCACTTTTTAATTAAAAATAAATAAATTATAATCCCTTTTATATATATACACACACACACACACACCTGAATACGTAGGTAATATTCCTTGGAGTCCATGGACTCGAAGAGGGTGGAGATATGATAGTCAACCATGTCAGAGATTGCGCTACTGAACATGTCTATCAATGGTGTTTTGCCACTGTTATAAACCCAATTGATCATGCTCCAATTAGCGGCTGTGGGTGCGTTATATTTCTCTTCATACTTGGCCTCTCCGGTTCCTAGAGATAAGACTAGCATACCCTTTCTCTGCGTGGGATCTACGTCGGCGAATTCACCTGTATGCATCCTGATCTGGTTGCGGATCTCAGAAATGGCCAGTAATGCCTGTGGATAATTGGATTGAATTGGTTACTTTTAGTTTTTGCCATACTACTGTAGACTGTAAGTTCATTTTCATGTAACCTAGCTTGATATACATACAGGATTATTTGCGGCAACCGCACCATCAACAAGATCGAAATCGCGAGTGGAGGTTCCATTGGGATCCTTGGTCGTGAAGAAGTGCGCTGGCAAGTACGTTGGAGCCGCAGAGGTGGCCACACAGATGTCTGCTAGCCTAGCATTTTTCAAAGCATCAGTCTTTCCCTGTAAAACAAAAGAAAAATTAAAGATCAGTACTTAATTTCTGACTTTCGAGGTACAGGAAGATTTTTCTAGCTGGCTTAATAGTAGTTACTAGCATCATAGTATCATACTTCAATGGTGGAGAAGATCACTGGTTGAAGGAGCTTCACGTCAAAAGTAGGCAAAATAACATTTGTGAGGGTCTGTGCGACAGTCTTATCTCCTAGCAAGTTGTTCGTCAATGACCTCAAATACTTCCCGTCGTACTTCGGCCCGCCAAAGAAAACTGACAGCGGACCTAACAGGTTACTATTCAACGGATCGAAGTGAATACCCGGCCACCACAACAAAAACTCAAAAAAGAAAACTGTAACGTTCAAAATACTTCGAAACAATGCTTTATCATGCGAATATCGAGCTTCTCTTTTGCTGGTCCTGTACTGGGAGCTTAAGAAAGTGGAGAAAAGAATCGATCCAGTGCTGGAACTCACCTTTTCTGTGGAAAAATCTTCGGGGAGTGCTCGAAATAGAAGTCATTGATGTCCTTTGCTGCATACAAGGGTCTGTTTTCCTTATTAGGAGCTGCCAGCATGGTGGCTACTAGTCCACCGGTGCTTGTTCCGGCAATTATGTCAAAGTAATCGGCAATCCGTGCCTGTGCTCCGTCCAACTCCTGACAAATAGCCAAGCATGGAAGAAAGCCTAAGCATAAACGAAAAGATGAGATGAAAACGATGGGAAAGGACATGATTATTGGCTACCTGAAGCTTGGATTCGAGAAAGGCAAGTAGGGAACCCGGAATTATGCCTCTAATGCCACCTCCATCAATACTTAGCACTGTCGCCACCTTTCTCTTACCAAAACCAGTAGCCATATCAGTTTCAAATGTGGTGTTCGATTAAAAAAATCAGTAATATTTATGTTCCAGTACTGGTTGTTGCTGGGAGCTAATATGCATCTAAGCGATCGAATTGTTGTCTATTTAAGGGGGGAAGAGACTGACGACCTGAAGAGGCCGACGACCTGAAGAGATACGAACAGCAACTACGTGGCCAAGGTTAATAACTTGAGAATAAAACTTCTAGATTTGAGACCTGTGATTATAGGTTCCTAAAGCTAATATAATCGTTAATTTTAAAAATTATAAATTTAATTAAGATACGTGTTAATTAACTTGGATATTTATATTTAGGGTCTGTTTGGGATAGCTATTGCTGTAGCTTTTCAAAGTGTTTTTCGTGCCGAAATATATCAAAATGATATTTTTTTATTTTTTAAAAATCATTTTTGACATCAGCACATCAAAATGATCTAAAAACATTAAAACATATTCATTTAAAATGAAAAAAAAATAATAATTTTGGAAACGACGTTTCAAAAGCTGTTCCAAACAGCTTCTAATAAAAAAAACTAACAACTGCGCTTGATAAAAATTTTATAAAATTTATTTGTATCATAGCATATCAAAATAATAAGATAACATTAATAAAATATTTAAAAATATATATTTAAAAAATACTTTTAAAATCCAAAAATAAGCAAGAGACAAATGGATTGCTTTTTTTATTCAAATAGTGTATTTTTTAATGAGATAAAACAAAAAAATAATTTAAAAATACAAAAATAAACAGGATACAAATGGATTGCTTTTAAGTTTCTATCAATAGAGGCCTTCATCGATGCCATTGCTGACCCGCCATCGGTAATTATTTCTCTTTCCTTTTCTTTTCAAGGTTGTAATTATTGAGCTTTCTCTTTCTTTTCAAGGTTGTACTACACGCACGCCTTTGTTGAATTGTCAAACATTCTAGCCATGTGTCCTTCCTTTATTGAACAACGCTACGACTCATGCCAATAAGGCCAACCGGCAAATTGTTCATTGATTTTGAAACCTGTACCAAACAAGACCTACATCAAGTTAAAGCGTTTCAACTCATCTTACACGATGAGTTATGTCTTGTAATGAGTTCTTTCAAATACTTGTAATTATTGAAAAAAAATATTATTTTAATTTTTTTTAATTTCTCATCCTTAATAACCGACAACCAATTATAAATTCATTTATTTTATGTGAAAAACATATAAAAAAACTTTGACATCAAAAGTCTCCCTAGCTGCTGTTATTCAAATACTAACACGATACATTTGTGAATTTCCCCACTTCAATATAAAACACAAGTCCAAAAAAAGAACTCATAAAATATTCCAAAAACAATATAATTAAATTAAAAAAGAAAAACGCACGTGATAACTTTGTTTTCACCAATCAGAGGACTAGCAGCCACATTTGTACAAACTAGACAATCAATTACAAGAAACAAAAAATTTAATTTAATAATTAATAAAAACGAATACCAAGCAGATGATACTGTTAGATGCTGTACAGTATCCAAAATCTTAATTAAATAAATAAATATTAAAAAATCCCTAAAAATCCATGGACTTCTGGATAGGAGGATGGACAAAAGCGTCCATAACAGAGGCTCAATGGCGTGTTTGTTACTGATAGGAGTTCACACAGTATTTTTAAAAATATTTTTGAAAAAAATTAAAATATTATTTTTATTTAAATTAAAAGTGATGGGGACTGCTATTGATAAATACAGATGATGACAATAAAGAGCAATTGACATATCCATCTTTCATGATCGTTGGCCCCATCGAAAAACAATTTATTTATGTATTATTCCTCGACTTTACTCTTTTATCCTTTAAAAAACATAATAGCAAAAGGTAGGCTAACAAGGATCTCGTAAAAATCAGGTTGAGAGCCGGATCATATCCTGTTGTGAATGCAGATTGAAGATTAAAATAAATAATTATTGGATAAATATATATATAAATTAATTTTAAGGGCATAATTAATTATTAATAGGTCAATTTAATTTAATCATGTATCAAATTAAGATTTAATTTTGTTTAATAATTAACTCGATCAAATTAAAGAATTTAATAAGGTATAAGAACCTAATTATACTTATAATTTAGGTATTCATATCTTTGGATGAATGAAGCTTAGCATCATATCGAATTATGTGTTTTAGTAAAACACAAAGATATGGTAAAAATTCTAATGAATAATTGATATCCCTATGTTTTCATCCATTCGCTTAATTTGGTTACTATTGAATTGTAAAGTTTTTCTGGAATTCATAAGGTCTCGTTCGTGGCTCAATCTTGAACACGAGATTAAAACCAAATAGTGAGCAGTTGGATAATTATTTTTGGTAAAAACTTTACGAATAATTGATGCTCTCAATTTCTCATCCATTCGCTTAAATATAAAGTTTTCCCAGAATCCATCAGGTCTCATTCCCAACTCATCCTTTAACACGAGATTAAGACCACACAGTGAGCAATAGAGTAACTATTTCTAGTAAAAACTCTATAAATAACTGATGCCCCCAATTTCTCATCCATTCACTTAAGTGTAAAATTTTTCTAGAATTCATCATATTTCGTTCCTGACTCACCCTTTAACACGAGATTAAGACCAAATAGTAAGCAATAAGACAACTATTTCTGGTAAAAGCTCTATGAATAATTGATGCCTCTAGTTTCTCATCCATTTGCTCAAGTGTAAAGTATTCCTAGAATCCATCAAGTCTCGTTCCTAACTCACCCTTGAACACGAGATTAAGACTAAACAGTGAGTAGTAGGGTAATTATTTCTGGTAAAAGCTCTACGAATAATTGATGCCTCTAGTTTCTCATCCATTTGCTCAAGTGTAAAGTATTCCTAGAATCCATCAAGTCTCGTTCCTAACTCACCCTTGAACACGAGATTAAGACTAAACAGTGAGTAGTAGGGTAATTATTTCTGGTAAAAGCTCTACGAATAATTGATGCCTCTAGTTTCTCATCCATTTGCTCAAGTGTAAAGTATTCCTAGAATCCATCAAGTCTCGTTCCTAACTCACCCTTGAACACGAGATTAAGACTAAACAATGAGTAGTAGGGTAACTATTTCTGGTAAAAGCTCTACGAATAACTGATGCCCCCATTTTCTCATATATTCGATTAAGTGTAAAGTATTCCTAGAATTCATAAGGTATGGTTATTGATTCACTTTTAAACACAAAATTGAGGGGGTGTTTTGGAGGTGTCTTTTTAAAAAATATTTTTTTTTTATTTTTTATATAGTTTATAAATTTTTGGTGTTTTTGGATATTTTCATGCACTAATATCAAAAAATAATTTTTAAAAAATAAAAAAAAATATGATTATGATATAATTCTGAATAAAAAAATAATAACCAAGTTATGCGAGGAGATAGGTGACAAACTGACAGGGAAATCAGAAAACTACCACTATTGAGTATAGAATAATTGATCCATGCTTGAATGTTTAGTTCTACGCAACCAAGAAAATCATAGCTGCACAACATGACCCCACAATTTGAGCACAGCCACTTGCACCCTCGTACGTGGGAGCACCATTTCTGTTTTTCTATTTTTTTTCTCCCCTCCAAAAGCTGCGTGGAGAGAGCAGCAACACAAGCCCCTGCTGACGCTTATAAATATTTTTTAATCAACTTATATGTGCTGTTGTCTTCCAAGATACTTTAATTTATTCTCTATATAAATTATAGAAGTTGTTTGGGATAATTTTTGAAATTGTGTTTCTAAAAAATTCTTTTTTTTTTTCATTTTAAATGAATATTTTAGTGTTTTTAGATCATTTTGATGTGCTGATATCAAAAATAATTTTTAAAAAATAAAAAAACATCATTTTGATATATTTCGGCACGAAAAACACTTTAAAAAGCTACAGCAACATCTGTCCCAAACAGACTCATAGTATTGTCGTATCCTTTTGCTTGTTTAGGAATCATGGGGAAAATGATTTTTTTAAATGAATTATTTTTGTTTTAAATTATATATTTCTAGAATTTCTTAAATTATTTTCGTGTACTACTTATATAAAAAAATAATTTATAATAAATAAATAAATATTATTTTAATTTATTTTTAAATATGATTTTTTACATGGGATTTATATAAAATAAATTTAAAAGAAGCATCTCATAAGCCAATAACTAACGAATTGTGTCTGGCTTCTAATATGCCCATTGAATGCTTCATGTATGGCCATCGATGTCCAATCTGCCAGATCATTTATATGCGCTTAGAACCATGTTTTTTAAAATATATTATTAAAACCCCTTTTTTTTTATAATGCTATAAAATTGGGTAAGAAGATAAATCTTTAAATTTTATATCTTGGAAAATACAATAAAAACATAAAAACTCTGACAAAAAACAAGTTTAAAAAATAAAATTAAAAAATTAAAAAATTAAAATAAATATTATTACTATTGGAAAAAAAACATAAAAACTTTGACAAAAATATCAAGAGAAATAAATCAAAAATCAAAAGAAGAAGTACCAATTAAAAAAATATTATCTACATCAATTAAAATTGAATGAAATTAAAACAAACAATTCTAATACAAGAGAAAAAAGACAAAAATTAAAATTTAAAGCATAAATTCAGAAACATTAACAAAAAAAAATGCAAGCTTTGGGAATAATAATAATAATAATAATAATAATAATAATAATAATAATAATAATAATGTATTGAGCGTTAGATTTGGGAATTTAAAAGGCATGGCATTCTTTCCTAAATTAACAAAATTAAAATTGGCCCAAGCCTCAGCACAGGAATAAAAAGGCTGATTTAAATGCATGCTTCAAAACTAGTATTTTTAAGAACGCACTGTGCAGGGCAAGTGCAATACCATCGCAGCTTCGCACCGGCCTCCGCAAAACACCCAACTCATATCCATCCATGGCGAACTCTAATAATCCCGGGCAGGTCCATTCACCCATCACCCCCCTTCTTTTCTCTTTAATTTGTAAATATTATAAATTAAGATTTGTGTTTATGGTACAGTTCTGGTACTGTGGGCCCTGCTTGTGCTGAGATTATTGTGGTGCGTCATGGCGAGACTGTGTGGAATGTTGACGGAAGAATTCAGGTTTTTATTCCTCAAATTTTGAATTTCTTTGCTTAAACCAGCTTAATTAGGTTTGTTTGGTTAATGAATCTGTTGTAGTAATCAAGCTGTGGCTGATTAATGTAAGTGAGATTGGATTATGGGGAATCCAGCAATTACAATTTAAACAAAAATAATAATAACTTTAAACTGTTATTAAATCTTTTTTTTTAAAAAAAAAAACATTATGTATGGTATGATATGATTGCATTAGAATTCAGTGTTATGAGATTGTGTGTTGGTTGCTGTGTTTTGTTAGGGACATATTGATGTGGAATTGAATGATGTCGGGAGAGAACAGGCAGCTGTGGTACGATACCGATTTGTATTTCATGTTGGTTTATTAGCATTAGCGTTTCTTGTTCTCATGTTTGTAATTTTATTTTATTTTAACTTCTTGCAGGTAGCTGATAGACTATCCAGGGAGTTTAAAGTCTCTGCTGTATACTCTTCTGATTTGAAGAGAGCTTCCGAGACAGCAGAGAAAATCGCTGCCAGTTGTGGCATTGCTGAGGTATATTACTGGCATGATGAGACTATGGTTTTGAGTTTTGGGTTTGATTTATGTATGATTTTTGGTTAGTCATGCATTCTTAATATAACCTGCTTACTGGCCGGGTTTTTACCTACATGGACAAGTTCAATTATGTTAGTTCTACCCTGACAATCTTGAGCAATGATTTGGAAAGTATTGAGCTTTGTGGAATGCATTTTAACTTTTTGTTTTTATTTTTTTTACTTATTCAATTGAAATTCAATTACAGGTTATTAAGGATCCTGACCTGCGAGAAAGACATTTAGGGGATCTTCAAGGCCTTGTCCTTCGAGAAGCTGCCAAACTTAGTGATGCGGCTTACCGGGCCTTTAAATCCCACAGAACCAATCAAGATATCCCAGTATGTCAGACTGATCTCTTCCTCCAAACATTCTGATTATTTACTGCAGTATCTCGTTATTGGAAAGTCCTATTGGATCCATTACCACATTTCAACCTTATTGGCTATGAATTGGATCTTAGATTGTTCCCCTGCCTACCAAAAATAATAGATACCATGTTGATACTTCAAGTTAGAATGGAGCTACCCTCTCATGATGTATATAGTTGGATAAACAATGCATTAGCTTTCTGAATTTCCATTAATTAGGTGCTACCATTTCAGTCTCCTTGCTGAATTTTTTGTTTCTGGTTTCTTTTTATCTTTTTTGGTGACAATAATAACATACCCTTCATTAGATTTTGCAGATACCACAAAACAAAGTGTAAGGTGTTTTTTTAGATAAGGAAATAAAATATCAATAAGCATGACAAACCTCTCTTGGTGAACAAGTTCTTACAAAACTTAATTAGAGTCTATAGTGGAAATGAACATTGAATTTAACAAGAAAAGAAAAAACGATTAACATCATTAACAATTCAAATATGGGCAGATTGAGAATTTTACTTTGAAGTTATTGATTTGGTCAAACATTTCTCTTTATTTAAACAACAGATTGATTTTGTTTAGAAGTACCTATAGAGTGATTTTATTAGGCTATATTCTCTGGAGGTTACTAAGTGAATGTATTCTTACAAAATTCCTTGCACTGCTCCTGGTTAGCACTGAAAATATTTATAAAACTACAATTTGTTTCTTATTTTTTTTATGGTTTCATTGTTTGCAATAGTAAATTCTAGATGTTGCTACAATAGTATGATAGATTCTCTGTTCTGTTTTAGTCCAAGTTCTGTTTAGTTATGTAACCTAATACATGCTATTCATAACATTGTACCTTGGTTCTTTGTCGGCATCATATTGCTATGTTAAAAAACCCATTTTTTTTGTGAAACTTTTTATTCCAATGAGTTCCCTTAATTGTTTGTTCTAATTATCAGTCTATCTTGTCAATTCTCACGGCAAAGCTTTTATGAATATTCTTGTCATATGTGCAATCTTCTTGTCTTTCTTACCTATCATGCTTTTATTTCCTTCCAACAAGATCGTCTCTTTTCAAGACTCTTCATAGTCTCAACCACCTTTACTCAGACATTGCTTGTGCATAAAACTACCTCTTCATGCTCTAATAAGTCACCCATCCACCAAACACCCCCCACACATCCCTTCCATATACACTAATCTTCCATCCACCTCCCCCCCCCCCCCCCCTCCAAAATCCACCCAATATCCCCCTCACACACACACACCCCTCTACACTATACACACCACAAAACCACCCACCCCCCCCCACTAAAACCTACCTTAAGTTGATTTTTTGTTTTTTAACATGAGCTGAAGTTGTAGAAATTATAGGTACTCTATTGGGGTGATAGCTATAACTAAGATATTTATTGTTGAGATAGATTTTCCAAAAAAAAAATTGTTTTAGGACATTTTTTTATGTGAGAAAATTTTATCTCTAGAAAGCGCATTTTGAAAGTTTAGGTAAGCAGGTAAAATCTCGGTTGTTAACTCTTACAAGAAGTGCACGTCCTGGCTCAAACTCGAAACTTGTTGTGCAGATCACAAACTCTCTGTCATCACACAATGCTGCTTTTTAGAGACATGTTTTAGGATCTTAATAACACAAACATAGCAGGAACTGTAAAGACATTATCTCTGAATTGTTATACACATACAATTTCATTACTTGGTCCAAAATCCAAACAGAGTGCCAATATCCTCATACCCCAGCATTTATTTTGCTAGCAATAATATTTAAAGTCAATTATTATATACAAATGGATGGTTTATTGCGACTTATGAAAACAAATCAAAACCCACTTTTATTCCAAATACACAGATCCTGTATTCCAATCACGTAGCTAGTGAGCACCACTATTGCCGGTTCTTTCTTTCTTTTGAGAGCAGTAGAGCAAAGTGGGCAAGAGCTTCTTCATTCGTACGGCCTCCTTCAATTTCTTCATACTTCCCGGTATCCAGATTCACTCTTGACTCGGTCTTCTTCAGGAGCTCAGCTCCGATCTCCTTAAGCCTTTGCAAGTTCTGGGTAGTTGCAATGTCAACAGATGCTGCATCCCCGTTCAATTTGTCATCCTGTTAATCCCACACGAATGGCTTGTCATATAATCATGTCACCCTGTGCTATCGGAATTGTTTAATTTGCACTTTTTAATTAAAAATAAATAAATTATAATCCCTTTTATATATATACACACACACACACACACCTGAATACGTAGGTAATATTCCTTGGAGTCCATGGACTCGAAGAGGGTGGAGATATGATAGTCAACCATGTCAGAGATTGCGCTACTGAACATGTCTATCAATGGTGTTTTGCCACTGTTATAAACCCAATTGATCATGCTCCAATTAGCGGCTGTGGGTGCGTTATATTTCTCTTCATACTTGGCCTCTCCGGTTCCTAGAGATAAGACTAGCATACCCTTTCTCTGCGTGGGATCTACGTCGGCGAATTCACCTGTATGCATCCTGATCTGGTTGCGGATCTCAGAAATGGCCAGTAATGCCTGTGGATAATTGGATTGAATTGGTTACTTTTAGTTTTTGCCATACTACTGTAGACTGTAAGTTCATTTTCATGTAACCTAGCTTGATATACATACAGGATTATTTGCGGCAACCGCACCATCAACAAGATCGAAATCGCGAGTGGAATTTCCATTGGGATCCTTGGTCGTGAAGAAGTGCGCTGGCAAGTACGTTGGAGCCGCAGAGGTGGCCACACAGATGTCTGCTAGCCTAGCATTTTTCAAAGCATCAGTCTTTCCCTGTAAAACAAAAGAAAAATTAAAGATCAGTACTTAGTTTCTGACTTTCGAAGTACATGAAGATTTTTCTAGCTGGCTTAATCGTAGTTACTAGCATCATACTTCAATGGTGGAGAAGATCACTGGTTGAAGGAGCTTCACGTCAAAAGTAGGCAAAATAACATTTGTGAGGGTCTGTGCGACAGTCTTATCTCCTAGCAAGTTGTTCGTCAATGACCTCAAATACTTCCCGTCGTACTTCGGCCCGCCAAAGAAAACTGACAGCGGACCTAACAGGTTACTATTCAACGGATCGAAGTGAATACCCGGCCACCACAACAAAAACTCAAAAAAGAAAACTGTAACGTTCAAAATACTTCGAAACAATGCTTTATCATGCGAATATCGAGCTTCTCTTTTGCTGGTCCTGTACTGGGAGCTTAAGAAAGTGGAGAAAAGAATCGATCCAGTGCTGGAACTCACCTTTTCTGTGGAAAAATCTTCGGGGAGTGCTCGAAATAGAAGTCATTGATGTCCTTTGCTGCATACAAGGGTCTGTTTTCCTTATTAGGAGCTGCCAGCATGGTGGCTACTAGTCCACCGGTGCTTGTTCCGGCAATTATGTCAAAGTAATCGGCAATCCGTGCCTGTGCTCCGTCCAACTCCTGACAAATAGCCAAGCATGGAAGAAAGCCTAAGCATAAACGAAAAGATGAGATGAAAACGATGGGAAAGGACATGATTATTGGCTACCTGAAGCTTGGATTCGAGAAAGGCAAGTAGGGAACCCGGAATTATGCCTCTAATGCCACCTCCATCAATACTTAGCACTGTCGCCACCTTTCTCTTACCAAAACCAGTAGCCATATCGGTTTCAAATGTGGTGTTCGATTAAAAAAATCAGTAATATTTATGTTCCAGTACTGGTTGTTGCTGGGAGCTAATATGCATCTAAGCGATCGAATTGTTGTCTATTTAAGGGGGGGGGGGGGGAAGAGACTGACGACCTGAAGAGGCCGACGACCTGAAGAGATACGAACAGCAACTACGTGGCCAAGGTTAATAACTTGAGAATAAAACTTCTAGATTTGAGACCTGTGATTATAGGTTCCTAAAGCTAATATAATCGTTAATTTTAAAAATTATAAATTTAATTAAGATACGTGTTAATTAACTTGGATATTTATATTTAGGGTCTGTTTGGGATAGCTATTGCTGTAGCTTTTCAAAGTGTTTTTCGTGCCGAAATATATCAAAATGATATTTTTTTATTTTTTAAAAATCATTTTTGACATCAGCACATCAAAATGATCTAAAAACATTAAAACATATTCATTTAAAATAAAAAAAAAAGAATTTTTTGGAAACGACGTTTCAAAAGCTATTCCAAACAACTTCTAATAAAAAAACTAACAACTGCGCTTGATAAAAAATTTATAAAATTTATTTGTATCATAGCATATCAAAATAATAAGATAACATTAATAAAATATTTAAAAATATATATTTAAAAAATACTTTTAAAATCCAAAAATAAGCAAGAGACAAATGGATTGCTTTTTTTATTTAAATAATGTATTTTTTAATGAGATAAAACAAAAAAATAATTTAAAAATACAAAAATAAACAGGATACAAATGGATTGCTTTTTAGTTTCTATCAATAGAGGCCTTCATCGATGCCATTGCTGACCCGCCATCGGTAATTATTGAGCTTTCTCTTTCTTTTCAAGGTTGTAATTAATGAGCCCTTTCTTTCTTTTCAAGGTTGTACTACACGCACGCCTTTGTTGAATTGTCAAACATTCTAGCCATGTGTCCTTCCTTTATTGAACAACGCTACGACTCATGCCAATAAGGCCAAACGGCAAATTGTTCATTGATTTTGAAACCTGTACCAAACAAGACCTAAATCAAGTTAAAGCGTTTCAACTCATCTTACACGATGAGTTATGTCTTGTAATGAGTTCTTTCAAATACTTGTAATTATTGAAAAAAAATATTATTTTAATTTTTTTTTAATTTCTCATCCTTAATAACCGACAACCAATTATAAATTCATTTATTTTATGTGAAAAACATATAAAAAAACTTTGACATCAAAAGTCTCCCTAGCTGCTGTTATTCAAATACTAACACGATACATTTGTGAATTTCCCCACTTCAATATAAAACACAAGTCCAAAAGAACTCATAAAATATTCCAAAAACAATATAATTAAATTAAAAAAGAAAAACGCACGTGATAACTTTGTTTTCACCAATCAGAGGACTAGCAGCCACATTTGTACAAACTAGACAATCAATTACAAGAAACAAAAAAATTAATTTAATAATTAATAAAAACGAATACCAAGCAGATGATACTGTTAGATGATGTACAGTATCCAAATTCTTAATTAAATAAATAAATATTAAAAAATCCCTAAAAATCCATGTACTTCTGGATAGGAGGATGGACAAAAGCGTCCATAACAAAGGCTCAATGGCGTGTTTGTTACTGATAGGAGTTCACAGTGTTTTTAAAAATATTTTTGAAAAAAAATAAAATATTATTTTTATTTAAATTAAAAGTGATGGGGACTGCTGTTGATAAATACAGATGATGACAATAAAGAGCAATTGACATATCCATCTTTCATGATCGTTGGCCCCATCGAAAAACAATTTATTTATGTATTATTCCTCGACTTTACTCTTTTATCCTTTAAAAAACATAATAGCAAAAGGTAGGCTAACAAGGATCTCGTAAAAATCAAGTTGAGAGCCGGATCATATCCTGTTGTGAATGCAGATTGAAGATTAAAATAAATAATTATTAATAGATCAATTTAATTTAATTATGGATCAAATTAAAATTTAATTATGTTTAATAATTAACTCGATCAAATTAAAGAATTTAATAAGGTATAAGAACCTAATTATACTTATAATTTAGGTATTCATATCTTTGGATGAATGAAGCTTAGCATCATATCGAATTATGTGTTTTAGTAAAACACAAAGATATGGTAAAAATTCTAACAAATAACTAATATCCCTATTTTTTCATCCATTCGCTTAATTTGGTTACTATCGAAGTGTAAAGTTTTTCTAAAATTCATAAGGTCTCGTTCGTGGCTCAATCTTGAACACGAGATTAAAACCAAATAGTGAGCAGTTGGGTAATTATTTTTGGTAAAAACTTTACGAATAATTGATGCCCTCAATTTCTCATCCATTCGCTTAAATATAAAGTTTTTCGAGAATCCATCAGGTCTCGTTCCCAACTCATCCTTTAACACGAGATTAAGACCACACAGTGAGCAGTAGAGTAACTATTTCTAGTAAAAACTCTATAAATAACTGATGCCCCCAATTTCCCATCCATTCGCTTAAGTGTAAAGTTTTTCTAGAATTCATCATGTTTCGTTCCTGACTCACCCTTTAACACGAGATTAAGACCAAATAGTAAGCAATAAAACAACTATTTCTGGTAAAAGCTCTATGAATAATTGATGCCTCTAGTTTCTCATCCATTTGCTCAAGTGTAAAGTATTCCTAGAATCCATCAAGTCTCGTTCCTAACTCATCCTTAAACACGAGATTAAGACTAAACAATGAGTAGTAGGGTAATTATTTTTGGTAAAAGCTCTACGAATAACCAATGCCCCCATTTTCTCATTTATTCGATTAAGTGTAAAGTATTTCTAGAATTCATAAGGTATGGTTATTGATTCACTTTTAAACACAAGATTGAGGGGGTGTTTTGGAGGTGTCTTTTTTAAAAATAATTTTTTTATTTAATTTTATAAATTTTTGGTGTTTTTAGATATTTTCATGCGCTGATATCAAAAAATAATTTTTAAAAAATAAAAAAATATCATTATGATATAATTCTGAACAAAAAAACACAACAGAAACCAAGTTATGCGAGGAGATAGGTGACAAACTGACAGGGAAATCAGAAAACTACCACTATTGAGTATAGAATAATTGATCCATGCTTGAATGTTTAGTTCTACGCAACCAAGAAAATCATAGCTGCACAACATGACCCCACAATTTGAGCACAGCCACTTGCACCCTCGTACGTGGGAGCACCATTTCTGTTTTTCTATTTTTTTTCTCCCCTCCAAAAGCTGCGTGGAGAGAGCAGCAACACAAGCCCCTGCTGACGCCTATAAATATTTTTTAATCAACTTATATGTGCTGTTGTCTTCCAAGGTACTTTAATTTATTCTCTGTAAACTATAGTCTTGTCGTATCCTTTTGTTTGCTTAGGAATCATGGGAAAAATGATTTTTAAAAATATTGAATTCTTTTTGTTTTAAATTACATATTTTTAGAATTTTTTAAATTATTTTCGTGTACTACTTATATCAAAAATAATTTATAATAAATAAATATTATTTTAATTTATTTTTAAATATAATTTTTTACATGGGATTTATATAAAATAAATTTAAAAGAAGCATCTCATAAGCCAATAACTAACGAATTGTGTCTGGCTTCTAATATGCCCATTGAATGCTTCATGTATGGCCATCGATGTCCAATCTGCCAGATCATTTATATGCGCTTAGAACCATGTTTTTTAAAATATATTATTAAAACCCCTTTTTTTTTATAATGCTATAAAATTGGGTAAGAAGATAAATCTTTGAATTTTATATCTTGGAAAATACAATAAAAACATAAAAACTCTGACAAAAAACAAGTTTAAAAAATAAAATTAAAAAATTAAAATAAATATTATTACTATTGGAAAAAAAACATAAAAACTTTGACAAAAATATCAAGAGAAATAATCAAAAGAAGAAGTACCAATTAAAAAAATATTATCTACATCAATTAAAATTGAATGAAATTAAAACAAAAAATTCTAATACAAGAGAAAAAAGACAAAAATTAAAATTAAAAGTATAAATTCAGAAACATTAACAAAAAAAAAATGCAAGCTTTGGGAATAATAATAATAATAATAATAATAATAATAATAATAATAATAATAATAATGTATTGAGCGTTAGATTTGGGAATTTAAAAGGCATGGCATTCTTTCCTAAATTAACAAAATTAAAATTGGCCCAAGCCTCAGCACAGGAATAAAAAGGCTGATTTAAATGCATGCTTCAAAACTAGTATTTTTAAGAACGCACTGTGCAGGGCAAGTGCAATACCATCGCAGCTTCGCACCGGCCTCCGCAAAACACCCAACTCATATCCATCCATGGCGAACTCTAATAATCCCGGGCAGGTCCATTCACCCATCACCCCCCTTCTTTTCTCTTTAATTTGTAAATATTATAAATTAAGATTTGTGTTTATGGTACAGTTCTGGTACTGTGGGCCCTGCTTGTGCTGAGATTATTGTGGTGCGTCATGGCGAGACTGTGTGGAATGTTGACGGAAGAATTCAGGTTTTTATTCCTCAAATTTTGAATTTCTTTGCTTAAACCAGCTTAATTAGGTTTGTTTGGTTAATGAATCTGTTGTAGTAATCAAGCTGTGGCTGATTAATGTAAGTGAGATTGGATTATGGGGAATCCAGCAATTACAATTTAAACAAAAATAATAATAACTTTAAACTGTTATTAAATCTTTTTAAAAAAAAAACATTATGTATGATATGATATAATTGCATTAGAATTCAGTGTTATGAGATTGTGTGTTGGTTGCTGTGTTTTGTTAGGGACATATTGATGTGGAATTGAATGATGTCGGGAGAGAACAGGCAGCTGTGGTACGATACCGATTTGTATTTCATGTTGGTTTATTAGCATTAGCGTTTCTTGTTCTCATGTTTGTAATTTTATTTTATTTTAACTTCTTGCAGGTAGCTGATAGACTATCCAGGGAGTTTAAAGTCTCTGCTGTATACTCTTCTGATTTGAAGAGAGCTTCCGAGACAGCAGAGAAAATCGCTGCCAGTTGTGGCATTGCTGAGGTATATTACTGGCATGATGAGACTATGGTTTTGAGTTTTGGGTTTGATTTATGTATGATTTTTGGTTAGTCATGCATTCTTAATATAACCTGCTTACTGGCCGGGTTTTTACCTACATGGACAAGTTCAATTATGTTGATTATGTTAGTTCTACCCTGACAATCTTGAGCCATGATTTGGAAAGTATTGAGCTTTGTGGAATGCATTTTAACTTTTTGTTTTTATTTTTTTTACTTATTCAATTGAAATTCAATTACAGGTTATTAAGGATCCTGACCTGCGAGAAAGACATTTAGGGGATCTTCAAGGCCTTGTCCTTCGAGAAGCTGCCAAACTTAGTGATGCGGCTTACCGGGCCTTTAAATCCCACAGAACCAATCAAGATATCCCAGTATGTCAGACTGATCTCTTCCTCCAAACATTCTGATTATTTACTGCAGTATCTCGTTATTGGAAAGTCCTATTGGATCCATTACCACATTTCAACCTTATTGGCTATGAATTGGATCTTAGATTGTTCCCCTGCCTACCAAAAATAATAGATACCATGTTGATACTTCAAGTTAGAATGGAGCTACCCTCTCATGATGTATATAGTTGGATAAACAATGCATTAGCTTTCTGAATTTCCATTAATTAGGTGCTACCATTTCAGTCTCCTTGCTGAATTTTTTTGTTTCTGGTTTCTTTTTATCTTTTTTGGTGACAATAATAACATACCCTTCATTAGATTTTGCAGATACCACAAAACAAAGTGTAAGGTGTTTTTTTAGATAAGGAAATAAAATATCAAT
Source organism: Salix arbutifolia (assembly GCA_025169955.1). Classification (NCBI taxonomy): domain Eukaryota; kingdom Viridiplantae; phylum Streptophyta; class Magnoliopsida; order Malpighiales; family Salicaceae; genus Salix; species Salix arbutifolia. The sequence continues at coordinate 3,112,887 of CM045908.1, forward strand.
AAGCATGACAAACCTCTCTTGGTGAACAAGTTCTTACAAAACTTAATTAGAGTCTATAGTGGAAATGAACATTGAATTTAACAAGAAAAGAAAAAACGATTAACATCATTAACAATTCAAATATGGGCAGATTGAGAATTTTACTTTGAAGTTATTGATTTGGTCAAACATTTCTCTTTATTTAAACAACAGATTGATTTTGTTTAGAAGTACCTATAGAGTGATTTTATTAGGCTATATTCTCTGGAGGTTACTAAGTGAATGTATTCTTACAAAATTCCTTGCACTGCTCCTGGTTAGCACTGAAAATATTTATAAAACTACAATTTGTTTCTTATTTTTTTTATGGTTTCATTGTTTGCAATAGTAAATTCTAGATGTTGCTACAATAGTATGATAGATTCTCTGTTCTGTTTTAGTCCAAGTTCTGTTTAGTTATGTAACCTAATACATGCTATTCATAACATTGTACCTTGGTTCTTTGTCGGCATCATATTGCTATGTTAAAAAACCCATTTTTTTGTGAAACTTTTTATTCCAATGAGTTCCCTTAATTGTTTGTTCTAATTATCAGTCTATCTTGTCAATTCTCACGGCAAAGCTTTTATGAATATTCTTGTCATATGTGCAATCTTCTTGTCTTTCTTACCTATCATGCTTTTTTTTCATTCCAACAAGATCGTCTCTTGTCAAGTCTCTTCTTAGCTCATCCCACACTGTACTCAGACATTGCTGGTGCATAAAACTACCTCTTCATGCTCTATTACGTCACCATGCATACTTTCTCAAAAATCTATGCAAGGCATGTGTCAAGCTTGAGGAAAGCATCCAGCCAAAAAGAATTTTGACTACATTGTGCCACGCTATCTCTCTCTCTCAAAGTTCATAAATTAATATTAGGAAAAATGAGCAAATGCAGAAACGAAATGCGTCGAAGATATTTGAACTTCTTTTGAATGTTTATGATGAAACTCCTCTGAAAGCCTTTGAAAGTGTACTAAAAGAAGCCCCAAAGCTAGTTTAACCCAAAGCAGTTGCCTTAATGTAGGATGATTCTTTAAAACTCTTGAGTTTGATTCCAAACTAGTAGTTACTCTGGTTTACTACATGTCAGGGTGGAGGAGAAAGTCTTGATAAACTTTACAAGCGTTGTACATCTTCACTGGAGAGAATTGCTGCGAAGCATACAGGTATAGTAAAGAGTAACATCTCGTCTTTAACTTTGGTGGAAGTCATTTGCTAGTATGACTTTCTTATTTTCTAGTACAAGTGTCTGGAAAACTTTGCATTTTAGTTGCAAGTAAAATATAGAATGTTTCCTGTTTTGAATTGCAGGAGAGCGAGTTGTTGTGGTCACTCATGGGGGTGTCATCAGAGAACTCTACCAACGAGCTTGCCCAAATGGAAAGTCTGGTGGAAGGGTATTGAATACGTCTATCAACATCTTCCTCATATCTGATGGGGATCGTTGGACCATAAAAACATGGGGTGATGTTAGCCATCTCAATGAAACTGGATACCTGAAGTCTGGTTTTGGCGGGGACAAAACATCGGGTTAGTTTCTTCATTGTGCGCCGGAGTTATAGGATAAGAAATAACACCATTATGGAAGACACTTTTCTTCTTTTTTTCCCGATAATTTTTCTTCCATGAAATGCTCCTTTGGTTAATCACCATAACTAAGGGTGCTTATGTCACATTCCTTTTATCTAAAGTGATCCATGCACTCTATGTTCGGTTAACAGCATGGTCCTCCTAATAGTCTATGACACTGTGGCAACAGTAGGAGAGTTGACGACAAGAGAGATGGTAGCAATAGAACTCTCAGCAGCAATAATGTTTTTGTCCATATTTAAAATATCCCTAAGATTGTTGTAAAACAATACAAAGCAGAATAAAAATAATTGTTAGGGAATTAAAGAGTTGTAGTTGTTTAAAGTTTTAAAATAAAAGAGTTGTTGTGATTTTTGTGATTGTTAGAAAAATTAATTCCAAGTATTTTAAAAATTATGATTTTAGTTTAAGAGTCATCAAAAACAAATTAATGTTGGAGATAAAAGTTTCAAAAAATAAATTAATGCCAGTAAACATATGATGATAATTTGTTGTTCATCACATGTGAGCCCAATGGATCGATAAGGACCTGTGTCGCCTAATGTGAAACAGAGTGGGTGAAGTTGCTTGACCCCGACATTTCACCTGCACCACTTGACACTTAACAAAATCGAAATATTACAAGCACAGGATAGTACAGCTCGATCACAGTGATAATCAAATTAATGCAGCAGCTGCCCTTGAAAACCCAGATCTCAAGCTTTCTCAGTCACGTGAGCCTATCTGCTTATATTATTTCTTAAACTTGCCAGCATATTGGTTTCTTTTTGGCAGAAGAAGAGAATAGGTTGAATGAATTGTGTTTTGCTGGAAGCCATGCGCTGCTATATCGGATGCCATTCCGCATTTAAATTCATGGATCTATAAAGTGGATGCATCGGGCGGATCGTGCTGAAATCTTTGTTACATAATAATATAATACGGTTTACTTAACGATTTAAATTTTTAGGTGGGATGGTTTTTTAACATGGTATCAGAGTCTTATTGACCTAATGGTCACGCCACTCTCATTTTATTTGATAAAAATCAAGCACAAGGTAGTGTGAGTCTGAGCAAGTTTGAAGCCCAAAATTTTTTTATTTGAAGAGGTGTGTTAGAGAATAATATAAATCTTCTTCTAGGATCTTATCTAATAGTTTAAGTTTTTAGGTGAGATAATTCCTCAACAATCTTGTCTCGGTCAGCATGATCTGCATCCCCTCGGCTTGTCCCAGAATCATATAGATTTAAACTTTGGGTCTTAGTTTTTAAGGGGCATGCATGGTGTGTATCAATTATCAAATGCTACATTAATTATATGTAACTATTAATTTCACCAATGAAAGGACCACACTCAAATTTATGTTCAAGTTGGTGAGAAGGCATGTGCAATGATGGGTGGGACTTTCTCTTTTATTGGATGAGATGGAAGCTATCAAAGAAGTTGACAGCTTCCCTTTTGTTGGTTTTGATATTCAATTAATCGGATTAAATTATCTCTTAGAGCTCGTTTGGCTGTGCGTTTCAATCAGTGTTTTGCTGAAATTTAAATTTTTTTATTTTATTTTAAATGAATATGGTTTGGTGTTTTTAGATCATTTTGATGTGCTGATGTAAAAAATGATTTTTTTTAAAAAAACAACATCATTTTGATGTATTTCAGCACGAAAAGCAGTTTAAAAAACTACCGCAATCATACTCCCAAACATACCTAAATTTTCCTTCAAAGATCATTTCGACTTTGGACTCGAGAAAATAATTACAATCTCAGATGCTCTTGGCGAGAAGCTGAAGCATGCACCATCTATACCATCCTGTCATTCAATTAGGTCAAATTAACAGCATTTTGTCATCTTGAGGCTTTCTTTAAATAAAAAAGCCATTTCCAAAACCCACCATGAGAGGCCTTGAGTTCTCGACAGTGATTTTATTTTCTTGGAGTTTATCCAGGCACCAACATCCACTTTGATTTGGCTCCAAAAGATATCACCATCATCATTATCGTCATCATGCAAACCTACCAGTCGTCAAAGCCTTATTCAATTGCTACCCCGGGCCGGCAACTTTTCTGCAATGAATATGTTTCCTTACTTCTTTCTCAGCTCACCCAAAACAAGAACAGTGAGTCGAAATCTTAAAAAAATTATTTTATTTAAAAATTTAAATTATTAGATGAGCCTCTAGAATATGATTTATATTATTATCTTCAAGTGAAATTTTTTTGAGCTTAAAATTTGCATATACTCGTACTATCTTGTGCTTGGTTTTTTTATCAAATAAAATAAGGATGGTGAGATTCAAACTCGTGACTGCTGAGTCAACAAGACTCTAATATCAAATTAAAGAATCATCTCATCTAAAAATTTAAGTTATTAGATGAGATCCTAGAATATAATTTATATTATTCTATAACACAAAACCTCATTAAAAAAAAGGGAAATGTAGTGATCACTTCCTAGACTAAGTGCTGTGTGTGTATATATAATCAAATATATAATTCCATTGTCGTCGTCGTCGTGGTTGGACAAGGTATCTAAGCTGTGATCAGCTTGACAACCTGCCGATTGTTCTGATGCTTGCAGGAATATTTTAGGAGCCGAATTGCGGCATGAATACATGCCACTTTCTTGAACTTCAAACCTATTTAATTTACACCCGTTTGTGGGATAAATTAACCACAGCATCTGAGTTATTAATTTATGATTCCTAGATTAAACGGTGTTCATATATATAATTGACACTCCTTTTACTAGTTTTCGTTATATTTCAACTATTAAATATCATATACAAATTATATATTTATTTAAAATCAGTTCGTCAAAAAATAATCAATTAGTCAAAAAGAAAAAGGGTTGATAGTTTATATCTTAATGATAAGTTTTATGATATTGTAAATAATTAATACTTTTATCGTAATACAATATGATATTTCTATAATGGAGGAAAGGAATCCATAATAAGAAAATCGTGGTCATCTTGTATTGCATATCCAGCAATGCAGCGTATCTCAGTCAATCTCAACGATCTCTAGAAAGAGATCGTAATGCTTGGGATGAGAGTTTTGAATCCCACCATTTCTTCAATTTATTAAATCCATTATCTTTTTCAAACTTAAAATGTGGGATTTCCTCAATTATTATTGGTCTTGCATGATTCTTAGTGATAAGGTTGAAATAAATTAATGTCACTAATTATGAGGATGGCATGTCTGGATAGGTTTTGCAGGACAAGAAGGTGAAGGAAGAGAGAATGGCGGATTTCGAAGTGGGGAGCTGAATAATGAATTTATGATGATAACATGTGAGTGGGCTGTTTTATAATGAAGCTTTCTTTAGAATTATGGGCAATTTGTAAAATTATTTAGGGTTTATTGGAAAATAATATAAATTATATTTTAGGAATTTATCTAATAGTTTAAGTTTTTAGGTGAGATGGTTCATTGATATAGTATAAGAGTCACGAGTTCGAATCTCATCACTCTCATCTATTTGATAAAATAAAGTACAAGGTAGTATGAATCTGTGTAAATTTTAAGCCCAAAGAACTTTCACTCGAGGGGATGTGTTAGAGAATAATATAAATCATATTCTAGGGCCTCACCTAACAATTTAAGCTTTTAGGTGAGATAATTCCTTAACATGGTATCAGAACCTTGTTGACCCAACGATCATGAATTCGAATCTCACCCCATTCTATTTGATAAAAAATCAAGCACATGATGATGTGGGTCTATACAAGTTTCAAGCCGAAATGACTTCCACTTGAAGGGAGGTGCTAAAAAATAATATAAATTATATTATAGGATCTCACCTAATAACTTAAGCTTTTAAGTAAGATGGTTCTTTAACATGTTGTTTTTCTATTTTCTCGTAATTAATTTGTCTGATAATTGTAAAGCTCCATTGCAACAATCTTGATAAAAACGTATGTTGCCCTAATTAAATACTAGTAGGTGATAATTTTATGGATCTTTGTTGAAGAGAGGCAGAGATGAAATGATGACCATATTGATTGAGATTTAAAGGCCTTCACCAAACTCCATTGATTATCACTGTGAAAGGAATTTAAAATCATCATCCCAAGTTTTCTGAATTTCTCAGAACCTTATCTGTCTATTTACACTCACAGATCGTCGTCTGTCACATGGCCACCTTCGATTTTCTGTTCCTCGACTACAGCCTACATGCATTGTAATTGGTTGGCTCTCTCTTATATATATATATATATATATGCACACCACAATCATAAGCTGGGCCATGGCTACAATAAGGCATCAAATCCAGGGACCGGGCGTTTTCGTTCAAAGATAAACAATTTGGAAGTGTTGTTGTGGAGGCTTTGAAAATGTTTTTAGTTTTAAAATATATCTAAAAATATTAAAAAATATATAATTCAAAATAAAAATAAAATAAATAAATAAATTTAAAATGTTTTTAAAATGTAATGTCAAACAGGGACTAAAAATAAAATAACGTTTTATTGTTATGTTAATATTTTTATTTTAGTTCCAAAAAAATTTCTTTTGATGCGTGCATTTTTATATTATCTTAATATATTAATATTAAAATTATTTTTAAAAAAAATATTTACTGTACTTGCCATGCATGGGACAACACTTGATATCTCTTATAAATCATCACATTTGATAGTTTTTAAATAATTGTTAACATTTTAAAATCTAATATCACAATTTTTATTTTTATTTTAAAAAACTAGAATTTATAACTTTTTTTTTTAAATCATGACTTCTTAAACAAAACCTTTTTTTATACACAAGGAAACTACACTTTTTGGGAAGCGTATTTTATAGACACATGTGAATGAGTAAAACTCCGGATGTCCTGAGCTCTTACAAGAGATGCACGTCATGACTTGAATTCGAGATCTACTTAGTAAATCATAAGTTTTCTGTCATCACGTCACGCACCTGGAGACATCTTAAACAAACCCTTACTATGCTAGAGGTCTTTCTAATATTATTATTTTAATTTTTTAATAGGGATGTTTCAAAATCAAAAAAATAAATTGCGTGCACGAGAGAGCCACCCATGATTTTATATGGACTATAAAAAAGATTCATGTGATAAACCCTAACGCCATACCAATCATTATTGATTGGTTACTTCACAGACAAATTACATAATCTATATCCTCCTTCTAATATAATCATTTTTATCCCAAATCTCCACATTAATTCAGAAAGAAAATATTATAATAAACAGATAAGTTGTTTCTATTTTATTATATACTAAATTATTACGGTGCGATTTAAATTAATTATTTAGATTAGCTAAGTAGTCCAAAAACTGAACTTCAAGCAATTTAAGAGCAAGTCCTAAAACTTTTAATTTCGAATTCGACCTCCCTCCAACTTTTTTAATTTAAAATTGGATATTCACAATTATATTGACTTTTTTAATTGACTTTTTTTTATTCACAATTATATTTTTTATCGAATATTTTGATCAATATAGTCTAATCATAGAGTAAACGATAAGTAATATATATAATCATCTTTTTGTAGAGACATAGTTTTTATGCGAAAATTCCTAAAATTAATAGAAAATTATCATAGATATGCCTATAAGAAAATCTATAGTAGATTCTCCTTTTTATTTATTTTTAGCAATAAAAAATAAAAAAAGGAAGCATTCGGTAAAAGGAAAATGAATCATTTGACCTGCTTTTCTCTTTGTCCGAAGAACATCCTCCCAATTTTCACTTCCCCTTTTTTGGAACTTTAATTTCATGTTTTAAACTTTATTTTTAAATAAAAATATTATAAAAAGCCACCTATTAATAAATCAATCTAATCTAGCTACATAATGCTTTTGACTTTTCATGCCCCCTCGGCCTTTTTGTATTATGAGCAAAACAATTCAATTTATCCAAATTAAGATAAAATTCCAGAACTTTCTCTCTTTCCGTTAATTCAGGCAAAAGAACCCACAACAACTGCGACAAGCACCAATCAAAATTCATTCAATAAAATAATTAGAAGACAGCCCTTCCAAAACGATGCCACGTGTACCTATACGTATTCTACTCGTTGGGACCACCACCTCCACTCCAAAGCAGAAAGCTGGTAGAGCTGGTTGGGAAAAGTACAAACTAGTCCCCCAACTAAATACTATACAAGATCATCAGAAAAATAAAATAAAATAAAATAAATTTCTCCTAATATTTTATTTTGTTTAATATTTTTTAACGTGAAGAGCAAATGAAAATAAATTTATTTACTCATTTATTAATCAAATTTAAATTGAGGTTTGTCTAAACTTATTTACAAACACACCGTCCTTGTAACCATATTATATTACAGTTACAGTTACAGATCCCTCCCTATCTGCTTTCTCTCTCTATCTCTCTCTTCTCTAATCACCATAGACAGACAGACAGACAGACTTCAATTTCCTTTAAGTTTCTTTATTTTTTTCCCGAATTCCAAAACCCTTTGGGAGAAAATTCACCTCCAATTCAAATGCTTTAAATAATTCATTTCCAATTCTGTTTCTTTTCTAACAATCTCTCTGTTTGGGGAGAGGCTTAACGAAATGGGTATCTGCACCTCTAAACCCTCCCCCAACTCCACTCTCTCTTCTCCCATCGCTATCCAAGCTAAGGACAACTCTATTCCTACCAAGGATACACCCAGACCGGATCCCAGCACCCCAAATGTTAACGATCAGAACAAGAATACCGACTTAGAATCCGTTAAAAGATCGCCCTTCCCTTTTTACAGTCCGAGTCCGGCTCGCTACTTCTTTTCTAAGAAGTCGTCGCCAGCGAGATCTCCGGCGAGGAACGCGGCCAGTGCGAACTCGACGCCAAATAGGTTTTTTAAACGGCCGTTCCCTCCGCCGTCTCCGGCGAAGCATATACGAGCAGTGCTTGCGAGGCGGCATGGATCGGTGAAGCCAAACGAGGCGACGATACCGGAGGGTAGCGAGGCGGAGGCGGCAAGGTTAGTTAAGAGCTTTGGATTCTCTAAGCATTTTGGCAATAAGTATGAGCTTGGAGATGAAGTAGGGCGAGGACATTTTGGGTATACTTGTCAAGCTAAGTTTAAAAAAGGTGAACTCAAAGGACAACAAGTTGCTGTTAAAGTAATCCCTAAAGCAAAGGTATTTTTATTATTTTAGTTAATTTGTTAGTGATTTTATGTAATTGAGTGATTTTAGGGTTCAAGTGTCTGGTGTGTTAGATCTGTGGGCTTATGTGTTGTTAGTAAGTTTGTTTGTTTGATGAATGCGGTGTAATTTTTTTTCAAAAGAAAAAAATAATGATACATGTGAATTGTGCATTCGCAACAAATCTTTAGCGTGTTCTGTATATTTATAACATCATGTTTTTCAAAGTTTTTTTATTTAAAAATACATCGAAGTAATATTTTTTTTTTAAAATTTATTTTCACGTCAATATATTAAAAAAATCTGAAAATGTCAAGATAATTAATTTGAAGTAAAGAAAATATAAAAATAATACAAAAAAAACACTCTTTCAACGCAAAACCAAACAAACTCTTATTGTTGATTTCTAATTCCTGTTTCTGTAGTGAGCATTATGATCAAATGCAGTGTTTTGGGAAGTTGAATTGTGGGGAAGAAATTGCTTGATGTAACTCGTTTGATCAAAGATGTTTCTGCTGTTATGTTTCAACTACATGGAAAATAGTCTGTCTCTGCGTTAATTTCTAGACCAGCTGGATCGGTTCTAGTTGGTTTATATTATTTGCTGCTTGATGGTTTTAGGTATTTGGCACTTGCATTTCGCCAATTTGTTTCATTTGCTTATTTTGGTTTTTGTTGTTAGATGACTACAGCAATTGCCATCGAGGATGTGAGAAGGGAGGTTAACATACTGAGAGCATTGACCGGACATAACAATTTAGTACGGTTTTATGATGCCTATGAAGATCATGATAATGTCTATATAGTAATGGAGTAAGTACTGATTATTGTGTGTTTTCTATTTTTGTAAATTAGATCCTTATTATGGTATGTTGTGAAATAGATTGAAATCTTTTGAGTTTCATTTGGATGGTATTCTGCATCTATTTAATGGATTGTCGTGATCATCACGCATTTCTCAGGTTATGTGAAGGAGGAGAACTCCTGGATAGAATTCTTGCAAGGTATAAAATAGTACCTATACCAGTATTTAGTTCATTTTGATCTAATTGATGGACTGAAGAAGTGGAATGTAATGGAGTTAGCTGGTCAGCTACTCACAGCTAATCAAGTGATGCTCTTTTCTTGTAGGGGTGGAAAATATACAGAAGACGATGCAAAGGCTGTCATGATACAGATATTAAATGTTGTAGCATTTTGCCATCTTCAGGGTGTGGTGCACCGCGATCTTAAACCTGAGGTGAGATAGAGTCTTATAACATGCATAGCCAGTTGTATTCTGTCCTGCAACTTCTGTTACCTCACTACCTCAGGTAGTCTTATTCCTGGGCATTTTGAAAGATTATTCCTTTCCAATTCATCAAATTGTTCATTCATTAGCTTTTTGTTAGGATCAATTTTGCTATTTGAGGCAGAGTATGAAACTGGAGCACCTCAATCTGCTTGCATAACAAAGAAGACTAGTGTGACTTCCAAGGAGTCCTTGTTGCTTTCCTTTTTTGAGCCACGAGAAGTGTGTGCCCCTTGCGAGATATTTATTTTGTAATTTTATAGGCATCAAAAAGTTCTTCCTGTTAGCTATGAGTCAAGGTTTTAGTTTGATCCGAATGCAACTTGATGAGAATGATCATGTAGAGAGAAACACATGTGATACCTTGTACTCCCTTTTGCTAGGATTTTCCATTTTAGAGATTTTCCTTGAATTAAAAGTGAAAAAACTGAGACAAAAATAGAAGAAGATGACGACGACGACCTAAGTTTGACTGTCTTTTTTGCTAATTTATTGGTCATCACTTGTTGGTTGAAAACTGACTACCTGTTTTATTACTGCATGCATAGTTGCATTTTGTTATTCATGTATTCTTACCTAAGTGTAGCTGATTGCTGGATCAGAATTTCTTGTTCACATCAAAGGATGAAGACTCCCAATTGAAGGCCATAGATTTTGGTTTGTCAGATTTTGTAAAGCCAGGTCTGCACTTGCTCTTTATTCTGAGATGTAGTTGGCTGCTTTATTTTCAATAGCTCCATGAATTCACTAGTGGTTCTAAAATTTATCTCTTTTTACAGATGAAAGGTTGAATGACATTGTTGGTAGTGCATACTATGTAGCACCTGAAGTTCTACATAGATCTTATGGTACAGAGGCTGATGTCTGGAGTATTGGTGTGATTGCGTATATTTTGTTGTGTGGAAGCCGTCCATTTTGGGCCAGAACTGAATCTGGGATCTTTCGGGCTGTTCTAAAAGCTGATCCAAGTTTTGATGAGACCCCTTGGCCTTCTCTTTCTCCTGAGGCAAAAGACTTTGTCAAGCGCCTATTGAATAAAGACCCACGAAAAAGATTGACTGCTGCCCAGGCACTAAGTATATGCATTGACCACTATTAAAATGCTATCTGCTGGTTTTCTTGAATCTGAATTGATATTTCCTATTATTTGTTGCAGGCCATCCTTGGATTAAAAATTCTAATGAGGTTAAAGTGCCTCTGGATATACTCATACTCAAACTCATGAGGGCTTATATGCGCTCATCATCTCTTCGGAAAGCTGCTTTAAAGGTTTGTAATGCAATTTACCAATGAGATTGTTTTATAACGTGCTTTGATGCTGTCTACTTGAGTGTGAAGTGTAACTTTTCGTTTGAGGCTTCATTCAACTTATGTCATTATTTTTCCTATGTTGCTTCCTTGTGCTTATGTTGAGTGGTGGTGAAGGTGTCACTATGGGTTAACACAGGCAATATAATCCTTACTGGATCATTCCTGCATAGATATTTATAGATCATATTTTATTTTGAAAGTGTATACATGGCTAGAGCTAGAAATGTTAGCCAGAATTTGTTTGGCACACCTCAATTTTGCTAATATCAAACTTTTAATGTTGATTGTAGTAAAGAAAATTACAAGAAACTGTAACTCGCTAATACATGCCCAGCTTAGCATTGGCTGATTAATGATAATGGGCTCCAGAAATGCAATTTAGAAATTATTTATATAAGGTTGTCATCGAACAGTCATGTAATAATTCTTACATTGGTTATTATCAAGCAATTTTTGGGCTATCATTGAGTAAATTACTTGGAGTTTTTTGTGTAGCCTCAACCTGTGATGATTATGTTCTAACGTTTTGTATTGAACTTCTTGTTGGCATTTTGACAGGCTCTATCTAAAACGTTGACTGTGGATGAGCTATTTTATTTGAAGGAGCAGTTTGTGCTCTTAGAACCAAACAAAAATGGCACTATAAGTTTAGAAAATATTAGAGCGGTTGGTTGCTTTTTAGTGCTTTAATTTTTATTTCTTGTTAACTCATTTCTCGTTAGTTATGCTAATACTTTTTCAATGGTCAGACCTTGATGAAAAATGCTACAGATGCCATGAAGGAGTCACGGATTTCTGATTTTCTAGCATCTGTAGGTGTTTCAATTGCGGTAGTTATTCAGATTGTCATTTTGGTTTTGCAGTTTCTAATCTTCAATGCAAACCGATGCTTGTTTTTGTTGGTTACAGCTTAATGCACTTCAATACAGAAGGATGGATTTTGAGGAGTTTTGCGCTGCTGCATTAAGTGTCCATCAGCTAGAGGCCCTTGATAGATGGGAGCAACATGCCCGTTGTGCCTATGAACTGTTTGAGAAGGATGGGAACAGGGCCATTGTCATTGAGGAGCTGGCATCGGTAAGTTTCTCTCTTATTTCTGACCCTACAAAGAATTCTTTGCAAATAGGCTTCTTGTCAGTTATTTACTTTACCCGCACAAAATTTGCATCGTAGAAGTGGTTTTAACTGTTTCAGTGGTCCATACATCTCAGAAACAACTTGCCAGTTCTTTAAATGAATTATTCGCAAGCTGATTGTGGTTGACTTTTTGGTCTGATCATAATGCATGATATGCACCGCTGTGTGTGTGTGTGTGTGTGTTTAATTTGTATTGCCGAAGCATGAGGGCATGAATACGAATACGGCATGTCAAAAAGCAGAGACTGATCAATTTCATTTTTCAGGAACTTGGCCTTGGACCTTCTGTTCCTGTTCACGCTGTTCTACATGATTGGATTCGGCACACTGATGGAAAGTTGAGTTTCCTTGGATTTGTCAAATTGTTGCATGGTCCATCTAGCAGGACTCTTGTGAAAGCTCAATAGAAGTTTTGAAGCTGGTTTTAGATGCTCCAAGATGTGGCTGCTGCCAATAAAATAAAATGGGCGAGGCACCAAAATCCCAACCCCAGGTCTGACACAGGTATATTTGCCTCCAATTTATGGGAGGAGAAGAGAAGTTTAGACCATTTTATTTTTTCTGGCACGACCTTGTATACTATTAGGATTGTGATATGCTTGTGATTCTTCAGGCAAGTGTAGCCATGGGCATTCACAGTTTCCACTGTAAAGCTGTAGTTAAGTGTCTAGTTGCAGGTGAAAATATTTATCAAACTGGTTAGGAGAAATTGATTTTCTGACACACTGGACTGGTCTTTGGGTCCATGATTGAAATGTATCGTTTCTACGTTTATGCTTTCTTGTCAAAAGTTAATTCTGCAAATCATTGCTTTGCCACCAACAATGTTTATTGGATTTTCTTATCTCCTTAGATTCATGGTAAATGTGTTAAGAATCTGCTATTCAGTTTATAGATCAACTAGCAGCAATTCATAAATATTGTATTGAGAACCCAACTCTTTTCAAGTGTTTGTTCCTTCATTCCTCTCAAATGTCTAGAACTCTAGATATCATTCCACTTTTAAGTTGATCTGGGTTAATGAATGACCTCCATCTGGGTGCCCCAGGGTTCTCTATCCCCAGTAATTATCAATTATTTATTTTTAACTGAAGAAATTATCCCCAGTAATTAGTTTATGGTGATTTGCCCTTTTGATTGATTGATTATTGTGTACAAAGTTGAAGTACTGTGGAGGAAGGGGGTTAAGAAATTGCCTCCGCTTCCTCCTTTGCCTCTGGAACGCCAGAATCTCTCAAACTGACAAGTTTCCGGCAAGTAGGTCGGCATATGATAAAACAAGAAGTTTCTTTGTATTGACTTACTATTATGTTGTTTTCTTGTTTCTTTTATGTGTTTGTCATTGTTTTTTTTTTTTAAATGAAATTTTTTATTTTTACATATTAAAAATATTTTTTTAATGTATTTATAAACAAAAAAATACTATTAAAATCAATTGCAATCATACTCTTAAATAGGTAAGTTTAAGGTTATTTTTTAAAAAAGTGTTTTTTTGTTTAAAAATATATTAAAATTATTTTTAACATTAACATAATAATCTAAAAAAATAAAAATAAAAATTTTAAATGCTTTTAAAACGTTTCACATTCATCGATGTTGAGACATGCAAAAATGTCGAAATCCTTCCCATGATAGAAGACCATATCAAGCGAGAAAGACAGCCAGACTAGAAAAGAGGAAGCATGTTGATAAACATGGAAGAGACCTTGTGGTTATGTGAAGCGTTTCTGGGCCTGTTTGGTATTGCGGTTGTGGTTGAGGTTGAAAAAAAACACTTTAAAAAAAAACGCTTTTTACTGTGGTTTAAAATAAGCAGTTAAGTGTTTGGTTAAAACTGTGGTTGAGTTGGAGATTGAAAAAAAAGCAGTTTTGAGTGTTTGGTTAACAAAATTTTTATATTGCTTTTAACTTGTGAAATTACTTTAAAAGGATATATATATATATATATATGTATATGTATATATTTGTATATATATTTAAATACAATATAGTGTGATATATTTTAATATATTTATTTATATTTTAATTAAGTATTTAGATTTTTATATTACTTTAATATTAAAAATATAATAAATAAATAACCCATAACTACCTCCCACCCCCACCCCTCTAGAACCATCCCCCCGTTCCAGCCCCTCATTCTCATTTCAGCCCCTCATACCAGCCCCTCACTCTCATTCATTCCAGCCCCTCGCTCTCATTCCAGCATCTCCGTTCCAGCCCCTCCCCTCTTTATCTCCATCTCCATCTCCTTCCAGCCCCTCACCTCCCATCTCAAAAACAACTCCCTCCTCCAGTAGCGAGACCCCCGAGAGAGAGAGATGATCGATATGCGCTTGCGGGTATCATTTATTTTTTCCTCTACTTCTCTTTTCTTTGGTCAATACTGGTATGGGAGATGATCAATTTGAGGGTTTCTTTGGTCAATACTAACGGTAATATTGTTGTTGGAATTGATTTATTTATGATGATTTTGCCCTAACTCCGGGGAGTTAAGGGGAGTTGTGGGTCTGTCGCAGAGGAGAGAAAGGTGCGAGACAGAGGAGGTGCAGATGAGAAGGAATTGAGAGGATTTTTTTGGCAGATAAGGGAGATGTGGGTAGTTGAGAGAAGAGAAGAGAGATGTGGGTAGTTGGAGAGAAGAGAAGAGACGGGAGGCGCAAGATCAGTCCGGGAAGCTGGTCGTTTTGTGCAGAGGAGAGGGATGAGGCGTAGACGAGAGGAAAGGGATGAGAGGCGCAGGGATAGGGTTATTTATATTTTCAACGGTAATATTTACTTCAAACGGCAGTTTCATAAATACAAATCGCATTTCGAAAAGTACCATTTATCAGCTTCACAAGAAACGCCGTTTCAGATGATTTTAACCGTGGATCCCACGCTTTGAAACACAGTTTGGGTGTTTACCAAACACCAATTTTGAATAATCATTTGGCAAACATGGAACGCAACACGTTGCCAAACAGGTGTATAATCATCACCAGCAGCTCTTCAGGCATAAAAATATGAACTTACAGGGATCTAAAACTTCTTGGAAGCATAAAAATTGCAGAAACATCGACGTGGATTTACTACCGTAGATCTTTCCAGCACATCACAGATAGAACTGCATCAAACGAGTGTGACATTCAATCCATCTTGTTCTGACATGGGCCCTCTTCAACTGTGATTTAATGTGACTGTGAGAAGATGATTGAGATTCTAATTTAAAGTTTTTTTTCTTTTCAAAAATATATTAATATAATATTTTTATTTTTAAAATTATTTTTTATATTAATAAAAAAATTATATAAAAATATTAAAAAAATAATTTAAAATAAAAATAAAAAATATTTAATTTTTTTAAAAATAATTTTAAAATAAAATATAAAATAGAGCCAATAACTCCTTGCAGGCTCTATGCCGATACAACTGTGATGCCTGCATAGTATCAGGGGCTCGTTCAAAACAGTGGAACCAATTATGGCCATGCAAATCCAGCTACAACTTTGAAGGGGGTAATTTGAACCACATACCAGAAGTGATTAGCAACCATTACATTGAAATCCTCAAATAATTGAGATCATTTTTCTTTAATATATACACACACACCTAATTAAATAGATTGATATTAAAAAAAAATTATCCTAAATTTTTATCTAACTGAGTTCTCAATTAAATTACAAGTTCAACTTAAATCAATAAATTTTATGAATCTAAAGATAACTTGGATCATATATATATATATAGAATGTTTTTAAATTATCATATTAGATTAACTCGATCCCCTTGCAACTCGGGTCATGAATTCTATCAAGTTTAATAATTTTTTTTACTTTTTTCATTTAATTATATAATAAAAATAGATGTTTATAAAATTGAACATCAACTCTAAAAAAATATCAATTCCAGAATATGATAATCTTATAAAAAACAAGAAAAAATCATACAATTTATTTCTCAATCAATTTTATTATTGAAAGATTTAAAAAAAAGGAAAAAAACCATATATGGTCTATGTGAAAAGTATTTCCCCCTCTATTCTAATTTGGTTGTAAATACTCCAGTTGGTGATTTTCTCTCTTGATTGATCCACCTTAATAATGCATGAGATACTACAATTGTAGGTAGATGTTGTGAAGCATACAATCACAATTGTATCGACAAGAATACAAATAGCATATTCCTTTCCCGTAAATTGCAAGATTGCTTCCATCTTAACAATCTAGTTGTAGATAATTTAGTGGTAAGAGTTTAAGATTAAGAAGGTTGTTTTCCTGTAAGTTCAGGTTCGAGCCATATCGTTGCTAATATAATGGTTACTGGAATTTTAAATGGTGATTAACTTTACGACTTGTAGGATTAGTAGAATTATACACCAACTGACCCAAACACCCATATTAATAAAAAAAAATTGCTTCCATTTTGCTACCATGTTCTCACTGACTTGAGCTTAGATATTGGTGCCAGCAATGCTGGTTCACCCTCTCCCTTCAGCATAAATATTTTGTTCTCATGTTGCGAACATCATCTTGTTGAGTGAACACATTTCCTTTCTATATGCTTTATTATTAAAGACATTAACCGCATTGATAAGAATTGCTAGAAAATAAATCCTAGTTCATCTTACTTAAACGAGACTAGGATTCCAGAGCTTCCAAGTCTTTTTGGTAGGTCTTGAAAGTTATGGACTAGTAAATGTTTGGTCAACCTATTTAGTCCAATAATTCACCAAGGAAATTCTTACATTTTAAGCTTTATCAAATGTTTATTCATCTAGAGTCATGGTTTTCCTTGTTGGCTGGAATTGATGCACTATAGTGTGCTTGATAGAGATTATTGAGTGAATTCAACCAATTTATCTAGATCCTC
Source organism: Salix arbutifolia (assembly GCA_025169955.1). Taxonomy (NCBI): domain Eukaryota; kingdom Viridiplantae; phylum Streptophyta; class Magnoliopsida; order Malpighiales; family Salicaceae; genus Salix; species Salix arbutifolia. Next base: position 3,130,200 of record CM045908.1, read on the forward strand.
ATGCTTGCTTTTGCAACTATTGTTGACTGGCATTATTGATTTTGCAATATTAAACAAGAAAAAGACTCGTTAAAGAATTAAACTAGATCCGAGCTCGTGTTTTACTGTGGGTAGGATCAAAATCATCATGTGAAAAAACATTTGAAATAAGGATCAAATTGATTAAATATGATCAACTACTACATATGTTATGTGTTAATAAATAAATAAAATCAATGTGGTTTGTTTGATGTAATAGACCAAGATCAAGTTGGTCACCTTGTTCATATAGCAATCTAGTTAAAAAGCAATAATCTCTATCTAACTCTAGCTCTAATGTGAAACAATGTATTATCACACCATTAAACAGTTACGAAGTAAAATACAAAAAAACGATCCATTGTATCAACCCATGCTAACTCTTGAAATTGATGACCTAGTCAACAGACATTTCCATAATGAGTAACCTAATTCTTCTACCTTTTTCTTTCTTTTTCCTTTCCTTATTCTTCTCCTGACTTGACCGGATCTCAGTTGACCTCAGGTTCGATTAAAGAAAGATGATGAAATTTAAAAAATTTATAAATATCGAAAGATAGAACTTAAATAGTGAAGGATGGGGGGGGGTTAGCTTACAAGTAGGGGAGAAAACATGAAAGCATGATCAAATCCCTTAAACCAAGGTTAATCATTTAAAATCTGGGTTAACCCTCCACACTCATAACCCATAAAATACTAGATCTTAATTCAATCAAGAAGATCAAAACAAATTCCTGTTCTCCAAACCATTTTTTTAAAAATAGTAATTAATATAACATGGATAAAATCTAAAGGGAAAATAAATTGAAAGGTTTGTTTAAAATTTTAAAGTGTCATACGTGAAAAGCGAGGTGGAGAGAGAAGAAAAAAGCAAAGAAAAACCCTTTGGCTTCAAACACGAGCTTGGAATGTCACACACAACACCTAGGAAAGAAGGGGTTATTGGGACAAACATAATAACCACATCAAGAACGCTTGTTGGTGATCATTAGACATGGTTAGGTGAGTCACTTAGAAGCAACATACTCTCTGATGTGCTAACACATGTTAATATCTTTTTTTAATATTTTATTTACTAAAAAAACAAAATTGTCCTTAAGAAAACACAAATATAACAAAAAAACAAGGTTAAAAGACAACATAGCACTCGTAATGCTTTCAAATACAAGCCCATTAAATTTTTTAAAAGTTGAAAATATCATTACACTATTATGGTGAATAATAAACTAATAACCATAATATTTTTTCCTTTCATTTTAATTATTTTGTTATATTGAATCTTATTTTTGTAGAATCAGACTAGTATTTTGGTCAGCACTGTCGCACGTTAGATTTTAAAGTTAATTTGTGTTTAGTTATAATGTAATGGAAAAAGACATTTAAAAAAATGTTAGCGATATAAATTATAAAGAATAATTTTATTAGGTGAATTATTAATTTTATATTAATGTAGATTTTTTTTACAAAAACATTTTTTTTTATTTGTATGTTTTTTAAATGTTAAAACAAAAACTAAAGTCATTAAATTAAATATCCATAAAAATCTCAATCTATTAAGAGGGAAAATAAATATCACTTTAATCAAAGAGTAAAACTCTTTTTCCTTGTTCATTCTATTTTTTGTCTTGATAAAAATATATAATTTTTAATTAGAATAACTGCTTTTAAAACAAAAACCTATTATGATTTGAGAAGGCAAGGTTTGTAAAATGTATGAAAATATAACTTGATAATTTGGGAATAATAAATAAAACAATAAAAGATTAATTAATTTGGAAAAAATTATGCAAGAAATTTACAATAAAAAAATATTTATACTCATTTAATGTCTATGAGCATGTTTTTATGAATTTTGTATTTATATTTATATATAATAATACACAATTAATCTCAATAATATTATAAAAAAACTATAATCTTGTTTGAAAACCATGGAAAATTGGATAATACTTTAAATATCATTTTAATTATTTTATTCATAGTGAATTTAGATTAAATAAAATGAAAAATGAAAAGGTAATATAAGAAAAAATAGCTAGAAATTGACATGTGACACCTCATCCACTCAAATATTTTTTTAATAATACAAATGACACATCATCTATTATGATAATGAGGTCCAAAATAGATAGAAAGTCAAGTCTTAAGAAACAATGTTTTTACTTGCAAACACCTAACAAAATCATAACCTAATTAAATTTATTGTTAACCCTAAAACACCATAAAATCATTTTAAAGATATTATATTGATTAAAAAAACTTTCATGATAATAAAGCTATTTAAAAAAATTAAGTTACAAAGCATTATGAAACATTAACCTTTAAAACAACTCTATAAATACTAATATCATCAAGGTTGTCAAAATCGCGATTTTGTCACGAAACGGAAGGGGCTTCGAAAAATCAGATCATAAGATCGGATCGTAAAATCGTAAGATCATACCCGAATTTGTCCGTACAAAAATCGTAAAATCACAGCTAAAATCGTGTAGGTAGAAAAATCATAAAATCGTAAGTAAAATATTTCTGAATACAATACAACATAATTATAGCCATAAAATTTCATTAGTTAAGGTTCATACATGATTCAAAATAACTTAAAAATATATTACAAAACAATTATGTCCATAGAATTTCATTAGATAAAAACTAACAAATTTAAAATAAATGTTTTGTTGGTGTGCTATAAAAAATAAAAAATAAAATTATTTTTAAATCAGGACATGAAAATGATATAAAAATATAAAAAAATTTAATTTAATTTAAAGTATCTTAATTTAATATAAATTTAATTTAATTCTTACTCTTTTGTATCTTAATAGTGAACTAGTTTATTAACCAAACCATAATTACTGTCACCCAAGCCACTACAATTAAAGCACGATGGAGAGACAAATCAACAAAAAGCCTCATGGTTTAATAAAAACGAAGCAAGAGATAATGGAAAAAAAACAATTATTAAAATCTTTCTTAATAATACCCACACTTGTCCTTTTTTACTCTCTATGGGCAGCCCAAACTCACGATCTTTTGAAAATTTACATTGAGAACCGATCTTCCCTAAACCTGGCTGAAAAATTACAGGCAGTTAGTGAATAGTCGCCGTGCCACACCAGTACTCTCTGCTCTCTCTTTCTTTTGGTGAAGATATATTTTTTTTCTATATCTTCTGGACTCTCTCTTCTGTCTCTATGATCAAGAATTCAAGATCCAACAGTCCAAAATGTATGGAGCTCTTGACTCTTGTTTATTCAAGTTTTAGAGCCTAAAATCTCCAGATTTGTTCTCTCTGTGCTTAGATCTTCATTCCCGATAGGCTTCACCTCTCAGATTATCTTCCTTGTGTGCTTGCTTTTTTGCAGTTTTGCTCCTGGGAAATGGCTTTCATTTTGAAATTTTGAAAGATTTGAGAGGATCGTGAAATCGGACCGGTTCGATTTTATGATTCAACCCGATTTTGACCGAGTTTGACCCAAAACAAGTTTCAACCCCGAGTTAACACGTTTTGATGAGTCAACTCGCAAACTCTTACGAGTTTACGAGTTGACTCGCGAGTTTGACAACACTGAATATCATCACTTTTTATTGTGAGAATGTAAATAAGCAAATATTTTCTCTTTTTTTTCCGGATGACTTTATCTCTTCTCTCTCAATACACATGAACCAAAACAAAATAAAATATAGGATTTAAACATAAAATCATCAGACAATAGAAGATTAAATATGTAAACATTTGAAAATTCAAGGATCAAGCTATGGTTTTTAATAGAAAGAAAAAAATGATGGTTCTTTATTTTTTTTTTATAATTTGTAATGTAATTGTAATATTTAGGTATGTTTGGCATTGCGGCTGTTGTGTGTGGTTGTGGTTGAAAAAAAATAGTTTCATGAAAAGCGTTTTTAGCTGCGGTTCATAACTGAAATTTAAGTGTTTAGTTAAAACTATGGTTGAGTTTGAGTTTAATGAAAAACAGTTTCATGTATTTAGTTACTATGCTTTTCAAATTGTTGTCAACTTGTGAAATTACTTTAAAGGACACATACATACATACATACATACATACATACATACATTGTTTTTTTAATTTTGTAGATTTAATAATTATAATAACAAAATGTTGTTGTGATGGTGTGTTTAATTTCATGTGTTTTTTTATATCTAAGCTTGATATTCTATCCTTTTGCTGTCATTTTCTATTTGATTTCAAACCACACGGGAGGAAATAGGAAGATCAAGGCAGAGAGAGAGAGTCCTCCTGTTCTTGTGTTGCTGGGTAGGTGGAGAGAAAACAAGAGAGAGATGAGAGCAATCAAATGAGCCATAATAGATGGATTCTTGACATACATGTGGGTGTTCAATGCTCCTTTGCTGGGTGTTTTCTCCTCCATCATCGCAACATATGTGGGTGTTGAAGTCATGTCCATAGTAGGCATGGTTGTTAAAATCGCGATTTTGACACCACACGGAAAGGGATTCGGAAAATCGGATAGTAAGATCGGATCGTAAAATTGAAAAATCGTACCTGAATTTTTCCATACAAAAATCGTAAAATCACAGCTAAAATCATGTAGGTAGAAAAATCGTAAAATCATTAGTAAAATATTTCTGAATACAATACAACATGATTATAGCTATAAAACTTTATTAGTTAAGGTTCATATATAATTCATAATAATTTAAAAATACATTACAAAACAATTATGTCCATAGAATTTCATTAGGTAAAAACTAACAAATTTAAAATAAATATTTTGATGATATGCTATATAAATTAAAATCAGTCTCATGTCCGTCATTTTCCTCGTTATTTTTAATACATGTATCAAAAGCATTATTATTGAAAGGATTATCAGTACTAATATTGGTATCAACAGTCAACATCGATATTACTAGTACTAGCTCCAACTCCAACAAATTATTTCGACATCAGGATATGAAAATGATTTAAAAAACATCAAAAAAATTTAATTTAAAGTAAAAAATAAAAAAATTTAAGTATAAATTTTAAAGATAATATTACTGATTTTCAAGAGTGATTCCATGATATATATATATACATAATTTAATTTTTTTATAAAATCAACACAACAATTTTTTTTTTAATATATATTTTTTATAAATTTTTTTAATATATATATTAAAATATATATATATATATATATATATATATATAAATAATTTGTCCAGCAGAATGGTCGACAAATTCAATTTGTCCGATGTGGGACAATGCAATTTATCCCACATTGGACAAATACCATTGTTCCTCAATTCTTCTCCAGTTTAATACTCTTCAGCCGAGGCAACAAAGTTTAAATGTTTTCTTCAATTATCCCACATCGGATAAGTAATGAGAAGATAAATTTTTTTGTTTATAAATATAAGAGGTGAATCAGTGAATCTTTTGGCTTTAAAATTGTGAATTAGCCGGATCGTAAAATTGGACCAATCCGGTTCGATTTTACGATTTTTACCGATTTTGGTTGAGTTTGACCGAGTTTGACCAAAATCGATTTTTCTACCCGAATTAATAAGGTTTGATGAGTTGGCTCGTAAAATCAGACGATTTTACGAGTCAACTCGTGATTTTGACAACCATGATAGTAGGTCTTTTCATAACCATTAATGTAGCTGCTCTTTTTATGCTAACTTTTAGCTTGATAGGAGTTGCTTGTGGTGGTGTCAGTTTCAACCCTGCTATAACCATTACTCTCTACACAGTAGGCCTAAAGCCTAATGCATCTCTCATGTCCATGGCTTTGTGTTTTTCGTTTCAGGTAGCTGGTGGGGTTGTGGGTGCCATGACAATTACAAAAGTGATGCCAAAACAATACAGGTATGTGCTCAAAGGTGGTCCGTCATTGAAGATAGACTTGCATACAAGGACAATTGCTGAGGGGGTGTTGACTTTTTTCATTTGTCTTGCTTTACATTTTGTTTTGCTCAAGGGTCCTAAGAGGGAGAAGCACTGATGACTGTTGTGTCGTGAGAGACCGTGAGGGAGAAGCATTGGAATTGTGTAAAATGAAGCATTGGTGATTGTGATGGTGCTGAGGTGAGAAGGTGTGCAGCAAGTCACGTCTTACAGCGTGTGGTCACATTGGCCGCAGCGTAAAAGCATCTTTCAGATGTTTTTGCATATGCGGCCAGACAACTGATTTATTGGTAGTACCAACAATAAAAAATTAAAATCTTGTTTGATAAAGATAATATTTGATTATGTAATGAGCCTCAACCATAGGTTGAACTGCAAAGTCAAACACCATCTTAGAGAAGCGAGCTATGATGTCAACAATTTCATGAACTGATTGCTGACGATGTAAACTCTTTGAAGATTAAAGACGCGCCCGCCCAATCTGCTGATGTTTGACGCCAGGCTCTAAAAAACAAAATGCTGCAATATTGTTGACATCATCAGCAATAAGAGATTCCTGATCAACCTTATGAAAAAGGGATTTTTATCAGAATCAAACCATGAAATCATGTGGTGGAGTCATCGTTAAGATGCTGCAATATGGAAACTTTCAGGGCAAATTATAGTGACATCGAATGATTGGAGTGGGAGCCATGCCTGCGTCATCCAAGTATTGCTGGCATGCATGACACCATATAACCACCAGACGACGGCTCGTCGAAGGCACCCTGCACACTTTTCTTTTCTGTGAAATTCGTCTAAAATGATGCTTCTTCATTTTTCTTGTGGTTCCTGATGAGTGGCCTTTGTGTGCTATTATCTATAATATAGGCAGCAAATATTTGCATGGGAATTAAACTGTATGGGGTGTTACTAGAGATTTTATAATTTTGTTTTCTGATAATGTTAAAACTAAATTTTATATTTTTAAATAAAATACTCTTCAAAAAACAATATCTAACGTAGTACCAAACTCCATCTAAAAAAATGATTTCTTATTTCAATTTTTAAAGTTAATATTTAAAAAGAATTATTGTAGTAAAAAAAAAGATCGGTATTAGAAATGAATAAAAAAAACCTTAGTCTCATGATATACATGTTAAATAAAAGATATCTTTATTTGGAAAAAAAAAAAAAGATAGATAAAGACAAATGAGAAAGAACTAAAAAAGAGGAGAAGAAAAGACGTTCGTTTTCGAGTATATGAAGCTGGTTTGAGTGTCCTAAATTAGAACACGAGGTCATTCAGGCATCCATGCAACCCTCGTACCCCTCCTGCTTCTCTCATGCCCACCTTGAGGTGGGGTCTTAAAACTAGTTGCACGCTAAAAACAAAATATTAATACTAAAAAAATAAAATAAGAATCAATAGATCACCAAAACCAATCCTTTAATCACACTGGTAGAGAAAAATATGTACAAACAATTCAATTCGCGACGGTGCAAATATGAAAGTTCTTGCAAACCCGAAAGAAAATGGAAACTTGGAGCCCAGTACTTCCCTTTTATGACCACGTGGATAGACGCGCGGTGGGGCTCTCGACGTGGAGGCATCCTTCAAGTGGATTCAAAAGGAGAACATGATGGACAAGGAATAGAATAGTGTAGCCTGGGGTTTATGAGCTACAAGAACGCAGAATAACAATGATAAACATTTATAAAGAGAGAAATTAAGTGAATCTGGTCGGGTTGGTGGAGTTAGAGGGACGGAGGTCGATCTCCTGGGTCCAAGCAGTCCGGCCCTGAACATGGAGGTGCCAGTAGGTTTGAGCCAGCGAGTCTGGGTCCATCACCATCTCTCCACCGGCCATACCTTGTTGTTGTTGTTGTTCTCCAGCTGATGAGGTTCTCTGAGAGCTCGGTGGTGCCCTACAATTGTCAATTTCCCTTCTCTTTCATTAATCGCTCATCATTATCCCTTTTCATTGACAGCTACTTATCACCCTTTTCATAATTGAATCATTTTTTTATGAAAATCTCTTTGTTTGTTTGTTCATTTGGAGAACGACTCTTAGAACTATCGCTCCCACATAGAATGGATATCCATCCATGTATTTTGGTGGTTACTGCTGTAAAATGAACTGGTAATGTATAGAACTGGCTCACACTTTACATGGACAACTATCATATATACTCATTTTGTCAATGATCGAGGTGCAATTCAATTCAACAATATTGGTATATATTTTGCTCCGGTCAAAAAGTATCTAGCTGGAATTGATCAGATATCAGACTAATATCTCTTTTTTTGGCTGGTAATGAGTCAATATAATCGATGAAAGTATGGTGATTTGGAGATAAAAGTGGAGTAAGGAATTTAGAATCTTGCTGTTTTATGTTATATTGTTGAGAATATGAAGGATGAAAATCCTTTAAAAGGAAATGGAAGGAAGATATAGATGAACATAGAACCTACCTAGGTATAGGCGGGCCAATCACGCCATCGATGATAACATGCGCAACGTGCACACCTTGAGACTGAAACTCCCTGGCTAAACACTGTGATAGAGCTCTCAAAGCAAACTTTCCACAACCTGTATTTTGGGGGCAAAAAATTAAGAACTGCGTACTAATTAGCAGATAACACACACATACACACACATACATACGTACGTACGTACGTACATACATACATATTCGGGATATCTTAAGAGAGAGTTCTTACACAGTTCAGATAAACAAGCAATGCCATTTAAAGAACTTGAGCAGCCGGTGAATAGAATTGTCCCTCTCCCTCTTTCTACCATGCCCGGAAGAACCTGTGTATTTCCATCAACAGAACCCACATAACACACTGAAAAAACTAGCTAGAATCCTTAAAATTCTTGAAAATAGAACACTTTCATGGTCTGCGAGAATTATGAATAGGCTTTTGGTTACCTGTTGAGCGCAAAGGAAGGCACCGGCGGAGGAGATTGCGAGGGACTTCACGAAAGAGTCGATGCAAATATCGGCGAAGTTGGTGGGTTGTCGAGAGACTGCTGGTTGATAGGCATTGTAGACGAGTACCTCTACGAAGCCAAGTGAAAGAACACTTTCAAATGCCTCTCTCACACTTCTTGAATCCGAGCAGTCTATCCTGATGGCAAAGACTTGAGCTTTCTCCTCCCTTGCTATCTCCTCTGCAAATCTTGATAACCTCCCTACAAAACCCATATCTCACTCTATCATCTAATTAGCTCAAAAATCTCTTTCTCACCTTCTCCTTCAGTCCCTGACAAGTTTTAATTTACTACATTTTCAAGTTCGATTGTTCTTTTACATGTATAAAATATCAAACAATTTATTACATACGTACATAGCTAAAAGATATGAACTGATTGAGAGTAGAACGTATATGGTGTTCTTCATTTACTGATCTCGATACAAGTAAACTAATTGCTAGCAAAGCAAAACATACTAGTTTGAAAAAATGTAAATCCTTTTCTTCTCGTCGCAGGAAACTAATTAAACTGCAGGAATACGTAGTGTGAGATTCTGCTGCACTAGCAAAATCATTGATTACTAGCAAGTGATATAGAGATTTTGCTATAAAAAAAAGCGTCGACTATAATCTTGTTTCCTTTTTCTTGGAAGCAAAAACAAGTGAAGGATAGAGAGCAAGACAAAGAACCTAAGTCCCGGGCAAGGATGGCAACAGTGTAACCTTCATGGGCAAACTTGCGAGCAATGGACCGGCCGAGCTTCGGTCCAACGCCTACAATGGCTGCGATGCCTTTAATGGAGGTGGAGCTTGTCATGCTCCGCATCTTTGCCGAACTTGTGAGGATTTTTTTTCTTGTTTTGGGAGGCGAAAACTTGAGCCCCCAGGTAAAGAATTTCACCAAGAATTGAACAAGCAACTTGCTAGAGGTTTTAGGAGGAATCTGATATATATGATAAGATAGGGGGGATACAATCACCTTCGTCAGCTGTCTCTGTCTTTCCTCCTCGCTGAGAAGCACTTTCTTGCCTCGGTTAAAAATAGCGTGTTATTGTAATAATAAAAAAAATTATTTGCTTTAAATAATATTTTTTATTTTTAAATTTTATTTTAATATTAAAATATATAAAAAAAAATAAAATTAAGAAAAACGCTCAACTGCATTTCCAAATCAATTCTAAATATATGTTTGGCTCCGCGGTAACTTTTACAATTGAGGTTCATTGTAGACCCAAATTATTTAGTAAAAGAATGTACCACAGTTTTTATAATTATGGCACCCACAAAACCGAGATTCAAACCCTCAATTTATGAAAAGCATCATTTTGATGCTTTTCACCCAAAACACACACAACACATTACCCTCAGTTATTTCTCATCATTTTCAAGTTTTATGCACGACGGGGAGAATAAATTATTTTGGAAAAAAAAAATATAATAGAGAGGAAGAAGACGATAACACAATGTAAAAAAATTGTAGCATAATCACCGACCAAAAGTCACCTTTGACACCTGTAGGACCACTTGTATCTCTCTCTCTCTCTCTCTCTCGGTCGAAGTTTTTTCTCTAAAAAACAGTCATGGATGCAGCTATCTCTCTTCTCAGCAATCACCGGTAAGCACCAGCAGCTGCTCCTTCGGCACCGGCAACCTCTCCTCTTCACTGGCAGCACTTGCATTAGTCCAGTCTTCTCCCACAGCTCCGGCGTCTAGCAGCAGCAGCAACAACAACAACCTTCCAACGCTGCTCTCATCCACCACAGACCACCATTTATGACGCCACCATCACAGGATGAACCGTCTCGGCCTCTCTACCCAACGACATCGGCAAGTGAGCCTTTTGTCATTGTCAGCCGACTACCCTACTATTATTCACATGTTACATGAACAACCATGGATGCAGCTCTCTCTCCTCAGCAGTCACCGGTGAGTACCAGCAGCTGCTTCTTCGGCACCGGCAACCTCTCTTCTTCACTAGCAGCACCTGCATCAGTCCAGTCTTCTCCCACAACTCTAACGTCAAGTAGTAGCAACAACAATAATCTTCCAATGATGCTCCTACCCACCGCAGACCACCATTTCTGACGCCACCACTATAAGAAAAATCGTCTCGGCCTCCTCTGCCCGACAGCATCAGCAAGTAAGCCTCTTGTCACCATCGGCCAACCACCCTACTACTGTTCACGTAACACGTGAATAGTGCAAGAGTGAATTAATTCACTTTGCACTGTCCACGTAATACGTCAACAACGCAACATCCTGTTTTTCTTTTTTTTAACTCTTGGGTTGGACCTCCTCTAGGCCCAGCCCTAGACCAGCAGAGTTGGGCCTTTGGCCCAACTCGGCTGGGCAAGTCCATTTTGTTGGGTCAGGCCCAACCCGATTTTAAAAAATATATATACAAAAATTATATTTTAACAAATATATATAGATAGAGATTAGCCCTAATGAAAAAGAAAGGCGCGTGACTTCATTTCACTCCACAACCCTATTGATTTCGATTGATTATGGATTAGAAAGTTGAGAAGATTAGCGGAGTCTTGGATGAAATTCAGAAACTTGCAAATGGATTTGGCCTTAGAATTACATCTCTATAACACGTAGATAGAGATTCTGAACTTAGTATGGATCGCAAATGTTGTTCCTTGTCGCACCCTCCGCGAGAGCGCGGCGTCGCGACGACTCTCCCCGTGAGCAGGGGAATTCAATGTCGAGGCTTCATCTTTATTTTTATGGAAAAGGGAGTCACCACCTAGTTTATGGTTACTAGGAAACCTAAACTGGTCTTTCAGATATTCTAAGGCAAGGGACTGGTTGCGTAAGGGAAAGTTTTAGCACCCCTAGTACGCCCTACCTAAGGTAAGCTGCTTGGTGTTTTGGTTTGCCTTATGATTGCTATGATATTGATCTTTCAAAAATATATTGGTTAAATGATGATGACGTATTATTCCTGTAAAAATATTTTAGATATTTACCACTTTAAGGTTTCTTTATCCAAATATTTACAATGAATAAAAATGAATTATCCCCGCTAATATTTTGGATACTAACCCCTTTAGGATTTCTTTACCCAAATATCAACAGTGAATAATAACTAATTATCTCCATCAATATTTTGGATATTAACCCTTTTTATGGTTATTTTATCCAAATATTAACACTGAATAATGTGGATCCCCCTAAAAATTAAGATTTTAATATTTTTTGGAATATTGGTCAATACCCTTTAGATTTTATAAACATGTTGTAAAATCAAAAAATACGAGAAAATGATTTTTTTGTTTACGAAATCCATGCTAAAACCATTTTTCTTTAAACTCAGAAATAATATTCTTTTGAAAAAGGAAATTTTTTAAAATATGTTAACGTATTGGCCATATGAACGAAAACAATATATTTTTTGTTTTAATAATTTTTTTTAAGAAGGATATTTTTTATGCAAATTTTATATTTTTTGTATTGTTTTTTTATATATTTTTATTTATTGGTGGGCTGGCTGCCTGGCCCTGATGGGCCAGGTTGGCTGCCCACTTGCTGGGATGTCAACCAACTACCATGTTGGGCTAGGCTCTCATCCCACTTAATCTCAGACTAAGCTTTAGGCCTACTTAAACTTGGATTGGGCGTTCAACCCATTTATTCTCGGAGTGGGCTTCCAATCCAGACTGGCTGGAAGCCCGTCTTCTCTTGGGCTGGGCTTCCAACCCAGTCACCTTGGGCTGAGCTTCTAGCCAAGACGGGCTGGAAGCCCTGCCTTTATCAAAGGGTCAGGCTGGGCACAAAGCCCAACCCAACCGACCCTACAGGGAGTGAATTAATTCACTTTCCGCGCATGCAAAGAAGACGATGAATAGTAAATGGTGAATTTCGAGTGTGACGAATGGCATACCTGTTAATACCATTGGGTAGAGGAGGTCGAGGTGGTTTTTGTTGTCGTGGTGGCGTCAGAAATGGTGGTCTGTGGTGGCCGAATTGGCTTCCTATAAATACCAAATTCAAAAAAAAGGGGTGGTGGTTTGAATCAACAAGAATTAAATAAATAAAAGTGTTAAATCTTAACGAAGGTTAATCAAGATGTTGACAACTCGGTTCAAAGGGGTGATTCCTCCATTCTTACAAATCGGTTAATCATAGAAGTTAAATTAATATCCTTTCACATCAAGCAAATAAATTAGGCTTCCATTGAAGCTAAGGGAAACCTAGAGGCATGTTAAACTAATTTGAATAAACTTCTAATTAGTTCCTTATCGTCAAGCGAATTAAGTATTGAGAAGGAATCTTTCTTCACTCAACGGTAGCTTTAAGATCAAGATCTACGCAATTTATTCCTAACTAACATTCAAAAACTTGAACATCTACTCGTCCTATTTATCCTAAATAAATTAATGTGATAGATAAGACAATCAAATTAATTTACTTGCTTCTTATTCTTGTTCCCCACAACAATTATGGATTGAAAAAAATATAGAAAGCATATAAACCATATCAAACCAATTCCATAAGCATGAATCCGAAATCAATAGCTTAAATTCTGGACAAAGATAAATAAATACTTGAAAGTGTAAGAATTACAATGGAAATGCTACTTCTCACAACCAATAATGAAGATGGATGCTATCCCCTTTGAACTAAGAAAGTGAATCAGCTGCTCATGCCTTTGATGTTTGCTGCCGAATCTGGAAAAAAAAAGTGTAAAAGAAGAAAGAGTCCTTGCTTGCGTGTGTCTTCCCTTTTATTCTAGAATATTCCTAACCCTAATGTTGTTACTCAAGCTAAAAAGTAGGAGATAAATATTTTAGAGAAAATCTCTCTAATCTTTGACAGATTAGGAAGCACATCCCGTCATCTAGCTTGCACCAGAATTTTCGTGTTGTAGATGATTTTTCCTGACTCTGGTCCCTTCCTGAAAGTTTTATCCCTAAATATTTAGATGAATTTGGGCTTTTGAATCACTTAATTTCGATATCATATGCCCAGTTCAGTGTTGGTGCGCGAACAGAGTCAGGGCTGACGTTGTTGTTCCAATTGGATGCCCAAATCTACATTGAATTTCTACCTACAATACTTTTCCAACAAGATTGATAGCTATAATTCCAATTCTGAAACTCCTCTTTAGGAATTAAAACCCGAAACATGCAACAAAGGTCCAAAATATAAAGTGCAGAATTTTCAATTTTATAGCAAGTAATCAACAAAGTCTCTTAAACATGTCAAACCCATAAAATAACTTTCAATATGTTGTAAGATGTTAAAAAGCATGATGTAAAAGGAATACAAATAGATGTATATTTTGCATTTGCCATGGCCTGTGGTGGCCGGAATAGGCGTTGGAAGATGACAGGGTTGTGCTGCTGCGATGGTTGCTACTGCCACTACCTTCGCCTGAGATCACGGCTGGGCTATTGGCGTGGAAGGGGAGCTTCTGGCGATGATGGGGTGGTGCAAGGTGGTCGGAGTTGGTGCTGGAGTTGATAACCGAGAGAGAGAGAGAGAGAGCTGGCTGCTGGTTTTAGAGAGAGAGAGCTGACGACAGGAAAAAAATGGAGGGAAAGGGAGCTGACAACGCCGGGGCTAGGGAAGAGGATTGCTTAAGTGTTTTTACCTAAATTTTTCTCTGTATTCTCTGCTTTTATGTGTGTTCTTACGAGAATTTTTCTTCTCTCTTTTCTCTTCCTCTGCTTGTTGTTTTTATAAGCAGTGCAGGAGGTAATCATTGCAAACAATGATGGGCTACCTCTTGTGGCAGAAGGCTTGCTGGCAGCGGCGTGTAGGTGATGGCGTGCGCCATGTCGGGGTTGTTGCTTTTGGGAGGTGTAAGTGTAGTATGGTCCCTCAATTTGTAATTATTCTAATTGCACCCCCAATTGAATTTAAACTTATGATTTTGTGCAATTATATCCCCGTCAAAATTTCAAATATTAGCCTTAACTTTGCGCGCCTTTTTTATTTTGGTCCTTGATTTATGATTTGCACGATTTAACCCTCAATCGACCATTAAACTCTCAATTTGTTCAATTTGGCCCCCAATTTCGCATAATTGACTTGGAAAAATTCAAATCAATCTCCAAAAATTCCAATCTTATCAATTGAACCCGAATTAAGTTTAAGAACTTGATCTTTCATCGATTAAGGCCCTAATAAAATTAACTTGACCAATTTAAAGTATAATCAAGTCCTTACACTTAATTAAATCCTTTAATTGGACCCTAAATTAATTCTCAAACATAATTGCACTTTTAAATTGGCCAATGATTAAATCAAACTTACCCATAAAAATATAATTATATCTTTCGACTTAATTTTTACGCAGATTTATTCGATAATAAATTATTGTAGCCTTGAATCTGCGTTTTTCTTCATGTCTGGGCATAAAAGAGGTACGATCGAGCTCTCGAAAACGTCCAAAATTTTCACCTTGATTTTTCTGCCGACACCAGCCCCTTTTATTTTATTTTTTCTTATTTTTGGGTAGATTTGGGGAATAACCCAAAATTGGGTTATGACATTGCTGATGATATTTTACTATATATTGTTCCTCGATCAAATAACAATGGATCACAGAGGCCTTCACGTATGGATTTAGTTCATGATGGAATAGCAAGTAGTTTGATTAGAGAATAAAAACAAGTGTCTAATTTACTTGAATTATTAATTACATGTTATTATTATGATTATTAAATTTAATATATATATATATATATATATTTGTGTGTGTGTGTGTGTGTTCTTTAAAGTAATTTCACAAGTTGACAATAATATGAAAAGCATGGTAACCAAACACATGAAACTGTTTTTCATTAAACCTCAAACTCAACCACAGTTTTAACCAAACACTTCAATTTCAATTATCAACCACAGATAAAAGTATTTTTTATGAAACTGTTTTTTTTTTTTAACCTCAACCACAACAACAACCGCAATACCGAACAAACCCTAAGATTCTGTCAAATTTTGAGTGCTGCCTCTCTACCGTTTTATATTGAAAATATAGACCCCTTGTTACAGTTAATTGTCATCATAATATTTGCTATTATAGATGTGTAGGGTTTTTTCCCCTATGAAACTAATTGTGTAGGGTTAAACTTTAATGATACACTCAAGTTTGGATATAATTTTCATAATTAAAGGGAAGAAAACATTAATAGGATGCATCTAAGGTGCTGATTAATTATCCTTCTTGATTCATTGATTAAATTTGTTATTCACAAACTAAACATTTAGTTTAATTGACAAATTACTTGATCATAAAAAACATAAAAATGATATAATTATATGTTAATGACTCAATATAAAAATTGATTATATACAAAAAAAAATATCAAGTTAGATAACATCAAATAAATACACAATTATAAAAAAAAAATTACGGCTAACCTCTTAAACTTAATCTAATTTTAAAACGTGTAACTTGTAAAATTTTATCCCTGGATTTAATAAGAAAAGCTTAAATCTGATAAAAAAAATGAAATCATGAAAAGATAATAATAAATCAAAAGAATATAAGCATGATGAGAAAAATTGAAGGGGTTGCAAGGAAATTTTGCATGGGTGATGCAAGTTTGAAGATGATGAGAGATGATAAAAAAAAGAAATGATTTTTTACATACTTCACACCATTGTATATAAGGTACTTGAATATTTCAAACAATGTCTTGAAAGATTATTTTTAATGGTTGAATGATCTCGCACACACCACTTGAATGACACGGGAGCTGACAACACACAAGTCTATACACTATGCATCAATAAGTTTTTATTTTAAATGATATTTAATATATATATTAATTACAATAATATTATTGAGAAACCTCAAATCCACAACAAAACCAATATCAAATGACTGAATTATCCTTAATAGAGAGTTATGTTTGTTATATCTTAAAGGGGATCAAATTAATTTAACTATTTTGGAAAAAATAAAAGAACAAAAACACTTATGATACAAGAATATAAAATTTTGGTATTCTAATACCAATGTAGTAATTTTACAATTAAAAATAATAAAATGATAAATATAATCCTATACCATATGTGTTAAAAGATAATTATATCATGGTAAAAAGACATTATTTTAAGGCTTACTTCATTGTTTTTTTTAACAATAGCAAATTTGTAATTATATTATTACAATAACTTGTAATATACAAGTAGATGCAATGTATGTATAGTAATCTACTACTCGTAGATCCAATATAATATCACTAGTTGCCTTCGTGTTTTTTTATAATAATAATAATAATAATAATAATGAAGTCAGCAAATTCAGCATCGGCTTCTCGACCTTTTGCACTCCACCAACCTGAAAATCAATTGAAGTCCTCTACTCTCTAGTGCGTTAAATGGCTAAGTGGTAACTATCATTCAAACGCTTCCGTTAATTTTATACATGCGTTTAAATGTCTAAGTCTGGTTGAGATTATTTATGAAAATATTTTTTATTTAAAAATATATTAAAATAATATAGCATATGAAATAATCTAAAAATATTTTCTTTTAATTTAAAATAAAAAAAATCAAAATTTTCAAAAACATTTTTGACACATGTCTAACACCCATTTATGCAACTAGATTCCATGGTGTACTTGTCAAGGAATTTGTGTGGCCCCTTTTCTTTTGTCCATATTTATAATCACCTCCTAGTTTGGCATGCATTATCTAGAGATTTTGACATAACACCAATTTTTTTTAATTTAAAATAAAAAAATTCAAAAATATTTTGACACGTGTCAAACACCCATTTATGCAACTAGATTCCATGATGTACTTGTCAAGGAATTTGTGTGGCCCCTTTTCTTTTGTCCATATTTATAATCACCTCCTAATTTTGCATGCATTATCTAGGAGATTTGACATAGATTGTTTTTAAAGTATTTTTTATTTAAAAATATATTAAAATAATTTTTTTATTTTTTAAAAATTATATTTGATTTAAACATATTAAAATTATCTAAAAACACTAATTTTTTAATTTAAAATAAATAAATTAAATTAAATTTTGAAAAAATATTTTTGAAACATAATATCAAATGAACATTAAATATGTTTGATAACACGGTGTTAAATATTTTTGAGGTGTTTTCCCTATGTTTTAAAATTTAACATCAAATTAATCAATGCTTTTACCACACAAACGCACTTTACCTAATATAAACTCATTACCTATTGATTTAATCAATTAATATATTTGAGAGACTGTTTTTAGTTATATTTGTTTTTTAAAGTATTTTTTTAATATATATTTAAATAATTTTTTATTTTAAGATTTTTATTTTCAATACTCGCAAATTAAAATGATGTAATAATATATATAAAAAATAATGTTTTTTAAAATATTCTTAAAACCCAAAAATAAACAGATAAATATTGACCAGACTTTTCTAGCAAGGCCAACAGCATTTCATTGTCGTTCAATAATGTCGGTCTTATCGAACCACATGGCCAGGCTTCGGGGACGAAAAGAGGATAAGGGCGTCAGGCAAGTTGCAAAACGTTTCACTAAGGGATTTTTGTTTTTCACCATTACTCCACGGCCTCGTTATTAATAATGCATATAAATATCTTCACTTTCTCACGTCCTAAAATATATATTTTTTAATTTGGGATATTTTGCAATATTCTATACCTTATTACATGGTCCCGTCATGGCATTATCCGTACATAGAAACTACGAGTTGGCTAGCCCACGTATTACGCTAGGTTTTCTTAATGTAATAAACTGATTAATTATTGGGCTTGTAAAAAATTATTTAGTTGGTAGATAGCAAATTATAATTGTTAAATTCTGTTGTAGTTTTTTTTTGTCTGTATTGAATTATTTTTTATTTTTATCAGTTTAAGTGCTTAGATAATAATTTAGTTGACAACTCTCAAAATTATAATCGATGAAATCTATTAAAGATGAGTGGATTGTATTTTATAGTCAATTCATTAATGGGAGAACTTGCTTAAATATTTTATCGATTTATGTAATTTAAATATTGAAAAACTATAATTGATTAATTGTTAGGCGTGTTTTAATTGTTCTGACAATTATTTAATTAGTGGACGTAAATTTGCAATCAATAAAATGAATAAAAGATCAATTATTTTTTTCTTGTATTGAACTTGTTGATGGTTGGGTTTATTTTAACAGCAATGAACAATTTAACCGGCAAATAGCAAAATTACAACCGTTAAAATCTACCAGGGATAGATTATTTCTGGTTGATTCCTATTTTGTGTCGATTTATTTAATTCATAGATTGCAAAATTGCAATTGATTGATTGTTTGGTGTGTCTTAATTATTTTGACAATTATATAATCGGTTGATGAAAAAAATACAATCGATAAAATCAATTAGAGATGAATTACTTTATTTTTTGTAGTTAATTGGTCGTTCGTTGACGGTTGGGTGTTTCGTAATTGTTCGGCTTATTATTCCCTTTTTTCTTTTTTATTTATTCTTCAAGTCAAATAATTTTTTAAAATCTAATAATATTTATTTTTGTTTTTTCATTTATTTTATTTTTTAATTGCTTTTAAAAAAAAATTATTAGCTGTTGAATTTCTAATTATTGTAGATAAGACATTCAAAATAATGAAAATAATTATTTGTAATTTTTTTTCCTTATAAATATGTTAGACTAATTATATATTTTGCTATTTATTTTATATTAGCGCCTTAAAAATAATGATAATAATTATTTGTGATTTTTTCTCTGATAAGTATGTTAGACTAATTATATATTTTGCTATTTATTTCATATCAGCGCCTTAAAATATATATATTCATCACTTTTTGGAATTGCGATCTCCTTTAGGTATTCTATAAAATAATAATAGTCGTGGTACATGTAAGCTGACCTGGACACCCTGATTATATATAAAAAAAATGTATAAATGGGAAAAAAATAGGAAAAAATGAGTCTAGGGATTATTCGTGGCGCGCCCAGTTGGCCAGTAACAAAAAACAATATATACCTGGGAAGAAAAAATCATGGTGTGCGTAAGCTGACCCAAACACCTCGGTTGGAGAAAAAACAAAAAAAATTGTATAAGTGGTAAAACAAAACAAGGGGAAAATGTATAAAAAAAGTGGATCGGAGATTAGTCGTGGCGCGCGTAACCTAGCCCGAACACCTTAGTTATTAAAATATTTTTTTTTCAAAAAAAAAGAAAACCAAAATCAGTTTTGTTGTCTGAGCGGTTCGAACTCTCGCGAGCCGAATCTGACAACGAACAGACAACAACTTGACCACAGCTACTCCTTTGTCATTTCTACTATACAAATAAAAAAATAAGAAGCCCTGACTATAAAAAAAAAAAATTGAGATCATGTAGGCTCAAAGCAGCAGACCAAATGTCCATTCCACAGTAACAAACAGTGAACGACCAATCTCCTTTAGCTCTTTAGCGAGCGAACTTGCCCGCGCGTTGTGCTAGGTTCTATTTATGTAAAAAACTGATTGATTTTATGCGTGTTATAATTGGTGATTTTAATATTTAATTGGTAAAATTATTGTATCGAACATGTTGATGGTTGAGTTTATTTTAACGACAACGAACTATTTAACTGGCAAATAGCAAAATTGCAACCGCTAAAATCTATCAAAGATGGATTATTTCTGGTTGATTGCTATTGTGTGTTGATTTATTTAATTCATAGATTGCAAAACTACAATTGATTGATTGTTTGGTGTGTCTAAATTATTTCGATAATTATATAATTGGTTGATTAAAAAAATACAATCGATAAAATCAATTAAAGATGAATTTTTTTTTGTAGTTAATTGGGTATTCAATGGCGGTTGGGTGTGTCGTAATTGTTCGGCTTATTATTCTCTTTTTTCTTTTTATTTATTCTTCACGTCAAATAATTTTTTAAGATCTAATAATTTATTTTTTGTCATTTATTTTATTTTTTAATTGCTTTTTTTTAAAAAATATTATTAGGTATTGAAATTTCTAATTATTGTAGATAAAGTATTCAAAATAATGATAATAATTATTCGTCAATTTTTTCCTTATAAATATGTTAAACTAATTATATATTTTGTTATTTATTTCATATTAGCGCTTTAAAAATAATGATAATAATTAGTTGTAATTTTTTTTTTCTGATAAATATGTTAGACTAATTATATATTTTTCTATTTATTTCATATTAGCGTCTTAAAATATATATATATATATATATATATATATATATATATATTCATAACTTTTTTGAATTGCGATCTCTTTTAGGCATTCTTGAACTATTTTCTAGAATCTAATTATTGAACTATTTTCTAGAATCTAACATTTCATTTTACATGTAGCATTATTGAACTATTTTCTAGAATCTAATTTCTTGAGTCTATTTTTCTGTAAAATTTTGGTACAAAAGAACATTTAACGTTTTTTATTCTTTTTTTATAGAATCTTTTTCTTAAAACTATAGTACTACTCTAGTTGCAAGGATAAAGAAAATGAAACAATTCATGTTCTTCACATATTTTGTTTTTCTTGGATCATAAATCCAATTTCAACGAGATAAAATTACCAAGAAACCTATTTATTTGTGTTTGGAAGAAGAAGACTTGATTTTTTTATTTTAAATTATTTTTTTATGTTAGATTATTTTAATGTGCTAATATATATATATATATATATATATATTTAAAAATACTATTTTGATTTAGTTTCAAATAAAAACTACTTTGAAAAACAAGCGTTATCATAATATCAACACAAGCTTGGAAAAAAAAACTTCCTTATATCAATTGTTTTGTTCTAGGTTATAGCAAATTCTGGTAAAATGTTAGTGCTTGTTTGGAGTATGGTTGAGAGTTGAGACTATTTTTCAAAATATTTTTCATTAATAAAAGTATCATAATGATATTTTTTATTTTTAAAAAATTATTTTGATATTATTATATCAAAATGATCTAAAAATACCAATTATTTTTAGTTCAAAGTAAAAATAAAAATATTCTTTTTCAAAAACATTTTTAAAAACATAATATCAAATATGGTCAAACTAGATAATGATAGTAATTTCTTGTTTGCACATGGATAAGGATGGTGGCATGTAGTCATTTTCTCGACATTCTACCTTCTCTGAACAAATACTTCTTTTAAGGCATGGCTCCTCCTTCCTACGGAGAAATCCCAATCGGTCGATAGATAAAAGAGATGAAGACAAACTGGGCTTTGATTCCTGTCATCCATGTTGCAATTGCGTGGTCCTTGTAAAATAACTCAGTGGCTGAATTTGGATTGGTGGCAAGTGAAGGTCACTGTGCATAGCCTTAAATGAGCAACTGCTACAATCCTATCATCAATGACATGGACATGTGTCACCTGTTCGAAAATACGATTAAAATTATTTTAAAAAATTATTTTTGATATTTATACATTAAAATATCTAAAAATATATAAAAATTTTAATTTAAAATAAAAAAATCAAATTCTTTTTAAAACACAACATCAAACACTTTTTACTTAATATATCAGGTTCTTCCGGGCATGTTTTGTAGAGTGTGATTGAAATTGTTTTTTAAAATGTTTTTATTTATAAATACATAAAAATAATATATATTTTTTATTTTTAAAAATTAATTTTAATACCAGCCTAGAAAAATGGTGTTTGCCATTTGTTCAATATCTTAATTTAGGGCTCGGGCTTATTAGAGGGTCGGCGAGTTAGGACCAAATTGTGAGGAGTCCTTGTCAAGGATGATAGAAATTATTCCATTCAAATTTTAAGAGCTGACAGCTAATTCAAATTAATATTGGCAGGATCATAAAACTTTATTAATTCATGGATATATTATTTAATTAAAGTTATTAATTTATAAAAATATATAATATATTAGAGAAATTTTATAGCTAGGGCGACTTATACATGCTGTAATAATCAATCACTTAGGCATCTGATATTTTTTGGAGGCGATATTTTAGGTCTCGAGCCTTTCTTTTCCGATTCACGAGCAGCCAAGGCATTGCATATCTATCTGAAAAAATTTCATCAAGAAATTATCTTTCCATTGCAAAATTACATACGATGATCAAGGAATTTTGGACGTCGAGTATTTTCTCAACTCCATTCATAGTAACTTTTTATTTTTTTTATGCAAGAAAAACTTATTTTCCGGAAAATATATTTTGTCAATCCAGGTGAACGAATAAAACTCTGGATGTCCCAAGTTTTTACACATTTCCTGACTCGAATTCAAAACCTACTGTGCAGATCGTAAGCTCTCTATCATTACGCTATATTTCTTGTAGACTGTAACTTTTTACATATCTATATCTATATCTATATCTATATCTATATCTATATCTATATCTATAACAAATAAAAAAAATAGATCGTAATTGGATAAGATATGCGACAAGATGCTTCAACCTTATGCTAAGTATTTATTATAACACATCGAAGAGTTTATGTGAACTTATGATAAGTTATTAGATCAAATTCAATTCATAAATGATTAATTAGTTTATTGAGATAACTCGACTTGATTAGATTAATTAAAATAATAATATTTTATTTTTAACAAAAAAATTTAAAAAATATCTTTGAATGTTTTTTTTTGAAAAAAAATAAATCAAATCTTCAATGAGTTAACTGAATCATTCGAGTTTGACCATGTTAACTCCCACATGATTTTTTTGAGATCCAGCCCCAGCTAGTTCCCGAGTTGACCTATTGAGTTAAGCTTAATAATAAAGTGCACGCACATGTTTATATGTGTTTGCATATATTTTTCATTTTCCTCTCATTCGAGCTTGAGATAATAAAACCCTGATTATTTATATGATGTGATTTGCATTTGCTCTAATTACGCATTTAAAAATATTAAGTTAATTTTGTTTTGCATAAATTTTATGAAAGCTTTTTTAAAAATCTTACTTAGAAAATAATTATAATTTACATTTTTTTAAAATCTAAAATCATAGCCATACAAGTTATTATAATATGAAATGCAGTAGCTACATAATATCAATAGTACACTAAAAGGGTGTTTGACATTATGTTTTAAAAATATTTTTTAAAAAAATTAATTTTTTAAATTTTAAATTAATTTTTTTAGTGTTTTTAAATTATTTTGATATGCTAATGTCAAAAATAATTTCTATAAAATAAAAAAAAAATTTTTAATGCATTTCTGAATGAAAAATACTTTCAAAAATAACTACAATCACACTCCCAAACAAATATTAAATTTATTGAAAAATCCATGATGTCTCCTGGGTCCGGGGAGTCCTTAACATGTTCCCATGCATGTGGTGACTGACAACAGCATTCGTTAACTGGTAAGATTTTGGACCTCGTTATTTTTTTTTTGTTTAAAAACAATTTTTTATAAATTATTCTTTACATTAATATATTAAAATAATCTACAATTATAAAAAAAATAATTTTAAAAATAAAAAATCTCAATTTTCTTAAAACATTTTGAAATACAATATAAACAAAAAAACTTTCAAATTGCATAGTAATTCATTCTCTTTCGAGTCATCAACAAATTTAGTAATTGTTTGATATTGTATTTTAAAAATAATTTTAAAAAAACTAAAAATTATTTATTTTTATTTTTTTACTTTAAATTATTATTTTTATATGTTTTTAGATTATTTTGATGTGCTGATATCAAAATTAATTTTTTAAAAATAAATAAAAATATTATTTTGATACAATTCTGGAAAAAAAATACTTTACAAAATAACTTCAACTATACTCCAAAAATGCTCAAAATATTTTTAGCATCTTTTTTCAGTAAAATAAAACTAAAATCTCAAGTAACATTAGTTTTTCCTTTTAAATTATATACATATTGTGGAGCTGAAGTTTCAAGAAGGCATGTCTATCAGGGTGTTTGATTTTGTTGTTTTAAATATATTCTTGATTTTTTTCTAGTTTTTTAGATTTTTATGTGTTGTTAACAAAAATAAATTTTATAAAATAATAAAAATATTATTTAAATGAATTCTTAAAAAAAACACTTTAAAAAAAATTATAATTACAATATTAAACAATATCTAAAATCAAGCCAACATCGTCCAAGAAAGGATATCATGAAACTTTTTAATATATGACTGACCGCGAGTTTGTTAAGAAAATTATTTTTTGTTTGAAATTAAATTTTTGATATTTTAAAATCATATTAATGTGTTTAAGTTAAAAACATTTTTTTAAAATAAAATATTATCTTAATATATTTTTGAATAAAAATACTTTTAAAACAAACACTATTAAAATACATCATTTTTTTTATATCACATGGCAGTAATCTTAGCGGGCTAGACTTAGAGCCCACAATAAGCCCAAAATGAAGCTCATGAAAACTTCTTATAAGCCCAAACATACGTCTACAGCCGGCCTATTATTCTGGTCATCTTTTTTCAAGTTTCAACTGTTCTCTCTCTCTTCTCTCTCACCATTCACAAAGTTGTAACTGAATTCAGATCTAAGCAGATATAAATTTTTTAAGTCTAATGATGCTGATACTATTATAACTATACAAACATCGAAGAGAAGCACAAGAAAGCTAAGAGAATGGAGTGGACAACTGTGCAGCATCTGGATCTACGACATGTCACTCGTGGTTTTCACAAACCCTTACAACCTCATGCTGCTGCTTTTCACCCTACTCAAACTCTCATTGCCGCCGCGATCGGCACTTACATCATTGGTAATTTGTTAGTTTTTTTTTCATTCTTTTTTTCAAACAATAATTGTTCTTTTTTTTTAGAATTTGATGCAGTAACAGGAAGCAAATTATCCTCCATTGACATTGGTGCATCCGTTCTTCGCATGGCATACAGTCCTAATACTAGCCATGCTGTTATTGCTATGGTTGAGGTTGGTCCAAATCGCACGCATATTCGCGTTTAGCATTTTGAGAGCATTTAGTGATGATTTGTGATTTGTTTAATCTTAGGATGGTACGATTCGGTCGTGTGATTTTGATACGGAGCAAAGTTGGGTTTTGCATTCGCCTGAAAAGAAAATGGAACCCGTATCTTTTGATACGGAGGTTCATATGGCCTTGACCCCATTGCAACCTGTTGTTTTTTTCGGCTTCCACCGCAGGATGAGCGTAACCGGTTGGTTCATGTTGTTCACTCTTTATTTCCTTATTATTTGTTATAAGTTGCAGCAATTTTGTAATTGTGAAAATGCTTTGTGTTAAGTGGTTGGAACGGTTGATGGAGGAAGGGCACCCACAAAAATAAAGACTGATTTGAAGAAGCCTATCGTAAATCTTGCTTGCCATCCGCGCCATCCTGTCCTGGTAATTTATTTTTATTTATGCAATAAAATAAATAAATCCTATTTTTATCTGGTAGTCCAATGAATCAGTGAAGAGGATCTATGAACATTCGTATCATAGTAATGATAGCAGCTTAAGGATCATCCATGAATTGATTCTCACATTCAACATTAGGTATCTGATGACCCCAAGAATAAAGTTATGGAGAAGAGCAGCCTCTTTTGAAATATGTAATTCTAATACTCTTTGTTTATCAAATATGAAAAATAAGTATATATTTCTCAATCCTGTTGATGGTGCTAGCGATGGAGAACAATAAATATGATAGAAGTGCAAAGACTCATGATTTGAGCAGAAGTAGTTGACCATACAAGAGCAACTGATTTGCATGGTCCTTTTAGACGCGGAGTAGAGACAAATACTGATGTAGCTTTAGAGACTTTGAGATGCCAGCTTGTGTTTGAATATATAGCTATGTATATTTTTCTGTTGATCTGTTCCGTTATATTGACGGATAGCGAAGATAACTGTACATGGACTTTCATAATATACAAGTTGGATTTAGGAACAGTCTACATCTCAAATATTTCCATTAGAAAAGGGGGAGGGCTGTATTATAAAGTTTGTATTTGTTTTTTTTTATTAACAATCAGATCATTCACATTTGGATTGTGAAGAAATTAATGGATAAAATCTTCTTAATCAAATCTATATTCTCAGATCAATTGGATTCAGACATTTTCGAGGTCTGATCCAGTGCAAGTCCTTATCACTGCTTATGTCTGCCTACTGAATGCTGTGCTTAAGCTTTAAGCTTATTGACTTCATGTTCAGTAGAAGTTCTACCAACAATTTGGTTTAATTTTGCATTATTTCTTCCAGTATGTTGCTTATGCAGATGGTTTGATTCGAGCTTACAACATTCACTCATATGCTGTTCATTATACATTACAACGTAAGATTATTGATAATATCAGTACTTGTTTTAGAGTATTCATTATTTAGCCTTTTCCAAACACATTACACTCAGCTTTTCTTTCGTTGGCTCAACATTGCAGTTGATAATACCATTAAGCTAATTGGTGCTGGTGCATTTGCTTTTCATCCAATGTTGGAATGGATCTTTGTTGGTGATAGACGTGGTACCCTTTTGGCATGGGATGTCTCAACAGAGAGACCTAGTATGATTGGCATGTAAGTTGTTCTGCAGCTATTCTGTTTTCTTGTTTGTTTAACAGGCTATACCAACATGTTATGACATGCTTTTCATCTTTCTTTTTATGGTAATTTTTTTTATTTAGTTTTGCTAATAGAGATTGTAAATTGAGACTACTGATTCTCCCTTTACTGATATGTATAGAAATTACTACTAATAGAATTTCGGTATTTTCCAGTTACTGGTTAGTTCATTGATTGGAAGTTAGTGACTTCACTCATTGGAAATTTCTGAGTATAGTTGTGGTGAATGCACAACACCCGGATCTATTTTGGACTAGCTAATAAAAATGCAATTCTTTACCTTTCTTGTAAACTATAAATTTCAAGTATCAGATTTTGTTTTGGTCTTTCAATGAAGGATTGGGAAAGATAGACTCTGGTTGTTCTTGTGATTTTAAAAGCCATCTTCCAAAAGGCAATAGCCTCATCATAGTTTGTCAATACAAGAAGCGGACATTTATTTTAAAGAAAAAGCCAAAAGTGTGATGATGGGTTTGAGTTTCCAATTATAATCTCATATTGCATAAGACCTTAGGCTATTAGTTGGTGCAAAAGAAGAAGTTTTGAATTGGAATTACTAGGGTGTGATGATGGGTTTTAGTTTCCGGAGTACTTGATGCAGAGTGTTAAATGGCCATATCTATTACAGATTCTCTTCGAAACCCTACTCTGGTTTGGCCATAGTTGGAAATAAGCTAATGAATTGATGAAGAAGCTTTTGATTCTTCCAATTTTCAGGATTGTTCTAATTTGACTTCACTTATGATCTGCTTTTTGTGCAATTGCAGAACACAAGTGGGCTCCCAGCCAATCACATCAATTGCTTGGCTTCCAGTGTTGCGGTTACTTGTTACTGTTTCCAAGGATGGAACTTTACAAGCGTGGAAAACACGAGTGATTCTGAATCCCAATAGACCTCCAATGCAAGCAAATTTTTTCGAGCCTGCTGGTTAGTCACTGTCTTTTCAAACTACCATTCTGCTTCAATATCAAAAAAATATACTGATATATTCATGTTGTTTTTTTATATGGTTTCATAAAATTCTCTTAGTTGTACTTGAAAGTTATTTACTTCTTACTGGTGGTAGAGGTAAAAGTTACACACTAGGCATATCTCATTCCCATCCCACCATCATACATTTGAGCTAACACCCAAGGGCTGAATTTAGTTTTTGATGCTAGCGAGGAAGGTCATTTCTGCAACATGTTTTGTTTCTTTTTTATTTGTCGCAATGTGATGGAGTTAGTGGAATGTTTTGCTTCTTTAAATATTTTGTACAATTTTTAAACAAGATAAATTGCTCTTGCTAGAAATGGATGTCATCTTTAAAATCTTCAGGGGATGAGGCTTAAGTAAGAAGAGTTAAAAGGTCTTGAAAAGACATCTAAGATCCAGAGATTTCAGATGAATTTTGATTGATGATTCAATATTTTCAATTTGTTCATTTGATGTTAATTGTAGTCACAAACTGATTCTTCTTTATGAATGCTTCTGTACAGGAATTGAATCAATTGACATCCCGCGTATTTTATCTCAACAGGGTGGAGATGCAGTTTACCCTTTACCGAAAATTAAAGCCTTAGAAGTTCACCCCAAACTAAATTTAGCAGCTCTCTTATTTGCAGTTAAGCACAACCATCTTTATGGGTCAAATTCATTTCTTATATCAGAAGCTTAAAGTGGATTCATTTTTCTGTGACAGAATATGACTGGTGTTGACAATGTAAAAAGTAGGACTGCTTACACTAGGGATGGAAGGAAACAGCTTTTTTCTGTTCTGCAAAGTGCAAGGGGATCTTCAGGTGAATGATTTATTCAATCTGGAATCCTGGATCTGTCTGGAAACTCTTTCATCATTTTTGTTTGAAAATCGGTTCTTTCAATTTAATTCATCTGATTTTCTTAGCACATTGGGATATTCATTTTTTAAAGTTGCGAAATGATCTTTCTTATACTCTTTATTCATCAGCTTATTCTGATTTTATTCTGATGTGGTCTGTGGTGGACAGCAATTGTTATTTGTTTATTGAAATGAGATTGAACATTTTGTGATTTGACAGTAATTCAACAACTATTAGGTGGCTTGAGTTCTAGGTGTCAGTTGCAGGGTTTACTAGCTGCAAAAAATGTAGTTCTAATATATGAATTTCAGGGGATTTTTTATAAGTGACAGGAATGCACAATCAGAACCTTAGCAATGGAAAAAGGTCATATTAGTGCAAAATGGTTGAAACATTATGGTACATTCATATAGATGATATTGCTATCTCTTTGATGTCTAAATATTTGAGAATGTCTTATTGTGGGACCTGGATGCTAATTTTGTGCTCTATCATCTAATATCTAATCCTTGTGGCTTCTTCCTTAACAAATCAATGGCCTGAACCTCACTGTTTCTTTCCACATCAAACAACTGTTCTATTTTTTTTTTTAACTTATTCCCAAATTATAACAATTTGTCCTGAATCCAGTTGACATTCATGGACTGGACACCTCCAGGACCATAGAAAGCTTTTACCCACTTTGATGCGCTAGAAGTTGCTAGTTTTGTCCTGACACAGAACATGCGTTCCTGGTTTACAGGAGCAGCCTAAGAACCACAGCAGATGCCTGATTAGGTGTGTTAACCCCTTGATGCCATGAATTAATTTAACAAATATCTGTTGTCTTATTTTCAGTGGCTTCCTGTTTGTTCCAAAATGACAATTTTTAAATTTTGTTAGGTGTCTTTCTGAGAACTTCCAATCTAACTTCATAGGGTTTCTGCAACTTAGGCGATTGTTAAATCTTTGCTTGTAGTTCAGTGTCATTTGTTGCTTCATTCCATTGTTTTAAAAATTAAGTTGCCTGCCCTTTAGTCCCAGTGCCACTTGAGCTTGTTCCATCATTGATCCCGCCAAATATCATATGGATCTCTTAGAACAATAAATTGGATTTTGTTGTTTACAACCACAGCAACAACATGGAATTGCTTGTATTGGCACAGCAGACATTTTCACCCATGGTTTGAAACATGGTGCGATGTACGGTAA
The DNA here is from genome assembly GCA_025169955.1 of Salix arbutifolia. Classification (NCBI taxonomy): domain Eukaryota; kingdom Viridiplantae; phylum Streptophyta; class Magnoliopsida; order Malpighiales; family Salicaceae; genus Salix; species Salix arbutifolia. The sequence continues at coordinate 3,160,548 of CM045908.1, forward strand.
AAATATTGATTTATATTTACTACAGGGAGCCACAGGCTCTTAACTGTATATAGTGATTCCTAAATTTTGAAAGTAATAACCAATCCATAATCTTCCCTGGTTGTTGTTTAATGGGAACAACAACAGTGAATGAAATTTTATTCTTTCATTATGATAGTAATGCTCTTTTGCAATACCTTCTGTTTTTAAGAGTGGATGATTAATTTTTTGATAACATCTTGCCTTCATCATATTATCATGTTGTGGATAAAGTAGATTTGTGATTATTTTCTTGATATGCTAACGGTAGAAGTGACTTGCAGCTTCTGTTTTGAAAGAAAAACTCTCATCCTTGGGCTCATCAGGAATTCTGGCAGACCATCAACTTCAAGCACAGCTGCAAGAGCATCACCTCAAGGGGTAAGTGTGAACAATTACCAAGTTATTGGTTCTGAGAAACAGAAGGAAGGCTATTCATGTTGATTTCTAGAATAGTTGGCTCCACCCTCATGTGGGTTAGTGAAATTGATTTTAAAGTGGACACATTGATGGTGATTGTTTGGATTTTTCACAAAATATTTTGAGCTAGCATTTGTGTATCATGGCCTCATTTTATTTATGTGCTATGCTATCAATGCTTAGCATGCAATCTTCTCTACTACGTAAAGTAATAATAAAAATGCATATTATTCATTTTATTTTGTTGTATGATTAATGACAATTTATTATCCTTTGTGGCAGCCAAGGTCAGCTGACAATTTCAGACATTGCAAGGAAGGCATTCCTTTACAGTGTATGTTGCTTCCCTACGACACTAATGCCATTATCCAGTCAAATTCTGTTTTTTCCTTAATTTATAAATTTGAATATTTGGACCATCAATAGTTCTTCATATAGAAAAGAAAGGTCACTGCTCCCAGAACCTGGCCTTTACAGGACTTGTATTCTATCTAATTATCTCCCTTCCACCCTGCTAAGTTGTGAATATCATTAAGTTAATGATTGAATTCATAATTTGTAGAAGGCATTATGTAGTAATCATTGGGTCTTCTAGCTGTGATGGATGTTAAATTTTTTAACTAAAATTGCATGACTGTGACTTGTGTTTTTATGTGTCAGATCTCCTTCAGTTCATATTTGACTCTATAACCATTGTCCTATTGGTCTTAAACACTTATTTCAATTGACTCATAATTTATATGATCTTATTACTTGTTTATTCTATACTATCCATCTGCATATCTTTATTGCATACCCCGGAAATGTCTCTACAAATATTCTTTTTTTGGGTTTAAACTGAAACTCCAATGCTCTCATGCTGCCTCATGAATCATAGCATTTCATGGAAGGCCATGCCAAAAGTGCTCCCATATCTCGGCTGCCTCTCATCACTATTTTGGATACCAAACATCATCTGAAGGACATTCCTGTTTGCCAGGTAACTGAATTAATTATTGATTTTGATTTGCGTTTGCCTGATCTTGCATCTGACCAAGTTAGCTTCATTGACAGCCTATTCATTTGGAGCTAAATTTCTTTAACAAAGAGAACAGAGTTCTTCATTATCCTGTCAGGGCTTTTTACCTTGATGGCTTAAACCTCATGGCATATAATTTCTGCTCTGGTGTGGATAATGTATACAAGAAACTTTACACATCGGTAATGTTAAAACTATGTTTTTTTTGGTAGTGATATTGGGAGCCATGTGTTGCAAATTGAATTTCAATTATTGGATCCTTTTTGCTAAGCTATTTTCATAATTTGATCTGCTAAATCAAGTTTTTCTTTCAGATCCCTGGAAACGTGGAATACCAAGCAAAGCACATGGTGTATAGTGTAAAACAACATTTATTTCTTGTTGTTTATGAATTCAGTGGCTCTACAAATGAAGTAGTACTTTATTGGGAAAATACTGATGCTCAGCCAGCCAACAACAAGGGAAGCACAATCAAAGGTATGCATCTGTCAAATGTGTTTGTGGCTGATATTGCCTGCTGTTTTTGTGCACATTAAGGTAAACAATTCACCAATGACTAACTTCACTGCATCTATTGTAGGTCGAGATGCAGCTTTTATTGGTCCAAGTGAAAGTCAATTTGCAATTCTTGATGAAGACAAGACTGGAGTGGCTCTGTATATTCTACCAGGAGGAGCTTCTAAAGAAGCTGGTGAAAAAAACTTATTACTCGAAGAAAACCATTTTGCTGAAACAAATGGTGCCTCTCCTCGGGGTCCTATGCAGTTCCTGTTTGAAAGCGAAGTTGATCGTATTTTTACCACGCCACTAGGTGTTTGAGGAAATGAGATTTTTCTTATTTGATATCATGTTCATTAATGGAATGTGATGATTACAGAAATCACACTGTTTTGCAGAGTCAACTTTGATGTTTGCTTCTAATGGGAGCCATATTGGCTTTGCAAAGATGGTACAAGGATACCGGCTCTCAACTTCGGATGGTAATTATATATCAACAAAAACTGAAGGGAAAAAATCAATCAAGTTGAAAGTGAATGAGATTGTCCTCCAGGTAAATAGGTTAATTTTCCAAGCAATGCATATATTTGATGTTTAACAACAAAATGGAAAAGAATAAAGACAGACCATGCTATAGAGTTGAGTCTTAATTGAGAAGTGATTTTGTGTTACTATACCCCAATAAGTAAACAGAGGCTTTACCACTCCTTTTTACTGCGATTGCTGATCTGTGCCCCACATGGAGTGCTCTCTGAAGCAAAATGTCAAACAGCAGCGGTGCTTCTTTGAAAGCTGGATTGCGGCTGTTTACAGTAAAAAGATCCCTTGTCTACATTGCTAAACCCTTAAGAATTTTATTGTCGTAAAACACATTAGTGGCCTGACTTAACCGTGTGCATGTGGGCCTATGGTTGATACATGTTTCTGTAGTAGATTAGTTCAGGTTGCAGTCCTTAACTAGCAGTAGGTTTTATAATAGGACATGCAGTTTTAATGCTAGTTACTGCCTATGGTTGGCTAAATACATGCTCGGTCATTGCAGTGGCTCAGGCAAACTGCATTTGATCGAGTGCTTAGTCTGATGAAATATAAGACAATATTTTACATGCTGACTCGTGCTTTTTGAACATTGTGTTGTATTTAATGAATGTAATGAATATGGTTGTAGTCTCTTGCAGTTTCTCTTTTCTACAAACATCGATCATAGGGAAACCGAGAATAAAATACCATTATCGTTTTCAAGTTCTATCACACATAGGCCAAAGTAACGGCGAGAGTAGTGTGTTATCGCCTTCATTGCTAATATATGTTCCATCTGCTAATTGATAAATATGTATATATAGTTGCATCTAGAAAATAGACTTTTAACTCACTGTATAATTAAGCCCGAGTCTGAATTTTCTAATCACTGACCATTGAGATGTAATATGTTATTTGGTTTGATGTTTTAAAATTTGAATTTATTTGCTGAAAAACATGGCACTGTCAATTGCTGCTACAGGTGCATTGGCAAGAAACTCTTCGAGGCTATGTTGCAGGGATATTAACCACACACAGAGTGCTTATGGTTTCAGCAGATCTTGATATACTGGCAAGCAGTTCCACAAAATTTGATAAAGGACTTCCTTCAATATCCTAACAAAGAAATATTTTTGGATGAAACTTGTCCCTTTGAATGATGAATACAATGATTTTGAAGTATACCATATTTCTTTGAACACTTAACTTATTTGCACTTTAGATCCCTTTTGTGGCTTGGACCTGCTCTTCTTTTTTCTACTGCCACTGCAATTAGTGTGCTTGGCTGGGATGGAATTGTGAGGACAGTTCTTTCTGTTAGCTTGCCCTATGCAGGTACATATCTTATTATACTTTGAATGGTTAGTCTTTTGACTTCATAGTTTGGTGTTCTGAGAATTCGATTTAATCCATTAATTACTCTAGCATGCACTATCATCTTCCTGGTGCTTGATATTAACTCTCTTTGTGCAGTTTTGGTTGGTGCCCTGAATGATAGATTGCTGCTCGCTAACCCAACAGATGTTAGTCCCAGACAAAAGAAAGGGGTTGAGATTAAGAGCTGTCTTGTAGGGCTCCTTGAACCTCTTCTTATTGGATTTGCCACAATGCAACAAACTTTTGAGCAGCAGCTTGACCTGTCAGAAATACTGTACCAAATAACATCAAGGTCTTCCTCTCTTTTGCACAAGCTATCTTGTGTCCAGTGGGATTTCATTGCATTATGAAACAAAACCTTGTTCCCAACGCTATATTAATTAAGGGCCTTTTGCACTTACCATACTTTTTTGCAATATCAGTTTGTTGCTGCACATGAATGCTAGGAGTCTGACTTCTCTAATGTGTTATCTGAGTGAAGGTTTGACAGCTTGCGTATTACACCGAGATCTCTTGATATTCTTGCTAGAGGCCCTCCTGTTTGTGGAGATCTTGCAGTTTCATTATCTCAAGCTGGTCCACAGTTCACTCAGGTGAGTGAAACCTGATGCAGTATTCCCCACTTTTTTGTTTTCAACTGAATAGTTTCTGAACATGTTGGGTGACAAACACAGGTGTTGCGCGGTGTTTATGCTATCAAAGCTCTCCGTTTTTCTACTGCTTTATCTGTTTTAAAGGACGAGTTTTTGCGTTCTAGAGATTATCCAAAATGTCCTCCAACATCACACTTATTTCACCGGTTTCGACAGTTGGGATATGCCTGCATAAAGTAAGCAAATGAAAAATATCTTTGTTTGTGCATGTTTTATACACCTCTTGCATCTATCTTTATTCCGAACAATGATTGGTACTTATTGTGTGATTGTCATGTATGTTTGTAACGTGAAACCATACAGGTGTAATGTCATATTTTGGTGGATAATGTCCACCTACAAGAGGCTGTGGCTCATTTAAAGAACTGATTGTGTCAATCACCACTTTCTCGCGATTGATTTTTTCTAAACTCCTGTAACATTCTTATCATTTGTTCTTTCTTCCTCTTGCAACTTTCTGCAATTTCTTATCTTGCTCCAATAACTTTTTTGGCATTCTCTGCATTCGCCTTGCTTTCTCCTCTCTTTCCTAAATTATTTTTACTAGATTCAAGTCTTAAGGTCATCTAGAGAAAATACATCCATGTGAGGATATTCTGCATGTGTCAAAAATATTTTTCTATGTTCTTATCACCTGAACCTTTTTGGTAAATCCATCTCAGTTCTCTGGGTTATTATTTCTTCACGGTAATATAAGCAACTATAATATTGCCTGTATGCTAGTATCTGTAACTTTAATATAACATTTCAAGGATCTCCTTCAAACTGTTTTATGGAACACTTTTAGCCATTCAATGTGCCATCCTACAAAACATGGATGCTGGCATGCTTTCAATCTCTCCATTCCTCTTAAAATAGTCTTTGATGACAGATTTGAGATGAGTTTTGAGTCATCTAGACCAAGTACATTCATGTGAGGAATTGTATTTCTTGGTCATTGTTTTGAGCGAAGAATAATATTTTAAAGATTGCTTCACATTTTGCCGACTGTATTAGTCTATCACTGCATCTCCCACAAGTTTAAGTTTTATGATAAAACAACTGTTTTTGTTCTCTCATTCTTGTTTTCTTCTCCCTCCACATGAGCTTAACAGATAATTGGAATAATTAGTGTTGCATGCGATGTAGAATGAATATAAATTTAAATTGCTAGAAAAATCTGTAGCCGTTATTATTTTTTCTTCTGAACATATCATGATATTCTTTTTGCAGATTGAAATACGGGTTACCTAAAACATTAGATCTATTGAGTATAGTTGCTTTGTCCTTGTTTGTGGAATACAAGTTTAGTATATAGAAATTGATGGTTTGATGTTCCATCTTACAACAAAGATTCTCATATTCTTGAAGTGCAGATTTGTTGTGATTTAAGATGAGATGATGGTTACCAGTGGTGGGTGTATAGTTCTTGTTAAATAGCCCCCTTTTTTTCTTAAACTACCAATAAATTTCAAATTGCAGGTATGGTCAGTTTGATAGTGCAAAAGAAACTTTTGAAGTCATTGCAGATTACGAATGCATGCTAGATTTGTTTATATGCCACCTTAACCCCAGTGCCATGCGGCGCCTTGCTCAGAAACTGGAAGAAGAGGGTCTGGATTCACAATTGAGACGGCACTGTGAGAGGATATTAAGAGTTCGCTCTACTGGGTGGACACAAGGCATTTTTGCCAACTTTGCTGCTGAGAGCATGGTTCCCAAAGGTCCTGAGTGGGGTGGTGGGAACTGGGAAATTAAATCTCCTACTGATTTGAAGAGTATACCTCAGTGGGAGCTGGCTGGAGAAGTGATGCCATACATGAAGACTGATGATGGTACCATCCCGGCCATCATTACAGATCATATTGGTGTTTACCTGGGCTCAATTAAAGGAAGAGGGAATGTTGTTGAAGTTAGGGAAGACAGTTTGGTCAAAACATTGATCCCTGCTGGTGACAATAAGCCAAATGGGCTTCCAAATGCTTTAGCTAAATCAATATCCAATAAGTCAAATGGACTGCCTGATGGTCATGTGAAGCTTGATTCTTTGTTGGGTCTGGAAACTCTCACCAAACAAAACGCAGGTACATCAGCTGCCGATGAACAGGCAAAAGCAGAAGAGGAATTCAAGAAAACTATGTATGGAACTGCTAATGATGGTAGCAGCAGTGACGAGGAAGGAGTGTCTAAAACAAAGAAACTGCAAATTAGAATTCGGGACAAGCCAGTTTCATCTACTACAGTGGATGTCAACAAGATCAAAGAAGCCACAAGACAGTTTAAACTTGGTGATGGTTTAGGCCCACCCATGAGGACAAAGTCATTAACTGGCTCGCAGGACCTTGGTCTGATTTTATCCCAACCTCCTGCAACCACTGCCCCAGTTTCTGCTGCCCCTGCTGATATGTTTGGTTTCGATTCATTAACGCAACCTGCACCTGTATCACAACCAGGCCCTATTGGTATGGGTGGAGGAGTTACAGCTGGACCTATCCCAGAGGACTTCTTCCAGAACACAATACCTTCCCTGCAAGTTGCAGCATCTCTGCCTCCTCCAGGAACTTATCTTGCAAAAATAGATCAAGTTTCTCAAGGGGCTGGAAGCACCAATGCAGCTCCCTACCCAGTTGCTGCTTCTGTGAGTGATATTGGTCTTCCTGATGGTGGTATTCCACCACAAGCAACTCAACTAGGCGCCCCACTTGTGTCCATTGGACTTGCTGATGGTGGTGTCCCACCTCAAGCTTCCATTCAGGCTGCTATTCCACCTCAGTCGCAAGTTCAAACACCTCAGGTTCCCCTTTCCACGCAACCTCTTGATCTTAGTGTTCTCGGAGTTCAAGATTCAGGAACAATTCCTGCCCCTGCATCTCAGCCATCATCTGTGAGACCTGGACAGGTGAATATGGCTTAAGTTTCCTATACTTGATTTTTTTCTTTTTCTGTCAGGGTATGCTATTGCTTCTCTTAGAATATTAGAGTAACCAAGTACTCAGTGGTGGCACATAAAAGGTGCTATTGATTTGCAGGCATTTGAATGTACTCCCCCATGCTGTATAACTTGCTGCTATGTGTTTGGCTATGCTCAGTTGACATGTTTGTAGTTTTGTTTGCCTTATCCTGCTCTGTTTTTTTACTCTTGTGGCTTGGCTCATGATAGGTTCCCCGAGGAGCAGCTGCACCAGTATGTTTTAAGACTGGACTTGCACACCTTGAACAGAACCAACTTCCTGATGCCTTGTCATGTTTTGATGAAGCTTTCCTGGCACTAGCTAAGGATAACTCTCGTGGAGCTGATATTAAAGCTCAAGCAACAATCTGTGCTCAGTACAAGATAGCAGTTACTCTTCTCAAGGTACTTAGATATCATTTAAATTTTGGACTCAAAAAACTAAGTTTGTTAGTCAAAAATATGAATTGTTATAGGTCTTGACTGGCCTAACCAGCTGACAAGTAGATGCTAGATGGGTTTAAATTTAAAAAAATGAACAGGAATATATCATGTCATTTCCTTGAGTCTGTTAAAATAAGATCTGTGATTGCTGTATACATTTATTGACGATCATTTAAAGAAATTGAACTTCAGTTCCACTTAATACTATTTTTCTCTCTCACATGGATACCTTTTGTCACGAGCAATGCATGCATAAAATTATTTGCCATGAATTAGTATTTGCATTCGAAGCCCCTTTCCTAGTGTCAGCAAAAATAATGCTTTAGTATCATCTGGGCAGGAAATAGCACGGTTGCAGAGAGTGCAAGGGCCAAATGCACTCAGTGCAAAAGATGAGATGGCAAGATTGTCACGGCATCTAGGTTCTCTGCCTCTTCTGGCCAAACACAGAATAAATTGCATCCGAACTGCCATTAAGCGGAATATGGAAGTGCAGAACTTTGCTTATGGCAAGCAGATGCTTGAGCTCCTTGTATCCAAAGCTCCACCAAGTAAGCAGGATGAGTTGAGAAGCCTGATTGACATGTGTGTTCAGAGGGGTTCATCCAATAAGTCTATTGATCCCTTGGAAGATCCTTCCCAGTTCTGTGCTGCCACACTCAGCCGTCTTTCAACAATCGGATATGATGTTTGTGATCTCTGTGGAGCCAAATTTTCAGCTCTCTCTGCACCTGGATGCATCATCTGTGGAATGGGAAGCATTAAGAGATCAGATGCCCTCGCAGGACCTGTTCCTTCACCTTTCGGCTGATGTTTAAATGTGGAGATTTTGGCTCGGTCTTATCTCGGCTGCTCCGGTAATTCGGCCTTAACGGGTCTCTTTCCTTCCCCAACTGAAGTCATTGTAATGGAAATGTTATTTGAAGAATCTCCGCACCAAAATCCTTGGGAGGGAAGTAGCATCGCAAGTAACTGTATGTAAGTGTGATTGATCTGTTTGTATTTGAGTTTCAATTTTTCTTCTTTTACGTACTCAATTTTTTGTACAATCAATTATCCCGATTTTTCTTTGTGATGTTATAGCCAGTTTTTGTCGTGGAACATAGTCTATGTAAGAAATTTTTGTAGAATATGATATGGTTCCATGTGGATTGTAATATATAGGTATTGAGCATAAGATTGAAAATGCTGACGAGTTCCTTACATCTCAGAGACGATGATAGCCATAACTGAAATGTTCTTCCTGCCTCTGCTTCTTTGTATTTTGGCATGATACCATTCCTCGTGATAATTTGAAATCTTACGATACCAAGATCCATGTGTCAATTTTGCTGAGTTTTGTGTTTTTGACAGAGATAGGAACACTTCTCAATCCCCCCTGCCCTAATTTGTTTCTACTCTTTGATCATTCATAAATATTAAGAAATAGAATGAATATGTTCATGATGTATATCCAATATTATATATTAATTCGAAGTTGGTTTCAATCTCTCAATTATTATTTTTTTGTTTGTTTTTGACTTTTGTTTTTGAAGACTAATGGTATTTGGCATTGTGTCAAGTTATAATTTTTTTTTATATTGTTTAAATTTGTTGATAAAAATATTTTTTAAAAAAAATTAAAATTTATTTTAATATATATCTAAGCAAAAAAATATATTTCGAAAAATAACTTTTATTATATTTTAAACGTACGCAAAAAAATAATAAATATTATTTCAATAATGGGAAAGCTTAATAATATGAATGGCTAGATAGATATTTCAATGGAATAAGGACAAACAAATTACATAAATTACTTTGTTCTTAGAGAAAAGAAACCTATTCCAAATTTAAACATAGCCACTGTTTCATTCAGAAACTTACTAATCAAGAATCAACTATTCCCCTTAACAACAAAGCTAATTTTATTGTGACCACATTGAGTTTTCTATGATACATTGCGTATTGCTGGGATTTCTGGCGAACGACGTGCCTCGGTGAACTTCATGATCCACCCGTGCTTGTTGCAGTCTTAATTTTGTTCGAGGAAAAGGAGTTAGAAAAAATTAAAATGTTCTTGTTAGAAAATAATATAAAATATATTTTAGGATCTCACTTAACAATTTAAGTTTTTTAGACGGAATTGTTTTTTGATATGGTATCAGACCAGCAATCATAAGTTCAAATATTATTAACTTTATTCTATTTAATAAAAATCAAACACAAGATAGTGTGTCTGCGTGCAAATTTCAAGTCTAAAATTTTTTCATTTAAATAAATATATTAAAAAATAATATAAATCATATTTCAAGATTCACATCTAATAACTTAAATTTTATAGGAAATGTTTCCTTCACAGTTTTCTGTAAAACCCAAAAAGACTCTAAAACCTGGTACCCTCAGTAACTGTAACTGCGTCATCAACAAGAACTGTTCAGTGATTTCATCTCAAGCATATAGAACATTGATTGTTAGTTCAGAGAGACTGACAAGATTTATGAACATAAACTGAATCCACTCGAGGTTTTTTTATCCGTTCTCTGGTATCAATGAATGTTTACGAAACAATCACCACAACCAAAACCCATGTTGTTTACATGTACAAGTACTTTAACCATGTCTGTAATATCCCTGTACCAATCCAATGTTGATAGCAGGCCAGAATCTAGGAAGGATCAAATATACTGAGAAAAAAAAGGGATAATATTTCACCGATGTAAGAGCAGCCTGAAACTAAAATCATACGGCATAACTTGTACTAATTGCGAAAGTGGATCTCTTCCCCTTCTCTCAAGGCATTTGACTGCTTCATTCCTGAGTTCACTCGGTAGCTGCAGACATACCCAATCAAGTAAAGATTCCATGTCTTTCGCAAAATCTAGTAGATACCAATCCAGCAGCTTTGGAATTATTAACTTGTTCGTTCTTGAAATCCCAACTGTCGCTTGTAAATAGTCTCGCTTTGCTGCTTCTAGCTCTTCTTCAACTCCAGAGGCCGTGTAAACTCTTACCTGCATTTTTGTAGATATCAACATTAGAACGTCTACAAGTAATATTTGGATTGCATCATCAAAGATTTTCTTTTTCTTTTTTTATTTTGATAATGATGCACTTAATGAGCAGATTCCTGGTGGTTTTGGAAAAAAGGTGTAAACGAAAATGGTGAGGTGACCTAGCCTGTGCAATAAATTCAAGCAGCCTCATCTATGAAGAAACTTACAGCAGGGGACGACCAGCTTCCACAGCAGAGTGCAAATGTAACCAGAGGCTCGGACCACTCGAATCCGAAAACGCTACGTGCCTTCATCTCATCATTTACTGCTTTTGGACAGGTCTATCATATTGAAGAAACCACCCAGTTAGCAATTCAATGCTAAATTACCAAATAAAGAGAACAATGAAGTTCCAAGGAAAGATACTTACAAATTTTAAGTGATAAGGAAGCCTCAAGATGAAATGCTCAATTGTAATTGCATTTAGCAAGTGTCCGCCAACAGTTATTGTTGCCTAAGGAAATCATAATTTGAATCAAGTCAATCTCAAACTTGTTTTCATCGAAAAACTAATGTTAACAGAATCTTAGAAACAGGGGGGCATCATCCTTCACAGTGTTAACTACACACTTGGTCAGTGACTGTGTTTGAAATTAATTGTTAAAGAATAATATAAATATCACTTTATAGCTTAAACTTTTGGGTTGGGTTAACTTCTTAACATGGTATCATAACTTTGATAGACAAATGATCACAAGTTTAAATCTTGTCACTCTTGTTCTCTCGGCTTTCTTTTGAGAAGGTGTATTTGAGAATAATATAAATTATATCTTACGTCTCACTTAACAACTTAAGTTATTGGATTGTAAAATTTCTGACCTCTTAAGCATACACAAAATCAGAAAGCACTGACGATGGAGATAACATAAAGAATAGAATAAAAAAAATCATTAGATTAAAACTGTGCATGCATAGAGAGAATTATAAATACATCCTACCTTTTGCATTAGAGCAACGACCATTTCAGGAGTCTCGGGTATCCCATGATCCAAAATTGCCTGAAAGTTCAACATTTTGGCTCTATAAATGCTTCACAAGTTTGCATTTTAACATTGGGCTTATCATTTTAGTTTCGAGAGAGATCTTACATTCATCATGCATGAATTATAAGTGTTTATCCAGAAAGCAAGCTTCTGCTGATGGTTAAGACCCTGTAAATTTGCAGAGGCAAGCTTCCCTAGCAGAAACCTGAACATTGCTGAAAATACAGTAAATACAAACCATAGCTGCTTGAATTTCGAATGAAGTGACGAACAAAACTTACTTTAGTCTTTGGAGCAAAAACAAGGCACTCGTCGTACGGTTGAGATCGATTGAGCTAGCTTCAATTGCGTAAAGATGCTTATAAGAACCAATATCTGTAATCTTGAACTCTGCAGACATGCCATAAGGATCCCAGATTTCGTTTCCTCCACCCTCAGGAGATGTCAAAGTCGCTCGTGATGAGAAAGTTCCGAATTCAACTACTTTGTCCTTCAACGTGCTCATCCTCAAGAAAATGCTGGACAAGCACTTCACAATATCCTCAGTTAACTTGTTTGGTGCGATGTTATTTTCGCTATTTCTGTCATGTATGTGAGCAGAAGTGCTTTCCTGTGCTCTTTCCTGCTCTACCAACCTGCATTCTAGCTGAGCAATACAAAAATGATCACCAATTCAAAGACCATAATATAATGCAAGGCTGGTTCCCGGTAAAAACAGTGAGTAATTACGTACCTGTAACCTATAAGGCTCCAAATTTTTCTCCTCTGATTCACGTTTGTTTGGAGTTCTCTTCACGGGAGTTGTAATTTTTTCCATTTTCTTATATGGGGATTGCCTATCCTTCACGTAATTAATACACGACCGATTCTCCTTTCCTAGCCCATCATCCACAAGAGATGAAGAACAATTGGGTTTACCAGAAGCATATTTTCCTCCATTTGCTGGCCTGTTAGAACACTGCCTCGATCGCTCAATAATAGGGTCAGTGGAAAACAGCCTTCTACTTGAAGTGCATCTTGCAAGAGAAGGTTGAGGCTTTGCTGCAAAAGTTGCAGAATTGGTCTCATTAAGAGAGAGAGATTTTGATCTCGTGTGTTTCGGTTTTGTAGTTGATGGTTGTTGATCAATTGCATCCTTTGAATTCTCCACATTCTTCTTGGAGGAGACGAAGACAGCTTCTTGATAGAGTCCTTGTCTGAAATTCACAACTTGCTCCTCAAGCCGGACAACTTCCTCTTCGAGAACAGCTACTTCGGCAAGCAGCTCTAAAATCTAAAACAAACCAAATAAGAACCCACAATAATTACTGTTCATAGAAAAACATGCAAGAATTAAACATTGGATTGGCTAATTCTGTTGACTAAATTAGAAAGGGGGCAGATAGATAGAGATAGAGATAGAGATAGAGATCTGATTGATAGAATATAGCGAATTTATACTAACATAAGGAGGCAGATAAGGAGGTAGGCGAGGTAGAGCTCCCAAAGGCCTAGTAAAAGCTCTCTCCAAAGCTCTATGAACATTCTCTTCATGTCTAAGTTTCTTTTTCAACTTATCAACCTGCAAGTTTTGAAACCAAAAGCAACATTCAAATTCAAAACAACCCAGCTCATCTTGTAATAAACAGAATTGAATGGTTTTGTTGATAAAAGTTTTTAAGTACGTCTTGTAGCAAGGCCAATTTCCTTTCTCTGTTTGCTTTACGCCAATTAATAGCAGATTTATGGCCACCAAGAGCTCTGCTGCTCCCTTGAGCCTCCATCTTCTCCTTCTTGATAAATTCCATATCAATGACAACAAATACGTTAATAAAGATCAAACTTGAAGTAAAAGAGAGGGAAAAAGTATATATATTCTTTTCTTGAGACGAGTGAAAGAATCCAACGCAGATTGTTGGATCTAAAGTACTTACTTTTTCTGGTCTGTAAGAGCCAGAAGCTTATCTATCTATCTTTAATCCAGTTTCTTATAAAAAGTGGCTGAAAATTATGTGGACTGAAAAAACTCACCTTCAAAGATTTGTAAAATCAAGCCATTATTAAACCATTTGAAAAATAGAAAAAAAAGTTTAATAAAAATCTTCCAAGTTTTGAAAATATATAACAAAAAAGAAGAAGAAGAAGAAGAAGAAGAAGAGGGAGGTTACTTTATTAGTTTCATGGTTTAAAGGAGATTTCATGGCCTGAAGAGCAGTGCGGACTCTAGTGTTCATCTTTTCGATTGATCCCCACTTGAAAACAAGATAACAGTGGTACCAACTTTCTCTTTATCAATTTTATTAACCTGCAAAAACAAAAGCAAATCATATACACACCAACTCACTAGCTATCACATGTTCAAAAAGAAAAAGGAAAACAATGCAAAAATAGTACCCAGCTAAGCTTTGTTTTTTTTCTTTTTACAGAGAGCGGGAAAACATGAAAGCTAAGAGGCCCAGAAACAGAAATGGCTGCAGCCAGGCGTCATAGTAAGGAGAGAAGCATTTGTTTAGTGTTAGTGGTAGTTGTTTATTATTATTATCCCAAACAGTGTGAAAAAAATAAAGCAAGCAAGCAAAAGAGTACACAGAACAGAGACGAAGGTAGAAAACGACGACGAAAATTGGAACTTTAACTGGCCATCCAATCCCCAAGAAAAGGGTAACAGATTTTAGGACACAAACAAAAACCCACCTCCTTAAATTTATTATTATTAATCAAAACAAACAAACAAGAACCAGTAATTTAATGTACATATGCGTTTGAGAGACAGACACTTACTTCTAGACTCATTCGTTGTTGGAGTTTAGTTTGTTCATCTTTTCCATTGCATATATAGTTCACAGTGGTAGTAGTAAATTAGTAATATAAAGCTGTGAGAGAAAAAGAAAAGAAAAAAGAGGAAAGAGTGGAGATGGCAGGAGGGATAGCGGGCCAGTGATTATCTTTCAGCCATTGGTGGGCGTGGCAATCCGCTCCATTCATCATTAGCTAACGTGACTCCTCATCTTTTACTCTCACTTTTAGAGGCCGAATATTTATCTGCTTTTATAAATATTTTTAATGACTTTGATGTACTAATATTATAAAAAAAATTAATTTTTTTCTATAAATTTCTTTTAAGAAAAAAACTATTACAAATAACAACCGACTCTTTCATATAGTAGCACCACATGTGATTGTCCCTTCATTTGAGTGTCCATTATGTGTTGTTATTATCTTTTTCCAATCTTTATACACAAGGAATCAGCTACCTGTAAAATAGAAAAAACAAATATGTACATACATAAGATCTGTTCTTAAAAATATATTGAACCTAAAACCTTATAAAAAGGAGTTATAGTGTGTGGAACATGTCACTAATATTTTTGTTAAATCTAAAGTCTTAGAAGTTAAAAGTAACACAACAAGACGAATAAATTAAATATAAATTAAATGATTATTTATTTTTTGGATGTGAGGAAATCTCACCTTCTGAAAAGCGTATTTTGTGGGTTTAGATGACCAAGTAAAATTCTAGTTGTTTTATGTTTTTACAAGAAGTGCACGGCCTGACTCGAACTCAAGACCTGCTGTGCAGATCACAAGTTCTCTATCATCACGTCGCGTCCATTGGGGAGAATTAAATAATCATGTTAGTAATGAATAACTATTTTCATATGTCATGTAATATAATACAAAACATTTATAATTAATTAGTAATATTATAAAAGAACATTTTTAATCATCACTTAGCACCTTAAAGTTTGTATCCTTGGGGATATATTCTTATTAATGATATTCATAATCATTCGGAAGAAAGAAAGATCAAAAACGAAAAACAAGATAGTTAGCACATGTTATAACAACTTGATATATACTTTATTTTTTTTTTTTAATTTTCAACCACTTTGATTAGTTTAACTGCAGAGAAGATTAATGATAATATATAATCATAAGTAGATCATTGATATGTTTTAATGTTAATGTACCTCGGATACCTGGATTTTCATTTGATTGGCTGTACTTTAACCCCAAAAAAAAGGGGAAAAAAAGAGAGGAAAGGAACGTCCAAGGCAAGCAAGGCAACGTGCTAATTAATAATAGACAGCATTAGACACTGACCAGCTCCACCACGATCGCGTACCATTGTTTTTCTTGATCCTAACATTATTTCATATATATTGTGCGCTATTTTTGTCATCTTATCTTCTGCATCAAAGGACTTTATCAATAAATAAATAAATAAATAAATAAATTGTCTACTCCTTGCATCTACTAGTCAAAGACGATTCTTAATTAACGTAACGTTGTGTGTATGCATGTCATTTTCCAACAAATTTTTATTGAATATTTGAGCCAGAACGTCATATTAAATAGCTATTTATATTTAATTTCCTACCCTATTAGAAATTGCAATAAAACAAATGAAAATCTCACTCTTCTTTTTCAGTTGGATACACTTCGAATTTATCCTATTGGACATATATATATATATAATCAAAACCCATTTTGATCCAGTTTTTTCCTTTAATTTTATTTCCATGATGATTATATAAATAATAAAAAAGAGTTTAGGGAGTAGTAAAAAGTGAGAGAAAACAAGGGAATGGAGTGATTAGGAAGAGAGAAAAAAGGATTGAAAATTTATTAAAAGAGATCTTACACATTAAGAAACGTAAATTAAACTAATTAGAAATTTATTATCGAGAAGAGAATAATATAATTGCCTAACATTATCTTTCTAGTTTAGTAATGTTTATACTATTCTGCCACTTCAATTTAGTTCCAACCCACTCCAATGACTCATAAAGGTTAATTTTGATTAACAAGTTTTGATTTTTTTGTTAATTCTTGACTCGCGAATGTATATGAATTTGAATGTTGTTTTGAATAAATTCTTGTCGAGCACATGATTTTCATTATATATTTATACTTGTATTAATTGAATCGATTGTATTATTTATGGTAGTGTGAAATAATTAAACTATGATGGATTAATTTAAATTGAGTAATTAGAAGAAACAAATCAAAACTTGAGTCTCATTTACTATTATTTCAAATCTCTTCTGTTAGATAATAATATAAATTATATTATAAAGTTTCACCTAATAGTTTAAATTTTTGAATGGGATGATTTTTTGACATGGTAACAAAGTCTTGCTGACCCAGCGGTCACGAGTTCGAATCTCACAACTCTCATTCTATTTGATAAAAATCAAGAACAATGTAATGTGAGCCTCTGTGCAAGTTTCAAGTCCAAAAAACTTTCATTTCAGAGAGTGTATTAGAGAATAATATAAATCATATTCTGAGATCTCGACTAACAGCTTAAGCTTTTGAGTGAAAAGGTTTCTTGACATCTTTTCATAATTTAAAAGGTGAGGCTTGGGTTTCCTTGTCAAGCTCAATCCCAAATCACTATTATAAATTTTTTTTATTTCTAATAAATACAAGCATTTAATTTTGACAAAATATTAACATGTACGCATATTATATTATTCTTATCATTAAACTTATTTTCTTATCATTACACCTTTCACATAATAATGTGTGTGTGTGTGTGTATATATATCGACACGCACGCACCAACTTTCTTATAAAGCGGCTAAAAATCCATCTACGTTTGTGTCCTGCATATTTATATGCATATTTATAGTAATGGAAGGTTTTCATGAATGCATACCTTTTTGGCGAGGTAAAAGGAAGGAATTGTTTTCATGGGTTAATTACTACTATCACAGATCATATCATTGATCAAGCCTTGACAAAACCTTTTTCGAAATTCCACAACTAATTATTTGTGTTTTTTTATAATCTAAGGCTAAGAGAGCATTATATTAGAGTGGTGGATCTGTCACTGTAAAAGCTGGAGTGAGTGGTGTGGTAGTGGGAGACAACCTTCTTCTTCAAGTATCCAGCTTTAAGGATGTGCTGTGGTGATGAAATGTATGCCATGCGTCATGCCTCAGAAATCATTAACTTCTCTGGCTAATCTTATTATATTTAATAATCTCTCTCTCTCTAAAAAAAAGGGGTTCTACCTTTCAATGCCTTTTCTTCTTCGGGTCTGTTTGGTATTGCGGTTGCTGTTGTGGTTGAGGTTAAAAAAAAGCAGTTTTAAAAAAAGCGCTTTTACTGCGGTTCAAAATAAGTAGTGAAGTGTTTGGTTAAAACTGTGGTTGAGTTTGAAGTTTAAAAAACACACACACACACACACACACACATATATATATATATTATTTTTTAAATATTTAATAATTATAATAAAAATATATAATTAATAATTCAAGTAAATTAAACACTTGTTTTTATTCTTCTATCAAACTACTTGTAATTTCATCCAAATTAAATCTATATGTGAAGGTCTCTATGATCCCAGAACAATTATAAAATATCATTTAAAATAAAATTAGAATTGCGATACAAAAATTATATTGTGATATTCTTTTAATATATTTATTTATTGTAATTAATTTTTAAATTTTTTAATATTAAATATATATATACACACACACACACACACACACACATATACACACACACCCAGCCCTATATATATATATATATATATTCCAGCCCACCCTCTGCAATATCAAGAATGTAACGTACGGAAAGCAGAAAATTTCTGCTTTCCGTGAAACGCCGGTTGAAAGGTAAGAAACAGTAGGCTCCATAATTAAACCAGCTTTTTTTGTTATTTACCAAACACATGTTTATAGGTGCAACCTGCGTTTTGTTGAAAACGCAGGTTGCACCTCAATACCAAACGGGCGCTTCGTCGTCGTCTTCTTCATCAAATATAGATGCAGACACTTTACAGTTGCGGGCTTGAGCTTCTTCCAGCATAGCCTGTTTTTGTTAGAGAATAATATAAATCATATTCTAAATTATATTCTGAGACCTCACTTACAAACTTAAATTTTTAGATGAGATAGTTCCTTAACATAGTATCAGAGCCTTGTTGACCCAGCGGTCACGAGTTCGAATCTCACCGCCCCCATTCTATTTTGATAAAAAACAAGCACAAAGTGATGTGGGTCAGTGCAAGTTTCAAGCCCAAAAAGCTTTCATTTGAGGGAATGTGTTAGAGAATAATATAAATCATATTCTAAAACCCCACTTACAAGCTTAAATTTTTAGATGAGATGGTTCCTTAACCGTCTTTATAAAGCAGCAAGCACGAGCTAATATCAGAATGTTACCAGAGACATTAAGATAAAAAAAAAAAATTAAAAGAGCTCAATAAAATACCATGGATTGGATCGTTTTTTTTAAAAAAAAAATTCCAGTTTAATTCTTTTGCATTAGATTAATTTAGAGCTGGAGTTTATTATTTGTTTTGTTTGTCTTGGTATGGACTATTTCCAGTGTCACAAGAAAACCCGAATCCTAGATGATACTTGATTTTGAAAAATTAAATTAAATTAAAACAATTAAAGAAACATGACTAAATTCGAACTATGAACAAGTATTGAGCCCTTTTTTCTTGCAAACATTATGGACTGAGAATTGCACAAGCAAGGAAGATATTCAACTCTTTTTGTGTCCTTCAATGTTTTCTTTTCAATTTATTTCTTTCACATTGAGGGTGTTTTTTAGTGTCTTTAGAGGAAAACAATAGTCAAAATAGCTTCAAAGGCTTAAACAAGAGATTAATGAAGTAGATGCTTTAACAAATAAAAGTCCACTAGATTCAATTTTTTTGAACATGACATTAATTATGATCTTAATCATGATAGTGATGAATAGGTAGAATATCAGGTTGAGGGTGAGTCACTTGTGGTTAGGCGTGTATTGAGTTTAAAAGTCAAAGTGAATGATTTGAAACATCAAAAGAAGAATATTTTCCATTTGAGATGCCACATCACTAATAAGGATGATAAATATTGGTTTTTAATACCTTTATTGTCTTTATATGGATATAGAAAAGATCATATTATAAACCTTAGTGTCACACGTCTGTGCACAATGTTCTAGGGTTGTTAAGGGTCATCAATTGTTTGGTTCATGATCACTAAAAAAACTTGGATGTTCTAGTCTTGTCAAAGTTACAAGGGATAAGGGACTAATTGTATAAGAAAAAGGTATTCGCACTCATTTTATGTCTTATCTAGAATATGTTTTATTGTTTTTTTTTATTCTTGCAATGGGCTGATGATTATTATTATTGTCATGTTAGTTTCACCACAATGAGCAAAACCTTTGTTTTTCTTAAAAATGATTTAGAAAAAAAGAAAAAACTCAAATATTGTTGATACTTCTTTCATGATAAAAAAGTATTTTTGTTAACATGTCATTCCAAATAATATTTCAAATAAAAATCTTTGTATTTTTATTCTTAAATTAAAAACGAATGAGTTTTATTATTTACAACAAGATTTTGGATATTTACCTCATATAGCTTTTATCCTTATATTGAAGTGAATGATTAAAAAAAAACATTTCTAATAATATCTTGGATATTAGCTTTTTTAGGCCTTTTATCCTTATATTAAAAGTGGTTAGTATTTATTTTATAAAAAGAATATATTATTTTAAAAAAAAATATAGGCCAAAATTTACTGGAATTTTACAAAATTATAAAATTCTTGTGATATATAAAGAAAAAAAAATTTAACATATGTTTTTTTAAAAAAGTATGCTCAAATAAATTTTAGAATTTTTTGCCATATGCAAAAAAATTTAAGTTAGGTTATGCTCAAATATTTTTATTTTTTAGGTTATGTTTGGTTAAAAAAGAGAGAAAAAACTAAAAAAACAAAAGGGGTATATGCCAAACACACCTTTAAATTAAAAAATCTATGATAAAAGTCTGACAAAACAAACAAGGCATAGGAAAAAAAACAAATACATTTATATTTTTTTTACCTAACCCAATCGGGTAAACCCATATTATTTGACCCAACCAGTTTGGTTTAACCATAAAATGAACTCTGAAATCTTGGTTCAAACCAAAAATAGAATAAAATAAATAGATTAAACCTAACAAAAATACAAGAAAAACTCGAATAAAACGGATATAAAAGCGAAAAAATTAAAGAACATTAAGAACAAAAAACCAACAATCGAAGGGAAACCCAACAACATGGATCCAAAACCAAACCAAATTTGGTCAAAACAAACACATATATAAATTAGGAAAACACCAAAAAAATAATTATAGTATCCAATCATGTCAATTTACACTTAATTGCACGATTTTGCCAAAATATGGTTCAATTTGAAGCTGAAATCCAATTATCAAAAATTAGTATCTACATGTTAATGATACAAGTAAACACTAGATTACTTGTTATTGTTCATGAGTGAGTTTTCTAGGAAATGATATAGACCAAAAGTGGTTTAAAACACATAGCTAAGGCAATATTTGTTGGAAGAACATGCTCAGAAACCAAAAGAAGAAAATGCAATTTAAACCTATCAAAACATGTTATCAATGCAAAAAAAAAACATAGAATGTTTATTAATAAAATTAAAGAAGAAACAAGTGCAAAGAAATGGATAAAAAATGGTCCAAATCATGGAGCCAAGATAATGTTTCTCGCAAGAACATAAAGAACATTGCCCAGCTAAACCTAGAACATGCCAAGAAAACAACCTCAGTCAACCTTTATAATTAGCATTTTTCGCTTCCAAAACATACATGTTTTATCGCAAATGTCACCCTCACACATTCCAAAATATTTGGATCAAAAACATTTAAAGAAAAACATCTAAACATAAAATTAAACTTGTAACAATAATACCAAAACAACATGGCACAACTCATGTGTTGATGAAACATGGATTTAAATTTGATTTTTTGAATTCCTTTAAATGCATGAACAAACTCAAACATGATAAAGATTAACATCATTTTATCAACATGCATGAATTAGGTCAAAACATTACACTAAAAGAAACAATACTTATAAATAACAAAAACACAGTTGAACAACAGTTATAAACATCATAAAACAATGAAAAACAACATAAAACAATGAAAAACATAACATCAAAAAAGTGAATACAACATTAATTGTTAAGCATTCCAAGCCTTTTTCATATGCTTGCTAATATAAGATGTAGGATAATAAAGCAAAAGAAAACAACTAAAAAAACAAGATAAATGCTTTTTGAGATAAATCACGTCCAAGATGAGCTTTGGATGCATTAACTTTCATGCTTCGGTTGTGTCTCACACTCCACGCTTGGGGTTGAGTTATGAGTCTAAATGTAAGACTTGTCAATGCTTTTTTATTTTTCTATTTCTCCATTTCTTAATTTTTGCTGGCAACTATGTTGAGCGAGCATACATTGACCAAGCTACTGCACTGAGGACAAGTCTCTCACATGAAATGGTTAGTTGCCAGAATGTTGCTTTCATAAATTGAAAGGTGAGGCATTGAATTACCAATGAATATTATTGCCATGCGTATTTGATATCAAGGAATTTTTATACCAGGTCCCATCAGTTCATTAAATTATGATCAAATAGAGATTACATGCCATCAAGTCCTGCATTGCAAGGTGTTTGTGAGAGAGAGAGAGAGAGAGAGATCAGTTGTCCTTTGCTGATTGTCCAGTCATTAAGTTTAGGGTTTTCATTTTCGTTTAACAGCCAAAATGTTTTGTATCTGTTAAAAAAGTAAAATAAAATAATATTATTTTTATTCCGGTTTAAATTCTGGTTCATTTTAGATTTTTTGGTTAAATACCGGCTGTTCTGGTTTTGTTTCACCTGTTCCGTTTCGGCCAAATAGTGTTTTTTTTAAATAATGAATAATTTTACAATATCAATCATATCTCTTAATCTGACCGTTAGATTGAGATGAAATTTTACGATGAGTCTCTTGACATATTTATATATACTATGTTAAAATTTCAGAGCAATCAGAGAATATAATGACCTTGCCAGATTGATGATGACATTCTCGTAATATAATACATGTTCATAATTTTTTCAGAAAAATTATTTTATAGTGTTTTTTTATATTAAATTGCACAATTCTAAATAAATTTTTTTGGATTTAAACTAAAATACATATATAAACAATATAACCCCGAAACATTCCAAAACCAAAATATTTTATTTCAATTGAAAAAAAAAAAAACAAAACAGAATTGACAACCAATGATTGTCCAGTCATTAAATCATCAAGGCATCAACGCGGAATTTCCAGCTCTTGGATATTATTTTGATCTATCCATTAATTACCACTACTTAAATTTGATGTCAATCTCGAGAGAATTACTTGAAGGATTGTGCCCTGTCACCAAGTTGTACAATCTTCTTCTTCTTCTTCCCACACACAACTGTTAGGATATGAAAGGGGCCCGAGGAAAAAGGCCATTATAGGACGATAAGTCACAGTCATCACTTGCTGTGGATGTGGTCCAACAGAGACAGAAGAAACTGGACCACTTCTAATGGATCCCGTCGACCCTTCTAGCATGAGTCCATTCAGATCAGTTACAGCAATTTATCTGAATTTTAGGGTTTAGCACCATAACATAAAACGAGACCATGAGACCACTACCAACTGATGATGACAGGAAGATTGGATTCTGCTGTTAGGTTAGCAAGGTCACTGCTTTTGTTTCCAGCTATTTCTAACATTTTGACAGGGCTCTCTTCTCTCTCGTCAACATCACCATTTCATCGACCAAAAAAAGTCTCATCTGTACGTCCTGACAGCTTCAACTTCAAATAATGGCATTCAGCAGTCTCGTGGCTTTGCCACTTCTATTGTGGGAGTTACAGCTTTCTACAATCTTTATAGTAAAATGGTCTCCCGTGCTAATTATTGGCTTGTAAGCGTGCACCCTTATGCATGCACGTGCGTTAACAGCTTGCACTGCTACAAAATATGCCAGAGCAGCCACCAGTTTCACAGAGATGGTGGGAATTTCTTTTGTCAAGAGAAGCAAACTTTCTAAGATGACAGAATTCTTAAAACGAAGTTATAACCCTAAAACTTCTTTAAGTGCCATAGGAAGGTCTTTAGATCCGAGAAATCCACAAATGTCCCTAGCGTACCATTCAGTCTGGTAAGACTCGCTGCAACATATCTCCCCCAGTTCTTCCAGCTACCTTATCACAAGCATTTCATACTTGACACTTTAAATCTCGACAAATTTTTATATCTACACCATACTCTTGCATGCACAAGCCATGGATTTGATGGGGAGCTTCTTCCAGTGTAGGATCACTTTCATACAGCATGTCAGCCAAAGGTTGCCTTACTGCTACAATTAGATGCGGCAACAAATGAAGAAGACTTCCAATATTATAATGAACATGAACATTAACGCAACGCAAACACGGCACACTCATATTTATCTTCTATCCTCGATGCATGTTTAATGAGAACTAATATCTGTGTTTTCATCAAATTACAGAGTTATATTACTCTAATTTCTGCAGAAGAGTTGAGTATCCTTGAGTCAAACATCTGCAAAAGGCTAAATGTCTAGCTACATTGCAACAATATTCCATCAACCAGTATACACACATCATTATCAAAAGTGAGAAAAGGCATTGATACACAAAATACATACAAAAGTAATAAAAATACTACTGTAAATAAACACAAGCATTGCAACTATACAAGTTCAGAACTTTTCACAACTGAGTCCTTTTCCCCTGCTTTCAATTCGCACTCACCTTAACTGGTGCTGGTGCCCTTGCACTGCTTGCAAATTTCTCAAAATCTCAATAATCCCTTGTAACTATACACTCAAGAATGTATGCGTGCCTCGTAACCACATGCAATACACATACAAGTGTATTTGAAATAAAATAACATGCACCGTAACAGCGCACTGGTCATTTAGCATCATAAGGAAACTAAAAGACCATCTACACACACATCTTTAAAGAGCTACTGTTGGAATCAATTCCATGATATTTGGCACTGCATGATTATCACTTAGTATGTAGTGCATGATACAACCAAATAAATATTTGAGTCTAACATGTCCTTATTACATCCAGACTTTAATCCTCATTCCTATATTGCAGTAAATGGACGCGGATGCACAAAGATAACCGCCTCGGAAATCTAGATATTGCATCCTAGGTTGAAGGTTTCATTTAACTTACCCTTCATTTCCGTAATCATGATATTTGATCATTACAACTTGCAGGCACATGGAGTTCTAAATGAAAAATCTAAGATTAAATAGCAGAAAGATCAAGCAAATGCACCCTGTGAAATAAAATGAATTTCTTTGTAATAGCAGCAAGGAGATCAAAGTAATCAACTAGTCTACTCCTGCTTGGCCAGTCAATGATCTCATGAAATGTTATGAAGAGAACCACGAAGCAGGCATATTCCAAAAAATGTAGCATCCTTGCTAACATAATAGAAAAGGGCATATTTCACTGTCTAATTCATCAGTATATCGCAATGACGAACTAGGCTCATTATTGTTAGACGAAGTCATGGCCAGTCACTGTCTAATTCATCAGCTATTCACTGTCTAATGCTTTGGCTGCTAGGTTTTATGTTCAGTATCGTTATTTCCAATTTATCAAGCAATAAGAGCATATTATTTCCTTCCCTCTGAAAACGGTCTTGGAAGGGATCTCCAACAAGCAAATAATGTGAAATTTTCTTTAAAACATTGAGATAGAAAATAATAGTTCAATAAAAAAAATTGAAAAAAATTGAAAACTGCTAAATTGGAAATACATAAATCAGCACCATATAAAGGTGAGCAAACTTTTATTTTAGTTTTCCAATTTCTATTTACCAATTGCAAGCAAAAATAAAACAAACAAACCAACCAGCCTTTCAAAAAGTGATAGAAAAACAGATTTTGGTGCTATTAGACTAGATCAAAGTAATAGCAGCAAGTAGATCAAAGTAATCAGCTATAGGGAGCCGGATGTATTTTAATTATTTAATAAAATTTTATTAACCCTCTTGTTGAAAGGAACTCACAGATTTTGGTTGAGATTTTTCCATAAGGGCTTGTGGACCCCTTACAAAGAAGGTATTGGAATTGTCTTCTGTTGCTATTGTTTTCATGGTTGTATCCTTTGGACTACCCACTAAATGGAGTCCAGAAAAATGGTCACCCCAGATATCATATGTATACTCATCCCCCACCTTTTCATCTACTTTAACACTTCTTTGGTTTAAGAGTTTAGCCCCAGGAGCTCGCACAATAGGTGTAATTGTTGATGTTGATGACAAGGGAGAAGAGCAATGCAGAGTGGGGGAAGCACCACCAGCACAAGGAAAGGCAGCAGAAGGTTTATTGAAGGTCTTGCTGGGCACTGAAGGTCGCTCTTGAGTAGAAGAGAAGTAGTTGCAAGTGTGGTATTTCATTGAACCCTTGGGCTCCACGGCAACCATCTTGGAGGCAGATTCAGAGATTTGAAACCTCCCAAACTGTTGGCCTGCCACTAGAGTGAATGGATTTCTAACTGCAACACTTTCCGCATCATAAGATGGCGACCGTAGTCGATTGGGTGTTGTTGCAGATACAGGCGACAAAGGAGATGAAGGTGTAGAATTTCCACTTTGACTACTCGAAACTTCAAGCAGTCCTGTTAAGCATGCACCAACACCCTTCCTCTTTCTTCGCCTTCTTCCTTTCTCTTTTCCGGTACTGACTGTAAGGCTGGGAGGTTGGAGAGCATCAAGTGTATCAGAATTCCCAGCCGCTACAGATTTTTCCTCTTCAGTATATGACAAGATGTTACCTTGTTTGTGATTTTCTAGGGTTGATGCCAAATTCTTAATGGTTTGCCCCTGTTCTAAGGCTCCATCATGACCATCAACATATTTACCATTAGAGGCCTGATTAGAGGCCTTTTCTTCCCCAACTGATGATAACAAACTGTCCATTCCCCTTGACATAGAGAACTTACACTTTCTCTGGTTACGATGCATACGAGAAGCTTTTCCTGCACTTCTTGTAGTAGTAGAGGAGCTTTCCTTGCTGTTAAAATAGTAATCCTGGGAGCCAAAACCAACTACTTGGGGGAAAATGCAACAGAATATCAGAATCATTAAGGAAGTGGCGAGAAGGACTGCTGCAGAGAATTTCTTCAAGCGCATCCAGAATACTGATTTTTTACAGAGATTGTACATGGACAAAGGAAGACTTGCCCTTATGGGTATCACAAAAATTCCACTACCCAAGGCCAGTTCAAGATCCCTGTGCACCATAGCTGCGGAAAAATCAGACTGGTATGATATCAGAAGCTTTGTTGACTCCCCAGGTTCAAGAGAAAAACCTTTACAAGCATGAACCATAAATCCATCCAACCCACACTCAGACCCAGAAACTTCAATACTTTTCACCTCAAGTGGCAAATCTCCCATGTTCTTTGCATACAGCTCTTTAGACGAGGGCACAGAACAAGCATAAGTAGTCTCTTCCATGTTAAATAGCCCATCTGTACGAGAGATATTTAGGGGTGTTGGCAAGTTCAGATTAAATTCTATGCTCTGAACAGGCTCTGAACCATCTAGCAGGACTAGGGAAAGTGACCCACCAAATCCACTCAAAGACAACCACTCCACACCAGAGAGATTATTTCTTATCAGGACTGAACTTCTCCACCCACAACGATTTGACGGGTGAAAGAATATTGGCCCAAAATATGCTTTACCATAAGGGTGAACATAAGCTTCTGTTAGTGCACTCTCTGCCATTGAGAACCCATACCTAATAGGAGCAGTCAATTCAGTATGGACAAAAATACTCGTAGAAGGGGGCTCCAAAGAACCATCTGTGCCCCTGCACTCATCAATAATTTCTCCTGAGTTAAGAATGAGCTGCATTACAACTGGCTGTTCACTAGGATTCTTTACAGTGATCCACCTAGAGTGATAAGTTCCAACCTGAACCACTGGGAACAGCACCTCATGATCATCAAGCACAGTCATGCCACTTGTTGTGCCTTGAGATTTCCAGTTACCCAGAACAAATTCATCTGCTTCTGCCATCTCCATTTCCTATAAATTCACATAACCATTTTAGTCAGCCAGCAGGCAATACATCAAAATGAAAAAAAAAAAAAAAAAGCCTGAAATATAGAGAATAAAATCCCTTGTTTGCATGTCCTTCGGGAACTGTCACACAAAAGATTGAATACTCTAGAATGTGTGTGAAAATATTCATAAGCAGACAGACATACATTCATTTAGACACAAGACCATGCAGTGAGTGTCTGGAGCAAGGAAGTGACCATCCATTCTATATCCTGACAGTCATAAAAACAGCAGAGATTGAAGCCCTTGAAAAGTAGGAAACTAGATGCTATTTTTATTCAATTACTCCATATACTTTCTCCTATCACCATCACTTCCCATAAATGATTGGACAAATGAACTCAGAAAGTGGAATTGTTTGATCCTGAATAACTCTGCTAACTTACATCAAGCATGAAATTTAACCATTTAGTAAACATGTGAGGCATATATAACAATTCCACTTAAAATCAGCATTAACATTAACACATAATAACAGACAGGAAGCAAAAATCTAGTAAGGCCATACATGTAATAGATGAATTTCATTGAATGCCTACATGAATTGAAAACAGATGTTCAATAAGCAAGCAATTTGCATAAATTAAGCCCCAATCCAATTTGGACAACAGCCAAAGTTTTTGAATCTAGCAGAGATCACTGCTATTTTATTACTAGCTGCTCTCTAATATGCTAATGCTATGCACATAATTTTTAGGTTTTAACACATTAGTTAGCTGCTTATGCATAAATCACTGGCTACGGGGATTACTATTTCCATCACAAGAAAATCACAATAATTCAAGGCTTATAACAAATTATACAGACAATTTGAAGGGAAACAACGGAATAATATAAAGCGAATATGAAAGATGAAGAAGACCACAGATTGGACAAGATACATCAGAATCAGCATACCTTTATCTCTGACAGCAACTGCTTGCCACTGCCTAATGACCCTGTCCTTCTATTTCCAGTCTCAGCCCCTTCCGAGTGATTGGTATATCCAATGAATGAATCCTTTTGACGTTTCAAACATACATGGAATATATCCTGGCAAGAAATTTCAATCTGAGTACTGGAGTCATTTGTCAGTACAACTAGTTTGCAGTCTTTGTTCATATGTGACATTTCGGATGGAGAATCATGTAATTCAATAAGTAGCTGAGTACATGTAACTGTAGCAACTTGTGTGACAGTGCTAGGGAAAAGTAACAGTCCTTCAATGTACTTGATCTGGAAAACCTTGGCTGCTGCAACTTCACTGATTTTGACAACACTTAACACATGAGTAGCTCCATTTCTCAGTGCGATAGCAACAACAACAGTGTTGCCAACATCATGTGGAATCAGAGTTTCAAGAGAAACTGAACCGGAAATGCCATTGTATGCTACTTTTCCATCCAGTTCAAGTTCAAGAGGATACATAATAGTATCGGTCTTGTCTTGAGAGGACCTTAGCAACTGCATACAAAAGGCACCGAAAACATTTCCTTCAGATTCAACTGAGAAGTCTATCTCCATAATAGTTTCACTGCTATGAGGACCAATCTCCCAATTTTCTTGGGGCCTCATAGCCATCCATGGAAAACCATTTTGAGCGCTTTTAACAACCAACCAATCCTTAACACCCAAAAGGCTGAGCCCATCAGGACCTCCCAAATTTTCTAAACTGCAGGTAGCTTCAGTGTTATGCGAAATATTCCCTTGCGAAACCGATATCCATGCACTTACTTCCTTCACGTAAAGGATTTCATCAAAAGGGTTCAACAAAGAAAACTTCTTCCTCAACCTTCCACTAGAAGGAACATCCAGGCTGAATAAAGGACTAATATTGTATGGCGACTCAACTGCGTAGCCCTTAACCTGTACCAGGAATCCACCAGAGCTCGTTTGCAAGATTAGATGAGCTGAGGACAAACCCAGCCGCCTAGGCAAAAACACAAAACAAATTGAAGCTACTTCGCCTGGTCCTAACAAAACCTCACTAAATTCGCAGGGATAGAACTGTGTATCAGTACTAAATGGTTCATAGACATGTAAATTGCTGTCATTACAGGTATTTGCCACTGTAAAGGATGCTACCGAGGGGAAATATAAATGTTTCTGCCCCCAATCAAGTACTGGAGGGCTAATTTCTACATTGGAAGGAGAAACATCAAAAGAACTAGATTTCATCATCTCAGACTTTTTCCTCAGCCTTACATTTGTTCTCTTCTGAGTTAATAAAGGATCTTTACATGAAGAAGGATCACATTGGTCACAACTATTGGCTTGCATGGATGATAATTCATCAACACCTTCTCTAGAATTCATAGAACAGGAAACAGTCTGGCCATTTAATAACTGGAACATACCATAATCCAATGACCAGTTCTTGTTCTCTGCCCACTTGCTACCCTGAATTGATCCTACAAATAATGAACCATCAGACTGACAAC
The DNA here is from genome assembly GCA_025169955.1 of Salix arbutifolia. NCBI lineage: Eukaryota > Viridiplantae > Streptophyta > Magnoliopsida > Malpighiales > Salicaceae > Salix > Salix arbutifolia. Next base: position 3,190,815 of record CM045908.1, read on the forward strand.
TAGAAACTTCTAAAGCAGCTACTTTAAGTTTGTGCTCTTTTGATGAAAAACCAGGTAATGTTGAAAGGAAGCAGAATGAATGAGAATTGGTACAAATATTCTCAAAATTTAGGTGGGTCATAGAACTTCCTGCTGCATAGCCCAAACTAGTATCACCCATGCTAGTATCTTGAAATCCCACGGCACCATTATCTCCATTGGACCCACATGAATCATATTCAGCTGGTTTCTGCAATCCATTCGTCAAGCACGGTCCGCACATAGCAAAGCATAAAAGGGTACATGAGAGAACCAGAATAACATGAAATGCTTTGACCTGGTGAAACAATCCCCTGAAACCAACCAGCCATTGGCAATTCAAGAAACAGCTGTAAATACGCTATTCCAAACTCAAGAAGATTTTTTTAAGAAAAAAAAAAAACATAAACAAAAGCAAATAAAATACACAAATCAATCTGTTCATATTGTTGTAAAACACTAACTTCACAAAACTTTTCCCTTGAAAGGAAAACAAAATCGTAGAAATGACATTTTTTCCACTTCCCACCATTTTCTCAGCAAGCAAAAAGACCCAGTACGACATATTACTATATATATATAAAAAAAAAAAAAAAAACTTCATTTATTACACCAACTCAAAATTTCCAAATCAAACATTAATCCAACAGGAAAAAAGAAAAAACAAAACTTCACCGTAAATAAAAATACTAAATAGCAACTAACCATTTTCATCCCTATAAATTTGGAAGCTACACTTATCCTAATAAATATTTAACCAAAACTTCATATTAATAACCCGAAAACAAAAGTTAGTACCAAAAAATAATCATCAAATACTTATCTTTATCACTCAAAGCCGCAAACTTTTCCTTAAGAAAAAATTCAACAATACTAAAAATAAGAACCATTTTCTTAGAATACTGAAAACAGAAACAACAATCAGTGTAAAAGAAATCGGCGATTAAGAAATACAGGAATATGTAGTAAGAGAAAACCAAAAACTGATATTGAAAAATACAAAAAGTGAGAGAGAGTAAGAGATAAAGAGTTACCGGAGGCAGAACATGGAGAGGCTGTGTTTATGTTGTTGACGAGGTGTGATTGTTAAGGTATGGAAGTCAACCATGTCCGGAAAGGCAAGGAATCATCTGATGAATTTATTTATTTTTATGGTCTAATTTTCAGAAAACAAAAACAGAGAGATTGGATGGTTGGTTTTAAGAAGACGAAAGAGGGGAAGAAAAGAAAAGAGAGGCAGTAGCACCTGATATTATGAAATTTTTATAAATTAAATTATATGGTATCAAATAAATAAATATATATATATATATAATTAAATCATATGGTATCAAATAATATATGCGTGTGTGTGGGTAAGAAATAATGACTGCCTTTCAAAAACTAAACCTACCTACAGCACAGGGGTTAGACCAGGGTGTTTAAGCTACAAGTAGTATTTAAAATGTTAAAAATATTCTAAGAAAAAAATATTTTATTTATATTAAGCAATGTATGGTTTTAAAAATGTATAACATTTAAACATATTTCTTTTATAAAATTTATCTTAAAATTAAAATTAAATAAATAAAGCCACAATATAAATAGATGATTAAACGTTTGTGTATATTATTTTGAAAATTTTAATCTATTAATATCCTTTTATTCTTACGTAGAACTAAAGTAATACTATAAATGAAACTACATGTGGGTGAACACTATGATGTTGCCACTTTTCATTCTCTCATAAAATAATATGGATGACTCTATTTATTTTTAGGATTCATTTTAGTTTGTAAAGTTTTATTTTGGATGATGTAATCCTAATTGAAGAATAATTAATTTAGATTTCATAGAAAATGTTGGTATTTGAAGAATAGAGACCAAAATTAAAAACATGACAAATATAGGTGATATGCTAAAGATTATATAAAAATACACTAAGGTTTTAAAACTTTAAAAATAACACAAAGTATATGATTTAGGTCTCTTAAAATTCAAACAAAATTATTATTAGTACAAACTTTTTGTTACATTTAGAACCTCGATTAGAAAGAGGAGAGGGGGGAATCACGAGAGGTCCAGTGATGAGAGAGAAATTTATTGTTATAGTCATTTATAACCATCAAAATATAATTTGTTTTTATTAATAGGTTCCATTAGATATGAGAGGTTTGATAATTGTTGTTAAAACCTTAATATTTCTTGAAAATTAGATCTATGATGAGTAAGATAAATCTAACATGGCTTGATTTCTTGTTTTTAGACTATTTTAAGGGTATTTTGAGTTTATGGGTTGGTTTATAAAAAGTGTTTAAAAGGTGTTGGTGAGATATTTTCCGAGTTGGAATAATTTAAAAATTAGATATTTTTTTTAGAAGAATAAAGGGTTACCCCAATTTTCCAATCAATACCATATTGTTAGAATCTAAGCTTGCAAGTGATAAGTTGTTTCCTTGACAAGTGAAAAAAGTTTTCAAGAAAATAAAAGTGGATAACAAATTATTCACCTCTTTAAAAATAAAAAAATCAAGCACGCAAATATGGGCTTGAGAGCCCACCCATGTGCATAGGCTATTTTGCCCTCCTTTTTTAAGATTATCTATAATTAAAGAAAGGTTATTGAGTCTAAATGAGTCTATAACCCGAAACATGGGTTTGACAATTTAAGTCATAATATTCTATCTATTTTTTCATGAAAATTGATTTCTTAAAGTGAAAAAAAAAATTCATGAATAATTTTTAAATTTATATTTCAATTAATATAAATTCTATGTGATTTTCTATTTAATATTTTTTATGGAATTGTTTTATTCTACTATGTGTATTTAGTTTTTTAAAAAAATTATTGTGATTCATCTACAAATTTCTTTTATCTTTTATATAGATTAATTTATTTTTTAAAATAAAAATATTTATTTTTAGATAATATTTCTAATATGTGAAACCTTGTGTAATTTTTCCTATTTGTTTTCATCAAATTAATGTGTATTATATTATTGTTTAATTGAATAAAAAAATAAACTTAATAAACAAACTCAACAAGCACAACTAAGTAAACATCTTATATTGCAAGATTAAATATCTTTATTTATGCGTTACTCTTTATTTTTTTAATTTGTTTAGTTATTGTTAATGATTTTTTACTTGTTTATTAATAAATATAATTCTAAATATATTTGATTATATACATGCATGATATTTTTAATTGACATGATATATATATATAAGCATATTAAAAAATAATATACATTTAATTTCAATATTAAAAAAATATTTGACTCGCGGTAAAATATAGGTTAAATAGCTTGGAAGCAGCATAGACATTGCGAAAGAATAAAATATAAAACAAAATGGAATATATGTTATTCTTAGCATATGTGAATTGAGTAAAGTAAAAAAAAAGAGGATATTTATTATAAAAAAAAATGACTACTTTATGATCATATTTGTTTTTTTTATTATACTCTCTTTGAATTTACTGTTTTTTTTTGTTATAAATGATTTTTATTTTTATAATTAAAACACGACATTATGAAGTTAAATGAAAAATCAAGAAAGTAGTTTTATTTGAATATATATATATATATATATATATATATATATATCAAATGGTAGTATATTATGTAATTATATTTTTATCTTTGAAATTATAATTATTATTCGATATAATAAATTGATAAAAAAATATTATTTTAATTAAAATAAAAAATAAACTCGAAAACAAGCAATTGATTAAAAGTAGAGCCATTACACTTTGTTTCAAAAGCAAAACAATTTATTTTAAAAATAAAATGATATATGTTTTAATTTTAAAATAAAATAGATATTGATCAAATACTGTGGGCTTGTGCAAATTTCAAGTCTAAAGGGCTTTCACTTGAGGGGTATTAAAAAATAATATAAATTATATTATATTGTCTCACCTAACAATTTAAGTTTTTAGGTGAGATCGTTCCTTGACAAATTTTGTAAAAAAAAAATATAATGGTTGTAAGCGAAAACCCTATTTATCACTGCGTTTTAAAAGTGTTTTTTAAAAAAATTAAAAAATTATTTTTTATTGTTTTTTGTGTTTTTTGATATTTTTATATGCTGGCCACAAAAATAATCTTTTAAAAAATATTATTTTAATATATTTTAAACCAAAAACTAATTTGAATTATACTTCCAAACATAGTGAGCAAATTGGATTGCAATAGACAGACAAGATCATTGCTTAATTGCTTTCTGATTTTTCTAGTCGTTGCGTCTTTGATTTTATGGTGATAGCCACAAACGATTCTACTGGAATATTTCTTTTTCTTGAGAGAACCAAATAGACTCCTCCTAAAGTTTCTTTTATCAAAAGATAGATCCTTACGCCACAATCAACAATGAAAAACATCTTTTTTTTTCCTTTCGTTTATTCCTGCGTACAACTACACCGATACACGACTATATTTTGGAATATAGTTGAAATTATTTTTTATTTAGAAATATATAAAATAATATTTTTATTATTATTTTAAAAAACTTATTTTTGATATAAATATATTAAAATAATTTAAAAACTAAAAAATATTTTTATTATTATTTTTAAAATATTTTTGAAAAACAACTATAATGAGTATTAATGCTAAATATCCATAGATTATAATAAAAAGTATAAAAACACAAAAACGTCGTTATTAATTATCAAGATATAATTACTTTTATAATTTATGTAGGGTTAAGTTAGTTATTTTTTCACAATAAAAAATACAATGTCTTTTAATGAGGGGCGTTGTGAATTTTTTAATTTTCTCAAAATAGTAAAATTATTATATTGCATTTAAAGACAAAATTAACGTAACTCTCTCGCAGGAATTTCTTTGTCCTTTTATATTTGTTTTATTTTTAATTTGAAGGTTACTAATGAACATTGTTGGTATCCACTTTTAACCTGGTAAAAGAAAAATCAAGGAAAAAAAATAGAAAACAAGATCCAAAATAGAAGGGGAGGTGGTGAAGGACCAAAATATATAAGATTGACAGAAATGTCAACCCAATTTTAATTGATAAAATGTCTCATTGGTGAATTTTTTTTGTATTTGGGGTAAAAAAAATACATATTTTTATAGGTTAAGACTCAATGAGAATTTTATAAGGATTAGTTAATTTCATTGAGGATTTAATTACAAGAAAATTTTATTTTTGAAGTCGGTTCACACTTTAATTGGGGAAAAAATAATGACTAGAGGTCAAATTGCAGTTTAAAAAAGTCATTTTGATCAAATCAAGATCTAAAGTGCATAAAGATTGAAGTTTGACGAGCAATTAGAAATTTAATTGAAAATATTCAAAACAAAAGACCAAATGAAAAAGGTGCATGAATGCAGGGTTTAAATTGATCAAATCAAGGGTAAAATTGAAAAAATTAGAAGTTTTTTATTGATTAAGGTTCAAAATAAACAATCACATGATCAAGTATTTAAATGAAATAGACTGTTAACTTTGGGGGTGACAATTGAATTTGGATAGAGTGAAATTGCATGAATCAAAAGTTTTAAAACACAATTACTGTTACGATAAAAAGTAACTGGAAGAACATAGACTGGTGTGAAATTTATCATATTCTATATTAAAAACCCTAATTTCTAGGATATAACTTAAACAATACATTGTTCAGCTATAATTTAGCAACTCCAAGTATGATGTTTATAGTGGAGTTGCTCTAGGAAAGCTTTAAAATTGATCAATTTAGTCAACTTTCACACTTTAAGCTTTTGAAATGGGTTCTTATAAAAAAGACTAGTCACGTTTTCTCTCAAGATCCAAAGGCTAGAAACAATCTCTTTGGTCTCCAAGTTTGAAAAAAACATCAAAATCTTCAAAAATCAAGTTTGTCATAAAATTACCATTGTGACCTAATATGGGTACAAAATTTACAAATGTAAAACATACCCAAAACTCTTCTATTTTTATCAAAGGGCCATGCTTTGATGGAGGAGGATCAATCTTTGATTAAATCTTAGCTTGAAACCTATAAATACCTTTGATATTATTTATTTATTTTTACAGAAAAAAATTAATTTTTTTTTGTCTTTTCAGCACTACATTTAGCAATTTCCTTGAAGATCCTCGGAAGCTCTATGCCCAAGAGTAGCAGGTCTCCACTCGTGTCCCACACTTACCGCCAGGTGGAAATAAAGATGCACGTGATTCATTTAAATCATAATCTTAATTAACTACCAAAAAATAAAAAATTGTCCTAATTGACAAGAAATCGATGGCGTGCTTAACTGCCACCTTCAACCAACAAACACAGCACTTCTTCCTAGGGATGGTGTCATAATCTCCTAGATTCTAAGACCTTTTTGTCCAATTTGCGCCGACTATTTGGAAAATCTCATCATTCCACCGTTGGATTTGAAACTCATCAGCCACGTAATAATACCTGAGCCTAAGGCAATCAGGAATGACCCACTCACAGTCACTCACACATTCCCTTTTATTTTTATATGATATTGCCCCTGTGTCTCCAGAAAGAGCTTTCATCTGATCAAACGACGTAGGAGAGACGTGACCCCACTTTGGCGTGCAGACTGCAGAGGGAGTCGTTGAACGAAAATGGACCTCTTGCAAGCAGTCTTCCTCTCTCCCACCTCAACCCCATCTTTTTCCTGGTATTATACAGTGTTTGATCAAATAATAAAACATTTAAATGATTTTAAGATATTAATGCTGAAAATATATTAAGAAGACACCTGAAAAACATCTATCCAAATATATTTACCTGGTATTAAATTCATGGATGTCATATTTTAAAAGTTTTTTTTTGAAAAAAAATGAATTTTTTGATATTTTTATATTGTTTTCATGTGCTGATATCAAAAATTATTTTTTTTAAAATAAAAAATATTATTTTGATATATTTTTAAACAAAAAAATACTTTCAAAAACATCAATTTCAAAAACATCAACAACCACACAATTACTATTCCAAAATTGAATATGAACACCAAATACGAGCTAGACCGAGGGATTCCATCCTTAAATTACACTTTCAAAATATTTTGTTTGTATTTTATTTCTTTAATATCTTTTAAACAAATGAACCTATTTTTTAAAAAATATTTTGAAATAATATTTCTTATATGTTTTGCCTTGCATAATTTTTTGTCTTTTATTTTCATAAATTAATTTAACGTGTGTTTCCATTTTTATTATATTTTATTGATTTTAATAAACAAATTAAGTAAATATAATTGGATAAATATCTTATTTTGTTTGCAGGAATAAATAATTTGGTCTACATTTATCCTCTAATTTTTACAGTTTTTCTTTTAGTTATTGTTAACAATTTTCTTTACATAAATAATTACAATTTAATTAATTAGATTCATTCATAAACTTTTTTATTTAAATTTATTTTTTTTATTTAAAAACAAATCAGAATATCCTGCACACCAGGATTGTTTTTAACAAGAAATCTACAACTCACGGCAAAACACATAAAATATCTAGTTTAATTATTTTGGGTATTGATTATTCTCTGTATTATAATAATTTATTTAATTGAGTATTAGAAATTATGCTTTTTATTTAAAAATATATTAAAATAATATTTTTTTGACATCATCATATCAAAATAATTAAAAAAACCATTTAAGCAAGAAAAAACTAATTTTTTAGCAAATGGTGTTTTGGACACATGGGGTTAACAATTCGTTTATCCAATTTTATATACTAATTAGATTAAAATATATAATACAAATTATGTATTTATATAAAACCAAGAACACTAATTTTTTTAAAAATATTGAAGGCTTGATTAAATCATATTTTGTTATTATTTTTCTTATATCTTTTTCCATTTCCAATGAATTTTGTTTTTATATTAAGAGTGAGTCATAGTAAAACAATTTGATAAATTTTAATGAAAAAAAAGAAAGAATTGATAACCATGAAAAAAAATACATGTACTCTAGTTTATATAGAAATTAAATTATTATATGTATCTAAATTCGAAGGGCTACTGTATACAGTTGATTCGGGTTTGAGTTCATAATTATAACCAATTTAACTTTTGATATTTTATAAATCATCAACCCAACCCACTAAATTTCGTTTGACTCGAGCATGTTTAATATAGAGTTGGATTATTTTGTTTTTAATATTACAAATATTCACGGGTTAGGGCAAATGAAATCTCTTATTTTTCAGTGATTCTAACAAATATAATATGCATAACAAGAAAGCAAAATCGTGACAAAACAAAGTACCTATGTGAAAGAAAACATGAGATCAATACCTATAATCCCATACACTTTTTTATTTATTTAAAGAAACCCTACTTTTCAATAAAATGTATTTTGTAAATCTAGGTGAGCGAATAAAACCTTGACTGTTTCAGATTTTTATAAGGGGTACACGTTTTAACTTGAACTCGAAACTTGCTGTGCAGATCGCAAGTCTCTTTCATTACATTACACCCCTTGAAAATTATAATCCCATACACATTAAACCTTACTACTTATTAATGGTTTTAGCTAATCATGGAATAATAAAAGGAAGTTTCACAACCAAGAACACGAAATTTAGAGAATTGCATCTAAGATGGCACTAACACAAAGTTGATAGTATTTCAACACAATTTATATCTCATTTTTATAATTAAAAAATATATGTGAGATTTAAACTTTATAAAACATACTAATTATTAAGCAAAATTAAGAGGCATGCAATATGTATTGTTGTCGGGAAGGGAGCAAAGGATATGAATACATGTACTGATGTCTTTCCAGGGTTATTTACACTTAGGGGTTTTTTCAACTTTTTTTTTTTAAATAATAAAAAAATTATTTTAATATATTTATGAACATAGAAACACTTTAAAAGAAACTTTAATTACATTTCCAAATACTCTTAACACATTATATAAGTTGAATCGGGTTAAACAAATCTCAAACATCCTGATTTGTAATGTACTTATACTTGATATGTTATATTACTTTATTAATTTTTTTTAAAATTATTATTATTTGCAATATTCATATTATTCAATTTTAATAGGTTGAGTTAGGTTGAATATATGAAGATTATTACCGTGCTATGCTAAAAGACCAGGGAAATTTAATGGAGCTCCACCGGTAAAGATTATTACCCCCTTTCTTTCATTTTCTTTTTAATTTAGTTTTATTTAAATTTCATACTTTAACTTATTTTTAGTAATTCTTCATGAAGTGACTGATTATATATAAACTATAAATTCTAAACTAAGTATAAACAATTTTTTTTATTTCTCAATTTAATAAAAAATCAAATCATAACATTTTTAGATTTATTGTAAAACTAAATTTAATAGCAATATTAAATATTTTTTATAATTTATTTTTTTAATGTTTTAAATTTTTTTTATTTATTACTTGTACTCTTGTTTGCAAAAGAGTTGTTTTAGTTGATTCTGAAGACATGATTTGATGGGGAGTAGAGTTAGTGACCGTTTGGCATTTGTCATTGCGATTCTATCGGGTTTTGGCCGAAATTTGATTTTTTTTAATTTTAAAAACAGGCGGTTTGATGTTCTTATATTATTTTGATGTGCTGATTTTAAAAATAATTTTTAAAAAATAAAAAAAATATTATTTTGATATATTTCAGCACGATAAACACTTTAAAAAACTACCGCAATGACACTCCCAAACAGGCTCTTAAAGTAGTATTTGATATCGTGAAACGTTGCTTTAAAAAATATTTAATTTTAAAAGAATGTTTTTAATATTAATACACAAACAATCCAAAATCACGCCACCACACAGCCTTCAAGTTGCTATGAAACCCTAGGCCTGTAAGCAGCTCACTTGTTCACACATCGCTTTCTGAATCGTCAGTATCTCCACTTCACTAGAAATTTAAATTGGTATATTCATTAAAAAAAATAAAAATAATTTTTTAGGCTACAACTTGTGGCAGTTCATCTTTATCTTTTAGCAGGAGGAATCCTCTGGTTAATTAATAGAAGATTAATGAAGCTCACAAGCATTCAAGAAAAGGAGTAGCCAACTCGGTCACTTCCTTCGTTTTGTTTATTAGATTATTAAATTATTTCAACGTCCATTTGAAAGTTTGATTTATATTATTTTTTTATTTAAAAATATATTAAAAAAATATATTTGAAAAATAGTATTTTAAACTCCAACTGTACTAATCGATCTGCCGTATTGAATTGGAAATGGAAGCAAAACGGTCACTTCATGCCTTTCTAATTTCGAAAGCCAAATTACGGCAAGTCCCTGTCATAATTCAAGAGGGTTTGGTCGCTGTCATGCAGCTATTCCTGGGTCATCGCTTTGTGATAGTTCCCATGATGAAAATGCACTCTGGAATATTTCAAGCCACGCCGTGATAAAATTATAATTTCTTTCTCTCTTCGTTTGTTCATTGAAAATTGGATCTTGGGTCAGATATAACCATTTCTATTGACATTGGAGGAATTTAATAGCTATTTAGAGTTTTTCATTATATTGTTGTAATTAAAAAATTAGAATTATTAAGGCTTGCATGGAATTCTTACTATCCCAGATTTTTATAAAAAATACATATCTTGGCTCGAACTCAAAAACTGTTACGCATATTATAAAATTTCTATTTTCATCTCAAGTCTTTTAATAACGAAGGGTCATGAATGCCTAGGAGGTCGAGGTCATTGCCAATTTGACTGAGGAAATTGGGGCTCTCAACTCTTGAGGCAAATATATGCGTTGAGGTCAAAGGTGTGGACGTAGGAAAGCCCATAGTTTTGTCCAAAACCTTCTGACTTGTGAGGGTGATTCTAGAGTACCCATATACTTAGGGTTTTTTTCTTCTTCTTTCTTTCCGAGCCAGCTTTATAAGAAGTCCACTAAGCTCTTGGAGTTGGGCTCAAGCCTCCAAAGATCAATAATGATAAGAAAAAACAAATACTGTGATAAAGATTTCAACGATCTTCAATGCTTTGGTGAATTTCCATAAAAATAGTTAACTTTTCATCCCGGGGGGGTGGTTCTATCAGTGATTTTTAAAATGATTTTTTCTTGAAAATATTATAAAATATATATTTTTTATTTTTAACATGAGCATAACATATGAAAATAATATAAAAATATCAAAAAATATAAATAAAAAATAATAAAAGTTTTTAATTTTTTTAAAATATTTTTAAAACACAGTATCAAACATACTATTAAACATACTATGAGTTAATTTAAGAGGAAAGGGTGAGGTCTCTATATGCTCCTATGAATATAGGCGGGGTCAGGTTTTTCCACTATAACCAGCTATGCAATCTCTACCATATTCGCCAGGATACTACGAGATATGCTTCATCTTCCTAAAGATAGCAATGCATATTATTAACTTTTAATAATGATATATTCTCTGTTTGACATTCCGTGTTAAAAATACTTTTAAAAAAAGTTATTTATTTTTATTTTTTATTAGATATTTTTGATTTTTTATATTATTTTTATGTGATGATATTAAAAATAATTTTTTTTAAAAATAAAAAAATATTATTTTAATTCATTTATGAAAAAAACATTTTAAAAAACAACTATAATTATACTACCAAACAGACACTAAGTGATTGCTTGTGTTGTGTTTTAAAAATGTTTTTTTAAGAAAACTGAAAATTTTTAAATTAATTATTTTTGATGATATCAAAAATAATTTTGTAAAAATACAAAAATATCAATTTGATATATTTTTAAATAAAAATACTTTAAAAAATAATTTAAACCATATTTACAAGCATATATTAAAAGGTTCATGACTATGTCACCTGTGACGATCATCTCTCTATCTATTTTATTTATTTATTAAGGAAATCATACATGCATATCCAGGGTGTTAACTAGTTGGTAAAAAATGATAATTTAGCAGTAGTACTTTCTTCTACGATTCATGATGATTGTTTGAGAGTGTGGTTGTAATTGATTTGAAAATGATATATATTTTTAAAAATTATTTTTGATATCAGTACATAAAATAATTTAAAAATAAAAAAAATAATTTAAAATAAAAAATAAAAAAATCTTTTTTCAAATCTTTTTTTTAAAAATACTTTTGAAATGCGGGGGATTTATTATCTTATTAGAACTAATAATCTTTCTAGTTAAGACTCAAGTACTTCCTTTTTCAACCAATAAGTTAAAAAAGAAAAGAATCTCGTAAAGTGGTCAGTCAATTTGAAAATTTCAGTTCAAAAAGGCCACTGGACCTCTCTATATAATTAAAAATAATTACCATGCATTATGCACTAAATAAACAATATTAAAATCCGTACACAAGGCGTGCTCAAGTTGCAAAATTTTAGAAGAACCCACGAGCCTCTGTCTCCGTATGAGACCAAACCCGAAAATAGAAAAAGTAATCGTTTTGATAAACCTACAAAATTTCATATAATTATTAATTAATATAATAAGATTAGTTGGAAGGAAACGTATTATTATTATTATTATTATTAATTATTTAAGCACCCCTTTATGACATTATATTATTATTAATTCCTATAAAATGATTAGCAGGGAGGAAATGTATCTTTGTCGTTGATAATAAGAAATTAAATAATATCATAGTGCAGCATTAATTAATACCATCAAATTAAGAGTGTGTTAATTGGTGGGGTCAAAATCTAATGATATTGCCTTGTTTGCTTTAAACTAACTTAACGATCACTGAGCATGTCTTAGTGCACGTGAGGTCAAATGGTATCAAGTATCTTCAAAGATTTGCTAAATGAAAAATTCAAAATATATAAAAAAGAATTAATCTTATTTTTTAATATTCTCTAAAAGGATACTAAATAAAATCTCAAAGGACCTGATTTTTAATATATAAATGACCTGATTTTTTATATTTTAGTTTTAATTGAGTTTTTTTTTAAATTTTATTATTTATTATTAGGTTCATTGAGAATCGTCTATAAATCTGCTAAGTTAACTCAGTTATATCAACTCTTTAAAATAATTATGTATCAAATATATTAAATTATAATTGATTTTTCAAAATAATATTTCACAATTAAAATACTCATAAAAAACTGTATTATCAATTTAACTCTTTTAAATAGCATCTTCCTTGTAGATGCTCGCTACTCCACATGCATCTCAAAGGCGAGGGCAAGCCATGCCGGTGGATGCATGCATTCCAGCTTGAAGATTCCTTTCTTGCGGCATGAATGGAGTATGCTGCTCTTTCTCTCCCTGTGTGTGTGTCTATAAGTATATATGTGTGTGTGTATATATATATATATGATGATGATGATGACAATTGCTAGGCCTTAATTAAGTACAGTAGTCAGTGGACGATTATTTTACTTTGCAGTGATTCCCACATCTTAAAACACTTTTTTAATCGGTTTGTTATTGTGTTTTAAAAATATTTGTTTTTATACTTTAAATTATTATTATTTTAATATTTTATGTATTAATATTAAAAAATATATAATTTTAATATATTTTTAAATAAAAATCATTTTCAAAACATATTAATCATACTCTTAAACAATCACAAAATATGATTTTTAAGCCGAATATTTTCTCTTTTGCCGTCGATGTAAATCATAGAGGCCTATTTGCATTCACGAGGGAGGAGAGCTAAACAGGGAATGTTTTTATACATCCATGAACCACATTTCAAGTAGTATTGAATTCCTTTAAATTTAGAGGTGCTCGTCTAAGAATATTTTTTAATATCAAATAAAAGAAAACAAATGTAATATGACCACCAATCAATATATATATATATAACAATTCCTGACTTGTATTATAATTAGAATTTTTAAGCTGAGTGGTAATTCAAACAAGATAGGATCAAGCCAAAGGGGTGCCATATCTTATTTCCGATTCACTGGAATATAAATGCACGGGGTCTCAATCTTTGATTCCTGGGTTCAAATCCTACTAGAATGAGAGCATAAGATTTCATTGGATGGGAATGCAGCCAAGTAGTGCAAAAGCTGATAAGATCCTGATAAAGTGCAGAAATCGAATCTGAAGAAATGCTCGATAAATTTCTTGGCACCGATTTAACAGAATAACAACATGCACTGCGAGAATATGAAAGAAGTGGTGATTCGTAAGCTTACCAAAAGAGTTGTTGGCTATGGTGTTTTTGTTTAATATTGAAAAGAGAAAGAAGATGTCTAGGGCTTTATGCCCTCCTTGTCGTGATAAAAGCACTTTGCTGCTTGACCTTTTTACAGTACATTGTAGTAATTGTTTAATTGCCTGTCTGACAGTGTGATTGAAATTATTTTTGAAAATATTTTTCATTCAAAAATATATCAAAATGATATTTTTTTTTAAAAATCATTTTTGATATCAAAACATGAAAATAATTTAAAATCACTATTTTTTTTTTCATTTGAAGTAAAAAATAAAAATAAATTTTTTAAATTTTTTTCAAAAACATTTTTGAAATGCATTCTCAAATACCATCTCGATATCAAGGCATATTGATTTCGCCTTTCCCCATCAATTAGCTGATATAACTTTATTCAAGGCATATTGAGTTCATCTCTATGCTAAGTCTGCATAGTCCTCAAGGCATGCATATTCAAAGCATGTAAAGAATTGCTTCAGCGATCCTGTTCATCTTTTGGCAATAACCTTCAAATTTAATAATTAAGAAAAAAACGAGTAGAGTAGCATAAATGTAGAGTGGATCCACAACATAATAATTGACAGATTTGTTTTTGTTCATGAAATACGAGAATTTTATAAATAAGTTGAAGCGTCAATTGAACTCTTTGATGAAGCGTCAATTCTAGCTTAGGAGTACGTAGCAAGCAGACATGGACTCCTATGGAGCAGGCTCCTGAGAAACAGGGGATACCTGGATTATGATTACCACATTAAAGATGTATGCTTGAAGAGAGATTGTTGGGTGGATCAGTCGTCCATTGATTCATAATGAAAAAAAGTAGGGTCACTTAGAGCAATTCCATAGCTTGTTGAATAGTGTGAATATAACATTTTTATATATATATATATATATATATATATATATATTTCAATGGTAAAAACCATTTAAAATAGCTAAATATATGTTACTATTGGATTTGAGAGGGGAAAACGATGGGAAAGAGAGCGAAAGAATTTTAGAGTTTACTGGGGAATAGAACTAATTGCTACCTGCCATTCATTTAAACAATATTATATAATTTTTTAAAAATAATTGCTCAAAGATTAAAATACTATTTTAACTATTGATATAACTATTGCGTTGAAGAGGTAAAAAATACACACAATTACTACACATAATTTTGCCTCCTCACTAGATACCTACCGCGTCGGAGCTGCTCTTAGAATCCAGGTTTTCAGACTGAAAATGAAAATGGTGCACCGCCTGCACAAAGGCACACGGCGGACTGTCCATTGCACATCTCTACGATCAATTAGCTTGGACCTTAGCTCTCAGCTCAGTTAGCTTGTAAGAGTACCGGTATAATGATGGAGCGTAGATTTCCAATGTACACACGATGGGAATAACATATATATATTCATGTAGGGTCGTAACGTTTAGATCCTGAATATTAACGATTCTCTCGGTGATTCAGCCTTGTCATAATCCTCGCACATCATCCAAAAGGTATTTCAGCTGTTTCAGAAGCTTTAACTGATATAGATAACTAATTATTATTAGCTAGATTAATTTTAAGAAATTATTCGGATTAAGAGAGACTGAATGCTTAGTTAATTTGAGAACAACTTTATACATTTACATTCAATTTAGGGAAAATAAATAATCAGAAATGATCAATAACTTCTCCTTCTGCCCACCATCAAGACTTCAACCCCGAGCAATTGGGGCAATATCGATGGTTGAATAAGAACAGGAGCTGGAAGTTCAATTGTTGACGGAGTGACCAACTCCCGGGCTGTGACCTGGTTCTGTGGGCCGGAAATCTTCAACATAGTTGACCTTACTTGTTTTCTCTTGACCATCTGCCAAACCATGATTCCCATTTTCTGGCACATTCACCGAGTTATCATTATTTGTTGAGCATTTCTTGCACAACTCAGACTTTAAAGGCCTTCCCTCCACTCGAACAGCTTCACGACACAATATCAAGAAAAAAAGAACAACACAAGCAACCGTGATTACTCTAGTGGTGGCCATAATGAAAGAGGTTTTAAAGTTTGGCGATGTAGGAAATTTAGGGCAGGGAGGAGACTGTATGTTATGTGATCTTCTTCCTCTACTGTGATATGAAAGTGTTAAGAAGTAGACCTAACCTCTTCTTACACAGTGGTACTATTTATATGCTAGGGTTTCTACTGGCTCAAAACACTTAGAATTGTATATTGATTAAGGTTTCAGGACAAAAGCATGTGAGAGGGGTCCTCACAAGTGGGAAGATTCCATCAAATTTTTGTTCAAGCGAAACAGGAGCATGAGAAAAAAGAAACATTGGACGGTTTAAATTAACTGTTTAAGCCCTACCTCTCGTGATTTGAAAAGGTTCGGACCATCCAAGCTATGGTTAGTTGTCTATATTCTTTTTGCCTCCTGGCCCAAGCAGGACCTGTGTCATCGCTTTTACTTTGTTCATTTACAACATCACCATCAACGGTCATAAGTTTTAATCTTATAATTTCTATTTTATTTGATAAAAATCAAGCACGAAATAGTATGAAGTTGTGCAAATTTCAAGCCTAAAAGACTTTCACTTAATGGAGGTGTTAGAGAATAATATATATCATATTACGGAACCTCAACTAACAATTTAAACTTTTAGGTGAGAAATTTTCTTGAAAATCTATACTTGTATTTTTGTTTCTAAATCATCACCAATTCATTTTTCAGGATTTGGACATAGGACTCTTGAAATTTATGCTTGTAATTTGAAATTGCTGACCTTACCTTTGCCCAAAGCACACAAATATAAAATAAGATCCTCCCACTGCAATGTTTAACTATTCAACTTACATACAAAATTAGTTCTTGATCTTCTCCAATATCTCTTACCTTTCAAAAACTCAAAGGTTGCACAAGGGATTAAAACAAAAAAAAAACAAAAAGGCGTGTACTTCCCATCTCCTACCACTCCCATGCAAGTGCACCCACTAACCTCGTGGATTATGACTGCACTGTTTATTTATATGACGGTTACTTCGAGTCCAGGACCTCTTTGATTAATAATATTGTAAGGAAACCTAACTTCACAACCAGAGAAGCTTTCACTTTTTTTTGTTTTTCAGTGAAGTAAAAAGAATACCCTTCAAAAAGTTTGCGGCATTGATCATGAGCCACCAAAAGAAATCAAAAGATTCCCTTGCAGTTAATGGCAAAATCGAACAAAAGAATCAAAAGGATGTCTAACTGGGTTTGGGGATGTTTTAATATTTTGTCCTTAAAAAAACAAGAATACAAATTCCCAGACCAACATTAGTGGAGCCCATTTTAGTCACTTGCGGCCAATAACTAGTTATTGCAACTTTATATTTTATGTTTCAGACATGTTTTTGACTTTGGTGGTTTTGTAAAGATTCTATTGTCTTTCTTAGATGATTTTTACTCCCTTCGTCGGTGAGCTTCGAGCTCTCTCGGCATTTTTTTTTTCACTGAAAGAAAGAGAATTTTATTAGTAAACTGATTTAGCTACGAAGAGTATGGTTAAAAAGGAGAAGAAGAATATCAAGAGATAAGCTAGAAAACATATAAAATAAAATAAGGATTAGAAAACTAAACTAACATCCATGTTCTGTTGATAAAAAGAGACAAGTCATGTAAAATATAAATCTATGAAAGAAGATTATAGCCACACAACTTACTCAACTTCTCTACGAAACTCTTTGCTTAGTCAAATAATTTGCTGCATGATTACTGTTATAATCTATTTTTGGGTTATTCTCTGAATTTTACCCATAATCAAATAAAAATAACAAAAATAAAATAAAATAAAAGGGGTTGACATCGTTAGAAAAATCAAGGTGGAAAATTTAGATGTTTTCGAGAGCCCGATCAAACCTCATTTGAGCCCATAAATTAAAAAAGAATGCATATTCAAGGCTAAATAATTTATTACTAGACAAATCCATGTAAAAATGAAGCAAAAAAGCATAATTGTATTTTTTTATAGATCAATTTGGTTTAATCGTGGGTCAATTCAAAATATAATAATGTTTATAAATTAATTTAGGGTCCAATTGAATGATTTAATTAAGTGCAAGGACTTAATTATGCTTAAAATTGGTCAATTTAATTTTATTAAGGGCTTAATCGATGAAAAATTAATTTCTTGAACTTAATTCGAGTTCAATTGAGAAGATTAAATTTTTCAGAGACCGAATTGAATTTTTCCAAGCCAATTGTGCAAAGTCAGGGGTCAAATTGAATACAATTAAGAGTTTAATGGTCAATTGA
The DNA here is from genome assembly GCA_025169955.1 of Salix arbutifolia. NCBI lineage: Eukaryota > Viridiplantae > Streptophyta > Magnoliopsida > Malpighiales > Salicaceae > Salix > Salix arbutifolia. The sequence goes on from CM045908.1 coordinate 3,209,184, forward strand.
GGGTCAAATCGGATAAATCATAAACCAAGAACCAAAATAAAAGAGGCAAACAATGCTAAGGTTGTTGTTGAAATTCTGACGGGGATACAATTGTACAAAATAACAAAATTAAATCCAATTAGGGGTGCAATTACAACAATTGCAAATTCAGGGACCAAATCGCATTTTCTCAAATCCTTCCAATCCCGCAGACTTGACTACACTGTTTTGTCACCTGAACAGTGTAGGCACGCTGCTGCAGGTGGGCAGAGGCAACCCATCACTGCACGCAATGGGCAATCGAAGGGTTACCTCCGCCTATAAATACACCAATAATGCCATGCAAAAAAAAAAAACGAGGAGGAGAACATGAAATAATACAGATAAAACTGGGGTAGACAACATAGAAACAACACACACAAACACGGGGAAAATTAGCAGAAAAAAAGGAGAGGAAGATGAAGACACGACGACAACCACCACCATCTTCTTCGGTGCCGACAGGATACCAACACTAACAGCAACCACCAGCAATAACAAGTCACCGTAGGCTGATGTCCCTCTCCCCCCTTGCAGCGTCAACTCTCTCTCTCTCTCTCCTACAATCACTGGCATCTCTCTCCCCTTCAACATCAGCACCCGCCGAGCACCAACGACTTTTCCCTCGGCACCAACGGTTTCTCCCCACGCCAGCAGCTCCCCTGGAAAGCTTAGCTCTTTTTCTCCAGTGCCAGCAACACAGCGATAGCAGCAGCGACAACGTAACCTAGCGACTCTTCTAGCGCTCCTCCCAGCCACCACATGCCACCATTTTCGACGCCATCATCATAGGAAGAACCACCTCACCTTCTCTACCTGGCAGCAATAGTAGGTAAGCCTCTTGTCATCATTGGCCGACCACCTTGTTACTGTTCATGTAACACGTGAATAGTGCACCAACACAATTTTCCTTTTTTTGTATTAACTCTTGGGATGAACCTGCTCTCAGTCCAACCCAAGTCCAATAGATTTGTCCCTTTGGGCCCAACTTGGCCGGGCTGGCCTAGCCTAGGTCAATTTTTTTTTTATAAAAAATATAATATAAAAAAATTGAATTGAAAAAAAAAACAAAAAAATATGTCGTTTCGTGCATACGGTTGAATTCCAAGGTTTTTCCAAGCATATTTTTAATTAAAAAATATATGTTGCATCTTTCACATGATTATCCGTTGGAATTTGGCCAAAATATATAAAAAAATAATAATTATTTTGTTTTAGCTATCGGATGTAAATTACATTGTAAAGTACACCCACAAATAATAAAAAAAGAAGTTATTTTTATACAGTGTAAAAAATTCTAAATTTTAGAATGATTAGGTTTTCAACTTTCAATGAAGTAGAGACTCCCTCACAAAGAGAGATCTACTTCAAGCCTTAGAAAAAACAAACGAATAAAAAATGACTTAGAAAAAAAAATCAACAACAATGCAACTGACCTTGGGTAGGGTGTACTGGGGGTGATTCATCTTTTCCTTGCACATCAAGCTCCCTTACCCAGACTCTCGTAGACCAATAGGTTTCATAGTGACCTTAATATTAGGTGGCGAGTCCTGGTAATTATAGTTATCATTTTGCGACTATAAAACCCTTCTTTCACCACACACCGTTCTCTCCTCCAGGGATGGCGGGGCGCGAAGCACAAAAAAAAAAAATCATCGCGACAATTACTATGCTATGAATATATGTAAAATTCACAAGAGAAAACCTAAGAAAAGCATTGGAGATGCCATTGAACATACCTTATAACCGCCAAAGCCTCATGTTATTGCCTACTCTTACCAAATAATTCCATTACATGTGTCATAACCCAATTTTAATTATTTTTTCATAATACTTTTTTCAAAAATTCAAAAAATATATTTTTGATATGTTCACATCATTTTTGTCATTTTAATATCTTTTCGAAAGGATTCAAAAATTAAAAATTTATTTTCAATGTGTTCAACTACTAACACATTCATATCCTCGTTCATTCCACACTAAAAAACTCAATACGAGAGATGTCATGATCGTGATTTCATAAGGGATTTTCCTGTGGATTAAACTTTATTGTATATAAGATTATTGTGTTTTATTTTGGTTGGTTTGCATATTTATTTTCAACATGTATTTTATACATATTTATCATGCATTGAATCTTGGATATGGTTGATGCCTTCACGCATCACTTGCTTTAATTTTTGAGAGTACACACAAGCTTTTATGTTAGGTGGGGTAATGATATACTCTATGACTATTGGTTCAGGTTTAGCTTCTTGAAACACCAAACTTATATTTTAATACTTGCCTGGTTCATGAAACTCCTCTAACTATTTTTATAAAACCTATATATTGTCCTCACTAGGATCATCATTGGGCAAATATGAGATCGTTTTGAAACCAAGTAGAAAACCTACCCATGTTTTAGTGAATAATTACCACCTAATTATAAGTCAATGCTAAAATAATGAAATATAGAAGTCATGGATAAGATTGAAAGGGATAATCCATAACAAATATGCATCCTTATAAGCATACATAAACTAGATTGTGTGCATATTCAAGATTGAAATGTCATGTGTGCATATTCAAGATTGAAATATAAGCCCTCATTTAAGCAAACCGATAATACTTGATCTAAAAAGAAACTAATAGACACTAAGGAATAAGCCTGTTATAAGGCTAAACATTAGAAATCAAAGTTGTTAATTCTATTTCAGTTGGTGTTTTGTTTTTTAAATTGAAATAGAATATTTCGGTTTCGAAAAGTTTCGACGCTCCATTTCAGGGTTGTACTGTTTATGTTTTTTTATATATAATTAAATATATTAATTCAACAAAATTTTTTTTAGTCCAAATCCAAAAATAAAATTATTTAGAATTGTGCAATTTAAATTTCAAATATAAGTAAAAAAGAGAGTTGAACTAATATAACTCGACGGACTTGATGAGTTTAAAGATAACATGAAAAATTAATAAAAATATAGTTTAATTAAAAATTAGAATTGTGCAATTTAAATTTAAAACATAAGTAAAAAAATGAGAGTTGAACTGATATAACTCGACTGACTTGATGAGTTCGAAGATAACATGTTAAATTGATAAAAATATAGTTTAACTAAAAAAAAATCAAGTTGACATCTTAAAAAATATTAAAACAACGATATATTAAATCAACCCGGGTCAACTTAGGTTAACCTTTCAAATGTGTGACTTGCTTTATAAGACCATGATAACCTTATATAAAGCAAATCAAATCAAATTATAAAGTTGAAATCGTAATAAACTCGTTGTTGAATAATGAAATTGAGAAAAATTTAATCTTAAAAAAGATACAATAAAATGATTTATTTGAACAAAATTATGAACATATATAATATTACGAGAATGCCATCATCAATCTTGCAAGGTCGTTACATCTTTGATTTCTTTGAAATTAACATAATATATATAAATATATCAAGTTACTCCTCATACAATTTCATCTTAATGTAATGGTTAGATTAAGAGATATGATTGATATTGTAAAACTATTTATTATTTTAAAAAAACACTATTTGGCCGGAACAGAACGAGCGGAATGAAACCGGAACATTTCGGGCAGCATTCGGGTGGAATTTCTGGAATGGGTTGAGATTCTGAGCGAGATAAAATTTGCTTCGATTTGTTTTGTTTTTTGAATTGGAATGAAATGTACTAGAATTGACAACCTTATTAGAAATAGATAGAAACACATAAAGAGGATGTAGCAAGGCTCACCAACCTACTTAAGCAAATGTTAAAGGTAAAATCTATAATCTATAGAGGTTCTAGTAATCAATTGATAGTAAGGATTCATCCAATAACTATAACTTCCTTTATCAATAAAATACAGGTCATAGTGGAACATCATAGGAATCCTGGGCCACTATCCATATGTCCAACCTATTTATCCTATAAGACTACTATGCGTCAGACTTCATTAGAGAAAAAGCTAAACAAACTCATGAAAGAAAAGGCTTATAGCAAATGGTTCGCTTTTGAAGAAAAGATATGAAAGATAAAAGGGTTTAATCTATATGACCTTGTAAAAGTAGTTGAAATATACCTGGTCCCTAATGTCATAGTAACAGAGGAGTTATAAATGCCTTATTTTATCATGTATACGAGAACTTAATGCCTACTGTCTCATTTAAAAGCCTGTTATAATATGACGCTAAAAGTTATCCACGATGAGAAGCTGCTCATCCATTTTTTCCAAGACAACCTTAGTGACACCTTTTTGATTTGGTATATGAGGCTTGAAAATACCAAGATTTAAGGTTGAAAAGACTTCATGGATAAATTTAAGGGTGAAAAGACTTCATGGATTCCTTTGTAAAGTTATACAAGTGTAACATGGATGTTGCCTGCATAAATTTATTCTGCTAGTGATGGATAAAAGAAACAAGGAATTAGTCTGAGAGTATGTTTAACGGTGGAGAAAAAAAGTTGCTCAAGTTTTCCAACTCCTACTTGCAAAGGAAATGATCAATCTGCTTCTAATACTTTTAGCAACCTTTATTTTGATAATCTAACAAGCTCCCTAACTTAGCACTTCATTGACATAATGATATTAGCTTAGAATTCAAGCAAGCTATAAAACCTAACAAAATTTCTAATCTAGCTAAACAAGGTTTTTCTGAAGACAATGAGGTCTACCAACAGAGATCTAATTAAAATTAGCTAATGAAATGGTGGAACAACATGTAAAAATCAAGGTAGTAAAACAACACTTCATATTTCCAATTCCTAGAATCTATGTTTGTCCAACTCTCTCAAAAACAAACTAACTCTCGGTCAAAATAGTAAAACATTATATGGGCATTCACAACAAAATAAAAAGACCTTAACACCTCTTTCCCTACCTTAGAATAAATGTTTGAGAAATTGGTTAGTATTGGATAGATTGTTTTCGTTACCTAGAACTATTTCAATCATCATAACAAAAACAATGAGTTTGTGTCACCCTCGCAAGAGCATGAAATCAAGGCGACCTTTCCCGGGAGTGGAGATTTGTGTCGGGGTTGTTTTTGTTTTGTGGAAAAGGGAATTTTCACCTAGTATTATGATCACTTGAAAACCTAACAGGTTATTTTTCTTTTTATTTCAAGTAAATTTTAGGAATAACCCAAAAATAGGTTATGACAATTGCCTTTTCTTTATAATGCTTGTCGTAACCCAATTTTTTGGGTTACTCCCCAAAATAAAATAAAAATAACAAAAATAAAATAAAAAGGGTTTTGGCGTCAGTGGAAAATCACGGTGAAAATTTTGAATATTTTCTGAGCTGAATCATATCTTTTTTGTGCCCAAAAAATGAGAGAAAATACAAATTCGAGGAAAAAGTTAAGTCAAAAATCATAATTATATTTTGTATAGGCCAATTCGATTTAATCATGGCCCAATTTGAAGTATAATTATGTTTAAGAATTAATTTAGGATCCAATTAAAGAATTTAATTAAGTGCAATGACTTAATTATACTTTAAATTGGTCAAATTAATTAATTAAGGCTTAATTGACAAAAAATCAAATTCTTGAATTTAATTCGGGTTCAATTGAGAAGTTTGGAATTTTTGGAGACCCAATTGAATTTTTCCAAGCTAATTGTGCAAAATTAGGGGTCAAATTGAAGTTTAATTGTCAATTGAGAGTCAAATTGCGTGAATCAGAAGTAAGGGACCAAAATGAAAAAGGCGGGCAAAGTTAAGGCTAATGTTGAAATTCGGACAAGGGCACGATTGCATAAAATTACAAATTTAAATCCAATTGGGGGGTGCAATTAGAACAATTACAAAGTAAAGGACCAAAATGCACTTCCACCTTCCCAAAGCTGCCACAGCACGCACGCTACGCCGACCTACCGTCACCTGCGCCTCTCGACAGCCGCTTGAACACCACCTCCGACAGCCCACCTGCAGGCCACCACCCAGCCGAAAGCAGGCCACCACACCGACGACAGCCACAGTGTTTCAGCCACCGTGGCAGGCAAAGTTCTCCTATAAATAAAGCCATGCACGCTGCATGCAAACGGGGAAGGAGAGGGGAAAAATCACGTTACGGGAGAGAAAGAACAAAAAAGACAGAGGAGAGAATTATGGGACAAAAGAAAGAAAAACAGAAGAAAGAACAGAGAATTTTAGGCAGAAAAACAGAAGAGGTTTACAGAGGAGAAACGAAGCAAAAATTCAGACACCGTGACCAAAAAACTTGCACACGATAGTTGCCCCTTCATCTCCCTCGGTTCTTCTTCTCCAACGCCGACAGCTTCACTCTGGCAGAGCTCTCTCTCCTCCGTTGCAGCCCGTTGCACGTATCTCTCTCTCTCCCCGAACGAGTTTTCTCTCTCTAAAAAAAATCAGTTGCAACTCCAGCTCCCGTCGACCACCATGCTAGAAGCTCCTCCTTAGCTCCGTCACCATCAGCTCCAGACCAGCCTTCTTCTCCATCTCCGGCGAGAGCTCCAGCCGTGAGAGTTGAAGCGCCAAGCTTGAACCAGCCACAGACCGACCCTCTTCCGACACCTCCTCCGGCCACCACGGGCCACCATTTCTGACGCCACCACGACAGGGAGAACCACCTCGACGTCCTCTACCCGGTGGCAGTAGCGGATAAGCCTCTCGTGGTGGTCGGCTGACCACCAAATCACTGTTCACGTCACAGTGCACTGAACTAATTCACTACCACGTGTTTTGCATTTTATTTCTTCCCCCCTTTTGGGCTGGCCTCTCTCGGCCCAGCCTAGTTGGCTGGGCCGGGCCCAAGTCCAGCGAACTTGGCCCTTAACAGCCTCAGCTGGGCCGGCCCATTTAGCTGGGTCCGGCCTGACCTGAATTTTTTTATTTTTTATTTTTAAAAAAATAAAAAAAACAAAAAAAATCTTTTTTTTTTAAATATTTTGTTTTCGTGTATACGGCTGAATTCCAAGATTTTTCAAGCATATTTTTCGTAAAAAACTATGGTGCATCTTTCTCATATTTTAAAACAAAAATTGGATATCGTAACCGGTTTATAATTATCCTTTGGAATTTGGCCAAAATATCAAAAATAATTTAACAATTATTTTGTTTTATCTATCGCGGTGTCAAATTACATTGTAAAGTACACCCGCAGATAAAAAAGATTTTTACTACGATGTAAAATTACTTTGTATAATACATCCATAAAAAAAAAGATTTTTACTACGGTGTAAAATTACATTGTAAAGTACATCCGTAGATAAGAAAAAAAAATTTCAACTGCGGTGTAAAATTACATTGTAAAGTACACACGCAGACAAAAAAAAAATGTTTTAAAAAAAGTGTAGTGTAAAAAACTTAAACTTAGAAAAAAAAACAATCAAACAACAATGCAGCGTACCTTAGGTAGGGTGCACTGGGGGTGATGCGTCTTCCCCTTGCACAACAAGTCCCCTTACCTAGACTCTCACAGACCAATAGGTTTTCTAATAACCTTAATATTTGGTGGCGACTCCTAATAATTATAGTCGTAAATTTTACGGCTATAAACAACCCCATTTTCACCGCGCGCTGTTGTCTCCCCCAAATCAAAGGGGTGATGGCGGGGCGCGAAGCATGTAAAAATTGCCGTCGCGACAATGCTTATGACTAGAGTCTCGTAAGAGACTCTAGTAGTAAAGTCTCGTGAGAGACTCTAGTAGTAAAGTCTCGTGAGAGTCTCTAGTAGTAAGTGTTGTAAAGAAGAAAAAAGAATAGGAGAATGTACTTACCATATCAAGAAATCATTTGTCCATCTGAAAGTTTTTAAAATGAGGGTTATGAAGCATATTAAAAAGAAGCGATAAGATATGGCTAAAAAACGCATTACCTAAGAATTAAGGGCTAAATAGTACTTAAAGGATAAAAAGATGAATTTGTGACGGGAAAGATGATGTTTGTGAAGAATAAAAGATATAAGAAGATGATCTTATTATAATGGGTGACCTACCCAACTGAAGATATGAAGATGGTAAAAGACACAAGATGGTGTTATTGTAATGGGTGACCTACTTAAATGAAAAAGTTTAGATGATCTTTTTTTTAATGGGTGACCTATTCATGTGGAAATGGTGAATATGATCTCATTGTTATAAGTGACCTAAACAGGAAAATGGTGAGGATGAAAGTGATGAGGATGATCTCATTGTAATGGTTGACCTATCTAGGTGAAAAGATAGCGATGAAAATTTCATAGAATGAGAGATAAAGCTAGAAAACGCATTATCCATGATCTATGGTTTAGTACTAGAAAGTGCACCTAAATGAGAAGAAAAGAGATAAAGCTAGAAAATGCACTATCTGTATTGATTCTTGAGGACTAGAAAACACACTCAAATGACAAGAGAGATAAGGTTAGAAAGCGAACTATATGAGTTGATGGTTGAAGGTTGGAAATCTCACTCAAATGAGAAGGGAAGAGACTCTATCTTAATTGATGTTTGAGAGCTCGAAAACACATTCAACAGAGGAGGAAAATGGGACTAAAAAATACATTATTTTAATTGATGGTTGACGACTAGAAAACACACTCAAAAAGGAGGAAAATAGAGCTAGAAAATGCACTATTTTAATTGATGGTTGAGGGTTAGAAAACAAACTCAAAAGAAAAAGAGAATAGGGCTGAAAACCACACTATTTTAATTGATGATTGAGGATTGGAAAATGCACTCAAATGAGAAAGAAAGAGATAGGGATGTAAAGTGCACTATCTGAGTTGATTGAGGGATAAAAAGCACACTGAAAAGAGAAGTAGAGATAGGACTAAAAAACACACTATCTATGTTGATTAAGGGAGCAACACACTTAAAGAAACAAAAGAGGTTAGGGCTCGAAGATGCCTACAAAAATGATGAGAGAAGGTTTGTAAACTACAATCCCTCAAAAACATTTTCTTTAGATCCTCGATATGGATGCAATGCATGATGATACATGTATACTTACATGAGAAATATAGGTCTCCTTTCTTCTTCATTGTTTTCTTCTTTTTAGAGTTTGGATCGCTATGAATACCTTAGCGGCTTATTGCTTTTGCTTACTCGAGTTATAATTTTTGATCTTGGACTCTAGTGTTGACAAATCTTTAGAATGTATTCATATGCCATCCTACTTAAAGACTTTTAGTTTTGTTCAACATTCTTCATCTTCTTAGAAAGGGAACAATGGAGCCAACTTTAATTGTATTTTTAGATTGTCGCCCAGTCTGGTCATGCCTTGTAAGTGTTTTATGGAAAAGGATATGTAAGAAAGGATTGATTATTTACAAAGGTTTCTTTCATGTAAGATTATTTACATTTACTCTCCTTTTCTTTTTCTTTTTGGAAAGTTTATCTCTCACAAGCTTACATAAGCTTAAGCAAACTTGGTTTTTTCCTTGGATCCTAAACTTAAATTTCTCTTATTACTCTCGTTTTCTTATATTTTCTTTCATTTTTTTCTCTTCTTTTCCAACTATTTCTTGTTGCCTTTTATCTTGATTTTAAGGTGGTATATATAAGGATTGTCTAGGGTTTTAAGAAGTTTTCAATCCATTTCTAACCTCTTTATCTTAAGGGATGTGTTGTAGATCCTTGATAGGATCCTCTTGTGGAGTGTTTGAGTGTGAGCAAACAAAAAAAATTATTTTTACCTAGTGGTTTTACTATCATAGATGAACCACTTGCCCACTTTTGAGGTTTTATCAAAGAAATTATGACATCATCATCACTTGAAACCACTAACATATGGTAGAGGGGATGCATACCTTTCATTCTAACCAATTCTTGCTCAGTTTAGAGGTTTGAAGCTCCACATTCCTTCACTTGAAGTTGCCAACTCGATTAGAAAAAAACTACTGAAATAGGAATGCCTAAGTGCCAAATAATGTGTCATTCACTTTCTCTTTACTAAGTTTGAACACCTTGTCATTTATGGTTTTAATTTTAGGATTGGAAAAATTCAATCAAGTCTCTATTCTTCCATTTGTTTTTAATTGCACCTTTAATCACCTACACATTATTAATTTTATACAATTGCATCCCTACCAAACTCAATTATCAACCTTTAAGTTCAACACCTTTTTCATTTTAGTTCTTGGTTATGAATTCTTGCCATTTTACCCTTGATTGACCAACAAACTTTTAATTTCTACAATTTAGCCCTTGTTTTAGTCAATTTTAACCCTTACATTAACATGTCTTTTTTCTAGTTTGGTCCTTGGTTTTGAATTTCTTCAATCAAGTCCTTCATTGCCCATAAAAATCTAATATTTATGCAATTAAGCCTTCATTTTACCAAATTAACTCTTAAAATTTGCAATTCAATCACAAACTTTAATTTCCTCTAATTAATGCCTACTTTGACCTAAAAACCAAAGTTTTCTAACAATTAAGTCCTCAATAAAAAGAATTTACGTTTTCTTAATTAAATTGATTTTTTCTTGCAAATATGGCCTTTATTAGTAAAAAATACACTGTCATATTTTTCAATCTTGTATATTTTGATCTTCCTCGATCAATTTTAAATAATTTCCTAGGTGTTATGATATACTCTTCTCATTGATATATATTATTTTTGTTCCAATATATTTTTTGATTTTCTTGTATTTTTTAAAAATTGTTTACGTGGGACTCCAAAATGGGTAACAACACTTGATTTTGGACCTTCTCAATCAAGTCCCTAAATGACCAGAAAACTTTAATCTCCTAATGATTTTTTTGTATTTTTTAAAAATTGTTTATGTGGGACTCCAAAATGGGTAACAACACTTGATTTTGGGTTTTTTCAATCAAGTCCCTAAAGACCATCAAACTTTAATATTTTTGCAATTTAGCCCTTAATTTGACCAATTAACTTTTAAAGATTACAATTTAATCCTAGACTTTAGTTTCTTCCAATTAAAGCCTAAATTAACTTAGAAAATGATTTTTTCTTGCAATTAATACCCTAATAAATTCAAATAAACTTTGAAAACTGTAATTCAATCCTCAAACATCTAATGTTGAATATTCATTTTTAAATTGTACTTTTCTTTCAAATAAAGCCTTTATCGGTACAAAATACATTATTATATTTTCTAAATTTGTATATTTTAATCCTCCTCAACTAGTCTTCGGTAATTTCTTGGGCGTTTTGGTATAATTTTCTCACTAATATGTTTTTTTTTTACTTCCATTATTCTTTTATTTTCTCATGTAGGGCCCAAAATAGGTAACAACATATGTTCTTATAGAATTCCACTTAGTGCTTGTTTGAGAGTGTAGTTGAGGTTGTTTTTGGAAAGTGTTTTTTGTTCAGAAATGCATCAAAATGTTTTTTTTTAAATTATTTTTTTTAAATTATTTTTGTCATCAGCACATGAAAATGATTTAAAAACATAAAGAAATTAATTTAAAATAAAAATAAAATTTTTAAATTTTTTTAAAATCATTTTTGAAATGCAGTGCCAAACGTGTGGACACTAACCGCCATCTCCCGCAGGTGGTGGTCACAATTTTTTTTAATCTGTAGAAGGTTTGCTTATGACGAATAAAAAAAAGAGACCGACAACCTAATTTGATGACGCTTCAACAAAGCTCAAAAAGTTCAAGAAGAAAATAATCAAATAACATGATCGTTAACAGCCATAAAGAACAAATAAGATTCCCTTGAAGTTACACCGAAAGAAAGAAAAGGGAGAGGTCTCCCTATATTTGGGAGGGATGCATGTATATATGCATTAAAAAGAAAAACATAAAATTATTTTTTCTTGTGATGGAAAATCTATCATTTGTATTTTAGAAAAGATTGTATTGTATTGTTTTTCTCTTTCGCTTTTCTTTTTTACAGACTAATGTAAAAATGTAATTAGGTTAAGGTCTAGCAGGTTTGACCTAAAATGTTCATGCTCATCGTCATATGCATGGCTATCTTTGGACCGAATATTCATTAACCATACTAAGAAAGTTCACAACTACGCCTCAGGACTTTTTGGCCAGATTTGATTCAATTTAAATTTTTTAAGTCTCGTAGGCTATGAAATTAATATTGTAGGGAAACACGCTCTCTTTCTCTTGCTTTACAACATGTATAACTTCATAACAGTATGATTAGTAATGGCGTTAATTACCATTGTTATCTTAAGTAATGCAGTTTTACATAGACTGGATTAACGTTGTCTGCTTAGTTGTGCAATGAACCTCAATATTATTACAATTTTTTGATTAGTCAGTAAGTCTCTCTAATGTAATTAGTTTGGTCTGCAATATTTTTTTTTGAGATGAGAAATTATTAAATGAAACTATTTATATAGACCACATACATAGCTAGTGAGTTTAACATTCACAAATAAGAAAGTGAGTTTAAGTGATGAAATCACTTGATGTATATACCATCTCAACTTATCATCTCTTGCATGCAACTGTTATCCGATGGACTCAGATAGGGCAAGACACTCTCCATTATAGATACAGCCCAGAGTTGAAAGGGCATTTCAATGATTAGAAGAAGAAGAAGAAGAAAACAGATTCTATAGAGAGTTACCAATGATCAATTAAAAATACAAACTTTTTATTAAAAAGTGGAAATACATATATATATAGCCTACGATAAAAATCACAACACAAACCCATAACCATAAATGTGACATAACAGCTACTAGATACTAATATTACCACCCAAAATATTTAAAAGCATACAATTAATCATTGCCTTGATTAGTTGTGGATGGAATGGCCAACACCTGGACTATGACCAGGGGTTGTTGGTCGAAAAGCCTCCACGAATCCATCACCGGTTTTAGTAGTGTGGTGCAAGTGATAACCTGGGCTTGCAATATTTAATTTAGAGTTTCTCGCGATGCTCTTCCCTTCAGCATTGCAGGGTTCGGGATGCTTCAATCCCTTTTTCAGTTCTAAACTCCTTCCTTCAAGGCAGAGGATATTGTAAGACAACAACATTAGTATGAAGAACAAGCAAGTGGAAGCTGCATTGGCCATGTTCAGATGGGAAGAAATTAATCAGAAACTTAACTAGGGTTACAATTCTAAGAACGAAACTGACCCAAGTGAACTGATCAATCTAAGAGTAAGGTAGAAAGCGGTTAGAGAAAAAGAAGATACACATAACCTTTCACTTCCATCGGTATTTAAAGACTTACAAAGCTGCAACATGTGAGGCCCTAAACAACCTGAAAGCCAGAAGAAATAAATAAAAATAAAAAATAAAAACAATTCCTAACATCAAGGAAGATTCCTTAAGGTCTACTAACCTAGATTTAAAGTTTACCAGAAGAAAAGGGCAACTGAACCGCTGTAAGTTGTCTGTAACCACTATTTTTTGCAAGTCTTTCTTTTTCCCACGTTCAATCCCTAGGACAAGAGCGTGACAGCTTTGCTTTCATGTGACCTGGCAGTGCATTGGACAAATATGCATGTTACACTTGCAAATGTTGCCTTTTTATGTAATCTTAACTGTACAATAAACTGAAGGGCCAATTTCCTTCCCCTCCTAAATACGTCTTCTATTTCAACAAAATATACTCCCTAATATGAAGATCAAAAAGTTCTAAGGATCAATTGGTTCACATTTCACGAAAATCCATTTGTTATTGTATGTTCTATACTACATTCTTTATATATATATATATATATTAAAAAATTAGGTAGTTTAGTGTTTTGTTTGCTCAAAAAATAATTATCATATTGTAGTATAATTTTTAAATGTATTGTTAGGATGTTATAGGAATGTAAAACGAAGTATAAAGACATTCGATCAAGCTTGTCACTTCAGAGCTAAAGTTAAGGTGCACAGGAATCTGGTCATTTCGTTTTTGAAAATCTATGTTGTTGTTGATATTATTATTATTATTACCGACTAGCCGTTGATATATAATAGTTTATCATTGTAGTATAATTTTTAAATGTATTGTTAGGCTATTGCAGGGATATACTATGAAGTATGAAGGTTTTTTTGGAAGAAAAACTTGAAAATAACTAATTTATCTTAAAAACGTTAAATGGAATCTGGTCATTTCTTTTTTGAAAATCTATGTTCTGTACTTTCAAATTATTTACTACTACTACTACTACTACTATTTGAAAACTAATTAAATTGGAGGAAAGAAGAACAAAAGATGCTATAGAGGAACATCGGCGCAGGATTCCATTGGAGTAGTTTTGATATTGCTTCCATGTATACTATCTATAACAATTTTACATTATTTAATAAAAAAAAAATATTTTACATCATCGTATTATATATAAGGAACCAATATGGAGTGCTCTAAATTGGATTCTGCTTTGTTTGAAGAAATGGAATTTATATTTTAAAATGTATATGTATATTTTATGATAAGAAAAAGGGATTTATATGAATACACAGAGAGGACAATCATATTCTGTTGATTAAATCGGAATTGGAATGAAAAGTTTTGGTTTTAACACTGAAGAGTAATTTTTGGTAAATTTTCACACATGCACATAACCTAAATTGTCTCGGTTAGGTTATAGGAAGGCATTCACATTCGGATCATTAGTGTAAATATAAAACATTTCTCTCTTAACATTCTTTGAATTCGAATATAAGATGATTATTTAAGAAGAAAACTCGAGCTAACACCTCAAAAGTGGATATTGTAAGAATTAGAATTCGAATAATTTCTGTATATTCAATTGTAATTACTCTTACATTTGAGAGTTAATTTATAGACAAGTTACAAAACTAAAATAGCTAAATATAAAAACTACTTTATCCTTACTTTACACAATTTCTATATCTGGAAATTAACGACCATATTTTAACACTCTCCCTCAAGTTAGAGCGTAGATATTTATCATGCCTAACTTGTCAATTGCATCATAGAACGCCTTTCCGGAGACTACCTTTGTGAGAATATCGGCTAGTTGATCTTCAAACCGAACAAATGGAAGTTGTATAATTTTCCGATCAAGATTTTCTTTAATAAAGTGTCGGTCAACTTCAACGTGTTCGGTACGATCATGTTGAACAGGATTATGAGAAATTTCAATAGCTGCCTTATTGTCACAGTGTAGATCCATAGATGTTCCATAATCAATTTCTATGTCTTGTAATAACTGTTTAACCCATAGTAATTCACATACACCATGAGCCATACCTTAGTATTCTGCTTCTGAACTTGACCTTGCGACCACTTTTTGCTTCTTACTTCTCCAAATGACAAGGTTGCCTTTTACGAACATAAAATATCCTGATGTCGATCTCCTATCAGTCTAATTTCCTGCCCTATCCGAGTTTGTATACCCTTTAATATCTTGGACCTCCCTTTTAGAAAATAGAAGTCCTATTCCTGGTGCACTTTTTAGATACCTTAAGATCCGATATACAGTTTCCATATGTTCTTCTCCTAATGAATGCATGAACTGACTTACCACACTTACTGCATAAGCGATGTCTGGCCTGGTATGTGATAAGTATATTAGTTTTCCAACTAACCATTGATAACATCATTTGTCCACTGGCGTCTGATTTTCTACCTGTCCCAGTTTGTGATTCATTTTCATAGGTGTATCTACCGGTTTGCATGCAAGCATTCCAGTTTCTGCTAATAAATCTAACACATATTTTTGTTGTGATAGACATATCCTTGTTTTTGACCTTGAGACCTTAATCCCTAAGAAGTACTTTAGTTGTCCGAGATCTTTCATTTCGAATTTCGATGCCAAAATCTGTTGTGGTGCCTTTCTCTCTTCTGGATCATCTCTTGTTAAGATCATATCATCCACATATACTATTAGTGCCATTACCTTCTCTCCTTTTTGTTTTATAAAAAAAATATGATCTGAATTACTTTGCTTATAGCCAAACTCCTTCATCGTAGATGAGAATCTTTCAAACCATGCCTGAGGTGACTGCTTTAAACCATATAATGCCTTTTTTAATTTGCATACTTTAGTTTCACATGAGGACCTGGTTTTAACTCCAGGTGGTAATTCCATATACACTTCTTCTTTAAGATCTCCATTTAGGAAGATATTCTTGACATCAAATTGTTGTAAGATCCAGTCTCGATTTATTGCTATAGATATGAGAATCCCGATGGTGTTCATTTTTGCAACCGGGATAAAAGTTTCTTGATAATCCACTCCATACTTCTGTGTATATCCCTTTGTGACTAACCTTGTTTTATATCTATCAATACTCCCATCTGCTTTCAACTTCACCATGAACACGCATATACACCTAACTTTCTTCTTTCCTTTTGGTAGTTGACATAACTCCCAAGTATTATTCTTCTGAAGTGCCTCCATTTCCTCATTCATCGCCTTGGTCCATTTTGGATTTGCTAATGCATCCTGTACATTACTAGAAATAGACACATTGGATAATTGATTAACAGTAAATTTCATATGATTTCGATAATCTTTGGGTAGAGATATAGTTACTAATTGGATATTTAGTTTTGTTTTTGGGATCAGGTTTATATTGTTTCTTTGGGACTTCTTGGTTTAGTCTTTGTGGGTATCTATAGATCACATTATTTTCTAAGATAGGAATTTTATTTATCTCATTAGGAATAGGATTTAGGGGTACATGAGGGGACTGAGGAGAGACATTCTCGATTGATTCTTCGGTTAATGGTGTGGATGTAGGCTCCTCTGGAGTCAAAGGGGGGTTGTTACTGAGAATACTTTGATCTGTGCAGAATTCCAAATTAGCATCATGGTTTTGGATATTGGGAGCTATAGAGATTTCCCTAATATTTCTTTCAATAAGTCCATTTTCTTCCACCTCAAATATCCTTTCATTCTCTTCATTGTTACTCTCCCCCTAAAGAGAAGGTCCATAAGCTCCCCCAAAATAGTAGGGTTTCGATCCCCGAAACGACACATCCAAGGTCACATGCATCTTTTGATGTTGGGATCATAACACCTGTACCCTTTCTGGAATTCTGAGTATCCTACAAAAACACTTTGTTTTGCACACGGATCAAGTTTACCTCATAGGACTTTAGGTATGTGAACATACTATGTACATCCAAATATCCGTGGCTCGAGATTTGGTAGATGAGGGACGAAAAACAGGATTCCATCTTCTGTTGGGACGTTTGGAATCCAATCACACTAGATGGTGTTCGATTAATTAAATAAGTAACGAACTTTACTGCCTCACCCCAATAGAACTTCAACATATTCATACCAAAAAGAGAAGCCCGAACAATTTTCATAATTTGCCTATTTTTTTGTTCTGCTAGTCCATTCTGCTGTGGAGTATATGTGCATGAGGTTTGGTGTCTAATTCCATGATGGCGTAAGAAATCCCCTAAAACTTGATCCACAAATTCTTTACCATTGTCAAATTGAAATGTACGAATCTGCCTTTGATACTAAGTCATCACCATTTTATGAAATTCCTGAAAAGCTGTACCTACATAACTTTTATTTTAGAGAAGAGATATCTAGGTCATGCGAGTACATTAATCAATAAATGTAACAAAATAATGAGCATTAGAAAATGACAGAATTTTTGCAGGGCCCCAAACATCCAAGTGGATGACTGTGAAAGGTTCTAAACTTTTATGCAAACTTGGTAAATAGGGAATACAATGGCTTTTAGTCAGTTCACAAATTTCACAATGAAAATCAAAATTGCTTAAACTTGAAAATAACCGTGGTTGAAGTTTCTTGAGATACCCAAAAGAGAGATGTTCTAGCCTTCGATGCCATAACCACACAAGAGCGTGTTTTCGGTCTTGATTTTTTGTCTGATGTGCTTGACTCAGTTTTGATCTCTCCTTTTCTGTTAACTCCAGCTAATAGAGATTTCCTCATCTAACACCATAACTAAGAATCTTCCCGGTTAGAATGTCCTAAAAAACACAAAAGAGAGGCCAAAAAGTGACATTGCACGCAAGGGTAAAAGTAATTTGGCTGATTGACAAGAGATTGTATGTAAGAGATGGAACAATGAGAACACTATCTAGAGTTAGAGAATTGGTCAAGGTTATAGACCCTTCCCCTGTAATAGGGGAGGTACTACCATTAGTTGTGCAAATAACTGATTGAGAGGAGAGTTTCAAGAACTTTAAATAACTGGAATCTCTGGTCATATGATCGGATGCACCTGTATCAGTAATCCAAGTACTATTTTTAGTAATGATAGAGTTTGCAGAAGTTTTACCAATTGTGCCTGGATGAATGACATTCGTCGTAGGCTATACTTGTTCAATTTTCATAAAATTTACCATACCTTTCCTGATATTATTCCGGGTTTTTTCCCTTAAAATCCCACTAGTCAGGGTAGCCAATAATTTTATAGTATTTTTGTTTTGAATGACCCGCTTCACCGTAATGAGAACACACTAGCCCACTCGGGTTTTTACAACCCAAATTAAACATCTGCCTCACTTTTGTTTCTCTCATTTCCATGACCCATCTGTCTCTCACCTCCATTTCTCCTATTCCCGTGACCTTTGTCATGCCGGTGGCTCCCTGTTGATCAGAGGTTCCTAGCCACCATCGTTGCATTGTCAAGGAACACCAGAGAGACTCCCATGATTTGTGTTGCCACAGTAGAGGTGAGTGTGTTCGTTGGGTGTTGTGAATTGGATTGAGAATTTTTGGGTTTGTTGGGTTGCATACCAGTTGCTAGAGCTGGGTTTCTGAGCTGGGTTTCTGGGTTGAAGGAGATTAGATTGGATCTGGTGGTGTTGAATTCATTTGCGATTCTTAATTTTTTTTTTGCTTGGGTTGATTTATGGGTGTGATGAAGCAAAAAAAATGGTTGATTTTTGGGTGATTTCTGGGTTTGTGGGGGAAATTTTGGTATGAATTCGCTACTACACCTCGATTCGCTGCTATACCAGTGGTTGATATCTGGATTTATGGGGAGAAAGTGGTTGATTTCTGGAAGAAAAGGATTGATGGGTGATTTCTAGGTTGATTTTCCAGGAAAATCTGGGTTGTTTTTCTGGGTTTTTTGTGTGTATGAACAATGATGATTTTGGCCCTTGATTGCTACAGTAATTGTTAACGAACTAACACTGTAGCGATCGAATTTCTGGGTTTGAGTTTCAATAAATAGTACGATTGATGAACAAGCACTGTGTAGATTCGAGTTTTGGGTTTCGAACCAGAAAAAAAAGGAATTTTTTTTCCAGTAGTTCGATTTCAAAGAAAAAATTCGAGATTTGCTCTGATACCATGTAAGAATTCGAATAATTTCTGTATATTCAATTATAATTACTCTTACATTTGACAGTTAAGTTATAGACAAGTTACAAAACTAAAATAGCTAAATATAGAAACTACTTTATCCCTACTTTACATAATTTCCATATCTGGAAATTAACGGTCATATTTTAACAGATATACTTAAAGTGATACAAATGAAAACAAGCAAGGGAAAAACCCTTTCAAGGATGAATTGCATTCCTCGTTAGGTGAGACCCAGAATATGATTTATATTATTATCTAACACCCCCCTCAAGTGAAAGCTCTTTGAGCTTGAAACTTGCATAAGCCCATATCACCTTGTGCTTGATTTTTGTTTTATCAAATAAAATGGGTGTGGTAAGATTCGAACTCGTGACCGCTAGGTCAACAAGGTTCTAATACCATGTTAAGTAACCATCTCACCTAAAAACTTAAGTTGTTAGATGAGACCTCAGAATATGATTTATAATATTCTCTAACAATCATCTTATATATATATATATTGCATCTCCTACTTTTTTTCCCCTTCTGGCCTAAGTAATATAGTACTTGAATGAAAGAAATAAAAATAAAATTATACCACTTAAAGAACTGTTTCGTACTTGCAATATTGTATCTAAATAATTGTGGACAAAACTTAGACCCAAGAAGGTGGAGAGATTCTCTTGGCCTACTTTCTTCCACTATTAAGAAGATCTCATTTTTAGGTTTTAATATAGTTAGACCTAACCACACATATATTGGCAGCTACCGATGTAAATTCCCAGTCAAAACAGCTGAAACTTTTTGTCCTCCGGTTTTTAGTATCCAATAACCACTGTAAGATAATAATGCTAGAAAGGCCAAAAGCAAAAGCAGCGCATGAAATTTGAAATCTCCTCGTGATTCCCTTCGACAGCTTGTAAGCTATGAAGAATGCGTGTACGACACAGTATCCTATATATAAATATAAATCTGACATACCACACTCTTATGGGAATCTAGGTAAGACGGTTACAGTATAGGATTCTAGTGCAAATCATAGCTCTCTAAAATTTGCGGCTGTCTTGCTGTTTAACTTATATTGCCAGCAAAATAAGAGCAACTTGGTGCTGTTCTTGTTTTCGAACATCGAAAACTGTAATACTTTCATGGCGCTTTGGGTCGTATTTCACATGGTAAGGGCGGCATTTTTTTATGATCGTCTCTCAAGTAAAATACAGCTCACTTATACCCAAGATATCATGCCAGACAACTTCTTATTCAACTGGGAGTGCTCGACTTTGCTTTTAGAATGGAGATTCTTTCTTTCCTCATAATCTTAAACAAAAGATTCTGTGCACCATTGTTTTCTTTGAGCAAAACAACAACCTAACTAGAGTTTTTTTATAAAAAAAATCTTGGGGTTGTGTTGCTTATGCTCATAATTGTTCTTATAAATATGGAATACTAGGTTAAAGAGGTGAAGTTTGTCTTTATAAGATATTACGAACACTCAAAAGGACGTGTTTTCATATATGTGCAAGAAGGTGGAAATATAACTTAATTTAAATCACGAGAAGTCATATTCATAGAGAATAATTTTCCTAGATAGAGTGAAATTGGCCAAGAGTTATATCTTTTTGAAAATCAGAACCAGAATGTTTATGCTATACAAATACAAACGGGCTCATTTCCAAGTGGGAGTAATTTGAAGAAAGATGAATTAGTTTCAACTAAATGTCGATTGCTACCTATAATGAAACCATATATAATTGCTACTTTATATGGAAGTAACATTTTTATTGATTCATCAATGGATCAATCTTATACAATGAACTAGTAGTCATTATAACATTCCTCATCATCTTTCTAAGATTGGAAGGGAATATTTATTTATACTACACAAGATAAAGAGAAACTAAGAAATATAAATGAAGCTCTTACATACCTTGCTAAGGAAAAATAGATTAAGGCTATAGAAGAAAAATTATAATCTATGAAATCAACTAAAGTTTAAATTTGGTTTCTTTTCCAAAAAGATATAAAACCATTGGAAATAAGTAGGTTCTTAAAATAAAACGAAAAGGGTGTGACAATATTGAAAAATATGAAGCTCGATCAATGGAAAAAAGGATATACATAAAATAAAGGAATTGGATATGAGTATATATTTTCACTTATTATATGATTTACCTCAATAAGATAGATTGCAGTTATAGTAGCTACTTTGAGTTTTTAGTTACATTAGATAGATGTAAGGACCTATAGGTTACATCAATGAAAAAAAGGAACACAAAGTGTGTAAAATAATGAAATCTTAAAGACTGATATATTTTATTTCATAACACAATCACATTATACTAAAAGGTCTAAAGAAAATTCTATGATATTATCATCATATATGGACAACATTTTATAGTAAAAAAATAATGAGTATGTTAATGAAATTCAAAAAATAGTTATCATCTAATTTTGAGATGGAAGACATGAGTGAAGCTGCATATATCTTTGAAGTTAATATTGCAAGGGATCATTCAAATGGTTTTGCAAAAATCTTGGGGATAAAGGAATGTTCTTCTAGCCTTTTGATCTGGAGGGAATGATTTATAACCTTTGATAAGAGCCCTTATGGCCACTTTTTAGTGTGAACATGAGAAGTGTTTAATGTTGAGACTGTTGGATTATATATTTGATCAGAAGATTTCAAGGAAGAAGAAGAAAATTTAAGTTGACATATTGAAAAGAAGTGAGAGAGACGAGAGAAGAAGAGGAAAAATGGAATTTCAAATTGTATTACTGTTCACAATATTTCTGCATACATAATCCATCACCTACTGTCCTTTATATACACATCTAATATACCCTCTAACAACCTTCTATATACTCTAGAACGTACACATATATTCTAGAGTATATACATGTATTTTATACTATATTTATACTCCATCATCCCACCTCAAGCTCATGCTTCGATAGACCAAGCATGAGGTTGTTGCAATGGAGTTAAAACATAGGAGCACTCAGCCCCTTGGTCAAAATGTCAGCAAATTGCTCCTTAGAGGAAACAAACTGCACATAAAGTTGATTATCAGCCACTGTTTCACGAACAAAGTGGACATCAATCTCAATGTGTTTGGTTTTCTGATGTTGCACAAGATTAAAAGACAATGCAATAGCTGAGAGGTTGTCACAAAAAATAACTGGATGCTGAACGAGTTGAACATGCAAAAACACTAATAGCAGCTTGTTCCAATCAATTTCAACAGCTGTGAAAGACAGAGCCCTATACTCTGCCTCAGTGGAAGATCGCGAAACTGTATTTTGTTTCTTGGAAAACTACAAAATAGGATTAGAGCCAAGGAATACAACCAGCCCTGTGGTGGATCTTCGATCATTCGGATCACCTGCCCAATTAGCATCACTAAAAGCCTTGAGGTCTAAAGAGCCCTGAAGATAGTGAATCCCATAAGTTGTAGTGCCCTTTAAGTATCGAAGAATCCTTTTACAACAGTAAAATGAATCACCATGAGATTCTGCATGAATTGACAAACTTGATGCACTGAAAAAGCAATGTCTAGCCGTGTGAATGTCAAATACAGAAGAGCCCCCACAATACTTCTATATAGTTTGGGATCATCAAAAGAAACACTATCATCTTTAAACAACCTCTGATAAGGTAGACAAGGAGTATCACATGCCATGGCATCAAGAATATCAGTTTTAACCAACAAATCATGAACATACTATGATTGTGACAAAAATAAACCATTGCTAACTGTCATTACCTAATTTCTGGGTTACTCCCCAAAATCTACCCAAAAATAACAAAAATAAAAGAAAAGGGCCCGACGTTGGTAGAAAAATCAATTTGAAAATTTTGGTTGTTTTTGAGAGTCTGATCGTATCTCTTCTGTCCCAAAAAATAGAGGAAAGTATAGATTTAAGGCAAAAATAATTTATCATTGGATAAATCTGTGTAAAATTTAAGTTGTGTGACATAATTATATTTTTATGGGTTGATTTGATTTAATCGTTAATCAATTTAAAAGTGTAATTATGTTTGGGAATTAATTTAGGGTCCAATTGAAGGATTTAATTAAGTGCAAGGACTTAATTATACTTTAAATTGGTCAAATTAATTTTATTAAGGGCTTAATCGTGAAAAATCCAGTTCTTGAGTGTAATTTGGGTTCAATTGAGAAGTTTGGAGTTTTCAGAGACCGAATTGAATTTTTCCAAATCCAATTGTGCGAAGTTAGGGGCCAAATTGAAGACATCAATGGTCAATTAAGGGTCGAATCACATAAATCGAAAGTCAATGACCAAAATAAAAAAGGCGCGCAAATATAAGGTTGCCGTTGAAATTTTGACGGGGATACAATTGTACAAAATAAAAAATTTAAAACCAATTGGGGGTGCGATAGAACCAATAAAAAATTGAGAGACCAAATAAATTTTTTTCACCCTCCCCACAATCATCATACGTGTGACCGCATTGTTCAATCACCTGAACAGTGCAGGCATGCCACTTGCGAGGGCAGAGGTAGGTAACCCATCGCTGAATGCAATGGGCAGCCGAAGGGTTGCCTTCTGCCTATAAAAACCATGAAAACCATGCATGCAAAAGGGGGGGAGGGAAAAATTTGCAGAACACTAGGAAACAAGGGGGAAAAGTAAGAGTTTTACGCAGGGAAGCTTGGAGACCAGACAGAGGGAGGATCAACGGGAAAACTACACAGGGGACAGAGGAGAGAAAAAAATTGACCGAGGGAAGAACGGGGAGAAACAGAGGAGGAACGGGGACTGAACCAGGGGAGATCACGTAGAGGAAAAAACCACAGCCAACAGCATCCATCTTCATCTTCCTCATCTTCAACAGCCCGCCTCCACCACAGACACAGCAGGTCCCTCTCTCTCTCCTTGTAGCGGTTCTCTCTCTAAAACTAGTAGCCACAACCAGTAGCAGTACTAGCTCCACCGTGACAACCATGAGCTACAGAAACTCCTCCTTCTCAGCGCCAACAGCTCCACCAGAAGGTCCAGTTCTCCCTCCTCAACTCTGGCGAAGAAGAAACGATGAACGACAGCCATAGTAGCATAAACCCGACGGTTTCCAACGCCTCCTCCGGCCACCATGGGCTACCATTTTCGACGCCACCATGAAAGGAAGAGCCACCTCGACCTCTTTTACTCGACGACAGTGGTAGACGAGACTCTCGTTTTGGTCGGCTGACCACTATTTTACTGTTCACGTAATACATGAACTGTGTTAATTCGCATGTTCTAAACGGTGTTGTTTGTTCTTTTCCTTTTTTTTTCTTCGTCTCTTGTGTGTCTTGGGCTGGACCGCTCTTGGCCCAGCCCAGTCCATTAAAGTTGGGCTTTGGCCCATCTTGGTTGGGTCGACCTATTTAGCTGGGTTAGGCCTGATCCAATTTTGTTTAATTTTAATTTTTATTTAAAAAAACAAAAAAATTGCATTTAAAAAAAATAAAAAATATGTTGTTTTCATGCATACGGCCGGATTCCAAGATTTTTTCCATCATATTTTTTGTAAAAATATATTTTGCATCTTTCTCATGTTTTAAAACGAAAATTGGATATTGTAACTGGTTTACGATTATCCGTTGGAATTGTGCCAAAATATCAAAAATAATTACAACGTTTTGTTTTATCTATTAGGGCGTAAATTTATAGTGTAAAATAAATCCATGGATAAAAAAGGGTTTTAACTAAGATGTAAATTTATATTGTAAAGTACATCTGTAGATAGCAAAAAGGTTTTCTAACTGCGGTGTAAAATTACATGGTAAAGTACATCCGTAGATAATTTATTTTTAACTGCGTTGTAAAATTACATTGTAAAGTACACCCACATATAAAAAAATGGTTTTTTTTGAAAATGCAATGTATAAAAAAAAGTTTTAACTTAGAAAACATTCAAACAACAATGCAGCTTACCTTAGGTAGGGTGCACTGGGGGTGATGCGTCTTCCCCTTGCACAGCAAGTCCTCTTATCCAGACTCTCACAGACCAATAGGTTCCTAGTGACCTTAATACTAGGTGGCAACTCCTAATAATTATAGTCGTAAATTTTATGGCTATAAAACATCTCCATTTTCACCGCGCGTCGTTGTCTCCTCAATTACCGGGGGATGGCGGGGCAAGAAGCGCGTGAAAAATCGTCGTCGTGACAGCTAACACGAGTAATCTGAATTCCTAAGAAAAAATGAAGATCGCCCAATTCCTTGATCTTGAACTCAGCAGTAAGAGAATTAACATTTTGTGTAATGTCATCAGAATGACTTCCAG
This sequence comes from Salix arbutifolia, assembly GCA_025169955.1. Classification (NCBI taxonomy): domain Eukaryota; kingdom Viridiplantae; phylum Streptophyta; class Magnoliopsida; order Malpighiales; family Salicaceae; genus Salix; species Salix arbutifolia. Next base: position 3,234,619 of record CM045908.1, read on the forward strand.
TAATAATGATATCATCCACATACACCAAAAGAATAACAATGCTAGCAGCAATATGTTTAACAAAGATAGATGAATTAGAATATATATGTTGAAAGCCTAAAGAAGGCAAGAATTCAATGAATCTGTCATTCCAAGGCCGTGGAGCTTGTTTGAGACCATAAATTGATTTATGAAGCCTACAAACTAAGTGAGAATTATGAGCATCTGCAAAACTTGGAGGTTGAGCCATATAAACCTCATCATGAAGAATGCCATGTAAAAAGGGATTCTTAACGTCTAGCTGTCTCAACTTCCAGCCAAAATGAGCAGCAAGAGCTAGAACCAATCTGATACTTATAGGTTTCACCACTGGACTGAAAGTCTCCCCATAATCTTGGCCTGGTTCTTGACTGAAACCCTGAGTCACCAGCTGAGCTTTATAACGAGTAACTGAACCATCAACATGCTTCTTAATTTTGAATATCCATTTGCATCCCACCAGATTTTTGTAGGAAGGTAAAGAACTAAACTCTAGGTACCTTGAGATTGAAGAGCATCAAGCTCTTCTTGCATAGCAGTAAGCCAAACAGGAGCTTGCAATGCTGCTTTGTAGTTAGAAGGCTCAATCAAAGATAAATCAATATCAGCAGAGTGTGAAATTGTGTGGAGATAAACCTTCTTCTTAGCCAAACCACTTTTACTGCGAGTTTGCATAGGATGCACATTCATTGAGGGAATATAAAGAACAACAGAAATACCTTCAGGCCTAAAGGGCTCTACTGAAGTGAAGGGTCCAGAATGCATACCTTTGCTGAATTCAAAAGCCACAAGAATAGATGCAAAAGGTAAAACAGTAGGAGCAATGGACTTAGAGGATGATGAGGAAGCCGAGACATGATCATGATTAGGATTAGACACAACAGAGGAGGGAGGTATGAGGACAACATTGGTGGGTGTCACAATAAGCAGACTAGAATCAAAAGATGATGAGGAAACAAAAACATCACCATGATAAGGATGAGACACAACAAAGGAGGGAGTTATTGTGACTACATTGGTGGGTGTCACAATAGGCAGACTAGGCAGAGAGTGAGATGTAGATGATTTACTGGACAGTTGATGAGTGGCGACTAACTCATTATATGGGAAAACATTGTCATTAAAGATAACATGTCTAGAAATATAAGAACGTTTCTTATATACATCATAACATATGTATCCTTTATAGTTAGGGGCATATCCTAGAAACACACACATTATGGTCTTGGGATGCAATTTATTATGGAGATAAGGATGCAACAATGGGAAGCATGCACACCCAAAACTCGTATATGAGAGATAAGAGGAAGTTTGCCAAACAATAGTTCAAAAGGAGATTTATGAAATAGAACAGCAGATGGCATTCTATTATGAGAAAAGAGGCAGTATGCATCGCATAAGTCCAAAAAGATGAAGGCAATTTAGCATGCTGAAGCAAGGTAATTGTAGTTTCAATAAGATGTCTGTATTTATGTTATGCTAAACCATTTTGTTCAGGTGTGTATGGACAAGATTTACGATGGATAATGCCTTTAGTATTCTGGAAATTTTGAAGTGATTTATTCATATATTCACCACCACCATCACTCTATAGAATTTTAATGGAATATGAGAATTGTGTTTGAACATAGTGATAGAAGACAACAAAAACATAACAAACATCACTTTTATTGATAAGAGGTAATAACCAACAAAACCGAGAAAAATCATCTACAAAGAGTACATAGTATCTATATCCATCAATAGAAATGCTTGGTGAAGGACCCCAAAGATCACTGTATATAATATGAAAAGGAGATACAGAGGTATGTGTACTGGAATGGAAGGGCAGTGTAAGCAACTAACACATACATCATAAACATTATCTAAGAAACATGGAATACATGCTTTGTTTAGCATTAGCTTGACAATCTTATTTGTAGGGTGTTCTAATCTATAATGCCAGGTAGAAGACAAGACGAACTGACCACTATAAGCTTGAGCTTGAAAACCGAGAGAAGAGAGACCAGTTTGAGTAGGGAGAGATGGAAGAGGATAGAGCCCATTGCAGCATAACCCTTTATACAGTATTGTCCCTGTGACATTGTCCTGAATCCAAAAACAAAAGGCATAAAAAATCACCCTACAATTGTTATCTACACAAATTTGATAAACTGACAGTTTTGGCACATACAACACAAAATTCAATTTTATTGCCTGAGTAGGTGTAGGAATAATGACTGTAATAACCCAATTTCTGGGTTATTCCCCGAAATATATCAAAAAAATAACAAAAATAAAATAAAGGGGGCTTGTGTTGCCAGAAAAATTAATGCGGAAATTTTGGACGTTTTCGAAAGCCCGGTCGTACCTCTTTTTGCCCATAAATGAAGGAAAATGCAGATTCAAGGCTAAAATAATTTATTATTGGATAAATCTGCATAAAAGTTAAGTCGAAAGACATAATTATATTTTTATGGGCCAATTCGATTTAATCGTCGGCCAATTTTAAAGTGTAATTATGCTTTGGAATTAATTGAGAGCCCAATTGAAGGATTTAATTAAGCGCAAGGGCTTAATTATACTTTTAGTGGGTCAAATTAATTTTATTAAGAGCTTAATTGATGAGAAATTAAGTTTAGAAGCCTAAGTTGGGTTAAATTGAGACGATAGGAATTTTCGGTGACGAAACTTTTTGGGTGAAATTGGAAGTCAAAATTAAAGATAAAAACATCGTTCTTCCTAATTTTTCCAATTGAAAAAATTCTTTTTTGTCACAACCTATTTATTTCAAATTTAAAAAAAAAGAAAAAAAAAATTGTCGGCAACATGCTTGGCCATACCAGCATCCATGCTCATCCATGCCGTGCCCATAACATGCCATTCCTAAGCCCATTTTTTGGACACCCTTCCCATGCCTCACCATGTTGTAGGTTGCCCATAAAAGAAAGCAATTTACACAGAAATGGGGGAGGAGAGACGAAAAACTTGAGGGAAAAACGGGGCTGAAAAGGCTAAAAGCTAGAAAAAACAGAGGGGAAGAAAATTTTGAAGGAAAAAGCTGAGAAACGGGGCGGAATACTGAGAAAAAATTGAGGGGAAAATAACACTGGGAGCATACGAAAAAAACCTTGAAAAAAAAGGAAGCACAAAAGAGGGGAACAACTAGGCAAATAACAGAGTCACGGGGGAAAAACTGGGGAGAGACCATTGATATACATAGACACACAGACACTGAAAAATGGAAAATTAGTAGGGGAGGAGTATGAAGGCACGATCGGCGACCATCCCTCCATAAAAAACGCAGCATCCCATCATCTTCTCCAGCGACGACAAAGCTTGGTAGCAGGTGCTTGTACTGTTTTCTCTCTCCCTGATGGTGTCTCTCTCTTAACTAGCAACAGCCACAATCACGACAGCAGCCACCCCTCTCTTCCCCTCACCACCGTGAGCTCTCCCTCAGCTTCCTCACCAGCAACTCCAGCCCAGCCTTCTTCTCCAGCTCCAACGAGAGCTCCAGCCATGACAGTTGCACCGGCAAGCAACGAACACAGCACAGACCGACATTTTCAGGAGCTCCTCCTGGCCACCACGGGCCTCCGTTTCAGACGCCACCACCATAGGGGCAATCACCTCGGCCTCCTCTACCCGGCGGCAGTGACAAGTGAGCCTCTCGTGGTGGTCGGTCGACCACCATTTTACTGTTCACGTGCATGAATTAATTCATGTAGTGTGAAATTTGCTTGGGGCGGGCTGGACTGCTCTCGGCCCAGCCCAACAGCCCAAGCCTATCATAATTGGCCCCTTGGCTGGGCCGGCCCATTTGGGTGGACTAGGCCCAGCCTGAATTTTTTTTTTAAATACAAAAAATATTATTAAAAAAAATGTGTTGTTTTCGTGCATACAGCCGAATTCCAAGATTTTTCCATGTTTATTTTTTGTAAAAAATATGTTGCATCTTTCTCATATTTTAAAATGAAAATTGGATATTGTAACCGGTTTATGATTATCCTTTGGAATTTGGCTAAAATATCAAAAAAATAAAAAAATATTTTTGTTTTAGTTATCTCGATGTAAAATTACATTGTAAAGTACACTTGGAGATACTAAAAAAGATTTTCTTTTATTGCGGTGTAAAATTACATTGTAAAGTACACCCGTAAACAAAAAAATATTTTTTTAATGCTGTGTAAAATTCTTTTGGTTAGTCTTTCAAACTCCTAACGAGGTAGAGATTCTCTCACAAATAGAGATCTACGTCGAACTTTAGAAAAGACAAAAAAAATCAAACTTAGGAAAAACAATCAAACAACAATGCAGCTTGTCTTAGGTAGGGTGCACTAGGGGTGATGCGTCTACCCCTTGCACAACAAGTCTCCTTACCCAAGACTCTCGCAGACCACCAGGTTCCTAGTAACCTTAATACTAGGTGGCGATTCCTAATAATTATAGTCGTAATTTTGCGACTATAAAGAACACCCCTTTTTCACCGCGCGTCGTTGTTTCCGCAAGCCCGGGGGATGGTGGGGCGCGAAGCGTGAAAAAATCACCATCGCGACAATGACAGTGCCAACATGAGATACTGGCAAACCTTCACCATTGGTTGTTTGGACATAATTAGTTGTAGGATAAGGAGTGCTTAATGTCAGATTGGACAAATCAGGTGTTATGTGATTTGTAGCCCCCGAATCTGTGATCCACAATGGAGATATTGCATGTGTTGAGGGTTGCTGTGAGGATGAATATGCATTTTGTATGGTATATATAGCATGATGTTGATTTTACAGAGATGCAGTAGCTTCTAAACCATTACTATTGCCAATGAAATTAGGACCATTTTCATTGTAAAAACAATACCATGTTGTATGATTCGTTTTACCACACACATTATACTGAGGTCTTTCATATCCCCTGAAACCACAAATTGGAGCTGTATGTCCTTCTTTATTGTATAGTTGATAGATAGGAACACTAGAACTGGCTACTGAATTATATGAAATAGTGGGGAAGGCAGGAGGAAATGTGCCAAGATCACCTGGAGGTGTGATTGGCATTGCATTTGTTTTCACAGAAATATGGGCCCTTTGAAAAATTCTTTCTGACCTTGATTATATCTACCTCTGCCTCTATTCCTATTAAAGGATCTATAACCACCACTATCATATGTGTTATAACCATGTTGTCCACGGGATACATGAGGTTTTGAGGCTGTGTTCATTGCAACAAGATATGTGGGATTATTACCAATGCTATTCTCCACAATAAGTTCCTCGGCCAAGAGTTGTGATCGAAATTCTTTCAAGGTAATTACACTCTTTAGCTCTAACAACACATCGAAAAATGTTATACTCAGTAGGAAGACCATCTAAAGCCAAAATAACTATATCTTCATCATCAAAAAATACCCCAGCTGCTGACAGATAATCTCGGGCTTCTTTAATCTTCAGTAAATATTGGCTTATAGAATTAGTATCTTTCTAATATTCTGCAAATTAGACTTTAGTTGAAAGATACTAGTCTTAGAGACAATTGAAAATTGTTCTTTCAATCGCTGCCATAAATCCTTAGAACTGATACTACCTATGGCACAAGACATTGCTACTGGAGATAAAGTGGTAGTAATTAGCTGCATGACATCTCTATCATGTATTTTTCATATCAGCATTTCATCGCATTCAAAATCAGAAGAAGAAGAGGAAGAGTTATTAGTACCGTATTCAGCTGTAGAGAAAGGTCATGGTTGAGACCCATCCACAAATCCAAATATGCCATTACTTTCCAGTAGTAGTTGTATTTGAAAATTCCATTTTAAGTAATTGGATTCATCTAATTCACGTTCACAAACACAGAAATGGTGGAGACAAGGTTGGCAATCGGAGACTGAAGAATCTGTAATTGTGCAGCAGTCGCCATTGTGAAAATCGTCAGTAGAATCAAGAGAATGTAGAGTGTTTTAATTCAATAGAGTAATGAAAATAGAGTTTAAATTAGTGAGAATTGATCACTGATCAATTTGATAAGAGCTCAACTGAGACAATTTATGAATTATTTTGAGAAGATGAACAATAATTTTTGAAGGATTTGAGTTTGCAGAAACCAGAGAAACTGGATCAATCAATATGCATGAGCATTAATAAGCTTTGATACCGTGTTGAGACTGTTGGATTAGATATTTGATCAGATGATTTCAAGGAAGAAGAAGATTTAAGTTGAGATATTGAAAAGAAGTGAGAGAGACAAGAGAAAAAGAGGGAAAGTGAAATTACAAATTGTATTACTGTTCATAATATTTCTGCATACATAACCGTGAACTACTATCCTTTATATACACATCTAATATACCTTCTAACAACCTTCTATATACTCTAGAACATACACATATATTCTAGAGTATATACATGTATTTTATACTATATTTATACTCCATCATTTAAGTGGTTTTGCATATATAGGTGTTTCATATAATGCTGACTAGATTAGTCACTTTTGTGGCTCCATCAGAGCAATTATGATATAATTGTGACCAAAGATCACTTAGGTTGGATAGAGGGGATGAATACCTTTTTATTGGACATTTTCTTGCTTAATTTGGATGCATGTACTCCATATTTAATTGCATAAAGATTAATTAAGGACAAGATGTTGAAGCAATAAATGGCTAATATGTTACACAAATGTTTGATTTAAGATCATAAGGTTGTAGAGAAGGTGTTTATGAGTAGAATCATTGTAATTTTAGATTTGAAGGTGGTCGAAAATACCGTATTTGATCGCTTGAAGATGGTTTCCCAATCCACCTAAATCGGGGAAGAAAATGTATAGTGCTCTTAAGACGATGTCATTTGGACTATCCTTTAAAATTAAGATTTTTTTTTTTGGTTTGTGAATTATGATTGTACCCTTATGCTTTCAATTTGTTTAATTTTTAATTTTGCAATCTCACCCCTTCCTTAAACCAAATTTCAACCTTGAATTCGAGCATCTTTTTTGCTTTAGTCCTTGGTTTCAGATCTAACCAATTTGATCCTTGATTAGTTAGTCGAACTTTGTTTTTCTTTAATTTTGTCCATGAAGTTGTTCATTTCAGCCCCTACAATCACGGGATTTGATCATATTGGTCTTTGGTCTTATATTTGTTTAATTAAATTCATAATTGCCTCTCAAAATTTGAATTTTATGCAATTATGTCTCTAATTTTCACCTTTTAAGGTTCCAATTTAGTCCACAAATTTTGATTTTTTTCTAATAACACCCAAAACCTAGTTCTTCTTTCAATTTATAGGTCTTCAATTGATTTTTTTACGTATAACAATGATTGCTTTTTAATTTTTTTTAATAGAAATACATTAACAATAATTTTTTTAATTTTTTTAACATCATCTTATAAAAATTGTATAAAAGTATTAAAAATTATTTTTTAAAAAAACTCAAACTTTTGAACTGTAGCCCAAAAATTCCAAAAAAATAACCGGTTGAGCACTTCTATGGAGGTGCATGATAATTTTTTTTTGCTCACCAACACAAAATAAATAACAAATGGCTCTTCACCATTTCATTTTCAATCTTGTCACCATCACAACTGTACCATCGAATTATAAAGTAGCAACGATATCGTAATGTTGGCTTAATTTAATGAAGTCGGCATGCCCTCTATTTATTGTACTCTTCATAAAAAGAATTTTGGTAATTAAGTTATGATAACGAGATAAAAGAGAACGAAAAATAATAAACGAACACGAAGATTTTTATTTGAGGCAACATGGATATAAATATATTTTAATTATGCATTCAACCCAAGCAATATACAGAGACAGCTAAGTTAGGAATGAAAGGATTCTAATGCACTTCACACAATCTTGATATTTTTTGACAGAATTAAATGAAATAACTTTACTTTGGCATTTACATGCCTTAGTTACCAAATAATAATGCTTAATATGCAATCGATATGTCCATGCTAGTATACACCCTAGCTTTCATATGAAACATCCAAATTCCAAATTCCAAATTCCACGTTTCATGCTTTTAGTTCTTCGTTTGTGCTTCGAAAATATGACCAACCCCAATGCTGTGACCTGGTAACGTGGGTTGGAAATCATCTGGGACTCTAGTGACAGAATGTTCAAAGTTGGATTCAGTCTTATCACTTTGATCCACCGATGACATATGGCCAGCGCCAGGGCTGTGACCTGGTTTTGTGGGTTTGAATGCTGCACCAGCACGTCCAGTACTGGAGCCAGAACCAGGTGCCTTTGGATCAACATCTTCATTGTCATCTTGGTCTTCATCTACAAGAATATGGCCAACCCCATGACTGTGACTTGGTGTTGTGACAGAATGTTCAATGTTGGATGGCCTTAGATCGGTCTTATCACTTTGATCTACCGATGACATATGGCCAATGCCAGGGCTATGACCTGGTGTTGTGGGTTTGAATGCTGCACCAGCACGTCCGATACTGGGTCCAGAACCAGGTTCCTTTGAATCATCTTCACTGTCATCTCGGTCTTCACCTGCAAGAATATGGCCAAACCCAGGAGTGTGACCTGGTAATGTGACAGAATGTTCAAAGTTGAATGCCTTTGGATCGGTCTTATCACTTTGATCCACCGATGACATATGGCCAATGCCAGGGCTATGACCTGGTTTTGTGGGTTTGAATGCTGCACCAGCACGTCCAGTACTGGAGCCAGAACCAGGTGCCTTTGAATCAACATCTTCATTGTCATCTTGGTCTTCATCTGCAAGAATATGGCCAACCCCATGATTGTGACCTGGTGTTGTGACAGAATGTTCAATGTTGGATGGCTTTAGATCGGTCTTTTCACTTTGATCTACCGAAGACATATGGCCAATGCCAGGGCTATGACCTGGTGTTGTGGGTTTGAATGCTGCACCAGCACGTCCGATACTGGATCCAAAACCAGGTTCCTTTGAATCATCTTCACTGTCATCTTGGTCTTGACCGGCAAGAATATGGCCAAACCCAGGACTGTGACCTGGTGCTGTGACATAATGTTCAAAGTTGGATGCCTTTGGATCGGTCTTATCACTTTGTTCCACCGATGACATATGACCAACGCCAGGGCTGTTACCTGGTTTTGTGGGTTTGAATGCTGCACCAGCACGTCCAGTACTGGAGCCAGAACCAGGTGTGAAGATTAATGATGTGAAGATTAATGAATGACTGTAATTGTTTCACAGAGAAGAGAGGAGAAGAATTGAGCTGCGAAGAAGATGAAGTATTTTTGAGAGAAAAGATAAATTCTAGAATATTCACTATTACTGTTTTTCAGCTTGTTAAACACGCAGAGTACATGTTAATATATTTATACCCCAAGAGACTTTCTTGTGTATGCATACTCACACGTATGCATACCATACATCATACGCTAACATTCCCCCGCAATCACAGGCTGACATAAACCAAGCTTGAGATTGTTACAATGAGTATGAAACAGTGGTGAGCTTAATCCCTTTGTCAAGATATCTGCAGTCTGTTCTTGTGAAGAGACGAATTGCACAATGAGTTGATTGTTGGACACCCTCTCTCGAACAAAATGAACATCCACTTCAATGTGCTTTGTTCTTTGATGTTGAATTGGATTGAAAGATAAAGCAATTGCTGATAAGTTGTCGCAGAAAAGAACAGGGGGATGTGAGAGCTTAATACCCAGAAATTGCAGCACTTGTTGCAGCCAATCAAGCTCTGCTGAGGTGGAAGACAATGCCCGATACTCAGCCTCTGTAGAGGACCTCGAAACAGTCTGCTGCTTCTTGGATGTCCAGGACACAGGATTTGAGCCGAGAAACACAATCAAACCAGTAGTAGACCTCCTATCATTAGGATCCCCAGCCCAATCTGCATCACTGAATGCCATTAGATCTAATGAACCTTTGGTGTAATGAATCCCAGACTGCACAGTTCCCTTGAGGTATCGAAGTATCCTTTTCACTGCAACAAAGTGGACCTGCATGGGGTGTTGCATAAACTGGCACACTTGATGGACAGAAAATGCAATATCAGGTCTTGTAAAGGTAAGGTACTGTAAAGCCCCTACAATGCTGCGATATAAGGAAGGGTCTTCAAAGGGCATTCCATCATCTTTCAACAATCTCTGGTAAGGAAGACAAGGGGTAGCACATGCTTTGGCAGCAAGCATATCTGTCTTAACAAGTAAATCATGTATATATGTGGACTGAGATAAAAACAATCCAGTTGATGAATGAGAAACTTGAACCCCTAAGAAAAAATGTAGCTCCCCCAAGTCCTTAATCTCAAATTCAGAAGCTAGAGACATAATAACAGCCTTAATAGCAACAAGATCACTACCTGTGATGATTATATCATCCACATACACCAACAAAATGATGATGCCAGCCTCAAGATTTTTGACAAACAATGATGAATCAGAAAACGTGGAAGTGAATCCGAGAGAAGGCAAGTAAGAAGTGAACCTGTCATTCCAAGCCCTTGGAGCCTGTTTGAGGCCATATAGTGACTTGTGTAATTTGCAGACCAAATGAGGATTACTGGGATCAGAAAAACCAGGGGGCTGAGCCATGAACACCTCTTCCTGAAGAGTACCATGCAAAAAAGCATTTGTGACATCCAGTTGCCGTAAAGGCCATTCAAATTGAGCAGCAATAGCAAGCACAAGCCTGACAGTTGTGGGCTTAACTACAGGGCTAAATGTTTCCCCATAATCCAAGCCAGGCTCTTGACTGAATCCTTGTGCAACCAACCTAGCCTTGTGTCTGGCAACAGACCCATCTGCATGTCGCTTGATTTTGAATACCCACTTACATCCCACTAAGTTCTTATGATCTGGAAGTGACACCAAACTCCAAGTACCCTGTGATTTAAGAGCTGACAATTCTTCTTTCATGGCCTCAAGCCACACAGATTGAGACATAGCTGACTTGTAAGTTGCAGGTTCAATGTCTGACATAGCAGTAGAAGAAGCAGCAGTGGATAAGAGGCAAACCTTTTTCTTGACAATTCCACTTTTGCTACGGGTCTTCATAGAGTGGACATTCAAATCAGGAATGTGACTAACAACAGAAATTGCCTCTGGCCGAAAAGTGTTACAAGATAAATGATCATTCAATGAAGCATTCTCAGAACTGGGCACAGGATCCACTGGAGAAGAGGCAGATGACATAGGAGCAGGAGTAACAGACTTGGCTGGTGAGATAGAAGAAGAAATAGGTGCAGGCTGTATAGGTGGTGGAGGGGATAACATAATGACATTGGTGTTGTTGACAACAGGGGAAGACACATTAGAAGAGGAATGAGTAGAGGAATTTTGTAGTTTAGTACCTGTTGTAAGCTGGATAAAAGGGAAAACATGCTCATTGAAAATAACATGCCGAGAAATATATGTACGTTTGGTAATAACATCAAAACATACATATCCTTTGTAATGAGAAGCATATCCTAAGAAAATACACATTGTAGTCTTAGGTTGTAGCTTGTTGGCAATATATGGACGTAATAAAGGGAAGCAAGCACAACCAAAGATTCTCAAATGAGAGACATCAGGAGCAGATTTAAAAAGAAGCTCATAAGGTGATTGATTTTGCATGACAATTGAAGGCATTCTATTAATCAAGTACACGGCTGTGTGGATTGCAAATGTCCAAAAAACAGATGGCAGTTTAGCATGTTGTAAAAGAGTGATAGTTGTTTCAATAAGATGGCGATGCTTACGTTCAGCAAGGCCATTTTGTTCAGGTGTGTAAGGGCAGGATTTTTTGGTGAATAATGCCTTTTGCTTGGAAAAACACCTTAAGTTTTTGACTAGTGTATTCCCCACCCCCATCACTTTGAAGGATTTTAATTTGACAAGAGAATTGTGTTTCAACATAGTGATAATAGGCAATAAAAACAGAATACACATCACTCTTATTAATAAGTGGAAACAGCCAACAATGTCTTGAATATTCATCAATAAAGGTGACATAGTATCTATACCCATCAATTGACACACATGGAGAAGGACCCCATAGGTCACTATGTATTATATGAAAAGGAATTACAGACTTTGTATGACTGGACTGAAATGGAAGTTTAGAAAACTTTCCTTGAAGACAACTATGACAAATAGAGGTATTTGAATCACTTGAACATGCCACTTGTGCTTTTTGTAACATCAATGTAGCAACCTTATTTGTAGGATGACCTAATCTGTTGTGACAAGTGGAGGAGAAGACTAACTGACCAAGGAAGGATTGTGGTTGAAATGTAAGAGATGCTGAATTTGAAGGTGGAACAAATGGTAGAGGATAAAGTCCGTTACTGCACTGTCCTGTGTAAATGATCCTCCCCGTGGCCTTGTCCTGAATCCAGAAAGAAAATGCATCAAAGATTAATCGATAATTGTTATCCAAACACAATCTATGCACTGACAGTAGATTTTGAGTGAGTTGTGGCACATATAAAACCGAATTCAGTTTAATAGTAGTAGAGCTTGTAGGAATAATAGAAGTCCCAACATGGGATACCAACAAACCTTCACCATTGGCAGTTTGCACCTTATCATTAGCAGGATATGGAGAAATCAAGGACAGATTAGATAACTCAGCAGACATGTGGTTTGTAGCTCCAGAATCTGCAAGCCACACTGATGATGAGGGCTGTGATGATGGCAGGACAGTATTCATAGCATGAATGCTCTGCTGATGAGGGGACTGAATCTGAGGAGATGCATACTGAGGTGCATACTGAACTGGGCTACTGAATGGCTGCCCTTCAGAATACAAAGCTTGATGTTTACTGTATTGTGGTCCTTCAGAGTATAAGGCTTGACTGGACTGATGTTGTGGCTGCTGCGAAGATGAAGCACTGAACTGAGGCATCCCAGGCTGAACACTGAACTGAGGCATTCCAGAATGCATACCATGTGAAGGCTGAGATTGAGGTGGAGCTGATCCCACAGAATTTGGTCCATTGTTGTTATAGTAACAGAACCATGAGGTATGATTCGTTCTTCCACAAATGTGACATTGTATGCGATCATCACGTTTAAATCCACATGTAATAGCTGTGTGACCTTCCATGTTACACAATTGACACACAGATGCGTTTGAATTGAAATAAGGGGAGGGAGCTGGGATGGGAGCACCTGAATGCATGAATGATACATCATTGGGTTTAACAGGATACTGAGGTTTGGAATAATTCCTCAAACCGGGTTGAAATCTCCCCCGCCCCCTATTTCTGCTAAATGACCTATACCCTCCATTACCATAATTATTGTATGTGGGTGGTCTAGGAGATTGGGGAATATATGCATTAGAATCACTGGATTTCGGAACTGAAGTGTGCATAGCAGTAAGGAAAGATGAAGTATCAGTACTAACAGTGTCCACAATCCTCTCTTCAGCTAGTAATTGGGACCTAAACTCCTTCAAAGAAATGACATTCTCCCTGCCCCTCACCACACATCTGAAGGTATTATATTCGGCAGGTAAGCCATTCAAAGCTAAAATTACTATATCTTCATCCACAAAATATACACCAGCAGCACTTAGGTAATCCCTAGTCTCTTTTATTTTCAGAAGATATTGGCTAATTGAATCAGTGCCTTTTCTTATATTCTGTAAATCAGATTTCAATTGAAATATACTAGTCTTGGATACTGATGAGAATTGCTCTTTTAACCTAGTCCATAAATCCCGAGAACTAGAACTTCCAATGGCACAGGACATAGCAATTGAAGACAGAGTAGCAGTAATTAATTGCATAATGGCTCTATCATGCATCTTCCATACAAGAAAATCATCACATTCAGCAGGAGAAGATGAATTAGAAAAACTCGTACCACATTCTTCGACTAAACCAGAAGAGGCAGATGATGGACATAGATGAGACCCGTCCACAAAGCCGAAGATTCCATAGCTTTCCAGTAGCAACTGCATCTGAAAATGCCAGTTAAGGTAATTTGTGTCGTCAAGCTTGACACTCACGGAGGTTGAAACTGTAGAAATTAGGGCTGTAATTGGGGATTGAAGAATCTGGAGTTGGGCTGCTGTGACCATTTTCTTTGGTTGAGTAATTCACAGAACCGTTGTATGGGTTATTCAGCAGCTCAGAGTGCAGAAATGTAGACGAAAATCCACAAAAGAAAATTCTAGAAAAGAAATTTTGTGTAAAATTAGAGGAAAAAAAAAATACTGATTTGGAAGCAAAAAGGTTTGGATCGCTTTCTTTGCGTGAGCAATTACTGCTCTGATACCATGTGAAGATTAATGAATGACTGTAATTGTTTCACAGAGAAGAGAGGAGAAGAATTGAGCTGCGAAGAAGATGAAGTATTTTTGAGAGAAAAGATAAATTCTAGAATATTCACTATTACTGTTTTTCAGCTTGTTAAACACGCAGAGTACATGTTAATATATTTATACCCCAAGAGACTTTCTTGTGTATGCATACTCACACGTATGCATACCATACATCATACGCTAACACCAGGTGCCTTTGGATTAACATCTTCACTGTCGTCTTGGTCTTCATCTGCATGAATATGGCCAACCCCAGGACTGTGACCTGGTGTTGTGGGTTCGAAATCATCTTTGAAAGCATTGACAGAATGCCCATTGTTGGAGTTAGCCCCCGGTGTGTTTGTATGCCTAACACTAGGAGAATCGCTGGAGCGAGGGACCATAGGTTGCGACTGTTTTCTGTCAGCCTTGGAATGGTGAACACTAGGAATGTGAACCGGGGGTGAAGTTAGATAAACTTTTTGATTATCTGCAGTGCTGTGGTGCAAGTTGGTATTCCTACTCTTGCTGGCCATTTCTTTTAGCGGCTCTTTTTCATGGTTAAGAAGTTGCTGCTTATTCGTTGGCTTAATTGGCCTTCCTTCAATAAACAGGATTTGGAAGGAAGTAACCAATGCAAGAATAACGAAAGCACATTTAAATGTTTCGGCCATAATTGACCAGAGAAGAAAATATGGTGTAGGTTTATTGGACGATGGTATGGAAGATGATGAAGGTGCAAGCCACCACATTGAGAACAAGTCTTGATTTGAAGGTGGTATTTATAGCCATAATAAGTCAGACCATTTGGCAATCCTCACCTCAAAACCCAGTTTGTGGACCTCAGAAAATGAATGAATATAAATTTGGACGGTTTGTATGCTAAATGGTCCTCACAAGTTTGACTACCTTACAGATTTTCCCCATGATTTGCATGTCGCATGCACTTTCACTACCGCTAATAATTATGTAGGCCATTTTGCTTTTCACGACACTTTGATGTATATATAGTAAAATTAGACTTTGCAGAGTTTCAATAAATGCAGGATTAGACATTGATGTATTTCGAAATAAGTTGCTCTCTTATGTATATTGACGAAACCAATATTAGTGCGATTCATTGCAACGATCATTCCAACATATTGACGAATTTATGGAGTAAGACTCTCGTATAGTTTAAAGTGAAGACTTAAACGCTATTTTTTTTTTGTGTTGCGAACAAACTACAAATCCATTAGCTTGATAAATGTTAAACCACAAAATGGTAAATCGAAGTTATACTGCTTGTAAATTTCTTTGTCAAATCACTTGCATAACACATGCAGAAGCTTGATCCTTAACCTTTCATTGTGCTGAGATGGTGTATTGTTTGAATACATTACTATGGGCGGCAATATATTTAAAATCAATACTTTTGACAATAATGACTGAAAATATGTCGATAGCAAAGTTCAGTCCTCCACCACCAAGATACTCCAAAATGACAGGGATTTTCTCTTTACTCTCCACTTATTGATGTATAGTATAAAATCTTGATGGTTTATATGCAAAGCTTACAGCAGCTTTTACTCGACAGGTTCTAGTGAAACGCTTCTGTCCTTAGTATGCTAATTTATACTTCATTATTTATGGTATCTGTTATCTTTCAAATGGGGTTTTGAATGATTACAGGCTGCTGAAAGTTAGTGATTCATTTTGAGTGGTGACCATAAAAAGAAAATCTTCTCCTTGATCATTCTTCTTCTTCTTATTGACTCTCAAACATTTCTAACATATATGGTGCATTTCAAAGATTTCTAATTGGCTGATCATATAATAGACCACAGAATAGAAATGCTTATTGCCATCAGGAAGAACAATGTAATTTATATTTGTCCTTGCTAGGTGATCATTCGAATTACATAACCTTAGTTCAGGTCAAACTCCGCATAACAATTAAAATTTTCACATCATCGAAGTAATAGTGTTGAAAAGGTTGTGATTCTCTTCTTCTATATACAATATCTCGGGTTTCTAATATTAATTGCTAAATGTTTGTGTCATGACCATACCCAATATGCTATCATGTATTGTAAAAAGTAAATATTTCTCAAACACTATAGTTAAACTTAAATGAAAGTAAGACGAAGCATAAATCATGAAGGATCAAACACTAAAGTTAGGGAAATGGATAGTGATTTAAACTTTGAGCTGTGGGGTTGAAAACAATACCCTCCTAATTCTCAGTGGATCTATGTAGCGCATGTTGATTCACACTGTTACACTAAAATGAAAAGTGGTGTGCGCTCTATAGTCAAATATATGGAATGCTAGTTTTAGATATCGTCTTCCTTAAGGGTTATTTGCTTTTCTTTTTAGCCTGTACATTCTTGCAATGGAGTCTCTGACAAATTTTATATGCAACAGTAAAATGCCATATGAGCGCAAAATGTAAACTTTGAGAAAACGATGCATTATCTATTCAGCTAAAACAGATCATGGCCGATGCATTGTTCACCAAGACACAAAACATTGTGGATAATTACTGTTATGCTCAATTTTGAGGTTGATTCGGTTCTGTTTGATTGGTTCGTTCAGTTTGCTGATTTTTTTTTGGCACAGCGAAATAACAAATTTATTCATCGAAAAAGATAAAATAAGGCCACTAGACTGAGGGGCTTGACAGTAATTGTACAATTTTGGACTGGCCCGGCTAGCCGGTATATTCATTTTATAATATTTCTTTGCACAGTGAAATAACATTTTTGTCCCTAGAAAATGACAAACCAAGGTCTAGTCGAGAGGGGTGTCCTGATAATTTATCAATTTTTTATTCTTTTTTCCGATGATTTACTGTTAGCGTGTCGCCGGATGCACCGTACGTTTGCGCGCTCACGCATGGTGCTGGTGGCACGTGCAGCGTATTCCAGCATCCAAAAAACCCAACCGACGTCTAGAATGATTTTTATACATCTTCTCTTCCCCTTGGTGCGGTGTGTGTGAGTCCATAATGACCAGAGACGTGTCAATGGTCGTTCCAATTCCCCCTTTTCTCTCTCCTACATGCACATGTTGACGTCAATGCATCTGTTTTTTGTTATATTTCATTTCGCATCTGTTTTTTGTTATATTTCATTTCATTCCCTGGAGTTTTTATTCGTTTTTAATGGTCCTTATTACTATTATATAGATTTTGATCTGTTTCAATTTTGTTCTTCAATTGAAATTGATTATATATTGTAGTTTCATTGAGGTCCTCATTCTTTGAATTTTCGGATTGGTCTGGAATCCTTAATATTTTGATATCAAAGTTTTGATTTATTTCAATTTTATGTTTCTATGCAAATTTATTATAAATCCTTAATATTTTCAGCATCAAGGATTGATTTTTTTTCAATTTTATCCTTCTATACAAATTAATTATAGATTTCAGTTTCATTTTGGTCCTAATTCTTTTAATTTCTGGTTTTGTTTTACATTATTTAATTTCATCAGTATCAATGTTTGGGTTTATTTCAATTTTGTCCTTCAAATTAAATTTATTACATAGGTTTTTATTTTATTTTATTCCTTATACTTTTAATCTTGGATTTTATTTTAGTTCTTTTATTTTTTTATACATATTTCTTACAAAGTTTCTATTTCTGTCCATGTTTATATATACATGCTCTTAGTTTTTGTTCCCAATTTTTCTTTATTTCCAATGTTATTAAGTTTTTCTATTTAATGTCCAAATTTTAATATGTGCTGGTGATCATTTGAAAATTAATAATTATTATAATTTTTTTTTCCTTTAGGTCAAATAATTTTTTAAAATCTAATAATATTTATTTTTATTTAGCCATTTATTTTGTTTTTTATTTTTTTTAATATTTTTAGGCCTAGAATTTTCTAATTATTATAGATAAAACATTAAAAATAATGATAATGATTATTTGTTAGTTTTATTTTCTTTTAAATATGTCAGACTATTTATATTTTTTGATATTTATTTAATATTAGCGTCTTCAAATATATATATAACCTAGGTTTTTTGGGGAAAAAATTACTATCATTGCTCTGAAATAATTTAAATATAATAATATGAGTAATAAATCTCATAAAATAAAAAATTATGGAATATTTTTTTGTAACAATAATTATGATCTCACAAATTTTTATTATTTCCACTGTTATTAAGTTTTTTTCTTAAATATTTACATTTTAATTTGTGTTGATGATCATTTTAAAATTGATATTTTTTATTTTTTCTCTTTGTTGTTTTGTAAATTCTTTTTATTTATCTTTCAATTCAAATTTTTTTAAATCTACCTATATTTTTTTTGTTTTGTCATTTATTTAGGTTTTTATTCTTATAAATATGTGAGAGCACTTATATATTTTAATCTTTATTTAATATTAGCATTTGAAAATATATATATAGAGACAAAAAAAAATGACCTAAGATTTTTTAAGGAACAAAAAAAAAATATCAGTGTTCTTAAATATTTTTAATATAATAATATGATGAATAAATCTTAATTTTTTTTTTTGCTTTTTAATTCTAATTTTGTCCTCTTTTGTTTAAGCTTATTTCTTAGAAAAAATTGATTCTTGGATTTTAGATTGTTTTTGTAAAAAAAAAAAATTGTATAATATTTCGATCTGATATTTCTGGAGAAAAAATGCAACTTACAAATAAAATAGGCAGAAATTTTTTCTCAAGTTATCTACAATTAAAAAATATACGAACCACTTTGCTTGTGTTTTGATTACACTATTCTTTTTAGATAGAAAAAAAACTTATTTCTAACAGATTTGATATATTACAATTTCATTAATTGAATATGAAAATAATTAATTATAACATATAAAAAATCAATTAATTTTCTATATAAAAAAAAATCTAGCGAAACATGTTAACAAATCAACTTGTATCTAACTACGTCGGGACAACAACAACTACCACTGATGGAAAGGGAGAGCGATTTGCTAATGGATGGTTTATATGTCAGCCGAAATTTGACGGAAGATCTTTGCCATGTCTATTGGTCGACGAGTAATATTGGCACGACTTTTTCCTTTTGAGAAGTTTAATACAGTCAATTTGTTGACCATTGTATCTCTAGTACTTTAGATTATAGTATTTAAAGGTTTGGTTCTTCTCACGAGTCGGTGACAACTTTTTTCTTTCTAGCACTCCATTACTTATGTTCTTATAGTGTTTGATGGTCCAAATATATAGTAGTACATAGAAATGTTCGAGTGGAAATGAAACACAATATCCAATATATATCTTTATGGGCATGCGCAATTTCTTGGTTTAATTCATCATCATTTTCTATGAAACACGAGAATGTGCTCTATGGTTACTTGGAATGTGTGAAACAGGTTTTTTTCTTAATTGTTTTCTGTGAGAAATTATGCTTAAAATTACAAGAATAGCTCTCCAAACCAGCCCATATTTAAAAGTAATTCGAAAATGCTCATGATCGTGCTCGAAGTTTTAAATATATTTTAAATAAGGGTGGGCGCAGGCTATGGAGTGTGGGAAAAATCTGTGTAGAGATTAATTTTTTTAAAGAGTTTATTTCGTAAAATAAAAATTTCCTCAAGATTTTAGTGTAAGAGTCATTTTTTCTTCTTCTGAAAACTAGTGTAAGCTTTTCCCTGAAAATTCTTTCTCTTTCAAGGTTTCTCATTTATTTTTATTCATTTCTAATATCCCCCGAGTTTAATAAACTGTTCTCGAGAAGGTATTGTTAATCTTCTTTTCTTTGTCGGCTCTAAAGCGAGTAAACACAGAAATCAACGTCCGAAAATAGTTGGATATAGTGTGAAATGACGAGCTTAGGAGGTCCTATTTGACTTCTCTGATGATAAGATATTCTGCAGTACTCCGACTACTACTAAAAAAAGATGAATTTTCAGAACTCATAAATGAATCTTCATAATAAAGGGAAGGGATTGACCATCGGAAGTGGAAGATTTTTAGTCCCACTCGTATGTGAGAAATTCTGTCTTGATCTTTAAGGATCTCTTGACTGTGCTTAGTTGACTTCTTTAGAGGATGTTTGGGATAGCTTTTGTTGTAGCTTTTCAAAGTGCTTTTCGTGTCGAAATACATCAAAATGATTTTTTTTTATTTTTTAAAAATAATTTTTGATATCATCATATCAAAATAATCTAAAAACACCAAACCATATTCATTTAAAATGAAAAAAAAATGAAAAACTGTAAACAGGCATTTGAAATGTTATCCAAACAGTCACTTAATTCTGCCCTGGGAGCGACGTCTAAGAACTACAAACTTCTTGTAGATCACCAGAGAAAGCCTTTACTATATTGCTGACATGATTGTTAACATAACCCGAGAAGAATTCAACGTGGAAGCCAAAGGCAGTAAAGAAAGTTCAAAACAATTGTATTTAGAGAATCACACGTTTTTGCCTTGATAATTTATTCTGTACATATGCTCATATATATATATATATATATTGTTACAGCTGTGAGTTCTAACATATCTATTTTAGCTGTCAGCATCTATGTATTTAATTTACATGATTTCCTCATTTGTCTTTTAGTTACATAGGATTATGAATTGTTGCTGCTGTAATCACGGGTGGATTACATTTATGGGATTACATTTATGGGATTCCTGGTCTTCATGCTTGAGTTCAACAGCCGTTACCTGATCTTCATGATCTTCCTGGTCATGCTTGAGTTTAGCTTCCTAGTCTTCATGCTTGAATTCAACTGCCGTTAATTGATCTTTTACAGCAGTATGCTAAGCCTGGTAAGTAGAATTTGCTTTCTAAAATCTGCTTGATTGCTTTACCTATTTTTCCATTTTTGTTATGCCAGAGAGGTGGTAAAAATGCTATCCACACTACAAACAAAGTTTATGTGGGTTGCCACTTCAGATTTGAGGAAATGTAGAGCACTTATTTTTAAATGGCTACGAAGGATTGCGGATTAGACTAGTGAAGGCTGTAAGGTCTTACATCAAATTACTAGTACTTTTGAAACTGATCTTTCAAATCATTTCAAAACGACCCAATCTGTGTTATGATGTGCTGGTCCCAATATTGCAAGTACAAAACTACAATATCTATTCTTTCTGTCATTATTTGTGTGTCACAGTTACCTTATTGTATGATTAGAAAGACATTCGGTGCTGGAGTCTTGACAATAGTTAATGTATCACCATTGATAGGATAATATTCCCAGTTGTGTGATGTAGAACAAGTTGCAGAAACATACATGCTCAAGAGGAATCACCCGAAATTCAAAAGCAATTGAATTTCGGCAGCCGTGTCGTCGAAGTCGAAATGACGCGAAACTCACTCAGTCCAGGCGTTTCGCCGTTTGTGGAAGAAGTCAGTGGCATAGCCTCTGGTGTCCACCGCTTTTTGGCCAAATTCCATCGTTTCGGCCCCGAATTTGTCATTTTTTCTATTTTAGGAAAGTTTTGTTTTAGCCATAACTTTTGATTTCAGATTCCAAATTGACTTTCATCAATTGATACTCACTCAGAATTTATAGGCCTTTCACATTCTGTATTTATCTCAAATTTGCCATTTATGACAAATTTAATGTTTTATGTCGTTTCCTTATCTGTCATGGTTTAGGTTAGGGTTTTTGCTTTATGTACTATTGTAAGAGCCTCTGGCCGTTAAAACCATTGAATTATTGAATAAACTTTGAAGTTTTATGAGATTTAATCTCGTTGAGAAATTATTTACGGAGTATTGACGTTGGTCGTATTCCTTTCTGTATTTCTGCTGCGTCATTGTGTCTCCGGCTGCTTCATCACAATGGAAGGGTTAGTACCTCCTAGCAATTGATTCATGACAGCTTATGTACTAGGGAGTTCGTAGCCTACAAACATATGATGTCCCATAAACAAGTGACTTGTCTATTTTATGACTATGAAACAAAATTCTCCATTCATTTGTTCCTATATTGTTTGGAAAATATATGGTAAACTTATGAATTGGTTTGGGATCTCGTAGTGCATGTCATATTCGATTGATCATGTCTTGTTGTAGTGAGATCATGGGGAGTACACCCCTAGAAATTAAATATTTATAATGAATGGTAAATCAAAGAGAAATTATTAAATGAACTTAAATGCATAAAAGACATGAAATTTTTTAGTGTAAACCTGGATGAAACTAAAAACATTGTCGAGAGATGGTAATAGATTCATAAATGAAATGAAGGATGAAAATAAAAAATGGATATGGTTCATGTAAAGATGAAAATAAATGAAATGTTTAATGAGAAAATGGTCCCTATAACCTGGTTGAGAAATTAATATGGTTCATGCAAGGATGGCATGAGAAAAAAATTAATTTTTGGTGTAAAATCACTTACTGACAAATTTTATGCTATCGAGCATAAGTCGCAATCCGACTATAGGACTATGCTGAAATTTTATGAAGAATCTGACAAAATATTTTTCTATCTTTAAGTAAAATGTTAGGAGAATCAGATTCAAGATGGCCATAAGAAACTATTGGAAGTTGGACATAAAAGTAAAATAGAAACTCATTTTCATCTATATATTGTAGGCTTGATTTTTTCTAAAGGAAAAAATGGAACTATTCAGTTCTTCTTCATTTATATACTATTGGCTGAAATTCTTAAGGAGAGAGAGGAGGAGAAAACAAAAATGGAGAGTTTTGCACCAAAAACCTTAGTAGGATCCAAGGTTTAAGGGTTGAATTAAAGAGGAAGTGAAGGTTTAAGGGCATTAACTACAAAAAGAATCGAGAGAGAGAAAGGGAAACTCAATAAATTGCATAAACCCAATTTAGATTCAAAGTCTAAGTTGGAAGAAAAAATTGGTATAAGAACAAAATTATGACAACAACAAAATCAATGCAAATTTTGAGGGATTTATTCAACCTTTAAGACTAGATAAAGAAAGAATGACTTTAGCATTATGAAGATTTCTAATTAATCTAAGAATCCTGATGATTTTGATACAAAGCTGCAGGATAAGAAAAGCATGAGCTAAACTATTTTTATCCTCTGCTTTAGTCAATTATTCATTAACCATGATCTAAACCCTCGCATGTGGTTAAAAAAGGATATACATCATTTCCATCACGTGGGGCCTAAAAATGAGTAACAACATGTGCAAGACTACAACTTTCATGAATGATTCAAAGTGAGAAAAAATATTTTGATGAACAAAATTTGTCTGCAATTTGCTTGGTCAAAAAAATCTCCTGATTTGATTTGGAAACTTACAATGTCGAGCGTTCCTATCTGACTGAGAATTCGATTGAGAATAGTGGGCTCTAGGATCCAATGAAGGTTCAGAAATATGTCATGAAAGATAGAATATACCTGGGATGATCAAATATTGTAGGAAACCAAGTCATATTCAAAGTCTAAGTTGGAAGAAAAAATTGGTATTAGAACAGAATTGCAACAATAGCAAAATCAATGAAAATTCTGAGGGATTTATCCAACCTTAAAGACTAGATAAAGAAATAATCATTTTAGCATTATAGAGATTCTTAATTAATCTAAGAATCCTAATGATTTTTGCAGTAAACATAGGGTTCGTAAAAACTATTTTTATTCTCTACTTTTGTTAATTGTCTAGTAACCATGAGCTAAACTCTTACATTTAATTCAAAAAGGATATATGCATCTCCAGCACGTGGGGTGTAAAAACAAGTAACAATATAATCTCTCTCTCTACAAAGCTTAAGAAGCCAAAACTTGTCTAGTGCTTCACGCAGTAAGTTTTGTAAATATAAATTGCTTGGCCATATCAAAATCTTGTCTTTTCTTAAAAATGATTTTGTTATTAGGTGACCTATCCGTTTTGCATTTGAAGAGGATTTTAGAAGGGGTCTCAATATCTGGAGACCTGCCCGTTTTAAAATTGTAGACATAAAACTCTTTGTTTTTTCTTCAAAACAATGGTCTCGATATCAGGTAACCTACCATCTTTAGCTCTTTATAAAAACTTCACCCTTTTCTAAAAAAAATATGGTCTCTATATTAGGTGACTTGTCCATCTTCAATTTTTTTAATAGAAAAACTCCATGCAATGATTTTTCCTCTTCACATTAAATACAAATGTTTTTTTCTATGTAAGTCACTAGAATACGCTTCACATGAATAATTTTTTCATACAGAGTGTCGCGACAACTATTTTAGTGCGCCTATCCTTGAAGACGGGGGGATACATGGGAAAATAATTTATTTATAAGCATAAAAAATATGATTATAATTTTAGGAGACACCACCTAGTATTAAGGTTACTAGGAAACCTAGTGGTCTGTGAGAATCTGAGTAATGAGACTTATTATGGAAGGGGAAAAGGCATCACCCTTAGTGCAACCTACCTAAGGTAAGTTGCATTATTGTTTGATTGTCTTTCTAGGTCAGATTTTTGTTTGTTGCTCTTTTCTAAGTTACGAAGTAGATCTCTCTTCGTGAGGGAGTCTCTACGTCATTTGGTCAAAAACCTAACTATTCTAATATCCAAATTTTAGCGCTATATTTATTGTACTTTAATATCTAATGATGCACTTTACAATGAAGTTTTTATCGCAAATATTACAGCTAAAAAAACAAAATGGTTGGTGAATATTTTTTGATATTTTGGCCAAAATCTAATGGATAATTATAAGTTGGTAAGAATATCTATTTTTCATTTTAAAATATGAGAAAATATGCAAGTTTTTTGTTAAAAATATGCTTGGAAAATTTTTAGGATTTAGTTGAAAATATATCTTTTGAGAAAAGATGCAATTTTTTATTGAAAATATGCTTAGAAAAAGGTACAATAGGTTGTTTTAGTTGTCACTTTTTGGGCTAAACCAATGTGTGTGGTGTCAATCAACTAGAACTGACCATACGTTAGCATAGTCAAGAATCAGGGTATCATTTTTTTGCATGTTTTTTCAAATTTGATGAAAGATAAAGACTTTAAATGTGTCTGCAAAATAGACACCAAAGCAGAATTTTAAGAAAATAATTGGGGAAGAAATTGAAATTGGCCTAAATTAGTTCTTAAACATAATTAAATTTTAATTTTGCTCATGATTAAATCAAATTGGCCTATTAAAAATTTAATTATGCATTTTGACTTAATTTTTATGCAGATTTATCTGATAATCATTTGTTGTAGACTGTAATCTATATTTTTCTTCATTTTTGGGCATAATAGAGGTACAATCAGGCTCTCGAATATATCCAAAATCTCCAACTTATTTTTTCCACCACGTTAGGCTTTTTTATTTTTCTTTTTATTTCAAGTAAATTTTAGGAATAACCCAAAAATAGGTTTTTCCAGGCTTTTTTGTTTTTTTTTGTTATTTTTCTTTTTATTTCAAGTAATTTTTAGGAATAACCCAAACATAGGTTATGATAGTTGCCCCCTCTTTACAATGCTTACGACTAGAGTCTTGTGAGAGACTCTAGTACTAATCGTTATAAAGAAGAGACAAGAATGGGAGAATGAATTTAAAAGATTATTTGTCCATCTGAAAGTATTTAAAATGAGGGATACGAAGCGCACTCAGAAAGGAGCAATAAGATAGGGATGGAAAGGGCACTAGCTAAAAATTGAGGCTAAATAGTACTTAAAGGATAAAAAGATGAATTTGTGATGGGAATATGATGTTTGTGAAGAATTGAAAGATATAAGAAGATAGTCTTATTGTAATAGGTGACCTACCTAGTTGAAGAGATGAAGATGGTGAAAGAAACAAATATGATCTCATTGTAATGGGTAACCTACCAAATTGAAAAAGTTTAAGATGGTCTTGTTGTAATGGGTGACCTACCCAAATGAAAAAAGAAGAAGATAAGCTTGCTGTAATGGGTGACCTACCCATTTGGAAATTGTGAAGATGGTCTCATTGTTATAAGTGACCTACCCAGGAAAATGGTGAAAATGAAAGTGATGAGAATGGTCTCATTGTAATGGGTGACCTACCTAGGTGACAAGATGGTGAAAATTTCATGGAATGAGAGATAAGGCTAGAAAACGCATTATCCAGGATCTATGGTTCAGGACTAGAAAGTGCACTGCAATGAGAAGTGTCATAACCTAATTTCTGGGTTACTCCCCAAAATCCACCCAAAAATAACAAAAATAAAATAAAAGGGGTCGATGTTTGTAGGAAAATCAATGTAGAAATTTTAGTTGTTTCGAGAGTCCGATCGTATCACTTTTGTACCAAAAAAGTAGAGGAAAATACAGATTTAAGGCAAAAATAAATTATCACTGGATAAATCTGTGTAAAATTTAAGTCGAGGGACATAATTATATTTTATGGGCCAATTTGATTTAATCGTCGGCCAATTTAAAATGTAATTATGTTTAGGAATTAATTTAAGGTCCAATTGAAGGATTTAATTAAGTGCAAGTACTTAATTATACTTTAAATTGATCACATCAAATTAATTAAGGGCTTAATCGATGAAAAATCAAATTCTTGAGCTTAATTCGGGTTCAATTGAAAAGATTGGAATTTTCGGAGACCGAATTGAATTTTTCCAAGCCAATCATACGAAGTCAGGGGCCAAATTGAAGACATCGAGAATTTAATGGTCAATTAAGGGTTGAATCGCATAAATCACAAGCCAAGGACCAAAATTAAAATGCACACAAAGCTAAGGTTGGTGTTGAAATTTGGACGGGGATACAATTGCATAAAATTAAAAGTTCAAAGCTAATTGAGGGTGCAATTGGAACAATTATAAATTGAAGGACCAAAGTGCAATTCCACTCCTACAGTCCCACCGCAGCGCACACCATTGCAGTCCAGCCACATGCCTTTACCTGCACTGCCTATCGGCCAACCACCACTTCAGGAGCCGTTGTTGGCAGGCCATCACGCCGCCAATAGCAACAATAATCGAGCCACCAAGGCAAGTAAATTTCCCCTATAAATTGCCCTGATTAACCATGCACAGGGGGAAAAAGAGGAGAGACCAGAGGAAAAAATCTACATAACAGGGGAAGAGGGGCAAAATTTTCACATAAAAGAGAGGAGAGAAAACGAGAGAAAAATTTATGTAAAGAGAAGGGAAATTGCAGAGAGAGACCGGGGGGGGAATAGGGGAGAAATATTGAGACCAAAACGGAGAACGAACTAATAATTTGCAAACATAGGAGGCAGACGAAGGAGCCACGTAGCCATACTTCATCTTCTCCATTGCTGGTGGAGTTGTCATCGACAGCCTTCACCGTGCGCTACTCTCTCTCTCGGTTGACAACACTATCTCTCTAAAACCATTACCGGTCGACGACTATCTCCTCCCTTGCAATAGCCATTCACCACCCTTATCTCCTTCCCAGCACCGGTGACTTCACCATGACCTCTAACGGCAATAACCCAGCTCTTCTTTTTCATCTCTGGCGACGCAGGAGCAGAGGCGGCCACGAATTCCAGCACAGGTCAGCCACTTCATGAGCTCCTACTGGCCATCATTTCCAACGCTACCACCATAAGGACAACTACCTCGACTTCTTCTACCTGGCAGCAGCGGTAGGTGACCCTCTCGTAGTGGTTGGCCGACCACCTATTACTGTTCACGTGAAGTAAACTAAGTAACTTAATTCACTTCACGTGATTTTGTTGTTGTGCTGGGCTGCTCACAGCCCAGCCCAACCCATTAGAGATGGGCATTTGGGCCTACTTGGCTGGGCCGACCCATTTAGCTGGGCTAGGCCGGCCCAATTTTTTTTATTTCTTAAAAAAACAAAAAAAAATGCATTTAAAAAAAACAAAAATGTGTTGTTTTCCTGCATACGGCCGAATTCCAAGGTTTTCCAAGCATATTTTTCGTAAAAAATATGTTGCATCTTTCTCATATTTTAAAACGAAAATTGGATATCGTAAGCAGTTTATGATTATCTATTGGAATTTGGCCAAAATATAAAAAAAAAATTAATAATTATTTTATTTTAACTATTGTCATAACCCAATTTTGGGTCATTCCCAAAAACTACCCGAAAATAAAAAAATATAATAAAATAAAAGGGGCTGGTGTCGGTAGAAAAATTAAGGTAAAATTTTGGATGTTTTTTGAGAGCTTGATCGTACCTCTTTTATGCCCAGAAATGAAGGAAAGCGCAAATTAAGGGCTAAAATAATTTATTACCGGATAAATCTGCTTAAAAATTAAGTCAAAGATATAATTATATTTTTATGGGTCCGTTAGATTTAATCGTTGGCAAATTAAAAATGTAATTTATTTTGAGGATTAATTTAGGGTCTAATCGAATAATTTAATTAAGTGTAATGACTTAATTTTACTTTAAATTGGTCAAATGAATTTTATTAAGAGGCTTAGTCAATGAGAAATCAAGTTTTTAAATTTAGTTCAGGCTTAATTGATAAGAATGAAATTTTCAAAGGCCAATTTGATTTTATTCAAGCCATTTATGCGTAATCGGGGACGAATTGAATAAATTGAGAGTTTAATGGTCAATTGAGGGATAAATTGCGCAAATCAAAAGTCAAGGACCAAAATAAAATGATGCACAAAGTCAAAGCTGGTATCTAAATTATGACCGGGGGTATAATTGCACAAAATCATAAGTTTAAATTCAATGAGGGGTGCAATTAAACCAATTAAAAATAGAGGGACCAAATTGTTTTTTTCCCTCCCTCCCAAATCATTACGCGTGACTGCACTGTTCAGTCACCTGAACAGTGCAGACACGCCACCTGTGAGCATGCACGCCGCCTGAGCAAAGCCCCGTTACTGGGCAAGGCAGGCGGTGCCCTCTCGGCTACACGCCATGTGTAGCCGAAGGGGCTGTTCCTTCTGCTATAAATACGCAGAGGCAGGGACGAGCTAAAAAAAAAAGAGAGGAGGAACAGAGGAGAAAGAGGGAAGAATTCACGTGAAAAATCCAGTTTTTTTTGTACACCAGTCAAGCATCACCAGTTCTTTTTTTTCTCTTCTTTTTCCCCTCTTCTCTCTCGGTCCCGTTATCTCTCTCTAGCACCAGAGGAGTTCTCTCTCTCTTCCTCTCGGCTCAGCAACTCCGGCCACCAGTTTCAACCACCAAGAGTTGCTTTATCATCACTAGAATCCACCCTTCAACCCCAGCATCCCGGCCATCATCTCAGGCAAAGGCAGAAGTAAATACACCGTAACAGCAGCGTAGGTCGACCACCTTCCGACGCCATTTCCGACCACCTCAGGCCACCATTTTTGACGCCACCACGACCAGAAGAACCACCTCGACGTCCTCTACACAAAGGTGTTAACAGGTACGCCATTCGTTACACTCGAAAATTCACCATTACTGTTCATCTTCTACATTTTTGCATGCGGGGAGTGAATTAATTCACTCCCCGCCGGGTCGGATCGGGCCGGGTTTGGTACCCGGCCTGACTAATAAATGAGGCGGGCTTCCAGCCCGTCTGGGGTGGAAGCCCAGCCCGTCTGATGGAAGCCCAGTCCAGGAGAACGGGCTTCCAGCCCGTCTGATGGAAGCCCAGTCCAGGAGAACGGGCCGAAAGGCCAGGAATAAATCCTATGGGCCGGAAGCCCACAACCCAACAGGTGGGCTGGAAGCCCAGGCCACCCAGTATGTGGGCGGGCAGCCCAGCCACCAAGTGGGCGGGCTGGTAGCCCAGCCCAGCCCAGCCCAGCCAGCAGGTGGGCTGGCAGCCACGCCAGCAGGCAGGCTGGCAGCCCAGCCACCACGTGGGCGGGCTGGCACCCAGCCCAGCATCAGGGCTGGGCAACCAGCCCAAAAATAGACAAAAAATAATAATAATAAATATAAAAATATAAAAAAAATACAAAAATAGAAAAATTTGCAAATAATATTTTTATAAAAAATGTGTTGTTTTCTTGCATACGGCCAATACACTAGCATATTTTAAATATTTCTTTCTTACAAAAAATATATTATCTTGGAGTTTTGAAGAAAATGTATTTTAGCATGGTTTCACAAAGTAAAATTATTTTCTTGCATTTTTGGATTTTACAACATATTTGTAAAATCCAAAGGGTATTGGCCAATATTCCAAAAATATAAAAATCCTTTTTTTTTATTTATTATTCATCATCGATGTTTGGATAAATAAATCCTAAGGGGTCAATATCCAAAATATTCGATGGGGATAATATGCTGTTATTCAATGTCGGTGTTTGGATAAATAAATCCTAAGGGGTCAATATCCAAAATATTCGATGGGGATAATATGCTGTTATTCACTGTCGGTGTTTGGATGAATAAATCCTAAGGGGTCAACATCCAAAATATTCGGCGGGGATAATATGCTGTTATTCATTATCAGTATTTGGATAAATAAATCTTAAGGGGTTAATATCCAAAATATTCGGCGAGGATAATACACCATAATTATTTAACCAATATATTTCTGAAAAATCAATAACATAGCAATCATAAGACAAACAAAAACACCAAGCAGCTTACCTTAGGTAGGGCGTACTAGGGGTGCTAAAACCTTCCCTTTACGCAACCAGTCCCTTACCCTAGAATCTCTGAAAGACCAGTTTAGGTTTCCTAGTAACCATAATACTAGGTGGTGACTCCCTTTTCACGAAAATAAAGATTAGACCCCGACACGCGAATCCCCCGCTCACGGGGAGGGTCGCCGTGACGCCGCGCTCATTTTTTGGGGTGCGACAACTATCGAGGTGTAAAACTACATTGTAGAGTACATCTGTAGATAAAAAAAACTACGGTGTAAAATTACATTGTAAAGTATATTCATAGATAACAAAAAGGTTTTTAACTGCAGTGTAAAATTACATTGTAAAGTACACTCGTAGACAAAAAAAAATGGTTTTTAGAAATTCAGTGTAAAAATATTTTTTTAACTTAGAAAAAACAATCAAATAACAATGCAGCTTACCTTAGGAAGGGTGTATTGGGGGTGATGTGTCTTCTCCTTGCACAACAAGTCCTCTTATCCAGACTTTCGCTGACCAATAGGTTCCTAGAAATCTTAATACTAGGTGGCGACTCCTAATAATCATAGTCATAACAACCCCTTTTTTCACCGCGCACCGTTGTCTCCCTAACCCAGGGGATGGTGGGGCGCGAAGGGCAAAATAATCACCATTGCGACAAGAAGGAAAGAGATAAAGCTAGAAAATGCACTATCTGAGTTGATGCTTGAAGACTAGAAAACACACTTAAATGAGAAGAGAGATAAGGATAGAATACACACTACCTGAGTTGCTGGTTAAAGGTTAAAAATCGCACTCAAATGAGATAGGAAGAGATAGGACTAAACAATGCACTATCTTAATTGATGGTTGAGAACTCGAAAACACATTCAATAGAGGAGGAGAATAGGATTGGAAAGTACACTAATTTAATTGATGGTTGAGGACTAGAAAACATACTAAAAAAAGGAGGAATATAGGGCTAGAAAGTGCACTATTTTAATTGATGGTTGAGGGTTAGAAAACGTACTTACAAGAGGATCATAATATGGATGAAAAGTGTACTATTTTAATTGATGGTTGAGAGTTGGAAAATGCACTCAAATGAGAAACAAAGATAAATGGTTGTAAAATGCACTATCTGAGTTGATTGAGTACTAAATAGCACACTCAAAAGAGAAGTAGAGATAGAGCTCCAAAGCGCCTATCTATGTTGATTGAGGGCACACAAACACACTCAAAGAAACAAAAGAGGTTAGGGCTTGAAGGTTCCTACAAAAATGATGAAAGAAGGTTTGTAAACTACAATCCCTCCAAAATATCTTCCTTAAATCCTCAGTATGGATGTAATGCATGATGATAAATGTATATTTACCTGAGAAAATAGGTCCC
Organism: Salix arbutifolia; assembly: GCA_025169955.1. Lineage (NCBI taxonomy): Eukaryota > Viridiplantae > Streptophyta > Magnoliopsida > Malpighiales > Salicaceae > Salix > Salix arbutifolia. Next base: position 3,266,653 of record CM045908.1, read on the forward strand.
CTTTCTTCATTGTTGTCTTTTTTTTAGAGTGTGGATTGCTATGAATAACTTTAGCGGCTTCTCATTTTTGCTTACTCGAGTCGTAATTTGGGATCTTGGCCTCTAGGGTTGACAAATCCTTATAATGTATTCATATGCCCTCCTACTTAAAGACCTTTAGTTTTGTTCAACATTCTTAATCTTCTTAGAAAGGGAACAATTGAGCTAACTTCAATTGCATTTTTAAGTTGCCTTCTAGCTAGGTCATACCCTGTAAGTGTTTTACAGAAGAGGATATGCAGGAAAGGATCAGTTATTTACAAAGGTTGCTTTAATGTAAAATTATTTACATCTACTCTCTTGTGGCCTTTTTTTTGGAAAGTTTATCTCTCAAAAGCTTACAAAAGCTTAAGCAAACTTGGTTTTTTCCTTGGAACCTAAACTTAAGTTTCTTTTATTACTCTTTTTTTCTTATCTTTTCTTTCATTTTTTCCTCTTTTTTTCCAACTATTTTCTCGTTGCCTTTCTCTTGATTTTAAGGTGGTATATATAAGGATTTTCTAGGGTTTTAAGAAGTTTTCAATCCATTTCTAACCTTTTTATCTTAAGGGACGTGTTGTACATCCTTGATGGGAACCTCTTGAGGAGTGTTTGAGTGTGAGCAAACAAAAAAATTATTTTTACCTAGTGGTTTTACTAGTAGGGATGAACCACATACCTACTTTTGAGGTTTTATCAGAGAAATTATGACATCATCACTTGAAACCACTAAAATATGGTAGAGGGGATACACACCTTTCATTTAGACCAAATCTTACTCAATTTAAAGGTTTGAAGCTTCACATTCATTCACTTGAAGTTGCCAACTCGATTAGGCAAAACTAGTAAAATAGAAATGCCTAGGTGCCAGATGATGTATCATTCACTTTCTCTTTACTAAGTTTGAACGACTTGTCATTTATGGTTTTAATTTTAGGATTGGAAAAATTCAATCAAGTCCATGTTATTCCAATTGCTTTTAATTCCACCTTTAATCACCTACGCACTACTAATTTTATACAAATGCACCCTTACCAAACTCAATTATCAAACCTATAGTTCAACGCCTTTTCCATTTTAGTTCTTGGTTATGAAGTTGTGCAATTTCATCCTTGATTGATCGACAAACTTTTAATCTCTTTAATTTAGCCCTTGATTTGGTCAATTTTAACCCTTACATTAACATGTCGTTTTTTCAGTTTGATCCTTGGTTTTGTTTTTCTTTAATCAAATCCCTCATTTCCCATCAAACTCTAATATTTATGCAATTAAATCCTTCATTTGACCAAATTAACTCTTAAGATTTGTAATTCAATCACAGACTTTAATTTCTTATAATTAAAGCCTAATTTGACCTAAAAAACATCAGATTTTATTTTCTGAATCAAATTGATTTTGTTCTTACATATATGGCCTTTATTAGTAAAAAAAAACATTGTCAAATTTTTCAATCTTGTATATTTTGATCTTCCCCGATCAATTTTTAATAATTTCCTAGTTGTTTTGATATATTCTTCTTATTCATATAATTCTTTTTATTTTTTCCCATATATATATATATATATTTTTAAATGTTTATGTAGGACTCCAAAATGGGTAACAACACTTGGTTTTGGACTTTTTCAATGAAGTCCCTAAATGGCCATCAAACTTTAATATTTTTGCAATTTAGCCCTTAATTTGACCAACTAACTTTTAAAAATTACAATTTAATCCCAGGCTTTAGTTTCTTCCAATTAAAACTTAAATTAACTTAAAAAATATTTTTTCTTGCAAATAAAGCCTTTATCGGTCAAAAATACATTATTATATTTTCTAAATTTGTATATTTTAATCTTTCTCGGCTAGTTTTCGGTAATCCCTTGAAATTACACCGAAAGAAAGAAAAGGGAGAGGTCTTCAACATTATTATTCGATATCTCTAGGGCTTTTTACCTTTGGTTAGCAGGTGACATGTTTTAATTCATGTCTCAAGAACTGGGCATTATTTTCTTTTTGTTTTTGAAATGTGGAGTGCTTCATAATCTCTCGGAATATATCTGCTAACTTGATTTTGATTGACTCCAACACTTATCAGTCTTTAAACAAACTACTGTAAAAAAGTAATTAGCTTAAGGTCTAGCAGGTTTGACCTAAAATGTTCATGCGCTCATCGTCACATGCATGGCTATCTTTGGACCGACAATGACTTGGCTGTTCATATTTATTAACCATACTAAGAAAGTTCACAACTACGCCTCAATCTAAGAGTAAGATAGAAAGCGGTAAGAGGAAGAAGATACTCACAACCTTTCACTTCCATCGGTATTTAAAGACTTACAAAGCTGCAACATGTGAGGCCCTAAACAATCTAAAAGCCAAAAGAAATAAATATAGATAAAAAATAAAAACAAATCCTCACATCAAGGAAGATTCCTTAAGGTCTACTAACCTAGATTTAAAGTTTACCAGAAGAAAAGGGGAACTGAACCGCTGGAAGTTGTCTGTAACCACTATTTTTTGCAAGTCTTTCTTTTTCCCACGTTCAAACCCTAGGACAAGAGCGTGACAGCTTTGCTTTCATGTGACCTGGCAGTACATTAGACAAATATGCATGTTACACTTGCAAATGTTGCCTCTTCATGTATCCTTAACTGTACAATAAACTGAAGGGCCAGTTTCGTTCCCCTCCTAAATACGTTCTATTTCAACAAAATATACTCCCTAATATGAACATCAAAAAGTTCTAAGGATCAATAAGTTCACATTTCACGAAAGTCCATTTGTTATTGAATGTTCTATACTACATTCTTTATATATTAAAAAAATAGGTAGTTCATGTGTTTTGTTTGCTCAAAAAACCTTTCATGACAAAATAATTATCATATTGTAGTATAATTTTTAAATGTATTGTTAGGATGTTATATGAATGAAAAACGAAGTATGAAGACATTCGATCAAGCTTGTCACTGCAAAGCTATAGTTAAGGTGCACGGGATCTTACCGTCTAGCCGTTGATATACAATAAATTATCATTGTAGTATGATTTTTAAATGTATTGTTAGGCTATTACAGGGATATGTAATGAAGGATGGAGGTTTTTTTTTGGAAGAAAAACTTGAAAATAACTAATTTATCTTAAAAACGTTACATGGAATTTGGTCATTTCTTTTTGAAAATCTATGTTCTGTACTTTCCCTTCAAATTATTATTATTACTATTATTATTATTATTATTATTATTATTATTTATCATCATCATCATCATCATCATCATGAACAAGTAGACCATTACAGCAATTTGAAAACTAATTAAATTGGAGGAAAGAAGAATGAAAGATTTTTTTTTTGAATTTAAGGAAACTGAAAAACGCACATTGTGGGTCTAGATAAATGAGTAAAACTTGGTTGTCCTAGACTCTTATAAAAGGTGCATACCTTAACTTAAATTCAAGATCTGTTGTGTAAATCGCAAGTACTTTGCGAAATCTCTTAGAGACAAAAGAATGAAAGATGCTACAGAGGAACATTGCCGCAGGATTCCATTGGAGTGGTTTTGATATTGCTTCCATATATACTATCTATGACAGTCTTACATTATTTCATAAAAACAAACATTTTACATCATCGTATTATATATAATGAACTAATTGCATCCCTATTGGAAATTATGGAGCACTCTAAATTGGATTCTGCTTTGTTTGAAGAAATGGAATTTATATTTTAAAATGTAAATGTATATTTTATGATAAGGAAAAAAGGATTTATATGAATACACATAGAGATGACAATCATATTCTGCATTCGGCTCATTAGTGTAAATATAAAACATTTCTCTCTTAACATTCTTTGAATTCGAATATAAGATGATTATTTAAGAAGAAAACTCGAGCTAACACCTCAAAAGTGGATATACTTAAAGTGATACAAATGAAAACAAGCAAGGGGAAAAACCATTTCAAGGATGAATTTCATTCCTCGTAACAAGATATATATAAATTGCATCGCCTACTTTTTTTCCCTTCTGGCCCTGCGAAATATAGTACTTGAATGAAAGAAATAAAAATAAAATTATACAACTTAAGGAACTGTTTCGTACTTGCAATATTGTATCAACATTAATTGCGGACAAAACTTAGACCCAAGAAGGTGGAGAGATTCTCTTGCCCTACTTTCTTCCACTATTAAGAAGATCTCATTTTTTAGGTTTTAATATAGTTAGACCTAACCACACATATATTGGCAGCTACCGATGTAAATTCCCAGTCAAAACAGCTGAAACTTTTTCTCCTCCGGTTTTTAGTATCTAATAATAATAATACTAGAAAGGCCAAAAGCAAAAGCAGCGCATGAAGTTTGAAATCTCCTCGTGATTCCCTTCGACAACTTGGAAGCTATAAAGAATGCGTGTACGACACAGTATCCTATATATAAATATAAATCTGTCATACCACACTCTTATGGGAATCTAGCTACGACGGCTACTGTATAGATTCCAGTGCAAATCATATCTCTCTAAAATTTGCGGCTGCCTTGCTGTTTAACTTATATTGCCAGCAAAATTATAGCAACTTGGTGCTGTTCTTGTTTTCGAACATCGAAAACTGTAATACTTTCATGGCGCTATGGGTCATAGTTCACATGGTAAGTGCGGCATTTTTTTATGATCGTCTCTCAAGTAAAATACAGCTCACTGCCAGACAAGTTCTTATTCAACTGGGAGTGCTCGACTTTGCTTTTAGAATGGAGATTCTTTCTTTCCTCATAATCTTAAACAAAAGCTTCTCTGCACCATTGTTTTCTTTGAGCAAAACAACAACCTAACTAGAGTTTTTTTTTTTAAAATCTTGGGGTTGTTTTGCTTATGCTCATAATTGTTCTTATAAATATGGAATACGAACACTCAAAAGGACGTGTTTTCATATATGTACAAGAAGGTGGAAATATAACTTAATTTAAATCACAAGAACTCATATTCATAGAGAATGATTTTCCTACATAGAGTGAAATGGGTCAAGAGTTATATCCATATGAAACTAAGAAATATAAATGAAGCTCTTACATACCTTGATAAGGAAAACTAGATTAAGGCTATAGAAAAAAATTAGAATGAAATCAACTAAAGTTTAAATTTGGTTTATTTTCCAAAAAGATATAAAACCATTGGGAAAAAGTAGATTCTTAAAATATAGGGAAAAGGGTGTGACAATATTGAAAAATACGAAGCTCAATCAATGGAAAAAAGGATATACATAAAATAAAGTAATTGGATATGAGTAGATATTTTCACTTGTTATATGATTTACCTCAATAAGATAGATTCCAGTTATAGTAGCTAACTTGAGTTTTTAGTTACATTAGATAGATGTAAGGACCTATAGGTTACATCCATGAAAAAAAAGGAACACAAAGTGTGTAAAATAATGAAATCTTAAAGACAATGATATATTTTACCTCATAACACAATCACATAATACTAAAAGGTCTAAAGAAAATTCTATGATATTATCATCATATATGGACAACAATTTATAGTAAAAAAAATAATGAGTATGTTAATGAAATTCAAAAAATAGTTATCATCTAATTTTGAGATGAAAGACATGAGTGAAGCTGCATATATCTTTGAAGTTAATATTGCAAGGGATCATTCAAATGGTTTTGCAGAAATCCTTGGGATAAAGGAATGTTCTTCTAGCCTTTTGATCTTAAGGGAATGATTTATAACCTTTGATAAGAGCCGTTATGGCCATTTTTAAATGTTAACATGAGAAGTGTTTAAGTGGTTTTGTATATATAGGTGTTTCATACAATGCTGACTAGGTTGGTCACTTTTGTGGCTGCATCAGAGCAACTCCAATATAATTGTGACCATAGATCACTTAGGTTTGATAGAGAGGATGAATACCTTTTTATTGGACATTTTCTTGCTTAATTTGGATGTATGTACTCCATATTTAATTGCATGAAGATTAATTAAGGACAAGATGTTGAAGCAATAAATGGCTTATATGTTACACAAATGTTTGATTTAAGATCATAAGGTTGTAGAGAAGATGTTTGTGAGTAGAATCATTGTAATTTTAGATTTGAAGGTGGTCGAAAATATCGTATTTGATCGCTTGAAGATGTTTTCCCAATCCACCTAAATCAAGGATGAAAATGTATAGTGCTCTTAAGACGATGTCATTTCGACTATCCTTTAAAATTAAAGTTTTTTATTTGGTTTATGAATTATGATTGTACCTTTATGCTTTCAATTTGTTTAATTACACCTTTAATTTTGCAATGTCGCCCTTTGCTTAAACCAAATTTCGACCTTGAATTCGAGCATCTTTTTTGCTTTAGTCCTTGGTTTTAGATCTAACCAATTTGGTCCTTGATTGGTTAGTAGAACTTTGTTTTTCTTTAATTTTGTCCATAAAGTTGTTTATTTCAGCCCTTGCAATCACATGATTTAATTATATTGGTCTTTGATCTTATATTTGTTTAATTAAATTCATAATAGCTTCTTAAAATTTGAATTTTATGCAATTATATCTCTAATTTTCACCTTTTAAGGTTCCAATTTAGTCCACAAATTTTGATTTTTTTTCTAATAACACCCAAAACCTAGTTCTTCTTGCAATTTATAGGTCTTCAATTAATTTGTTTGGGTATAACAATGATTGCTTTTTTAAAATGTTTTTTTTAGAAATACATTAACAATAATTTAAAAAATATATATATTTTTAACATCATCTTATAAAAATTGTATAAAAGTATTAAAAATTATTTTTTAAAAAAACTCAAACTTTTGAACTGCAACACAAACATTCCAAAAAATAACCGGTTGAGCAATTCTTTGGAGGTGCATGATAAATGTTTTTTGCTCACCTATACAAAATAAATAACAAATCCCTCTTCACCATTTCATTTTCAATCTTGTCACCATCACAACTGTACTATCGAATTATAAAAGTAGCAAAGATATCGTAATGTTGGCTTAATGAAGTCGCCATGCCCTCTATTTGTTGTACTCTTCATAAAAATAATTTTGGTAATTAAGTTATGATAACAAGATAAAAGAGAACAAAAAATAATAAACAAAAAAAAAGATTTTTATTTGAGGCAGCATGGATATAAAATATATTTCACATGGCTATATATAGATTTATAGACTATATTGCTTTATACACCCAACCATTGCTTTAATTATGCATTCAACACAAGCTATATACTATTATGCAGAGACAGCTAAATTAAAGGGCTAAGCTAGGAATGAAAGGATTCTAATGCATTTCACACAATCTTGATATTTTTTGACAGAATTAAATGAAATAACGTAACTTTGGCATTTACATTCCTTAGTTACCAAATAATAATGCTTAATATGAAATCGATATGTCCATGCTAGTATACACCCTAGCTTTCATATGAAACATCCAAATTCCACGTTTCATGCTTTCAGTTCTTCGTTTGTGCTTCGAAAACATGACCAACCCCAGTGTTGTGACCTGGTAACATGGGTTGGAAAGCATCTGGGATTCTAGTGACAGAACGTTCAATGTTGGATGGGTTTGGATCAGTCTTATCACTTTGATCCACCGATGACATATGGCCAACGCCAGGGCTGTGACCTGGTTTCGTGGGTTTGAATGCTGCACCAGCACGTCCGATACTGGAGCCAGAACCAGGTGCCTTTGGGTCAACATCTTCATTGTCATCTTGGTCATCATCTGCAAGAATATGGCCAACCCCATGACTGTGACCTGGTGCTGTGACAGAATGTTCAAAGTTGAATGCCTTTGGATCGGTCTTATCATCCACCGATGACATATGGCCAACGCCAGGGCTGTGACCTGGTTTCGTGGGTTTGAATGCTGCACCAGCACGTCCGATACTGGAGCCAGAACCAGGTGCCTTTGGGTCAACATCTTCATTGTCATCTTGGTCTTCATCTGCAAAAATATGGCCAACCCCATGACTGTGACCTGGTGTTGTGACATAATGTTCAATGTTGGATGGCCTTAGATCGGTCGTATCACTTTGATCTACCGATGACATATGGCCAATGCCAGGGCTATGACCTGGTGTTGTGGGTTTGAATGCTGCACCAGCACGTCCGATACTGGATCCAGAACCAGGTTCCTTTGAATCATCTTCACTGTCATCTTGGTCTTCAACTGCAAGAATATGGTCAAACCCAGGACTGTGACCTGGTGCTGTGACAGAATGTTCAAAGTTGAATGCCTTTGGATCGGTCTTATCACTTTGATCCACCGATGACATATGGCCAACGCCAGGGCTGTGACCTGGTTTTGTGGGTTTGAATGCTGCACCAGCACGTCCAGTACTGGAGCCAGAACCAGGTGCCTTTGGATCAACATCTTCACTGTCGTATTGGTCTTCTTCTGCAAGAATATGGTCAACCCCAGGACTGTGACCTGGTGTTGTGGGTTCGAAATCATCTTTGAAAGCATTGACAGAATGCCCATTGTTGGAGTTAGCCCCCGGTGTCTCTGGATGCCTAACACTAGGAGAATCGCTGGAGCGAGGGACCATAGGTTGGGACTCTTTTCTGTCAGCCTTGGAATGGTGAACACTAGGAATGTGAACTGGGGGTGAAGTTAGAGAAATTTTTTGATTATCTGCAGTGCTGTGGTGCAAGTTGGTATTCCTTCTCTGGCTGGCCATTTCTTTTAGCGGCTCTTTTTCATGGTTAAGAAGTTGCTGCTTATTCGTTGGCTTAATTGGCCTTCCTTCAATAAACAGGATTTGGAAGGAAGTAACAAATGCAAGAATAACGAAAGCACATTTAAATGTTTCGGCCATAATTAACCACAGAAGAAAATATGGTGTAGGTTTATTGGACGATGGTATGGAAGATGATTAAGGTGCAAGCCACCACATTGAGAAAAAGTCTTGATTTGAAGGTGGTATTTATAGCCATAATAAGTCAGACCCTTTGGCAATCCTCACCTCAAAACCCAGTTTGTGGACCTCAGAAAATGAATGAATATAAATTTGGACGGTTTGTATGCTAAATGGTCCTCACAAGTTTGACTACCTTACAGATTTTCCCCATGATTTTCATGTCGCACGCACTTTCACTACAGCTAATAATTATGTAGGCCATTTTGCTTTTCACGACGCTTTGATGTATATATAGTAAAATTAGACTTTGCAGAGTTTCAATAAATGCAGGATTAGACATTGATGTATTTCGAAATAAGTTGCTCTCTTATGTATATTGACGAAACCAATATTAGTGCGATTCATTGCAACGATCATTCCAACTGTTTGAAATTAGTTTCGTCTATATATATTGACGAATTTATGCAGTAAGAGTATCTCGTATAGTTTAAAGTCAAGACTTAAACGCTATTTTTTTTTTTTTTTGTGTTGCGAACAAACTACAAATCCATTAGCTTGATAAATGTTAAACCACAAAATGGTAAATCGAAGTTATGCTGCTTGTAAATTTCTCTGTCAAATCACTTGCATAACACATGCAGAAGCTTGTAGCTTGAAACTTGATCCTTAACCTTTCATTGTGCTGAGATGGTTTATTGTTTGAATACATTTCTATGGGCGGCAATGTATTTAAAATCAATACTTTTGACAATAATGACTGAAAATATGTCGATATCAAAGTTCAGTCCCCCACCACCAAGATACTCCAAAATGACAGGGATTCTCTCTCTTTACTCTCCACTTATTGATGTATAGTATAAAATGTTGATGGTTTATATGCAAAGCTTACAGCAGCTTTTACTCGACAGGTTCTAGTGAAACGCTTCTGTCCTTAGTATGCTAATTTATACTTCATTATTTATGGTATCTGTTATCTTTCAAATGGGGTTTTGAATGATTACAGGCTGCTGAAAGTTAGTGATTCATTTTGAGTGGTGACCATAAAAAGAAAATCTTCTCCTTGATCATTCTTCTTCTTCTTATTGACTGTCAAACATTTCTAACATATATAGTGCATTTCAAAGATTTCTAATTGGCTGATCATATAATAGACCACAGAATAGAAATGCTTATTGCCATCAGGAAGAACAATGTAATTTATATTTGTCCTTGCTAGGTGATCATTCGAATTAAATAACCTTAGTTCAGGTCAAACTCCGCATAACAATTAAAATTTTCACATCATCGAAGTAATAGTGTTGAAAAGGTTGTGATTCTCTTCTTCTATATACAATATCTCGGGTTTCTAATATTAATTGCTAAATGTTTGTGTCATGACCATACCCAATATGCTATCATGTATTGTAAAAAGTAAATATTTCTCAAACACTATAGTTAAACTTAAATGAAAGTAAGACGAAGCATAAATCATGAAGGATCAAACACTAAAGTTAGGGAAATGGATAGTGATTTAAACTTTGAGCTGTGGGGTTGAAAACAATACCCTCCTAATTCTCAGTGGATCTATGTAGCGCATGTTGATTCACACTGTTACACTAAAATGAAAAGTGGTGTGCGCTCTATAGTCAACTATATGGAATGCTAGTTTTAGATTTCGTCTTCCTTAAGTGTTATTTGCTTTTCTTTTTAGCCTGTACATTCTTTCAATGTAGTATCTGACAAATTTTATATGCAACAGTAAAATGCCATATGAGCGCAAAATGTAAACTTTGAGAAAACGACGCATATCTAACTAAGTCGGGACGGCTACAACTACCACTGATGGAAAGGGAGAACGATTTGCTAATGGATGGTTTATATGTCAGCCGAAATTTGACGGAAGATCTTTGCCATGTCTATTGGTCGACGAGTAATATTGGCACGACTTTTTCCTTTTGAGAAGTTTAATACAGTCAATTTGTTGACCATTGTATCTCTAGTACTTTAGATTATAGTATTTAAAGGTTTGGTTCTTCTCACGAGTCGGTGACAACTTTTTTCTTTCTAGCACTCCATTACTTATGTTCTTATAGTGTTTGATGGTCCAAATATATAGTAGTACATAGAAATGTTCGAGTGGAAATGAAACACAATATCGAATATATATCTTTATTGGCATGCGTAATTTGTTGGTTTAATTCATCATCATTTTTTGGCATATGAAGTATGAAACACGAGAATGTGCTCTATGGTTACTTGGAATGCGTGAATCAGGTTTTTTTCCTACCTGTTTTCTGTGAGAAATCATGCTTAAAAATACAAGAATAGCTCTCCAAACCAGCACATATTTAAAAGTAATTCGAAAATGCTCATGCTCGTGCGCGATGTTTTACACATAATTTAAATAAGGGCGGACGCAGGCTATGGAGTGTGGGAAAATCTGTGTAGAAATTAATTTTTTTAAAGAGTTTATTTCGTAAAATAGAAATTTCCTCAAGATTTTAGTGTAAGAGTCATTTTTTATCAAAACTACTGTATGCTTTTCCCTGAAAATCCTTTCTCTTTCAAGGTTAATTTCTCATTTATTTAATACCCCCCCGAGTTTAATAAACTGTTCTCGAGAAAGTATTGTTAATCTTCTTTTCTTCGTCGACTCTAAAGCGAGTAAACACAGAAATAAATGTCCGAAAATAGTTGAATATTGTGTGAAATGATAAGATTTTCTGCAGTACTCCGACTACTACTAAAAAAAAAGATGAATTTTCTGAACTCATAAATGAATCTTCATAATAAGGGAAGAGATTGTTCATCGGAAGTGGAAGATTTTCTTAGTCCCGCATGTATGTGAGAAATTCTGTCTTGATCTTTAAGGATCTCTTGACTGTGCTTAGTTGACTTTTTTAATTCTACTCTAAGAGCTACGTCTAAGAACTACCTATAAACTTCTTGCCCTCTTGGCTTGGCTTTGAATTCTAATCAAAGTCCTATTCAAACAATACTTGTAGATCACTAGAGAAATTTCGGGTTCACTATATTGCTAACATAATTGTTAATATAATCCGAGAAGAATTTCAACGTGGAAGCCAGTTGAAGTTAAGGGAGAAGGAGAGTTTTGGAATATATTGTGGAGGCTGTAGTGTGTTGTGTGCAGCACTCCCCTTATGTAATATATATATATATATAGATAGATAGATGTAGGGCTGTACATGATACTAACCATGTGGTAAAGTACACATGATCATAAACCTATGTAAGGTAAATACAAGATAAATATATATATACATAATAACATTCCATAATAAAGCCAAAGGCAGCATGTTAAGCATGGTAGGTAGAATTTGCTTTCTAAAATCTGCTTGATTGCTCCACCTATTTGTCCATTTTACTTATGCCAGAGAGGTGGTAAAAATGCTATCCACACTACAAACAGAGTTTATGTGGGTTGCTACATCAGATTTGAGGAGATTTCGCCAGGTGTCGTGGTCTCGAGTAGTAGAAGAAACAAAGAGGAGTTCTAGGGTGGGATCTTTGGATGGAAAAGGTAGAGCACTTATTTTTAAATGGCTACGAAGGAAGGGTAGGGGATTAGACTGATGAAGACTGGAAGGAGATTGTTACATCATATTACTTTTGAAATGATCTTTCAAATTATTTCAAAACGACCCAATCTGTGTTATAGCTTTAGAACCGGAAGCGACATTTTATGATGTGTTGGTCCCAATATTGAAATTACAATGGCAAAGAGAACTAAGAGGTATAAAACTACAATATCTATACCTTCTGTCATTTCTTGACACAGTAGATCATATGAATGTATCACCATTGATAGGATAATATTCTCAATTGTGTCTCCGGCTGCTTCATTACAATGGAAAGGTTTACCTCCTAGAAGTCTTTCTCTGGCAATTGATACATGACAGCTTATGTTCCAGGGAGTTCCTAGCCTACAATGTCCCATAAACAAGTGACTTGTCTATTTTATGACTGAAACAAAATTCTCCATTCATTTGTTCCTATATTGTTTGGAGCCATGAAAAATATATGGTATATTTATGAATTGGTTTGGGATCTAGGAGTGCATGTCATATTCAATTGATCATGTCTTGTTGTAGTGAGATCATGGGGAGTACACCCCTAGAAATTAAAAATTTATAATGAATGGTATATCAAAGAGAAATTATTAAATGAACTTAAATGCATATAAAAAATAAAAGACATGAAAAGTTTTAGTGTAAACCTGGATGAAACTAAAAACATTGTCGAGAGATGGTAATAAATTCATAAATGAAATGAAGGATGAAAATAAATTAAATGAGAAAATGGTCCCAATAACTTGGTTGAGAAATTAATATGGTTCATGCAAGGATGGCATGAGAAAAAATGAATTTTTGATGTAAAATCACTTACTAACCAGTTTTACGCTAACGAGCATAAGTTGCAATTCGATTATAGGATCAGGTTGAAATTTTATGAAAAATCTCACAACATATTTATCTATCTTTAAGTAAAATGTTAGGAGGATCAGATTCAAGATGGCCATAAGAAACTATTGGAAGTTGGACATAAAAGTAAAATAGAAATTCATTTTCATCTATATATTGTAGGCTTGAATTTATAAGGAAAATATGGAACTATTCAGTTCTTCTTCATTTATACAATTGGTTGAAATTCTTAAGGAAAGAGAGGAGGAGAAAAGAGAAAATGGAGAGTTCCACACCAAAAACCTTACTAGGATCCAAGGTTTAAGGGCTGAATTAAAGAGGAAGTGAAGGTTTAAGGGCATTAACTACCAAATTAATCGAGAATCGAGAGAGAGAAAGGGGAAACTAAATAAAGAAGCAATGAAAAAAGGGAAGAAAAAAGGAAGGCCGGAAAAAATTTGAGTGGTTAGCATTCAATTTTTTATTTATACCAAGTAAGGGTTTTTTAATCTAACTCTTCAAGCTCAATTGAAAGGGAAAGGATTGATGCCAAATTTATGAGTTTTGGACTAGGATTCATGATAGAATTTGAGGGAAATGTAAAATTTGTTGTGACGATAGAGATTATGGTAGCATAGATTATGATGAAAGGGAAATTAGAAAGAAATCATGAAGAAAAAATCATATGGTTTAATAGAGCCTATTAAATATATGGTGGAATTATGTTTATTCAAGTGAGTTGTGCTAGATTAATGCTTGAATTTGTGTAAAAATTATTCAAGATAAATTTAATTATTTGTTATTAAAAGATTGATTTTTGTTGTTGTCATGATTAGAATTCTTGAGGAAGATTATTGAATATAAAGGTAAAAGTATTGTACTTAATTTGTTATTTAAATTAAGATTGTTTTATTAAAAATTGAAATGTATCATACTATTAAAAGATGTTGTGGTGCAAAGCATTAAGGAAAAGAAAATGAAAAATGTAGGCTTTTTTCAATTTCTTAATGATTGCATGACATTGTTGTGTATGGAATTGTTGGTGGTGATTCAAAATTCAAGTGAAACTCTTATGCTCGTTTATGACATTGTAAGAATATGGTACATGAGAAAAGATTTGTTCAACATTAGAGGACTCTAGATAGAGCATAAACATCGGGTGAGTGTTCTATACTTGAACACTTTCAGGAATTTATAGATTTATTGAATGTGATTTCATTAAATGAGTATCATTTCTTGTAAATGTAAATCATGCATTAGACTAGCTAAAACTTGTAGAGTCTATATATGTTTGGTTGAACTAACGAGGCTAGTGATATTTCTGTTCAAGTGATTGAAATATTTATTTAGATTATGGGGGGCGGAATATTGGCGTCTATTTATGACTATTTGTGTTCAGTAATATTGTGTGCTCCATGCTTTGACTTGGAAATTCCCTGAGCTATAGCTTAGTCATTGACCGTAGAACACTTAAAGAGATTCTAGAAAACTAGTTGAAAATCTCCACCGTTGAATAACTCTAAGACCAAAACCACCAATAGCAATGGTAGCTAGTGGAGGATAAGGTGTGCAGTTTTTTCAGTAAATCTGCTGTAGAAATGACATTTTGAAAATAAGATTTCTTCTGGCTAGAAATTCCTTTGTACAGTGTCGTATCCACTGCGAGAGTGCGGCGACTCTCCCCGCGAGCCGGGAGAATTCAATGTCGGGGTTTTATCTTTATTTTCGTGAAAAGGGAGTCACCACTTAGTATTATGGTTACTAGAAAACCTAAAACTGGTCTTTCAGAGATTCTAAGGCAAGGGACTGGTTGCGTAAAGGGAAGACTTTAGCACCTCTAGTACGCCCTACCTAAGGTAAGCTGCTTGGTGTTTTTGTTTGTCTTATTATTGCTATGATATTAATCTTTCAAAAATATATTGGTTAAATGATGACGACATATTATTCCTGTAAAAATATTTTGGATATGAACCTTTTTAGGATTTATTTATCCAAATACCAACAGTGAATAATAACAAATTATCCCCGCCAATATTCTAGATATTAACCCTTTTAGGATTTATTTATCCAAATACCAACAGTGAATAATAACGAATTATCCCCGCCAATATTTTGGATATTAACCCTTTTAGGATTTATTTTTCCAAATATCAATAGTGAATAATAAGAATCACCAAAAATAAGGTTTTTATATTTTTGGATTATTGGCAATACCCTTTTGATTTTACAAACATGTTGTAAAATTAAAAAATGCAAGAAATGATTTTTTCGCGAAATCCATGCTAAAACACATTTTTTTCTTCAAACTCCAAGATAATATATATATTTTTGAAACAAAATGAATTTTCAAAAATATGCTAGTGTATTGGCTGTATGTACGAAAACAATATATTTTTGTTTTTTGTATTTTTTTATTATTTTTTTCTGTGGGCTGGGCTTCCAGCCCAGACGAGCTGGAAGCCCGTCTTAATCAGGGGTCAGGCCGGGCACAAAGCCCGGCCCGACCAGCCTAGCGGGGAGTGAATGCATGCAAAACGAAGATCTAAGAATGGAAGATTTTCGAGTGTGATGAACGGTGTATCTGTTAATACATTTGGGTAGAGGAGGTCTAGGTGGTTCTTCCAGTCATGGTGGCGTCGGAAATGGTGGCCTGTGGTGGCTGGAATGGGCGTCGGAAGCTGGTCGGTGCAACTGCTATTGCCACCGTTGCTACTGTTGCTGCTTCTCGGAGGCCATGGCTGGGCTGCTGGCGTGGAGGGGAGACTGAAGGTGGTGATGAGGGTGGAGCTAGGTGGCTTGCTGATAAATCTTGGAGGAGAGAGAGAGAGAGACGTCGGTCGACTGGTTTTTAGAGAGAGAGGGGGAGAGAGAGCTGCTGCGAAGGGAGAGGGAAACGTGGGGCTGCAACTAGAGGAGATAAGGAGTAGGTTGTGACTGGTTCTAGTGGGGAAGAAAACAGGTTGACTTCAACGTAAATTTTCTCTTCGGTTCGTGAATTTTTCTCTTCTTTCCTCGTTCCTCTGTTTTTTGAATTCCCTCCTCTATGTTTTTCAAATCTCTCCTCTCTGTTTCGTGAATTCTCCCCGTTCTCTCTCTGTCTCTTTTTTCCTCTTCTTCCCTGCTTTCAGCCTTTTCCAATATTTCCTCCTCGATCCTCCTTTTCTCCCTTATTTTCTCTTTTTTTTTCTTGTCTGTCTCTTCTCCTCTGGTATTTATAGCCATGAAAGGCAACCCTTCGGCTGCCCATGGCGTGCAGCGAAGGGTTGCCGCCGCCTAAACATCCAATATCGAGCATGCCTAAACATGCAGTGCAAGCATGCTTGAACAGTGCAGTGCAGGCATGCCTGAACAGTGCAATTTTCGAAATATTTAGGAAGGTGAAAGTATGATTTGGTCCTCAATTTATAATTGCTCTAATTGCACCCTCAATTGAATTTAAACTTTCAATTTTTGTGCAATTGCATCCCCGTTAAAATTTCGAGCGTAACCTTAGCTTTGCGCGCCTTTTTTATTCTGGTCCTTGGTTTTTGATTTGCGCGATTTAACCCCCAATTGATCATTAGACTCTCAATTCATTCAATTTGGCCCCCGATTTCGCATAATTGGCTTGGCAAAAATCAAATCGGTCTCTGAAAATTTCAATCTCATCAATTGAACCCGAATTAAATTCAAGAACTTGATTTTGCATCAAATAAGCCCTTAATAAAATTAATTTGACCAATTTAAAATATAATCAAGTCCTTGCACTTAATGAAATCCTTCAATTGGACCCTAAATTAATTCTCAAACATAATTACACTTTTAAATTGGTCAACGATTAAATCAAACTGACCCATAAAAATATAATTATATCTTTCGACTTAATTTTTATGCAGATTTATCTAATAATAAATTACTTTAGCCTTGAATCTGCGATTTTTCTTCATTTTTTGACACAAAAAAGATACGATCAAACTCTTGAAAACATCTAAAATTTCATCTTGATTTCCCTACCGACACCAGCTCTCCTTTTTTATTTTTTTTTATTTTTGGATAATTAACAGGAATAACCCAAAATTGGGTTATGACATATAGCATCTGTTTTTCATAACTAACCAGCACAAAATTTCTGTTTTTGAAGAGCGATACCTGTCCGTATATTAGGTTTCCAGTTATCATCACTTGAGAATAGAAATCGATCCCCCAAATCTTTTAATCCGACTTTGCTTGAGATAATGTCTGTGAATGAGTAATATTCTTCAAGCTTGTTAATTGCTGCTATTCTAAACCCATAACCCAAAGTTTCTTCCTTTAGATAAAGTGGATTATATCAAAAACAGTATCTAAGTAGATGGCAACGAAAACCATGCAAGAATTATAATCTAAATGAGATACTATATAAATACATCTATTTTTTTATTTATGAGAATGTCATCTGCACTATAAAAATATATATTATCAGTGCAAGAAATATGATTAATTGGTTCGGAGACGCCATTGTAAAGACGTCTCATAACATTTCTTCCTAACATTTACTAATTTATTTATCTCATAATATTTCTTCTTAACATCTTGTTGATAGACTGTGAGGAAGAAGGAAATGGGTCTGATGGGGAATGGCTTTGTTTGGGCTTTGTTGGAGGATGAGATTGAAGATGGGTGGCTCAAGGGTGAAATAATGGAAGATAATTGGTTCATGTTTTTCTTCATCTTTTCCAAGAGAGAGTGAGTGAGAAAGTGTAATTTCAATTGATAAAGGTTCTATTTGCAAGAAAAAATTAATTTAAGGAGAAAAATTCAAAATTGGGTGTTTGAGGATTCAATTAGAGTTTTTCAATGTTTATATGAATTTATTAAGGGCTTATTTGCAAGATAAATTGATTTTGAAGTCAATTTAGGCATTAATTGGATGAAATTGAAGTTTAGGGGTCAAATTGCAATTTTTAAGAGTTAGTTTGGTCAAATCAGCAATTTAATTGAATAAATATTAAAGTTTGATGGACAATTAGGGACATGATTAAAAAAATCAAAAATCAAAACCAAATTGAAAAATACACATGAATATAGGAACTGAAATTGATCAAATCAAAGGTCAAAGTAAAAGTTTATTAGTCAATTGAGATTCAAATTGTATAAATATGGAACCAAGAACTAAAATGAAAAAGGCATTGAACTTTGGGGTTGACAAACAAGTTTGATAAGGATGTATCTGCATAAAATTAAAAGTTAAGAAACAATTGAAGGTATAATTAAAAGCAAATCGGAAGAACATTCACTCAATTAAGTTTTGTCAATCCCAAAAATAAAAATCTAAATAACACGTCATTGAAACTTAATGAACAAAAGGTGAATGACATGTTTGACACTATAAAAATCTAAATGACACGTCATTGAAACTTAATGAACAAAAGGTGAATGACATGTTTGACACTTAGGCATCCCTGTTTCTGTAGTTTTGACTAATCAAGTTGACAACTTCAAAAAAAAAAATATGCTAGTACCAAGGTTGTCAATTTTATTTTGGTTATTGCTTTGTTTTTAATTGAAATAGAATGTTTCGGTTTTGGAGATTTTCGACGTGTTGTTTTGGGATTGTACTGTTTGTATATATAATTAAATATATTAATTCAAAAACAAATTTATTCAAATTTAAAAATAAATTATTTAGAATTGTGCAATTTAATCTAAAAAAGACACAATAAAATGATTTTTATGAACAAAATTATGAACATGTATAATATTACGAGAATGTCATCATCAATCTCGCAAAGTCATTATATTATCGATTGCTCTAAAAGTTTAACATAATACATATAAATATGTCAAGAGTGTCCCCATAAAATTTTATCATAATCTAATAGTTGGATTAAGATATATGATGGATATTATAAAATTATTTATTATTTAAAAAAACACTATTTAACTGAAATAGAACGGGCAGAACAAAACCAAAACGTTTCGGCTAAAATTTGAGCGGAATTTCCAGAACAGACTAAAATTTTAAATAAGATAAAAACTGCACCATTTTATCTCGTTTTTTAACGGTTATAAAACATTTTAGCTAAAATAAAACAATATTCATAACACAGGCTAGTACACATATTAGCCAGTACACATATTAAACATACAACAAAACAAAAGTAACAAAGATTTATAACAAAAAAGATTGACAAGGCGCAAGTCAGCTTTCAAAGCAATATCAGTGTCTTCTCAACATTCACAAATATTTGTTTTTCATTAATTTGTTACGCTCTCGAATGGAAAGCATGAAGTAGTCCATTCCCTAATCGCACCATGTTAATGCTTTTGATTTTGAAGCTGAAAACATTATATAAAAAAATCCTTTCATTATCAGTGTTTGCATCGTTAAATGCAAGAGAGCTCATATAAGGTTCTCTTCTCATTGTTGCACTTATTTACTCTCTTCTATTGTAACTATTATCCTTGACCCATAATTCCGTGAAGCTGCGTTTCTCATACATCCATGTTATGGCATAGATCCTTTTACTTTTTAAAAATATTACAAAGAACCTAAAAGACGGTGGTCTTTTCCTGTTAAATGTGACTCATTGTCACTGTGGACTCGCAATTCGCTCCGGTGCTTCACGCGTGGACGTTTGTCTTTTTTTTCTAGTCAATGAACATTGTATTAACGAAAAAACCCATCGAAAAAGAAAAAAAAACACCACCGTTTTCCGCCCGGTTCGTCCAACCGGTTTTTTTTTACTATTTCATGAAACAGTGTAATAACTTTTTGTCCCTCGAAAAGGACAAACAACACACCTGGGAGGGAGGGGCGTTCAGGTAATTAGTCAAAAAAAAATTTCGACAGATTACTGTTCGCGTGTCGCAAAACGCGTCGTTCCTTTCCGCGCTCACGCGTGTTTCGGACGGCGCATGCGGCTTACTTAGGCGTCCAAAAATGCCCAACCGACGTCTAAAATGATTTTCAAGCATGTTCTCTTCCACCTGGTGCATCGCGTGTGACATGATGGTGTCCGGAGACGTCTCAATGGTCGTTTGAATTTTCCCCCCAATTTCTCTCTCCTGCCTACGCCAGCTGACGTCAGCTAAGCTATTTTTTGTCAAATTTCATTTTAGTCCCTAAACGTTGTAATTTTTTTTCTGACCCTTATTGCTATTATATAGGTTTTGATTTGTTTCAATTTCATCCTTCAATTGAAATTGATTATATATTGGAGTTTCAATTAGGTCCTCATGCTTTTAATTTTGCGGATTGGGCTAGAATTCTGAATATTTTTTGTATCAAAATTTTCATTGATTTCAATTTCATCCTTCCATGCAAATTTATTATCAATCCTTAATATTTTTGGTATCAAAGTTTCATTTTTTTTCAATCTTATCCTTCTATGCAAGTTAATTATGGATTTGAGTTTCATTTCGGTCCCAATTCTTTTAATTTCAGGTTTTGTTTGAAATTATTTAATTTCAATGTTTGGATTTACTTCAATTTTGTCCTTTAAATTAAATATATTATTTAAAGTATGTCTACTTAATTATATATTTTTATATTTATGTCAAATTAAAGTATGTAAAACTACTTATATGTTTTAATATTTATTGAATATTATTGCCTAAGAATATATATATATATATATATATATATATATATAGAGAGAGAGAGAGAGAGAGAGAGAGAGTGGCCTAGGATTTTTTGAAGAAAAAAAATTAATATCAGTATTCTTAAATACATTTAATATAATAATATAATGAATAAATCTTATATAAAAAAATTGGCTTTGAATTCTAATTTTGTACTCTTTTTTAAGTTTATTTCTCAAAAACAATTAACAATATTTTGGTTTTTAATATTTTAGATCTAATATTACTGGGCAAAAAATACAACTCAAAAAAAAAGTATGACAAATTTACCTGGATTATCTACAATTAAAAAATATATGAGCCACTTCCCGTTTTGATTACACTGTTCTTTTTAGACGATAAATATGTAATTATAGCATGCAAAAAATTAGGTTTATTTCTAAAAACAAATTACAATATTTTTATTTATAATGTGGCAGATCTAATATTACTAGGGTAAAAAGGCAACTCATAAAAAAATTGACAAATTTACTTAGGTTATCTACAATTAAAAAATATACGAATCACTTCTCATTTCGATTACACTATAAAGTATGTGAGACTAATTATATGTTTTAATATTTATTGAATATTATCGCCTACAAATATATAGAGAGAGAAAAAAATGACCTAGGATTTCTTGAAAAAAAAATTAATATCAATATTCTTAAATACATTTAATTTAATAATATGATGAATAAATCTTATAAAAAAAATTGGCTTTGAATTTAAATTTTATACTCTTTTGTTTAAGTTTATTTCTTAAAAAACAAATTATAATATTTTTATTTTTAATATTTCAAATCTAATATTACTGGGGGGAAAAAGACAACTAAAAAAAAATAGACAAATTTACCTTGGTTATCTACAATTAAAAAATATGCGAGTCACTTCTCGTTTTGATTACACTGTTCCTTTTAGACGGCAAGTAAGTCATTATAGCAAGCAAAAAAAATAAGTTTATTTCTTAAAAAATTTATAATATTTTATTTATAATATGTCAGATCTTATATTACTGGGGAAAAAGGCAACTCATAAATTTTTTTTGACAAATTTACCTAGTTTATCAACGATTAAAAAATATATGAACCACTTCTTATTTTGATTACACTATTTCTTTTAGGCGGGGAAAAAATTATTTGTAACATATTTTATCGATTATAATATTACTAATTAAATATTTAAACAACTAATTACAGCATGTAAAGAAT
This sequence comes from Salix arbutifolia, assembly GCA_025169955.1. Taxonomy (NCBI): domain Eukaryota; kingdom Viridiplantae; phylum Streptophyta; class Magnoliopsida; order Malpighiales; family Salicaceae; genus Salix; species Salix arbutifolia. Next base: position 3,288,697 of record CM045908.1, read on the forward strand.
CAATTTTTTTTCTACATCGTAAAAACCCTAGCGCAATGCGCGCGCAAGCATACTAATTATACCACGCAAAAAAATCATTTCTAAAATATTTTATCTATTGCAATTTTGCTAATTGAACATTAAAATAACTAATTATAACATGCAAAAAATGTAAGTTTATTTCTGAAAAAAATTACAATATTTTTATTTCTAATGTGTCAAATCTAATATTACTGGAGGGAAAAAACAGCTCATAAAAAAAACAAAACAAATTTACCTAGGTTATCTACAATTAAAAAAATATACGAATCACTTCTCATTTTGATTGTACTATTCCTTTTAGGTGGAAAACAAATATTTATAACATATTTTATCTATTAGGATTTTACTAATTAAATATTAAAATAACTAATTATAGCATGTAAAAAATCAATTAGTTTTCTACATAGAAAAAAGCCCAGCGCAACGTGCGGGCACGCATACTCATACTTACAATAACATGTATGCTGCCTTCAATTAAAGCTTTAAAGCCAAAACAACTTTTCGACGCGATGTGGTTTTGGCCTCAAAGAATTATGTGGATGACGTGATGGTAGAAGGTTTACATTCTATAAAGTAAGTTTTGAGTTCGAGTTATTAGAGAATAATATAAATTATATTTTAGGATTTCACCTAACAACTTAAGTTTTTAGATGAGATAAGTTTTTTAACATGGTATCAGAATTTTATTGACTCAGCGGTCACGAATTCAAATTTCATCATCCTCATTCTATTTGATAAAAATCAAGCACAAGGCAGTGCGGGTCTGTACGCAAGTTTCAAGCACAAAGGGCTTTCACTTGAGGGGTGTATTAGAGAATAATATAAATCATATTCCAGGGCCTCATCTAATAGTTTAAGTTTTTAGGTTAAATTATTCCTTAATACGATTCAGGGTATATACCTCTTATAAGAATCTGGAACAACTGGAGTTTTACTCATTCATCTAGATCCATAAAATACACTTTTTAAAAATGAGATTTAGTGTGTGTGTATATATTTATATATAAAAGAAGCTTAGCTTAACATGCATTCAAAGAGCTGCAAGCTAGCATTGTCAAGGTTTCTTTATTAGAGAGCTGACCTCCGTACCTCTACAGAGCCTCACGACAAGAAACGCCAACATTTGTATTAAAGAAATAAGAATAGAAAGAAAGAAGCACAAACACAAAAGTATCAATTGAAAATGCGAATGCTGGGACCTTTGGCAAATATAGAGTAAATCAACTTGTCCTCCACAGAAGTTTGTGCACCATACATATTGATTTTAGGTGGTCGTGGCCGTAATTATTTCAGATTTGAATTAGAGGGAATTGTTAAATTGTATATTAGATCAGAGAAAGATACGTTTGCTCTTGAATTGATTTTTAATTGAAGGAGCATGTACAAATTAACGGTTGCATGGAACATGGAATCTGTTGACAGAGCATCCTGATACTCTAAGCTATGCCCTAAATATGCATAAATGTTTCCGAGTTGGAAAGAGGATTTTTAAACTTTTCAAAAATGAAAATTTGCTCAATTTTAAAATGGTTTACTATATAGAAAATCAAGGGTATCCTTTTTTATTTATTTTTTACGGACTTAATAGATTTAATTTTATTTGGAATTCAAATCTATATGCTAAAAAACATCTCAAACATGAACATTAATTTAAACTTTAACATAGAATTCTAAGAAGATTTCATGTGATTCAATGTATCTAAACTATAATTCAAAGCACATGGAAACCATATAATTCAATGAGAAAAGTCGTGGTCAAGGGTTGGAATTTCAGTCAAACCCACCATGTAGGTACCAACCCCAATTGGGACCCACTCTCCAATACTCCAGAGTTCTGTGTCAATAAAAACTGCTGGCTTGTTCTGATCGAACAAGTCTAATGAAACAAATCATAAGCTCCAAAGCGCCGACTAGCTATTCTCCTCCCTCCATGTACATCGGAAATAATATTAAAATTGGTGAGGCTCTTGGCCTTGCTGAAGGATCTTTCCTGTTGGCTCCTCGAATTGGGGAACTCTCCACCCAGCCTCCACTCACTGAATCCGAGTAATTAAAACATAGGAGAAGCGATTGATTATTATACTGAATTGGACAAATTTGATTCTCCCTTTGCTTTGCTAGGCTGTAATGCACGAGCATGCATTTCTCATCGTCGGTAGTTATTAAATTATGCAGAAACGTGCAATGTCTGAAGAATCTCCCACGTTGCTTTCGAATCCCAACTGTCCATGATGTTGGTTAATTATGACCCTACCTTCAAGTAGATTCATTCGCAGCAATCTGGGAAAATGTTATTAATTCCATGCTAGAAGCCTACGAAGAGATATTATCGTAGTTAATTCCTCGTCGATCGAGGTATTTCTTTTGTTATTTTTATAATTGTAGCATGAGGACGCGCGATGTTGGGTGATTATAGTTATTGTCTAGTTATTTAGTTTAGAATCCCTAGAAAATTTGAATCCCTAGAAAAATTTGAATGCATTTATTTTATTAGAGATTTGTTGTAATTAAGAAAAGTATTAACACCCTTAGCAGATTTTATTTGAGATAAATTGTAATATGTAATTTGTTGTGATTTAAAGGTTTTAATGAAAAATATTTATTTATATAAATAAATTTAGTTTTTATATTTTATTATGAGCTCGTATGTCCAAAATAAATTCATAAGGAAACAATTCGGTCAGATACCCTACTAGGTTCATTAATGATGGAAGGTGGATGGGTTTTTCGCAACTCTTGTGTTGTGGTGTAAACTATTCCAGATAAAATTACTTAAAACTCAAAATAATTTTGGAAATTTTTTTATAAGTTTTAGATATTTAAAACTCAGTCTACTTATAGGTTCAATATTTATATCATAATTTTACCATTAATTTCATGAATAGAAATTGTGAATTATTGAGATACTCGTCAAACTCTCATGGATTCATTAAATGATTATTAAATCTCAAAATACATGTGAATACTTATTTTTCTGATTTTTTGTATTTTTGAGAAACTTGGTCATGTGGGATAAAACATTTTTTTGTGTTAATTAATTTTGTTATCCTTATTATCATCGATTAGAAGAAAAAACGATAAGTAAAAGAAAACGCAAAAACATAAATACATTTTTTTAACTATATTACTCACAGACACCACAATTTCATGTTTTCAAAAAAGAAATTCAAATCTAACTAAAAAATCAAACACACATATTAACGTAAAAAAATTACAATATGGATCTTCCAAATGTCAAATATTATCTGAAATCACATAAAAAAAAAACTGAGGAATGAGGAACAGTGCTGGAAAGTCTCTGTGAACTGCAAGGAGCAATGACAGTGCATGTATTCATGCACCTCTACCACTGGCAACGCGTGAATCCACGTGCCATCTCATGGCAACCAAAAAATGGGTGGATCTGAAACGTCATCCCTTTTTCTTCCCTCTTGTGTCAACGGTGCCACCAATAAAGACCTAAAAATAGAAAAGGCATATATAAAAAGTTTTGGTTCTCTTTTTTTCAGATTTATTTTTTTCTTTTTTTAGTTGTTATCACTGGCGTTTCTTCTCCTTCAAGTGGCTACCGCTCGGTGCTTCTTCTTCTTCAGGCAGCTGATATGATATAGATGACAGTGAATACGAGATTGCATTGTGGCAGAGAAGAAGAATTGTTGCTGTTTGTTATGGCTGGTGGGTGAAGAACTAGCGACAAGTGGTAGATAGAGAGAGAAGAGGAACCGATCTAGTGTTGTGAGAATTTGTTCTTGGTGTAGGTTTTTTGGTCCGCACTGGTTGTTGAAGGGGAAAGGTCAGTAGTGTGTTTTTTAGTGTTCGACTTCGACTGGCTAGTTCGTAAACATGGTGGTCGATTATGGTTTGCTAGTTCTTGGTGGGGAGGCTCATACAATGGTTGAGTGTTAGAAATTAGCGGAAATTAAGATCAAGTGTCATCGGCACGACACTTTCAATGCACAGTGTATTTTAAAAATATTTTTATTTTTTATTATAAATTAAGGTTTTTTAGTGTTCTTAGATCATTTTGATGTGCTGATATCAAAAATGATTTTAAAAAATAAAAAATTATTATTTTGATGTATTTCTGAATGAAAAACACTTTAAAAAACAATCGTAATCACACTTCCAAACAGACATTTGATCTTATATACCAATGATAACCACCAATATTCATCGAATGATAAAAATGAACCAGGTATCAAGTGTCATTGGAATGCATCGCCTAAATTTCAGCCTTCATATCATCTCACTAAACCTATCAGTATTAGAGAACGGTAAGTGGTTCATAAGCAGGAGGAGAAACTACCTAATTAAGATGTATAACTGTCAAAGATGGTTGTAGAGGCAGTTAAATTTTCTGTCTTTTGTAGCCACAGATGAAGAACCGTATGATGTCTACTAACCACAAATGGTGAGGTAGGGAGAGTTGAATTCTGATGATGATCATGTTACAACAGATAAGAGGAGATGAGATCAACAAACATATTTAAGATTTAAATATGTAGTCCATATTTTAGATATATTCAAATTGACAATATATTTTTGAAAATAGCTATCTAGTGTTGCTAAAAGGTTATTCCATATTTGAAGACTTTATTTACAGCATAATAAATGTCTTGGAGTAGCAGGAAGGATTACCTTGACTATTTGACTGTACTCTAATAGATTGAAAGTATTTCTTTTTGTTTATGCAAGGAAACTTTATTTTTAGAAAACACAATTTTTGTGTCCAGGTGAGTAAATAAAATCTTGGTTGTCTCAGATTTTTACAAGGAGTGCACGTCCTGACTCGAACTCGAGACCTGCTATGCAGATCGTAATCCCTTTGTCATCACACCATGTTCCTTGAAAACGATTGAAAGTATTTCCTTAGTGTTAAATCCTTAACGTGTGAATTGTTAAACAAATAGCAAAGTTTTAGTAATATGAACATGAAGGATATTAGACATTTTTTAAAGTTCATTTTGGAATGCATTTGAGAAACAGGGAGGGTCTTACTATCTCCAAATTACATTTAACATTAAGGAGGGGTAATTTGATGAGTTGCAGCAGTTTTAAAGAAAACCATTGTACACGATTAGAAACTTGTGGTTGTGCATGGGAAACCGTATTAGATGCTGAGTGCACAGGTTTAGAATAACGTTATGAACATATTTGTGCCCTAGAATCCCAACTGTTGCATAATTACAACAAGCAACCATGTTGGGTTGAGGAATAGATCAAATGGGCTAGTGTGCAAGATAATCACTGGAGACTTATATGGTCATCATTTTCAAAATTCGTGAAATTAATTGAAATATGAACAAGTTATCGTAACACACATGTTAATCAAAAAAAAAAAAAATGGAAGGACGATGAACACAAATATTACGATAACTCGAATGCATTTGGCAAGGCACGCATGTCTTAACATGAAACAATGACAGCATAAATATGCATAAGAAGGTGGTTGAGACTCTACTAATGAATTGAAATTATATGCTAAAAGTAAAGAAGATGAACTCATTTTCCAGCCTATTATTTTAGATAAATATATTTAGTGATCATTTATTGGGTTATATACAAGAATACAGCAGAAGTCAATCTGCTGTAGAGGTGCCATATGCCGAAAAACGAAATAAGAGATGGCCTTTACCTCTTTGAAAGCTGCATATAGTAGCCTGAACAGGAGGGAAAAAAAGGAAAGGGAAAAGAAACTGCTATAAATGTAAACGATGAGAATCTAAAAGGAGAACAGTAATCTAAAATAATAATAATAATAATACACATACTCAAATTGACAGAATCCAAAAGTACAACTACTATTCCATCTCTCAAATTTATGTTGTGAAGAGGAAGATCAAACAGAAATAAAATCTCAAACTAAAACCCATAGAGTCTTATGGATGTACATCTTCATTTCCACGGGCGATGACATGAGGGCAAGCACAAGTTGTAAAACCTGGTGAACTAAATAATCCTACCATTCCATTCTTTTAGCTAAATATAATTTCAGCATGAGGAATGAAGGGACTGTGAAAGTTTCAAGTTTTTTGAAGTTGCCCTAGTTTTGTAATGAATGCCCAACACCAGGGCTGTGGCCTGGGGCAGTAGGCCTGAAGTCATCTACACGACCTCGAGGGGATGGTTGGGGGTCCCCGGCAACCGGAGTTGGAGGTGCTGGCGGAGACACTTTGGTAGCATCGACTGGTTTATCGAGGGTATCATTAACGTGTGACCTGCTATTGTTCTCAGCAAGCTTTCTTGTTTCATTCTCAAGGAACCTGTTAGAGGTTTTGAGCTTCAAATGCCTTCCCTCAATGAACAGAAATTCATGGGAGAAAATGATCAGTACGAGGAAAACAAAGGTTTTGAGCAAGTTTGATTGAGCCATGTTGCAAGAAAAACAAAGAGGAGGGTGGGAAAGATGGAGAGAGTCTAAAGCAAGTGTTTCAGCTGAAGAATAGAGGAAGGAAATAGGGTAAGCTAGCTAGCGAGCGAACAACTTGCATGCTAACTCTTTCCTCAGCTTCGGTATTTGTAGAGCAACAAAGACAGCAACGCATGTGAGGGCTGAAGTATATACTTTTTTTCTGAGTAAAATATACTTGAGGCAGTCATGTGAGCTTATGAGAAGTAAAAGAATTTCAACAATCACAGCTAATGATGCTGTATATTGTTTTTTTCCTATGTGCAGGTATGTGAAATCCAAATGATCACAATCCCACATCCAATATCTTACGATAATTTGGTTTGATGGACTGTTTAAACTTCGAAATCTCAAAATCTAATTTGAATTGCATGCTAAATATTCACACTTCGCCACCATTAATTATACCAATTCCACCAGTTTTTATCCTTTTTTGTAGTTTAATTATTGTTGGGTTTTCTAACATAGTTCAAGGTGTTGTAAATTTCCAAAAATATAGACTTCATTAGCCTTGCTTTTCAAGAAATAAATTGTAAGTTTATGATTTGCATGTACAATTCTTTTTTCGCATTAATATGTTTATGGTGGTGTTGTTTCCCTCGGACCTTCCAATTACATAACTTTACAATAGCGAGCTTTTGACAGCATCAATTTTACTATGCCTAAGATATCCATAAACAACTATGTTTAATATATTCATTTCACTATTATTATTGTAAAATCCTAAGTGTGAGTGTGTGTGTGTGTGTGTGTGTGTGTGTGTGTGTGTGTAAAGGATGGTTTCTGCACTTGCTAGCACCTTTTATAATTCATGAAAACATCTCTCAATTATCCTAACTTGGTGCAACACATTTAATGGTGATAAATTTTTTATTTTTCATAGACATGATTTTTCAATTTAATTTTTAACAATAGTTTTGATTTTTTTTCTTTATAGTTTTTTTCTATTTTATTACATAAAATTTATTCTTTCCAAACTTTTTATCCTTTGAGTTTTCTAAAATAAAATATATAATCCGGAACCATGTGATTATCTTTGTCAACAATCAAAAATATATGGACCTTTGGTAGCATGGGATGTCGAGTTGGTGAATATACATGGGCTAGATTGATGGAAAGAGGTCTTAAGGCAAACATCTGATCTTGGAGTCCAATTGGGGCTCGTAAGCCCAATCTGAAAATCTTATTCAGAGCTTTGCAATTTGATAGAGGCTTCACTGAGATTTCATCAGCAAATCATGAGAATTATATCTTTCTGATTTATCTTATTCCAACTAAAATACGTTTTTTATTATTTCTAATACGTTTTACAGAACTAATGAGTAATAAATTATTTCATATTTTACAACCAAAAAATTGATAAGAAAACATCTCACCTAAAAGTTTAAGCTGTTAGGTGAGGTCCCAGAATACGATTTCTATTATTCTCTAACACACCTCCTCAAATGAAAGCTCTTTGAACTTGAAACTTGCACGGGTTCATATTACCTTGAACTTGATTTTTATCAAATAAAATAAGGGTGAGATTCAAACTCATGACCGATGGGCTAACAAGACTCTGATACCATGTTAAAGAATCCTCTCATCTAAAAACTTAAATTGTTAGGTTAGGTCCAGAGCCAAAAAAAAAATGATAGGGCATAGCTTAGATTATGCTCTGCCAACAATTTGCATGCCCCATGCAACCGTGAATTTGTATATTCTCCTTCGATTAAAAATCACTTCAAGAGCAAAAACGCATCTTTCTCTGATCTGATATACTATTTAACAATTCAATATGTATGGTGCACAAACTTCTGTGGAGCACAAGTTGATTTACTCCAAATTTGCCCAAGATCCCACCGCCATTCGCATTTAAAATTGATACTCGTGCTTGGTTTTGTGGTTCTCTCTTTCTATTCTTATTTTCTTAATACAAACTGTTGGCGTTTCTTGTCCTGAGGCTCCAGAGAGGCGAGTTATAATAAAAGTGAAGAGGTACGGCGCTCAGCTTTCCAACCAGAAACCATGAGATTGCTCGCTCGCAGCTTTTGAATGCATGTTAACCACATTGCCTCGAAAAGTTGTTTTGGCTTTTAAGCTTTTATATTCGACACTCACATTCTGCTGGTCTCCCTATAGTTTGCTATTCACTGCATTTTTAACCTTTTTTTCTTAAGTATATGCTTTGGAATATGACTCTACTGCCTTCAAGTTGGCTCACCTAGAACTAGCTAGCTTTGTTTACCGTGTGAATTGGTGTGTTTGTGATTTGAATGGGATTTATTTTTCTCATAATAAAAGTAGTCTTAAATAAATTTTATGGAATGACACTAATTTCTATTCGATTGGCTGGTAATGTCAGTGTTGGTTTTGGTGGTGAGTCATTGGGGTCAGGTCCACCCATGTTTTTTCAAATCATTTCAGTGTCTTATCTTTCATGTTATTAAAATTTTGTTGATCCAATAATTATGAATTCAAATCTCCCGATCTTTTGAAATGGTTTCTTAACAACCCACATCTAAATCCAATAACCATGGCCCTAAGCAGTGTGTTTGGGTCTATTTCTCACCCTTATTGGGCCCAAACAACTCATTTAATGCACTCCCTCAATATTTTTATATTTATCTGGTACGTATTATTTTGAGTGTGGTACAGCTCAGAAAATATGTAAGTTTTTCTGGGACATCTTCACATTCTATCTTCAGCTGAGCCCAACGCTCTTAAACATGTGACCCACCTTTGTTCGCGTACCAATAATTCATTTCCATGTAACATGGAGTAATTGCAAAGTTTCACCGATATGATTGATCAATTTTTTCCATAAATCTAATCCTTATCAATATCGTTGAATGTGGAATTTGAATAATTCCATCTGTTATACCCTTATTAGAAAACATTTTGTTGATTGGTTGTATCAATTGAATTACACCCAAAAAAATAAAATGCTGATCCACTCGGGCAGGCCTCTTGCAAGACCAGTTGTCTTAGGTCCTAACCTTCGTGCTAGCTACACTGGCCAGTGCAAATTCTACTAGAATGGACTTTCAGCATTCAATATAATTCTAGTCTCGCACTCCCCATTGAACATAAGAAAACTAACATGCTTGAAAACTAGATGTACAAGACAATTCAATGTGAGGAAGGAGGTGAAGCACTCCACCAGGCAAATCAGGCTCAGTGATTGTTGGGGAGCGCTATCTTTCTTTCGAACATTAGTTCGAGTCCCAATGGGAGTGGGGCTGGAGAGCTCCTCCCCTCATGTCCCTCTAGGTCCATCCTTACGTGGTATGCCTGTTATCTCCGCGGTGCCTTGCATGTTCACTGAGCTTGTAGAATGTTCAGTGGGCCCGGGGAATAGTCGAGATACGCGTAAATCGAGATGCGCGTAAGCTGACCCGGATACCCCGGTCAAAAAAAAATATCCTCTAAAATTAAGCTTGACGATTTGGAGTGCTGTAATTTTGACAGCTAAGGAATGACATCAGGACTAATAGGAGGACCAAACTAAAAACTAAAAGGAGTAGAGGGACCAAATGCACCATTTTTTCTCACTTTTTTATATCAATGGAAGATCCCTTAATCAACAATAGCATTTTTCAGAAAGAGGCCCCATCACACGAAATATTTACATAAGCTATATTCACGGTTGCAACTTGAACTCGACCACCCAATGTCTTGACTCAAAAGTCTTTTACCACTTGTACTGGCCCTTAGGGGTTACCAAATACACAAATTAGCCAGCTGAATAATTGCTCGTGTTTGCTTAAAACTGTTTAGCTGACATTTTACATGGTATTGCTTAGAATCAGAGAGATACAAGAGTTTGCGAGCAAAGATCATCGAGTTGAGTGAAGAAATTGTGCACGAAGTTCAACGAGTTGATTGAACAAAAAAGATACAGGCATGGAAGCATCGCACCTGGGTGTGGTGTGGTTGTCAAAACTTTTTATGGGAACCACCACCTTGTCAGCTCTAACAAAATTAGTTGAAGTGGGTATTCACACTGTTCAAAAGTTAGCAGACTAGTTAGCTTTAATAGTCAGCTTGGAGGAAACTCTCATATGCAGTTCCATTCAGTGTTTTGTTGATATCTTCCCAGTTCATAACATGGTCCGACAATGAACCTTTGTGTATCTTGACCTGACGGCTCGTCAGGTCCATCACTGGAAGGCCTAGAAATGCTTGAACATCTTTTAGTTTCTGCAGCACAAGCATGATAAAAAAATGCCCATTGAGAGACAGTTTACAGTACTATCAACAAATGCAAAACTGCCATGTTCACAAACTGACAATTCAAATGGTAGACCATTTCCAGAGGAAAGTATTATATCAAGATGGGAACCATTTAAGGAAGTCCATGACAGAAATTAAATTTCTACTGAATTTTAAAAGATACTAATTTTTCTATAAAAAAAATACTAATTTTTCTATAAAAAAAATACTTAGAATTAATGGCAGAAATGTTAGGAAACAAGTGTCATTTCAATGATCAGGGTATTTCTCAGTGAACTTCAAATATAGAAAACAAGATGTATTTTATGAGAACTTGACGTGATAACTTACAGTGGGGTTTTTGATGAGATCCTCATAATACAGAACAATGTGCCTGGTGTTGTTGAAGTATTCTAAAGCTTTGGTAGCTGTGATCTCAGCCTCCTTCAGATCAGAAATCAATAGTGTGGAATTGATCATAGGCTTGTATTTTGCAAGTGTTTCAGCCTGCAAGAAATTACAGCTAAAAGCTCAGCACTATATGTAGCATGAAAGAGAGTTAGAGTTGATGGGAGCAGGGTAAGGAAATAAGGACCTCTTCTGTGGAATGAACATGAGATTTGTGGGTCCCATTCAATAGCTTAGCATGTCGGTCATAGGAATTCGCAAGAACTGAAACCATACGCCGTAATAGATTTCTTCGAAACAGAAATATCGCAGATACACCCCTGCGGTTGAAGTAGTCTGCTATTTCCTTATGATTCTTCATTACTCCCTGCATGACCAATAAAAAGCTACATTATCACTTTGGATTTTTTCTCTGAAAACAAAGTTCCAGTGATACATGCACATGATCCTTCTTCTGGTCCCCATAATAGATAAACAGGGGTTCTGCCTCCCTAAAGTTCCCTTAGCTGGATATTATTTTAGAAAATAGTTGACAAATTGAATAAAAACTGACATGCAGAACCAAAATGAAAAATTTACTTCTGTAACCTCATTCAACCACGCCAAGTGCAGTCCTAAAAGTATATAATCTTCAAGCAAATATGGAAACCATAAAATTCCTTTGTTTTTATAGTTTATATGAGCAAAATAATCAGCATTTTCCTTTAAAGTTATCCACGTGAAAATTGCTAAAAGTACTACTATCAAGCTAAACTGTATTCTTATAATCAAAAACATAAACTGCCTTCTGTCTCTAAATAGGAAAGTGCACTCACAGGGTACAGCAACTGGTCTCCATAAACCAGACAGAAAAAGAAGAAATTCCTTGTTAACATCCAAAGACAGTTTTCGTTTGGGTATACATTAAAAACATACAAAAAACATAACTTTTGGTCCTAAAAGTTCAGTATCAGCTACACTTTATTAATCCACCCTGTTCTCCCACCAGAGAAACTGGATTCACAAAACAGCAGCGCACAAACCCTTATGAGCACCAGCTGATATCCATCAAATAAAAAGGAAACAACAGAGAATGCTACCTTACCATAGTTATATCTGTAAAATTTAAGGTACAATAATTTAGCAAGATACAAGAAGCTGATACGATTAATTTAGATCCAAATAAGGTTTTCACAAATATAGTGGGAATTCCTACTGTAGAGATAGTACTAGAACGCTTAAGTGTCAATTGTTTATAAAGGTTAATGTTGTTCCTGCTTGCCATTTTGTTTCTCTAAAGGTTGATGCTCTTCCTTCTTGCCATTTTGTTTCTCTAAAGGTTGATGTTGTTCCTCTTTCCATTTTGTTTATAATACCATATATCCTGATTGGATGAACCACGAGATGAGCCAATACCATGTTATGATAATTTCACGCATGGATACAAGTTTGTTACACTATTAACCCATAGCATGTCTCCTCAAGAGTATGAAGTTAGAGATATTTTATCATAAATACTATTTTTTCCTTATTGATCTTTCTCCCTTCAAACTAAAACCACTATTTAATCGGACCGTCATTGAAAAACAGGAAACACCTAAATCTATTTTATGATTTAGATTGATAGGTTATTCCGGGCAACCACTAATGTAGAGTGGTAGTTGCCAGCTTGACGTTTCCAATTACTGTGCCAACAGTGTGTGACCAAACAAGTCTTTTAGTACCCACCTAGCAGAGCACAAATAAGGTAAAGATTTAAACTTCAACCTCAGTTACCTGATTAAGCATCCACTTGAAGCCAACTGCTGCAGAGCATTCATTCTTCGAAGCACTAGTGAACCAGTCCAAATTGTAGACTTTATCTAGAGTCTGTGTAATTGATGAAATATTTATCCTCCTATCCAAAACAGAAAATATCTCCCCATTTGAGCTTACATTAACATGACTATTTAACAATGTTTCAAACCATCCGCTCCCAGATCTTTGCATTGATAATATAGCAAAGTACCGTACAGGATTATGCACGCATTCAGCCCTGGAAACGCACCAACAAAGAACTTAAGCTCACCTTTTAATTAAAAATCCAATTAAAAAAAAAGGCAGCAATGCCTACCTGGTAAAAGTTTCAGGATTTGGATAATGTACACTAGAAATTTGCAAGTTTTCATGGTCAACATCAGGAGACGGCCTCTCAATGACTTGGATATCTTGAATTTTAATTTTACTATTGGTACTTATCTGCTTTAAACAAACAGAGCAGATATAAACACCGCAGACCATTGCAAACAATAAAACTATCATCCTTAACAAAATGGGAGTTTTCTTTGCAGGCTTTATGATTATCGAATCCTGTTAAAGAGAAAAATAAACTTGTTAATAATGGAAGAAATAGTATGCAAACTAGCTTTAAAGAAAAAGGAACATCTGCAATTAAAGTAAAATTATCGTTCCAGTCTTGATCTTAGCTTTGACAGGTGAAGAAATTACTGTGATAATAGAAATAATTCAAAAGAACATCAACGTTTAACCGCAAACAAATAACAACAGAAAGCAGCAAAACCATAGAATCTATGTCATATAAACAGCCAAAAAAAGAAGAAAAAAGAAATTATCTTTATAAAAAGAAGGACAAGTGAAGTGTCGGTTAGAGAACAGTAAGGTAAGAATACGCTTAGAAATTGAAATGTAAACAGCTAGGAAAACCACGAAACACACCCAGATCGGGACATGCATTATTCCACAAACCCATTTTAAAACAAGTTTCACACTACAATCAACTTCAAAACTGAAACAACAATTATAAGAAGAAACAGCCTTTTCTACTGAAAATATAACTACTAAAACTAATAAATAAATAAACAAACAAACAAAAACATCCCTCAACACTACCCAGATAACAAAATAAAAAAACAAAATCTAGCAGCATTTTATTGAAATCCCATTATTCTACTCATACAAAAGAGGGGAAAGAGAGAATCAGTGGGCACCTTGTTTAATACACAGATATACTCAGCCATTGCTGTATTTCCAGAGAACCCACCAAAGGTTAAGCAAGAAAAAGCAAAAATAAAAACAGTCTCTCTCTCTCTCTCTCTCAGATTTTGCTAGTGCTCGTACAAATAATAGATGAATTCATCTAGTAGACTCAGTCACAAAGTTTCTTCAAAGAGAGAGATAAACTTAGAGAAGCTGCCAAAGAGAACTGGACTAAATTTGTAGCTATTTTTTATTTGAAGCCTGGTGGAAAACAACGTTTCATTTAAGACCTGTTCTTTTCTTTATATTTATCTTTTTTTAATTCCCCCACAAACAGTCGCTGCTGCCTCCTACTGTGTCTCAGCTACTGGCTTTGCTGGCTGCCTCGTCATTGATTTCCCTTCTAAATTCTTTCAAATTATTAAATTATTAGTACTGTACCTCTTTTTAAATTTTCCGGGAGAGTCTAAGTTTAGGTATCGAATAATGTAAAAGCAAAATTATTAAAAAGGTATTTATTTTTTGTATTTTAAATTTTTTTAGTTTTAATTTAAATTAATTTCTTATTGTTTTGATATATTAATACAAATAATAAATTTAATAATATATTGATGTATTTTCAAACAAAAAATATTTTACAAAACAATTATTACCTGATAAACATATTAATATTAAGAATCTAAGTATCTAAATAGATGATTTAGGTTGATTTTATTCATGACATGGTTCAAGATTGTTATAAATTAAGTAAATTAATTTTATTCATTAAAAAATTGTTTTTAAAAAATTAAGATAAATTTTGATTGGGCTCATTTTATTAACATATGAGTCAAACCAAATTAACTTTGAATTATTTTATTTTTAACTTCGCCCCGTCAAAAATCGAGTCAGCTATTATGAGCCGGGGCAAGTTTCTATGGCCATGTAAGAGCAGGAGTCAACTTCTCATACGTGCGTCCATATTTGTCGTAGTTAATGTTTGAGTTTCGGGCTCTCCAGACACAACTCTAAAGTCTAAACTAATGGTGAGACTTTGACTTTTCTTTCCCATACGAAATACTATGAAAGAATAATTCAATTAATTTATTGATCTCAAATAATGCGCAGGCTTTCAATTTTAACTCTTTTTAGCAAGACATTAATTATCTTTAAAAAGAAAAAAAATAATTGAAAGTAAAACTAAAAAAATAAATTCAAAAGTTATTATGAAATACACTCATAAAATTACTACTACCATTTAAAACATAAAAAAAATAGGACTATGCATACCCTCATGATTTATCGTCTATTTAAATAGTACATTTATAATTTTACCCCTGCCACACTACAATATTTAGCTTTGTTAAGAGGATAATTTGGTATTTTTCTTGGGATACAAATGTTATTGCTCAATTTATAAGGGATATTATGATCAGCTCATTTTCTATTGTATAATAAAATTTCTAAATTGCTCTTAAAAATTATCTTCATTTAATTAGCATTGAGGGGTATTTTTTTTTAATTTAAAATTTTGATTGACTAAGTTGCCCTAAAAATCAAATTTCATAAGTCTTGCATCCAGTGGTATTTTTTTCATTTTCCATGGGGGTTTCTGTTATTATTAAGTTGGATTAAAGACAATACAATCTTTTTTTGTTTGAAAATATTATTAAAAAAAATATTATTGGCACTTGCTACATGCATGTTGGTGTGGGCAATATGTGATTTGTCATCTCTTAAAGGAATGTTTGTTTTTTGCTATAGCATTGAAAGATATGTGACACCCTTTTTTACTTAACACAATAGATGTTGTGTTTATAATAAGTGTTGATTATAACACATTTATTTATTTTTTTCTCTTTTTTTTTCTTCCATATTGTTTTTCATGATAGTAATTAAAAAAATCAGGTTTGTCCTCTTATTTGATGACATTTCATTTTTGACCCTTGATGTTTTAATTTCTAAGTTTGATTCATAGGCATTTTATCAACAAAAAAAAAATTCATCCTTAGATCCATGAAATTGATTTATAATATTTTAAAGTTTTGGTCATAATTCTCTTGATTTTTACTTTTATTTTGGATTCTTTTGTGAGTTGGTTTTTCTTTTAATTTTGCCCTTCAATTCAAAGTTTGATTATATTTAATGTTTGACCCTTCAATGTATTGATTTCTAATTTTAATTCTAACACTTTTATCAAATTTTAATTTATTTTCAATTTCATCCCTTGATCCATTATCTTGATTTCTTTATTTCTTAAATTAGGGTGTTATTCTCTTGATTTTATGTTTTTTGTTTCGGAGTCTTTTGTTAAATTTATTTTTCTTTTCAATTTGTCCCTTTAATTCAAACTTTTAGGTTTCCATCTCTTTTTTCTTCAAATTAGGTTGTTATTCTCTTAATTGCTATTTTCTATATCTTTTTGTATAATTAGTTTTATTTTTTTAATTTTATTATTTGATATTTGATTTATTGAAGATAGTCTTCGTGGTGATTTCCATAGTTTTTAGACCTGACCTAGGCTTTGATTCGAGGTAAGTGTTAGGTCGGTCCGGTGAGTTGACTCGAGTTGATACAAGTTAACTAAATCCTTTTATTTTATATAAAAAATTTAAAATAATATTATTTATCTTTAAAAATATATATTCAACAAGTTTTAACCTATTTTTGACTAGGTTTCCCCAACTTGATAAGGTTACTGGTCAGCCCATGTTTTTTACTATTTCACACTAGGACAATTGTCCTTAATTGTCTTTTGAAACCTGTCTCACCTAAGTCATGAGTCAACTCGTCAAGTTTTAAAATGGTGATTTTCTAGATGAGGTGCTTTTGATTTAATCACTAGCTAGGGTTATGAGTTTGAAAAAATAACATAGATTGACATTGTTTTTTTCTTCCTATTACATCAATCAAAGTTAACCATTTTAAAAAAATAAATTTTGTTTATTTTCTTTCAATCAGGTTATTCTCATCTCAAATTCTAGGCGGCAAGTTTACCCGAATGACACAAATGTTTTTTAGGTCACTTTTTTTTTTACTTTTTATAATTTTATCCTTTAAAACTCATTTATTTTTAAATTAACCTTATATTTTTTTTTCCATTTTGACTTCTAATTTGTTCACATGATCTCGCTTGCGAGTTTTGATGATCCACATGGATTTATAGGTTCTTAATATACTTTTTTTTTGTTTATTTATTTTGTATTTTATCTTTCAATATTTGGATTTCGTAGGGATTGACAATTTGTTTTTCTTTCTATAATGTTAAATCATGGGTTTTTTTTCCTTCTATAAAATACAATAACAACACTTTAACATTGTTTTTTTATATTATAAAAAAATCAACCCAACTCGCGGCAAAGCATGAGCCACCTATTTTATATTATTTTTTATTAATGTGGTCTATCAAAATTAAAATGAAAAAAAGAAAAGAAATTGAAGTGTTGGCTAATGTATAGGTTATAACTTATGATAATGGATTGAATTTGATCGACATAAGAAATGCACATGAAAAAATATAAATAAAATAATTTTGCTAGTGATAGATTATCTAAAATCGCTTATAAATGGACTAAATTTGTGTCATCTTTATTAATTTTGAGCAAAATAATTATCAAATTTACATATATCTTTTTAATATTTTTAAGCTTTAAAGATATATTTTTTTTTTATTATTTATACTCTAAAAACATTGTTTTTTATAATATATTTTGCTTTGAATCAAAGTATAACACTTTTTTTAAAAAAAGATATTTCTTTTAAAACAAATAAAATACCATATTTTTAGTTATCAAAAGCAAAGCAATTTGTTATGAGAGTCTCTTTTATATTGCGGTGCATTGTGAAAGAGAAAAAAGTAACATTAATATAAGCAGTGTTTAGTAACTAACTAATTTGCTTATAATATATATATATATATAAATATATATATATATATTTTCCTACATAAAATATTGAATTCTATAATAAATTGTTTTTTTAAGCATGAATATTCTATTTTGCTTTAAGAAAGCAAACACTTTTTTTAAAAAAATTCAAGTGCATTAATGTTTAAGATTTTTTTTCTTTCAAAATAGTATAATAAATTTAAAATGTAGCAGAATAGTGCAATTTAAAAAATAATTAGCAAATAACACAATTTATATATGTCATAATTTACAATCACGTCATTTAAAGTTGTCAAGTTGTAAAATTACAACATCCATTGAATATCATCATATTTCTATAACACAATAACTCACGTTGTCATAATTGTGAATCATGAAAAGTCATGAATTTTAACCTAGATTCTTCTTCTTTCCTCCCCTACAATCACAACCTCTCTCTCTCTAAGAACTCGTCCTCTATATCTCATCTTCCTCTAAATTGCAGTTAAAATTCAACTTGAGTAAGTACATAATCTTATCATAATAGTATTCAGTGGTCAAGTCAGATTTATTGTCGATATCCTACACCACATGCAAAGAAAATTTAATGTAGATTTGATAGATATGAACCTCATTTGCTCTTCTTTTTTAATTTGATGAATAATAAGTTGAATATAATATTATCAAAACATCTAATCTAACTTAAAATATATACATATATTAACCAATATATTTTTTATTAATTAATAAATAATAATAGGTAATAAATACTTATTGAATACCCTATACTTAATAAATAATTTATAAATATCTAATTTTGTTTCTAATAAATAATATATAAAATATAAATACTAAAAAAATCGACCGACAGATACATTTACCATCTCTATCCATAGATAAGCATGGACAAATGCTTAGAAGGCTAAAAACAATTAGCTAACAGAGAGGGCTAATATCTATCCCGCACCGACAAAATAATCGAGTGATTAGAAATAAAAGAAATTTAAAACTAGACAATGACCTATAGATATTGCCTCCAAAAAGGTAAGATTTACTGGCAACAAATTAATAAAAATTCATGAGGTAGCAACATGGTGTATCTGTTGCATCTCAGCAAAACTATTTTTTTTTTTTGTATTTTTATGCGCAAAATATTACCGAATGGGCCACTGACTAATTTACATTTTTAAGAATATCGTGGCTTGAATTTAATAGTTTTAATGTTGTGTTTTTCCTAAATATTGCATGTTTTCTCGACTCTTTAGGTCCAACTTTAGGGTTTGTATTGTAAAATTTTATCATTTTTTTATGAATATATAAGATTGACGTGGGAGACATGGTTTTAAAATTGTTTAAAGAGGGATTTAGTCTTGTAAATTGACTTGAGGATCCCTTTATCGTTGAACAAAAAATATTTATGATTAATATAAACATATTTAATATCTGATTTTAGAAAAAAAAATGATCCACTTATACATATGTAAAACTAAAATTTTCACATGATTTTTAAGTCATTTATTTTACTACATCTAATCATTGATAAAAAAAAGATATTACTAAGCTCCTCTTCTTTAAGTTACCTTGGATGTAGACAATTAATAGCTTAACGATCAAGATAAATTTTTAGCCATACACACGTATAAGTGGATCCTTCCTTACTATTATTATCTTATCTTATTTGTAGTCCCAAAAGAGAGAATATGTGATGTTAGAAGATTTATAATCTGTACAATATTTCTCGAGTTCGAGTCAGAGTATATATCTATTGTAAGAGTTTAGGACAATCAAGATTGTACTCGCTCACTTGAATGCACATAATATATTTTCTAAGAGATGGGATTTCATCACATTAAAAAAAACTTACCTATAGTATTAATACAATATAATATTAAATAGTTGTCCTCTAATTGATTCGTCTCATCTATTCTACCTTTTTTTTTGGGACTACATGAATAAACTCCTAACAAATAGGAATCGATCGAAAGGTTTGTTTTGATACTAAATAATACGAGTATGCTTTGTTTATAATTTTCTTAAAAATCATTTATTTTGTCATTTCACTAAATATAAAATGGGAATAAGAATTTGTAGAGTTGAATAACACTATGCTATATTTTAATTGTTCTCAACTCTTGGACTACCACCATTACTCTTTTACAATCACTAATAAAGGTTTCAGAATTCCATTAGTAACTTAATAAATTTATGAGCAATTAATAAAACTTTCATTATTATATATATATATATATATATTATTAATTATTATGACCTGCTTTTTTTAAAACACAGTAAATATATTTTTGAATTAGTTTATTCATTAATCGACACTATTTTTTTTTCTGAACAATTTATGGACCTCTTGAAGGAAATGAAACACAAAAACCGATAATAAAACAACGTCAAAGGTAATCCTAAGAGAGCCAGATCAATGTTTTATTAACTTCATTAATGATAATCTAAAAATTTCTCAAAACAATAAGGAGAAAAAAAGGGTGAAATTAGCAATAGAAAAAAGAGTAGTGGACATCCTAGCCACGCATGTCATGAGTATGACCATCAATATCATCATTGGCAATGAATGAATTGTATGCTTACTTTTCTAGAAAATATATTTTATTTTCGTTTGGCTAAGCTTTTGTGCTGAATATTTTTACAAGCGTTTACTTTGCTCATCCTAATTATGATGGTCAGCAGGCGTGTTTGGGACGGCATGCAAGCAATTTTCTGTAATCAAGAAATGGAAATCACCATTTAGAAGTTGCTTTCTTCAACAAATTGATGGAATTAAGTATTAGACGTCGATTTATTTATTTATTATTTTAAATTAATTTTTTTAGTATTTTTAGATCATTTTCATGTTTTTATATAAAAAATGATTATAAAAAAATAAAAAATATTATTTTAATGTATTTTTGAATGAAAAATATTTTAAAAAGCAATCTCAACTGCACTCGCAAGCAGTCACTTCAACCGAAATACTATAAAAATACATACATTCATACTTGCACAAAGCATAAGAAATGAAAAAACATGGAGTAATAAGTATAACGTAGTTGTTCGACATCGTTGCTTACCTACCTACAACGTTATCTTCAAGTTGAAGTTTTTTTTTCTATTTCATAATGAGAATGGAAAACATTAAGGAAAAGAAAATCATGAGATGTTTGTTTAGAACGTGAACCCCACCCTGAGGCTGCACAATTTGGTGGCAGTGGTGCCCATGTTTCAATTATTATTATTATTATAATACAGCAATAATTAATGGTATAATCAAATTCTTTCATGTTTACTACCATTTTTTTTTTGTTTTTTTGTACTTAGAAAGTTGGGAGAGGCATCTTTATATATGTATTTGTTGGTGGGGATTCTTTTCCATTAGGTTATCGCCCCACTTGACCCGTGATCAGTTGCATCACACACAAGAATTTGAACGTTTGGGACAGAGAACCTAATCAAAATATGTGAAATAACGATATAAATATAATCAAAAATATTCTTTTACATAGTATATATATTTTAGTGTTTTTTATATTAAAAAAATATATGAAAATAGTATAGTTTTTATTTTTTAAAAATTATTTTTAATATAAATATATAAAAACAATCTAATAGGGTTGGTCAAGGATAATTTGCTCTTTAAAGAGCCTGGCAGCACCATCGGCTTCTTCTTTTGTTGTTAAAGGGCTTGTCTTTAGGGTTCTATATAGAAAAATGTTGAAGACGATGGGGCCATTGTTGTATTATAAAGGTTAGGTGAGGTGAGGCCTACTTGCCAATTACATTTTAAAAGTGATTAACTCTTTATGTTTAACACTTTTGCATGTTAAAGCTGTAAGGTTACGAGGATTGGCATGTATTCATATATCATGATCATTGACTTGCTTGTCATGTGACTGCTTTTTAAAATAATTTTGATTTAAAAATATATTAAAATAATATATTTTTTTTTTATTTTTTTTAAATAATTTTTGATATTAGCACATCAAAATAATATAAAAATATCAAAACAATATTTTTATATAATGCAAACAAAAGTCTATTTTTTTAAAATACATTTTTGGAGTGATTCGCAAACCCCCTTCTTCTTCCAGCATCTAAGTTTCCTTTTCTTTTCTTGATTCCTCATCTTTTTGATAATTTTGGCCATAACTGTGAAGCCACTGCATGGTGATGATGTTTTATTTTTCTTCAAAATTAATTAAATGTTGCTTTATGAGCTCATGAAGTTGTTAGATTGCAGCCCCTTTTCCCCTATCAATAATATTGTTTTCAATTTCCCTTTTGCTTTAACAATTTTCTTAAATATGTTTTGAAATTTGGTAATTTTTTCCTTTTTTTTCCTACTAAATTTCGCCTTTTTTTTTAAAAAAAAAAATTCCTAACATTTTTCTTAGGTTTGATTTGCCCAATTTTAATTCCAGGCAGCACCAAGTGATGGTGTTAATTTACAGTTTCAACTTTTCCTATCATGGAATAATTGTCTTATTCGAATTAGGACATGCATTTCTTATAAGAGCCTGGGATAGCCGGGATCTGGGCTCACAAAGTGCGTTTTCCGGAGAATGAGATTTCCTCGAATCCAAAAATAAAAATTGTCTTATTAAATACAATCAATTAAAATTATTTGAAGGATAAACACAATGTAAATACAACCGGATTCAAGCACTTTGTAGTCTTCACATAATTTTAATTTCATTTCGCTATTTATAAATACATATGATGCAAGAATGATCTTTTAAGGTAAACCAAATTCCATTTGAGAGTTGTTTCTTTCCTTTTCTTCCCTCCAAGACCAAACGGCAACTCTACCAATTGGTCGCTTCATTAAAAATGTAACTTAAAAATTAGATATTATAATCAACAACCTTTAGTGCAACACAAGTAGTTGTATAATATTCTAAGATTATGATGCCAAACCCTCCTAGTTAATTAAATTCGTCAGGTCAGCGCTTGGTGCCTTTAGTTTTTCGTCCTCTAACCTTATGCTTAATGGATTAGAATGATCAATTAAGAGCTAGCCAACATTTTTATGATTTTATTTTTATTTTTATTTTTGATATCGTGTGTCATAACCCAATTTTTGGGTTACTCCCCAAAATCTACCAAAAAAATAACAAAAATAAAATAAAAGGGGTCGGCGTTGAAAGAAAAATCAAGGTGAAATTTTGGATGTTTTTGAAAGCTAATTCGTACCTTTTTTGTGCCCAAAATGAAGGAAATCGCAGATTCAAGGCTAAAGTAATGTATTATCGGGTAAATCTGCGTAAAAATTAAGTCAAAAGATATGATTATATTTTTATGGGTAAGTTTGATTTAATCATTGACCGATTTAAAAGTGTAATTATGTTTGAGAATTAATTTAGAGTCCATTCGAAAGATTTAATTAAGTGCAAGGACTTGATTATATTTTAAACTAGCCAAATTAATTTTATTAAGGGCTTAATCGATGAGAAATCAAGTTCTTGAATTTAATTCGGATTCAATTGATGAGATTGGAATTTTCGGAGATCGATTTGAATTTTTCCAAGCCAATTATGCGAAATCGGGGGCCAAATTGAATGAATTGAGAGTCTAATGGTTAATTGGGAGTTAAATCGCGCAAATCAGAAACCAAGGACCAGAATAAAAAAGGCGCGCAAAGCTAAGGTTGCTCTCGAAATCCTGACGAGGATACAATTGCACAAAATTAAAAGTTTAAAATCAATTCAAGGTGCGATTAGAACAATTATAAAATGAGAGACCAAATCGCATTTTTCGCCTTCTCCCAAATCATCAAACCTACAAGTGTGCACTATTCAAATCACTTGAACTGCAGGCACACCATCTGCATCAATGCACGCTGCTGGATAATGCAGAGGCGGCAACCCATCGCTGCACGCAATGGGCAGCCGAAGGGTTGCCTCCATTTGCTTATAAATTTGCATGCATGCACTGGACGAAAGGGGGGACGAAGGTGACAGAGCCAAATTCACGAAAAAGAACAGAGGGAAACCAGAGAGAAAAAAACGGGGAAGTTCTGGAAATTCATGGAGATCTTTAGCAAATAAAAACAAAGAGAAATCACACGAAATAACACCATCATCTTCATCTTCCTCAACACCAGCTCTCTCTCTCTCTCCAGTTTCACAGCCCGTCTCTCACTTAAAGCAGCCCCGTCAGCTCTCTCTCTCTCCACCGTTGGAGGCCATTCAACCACCCAACACCTCTCTCATCATCACCATAAACTTCCACTCTACACCAACAACCTAGCCACACTCTCCGGAGAGGCAACAGAGACGGTGGCAGTAGCAGCGACGTGAACACGTGGAGTTCCGACGCCTCCTCTGGCCAGCACAGGCCACCGTTGACGACGCCACCACCACATAAATCATCACCTCGACCTCCTCTAACCAATGGTACTAACAAGTACACCTTTCATCACAGTTGAAAAATCCCCCTATTCATCATCTTCTTCCTCCCGTTGCATGCAGGGGGACACAATTTTGCGTCCCCCTGTTCATGCAGGTCGGGCTTGAGTGAGCCAGACCGGGCTTTGTGCCCGTCCCAAGTGTATAGGGGAGGTGGGCTGGCAGGCCGCCTAGACTGGAGGTCCAGTCCACAAGAGGGGGGCTGACAACCCACCTAGGCTGGAGGCCAGCCCATTTAGAGATGGGCTGGACAGAGCCCAAAGAATTTTATTTTATTTTAAAAATAACAAAAAAATATAAAAATACAAAAATTTCAAAAACATAAAAAAGTATTGTTTTCGTGCATACGGTCGGATTCCAAAGTTTTTCCCATCATATTTTTCGTAAAATAATATGTTGCATCTTTCTCATATTTTGAAACGAAAATTGGATATCATAACCAGTTTATGATTATCAATTGGAAATTGGCCAAGATATCAAAAATTAATAATTATTTTGTTTTAACTATCGGGGTGTAAAATTACATTATAAAGTACACCCGCAGATAAAAAAGGATTTTACTACGGTGTAAAATTACATTGTATAATACGTCCGTAGATAAAAAAGATTTTTACAACGGTGTAAAATTACATTGTAAAGTACACCCGCAGAAAAAAAATAGTTTTTGAAAATGCAGTGCAAAATTTCTTAGAAGAACAATCAAACAACAATGCAACTTACCTTAGGTAGGGTGCACTGGGGGTGATGCGTTTTTCTCTTTGCACAACAAGTGCCCTTACCCAAGACTCTCGTAGGCCAATAGGTTCCTAATGACCGTAATAATAGGTGGCGACTCCTAATAATTATAGTCATAATTTTAGGACTATATCACTCTATTTTCACCGCGCGCTGTTGTCTCTCCAGAGAGGGATGGCGGGGTGCGAAGCGCGTAAAAAATCATCGTCGCGACAACGTGTATGGCACCTTCCAAACCTCAAAATTAATACAAGGAAAGGAATCAGTGATATACTTTCTTTGATACAAGTGGACCATGAATATATCTATACGGGAAAAAAAGTATGGCTCGAATGTTATATATCTCTTCTTGCTGGTGCATGTAGGAGCTTGATGGTGAGGATGCAAGGATTGCAGATTATTTTGATGTAATCTCATGAACAAGCACTGGTGGTCTCAGGATATATATTTGACATGATATATATATGGACCATATGTTAAGAAACTATCTCATCTAAAATATTAAGGTTAAGTTTATAGGTGAGACCCAAAATATGATTTATATTATTCTTTAACACACCTACTCAAGTGAAATATTTTTGAACTTGAAACTTGTATACATCCACACTACTTTGTGCTTGACTTTTCATCAAATAGAATGAGGGTGGTGAGATTCGAACTCGTGACCGCTGGGTCAATAAACCTCTGATATTATGTTAAAGAATCATCTCATCTAAAAATTTAATTTATAGATGAGATCCCATAATGTAATTTATATATATATAAGCTTTAACTGGACCTAAATATCATGGCAAGTATCTACAAAAGCTGATAAGAGATACATTAAATAACACGAGGTTGCACCAGACCTTGAAAAATGTGGTCATCCCAACTTTTGACACCAAGAAATTCCATCCTGTGATCTTTTCTTCGTTTCAGGTCATCTCTACATATTATTAACCCGTAGATTTTTCAGTTTGGTTTCGTTTTTCTACTTCATTGCTAACCTTAGTAAATTACGTTCACTTTCTTCATGCAGGTTCCCAACCATCCAGTCGCAGATGAACTACTCTCAGACATATGCATAGCTACCTCAGCAGCTCGATCCAACTTATTTTCCTCCTCGTTATTTCAAGAACCATGATGGTGAAGGGAATTCTCAAGAATTTAACCTCATCGATGGTGCCATAGCTGCTAATAACCCAGTAAGATCCTCTCCAAAAAAAAGAAAAAAAATGGAAGGAGCGTACTTTTAATTTAGTAACAATAGATATATTACTAATTCGTCTAATTTGATGCTGAAAGAAAAGATTTGACGTTGAAAGAATAGAATAGGTTGTGATATATAATATATAAGAATAAATACAAAAACAAAGTAAAAGAACAAGAAAAAGAATATTGAGAGAAATAATGTTTTTTATAAAGTATTTTCTCAAAACATATATTCTTTTACCTTTTCTTTATATTTCTTTATGCTTTTATTTTATATTTCTATTTAAGGCTTAAGTCCTAGACAATGAAAGAATTAAACTACTGAGCTAAAATTCTAATCTAACTAGAAGTATAACATTGCAGAGCTTGGTGGCGATCAATTAGCGAAGTAGCCAAACAGATGTCAAAGAACAAACCAGCCGATTCCCCTATCGAGCCAATGAATTATGAACGTTATCTGGTGATCTCTATTGGGACTTGAAAATAAGAACGGAGCGACAAGCATGTGCTGAAAATCACAAAAATTAGCCAAATTCTGTGTTTTTTGAAGCCCTTCATTCTGAAAATACCTACCTCCAGATTGGTGTAGGAGTCTGTACATCCACATTATTTCTCAAAACATAACTTAGCATTGAAAAAAAGGGCTCTTTGCAGCTGATACATAACATCTTTTCTTGGATGACCAAACCACAGTATTTTTTGAGCAAATACGCGGACGCTTTTTTTTTTTTTTTTTTTATCGTTTATTGATCAAACTTATTTAGCTATTTTCAAAATCAGGATGACAAGCTGAAAGAGGATCTATTTTCTTTTGATATTGTTAAGGAATCATCTCATTTAAAAGCTTAAGCTGATAGATAAGGTTTCATAATATGATTTATATTATTCTCTAATATACTCCTTCAAGTAAAAAAAAATTAGGCTTGAAACTTGCACAGACTCACACTACCTTGTGCTTTTAGGTGAGATGGTTTCTTAACAGATATATGATTTATATCTCACTTAAAAACTTAAGCTGATAGGTGAAGTCCCAGAATATGATTTATATTATTCTTTAATATACCTCTTCAAGTAAAAATCTTTTAGGCTTGAAAGTTGCACAGACCCACAGTACCTTGTGTTTTTAGATAAGATGATTTCTTAACGGATATAGCAACAAAAGATAACTTGGAAAATCTCAGGAGAGAGCCTGCTGAGGAGTCCAGTTTCAGGCATAAATTTGGACACTGGTGGATATGAACCAATTAAGGATGGTGGCACCTACGAAGAACCACTCCAAAGGTAATATAACCTCAAAATAAAACTTTTCATATCAAAAACCACAACGGGATTATATATAAAACCTTTAAGTAGTAAGCGCTCGCCATTCATACAATAAGTTATCAGCACCATAGTTTTCATATCGTCTGTGTTTTTCAGTTCTGAATCACAAAATAAACATAAAGCTGCTTCCTGCGATAGTAAACCACGCTGCAACAAGAAGAATTGTTTGCATAGAATAACCAGCCAAATGAACATTTGAATTTTGGAAGGCGTTGCACCACCTCACCAAATATTTGTCAAGCAATGCTAGCTTATTTTCATGGCAAGTGTTTTGGTCTAACAGAGCTGCATAAAATTTTACAATATATTTTGTATCTTTCTTAATAGTCTATAACCATTTGTCTTGCTTGTATATATTCAATTTGATACCTGACAAATGATCAACAAGAGAGTCAACTAATAATCCCTCAAAATAGGTTAATTTCAACATCCAGGCACCATTTATCCAACTACCCATCACACTAATTTTCTAATTTGTTGTCATCGATATACCAAACAACCTTGGAAATACAACACTCAAGGGACTATCAAGCAATATTATCTCCTTTCCCTTCCTCACAATTCAAGCATTGACTTAATTCATTCTGAGAGGAACTCAACTCATTAAGTCTTGCAAAATATTCAAAGTCCTCCCATTGATAATTGACAAATCATTCATAAAATTTGGCTTGTATTTGTTACAAATAAATTCTCACCATTTTGAGCTATGTTCTATATAAAGACGCCAAAACCATTTAAAAATCATTGTTTTTAATTTTTTCCCCAGTTGACGAATTGATACCCAAGCCACCTCCCTCCTCTTTCAGGACAATACTCCATTGAACTTTACACAACTTACATATTTTGCATACACTTGCTCATAAAAATCTTCTTTGAATGTTAGAGAGAAGCTTGATATTACTTTTCGAAATTTCAAACACAAACATGTAATTAAGTATGTTTTTTATCATGCAGACACGACCTGCTATTCTTATAAGCTTTCCTTTCCAGGTGGCTAACTTGTTTCTGAACTTTTTTTCAATTGGTTTCCATATTTGAATCGAAAAAGTTTCATGACGATAGAACATAGCATTAGCAATCTCTGCACAGTAAGATGCATCACCATTAACTTCAACTATTAAACTTTTTTAAAATCATTTGAAGCCTTGAATATTTGTCAAACAATCAAAGAATTCGTTTAATGGTAGCCAAAGAATCTATATCAAGAGGTGAGAAAACTAGTGTAGCATATGCATATTACAGATGAGTTAGACTCCATTTCTCAATTTAATCCCTTAATGAAAGAGATTCAAATCTGAAGCTCTTTGCATCAGTACTGGTAGAAACTCCACTGCAATATCAAAAAGAAATGGGGAAAATGGTTCTCCCTGTCATAACCCATGCATGCTGCACATGAAATTCATGAGTCAATGATCCATTTATCAAAATAGATAAAGTAGAGGAAGACAAACATGCATTAATAATTCCGTCACCTTATGCAGAATCCCATATGATGCATTATCTCATCCAAATAATCCCACATTGCTGAATCAAAGGCTTCATGGAAATCTACTTTAAAATTCATACCTGATTCTCTACTCAGCTTCAAGGCATGAATTGCCTTCCAGCAATACACCCCGTCTAATTATCACTGATGACATGCTGAATAATGCCTGCAAGCCTCTTGGACAGAACCTTCGAAACAATTTTATAAACTCCATGCATATGTAGCACCATAAAATTGTGGGATTATAAAATTGTATAATCCCACAATATCTAATTTTCAGCATTCCAAGTTTACTCATCGGCAAGTTGATCCTTAGAGGAAATAAACCGGATCTGAATCTCTTTCTTCGCAACTCTATCTCGGACAAAATGATAATCAATCCCAATATGTTTTGTGCGAGCATGAAAGACAGGGTTTGCAGATAAATATGTGGCGCCAAGGTTATCACACCAGATGATAGGAGCATAGGTGGTCGGAATTTGAAGATCTGTTAATAAGTACTGAAGCCAGATAACTTCAGCCGTGCCATCGGCTAAGGCCTTGTATTCAGCTTCCGTCTAAGACCGAGCAACAGTGCGTTGCTAACCCGATTTCCATGAAATCGGTGTCTGACCAAAGAACACAAGGTAACCACCAGTAGATTTCCTGTCCTCAATACTACCTGCCCAATCTGCATTCGTAAATCCATGTAAAGCAAAAGAAGAGTTGCGGGTAATGTGTAAACCATGTGATGCTGTACCACGAAGATAACGCAAGATGCGTTTCATGGCAGCCCAATGAGATTCTGTAGGAGCATGCATAAATTGACATACCCGGTTAACAGCAAAGCAGATATCCGGACGTGTGAAAGTGAGATATTGAAGAGCACCAACAAGTTGCTGAAAACGAGTAGCATCAGGAAACAAAGGATTAGGCATAATGGTGGCTTTGGATGCCAAAATAGGAGTATCAACAGGTTTACAAGATAACATATCAGCTCGCGTAAGGATATCAAGTGTATACTTATGTTGGCAAAGCATAAGTCCCATACCAGTAGTCTAAACTTCAATACCCAAAAAATAATGAACATCACCCAAATCTCGAAGTTTAAATTCTGAGCTCAATAGCCGAATCAGGCGGTGCAGCAAAACAGCATTATTACCCGTAAGCAGGATATCATCAACATAAACCAAGAGATAGAAAATGTCGCTACCAACCGAGAAGATAAACAATGAGGTGTCCACTTTAGAAGAACGAAAACCAATGGACAATAAGAAGTCATTCAGACGCGTGTACCATGCCCGCGGAGCCTATTTTAAACCATATAAAGATTTATGCAATCGACACACATGACCTGGGAGTGCAGAATCAATAAAACCTGGAGGTTGTTTCATGTAAACCTCTTGATCAAGTACGCCATTAAAGAAGGCATTATGAATGTCAAATTGATGAATTTTCTAACCACTCAAAACTGCAATGGAGAATACCAAGCGTACCGTTGCCTGTTTGATAACAGGACTAAAATTTTCTGAGTAATCAATAACTTTCTACTGAGTGAAGCCCCTAGCCACCAGGCGCGCCTTATACCTCTCAATAATACCATCAGATCTGCGTTTAATTTTGTAGACCCATCGACTACCAATAACATTCATGGATGGATGAAACGGCACTAAAGTCCATGTGCTGTTTGCGCGTAGCGCCTGAATTTCCTCACGCGTAGCATTATACCAAGCCTCATATTTGTTTGCATCATTAAAAACAAGTGGCTCATGTGAGGGAGGAGTAACTTCCCGACAGAAGGAGGCAGTAGATGAGGCTGCCGTGGTGGTGATCAGTGCTGTCTTTGGCTGTCTCGAATGAAGAACCATGGGGTGTTTAGAAACAGCGGGACAAGGAGCAGCAGTACCTGTACCTGGAGTGTGCTGAAGAGGATAAGAAGAGAGGTCAACACAAAGCTGTAAACCAGGAGGTGAACCCGGGGAGGTGCTCGGCTGTATCGCAGGCGATGGTGAATGTAACAACCCCAAATTTTTTTTTCTCCTATTTGTTTATTTGTTAATCTTTACCCCTAGAAAAGGGTAGATGAAGCATGAATTTTTTTTTCTCTCTCGCCGAAATTTCTAACGAAATTTCGGCAGAGTCTCCCCTATATCGAGAGATCCCAAGTTATCAATAACACAACCTGTACACAATTTGGATCACAGCTCACCCATAATCACATTCATGTTTAATACAATTAACTGCATAATTCATTTCAGAATATGCTCAGGTCCATATTCATTCCCAAACTTCATCTTACATCACACGCATAAGATAAAAATTAAAAAGCCAGTTCGCACATGAAGATTTCACATATATACATATACATAGAACATAACATAGTTTAATATTTTAAGATAATCTAGTACTTTCTAATATCCGGAGCATAGGTGGATACATTTAATATTCCAGAAACAAAATTTACAAAAATACTATTCTATACAATTTACATGTTCTTCTACATATCAAGATTTCACCATAACTCCCTAAGTTCCTAACTTATACAAAAAGGAATTAAGATTTAAAATCTATTCCTGACGAGAATGGGAAGAACCTGCAAAATATAGATTTTCCACATAAGTAAAACAATTTAGTAAATACTAGCAATTTACAGAAAATTTATACAACAATCCATCAATCTACTTAGATCATATGAGATTTTAAATACAACCATATACACCATTTTTTTTTGATTATATAAAAGAAAATTTATTTCTTTTAACTGCTTCGCTTTCATCTCAAAAAGCTTATCAAGTCTATTAATTTTTGCCGATATCGACTTCACCCGCCGATATCATTAACTATTCTGAAACCGAATAGCTAATCAAGTTTATAAATCATGCCGATATCGACGTCACCCGCCGATATCATTAACTATTCCAAAATTGAATAGTTAATCAAGTTTATAAATTATGCCGATATCGACATCACCCGCCGATATCATTAACTATTCTGAAACCGAATAGCAAATCAAGTTTATAAATCATGTCGATATCGACGTCACCCGCCGATATCATTAACCATTCCAAAATTGAATAGCTAATCAGGTTTATAAATCATGCCGATATCGACGTCACTTGCCGATATCATTAACTATTCCAAAATTAAATAGTTAATCAGGTTTATAAATCATGCCGATATCATTAACTATTCCAAAATTGAATAGTTAATCAGGTTTATAAATCATGCCGATATCGACGTCACTTGCCGATATCATTAACTATTCCAAAATTGAATAGTTAATCAAGTTTATACATTATGCCGATATCAACGTCACCCGCCGATATCGACCAGCTTGTTTCTTTCTACACACACATATATATCTATTTTTCCATCCCCTAACCTTTCCTTTACCCGTTTTCTTTTCCTCATCAATAAGCACCAAATTATAACTTATAGTTCAATAATTAGTAAAGAAAATAATTATTAGATAAAGCAAATATAGGTACCAAGTACCTACCTGCTGCGAATGTTCGACTTGCGTTACACTGTTGTTGTTGTTGCCCTTCACCCGCGGTTCTTCCTGAAACCACAAATACCCACCATTTTTTTTATTAATTCACATATCACACACAACAACAATAAAAATGGTAATAATATTCATTTCCCTTTTACCAATTCTTTTCTTTCTCACTTATATTCCTCATTATCATCCTTTAATTTTTCAGCTCATTTATAGTCCAAATGGACATCATGAATTCAATTTCTTATCACCATTTATTCTCTTCTTTTATTTTCTGAAGATCAAGACACATTTTATGAAGGGAAAGGGACAATTTCTACCCTTAACATGGTTAAATTTTTGCTATTTTCTCAACTTGGCCGAAATTGTCAACACATGTGACAGCTTGACCTCTCCTCAGAGTTTTACCCATATCTGGAGTTCCAGAACTCCAAATTAGACGGGGTTGGACTCGTTGGAAAGCTAACACTCCCAGATACAACTTCTATGAAGGGACCCTCCCTTAATTATGTATTTTTCATGTCCAAAAGTCCCTAACAAAAAGGGAAATGAAACTGTCCAGTTTTGAAAAAAAAAAGGAAAGTGTCTCCAATTCATCTTCAATCCTTGATTTCTCATCAATAACAGCCATGTCTTCCCTTTATTCATGAAATCCTACTCATTTATGCATTTTTCTAACATTTTGTGTTAAAAACCCTAATTCCCAATTCAAGAACAATCATGAACTTCTAATCAAATTGAAGTTAATTTCATAGAAATTGGAATTAGAACTCCTTACTTGGATGAAATCTAACAATTTTGGAAGAATCCTAGCCTTCTTCTCCTTGAAAATACCCAGCCACTCTTCCTCCTTTCTTCCCCAATTTCTTCACTTTCTTCTTGTTACTTCTCCACCCAATTGTGCTCTTCCACTTTAGAAATCCAAGGCTTGTATGGGTTTATAAATTTTTGGGTGTTTACTCTTGGTTTTTATGAGATGAATTTCGAAATTCTCCCTCCCCTCTCTCTTTTGTTTCAGCTGGACATGGCTGAGAAGAGATGGGTATTTATAGTCCCATCTCTTCTTAATTCTATTTTGACCCCGTTTTTTTTTTTTTTGCTTTTTCTTTTCCTAAATTTTGTATAATAACAACATTTTAAATTTAATTTTTTTTTTAAATCTCCTACCTCTATGTATACTTTATTCTCGGGTTTCACAGTGAACCTGTTGTCGGGCTGGATAGTTTGGTTTCAGACCGAGACTGTGCTGCTCCTGAAGCCTGCAAATCAGAATGTGTTCCTGCACAAAAATCAATGGAACGACAAGCATGTGGTGATAGTATGGCAGTGTAGGATGGTGAGGCAGGGTCAGCTGAAACAATGGGCAAAGATGGGTTGGTATTTCTAGTGATTTGGGAATGGGTAGGCTGAAGGCATGGAGGAGGTTGCAATGATGGAAGGTAGGTAGGTGTAGTGGATGGTACCAGGGGAGTTGTTACCTGTTCAGATTTCTTAAAAGGAAAGACACTTTCATGAAAACGAACATGACGGGATACATAGATACGATCAGACTCTGAATCAAGACAGCGATAACCAAGATGAGATGAGCTATAGCCTAAGAACACACATGGAGAAGACCGAAAATCTAATTTATGAGCATGATATGGACGTAAAAATGGGAAACAAAGACACTCAAAAATACGGAGAAAGTTATAATCAGGAGTGCGATCAAACAAGCACGCAAAAGGAGATTTATTTTGAAGGACAAGAGTAGGCATGCGATTAATAAGATATACTGATGATTCCATAGCATAATTCCAAAAGCGCAATGGAGCATGACACTGGCCTAAAAGGGTTAGACCAGTTTCGACAATATGCCTATGACGACGTTCAACTGTGCCATTTTGTTCATGAGTATAAGGACAAATTAGGCGGTGGTGAATGCCAATGGTTTCAAAAAATTTATTTAATTTGCGATATTCACCACCCCAATCAGTTTGAACAGATTTAATTTTACGAGAAAACTAACGCTCCACAAGAGTTTGAAAACGTTGAAACGTGGAGAATACATCAGATTTCGCAACAAGTGGATAATACCAGATATATTTAGTGTGTGCATCAACAAAGATAACAAAATAATGAAAACCATCAGAGGAAAGCATGGGAGCAGGTCCCCAAACATCACTTAAAATTAATTCAAGTGGATTTGACATTTAGTGACCCGTCGGTCGTAATGACAAACAGGGCGATTTTCCTAAAGGACATGCGTGACATTGAGTAAAAGATCGTCTAGACGTACAAATAATTTTATTTTCGGAAACTAATAAATTCAAAATGCGAGGAGTTGGATGACCTAAACGACGATACCACAGGTCAGCAGTCGCGGAAATGCAAGGAGACAAATAAGCTTGAGGAATTGACGTAGCCGAAGACTCGGAGAGGACATAAAGACCATCATGACTCCGACCGGAAAGAAGAACTTCCTTGGTAACGAGATCCTTCACATAAAACACAGAATCATGAAATTCAAATTAACATTGTTATCACGACAGAATTTCTGAACAGATAACAACAGTTTGGTAATGTGAGGTATGCGAAGAACATTAGTCAATGTAAACATGCGTTTTGGGGAATGTAAAATAGAATGTCCAACATGGGATATGACAAGGGCCATACCATCACCAACATGCAAGAAATCATTACCAAGATAAGGTGCAGAATCAATTAGAGTTGCAAGATCCGGTGTCACATGTTGATTCGCGCCGGTGTCGGGAATCCAATTTGCAGCAGCGGAATCATGCGCAGCAGCAAGATGCGCAGATGGTTGCTGTGTGCTGCCACAAAAATTGGAGCATTGAAGAGCTGAGTGGCCGAAATTAGAGCACAATTGACAGCGCACATGTTGCTGTCCAGACCACCCCTGATTCTGCCTCAAGTCTGCAAAATTTCGCCGGGTCTACTGCCATGAATTTGGCCTCCAATCTGCAGCAGATTGGCCCCTGTTTTGGCCTAAAAATCTGTTGTAATTGGGGCGCCAATTACCCCTATAACGCCCCCTATTTCGGTTGTAATTAACCATTACATGATTAGCTGAAATCATGGGTGTTGGTAGCAGTGGTGGCTGCTGTGGCAGAGAAGAGGATGATGCGCCGACAACCATGGAATGGAAAGAATTTTTGTGCAAGAAATTCATGTGTAAGAAGATAGCTGTGAAGATCAGCATATGACAGTGGTTCGACCTTGGTTATGAGGCTAGTTACCAAGTCTTTGAACTCACCGCGAAGACCACGAAACACATAGAGATCGAAATCTTCAAGGGATATAGGACGACCCGCAACAGCTAATTCGTCAAACAATGCTTTGGCTTGCTGCATATACATGCTAACCGAAGCATCACCTTGCCTAAGGTCGTGAAAGGAGCCATGAAGTTGCATGATACGGGAATTAGAGGGAGATGCAAGAGCCTTCTCAAGAGTTCGCCAAACACAATGCGAAGTAGAACAATCAACCACAAGGTGCAGCACATCTACTGATAGGGAGGAGAGGAGGGCACTCAAAATGAGTTGATCTTGTTGCTTCCAACGAAGAAAGGAAGGGCTGATGGCAGAGGAAGTTGCAGCCGTAGCATCAAGCGAGTGGGCTGGAGGGCACGGCAAGGAGCCGTCAACAAAGTGAAAAACACCTTGACCAAGGAGATATGGCTTCATCTGCATTCTCCAATAGAGATAATTGGTGTTCGTAAGCTTCAACGAAACAATGTGATGTGTGTTTGATAGGGGAACCATTGCTGAAGTGTGTGTTCCCATGAGAGGCAAAGGAGAGGAAGAAGAATCAAACACATTCTGCACATGGGGAGGTTGTTCTCGGCCAGCAGTAGGAGCATGGCTGGCCGGTGATGATGCAACTCCGGTGGAAGGGGAGATGTCAGCGGCGGCAACAGAGGAAGCCATTTGAAAGAAGAAAAATTAGGGCCGGCTGTGGGAGAGAAAAAAAGATTTTTGATGGACAAGGGCTCTGATACCAAGTTGAGAATAATTAGGAGGCTTAACATAATAGTTAGCCAATCCTTTCTATATATATGAGTAGGGCAACATACAATAGTAATGGTGGAGATTACCATATAAGAATGAGATTACAATATTTTCTATTTAGTTACATGCTATAATACAAGTTTACTTGTAAGGTCATGGGCTACAAAACCTTACCATGAGCGAAGGCTGAGGCATTGTAATGGTTCAGTGCATATCTTTCATCAACCCCTTGGTTCTTTGTGCTACTGGGATACAATCTTTTGAGAGAGAGTTCAAGTTGTGGATTGAATTCGAATTTGCTGGTGCCATAATGTAAACTAGAGTGTACATTTGTGGTCTTTCGACCATTATTTAGAGTCTGTTTGTCATAACTATTGTTGTCATGGTTGAGGTTGAAAAAAAATAGTTTCATGAAAAACACTTTTAGTTACGGTTCATAACTGAAATTGAAGTGTTTGGTTAAAAATGTAGTTTAATGAAAGGACACACACACACACATATATTGTTTTTTTAAATATTGTAGATTAATAATCATAACAATAAAATATAATTAATAATTCAAGTAAATTAGATATTTGTTTTTATTCTCCTATCAAACTACTTGCAATTTCATCACGAACTAAATTGATATGTTAATACCTCTGTGATCCCTTGCTATTTGATGGATGAACAACATCTAGTAACAATATCATTAGTAACAACATCTATGATCCTATACTAATCTTTACCTATACTTTTTTTTAATATATATATTTTTATCAAGACTAATCTTTACCTATACTTTTTTTTTAATATATATATATTTTTTTAAAATCAAACTGGGTCCTCCCCGACTAAATGGGCCGGCCCAGCCAAGGTGGGCCAAAATGCCAAACTCTCCTGGACTTGGGCTGGGCCGAGAGGAGGTCCAGCCCAACCCAAGAGTTAAGAGTGTAAAAAAAACACAAAAAGATGCGCTGTGTCCATCGTGAATTAATTCACAAAGTTACTGTTCATGTAAACACGTGAACAGTAACATGGCTGACTGTGACAAGAGGGTCACCAGCCAATACCGACAGATCGAGGTGGTTCTTCCTATGGTGGTGACGTTGGAAATGGTGCCCTGTGGTGGCCGGTAGGATCGTCGGAATGTTACAGCTGGTGCTGCTGCCATCAGGGGTTGCTGCTGCTGGAGAGAGAGGAGTTGTCGTAATTGTGGAGGAGAGAGAGGGAGAGGTAGTGGTTGTGACTGCATGTGGAGAGAGAGAGAGGCAGACCGTTGGCGATGGTAATGAAAGGAAGGCAACAATAATGGTGTCAATCATAGTCTTTACGTGATGGACACGACTGTAGAATTATGAAAGCAGGGTGTTTATCTGTTATGAATGCAAGCAGCTCGTGTATGAAAAACATCTCACAGATGCTTTTCAAAATATGGTGCAACTGGAGGTTTTTAGGTGGGATCCACAGTAAAAAACTAGGGTCTCGTTTGGTAATTGTTGTATTTAGCTTTGTAGTTCAATGCAAGCACAAGTTAACTACAGCACCAAACACCATCTTAAGTACCTTTCTGCAACAAATACTATGTCAGATGTCCATTTGTTAAGTACTATTGAGCAAAGAGAGCACATTTTTCAAGCAGTTGTAATAAACGATAATGGAAACATGAGACATAGCTCCAGTCTTGTTCTCAGGAGTTACAAAGCTTTTATCTAATTTGGCATCTCTTCAAACTCCTCCGTATCTGTGTTGCTCAGATTTGAAGCACTCCTATACTTCAGCTGTGAAAGTCCCTGCATAATTTGCATGTGAGCACTCTCAGCTTCATTGAGAGTTGCAATAAGTCAACTCCATGCATATGCATGGCTGCGCCCTTTTGGTAACCGGCCATATTGCAGAACATGATTCACCAGGATGAAAATGTCATTATGAATTAAATCCAAAACTTTCACTACTAGAAAAGGGGTGTGTTTGCAACGGGATTTTGTTTAGCAATGGATTTTTCATTGCTAAACAAATTCCGGAATAAAAAAAACACATGGGTTGCAATGGATAGGCCGTTGCAATTTAAAACCATTTGCAATGGATTATCCGTTGCAAATTAAAATTAAATTGCAACGGAAGATCCGTTGCAATTAAAACCATTTGCAACGAATTATCCGTTGCAAATGAACATTAAATTGCAACGGATCTGCCATTGCAATTTAAATTTGCTACGGAATATCCGTTGCAATTTAAAACCATTTGCAACGGATTATTCCATTACAAATTAAAATTAAATTGCAACGAATGTTCCGTTGCATATTTCAAATTGCAACGGCAGATCCGTTGCAATCTTTACTTCCTCACAATGCACCATTTTAAGTTTGTAATTAATTATCTGTTCGTCTCTTCATCTCTCGCGCGTTCATCTGTATTGTTCAGAAGAAGAAAATTGCTCTCCTTCTCTCTATGTAAAATTAACACAATATTGAACAGTGAGTGAAAAAAATTGTTCCAGCTCTTGTTCCCGTTCCACCTTGCCGCCATCGAGCTTGAGTTATACAGTAGACCCATCACCACCACAACGTCGATCATCTTCAGGTACGGTAAGTATTTCCATTTTTAAATTCCTTAGTTTCTAATTTTGTTTAGGGTTTAGTGTGTGGCCACTGTGGTGGGTGGAGTTTTTGTTTCATGGGTTTGGCACCAGCTATGCATGGGTTTGTTCTGGTTAATTTGTTGGGTGTGAATTCGAGAGTTTGTGTTTTGAGACCGAGGGGTTGGGCTAAGGATGTTAGAAAAGAGAATGGAGCCTCGGGACGTTTCTTTGCATTTATATGTCTTCAAGTAGCATGTGTTTGCCATAGAAGCTATGTGTTTTGAGACTGAGGGGTTGGGATAAATTATTTTTCCTCTCCATTTTTAAAATAATTTCAGTTAACAACATCAACAAAATAATTATATGAAATTTAAATTAACTACAATGATGGAATAATTGTTTCAAGTTTAAATTTTCTACAATGAAATAATAATTGTGTGAAACTTAAATTAACAATAATGACAGTTATTTTGAGAAATTTAAATCAATCATGATTGTTGAACTTATATTTTGACATTTGATTTGGTTGCAATGGTGAATTTATTTTTAAGAATTTTAAACCAATCCAATGTCAAGGGTTAATATGTTTGAAATTTGGGTTACTATTATTTTAAAAGAATTGATGATTATGGATGATGTAGAATACAAACTATAAATTATCAAAATAAATTGATATGTATAGGGTTGATGAATAGTATAAAGTATAAATATAAATTGGTAAATGATTGGTTGATGCAACGAAAGGCCCCAAATATTGAAATGGGTAAATATGGTTGATATAAAATATGAGTTATGAATATTAATTCAGAATAAATAGATTCAATCAATTAGATGGATGAAATGAGAACTTGAAATTGTTGGAATGAAATAATGAATGTCTACTTGAAATAAAACACAAGATGCAATTATAGAGATGAGTAATGAACATAGTATACATAAATTATGAGGATTGAAAAAGATCAACATGTGTATAATTGGCATAAAGTATGTTATATGAATACCAAAGTAAATTGATGTAAAGTAAGAGTTTAAAGTATATAAATGGATTGAATGAACCCAAAAAGTTGATTAAAGAATTAACTAATTGAATATACAAGATTTATAAATCTAGAAATGTGATGAATGTATGAGTTAAGTAAGTTAATGGAATGGAATAAATAAATCCATGAAGTTGAGTTTATTATCAAGCTAAATGTTTGGATCATATGACAAGGTTTTCGGTTGTGGATATTAGTTGCGGAACCCTGAGAGCTTTTAATATGTAATAACATGGAGCATATTACTTGTGGATATGGGTTGTGAATGTTGAGAATGAATGTACATTTTGGTGGATATTAGTTTACACTGATTTTGTTGTGCCTGTCTTCAGAGCACATGGTGGGCAAAATGGATTTTTGTTTATTAAAAAATTGTATTTGAAGAAATTATTGTTATATTTCAGAAATTCTAAGATGATTGATGATGCATGAGTGTATGAAAAGTCCAAGTCTCTTTGAATGATTACCATGCAATAGATACTCGGGCAAACTTAAGATATTAGCCCCTAATTAAAAAATACTTTCAAATAGACTTTAAACAACTCTTGTCAAATTGATTTTGAATTTGGGCCTAAAGGATGCAATCAAATATATATAAAGTTTAATATTGTTGCTGGTTGATATTCAATTTATATTGAATGTACTAACAATGCCTCTCTACTCAGAGTTTTAGAAAGGAGCATCAAGCACTGATCAATATCCGTTGATTGCAAAGTGTATTAAATTCGCTTCAAAAGTCAGTGTAATATGTTTATTGTTTGTTTTTAGTATTAGTATCGATTAAATACATATTGTTGTGTATGGAAAAAACTGTGTTTGTTGCTATTGTGTGTTCAAAGTTTTGTTAAGTATTTGAGTTGTTGGCTTTTGTTTTCTTTGTCTTGGCCATTAATAATTTGTAAACTAGAGATAGCGATTGAACTGAAGGGAGACATAGTTGTCCCCTTTGCGCCGTAATGAATGTAGTATCGAATTGCTGGTGATATTTAAAAAAAAGAAAAGGGCCTTGGGGTAAATCCAATTGAATGTGCCAAGTCTAAATAATTATGATATGAAAAGGATCTTACGCATAAATCTATAGTTGTGAAATAAAAGAAACTTAAATTATGTTTCAATTATTGAAATCAAATTATTTTTGATTTGCCTCCTGCGTAATACAAAATTAATCAACATTCTAAAATGTTTCTATGTCATAATGTTTACTAGATTAATATGGACGATCGAGAGTGGATGTATCGTTGAGAAGTGGTCGTTTGAATCCTGAATATATTGCGGGTGTTAGAAGATTTATCAATTTTGCATATTCAATTGATAAAAATATATCAGAGGGGAAAATTAGATGTCCTTGTGTGAGATGCAAAAATCAAAAGTTTCAAAAAGAAGATGATGTTTGTATGCACTTATTGACAAGAGGATTTTTACCTTATTATGAAAATTGGACTGTACATGGGGAGCCTTTTGTCACAGATATATTGGTCGGACCTTTATCGGGAGGGATTAGTCGTGTTGTGAATGATATGGGAGATGCAAATCCATATAGAAATATGGTTCTAGATGCAATGGGGAATGATGATGCATACTATAATGATAGGGTTTGCAGTACTGTTGTCATAGAGGAACCTCCGAATGTAGAGGCATCTAATTTTTTTAAGTTGTTGAAAGCTGCAGAGGAACCTTTGTGGGAAGGGTGTACCAAACAATCAAAACTATCTGTTTGTGTACAATTGCTTAATATGAAGTCAAATTTAAATTTAACTCAGAATG
Source organism: Salix arbutifolia (assembly GCA_025169955.1). Taxonomy (NCBI): domain Eukaryota; kingdom Viridiplantae; phylum Streptophyta; class Magnoliopsida; order Malpighiales; family Salicaceae; genus Salix; species Salix arbutifolia. Next base: position 3,330,523 of record CM045908.1, read on the forward strand.
CCTTCAACAAATTTTTTTGAATTTGCTAAGAGTTGTATGCTTGATGATGCTAATTTGGTTTCAAATTTTTATGATGCCAAGAAATTTATGCGGCCACTTGGACTTGGTTATGAGAAATATGATGTGTGTCATAATTACTGTATGTTGTATTATGGGGTGGATGCATTGAAAATAAATGGTGACTTCTGTGGAAGTTCACGATATAAACCTAGAAACCCTACTAGTAAAGGCTCTTATAAGGTGAAGAAGCAACTCCGATACTTTCCATTGACACCAAGACTTCAGAGGCTATTTATGTCTCCACATCATGTTAGATTTGATATGGCATCATTTTCATAAGTCAGATGATGGAGTAATGATGCATCCATCATATGGATATGCATGGAAAGAGTTTAATCGTATCCATCCTAACTTCGCGGCAGATCCATGAAATGTGAGATTAGGGTTATGCACGAATGGGTTTTGTCCATTTAATATGGTCTCAAATGTATATTCTTGTTGGCCAGTAATTGTGACTGTGTATAATTTGCCTCCTTGGAAGTGCATGACAAGACCATTTATGTTTTTAGCAATGATCATTCCCGGGCCAAAGAATCCGGGAAAGAAGCTTGATGTTTTTCTAAGACCCTTGATTGATGAATTGAATAAGTTATGGTCTGTGGGTGTTGAAACTTATGATGTATACTATAAACAAAATTTTCAATTGAAAGCAGCTTTGATGTGGACCATTAGTGATTTTTCGGCATATGGTATGTTATCAGGCTGGAGTACTCATGGAAAATTATCTTGTCCTTATTGCATGGAACATAGCAAGGCTTTTAGATTAAAACATTGTGGGAAAACTTCATTTTTTGACTATCATCGACGATTCCTACCCATGAATCACCCCTATAGATATCAGGCAGATAAGTTTATGAAAGGAGTAATTGAAGAGCTCCCTCCTTTTTCACATCGATCTGGTTTACAGATGTTAGATGAAGTGACAAAGTTTACTGAGGAACATGTTCATAGCTCTTCAAATTGTGATAAAATTCCCGGTTTTGGTGTCTATCATAATTGGGTGAAGAAAAGTATTTTTTGGGAGCTTCCATATTGGCATACAAATGTAATTCGTCACAACCTAGATGTCATGCACATAGAGAATTTTTTTTTGACAATATCTTCTATACAGTAATGGATTGTCCTGATAGAAGCAAGGATAATGTAAAGGCCACGTTGGATATTCAGTTGTATTGTAGGAAGCCAAGCTTACATTTACAACAAGATGCCAGTGATCGAGTTTACAAACCGAAAGGCACTTATTATCTCTTCAAGAAACAACAACAAAAGGTGTTGTCATGGATGAAAGAGTTGTCCTTTCCTGATGGTTATGCTTCAAATATCTCACGGTGTGTAAAAGAGGCTCAATGTAAGGTTTCGGGCATGAAAAATTATGATTGTCATGTTTTTATGCAAAGACTTATTCCTGTTGCGTTCCGACCTTACTTGCCTAGACCACTATGGGAGGCATTAACTGAATTGTCAGTCTTTTTTTCAGGACATCTGTGCTACAAATTTAAATGTCCACCACATGGAGTTGATGTAGAGAAATATCATTGAAATAATATGTAAACTTGAAAGGATTTTTCCTCCATCTTTCTTTGACTCCATGGAACACTTAACAATACATCTACCTTATGAGGCACAAGTTGGAGGACCCGTTCAATATCGATGGATGTATCCATTTGAACGGTATGCTTTCATACAATGTAATTTTTATTCACTTTCATTTCATATATTTTTTATCTTTCAAACTAATTAACATAAATGATGTAGGTATATGTTTTATTTGAAGAAGAAAGTAACCAACAGAGCTCAAGTAGAGGCTTTTATATGTGAAGCATACTTGATTGACGAAATTACAAATTTTGCATCTTATTATTTCAGTGATGACGTTCAAACAATATGGAATAGAGTTCCAAGAAATGACGATGGTGGATCTAAAAGTCAACGTGGACAACTTTCTGCTTTTTCCTATCCAGGGAGAAAATTGTCCAAGAAATTTTATAGAAGGCAGTTATCGCAGGAAGAAATGAAAATTGCACACAGCTATGTCATTTTCAATTGTCAAGAATTGAAACCCTATATGGAGTAAGTGTGAAATATTTTATTTTCGATCTTCATTTATAATAATTTAATTTCAACTAACAATTAAAAATATAGGCAATGTCATCAAGAGCTCAAGACACAACAACCACAATTTAGCGATGTTGAAATTGAAAAACTATGCGAGGAGATATTTCTAATTTGGTTGAAAAATCATGTAAGTATTTTCAAGAAATATTTTGTTACCTTAACTATTTTGTATGAAATAATAATTCATCCATTGTTATTATTATTCATATGCTAGGTTCAATACATATCAAGTGGAATTGAGAATCAAATCTTTGCACTATCTATAGGGCTGTCAAATTCAGTGAAATGTCATAATGGGTATTATGTCAATGGGTTTAAATTCCATACTCAATGTTATGGGCGATTTAAAAAAACAATGAATAGTGGGTTTTGTGTGAAAGGAAGTAGCTACAATTAGAATGAAATTGATTATTATGGAATGCTTGAAGAAGTGATTCGGCTTAAATATTTAGGGAGTAAGTGCAAGGTATTTATGTTTAAGTGTCATTGGTACGATACAAAATGTGGGCTTAGATTGCATCGTTCAAATGGTTTGGTTGAAATCAAACATACTTCTAGACTACATGGGAATGAAGATTTTGTCTTGGTGCAACAATGTCAACAAGTCTACTATACATGTCCACCCGATAATAAATCATCAGAATGGTGGGCAGTTATAAAGACATCAGCTAGAAGTCATTATAACGTTGATATGAGTGAATTTATTGAAAACACTGACAATGTTAAATCATTTGATGTTGATTAATTAGATGAAATTTCTCAACCATGTTGTGTGCTTCCTGATCCGACACTTGATGATCAAAATATACTTGCTGACTCATCTTATTATGAAGAAATCAACCAACATGAGTTGCCTCGAGTAGAGGCAAATTAGGGAGAAGAGAATGAAATAGCTTGGGATGAAGAAATTGACTATGATAATGATGTCATTGGTGATGGTGATGGTGATGGTGATGATGATGATGTGATTAGGAGTGATGATAATGATGATTAACATTATGCTTGTATTTTTTATTTTGATTGAAATATTGTATTGATGATAATGATGATTAGCATTATGCTTGGATTTTTTATTTTGATTGACTCATTTTAAACTTGTATGATAATGATGATTAGCATTATGCTTTTATTTTTTTATTACCATATTTATTAGTTATTAGAAACACTTATTGATGACAATACAATTTTTTTAGAATGTCGCGACGTGGATCTATATTAGATTCCAATAGTGGTAGGTTTGCATGCAGATCAAATCGAACTCCATACATGATGAATACGAATGCAACCACTTCTCGCCAAATTGACCCTAATGACTTACATGATCATTACATACCCAGAGTCCCGAGTACATTTCCTCAAGAAGAAGATTATGGGTTTCAACATTTGCTAGCAACTCAAGGTTATGCGAGAGTAGCTGGTGATAATTATGATGAGGAGCACGACATTAACGATCAAGTTCACCAAGATGGTAGTAACATGAGATCTTCAGAGAATCAAGATTATCTCCGATCAAACAATGGTTCAACCTCTTCTCCCAACAATGTTTGCATTAAACGGAAGAGTTTTAACACCGAAATCGATCAACTAACAAGAAAAAGACAACTGAGTTTGTATGGAACAACAGAGTAAGTTTAATATTTTTGGTACACAGTTATTATTTCTGTCTTTATTTGTTTCATGAAAGTTTGTTATTATAATATTTCAGGTTTAATAACTCATCATGTGGACGTAAAATCGGAAACATTTTGAGATCTAATTTCAAGGGGCCATGGCACTCTTGGGAAAAAGTTGATTCAATGTATAAGGATGAACTGTTTAAAGAGTTCAAGGTATGAAAAAAAAATAATGCTTACTTTATTGCCTTTTTTTATATGAATTCACGCAACTATTTCCATATTTATGATCATGAATAAATTATGATATATATTTTTCTGGACAAACATTTTCCTGTAATTTTTTTTATGTTGTTTGCAAATTATTTTACTTATCATATGTATTTGATAGAAAAAATATGCCTTCCCTAAGGAAGATGAAGAAATTGTTCGCAATATTTGGGAAGATAAAGCTCGGATTTCCTTGAACCAAAAATTGGGACGATCTCACAATAAAGCTCTGTCAAAAATGAACACCACAAATATTATCGATTGCATGAATAATGGTCCTATTTGGATACAAAAGGAAGATTGGAATACCATGATCAAGGATGTTTGGTCCACCGATGGATTCCAAAGACAATCTGAATCTTCGAAACGCAATCGGTTGAAACAAACAGATGGTAAAATAAGTTCTCATTCTAGTGGTTCAGTTTCATTTACATCATATCGAGCTAGTATGGTAAGCATTAATATTGTTGAACACTCGTAATTGTATTTTTTTAATATTTATGTTGTTATTTTTTGTTAAATTTTGATAGCAACAACAAGCTGGGGGGAAAGAACTTCCATGTGATGATGTCTTTTCAATTTTGCTTCAGAATGTGAATGAGACCGGCACATTCGTAGATAACAAGTCCAAAATAGTGGTGGTAAGTACTTTTATTTTAAAAAAAATATTCAAAATATAATTTCATATTCAAATAAATGTATTTTTACATGTACTTGTCTGTTTGCAGGAAAATTATAGAAATGAGATGATTGCAAAATATGGACCTGATCGAGACCTTCATCCTTCTTTTTATGGAGAAGCTTGGCATGAGGCTTCAGGGGGGTAAGCAAGGGTAGAGTTTACGGTGCACCTCGTATGCCAAAATCTAAAGTTAATGCGAGTTCGTCATCACATACCTACTTAGTACAGTCCAAATATCCGAGCATAACTATTCACGAGTTGAAGGAGGAATTGAAAGAAAAAGATGCTCTTCTTAGTAATATGCAACGTCAGATTGACTCGATTACAAATTTTCTTAGCAGACATCATGGAAGTCATGTTAGGTCAGAATATATGAGTCAAGGTATGCCAACACCTGTTGACACGATGCCATCATATACAATGGCACCTATGGGTCCCGTGTCTTCACCATTGTATCGACCTCGACCCCATCTCCCAAATAGTGGTCCATCTTCCTCTCATCCATAACATCGTAGATCATTTCCAACTTAAACAATGGTTAAAAATATGTATTTTTTTGTTTCATGTTGATTTACTTTAACATGTAAATGTAACTGGATCTTTGTTGTATTATAAAATTTCATTTATGTTATTTGAACTATATTTATTTGCTTCTAAATATTAATAATATTTATGAAAATTTTTATTCATAATTATTTAATAAATTAAATACATGTTAAATTAATTTAAAAATTAAATTGCAATTTGTAACGGACAATCCATTGTGAATGTCCGTTGCAAATCCAAAGTAAGTTGCAACGGATATTCCATTGCAAATTAGTTTTCAACGGAATGTCCGTTGCAACGGAATATCTGTTGCAACCTAATTTGCAACGGACATTCCGTTGCACGCGATTTTGCTATCGCAGCATTGCAACGGAACACGTCCGTTGCAAAGTTCGTTGCTAATAAATATTAGCAACGGATTCCAATGGTGTTTGCAACGGATCCGTCCGTTGCAAACACCCCTCTTTCTTGTAGTGTTTCCTGTAAGAGCGGAGGTTGTAGCTGTCCAAACTTGGAGCTTTTGAAACATCACAACTCCAAACTGCATCAGCATTGCTTTTTGGTAAGGCTTCTTGCTCATGACTCAACTTCTTGAACCCCTGTCCTCCCATTTTTGCTCTTTCACTAAATGACCTGCTAAACACATTATAAGAATATGAAACTGCAACTGACTTGAATGAAGCAGGTGATTCATGGACCACACCATCATATTTAACACTACATATATATGCTTTTTCTGCTTCTCATGTTAGTAATAATATGGAAAATTTGCAATTGAGATCGTGGCATAGCGGGGGAAGGGACTTATTCCCTTCCTCTGCAATCGGGTTTCATCTTATATGTGCATGCCTGTAATGCCGCGGTGCTTTACTTGTCTACTAGGCTTGCAGGGTGTTCAATGGATCCCGAGATTAGTCGTAGTGTGCGTAAATTGACCCTTTCACTCTGGATATAAAAAAAATATATAATTTTTTTTTGTGTTCGGTCCTTCAATTTACACCAATTCTCTCTAAATTTCTGCCTCCAAATGCTCTCTATATTTTTGTGCTATTCCATTGATCTGAAATGAGTCCATATAGCTTGTTCTGATCCTTACATTATAGTCCTCGGGTTACATTCTGGAGCTCAAGCTTCTCAATTTGCTTCTGAATATCTGCTTGCTTTGTTACCCTATCCTGATCACTTTCTCTTAGTCGTTCCCCATATATATATATATATACACACATTAATTCTTAATTATTTTTTTTCACAAGATCCGTGTTTGTGTGTATTAATTCTTAATTATGTTCTTCACAAGATTCGTGCATGAGGACATCCACTTGTATATTAAATTTCTCAATATACCATGCTAATTTACAAACATTATTCCCCAGCTTTTTTGTTCGATAATTTCATGTGACCCACAAACAAAATCATAACACTTTTGACCCCTAATGAACCATGAAAATTTTTCCATCTGCTGGGATAATGTGGACCAAAAACTTGACGTAGGAAATAAGTGGAACGACAACTTTTATGCAGCTGCAAAAAAGCTGCTGGATCTGGACGCTGGATGTCACAGTTATCTTTTCAGAACAGACTTCTACGGAGAAGATTTCAAGATGTATTATTAGGAGTTGAATTTGTTTCAAGTTTTGGAAATGTGTTTGCGTTCATAAAGAAAGCAAAAGGTTCCCATGCTAAATACATAAAGAAACTTGATCTAGTGGGTGAGTTCATTCCTAAAAGTTTCAAAGAATCCTGTCCATGTAGGCTTTAAAGTATTCACGTTCATTCTTAATTTGAGGCTGGCCCTTCGTTTTATAATCATTAATTTATATTAAATATTAAAAAACATATTCGTATCCATTTTTGTTTATACAATTTAAAACTTTTAAATGAGCATTATATATATATATAACTCTAAATACAAAAGATTTTTAAATTAATGTGATTATAATTTTAAAATTTACAATGTCATGCTTGTTCATTAGCAATATTATCAGTTGGTTCCATTATAATTTGTTATTAAAAAATAAATATTATTATTTGATAATTTCATTAGGTCCAGGAATAAAATTATGAAACTTTAAATAATATAGTGATTATCATTTAAAAAAATTATATAACAGAGATAATGTCAATGAGTACAAATAAATAACTTCTTCTTTGCACAAATATAATCTATGTTTAGATATTACAAGCCAAGTCCTCACGCTATATTGTAAGTCAATTTTTTTTTTTTTTAAATCTTAAAAAATATCACAAAAATAAAAATGTTTGTGTCGTCTGTTCTTGTCTAGATTTTGATCACCACAGTGGCTAGAAATCAGAGCTTAAGAGGTTCTGAGCTAAAAACCTATTTTCAACCCATTTTGCCCCAAAATACCATCAAAACACTCTAAAAAATGTGATAAATCTATAAAAAGTGTTAAAAAATCTCATCATTTTGATCCCTCTTCTTTTAATCTCATCATTTCTTAAAAAATCAAAATCAATTAGTCCTCAATTGGAATAAAATTGATAGAAAAAAGAATGATAACCATTTTAAAAATATAAAATTTATAGATGATGGATGAACACAGAAAACCTCACGACGTTTTAGAGTAAAGATAATGATTCCCAGAAAAATCTCCACCAAGGAGAATGATATTTCACACACATTTAATGGAATCAATGCTCGTGAAAATGAAATGGTAAAATCTCTAGGACGAAGCAGGGACTATCACAATCAATGTTATATGCCGAGGACAGAATAAATTACTCTGTGATAGGTGATACCTAATGATTTAAATATTATTTGGGTATGGAGATTAGAAAGGAAAAAACAAGAGAGGTCCACCTGGATAAAATGCGGCCAAGCCACATGCTGCGACGGCCTGTCGTTTTCTGTGAGGCCCATGAGGACAAATTTTGGAATCCGATGCAGTGGTGATAGAGATACTTCCGGTTTCTCATTCTGACTGTGGGCCCCCAACCATCTTGTGGTCCCCACGGTTTGCTATTCCTTTCCATTTTCTCTTCTTCTTCCTTTTTTCACCAGATAAAAAAAGGCATCTAATTCAGTGAAACAATCGCATAAAAAGAATCATAACATCCAGTTTATCACTGAGTTTTAAAAGTTTTTTTTTTAAATAACAAAATTATTTATTTTTATTTTTTATTTTAAATTAATTTTTTTTATATATCAAAAATGATTTTTTTAAAATAAAATAAAAAATATTTTAATGTTTTTTTTAATAAAAAAATATTTTTAAAAACAATAATAACTACACAACACTCTGAACAGTCAATAAGTCTATTACTCTTAGTCTTGGGTTTTTTCTTGTTAATATTTATATAATTAACGCAGATTAATAAATAAAAATAAACGTGGGCTGCTTGCTCAAGGCATTATAGGAAATGGTTTTCTAATTTCTAATTCTAATTATTTAAATTGAAATAATAATAATAATAATAATTAAAGTGCCCAAATTGTTCACTCCATCCGAAGGTACTCGCCTTCCTAATTTGCACTCTGATTTGAAGGAAAATCGTACGTTTTCTGGACAATTAATGCAAAGTTGTACGTACACTCTGTCACGTTTCAAACAGTTCCAGAAGAGAGAGAGAAATAAAAATCATGAAAATAAATACAGTAAAAAAGGAAGGCAATACCTTCCTGGTCCAGTCCCACCCACACTACTTATGCATGACAGTGATTGACCACAACTTGACACGTTGCATGCCTGCCCCTCACCCGTTCATCCCGTGCAAGGACAGAAAATGAAATTTGATGGGTCATATAAAAAAACAAAATAGAAGTTTTAGCTTCTTGATTTTCTTAATATAAATATATATTTATTTTTATAAAAAAGAAAATAGGAGATACTTATCACCTCAAAGTACCTTTCAAGGTGGTCCTTTATCGAAGCATTTGAGCTTCAGTGCGTTTGTGTGTTGGCAGAATCCTAATTAACTAATTAATATATTTATCTATTTCGGAGGATGCCGATTTCAATGACTATTTTAAGAGGCACTTGTCACGCATTTCTCCCCAAGAAGAGCTAATTTAAAATATAAAAAAATATCAAGAATATGAGTTTTTTTATAGTAATGTCAAAAAAATTATTTATAAGATATTTATTTTGTTATTGTTCAAACAATAAAAATCATAAAATTATCTTGAAGAATAAAATAAAAAAACAATTTTTTTTAACAAAAGAGCAAATAAAAACAACCAAAATAAATATTATTAGCATAAAAAAAATCATTTGACTTGAAAATACATGAAAATAATAATCAAATAAAAAAACAAACAAATGGAGAAAAGGAAGAAATATCAAATTTAAAATGATTATCAACATAAATTGAAATTCAACTAAATTAAATAAAAATAAAACTCCAATATAAGAGAAAATGATAGAAATTACAAACCAAAACTAAGAGTATAGATCCATGAATATAAATTAAAAAAATATGGATTGTACTAGGGAAAATTAAAACAATTGAAACAAAATAAAGAATTAAAAGAATACGGGTTGAAATTAAAAATAAAATATATAATCAATTTCAATTGAATGAAAAAACTGAAATAAATTAGAAATACAGAAAAAAATTACGAGAATGAAAAAAAATCAGACAAATACGAAGTGAAAAAAAAAACCCAACAAAAGAGAAAACAATAAAAAAAAAAAACTAAAATTAAGAGTATGGTTACATAAATACAAACAAAAATTATAAAATTATCTATAAGAAAATCGAAAACCATTAGCAAAATAAAAAATAAGAAAATTAAAATAAATATTATTAAAAAATCATTTGATTGGAAGGAAAAATAAAAATAAAGGAAAAAAAGAGAGAAGAAATATCAAAATTAGGCGCCATGAGTGTATTCTCCATTTACCTGTTAAAATGAATAAGCGCGAGGATTAATAGAATAGAATTAAAATGATTCTACGTGCAGATGTTTGAAATAATTTATGCTAATAATTACTCTCAATTATTTCTGGAACGTTAGAAAGTCTAATTTTGCAGGGTACGAAATTCAGCTGTCTGCTAAGTGGCCCAACATATCTGCTCGTAGGTCAGAACATCAAACACCATAGCAGAAGGAAACTTGAAGCTTCGTGATATCTCAGTCTGAAGCGGTAGCTGGAAAATAGCAATCAAAATTTGATGGTAAAAGTAATATGGTAATTGCAGAAATAGCAACAAGCAGAACCCAGTCAAAAATAATTTATTTATTTATTTATTTATTTTGCAATTCTTGGTAGAATAGGAGTTATTTCTATTTTCTTTTCTTTTTTAAAAAGAAAAGAAATGGTAATCGCTGAAAAATTTAATGTGTACACCAAGTACTCGATACATTTTGGCCCATGCATCAATAATTGCTCAAAACCCTATATTCTTGCCAACCCTAATCGTAAAGTTTGATTGAACAAAAACTAGAAGAAATCTGTCCTTCCATAGGTCCACATTCCCAGCAATTAATTAGTTTTAAAAGTAATTAATTCAGCTTCTTCGCCAACAAAAGGAATTCCGTCAATCTTGCTGATACAAAATAAAAGATGTGGTTAGGTGAAATAAGTTTTCACCTGATGTTAGTACAAACCAAACTGAAATAATGTTACTACACATGACATTTAACCTAAATATGTTGGTTAGGTAGTCCCTCGATTGTTCTTATTTTGCGAATCCAGTCCCTCAATGATTTCTATTGTCACTGTGATCCTTGCACTTCAATATTTTTGCTAATGTGAACTTTCCATCAATTAGTTTTTGTACAAGAATTCTATTAACATTATTATAATTTAAAATATTTTTTAATTATCACAAGATTTGGTTGTAAGAGATTAAACTTTCTTTATGAAAATAAAAAAATAACAATATATATTTACAAACCCTAAACACAAAAACAGTAAATGTTCAGTCAGTATTCTTTAAACTAAAATAATAGATCAAAAGAAGGAAACGTTTATTGACCAATTGAAAAATGATTATCATTGGAAAAAAAATGCAAGGTAATTTTGATCTATGAACAATTATTGAAAAACTAAAGAGAATAGAAGATTAAAAAAAAACATTTTTTTAATTTTTAATCAGTTAAGTTAAATACAGTGTACATAAAATAAATTCTGTTAATTTCCATTACATGCTAGACAACTCCAATGTAATGATATGTGGGCATTTTTGTTCAAACTTAATAATTTGACTTGTTTGAAAGTTCATATTAACAAATATCATTTGTTAATATTGGATCAAGTTACCATATCAAATTGATACGAGGCTTGACTAACAAAATCATGACAACAAAGAGAACAATGAGTTTATTTAACCATCTATAAAATTGTTAAGACATAGTGTCACTTAGCTTGATGGGTTAACTAAAGATCTAGAGGTCTATAAAATATTCGGGTTTAATAACTATAATAACAAAAATAAATATGATTGAGTTTGAATAAACAAATAATATGTGATTCACTAAAGGTTTAAGATAGAGGGTATGAAAATATACATTTGGTTAAGTTTAGGTTAGTTGTTTAGTGCTTTTAGTAGTAGAGTGTTAGGGTGCTAGTAAAAAGATTAAATTTTATCAAATGAATAATACTAAATATTTGAGTTTAAATTTGATATTGAGATTTTTTATAAAAGATTAAATTTTAGTTCCTATTAATATAGAATATGCATTTATTATCACTTTATATTTTAAATTTCAAGACTTGTCTTTATTTTTGTTACTTTTTTGCCTTCTTTTCAAGTATTTTTTGGACAATATTTATGTTTTAATCAGTATATAATTTATTTATTTTATATAATCAATGAAGTTACTATAAGCATATATTATAACTTGTCTTTGTCATTGAGTTCAATTGATTGAAACTATCAAATGAATAATACTAAATATTTTCAGTTATGTCAAATAATAATACAAAAAAATTCATTTAAGTTACTTGTTAACTAAATTTCATTTAAATTTAAAATATTTTACTAATTTATACGATAAATTATTTATTTAATAATTTAGAAGTACCACAATATTTTATAGTAACCTAAAACAATGTTTTGATAGTTTTGGTATCTTTTCTTTTGAACCATAAAACTCATAAAAAACTAAGCAAAAGAGGGATAAAGGTTAAATGCCATAAAAGGAAAAATAAAAGAATGTATAAAGAGAAATTATGTTCATCTTCATGCCTCAATTAAACACAAATATTAGGGGGGAAAACTCATGACTGAAATGCATAGAAAAATCTAAGTAAACCAAAGGACACTGAAATTATTTAGTTTTTTCAATTCCAAAAGGAGGATTAAATTTTCTTTTGCACTTCATTCATATAAAAAAAACCCTAATAATTACAAAGCATTAATGATATTTGCGTATCAAATATAAATTTAATCTCTATATATGTGCATTTTTTTTTATTATTTTTGACTATTATAAGGATTACAATAGAACAATAAAGCAAATGAAAGAGAATTTAAAAAATTAAAAGAATCTAGGACCACAATAGACATATAGGTAGTTGCAAAGCACCAAAAAAGTAGTTGTTGAGATAGGAACTTGGAGAACTATTGACATGTGTAATACAAATGGTACTAGTTGGCAACACTTAGAAATCTTAACTTGGAAGGTGCAAGCTTCTTACACGTCTTATATAAATCCTTTTAAAAAACTAATAAAAGAATTAAGCAAAAAAAAAAAATCTTAAATCTTCTTTTTCACTACCCTTAGAGACTATCAAGAATCAATCACAATTTATTGGTAGATTTATCATAACAAAATGTTGTGTTTGAGGCTATGATCTTAGGGAAAAATTATAAGCAAATTTGTTGCAACTTAAGTTGGTTTTTCATTAAATTATGTTGTGGGTAGAAAAGAATCAGAGTGGAGTTAAGAGTAGTGTGTCATGTAATTAGACCAGGTAGGGCTCTCTAAATAAGTGATTTGGAAGAGGAAGAATTTTTGGGCTTTATCCTATTTTTAGACCATAAACTAAGAAAACCAAGGATAAAGAATTGTGAATTTAATTATATTGGTGACTTTTCCGAAGCAAGTTTAACCAATGTATAAAAGATGAGCTAAGCAAGAATTTAAATGCATCCACATACTTCCAGGTGCGAAAACGCCAAGGTTTAATGGAAATAGAAAAGATGAATCATGCCATTCTTGAATAGGATTGAGAGGGCTTGTTTGGGTCAATTTCGACAAGAAAAAGGGGATATCCCCACCGCTGTCGCTGTCCCAGAAAATGGACCGCCATTGTTTTAAGTGCATGAATGTGACAATGTGAGAGTCGTTTTACAAGGGGCACATGATCCCAGAGCTATGGATTATGACCTTTTTCCAGTCTTCCATCTTCTGTCAAAAACAATTTGAATTCCTTTTTTTTGCTCAGCAGTTCCTTGTTTTGCTGGTTTGAGTCTCTCTCTGCTGTTTTTTTTAATCACAGTTTGATCAAAACTGTGCTCTATAGATCTTCTGTCAGCTCATGGTTAGGGTTCACTGTTTGGCACAGGTGCTCTTATGATTTCATGTTTGCCACTATGTTCTTTGTAGAAATGTAGATGAGGTTTTGAGATTTGGATTCAAGTGGGTATTTAGGTTTGCGGTAATTTCTGCGGTTGACATTCACTGTAGAACCAAATTATTTGATAAAAAAAAAAATTATAATTTTATAATTGTGGATTCCATCTAAAACTATAATTAAACTATAATTTACGAAAAATATTATTTAGATTCTTGATGCACATTCTTCATCAAAACTCTTGATTTGGCGTGAGCATGGAAATAATTTCGCAACAACTTCAATTTGTGCGTGGATATTGCTATAATTTCCCGTTTGTAGAGTACAAATCTGTCCAAAATACTATGCATTCGAAATCATTCGCGTCATCATTCTTTCCTAGGAAAGAAAAGGTGTCGAAGAATTTCACAGCATTGACTATTTTTGGATAATTACCTTCTCAGCTTCCCAATTCCCAACGTAAAGTGTTTAAAAACTACTATACTTTGATTGGTCTTCTTTTTTTAATAAAAAGGGAAATTATTTTATTTAAAATATAGTTAATTACAAGCATAGAAAATTAGGAATAGGATCCTGTGTTAAAACTCAAATGAGAGACTTGTGTGTGTTTTTTTCTACCCTACTTATTTTTTTCAAGACAAATAATAAAAGTATAATGAAATGCTGATCCATTATCACCCTAATAATTGGAATGTCAAGATCATCCATCCATTCTTTTGTTTTATTACTAGTTGTTAGAGGTTGACATTCTTGGGATCGTTATCATCATTTCACTCTAATTCACACCTTATGATCCAAAGATTATGACTCCAATTATGTAAAGTAAAGGGTGTTTGTCACTGTTTTTTAAAAATATTTTTTAAACAAAATTATTCTTATTTTTTATTTGAAATTAATTTTTTTTGATATTTTTAGATCATTTTGATGTGCTGATATCAAAAATAATTTTTAAAAAATAAAAAAAATATTATTTTGATATATTTCTAAATAAAAAATACTTTCAAAAACAAATTGAATTATATTACTCCCTTACCAAGCCTATAGTTGTGCAAAGGTCATATGACCTGTATCACATATAAAATCATTGTCATTATTTCAAGTCTCTTGTCAGAATCGATCCCGCTAAAATTCCCATGTCCAATTAAGAAGATGACCCACCATCACCAAATGGGCAACCCGCACCCACTTCATGAATGACATGCGGCATTTTCCTAGAGTAATAAACTAGGGTTTTTTGAACTAATTAAGTGGTTAAAATTAGATAATTGCTAGCTAGAAGCTTGACCCTAGGTGGAGCTTTCACAAAGAAACATGTTACAGCTATGGGCGTAGGCACCACTTCACATCCATGAAGACAACCATTTCACTTTTTTTATTTTCCTATGATGACTTTGAAAAGAAGCAAAAAAAAGAGGAAAGAAATAAGCCCCAAAAGTCACACTTTTAAAAGGAGCGAGGAGAGATGACTTGAGAGGAGCTTGGGGTCCAAAAACTGTCTGAAGGTCCCTGATTTCCGACTACTGTTGTCATTAATTGTGTTTCAAAAATATTTTAAAAAAATGATTTTTTATTTTTTATTATTTTTTTTTGTATTTTAGATCATTTTGACGTACTAATATCAAAAATAATTTTTTAAAAAATAAAAAAATATGATTTTAATACAATTCTAAATTAAAAATATTTTCAAAAACAACATCAATTACACTCATAAACAGTTGGAATTGAGAAGGACCATTTAACTCGCTGTCAATGAAAACATGTCTCGGACAATTTTAAGGGCGTACACTCGATTTCATGAAAAATCACTTCCATCCTGCTCCTGCTCCTGCTCCTGCTCCTGCTACTGCTACTGCTCTACCTTGAGACGACTCGTCATTCCGCTTTATTCCACTTTCATCTTTCCTCTCTTTTTTATATTTTGCATACTTTTCCCCTGCCTTTCTTTTCCATTTTCTTTAGGCAAAATTTAAAATCATGACTTTCTGCTATTTAGTAGAATCATAAAGACATAAAGAACTTAAAAGTTCAATTTAAAGCCTGGTAGTCCTTTAGGGTTGTAATAATACGTCCATGAGCTTGAATTTCCTGCCTTTAATATTTCCATCGGACCACCTCCATTTAATAGTTTTTGGCTTGATTGGTTCTGTGGCTCCGAGTGAGAACGGGCTATTGTAATTAATATGCGGTCCATAATTTGGAGTACTCTGTGTGTGTACTAATAGAATATTAAAATCGGTTAATTCATATTAAAATATTAATAGAATATTGGACTGATAATAAAATTATCTCTAGAATTGATTATATTTGACTGACAAGTTTCTTCCAGCTAATTATTATTCGTAGGGCGTGCATGGAGTGGATAAATGCAGGGATGTGTGTACTAGCATGAAAACTGTAGAACCCAGGGATCAAGGAGGTGGAGAACATTATTCCAGCAAGATTAGTTGGGAATGCTTGGTGACCTCAACCTAATCATTCAAATCAGCTTTTGTATTTATTCATGTAGAGTTTCATCTAAAGTAGTGCAAAAGCACTTTGAGATTAAAGTTGTAAACTTAGCCATACATAGGAGACATTACTCTTTATATGACGGCAGTCCCAAGTTTTTTTTTCCCATGAGAGTAGGGAGGTGAAAATCTGTTCTGGCTTTCTGTGCCTACCCAAGGCTAAGATCCATGTGACCTTGTCTATCTCTTTCTTATTAGGATACAATTTTTTATTTACTAATGCGAGTAAATTTATGACTATCTCGACTAATTTTACAGGTTTTGAAATTAATGACTATATAAGCTTCCAGTGATCATCATATTAGCAATCAGAAGACTTGAACTAAAAACTACATGAGAAGAAAACCTCTTAATCACAAACTTTTACCACTCTACCACCTACTAGATAATTATTATTATTATATAACTTGCTTCGAAGGAATCTTGCTTTTTATTTTTCAATCCTTTTGATTTAGAACAAGTCATAATGCTAGGTACCCTTTAATTTGAATCAAAACCCAATATTCACATATGCTTCATGTTAAGGTTTAATTATTTGTGGATCCCTCCTTGATCAAATGATAGCTTTATTAATCCCTTATTTCCATGATTGAACGCTATGTGACCTTAGATTCCCCACTTTCATAATTGTGGTTTGAATTCTTTTGTTTACATTGAATGGAAAGCATAATTATTCATATGTTTAGTCAGAAAAGAGGGAACAAGAAATAAAGAAGGAAAAGCAGTTTCAACTTAGTGAAGGAAATTCCAGGCTTTACTACCTGACTTATCAAGTTTCATGGACATCTCGCCCTTTTATGATCATAAAGTAAGTATCCCTTGACAGTGAAAATGGTGGGACATTATGATAACATTTGCAAGCTATTCTATTAGTTAACCAATAAAAATAAAAATAAAAATAAATCTTAATTATTTGTTTATTCAACACTAATGTTTCATAACAAAGAAATGATTATTTGCCTTAATTATATAACTGAATCTTTTTTATTATTATTTATTTCAAACGTGTGCAACTCTTTCTTTCTCTCACGAATGTGATTCTTAACTGAAAAGAAAAAAAAAAAAAAACTTATTGATTAAATTGAGTTGTTAATATAGTAATTGGCTTCTTTTTTTTTATCTCCCAATCGTTTTATTTTTTATGCCACAAAAAGTTTACCTCTTTTTCTTCCACGGAATGCCTTTGTGATGAAAAACAAATCTCCTCTTTATATCTTTTTTCCATGACCAGTCATAATTTCTTTCGCGTTGATTAAACTTAATCGTGCTAGACTTTTTATTAAATGCTTTCAAATAATATTTATTGAAAAAAACATTTAAATGTTTACTCCCTTCTATATTTATTACATTATTTATGGTTTAATTATCTCTAATTCTAGCTTCAAGATAATTACTCCTATGAAAATATTTTAGTGATGTTTGTTTCTTTAATTGATGAGAGAAAGCTATGGATTTGAGTTTAACACTAGTCAAAATCCTATTACAAGATTAAAACATAACCAACGTTATAAAAGTGTTAAAAAAATCTAAAAAGATAGATTTAAATATCCATAAATATCTAGAAAATAATCAATCAGAAAAAAATTATAAAGTTAAATATGAGATTTATCAGGAAAAGTATAAGATATGGTTTAAAACTTTGAAGTCAATTTTGAGAGCTTTTCCGGTGGAATTTGACAAATCTAAGCAAGGAGCAATCTTCAATCACAGATGACTTGCTGTCCGTTAGGAATCCACTTGTAAAATTTGAGTTTAATTCATCGATCAAATAAAATATTATGACTATTTTAAATTAAGTTGCTTATTTGAACAACTTCTTGACTACTTTTTGTTTTTCAATCTAATCATAAAAATCATATGCTGATAGTTCTACATCATTAACATTTTTTAAACATCCAAGCCTTTACTGGTCTATGGCAAATAATGAGAAATATAACAAACCTAATTATAAAATCAAAATAACCTTAAGTTATGAACCTATGAACACTACCATAAAATCGATGAATATAGATGATAACACCAACGTTTTTTTTTCATTTTGTATTTTTGTTTTGAACTTTCCGATGATGTTATTCCAATGAGATAAGAAGGAATAAAAAAATATGCACATAAGATGACGTGTGACTTTTACAAATACTTACGAACAAAAAATGTCCATCAGTATGTGCAAGAAGAGAAGAAAGGTGATGCAATGGCTATTGTCACTATGTGCAGCTACTGCTGTGTGGCTGAAAAAGAAGAAGAGTTGTTGTTGGAGGAGAAGAAAATGTTGTCGATGTTGGGGAAGGAGTTGTTGCAGGTCATGCCAGCAAGAAATGCAACTTCTGCTGCTAGAAGGGAAGAAGAAGTTGTTGTCGATGGAGAAGTGCAGATGTAGTTAATGGCGAAAGAGGCTGTTGGTGGTGGCTACTACTTGGTAGAGAAGAGGCTATTGGTGGTTGCTACTGCTGGGGGAGAAGAGGTTGTTGTTACTGCTGCTATCACCGGAGTTGAAGAAGAAGAAGTTGTCGTCTACCGCTAAATCTGAAGAAGTTGTCATCTACCATGAGCTAGAGGTTGTGGCTGGTGGCGTCGACAATGAAGAAATAAAGAGTTTTTGTTGCCAACAGTAGAAAGGGAGATGTCGTAGTCTTTGGTTTCAATATCTGTGTTGCATGTATTCTTTGTTGCCTTCCCTTCCCCTAAACGTATTATGTGTTTCACATTCTCCTCTCCTTCTTTGTCTCTCCTTTTATGTCTGTTACATTCGTTTGTGTTTTTTCTGTTCCCCTTCGTCCCTTGTTGTTCCTTGATCACAACTATATATAGAGTCGGAAATGACTCTTCACTTTCCTTGCGTGCATACACAGGCTACCTCTTCCTCTTCTATGATAATGAAGATGATGACGTGCGCTGTTACAGTGCACAAAACACTGTATTGGTTGTCTGCAAATTCTTCACGATGACACAATTACAATTTGGTCCCTTGATTTATAATTGTTCTAATTGTGCTCTTAATTGACTTTAAATTTTTAATATTATACAATTTTATCCCTACCAAAATTTCAATAGCATCTTTAAATTTACACACTTTGTTTACTTTACTCCTTAGTCTCAGATTTGTGCAATTTAACCCTCGATTAACTATTAAACTTTCAATTGTATTTGATTTTTCCACTGATTTTAAACAATTGACTTGGAAAAAAAATTCAATTTAGTCTCCAAAAATACCAATCTTCTCAATTGAACCTAAATTAGGCTACCGAATTTAATTTTTCATCAATTAAGCCTTTTAAAAAATAATTTGACCAATTTAAAGTATAATTGAGTTCTTTCGCTTAATGAAATCCTACAATTGAATCCTAAATTAATTCATAAACATAATATACTTTAAATTAGTCCACGATTAAATCAAATTGGCTTTTAAAACTATAATTATGCATTTTGACTTAATTGTTACACAGATTTTTCCAATAATAAATTATTTTAGCATTGAATCTGTATTTTCCTTCATCTTTGGACTCAAAAGAGATATGATCAGGCTCTCGAATCCCTCTGAAATTCTAACATGTTTTTTATACCAACACCAGTCCCTTTTTATTTTATTTTTGTTATTTTTATTTTATTTCGAGTAGATTTTGGGAAATAACCTAGAAATGAGTTGTGACAATAACTATTGACGAAATGTTACCGATTGATATATCGATGAAATTGAGCGGGTAGTTTTTTTTTTGCACGCTTTGTCCTTTGATAAAGTCATTGATATATTAAATACAGAAGGAATCACTAATACAATATGAATTACCGACGAGTGTTTTACCAATGAAAGTACTAATAGATAATGAGTGCAAATACCAATAGATACTCCCATCGGTAAAACTATTGATTCTGGTATTGAAATTTGTATTACAAGCATACTGATAAACTTTAAGAGGATACATAATTTATTTCGTCTTTTTCCTCTAATTTTCAGGTGATGTATACACTGTGATAAGTATAAAAGGCCGTAAGGTTATAAACATTAGTGAGAGGGAGTGAATTAGGATACATTGCCAAAAATATAGGTTATGGAGATAAAAAGTTGATCAAATTTTTGAATTTCGGGTGTTGGTGCATGAAGGTATTGCTTTTTTCCATTAAAGAACCTGGCATTTATTGTGTTTATTTTTTAAACTTCAACCCACTTAACACCACAAAAGCATCATACCATTCGAGTTTAATATTCTAAATTGCACATTAAAATACTGATATACGAGTTTAACATGATGGCTGGCTCAGTTAATTTTTATGGAAAGCAGTTTTATATATATATTTGATAATGTCATGAAAAATAAGTTGAAAAACATTTTAAGAGTTATAGATAAAAAAAACATTCCAGTTTTATAAATTATTTAAAATAAAATAAATAAAAATTAAAAGAATGAGATTAAATATGATAGATAAACCATTTTAATGAAAAAACAAATAATTAATGAGACAAAAAGATTATAAATCTCATGCATCACTGAGTATGAATTTGAATTTACTTTTAGTATATAAGAAACTAACTCAAAGTCCTAGCTGAAAACTCCAAATACTTACTACGACGATCAGCTAAATAAATGGGAGTCATCGTAGGTTACAAAATCTTTTATGGAAGGGGTCCATGTTGTGTACTATTTCGAACCATGCATGACAAGTATATCTACCGGTATGCATTATTAAAGGGGTAGATATTCATCATTTATCATTGTATTTGATTATTTTAAAATAATTGTTATTTTGAAATTTATTGAAATAATTTTTATACGTGTCATAAATAATAATATTCCTAGTCCGAGCAATATTACTTCGAGCTAAGCTAGCCCATTTGAATTTTTATTATACACTAAAACTAGAAAGTAATTATTGCCTTCTTTTCTTTTTTTATTTGACGGCACAAGATATCCTCAAATAAATTTGTAATTAATTGAGATTAAATATATTTTTGGAATGATCCTCTAACATTTAATAAGGATCACTCGATTTCTAAAACTTGATCGATATTATCATGGTAACGTAGAGAGGTTGGGCATGATGTTTCTTTTAAAAAGCTAGCAATATAAACGTGGAACATTTTCAAACGGGCTATTTTGTCTGCAACGATTTAACACTGTGTTTCGAATGATGGAAAGAGAAGGAAAAGAGAGGACGAAACAAGCCCTCCTCTATTTTTTTTTATTATTAATATTAATATTGATGTTCGGGTCAACTTGCGTGCATCTCGATTAATATCACGAGTTCTGAAGTTAATGATCATATACGTCTCTAATAGCTATCATATCAATCACATGGCTCAAATTTAAGACTATAAGGAGAACAAACTTCTTAATTCCAAGCTACAGTAACTAGACCATCTAGAAAATGAAAACAAGCCCTCATCTATTTTTATTATTATTATTAATATGGATGTCTAGGTCAATTTGCATGCATCTCGATTAATACCACTAGCTCTGAAGTTAACGACCAAGTAAGCCTCCAATGGCTATCATATCAATCACATTGCTTGAATTTGAGATTATAAGGAGAATAAACTTTTTAATTTCAAGCTATTATAATAATTATCGACTTTGTTTTTATTAGTGAAAGGGGAAAACACAGAAGAATCCAAGCTTTCTACTGTTTAGTTAGTAGACAAAAGAGTAGGAGGAGGGAAAACAAAAAAGAAATGAGAATGATGAGGATTAGAAATTAAGAGAAGTAGAAGAAGAAAATAATAGAGAAATTAATTAATTTAGAGAAAAAATAAAAGATAAGTTTATAAAGTTAATTTGCTTTTTTTATATATAACAAAACAGAATTTTGAATTCAAAATATTTTACATAAATTATTGCAATGACAAAGGTAAAATATGTTTACTAAATATATGAAATATTTAAGGGAAAACATTATGAAAAGCTCCCGGGCTATGGACCTCGTCTCGTTTTTGTCTCCAAAATCTTTTTGTTTTGTCTCACTTAGCTCGGTCCACATCTTAATTAGTGTTTTCCTCGGAACTCTCTACACGAAAATCCTTAGGTTGTATTTACTTTTAAGAAATAATATTCAATTCTTAACTTTTATTTTTTAAAAAATATTGTTTGTATTATTTGATATTATGTTTTAAAAATATTTTTTTAAGAAAATAAATTTTATTTTATATTAAATTATATATTTTTTGTATTTTAGATTATTTTATGAGTTCGATGTCAAAAATAATTTAAAAAAAATAAAAAAAATAATCAAACAAGACGCTTATTTTCTGTGTAGAATTTGAAAACAATTATTTAGTTATTCTCCGGTTTGTATAGAATTAAAAAGGCATACGTTTTCAAGAAAACACTTTTTATTCTCAACTAATAAATGTGCTTTCTTTTATTTTTCTTGTTTGTTATAACATTTTTCCAGAAAATTGAAATAAATATCTAGTAAATATGACCTGACCTTAAAGTTCCTACACAAACCTAGTTTAGGGACATATTTTATGTTCCTTTATTTATTTATTTATTTATGAGTTCTCTTTTTGGACAACCTTTCATGTTTTTTTTTATTATTATTCATTGTCTTTCTTGCACACATAATTTTTTAATATCATATAATTAAATCAAAATAGACTTTTAAATTCCCCCATGACAGCCCTGAGCAATGTATTATTCTTATATCTTTTATCAAATTATCATCAATCAAAATATTATTGTTTTATTAAAACTTTCTTTTATGATTTTGGTGACGTTTTGTTTAAAAATAATAAATATTATTAAACGACAATTCTAAAAAATTAAGTGGTTTTATTTTATTTTTATTTTTAAAAATCTTTTTTATCCTTATTTCTTATTGTCTAATTATCATTTTATATTTATCTTAATTGCTCTTGGTTCTTTAAATACCTATATTTTTCTTAAAATAGTTTTTTTTAATTCTTTTTACAAAAAAAAGTTGTTCGAACAACAATATAATTATGTATTTTTACATGAAGCTCTGTGTGTAATCATGTTCCAAATCTTGATTTTGTATAAGTAATTAATTTGTTTTTCATTCATCAAGACTTGTTTTTTATTTATTTTACACGCAAAAATCCATAAAAGATATCTTTACTTAAATACATATGTTCTTAAATATATTTTTAAAAATAGTTTTTGAAAATTATTTTTTAATAGCAATTTCAAAAACTACGAAAGTACCAAATACAAGCTAAAGTTGCCACTTAGGCCGTCTCTTTCTAATTTCAACCGTACAACTCCACTTTTTTTTAACCTCAATCATTACTCTCGTTCTCTAACCTGGACTCCTCCACGTGCCTCTCCTTAATTCGCCTATAGTTCGGCTCATTCTCCCAACGGCCTATCCATCCCCGTAACGGCGCCGTCAATTTTCCCATTAGAAATTCCCCCGTCATTGTTAACTGACCCTGGACCACCACCACTCTCCACCCCTTAAATATCACTTTCTCAATCCTCTCCGTCGAGAACCAGCAAACAAAATTGAATTACAAATGGCAAGACACTCTAGAGCTATTGAAGAAGTTGCGATGGGGAAAGTCGCCGCTGCTCAAGTTGGGGTGCGAACCAGAACTCGAGCTAGAAAGCAAAGATCAAGCCATATCAAGATTTCTATTAAAGTTAGAAGTGATGTTACCGACAGTCGTCAAGAACGCGTAATAATTAGGCCTGACAATTCAGTTTCATATCCACCAGATGTTAGCTCCGGTCACCGGGAGGTGACTAAAGAGAGATGTTCAAGCCCTAGCTCAGATGATGATTCCGATGATAACCATTCATTAATGTCGTCTTCATCTTGTTGTTCTAGTAATGGATCATTTGATGAGATAATTAAATTTACAGATCTGGAGGTCAGAATTGCATCAATTATCAGCTCTTGAATTCTTGAAGTAACTATCATCAGTTTGTCCAGCTTTAATTGCTTTGTATTTAATTAAAAAAAAAATTTCGCAGGAAGAGAGAGTTGAAGTAGAAACGTCGATGTATTATAGTAGTACTCGTAGGGAAAGGTTTGTTTGGGATATTTATTTTTGTTTTTAATGTCATTTAATTTCCGAAATTCAAAAAAATTTAAATCTGTTTCGTTTGAAACTCCTTCCTTCTCTCTAAGTTGAGTTGGTGTAGTATTTATATACGTAAAGTCTCTTCATTTAATCTTCTTCTTTTTTCATATATATATACAGAGAGAAAACACCGACTAATTCAAGCGCTCTCGGGGAAGAATCAACATCAGAAAACATGGATTCGACGGCAACCCCAGTGCCACTGAAGAAGCCCAATTCCCGTCAAAGATCAACGGCCGCAACCGTGATAAGGATACCAGACGAAGAGGTCGAGAAATTCTTCTGCGAAATTGAGAAAACTGTTCCACAACGCTTCAAAGACAAGTAAGGATTACGGGGATGAACTGAACTCTAAGATTCAACACATTCATACTGTGCATGCACCGCGTCTGCGCTCTAAAATTTATTTGTTCCAAGAAAATATGGTAAATTACGGTGGCTAGAAAAACTAAATTGGATTCATTCTTTTTGGTTTTCCATGGCAGGTATAACTTTGATTTTGACAAAGATGAGGCGTTGGAAGGACGTTATGAGTGGGTTAGATTAAACCCATGAAGAAGAAAGAAATTAACAATTGCGTATGCTCAATTAAGCCAAGAGCTTTGAATTTATTTTTTCTAGCCCATTACTAATTTAGAACTCCTTAATCTTTATTTTTCTATCTTCGTTGTTTTGTGTACAGCTTTTTTTCTTTCTTTCTTTTTTGCTCTCTGTTATATTTATGATTTAGTTAGAATTTAGAAGCTGAGCTTGATGATCTGTTTGTTCTTGTGCTGTACGGCAGTAGTGATAACAAGGAGAAGCTTCTTTCCTGTTTTTCTTCCTTCCTCTGCAGCAGAAAGAAAATTTGATAAAAAAATAAAATAAAAAATAGATCCACTGGGGGAAGAGCAAACATAGAGAGTTGATAATAATGTAGGTGGTTGTTTTAGATTCTTACATTTTGGTGCATCTGTCCATAATTTTCGTGTCTGTTCCACGGCGATGTCTGATGCTCTCCTCTCTTCTAGATTTTCTTCTCCTCAGCATTAAAGAAGTGGACAGAGAAAAGGGAATTCCTCTGTTTGTCGGTATTCATTCAATTTAATTTTGATTTTTTTCTTCGTATATTTCAGAAATATGATCGTTTATCTGCTCTCACAATCTTTAGATAAAAAAAACAGAAGATGGGATCATGGTATGGTAATTTGGTGGGTGGGTTGTGGGATAGAAGGTGGCAAGTGCACGCGCCATGCCGTGTAAGTTACGAACACGTGGTTGAGAGTGGAAGGACAGATTAGCTTATCCCATGTGAGAGTGTTTTGATTTATTTGTTCTTAACCCAAATCAATTTCTATTTACTTTTTCAAAGCTTTTTTTTTTTTTTTCATATTTTGTCCATCTTCCAAAACTTTCTGTCTCGGACGTGTGGTCGTGCTAAAAACAGAGAATAAAATAGGGGAAAGAAAAGGAATGTTGGCTAGAAAACAAGAGTAAAGAGAAGGGGAAATAGAGGAGTTTTGAATTATTTTTTATTTTTTATATTAACATATTAAAATAATATAAAAACACCAAAAAATAACTTGAAAAAAATAGGATAAGTTTACTCTGCATCCAGGTGATTATTATTCATGAGAATTTTATTTTTCACGGTATATATATGTTTTAAGAGAAATTAACCTTGGTCGTTATTTGAGAGCACGCTCTATGATCATCAAGTTATCAAGCCCCTCGTATTAACATAAATGGATGAAATTAATGAGGCAAGCTACTTTGCAGGTTGACAACTCAGATTTATTATAAATATTTGAGTTTATACATAGGAGAAAAAAATATTCTCCCAAATTACAATATACCATCATTTTATTTTAAATTAGAAAACACTTTCTTGGATATCTTCATAGAAAAACACTTATTTTTTTAAAATCAAAAACAAGAAAGAATTCGTTAACTCGGTCCACCCAAGATCATAACTCACTTGCGTGTGGAGTGGGGTGCTTAATAATTTATAGAAAAAAACATCATCTTCTTCGTATTAATCTAATTCAAACATGTTTAACTTTAAAGTTGATAAAATATCAGTGTACGTATTAGGCTTAATATGCAAGTGTTACACAATTATTTAATCACCCATCGATCCACACCATTATTTTATTTTATCTCCTTACAAGATCACCCCTTTGACTTTATTAATCACACATAACAAGCACCGTTGTATAGAAAAGAAGAAAGATGTAAATGGATTAGTTCTTACTCAGTTGATCTGAAGTATAAAATAAATAATAATATAAAAATAATTATATAATAGGTGGTCTATTAAAAAGAGCTTAGGACTAAAGAGATTTCTCCTCGTGTGATTAAAGGTTCGAACCATGTGATTATTAATATAATAATCGCTAGAAGATTACATAGTCATTAATTTCAGGACCGTGAGATTAGTCAAATTATGCATAAGATGACATATACATCCATATTAATTAAAAAAAAAAAGAGTATAAAAACTATTTCACTTAGATTTAATAGAGTAGCAAGTGAATATTTCCATAGCTTATTTTTTTTTGGCCGCGAATCTAGCGTCTACCCAATTTGTCTTCTGTCCTCTCCCATGCATGGAAAAATACAGAGGAATGTCTAAACCACGTCATTCTTTGATGCCATAAGGGATATGGTAATGTCAATTCATGATCTAACTTGGACATAAGAATTCATCCGCATTTGCAGGTCAAAGGACAGAACAATATCCTAGATATGGACTGCTTCTTTGAGATATAGAAATGGGTACTAAATAAGATGTCCAAATAAAAACATTGATTTTAGACTTTTTAAAAAGACAACGGTTAGAAACAAGCCAAGTAAGTTCTTAGATATTAAATTATATATGTGTTCAAAACCCTAAAACTAAAAAAATAGAAAATCTACACGATGAATTAACTCCCTTCTCTGCCTAATTACATGATTATATATATGTATGTATATATACGAGGGTTAATCAAAGATAGTTTAAATGAGTGTCTGTATGATGGTACTATGGAGGACTCCACTAAAAAAGTACAGTGATATTAATATTAAGGAAAGCAGATGCTGGCAGATGGCCATCTCTCTTGGATCTGGTGCCCCCCAACAAACACCCCATCTGGTGCTTTGGGGTTCCCACTGAAAGAATTCTGATGGGGTTACTACGGGAGAGAGATGTGTGTGTGTGTGTATATATATATATATATATATATATATAGAGAGAGAGAGAGAGAGAGAGAGAGAGAGAGAGAGGCAGAGAGATGTGATGGGATTTCCAGAATAACGTTTAAATTTCAACTTTAGCTCTGTAGCCCCGAAGGCCAAAATTTTGCACAAGCAGTAATTTTGGTATTCTCTAGGTAGTAATGTTAGGAGGAGTAGGTAAATTTATCGAGCTTTGTTGGTTTCCATGTAAAATCCAAGCAGATTCGTAATTCATCTTGCTCAGATGCAGTATAAATCAAAATAAAAATTCTATGCTCTTGTTGGCATGTGTTCCATAGAAGCTGACCATTGAGAATAACCTGATGAACGTTCAAGAAAAGAAAGAAAGAATAATCCAAAGAAGGTTATGAAATTAGATCATGCCTTTAATTTGAAACCTATTTTTGAAGGTTTTTCTTTTTTTCGTAATAAGCATTACTTTTCGTGTACTTGGGCATTTGAAAAGAATAATTGAGGGTATCTGTAGCTGATTTTCAGGGATATTCCTTGCATAGATTGGGTTGGATGTTCAAACTTTACATGTGAGACAATGCGTGGGGAGGATGGCAAAGAGAGCCCTTGCCTGCAAATTTAATGGGGGCTTTCAAAATTCACCATTAGTGATGTTTCGAGAATAATATACAGCGATACAAGTAAGACTTAACCTATAGCAATTCACAAAGCAATGGGTTTTTATACAACCCTAAATTGAACTTCGGCCTATACATTTTCAATGCCTGCTGCTGATGGCATGGAACTGGGTCTCGTAACACTCTCCTTGTCCATATTATACGCTATCAAGGCCTTCACAACTTGGCGAAATTTCCGTCTGTAAGTGGGAAATTTCGATATACCTCTAATTATTCCAATCATCCTGCCAATGTATTCATTATTAGTCCACAAATGGAATACTAATGGTGACAACATTTTTACACAATATAGCAGAAGAGAAAGGAAGAAAACTTGTCATACCAAGTTTAAAATTGTGTTTGATTAATGTCCCGGGATAAGAGGAACTGATATGTGAAATAGAGAAGATGATATAATAAATCCATCTCTAAAATATTTTTTAGTATTTTAAAGCAGAAAAGAAAAGGGGATATATCTCCTTTGTGCCAACTATCCTATGATTTCAAGATAGTAACAATATAACATAACATGTTGAAAGATCTGACCAATCTCTTATATTGTTGTCTGGTCAAAATCACCAATCCAAATGTGTGTATAAAGGGCCTTGGTAAATAAGCGATGTAAAATTGGGACCCTGTTAATATGCATTTCAAAGTGTCTATAGTTATGCTCAAAAAATAAATAAAGCAAGCACTGTAAAGATAATGCCATGTCCCTTCAATTGTTGAGAATGAATAGGAGAATTTGACGTTTTATCATGTGAATGTTCCTGACATCTCACACCGATTTTCAGGTTTTCTCGGTTATTGAAAGCAATGAATTCCTTCTTTAATAACTTGGAATGAGGAATGCAGAAACTTTTATACCTTCTGGTGATGCCCTGTATTTGAGCAGCTCGCAGAGCCTCTTGAGGCACCAAACTGCCATTATCCCAAGTCTCCATGCGTTGTGTATCATTTCCGTAAAGAACTACTCTCTGCAAGAACCTTTCTTCACCTTCTTCCAATTTAATAACCCTTATTTGCTCTTTTAGGACCATCAGCGGTTGAAAGAACCAGTCGAACAATTTGTCATTTGGTCTATTAAGATGTGTTAATTCAGTACCATCGAGAAGCAGAAAACCATCTGACCCAGCTTTAATGGAATTCAGGAGGGATTGCAAAAATGAATAGCAAGGCAAGCCAACACTTATAACAGATGCTTCATTGCCACCCTTGGCCTTCAAAAAGCTATTGAGGTCAGCCGGTGTTATCGCACCAGCATCCAAAAGATCCTTGCCCCTCATTTCACATGATCTCATCATTGCTACCCATACCTGTAGCGTTTAGAGCCAAACATCATAAACCCGGTCATGCATATAATTATCTAAAGAGAATGTGTGGTGAGTTTGATTACTTGGAAGCAGAAAAAACCTAGGATAAACCCCAACATGGTTCAGGTATTATACCTTATGGTTTTAGTGAAATAATTATTTACTCCCATTGATTTAAGGACTCCAACATTGAATTCCTTCCTATATTCTTTTATTTGATTGTAACTTATGGCAGTTCAATTATGTTATTCCAAAAAATGTCCCGCTTTTTAGTCAAATTCTTCAATTTCACATACTACAAACAAAACAATGCTCATCCATCCATTTACCTCAACCAACATAACCATAAACCAATCAGTAAAAAGAGGTCAAGATATAGCAGGCCACCAAATTTCATTTTCTGAATCTTCACGACTCTTTAAACCAAGTGGCCTATCTTCCCATATTTCCAAACATCTAGGAAATTCATAAATCTATTCCTATTTAAATCCTTTGGCGCACCTCTCCGCTTGTTAATTTGCATATGAGGAAAACCATAATCTAGCTGCCGAGCAGCCTCAAGTCCAGACTGCCTTAGAGTTAAAATAAAAGCGCCTATGATATAAACGACAGCTCCACAAATGGCAGCAACCACATCTAATTGTAAATTCACCATCACTTAATCACAAGGAAAATGATGACTTCAAAAATCACTCAATCACAAGGAAAATGATGACTTCAAAAATTAAGGACAGGATATTTCTGCTGATTAACTCTCATTTAATTGCTTGACATAAGAATTTAAAGCAAAAGGCAGCGTACAGCTACATCAGAAAAATAATACCTGAACCATTTTCACTTCTTGTATTGTCTCCCTAACTGATTTTGAATGTGCAAAGTTTGGCACTAATATCGCAGGAGCCTCAGCATGCACAGAGCTAAATTTGGCATCGACAGAAAGCTCAGATGAGTGAGAGGTCCTTTTCTTTTGATATTTGGGCCTGGATGTAGGAAATGTGATTTTGAAAGTTATAATATAACATTGCAAAATAACAAAGGTAAAGAAGTACTGGTTTAAGCTGGAAATCCACAAATTTGAAAATGAAAAGGAAAAAAGGATTACTTTGGAAGGAAAGTTCCCTCTCTGAGATAAAGTCTGTCATTTGTATACTCATCGAATTCTGCAACCATTGCAATCACATAAGCCACAGCTCGCCAGAAAGATCTTTCCTGCATTCATCAGAATGATAAAGGTGAGCTCATTATTGATGGATGACAAACTAAAAATACATTGAACTATGAACCAACCTGATATAATATAACTGATGCATACAATCCAATGAAAATGCTTGTGAAAATGCTCACTAAGATGCTCCCAACAACAACTAGTGGCCACAAAAGGATTGTCAAGCCAGCAATAGGAATGCAAGCTGTTTCGAGAAACGGACCCTCTCGGCCAATTAGATCATGTAACAGTCGATACCAGCCCTTGAACAACATGTATGGACTCTTAATTATAATAATAGCAGCAAAGAGAGGAACATCCACTATTAGCCCCACCAGCCCAGCAACGATAGATCCAGGCACATGAATTAACCTACAAGACAGTGTTATAGGAGTGATGACTTGGTAAAACTAATGAGCTCAACAATAGCAAAGAAGATTCCAATCTCATTTTCTATGTTGATTAGGATTCTAGCTAGCAAATAGAGCAGACTTCATTTATACATAGCATAGTAACTATTCAACTCAAATGATAGAATGATCAATTATCTTTATTCGAGAACCGAGCAATGAAAATTTTGAAATTGAATTGATATGTTCATCAAGTACAAGTCCAGACAACCCAGTAAATCAATACAAAAGCAGTACACAATACATCGTTGAAAAAAACTCAGAAAGCAACATAGTTATGATAGATATCACTATTAAAAACAGTATTATTACCTAAGAGTTCGAATTTCATTTGAAGCAGAAGACTCTCGCAACTCCTTCAAATAGAGGGGGTAAGAATGGCAGCATATATCTGCAAAATCTGTAACTACAGTACAGCTGCCTTTAATAGTCCCCCATGATCCGTCCTAAATGTTTATAAAAATAACACAAACAGACACTTTAAATATCAAGCAATGGGGACTTAAACAAGACATGAAGACACAAACTATGGCATTAATGCGATAACTAACTTACCACAACACAGTGGTATAATGACTTGGACTCGTCGTCACCATGCCTAAAGGCCTCAAAACTCGCAAACCAGGGAGTAAAGAATCCATACCCAAGTCCCACAAGAACTGTCCCAGCTATGCTTAAACCCAACCATATACCAAATAAAGTAGGCAAAGCAAGCAAGAGGGCCACTTTAAGAGGTATATCAAACCTATTTGTCCTTCAAAAACCAAATATTGCCCAAATCAACATAAAATCTTAAGGGAAAAAAGGAAAAGTAAAAAAATAAAATAACAAAATAAACAGAATCCAATATTCTACAATATAAAAGCACTACCAAAGGATCAATATACTTGAAATTTCTTAAAATTGAAGATTCTGTGTAAGTTACTTCACAAGGGTGTAGACTGTCCAGGAAACATGTGGAGGAAACATTCCCAGAATCACTGCAACATTCCCTAATATTAGTACTGAAGAAGCAATAGGACCCACCAACAGCCCTGTAACAATCAATACAAATCCCAAAACCCCATCATCAAATTCACATGTACACTTTAAAATAAACATTCAAAACTAGAACTTGCATGTAATCAATCAATACAAATCCCAAAACCCCATCATCAAATTCACATGTACACTTTAAAATAAACATTCAAAATTAGAACTTGCATGTAATCAAAAACACCAAAATCGACCCTTTTCCCCCCCTACAGAGAGCCAAAATCCAATTTTACAACATAAATAAACAAACTTATGGTACCTTTAAGAGCTCCCAGGAAGAAAGCTGAGAAGAAGGCAAAAATCACATAGAGAAACCTTAACCAACCATGGAGATTGTTTGACTTTCCCATACCAGAATACCATGGAAACAGGAAAGCAAACCAATAGGAAATGGCTGTAACCCAAAAAGGAATTGTAAAGGTTGTTATAAGCCCAGGAAAAATAAACCCTCAGTACAAGCCAATTATAGTCGTTAAACGAGAAAAAGGCACCACCTTTAAAACCATACCACAAGACTCCTGTGTTAAGAAATTATATAAAGAGAGAGAAAGACAAGGTTTGTTGCAAGAAGAGACAAAAGAAAGAGAACAGCAAACAAAACCCAATAAAATAAAATAAAATAAAAAAGTCAGACATTGTCAAATGCGAATCAAAAAGAAAGAAAGCTGTAGCAGTTTTTCTGGAAATATTAGTCCAGGGTGATGAGGCAAGCAATGACGTTGATGCCATGAAGGCATACTTCCTATTTGTATTATTGCCATCAACACGATAATTAATTTTTTCTTACGTTGAAATGCATTATTATAAATTTTATTAATTTTTTCACTGTAGTAATATTATAACGGTAATAAAATTATGATTTTTAGTTTTTTATAGAGAATAATTTTTTATATTTAGTATTTTTAATATTTTACACTTGACTTATTTATTAAATTTTTTTCTACATGTTTTTAGAAGAAAAAAAATATTTTTGATTAGATAGGATTAATGATCAACTCCATAGTTATCTAACTAGACTTCATGTTGGAAAACTTTGCTATATTCTCATTATG
Source organism: Salix arbutifolia (assembly GCA_025169955.1). Lineage (NCBI taxonomy): Eukaryota > Viridiplantae > Streptophyta > Magnoliopsida > Malpighiales > Salicaceae > Salix > Salix arbutifolia. The sequence goes on from CM045908.1 coordinate 3,363,681, forward strand.
TTTGATTAGATACGAGTAATGATCAACGCCATAGTTATCTTACTAGCCTTTCGGTTGGAAAACTTTGCTACATTCTCATTATGTTTGATTAGATAGGAGTAATGATCAACTCCATAGTTATCTTACTAGCCTTCCGGTTGGAAAACTTTGCTACATTCTCATTATGTTCTGATTGATTAATGCCCTATTATAATACAATAAAAGTATTTGGTTGGAGAAATAGAAATAGAAATATTTTTAGAACACTTTTAAAGTGAATTTTTATATTTTAAAAACAAAAAGAATACATAAATATGTTCTATGTCAAGGGTATATGCTCTTATCACTAAGTTGTATTTATACCTCTTATCACTATTCCTCAACTTTCTTTCCAATTGATGATGGGTAGTTATCGTGGAGTAATTGTATATTGCAAGCAATGATAATCATTGCAATCATCCTCGAGCCACTCGACCTGTTTTTATCTTGTCATTAAGATCACATAACTTCTCTACTTCCATGAATTATGTAGACTATAATGAAGAAAACAAAAGGGTAATTAAATCATCTAGTAGGTGATCCAGTAATACAAGTTTGAGTTGTGTTAAGGAACCATCTCACCTAAAAGCTTAAGCTTGTAAGTGAGGCCCCAGAATATGATTTATATTATTCTCTAACACACCCCCTCAAGTGAAAGCCCTTTAGGCTTGAAACTTGCAAAGGCCCACATCACCTTGTGCTTGATTTTTATCAAATAGAATGGGGGTGGTGAGATTCGAACTTGTGACCGCTGGGTCAACAAGGCTCTGATACCATGTTAAGGAACCATCTCACCTAAAAATTTAAGCTTGTAAGTGAGGCCCCAGAATATGATTTATATTATTCTCTAACATTATGGAGTCATTGCAATGGTAACACATGATTTAGTTGGACAATTTGATCACCTGGGTGTTGAAGCACCTCCATTGTCAAGGAAAAAAATACCATAAGTTTAATGGCTTGGTGTCGCTGAAGCATGACTATTTTCAAAACTTAGTTTGCCAAAGAGATGGAATTTAAGATGTTTATAAGATTAACAAGTTGAAAGCACTTTCACAACAAGACGAGCCCAAATTGAACAGTATCAATTTAGACTTCATTTACGTAGACGGTTGAAGCAAAGTTATTCGGCTAATTATTATTCATGACATATGTCGTAACCCAATTTTTGGGTTACTCCCCAAAATAAAATAAAAATAAAAAAAATAAAATAAAAGGAGTCGGCATGGGTAGAAAAATCAATGTGGAAATTTTGGTTGTTTTCGCGAGTCCAATCGTATCTCTTTGGTTCCAAAAATAAAGAAAAATACAGATTTAAGACAAAAATAGTTTATCATTGGATGAATCTGTGTAAAAACTAAGTTAAATGACATAATTATATTTTTTATGGATTGATTCGATTTAATCGTCGACAAATTTAAAGTTTAATTATGATCAGGAATTAATTTAAGGTCCAATTGAAGGATTTAATTAAGTGCAAGGACTTAATTATACTTTAAATTGGTCGAATTAATTTTATTAAGGGCTTAGTCAATGAGAAATCAATTTCTTGAATTTAATTCGGGCTCAATTGATGAGAGTGGAATTTTCGGAGACCGATTTGAATTTTTAAGTCAATTATGAGAAATCAGGGACCGAATTGAACGAATTGAGAATCTAATGGTCAATTGAGGGTTAAATCGCGCAAATCAGAAACCAAAGACCAAAATAAAAAAGGCGCGCACATTTAAGGTTGCTGTTGAAATTTTGACAGGGATACGATTGCATAAAATTAAAAGTTTAAAACTAATCGGGGGTGCAATTGAACCAATTAAATATTGAGGGACCAAATTGTATTTTTCTCACATCAATTTTACATGTCCCTGCACTGTGAACAGTGCAGCAACACGACGCTGCAACATTCCCTCCCTCTGCAAAAATGCAGAGGCCACAGTGCAGGAAACATTCCCTCAGCCCTCTGCATTTTTGCAGAGGCCACAATGCAGGAACAACCCTGCATCGCCTAAGCCCTCTGCATTTTTGCAGAGGTCACATCACACACATACAAAATGCATGCCTCTTTGCCTATAAATACGGTTCGCAGCATGCAGATAAGGGGAGAATCACAGAACAGGAGGAGGAAAAGAAAGAAAAACTCACGTAAAAAGGGAAGAAACTAGGCAGAAGACTGAAGAGAAAAAGAGAGGAAACTAGAGAGAGAAACGAAAAAAAAACAGAGAGGAGACAGAGGGAAGGGACGAGGGATTTTGCTGAAGAATTTCAGAAAATCTTGGCAAAGAAAAAAAGAAGCAAAAAAAAAACAAAGAGATATCACGAAAAATCACATCTTCTCTCTCGGCAACCAGCTCCCTTTCTTCCCCGTTTCCAGTCAACCTCTCTCTCTCAAAAACCAGTCAAGCTCTCTCCCTCTCGGTCAGCAACTCCAGCCACCATCTTCGACCACCGTGCATCACCCCTTCATCGACAGAAACTTCCCCCTCCACGCCAGACGCCCAGCCGTGGTCTCAGGCGAAGGCAGCAGCAACAGCAGACCGCCACTTTGAAAGCTCCCTCCGGCCACCACAGGCCACCGTTGACGACGCCACCACGACAGGAATCATCACCTCGGCCTCCTCTACCCAACGGTACTAGCAGGTACACCTTTCGTCACAGTCGAAAAATCGACTGTTCATCGTCTTCCCCGTGCATGCGAGCAGCGGGACGCAATTTGCGTCCCCCTGTTCACACGGGCCGGGCTTCATGCCCGGCCCGCCTCTTTAAAGACATTTGGGCTTCCAGCCCGTGAGGACTGGAAGCCCAGTCCACTAAGGCTGGGCTGTCAGCCCAGAAAAATAAATAAAAAATACAAATTGACAAAAAAAAAAGTGTTTTTTTTACTACTATTACTATTAAAAAAATCAAAAATATAAAAAAAATGTATTTGTTTTTGTGCATACGGTTGGATTCCATGATTTTTCCATCATATTTTTCGTAAAAAAAAATATATGCTGCATCTTTCTCATATTTTAAAACGAAAATTGGATATCGTAACTAGTTTATGATTATCCGTTGAAATGTGGCCAAAATATCAAAAATAATTATAAATATTTTTGTTCATTTATCAGGGTGTAAATTTACATTGTAAGTACACCCGCGGATAAAAAAAATTCAACCGTGTAAAATTACATTGTAAAATACACCCGTAGACAAAAAAATATTTTTACTACGGTGTAAAATTACATTGTAAAGTACATCCGTAAAAAAAAACTTATAACTGCGGTGTAAAATTACATTGTAAAGTACACCTGCAGACACAAAAAAAATGTTTTTTTGAAAATACAGTGTAAAAAATTTTAACTTAGAAAAACAATCAAACAACAATGCAGCTTACCTTAGGTAGGGTGCACAGGGGGTGATGCGTCTTCTCCTTGCACAACAAGTCCCCTTACCCAAGACTCTCGCAGACCAATGGGTTTCCTAGTGACCGTAATACTAGGTGGCGACTCCTAATAATTATAGTCGTAAATTTTACGGCTATAAACAATCTCATTTTCACCACGCGTCGTTGTCTCCCTCAAATCAAGGGCTGATAGCGGGGCACGAAGCGTAGAAAAATTGTCGCCGCGACAACATAGATATATTCTAACTAGAGAAAGCAAATACATAATTAGCTGAATAACTTTACTTCAACTATCTACGTAAATGAAGTCTAAATTGATCGAAATTAAACTGTTAAATAATGAAGGTTATAAATAATGAGGTAACAGTGCGCGGAGAAATGAGGGTTGTTTTATAGTCGTAAAATTACGACTATAATTATTAGGAGTCGCCACCTAGTATTAAGGTCACTAGAAACCTATTGGTCTACGAGAGTTTTGGGTAAGGGGACTTGTTGTGTAAGGAGAAAATGCATCACCCCTAGTGCACCTTATCTAAAGTAAGTTGCATTGTTGTTTGATTGTTTTTCCTAAGTTTAATTTTTTTTGTTGGTCTTTTCTAAAGTTCGACGTAGATCTCTCTTCGTGAGAGAATCTCTACATTGTTAGGAGTTGAAAGACTAACCAAAAGAAGAATTTTACACTGCATTTAAATTTTCCCACAGGTGTACTTTACAATGTAATTTTACACCATAGTTAAAAAAAATTCTTATCTATGGGTGTACTTTACAATGTAATTTTACACCTCGGTAGTTAAAACAAAATAATTTTTAATTTTTTTTTGATATTTTGGCCAAATTCCAACGGATAATCATAAACCGGTTATGATATCTAAATGTCTTTTCAAAATATGAGAACGATGCGACATATTTTTTTTACGAAAAATATACATGGAAAACCTTGGAATTTGGTCGTATGCACAAAAACTACACATTTTTTTTTAAATACAATTTTTTCTTTTTCTTTTTAAAAAAATTGGGTTGGGCCGACCCAGCTTAATGGTTCGGCCCAACCTAGATGGGCCAAAGGACTTGGGCTGGGTCGAGAGCAATCCAGCCCACCCAAACAAACAGAATATATATATACACGCTGCATGAATTAATTCATGCACATGAACAGTAAAATGGTGGTCGGCCGACCACCACGAGAGGCTCACCTACCACTGCCGCCGGGTAGAGGAGGCTGAGATGGTTGTCCTTCTGGTGGTGGCATGAAAAATTGTAGCCTGTGGTGGCGGGGAGGAGGGTTGGAAGTTGGCTGATATGCACTGGAATTCGTTGTTGCTGCTTCGCCGGAGCTGGTTGCTGCTATTGGAGGTACAGTGGAGCTACTGCTTGGTTCGACTGTGGAGAGGGAAGGGCATCCGGTGTCGAGGAAGATGAAGGATGGTGGTGCAATTTTTATGGTGTCTTATTCTTCCTCATGTGCTCTATAAATTTCTCCCGTTCTCCATTGTCGTACTTGTTTCTGTCAAGGTTTCCTCCTGTAACTCCTTTGTTTTTTCTGCAAAGTTTTCCCCAGTTTTCCCCTGTTTATCCTCCCTTTTTTCTGTCAATTCTCCTCCTTTTATAGACTTAATTGTGCAACTTGCAGTATGGGAGTGATGTTCACGTATGGTGTCTTTGTATGTGGGAGTGGGTTGCAGGGCATAGCAAAGCATGGCTTCCAGCATGGTGCAGCATGGTTGGCGGTGATGCTTGACATTTTTTTAATAATATAAAATAGACTAATAAAAATGGGTGGTTACAAAAAGAGTTTTTTCGAGGGCAAGAACGATGTTTTTATGTTTAATTTTGGCTTCCGATTCACCCAAAAAGTTTTGTCACCGAAAATTCTGATCTTCTCAATTTAACCCAGATTAGGCTTCCAAACTTAATTTCTCACCAATTAAGCCCTTAATAAAAATTAATTTAACCCATTTAAAGTATAATTAAGCCCTTGAGCTTAATTAAATCCTTTAATTGGGCTCTCAATTAATTCTAAAGCATAATTACATTTTAAATTAGCCGACGATTAAATCAAATCGACCCATACAAATATAATTATGTCTTTCGACTTAATTTTTACACAAATTTATCCAGTAATAAATTATTTTAGCCTTGAATCTGTATTTTCCTCTATTTTTTGGGACAAAAGAGATACTTTTGAATTCTAAAAAACAACTAAAAATTCCACATTGATTTTTATGTCGACACCATCCTCTTTTATTTTATTTTTTGTTATTTTTGGGTATATTTTGGGGAATAACCCAGAAATTGGGTTATGACAATTTGTTAATTAACTTAGTATTAAGACCTTTAGAAAAATTATTGATCAGTGGGAGTCTAGATAAAGAATCTAATTGTGTAAGAAAAGATATCTCATTCCTATTGCACTCTATCTAAGATAAATTACAATGTTATTTGATTTATGTTTAGGTCAATTTTCTATTCATTGGTTTTTCTTAGGTTTAAGGTAATTATCTTTTTGTGAGGAAATCTCTACCTTATTGGATCAAAATCAAATTGTTCTAAAGATTGAATTTTAACATAGTGTTTATTATTTTTTATATCTTTAATACCTGACGGTATACTTTACAATATAATTTTATACCTTACAACATTAAAATCTACAACTAAATCCAAACATTGTTAATTGTAAAGTGAATAAAATAATTGGTGAAGGGTTTTTGATATTTTAGGTAAAACCCAACAAATAATCATTAACTAGTTACGATATTCATTTTGCATTTCAAATTAAGGAAAAATGTATTTTTTTAATGAAAATATGCTTGAAAAAGTTTTAGGACCTATTCATATGCACGGGAAAAAACATGTTTTTGAAATATGTTTTTTTTAAAAAAAGAAAATAGGTGTTTTTAATATAAGATTTATATCTTACATTGAAATCTACAACTTGTTATTAGATAAAATTGGTTGGGAAAAATACACAACAGACTCATAAATATTTTAAAAGTTCCTTTTGATATATATATATATATAGATATTTTTTATATCATCTATTTAATGCAAGATAAAACGTAATAAAAGAAAAATCCAACATACACATACCTTTTGTTATATATGTTACTCACACACCCTACAATTACATGTTTACAAATGATAAAATTCAAAAATCTAACAATAGTTTATACACACACTAAAATCTCAAAAAATTGCAAAATGGTTCTTTCAATGGTCGGTGAGATTGCTAAGAACTTGAGAAGTGCATTAAAATATCCTAAGACTATAGGGGAAGTGGTTGTGTGTTGGTCTCACGCGCCATCGTCGGTGACATAAAAAAATCAACTTATCATATAGATCTTCTCTTTCTCTTCATATCTACATTGATGGTGTCATGCAAAGAACAATGCAAAAATTATTGATTTTATCTATATTTTTTATAGATCTACTTTTTAAAACTCATTGTTCTTCCTAATTGTTTGAACAATGAACAATGAGGGGGAATTCATGGTAAAGGGATGAAATTAGAAAACCATAAGGAATAAAGAGGAAGTTATGGGTATATGGTGGCTAACATGAGGTTAAGGATGTTTTTTCTGGTGGTGTGTTTTAGGGACTGTTTGTTTCTATATTTCAAAAGCGCTTTTGAAAAAAATTGAATTTTTATTTTTTATTTTAAATTTAAAAAAATAATGTTTTTAGATCATTTTCATGTGCTGATATAAAAAATAATTAAAAAAAACAAAAAAAAATCATTTTGATGCATTTTTAAACGAAAAACCTTTTCAAAAGCAATTTCAACCACACTCTCAAACAGACATTTGGTTTTAGAAGAGGTGGTAGAAGAGGAGGATATTGTTGTGGGTATGGGCTAATAATACTACCATAGGGAAGAGAGAAGACAAGGGAAGATAACAGTAGCATTATTGCTTCTCTTCCATTATTGGTGGATTATAGTGCCTAACTTGGTAGATTTAGTGGTGGTGGTGCTGTTATCTTGTCGTTGTTTGTTGTCGGTGGTATGGTTATATCCTCATTTTAAAGGGGATGAAGAGAGAGTAGCGAGTAACCTGGGTAAAAGAGAAGGGTTGCCTTGGTTGGAAGGTGGTTACTGATAACTTTATATATATATATATTGGTTTTGTATGTGGATAGGAGTTGGGAATTGTTGGGGCTGTCATGTGTGGTTGGAAGAGATTGAGGAAAAGGCATCAATTCTATTTATGCAATTTAGAAGCCCTCCTAAAGAGATCCCCCTGAGGGGATGGTTTATTTGTGTGTTTTTAAGGGGAGAGAATAAATGACTTTTAGCTAAATTAAAGGGGGAAGAAGGAATATGAGAGGATGTTAGTAACAATTACATGTGACTCCCTCCTTATCTATTGATTGTAGTGTGGAAGTTTTAAAGATCCAGGAAATGGGCCTCTATGGATGTGTAATGGTGACCTAAAACAAAGAAGGCATAAGCATAAATGTTTTTTTCCTCTTTTATATTTTATATTTTTTTAAATAGTTTTATATATTATTTAAAATAAAAAAAAAGGCAACATGAACATTGAATTAGTAAGATTAATGAATTATTTTGAAATAAGGGTGTTAAAACTTGAAATCATTGAAAAAGAAATTTGAAATCTTTTAAGACGACACTGAAAATAACATCAAACATATATTTTAATTGTATTTTGAAAATATTTAAAAACATGGGTCAAAATTAGGTTGTCATCAAATTAAAGAATTTTAGACTTTAAAAAAATATCAATTTTCTCTACCTATTTTTTATAATTTAGGGTTGTAACCTTAACGTACAAGAACCTCAATATTTATTCATGTTATATGCCATGTTAAGTGGCATTAAAACAAGTTGATAACTTTATATATGAAGATTGTAGAGACATACCACCCTAAGATGTAAAAGTTAAGGTCATCTAAGGCAATGTGAGAGCTCATGAGGTAGCATTAAGAGTCTAGTTATAGAGGCTAGATTATTTAGAGCAAATAATGAGAACAATGTCAAATACTTTGGAATTTCTAATTCGACTAGTAAATAAAAAGAATAAGAATATGTTTGAAGGCTTAACTTAGGGTAGGCTTATCCATATACCTATTTCTAAAGTTCCACCTAGTAACCACTTATCTATATAGAAAGAGTGTTGATGAAAAGGGATTTGATGAAGGCTATACACCCTTGACAAATAAAGATAGAACACAATAACCTATCAGATGACAAGCAAGTGATTTCTGGATAAAAGCATAAATACCTACCTTTAATAGAGATCTAGACAAAGAGGAATTTTTTTATTGGTCATTGAATGTGATAAGGTTAAGAAAAACGTGTGTATCACATAATAGAAGATTATAAAACTAGTTATATATGACATATAGGGAAGAGATTTCTTCTAAAACAAATGTTAAACAGATACATGATTCTGAAATGAGAGATAATTTATTATGTCATGGATATATGAGACAAATGATGCATAAAAGGCTCTTTTCTTTTATTATGAACAATAGTTTTTTTAACAATATCAAGACTATTTGCAAGGAAATAAATTCATCAATAAATACATCATTGAGTTTCAAATAATGATAAAACATAATTACCTTTAAGGGATGAAGAATTAGTAGGTGGTGAGATTTTAAATATGGATAAAGTCATCAAATGGACACAAGATTAGAGTATAAATGATGTTTTATGATAGATGAGACAAGATATATAGCATTAAAAGTTGAGATGATGAAGAGATGGTTAATAGCAATAGTAAACTTGATCCCTTTGATAGGATAGACAACAAGGTGAGAAATTTTTATAAAATTGAAAAGAGAAAGGTAGTGGAAGCATGATGCAAACCTCATGGATATAAAAATCCACCAACCCATAACAAAGTAGATAACAAAATCAAGTTTGGATAGACAACCTTAACTTAATTATAAAAGATGTCATAAGGTCAATTCTTGATAAGTTAATTTAAGATCTTTATCCTAACAAAAAAAAATGTTTGTACAAGCAAAACTCAATATATATTCAATAATCAAAGCTACAATAGTTAAGGTTTTGCTACAATAATAAATCCAACCTAATAAGAACAAAAATAGTCAAATAAAATATCAAACATTACAATAATTATTTTAAAAAGTTGAAATAAATGAACGAGGCAAAAAGCAAAGTATGATCTTAGGTTAGCTAAATGAAGAAATTGGAAGTTGTAGTATTAACAATTGACAGATTGTGTAATTATGTGTTTTGGAGAATATTAATTGGAAAAAAAATGATAAAGAGTTTAGATGTGGAGATTTTCATAAAGAACTAAGTTATGGTTCATAACGTTATAAGAAATTATGGTAATGAATTAATTTGATTTTTTATAGAGGATACTTTGGTAGCTAAACCATAGGGTAGGGTTGGTGTTGAGACATCACACATTATAGGTAGGTGCCTAACACCTATATTTTGATATCTATACACCACTAGAATTGATAGATTTACTTTCTTTTATTTCTTGTATTAGTATGAAAAATTGTTAATTAAATTAGGGGAAAAAAAGGAGATATATGGATTTTTTTTTTGCTACTTTTGATATGAAAGGTAATGATATCAATGGGTTATTTGAAATAGATGGTAAAATCTTAAAGTAATCTTTTCCTAAACCTTAAATGACCTTAGATTTGTCTAACAAGATCCTTGAAACTCCTAGTTCTTTTTTGAAAATTACTATTTCTATTACATCTAAGAAATTCAACAAAACTAACAATTAAATCATCGAATTTCATCGAATTTCATCAATAAATAAGAATCAACACAATGAAAATCAAAGTGCCTCCTCTTTCAAAGTCAAAATCATTATTCAATTTTTCTTTCCAAAATAACTTTTCATTTGATAGAGAATCTGTTCAATCCATTTCGGAAAAAGAATAGAAATTTAGGGATAACATTTTCTACACAAACCCATTTCTCATATACCAATAAAAATATCTAAAATTAAATCATGACACTTGAATGTCAGGTTTTAGGCTTTTGAGCAAAGAAATCTAAATATTCATTAGATTAAAATACTTTTATATTTACATTTCAATATTTTATTTGATATAAATTCAATTATTAAAATTTATGGATTAATCCAAAAAAGTAAAGAAAGATTAAAAACCAAATTACAACAAAATTTTCTCATTGACTAAATTTGTAAAAGTTCTTAATAAAAATAATGATATGCATATATGACTTAATGACCTTTGAGAAATATGAAAACAACTAAATCAATTATGGAAAATGATTTTAAATAGACAAGTTATAACCATAAGAGCCAAATGATGTTTTAATGAAATCAATCATAAACTAAGGTGATAACCTATTCATGGTGATGATGAAAAATATCCAATAATAAATATAAATTCTCAAACTACATTTAGGGGCAATAACAAACATAATTGATATGAGGCAAACTTAAATGATTGGTAAATTATACTCAATCATTGATTTAAAGTACAAGATATGAGATAACTATTGGGGTCACCTAAACTATTAAAACAAACTAGTTCCTACTTCTTGATGCTTCCAAGTCCAGAGGTCCTTTAAAGATATAGATTATTATAAAATGGAATATTTATCTTTAAAAATATACAATTTATGTTTTCCTTAGATTTGAAAAGCTACCCCTATAAATAAAGTCAAAATAAGATATTGTTATAAGACACCTTAAGTTTTAAGCTATGCTATCAAAAAGTTTAAGCCGTGCAGTAAAAAGATCATGCCTTGTAATAAAAAAAGTTTTAGCTCTACAATCAAGAATATCAAGCTTTATCATTAGAAATTTTAAAACCCTATAATCAATAAGTTAAAACTTTGTCATTAGGAAGTTTAATCCATTGGTTGGTTTCATCTTGCAATTGATAATTTTAAGCCTTATCACTAAGGGGTCTCAAGTAATATAATACAAAAGTTCAAATCTTGTTATTAGAAGTTCAAACGTTGTCATTAAAAAGTTTTAAGTTCAAGATATATGTCATAACCCAATTTCTGGGAACTCCCCTAAATCTACCAAAAAATAACAAAAAATAAAATAAAAGGGGCTGGTGTCGGCAGAAAAATCAAGGTGAAAATTTTGGACATTTTCGAGAGCTTGATCGTACCTCTTTTGTGCTTGAAAATGAAAGAAAATGTAGATTTATGGATAAAATAATTTATTATTGGATACATTTGTGTAAAACTTAAGTCAGAAGGCATAATTATATTTTTATGCGCCAATTTGATTTAATCGTCGACCAATTTAAAGTGTAATTATATTTAGGGATGAATTGAGAGCCCAATTGAAAGATTTAATTAAGCGCAAGAGCTTAATTATACTTTAAATATGTCAAATTAATTATATTAAGGGTTCAATTGGTGAGAAATTAAGTTTGGAAGCTTAATTTGGGTTAAATTGAGAAGATCAGAATTTTCGGTGGCGAAACTTTTTGGGTGAAATCGGAAGCCAAAATTGAAAAGAAAAACATCATTCTTCCCGTTGAAAAACTTTTTTTGTAACCACCCATTTTTATCAGTCTATTTTATATTATTAGAAAAAATACTTACCTGTCTAGGCCTCATCGGAGCCATGTCGTGCCCATGCCTGCCATTCACTTTCACTCCTGCAACACACAATACCCCATTCCTAGACACCTTTCCCATACTGCATTGCACAAATGAGCCTATAAAAAGGGAAAGGATTGAACACAGAGAGGGGGAGAACGAAATCACAGATGGGTGCAAACTAGGGAAAAACAAAGGAGAAAATTTTAGGGTTGAATAGAGGAGGAAATATAGAAACGAGGATGAGATAAACTGGGGAAATAATACATGAAAACAAGAGAATTTGAATACGAGAGAACAGACAGGGACGAGAGGGAGACGACCGATCACAGGCAGCCATAAAACCGACAACCCCTCGTCCTCTTCCTCGGCAACAACAGTTCATCTTCCTCGGCAGGAGCTCCATCGCCGACGACACCTCTCTCTCGGTCAGCAGCTCTCTCTCTCCCTCCTTGCTAGCAGTAGCCAGCTTTCTCTCCCCCCCCCCGATAATGCATCTCTCTCTCTAAAAACTAGCACTTGACAACTCACTCTCCCTCCTCCACCAGCTCAACCGATGACCACCACCTGATCTCCCTCCTCAGCTCCGGCAACACCTGCAGCAAGCTTAACCTTTTTCTCCAGCTCCGGCAACGCCACAACAACAAGGGGCAGAGTGGCAGCAACAGACCCGCCACTTCAGGAGCTCCTCCCGACCACCATAAGCCGCCATTTTTTACGCCACCACTATCAGGACAACCACCTTGGCCTTCTCTACCCGACGGCAGTGGCAGGTGAGCCTCTCGTGGTGGTTGGCCAACCACTATTTTACAATTCACGTGCATGAATTAATTCATGCAGCGTGTATATATATATTCATTCTGTTTGTATGGAGTAGGCTGGATTGCTCTCGGCCCAACCCAGTTGGTTGGGCCGGGTCCAACCTAGCAACCGCAGTCTATCATAGTTGGGTCAGGGTCAGCCCAAATTTATTTATTTTTTTGAAAAAAAACAAAAAATACATTTAAAAAAAACAAAAAATATGTTGTTTTCATGCATACGCTCGAATTCCAAGGTTTTCCAATCATATTTTTCATAAAAAAATATGTTGCATCTTTCTCATATTTTGAACAAAATTTGGATATTGTTATTAGTTTATGATTATCCGTTGAAATTTGGCCAAAATATCAAAATTATTTAAAAATTATTTTGTTTTAGCTATCGTAGTGTAAAATTACATTGTAAAGTATACCCGCAGATAGTTAAAAAAATGTTTTTAAAATGCAGTGTTAAATTCTTTTGGTTAGTCTTTCAACTTCTAACAAGTTAGAGATTCTCTCACGAAGAGAGATCTACGTCAAAATTTAGAAAAGACAATAAAAAATCAAACTTAGAAAAAACAATCAAACAACAGTACAACTTATCTTAGGTAGGGTGCACTAGGGGTGATGTGTCTTCCCCTTACACAACAAGTCCCCTTACCCAAGACTCTCACAAACCAATAGGTTTTCTAGTGACCGTAATACTAGGTGGCAACTCCTGATAATTATAGTCGTAATTTTTACGACTATGTTATTTTTCATTGCACATTGTTGTCTTCTCAATTCGGGGATGGCGGGGTGCGAAGTGCAAAAAATCATCGCCACGTCAATTTACAAGAAGGAATTTCAATCCCTATAATTAGGAAGTTCAAGCTTTATCATTAAAAAATCTCATCCCTACAATTACAAATCTTAAGCTCTAAATTTAGGAAGTTCAAACGCCTCACTAAAAAGTTCAAACCTTGCGATCAATATATTTCAAGCCCTTTTATTAAGAAGCTCAAGCAAAGTAATTAGGAATTCCATCCCCTGCAATCAGCAAGTTTCAAACCTTGTTATCCAGAATTTCAGGTCAATTGATCAAGAATTTCATGCTTTATAATCAGGAATGTCAAGCCATATCATAATTAAGTTCAAGCTAAGTCACAATAAAGACATCATTAGACAAGTTCCATCTTAAGGTAAGTCACACTAAACTCTACAATCAAGGTAACATCTCATTTTTATGTCAATATTGGTCACCTTAAAATATAAATTAATTTTTAAAATTTTCATATCAGGTTGGTCACTTGACCTTTTTTTAAAAAAAAAATATTCATGTCAAGACTGTTAACTTAAAAATTTTAATCTATTTTGAAATTTCAGATTAAGGTTGGTCACCTAACAATTTTGACATATTTTTAAATTCTCATGTTGATGATCACATAATAAATTTGACCAATTTTTAAATTATCATGTCGAGGTTGACACCTATTTATTTGAATCCATACATATTTCATGTCAATTGGGAGTTTCATGCCCTAAAATCAAGATTGTCAGACCATATCATCATGGACTTCAAGCTAAGTCTCAATCAAGATATTATTATACAAAGTTTCATTGTTTGGTCTAGTCAAACTAAACTCTACAATTAAGGTATTATATTATTTTCATGTCAAGATTAGTCACTTAACAATATGAATTAGTTTTTAAAATTATCATATTGAGGTTGGTCACTTGATATTTTTTACCTATTGTTTTTTTTTAAAAAAAAATATTTATGTCGAGAATGTCCACCTAACAATTTTAACCTATTTTTAAATTTCATACTAAGAATGGTCACCTAATGGTTTTGACAAAATTTTGAATTCTCATACTAAGGTTGATCACCTAATAATTCTGACACATCTAACAATTCGAACATATTCACATTTCATGTTAAGGTTGGTCATTGGATCCATTTAAGCTCTCATGTTGAGGTTGGTCACCTAATATTTCAAACATATTTATATTTTATATTATGTTATTTCTCTTTTATTTACAAACTTACTCTACAAATTCTAATAAAAATAAAGTATCCAATGTCTTGATATCATAAATATTGTAAAGAGAGTACAACTATTATAACTCATTTTTGAATCCTAATTTCTGTTTCATGAGTTTTTTATAAAAGTTTAAATTAAATGCAATAAATTTTCATCATTTTCATAATTCTTGGTACTTTTGTTTATTTTACTTTATTCATGTGATGAAGCATAACAAAAACAAAAAACAAAAAGAGATTTAGAAAGTGAAATGAGAAGCATGAAAGAAAAGGAAGCTAAGATGATTGAGGACTAAAAATTTAATGGAATACAATATATTAATTAGGAAGAAATAAATAGAGAATGAATTTGAGATAGGAAAATAAAAAAATCCTAATTCAATAAGAAGATAAAATAAAATCTTTCAATATTAGTTTTTTTATTTTAAGAAGAGCTTAGATAATATAAATAAAGAGAGAACTCTACATACATAGATGGACACTAAGACAATAAGAAACAAGCTTTAACAAAACCCATAAAGCAAATGTAAAAAAAGAAAAAAGATAGAATCTAGGCTAGTCAACCAAAAAACAAGAAACCAAAAAAAGAAAAACTTTCTCCTTCCATAAAAACCAAGATGTAATATACTATTCCCTTTCATTTCATTACCAATTTAGTCATGCTCTAAAAGCTTTTGTTCACTTCTTTTCCCTCAACCTATCTAGTTAAAAGAACAAGGACAATAGATCATTCATCCAAGAACCCGACACGAGCAATAACCTACCATAAAACAACTCTTTCTCTACCCAAGCCTTTATTATTGACAGAGCCACCATAAACCAATAGTGACAACCTCTCCTTCATCTCTTCTTTTAACTCACGACCACACCAATCAATCACTCAACCTCACCCAAAATAATCGAGCAATAGCAATCATTTTTCTTTATATTTCCAAATCAAAACGATCCTCAAAGTATTCTCCCAGTAACTATAAGTTCCAACCATCTATATGTTGTATGATGTATGATGTATGATGTATGATATATCATTATAGTTTAGTAGTATAATATATCCATAAACAAATAAGAAAACAAAGTTATTGAATATGAAACTTGGTAACTTAATTCATTACACTTATAGTGATAAGCCAAAACATGAGGATTTTTCACTTGCATAAATAAATTTTGTACATAACAATGCTAAGCATAATGCCACCTTAAACCACCATTAAATATACCCCATACATCATAATAGGATTTTGATTTGGATTTACAATTCTACTCTCTTTTTTTATATGATGTATAACATAGATTAATAAATAAAGATATGCCCAATAACAATATATGAAAGAAAAAAGAAGAAGAAAAATTAAAACCATCACGCGAAATCCAGCAAATTGTGCAGGCACACACACAAATGAAGCATGAAGGATCCTGCAATCCACGTGAAAACCACGTGCGGTTAAAAGAGGAGAAGACCTAGCCAAAACGACATTATGCGGACAGTTAAGGAGTCGTTTTGTGGCCTTTCCCAGTCGGATTACGCTAACAAAAGCGATTTTGTAGCGGAAAAAAAAATCATTTTCCAGGGCGAGGCAGGGGTTTGGCTTCAATCGAATCCTGTGGTTGTTATTCAGAAATTTGGGTAAGAAATCATGAGCGGAAGAGTGAAGAAGGAAGCTGAAGAAACAGATTTGATTAAACCGCAGCCGTTTCATGAAGAGAACCGGAAATATGTGGAAGACGGAGACGTAATTCTCGCTCAATTAGCTCTCTCTCTTTCCTCATCGGTTTTTCTCTTTCTCCTCCTGTCTATCTTCATCCTTTCGGTTTCTAACAAAATAACTCCGCCTGGCGCTTCAGATCTCGCTTTTGTTTTTTTTGAAATGGGTGATTAAGATGTGATTTTCGCTGTTGAATGTTGGCAGGGTAAGCAGAAGAGTCCGATGGAGACCACTGCTAAGCGTCTGAAGATTAAGAGAAGATATTCGGACTCCAAACTTAAGTTTGTAAGCTAAGAAATTCCTGTTATGCTGTTGCTTAGCCCCCTCTAGTAATGCCAGCCTGACAAGTACAGGACATGGAATATCTTGTAGATTTTGCTATTAGTATCACCACATTATGTGATTTGCTTGCCGTCTAATTGTTTGTTGTATGAATTCTTGTTTGTCTGGATATGGGGATGAGCCTTTTCCTGTCGGGGACAGAGTTGTTGTCCCTTTTTGTTTTCCATTTCCTTTCCTTCTTCTCAGATGAAAGACAGTGGCTACAATATGGCTACCTGTTTAGCTAGGCTTATTATAGACGAATTCTTTGTCTCATCCTGAAATGTCATCTACTGAGCTCACCTAACCCCTCATTTACAAATTAATTGGACTCGTGCGTCTATGCAGCTGGGATTTTCTGCAACTGATATAATTCAGGTGGAATTGACTTTTTGAACTTTGTTTCCTGCCAATATCTGTCTTTTGTGAAATGCATGAGCTGGTTTTCCTTTTGCTTTTGAACCCTTCTTGTGGTAAGTTTTATTTCGTTCTTATTTTGTCAACCAAAATTAATCTTGATCTCTCCAGTTCTCCATTACAATGAGTGTAGTGATGGTATTTCTCCTCAAGTTGTATGTGGGGGATTGATAGTCTTGGGTTTGCAACTACAAGAGTGCTGATTAGAGACTTGAGAGCACTTAGAAATGCTTAGATGAAGGGATTGTTTGTAAACGTTTCCTCTCTGTATTTCGCTTCATTAGGACCATAACTAGCTAGCGATACAAGTCTCTCTCTCAGTTGTATACTAACAAGAACTGTGATAAATTCTTGAACAGGTGATATCAGGTCACGCAGGGAAGTGTGCTTGGTCAGTGAGGAATACACTATGCCTTTCTTTTATTTCAGTCTTGGCTTTTGAAAATCTAACTTGTGATCCATTTGTTCCGCTTTTGCTGAAGCTGTAGGCAGAATAAGGCTCCAGTTGAAAGATCAAACACTGTTGGAGAAGCTAAGTCATCTGCTTTGATTAGGGCTGAAGAGGTTCAATCCAATCTAGAACCATCATTCCCTAGCTTTGTGAAATCTTTGGTCAGATCACATGTTGCTAGCTGTTTTTGGATGGTAAGATCAACAAAATTGCATGAGCTTGAGTTGGTTGATAACCTCCCACAGAAACACGGGTTTACACATGCTATGACACGGTTATTTCCGTACAACAGGGGCTTCCTGGATCATTCTGTAGAGCACATTTACCACATGTGGATGCTACTGTGACTTTGCTAGATGAGTGTGGGAAGGAATTCAAGATGAAATACATTGCATATAAGACAGGCTTGAGTGCTGGTTGGAGACAGTTCTGTGTTGCACACCAATTGTTTGAGGGGGATGTATTGGTCTTTCAATTAATCGGATCTTGCACATTTAAGGTGATGGCTTGAATTGATTGTTATGTTCATATGCTGACCTTTTCTTTCAGCACTTGTTATATGGTATATGTTTGGGTAGAAGGTAGAATGAGAAAATGGGAAAAACATAGAAATTACATGTAATATGATGTGCATGACTCCTTGTGTCCACAAGTGTAGAAAATACTTCAGAACATGATGGAAATGATTTATCATCTGCCATTTGGTTGGTGGGAGAATGATTCATGTTTGGAAACCAGGAACTGCCATTTTTATTCTGTGGAATAAAGGCTGAGTTAAGGAAATAACTCACATCATATCTGATCTGAAAAGAGAGTGCCTGGACAAATGACCAGTAATCCTTGTGGGACTAGATCCTGAAAAACACAATGCAGGGGGCAAAATTAACTTCGCTACTGCCTCACCAGGTTCATTTTGTGCATGTTTCTTCATCCACAGGCTATGTAAAAAGGGTAAAACTGTTGTTTGAAGTCCAATGTTTTTCTAACCCAGTCAAGTTTTTGATTTCACCTTTGACAAACCTTTTGAAAGTCTAATACCGAGTTCCTCCCCACCTACAATACATAAATGATACCTTTGGAGAATAACTTCAGCCAGAAATACAAGTTAACACTTGAAGTCTTACTAGCCGATAGCATTAAGGTATTTTTAACTGACACGGCAACTATGAACTGAAGATGTCCAATACTATGTTTGGTGTCATGGCCTGCCCTACCTACTGAGTTCTATTGAAACAGCTTTCCCTTGTTCAATAAGGCCAAATTGTTATTTTTTTCACTTTGATTGATTCTGGCAATATATAAGTGGTGCAAATCATGAGAACATGCAACTTCTTTTTACTGAAGCTTCACTTTCATAGTCACCCCCTTCATGACAAATATTTGATTCATTGATGCAGGTGTATGTAATAAGGGCAAATGATTTGACCGAAGTGGATGGTGCTCTAGGTCTGCTGAATTTGGATGCTCAAATTAAACAAAACATTGCAGGCAAGTTGGGTAATGGTTCTGTCTTGCAATTTTTGGTTTCCTGTGTACGCTAATTTTTAATATTTCCTTGTTGCATCTGGATGTCAAACTTGGTCAAAACAGATAGCGCAGGAAGGGACACTGCTGCTTGTAAAAGTTCAAAGAGGAAGCGTCCCAGGTCACTTCCATTAGCTATTGTCCAAAAGAAGAATAAGAAGTCTGGCCAACCAAGATCGTCAGTCTTGCAAGCTGGCCAACCCGCTGAGCAATCTGAAAATGATAGTGAAGAGGTTGGTTCAGAAGTTTTAGAAGGTTTCAAGTTATCGTTACCGGCTGTTCAATTTAAAGACATCAAAAGCTTTGAGGATTTCAACATTCTAGTTGATGGGTTACTTTTAGATTCGGAACTTTCAGAAGACATTCGGAATAAGTACTACAAACTCTGCTGCAGTCAGAATGCATTTCTTCATGACAATCTTATCAAGGGAGTTAATCTTAAGCTGATTGCTGGGATAATTTCTGAAACTGTCAATATTGCTGATGCAATGAGAGCCTGTACTCTTACCACCTCACGCGATGAATTTGCTACTTGGGACAAGGCTTTGAAGGCTTCTGAGCTATTTGGCATGAATGTTGGATTTTTACGCACCAAGCTAGATCTCCTTTTAAGCCTTGCCTTTGACTCAGAAGGTGCCGCAAAAACAAGGAGGTATATAGAAGCTAGACTCAAACGAGTGCAAACTGAAGATGAGATAAGAAATCTTGAAGCAAAGCTTGTGGAGTTGAAGGAAACCTATGAAAGATATGGTGCTGATGTCGAAAGGCTCAAGTCGAAAGCCGAAGACTATGAGGTCAAGTTTCAAGAACAGGTTCTTGCTCCATGGTGATGTATATGTCGCCTATTATTACCAGGCGTTTTCTTTTTTCACCCGGGTTACTATAAACAGTTTTTGTAACATGTTTGGTTTAAGATTTATTATGCAGACAATGCTGTGACTTTTAACGTTCTTAGGAATTTATATGAAAACAATGCTGTAACACTCTAGGACTTCATATGTTGCAATCTCTTAGAAGATGGTGCCCTTACATTAAGTTCCTATGTTTATGTTTTTTCTTTTTCTTGAGTGGTTCGAGATTTCTTGGAAGAGTGGGACACTGATGCAAGTTTATGTTCTGTGCTTGTTCGAGATTTGTTTTTGTGCTCCTAATTTTTCCTTGAGATGTTGGCAGGAAGCAAGCAATAAGGATGGCTGAGCCATAAACTCTTCGCCGCTCCATTACTGTCTGCCCTTCATTCTTCAAGTGACTGGACGACATGTCTGCACTACTTATGCTAGTTAATTAAAAATTTCCTCGAAGGACTCAACTACTACAAATTTATCCTCCTTCATCTGATCACAACAATCAACTGGAATTTATCACGTTTTTATTTGTGTAATTGAGTTCCTGGACACATACAAATTGCTTCCACCATGTCAAGGGCCACTCCTAAAAGGAAGAATTTTAATGAAAAGTTAACTTGGGAATGTTGGTGCAGGTTCTTAAAGTTTTCCCTGTTCTTTGACTCCTATACTTTATGTTCAACTGTTTCGGTCGGTATCAAAGCAAAATAATTTGAAGTGGTTAGTTGCTTGTTGTGTGTAATTAAATAACCATGACTAAAAAATGTCACAAAACATAAAGTGCTCATGCATGAAGAGATGAAGAGGTTCATCTTGATAAAAAAAAAAAAAAAAATCCAAGAACTCATGATAAAGAAATGCATAGGTAGTTCGAAGAACTAACCTATCAATTGATGACAAAAGACCTGAAAATCATATCATGAGGAGGGTGATGATCACTTGATTCATAGTTAGTTTGATAACCTATTTAATAAACAAGAGTAAATAAATTGAAATCATCCACAAAAAATCAGCGAGAAGGAAGCTTAAGATGTCATTGAGTTTAAGGGTTGAAATGTTTTTTCCTAAAATTGCTATAAATTAGAATTTACAAGGATTCTCTCATAATAATGAAGAATGTTTTTTATGCTATAAAAGAGTTTTTTGAAGCAAAATTTATAGATATTGAAGTAGTGAAAATTCCTTACCAACAATCAAGAATTCAAAATTAGAATTTTAAGGCGATTTTGGTGTGGTCAATAGAGGCTTGTTGCCATAAGAAAACATGTAATTTTGTTGTTAAAGAGAATAATATCATGTTTGATTTTGAATTCCATGCTTGGTTAGGAGATTTTAGTCCAGCATTTGTATTGGAGAGTGACAAAAGATTAAGAGTCTGGTTGTTTCAGCGTTTCAACCGCCGTTTGCTCAAAATTTATTTATTTTTTCATTTTAAATGAAAATTATTTGGTGTTTTTAAATCATTTTGATGTGCTAATGTCAAAAATGATTTTTAAAAAATAAAAATAAAATATCATTTTGATGTACTTCTAAATGAAAAGTACTTTCAAAAGCAACCGCAACCGCCCTCCCAAACAGGCCCTAAGAGTTGAAGAACCTTGATTAGACATCCATGAGATTAAGACAAAAACAATTTAAACTTGATGAAGAAATCTATTCAACATGGGATGACAAATACAAGAGATTTTTTATCTGACTATTATATCATGGTACAGGTTTTGTAGGAGATTATTACACCATTGTTTTGTATAAGGTTAGATTTTTGTAACAATATGAGGTCAAAAGGCCTTTAAATTAGGCTTAGTAGATATTGTTTTTATTATTTTTGTGTTATTTTCTAGTTAATTTTAAAATCTTAGATTCTTTTGGGTATGTGATATTTTTTATTTAGAGTTTAATTATAATTATTTATATTATTTCATCTTAAATAATATGATTTTGTTAACGTACCACGTATTGTTAGGATTTTGTTGAGAAATTGACAACAAGGCCTATATAAATCCTTCCATTTTGAAAGTTTTTTTTTTAATTTAGGTTTCTTGTAGTGGTTCATCATATTTTCGTTGAATATTTTAGAGTAAGAGGTTGATCAAGAAACATGAATATTATAATAGACCTATATATAATTATATATAAAAAAAATCTAGATCTTAATTTCTTTGTTAATTTTCCTTCATATGTTTTTGGGCGCTCTTATGATAGCATGTAAGCTTGTTTTAATTCTTTTTATATAAAGATTTTTATTGTATTTTAGATGCAAAACCTTCCTCTATTTTTCATAATAAAATTCCCATCTTTAATATAAAGAAAAAAATGTATTTGATATAGAAATTTTCAGATATTCGAGAGCCCAAATTATTTTATCACCTTTTAATTTCTCAACAAAAGGTAGGTTTGAGAAAAGTGAAATACAATAACTTGGTTTTCTAATACAAGACTATAATGAAGAAAACAAAAGGGTAATTAAATCATCTAGTAGGTGATCCAGTAATACAAGTTTGAGTTGCTCCTCCTGTGGTATGAGGTTCAAGTTCTATAATTGCTAATATGATAACTATTAGAAGTTTACATGGTGGTTAACTTTAGGATTCATGTGATTAATCAAGTACGTGTAAGCTGACCAGAAACCCACATATAAATCTTCCATTTTGAAATTTACTTCATCAATTTTTCAATTGAACCCTAACAAAAAAAAATCATATTTTTAGGGTGCAAAATCAAGTTTTTTTTTTTTTTTTTTACAAATGTAATTTATTGAGTTGCTTAAGTTCAGAGGTTTTATATAATCTTTTTATCATTTATATTTTGGGTAATATTATCCCTCCAATTCTGCACTTTCATGCTCTGAATTCATCAACTCCTGCACAGATTTGATAGCTAATTAAAATAAGCTCTTCAAAAGTCAAATGCGCATTGACTACGATTCATTATTATTATTATTATTATTATTTATTTTGGTTTAATTCATTCCAATATTTTGAGGTAATAATGAATAAAATCTAAAATATTATTTAGATTCTATCATTTTATGGTCTCATGCTCCAATAGAAATTTACACAAATTGCTAAAATCTTAATTAGGTTTAAGAAAAAGAAAAAGTATTAAGTAGAAGATCAAGGTAGCTGAACAACTATCAATGCATTGCTAGAAAATAGGGTACCAGCTATCTGTCTACTTGTTTTATATATATATATATATATATATATATATATATTCAAACATTATTATTTTATTGAAAATAATAATAATAATTAACTCGGCCCAGTAGAGTACACTGGTCGACGTCTAGTTGTATAATTAATTGTCTAATATATTCAAATTGTTCCATCTTCCACCGCTCCGTAGTTATTGATCAATCAATGTTGAAAGTTGGGACTGCTGCACCTTACAGCCGAGAAGTGGCTGTCATTTGCATATAGCTTGACATCTGGCCCCGCCCATATCTTAAGTAACACTGATAAACTACTTTATTTTGTTTCTTTATTCTTACTTGTTAACTCCATTGAGATTTCACGAGATCTCGAGAGAGAAGAAGAACACGCAACAAAATATAATACATTTGATGAACTCTCATTTGTATGGACAAGGAGTCAAGCGAAGACAAATTAGGATATATAGAACATGATGATGAAATAGAGATATTGATTTGTTTTTCTTACAGAATTTGTAAGAAAGTTGGGTGTCCATGTGCCAAGCTCCATTTCCATGGTGTATAAAAAATGAAGAAGAAAGTGTTTGAACTCCATCATTGACATGAACTATAAAGAAACGGTACAGTTTTTCTACTAATTAAAAAACGAAAATGGTTTTTGCAAATGAGATTACTGTTTATATATTTTGGTCTGAAACAAGACAGATCTGTCGATGAGATGCCGGGGTGAGGACGAGGACACAAGAAATTCTTGCAATATTTCAACTGCAAACATTTTGTACAGGGAAACAGCCAAAACACCAACTTGAAGGAGACGATAAGGCAGCAGAACTCAATAAACAAAAGAGAAATAAAGGTCAATCAAAGTTTGATAACCGACCAGACGAACACAAATTAAGATCTCTAATTTTTTTTCTTTCTCCAAACCTTCTAAAAATAGAAGAAAATCACCACTATCTTCCTCTTCCAAAAAATTAACTCTAGCAAAAGTAGTACAGATCACTCACTACATTCCAATCTCCACATCTCTGCAACTTGATCCTCCTTCACTCACAATCTCCTGCACCAAGAACACAAAATTAAATCAGGTTAAACCCTAAACAAAACTGAAAGTTCTCTTCTTTTCGTTCTTCAGAATTTTGAAAAGAACAACGAAAATGGTTATTTGCAAGCTACTTTTCTTTCCACACATATATTCTAACCTGTGAGCTCTTGCTATGTTGCATTTCCTCGTGGACAAAACCGGACCTTTGACTTTCACCAACTGATCTCTCCAAAGACCCTTCATTGATCTTATCAACTTTCTTGGAACCAATGTGGCTTCTCTTTAGACCCAGGAGCCCTTTCCACCTTGTCGAAGAACCTTTACGTGGCCTTTGTGAAATTTGATCGTCCTTATCATCGTCAACAAGAAGTTCATCTCTAATAGTCCTCTGCATTTGGCTGCTTCCATTATCTTTGAATGGCAGGAGCCTGCCCTTGAAGAAAAGCTCATCGGCACTCATCATGGAGTAGTTTGTAACTGAGAATTCAAAGTCAGAGGACACTGGGATCTCTCTCGAGCTCCTTTCTTGCCTGATAATCTGCTGGGAATCAGCAAAATCATTAGAGAAGGAGATTCTAGGGCTCATGGGAGGGCAATAACCTTTGCGCTCGGAGTTGTACATGTCTAAACAGGCCATGGGATTTCAAAGCAACATGGGAAATGAGAAAGAAAATTTTTTGTAGCCCTAATAAATTCTACGAGGGACCCTCACACACTGTTACAACCCACCCAGTAGTGTTTGTATTTATATCTCTGGAGGGAGAGAGTCAGGGAGATGGAGGTGGCTAGCTAGATAGCTAGAACATGTAATATGTTTTTTACTTTTGAATTCATGCATGGCATGACCATGAATCCATGATGTGATGTTTCTTATGATGGCATGTTGAATGTTGACCAGTTTTGAGCTCTATAAAATCCTAATTTTTTTTACCGTTTTCCTCGAATGTGGCCCGTGTGGGTGAAGTTTCCAAGAAGCTCCTCTCTTTTTTTTTCTTTTTTGTTCTCTTCCACCATTTTATAAAACAATAAACTGGTCGGTTAATAAAATAGTATGCAGCCTCTTCGGAGGAGGATCCAGCCAGTTTGCGTTACTGCATGTATTGTCTTCTATAAAAATGTTTTTATATCACTTCCCTTAAAGTTTCTTCGAATTGAGAATGAGATTTTTTCACGAAGATTTGTAAAAAGATTTTAAAATACAAGCATGGCATGTTCTTTATGAATGTGGCCAAAATAGAAATCTGGGAAGATCCTATTTGTGAAAGATGACAAACCAACCACCAGCTAGAAATAAATCATGAATTACATTAACTATTAAGTGATGATCATAGGTGGGTGGGTTATATATCCCACATTCTCTAGCGAGTGGTAATAATGGCAATACCACTCATTTATGTACGATTAATAATTAATTTGTTTGCGCGTTAACAAATACATCATTAATTCCAATCAACAAAATAAAAATTAACGCTAATTAATAGGTAAGACTGCTGTTTTAAACTTTATAGAAATGAAATTATTATTTTTCACGAATTTAGCTATGTTTTTGTCATCAATGCACGATGGCACATTTTTCTAGCTCATAAGAAAATCTGTATAAATGCACAATTTCGTGCATGCATGCAAGTGGGGGCCGGCAAAGATAAGAATCATTTATGGTTTGGACAGTGAGTAAATGATCCAGATCATGTAGCCAGATTCAGGGAGATGGTATCCATTGCTGGCATACAATGCTACAGCTTTCTCTGTTCAAGAGATTTTTTTTTATAAAAAAAACGTTGGGAAATTGGTTTTTTAATGGGGAAATGCTCAATCTAGTTGTTTTTAGCTAAGTTGCTACGGATAGAGAGGTATAGAAACAGTGGCACACAGTGACAGAGTCGTCCCATTAGGGTTGGGGTGGCATGCATTGGATAATTTGACCAGCTTTGACTTGTAAGTAAATATGCAGTGAATGAGCTGCCCATCGACACCGACCCATCAAAGGGATCACGTGATCATCAGCTGCCTTTAGCCCTTTGCTTGAAAAAAAAATAATGTCACAGAAACAATATCAAAATCTGGTAAATCAAACCTTACACAACTAGCTAGCGGGTGTCAAATTAAGCTTATCAAGAACTGAGTTGCAAACCTTACACATATATGTGTGTATATTATTTTATACGAGGAAACATTACTTCTCAAAAAACATATTTTATGGGATTAGATAAGTGAGTAAAATCCTAGTTGTTTCTAACTCTTAGAATGGATATACGTCCTGACTCGAACTCAAGACCTGCTGTGCAGATCACAAGCTCTTTGTCATCATGTCAATCTTGTCTATTTACAACTGTCCAATTTGCTTTATTACCTCAACCCACCCAAATCCCACCTCTCGATTACTTTGATTTGAATCCATGGTAGCTCGTGTCTGATTTAGAGCCTGTTTTACAGTTCACGGCATCAAGGATTTGTAAGAAGCTTTCCAATGTAAGAGATTTTTTAATGATATTATATTTCGAAGACATTGTGAAGCAATAATTTACATTATTTTATAGATATTGAAGTGAATGATTGGTGGATGAGTGAAGCTCGCCACCGAAGCTGAGTTGATATTTATAAGAATTAATGTGGTTGCCAGACCTGGCCTCTCTTTACTGCACACCACTTGTGTTGCTCGCCAGTTCTTCTACCTTCTGTCAAAAAATCTGGATTTGCTATTTAATTTCATTTTTTCTATATATTAAAATAATAAAAAATAGTCCAGAGGACCGGCAGTACTTGTCCGGGGTATATTGAGTATCTAATAATTAAATATAAAAAATTAGTTGGCAAAGCATGGAATCAACAAAATCAACTCTTGGACTGGGAGATTACGCCTCTTGTAATTCAACTAAACTAACTTTTACAAGTGTGGTAATAATTGTTTTTTAAAATATTTTTTTTGTTTTAGAATAATATTTCAATTCATAAAGAACACCAACAAAAGTACTAAAAAATAATAAAAAAAGAAGAATTTAGAGATATAAATTGGAAGGAGGGAGAGGTCTGGAGATGGGGATTGGCATCTCGGAGACAGATAAAGATAATAATACAGTAAGTACACTGAGACCACTGGGATAGGTCTTGGCAACATGTGCAGGGCAGGCCAGGAAGAATAAAAAGAAGGGCTGGCTGGGACTTCAATATTTTAGAGACTTGAGTTTAACTTGTACCCAAAGGACATGGTTGTCAATCACATGGTTCAAACCCTTTTCAAGTCTCCGAGCAAATCCGGTCCTGACACGTGGCGGAATCCCCACAGACCGATGCCTCTGAGGGAAGACCGGTCAAGCCTATTAAATCAAAATCAGACGACGAGTAGATTATAGCCTGGTGTCTCTCTTTCTCGGAGGTTTTGAAAATTATTG
This sequence comes from Salix arbutifolia, assembly GCA_025169955.1. Classification (NCBI taxonomy): domain Eukaryota; kingdom Viridiplantae; phylum Streptophyta; class Magnoliopsida; order Malpighiales; family Salicaceae; genus Salix; species Salix arbutifolia. The sequence goes on from CM045908.1 coordinate 3,391,289, forward strand.
TTTAGTCGCTTCAGTACAGTTGACCATTAATTCTTTCTCAGATTCCGAGCTGCCCTTTTGGTGTTGTTTGTAGGCAGTTGATATTGGAAATTCTGAATAGAAATCAAGGCTATTTTAGGAAACAAACAGTTGATGAAGGGGTTTAGTAACTGTTTGGAAGAATAATTAATATTGTTTTTGAAAGTGTTTTTCGTTTAAAAATAAATTAAAGTAATAGATTTTTGTTTTTAAAAAATTATATCTAGCATTAAAATATGAAAATATTCTAAAAACACTAAAAAACTTAATTTAAAATAAAAATAAAAAAATTTAATTTTTTGTTAAAATATTTTTAAAACACAATATAAAACAAAGCTAGATCACACTATAATATAGAATATATGGACTCGAAATTAGATTTTAAAAAAGAGAGATTAACTTATTATTTCAGCAAAAACCGGAGTGAAATTATTTACCAAAATATCCCTTTCACGATATATATATATATATATATATATATATATATATATATATATATATATATATTCCCCTCATGGAGGAAAAGGCTTTCATGGGCTTGATCAGAGCCTCTCATTTTGGTCTCCTATGCTATATGTGATGCAAGCAAAACCTATGGTTTTTATTGTGACCAACCTCATTCGATGAGCGTCGTTCGTACGTTTGATTTTTTTTTCTTTTTCGGATTTGAGAGGGAAAAAAATTATAGGACGTAAGAATAAATTGTTTTATTAATTTACAAGTGTTTAATATATATATATATATAACTTTTTCTAGCGTACGGAAGTGTACATGTGGACATTGCATTATTCTCCTGTCGGGTGGACAAAGCAAATTCTATTAATCAATCCACCTTCCTTGTTCCCTTTCCCTTGTCATGTAGTTGAATAATTTGGGAGTGTTTTACATTATGTTTTAAAGGTATTTAAAAAAAATATCTTTTATTTTAAATTAAAAAATCAACAAAAACAATTATACTTATGAATAAAAAATAACTTTTTCCAAAACTAAAGGGACTGGAAATATAGAATTTAAAAGTTTAAGGATTATACTAAATATTTTACACAAACTTTTATGGTCATTTTTCTTCTAATCTTGTCATTTCTTAAGAAATCAAAAGCAATTGATTACTAATTTGTCCACACAGGGATCCATTCAAGAAGAAAACAAGTTCAACAACCAAAAAAATAATTTATCGTAGCACTCGATAGTAAATTGGGATTACAAGAACACAGTTTATAATAAAAACACCACTCCATTATATTATGCGTGCGATCGATCTGTATAGAGAGGGATTCGACGGTTGTGATGCCATTCTAGCTGATTTAACAAGTTGGGCTTATGATGGTTAGGCCCGAGGATATGAAAAGGTTGGACCTGGTGTTGAGAAGCGTATCCATATCTAAAGAATCGCAAAGATCGTGGTCTCTCCGCTAAGAGCCATTCTGCAGTAAAATTGATTTCTCCGAGAATTAAATCAAAATAAATAAATTATTTTAATAAATTATTTAATAAATTTCTATATAAAAAATAGTTTTGATTGTGCTTATATTAGTTATTTATTATTAATAAATAATATATTAATATTTTATATATTAAATTAGAATTGACTTCTCTAATGATTTTTTTTATTAGAGTATAAATATAAAAAATATTATATTTATACTATTTAAAAAGTTATATTATTAATTTGACTTATCTAATTAATTTGACTTATCTATTTAATATATATATTTTTTAATTTTTAGCACCAATATGCACACGTACGGAAGAAATAATTCCAGATATTAAGCAAAATGAGGCATAGCACTCGTACATAAACATAAAATAATTGATATTAGCGAAGTTGCACGCTCTGCTCATTGGCATGAACAATTAAAGACGTCGGAGAATGTAATCTCGTTCTTCCATGGCCATTGCCCTCATTAAGAGAATAATAATAATAAATAAACAATATGCACTTTTAATACACAAGCACATAAATGTTGGCCCTTCCCTCTCATATCTGTTCTTCTCTTTTTCATGCTTGATTTGTGGTCTAATCCAACTAAAAATGAGTTCATAAAATAGCCAAGTCAACAAGATGAACACAAATAATATCCTTTTAATATATTTTTTAATAAAATGATATTGTTTCGAAAAAATTAAAATAAATCTTTTAAATTAACATGATCGAATTTCATTGAGATTAACTAAATCAACTAACTCACAAATTAACCTACCAAGTCATCAAAGTTTGACTTGTTAAATATTAAAAATAATTATAAAAAATCCAATTTAATCCATATTCTATAATAAGTTTAATAATTTTGTTTAAAATTGTTTAAAAACAGATGAGTATAATGTTTAATAATCAAGTTTAATATTATGTCTTTGTCTTATGGAATTCAATAGAAGTAAAATAGATGAGTAGAATGGCATTTCTCAACAAGGAAAAAAAATCAGATTCAAGCCGAGCAAGGATACCGCCCCTCCCCGCCCCTCCCCTCCCCCCGAGAAACTAAACTAAAAACAAGTTGGTCCTTCTTCTTGAAAGATTCTTCGCAAGAAAGAAATGTATATGCATCGATAAAAGATACACACCGTCATTAGTTTCCAGTTTCCACCACCTCCAGGCGCCAGCTATGGTAAGACTTTATTGTAAGACCACAAATCAACATTAGTCTCCACCACGCGCCACCTTCTTTATAAATGCTCATGAAGCCTATAATGTTAATAATTTGAAGTTTATAATGAACCCTCCCCACCAATCGTTCTGATGTTAATTACTAAAGATTCCAGCAGCCTGGACGGCCCACTTTCAGATTTTCTTCCGTTAGCCGTGATTTTTTCCGTTTCCTTAGAGGAGAGATTGTATGAACTTGGCTTGAGATTTTGAGCGGAATTTAACGAGCTTTGTGTGACATGAAGAAAAGGAATATATATATATATATATATATATATATATATATATATTGCAACCCAACTAGGATTTGTACCATTTGCTTCGATTGTGCTTCCCAAATTTGGTCAAAGATTGACAGCTATTAATCTTGGAACTTTAAGTAATATCTAGGAGTGATAAAACTGTCCTAATAAAGCTGTCAGAAAAATGACTTCATTTTTCGAACAATAAGGTTTATTAGTCTTAGTTCTCTCTTCACATTACTGGAGGCAACAGCAACTTGAAGAAATGCACCCTCCAATATCTCAAGGCAACGCAAAATATCCACCCCAAGGGTATCCAATGAACATCTCTACTAGACAACCCTACCCTCCATATACCTCCTCCGCCACCGCCTACGCAGCACGGTGGTCAACTGGTCTTTGCCATTGCTGCGATGACCCGGCAAATTGCCTCGTTACTTGCATGTGTCCATGTGTTACCTTTGGACAAATTGCTGAAGTTGTTAATCAGGGTTCCATATGTAAGCCCTCATCCAACGAAAACCTGTATATATATATATATATAGATAGATGAATTTCTCAGGTTAGAATGATTGAATATTTGTTTTTTGGTCTTTTCATGCAGCTTGTGCAGCAAGTGGTGCAGTTTATGGTCTGCTGGGTTTTACTGGTTTGTCATGCTTGTACTCGTGCTTCTATCGGTCAAGATTGAGAGGACAATACGACTTGGAAGAGGCACCTTGTGTAGATTGCTTGGCCCACTTCTTCTGCGAGCCCTGTGCACTTTGTCAAGAGTATAGAGAGCTCAAGAATCGTGGTTTTGATATGGGGATTGGTAAGTACGAATTACTTTTCTTAAAATATTACTGAAGAACTCATAATTAATTCTATTAGCTGATATCTATGTACTCGTTTGACTGTGTTTAATTCGAAGGTTGGCAAGCTAACATGGATAGACAAAGCAGGGGAATTACAGTAACTCCTCCAGTTCTTGGTGGGGGCATGAGCAGATGATATTGCAAGAAAACTCCTGTATTTCTGCAGACATTTTCTTCATCCGTCCATCTAATTGTGCCTCTGATATATCTTGAATTTTAATAAAATGCACTGAGATTATATGCTGCATGTTTGGATTGATTTGGTTCCACAAAACATTTTTCATTCTTTATGCAATAATCAACATGAATGCAAAGTGTATATCTGAGACTGATCATTAAATTCTATGAATTCAAAGATGGAAAAGAAGGGTATACAGGTTGAAGTTTGATGGCAACTTCTTCTACATTATTTTCATCGACAATATATTATACCCATAATAAGTTTTATTACACAATTCAAAACCTATATTTTTTATTGAAACTCAAAATATTTTCTAAACGAATGAAGCTTGCTCTCTCATTCTACGAGTAAAGATTTTTGTAGCGTGGCCACCTTGCAGGGTGAGCTATAAAATAGTCTTGCCATCCTTAAGTCTAACCTTTGTTTTGAGAAAGGTAATCCACGGAACAAGATAATATTTGTTAACGTTGGTTGTAGTTGTTATTGTTTTTTAAAATAATTTTTATTTAAAAATATATTAAAATTATGTTTTTTTTTTGTTTTTAAAAATCATTTTATGATCTAAAAAATCACATTTTTTTAATTTAAAATTAAAAAAAAATCAATTTTTTTTCAAAAATATTTTTAAAACACAATATCAAATAACTCTTTAAACTATATACGAAAGAAAAATCACCTCTTCCACTTCTAAATATTTATTTTCCAGCTTTCCCTCAAACAATAAACACTAGAAAAATTGATTTAAACATCAGTGAGTTGTTTTGCCGATGACACTAAACCAACACGGCCCGATCATTCATTGTTAACCTAGAGAGATTCATTGAGATCCTTCACTGATTTCATCAGGATCAAAATGTTAGTGATTCATTAGGTCCTATGGTATAAATCATATCATAACCAAAGCATATTATCATATTCATAGCTGAGAAATCCAGCAGTCCAATGACTATATAAGAGGATCGTATGATATAAGTAAGACTAAGAAATACTTGGCTGAACTATCCAAGCATGTACTATTATACTGATACTAGAAATTATTAATTAAATATACTCGAAGTTGTATGCATTTCCTCCTCTCACATGAACTTCACTATAAAAATTATTCATGAATCTCAACATGGACGCTAACACAATTTCATGTTACGTGTCATCATGGCCATGAATTCACTCATGTCTATCAAACCATCCCCATTCCCATCCACTGCTCGAATCATTTTACGACAAGCATCCAAGCTACACCTCTCACCCAACCTCTTCAAAACCTCCATTAATTCTTCTGCACTTATTTTTCCATTCCCATCCAGATCAAACACTTGAAAAGCGCTTTCAATATCACTGCTCGCTACCCCACCTTCCACGTTATACATCATTTCCATGAATTCTTTGAAGTCTATGTATCCATCCCCATCAATATCAGTAGCCTGAAATGCCTTGACCATTTCAGATTCCTCTAGTCCCTTGCCTAAGGCCCTCAGTGCTGATTTGTACTCCTGACGCGAAATCTTGCCATCTTTGTTGAGGTCAAATTTGTCAAACACCCATTTCATCTCTTCCACATTTGGTTGGAAAGAGTTCGACACATTTGAGTTTTTTCTCAGGATTACATTTTGTTGCATGGCTTTTGGAACACCAGAGCTTTGCCTCTTCTCCCTATAGACTCTTGACCCGGTTGGTGTCAGTGATGACGATGAGGACTTTCTCTGAAGGCCATGAAAATTGAGAAAACTCAAGTGCGACATTTGTGTTTGATATTATGATATGGCTAATGAAATAAAAAATAATACTACCATGCAAGATGAGTAGCTGAATTAAATTTGTTTATGACCCCAATACTTATATAAGCTTCTGATTACCTTTAACCTCACATCCCCTCCGCGGAAGAATATCATGAAAGAAAAGGTTCTCATTCTATTCTATGATCGATGGACTAAAAATATAGATGCACTTGCACTGTTGCTTTCATGCATGTTGAGGAAAATTTCATGCTGAATTAATGAGGGGAGGAAGAAGAGTTGTACAAGCATATAAAATATGGATGCACTTGCACTGTTTCTAGCCCTCCTTTCGGTAAGATACCAAAGTTCAAAGTCCGCATAGTGGAGGGGGATAAAAAAAGAATTTGCTTTTCAGGAATATTTCATGAAAGATTTGTTAACCTTATCTCGTAACGCGGTTACTTTTATGAATAAAAAGAGTTGGGGTGTGACTAGAACTTGCAATATATTGGAATCTCTGGTAAGAAAAGGGCATTTGAGTTACGGAATTTGGATTCTCAAAACACACCATATATATATATATATATATATTAGGTACAATTTAAAAGCTATAACAATCTTCCATCAATTTAATATTAAAATGGGTGCATCTTAACTTTCAAGGGAATGAGTTTCCTTCATTTTTTTAAGGGAGTCGTCGTTTTCCTTTATTCGTAGGGAATGTAACGTCCCAAGAAATACCAAATTCTTAGAATTTGATATTCCTTAACATTAGAATTTGATATTCCGTAACAATAAGATGCGGTAACGCTAACTCTGGTAAAGCAAATCGAAGATTTTCTCCTGAGAGTTGACTGGAAAAATGATGCCGTTGCCAGAAACCCTTGAAGATGGTTTTGTGATTTAATTACTTTTACATATTAGGCCTAGTGCCCCAGGGATATAGTATAAGACTTGTTTGGTATTGCTAGTGAGAGGAGGATTATTTTATTTTATTTTATTTTATTTTAGGTGTATTAGTTGAGCCAAATAATAAAATTGACTTCCGTAGAAGAAATATTAAAAAAAAAGGAATATTTCATAAAATAAAAAAAACGATGGCTTTGAAAATATCAAATTCAGCATAAAAATTACAATAAATGAAAGAATACGTTGAGTTCTTTGTTGAAGAAGGGAGCAGAGAATCAATTCCAATTCTTTAAAGAATAGAGCTTATATGGAAAATAAAGTCTCTTGGCAAACAAAAGAAAGAAACTCTGAAGAGGTAACAGTCTAGACTATTATTCAAAGGTTACTAACTTAATTAATCGATGGAAGAGTAATCATCATGAGAATAAGAAAATGAGAAAAAAAGAATTTGGATTTAAATAGATGACTAGAGATAAAAGAAATTGAGTTGTACATAAAATCATCATATCATCTCAAGATATAAGAGAACAAAACTCAAACAAGTTTTAAATTAAAAGAAATTAGAGATTATGAAATTCAAATCATTTTAGGAAAAACTAATTGATATAAATGGCGATGAAGCCTCTTCAGTTGCCAACGAACTCGTAATTAGGAAGAAAAATAATTTAATGGGTTCTGTTTTTAGGAGGGATGGAGGGAATAAGTGTACACATCATAGAGTCTAGGACAAAACTTGGATCATACATGGTAGAAGTCCAGACTTATGTAAACAGGAGTCCATATATTACAAGATCTTCAAAACAATTCAAAACTTGTAGGGTAGTTTTTGGAAGAAAGATCAATTCAATCATTCAAACTTTCCAAACAATATTAGAATATGAATAGCTAGTTTTTGGAAGAAAGATTGATTCAATCCATATTTTCCAATGAAGTGTTTTCATGCTGGAGAGATGACACCGACATTATAAGATGTTGCCATTCTAGTCAACCTTTCGGTATATGAAACTCCTATTATAGCCTCACAACTTTCAACAGAGATCATTTATGTCTTCATCTACTATATTGGGTGCATTCTGCTAAGGGATATAAAAGGAATTATATTTGATTGATATGGTTGTTTCTATAAATATAACTTGATATTATATTCTATTAAATATTTAAATTTAAATATTTATTAACTTTTTATTCTACATATAAAGTTATGGTTATGGGATCTTCACATCAATCATCCTAATGTTTGGAGAAATTCGATGTTCGATAAGGTTACAAGAAGATCACTCTCAATTGAAGCTTGGAAAAAATAATTATGAACACGTAATGAAATTTAAAACGAGTTGGATTCATACGAGCCTCATCAATGCATGAACTCAATTATTGATTTTCTTATTTAACTCTTTTTTTTGGTGTGAATGTTTTTAATATATATGTTATATTGTTTAATATTAACTAAAATATAAATGGTGTGGTCTTTTTACTGTTTCACGCACTGTAGACTGTGAGGTATTATACTGTGGACTTCAACAGTGCACTGCCGGTTTTGTCCTTGGTGTTGCCGAGGCTTTGTGTTGGTGGCTGAGGGCTTTCTTGATTTTTCATTCTTTCTCTTGGTTAATTTCTGTGTGCTGTCTGTTGTAGTTTCTTGGTTTCTTTTGTTGAAAGCAGTTAATTGAAACCTGATTCTCGACGACGGTAAAAGTTCAATTCATTGATCTCAGACCATATCGTTGCACGGTGGGCGGCTCGGAGTAACGATAGTCAGGGTTGGCGTTGGTGTTAAGGCTTAGATTTGGGGTGATCTATAGGTCAGTGAAAGAGGTGGGAATAGAGAGAGAGAGTATAAACAGACGAGGTGATAACAGAGATCTCGAGACGAGAAACTTTAATTCTTTTTTTTGGGCACAGTTCCTTTGAATTCCATTTCCTTTTGCTTTTGCTTTGAAATAAATATGATGGAGAGATTGGGGATTCAGTAGCCAACGATAATGGCGTAGATGGGGGTACGTGAGCAGGGAGGAGATGAACGTGTCAAGGGAGGAAGGAGAGTGGTAAAGTTATTACCTGAAGAAAAACGACAGTGGAAAAGATTTTGGTATATATTTTTTTTAATAAAAAATGAGGATAGCAAGCTTAAAGGACTATTGTCGTAGAGGACAATATATATGAAACTGTACAGAAAAAACAAATAATTCTTGATTCAAACCAATTTACTTTTCACGTGTGTGTGTAAAATTTGATTCAAACTAATATACTTTTCATGTGTGTGTGTAAAATATTCCTGGTTCCTAAACTTGAAAAGAAAGCTAGAGGTTGGCAAGTTAGTGAGGCAAATGTACAGAAAACCAAAATATTAAAATTAACTAAAGTATAAAATGTGTCTCTTTTCGTGTAGTGTTTTTTTATTGTGTATATAGACACAGATTATTATGAATTATGATAAAAAAAATTAACCCTCATAATCGGGGGTATTTTGAATATTTTCAGGAGACATGTATGATATTTCTGAATTTTTTGCATAATAAAACTATTATTTTACTACTGGGTGCTGACAAAAGGACACAGAATAATGGTGGGGTGTTTTCAGTTTTTTTCATATTTGTACACAGTTAAAATACAAACAAACCCCAGAAAAGACAAAAATAAAAGCCTGGACCCAGGGATATTGTGGTACTTTCACCTCCAATTTTTTTGTAATTATCACCAGGTCCTTATTCTTTTGATTTTTTTATTTGTTTTTGGTTAATTTTTTTGGTATGTAGGTTTTAATTTATTTTAATTTTGTCTTCCAATTGAGATTGGTCATATATATTACTTTTCATTTCGGTCCTTATTCTTTTAATTTTTTAACAAAATTACACTGCAATTTTTTTTTAAATGCCTTTATTTGTTTCGGTCCTAAAGTTTTTATTTGTTTCAATTTTTTTCTTCTATTAGAAATAATCATATATTTTATTTTTCATTTCGGCCTTATTCTTTGAATTTTTTATTTGGTATTAATTCCTTTTTTCGGTCTTTCTTGGACAATGTTTATTTTTTATCCGTATTTATGCACCTATGCTTTAGTTTTTGTCATTTTATTTTTTATTGGGGTTTTATTTTTATTTGGTTCAATTATGAAATTTTAATTTATATTAGCGATCATTTTAAAATTAACATTTCTTTTTTTCCCTTTTTTTTGTTTTTTACTGTCATTTTTATCTGTTCTTTGGGTCAGATGATTTTATGATTTCCTTATTTGTGCAATAATAATGATAATTTTATTTTTATTTATTTTTTGTGAAAATATTTTTCTTTTTTATTTTATTTTTAGGGCAATTTAATGATTTTAATTGCTTGGAAATAATGTTGATAATAATTTTAAGTGTTATAGTCATGATAATGATAGTAACGTAGGGATAAATTTTCAATGGTATTTTTTTCTTTTTGTTATTTGATTATTGCAGATGTTTTCACAATTTATATTTTGTTTGTTGTGTTTAATTTAAATTAGATTATAAAATGAACCAATTTTAAGACAGTGAATTCGATAATTCAAGTATCCAAATCTTCTTACTTTTTTAATGATGATGATAATTTTATGCTGGTAATTTTGTTGAAACCTATTAAACAAATAAATTTTTATCGATTTAAAATTTATATTTTTTATAAGAAACTTGCACTTCACATGAATTTTTCTTAGATTTATTATTTTGTTTAAATTTATATTATAATAATAAAAATCTCATACAATTAATATTTTTTTGCGTTTAAATAAATGAGATGTATTGCCTTAATCAAGTAATATATCAATTTGGATAGTATCAACGCATACTTGATGATGTCAATACATTTGATGACTTGCACGCTATTAATAATCAAGATAAAAAGGAAAATGATTTGTCGGTGGTTCATGTACAATATGTCAATATGTGTCATGCAATGAGAGATTACATATTTACAAAATGGTATCCACCTATTATTTTAGATATCTATATGTATTTGTACATGAGCATAATAATAAGATTCATAACACCACCATAAAAACGTGTTACAAGACGTTTAAATGTCACTTTATGTCCGTTGGCATGTAATTTAGATAATTGTTAGAATCGTGCACTAAGATATAAAAGATTGGTATGTATGGATTCGCTTGTTTTTGAGATGTAATAAAACTCTTATTTATATCTCTTATAAATGACAATATAATATAATCTCATATATGAGGTGAGTTTTTTAATATGGAAGGATCATAAAGTTACGACTATAGTTTGTGATGTTACTAATAATATTGTGTATAATATTTTGTTTTCATTGTGTTATTTTCAATTGAAGAGGATAGGGAGTATCAAAATTTAGATAATACAATAAAAAAAGATACGGTTGTTTGTCATGCACAATGATGACATGAGTGTGGCTCTGGCTCTGGTGGCGAAGCCTATCAATAGATTAATTTGTAAGATTTTAATGATATAAATTAATTATTTTATAATTCAATCGATATTGTTTATTTTAATGAATTGTTTAGCTGTTAAGATTAAGTTTTTTAATTATGAAGTCACCTGATATGAAAACTGAGTGATTTTCTTGGCTTGAGTTATAGCTGTTGTTTTTGTGATATATATATATATATATATATATATATATATATATATATATATAGATATATAGATAGATGAAATATGAGAAGGTTGTTAATGCAAATTACAAAATATAGGAACAATTTACTTATGTTATGCTGCAAGTGAGATTTTAAGTTAATTTTTAATGTGCAAAGAACAAAATTGCATTATAGGAATGTTTTCATGGTAATAATTATTTTTTAATTGAGAAATAAAAAATACTATTTAAGCCTCATATAATAAACTAAAAATATAAATCAATTGACAAATTCAAAAAGAATTTTTAAAACTAATTAAGTATTGAAGCAAATAATTAATTTCATAGTAAAAATAAAAGATATACACATGTAAATATTTTACATTAACTATCTTTCTTATTTTAAATATTTTCATTCATTTTATCTTAGTAGGTAATTATATCAAATCATTTATATTTTTATAAAATCTTCATTCAAATACAACTAATTCATATAAAATATAAGAGAAAATGATTTGTGATAAATCAATCTAATAATCTCTTCAAATATCATGCAACTAAGTTTTAGAACATTTAAAACCCAATTATAAATTTGTTTTTGCCTAAAAAAACCTTCAACCACAATTAAAACCTCCACGAACCAATTGTCAACTCCAAAACATTCTAAAATCACTAAACAAAATTCAACTAAATCCAAAACATCTAAAAAACTCTTCAACAAGATAAAGGACAAAAATGATCACCATTAAACTCATCTTGTTGAACGGAACTCTTTAATTATAAGTTTGACTATTTTGGTTGCTAGAATTGTGACGACTAATAACTTTCTTTCTCATTCCTTGTTTTTTAGTGCTTTTTTTTTATAAAAAAAAAGTTTAGAAACTGAAAAAATAAACAAAATCAATTTTTAGACCAAAATAAAAAAACAAATCTTGAATTTAGAATTAACTATATATTTTGTCTTTTAATTTGGTTTTTTCGACAACCATTTCAAACATAATATTATCTAAATAGGTCATAAACAATTGAAAGAAAATTCAAATTTAAGAATAAAAATAATAATAATAATATAAAAAAGGATGAAGCATCATATTGGCTAGTTACTCATTGCATAGATAGTGTGAAAAACAATTTATGTTTTCATTCTTCCGAAAACTATTGTTCAGCATGCCGGTCCTTTCAATTACTTGCTTCGGGATTGGAAGGAGGCTCACGTCGCCTTCCCTTCTCTGTCTATGGCTACTCTATTCTGACTCCAGAATTTGAAATAAATAAAACCTCAAATCGCCCCAGTACAATAGCACATGATCTGATGGAGCTCACCCAATGATTTTTATTTTATTTTTTTGGCAGCTAATCCTCGATAAGAAGTTTTGTTTTTCTTGCAAATACACCACAGTTAATTCATAGACTTTTGTTAAATCTCAAGAACCCTGTAAAATTGTTTGCACTTGGCAAGAGTTAGATCACCATTGATACCGCTGCCTTGTGCTTGGAAGGAAGACAAATGAAAATTTCATAAACCTAAATATTGACGTTAAATTCAAACAAAAAAGAAGGCTCGGATGTGAGCATTGGTTGTACTAAAAACCATTTATGCTAGGAAATTTCATTTCTCTTCGGAAGTTTATTTTATAGGCTAATATGAGTAAGTAAAACCTCGGTTATTCTAAATTCTTATAAAAAATACATATCCTGAATCGAAATATGTTGTGTAAATCACAAACTTTCTATTATCATGTAATGTTTTTTGGGGACATTGGTTGTACTGTAATACTAATTTTAAATATATAAAACTCATGAGAGAAAAATACTAAGTAATAATCAGCTCATCCACTAGAATGATTGATATTGATCCATCGAGGGTTTTGCTCTCTGCTTCATCCTCACTATCAATACCAGTAAGCTCTCTGGCTCGATTTGCCTGCACTTTCCAATCTGTTCTAGTCAGCACCACCACCATGACAATAGCACAAACAGCTTGGGCTACTAGTAGGCCGAACCAGAAGCCCAGTAAGCCCAAACCCATAGCGATGCCCATTAGCATAGCTATGGGCAATCCAACACCATAGAAGGAACCCAGATTTATGTTGGCACCAAGAGTTGGCCTAGCACTGCCCCTCAGCACACCGCAACCGGTGGTCTGAGGGCAGTTCCCTAGCTCACAGAGCCCAACCACCGGCATCGCCGTCGCTATCAATGACAATATGGCTTTATCGGTGGTAAAAATCTGACCCCAAGCATGCCTCATCAATGTCATGAACAGCATGGCGATAATACTCATCAAAACGGCACATAATAATGCGATTATAGAAGACAGTTTGGCTTTGTTGGGCTGGTTCGCGCCTAACTCGTTGCCAACTCGAGTTGACACGGCAAGGCTAAGGGCCGAAGGGAAGATATAGACAAGGGAGGTTGCTTGTATTAGAATTCCCATGGTGGCAACTGCCTCCGGAGCATTTGAAAGGATTCCTGAAAGGACTATCATAAGCTCGTACCACCACCATTCCAAACACACAGAGATGCAACTAGGGATGGCTAGGCTAAGAATTGGCCTCCATTCATCGAAGCATTGGAGTGACCAGCCTTGCCATGACTTTCTACAGATGCCAGAGAAGTAGAGGTAAAGCAGAAGGGCAGCCAGAAGATTCAAGTCTGTTATGGCGACCGCCACAGCAATGCCTCGAATGCCAAGGCTGAAACGATGAGAAAGGATGTAACTGATAGGGACATGGAGAGCTAGTGAAAAGGCTGCACTGAGCATGAGAGGGCGGGTTATGTTTTGGGTTCGTAGGTAAATTTTGAGAGGGTTGATGAAAGATTGGAGGACCAGATCTGGTAGAGAAAATACAAGGTAAGTGGAGGCAATGGAAGAGATGGCTCGGTCCTGGCCACAGAAGATGAGGACTGGTTCAACGTTGAGCCAGAGAAGAGATATGGGTATGCATGCCAAGATGAGAATCGTTATCGTTTGCTGAAGGGTCTGTCCCATGAGAGGCCATTGCTTGGCTCCACAGGCTTGCGAGGAGATGGCCTCCATGCCCAGAGCTAAACCGGAAATGATAGAGTAGCCAGTGATGTTTGCTATGCCAATGGAGAGAGACCCTCCTGCTAAAACCTCTTTCCCTAATTTCCCCATGAAAAGCATAGAAATGGCAGATTTCCCGTAAATAAGTAGGCCCGTGATGATCATAGGAAAAGCTATGGTACAGAGCTCTTTAATCTCTGCAACCACCTAAATGAAAGAGACAAAAAGGAGAAACAAATGGAATTTTGAATTCCTTAGTTTTAATCCCATGAGAACAACTGCAAAGAATACAAGCAGACGTATAAGAATGGACGATTCATTGAGACTAACCTGTGAAAGGGAAGGACGCCACGCTTGATCTTCGCAGGGAAGAGAATATTCTTGCTTATCTGGTAAGAAATTCTTGTCACTTCCCAATGGTAGTCTTGATTTATAATGGCCTAAAAGAGGAATTGAAGCTGAAATCCCTTGATCATTCATCATTTTTCAGGAGATGAAGATATGTCTTGGGCTCAAATGTCTAACTACTGGTATTTCTGAGGTGACAATACTTTCAAGGTTTTGTTATCAGAGGACATTCTTTTATTAATTCCTTGTATCTCATTAACATGTCTATATATATATATATATATAGCACTTCAATTTTACCCCACTCTAGTTTCTCTATCTATCTATCTCATATTTACCACCAGATTAGCTAGGGTTTGGTGGTGAAGAATAGACGAGAGAGAGGAGGATAAGGAGGGGAGGTGGCCATGCGAGTGGCTTGTCCTTTTCTTCAAGGGTTCGTCGGGAATCTTAAACTAAACCAACCCTCGAGCTTTTCTGGTTTAATCTTCTCTGGTAAATATAAATAATAGAGTGAAAGTAAGTACCTTCACTTGCAAGAACAGTTGCTGGCAGCCCCTCCAAAATCCAAATGCCAAACATGAAAAGCTGTCAACATATCATCCATGTCAATTTACGCCTAAAGCCATTTTCACATCTTCCTCCACCTCCTCTAGAATAAGAGAGAGCCTAGGTGGGCCAGGCGGTTAAATGGGTCGGGTCTTCTCACCGACTACATCATAAGTGGCAAGCACGTGTTTTCTGCTCTTGCCACGTGCCTTTGGACAGCCATGCAAGGAGTGTTTGTTACCGTGGAGTGGCCGTGTTTTTTAAGAGATTTAAATTTGTTTTATTTTAGATTATTTCTTAATGTTTTCGAATTATCTTACTGCACTAATATTAAAAAATAAAATAAAAATATTATTTTAATACATCTTCAAACAAAAAAATGTTATTAAAAACAATTATTATTATAGTGCTAAACACTGTAGAAATCAATTAGCCTGGGTAAAAACAAAAAAAAATGCGGGTTAGGTGATTTTACATCAGAGCCTGAATAGGGTTGAAGATATTCAACCATCATTCAAGGTGCATTTAACTTAGACAATCACGGTTACAAAACACCCACGAAACTTTAGGAGTCTTCGTACAATATACACATGCAGAATCGAAGTACAAGCAAAGACTAAGTGACTGTTTTGGGAGTGTGATTGCGGTAGCTTTTCAAAGTGTTTTTCGTGTCGAAATACATTAAAATGATGTTTTTTTATTTTTTAAAAATCATTTTTGACATCAGCACATCAAAATGATCTAAAAACACCAAAATATATTCATTTAAAATAAAAAAATCAAATTTTTGGCAAACACTGGTTGCAACGCACTTCCAAACGGGGTCTAATCTGAGCTTCAAACGTCGTTCACACACGTTTGATTTCAAAATTTATTTTTTTATTCAAAAAAATATTAAAAATATATTTTTATTATTTTTAAAAAATTATTTTCGATATTAATATATTAAAATGATATTAAAATATCAAAATATAATAATTTAAAATATAAAAAATTCAAAAATATTTTTGAAACGTAAAGTCAAACACCCGACACGAGATTTATTGCGTTTGGCATTTGGCCATTTGCTACATGAATGAGGTTCTTCTTCTGATTTTGTTGCTAAATAAAGTCCCTTTTTTTCTAAAGCCCGGCCAGCTATACAAGAGATGCCGCTTGTATTTACATTTACAGTGCATGCTAACAGCAAAGTAATGTGGTGGCAAATTTCCTTTTGAGGCAACTCAACCTTGTACGTACGAGGGCTCAATGATTTCATCTTCCAAGCTTGGACACCACATACCATAGATTTTATTTCTGACCACATAACTTTGAATCTGCACCCTCATATTCCATGTGACATAAAGTTACAAACACTAAAAGTGGAAAAAATTTGAAGTGTGGACTTGAAGAAACTGGGTCAAAACTGGAATATATAGAATAAAATCACTGTCAAATCACGGAACCAACTCTCTTACTCTGTCTGCTAGAACTTTGTGAATAATAGAATACTGCTCTCGAGTAATCGGTCATCCAGAGTGCCTGCTGTTTGCTGAGAACATTTTTTTATTTTTGGATGTGGGAGCGCAATTTATGTACAGATTAGCGCATAAAACTCCGACTATTTCAGCTATATATGATATGTATATCTCGACTCGAACTCGATATCTGTTTCGTAGTATCTCAGCGAGTGGTCCATACCCACATTCTCTACTGTTATTCTTTTCTGCTATCTTAGCGAGAGGTCCATAGCCACACCAGAAGCTTCATATCTTATTTTCTACTACGAAATACTGGTATATATGGCAGAGGGACACAGTTTATTTAATTTATGCAGCAAAACAAGCAACATAATAAATTTTGATCCTTTCGTGCTTTCTAATAGACATGGCCTCCCCTGTTAAAATGCTCCGATCAAAAAGAGATGCTAAAAAGGTTCCTTGCCAAAAATGGGCAAGCATTGGCATTGAAAGCTCACATGACTAAATGCTCCAAAAACTTCTACCAAGTTTTGGTGGCCCACTACAATCAATCAATGATTTTCAGAGCTTTCACACGAAGAACCGTCAATGTTAGATTCATGCGAAATATATAAGGCTATTTTTGCTTATTAGCCCTTTTTTAAAAAAAATATCAATAAAAACATGATTTTACGAAAATAAAACAAGCATAGTTTATACACCTCACGCAAAATAAAACACCACATTCAAGCTTTTTGTTCTTTAGAATCATTAAATTTCAAAAAAGAATTATGAAATGGGCTATATATGAGGAGTGGGGAAAGAGAAAAGAGAAATAAAAAAAAGTAGACCTTGGAGAGAAAATGAAGCTCCAATTACAACATTAATGGTAGCACAAAAAGATTTCAACGAGATGAGAAAAAAAAAAAAAAAAACCAAAGAAGGTCATCAAGGATTACCCTAGTGTAGTGTACAACATTTATCGCCTAATGGTGGCAAGTGGGTCAAATTCCTTTGGTGGCAATTATGACTCATTTGGATAAACATTGATAACTTTCATCGGTGTTATTACATTATCTCAACAAGATAATTAAAGTTTTGGTGTGCCTCTAGATTTGTTTTCATTATTATATTTTCTCGCTTCTTGTTACAATTTATGAAGAGAGATAAAAGATAAAAAGAAAACAAAAACGTAGTGACACGTCGAAGTTTCGATTATAACACCACTCATACCATCAAGAATATTTTAATAAGATGAATTCATCGACACTAAGAAACGTTATCAACGATGACCCGAGTGGGCCACAATTACCACCAAAGGCAAGTGAGCCACCTACCACCTTTGAGGGACAAGTGTGACACATTCAAGTCATCGTTGGTGACCTTTATTGATGTTGTTGAATTCATTGTATTGAGATCTTTCTAATAATATTGATGGTGTCATAATAAAAAAAAAATGGGTTTGCCTCTAAAGTTTATTTATTTATTATCTTTTACTTTTTTCTCTTTTCTCTCTCCTCTTAAAAATATTGTGATTCTAAATAATGACAGTTTGAATGTCACAATTCTTAATTGCAATATGTACAAACTATGTTATTTTGTCAATTCTTTTTGAAATTGTGTTATTTCATAAAAAAAAATTAAACAAATGTTAATTGTTTTATAAAAAACAATATGTTACCCAACATCACAAATAACCTAAAATAAAATATGAAAGAATAAAATAGTATCTAAGAAGAGTGAATTAGGTTTAACTTCAATTTTGATACTCTAAGATTTTTAACTCTTTCATACCTCAAACACTTGAAAACACTTAGTTAATCAATGCAGGAAAAAAAGAGAAATAAAAAGCAAGATAAACACTAATTTTTTGGTAGTTTAGACAATCACCCATATCATTCATTGAATCTTCATTCAACTATTCATTATTCATCCATGGTTTTCTTTATAGGTGAGACCTTAAATACTGATACTCTTATCTTTTTATGAGATCAATATTTCTTTCTCAATAATCAAGCTTAAAATTTTTAATGTCTCATAACCAATATTTTCTTAAAAATTTCATGATAATTATTATCTCATAAAAACTCTTCACTCCTTGTCATAATAAAAAAAAATACAATAAGATTAGGCTCAGGTCTTTAGTAAAGTGAGGTAAAATAACTCAAGAGTATGAAATAGTGATTCGAAGCTTTGAAAAGATTATGAAAATAATAAAAGTTTCTAAAAACAAGAATTTTTAAACCTCATGTGTAAAAATATGAGCTTGTTTGTTGTGAGGTAATTCACGTGAAGTGAAAGAGTGGTATTTTATATGTGAAAAACTCATGCATGGTTGTTACTCACACGTGATAGATGAAAATAAAATATTTTTTATTTTTTATATGGTCTTCCACCTATTACAAATGACTATATCTATCTCTTTTAAAGAAACATGGTTGTTACAACAAGCTTGAGTATAAAATAAGTTGACTAAGTTAAACAAGTTAACTCTTGAGTGTTAAACACATTTCTTCCAAAAATTATATTTTAGTTAATTATGTATAACAATTTTTTTGTAGATTAAAAGTGTAAAAGAACATGTGATAAAGTCCATGCTCTTCATTTAAAAAAAATGAGTGATAACACCAAAATATTTGATAAAAGAATTTTAATAAGGTATTTTTCACTATATATAGCACTACCAAAAAATTATAAAATACAAATGGAAATATCGACAAAAACATATCATTAGTATTCACCAACATAAATGTTTCTATTGATTAATATTCAAGGAATTACTTGTGAAAATCAAGGAATAAAAAATTAGACAAGTATTCTGTTGTTATTCTTGTTGGAAAAAATAACATGTTAATGTTACAAATAGAATTATCAATAAAAATAACTATCAATAATATCTTTTGGTGAATTTATC
This sequence comes from Salix arbutifolia, assembly GCA_025169955.1. NCBI lineage: Eukaryota > Viridiplantae > Streptophyta > Magnoliopsida > Malpighiales > Salicaceae > Salix > Salix arbutifolia. The sequence goes on from CM045908.1 coordinate 3,410,705, forward strand.
GATAATATTTAAGTTATAACCTTTCACATGACCTCCTTCTCTCTTTTTCTTATTTTTTTTATTGGAAAATATAGCTACTCAATTTTTGACCCCCTTGTTTTTCTAATTCAAAAAGATTATAAAAAAAATACCAAAAACAAAACCCAAAAATATCTTAACACAGGGACCAAGATTGAAAAGATAAGAAAAAATAGGCCAAAAAAAATATAATTTTTATTATATATACATGTGTCAACACATGTGTAAAGAAAGGAGGAGAAAAATAAAAGAGGAGTAAATTTTAGAGGACCAAAACTTCAAACACACCTCCCTCCACATAAAACCCTGAAAATAAAATAAATAAAAGGAGTAGTTATGCATGAAAAATACATCTCCCTTTAATGCACTCTATCTATGATAAGTTTCATTGTTGATTGATTTTTTTTTTAATCTTGTTTATATTTGTTAAACTTTCTAAAGTTCAAAACAAATCTTCCTTACTAAAAAGTTATTTTTCTTATCAAGCTAAATCCTAACTATTTTATGACACAAATTTAATATTGTATTTTTTTTCCTACTTTATATCTTTAATACCTAGAAATATACTTTACAATGTAGTTTCATATCCCTAAATGTTAAATTTTGTTGTTAATTCCTAATATTTTAATTTTGATAAATCATTTAATTTAAAATTAGGAGTATGCAATATGTTGTAAAATTCATATCTCAAATATTTAAACAATTTATTTTTTTTATGTCGAATGTGAAATTTTGGCAAAGTCCTAACGCATAAGTTTATGACTCTGATACTAAATAAAATTGTTGGAAAAAATGCAATGGGACCATAAATAATTTTAAAATAGTCCTTGGATTTTTTTTAGAATTGTTTGAAATTATTTTGAACTTGTTTGGCAAAACAATAAAATGATGAATAAACCAATATTAAAAGAAACAATAGGGTTTGCTTGTCGAGCATGTATTTATCTAAAATTAGAAGCATAGTATCTTAAGGTTATGTTTGACAAACACACTTAAAGAATTAAAAAAATATATATTATTTATGTTCTTTGGTAGGAATCGAGCATGCCAAACAAGCCTACATGATTAGATTGGACTCGACCCAGTCATGTGGACTAGGCTTCCTAGCCCAATGCCTAATCCGGCAACACAACACATAAACATAAACAAAGCAAATGAAAATCAAATGAGAGGTTTGTGATAGAAATTCATAAAGAACATAACGAACACGTCGAAGAATCAATGATCATGAATCTTGATTTAAATTAGATCATGTCAAATTAAAAAATATTAAAACAATAATTTGAGGTTGGATTAACAAGATAAACAATCTAATATCATGATTATTTGATTCTTTATGAAAAGTAATAAGAAAAAATTGAAGATCAAACATTATGATTTTGGTGTTTTTAAATCCTTATGATCCTAGATTAATGATTAACAAGTTAAATCACGTGTGTAAGAGCCAAAAATCGATCAAACAAACACAAAAATCAAGTACTAAAGATAATTTTCATCTGAATAATACCAACTCATAAACCAAAAAATGCCCAACAAGGGTTCAACCTATAAACAAACACTAAGAACCCAAAAAACATTATAAACCTAACAATCATAACTTAGATATGTTTACACAATTTGTTTGAACGATCAAAACAACAATAAGGAGAAAATCAAAAGTACAATAATAAACAACAAATAACATTGTTTTGTTTGCATTTTTTTTATTAATAAACAAAAAATAGCATTGTTTTGTTTGCAGTTTTTTTATTTTAACTATAAATCACATGTATTTAACTTAATAAAACTCAATCAACAACTAACAATGACCTATAAACAAAAACAAAAGCATCACCCTTTTAACACATTCATATTCTTCCATAAACCTTTATTAAACATCATAAGCATTAAAACATGTTAAACTATGTCTCAAATTTTTCACTTCAATAACAATCCTATACATCAAACGATCAAATAAAGTGTCTATTGCATCAAAACTAACAAGTATCATGAAGAGGAATGTATAATGAGTATTCAACTCAAACCTTTAATAAGAGGAATGAAAAAGGAAGGGGTGTGCTCATTGAGTTTCACCCCTCTTTAGAGTTGGAGACATATCTTATCCAACAATAATGTCTTTTAACTACAAATTTCTACACCAACTTGGACTTTTAATGGAGACTTATTGAATGTTTTTTTTTTCTTGGTTGGTTAATAGTTTAGCTAAAGATTTTTAAGATTGTTAATGTAAAGGTATATGTTTTCAAGATTTCTTCTCTTTTTCATGGTTTTTTAAAAGAGAAATGAGGATCATTCAGAGGCCATGAGTTGAACAATCCACACTTTTAATATCAAACAATGAGTCTCAGTCATCCATTGAGGTTGAGGATGAGTCTTTGCTATGTTTAAGAGCTAACAAGAAGAATACACTAGCTTCTTCTTTTTTTCTCCAAACATAACTAGTTGGACTGGGGGGGGTTTAACCTTGTAGCAGTGTTTTTATGGATGCAAAAAAATCTTTATTTTGTTTTGGTAGGAGTATAGAAGATAGGGTGTGAGGGTATATTTCTTGTCTTGTTGAGGGAAGAGATAGAGGAGAAACAAGTTATGTAAGGTGGCAAAAGGACCATGTTTTTTTCATGATTTTTTGGGGAAGAATATCAACAGTGACTAAATGATATTTTTTGTCCATGATTAAACAAAATGACACTGTTTTGGTAAACACATTGTTTCATCCGGATAAAATAATGTTGTTTTGATAAATTTAGATTAATTAGGGTTTCAATTTTCCTTTTGAATTTTAGCTCTCAATCATTTGAATCTATTTAATAAATCCTTGTTTAATCCCAATTTTAGAAATCCATTCAATTTTACCCTGTGAAGTTTTAAAAAGCCTCATGAATTTAGCTTATTTTTCAATATGATCTCTAGTCTTGAATATTTTAATTTTATCTTTAATTGGCCCTCAAAACTCCCAATTCTTTCAGTGCAACCCTTTTTTATTCAATTTTAATCCCTATATTTCTGTGTTTTTTACATCTTAATCCTATTTTTTTCAATCTAGCCCTTAATTAACTCATTAAATTTGATCATTCAAATCTTCTCAATTAAACTCATATTAGACTTTCAAATTTTATTTTTACCAATTAAATTTTTAATAAAATTAATTTAACATATTAAAATTCCAATAAATCCTTGGATATTATCAGGCCGGGCAAGAGGAGGAGCTTGTCGTCGTCTATACCGTTTCAATGCAACACGTGACGTCTGACATTATAAAAGAACACGTTATGGGTCAGGATCCTGACATTGACATGAATCCGTACATATATGAACCCATGCAATGTACTTTCTCAGCATATTTTCTGATTGGCAAACTTCAAGGCAGCGTGTTGAAATATGTTAGAGAACTGAGTCTTGTCAAAACTCCAACCACAAAATCCCACAAGAGTTCAATAAATCAGATGAGTTTTTGATAGATCAGAGAAATAAATCCAATATGATATAATTATCTTCACTTAAAAGGGAACAAAATAAATACTGTTTGGAATCGTGCTCCAAAAAACATTTGAATAAAAATTTAATTTTTTTATTTAAAATTATTTTTTATATATTTTTATAAAAAATGATATTTGATGTTAAAAATAATTTAAAAAATAATACTTTAAAAAAACAGTTACAAAATTTTAAAACACCTCATAATAATTCTAACTAAATGTTATAGTAAATAATTCTCTTTCTTTGTAACGAGTATATCATTTCCTGTAATTCCAGAAGCCTTTTGTTTTTACTATTAATTATCGTTTCTTTAATTTTTCATCTTCTAGAAACAGTGTCAGTATCTATGGCACGGCGACAAGGAGCAGGTCCGAGACCTACCCGGAGCATCTGGAAGACCGAGGATACTAATTCAATCACATTCATTTCATTTCAAAAATACTTTTCAAACAAAATAAAAAGAATTATTTTTATATTTTTAAATTATTTTCATATATTATATCAAAAAAATAAAAAAAATATTATTTTAATATATTTTTAAACAAAAATTATTTTAAAAAACAATTACAGTCACACTAACAACCAACAACCGAACACATAATAGAACTTGGAAGGCATGACACAGTCACTACGAAACCCTCGCCATCATGCATTAGCGTATTTTCTTCTTTTTTTTCTTTAACCTATTTTCTTCTTTTTTCTTTAAGACAGAGGAACGATTTTAAATCAGTTGCCCTGCTTGAAATGGATACCTGATAATATTTTCAGAGAGTGATAACGGGCCCCGTATGTTTATGGGGCTGTATGTGCCTTTAATTTTTATTTAAAAAAAATATCTTTATATTTTTTATATATATAGATAGAGATTGAGATATCAAAACTAAATTTACAAAAAAAATATTTTAATATATTTTCAAAAAAAAAAATGAAGAGCAAAATATCCTTGAAAGTCAAACACTACACTACCATAATAACGGGCTTTAACATGACAACGTAGCGGTAAGCTTTCTATTACAGATTTAAGAAGATGAAAAACTTGAGAAATGGAAGAACAGAATTGTTGACGAAGCCAAGGGAAAACCAAAGAAGAAGCTTCAACCACGAAAGCAAGTCCCCTTGAGGCGATTTTGGGGGCTATGGAACTCATAAATATTAGATTTCTTATAACAGTAAACGCAGGATCAATCAAAATCACTTTGCTTTCACAACAATTTTGTTGAATTTCGAGTTTTATTTCTTAAATAAAAAGATGCATCTTTTTAATCAATTTTTATTTTCATTCCTCTGTTTTGCCTTTCAATTGATCATGCAGATCACCGTTGGATAACTACTAGTTAAATAATAAAAATAAACTTAAATATAATATCAAGAAAATCAGCAAACACGGAGATAAAGTTTCAGTATTGTTGCACTACTCACAGATCATCTGACTCAAGAGATCAAGTCCTTTTTTGGAATCACAGGAAATCGACAGTCTTCATAAAATCTCGGAAATCTGCAACATGCCACAATCAAGTTAATGACATCCCAAAGAGTAAAGGTGGACGACAGCTCCATCGTTCAGAGTTCAATAGGGGGGAAATGAAGAGGAACAAAAAAACCAAATCCAGGCAGCTCAATTTAAATAAAATTGCTTCATTTGGACCTTAAGATTACTTATTAAAACTCATTTCCTACCCGGATATTATTTCAAACTCATTAATGGGAGAAAATGGAACATGCAACAAACTCACATTTATGGGCAGTTCATCTATGACAAGGCCGCTGCTTTCTTCAATGTTTTTAAGAGTTAGCACTTCACCACCACCAACTACATTGATTACAATCCCATCTGCGCATGTTTTCACATACTTGTCATGAAATGCAAAAACATGAATAACAAGGCACTACAAGGTTGAGAAATAACCTGCGGCCAAGCAAGTGGCCATGCGTCTCAAATATGTTTCCTGCAAGTAAGAAAACAGAACCAGTGATCCTTCTCGATATGAATCTCTTGGTTATTTGTCAATTTTAAATAATGTGCATGCACCCGAATAATACTACAACGAGAATATGAAATCCCGAATTGTTCAGCAAAATAAAAGGAGGCAACCATCTTCTTATTTAGCACATTTTTTTTGGATAATTGTAGTTGTATTTAAGTGAAGAAACTGCACAGAGTACGAGGGGCACAATACCCCAAGAAAAACCAAAAATAACAAGAGAAAGAAGCAAATGTTGAAAGAAGCTGGAAAGGTGTAAAAGCAGGCAGCAAGGCTTCTTATTTAGCACGCTGTACATCAAACTATAATCCAGCACCCAAGCACTCACATTACTAAATGCTTTGATCAATAACTGCTTGGATTTATTGGTCCCAAAATTGGGCTCGATCCATCATCTGTAACCCACCCCTCTCCCTTAATAGAGAAAAAGAGATCTCAAAAGATGGGGTCATGCTTCTGTTAAGATCTCCAAAGGCGAGGACAGCAAAGGGAAAGCATGCACACTTTGAATGTAGTGTAATGAGAATCGACTTCAGCTAAAAAGATGATCATAAATTGAGAGAATTGAACTCCTGATCACATAAACTAATTGAAATCTTACCAACTAGTTTAGAGTTTCCAGCATTTTGGAAAGAAATCTTAAACCCTATTTTGAAGTTTAATAATATTGCCAATTTCAAAATCAAATTGGCCCAAGAAGATAATAGTGCTTGAAATATAAGCATTTAAAAAACCACACATACAAACAAATTCAACAACAATTGAAGTACTCATTCAATTCCTAAATGTATAAGCAAACAAACAAATTAATAAATAAATAAAAGGGGAACAGCAAAACCACACCTTTGATGGCAGTTCATAATTAATCAGAACACGAGCGGAAACCGGCGCTTCGCCCAGTACAAGAAGCGGAAGGCAGGCATCTGTAGCAACTATCATATGTGATTTAGTCTTATTATTGTTAGCATTACTTTCATCACTATTATTTCCAGTTTCACCGCCTCCGCCGCCTGATTGATCAGCATTTACAATTTGGTTCCACCTCACTGTTGCTTTCCTAAATTCCTCTAAAATTACATTTCGGTTCGATTCAGCTAGATCACTGTACTGCCAAAAGTATAAAACGATTTTAATGATTTATAGCTCAATTACAGCAACAACAGCAACAATAATAAATTAGTAATTTAAATACTGTCAGGTACCAGACAGGCAAGAGATATGAAGGGGAGGTTGGAGACGGCGGAGCAGACGGCGTCGAGCTGGTCGCGAGAACTGCAACAAACCACAATGGGTAGGGCAGGGCGGCGGGCAGCAACTCCTAATAAATGGACCAACGTCTCCTGTGGGTGATGTTGAGAAGGTAAATACGGAATTGAGAGGATGGAGAGAAGAGGAGAGGAGAGGAGAGGAGAGAGAAACCATTTTGAAGTGTGGTCTGTCAACGACAGTCACATAGAAGTGACGTGGCGGTGGTTGGCTGAAACGAAATTGATTATCAGATTTCATTTTTGAATTTTTAGTGAATATAAATTGTTATGTAAGAGAAACTTGAAAGCGTACCTGAAATTAGAAGAAGGGGATGGTGAGGAAAGGAGGAGCGATTCTTCAATTGAATCCGTTATTGTCATCTCTCTATTCTCTCTGTTTTTTGTCCTCTGGAGCCCCCCCTTTATAATGTCTATTCTTTTAATACTGCGTCGTTTTGAGATGCATCAGAAGTTTAGTTCCAATTATTAATGGGTTGCACTAAAATTAAACATAGCCCAACCAGACTTGTTAGATATAGGTGCCGTTCGGTAATGTATTTGTACCGGAGGTTTGAGAAAAGAAGATGACAATAGTGTTTAGTTAATTGTCTAAGGATTTTTTGGCATGGGTCCCACGTTAGCTTTTGGTGCCGTACAGCTGCAGGACCAGAGTTTTACAAAAAGTGGCCTGAAAAAAGTAGTGTGGCGTTTGGTTAAGGCCCCGTTTGTTTGCTGGAAAGTGAATTCCTTTTGGAAAGTAAATTCCGGGAAAGTGAATTCCGATGTTTGGCAGTGTTATGAAAAATGAACTGGAAAACACTTTCCAGTGTTTGTTTGTGTTATGGAAAATGAACTGGAAAATAATTTATTAATAAATTATTTTTTTTCAAGTTTATCCTATGTATATTAAATATTTAATATAAAATATTTAATCACTTTAAAAAAAAAAGGAAATCAAATAGATGAATTTTTTTATTATATCCTATATTCATACATAGCTTATTTTATAAAATATTACAATATATGTCATATCATATTATAGAGAAATAAGTTTATTAAATATTTTGTAAGTAAAAATTATTCAATTTTAAAAGCTTTATTAAATAAGTTGTTTTTTCATATTAAAAGAAAGCCAAATTAGTTTTTTCATTTTTGAAAAGATAAATAGATACAACAATATTTTGATGGGTATTTTAGATAAAAAAAAATTGGGTAAAGGCAATTATCCCTTTAATATCTATAAAATAAACATCAAGAAATAAATATTTATACCTAACATCAAGAAATAAATAGTCATGCATAAATATTAAGTTTCGATGTCATTGACATACATATTAGTTCAAATTACAAACATAAATATAGAATTCTCCGAATTAAACAAGTAAACATACTTGTCAAATAAAAAACATAGTCTGAAACCAAACTTTGAACATTTGCAAACCATCTTAGCAAGCATGCCTGTTGTAGTGTTGGGTGACAAAGTTTTGAACCCAAAGTTTCCTCAAATTAGCATTTTTTACCAGAAATGCTTTTGCCAACATTTCATTTTGGACCAAATAATCAAATGCATCCACAAGAGTTGTCTCATCAAAGCCTTCAACTTCCATCACTGCCGCATACAACGCACTAACATCAAGTTGATTTTTGCTGAGACTTTGAATTGCAAATGCTACATCTCCAATCTATTTAGACAACTGCGCAACACCATCATTTTCATACATGCGGCTTCTCTTTCTATGTTGCCTCTTTTGTGTACTAGAGGAAGATGTCCCTTTTCCTTTTGAAGTTTCTTCATATTCACCTTCATTTTCAATGGAAATTGATTGAACTTCAGTGTTCTCTTCCATGTTGACATCAGCATATGATTTGGCATAATTTCCGGTTGCCATGTCTTTTCCAACAACAATTGTCATGACCTCATACAAATCAAGTTTTTTGTTCAGATACTTGTCATGATTAGGATGTGCCTGTTCATAACGTATAGAATATGCAATTTTTTTAGTTCATTGTATAACATTGTAGAAACAAAAGTAAATATAAAAATTACAAAGAGTATAATATTTATCATACCTTCAATTCTTCATCATATACATCTTTTGAAACTGTAATCATCTTCAAACAATCATCCCAGCCAAAACCACTTTTATTTTTAAGATTGGTTATTATTCCCCATTCTTTTTTCACAGTCTTGAGATGATTTTCCACATGTTTAGGCTCACATTGCGCATTGAACGTTTCACTGATTTCTGTAGCCACCTTAACAAACGATTCTGCTTTAAAGGTGGAAGAAGGTTTGTTTCCTTTAAGTGCCTCCTCAGCTAATAACTCAAGCAGCATGTTAGACATGGGCTTAGTCCATTTGAAATGCTTGCCCTTGCCTTTGCATTTTTCATCCTGTGTTAAACTCATTTCTACAAAAAAGAAATTACAAATTTATACAAAATCATACAATATTTCGATTTAATACATTTCATATAAACACTGAAGCAAGACATAAGAAAAACAAACACATATAATTAACACTCATTTACAAGTTTCTTTGAGTGATATAATCATTCCACATGGTTGAGGCAATCATTTCTCTTTTTGATATCCACTCCCTATTCTCTTCCCTTTCCTCCCGTTGACTGACGTAGATTGTTCGTCTAATTGGTTCACTATCCGGACATATTTCTTCCATAAGAAAGTCATAAGGATCAACCCCCATTATGTGATTATGAATAATACAACATGCAAGCACAACATCTACTTGTGTTTCATAAGACCAAAAAGATTTTCCATCAATTGATCTAAAACGAGTCTTCAAAATACCAAACCCTCGCTCAATCACGGTTCTCAATGAAGAGTGTCGAAGATTAAATAGCTCCTTTTCATTTTCTGGTGCACGGTCTGTAAACTCATTCAAGTGATATCGAACTCCATGAAAAGGAGAAATGATTCCTTTTCGAATACCGTAACCAGCATCACCAAGATAATATTTCCCTACAAATTAAGAAAAACCTATTACTATCTTTATGTAGTAAGACATTCTATATGTTTATGCATATAATACATACTTTATTATATACCTTCAGGAATTTTAAAACCATTAGATCTTGATAATGCATCAGCTAAAACCCGTGAATCATGGGCACTTCCTTCCCAGCCAGCTAAAACGTATATAAACTTCAAATCAAAAGTTATAGCTGCTAAAACATTTTGTGTTGTTCCTTCTTTTCGTCCTCAAAACTTTCCTTGAATCTCAACAGGAACATTTGCAGGAACATGAGTACCATCAATTGCTCCCACACAATCCTATATAAACATGACAACATAAATTATAACCTTTTCTTCTTAATGTAATTAATTAATTCATTAAAAAATTGGTATTGTGTTCATACCTTAAAATAAGGATAGAATCTTCTATTATTCATTATCTCTGCTGGAACTGTATCCTCTGGATCTTTAATAAAGTGTTTGTACAACTTTAGAATTGCTTTTAAGACAATTCTAAAGTAACGATGGATAGTTTCAACAGACCTATAATATCTACCACTAACAACCCGAAATCTTTGGTTATGGCCTACAATTTGTAAGAACACAATTACTTGCTCCCTAATAGACACATTTTGAGTTGATCGTAATAGGTTACGACTTGTGAGAAGATCACACAATCTATATAATACAATAGGTTTCATACGAATTTGTTCAACGCAATGTCGATCACCTCGATTCAAAATGCTGTCAATATAGAATTCTCGTTGAGCAATTGCATTTATACGTGGTTCTCTTGGTATATAAATTCTATTTCTTTCTTCTTCAATAATAGATACCCCTGTAGCTATCACAGTTACAGTTGCTCCCATGCATACTGCATTAATTATTTTACTATCCATAACATGAAAGTGTAGTTTTCTGATAACAATACCTAACCATATAGGGAAATCAATATTAAGAAAAGCATATCAAATATTTTCACAAGCAATACAATGAATTATGTTCAAAGCAGCTGACAACATACAATTCATAAGTTCACAATGATCAATAATCATGCTTTTAAATGACGGCTTTTGATGAAAGTAGTATTTTTAAAAAAAACGAATATTCACAGCCTCTTCACGGCTGTGAATATAGTGAGTCCAGCCAAGTTCTATAAAACACAGAGTTTCCAAGCATATCAAACACAGAGTTCTATAAACACAGTGATTTCTCAAATCACTTTCCTCTTTCTTATCTATTATTGTGATAAAACACATGAAGCTAGGCGATCTGCTGAAAATTTTCGCTGTCACCTGTATTTTTTGTTGTTGCTAGATTTGTCTTTTCATTGAATCCATTACAAATATTTATATAACACTCATGAGATTGCATTTTACCTTCAAATATAAGATCTTTTGATTTCTTCTTTTATGATGTTGATAAAGAGAATTATCATTAGTATGTGTGTATTGTGATGAAAATGACTAGCTCTTTTCTTATTATTGCTAGAAGGACTGATTTTAGTGTTATTCCCCTCAACATTATCGCCTTTCTTTCTTTTTTGTTGCTAGATTTGTCTTTTCATTTAATCCATTTCAAGAGCACAAATGTATTTTTTGAATTCTTGCACATGATGTCCTTGAATCCTAGACTTTCATACCAATTGGATACCAACATAAAAAATGTATATTAATACGTGTTCTTTGCAATCATCATCTAATTCACCAACATAAATTTTATTTTTCACTCACCATCTAACTCATCACTTTAGAGATATCAAGTTAATCCAACATTCACAAGGAAGATACAAAACTTGATAGATTGCTAGAACTCTAAGTCAAAGATTTTCAATTCAAAATTTGCTAAAAGATCTCAATACATGGTTTGATTCAACATTATATACTAAAATGACATAATTAAGACCCAAATAAATAAATTTTATATAAAACTAGATAGTAGCACAAATTGAAAATTGCACTGAACTTCAACAAATCAACAGAAACAAGAACAACCGAAATCTAAATCAAGTGTTCTTTGCAATCACACCCTTTCCATACTCGGCAATTTCAATTGTAACCCAAATCCCACAAACCCCATTTCGCATATCATCAAAAAAGCACATTTCTCGGCAATTTCAAAGACTGAAACTTACAAAGGCTGACAGTCAATGCAATTGAAATTCTACAATGGCAGTCATCAAAACCCACAATCCATTTTCAATAACAATGTAATACAAACATCACGAACACAACCTTCTATCAACTACAAAATCACCGCAGGGGAGCATCACAAAAAAATCATTAACATCCCATTTTTCTCCCAAACCAAATGCAGGCATAAAGCTCAATAATTAATTTTAATTAATTACAATTAATAAAGCTGAAATTACTTACCTTTTCCGAGAGGGAAGACGCGACCTTTGCTGGGTGAAAGGGACTGAGGGAGGCCAGAGACGAGAGGACACGGGGACAGATGCGAGGGACAGAGCCAAGAAACAAGATGGGTTGCAGGGATAGAGGCGAGAGCTGAGATGGGTTACAGGCGACAGATGAGATGGGTACCGAGAGATGCGAGAGGCGACACAGAGGGACAGAGGAGGCGGGGACGACGGGAGGTTAGGCGACAGAGAGTGAAAGAGACGAGACGATCTGTTGGTGAAGATAATGACGGGGAAGGAGAAGTGAAAGGGAAAGGAAAGTGTTTTCCTTTACTTAAGTCAAGGAAAACACTTTCCGAAGATAAGGTCATTTTAATGCATTGACCGGAAAGGTGGGGAAAAGTAATTCCGTTGACTTAACTTTCTAAAGTGTTTCCAAACACTGGAAAGTGAGGAAACTGAATTCCTGGAATTCAGTTTCCTTGAAACAAACAAGGCCTAAGTAAAAAACTAAAAAAAGTTGTGTGGGTTCCACGTTGAAAAAGTGGGAAACCCGAGTTGCGTGAAAAGCAGAGAAATGTAGTTTTTCTGTGCTTTTCACGCTTGAAAAAAGCAAGAAAAGCTGAATTAAAACGACCAAATTTTTTCTCGCTTCTCCTCTGTACACATTTTCTTCATTTCTCATCTGCACAAAACACAGACCCGGGTTTTCTCTTCATCACTGCCTCTCGGGTTTTCTCCTTCGATGAATCTCTGGTGCTATTTATATACATGTACACGAAAATTCAAAGGGAAAGGCTGCGCCAATTCTTTCGTTAATTTTTAAAAAAAAATATATTCTGTTAGAGAGAAAGAGAGAAGAAAAAGCGTGTGTGTAAAGTGTGACTTGTAATGTTGAATAATTGATAAAAATAAAGAAAAAATTTACATGTAGTGTTGAATAATTTGAAGTGAACAAAAAATGATAATTGGAATCTTGAATAATTGATAAAAACAAAATAAGATTTAACATGAAGTTTCATTATATTGATAAAAAAAGATTTGGTGAGAGAATAAAAAAAATGTCCAATTTACTTGAATTATTAATTATATTATATTATTATAATTATTAAATCTACAATATTTAAAAAATTATATATATATATGCCATTTAAAGTAATTTCACAAGTTAAAAGCAAATACACAATATGAAAAAGCTTGGTAACCAAACACATAAAACTGCTTTTCATTAATCTCAAACTTAAAAGCAGTTTTAATCAAACATTTCAAAATTTATTTTGAACCACAGCTAAAGTACTTTTTATAAAACTGCTTTTTTAAAACCTCAACCACAAAAGTAAAAGTTGTGTCAAACACACCTTTTAATCCATTCTTCGCAAGAAAAGCAGTAGTTTACTGTTTTTCTTGCTTTTTGATACTGGGGGTTACTGGTGTTCTTTTGTTGCATATGCAAAGAGAAGGTTTGTAACGTTCGTTGCATTAGGTTTTAAGGTTAAAAAACAAGGTTTAACTCATGACCATTGAATTTTCAATATATATATATATATATAAAAATTGTTAATCTCTTAAAATTAATTTTTTATATATATTCAAAAATATTTTTCAAAAAAAAGTAAAACATATTTAAACTTTTTATTGTGTTTTAAATTGTAGTTTTGTAAAAACTAAAATAATGTGTTTTTTATTTATTCATAAATGTATTAAAATAATATTTTTTTATTTTTTAAAAATCATTTCATTAATCTCAAACTGAAAAACAGTTTTAACCAAACACTTCAAAACTTATTTTGAACCGCAGTTAAAGTGTTTTTTATGAAACTGCTTTTTTGAAACCTCAATCATAAAAGCAAAAATAATACCAAACACACTCATAAATTTAACACCCTTCTCTTTGTGCTCTAGAATTATTGATATTTTGGTCATATTTCAATGAAAAAATTATTCCACCCTCCCATAATATTATACTTTATTTCCATTGTTAATATTATACTTTATTTCCAATTTTAAAAATTACATTTTATATGTTATTGTTTATGGTTTTTATAACAATTATATTTTCACTTTATTTCCACATTATTAAATTAAATTTTAGATTTATTTTATTTTTTTGATGTGTTTATCTTAAAAATTGAAAAAATAACTAATATATATATATATATGCAATCATAATAACATGGACAAAAAAACTTTTATCCAAGAGTAAAAGGATGATGTTGTTTAGTTTTTATATTAGTTCATATTAACCTAACAAACTCGCGTAGTAGATCATAAGATTAAGGTAATTCAATAAGAAAAAAAAATCAAAGTAAACTACAAAACTATTTTCTTAAGAAAAAAAAAACTAGTTTCAAATGACTGCATCAAAAAAGTAAAATAAACAAAAACAAATATCAAACTTTTATTACTTTTCAAACATTTGACCTCAGTCATTAGATCGAAAGCATTATATATAAAAAAAATCATAAAACCAAATCCCTAAAAACAAAACATTGAAAGATAAAAACAAATATTTTAAAAAATACAAAATAAAAATTAAAAATTAAAAGAACCAGGTTTAAATCAAAATAAATTAAAGTGAAAAAACAAATTTTCACTTTGGAAGTTAAATTGAAAAGACCAAAATCTTGACAAAATGAAAACAAAAATCAAAAGAACAAGGATAAAAATAAAAATAATACATTTTTAACTTGGATTCAAGGATGGAATTAATAATAATAAAACTATAATAAAAGGGCTAATGAAAAAAATTCAAAAGAATAAGAATCAAATTAAAAATAGCAATATACAATTAAAAAAATTGAACATATAGAATTGTTTTAACATGTTTTTTTACATAAAAAAATCATAAATGTAAATAAAAATTTTATGCACGCATTCAATTAAATAAATCATGAATCATTGTTTAAATAAATAATAAAGTCATTAACAATAAATATAAATGTTATTGAAAAAAATTAAATAATAAATGTACATCAAGATATTTAACATAGCAACATAGATTATTTACATGTTTATCATTTACACGCATAAGATATAAAAAAACAAATTATGCAAGGTTATATATATTAAAAATATTAGAAAAATATTTAGCATATAGGTATGTATGTATGTATGTATGTATGTATGTATGTGTCTTAAGAACTCAACAATCCCCTAATAAATTCTAATAAAATTTAGAAAACTCATTTGATTGTTAATAATTCTAATAAATCCAATCATCACATTTGTAACATATTCCTCTCATTGTTTTACATTTTCAATAACACGTATATATCAATCAATTCAAATATATTGCAATTATTCAATTTATTGATTTAGATTCAAATAATGTGCCCTATACTACTAATTGTTATTAGGGTAGATTAACAAAATCATAAACATATACTTTAACACATCTTTTATATAATTCCACCAATGCATATTGGATTTTTTATATCATTTTTTAAAATTAAATGATTTTATTTTATTCTTTAATATTTGATTTATTAGAAACTAGGCTTCACTTTTTAAAAATCTCTATCAAATTATCTCGATTATTTATTTTAAAAAAAAAAATTATTTTATTTTATTCTTTAATATTTGATTTATTAGAAACTAGGCTTAACTTTTTAAAAATCTCTATCAAATTATCTCGATTATTTCTTTTTTAAAATTAAATGATTTTATTTATATCCTTTAATATTTGATTTATTGAATTTTTTTTTTAATCTCTATTAGGTTATCTCGATCATCATTTTTACAATTGTATTCTCCATGGGTTTTATTCCATACCAATTTTGATCTACAAGGAAAATCTATTAGGTGAACAAGACTCGTGTTTTTTACCCGTGTTATCTAACAGGTTAAAATGACTTTTATATAAATTTATAAAATATAAAAAAACTAGGGAATTAAAAGCTTGATGCAAAACAAATGAAGAGTTTTTAAAATATTAATATCATGATATATAGGATGAAACTTCTTCTAAAACAATTTAGACTCTAACACATTGGATCAAACTAGGCTCACAATGTTTAATCCAATATAAGACATGAGCCCGTGACAACATCATGAAATCCAAGCCAAAACAAATTAGAAAGTCCATTTTAAATTAATCAAATAATGAAGAACAACATTCAACAAAAAAAAAAAACTCAAGCGAACATAAAACAATGTCATGAGCAATGATGCAACTTGAACCATTGCTTTTAAATAAGATAGAAAAAATCAAGACTAGATCAATTGACCTGATTAAATCCATCAAGTCAGGCTAATTTAATAATATAATAAAAAATAACAATGAACTATAAATAAAAAGACGATAGATAACCCATGTTATTTTCAAAAGTAGTGAAAAATCATATAAAAACTAAAAAAGATGTCTAAACTTCAAATAAATCAAACGTTGATGGATAAAACTAAAAAAATGTTAGCTTAAAAAAGAGAGAGAGAAAAATGATTTAATACCTTACACAACATTGTAGGTTCAATATTTTTTTCTCACCTTAAAAAATATTAAAATGAATGAAGATGGTGATATACTCTAAAAATAAATACTAAGGAATTAATTTAGTTCAAAAAATAAAATAAAAATCTTGAAAAAAAGCTAAATATAATAAAGAAAAAAAGAAAGCTAAATCTAATAAAAAAAGACTCAATATAACCCAATTTATTTTTAAAGTCAATGACAAATACTATACAAAGAAAAAGAAATTTAAGGAGACCAATATCCAGTTAATTCAAATTTTAAATGATTAAATAAATAAAAACATGAGTTTAAATAAAGAAAAGAAAAGAAAAGAAAAACTCGAATGATTCTCTTAAATCTATGTTAATTTCTCAATTTTGTAATTTGTTAAATCCTGAATCCAAGGTCAATAAAGAAACTCAATTTATGAATGATGAAATAAAAAAAAAATCAAAGAAACTTTCAAAGGTTAAAAAATAGTAATAAAAAAAAGGATGATAAAATCTAGTATGTAAAAATAAAGATGGAGGGTGAAATTATAAAAATAAAAATCAATTCCAAAAAACATACAAAATAAAATAAATAGCAATAAAAAAATAAAAACCAAATCTACAATGAAAAAATTTAAATAAAAAAATCAATCAATTAAACTAATTTAAATAAAAAAATATTAATTAAAATAGTAGAGACCAAATCCTATGGGAAAAAAACTTAAAGGATTGTTGTGAAATGTTGCAAGGGTAGAATTGAAATAAGTTAATCACCAGCAAACCATGAAGAATCAACTCACACGTGCTTTATGGAGAGGTAGTCCTTGTCAAACAAACAACCAAACCACTTCTAGGACCACCCGATAATAATAATAATAATAATAATAATAAACGACATAAAAATGCCAACATACCTCTTAAGCAAAGCATGATATTCTAATGACAAAAAAATAGTTATATTGTGCATGTCAAAAGAAAAATCCAAAAAACGCTTAAACCATATATTGTTTTTGGTTTTAAGAGCAACAAAGTAAGTTAATTATGAAAAAATTAATGAAAATTGAGATACCTTTAAACATTTATAAAATTATAAATGAACCTATATAAAAAATCCATTTTACCTTTGAAGGTCAATACTAATCCATAGTAAATCAAGAACAATGCACAATAATTTCTCCATTTAAAATAGGTTTTGTTAATACAAAAATTGATTTGTTTAGAGTATATAAATACTTGTTGATGACATTGGTCATTAAAAACTTCTTTGACAACATTACTAGCCATTTGACTTGCACTTTGTTGTGGCTAGGATTGTAAATACCCAATAGAAAAAAAAAAATATATATATATATATATATATATGTATGTGTGTGTGTGTATATATATATATATATATATATATATATTAAAGGTTGAATTAGTTTTCGCTGCCGACTTTGTGACGCAGCAGAAAATCATAAAAGAATACGACCAACAACAGTATTCTGTAATTAATTTGGAATAAGATGAAATTACAAAGATTTAAAGAATTTTATTCAACAATTAAAAAAAAATTCGACCAGAGGCTTTATAATGGTGTTTAATATAAAACCCTAACCTAACCCATGACAGTTAGGAAACGATACTAAACCATAAAATTACCATAAATGGAAGCTTTGAGATAAGCGCAGAATATAATAGGTCTATAAGCTCTAAGTAGGCATAAAGTGACGAAAGTCAATTCGAATAATTAAATCAAGAGTTATGGTTAAAACGAGATTTTCCTAAAACGGCAAAAATGACAATTTCGGGGCCGAAATGAAGGAATTTGGCCAAAAACCGGTGGAAATCAGGGGCTATGCCGCTGTCTTTTTCCGCAAATGGCGATTCACATCGACCGAGTGAGTTTCGCGCAATTCCGACTTCGTCGAGTAATCAGCAGCGACGCAGTTTTCGCTGTCGATTCTTTAAGGAGCTGGGAGGGTGGGATTAGATAAAAACGGTTTTGGATAGAGCAAAGTAAAACAAGGATAAGAATACATCTAAACCAACCCCAAACAACCCATCACATTTTAGGAGAAGTATAAATACAAGGAGGAGAGAGAAAGGAGGGTTGATCCCCTTCTCAACAACAAGCAAGTCGTTCTCCCTTCCTCTGTAAACTCGAAACCAACCAGAGAGAGAGTGTTGTGTGAGTGTGTGAGGAAAAAGAATTAAGACTGAGAGAAGATTGGACAGGAAGAAGAGGGCTGGAAAAAAAAAGTTGTGAGAGAAAAGAAGAAGAAAAACGCGAAGGAGAAGAAGGAGGAAGAAAAAGAAAAGAAAACCCAGCAGGAAAAGAGAAAGAAAAGTGTCAAACCCTCCTCAAAATTAGTTAAATCCGAAAGGTATGGGTCATGAAACCCCCTTCCTCTTCTCCTTAAGACCTAAGAAAAAAAAACCTTAAGGAAATTGACCTATGACCTAAGCTAATGGTGAAGGAAACTGAAATTTAACAAAGAGAAACAAGGAAAAAAGAAATAAAATGGGAAATTTATGTGTATTTTGCTGAGAATTTCATGTGTGTTTCGGCTAGAATTTGTTGAAGGATTTTGTGTGCCGAAATTTATAGTTTCAGTTTATGAGTTATGATGGAAATTGTGTGTGTTAGACTGGAAATTCATGTGTGTGTTTTATGCTGGAAATTTATGTGTATTTTGCTGAGAATTTCATGTGTGTTTCGGCTGGAATTTGTTGAAGGATTGTGTGATGAAATTAATGGTTTCAGTTTGTGTGTTATGATGGAAATTGTGTGTGTTGAACTGGAAATTCATGTGTTTTATGCTGGAAATTTATGTGTATTCTCCTGAGAAATTGCATGTGTGTTTTGGCTGGAATTGTTGAAAGATTGTGTACCGAATTGTGTATTTTGCGGCGAATTGCGACTCGCTGCCGAAGCTGCGACGGCTGCAGCGAATTAGCGTTCGTCGTCGAATTTCATGCGCGCGTTTTGCAGCGAATTGTGATTCGCTGCCAAAACTGTGATGTCTGCAGCGCGAAACAGGTGTCGCGAATCAGTTTCGCGAACCAGTTTTCGCGAATCAGTTTTCGCGAATCAACTTCGCGAGCCAGTTTTCGCTGCCGATTCCTACAATAAACCTCCTATACAGAAACAAATAAAATGCTAGTAACAATTTCAGGGTATGAAGGTGTAAAATTTAGAATACTTGAATATGAACATATGAACTCTTGAAATGAATGTAGTGACGGATGCGGTTTGAAAATACAAGTGTACTGATTTATGACCATTGATGTCGCAGGTGGTGCGGTCTGGATTGGACCATTGTCAAGACAAGCTCAGCCCACAAGTGGAACAGTCTCTCAAAATATATAGGAATGGCCCCGGAGGCAAAAAATAGTCATTTTGGCTACTCGGATGGCTCTCCTGTTGAAGATATCCAAAAAAACAAAAATAGCCAAAAACTCAAAAAATATGCTTTGCCTCCTAGGATGCCTCTGTCGTTGGACTTGCCATAATAGTTTGAAAATTATAGTGAAGAGCTGATCTATTTTGGTATACTTTAATTTAATTAATAATTAATAGTTGAGTTGCTTTTTACTATTTGTTTTGTTAAGTTTTTTACTGCGTCATGTGAGAGCTTTCCAGTATTTGGTCTAATAGTTTGGTTATCTTTTGCCGTCTGTTTTGTTGGATTCTTTTGGTTGTGCATTGTGTTTTATATATACCCTATTAATTGCTTCAATCTTATCAATTTTTTTCTCAAAACCTGCAATGTAGTGTGGACAATTTAACTAATAATTTCTATAATATAATACTGAACTAGAAAAAAGTGTTATGATCTTAGTCTTAAAAAGTTTTGGAATTCATAATGACAAGGATATTGCCCCACATATCATCTTATTTATTACAGATTATCTACGTAACACCAAAAATATCATCCAATATATATATATAAGTCTTAAAAAATATTATTTTAATAAATTTTAAAAAAACAAAATAGATCATTAACATGAGGAACAGTTTCTTTGGGAGTGTGGTTATAGTTGTTTTTGAAAGTGTTTTTTTGTTTAAAAAATACATTAAAATTATGTTTTTTTTATTTCTTAAAAATTATTTTTGACACCAGCCCATCAAAATGATCTAAAAACACCAAATTTTATTAATTTAAACTTAAAAATAAAAATAAAAAATTTTCAAAATTTTTTAAAAGCACTTTTAAAAGCATTTCAAAAATTTGTTATTTTTATTTAAAATTTAATTTTTTGATATTTTTATGTATAAATATCAAAAATAATTTTTTTAAAATAAAAAATATATTATTTTAATATATTTTTAAATAAAAAATCATTTTTAAAAATAGTAACGAAATAACTGAGCTTAAGCTCCATGAGACATTAAAAAGACACAAATAACTCAAGACACAAACATAAATTATCCACCTATAAAACGACAAAATAAATAACTAAATAAAATAAAACAAAAACTTCCCTTTATTTCACCCCGTGCACAGTTTCAGCTTCATTTCTTTCTTCTCTCGGTTGCTGTCTCTCTCTCTCACAGTAGGCTTCTCTGTTAAGAAAAAAGCTTCTCCCTCACTCCTGTCTCCAGCGGCGCACGATATCTTTACCGTTTCTATCTTACGCCCCCGGAGGTAATCCCCTTTTCCTACACCTCTCCCATTTCTTCAAACCCTAATTACACTGGGATTGTTATTGCTGTTGGTAGCTGATTAATTTCACTAATTGTTTTTAACTGTCCTTGCTCGATCAGGATTACTGAGACTATCGATTCACTCTCTAGGGTTTGATTTCGCGGAGTCGATCTTTTTAATTGATACTGTGAGATCTGCTTCAATTGAATAAAGAAGAGGAATTCCTTAGGTTAGGGTTTTGTTGCTGCTGTTTTTTTCTGCATTTGATGCTTTTGCGGGAATCCGAATCCGCCTCATAATCTTGGGTCGGACCGTGAGATGGCCAATCCTGGAGTCGGCTCTAAGTTTGTATCAGTGAATTTGAATAAATCTTATGGCCAGCAACAGCAACAACAATATCACCATAATAATCAGTATAATTATGGGCAGGGACGGGGGCGGCCCGGTGGGACTGGAGGAGGCGGAGGGGGGATGGTGGTGCTTTCGAGGCCACGTAGCTCGCAAAAAGCTGCTGGGCCGAAACTTTCTGTTCCACCCCCCCTGAATTTGCCATCCTTACGTAAAGAGCATGAAAGGTTTGATTCATTGGGACCTGGTGGCGGGCATGGTAGTGGTGGTCCGGGAAATGGGCCTCGGCCTAATTCTTCTGGTATGGGGTGGAGTAAACCTGCTGCAATTGCTGTGCAGGAGAAAGAAGGGTTGGATGTTATTGGTAATAATAATGGAGTTGATAATGTAAATAATTATTGTGGTGGTGATCAGGGAGGGGGTAATGTGGGTAATGGGGTTAATAAAGCAAGCACTGGTAGTAATGGTAGTGTGTATGTGCCGCCTTCTGTGAGGTCAATGGGTCCGGCTGTTGCTTCTGGCGGTCCAAAGAGTTATTCAGTGGTAGAGAAAGCTATGATTTTGAGGGGTGAGGATTTTCCATCATTGAAGGCAACTTTACATACTGTGTCTGGACTAGAAAAGAAGCAGAAGGATGGTTTGAGTCAAAAACAAAAGCAGGTGTTGAGTGCGGAGTTAGGTAATGAGCAGAGGGATGGATCTAGTTTGAGTAGGGTTGTTGATATGCGTCCCCAAATGCAGGCAAGGAATAATTTGGGTAATGGATTGGATGAGTATGGTGGTGACTATCGAGGGTTGGGTCGTTCTGTTATGTCTGAGAAAGAGCAGAAACAGCAAGATTACTTGTCGGGTCCTTTGCCATTAGTTCGGTTGAATCCTAGGTCAGATTGGGCAGATGACGAGCGGGACACAGGGCATGGTTTGACAGACAGAGGTAGAGATCATGGTTTTTCAAAGAACGAGGCTTATTGGGATAGGGATTTTGATTTTCCAAGACCAAGTGTTTTACCACAGAAACGAGCTCACAATCTTTTTGACAGGCGAGGACAGCGTGGCAATGAAACTGGAAAGATTTTTTCCAGTGAAGTCACTAAGGTAGACACTTATGGAAGAGATGTCAGAACACCAAGTAGAGAGGGAAGGGAAGGAAACTCATGGAGAGTTTCTTCACCTCTTACAAAAGATAGACTCCCTACCCCAGAGGCTGGAAATGAAAGAAACAGTATTGGTGTGAGACCCCCTATTCTGAACAGAGAAACAGTCAAGGAGAATAAGTACATCCCTTCGGCATTCCGGGACAGTTCTCAGGACAATGCTGAGAGGAGGGATGTGGGGTATGGGCAGGGAGGGAGACAGCCCTGGAGTACTACTACGGATTCTTTTGGCAGTCGAGGGCCTGAACGGAATGCTCGAGAACGTTATGGAAGTGAACAGTACAACAGATTCAGGGGTGATCCTTACCAGAATAACTCGGTTGCCAAATCATCATTTTCTGTGGGTGGTAAAGGGCTTTCAGTTAATGACCCCATACTGAATTTTGGTAGGGAGAAACGCCCTTTTTCAAAGAGTGAAAAACCTTATCTAGAGGACCCTTTCATGAAGGATTTTGGAACTTCTGGTTTTGATGGACAGGATCCCTTCTCCGGGGGGCTTATCAGTTTGGTTAAGAAGAAAAAGGATGTGCTTAAGCAGACTGATTTCCACGATCCTGTTCGGGAATCTTTTGAGGCTGAACTTGAGAGAGTTCAGAAGATGCAGGAACTGGAACGGAAGCAGGTAGTTGAAGAGCAGGAAAGAGCTATGGAGTTAGCTCGTAGAGAAGAAGAGGAGAGAATGAGGCTAGCTAGGGAACAAGAAGAAACGCTGAGAAGGTTGGAAGAGGAAGCTAAAGAAGCTGAATGGAGAGCTGAACAAGAGCGACTAGAAGCCATCCGAATGGCAGAAGAACATAAAATAGCTAGAGAGGAGGAGAAACAGAGAATGTTTATGGAGGAGGAGAGAAGGAAACAACGAGCTAGGCAGAAACTCTTAGAATTGGAAGAAAAGATTGCGAAGAGGCAAGCTGAAGCAGAAAAGAGTGGCAATGACTATTCTTCTTGTGTTGCAGATGAGAAAATGAGAGGGATGTTGACAGAAAAAGATGTTTCCAGGGTGATAGATGTTGTTGATTGGGAAGAAAGTGAAAGGATGGTGGAGAGCATCACAGCTTCAGTATCCTCTGATTCCTCTGTAGTTAATAGACCATTTGAGATGGGTTCTAGGCCTCACCTTTCTAGAGATGGCTCTTCAGCCTTTTTAGATAGAGGAAAACCTGTGAATTCATGGAAGCGAGATGTATTTGACAACGAGAGCAGTGCAGCATTTGCTACACAAGACCAGGAGAATGGCCATCCTAGTCCGAGGCGAGATGCATCTGTTGGAGGGGGAGCATTTTCTAGGAAAGAGTTCTATGGAGGACCTGGGTTAATGCCCTCTAGCGCTTATCATAAAGGAAGGATTACTGATCCTCATGTGGATGATCTTAGTCAACAGATTAGAAGTCAAAGGTGGAATATTTCAGGGGATGGAGATTATTTTAGTAGAAACTCAGAGATTGAACCTGAGCTTCAAGAGAACTTTGCTGACAGTGCATGGGGGCATGGCCTTAGTCAGGGCAATCCTTATACTCAATACCATGAAAGAATGTATCAGAACCACGAGGCAGATGGGCTCTATTCATTTGGCAGGTCACGGTATCCCATGAGGCAGCCTCGTGTTCTACCGCCTCCATCTATGGCTTCATTGCACAGAAACCCTTATAGAGGTGAGAATGAACGTCCGGGTCCCTCAACCTTTCCAGAGAATGAGATGCGGTACAATCATGGAGCTAGACATGAATCTACCATGCAGCCAAGGTATGATAGCAGTTATCAACAGAATCTTGGACGAGCTAAAATAATTTCCCAGCAAGAGAATACCAAGACTGAGGTGCAGAAACTGAATAGGAACACAGCAAGGTGTGACTCGCAGTCTTCACTCTCTGTTTCAAGCCCCCCTGATTCTCCGGTTCATCTCTCTCATGATGATTTGGATGAATCTGGAGATTCTCCAGTGTTATCAGCTGTTGAAGGCAAAGATGTTGCCTTGTTGGGTCCAGAAAATGAATCTGCAGCCTTGCTTACTGAAGCTGAGAAAGAGAATATGATTAGTGGCTCAAGTATAGTCTCTAATGGTGACGATGAGGAATGGGCTGTTGAGGACGATGAACAATTGCTGGTATATTTTCTAAAAATAAACTAGTATTGTTTGAGATTTTCTTTGGAAGTCTTCCTTGATAAGTTTTGCTTGAGTTTGCTTCCATACTGCTTGTTTTTGGGTCCAGGGGTATTATTTTTGTGGATTCTATTTATACTTAATTTTGTTTGCTTAAGATCCTGCAGTAAACCCCAATCTCTGGAGTGATAGGTTTTTGTTACATAAAATTGGTGCCTAAGGATGTTAATGTGATTGTTGTGGTTGGACTGAATGAGCTCATGCCTTTGCTATGTGGTTCTTGTTACTTTACTCTTTTTTTTTGTGCTGAGTTATGGCAATTCAAATAAAATTTCTTTTTGGGAATAGAGGGTGGGGTTGAGTGAAGATTTCCATGGAACATGCAATGGTATGGGTATTAACAAGAAGGGCTTCTTTAGTGTAGCACCTTCCTAATCATCAAATCTCCACATTCACCTGTGTATCTATTGCTTGATGATTGTTGTGTTTTTGTTTCTGTGGCTCTGCTTTGTTTTGCAAACTCACCTTGTGACCTGTAGTTCTAGCTTGTTAAATGTTGATGCTTCAATTTCCAACTTGTTGGATATGCATCCTTGTCTAAAAGCTTATTGCCTCGATTTTTAATTTATGGATTACTGAATCTTGGATAGACTGTTGTGGGAGTGTTGCTATAATATTTTTTCCTGAAATTGCCACCGTCCATCATCTTGCTATTAATCAGTATGTTGACTGCCTTTCTGCTTCTTGTTCTGGTTATTTTTTTTAATCTGGTTTTAGGAATAGTGTAAGATCTCTGGTATTTTCCCATTGTAGCTGGCTTTTGTCATTTGAACATCTCAATTACTGACCGTTCCTTTTATTTACTCACCTTTGATCTATCAAAAAAATAAAATATGATGATACAGTTGCAGGAGCAAGAAGAATATGACGAGGATGATGATGGTTATAGGGAAGAAGATGAAGTGCACGACGGAGAAGATGAAAATATTAACCTGACTCAAGATTTTGAAGACATGCATTTAGAGGATAAAGGTGCACCTGACATGAATGACAACTTGGTCTTGGGCTTCAATGAGGGTGTTGAGGTTGGGATGCCCAATGATGGGTTTGAAAGAAGTTCAAGGAATGAAGAAACCAAATTTGTGACACCTCAACCTTCAGAAGAACAGGGATCATTTGATACAATGTGCAAAGATGGGCAAACCATTCAAGTGGATGGATCCACTCAAGTGAAAATCAATAAGTCTTCAAGAATCTTCCAGGAAACAGAGAAGGCAATTCAATCCAAAAATGCACCTCAAACTTCTGCATCACCTGAGCTTATGAATCATTGTGATGCTCCTACTAGTCATGGCTTGTCCATTCAGCCCCAAGTCCAATCTTCATCTGGTCAGGCTGTCATGTCTAGTATTCTGCCTGTTAGTAATCTGCCAGAGGTACCTGTTAAGCTTCAGTTTGGGCTATTTTCTGGTCCTTCTCTGATACCTTCACCAGTTCCAGCCATACAGATTGGTTCTATACAGATGCCTCTTCATCTCCACCCCCCAGTCGGCCCATCCCTCACTCACATGCACCCATCACAGCCTCCTCTCTTTCAGTTTGGTCAGCTGAGGTATACACCTCCCATTTCACAGGCGGTTTTGCCTTTGAATCCTCAGTCAATGTCCTTGGTCCGGCCCAGTACTCCAAGTAATTTTCCTTTCAATCAGAATGCTGGAGGTGCTGTACCTATTCAACCTGGTCAAGACACTGTGAAAACTGATGTTTCATCAATTTCAACTGATAACCAACAAAGCTTTCTCCCACAACACTTGGATCTATCTCATATGGTTGCAAAAGAAGGAAATTCATTGCCACTGAGAGAAAGAGCTGATAGCACTGTAAAAATACACCAGGGAAAAGGAGATTGTCCTCACAGTGGTGATAGCAATTCTAGCACTGAATCAAGTTTTCATGGAGAATATTCATCTGTCAAGAATTTTAAAAATGTACCTACTCAAGAATTAGAAGGCCAGCCACAAACTGGTGAACTATCATCTCTATCAGTTTCCAAAGAAAAATATTTAGGAGTTTCAAAAGGTCCAGGCCTGATATCTGGAGGGAGAGGGAGAAGGTATGCCTTCACAGAAAAAAATTCTGGCTCAAGATCATCATTTCAGGCTCCTGAAGTTCCTCGCTCGGACTCTAGTGGTTTTCAGAGGAAACCTAGACGTCTGCGAACTGAATTTCGAGTTCGGGAAAATCCTGATAGGAAGCAATCTGCTGGACCAGAGGCCATTGATAAGTCTAAAATCAGTGGTGGGCGTGCTGGAGCAAGAAGTGGGTCAGGGAGGATGGTTGTTGCAAATAGACAACCAAAACAGACATTTGAATCAGAGGGCTCAAGTTCAAGGCCAGGAAGTTCACAGGAGATAGATTATCAAAGCAGGGTTGCAAAGGGAGCTGGGAAAGAATCTTTGAGAAAGATCCAGAACATCTCTCACACCAGAGAGGATGTAGATGCTCCTTTGCAAAGTGGGATCGTGCGTGTCTTTGAGCAACCTGGCATAGAAGCACCTAGCAATGACGATGACTTCATTGAGGTGAGGTCAAAGAGGCAAATGCTGAATGATCGACGAGAACAGAGAGAGAAAGAAATCAAGGCAAAGTCTAGGGTTTCAAAGGTTATATTGCATTTTTACTTTGAATCAGCATTTGGTGCATAAAAACTTGTTTCTTAATTACTTAAGTTTTGTGATAATAGATGGCACGGAAACCTCGTTCTTATTTGCAAGGCACTACTGTGTCATCCATCTCAAATAACAATTATGCACCAGTTGGTGGAGAGGCATCAAACAGCATTTGCTCTGATTTTGTGGCTCCTCAGGGGAATGGCATGGCAAGCGTTGAAGTCTCAGCTGGATTCAATGCACCCATAGTGTCCCAACCGTTGCCTCCAATTGGAACTCGTGCTATGAAAACTGATGCTCAGGCTGTCAAGTATATACTCTTTCAAGAATTTTCTGTAGCCAAACATATATAGACAGACTTGCAAGTCTCATATGTTCTTCTGCAGGTCCTTCCAGACAAGCTCCTTGACTGTTGTGTCTGGGGGTGGAAAGAACCTTGCTTCGGGCTTAATTTTTGATAGCAAGAACAATGTTCTAGAAACTGCCCAAACATCTTTGCACCCTTGGGTTAGTTCACGAAATAACCAACAGGTATGATCAACAGTTCTTACCATCATTTTGTCAATTACAGCGGCTAAGTGCCATGATATTTTAATGTTTCACACGGGGTAGTTCTAAATGTTGCAAGAATACGAATCCTATGATTTCACTGAAAAAACATGATGGAAGTTTTGATTACTTGAAGCTGTTCCTCTTTAGTGTATTGGCTGTTACTTTTTATGTTTCATTCATCAATTTTGGGTTTCTGGGTCATTCTAATCTCTCTAAGTTCAGTGCAGACTTTGTCCAGAGTTTACTAAAAATATTACCTTTATTTCAAGGTCTGGCTTAATGATTTTAGCATGTATGTCCAGTCCTGCCATATATTTTTTTGGCTTGTTTGTGTAGAGAATGGGCAGAAAGTTAGAGGAAAATATGTTAATTTTGAAGATCCTGTGCTTATTAGAGAAAGGTTGAAGATGGTAGTTTATGGGGTTAGGGTGTAGGATCTATGTTTTCAGTTTTGTTTTCAGAAACTGAAAACAAATGTCTGAAAGTTAAAAAAAAGGGTAGAGAATTACTAGCTTCACAGTAATGGATTCAAAGTGTCTGTATTGTATTGTATGATAATTTCTTCATATACGAACTCTGAATGGCTACAAAAGCAAGGAAGCACTCGCTCTCTCACACACGCACACACGCTTCTTGAGTTATTCCCAATCCTAATTAGATTTGGACTGATAAATAAGAAATATAAATATTCCTATTTTAACTAAGAAAGGGAAACTTAAATAGTCCTAACTAGAAGATACTTTGTATTTCGTATATAGCTAGAAAATATCTCTTTTCAGGAAGTTTAAGAAATTACAAACCTGCTGTTTCTTAAATCCCCAGGCTGCATCAGCTTGCCACTTTACCCAAAAAGTCTCAAGTTTGAAAGGAATATTTTGGTGAATCCAATAGGACACTTCTATTTAACCTTCCATTCATTTCTTTGCTATTTTTCTTTCTCAAATTAAACTATAGCAATCCTTTTGCTCTACATCTTTCCTCCCTTCGAGATCACATTCAGCATGCTCCTCCGTTTTAAGCACATATGGGTTCCTGTCTTGGTTTATAACTACTGTTTTCTAACTGCATATTGATTTATTCTCTCTGCAAAGCTCTGACATACAATGTGCCATCAAAACATTTTACATCACCAGGGAGATCTAGTGCCATTAAAGATGTGCATCATCATCTGTTTATATCAATTTCATTTCATGCTCGTGAGAAGTTTTTCTCTCAGGTTTGGGTAGAGAAATTTCCTTTTTGACAAGCAAATAGATCTAGCTTTTAGTGTTGATCATGCAGATAAACTGCAGAAAAGGTGCTGCCAGGTCATTGGAATAAGCAAGTTGAAAAAATTGTTCAATTGTTTCAAGTGGGATTTGTATTACAGTTTCAAGGTCCATAATCTAGTTATTCTTTTACATAATTGTTCTGATACCTCTTTTCTAATTAATCATCTGAAAAAACCTGTTTGATGATTTCAAGTGGGTTTTGTATTTCAGTTTCAAGGGCCACTATCTAGTTTTTCTCTTAAATAATTGTACTGATGCCTCATTGTTATTAATCATCTGTGACCATTTGGTAAATCTGCAATTTGTAACTGAAATTGATGGATTGTATCTGATAGGTAATGGCACTCACGCAGACTCAACTTGATGAGGCTATGAAGCCTGTGCAATTTGATTCTCATTCATCTGTTGATCAAACTAACTCGGTTAGTGAGCCCAGCTTGCCCTCATCCTCCCTTTTGAGCAAGGACAAGTCGTTTTCTTCTGCTGTTAGTCCAATCAATTCATTGCTTTCTGGGGAGAAATTTCAATTTGGTGGGCATTTACTTTCTTGTGTATGATCTTAGAATTACTATTATTCTTATTTTGAAATTTATGCGGTTCCTTTACATTCAGGTGCTGTTACATCTCCTTCAATTCTTCCTTCTAACAGCCTTGCAGTTTCCCATGGGATTGGTCCTCCTGGTCCATGTCGATTGGACATTCATATTTCTCATAATCTCTCTGCAGCTGAAAATGATCGCTCTCTTTTCTTTGAAAAAGAGAATCACTCCAATGAATCTTTTTCTCATTTAGAAGATTGTGAAGCTGAAGCAGCTGCTTCAGCTGTGGCTGTTGCAGCCATTAGTAGTGATGAGATCGGTGGGAATGTGCTGAGTGCAAGCCCTGTCTCTGCTTCAGACTCCAAAATTTTTGGAAGTGCTGATCTTGATAGCATATCAGCGAGTACTGATTTTTTTTCTGCATTCTGTTTCTTTTTCTTATTCAAGATTTTTTTTTTTAAGCTGTATTAGAGCTCTCTTTTATAATATTTGGCAGGTGCTTCTGCTGATCAGCAATTAGCAAGTCAATCAAGAGCCGAAGAGTCTCTTACTGTGGCTCTTCCAGCTGACCTTTCAGTGGAGACTCCAATTTCCTTATGGCCATCTTTACCAAGTCCACAGAATTCTGCAAATCAGATGCTTTCGCATGTCCCTGGAGCTCCACCTTCTCACTTTCCCTTTTATGAGATGAATCCCATGTTGGGAGGACCTATCTTTGCTTTTGGGCCACACGATGAATCAGCATCTACTCAATCACAGTCCCAGAAAAGTAAAGCATCAGTTTCTGGTCCACCGGGGGCCTGGCAACAACATTCTGGTGTAGACTCATTCTATGGTCCTCCAGCTGGTTTCACTGGCCCTTTCATTAGTCCACCTGGGAGCATCCCAGGGGTTCAAGGTCCGCCTCACATGGTTGTCTACAATCATTTTGCACCAGTGGGACAGTTTGGGCAAGTTGGCTTGAGTTATATGGGCACCACATATATCCCATCCGGAAAACAACCTGATTGGAAGCATCACCCTGCATCTTCTGCCATGGGTGTTGAAGGGGACACAAACATGGTGCAAGCACAGCGCAACCCGACCAACATGCCTACTATCCAGCATCTTGCCCCTGGTTCTCCACTTTTGTCAATGGCCCCGCCCATGGCTATGTTTGATGCTTCTCCTTTCCAGGTAGACATTTGATCTATAAATTGGAAGCCTAGAACGATTTGGTTGCCAAAACGATGGTTATTTCCTATTATTTTCGTTTTTTTATACAAATGTTTCCCCTTTTTTTTGCCATAAAATATCTAATCAAATGGAAGCTCTCTGCTACAAATTTAGGATATTTGAATAACTTGGTTCGGACCAAAATTGGTTGACTTCAATTGTTTGAAGGTTTCTTCCATATTGCTTATCGTGTAATATTGCTGTTTTATTGCCATAACCTAACATTTTGTTGAAATTGTTTTGCCCAGTCATCTCCTGACATGTCAGTCCAAGCTCGCTGGCCTCATGTTCCTCCATCCCCTCTTCAATCTCTTCCTGTGACAATGCCATTGCAACAAGCAGAAGGTGTTCTTCCATCTCAGTTTAACCATACCTTTCCTGTTGACAAACCATTAGCTGCCAACAGGTTCTCTGAGTCTCAAACACCTACTCCTGACAATAGACGGAGCTACCCTGCAGCAACTGATGCCACTGTCAGCCAGTTACCAGATGAACTAGGGCTGGTAGGCTCCAGTGCCACCAGCATGGGGACTTCAACTCAGAGCATTGGCGCTAAGAGCTCATTGGCAAGCACTATTCCAGAGGCTGGCAAGACAGATGTTATGCAGAATGGCAGTGTTAGCAATGGCAGTGCCAAGAACTCCAGTTCTGCTTTGAAGACACAGCCTTTGCACCAGAAGAATACATCTGCCAAGCATTACAACAACTCCGGGAATAATAATCAGCGTGGAGGCGGAGGCGGAGGCGGAGGCGGAGGCTCTCAGAAGAATAGTTCCGGAGGTGAATGGTCTCAACGTAGAACTACATACCATGGAAGGAATCATTCTTTGGGTACAGAGAAGAACTACCCCTCTTCAAAAACGAAGCAGATTTATGTAGCTAAACAGGCTACAAATGGGACATCAACAACATCATGAGGAACATCAAAGTTGATTTTCCTGGATTTACAAGCTGAAAGCTTCGGGGATAGAAAGCATCTCTCGAGAATGAAAATTTTGGTTTAGCATTGGCAGAATCTATGGAAGGGAATGGATGAGTTTTGGATTTTACGAGGGTCCATAAATTGATTGATACACAGGTCTGTCTATCTATTGTGTTGTTGCCCAGCTGGTTGGCAACAGCTTCATGTTTTCTGTTTTTTCTTTCTTGGAGGAAGAGGGAGGTCTAGTAATGGCTTGGTGCTATCCTTTCAAGGTCTTGCGTGCTAGTGGGGTCCATTTCTGGTGTCATTCGTCTTTGTTGGACTTCACCCAATCAATTGTAATATCTTCGGATTGAAGTGTTAAAATATTAGTAATGGTCAACCAGATAGATAGATATTCTTTTTCCACTCTCCTAATGATAAATAAACACGAGGCTTTGGGAATGTGCCGACTTATGATTACCGTTTTAAGTGTTACAAGATTTAAATAAAATCCTGGTAGCATGTTTAAAAAATTAACAATAAATATGGAAATAAGAAAACCAAATAAATAAAGTCCCACCGGTTTTTTCCTTCTTTGATTTATAATTCCGTTCTTATTAATTAAAAAATAATCTTGAAATTGAGTGAAATGACAATAAAAAATAACCCTAACCTTTAGAGCTTCATTATCACACCTCTATATCCATAACATTATAAAAATTTGGCGAAAACAATTAAAAGAAAAGAAATCAAATAAAAAAAAACCCCACCAAGACAACCATATTAGATGCCTCCATCTTTAATCACAATCTCTACAAACTCAAATAGCCACATAACAAAGTTGTATATTTGTTTTTATAGAAAAAATGGAGAGATCTAGTTTAAAATTATTAATTATCCACAAGGAAAGAATCATTGGTAGGGCTTAATTTTTATTTCCCCCCCTATATTTCTCAGGCCTTCAGTTTCTCTATCTATTTATCTAATTGCATATCTCAAAATTAACAGTCAATTAACACTATTTGTAACGGAGGGACTAGTATTACGAACAAGGTAACGGTACAAGGATGATATTAAAAAGTTTCAGTGATGAGGGAACTCATTAAGACAAAATCTATAGTAGATGGAACTTCAAGCTTATTTTATTAATTTGGTTGTTATCAACTAAGTACCGTGTAGAAACCATAGTTGTTCATTTTATTTTGATCATAATGTCTGAAATATTTTGTACCAGTTAAAAAAATCAGACAAAACGGCATCGTTTTTATCTCGGTTTAAATTCTGGTCTGTTTTTGATGTTTTTGGTCAAATACCGGCCGAAACGTACTGGTTTCGTTTCGGCCGTTCTATTTTGGCCAAATAATATTTTTTTAAAATAATTTTACAATATCAATTATATCTCTTAATCCAACCTTTAGATTAAGATGAAATTTTACAAAGAATCTCTTAACATATTTATATATATTATGCTAAAATTTCAGAACAATCAGAGAATGTAATGACCTTGCAAGATTGATGATGATATTTTTGTAATATTATACATGTTCATAATTTTGTTCAGAAAAATCATTTTATTGTGTTTTTTTAGATTAAATTGCGCAATTTTAAATTATTTTATTTTTGGATTTGAACTATTTTTTTTTGAATTAATATATTTAATTATATATATATACATAAACTGTACAACCCAAAATAACGTGTCAAAACACTCCAAAACCAACATATTCTATTATAATTATAATTGAAAAAACAAACCACTAACAAAAACGGCATAGATAACTTTGATAGAGACAAGACACTTAAAGAAAATACGATGACCCCTTGAAAAGTTGAAGGAAAGCGATTGAATGTGCATTCATGTCGACATGAAATTGCAGGCGGTTGAATCGGTGGTCATATATGCTTCGATCCTTGGCCGGTTGGAGGAAAAGAAAATATCTATCTGTCTATATCTACATTTTTAAAAGACCTTTTCTTACTAATTCTTAAAACCCATGTCAGCATCAAACCCTATTTTGACTTCGCCGGGTCAGCTTTCTTTCTTCCTTTCCTTAAAGGCATTTTTCGGCAGCTATGAAATCTGTTTCCAAGTAGATATTGCCCGTGATAAAAAAAGAAAATAAGTTTATGAATTGAAAAGGTAGATTTAAATATGTAAAATCTATTTAACTCTGTTCTGAGTGTTCGATAGTGTTGCAGCGATTGTTTTTAAAATAATATATTTTAAAAAATTACTATTAATATATTGTATCAAAATAATATAAAAGATTTTAAAAATTAATTTCAAATGAAAAGAATTAAATTTGAAAGCTTCACGCTGTCCTAGTTGTTCCGTACTCTACTTTTGTTCCCAGATGCGTTGGAGTTGAAAGTTTGTTGATTTATTTTATTTCGTTGTTTTCATTTTTCCTTTTTGCCGCCAAACTCTTCCAACGGTCACGCTCTTTAATTGCCAGCTAAAGAACCCGCCATGCCTGGCTCTTGCTACCTTTACGTACAGTATATGTCAAAGTCAAACTCTGACTGATTGGAAGAAAAATTCAAATCGGAGTGTATTTGTTTTGGTATTTTAAAAGTATGTTTGAAAACAAAAATTATTTTAAAATAAAAATAAATTATTTTATTATTAGTCAACTGGGGTACAAATAAGATGATATGTTTTACTTCAGACACCCTATAGCTAATTTTAACTGAACCGCCGGCCACCACTAGTTTCCCCTACGGCACTGTTTGCTTCGCCAGTCTGGTTGGGGTCCGTCTCTTGAACTTGGTAGTCAGATAGTGGGAAATTAGTTATGGCTCTAATTCCACGAAATTCTATATTTTTCATATCATAAGCTCTCGCAGCATCTTCTGCATTCTCAAAAGTGCCCAGCCACACACGGCTCCCTTGCGCCGGGTCCCTTATCTCCGCCGCCCATTTCCCCCACGGTCGTTGCCTGACTCCCCGATACTTGTTCTTTCTCCTCTTCCCTTTACCTTTCTTCTCCGTGGTGTCCTCATTTCCTCCTCCTCCTCCTCCTCCTCCTTGGTCATTAGTACCACCGGAGAAATAGACGCAACCAAGGCATTGAGAGGCACTCAGCTTGCAAACCAGACACGTCTCAGAATCTGAAACGTAAATGACGGTGCTCCTCTCACCGGCATTACCATCAGCAGCAGCAGCTAGGATATTCTGCTGGTCCTGGTATTCAACCGGGCCGGTAGTGGTGCCATGATCAGTGCCGCCTGAGATTACATGCTTAAGAGCTGATACTATGGCGTCGTGTTCTTGCTCTCGTCTCTGAACCAAGCTGCTCGACGAGGAGGCATCCATTTTTTTTTGTTCTAAGTCGTTGGATTTTGTACGATGAAAAGAAAAGTTTTGATTAGATGTGATAACTATATATAGAGCGAGAATGAACGCGTACACGTGGACTCCAGCAGGCCCGCTCGGGGAAACAATTTAGGATCGTGTTTACACGTACGTGCTGGATGATTTATGTTGGCGTAGTAAAATACAAGTAGTGTGTTGACTTGACGGGGACAAACCAATCTTTATTAATTTTGTTTCGTTCAGGTTAGAATAGTCGGAATTTTTCGTGTTATTAAAAAAATTAAGATAAAATAATATTGTTTTTGTCTCAGTTTTAATTCTAGCTCGTTTCAGAAATTCCAGCCGGAACATCTTGGTATCGTTCCGGCTGTGCCGTTCATATTTTTTATTTTAAAATATTTTACTATCATAATATTTTGGAATTTTAGAGATATTTCTAATTTTGAGATTATGTTTATTTGACTTTGTGTTTGTATTGTATAATTTAAAGTTAATTTATCTTGAATTTAAATTATACTTATTAAATTAATATTTTAATTTTATATATATATATATATATATAATTATATATAAATAATACAACCCCAAAATAACACGTCAAAATATTCTAAAACCAAAACATTTTATTGTAATAAAAAAATCAGAACGATGACATGACCGGAACGGTACTGAAAAACTCGGAGACATCAGCGAAGTGATGCCTTTTAGCACAGGGATGCTGTGTTCTCATTGGTCGACTAGTACACATAAAACATGTAACAAATCACATGTTCTATTCCCCCCTATGTCAGGAGGTATCGGGAGGAGGGCAGGTTTCGGTTAAAAACTACTGTAACTTGTCTGCATTAACCTATGTGTTATGTAAATAATTTATTGTATTTATAATCAGATATTGAAGAAAGAAAACTCTTAATACACAAGAATAGATTAAGCTATTCGTCCTTTGTTTACTTTATATATATATATATACACATATACATATGAACGCATAGGATATGTTTGAGAATCCTAGCATAGGTTTTTAGTCCCTACCAAGTTTTTGCATATTAGCAATGAATTATTCCGTCTGATTTTATTACAAGTATTTTAAAGAAGGAATCACAAACAATTACTATTTTTTGAAAAACTTATAGTCTATAGTTTCTATTATGTCAATTTTTCTATCAATAATATAATCACCAATGAATTTATCAGTGAACATAGCGTGCCAAACAGAAAGAGTTCATCAATATCATAGACAAAAAATACTATTTTGTAATTTATTAGTGATTTATTTTTATATTTACGATGGAATTAAACCATTGACGAGAACATATTATAAGTGGTATTTGCTGTAATTTTTTTCCACTCTCTAGAACTCTCCAAGAGATTTAGTACATTGGTGATTCCATTTGAAATAATGAGTAACCTATCATTTATTTATTTATTATCAAGTCTTGAATTTCATGTCACACTAAGTCTTTTTAGTAATCAATTTATTTTATTTTTAAATAATTATAATAAATACAGTAAAAAAATAAATTAAATTTAAAATCAAATATTTATCATATATTTAAAAATTCATTAGTTTGGTCCTATCAAATATTTTTTCTAAAAGAAAACCAAGCCATCAAATTTTAAAAAATAATAATAACCTAATTTTTTTTTATTAAAATCCAACCTACCATGAACTTCTCATGTGAGTTTCTACAAAAAGCTTTATTGTTCGTGTTCAAGAGTCGTAGCCTACAAAAAAACAATTACTATTAGTTAAATATTTTCATATAAAATAAAAATTTAAGAAAAAAAAGGATGTAATAAAAAAAAATCTAACTATCTGTTTCTCATTCAAAATGAATAAAAGGTAAAAATGATTGATTGGCTAAGATAATGAAAAATAAACTCCTACCATTTAAATAAAAAAAATATAATATTTATAAATCAATCTTGCCTCATTGCTCCATGATTTTTCCAAACCTTTATGACAATAGTGTTGCCAGCCTTATCCCAGTAAACCTTTTTCTTGCATGTCAAATTTATAAAATAATTAGTTTATTAAAATTAAAAAAATAATTAAATTAACATGATAAAAAATTATTTCAGTATATACTAACATTGAACTTTCTGAACCATGCATCGATCACAGGTTTTCTTTTAGGATTTTTAGAAATCCAACTCCACTAAAATAATAGCATTTCTATCGATAATTTTATCATTAATGTTATCATACAAGAAACCTCCATAGTTATGAACCTACAATTCTATTCATTAATTGAAATTAATTTGTCAAAGTTTATAAACTATTGTTTATTTTTAATCATGCAAGACAAGAAAATGAACTTCCATTGAGTGATCAGACTTCCACCTCCCTTTCTACGAGGTGACATTGTACTCGACAATCATGCATCGAGAAAGGATGCTTGTAACATCTAACAACTCATGGTCATCAAAAGCATGGTAAGAAGAACTGACAGCATTCTTATTCATATGACACTCTAGTGACCTTCCCTTGACATTCACACAAATTAAAGGATTAAAAAAGTCATAACATTCTCTTTTTTCTTAAAAAAATCTATAAACTAACAATTTGGACAATTTTCAACATGTTACTTTAGTACCAAACAAGAGTTTTTTTCATTAATACACTGGTTTGAGCCGGAAAAAAAAAAATAGACATACACCCGCGATGCACCGGATGAAATGTCCAATGAACAGTGACAATGAGTCTGGTGCTACAGTGCATTGCCTGAGATTTGCCGGACAACCGCCCCGTTCTCTTTTAGATATATGTAATACAACACTCAATTTAATTCACTAACTTAAATAGTAAAATTTTCATGTTTTTTTCTATCCTCTAAATCTATTCCTTCTAATTCACTATTTCCAATATCTTTAGACTAAGATTCTCATCGGTTCCATTACTTTTTCACACACCAAATCCCTAACATTCACATATACACAATATAAATTAAACTAAATAATAAAATATAAACATTTCATAATTCCACATTTTAACATATAATATTATCGACTAACTTTCCATAATTCCACATTTCAACATTTATAGACAACTCGAGCTTTTCAAAACACTATTCAAAACATCAAAATCAACCCAATTTGGCATATAAATCATTTTTTTTTATAAACCCTAACAAGATTTGTTCCTTGCACTCTAGTGCTAACAAACTTTACTACCATTGTTTCAATTTCATATAATTCCAAAATATTAAATAAATTAAATATTAATTTACAAAATCTCAAAACTAAAACCACAAATTATACAAACCTGAAACTAATCACCACATTAAATAATATATTATACTTATTGAACCATAATGTATAAAAAACACCAAACTAAACTCATAAACTACAACAACTCTAAATTAAACAATAAATTAAGCCAATTAAAACCCATATATATATATCCAATCCCAAAGCACTAAAAGAAGAAGAAGAAGGAATAGTGGCGATTTGCCTTGATGAAATCCTTAATATCGGGAGAGGGGAAAAGAGTGAGCATGAAAAAAAAATTGATAAAAAAATTAAAGGGAATCAAAACAAAATAAAAATTAAAGAACATGGAGATTTACGCTGGAATGGAGGATCGTTGTGTTGCAAAAGAGAATGGAAGGGATGAAGAAAATTTTTAGGAAGAGAATGAGAACGAAGAAAAAGTGAAGAGAAGAAGACCTGCGAAGAAGAGGAAAATAAATGTGAAGAAAGCATGATTCCTATTGTGGTGTTCTTTTACCCTAAAAAATAGATTAGGGATGAGATAGTAATTTTTTCCTGATTTAATTTTGTATTTTTGGAATATTTTCGGGTTATTTTAGGCTGATAAAATGGTTTTTTTTTTTTTTCATTTATTATGCTATGCACGCTCGCAACCGTATCCTTAGTACCTCACCCTATTTTTTAAAATTTATATCTAGATTAATTAAATAATAGTGTGGGATACCTAACCTGATGAGTATTCATCCTTAATTAAAAATATATAAAATAAATTAATTGAAAAAAATATAATATTTTTTAATATAATATAATTTTTATATTGTCTTTTCCTTGGATTATAATATTTATATATATATTAGGAGGCATTCTTTTAGTGTAACCCTATATAATATTTTATTTTTCTTTAATTTTATTCAATAAATTCCCTATGCATGTTTATTTTTATTGTTGTTTGATTAAAAAATTAATTTCAAGAAACAAAGTCATTAAACCTAAAAGGGTATCAAATACCTTAATTTTCATTTATCTTTGAACTTTTTAATTTAGTATTTAGTTCGAGTTAGTAACTATTTTTTTTTTCAAATACTAGCGCACATAGTTTTAAATTTATTTAATTAAATGTATGAATCAATTTTTTGATTTGCAACAAATAATTTTTCTTGATGTGAAAAACATGTTGAGAATGCTTGCACATTTATTGTTTAGCATTAAAAGATCTTTGGATCATACTCATGCGGCAATTGACTAGATTTTAAAATTAATTGTTCAAATTTCACATGCAAATACATATCCATTATCTATAAATACACCCTTATTTACAGCAATCGAGAGTTTAAAGAGAAATCATAGTTATTAAACTTGATTTGGATATCAAATTAGCGTAAGAGTTGAATTATAGGTTAGATAGGTTTACCTGGATTAATCTTTTAAGAAATAAAAATTAAAATAATATTATTTGAATTTTTATTATGAATTAGAGAATAAATTAGAGAAAATCATGAAATATTGATAATTGTGTCAAAACATATAATTCTATAGAAGTTTTGCATAAAGTAAAAGGATTTATGGGATAGGAAAGGGCACACAACTTACTTTCGTGGTTGATATTGTAATTTCAGAAATAATACATATGAAAAAGGTGATTGTTTATATAATTTAATCCTTTCTATGTATATAGAGAATACAGGAACATGTCTTAATTGGAATTATTGTAGCCAAATTGCGTAGGTTGGTTTATTATTATTAGTTTTTCACGTATTAGCAATAATAGTTTATGTCAAAATTAATTTGACTAATTTTATTTAATATGTATTTTTATATATCTGAGTATTTTTCTCGTATATCCTTTTACGAATTCTTCACTCTACCAACATGTCTTAAATATTCACATGTCTTAAATATACTTTTGCCTAAATTTTAACATAAATTAATTTTATCCTAAAGTGATAAAAATTGAAATAATAACTCAAATTTAAAATTTAATGTGTCCATTAATTGACACCTAAACAGTGTGTGAACGACCCGCAATTGCTGTTGAAACTTGAAAGTGTGGCGCCCCAATCGCTGCAGTTATTTTTCCGACCAAAAAGGGATCTTAAGGATAGAGTCGTAATTAAAGAGCCGCAAAAACACATTCACTTGTTGTTTCTTTCTGCTCCCTGTATTTGTTGCTATATTTATTTCCTAAACTTCCTTCCTTCCACAGGGCAAGTACCATACGACACGTGTACAATCTAAAAATATCCGGTCCAATAAAAAAGCAGCTGGAGAGAACAGCGTACATATTGAAAATTCCAAGAGTGAAGCCGCTATTCCCCGGTGGACCCAAAGTCAACAAGTCGGTTCCGGCTGCGCTAGCGGCGCCTGTGTTTCTTATGCATCCTCAATCAGTGCTCTAGATCTTGTTCCATTTGGACTAAATGGTCAAAATATTTTATATCAATTAAAAAATAAGATAAAAT
Source organism: Salix arbutifolia (assembly GCA_025169955.1). NCBI lineage: Eukaryota > Viridiplantae > Streptophyta > Magnoliopsida > Malpighiales > Salicaceae > Salix > Salix arbutifolia. Next base: position 3,451,570 of record CM045908.1, read on the forward strand.
AATATAGTTTTTATTTTGTTTAAAATTTTAGTTATTTTGGAAATTCTGAACAAATTCTGGTCAGAATTTTCTGTTTTTGTTTCTCCTTTTCTGTTCCGGTCAAATAATATTTTTTTAAATAATAAATATATTTATAATATCAATCATATATCTTAATCAAACCGTTAGATTGAGATGAAATTTTACGAGGAGTCTCTTAACATATTTATATATATTATGTTAAAATTTCAGAGCAATTAAAGAATATAATGATATTGCAAGATTGATAATTTCTTTCTGGTAATATTATACGTATTCATAATTTTGTTCAGAAAAATCATTCTATTGTGTCTTTTTTTTAGATCAAATTTTTCTCAATTTCATTATTCAACAATATGTTTATTAGAAATTGAACTTTATAATTTGATTTGATTTGCTTTATTTAAGGTTATCATGGTCTTATAACGAACGAAGGTCACACATTTGAAAGATTAATCTAGGTTGACCTTTTTAGATCATACAATTTAGATATATCTGTGAAAAAAACATATTTTTTATTTTTTTAAAATGAGGAGTTTTCTTTGAAATTTTGGAGGAAAATAAGGTATTTTTTAATATCGGATCCATATCTTATATTATAAGTCTACAACCCAATATTAAATTAAGATATTGAAGAATATTTTTGTGTTTTTTGAAATAAGAGAGGTTTTCTTTTAATTTTTTTTGGAATCTTGAAGAAAAAATAGATATTTTTAAAACAAATAATTTTGGCTAGATACTATGTAAAATTATAAAACAAATACATTATAAATCCACAAATAATTTTAAAATGATCTTTAAATTTTTTTTGGAGAGATTTTTTTAAAGTTGTTTGAATAGACACAAATAATTTATTGTCAAGAAAAACCCCCTTAAAAAGCTCAAATAATTTATTTTTGTTTAACAAATTGTTATCAAGTCAGTAGAAGCGAAGCTCAACCACGCGAGATGTGGCCCAAAAGAAAACACTAACACCAACCTCACTAAATTCGGCTTTTCATTTTGTTGTCCAGAAAACAGGTCGTGACTGCAAAATCTAAAGCACCAAAATACTTTAAAGCCCAATTTACTAGCAAAATTAAAAATTTGTTTGGAAACGTTATTAAGATTATTTTTCAAAATATTATTTGCTTAGAAAAATGATAGAATTATATATATTTTTTTAAAATCATTTTTATATAGCACAACGTCATATCTAAAAACACTAAAAAATATATTAATTTTTTAAACAAAATTCATTTTATTTAAACGCAGTTTGAAACATGCACTAAAAAGATGATGTGTTTTAAAGGTCAGAACAAGTCATTGAATTAACAAAACCCAGAAAGTTCATGAATTTCAAAAATTAAACCACCTGCTCCCCTTGAGTTAATTCAAAACCCGGAAGGAGATAAAAAGTCGCGTGCATAGCCATGATCCTTCATGCTAAAGAAAGAGGCAAACCCATGACCATGCCAAGAATTTTGCTTGGTTAAGCATAAACCCAAGTTGCAGGCCTTGTTGGCGTTAGGCTTTGAAAGTGGCTCCAGCTCTATGGAGATCCCTCAGTGCTTGTACAGTACAAAGAAATGTCGAACTCTGCTACACCGGTTTGCTGTTGCTCGCTGCTGCTGGAGTTGGTGTCATCCACGGCGATTGCTGGAGATCTTCCTGCTGCTCTTGGCTGCCGCTGAATGTAGTCACGGTGTTGTGGAGGAATACAGTAGCTGTTGTTGCTGGACCGCTGCTGTGAAATAGAAGAGATGACTGAAATGTATTGTGTATTGATCATTGAGTTGGGTATTTATACAGAAAATGTAACAAACTCTGCGGTGTTACTTTGTGTGTTGACAGCACATATTTCGTACAAAAAATAATATAAAACTGCCTAACAATATATCCTAACAATATGCTGTAACAATACTGTAAAATATACATTCATTCTTCAACACTCCCCCTCAAGTTGGAGAGTGGATATCTTACACTCTCAACTTGCGAATCATGGGAACAAATAAATCTCTTCCCAAAGGCTTTGTCAAGATGTCTGCCAGCTGATGTGCAGAATTCACATACTTTGTAATTATCGAACCATCTTGAATTTTGTCTCTAATGTAGTGACAATCCATTTCTATGTGTTTGGTTCACTCATGAAAAACTGGATTAGCTGCAATGTGTAGAGCAGCTCGGTTATCACAATATAGCAAAGTAGGCCCTTCGTGGGATAAACCCAAATCCTTCAACAGATACCGAAGCCATGTTAATTCACAGCAGGCCCCCGTCATTGCTCGATACTCTGCTTCGGCTGAAGAAAGTGAAACTGTTTTCTGCCGCTTTGACTTCCAAGATATCAATGAAGGTCCAAGAAAGATGCAATAATTTGTCGTAGATCTCCTAGTAAGTGGGCAACCTGCCCAATCTGAGTCACAATAGGCTCTTAGCTTAGCATCACTGTTCAAGGAGAAAAATAATCCTTTACCAGGAGGCCCCTTCAAATATCTCACAACCCGAAGTGCTGCCTCCATGTGCAGTCTTCGCGGTTGATGCATGAATCTACTTAAGACATGTACAACATACGTTATATCAGGCCTAGAAATAGTCAAGTAAATCAACCTGCCGACAAGTCTTCTGTACTGACTGGAATTTCTAAGCAAATCACCTTCATCTGATAATTTCAATCCTCGCTCCATAGGGGTATCAATTGGAGCTGCCCCCAATAGCCCTGCATCCGCAATGATCTCCAATGCATATTTACGTTGAGAAATGAAAATTCCACTCTTGGAAGTAGATACCTCAATGCCAAGGAAGTATTTCAATTTACCAAGCTCTTTGATGCGGAAATTATTATGCAGAAATTTCTTAGTTGCATCAATACTAACAACATCATTTCCAGTAATTAAGATATCATCAACATATATCAGAAGAGCAGTAAAAGACTTGCCTTGCTTCTTGGTAAATAATGAATAGTCAGCCCGTGATTGTTCATATCCTGCGGAGCAAATGGCTTCTGAAAACTTTGCAAACCACTGGCGAGAAGCCTGTTTCAGTCCGTATAAGGACTTATGTAGGCGACATACTAAATCATCCTCCCCCTGTCGCCGAAGCCCTGGCGGTGGTGACATGTATATTTCCTCAGTCAAGTCACCATGCAGAAAAGCGTTGTTGACATCCAGCTGGTGAATGGACCAGTTATGAGAAGCGGCCAAAGCAAGCAAACAGCGGACAGAAATGATCTTTGCTGTGGGGGAAAAGGTGTCCTGATAATCGACGCCCTCTAACTGAGTGAAGCCCTTGGCGACCAAACGAGCCTTGTACCGCTCGATTGAACCGTCGGAGAGATGTTTGATTTTAAACACCCAACGACAACCAATAGGTGATTTTCCTGCGGGAAGAGGAACGAGGGTCCATGTACCATTATCTTGGAGAGCTTTCAACTCAGAAGCCATGGCTGCTTGCCAATGAGGATTAGAGGCAGCCTCGGAATAAGAGGTGGGTTCAGTGGCCATGCTGAGCTGTGCAACAAAAGAGTGAAGAGCAGGTGTATATCGGTGATAAGATAGAAAATTAGCCATGGGATGCCGCGTACCTGTACTTGGACCGGGGAACAAGGAGGACGGTTGGTAGGAGGAAACGGTGGAGCATACATAGTCGTGAAGCTTGGCCGGTGGACCAGTGGGTCGGGTGGAACGCCTAATAGGAGCTGTGACAGGGGTGTTGGTAATACAGGGTGCAGGAGGTGGATCAGGGAGGGAAGGTAATAATGGTGATTTTGTGTCTGGTGGGGAAAGAGGTGTATGCGGGATGGGGTGAATCGGAGAGGATGAAGATATGGGAGGGTGAGGAGAAGGATCTGGTTGTTGGGCTGTAGTGGGCGAAGGGTAAGGATCGTAGTGGTCTGGGGCCGGAAGTGGTAATGGGCCTGTTTGGGTTTGTGGGTCAGATGAAGGAAGGGAAGCATAAAGGAAGACCGTCTCATGAAATTTGACATCACGACTTGTAAAAAAAAATTTATGTGACAAATCATATAATTTATAAGCTTTTTGACCAATAGGGTAACCGATAAAAATAGAAGGTATAGAACGATGATCAAATTTATGAGAAGGATGAACATTAGTAGCGTAGGCTAAACAACCAAAAACACGTAAATGAGAAAAAGAAGGAGGTTTTAAAAAAAGTAGTTCGAAAGGTGTTTTGAAAGAAAGAATTGGGGAAGGAAGCCTATTGATGAGGTGCACAGCAGTGAGAGCACATTCTCCCCAAAAAAGGGTAGGAAGACTAGCCTGAAATTTTAAGGCTCGAGCTACCTGTAAGATGTGTCGATGTTTGCGTTCCACAACCCCATTTTGTTGAGGCGTGTAAAAACAAGAATGTTGAAAAATGACACCATGATCAGTAAAAAAATGGCGGAGGGAAATAAATTCCCCACCATTATCACTGCGAAATTTTTTGATTTTAGACTCAAATTGAGTGTGAACATAATTAAAAAAAAATTGAGCATTGATTGTGTCTCACTTTTGTGTTGCATTAAAAAAATCCATGTAAAACGTGTATAATCATCAACAATAGTGAGAAAATAATAAGCACCAGAATTTGAAGGATGGCGATAGTACCCCCACATATCGCAATGAATTATCTCAAAAGGTGTTACAGAGGAAATGATGCTAGGTTGAAAAGGTAAACGACTCTGTTTGGCTAAAGGACAAACAGGACAAATTGTACTTGACTGAATTGAAAAATTTAAATAATTCTTTGCAATAAAATTTAAACGAGATGGTGATGCATGACCTAATCGGTGATGCCAGAGATCGGTGGTTGAAATGGTGAGGTTGCAAGTGGGTGAGATATCTGCGTCGGTTCTTTGTGTTGCTAGTGCCACCAAGTAATAGAGCCCATCATGTTGTTTCCCCAAACCAATCATCCTCCTCGTAACCAGATCCTGCAAAATACACCAATAAGAAAAGAAAGTTATTGAGCAATTCAATCCTCTTGTCAGGCGGCTAACTGACATCAAATCCACTTTGAAGGTGGGAACACATAGCATATTCTTCAAATAATAAACCGAATTAAGAGGTAATGATCCTCTCGCAACGATTTTTGCTTTCTCTCCGCTGGGTAATGACACAGGAGGTAATGAGCAATTTTTGTCCATGTGGAAAAATAATTTTGACGATGAGGAAATGTGATCCGTCGCCCCGCTGTCAATAATCCACTTGCGGGAGATTATGTTAGACAAACCTGGCTTGGTAGGTGCTTGAGAAGTTGAGGCCTCATTTTTATTGTCAAGCAAAGACAATAATTGTTTTATCCGGGCCTCCAAAATGCCAAGAACTGGGCTGCTAAAGGGCCCATCAGATACACTATTCACAGCTGGCCTGCTGTGAAATGGGCCTGCCCCTTGGATAGGCTGCTGGGTAGCCCTTGAGGGCATAACAGGTTTGGGCCCAATGGCCCATCTGCCCACAGTGGGTGCACTGTGGGCGCCCCTTGCTCGGCCCAAACGGAGGAGGCCCAAACCCAGGCTTGCCTCCTTTATCTCCTTTGCCAGACGACCCCCCTCCAAAACGCAACCTTCGTCCCCAAAACGCAACCTTTCTTTGTCTCTCTCTCCTCTGTCTCTCTCCCCAAATCAACCCCGAGAGAAAAATTCTGGAGAGGATGAGTGTGACCCATTGTTGTACCTCCTCGCACCAACGGGAGAGAAGAATTTTTGGCCACCATTGCTTCTAACGGCCATGGCAGCGCCACCACTGCTCTCTGCAACATGGGTCGAACTGAGGTGGCGTTGTTTTTCTTCTTGGGAAACAGACGAATAAGCCTGGCGAATGGAAGGCAGGGGGTTCATCAGAAGAATTTGTCCACGAATTCCATTGTAAGTATCATTCAAACCCATCAAAAAATGCATCAATTTTTGTTGGTCCTACTGTGTTCCTTGCATAACATCACTGTAAGAGCTGAGTTCGTCCCAAAACCCTTTCAACTTTGTGTAATAGACTGAGACCGATAGCTGTTCTTGGCGAAAATAGGTTATGTCTCTTTGTAATTCGAAGATTCTAGGAGCATTACTCTGTGAGAAGCGTTCACGGAGATCATCCCATACTTCATTGGCAGTGGAGTAATAAATCACACTATCTGAGATTTCAGGGTCTAGTGTGTTAATGATCCAAGAATGGACCATGTGATTGCAGCGGGACCAAGCTGCGTGACTATCAGGGTCTGTTTCCCTTGAAGGCTGGTTGATTGTGCCATCAACAAAGCCGAGTTTGTTTTTGGAGTTTAAAGCCAGTGTCATGGCTCTTTTCCAGGTAGAGTAGTTACCATTCAAGGGCTTAGAAATTAAAACAAGCCCGGGATGGTCTGAGTGATGAGAGGTGAAGGGATTTGAGACATTGATTCTTGTTGGGTCTGTGTTTGAGTTGGCAATTTCTTTGCCGTGAATGGAAGGATTGGATGATGTGTTGTCTTGGGCCATTATGCTGGATTGTGTTGATTTGAGAAAAAAAGATGAACACTGGACAATAGTTTGAATGATTTGTTTTGAGAAAAAAAAGGATTGAACACTGAATTGAACACTACACTGCAGTTTGAGAAAAAAAAACTATTGCTCTGATACCGTGTGAAAAAAATAGAAGAGATGATTGAAATGTATTGTGTATTGATCATTGAGTTGGGTATTTATACAGAAAATGTAACAAACTCTGCAGTGCTACTTTGTGTGTTGACAGCACACATTTCGTACAAAGAATAATATAAAACTGCCTAACAATATATCCTAACAATACTGTAAAATATACATTCATTCTTCAACAGCTGCTACTGGAAGAAGCTGTATTGCTACGGCTGAAAGTGGATGCTGCAATGCTGCTGGAGGACGACAGTCTGTGGGTGGACAAGAAGGCGCTACTTGACCGTGGAGGCTGGGACAGTACTGTGAAGGAGCTACGCTGGCAAGGGGTGCTGGAAGACTACTGGTGGAGAAGGAACTTCTGCTGCTGCTGTGCCTGGAAGGGAGAGCTTCTTACTGCTAGAAGAGTAACCTTTGTTGCTTACACTACTAAGGTTGGTCCTAGTTCAGCCAAGCACCGCCGGCTTGGCCATCCCGGCTCTAAAGTTTTGGAGAAGTTAGTTTCTGATAAATTAATTTATAGTTCGGCTAAAATTTCATCTATGATGTTATGTGATGCTTGTCAAGCTAGAAAAAGCAAACACTTGCCCTTTCATTTTCATTTATCCAGTAGACTTTCTACTCATCTTTTGGAATTGATTCATTGTCCCTCTTCCACTCTTGCCCACTGTTACTATTTCTGGTTATCGGTAATACATTATTTTTGATGATGATTATATCAAATGTTGTTGGCCTTATCCTATGAAATGTCACTCCGAAAGTCTTGCTTGTTTTACCGGTTTTAAAAACATGGGTGAAAATCAATTTTATCAGCGATTGAAATTATTTCAGTGTTATGATGCAAAAGATCATTAAAGGAATTTTTCGTTCCTTTCTAGATACCAATGGCATATTTGTAAGAGTTTCCTACCCATATATTATGAGAGTGTGATATTCCAACCTGTCTTTGTATTCATTTCTCTTCAGTATATATACACAACATAGCAACAACTTTCTGTTGAGAATTTCTATCTTGTTACAGCAGTACAATATTCCTTTAAATATAAATCCAAATGTTGTTGCAGGTCATGTTTGTTGCAATCTGTTATTGCGGCAGTCCAGCATGTTCTTGCAATCTATTATTGTGGCAATCCTGCATGTTCTTCATGGTGCCGTTACAAGCTTATACATATCTCTCAACATAATGGTATTGCTAGAGGAGGCATCATCATATTCGAGAAATTAGTTTATGTCTCTTACACAGAATTGTTACGGCAATATTTATGGCTTAAAGCTTTCTTTACTGTTGTGTTCCTAATTAACAGGCTGCCAACTCCGATTCTTTCAAGACGGTTCCTTCATGAGGCTATCTTTGGTACTCGACCCGACTACACTTTACTCTAGACTTTCAGATGTTCTTGTTACTTGTTTCATGGTGGCTATGGTCAAGATAAGCTTACTCCCAAAACACGATGTTGTACTTTCAATGAGTATAACACTCTCTATAAAGGTTATTGTTGTTTGGATTCTTCTAGTGGCTGTATTTTTATTTGTCATCATGTAGTGTTCAATGAACATGAATTTCCTTATAGGTTATCTTCTAGTTTATCCACTACTGTTTCACCATTTATTCCTCAGTCACAGTTACCTGTGGCTTTAGCCATTGAGCTAGCCTTGCTCAGTCATTCACTTTCTATAAACCTTAATTCTTCTTCTGGTAAACCTATCAACGCACCAACTACTGTCTCACGTGTGGAATCTACATAACTTGTTGCTCTTCTACCCACCAACCCTTCCATTAGTTGTGTGGCACATGAATAGCCTGTAATCCAACCACCTGCTTCTCGACTGGCCTCTCCTCCAGCTCCAATACTTTGCAATCATCATCATATGATTTCTTATGCAAAAGTTGGTATCAGAAAACCCCGTGCCTTTTATGCTAGTATTTATCCCTTGCCCAAACATTATGTTGCACTACTTACATCCTCTTTTACTCGTGAACTTTCCTCCTTAAAAGCTATCAGCCTTGATTCATATTGGGTTTCTGTAATGATAGACGAGTATCATGCACTCCTTGATAATCAATCCTGGTCTTTAGTGCCTAATACATCCTCTATGAACATTGTTAACTATTGTTGGGTTTACAAAATCAAGGAACCAGTTGATGGTTCAGTTGCATGTTAAAAGGCACACCTTATAGCTAAAGGATACAATCAAGAACAAGGCATTGATTTTACAAACACTTCCAGTCTAGTTGTGAAAGGCCATAACAGTTTGAATCCTTCTCTCTCTTGGTCTATCTCTCCAATGGAACATTCGTCAGCTTAACGTCAAAAACTCATTTCTCCATGGTACTTTAATTGAAGAGGTTTATATGTCGCAACCTCCTAGCTTTACCCACTCTCTTTTATAAACTAAGTTTGTATTTTAAATTAATCCTTTTATGACTTGCATCAAGCCTTATGAATGTGGTTTCAGAGTTTTAGTAAAGCCTTAACTTCTTTTGGCTTCAAATCTAGCAAGATTGGTAACTCTCTTTTTACCAATCATTCCTCTGATGGTGCTATATTGCTTTGATGATATTATTATTATGGGTTCTTCTTATTCTTTTGTTAATAAGATCGTCATTCAGCTCTCTCAACATTTTCATATGAAAGACCTTGGTGACATTCAATATTTTCTTGGTCTTGAGGTCTATTGCTCCTCTACCCATCTTCATCTCATGCACTAAATATCTCTTTTCCATACTTAAATATGCCAGCATGCTTAATTGTAAATCACAACCTACGTCTGTCATTTCTGGCCGTAAGCTCTCCAGCTTTAATGGCCATCTGTTACCTGATCCTCATGAATATCGACATCTAGTGAGAGCTCTCCAATACCTCATTTTTACACAGCCAAATACTTTTATTATGTTCAACATGTTTGCTAATTTATGCATTCTCCATGTGATACTCACCTCCAAGTGTTAAGCATATTTTGTGTTACCTTAAACGCACACTTGGTTTTGACATATGCTTCTATGTCAACGCATCTCCCAATTTTGCTTTGTTGATGCCGATTGGGCAAACTATCCTGACACTTGTCACTCCACCATGGCCCATTGTTTCTTTCTTGGTTTTTATCTAATCTCTTGGAGTGCCAAGAAATAATTAACAATCATATTCTCTAGCATAAAGTCCGAATATAAAGCCCTCACTCATGCTTCTGTAGATCTCTTATGGATTATCTCATTCGACATATTGGTTATAACACTTCACTACCTTGCATGCTGTACTCTAACAACATGGGTGCAACACAATTAACACACAAACCTATCTTTCATACTTGTACCAAACATATTGAATTGTCTTATCATTTTATTCATGAATTGATTGCCACTGGCTTCCTTCAGGTCTCCTTTGTTCGCTCCAACAATAAACTTGCTAATCTTTTTACCAAAGGATTACCTTCGTCCACATTCCATTTTTTTATGACAAGTTGCTGTGGTATCTCCCTCACCTCCAAGTTGTTAAGTGCGTTTTGCGTTACCTTAAAGGCATACTTGGTTTTGACATTCTCCATGTGATACTCACCTCCAAGTTGTTAAGCACATTTTATGTTACCTTAAATGCACACTTGGTTTTGGCATCTGCTTCTATGTGAATGCATCTCCCAATTTGGCTTGTTTTGTTTATTCTGATAGGCAGACTGTCCTGACACTCGTCGTTCCACCATGGCCCATTGTGTCTTTTTTGGCTTTAATCTAATCTCTTGGAGTACCAAGAAATAGTTAAAAATCACACTATCTAGCATGAAGTCTGAATATAAAGCCTTCACTCATGTTTCTGTGGATCTCTTATGGATTTTTTAACTCCTTCAGGACATTGGTTATAACACTCCACTGCCTTGCACGTTGTACTCTGACAACATGGGTGCAACTCAATTAATACACAAACCTATCTTCCATGCTCATACCAATATATTGAATTGTCTTATCATTTTATTCGTGAATTGGTCTCCACTGGCTTTCTTTAGTCTTCTTTTTCGCTCCAACAATTAACTTGCTGATCTTTTTACCAAAGAATTACCTTCGTCCACATTAAATTGTTTTCGTGACAAGTTGTTGTGGCATCCTCCCCATCACCTTGAGAGGGCATGATAGGATTAAAGATAATGAAAATTTTGTATAGCTATAATCTAGGCAATTGACTCTATTAGTTAAAGTCTAGGCTACAAAATGAGAAAATAATATGATATTGTATAACAGTTACAAATTTGAATGGCCTTGTATCATGACTATCAATACAATATAATTTCAATCCTAGGAGGTTGGGCTAACTATTATTTTCTAAATATTCTCTCTATTCTTTCATTTAAGTTAAAAATTTGTCTATAAGTTGACAAAACATTTGTGTGGTATGGTGAAGGGTATACAAAGAAATTATGACTAAAAAGTGGATACTTTGACTCTTTTTTTCTTATTTTAATGGGAAGAAAATAAGAATGGTACAATTATAGTATTTTTTTCAATTTAATCTTTTGAATTTGTTAATTTCACTCTTTGTCTTCTTCAATGTGACCTTTAATGGACATCTAAACTTTGTTTTTCTTGTATTATTATCTCTAAGTTCATCCAATTGACTTTGTAAAAATTAAATTTGGTTATCTAAAATTCCAATTATGCTCAAATTAGGCTTACAAACTTCTTTTTTTTTATCAATTAAACTCTTAATACAATTATTTTGACATTAAAATCTCAAAATACTTATTAAACTTAATTAAACCTATAATGAGGCTTTTGATTAAATCAAATTAGCATATTCAAAGTCTAATTAAGTCTCCAAACTTTTTTCTTCCACAAATTCATTTATAATCATTTAATTTAACTTTAAATGTTTCAATCTTTGGTACAATTAGGTTTCCAATTTACTCCAAATCTTAGTTCGGTTCTTTCATGAATTTAAACCTTGATTTGTTTTGGTCAAATACCAAAAAAATTGTCGTATCTTTACTTTTTTATATTTTTATATTTTATTTGAAGAAAAAAGTAAATTTAAGGGAAATATAGAATTCATTTATGACAAGTATGTTGGATAATGATGGGATATACATGAAAATTGTTTTTATAAAGTTATTTGGTACACCTTTGGATAACATGAAATCTTTTTTGTTTTATTTTAGACTATACTAGTGGAGAAATTTTTAATCCTACTAAAAAAGATTGAACAAGTGATAGATCAATGCATTTTCCAATGATTAAAAAGACTAAAATCTAGGTAATAACCTAACACATCTAGGCTTGATAGAACATCAAGCCTAGATCATATTAGTCTTACTTACTTTCAAGTCTAACATCAACGAATTCATCTATGTGTTGAGGCAAATACATGTGGGTCTAACAAGGTGTCAAACCTAATCTTTTAGGTTTAGCTACATGTTGAGTCCACTTGCATTTAGGTTTGACACGGTGTCAAACTCAAACATTCTTGGATTTAGCTATGCATTGTGCCCATGTGCTGGTGGATCTGATAAAGAGCCAGACCTGAAAATATTTCTAGGTTTAGCTATATATTGAGCCTAAATATATATGAGTCTATAAAGGTTCTAAACTCAACATCTTTGGGTTCAACTATGTATTAGGCCTAAGTGCATGCAAGTCTTACAACATGCCAAATCTAACTACCTTGAGTTCCGTTAAACATAGAGCCTAAGTGCATATGAGTTTGAAAAGGTGCGATACCCATCACCCTTGGGTTTGAAATCATTACAAACCAAATACATATAGAGTTCATAGTCTTTTTAGGCCCCATGTTGTGTCACGAGAATTTATTTGTTTATTTTTATATGTTTTAACATAAAATATTAAAAGTCAAGAATGATCATCTCCTTAAATTTCAAGTTGCATAAAAGTCTCTAAAAAGGCCTACAATATTTCCATCAATATTAATTTTGGGTAATAGATATATATCCCTCATTAATGTTATGTAAGAAACATTTATTTATCATTAATGCTACTAGTTGAAAATAACCCTTCAACCCCTTCATTCAAACAACATGACATAGTCCATAGACATATTTATTCTTTATTCATACTCTTATTTTATAGATCATTTATCATACATAATTAAAAAAAAAACATTCTTGTTCTTAAGAATTTTAAAAAATATTCTCTTATTTGTTGTAATCTCGTATTAAAAATCATTGACTTTATCATTGAAGGGTTTTTAAATCCTACTAAAAAGGATTTTTTTTTATCACCAATCATCAATTTCTTCAACTATTCAAAAGAAAATATTAAAATAAAAATACAACCACTCTCTTACCTTAATATCGTTTTAACCATGGATATTTTAAGTAATTTTTATATCAATGTTTTTAAAATATCCTTCAAAAAAAGAATATTTGAGGCAAATTCCATATAATCTATCTATAAATTGAGACTAGGTCACCAAATCAAAGATGAGCAATAACCTCTGCCAAAATACCAAACTAAGTTCAATATAAAATAAAGAAACCTACCTTTTTGTTTCCATGCAACAACCTTGTTTACAGAAATATAAATCCCACTTTCAATAAAATAATAACCGACAATTATTGTATAAAGATTTCTTGATTGATGTGCACATACACCAATTTTCACTTAAATGGGTCAATAAGAAGGATTAAAGAAAACATGATCATATCCTAAAAACACCTCTTATAATTCCCAAGACTCTATCTGCCACTTCTTGTCCAAATTGAATAGGCATGCTTGAGCTCAAATCCATCTCAATTGCTCTACTCTTTATCATTCGATCCCTTTTCTCCAGTTGATCCCTCTCATTTTCCCCAGCAGTAGTCGCTCCTCCTTTACAAACACAACTATCCATCCAAATCTCAAGAACCCCGTTAGCTATGGGCTCAATATTGTCACGAATAATCTCTTCAGCACGCCCCGCCGTCCCGCCGTCCTCACATGTTATGCTAACCACGATCCCCGTGGGAGAAACAACATTTCGAAAGTAGAGGGACGATGAGAAGTAAGGTTTGGCTTCAAGGACTTGTGTGCCAAGTTGTTTCCTAAGTGCTTCGAGTTGAGAATCTTCATAAAATGTTTTTAGGTAATCTGGGTTGAGGACAAGGTCTTTCCTTGGAATTAAATCAAGAAAGAAGATGAAGTATGTTGGGCTGCACTGGACCAGCTCGAATTGAAAATGTGGCGCATCTGTTGAGGATTTGAGATAGCCTTGAATATTAGTGATGTTCATAGCTCCTCCGGTTGGCGAGGACAAGTGCAGCCAACTCGCCAATATGAAATCAATCTGGTTTCCATAAAAAATCAATTAATCATTAATTATTTTGATATTATATAGTCATAATTACAAATTAAACTTTAATTTTAACTATAAAGCAAATTCCCAAACTTAAGTTGATTTTTATACAGTTTATACATAATAATTATATTTTTAAGAAATTAAAAAAGGATTTTTTGTTATTTTTAAAGTTTGTGCGCGCGCGTGAATATATATATATATCTATATCTATATCTATATATATATATATATATATATATATATAATGGGATAATGAACTCTTTATCTATTCTTGAATTTAATGGTTTGTCAGATCAGATTTGCCAGATTCCAATTGACTCAAGTTTAATTTATGTAATAGATTGCCAGCAAAGTCAATCACAAGATACAGAGACCCATATATCGGAATTCAAATTCCGGTCACATGAAAATGAAATAATTTAGCGATTGTGTGTGGGCGTGAGAGAGAGAGAGAGAGAGAGAGAGAGAGATTACAGGAGAGGAATCGACTCCGCGGTTGATGCAGAGAGAACCTTGAGAAGCACCACTCTGGTTCTGATAGTATTCAGCATCAGGAGGGACTGTGGCTGAAGAAGGAAGGAGATGACGATGAAGGCGTTTATCCAAGGCTGAGATTAGACCCACCATTAAATCCTTGTGAGGAGCCAAGAGATGAGGAAACTCCATTAACGCCCGCCCTCTCATCGGCTGTTCCATCTCAAATGGTGTGATTGATAAAGCACGCACTGAGTTTCTGATCTTTCTGATGGATATTTGTTTAGATGGTAAAGTTGAATCTGAGCTTAGACTAACATGTGGATGTGGGCAAAGCGGGAGGATCATCGTTCCCATCGCACTCTCTCTTACTTGCAATGTAAAATAACTTTGGGATGAACACTAATTTCTCTATATTTAAGAAAATAATATATAAACCATTTTCTAAAAATATTCAAGATAAAAAATGTAAATTTAAATAGAATATGAGAATTGAAAGAGACTTCGCTAGAGTTTTCCTTTTCTTTTCCATAATTTTAGTATATTAAATTATTTCTTAATAAAATATTTGATATAAATAATTATTTTAATTATCATCCTATATGTTTTGACTCACGATAAAAAAGTAAAATAAATATTTATCAATATTTTACCTTATTCTTAAAATTTAACTTCAGGAATAAAGAGTTAAATTTCATGATTATACATGTTTTTTTTCCAGAACATTTTTATTAAAAAATAATGAAATATTCATCTAGTACTAATATACAAAAATTGTTAGAGAATAATATAAATTATATTCTGGGGCATCACCTATAAGCTTAAAGCTTTTACGTGAGATATTTTTCTTAACATGCTATCAAAGCCTTGTTGACCTAACGGTCATGAGTTCGAATCTCACCACTCTCATTCTATTTGATAAAAATCAAGCACAAGGTAGAGTGGCTTGTGTGCAAGTTTCAAGCTCAAAGGGTTTTCACTTGAGAGAGGATGTTAGAAAATAATATAAATCATATTCTGAGATCTCATTTGTAAACTTAAGTTTTTAGGTGAGATAGTTCCTTAATAAAAATCGCCTCTAATGCTCATTAAGTAAACATTAACAAATTAAAAAATATTGAGTGTGAAATATTTTTTAGTATAATAATTTATTGTGAAAGATATTTTCTCAGTCTTAACAGTTTTTTTTCTTCTAATTTAGATTAATAAATGCTTTATTAAAATTTATTTTAATTTCCATTGAAAGAGGTTAGGAAACGTATTCATATGTTACGCGTAGGTCATCATCAGCTAGTGACAATGAGCTGGGTCGTGAAAAACTCTATTATTGGAGCTGAGTCATTTTCAACTATTTTAGACTTGAATGGAAGATTCGTTTTCAAGTATTTTGTGAATTTTAGACGTAAATATATACTGTATAACCTCCTTGATTTAGAAGCTGTTTGGCGCTGCGTTTCACTCGCTGCGTCGCAACTTCTTTTTTTTTCATTTTAAATGAATATGTTTTAGTGTTTTTAGATCATTTTGATGTGCTGATGTTAAAAATGATTTTTAAAAGATAAAAAAAATATCATTTGGATGTATTTCGGCACGAAAAGCACTTTGAAAAGCTACCGCAACCGCCCTCTCAAACAGGCTCTTAATTCACTAACAGCAGTTCATATCTATTTTAGTGTCTATCGATATCAGAATTATTACAACATTGTGGTAATTTCTGTTTTTCATGTGCTTTTTATGTAAAAAAAAATATTAAATTAATATTTTTATATGTTTTTAAATAATTTTTATGTTCTCATATAAAAAATTAAATACATAAAATTTTAAAAATGATTTTAATACATGTGTAATTGAAAAATACTTTTATCAAACATTATACATCACAATATATTATATACTTAAAGCATCTCAAATGACAAAAGCTACTAAGAAGAGACAAATTATTGATATCATTTTTTGAATGGTTTATTATAATATATTTAATATTCATTGTTTAGTTTAAAACGATATAGAAAAAATTAGCTGATGAATAATGAAATATTTAGTAATTTATAGTAATGTCTTGACTCTTTTGATAGATATATATGAATCATTTTCCTTCGACAAAACCTCAAATTTGTCTCTTTAATTGAAGCTACAAAATTAGGGAAAAACGCTACAAAAACAATTTTTCTTTACTCTTTTTATAGCTCTTTTATTGGAGATATAAAACCAATAAACATGTCATGTTTTGTAGTATTGTAATTACACTAGCTTAGATGCCCACGCTTCATTAAGAAGGTGTTTGGTAGTGTGATTCAATTGGTGGTTTGAAAAAAATTGGTGTTTTAGTGTTTGGTAAAGATGAAAAAACTTAAAAATTTTCGGTGGATCCTTTTTTTAAAAATCAATAAATTTGTGTTTGATGAAAAGCAATGAAAATTGCTGCTTTTCATCCACAATTGTCACCACAAAAACACAGAAATAAACGTTGGAATTTAATTCCAAATCAAACTCTCGTTTCTTCTCCTTCACACACCACAAGCACAAACAAAAAAAACTCAAAAATCCCCAACCTGTCCAAAAGAATGAGCTCAGAAACCTGCCTAAAAAAATAAGATCAAACATATCTTTTAAACTATATATTGGATCTAATTGAAATTTTATAGAGAAATATTAGATACATGAAAATATATTTTATTAAATTAATAGATTAAACAAAGTTCAAAAATATATTATTTCATAGAGTCAAATTTACTAGATGAATCTTATCAAATCTTTCAAACTAGATATTCATGTATTGTTTTGGACATATATGGAGTTACAAATAAAATTTTGTAGCGATTCTAGATGGGAGGAAAACTAAACATCTTAATATTTTCAAATATATATGATAAAATCAATAATTTATTCATAAGAAAAAGAGAGAACTATGTGTTTGAAATCATGATTGAAATCTACCAATAATTTGTGAAAAATAGAGATTTAGACTACATGAAATTTTTGTAGAATGAAGACTTTGTTTTTATTATCATATTTTATTTTTTTATTTATTTAATGTTAAAAAAATTGCTTCTAATATTTTTTTTCTAGTACATTAAAGATTTTTTAATAGTTTATTTTAATTATTATACTTATGTTAGTTAATTACTAATTTAGACTCATTAGCTTGCAACCTAAAAGAGGTTCATTATGTCTTGTTACGATAAGAACAACCAAGTTGTTACGGAGTTCTTATGTACTTACTATCATTTAATAACATTCCCATATTAGAAATTTTGATGTTGAGTTTTTTTTCATGTCATTGATTTCCTGATTTATATTGTCTATCTTTCTTATTTATTTAGATCACTAATTAATTATAATATTATTGATTCTCTTTATCAGATTTTAATGTAATTTAATTTATTGGTCAAAATTGTCAATATATAGTTAAAACAATACTTTTGATTTTATGATCCGATCATACATTATGTTTTTTGTGTCTTGTAAAAAAAAATGATTTTAATAACCTTGCTTTTAACTATTTTGTGAATTTTAGACTTAAATACATACTATATAACCTCGATGATTTTATTCACTAACTGTAGTTCCTATTTATTTTAGTGTCTATCGTATCAGAGTTATTGCAACGTTGTGGTAATTTATGTTTTTCATTTGTTTTGTTTTTTTTTAAAATATTATATTAATATTTTTATATGTTTTTAAAAATTTTATGTTCTAATATAAAAAATAAATACATAAAATTTTAAAAATAATTTAATACATATTTAATTGAAAATTACTTTTATCCAACATTATACACCACAATACATGATATACTTAAAGCATCTCAAATGACAAAAGCTATTTAGAAGAGACAAATTATTCATATGATTTTTTGAATGGTTTATTATAATATATTTAATATTCATTGTTTATTTTAAAAAGATATAGAGAAAAACTTAATTGATGCATAATGAATTTTTTAGTAATTTATATTAATGTCTTGGCTCTTTTAATAGATATATATGACTCATTTTTCTTTGTCAAAAAATCAATTGTCTCATAATTTAAAGCTACAAAATCAGGGACGAACAACTAAAAAAATAGTTTTTTTATTCTTCTTTTAGCTCTTTTATTGAAGATATAAAACCAATAAATATGTCATGTTTTGTAGTATTGTAATTACACTAGCTGAGGTGTTCACGTTTCATTAAAGGTTTTTGTTTCATCAATTTATTAAAAAATATATGATAATGATAATCTAGAATGACATTGCATGATAAAATGACATTCAATTTAACAAACATAGATGGACACTTATTTTAGGCAAAAAGGAGCAAACTTTATATCTAAGACTTGAGAGAGTTTGGCGAAATGTGTCACCTATAAAAACAAAAAATTTCTACCAATCGATATTTTTCATGTGTCATATTTATTTTACTTTTACATAAAAATGAGATGAAATTGAAATAAATAACATGACAAATAAATGAGTCTTTATGTATGTTTTGGGCAACAGAAGGTTGACATATAAGATGAGGTATTTAAGATATCTCATCATAAATATAAGATTCCATAAATCAAAATTAACCAATAAAATAATATCATATGGTCTTATAAAATGACCATAAAGCCCTCACAAATCTCTATAAATAGGGACCTCACCCTAAACAAAAACAAATGCTTAGAAAAAAAATCTTTTAGGGTTCAGGATTATTAATGACACTTTTTTAGATGCAAAACAAATTATAAAGGAGTAAAACATCGTAACGGCAAGTTCTTATGAAGTCAAACATCTTAAAGGTAGGTTATTGTAACCGGCCAGTCAAGGAGGAGACGACCGAGAGAGAAAGAAGGGTGACCGAGAGAGAAGGAGGAGCAGGAGAAGGGACCGAAATGAACAAAGAACCAGTCAGCTTCCTTAGCAAGCCAACCTGCACAATAAACAAGGGAGAGTCAGCATGTAGGGCTGAGAGGAAGGAGAGAGAGACTTGCGTGGACGGCTAGAAGGAAAAGATGAAGGCAACAACAGATCATCAACACGTGGCCATAAGGATAAGATCAAGCGGCGATGAGCAACACGTGGCAGTAAGGATAAAGAGGAAGGAAACGGCGCCGTATGAACATCAGGCAAGAGAGAAAGACAGATGGCAGTCAAAACAGGAGCAAGACGTATACGGTCCAAAGATTGAGAATTAAACGTAGAAAAGTATTTGTACAAAATACCACCAACGGAAGAGGGTATAAAAACGAAGGGAGGAACAGATATGAGGCATCGGATTGAAATTGCTTTAAAGCAAATCACTTGTCCAAGGAGGCCCGGGTTACCTCGAATCTGCCCAGAAAATTGCACTTCTAGTTCTAGTTGAATTTTCATAGTTCTTTCTAAGTATTTATTTTCGTATCGATAAACCCCAAAACACAAAAAAAGTTGTTTTTCCCTTTCTGAAATTATATAAAATTCCGAGAGAACTTTTTTCTCTCACAAAAAGAGAATTAAAAAGATTAAGTTTGTTCCAAGTGGTATCAGAGCCGGTTTCAGTCCTCAATATGGCCGAAGGCACCAGAGTTTCTCAGCTAATAGAAACAGTAGCAGGAATGAGGCAACAACAACATCAACAGGGTCAGCAACAGTTACTGGAAGATATAGTCCAACAGCTCAAGGACATGTCAACCAGAATTGACCAACTCACCAAAACACAAGGAAAGATGCCCATGGTCTCACCCCATAATTCTCCCATTCGGGCTATACAAGGGGAGCCCAGACACGACATAATTTCACAAGAAGGAAACCATCAAGTCCAAATCAAATCCATCAAGCTAGAATTCCCTCATTTTAATGGGGACGATCCCATCGGGTGGGTTTACAAGGCCAACCAGTTTTTTAACTTTCACAGCACCCTAGCCCAACACCGGTTATTCATAGCTAGCTTTCACATGGAGGGAAAGGCCATTACTTGGTATCAAGAACTAGAAGATACAGGGTCCATCACAAGTTGGGAGGCATTTGTCACGGCCCTCAACACAAGGTTTGGGGCATCCTCTTACGATGACCCAATGGAAGCCCTCATAAACATCAAACAAATTTCTACGGTGAAAATCTACAAATCTAGATTTGAGCTTCTATCTAACCGAGTTTGGGGACTGTCCGATTCCCACAAACTCAGTTGTTTTTTGGGTGGACTAAAGGAAGAAATTCGAATGGGGGTCCGAATGTTAAACCCCCAAAACCTAACATCAGCCTATGGGCTGGCCAGAATGCAAGAGGAGAATCTCTCCATCATGCGGAGAACATGGAGGGGCTCAATTGTGGGGCTTCAGGGCCGCAACCTTGCCCCAACTCCTTAGAAGATAGAGGGCCATGAAGGGAGAGCAGTGCCTATACAAAGGCTCTCACCAGCCCAGGTGAAAGAAAAGAGGGATAAAGGCCTCTGTTTTAAATGTGATAGTAAATGGGGACCCGGGCACCGTTGTGCAGGGCCCAAGTTATTTCTAATAGAAGAGACAGAAGAAGGAGAAATAGAAGAACCAGGAGGAGACAAGGACCTAATCGACCTCAGCGACACACTAGAAGATTCTATCGAAGGAGTGGGGATATCACTTCATGCTATGATAGGAAACCCGGACCCTAAGACGATGAGGGTAAGTATATGGGTAAAGGGCCACTGTTTCATCACCCTAATTGATACTGGGAGCACACACAATTTCGTACACCCAAAGGTTGTCAGGAGAACTGGGATAAAAGTTACTAAGCATGCACCAATCGGGGTGAGCATTGCAGACGGGTCAAAGATCTGGAGTGAGGGAAGTTGCCAGGATATCCTAGTAACTATACAAGAGGGTCGTTTTACAACCCAAGCATACATCCTCAGGCTGGGAGGTTGTGACATGGTTCTCAGCATTCAATGGTTAAGGGGTTTAGGGCCCATTATGTGGGATTTCTCATCCCTAAAGATGGAATTTAATCAAGGAGAAAAAAGGGTACTAATTAAAGGAATGGGCCTGGAAAATTATGAGTTGGATTGCAGCCCTTTATTTGTACAAGAACTAAAAAGAGCAGAAGTGTGCCTAGTACTGCAGATATGGAAAATTGGGCCAGCAGCCCAAAATATACCCAAACATATAGAGGGTCTGTTGCAGGAGTTTAAGGAAATTTTTCAGGATCCAATCGGGCTCCCCCCTCAGAGGACCCAAGACCATGCGATAACACTTAAAGAAGGCACTCCCCCAATAAACGTCCGGCCATACAGATACCCATACTACTAGAAGACAAAAATAGAAAAATTGGTCAAGGAGTTACTGGCCTTGGGAACTATAAGACCAAGTCAAAGCCCATTTTCCTCACCAGTATTGCTGGTCAGAAAAACAGACGGGTCCTGGAGAATGTGTGTCGACTACCGAGCACTCAATAAAGAAACGATAAAAGACAAATTTCCCATTCCAATGGTGGAAGAGTTGTTAGATGAGCTCCATGGCTCTCAAATCTTTTCTAAACTAGATCTCCGATCCGGGTTCCACCAGATCAGAATGAAGGAGGAAGATGTTCCCAAGACAGCGTTTCGAACGCACGAGGGGCATTATGAGTTTTTGGTGATGCCTTTCGACCTCACAAATGCCCCCTCAACATTTCAAGGACTGATGAATGATATTTTTAGGCCCTATCTCAGAAGGTTTGTACTGGTCTTTTTTGATGATATCCTAATCTACAGTCACACCCAGGAAGAGCACAACAAGCACCTAAGGTTTGTATTCGAGATTTTGGTCAAACATCAGTTGTTTGCCAAACAATCAAAGTGCAAATTCGCATGCAGCGAAATAGAGTACCTGGGACACATAATCTCAGGCCAGGGTGTTCATGCAAACCCCAGCAAGGTGGAATCTATGGTCAGGTGGCCTCGGCCCAAAACACTAAAATCCCTCAGGGGCTTCCTAGGCCTAACAAGCTATTACAGGAGGTTCATTAAGGGTTATGGGGGCATAGTTGGGCCCCTTACCAGGCTATTTAAAAAAGGGGCCTTCCAGTGGGATACTGAGGCCAAAGGAGCTTTTGAAAAGCTCAAAGAAGCAGTAACTCCCCCACCAGTGTTAGCCTTACCAGACTTTACTAAAAGTTTCACAATGGAATGCGAGGCATCAGGGGTAGGACTGGGGGCAGTCTTAATGCAAGAGGGCAAGCCAATATCATTCTACAGCAAGGGCCTAAAGGGAAGGGAATTATCCCTATCTACCTACAAAAAGGAGTTTTTAGCGTTAGTATCTGCAGTACAGAAATGGAGGCCCTACCTCTTGGGCCAGGCCTTCAAGATCAAAACCGATCAACAGTCATTAAAGTACCTCCTTGAGCAGAGAATTGGAACCCCTACCCAACAAAAGTGGATATCTAAACTAATCGGCTACGACTTTGTTGTAGAATACAAGGCTGGAAAAGAAAACTTGGTAGTCGATGCTCTCTCCAGAAAGGAGAGCACAAACGAGGAGAAGTCGTTATGGGCAATAACTACTCCACTGGTTAAATGGGTTGATCAACTAAAACAAGGATATGCACATGACCCGGAAATACAGGCCATAATGCAGCAGATGAAAGACGAGACCCTAGGGTCCCTACGGTTCCAGCTCAAGAATGGAGTTCTATATTACAAGCAAAGGATATACATCAGCAAGACAAGCCCACTCAAGAAGGACATCCTAAACTACATCCACAACAGCCCAGCTGCAGGACACACAGGGATGGAAAAAACTCTACAACGGGGAAGGAAGGACTTGTTCTGGAAAGGGATGAAAAATGACATCCAGACATACATTAGACAATGTGAAGTTTGCCAGAAGGCAAAGGGGGAAAATACCAAACCATCAGGGCTTCTGCAGCCACTACCCATCCCCACTAGACCTTGGGAATCCATATCCATAGACTTCATAGAGGGCCTTCCCAAGTCAAACCAATTCTCAGCTATTTTAGTGGTGGTGGATAGATTCACTAAATATGCACATTTTATTCCTTTATCCCACCCCTACAATGCCATAAAAATTGCCCAGCTATTCTCACAGAACATCATGAGACTCCATGGCCTTCCTAACAGCATCATATCAGATAGAGACCCAACATTCACAAGTAAATTCTGGGGAGAATTGTTCAGGGTGCAAGGGGTCAAATTACTAATGTCTACAGCCTACCACCCTCAAACGGATGGGCAGACAGAGGTCACCAATAAAACCCTAGAGGATTATCTAAGATGCTATGTCGGTGACAACCCTAAGGATTGGTCCAACTGGCTAACCATGGCCGGGTACTGCTACAACACAAGTTATCATTCATCTACCAAAACCACACTGTTTGAAGCAACCTACAGCTACCCACCCCCAAGCCTCACTAATTACATGTCAGGATCAACTCAAATACAAGCAGCAGAAGAGCATTTGCAAGACCGAACAGAACAGATAACACAAATAAAGCATCATTTACTGAGAGCACAAGAAAAGCAAAAAAAGCAGGCCGACAAAGGAAGAAGAGACATAGAATTCCATGTGGGTGAAAGGGTTTACCTCAAACTCCAGCCATATCGCCAGCGCAGCATGCCAAAAAAAAATATGTCAAATTATCATTCAAATACTTTGGCCCGTTTAAAATACTGAAAAAAATCGGTTCAGTAGCTTACCAGTTGGATCTCCCTAAAGGCTCGCATCCATAACACCTTCCATGTCTCCATGCTCAAACAGTGGATCGGAAAAGATAATACCCCAGAAACATGGCTACCCGAGCTAGGGACAACCCAGGAAGATCCTCAAGAACCAAGAGAGATACTCGACATACGGACAAAAACGACACAGGGAAGGGAGAAAGAAGAAGTGCTGCTACGTTGGGAGGGACAACCAGCAGAAGATGCGATTTGGGTGGAAGAAGAATGCCTACAAAAATATTATCCTCACCTTGAGGTCAAGGTTCTCGAAGGAACAGGG
The DNA here is from genome assembly GCA_025169955.1 of Salix arbutifolia. NCBI lineage: Eukaryota > Viridiplantae > Streptophyta > Magnoliopsida > Malpighiales > Salicaceae > Salix > Salix arbutifolia. The sequence continues at coordinate 3,475,849 of CM045908.1, forward strand.
AGTTGTAACTGGCCAGTCAAGGAGGAGACCACCGAGAGAGAAAGAAGGGTGACCGAGAGAGGAGGAGCAGGAGAAGGGACCGAAATGAACAAAGAACCAGTCAGCGTCCTTAGCAAGCCAACCTGCACAATAAACAAGGGAGAGTGAGCATGTAGGGCTGAGAGGAAGGAGAGAGAGACTTACGTGGACGGCTAGAAGGAAAAGATGAAGGCAACAACAGATCATCAACACGTGGCCATAAGGATAAGATCAAGCGGCGATGAGCAACACGTGGCAGTAAGGATAAAGAGGAAGGAAACGACGCCGTATGAACATCAGGCAAGAGAGAAAGACAGATGGCAGTCAAAACAGGAGCAAGACGTATACGGTCCAAAGATTGAGAATTAAACGTAGAAAAGTATTTGTACAAAATACCACCAACGGAAGAGGGTATAAAAATGAAGGGAGGAACAGATACGAGGCATCGGATTAAAATTGCTTTAAAGCAAATCACTTGTCCAAGGAGGCCCGGGCTACCTCGAATCTGCCCAGAAAATTGCACTTCTAGTTCTAGTAGAATTTTCATAGTTCTTTCTAAGTATTTATTTTCGTATCGATAAACCCCAAAACACAAAAAGAGTTGTTTTTTCCTTTCTGAAATTATATAAAATTCCGAGAAAACTTTTTCTCTCACAAAAAGAGAATTAAAAAGATCAAGTTTGTTCCAGTTATAGTTATTACATAAATGGTAAACTTATTACATGGTCTTGAGTGGGGTCTATGATATATTAATGATTACCTCTCATGAAAGCAATACAAGGGTTTACAAAGAATGGTTGGAGAAAAAATATGACCTTCATTACTAAGTAAATACTTGAATCATAGTTGAGCGTTTCAAAAATATAAGTCTTGACTAAAAATCATGAGTAGATTGATATTCGCCCACCTACCGATTTAGATTTATACTCTTGAAATTTAAAATGCATAAAGGCATAAATTCATATTTGATGTAATTGTGAATAAAGAGTGTGTAAAAAAATATATACTAAAATTGAATCATCCAGCCTAACATATAAAATACAACATAAAAAACAACTCAATCAACAAAACTTAGTTCAAACAAAGACGTTCCTAGTGGAGTTGGCATACTATTATGGCATGCATGGTGTTGAGTGGCAAATCTTTCTCCTAGATCAAGAGGGTTTTAGATATTTTGGGATAAAAAAAATTATTATTTGAATAGTTTAGGAATCACCACCTAGTATTATGATGAATAAAAAACTTAATGATTTTTGAGAGTTGAAGGAGATTGATTGTGCATAGTAACTCTTACTCATAAAAATAGAACTTAGTTGAGAAAATTAAAATATCAAATGACTAAATTTAATTTTTAAAAGCTTAATTGAGTCCACTAAACTTGAATTATTATTTGTTTGCCATTATGTTAATGATTCTTGACATAGTTGTTCTCTATCAAGTCTTCATGGTTGAATGATTGCTCTTTCAATATAAAACATATTCTGAATATTACAATCTAAATAACCATGAGTAATATTGCATTTCTTTCAAATTGCCTCATTTGGCTAACAATTAATATTAATTAACAGATTATTAATACTTTTATAAAGATGACAAATGAATTCTCAATCTAATTGCTTCACATAATATATAATGCAAATATGCTAAACATGGAATTCTTAATGTTTAATTCTATTTTTAAGAAAAAAATAGTACTAGAATAAATTTTCTTAAAAGAAAAATAAGGATAAGAAACAGGTATATAATATCATGTGTGGACATAAAGAAATCAAATAATATATACTAGTGTTTGTTTCAAATTAATGATATGATTAAGGTTTTAAAAGTAGAAACCATGTTCTTTATCCTATTTCCTAAATATTAATGTTAAAATATGGTCGTTGATTTGCAGATATAGAAATTATATAAAGTAGGGATAAAATAGCTTTTATGTTTAGCTAAATAAATCTCGTAATTAGTCTTAAAGTCCAGTCTCAATTATAATGAGAAAAACACTCTGAAAATATACATTAATCCATTTGACAGTTAATGATTAGGTTGTGAAATTTAGAGTCATAATTACTAATGAAATAAGTATTTATTAGTAGGTGAAACTAGAAGCACCTATTTTTGTAATTAATCATTTTAATACCTTTCCTTGTTAGCTTTTATTGGAATCACTCCCCATTCACTATCTAATTAATAGTAAGCCTGTTGTTTGGTCATGTAAGAACATAACTATTTTGATTTTGTGAGGTTAATGTTCTAAGTTAATCTTAGCTTAATTATGTTATGATTTTATCACTCTATGTTGACTCTGCACGTGACTCAACTGAAGAAGACTATAACTCCTATTAACATTTTCATAACCTTCAGCCCATCAAAAGCATTTAGTTTAGTTTTTTAAATTTATTTGAAAATCAAATGAAATAAACAAATTTCAGCCAATGAGAACATCCTGGTTTTTTCCCCTAGACAAAACTAAATGAGTATAGAGATTTTATGAATTTCAACTTATTTAATCTTGTTTACGAAAAATAAGAAGACAGTGATGATAAAATAGAGTTTGAAAGAGATTGATGGTATTCAAGCTCAATTGATAAGTGCATGTCACACATTAACATACCTAAAAAAGTAAAATACAAGAATATATTCAAATAAACCAGAAAAAAATAGAAAAAAGTTTTGCCTTGCTAAATTCTCCAAAAGCTTTTTGGTAACCAAAGTCTTAATTCCATCTTTTAAATATGTCAAGACTATGTGCAAGAAGTTGTTAGAAGAGATAGTGCGGGTTAAAAAAAAGAGAAGGGAAATGTGTTAGAGAATAATATAAATCATATTATGGGACCTCACCTATAAGCTTAAACTTTTAGGTGAGATGGTTTCTTAACATGGTATCAGAGCCTTGTTGACCCAGCGGTCACGAGTTCAAATCTTACCAACCCCATTCTATTTTATAAAAACCAAGCACAAGGTGATGTAACCCTGTGCAAGTTTCAAGCCCAAAGGGCTTTCACTTGAAGGGGTATGTTAGAGAATAATATAAATCATATTCTGGAGCCTCACTTACAAGTTTAAATTTTTAGGTGAGATGGTTTCTTAACAAAGTGATCAAGAAGGGATTTTATTTGGAATTATATTTGGGATTTACTTTTTATAATTGTTTAGCAATTATATTCTATTTGGAATTCAAATCAATACTCTTAAAATAAATAATTGATTTTGGATGAAATTTGAGAAAATGTAAAAGAAAAGAAGAAGAATCATTATCTTCTTCCTATTGCATAACATTCTGCTCTACCAAATGTATACTTCAATTAAAAATATATTTTTGCAAGTTGCATCCAAGTATCTGTGTGTGAAATGGAGATAAGACTATACTAAATTGCTAATACATATTCAAGCGGGATCAACCTCAGAAGTCAGATGCTATAAACCTTTTGTATGGCTCCTAATACTCTATCGGTGACTTCTGGACCAAACAATCGTGGAAAGTTTGTGCCAAGATCAATCTCAATAGTTTTTTTCTTTATTAGCTTATCTCGCTTCATCATATAAGCCTTCTCCTCCTCTCCCACCAATCGTTCTCCACAAGCGCAATGATCCAACCAAATCCCTAAAACTTCCTGGGCAGTAGGATGCAAGTGATTTTTTATTATCTCCTCCATTCGTTCCGGTCCACCCTCTTCAGCTCCGATTTGAATCAAAACGACTGTTGGTGAGAGGACAGAACGAAGATAAAGGGATGAAGAGACGTAGGGTTGAATCTCAGGGAGTTTCATAAGCATCTGCCTATGAGTGTCTAACTGTGTGTTCTCATAGAAAGTTTGAAGATAGTCTGGAGAAAGGGCAAGGTCCTTCCGTGGAGGCAAGTCAAGAATCAAGACTAGTGATGTTGGACTACTCTGGATTAGCTCAATCATGAAATTTGGTGCATCTGTTGAAGGGTTCAGATAAGTAGATAGGCTAGTTATGTTCAATGCTCCGCCGGTAGGTAGTTTACAGTGTAGCCAACTTCCCAATATGAAATCGACCTGGAAAATATCAAACTTCCAATTAGATTTTTTCTATAAATTTTAATACAATTTTGAAAAGTTGAGAAACAAAAATAACTATCATCGGATTGATAGAAACAGTGCAAATTCATATGACTGCATTAGCTTTTGTTATTGTAATTTCCCTTATTAAATTTGTTGAATAACAAGTATAAAGCCATCCCTCTCCCGCAAATTAGCTAAGGGTTATTCCAGGTTCATCATGAATCACTCAGTTATGGAGTCAAACCAAGTTTTTCATGTGATTCCAAGACCTAGTACAGTAAACTGAACCAAAATCTAATAAGCAATATACAAATTATAAAAAGTATTGACATACATATTATTATGTGATCCAACTAAATGTAAAAACGTCCCCAATTAAGAGGGAAATAGCACAATTCTAAATTGTTCTTGTGGGATGCATGCCAAAACTGCTAGTTTTCAAGAAATTAGCCAAGTACAATATACAGGGTCCATCAAAATGTAAGATGGAACTCAATCTATAAAGCAAACCCAGAATAAGCATATCTAAATGGGTTAATTAATTAAGTTTGATTGCAGCTACCAGGACAATAATCTACCTTCTAAATAATAAGCGTATCAGTAAGACTACTAGTCATAGCAACACGCACTGGCTTAGAGCTTTAGAATTATCAATGGCGCATGAGCGAAGAATAAATAAATAAACGAACCAATTCAAAGTTTCAAACTTTGCTGCAACAAGTGAGATGGAGGAAATTACCTGGGAAGACTGAAGACCGGATCTGATATGAAGTGAAGCTTGGGCGCTCCCACTTTCGTTCTGGCAGTGTTGTACGTCAAGGGGAAGTGTACAAGGGAGGAGGTGTGAGCCAAGACGATCCTCCACCGTTGATACAAGATTAACCATGAGATCCCTGTGTGGGGCGGAGACAAATGGGAATTCTATGAACTTTTGACGGCCCTGGTTGTGGAGATCCATCTGGGATGCAGATGAAGATGACGAGGAGAGTGATGCAGTGGCTGAGATTTTTGTTCTTGAGGATTTGAGGGTAGGGAGAGATGGTAATGAGTGTGGTAAGTGTAAAATTGGAGAGAAGCTGACAGCCATTAGTTTAGATATTGGATTTACAAACTCGAATCACTTGTATTTTACTTAACTGCTTTACTTCCCAACTTGTCTTAAAAAGGAAATCTCTACAGTTTTCTTTTTAAAAAAAACAAATATATCTTAGACAATAACCAAAAAGGAAAAGAACACAAATGACCTAAAATTAAGTTAAACATGATATTGGGTTGTTTTCTAAAACATTTTTTGTTTTATTTTTAAAAAATATTTTTAATATTATCATATTTTAATAATTTAAAAATACTAAAGAAATTTATTTTGAAAAATATAATTCAATTTTTTTAAAGCTAACCGTACCATGGAATGAGATAATCCACTGCACAAGTGAAACAGTCTTGGAAGAAAATCTAAAAACCACACAGACATTCATTGGCTAATCATAAATCATGTTTTTAATGATATTTTTTTTTTTGTTAAACTTGAAACCTAAATGATATATATTTTTTAAAATAAAATTATAAAATGCGAGATAATAATTTTAGATGGTGACATATTAAATGGATTATTATGAATTCTTTGTTAACTTATAAATCATGTGACTTGAGTTAAAAGATTGTTATAAATCAAAATAAATAATGAAACTAAATTCTAATAAATTAAATACTGAAGAATAAAAAATGTCAATTTAAAAAATGGGTTAAAAAATAATTTAAATAAACTTATGTAAATATAACAAACTCGCAATTCGAGTCATAAAAATAATATTATCTTATAGAATACAAAAACTAAAAAAAAATATGAAGGTTAATTCCTAATAAACTCATTCTCGAAATGTTTTTGGTCCCATGACTCAAGTTGCAAATTTAATAAGTTGACTTAGGGTTTTTCAAAAAAAAAAATTAAAGGACCATAGTATTTATATGACATTTTTTGGTTCTTTCTTTGTTGCATGCTCAATTGTTGTGTTGTTAGAGCTTAAGGTACACCAAAATTTTCTCTTGTATCTCCAACTCATTTTTTTTCTATTTAAGCTTTTTGTCTATATTGTCTCTTGTGAAGATTAGCCTTGATGGTTTGTAATTATTATATTTTGTTTTGGAATGGGCCTACACTATTTAATTTTATATTAATTTTTTTATCATGGTTAATTAGACTATGTGGGGTATGGCTATAAATAGCATCAAATAGAGTTGTGTGTGTATATATATATGTGTGTGTGTGTGTGTGTGTATTGTAGTTGGTATTATACCATTATTTTGACGTAGCCAATCACTTAGACTAGTCCATCATGTTGTCATCTGTAAAATAATATAGATATTTTTATAATGTCTTGTTAATAGCTTTGATTTGATTAATAATCTATGTGTTATATTTTGTTGATAAATGTAATTGATCACTTAAACAAAATATATCTTACTCGAATTCACATGTGAAAAAAAATCCTTCTAAATCACAATACTCTGAGGTAACCTATAGTCTTATAATATTTTACTTGAAAATCTAGGACACCCTTAATGATATAAGGGGATGCATAAATGTCATGAAAGTAGGTATACCTAGAAAGTTTGTTTGCTACCACTAAGATCATTGTATATCAGTTACAAAAGAATAACCTCTTAATAAAATGTATAAAGATAGAGAACCATGAGTTTTTGGTATTAGTAAAGGTTATAAGACCTTAAGGGCTTAATGTTTTCTACTTTAACTTGATGGCAAATAAGTTATCAACCAAAGGTATCAACTAAAAGTATTGTTTTGTTTTTTCAACTGGAACAGAATGTTTCAGTTTTGGAACGTTTCGGCATGCCGTTTCATGGTTGCACTATTTATATATAATTAATTGATTATATATGTGAAAAAAATAAAATATAATTTTTATTTTTTATAAAATCAAAGTTGACGCAACAATTTTATTTTTTTATAATATATATTTTTTTTAATTTTTATTGTTTTGATTTTGGTTCTTGCATTTTCAATATATCTCATAAAAATTTATATATATATAAAATCAATTTGATGTTGCATAGAAAAAAGCAAGAAAGTGAAGTCAGGTCACATCAGTGACCCATAACAATTTGTCCAAGCGGGAGATGTTATTTTTTTGTAGTCGAATCGATACAGACAAAGTAATACCGGCATGTTTCGATCGGTATTTGACCGAAAAATCCGGTACGAGCTAAAATTTAAACCAAGATAAAAATGACATTGTTTTGTCTTATTTTTTTAACTAGTACGAAACATTTCGTCTACTTCAGCCAAAATGAAACGAAACTGACCACTATGGTATCAACCACTAGGTTTTCATTACTTAAATTTTATACTACCATAAACTCATGCCCAATTAGTTTTGTAATCCATTTCTTCTAGAATGAGGTCTATGGCTTTTATTTTAACATATATTTTAGACATTATTGGTCTATTTTAGTTTTGATGAATGTCATAATAAATAGGGTCTTCCTTTATGAGTTGTCATTACTATGGAAATAAGCTTTTATATATATATAAAAGTTGATAGAGTAAATGTTTTTCCATTCAAACCTTTATTAAGATAGGCAAAAAGTTCACTCTCTTACAATACTAATCTTCATATCCCTTTCTTAGAAGCATTATATTCTACTATAAAAAGTAAAAGGTTTAGGCCCCGTTTGTTTACTGGAAAGTGGTTTCCTTTGGAAAGTGAATTCCGTGGAAAGTGAATTTCGATGTTTGGCAGTGTTATAGAAAATGAACTGGAAAACACTTTCTAGTGTTTGTTTGTGTTATGGAAAATGAACTGGAAAATAATTTATTAATAAATTAATTTTTTTTTCAAGTTTATTAAAATAATGAGGAACAAATCTTACAAATTAAAAAGTTGAATGAGAATGAAATTGAAAAAAAAAATATAATTTCATAAATTATCTCAAATAAAATAAATAATAATCAAAATAATAGAGATCAAATCTAAAAATTTAAAAAAAAATAAAAGGTGAATAAATTAAAATAATAATAATTAACATTTCATAAATTATTTCAAATAAAATAAGTAACAATAAAAAAAATAAGGACCAAATTTAATAGATAAAAAATTTCAATAAAAAAATGATAAGAAAAAAGCAAATAGCAATTATAAAAATAAGGACCAAAATTAATATAAAAATTAAATTTTAAGAGATGGAATTGAAAAATAAATATTCAAAAACAAATTATATATAGCAATCAAAAGTTTGAGGATCAAATTTGATATAATCAGCAAATAATGACATTTCTAAATTTTTCACAACTTCTGAAAAGTGTTTTCCGCCCAAATTTTCCGGAAAACACTTTCCTGAAAACCAAGCCAAATTTTTCTTTGACTGGAAAGTGTTTTTCGTCGACCGGAAAGTGTTTTCCGTTGACCAACTTTCCGGAAAGCAAACAAACACAGGAAAGTTTGGAAAGTGGTTTCCCGGAAAGTGAATTCCGGGAAACAAACACAGCCTTAGTGAAATTGGATTAGATAAAGAAATGATGGAATGACAACTACATCTTTTAAGCATTTAAAAATCTTGGCAACCTTCTCTTTCTAGTTGAATTCCTTTGTTTAAGAAACTTAGTCAATAGGCCTGCAATGGACTAATATCTTTTAATAAACCTTCTATAATAACGTATTAACCCCCCCCCCCCCCCTCCCCAAGGTATTTGATGTAACTAGGTTTGGGTCATTTAACCATGATTTAATATCTTTTTAGGATCAACTTTTACTCTTTTACCCAAAACAATATAGCTTAAATACTCGAGTTCCCTACATGTAAACTTGTATTCAGATATTTTAACATATAATTTATGTTGCGCTAAGTTCCTAGAATATGTTTTTGGTGATATAGGTGTTGTTTTTCAATTATGAAGTATGGATGGGGCATTAAATTAACCTAAATGACATGATGAAGACCTTGTAGTGGTCTTTATGAGTTTTGAAAGATGCTTTTAGGATGTCCTTTGATTTTATTTTAATCTAATGATACTTATAGCTTAGGTCTAGTTTGGAGAAGTACTAAGATCCATACAATTAATCTAATAATTATTCTACTATAGTAATTTGATATTTATCCCTTATTATCTTTTTATCATAGGCTCGATAATTGACACACATATTATATGACCTATGAAATTCTCTCATAAAAAAACAAGAAGGAAAAAAGACTATGATGGGGTTGAATGGTTCTTATAATAAAATCATAATTCCTTTATAATTTTTCAATCTTCATTTTCGGTAGTAAGGATTTGGTAAAGAAAAATGTTAATTAATGGGTTTTTTTTTCTTTAGCACAATTAAATGGTCATATTTTATTAGAGGTATCCCTTTGGATATTTAAACAAGTCCTAAATTCCTTGACCCTTTGACCTAGGCTAATATATTCTATATTTGTAGTCCATATTTTACTAACTATTACACTTAAAATGCAATTTGTTTTCTCTATCTTCATTTATATGGACCAATGTCAACTTATGAACTTTCAAGTTAGATTTTGAGACAATTACAGTTTGGCTAGTGGAATGAGTTCCCTTAAAATCCCATTGGAGTCAGGTTTTAAAATTTTTCTAATCACCATTTATTTTCCTTTTATATCCTTACTAACACATATATTGTAACAACATTTTAGCGTTTAATATTTTGACCTTAATTTTGATCTCTTTTATAAGTCATACCATTAAACAACTTATATGGTGAAACTAAATAACCCTTTAACTATATTCAAGAGTAACTTGGAGTGTGTTTTATATTTTTCCATCATAAGAACCTGTTTCAATTTGATAAGTGCCTCAATAGAATCATCATAAATGGAAGCCCAAATCAAACCTGTACAGCCTTTACAAAAGACTCCTCACTTGTAATGTTTTTCAGTTTTTTCCATATTTTGTAACCAAGTTATAGCTCTCTCATCTTCAAGTAACCTTGCTATAAACAATATATATTGGGGATTGATGTTATAATAAATGAAAAACTAGTTAACTATATTTACATATCTTATTAGATTATCCTTGTTAGATAATGAAAAATCTAATTTCATTGCTTTGAGTTAAAAAAAAAATTCTAGATTTTTGGATGGTAGGCTTTGGGTCTATAACGACCATTTGCCAAAGATAGTATAGGCTTCCAAAGACTAACATAAACATTATAAACATTATAAGATAAAATAAATTTCTAGTTTTTTTATTTCTAAATAATTGAAACGTTATGTTTAAATTTATAATAGGCACTCTCCAAGCTTGAATTTGATCTGGGATAACTAACCCTACAAATTTAAAAAACATAAGGATAAATAAAAGTTATCAATTTTGATTTGTTTCAACTAGAATGACTGATATACTTTGTGTCATTTTTAAAAGGACACAAAGTGGAACGTATTCATCTCACTTAGGATCTTGCTTCATTTCAAATTTCTAGCCTAAGTTTTGGTTGAGATGTTCATAGTTTATTTCACTCATTCCATTTTTGATAAAATTGGGACACACTAAATGTGACTTTTAAATCCTTGCATTTGTTATATTACCATCACTTTTTCATCTTTTGGTGACACAACTCGAGAACAAGCTACTATTTAGAGATGAGTGTTAAGAGTAGATTAAAAGATACGAGACACCTTTAAGTGAATGATGTGTAATTTATACAACTCCACTACTATGTTTTTCATTTTTAATTATGTCAACCGTTATGTGTAATAGTACAAAAACTCCACGGGTTTAGTATTTGACACCTATTCTTTAAAGAAACATAACGTTAAAATCTTGTCTATTTCATCGAAAAAGTATAATGAGACTAAATTTAAAATATCTTTGAATTCTGAATTGCAATGATGATGTGTTTGACATTGACATACCTTAAGATTTTATCTTTATATAAACAACCTCCCATAAAATATGCTTGATGATAACTAATGTATTATAAGCATTTAATCTAATCTATAGAGTAGGAGAATAACATTTTAAGTTTCAATAAATAACAACAAGTCATTATATTGACATAAAGGGTGTTAAAATTTTCACATTGAAATCCCATTCATTAAATGTTAACTATCGAGAATAATATTTATTCTCAATGGAAGAAAACCTATATATTGTTTGAATTCATTTATTTTAAATAGTGAAATAGACTTAGAGTACAAGAAAACCTAAGTGAATTGATTTTTATTCATTATAATTTAAGAATTCAATAAAGATAAAATATTTAATATTATCATATTATTATTAATATTGAAAATAATTATTACTATTTTCATTCACATTTATATGGGTTTTTTTAAAACAGATTTACCACTAATATATTATTTATATTATGTTAATAATGAGGATGTTTGGTTTATCTTTTTAAATAAAATCTTACTTTCTCAATATTATTTGGATTTTATTTATGTTGAAATATTTGAAGTAAAACTTATTTTTAGTACACGCTGCCACTCCCTGATGAGCTGTCAGACACGTCCTTGCATCGTCCACATTGCAATCGCTTTCCAAGGTTGCATCTCCACAGTCCTCCAGGTCATTCTAGTTTCATGTCAACCCTTTCGCTGGACCATCCGCCGCCTCCTCCAAAGAAACCTTCACACCATCTTCGTTTGCCAGCGACGGCCCAAATCCCTCACGTCATCACAATATGATTTTCTTAGCGTGTTTGAGAGTACGATAAAAAAATATTTTTTAAATTGTTTTAATGTAAAAATTAATTTAAAAAGAATAAAACTAACAATCGTTCATTGATTACAGCAATTTTAATCACAAAAGAAATTAAGTTCTGTAGAAATTGATACTGCAAACTTGAAAGGAGGGGGGTTGTAGAACCCTTTGCCTTCGATCTTCAACCCCCCGCCACACACCGACCTAAATTATACATTACCATTCCATCCCTTATTACACTAATAATCACAATTACAACCACGAACGACTGCTTCTATTATTACAGCAACAGTGAAGGGAAGTAGATCCTTTTGTCTATTTTTTTAGACTAAAAAGGATCAGCTACATGCAGGCGCAGGGTCCTTGACCATGCACGCCACCAGTTTCTTCAATTACAGCTCTTGATTTCCTTTGCACGGGGCCCGCCAAACCCCGTTTTCTCATCACGGCCCCTCTTTTTCTTGTTTTGACACTTCAACAAAACCCCAAACAATTTCAAGCCATCCCCTCCGTCACCATCATGATCATCATCATCACTCGTATTTTCATCATCATCATCTTCACTTTGATTATCGCCCACAGCTGCCCCGCCATTACACGTGGACCCACCACATCCAATGATGCGATTGATTTGATCAGGGCTCACCTTAACATACTCTGTCAAAAAATTAATCAAGTCCTCACATTGCTTCTTAGCTTGCGAGAGTTCATCGCTCAAGACGTCGTTATCTTTCTTCAGCTGCTCGTTCTCGATCGATAAATCGGCGACCTGTGTCGCCGCCGTTTCGACAGACCCCGGGTTCTTCGAATCCGGCGATGACGTTGAAGTGGACCCCAGGTCCTCTCCGGAGTTGGACGAAGAGGATGCGCCTCCGGATTTTCCGGCTGGCGAGGTTTGGGTTGCCGCCGTTGTCTTTCGGCGGCGGATCCCGGCGAGGAGCTCTTTCTTTCCTCGCCGGAAATTCTCGTTGGCGAATTCCCATTTGTCTGGCACGACTTTTCTAAAGCCCTGAAAGAGAGTTCAGAATAATTAGAAACAAAGAAACTACCATCGGTGACCACTTTTATCACCATCAGAAAAAAAAGAAAAAAAAGAAAAAGGAAGCGTCTGGTTACTTCGGTACCGTCAAAGTGGAAAAATAAGGAAAGGCAACGTGGAAAAAAAGGGAAAGGCACGTGGCCCACGTAACGTTGTTCGGTGGGTAATAAAATCGGCGCAGCCAACAGGGAAAATCTTGGGTCGGGATTATGAGATTCCAGAAAGGTTAAATTTTTACACGCAATTGGGATAGTTGACTAATTTCTCCCATGGATATTATTATTACTATTATTGTACAGACATTTTAATAATGTTTTAATTAAGGTTTAGTTATTTTGTCGAACAATTTTAATGACACATCCTCCATACATCAACTTAATATATTTTGAGTAATTTAATAATTATTTTGAAACTTAAAAGACAAAAATCAAAGAAAGAATCATAAATCCAATACTTTAAAGACTATTTTGGTTAGGTGCGTCTCTTGGTTTTTCCAAGGCTAAGAAAAACAAATGTATCCCTTGATGACAATGTCTTCTTTGCATTATTTTTCGTTAACAAAAGTGGCATTACATGCATTTTAATATTAATATTAATTTCGCATGTCCTATCTTACAAGGACCACGGCAAAGAGTACCAAATAACCTCATTATAACTGAATTAAAGGCCTGATTTTTTTGGGGATAATTGAGAATATTTTTTATTTAAAAATATATTAAAATAATTTTTATTTTATTTTTTAAAAATTATTTTTGACATAAACACAAACTAAAATTTTTATTTTATTCTAAAAACACTTTTAAAATACATAAAATTTGTCCATTCCTTATATCTAAGATCTCATACTTGCAATTCTTTATCGTTTCTAAAACATTATACCCGTTTTTTATTATTTTATTTTTAGTGAGGAAAAATATTGATGGAAGTCAACCCAAGTTAATGACTTTTGGGGATCTAATTTGAAATATCTAACATAGAGGGACCTCTATGAGCATTTTAAACCTTGATTTAATTCAATTTCTCCTAAGAACTCTACCTTACTGAACTTACGGCCCCACTTACAGTGTAAAGTGTTGTATCCCTTCACATGCATCCATGTAGCTGCCTCCATATACATATGCTGGAAAATGACCAGAGAGACCATCCTATCCCTTACCTAATACTAGTTTCTCATTTTAAGCATGGGTAGAATCGACCTTACGATGATTTTTATATGTATCGATTAGACCATCAGGTTGTCAGGAAAATCAAGGAATCGATGGTAAGTTTTCGTTTTCGTGCACCAACATAGAAAAATACCCCCCACCCCCACCCCCACCCAGAAGAAATCCAAGTGGAGATGAAATTACAAGGTAATTGATCAACGAGGTTATTTTTGGACGACGATAGCAAAAATGGGTTTACAGGCATTCGATGAGCCAGAAAACCATGCGCATGCAAACAAGAAGTGATGGAAATAAAAGCAAAAAAGGAGAAGAAAATAACTTACATAGGTATTGAGTTGCCGAACAAAGCTCGAGAAGTTGTTGTGTTTGAAGTAATTAGGAAGCAAATCCTTAGCAAAATCAGCAGTTTTCCACACAACAAAGGTTGTGCCGCTTTCACTCCACGATAACACATCATCTGTGCTCGGATCATCCACCAACTGAAAAGTTTTCATCAGAAACGGCGCCGGAGATGACCTTTGCGCCATTTCTACCCAGAAAATCTACACCCACAATGATCTCCAAAAATCTATATCTAATCTAGCCCAGAAAAAAGGGGAAAAAAGGGAACAAATCCTATATTACCTTGCTGGGGTGTTGTGTGGTTTAGACAGAGCAACTAAAAAGCAAAAGAGCAGTCAAGAATTCCCAGTCCCAGCAATAGAACCCAGAAAGAAAGAACATAGAGCTAACGAGATTGTTGAACAGTTTCCGCCTATCTGCTTCCATGGATGTTCTCGATTACCAAGATGAGACCTATGGCTTTTTCAGTAAGAACCCACAAACCCAAGACCATAACTTCCCTCTAAAGCGCCCCCCCCTTGTTAGAGAATTATTTATCTTTTTGGTTTCGTGCACGGGACTCTTATAAAGGGGAGAGGGGCCATGGAAAGTGACGCAGGTTCTAGAAATTTTGAGAAACCAAACACTAGTGTTGGAAAGAACACGAAGAAAACCCCACTTCAATACTCTTTCAAAGCTACAGCAATAATGTAATAGTATAAAGATAAAAAGAGAGAAAGGGAGGCATACAAACAAACAAAATAACACGCTTTTTAGAGAGAGAGAGAGAGAGAGAGAGAGAGAGAGAGATTTAAAAAAAGTAATTAAATCGGTGGTGGTGGTGTTCAATTCTTCCTCTGTGGGAAGCTTCTGATGCATTTCAAAATTGTACTATTAGATATGTTCAAACATCGAAGATCGACACTTGGATTGGTGGGTTAGCTTTTTCAATTGTTTCTTACTTTTCTTCAGAATGAGAGGAAATGGGCTTAGGAAAAACGTTTTTCCTTTTTTCCGCACCTAACGTTTAATCCAAATAATGTTGCTTCTTTTTTCTTCGTTATTATAGCCGCGCTTCCGTCTGTTCTGGTGTTTTTTTTAATTAAAATAATATATATTACTTAAAATTTATTTAGTAAATAAAAACAAATCATTGATTTAAAATAAAAAATCAATTTATTAAAACTGAAAGTTGTCAACACATTAATTACCCATGTTTTCATTATCAAAAGCCATAAACCTCCTAAATTGGGACTTAAGTGCTAAGATTAGGGAAAGAAATATCAAACTGTTTTACAGTCTACATCACAAAAATGAAAGCAGTAAAGGCTTCGCTACATAAATACTATTGCACCTACTTCTATGTGATGGATACAGGGTTCTAGGGTCGTAAACCGTGGCTTGGATTTTGCTTTTTTGAAAAATAAAATATTTATGTTGTAAAAAACTATATTATTATTATTAAATTTGATCCAGTCTTATTATTAAATTTTATTTATTTAGTTCATAATTAAAATCAAATTATATAAGAATTGTTATAATATGATTCCGTCAATTTAGTATATCCAAAAGTAACCTGAATCATCGATAATCAATATTATTTGACTTTTAGAAAAAGTCATGATAAGATTTTTTTTAATATAACGACAACAACATATTGAATCTGTTCGGTTTCACAACTAAACTTTTCAAATTCATGTTAAGATTATGAATTCCACTAAATTTAAAAAAAATATTTTTTTAATTTATACTATATAATAAAAATCGATGCTAATAAAATCAAATATCGCACCAAACTCTTGTAAAGGAATGGAGTAATTAGAGATTCCACGTTGCTTAATCGAGGTCATGGAGACCACCTATCTTAAAGTTAGGGCATTGGAGGTAGTTTTAGAGAGCAGCAAACCTCTTCCTTAATTGATAAACTTATCATGGAACCAAGTTTCCGTGAAGTTTGAATTAATTAAGCAATCAGTTGATGGAAAAGCAGCCACTCGAGGCATGGAAATCAAATTCCTAAACTGCAATAGTCGTCATCTACTACTCCCAAATTCTCTGCCTTTGAAAATATGTCTCCTATCCTATGTTAAATTCCACGTGATTGTCCAAGCAGGCTACCACAAAACACACATGCCCTCTCAAATCTAGAAGGTTCAAGGAAATCATCACAAGCTATCCACAATTATTGCCGATGGATTCAATTCTTTAATTTTTAAATAAAATCAGCTACCCAGAAAACCCCAAGATCATAATAATTAGGGTTTGTTTGTTTATAAATAGCGACGCACACCTCATAAAAAAAAACATATATTATATATTTTTACAACTCATTGATGTGTGTAACTCGGTTGTTTAGATTTTGTTTGGTTACAAGATGAGTTGTAATTGATGGTCTATTCAATTGAGGTTATTTTTTAAAGTGTTTTTTTTGTTTAGAAATACATCAAAATAATTATTATTTTATGTCACATGAAAATAATCTAAAAACATCAAAAAAAATTAATTTAAAATAAAAAATAAAATAAAAAAATATTTTTTAAAAAAATATTTTTGAAACGCAATACCAAACAGGACTTAGACACTGGTTCTAACAAATTGGCCTAATCATACACCAACAAAAGCCTAAGTCTGAGATGAACAAGAGCACCCTCTAAAAACCCTAGCTCAATCCTTCTACTCTCATCACATCGAACACTCACGCCAGTCGTAAGTCGTCCTCCTCTCTTTCTCTTCCCTCCATCCGAACTGCACAATGGAGGAGAAAATTAGAGTGGTAGAACTTATACATTGATAATTTTAATTTCAAATTAGGGCGGTGAGGCAAGGTGGAGGGATAAGGATGGGAGAGGACAAAGTGATAGGAGTAATAGAAAAGAAAAAAATAAGATAAAAAGGGATGGAAATTAAAAAAAATAAACAAGATAATCATGATTCGGATAATTTTATTTTTTTTCATTAAAATTATAAACTATCATTAACTTAACATGTAAAGTGTAATTTATTAAAAAGTACTCAATGAATATAGCGTGATTACAAAGTGCTTGCGATCTGTATAATAGATCTCGAGTTCGAGTCGGAATGTAAACTGAAAATATAAAAAGTTTAAGGTATTTTTTTTAAATAGTTTCTACCAAGTCAAGAAACATTGGTCTTGATAAGTATGATATTTAAAAACAATTTATTTTTTAAAATGGATTAGAAGCATCTATATATATATTTATTTATTTATTTATTTATTTCAGGTTCAAGTATGTTAGATGTGTATAGAATCTTAGTACTTAACAAATTATTTATATTTCTTAGAGCAATTAGTGCTACCTGTAGTTAACAATTAGTTAGGCGTCCGCATTACACTATGGGAAAGCTTTTTCTAATGAAAAAACATGTCCAGGTGTAGTCAACGCCAAGAAAAAATAATTCAGCAATATATTTAAAAAAGTAGATTAATAAATATATAAAAAATAGTAATGCTAGCTAAAGATTAGGTGGTTTGATGAGCCATGATTCAAATTTTCTCAAACGTTATTAATACTTACTAAAGACTAAGTCGAGTTTTAAATATTCAATTCTATGCTATGGCGAGCCCTTTAATTTGTTTATTTAATTATATGAAAATATAATTTTTTATATGTAAGAAAAAAAGGTATTTAAATCTCATTGAAACAAATTAGTTTTCTAGTATGACTCTTTCTTTTTTATTAATATTTTAAGTTTAAATTACAAAAATCATGCATCTTTTCCAAGTTTTTTTATTAGTCTTTCTATACATGTTGTTATTTTAGATAAGGTAATTAAATCATGAAAACTCATATTGACATCTTCAACTTGTTCAATGGAGTTTTAACTAGGTGAGTCTATTCTATGTTCTTCATATACTAAAGTCCACTAAAGTCCATGATCTTTAATCCTAAGATGATTAATTCCTATATTAAGAGCATAAGCTCTAATACCAATCACTGAATCCAAGAGAGATAACCTAGGTGACCTAAAAGGGGGTGAATGAGTCTCGTGTGACACCTTTTTTATTTATTTATTTATTTATTTATCACCATAAATGATTCTCACTTTATTTAATTAAATATATGCACAAAGTTTTCAGTTTATAATTATATTTTTTTGCAGCTATCAAAAAATACATTATTAATAATCACACATTTATTTATTTTTAACTGTCCATGGCGAATCACTTGCTACATAGCTAGTTGAAAGCTGTGCACGGTGTTCTGGCAACAAGAGAGACGAAGTGGGTTTCCCATTGACCCACGACGCGGATGCTAATAAAGGACACGTGTCTCTGTTCGTTAGTTTTTATTTTAAAATTTATGCTAATTTATCGTTCATTCAAAGTCTTATATTTTAGTTGAGATAATACAAGTTTTTTAATTTAATTTCAAATCAAACACAATATTGTCAACATATAATACCAACCCAGGAATATAAAAAACAGTATGGAATTCTCACATCATTTTCTTGACAGAAAAATATGCGATTGCTATTATCTAGCCCTAGCTTTTCAACCATGTTCTTGTTCTCACAGACGCAGCCGACATGGAAACATGGTAGCTAAGAACACTACCACAAAATTGCAAATCATCATGAAAACTCATTTGCTTTCCACCATACATGAACCCTATTAGAGCATCTACATGAAATCTTTTCTTGAGATTTTATTTTGGGCACACAAGCCTATGATTAAATTCAAGAAAGCCACATTCATTCACATGAATAAACTTTATAAATCATAATATTTAAACCATGTCAAATTTTGGACACACAAGCCCATACTCAAATTCAAGAAAGCCACATTTATTCAAGTGAATAAACTTTACCTATCAAAACCTTTAAACCACATCAAATTCAACAATGTAGCTTATCTCATGTAGATTGAGCTAGGTAATGACTCCAACAACTAGGTAACGACTCCAACGACCTCCCAACGTTTCCTGGAAACGTGTGACAAGCTTCATAGTTTTATTTAATTTGTTTTTGTTGCCATTTGTTTTTATTTTTTATTGTCATGGATAATAATTTGATTCAATAAGAAAATTATTCTATGAAGTAGTGTTATTAAACACAATTGTGTACATGACGTGTGTTATAAGATCAAATATCTTATTATTAGTTATCTCTTGATTAAATATTGATTTAATTAATAAGATGCGCATGCAAACATTTTGATTTATGATTGATAAATTTTTTATATATCCAAAAACATGTTGAGAAATTCTATATATATATTTTTTTTACTTGTAAAGGAATTACCTGTCATGTGATGAAAAACAATTCAAATAGGTATTATATAATTATATCATGTTGAGTGGTGATGGCAAGTAATAATCTCCTCCAATATCTTTGAGCACACTCACTCTGTTTCCCTTCATTCCAATCTAATCATCACCTCTCCACTAATTTGTTAGCGAGCTTTGCATTACAAAGCTTCTTTTTTGGCGTCTCCTTAGATCTTTATGTATAAAAGAAAATCTAAACTATTAAGTTATATATATATATATGCTTGTGCTGGCGTGAATCGAACGAAGCCTTTTAGGTACCGTGATCGCACAAATGTTTGGAATTTAATTTATCCAAAGATATCATGCATGCACCCGGCTTTTCATCTGACTTTGATTTTCCTTCTCCACGTTCTCTTCTGTCAAACTCTGACCATCGAGCAGCCTATTTTACATTCTTTATGTTTGCTAGGAAGGAAGGAAGGAAAGCACCTTTGTAGAGGATTGCATTTATAATCCTTGACGCTTCTCCTTCCCATCAAACTTATAGTAAAAATGTGAGAAATCATGTTTTTTATTAAGATGGGTGTCCGAGTCAGTTTACGTGTATTTTAACTAATCTTACGAGTCCTAAAGTTAACAATAATCATATTAGCAACATCAAAAAATCATGTCGGAAATAGTTAGCCGAGAGATGAGAAGAGGAATTGATCAAAGCCGAGAATCAAACTAGCTTGTCAACTGCAAATACCATGAAGCCACTCGCTTCAATGCAGAGCACATCAATGGATTTGAAAAACGACGCTAACAAATCACAAGTCATGTTGTAAATGAACAAGAACTGCAAGTTACGTACGAAGATTCAAACCATTTTTGCTAAGAAAAAACTAAATTAAATAAACTTCACCACGAAGTTAAGCAGCCATTTCTTTTCAATAGTCAAGAAGTTCCTTAATTTGTTGCACATATTTATCATCTCTTTAACACCTTCCTTTCCATTTCGGTGCCAAAAAAATACTTTTTTTCTATAATAATTTAATGGAAAATCAAACCATAATTCGACAACCAATCCAAACGTTCGTGGACTTTTTTCCTGAAGATAAACTGCCACCGATTAATTAAAATGGTATCAATTTAGTTACTAATAATCTTAAATTGTTTATATTTCCTACCATCCAAACGTCTACAATTCTTCTGAAACTTCCCATGGAAAACAACGGCCAGCATATATATAGAAGATTCAATGTTAACTCATGCAATGGAAATGGTCAAGATAACAATATGAGTTGGTATTCAAACTTGATGAAGACTATTGCCTTGAAGATACCTCCGGAATCAAATTATTCTCCTGGTCAAATAAACGAAATGCATACACGCTTTTACAGAAGCTTATCTCTTCTTTTATACGATATAGGTTGACTGTGTCGATGGTTTTTTAAGCTGTCTTCTGGGCGGTGAATCATGTCGAGGAGGAGTTATCTGTTCTATATATAATGAAATGAACATCATTTTCTCAGGTAACTTTTAAATTAAGTTTGAAAATCCAACTTAAAATGTGAATGAATGAGTCTTTCTTTTAATTTCTAACTTTTTGTCTTCTTATTTACCTTGTGTTTAGGAATAAATATAGTTATCTGTTATTTTTTAAAAAGTATTTTTGATATTATCCCATGAAAATCATTTAAAAACATCAAAAACATTTATTTTAAAATAAAAATAAAAAAATTAATTTGTTTTCAAAAATAGTCTTAAAACGCAATGACAAATACTCTTTAATAGAATATATATGCTTGGTAAATCAAGCTTTTGTTTCTTATTGTTATTAATATTTTGAAAATATGTGACTACTTTTTAAAAAAAATTAGAGATTCGGTATCCAAATTAATCAGTATCTATTTATATTCCTTTTAAAATCACTCCTTTCATTTTTCACTTTACCAAATATTAATTTCAATTATTAAATTAAAAATTAATGGATGATAAAATTGAGGCAGGGCAGATAGTAAATGAGGATATCGCCCCATGGTATTGAGCTTAAAGTCCATTTACCAGAGGGCTACGGGATCGAAGCAGATGAGGCTAGACGTTGACTATTGTGTTTTGGATGCATATGTTTCTTGTCCTAGCCGACGCCAAACAGTTATTTATGCATTAAAAAAGGAGTTGTCAAAGACAAAGACAAACCAAATTGATGGCAATTTTGTTTTCTTTACGATCCTTTTTCTAGAATTTAAGAGTGTGAGAAAGTAGAGGAAAGAATCAGTTGTTCATGCTTTAGAAAATGATAGAACACGTTTGTTGACCAAGCTTGTATGTCTTTAACTTAATGGGGGCGACCATCGATTAGTCCCCAACTCATTATTTGTTCCTCAATTGGATCCCCAATCAATTGAACTTGTATCTTGTAAAAAATCCTCAATTGGTTATATATGATATTATTATATTCATATAAATTAATGAATCTACAATAAAGATAAAGTCAATTGGATAAAAATACTTTACAAAAAATTATAAAGTTATTATAATTATGGGATTCTTATTGCATCAAAGTATTGTTTCTAAAATGTATGTGGTGGATGCTCTCTTAAATACTAGACATTCATTAAAGTCTTAAAAACTAGTGTATATTATTTTCTTTCTTTTATAAAGAAAACAATTGTTAATATAAATTAAGATATCTAGAATTAATATGTAGGTATTTGTCATAAAACATTTATACTTAATTGACACGTATGAAAATCCCATATGGAGATCATTTATATCTATGAAAAGATTCACGTGATGTTATGTAAGTGATATTTAAAAACTTGAGGTCTAATATTATATAGAGAATGTTTCATTTATTCTCGAATAATATTGATTGGAAAATCTTTGGTCAAAATGTAATAAGATTTGAAAAGAGTTTCAAATTTTATTTAAACGATCATTGAATATTATGTAGAGATCAAACATGATTTAACATGGAAGATATACTTCATGCTTACTATTAAATCAAAAAATATTGATGAAATGATGTTAATTACACTAGAAAAATCAGTCACTGAAAGGTTAAACCAAACCACTAATGATTTTTATAATATTTGAAGGATCATGACACGTTGTGAAACAATGCACCTAATCTTCAAATATAATTAATCAATTATTTAATTAATAGTAAATTCAATTGCTTAATTTATTTGATTAATTATAATTTATATCACGGTGAACATATTAGAAACTTAGGTTGTGTTTGTTTCCCGGAATTCACTTTCCGGGAAACCATTTTTCAAACTATCCTGTGTTTGTTTGCCTTCCGGAAAGTTGGTCAACGGAAAACACTTTCCGGTCAACGGAAAACACTTTCCAGTCAAAGAAAAATTTGGCTTGGTTTTCAGGAAAGTGTTTTCCGGAAAATTTGGGTGGAAAACACTTTCCGGAAGTTGTGAAAAATTTAGAAATGTCATTATTTGCTGATTATATCAAATTTGATCCTCAAACTTTTGATTGCTATATATAATTTGTTTTTTAATATTTATTTTTCAATTCCATCTCTTAAAATTTAATTTTTATATTAATTTTGGTCTTTATTTTTATAATTGCTATTTGCTTTTTTCTTATCATTTTTTTATTGAAATTTTTTATCTATCAAATTTGGTCCTCATTTTTTTTATTGTTACTTATTTTATTTGAAATAATTTATGAAATGTTAATTATTATTATTTTAATTTATTCACCTTTCATTTTTTTTTTAATTTTTAGATTTGATCACTATTATTTTGATTATTATTTATTTTATTTGAGATAATTTATGAAATTATATTTTTTTTCAATTTCATTCTCATTCAACTTTTTAATTTGTAAGATTTGTTCCTCATTATTTTAATAAACTTGAAAAAAAATTTAGTTTATTAATAAATTATTTTCAAGTTCATTTTCCATAACACAAACAAACACTGGAAAATGTTTTCTAGTTCATTTTCCATAACACTGTCAAACATCGGAATTCACTTTTCCCGGAATTCACTTTCCAAAAGAAAACTATTTTCCAGCAAACAAACGGGGCCTTAATGAGCCATACACATTAAGAACCATTAGTAAAAAAATTAGACCATGATGATTTAATTAAGTTTGACTTGATTGAAATATATTATAGAAATTAAGGACTGAACTATAATTAATATAGGAAATATATTTCTAATATCATCCTGAATTGATATATGAATATTATTGAGGGGGCAAACTAATACCTTGCAAATTTAATGGGGTTTTCAAATTACTTTACAAATAGTAAGTTAGCCTCTTATTTTTAAGATTTATTGTCTGTTAGACAAAAAAAAAAACTATATAAACACAAAAGGGTTGTACCAACAGTCAGTGAGGTCGTCGGTAATATAATTTGCTATCTGGAGAGCCCATTGATGTACTCATTGATTACCAGCAAAACGGGCCCATAGAGACCCACAAGGGATTGAAATCTGGCTGGAAATTCCTATTTGCGTGGCCCAGTGATAGTTGACAGCACTGGATAATAATCCATGAAGCATCCTGCTTCATATGATATTATCAGTCGCACCTTCACAGAAGCAATGAACTGTCATTTTCATCGAGAATTCTATGCTCTTTGCATCTTAGAGCAGAAGACACAATTTAAGATGCTGTACTTCACTCTCTTTTTTTAAGTCCACTTTTCAAGTTGGAGTCAGAAATTTTATTACATTATTTTTTTAAGTTCTTTTTTGACATTTATTTGAATTAGGTAATTAAAATGGTTCCCATGTGGTATTAGGAATATCACATAGAGCATAAAACCTTCCCCCCATTCCATATGCTGCCCGAGCACTTAGAAGGGCTAGTTTCGGTAATTAAAATAGTTCGAGCATTGCAGCAATGGTATATAAGCACGTGACTATAGACATATTTTATCCACGCATAAATTAATTACTTTAACATCCTTCGTTCATTTTTTATTTTTGTTTTGTAGGAGAGTTCATCGATAATATAATCACCAATGAATTTGCAAAAAAAAAAAAATCACTAGTAAGACATCATCGACAAAACAACTATATGTAATTTTATTGATGATTTTTTAAATATGATCGACATAATGAAATTGATAGTGATGACCTAGTAATACAATGATATTTGCAGTAATTCTTTTACAACTCTCTGGAATATATTAAAAGACTTAGTCCATTGATAAAACCATAAGTAATGATTTCAATATATATATATATAACACAAGACAAGAAATAATTGAAAAAAAATTAAATTAAAATAAAAATTAAATATTTATTACATATTTAAAAATTTATTAGCTCAAATACAAAATTCATTTATATTACAGGGGTTGAAAGAGGAGGAGAAGGCAAGTCTTCATAAGGACCATGGTCCAATAAAGAAGATCACATGCACCATCCATTTATGATTTCAACACTATGTACAATCAATAAAATTCACCTTTTTTGGCACTAAGTCGTTTTGTCTCTGCCTCAACAACAAGAATAGTCGTTGTCATCTCTCTATCTCAGAGAAGAAGAGGGAGAAAAATGGGAGGAGAACAGAGGAATGGGAGAAAAATTTACACATAGAGAGGGAGACGACAGAACACAACCATCATCTCTTCATCTTCCTCATCTCCGACAGAGTCACTGTCAACTCTATCTCACTCTAGCAACACAACACCATCTCCCTTCATCGGCAACAGGTTTGACAGCCCTCTCTCTCTCTAAAACCAGTTGCACCATCAACTCTCTCTCTCTCCTTCGACCAACTCCACATACCAGCAGCTCCTTCTCCTCAGTGCCAGCAGCTCAACCAGAAGCTCCAACCGTGACCTCCAGTAGCATCAGCAACCCTCGACGACGAAGAGTAGCAGCGGCAGCTGCACCAGCGACGTGAACCCAACAACTTCCAACACCCACTTCGGCCACCATGACCACCATTTTCAACGCTGCCACTACCACAGAGACAACCACCTTGGTCTTCTCTACCTGGCAGTAGTGGCAGATGAACCTCTTGTCGTGGTCGGCCAACCACTTGTTACTGTTCATGTGAAGTGAACTAAGTGAATTAATTCACTTCATGTGAATTATCGTTGGGTTGAGCTGCTCTTGGCCCAGCCCCGGTTGACTGGCCTGGGTCCAGCCCAATCCATAAGAGTTGGGCACTTGGGCCAACTTGGCTGGGCCGACCCATTTAGCTGGGTTAGGCCAAACCTGAATTTTTTTAATTTTTATTTTTATTTTAAAAAAACAAAAAATATGTTGTTTTCATGCTTCTGGATTAGAAGTTGAGTGAATCCTTCTTAACACTATCAAATGTCGGTAACTCTTGACTTTTTCGGGGGAAAATAGATTTATAAGACCTATATTTCAAATTGTGAGCAAGAACGTTAAATGTATGAGCATGTTTTTAAATGATGAACTTGTCCTTCAAAAGGTGACACATGATCATAACTCTTACATGATGAACAAAAATTTTAAGGGACAATTATCATGACTAGATGAGAGAATCTTTCATTGTGTCTATTGATGGAAGGAAAAGAGGGTTTATAGTGGTTCTACCACCTTAGCTTAGAAAAGGTGTGGCTAAGGACCGCTTGTTATAGCTATTTCAAGAAAAAAATAATCAAGAATATTAAAACTTATGCCTTTTTGCTTATGCTAACAATTTGAACTAAAATACCACTCGTTGTTGAAGGCAAAATTGTTGCTTCTAATTTTAAAATCTATTGTTGTTGGAAGAGTCTACTTCCATTTGGCTATTATAGTGAAATTGTATCCAAGCTCTATATTCCTACTTCTTTTTTATTAAAAACTCTCACCCTCTAGAGGTTGCTAATAATGATATAGAGAGTTGGCATCACCTTATTCCTTTTCTTTTCTTTCTTTTTACATGTGTGTCACGTAGTAAGGGAGATTTGGAAAAAAATGTGTGACCCCCCAGTCTCCGACAAACTTGGTAATCAAAAAATAATTTCCGTACTTCAACTTCTTTCTTTTCACATTTGATCTCTTTGTAACCCCCCTTAGTCTCCAAGCAAACTTGGTGACCAAGTAACCAAAAAATAATTTAGTACTTCAACTTCTTTCTTTTCACATTTGATCTCTTTATAACCCCCCTTAGTCTCCAAGCAAACTTGGTGACCAAGTAACCAAAAAATAATTTGGTACTTCAACTTCTTTTTTCTCACATTCGATTCCTTTGTAAATTTTGATTTTTTTAGTTTTTTATATTTTGATTTTTTTTGGAAAAAAGAAAGCAATATCAATGTCGATTTAGAAAATGTGTTAACAACTAAACACACAAAAAGACATTACTAGTGATGCAAAGACATCAATAACATATTTTGGGTTTTTATTGTTTGTTTTGATATTTTTTGTTTGTTCTCGAAAATACTTCAAAAATAGAATTAAAAGTTTGATAGCAACTTCAAACTAAGATTCAATGTTTGGAAGTCAATCGTGTACATGAATTATACTACTCCATTTTCTTGGACAAATTAAGCTCAACACGTACATCTACAGGTTTGGGAATGATAAATTCAATAATCAAGCACACCACTACCTCACAATTCCATTGAATTGCATTGCAAGTTGCCAGGAGTAGAGGACATGCAACGAATGAACACTTTTTCTCCTTTCAAAAAGTCTAATTCGGTCCAAAGCACCCAGAACACAAACTTTTTACTAAAAAGTGAGAAATTATACCTTGCCTTTCACGTAAGAAAATGATTGCAACCCATCAAAGAAAGCAAGCTGTATGCATCAAGCAAAACGGATTCTCATTCGGGGAAACCCCATTCCCATAAAAAGAGAGTGAGAAAGAAGGACCTTTATGCCCCATGTTTCCTTAATTTTTACTTTTTAAAGTAAAAAAAGAAAGAAAATACAACCCTACGCATTGAGGCACAAAACTTCTTTTGACTTTTTCATTAAGATTTTGCATACATGAACCTAACAGGCCCAGCCTAAACGACAAAACAAACAGGCAAAATCAATACCCAACTTAAAGCCTTAGATGACAAGCCGAAGAAAAAGTCAAGCAAGTTGATTTTCATATATTCTTACGATGGTGGAGTGGGTTTTTCTCAGACTCTGTTTTTCTTTTTAAATTATGCCTAACCAAACAAAGAGAGCAGGAAGATGGAAATCAATATTTATATCAAACAAGTTGGAGCTTTGAAAACGATGTTTGGTTAAACTCTAGTTTGATTGATTCCCATTTAATTCCGATAATTACATATGATCAGCTTGAACTTGGACTTTGCCGCACCGAACAAGCAACCACCTGTGCCCACTGCCTTAACCTCGTCTTCACCGTCTGTGGATTTTCACCTACGTATGTACAAGAAACGGACACATCAGATTAATCATACAAAAGAAGAATCCAAATTTTAAAAAAAAAAATTAATAATAATAACTTTAGTCTGCATTTAAATACAACAAAGCATTTCATTGTCCACAAACAAAAAAAAACAATATTTCTATGTTCATCTAGCTAGAATTACTAATGCCAGGATCTTAAATTGTCCTTATCCTTATCTTGATGCATTTCTCCAAGCATAGTATATCATTGGATCAAAAACAGCAAATGAACAGGACTCAAGTTTGAGTCATTTGTTAAAATATAAAAAAAGTAGTTTCAATCCAGTTCTATGATAAGAATATAAAAGCTAATAGTATATTAGCAAAAATTACCTGGACCAAAAATGGTGTGAGGGCTACCTAGGGGAGAGGCTGAGTCACAGTCAGAAGCCGTGGACGATGACGGCGTAGCAGTGACGACGGGCTTGGAGGCGGAGTGATCGTAGTAGTTTTTGTTAACAGCGTGATAAAGTTCCAAAGCAGGAAAAGTATCAGACAAACGTGGATCCACTTCTGGGGAGTCAAACCCAAAACCTAACTCAATACAACCTTTAAGCTCATCAAGATCTTCATCAGTAACGCTTTTGCTTTTCGATTTCTTATAATTGCCTTTCCTTTTCAGCCATGCCTCATCCCTGTAAATATCAGGTGACCATGAATGTTGTTTGTAAAGTGGAGATGCTCCTAGTAGTCGGTGATGTTGTTGTTTCCGTATGGGTGGTAGATATTCTACTTGTTCTTCTGGGGGCGATGGCGGTGGCGGTGGTGGTCGCGGCGGGTGGGGGTTTTGGAGGGACATGGGCACAGCCCCAGAAATGGGATGCAGCGGCGGAGGTCGGAGGACCTCGCCGGCCAGTGGTTTAGAGAGCCCTATCGCTATTGGAAATATTTTAGAGGGGGCAATGGGAAAGTTAGGTTAGTTATATGGGGATGAGGTGGTGGTGGGGTTTAGTAGGGACTCGGTTTTGGGTGGTCTGTGTCATGATGAGTTGTCTTTTACTTTTTTTAAAAGTTTTGATTTTTATTTATTTTAGAAGTTTTAATTGCTTGTTTGGTTAAGCAATTAAATTAATTTCTGTATGCTTCTTGGGAAATTTTATCAAGAGTAACCAGCATGGATACTCTTAAGAGTATGTGCAAGCAATTATCTACCACGATTTGTACTTATGTTTCATTTATTTTTAAGAAAAAAAATGAGATGATAAATTATTTTTTTTATATTTATTGTATTATAGAAAAAATCTAAATAATGTTTCCTGTTCACCAGCATCATATGTGTTATGGATAATTATTATCATCATCTTGGTGGTTTTGGGACCAATTTTTCAAGTACTATATTTTACAACTTAGCTTCGAAGATGAGTATAACTTTACATATTTTGAAGCTAGTGAAAACAAATCAACAAAAAAATATTTATTTATTTATAATATTATCATTATATTTTAAATTTAAATAATAACTAAATAGACTCGGAAGAGGGTGTTTGAGATTATGATGTAACTGGAGGTTGTAAAAAAATACTCTAATCTAGTGTTTGGTTAATTGTAATAAGTTGAAATATGGCATGGGTCTCACATAAAATTTTATATCAATCTCGGCGCAAGAAAAGCAGTTATTGATATGAGAGAGGGAGACGGCCTGGGGTTAGGGCTGCTGGGGGTGGGATTTATTAATATAAAAAATATATTTTTAATATTAAAATAATCTAAAAATTAATTAAAATATAAATAATTTTTACACAATAATTTTTCATCAATACATGGCATGTATTAAATTTATATTTATATTGCTTGCACATGTTGGTAATACCTATTACACAATTCCTTTAGCTCAGTTTTTTATGATGAACACAAGAACTGCAAGCAAGCATTAAACTCCAATCATCATCCCCTCTCCATAGGAACACTATTTTTCACCCAAAATCTACGCAAAACATGGTTTGGACCGTATAGACTTGTTATTTATTAAAAATATCTAGCAAATTTTTAACATAAGGTGTGATCCAATATTATTTTGGGCACCGATTTAATCCCCAAAATTCTTCAGGACACATAAGCGCAATTTAGTGCTCAGCTCTGCGTTTAGAATTCAAGGTCAATACAATCTGAAATGGGAGAGAACCTTCGAAATTTTTGCCATTTCGAGCACTTAATTTCATCATAGAGACGAAGAAATGTTTAGGCGATGATTTCTTTCAATCATGCGACAATGACATCCTAAATTATTATTTTATTTTTCTTGGAAGGTTGATTTGGTCAGAGATGGCAAGCCGTACCGAGGGAGTTCCGCGTTTAATAGTAATTAGTCGTTCGAAATTTCGAAGATCAAGATAGGTTATTGGTGACTTAACAAGAAATTAATGTCACTTCTTTTTATATCGATTATAAAAGGTATTATTATTGGATTACGCAAGTGTTAATTAAAATTAATTGTGTTTGACTGTTTCTTAAGAAATACTTTTTAATTAGAAATACTCCTTAGAATTTTAATTATTTTTAAATAGAAATATTTTAAAAAACAGTTTCAATCATGAAAATAAACACCCCATGGATGTTTTCTCCGGGGGGAAATCCTCCAATCTTATCTCCAAAATATTATAAATAAGTTATGTGCATCGAGAGAAATGATTTCCTTCAGGTGTTGACTAAAACCTGAAACTTAAAAGAAAGAAAAAAAAAGGCTTCTTAACCATAAAGCATGCTCATTGGATTAAGGAGTGAGATACCCAGCAATTCAATTTATTATAATTAAACCATTCGGGGTTTTGAAGTTCTTAGATTTTACAAGCAACTAGGTTGCATCGACACATCTTCCACAAAGATACAATTAATGTTTGCTGATATCTAGACTAGAAGGATCTTTTATATCTATATCTATATCTATATATATATATATGTATATATTCAAAACTGCTAGGGTGTGGTACTGTCAATAGTGTGTTTAGCAAGTTTGCTACTTGTATCTATATATCCTAGCCACTTACCGGGGTTTTATTGAAACACTATCGGCGCATCTGTATTATATACTTGTTGTGTTTTTATAAAAAAAAAAAAAAAAAAAAAAAATATTTATTTATATATCTTTGAACTCGGCGATAATCATGAAAAAAACATAAATAAAAGTATCACAATACCCTCAGTTTTAGGCTTTTATTTTTATTTTTTCTGGGGATATTTGTGTAGTTTCACTATGCACGAATATAGAAAAAAACGAAAATACCCCCACTGTTCCGTGTCTTTTTATCAGCTTTCAAGGGTAAAATAATAGTTTCACTGTGTAATTTAAAACAGAAAATACCAGAAAACTCTAAACAATTTAAAAATACCACACATGTCCCCTGGAAATATCCAAAATACCTCCAATTCCAAAGGTTAAATTTTTCAATCCAAGGAGTAAAATGATAATTTTATTGTTGAAATCTACAATATCATTAATATGCAATGAACCAACCACGACTCTGTAGTTGGGTTTTTTTTAATATTCTCAGTAAATAAACAAATATATATGTGGCTGGAGGACTCATTCTACGGCTGGATGACTCATTCTATGGCTGCACGCTTGCTTTCTACAGCTAGGGTTCTTATACTTTGTTTACTCAACCCAGCTGGAGCTACAGAATTCCTCTTGATAAGCTGACTGGTGTGGCTGGTCACATTATGCAATTCTTTTAAATAAAGTTTTCAGGAGTGGATTTATTATAGAACGTACGTATACAGACCGACCACGAGGCTGTTTTATTCATTAATTAGGCTCGTCATAGATCATTATAAAAAAAAATAGTTGGCGAGTGCGTTATGAGGTCTTGAATTCCATAAGAGCGTAACTCGGACACCACCACCGCTGAAATGGAGGTTTATTATATTGAAAGTCAGCCGCAAGTGGCGGCTTCTTTCCTTCAGCCAAAATACATGAATACTTGTTTAGCTGCAACTTGCGATCGCCCACAGAAATCTGACGTAATTTTCAAGGTCAAAATGAGTTCCTTAACTTGCAGACTTCAATCACTTGGTCCTTGCCGGCACAGAGTTTTGACAACAGATTTTCTTTCTTTGCTGTTCTCCTTCGTTGAAAGCTTGTATCTTTTAGTTCATGTGAGATCATATATATATATATATATATATATATATATATACATGCATGACATCATTTAATAACTCAACAATAAACATTACCTCCAAGATCCTGTTTGGAAGTGCGTTGCAACCGGCGTTTGCTGAAAATTTGAATTTTTTTTCATTTTAAATGAATATATTTTGGTGTTTTTAGATCATTTTGATGTGCTGATGTCAAAAATAATTTTTAAAAAATAAAAAAACATCATTTTAATGTATTTCGGCACAAAAAATACTTTAAAAAGCTACCGCAATCGCATTCCCAAACAGGCCATGAAACGATAACCTTTACTATTTGGATGAAAAACCTTAATAAGCGGATGGAAAGTCTTTAATTGTAATTTTTAAATGTTTGAAAGTAAAATTAAAATAAAAAATTATTTAATGAAAACAATTAAAACTACCAATAGATTGAGAGACATTTTTGAGATTTGCTCTTGTAACTATACATAGAAGCTCCACAAAATAGAAAACTTTAAGCAATGCTTTGCAAAGCTTCTATGTAAATGTGCAAGTAAAATAAAGTATTGAAAAATACATTATAAGTACACCAACTTTTGTTGTTTTTGCAATTGAGTACATAAACTTTATTTTTTGTCATTTAAGCACATCAACTTTTTTCAAAATAGCTAATCAAGTATTTTTCGTCCAACTTCTGTCAATTGCTTCATGTTATCAAATGACGTGTCCTTTTCCTCAAATGACTAAATTACAATTTTACCATTTCATTATTGGATGGAGCATGCCCTTGTAGATAATTTTGTCATTTTCTACTTTCTAGACAGAAAGATAATTTGAGCATTTACGATGCAAATAATAAAAAAATAAAAAAAATAGTTCAATGACAAGGATACATTTTCAAATAACATAGCACTCAATAAAAGCTGGATGAAGAATACTTGATTGACTGTTTTAAAAGAAAGTTGATGTACTTAAATAGAAAAACTAAAGATGATGTACTCAATTGAAAAAACTAAAAGTTGGTGTACTTATATGTCAATTATCCCAATAAAGTATTCATATTATTGCCAGATCAGCTAAACTTTATTTTTGATCAAATTGAACCTTTTATTTTAAGATTACCAAAGATCGAGTACACAAGCGGCAGCCATCTAATAGGGCATGCGGGCGGGGAGAGGGGCCAAGTCCATCGTGTATTTGAAGTACAAAGTTTATCGCAAAAATAAAAATGGAGAGGTTGCTTTGATGAAATAGTAAAACTTGAGGGACTACATAAAATGATTTTTATCAAACAAATGTGATTTTTTCCTCTTCTCAACTTTTCAGTTCGTTAGTTGAAGAGGACAGTGTCATGAATGCCTTGTTTTGTTTTACAATGTATTTTAAAATTATTTTCCAAAAAAAAATAAAAAAAATAATTCTTATTTTTATATTAAATTAAATTAATTTATTTTTATTTGTTAGTGTTAAAAATAATTTTAAAAAAATAACAATATTATTTTAATATATTTCTAAATAAAAAACACTTTAAAAAACAATATAAATTATAATCAAACAGTCAGACGAAACCAAAGATATTTATTTGTTGATCTTATTCTGAGACCACCCGCCGTGCGCGGTTGATTTGATGGAGGGTTTCATGTCTTGCAAATGGGCCCTAAAGAAAAAGAAATCCATCGGGTAAACATCATATGATGGTGGCTGGCCCAGGTATCTATATCGTGTTGGAGCACTAAATAATCATAATGCCCGTTTGGAAAATCTATAGCTTTTATAAAGATATGGTTCTTATTTTTTCAAAAAGAAAACTACGAATTATAATATCTTAAAATAATATATGGAAAGAGTAATAATATTAGATTTTAAGGTATTAAAAAACAATTAAAATCATAATTATAGCTAAAAATGATACTCACAATCAAAATAATAATTTTCAAACGATATACTGAATTAATATAAAAAGATGTATTTAAATATTTAATTATCTTAGAAGATATTTTATTTTTCATCAATGTATTTAATTTTTTTTACAATAATAATAATAATAATAATAATAATAATAATAATAATAATAATAATAATACATGGAAGACACCATCAATCACCGAGACAATTCAAGTATTTAAAGTTGAAAGTGCATGAAAAATTAAAATTCTTAATCATGTCATGTGTCCCATGAAATTTTCTTTCAACTCAAGCACTAATAGTAGCCGGCAGAACCCATTGAGTGGATTTTATACGTAGCTAGTTAAATATATCGAACTTTACTATATATATATATATGAACCCTTGCATCATCTAGGTTATAATCTTCCCGTGGTCGCAATCCTGGAGAGATGTGCTTTTCAAATTCCAACAGTATATTTCTATTCCACCTTGTGAATATAATTTGATTTGCAAAACAAAATTAATGCAACTCTAACCTAGAATAAAATACTATATTAACAAGGCAACATGACATATGTTCAAGTAAATAATGCATGTTTATTTTGCTTCTTGTTTTCTTATTATATATATTTAAAAAGATTGACGTAAATTAAAAAAAAAATTAATTTTTTAAATATTTTTAAAACACAAAAAGAAACAGCTCTGTTATGCTGTGAAAGCCATGCACTCCTCTATCTGGTGTGCAAGGCAAACATCACCAACCGGACAATTTGATTTCATAAAGAAATAAAAAAAGAAGGAAAAGTGATACATGAAGAAGTGCAAGTCATGTCAGTGTCCCATTTGATCACACGAATCACTTGGCAATTCAAGCACATGTGATAGCCCGCAAAAGCGAAACCTTATTTTGGTGGAGCAAACAATCGATTCCATTATTTCTCTGGCAACTACTGATATTTTTATAGATCATGATTTCATCCCCCCTTCTCCATTTCTCCAACAAAAGTACTTTATATCTTCTTAACGTTTTGATCTTTCATTTTTCATTTCTTTCCTTGTTCTTCTCGAAAACTAAAGATACAATATCATAGGATTACTTGATGCCACCACCTATCTTGTTGTCTGGATTTTGGAGGACAATATTTACAGAACATCCCACAATGTCTAAAGATGGAAGACACTTTTATGGAAACAACTAATTGATAAGATGTACTCATTGGTAAAGATTGGTATGCTTTCATTTAGCTAACTACCTGCATAACTCTACGTGAGTAACATTAGAGACAAGTTTCTGCAACCAAAATTTGTTGTAGAACTAGCTAGTTAATGTGTACAATGGCGCTATCAATTACTGGTGGCGAATCAAACTTGTAAAGTTGTTCCTTTATGCTAACAAGCTTATTCTGTAACCTACTCCTCGATATGTCAGGTACTATTGATTCTTCTAGCTGGATTGGAGCTTTCCATTGAAAGTTCAATCTCATAAGTGTTCTTCTTTTGAGTGAAGAGCGCTGCCAGCCACATCCAAAGTCCTCTATCCATTAGCATTGACAGAATTAAGGTCACTTCCCTCCAACGCTTTTCTAATAGACGAAAAACCGCGACAAGTAATGCAATGGTAGACCCACCAAATGCAATTTTGAACAAAATTGAGAAGGGCCCTGGCCCTATACTTTGGCTTCCGGTGGCATCAGATGTTGAACATTTGGGAAATGACAGCGTTTCTTCCTCTAATTTTTGCAGTTCTCCATTCTGTGTTAAGTATATAATTGCCTCTGAAATATTCAATGCCAGTGGGGAACCCCTTGGAAATACCTGTCAGAGAAGAGAAAAAGATCTGAACATGGAATTAAATTGAAATGCTGCAGTTGAAAATCGAGGAAGTGAATAATGGATAATTACAAAGCCAAAACCACTAAGGGTGTATGTTGGTCCTGTCATGGTGAGGCCCTTGCAATACTTTGCTACTAAAATCTTTGCATGCGGGGAAAACAAGAAAGCTGCCCTTATAAGTCCGCTTGATAGAGATTTTTCAAAGTCATCAATGGAAGCAATTCTTTTGATGTTCTCTCCCTTGAAACTCAAAACCTTTTCTAAATACCAGAGAGTGAAGGAATTTCCATTATAACCAATCGCAGAATTTGTACTTTGGAGCAAAGTGATGTCAATTGCAGAAGGTGTAGATGGTGGAGCTTGCAGCATTGATGAAAGGTTTGCTGTGTAAGTTGAGGTAACGAAAAGGATTAGGAAAAACCAAGGTAATAGCAGCAAACGGGACCACTGAGATCTGAGTGATTCTCCTGCAAAACAAGATTAAATAATCAAATAATTCAATTCCTTGCCATGTGTAGTTTCACGTACAAGACTGTCCTTAATGATTTTTCAGTGTGTGAGTGATTCATCTCCTTACTGTGTGAAAATACAAGTGTTGAGAAAGAAAACCACAAGATGGTTCCCATTTGTCTAGCAGGTGAACCCCTAAACTCCTCGTTCTTTTCATGCTCAATAACCCAGACTACGAATCCAGTGTATATAGTCATGGCTGCCATTAAAATCCACATTTTTTTGGTGAAGGGCCTCAAGAACATAAGAGATTGGTGAGACTTGTCTGATTTCATCACCACGACCGTCACGAGTCCTGAATGGAGATATGGCTGCGAGAACTCTATAAGCTGGTGCCTATTTGATGTGATTACAATATCTCCAACAGCAGCATCGTATATCTTTCACAAAGATATGAACCCTCGTCAGAAATCTTAAATATTATTTGATATTCATAAACATAAGATAGAGTGAAATGAGTAAGGATTTATGAACTTCGACCTATAAAAAACTCAGCATTTCATTTCAGGAAAAAGGAGGGCAAATGCTTTAGAACAGCAGAAATTCAAAACTGACCTTTTCAGAAACAGCTGTTACCATATCATCATAAGAACCATGAAATGGAACCATGTCGTAAATCAACGGGAATTGCAAACACTTCACCACGGATTCAAAGACATCGATTGAAAATCCAGTTATCAGTGTCACATTTTGATTTTCATCATGACTAACTTTCACAAACTGCTTGAACATTGATGTAGCAGGCACTGCAATCCTCAGTGGTGTTTGTCTTTCCTCACCAATATCAGTTTCGGCCAATCCACGAGGAACCAAGGTTCTGCCATCTGGCCAGTATACTGGACCTAAAACTTCGTCAGCGGAGATGGTATTATTCTCCTCACTATTATGCTTTAAAAGGCTATTGGTGAAATTGAATTTTGAGGACCAAAATCCTAATTCTCTATAGCTTTTACCAACAATATTAACAATTTGAAAAACAGGTACTTCTGATAATTTGTAGTTTTTGAATTGTATCCTTCCACTGAGGCCCTCAAAATCACTTGATAATATATGTTGGATAAGGGTTTTCTTATAATTCTTCTCTTGCAACATTTTAGTAGATTTAGAAATGGTCTGAATTGCGTCATATGCTCGTAGTGCAAAGACACTTGGTCGAGAACTGTCTTCTTCTGGATATTCGGCTCTGAACTTCCTCCGAAATTTGACTTCAAATTTCCTGAAGGGTGTAGTGGTAACCGAGTAATAGGTCTTAAAACCAATTACACCTAGCATAGATGTAACCACAGATCAGTCCATAGAGTCTACAAGACTTGTGATTCCATCAGCAGTAATCCACACGTAACCTTTCCCCATCATCCCATCTCCTTAGCTTTCTCAAACAACAGAGTTGTTAGGGTTAATGAAGATTGAAGAAGTACAAATACCTTGCTTTGTTTGGTCCTAAGAATGTTTAACTCTCTTTGAATGGTTGTGTTTGGATCCGTAAGAAAAGACAAAGCTGGGAACATGGAGTAGTGTTCGAGCTCTACGCCACTAACTCGGAGGGAATTAGACAGAAGTGTAATGATGCCTAAATCATTACTGTAGGAACTTCTGTCTTCATAGATAGCAATAATCTTTGTCCACTTGAAATATGAAATGATAGAAGAAATGCAATTCATTTCGAAAGATATATCTTGATACATGCCGATGACAGGCAGTTTTTGCTCAGGCATGATTGGAGATATTGTTGTGATTAAAGAGATGACAGGCACTTCATTGGCTTTGCCATTCATCTCAGAAACTAATGCAGCTTGTTGCCAGGTCAAGGAACCAACAATTGCTAGCAATTTTTGGTTTTGTGACAGTTGAAATGCTGCATTTAACATCAAATATGAAATAACTTCAAATTGAACTTTCAATTGCAATGTAAAGTCAGAATCTGTTTTTTGTTTAAATTGTCAAACAGAAATTCATAGTCTTCTAATATAGAATCACTTGTTATTGGAGACCACAAGATAAGATTACTCCAAGTCTTTTCTATTATTCGCTTGCTTGTCTTAGTATTTGTTGATAATTAAAAATACATTTTATGTCTTGCTAGAATAAGAATAATATAAATCATATTCTGGAGCCTCACCTAACAACTTTTAGGTTAGATAGTTTTTTAATATGGTATCAGAGTCTTAATGACCCAATGGTCACGAGTTCAAATCTCACCCTCATTCTATATGGTAAAAATCAAGTACAAAATAGTGTGAGCTTCTGTAAGTTTCAATCCCAAAAATCTTTCACTTGAGGGGATGTGTTATAGAATAATATAAATCATATTTTAGGCCTCACCTAACAACTTAAATTTTTAGATGAGATGATTTCTTAACATGTCCTACTTTCGATTCAAAGAACAGAAAAAAATATAAGAGAACGCAGATAAAAGAAATGGAAATTATGAATAATATGTCTCCGAGTGTGTGAACAGAAACTCCTTGTGACTTAAGCTAATCATTTCAATTGATTGGCGTTATATAGGGACTAACCTCATGCTACAAGAACTTTAAACAGAAATCATACACAATCGAAGGTGTTAAGACATAAATTTCATGATGTCAAAGAAATCAGTGGAAGATGACTAGCAGAGGATGCCGTATCATACCTGAAGAAGCAGCTCGAGCAGATTTCCCGGACAAGTCTTGAATATGCGTGGTCAAATTATGGCCAGTCGAGCTGTAAACATCTTGCACAGCAATATCCATGGCTATTTTCTGTTCTCTACCCACACGAGTATTGCAGTCTACAACTCCACCAATAGTATTAATGAAATTGCTGCCTCCATTATTCACCTGACCAGCATTTGATGATATGAACTTCACTGACAATAAAAGGATTGAATAAGACAAAGCAAGAACACCATCCATTCTTCTTCGAAATGAACAAAAGATGTTCTTCTTGCTCTGCCTGGTGGAGTTCGGCCTCATCATATATAGTGGCAAGATTTCTTGCTGGTGCCCGACACCTGGGTATCTTCCTAGCAAGATCCTCGGAAAGTCAGAAGCAGATTTCAAGGCAATGAAATTCTATTGAAATAAA
Source organism: Salix arbutifolia (assembly GCA_025169955.1). Classification (NCBI taxonomy): domain Eukaryota; kingdom Viridiplantae; phylum Streptophyta; class Magnoliopsida; order Malpighiales; family Salicaceae; genus Salix; species Salix arbutifolia. The sequence continues at coordinate 3,515,033 of CM045908.1, forward strand.
AAAAGGCTGTTTTTCCTGACTATTTCATTCTTCATTACATATATATTGTCTCTCATTAAAGATTATAGTTAATCTTTTTCATTCGTCAGAAATTAAGACTATGAAATGAAGTGCTCTTCATGTCATTTATAACATGTCTTGCATGTAATAATTTATCTTCCTCTCTAACATGTTTATAACTTGTGAAATAGACTTGAAATATGAAAAAAATATTAAGAAATTATTTTATTTAAAAATTTAAACTATTATTTGAGGTTATTATCTAATACATCCTTTCAAACGAAAACACTTTGAATTTGAAACTTGCATAGACTATTTTGTGCTTGATTTTTATCAAATAAAATTGAGATAGTGAAATTCGAACTCGTGACCATTAGATCAACAATGCTCTGATATCATGTTAAAAAATTATCTCATCTAAAAAATATAGATAATAAAAAAATAATATTTGTGATGTCTAATCGGAGGATCATCGCTAACTATAACTACCCACATAAAGTTTAAACTTGATAAGTGCCTGTTTGGTTTTGTGGTGTGAACCACGTTTCAAAAAAAGTTGTATACTACCCGTTTGGTACTGAACAAAACGGAAACCAAACCATGCAAATAGTGACATGGCCCACCATAAAACGCGTTCCAACCAGCGTTTTCAACAAAGCAGCTTCAAATAGCTTTTTTCACCGACAATAAGCTAATTTCCATCAACTTTATTTTTTGGGTTTTGTTTAGACGCCCGAACAAACCTGCCTATCAAGGAATAGCACCAGCCTAGCATCACAAGATAAAAGGAATTTTTTGGAAAGCAAGTCCAGTATGATGGCACAAGTTGCTCTTGTACGCAAATAGACCACAACCACTCATATAGCTTGGAAGATAGAAAAATACAAATAAAAAATATATATAGAAAAATACAAATGAAAAATATTATTCATGAATGAATAGTAAATCAAAACTAGCTTGGTTAGTTTGAAGATTTGAGCTCGGTTAAGCCTTGATTTAACCAAGTTTTATCTCTAGTATTTTATTGATCTTATTACAAACCATTTATTTCAAAGATCTCTATTTTTAGTTATATCATCCATTATATTTTTTAAATATCTACATATACCCTATGGTCCTATTTAGCATTACGTTTCAGAAATGCTTTTGAAAAAAATTTATTTTTATTTTTATTTTTATTTTTGGGTGTTGTTAGATCATTTCATGTGCTGATGTCAAAAATAATTTTTAAAAAATAAAAAAATATCATTTTGATGTATTTCTAAATAAAAAGCACTTTCAAAAGTAACCACAACCACACTCTAAAACACTCACAATCAAACACACAAAACTGTTTTTTTTCAACCTCACACTCAACCACAATTTTAACCAAACATTTCACTGCTTATTTTGAACCGCAGTAAAAGTACTTTTTTGAAACTGCTTTTTTTCAACCTCAACCACAACAGCAACCGCAATACCAAACACACCCTAAATAGTCAACTAAAAAGTTATGATATTTTATGTCATGTACGAACATTCTTAAGAATAGTTTAGCTTTGTCTTCTCATAAATAAACAAGTACAGGAGGCTTTCTCCATTCTTTATTAGTGAAAGATAAGCAAAATTCTTAGTTTAAATTAATTTGTTTTATTCTGTGATTGAATGTATTTACTGAAAATGATTGCCTGGAATATATACCTAGTGGAGTTTTTGTTCAAATTGTCAACAACGGTGGAGTTTTTTCGTTGCTTTTATCGGTCAACACCTTTGTACTTTCCTCGCAAGATCATAGAAACGGTTAGAAGAAGCTAATCAGGTAGGTTGGATCAAATAATTCAAAAACTTGATCGAATGGTTTTATATTAACTCTAACATTGTCTCCTGACCAATATATATATATATATATATAGACGTACGTTTTGGAGAAACTAATTAATTTTTTACGTGTTCTAATTAGTTATTTTAATATTTAATGAGTAAAATTGTAATAGATAAAATATGTTAGAAATGAGTTTTTTTTTCCAGCTAAAAGGAACAGTGTGATCGAAATGGGAAGTGGCTCGTATATTTTTTTTATGAGTTGCCTTTTCCCCTTAGTAATATTAGATCTGAAATATTATAAATAAAAATATTTTTTTTAAGAAATAAACTTAAATTTTTTGCGTGCTGTAATTAGTTATTTTAATATTCAATTAGTAAAATTGTAATAGATAAAATATGTTAGAAATGAGTTTTTTTTCTCTCTCTATATATATATTTTCAGGCAATAATATTAAATAAATATTAAAACATATAATTAGTCTCATATATTTATAAGAAAAAAAACTAAAAATAATCATTATCATTATTTTGAATGCTTTATCTAGGCTTTTTTCGATGTAGGAAAATGAATGATTTTATACGTATTGTAACTGGTTATTTTAATATTTTAAATTAAATTAGTAAACTTTAATACCGAAAATATTAAGGATTTTTAATAAATTTGCATGGAAGGATAAAAATGAAATAATTCAAAACTTTGATACCAAAAATATTAAGGATTTCAAACCAATTCGTAAATTCAAAAAATGGAGACCTAAATGAAACAAATCAAAACCTATATAATGACAATAAGGACTAGAAAACACAATTGAAAGTTCAGCGACTAAACAGAAATATCACAATAAAGAGTTGCACTAACGTGACCGGTGAATCGAGCGAACCGAATGAATCGAATCGACCTGAACCGACCAAAAAATTGAGCATTACTGTTGTTGTCCATTGTGATATGTGTCATGGTGAACATGGATAAAAATAAAGACTATTTAGAAATATATTTAAAAAATAAAGGAATTAAAAGTATATGGGCCGAAATGAAAATAAAAAATGTTAATAATTTAAATGGAAGGATCAAATTTAAAAAATTAAAAGTGCGATAAGGAAAAAATAAATAATTATTTTATTTCTTGATTTAGTTTCGATGCCTTTATTTTTTCAGTAATTTTCGTATAATTTTAAATAATTTATTTGTATTTATGTATCTATACTCTTAGTTTTGACATTTAATTTTTATTAGAATTTTTATTTGTATTAGTAGGCTGATTGTTTTGCTAAGATATATAGCATTATAAAAAAAATCTAAGACCATTAACATTTTTTTGCATGTTAAAAAAATTGTTTATGGGTATGGCGAAGTGGAGGGCAATTGGCTTGTATATTTTTTCACTGTAGATAAACTGCCCTAATTTTTTACCCATTTCGTCTACGTATCACTTCGTATATTTTTTGTTTATGTGATATTAGATATGAAATATCATACATAAAAAACCCGCAGAAGTCAATCTTAAGAAAAAATAACATCAACTGATGAATTATTTCGATTATAATTATCATTATTATTATCATGATTGTTAAATTGTCACAATTATTGTAGGTGTCATTACAAATATTATTATAAATAATTCATATTATAATTATTATTGTTCATACTATCGATGACACGAATTTCAGAATACTGATATTAATTATTTAAAAAAAACCTAAGGAATTTATTTATTTATATATATTATATATATTTTAAGATGCTAATATTAAATAAATATCAAAATACATAATTAGTCTAACATATTTATAAGAAAAAAACTTACAAATAATCGTTATCATTATTTGAATGCCTTATCTATAATAATTAGAAATTTTAACACCTAAAAATATTAAGAAAAAAGCAATTAAAAAAAATGACAAAACAAAAAAAAATATTATTAGATTTTAAAAAATTATTTGACTTGAAGAATAAATAAAAATAAAAAAAACAAAGAGAAAAATAATAAATATCAATTTTCAAATGATTATCAACACAAATTAAAATTTAAACATTAAATAAAAAAACTTTAATAACAGTGGAAATAATGAAAATAAAAAACAAAAACTAAGAGCATGCACACATAAACATAGACAAAATAAGAACCATTTAAGAAATATATATAAGAAAATAAAGGAATTAAAATAAAATCCAAGATTAAAAGTATAAGGACCAAAATGAAAAACACATATATAATAAATGTCATTTAAATAATAAAATTTAGCTAGCAGTTCAATTCACTTTTTACCTTCCACCTCTACCACATGTCGTGCCTATTTTGGAGTGTGATTGAAATCACTTTTGAAATTGCTTTTCGTTCAGAAATGCATCAAAATTATATTTTTTAATTTTTTTTAAAAAAAATTGACATTAGCACATCAAAATCATCTAGAAACACTAATTTTTTTTTAATTTAAAATAAAAATAAAAAATTTTAAAATTTGTTCAAAAGCGATTTCCAAACGCATTCCCAAACACTCCTGTCATCTCCCACCAGAACCACAGTTCAATTCATCTTTTCAAATAGTAATGAACAACGAAAATCACACTTCAAATCACTTTTCATTACTGTTTGAAATTGCAATCTCCTTTGGTTATCTATAAAATAATAGTCGTGGTGCATGTAAGCTAGCTCGGACATCCCATTTATAAAAAAATTTATAAGTGAAAAAAAGAAGAAAAACCAATGTAAAAAATAGTGAGACCGGGGATTATTCGTGCCGCGTGTAGCCTACCCATGTTATAAAAAAAATATACGTGAAAAAAAAATTGTGGTACGCGTAAACTGGCCTGAATACCGCAATTATCAAAAATACAAAAAAAAAGCCGAAAAAAAGAAGGGGAAAACACATTTTCAAATAGTAATAAACAGTGAAAATTGTAAAAAAAATAAGTTCAAAGATTTATCGTGATGCACATAAGCTGACCCGAACACTCTAGTTATAAAAAAAAAGACTGGAAAAAAAAACCACGGCAACAATAATGAACAGTGAAAACACTTGGCCAAGTGACTTCTTTGGTCAGTTGTAGGATACAAATAACTATAATATAATTTTATAGTTTAACTATTCCAAAAATTCGTTGCCACAGGGATTCGAACTCCCGCGCGCCGCCTGGGGAGGGCGCGCTCTAACAACCAGGCGAAGCTTTGTTTAGTTCTAGTATACAAATAATAATAATATTATTAAGTAATTTAACTGTGTCCGTCGACAATGATCTAAATCTAGATGAAAAGTAAAAATCACTATTCAAAACCGATACCTCTTTTAGCTTTTAGAATAACAATGCATTGGTGAAGTTTACATAAATAAATATTGATAATATTTTACAAGTTCAAATTACTCTGATTTCCAATAAAAAAATATTCAACCCTTTATTTGTTCGGTCTTTATTGATAATTATATGCTCAGCCTCCTTGACAATAAAATCAATCGTGATATAATATATTTTTCTAAGGTATTTTAGCCTTTTTTTAAAATATATATATAATCAATCTTGATATAATACATGAATCAATCAAGTGTATAGTTGTCTCATAATTTAAAAAATAAATATTATCTAATATATTATCATATCTAAATTAAAAATGATATTTTCCAATATATATAATATTTTGAGTTTATTATTATTGTTTTATTAGAAAACATATTGGACAAATTTTACTTTGTGGATGTTGGATGGCCGGTAGCTAGAGCTTAGAGTTTTGGTCTACTGGAGAGCAATATTCAGCAATCAGCGCCTGCTGGATATGCTGAAGGGATCTGTCCCATAGGTCACCCCCACTATCCGAGGAGAGAGATGCTCCCAAAAAACCAGCAGCCACTAGCCACCAAAAAACCCAACCCAGCACCTATAGTCGTCGCCGGCAAGCACCATTGTTGAAACAGTTTTTTGCAAACATCTGTCCCCACTATAGCTACCTTAACAAATACAAAATCCTTTTCTCGAATCCCCACCCCACTTTCCACCTAGCATATACCACATCCCCAGGTCAGTCCACCACCCAAAACAGCCGCCATTCAACCCCCACCCCCCCCACCCTTTTTTTTTCTTACTCCGTTTCCTAGTTGTCACCTACAGCCTTCTCTTCCTCATCGCATCAACGTCCCATCATCGCCCCCCTCAACCCAAACGGACCTAAACAAGCCGCCACCCTTTCATCCCTGACCTTTCCCCCCCCCTTTTCACATCTCTCCCCGTGTTGCCTGGTGGGTATTGCAGTGTTCTATCTGCCACCTTTCCATATGGCCACATCTCGATCTACATAGGTGCAACAACAACAGCCACGAACATGGGCTGACAAAGTTAGGGTTTCTGATTCTAGCTCTAGATGTAAACTGGACAAGCTGCCACGCCAACCTGCAGGTGCTGTTCTTAACATCCCTAAGGACATGGTCATGGCTAATGTCGAGACATGGGAAAAAAGCATGATTGGTTTTTTTGTGAGTTACAAAATGCCTTTCCACGCTGTCAATGCTATTGCGAACCGAATATGGAAGGCGCATGGTCTTCAGAAAGTCACGGTCATGGCAAATGACTTCATGGTTTTCCAGTTCAAGTCTGAGGAGGCGATAGAGGAGGTTCTAGCAAGGGGTCCCTGGATGTTCGGGGGGAAAACCATCCTCCTCTAGAGGTGGAAGCCGGGGTTCCAATTTGACAAAAATAAAATAAGGTCCTTGCCGGTGTGGGCAAGGTTACACGGGTTACCCTTCCCGTTGTGGACCACGCAATGCTTGAGCATGGCCGCCAGCATGATTGGCAAGCCTTTAGCTTGTGATGAGTCAACACTGCAGGGAAGAAGAATGGAATATGCTAGGGTTTGTGTGGAAATAGAAGCTGATACTCCACTGGTGCATCATTTCCCGGTGGCCAGTTCTCTCACGGAGCAGCCACTAGTTGTAGAGGTAACGTATGAATGGAAGCCAACCCGGTGCGCTTCTTGCAAGGTTTTTGGACACTCTTGTAAACCCAAGGACGATCTGGGAAAAGGTAAGGCAGACCACAGGGAAGCAGATAGAGGGCAGGAGCAAGAGGCTCCAACGCCGTTGGGAAACCCTAACAAAGAAGTAAAGGAGTCCGGGCACTCTAAACCAGTTAACTCTAACAAGGAGCCAATAACAACTCAACCATCAGCCCACATTCATGATAAGGCAGAGGGAACCGCCAAGCTTGATGAAGCTCAAACGGGTCTTCGTTGTAGAGCGAAGGCCAAAGGGATCATGGAGGACCAAATGGGGTTGGGTATTGAGAGTGTGATGGACTCGAGGCACACAAGTGAAGGAGGTGAACAAGCTGAGGCCTCAGGATGCAGCACAAGTGCAGGTACTTCGACAAAGAACAATGGTTCTAGCACCCCATCTCCCAAGGCTACCAAGAAAAAGAAGGGTGCAAAGAAGAGAAGGGCGGCTCAGAGCCCCAGTTAGTCAGGTCCCATTTTTATTTAAATAAATGGTAGTGTCCATTGGTAGTTGGAATGTGAGGGGCCTCAATGGAATCCCCATGCAGAACACGGTTTACTCATGGATTGAACGCCATAAGTTAGACATTTTCGGGTTGTGAGAAACTAGAGTTATGGCCACTAATATGGCTGAAGTTCAGAATAAAATTTTGCCTCCCCACTAGGCAGTAATCTCCAATATGCACACAAACCCTTTGTGTCGTATAATGGTGGGTTGGAATACCCAAAAGCTGCATCTGCAATCCACCCAGGTTACAGATCAATGGATCACTTGTCAGATTAGCAATCACCCTAGCCTTTCTGGTTCTAGGTTCACCTTTGTTTATGGTTCTAACAGTGCAAGGGAGAGGGAAATGCTTTGGCACTACCTTAGGCAAGCTAGTGAGGATCACAAGAATATCCCCTGGGCAATTTTGGGGGACTTTAACGCAGTCCTCAGACCAAGTGATAGAAGTGGTGGGAGTAGAGCTTGGCATAAGCACCATGATGACTTCCCCAAGTGCATTATGGATTCTTCTTTACATCAGATTCCAGCCAATGGCCTCCATTTAACGTGGCATAATGGTCAGTCGGGTCAGGGCACTATTATGAAAAAGCTGGATTGGATCTTCGGTAATCTTGCTATTCTGATTGCTTGGCCAACGGCAAGGGCCAATTTCCTCCCCCGACAAGAGTCTGACCATAGTGCAATGATTTTGACTCTGAAGGTCAACCCAGCAAAAGCCCCAGTTTCCTTCAAATTTCTTAACCAATGGACGGATCATGAGGACTTCTTGGATATAGTAAAAAGTGCTTGGTAGCACCGTATTATTGGCAATCCCATTTTCCAGCTCACTTCCAAACTTGCCATTTTGAAGCAGCAGTTAAGAGCAAAGCACCGAAGATGCACCAGCCACATTTCCTATAAGGTTTATAAAGCTAGAGAGAAATGGATGCAAGCCCAGAGAGGGCTGGATGGGAACCCGCACAGTGAGATGCTCAGGGGCCGTGAGAGGCAATCAACGAAGAATTATATGGCCTTATGTGCTGAGGAAGAAGCCTTTTTTAAGCAGCGTTCCAAGGTCCAATGGTTGAGCTTGGGGGACAAGAATACAAGGTTTTTTCATCGTTCTCTTATGCATCGTTGCAGCAGGAACACTATCAGTAGATTGCAAGATGATACAGGGATGGATCACTATAGTACTCAGGATATTGGCAACTTGGCAGTTAATTATTATAAGAAATTGATCGGTGCCCCGAACTCTGCTAGGGAGATTGATATTGAGAGGTATTACCCTAAAAGTATCTCGGAGAGTGCTCAAGAAACAATGGCTCTAATTACAGACAAAGAAATAAAAGAAGCTCTCTTTTCTATTCTGGATGACAAGGCGCCAGGTCCAGATGGCTATACCAGTCGATTCTTCAAAGCTGCTTGGACAATTATTGGCACAGATTTTATTAGTGCGGTGAGGCACTTCTTTCTCACTACCAGCATGCCTCGTTGTATTAATTCCACTAGAATTGCTCTAATTCCTAAGAAAGAGAGTCCATCTACTTTGGATGACTATCATCCCATTTCATGTTGTAATATTATTTACAAATGTATTTCCAAAGTGCTAGTCGATTCTTCAAAGCTGCTTGGACAATTATTGGCACAGATTTTATTAGTGCGGTGAGGCACTTCTTTCTCACTACCAGCATGCCTCGTTGTATTAATTCCACTAGAATTGCTCTAATTCCTAAGAAAGAGAGTCCATCTACTTTGGATGACTATCATCCCATTTCATGTTGTAATATTATTTACAAATGTATTTCCAAAGTGCTAGTCTCCAGGTTGCAGGCTTGTTTTCCGCAGATTATTGGCCCGGAGCAGTGCGCGTTCATAACAGGCAGGAATATTTCGGATGCCATTCTCTTGACGCAGGAATTAATGCACAATTACCACCTTGAGTCGGGGCCAGCGAGATGTGCTATAAAAGTGGATCTTCGGAAAGCCTTCGACACGGTCAGATGGGACTTCATTTTGGCTGCCTTGAAGGCAATCAAGCTCCCGGCTATAATGGTGAATTGGATTCAGGAGTGCATCACGACATCGCACTTCTCGATCAATATTAATGGGGGTCTGCACGATTACTTCCCAGCGACATGTGGTCTTCGCCAAGGCGACCCTCTGTCCCCTTACCTTTTCATTCTTGCAATGGAAGGCTTCTCGGGCATTATGAAGGAAGCTAGTAGTTCAGGCCACTTCAGGCACCATTGGAAGTGCAAAAGTCCAGCCATCACCCACTTGTACTTTGCGGATGATCTTATGCTCTTCAGCCATGGGGACAATCATTCGGTGAGTTTAATTAAAGACTCGCTGGATGAGTTTATGAGGATTTCAGGCCTCTCGGTGAATCAAAACAAAAGCTGCTTGTTCACGGCAGGGATGGGTAACGCTGATCAGAGGACTATCACAAGCCGACTGGGGATTCAAAGGAAAGATTTACCAGTTACTTACTTGGGGATACCTTTAATTACAACAAGGCTCACCAAATCTGACTGTCTTCCCTTAATTGAGCGAATCACATCGCGAATTAGGCTTTGGACGACTTTCATTCTGTCTTATGCAGGCCGGCTACAGTTGATTAAATCTGTTCTCTTTTCAATTCAGGTATATTGGGCCACTAAGTTTATTTTTCCAAGTGTAGTTGTCAAGAGAATAGAGCAATTGCTGAGGAACTTTCTTTGGGGGGGTCCATCGCTGGTTAAAGGGGATGCCAAGTTAGCCTGGAGTGCAGTGTGCTGCCCGTTGGAGGAGGGAGGGCTAGGAATCAAAAAAATTGGGGATTGGAATCGAGCTGCCACAATAAAACACATCTGGAATATTCTAACCTCAAACTCTATTTGGACTTCTTGGGTCAAGAGCAACCTGTTGAAGGGTCGTCCTTTTTGGTTCATTCCTATTCCGGGCAAGGCTTCTTGGGTATGGCGTAAAACCCTTCAAGCTAGTGATCTAGTTCATGGCTCCTTTATCTCCAAAATTGGGAATGGTCAGGACACCTATCTTTGGTATGATTATTGGCTCCCGGGGGGGGGGGAGGCCTTGTGATATGTTCCCTATGTGTCTGCTAACCTCCACTGGTCTGGACTGGAATGCCAAAGTCTCGGCCATAATTCAAGGGAATCAATGGGTATTCCCAGGGGAGCATGGGGGGCTTGGGGATTTATGGAATTCCATTAATTTCATGCCTGTAGAGGACAAGCCTGACCAGTATGTGTGGAGTGGGACTGGGACGGCAGCAGGGAAATGCACCATCAATTCTGCATGGGAATATATAAGACATGTCAACCCCCTGAGGGATGATGGTCACCTTCTTTGGCATAGATGGCATATTCCTAGACATGCTTTTGTTTTATGGTTAGCCTCGAGAGGAAGGTTGAGAACAATGGACAGACTCCATGATTCCACTCTGAGTAACCGAACCTGTGTTCTATGTCAGGGACATAGGGAAGACCACAATCATCTCTTCTTCATGTGCAGATTCTCGAGAGATGTTTGGAAGGAAGTTGCGCAGAAGGCTGGTATTGCTTGGCCCAACTTTGATTGGCCTCAGGCGTGGGAATGGGCAGTCACTAATTTGAACGAGAAGAACAACCCTTGGCACAATATTGCCAGTTTAACTCTTGCATCTATGGTGTACTGTATTTGGAGGGAAAGAAACAATAGGGTCTTCAAACGGCAAGCTAGTACCTCTCATCAAACTATGGAGATCACAATCAACACAATCAGGGATAGAATTGCTACTCGACCGCCTGATAGGGCGTTGCTGGAGGGGCTTCTTCTCAGGTGGAATATTCACTAAGGGGTTTCGGGTTTTTGAAAGTTGGGCTAGTTTGGAACTTTTTGTCTGGGCTCAGTGTCAGAGTTGAGGGGCTTTTCAGCTCCGGAAGCCTTTCTTCTGTTTGGGGGGGTTTTCTTAAGGCCTTTCGTGAGCTTAGTGTGGCTCGTTGGGTTCAGGCCTTGGGTCTTGTTTTTTTTCCTTTTGTCCTTCTCTGGGGCCAGTTCAGGCGAGAGTGTGTTCTCGGCTTGGAGGCTATCTGTCAGCGTGATAAGCTGGCGGACTACTTTGTAAATTTCCCCTTTTTTTAATCCACCTTTTTGACATGGTTCAAAAAAAAAAAAGAGTTTTGGTCTACACACTATAGAAAAATATTTTATATTTTATATTTTTAATATATTAATAATACCTCTTATTGATCGAGTCAAGGAGGTATATGCAATTGAGTCGAGGAGGTTTATTTATTTATTTTTAGGCATCTGAGAAAATGTTGGGTAATTTACTAGCATATTACAAAGTGAGATCATTGATTTATTACTTGGCCTCATATTTCCCTTTGACTCCTCAAACTTTTTTTAAAATAAAATGCCACTCTTGGATTTCCTATTAACTTCATTTCATTCTACTAAACAAAATTCGATTTGCAAAACAAAATTAATGCAACTCTAACCTAGAATAAAATACTATATTAACAAGGCAACATGACATATGTTCAAGTAAATAATGGATGTTTATTTTGCTTCTTATTATATATATTTAAAAAGATTGACGTAAATTAAAAAAATATTAATTTTTTAAATATTTTTAAATCACAAAAAGAAACAACTCTGTTGTGCTGTGAAAGCCATGCACTCCTCTATCTGGTGTGCAAGGCGAACATCACCAACCGCACAATTTGCTTTCATAAAGAAATAAAAAAAGAAGGAAAAGTGATACATGAAGAAGTGCAAGTCATGTCAGTGTCCCATTTGATCTCACGAATCACTTAGCAATTCAAGCACATGTGATAGCCCGCAAAAGCGAAACCTTATTTTGGTGGAGCAAACAATCGATTCCATTATTTCTCTGGCAACTACTGATATTTTTATAGATCATGATTTCATCCCCCCTTCTCCATTTCTCCAACAAAAGTACTTTACATCTTCTTGACGTTTTGATCCTTCATTTTTCATTTCTTTCCTTGTTCTTCTCGAAGACTAAAGATACAACATCATAGGATGACTTGATGTCACCACCTATTTTGTTGTCTGGATTTTGCAGGACAATATTTACAGAACATCCCACAATGTCTAAAGATGGAAGACACTTTTATGGAAACAGCTAATTGATAAAGATGTACTCATTGATAAAGATTGGTATGCTTTCATTTAGCTAACTACCTGTATAACTCTACGTGAGTAACATTAGAGATAAGTTTCTGCAACCAAAATTTGTTGTAGAACTAGCTAGTTAATCTGTACAATGGCCTATCAATTACTGGTGGCGAATCAAACTTGTAAAGTTGTTCCTTCTATGCTAACAAGCTTATTCTGTAACCTACTCCTCGATATGTCAGGTACTATTGATTCTTCTAGCTGGATTGGAGCTTTCCATTGAAAGTTCAATCTCATAAGTGTTATTCTTTTGAGTGAAGAGCGCTGCCAGCCACATCCAAAGTCCTCTATCCATTAGCATTGACAGAATTAAGGTCACTTCCCTCCAACGCTTTCCTAATAGACGAAAAACCGCGACAAGTAATGCAATGGTAGACCCACCAAATGCAATTTTGAACAAAATTGAGAAAGGCCCTGGCCCTATACTTTGGCTTCCGGTGGCATCAGATGTTGAACATTTCGAAAATGACAGCGTTTCTTCCTCTAACTTTTGCAGTTCTCCATTATATGTTAAGTATATAATTGTCTCTGAAATATTCAATGCCAGTGGGGAACCCCTAGGAAACACCTGTCAAAGAAGAGAAAAAGATTTGAACATGGAATTAAATTGAAATGCAGCAGTTGAAAATCGAGGAAGTGAATAATGGATAATTACAAAGCCAAAACCACTAAGGGTGTAAGTTGGTCCTGTCATGGTGAGGCCCTTGCAATACTTTGCTACTAAAATCTTTGCATGCGGGGAAAACAAGAAAGCTGCCCTTATAAGTCCGCTTGATAGAGATTTTTCAAATTCATCAATGGAAGCAATTCTTTTGATGTTCTCTCCCTTGAAACTCAAAACCTTTTCTAAATACCAGAGAGTGAAGGAATTTCCATCATAACCAATCGCAGAATTTGTACTTTGAAGCAAAGTGATATCAATTGCAGAAGGTGTAGATGGTGGAGCTTGCAGCATTGATGAAAGGTTTGCTGTGTAAGTTGAGGTAACGACAAGGATTAGGAAAAACCAAGGTAATAGCAGCAAACGGGACGACTGAGTTCTGAGTGATTCTCCTGCAAAACAAGATTAAATAATCAAATAATTCAATTCCTTGCCATGTGTAGTTTCACGTACAAGACTGTCCTTAATGATTTTTCAGTGTGTGAGTGATTCATCTCCTTACTGTGTGAAAATACAAGTGTTGAGAAAGAAAACCACAAGATGGTTCCTATTTGTCTAGCAGGTGAACCCCTAAACTCCTCGTTCTTTTCATGCTCAATAACCCAGACTACGAATCCAGTGTATATAGTCATGGCTGCCATTAAAATCCACATTTTTTTGGTGAAGGGCCTCAAGAACATAAGAGATTGGTGAGACTTGTCTGATTTCATCACCACGACCGTCACGAGTCCTGATTGGAGATATGGCTGCGAGAACTCTATAAGCTGGTGCCTATTTGCTGTGATTACAATATCTCCAACAGCAGCATCGTATATCTTTCACAAAGATATGAACCCTCGTCAGAAATCTTAAATATTATTTGATATTCATAAACATAAGATAGAGTGAAATGAGTAAGGATTTATGAACTTCGACCTATAAAAAACCCAACATTTCATTTCAGGAAAAAGCGAGGCAAACGCTTCAGAATAACAGAAATTCAAAACTAACCTTTTCAGAAACAGATGTTACCATATCATCATAAGAACCATGAAATGGAACCATGTCGTAAATCAACGGGAATTGCAAACACTTCACCACGGATTCAAAGACATTGATTGAAAATCTAGTTATCAGTGTCACATTTTGATTTTCATCATGACTAACTTTCACAAACTGAAAATCTAGTTATCAGTGTCACATTTTGATTTTCATCATGACTAACTTTCACAAACTGCTTGAACATTGATGTACGTAGTAGGCACTGCAATCCTCAGTGTTGTCCGTCTTTCCTCACCAATATCAGTTTCGGCCAATCCACGAGGAACCAAGATTCTGCCATCTGGCCAGTATACTGGACCTAAAACTTCTTCAGCGGAGATGGTATTATTCTCCTCACTATTATGCTTTAAAAGGCTATTGGTGAAATTGAATTTTGAGGACCAAAATCCTAATTCTCTATAGCTTTTACCAACAATATTAACAATTTGAAAAACAGGTACTTCTGATAATTTGTAGTTTTTGAATTGTATCCTTCCACTGAGGCCATCAAAATCACTTGATAATATATGTTGGATAAGGGTTTTCTTATAATTCTTCTCTTGCAACATTTTAGCAGACTTAGCAATGGTCTGAATTGCGTCATATGCTCGAAGTGCAAAGACACTTGGTCGAGAACTGTCTTCTTCTGGATATTCGGCTCTGAACTTCCTCCGAAATTTGACTTCAAATTTCCTGAAGGGTGCAGTGGTAACCGAGTAATAGGTCTTAAAACCAATTACACCTTGCATAGATGTAACCACAGATGAGTCCACAGAATCTACAAGACTTGTGATTCCATCAGCAGTAATCCACACGTAACCTTTCCCCATCATCCCCATCTCCTTAGCTTTCTCAAACAAGAGAGTTGTTAGGGTTAATGAAGATTGAAGAAGTACAAATACCCTGCTTTGTTTGCTCCTAAGAATGTTCAACTCTCTTTGAATGGTTGTGTTTGGATCCGTAAGAAAAGACAAAGCTGGGAACATGGAGTAGTGTTCGAGCTCTACGCCACTAACTCGGAGTGAATTAGACAGAAGTGTAATGATGCCTAAATCATTACTGTAGGAACTTCTGTCTTCATAGATAGCAATTACCTTTGTCCACTTGAAATATGAAATGATAGAAGAAATGCAATTCATTTCAAAAGATATATCTTGATACATGCCGATGACAGACAGTTTTTGCTCAGGCATGATTGGAGATATTGTTGTGATTAAAGAGATGACAGGCACTTCATTGGCTTTGCCATTCATCTCAGAAACTAATGCAGCTTGTTGCCAGGTCAAGGAACCAACAATTGCTAGCAATTTTCGGTTTTGTGACAGATGAAATGCTGCATTTAACATCAAATATGAAACAACTTCAAATTGAACTTTCAATTGCAATGTAAAGTCAGAATCTGTTTTTTGTTTAAATTGTTCAAACAGAAATTCAGAGTCTTCTAATATAGAATCACTTGTTATTGGAGACCACAAGATAAGATTACTCCAAGTCTTTTCTATTATTCTCTTGCTTCTCTTAGTATTTGTTGATAATTAAAAATACATTTTATGTCCTGCTAGAGAATAAGAATAATATAAATTATATTTTGGAACCTCACCTAACAGCTTTTAGGTTAGATAGTTCTTTAACATGGTATCAGAGTCTTATTGACCCAATGGTCACGAGTTCAAATCTCACCCTCATTCTATATGGTAAAAATCAAGTACAAAATAGTGTGAGCTTCTGTAAGTTTCAATCCCAAAAATCTTTCACTTGAGGGGATGTGTTATAGAATAATATAAATCATATTTTAGGCCTCACCTAACAGCTTAAATTTTTAGATGAGATGATTTCTTAAGATATCCTACTTTCAATTCAAAGAACAGAAAAAAATATAAGAGAACGGAGATAAAAGAAATAGAAATTATGAATAATATGTCTCCGAGTGTGTGAACAGAAACTCCTTGTGACTTAAGCTAATCATTTCAATTGATTGGCGTTATATAGGGACTAACCTCATGCTACAAGAACTTTAACCAGAAATCATACACAATCGAAGGTGTAAAGACATAAATTTCATGATGTCCAGTGGAAGATGACTAGCAGAGGATGCCGTATCATACCTGAAGAAGCAGCTCGAGCAGATTTCCCGGACAAGTCTTGAATATGCGTGGTCAAATTATGGCCAGTCGAGCTGTAAACATCTTGCACAGCAATATCCATGGCTATTTTCTGTTCTCTGCCCACACGAGTATTGCAGTCTACAACTCCACCAATAGTATTAATGAAATTGCTGCCTCCATTATTCACCTGGCCAGCATTTGATGATATGAACTTCACTGACAGTAAAAGGATTGAATAAGACAAAACAAGAACACCATCCATTCTTCTTCGAAATGAACAAAAGATGTTCTTCTTGCTCTGCCTGGTGGAGTTCGGCCTCATCATATATAGTGGCAAGATTTCTTGCTGGTGCCCGACACCTGGGTATTTTTAGTCATCTGTGAAAATGTTGGGTAATTTACTAGCATATTACAAATTGAAATCATTGACTTATTACTTGGCCTCATATTTCCCTTTGACTCTCGAGCTTTTTTAAAATAAAATGCCACTCGTGGATTTCCTATAACTTCATTTCATTCTACTAAATTGCTATCTCCGAAAACTCAGTCGTTTACAGTACGTTTTCTATCCTAGGCTCAAATTAAAAATTAATTATACTATACTTTACTAGTCGTTTAAAGTATAGTTTACTTCGTGTAGTTTATTTATATAATTAATTAGTTTTTGTATTATTAAAAATAATTAAGCAGTCTTTTAAATAAAATAGCATTGACCACCCTTCGTTTAATAATTCTTTACTAATCATATTTTCTCTTTTTCTTTTTTGTATTTTACAAAAAAACAAATACTAAAAATCAAATATACATATATAATTAGTTACAACTTACAATAACTACAAGGACTAATTGTGTAATAGGTTTAAATGTAGGGACTAAGATATAACTATGGACCGACGTCAGAGAGACCCTTAATTTTGATTCCTAAGAGCGCCATCAACGGTCGAGATCTAACATAAACCCCTCGGTGGACAACTCCAGGCCAATCACACAAAAAAAAGTCACAGTAAAACAAAAGAAAACACCATAACATCAAATTTGTCGTCTTTAAGATCGCCAAAGCTCTAAGCCTCTAACTAAATTCAGTGATATTAGGGTTAGGATTCGAGCTCGAGTTCAGACTAAAGGAATTCCAGTTCCTTCATTTACTGAGAGATGTGGCACGAAGCGAGAAGATCAGAGAAGAAAGTCCACGACATGATGGACGCAGCTCGAAAGAGAGCTCAACGACGAGCCGTATTTTTGGCCAAGAGAAGAGGCGATCCAATGCAATCCATTCAACTTATGGGCAATCGATCTCGCATGTATCGTGACGATGGTCTCTATCAAGCCACACATGACCAGCAAGGCCTGTATGTAACTTTTTAAAATAAAAAATAAAATGTTGTTGTAATTTGGTTATATATATATTTGTTAATTCCATTGTCACCATTAATTGATCATAATGAATCCTGTTGTCAATTAAAAATATTTTATTTAAAATTTTGTAAATGCATAATGCTGTGTTTGAAAAATTAATGTATGAAATTTGCAAACATGAAGTGAGCTTGATGGAAGGCTTCGAGCTCCTTTTTATAGCAATGTTTGGTTGATTTTTGATGTGTAAACTAATATTTCTGACTGAGTTGTTGATGTTTTTATCTTATTCTTGCATTTAGTGACCTTGTTTGATTTGGACTAATCTTTTAGTTTCTCAGGATACCGTGGAATGGAAAACAGGATGTTCTTATTGACAGGTGAATTCTCTGTCGCTGTTTTTATGCCTTATGTTCTTTTTTTTGGCTGTAGATTCATTGTTTGTCTAAACTTTTGTGATTGATGCATCTATGGTTTTTTGTTATTTGACAGATTTGATGGCCGTGCTTTACTTGATTTTATTCGGGAGTCCGGGACCCGACGGGCCCCTCAGAAATCAGAAGAAGAAGAAGAACTTGAAGAGTTTGTTAATTTTGAGCGTTATCGGGATTTAATTAAGCATCGACGTAGAGGATGTCGGTACTTTTTTTTTATTTTTTGATGATTAAGTATTCAATTCTTGTTTCATGATTTTCTTTTTCATACATCGCTTTCCATTTATAAAGAAAAGCATAAATGACCAAGGCTATCCACCTTTATGGTGTTGATTAGAGAGTCCTTGTTTCAAAATCAGTTCGACAACTTAAATTGCACACTGACAATTACTAATGGAGAGACTTTGCACTTACATGATAACAGTTACTGATGAAGAGGGTTTGCAGCATGTATATCAAGAACTTGAGGCCAAGTTTACTGCTCCGTTTGCTTCAGACAGGTTCATCTTCCTCTCCATGAGTTAGCACACTGATTGTAGCAAGTGTTTTGGTGAATTAAGTTCTCTTTTTTGGTGAATTAAGCTCTCTTTCATTCCTCATAAGGCTAATAACTAAAAACAACCTTAACAAACATGCTTGGCATATCTTGTTTAAACAAATACTCATGAGAGCATGTTTAGATGTGTTGGGCAAATTTTTTTTACTGATTAATTTCAAATGAATGTGTATATATTGATGATAAGACTTTCATTTCACTTGTATCTCCAAGGAGTCTTTTGAAAGCTAATTTCCTAAAATGGTAAATTTTCATTTTTTCCTCAACCGTTTTCTCCCACTTCTTTGAATTGTGAGCACATAAATAGCATTTTCTCTCTCTTGCTAAACCGGTATATGTTGTGAAAAGCTCGAGTTGATATGATTTCTACTAGAAATGAGGGTTTTCCTCATTGACCCAGAAATTTTGTATCTTTGCTATTTTAATTTTACGATTATGCATCATTTTTGTTTTGCTTTGATATGCAGTTGGCTCTGATCTATTATGGTTTACTTTTTAAAAGCTTTTGGTAATTTGTTACAGCTCTATGTTAATGATGATCTGGCTTTGTCCAACTTTTTGCTGTACCTTTTAATGCATGGCTCTGGCCAGTTGTGTTCTTCTCTGGTTACAATGGTTTTTACACATAAATGCAGTAATTCTCAGACACAACATCCCGCTAGCAAAGGTCCTTATTCCCAAGTCGGGTTTTCTTATGATGGGGATGGAAAAGAGGAAACACATTTTTCAGATGGTGGTGACAGTGAAAGTGAAGATGAAGATGACGATGAAGACGAAGATTTTAATAGCGATGACAGCAATGATGAAGGAATGGAAACAATAGCAAAAGAATTTGGAGTGAAAAGGTTTGGCTGGCTTGTTTTCATGGATAAAAAGGCAAAAGAAGAAGAGAAAAGACAGAAGGAAGTGATCAAAGGCGATCCTGCAATTGTAAGTTTGGCAAGACTGTCATTTGGAATTTCCTCCTGTTTCCTTGTAACAATAAATCCATTAACTACATGTTCATTTGTATAAACTACTAATTTCAGAGGAAAATGAGTCGCAAGGAAAGAAAGAAAGCTTCTCAGATAGAAAGGGAAAGAGATAGAGAAGCTGCTAGAATAACTGGAACAAGAGTGCTGCATCATGATCCCTACCGGTAGAAAACACTAACTTCTGGTTTCTCAAAATTCTAAGAAATTGTTCTATTTGAAGACAATACTGCACACATGTTATTATGTTATGATAATGATGCTTTCCTTTTCTGTATAGTGAATCTAGACGAAGTCCAACTTATGAAGCTTATTCTCGCTTGAGAAGGTATATCTGGTCTTTCAGAGACTGTCATTTGGAATTTCCTTTATGTTGTGTTAATGATGGTACTCATTGCTCTGTATTTACAGATCGAGATCCAGATCACGCTCATATTCACCATCACATTCTAGGCGTTATACTCGTGGAGGGCACCCTGATGAAATTCATCATAGTAAATCAAGGACTCCTAAGATAGAATACATCACTGAATTTGGGGGCTCTTGTGACAGGGATGAGCCAAAGCTTGAAGGATATTCTCCGCCACCTTCTCCATCACAGGCTGATGTGTTGAACCGGTCGGAGCACTGAACTTTAATTCTTGGACAGTCTTTACTGTGCTGCAGCATACCCATTTTGTTACCTGAAGCAAACATTTGTGGTTTAGAATATATCACTCTAGGGTTATCTTCCTAACTGACAAGATGGAGTGGAAAGGAGGCTTCCTTTCTGAAGCTCCAATCTTCCCTGGAACAGGCTTAATCTAATTGCTTCCAAGTTTCACACAACTATTGAAATGCTATGTCTAATGCTTGTGATTTCCCGCAGGCCGTCATCTGGTCACATACTTGAGGCATTGCATATTGATCCTGCATCTGGTGTATCCCTTGATAATGATAAGAGCACAAACGTATCAAAACCAGCCATAAGGTATTGTGCATGTACTGATATTCTTGATGCTTGTGAATTTTAGCTGTTATATGTAACTTAATGGACATCATATGTTGTGCTCCTTTTCCTGGCCATTTACTTTGCTCCATGAATTTATGATTTATTTTTTTTCTCATTCAAATATCATGTTGTTCTCCCTTGAACAGCTCATCATCTGGATTAGCAAAATTAACAAAGGCAAGTACTTCTGGGGGTCCTTTGAAGCAGCAACAAGGAGAGAAAAAAGAAACTCCTCAGGAGAGACTCAAAAGGATAATGAGCAAGCAGCTAAACAAACAAAGTATGACCTAAACTATATGTATTTATAGCTGTGCAGCTCAACGTTTCTCTAATATCCATGAGGAGCATTGACAATGAAGGGCTTTTGCTTAAGAAACTTGATATTTTATCATCCACTTTGTTTGACCTGGCCCATGGGATTTTGATTTTAGGAAGGGGAAGAGGTTCCTTGTGCTTTCTAACTGTTATGAAACCCTTTTTTGTATTTTGCTCATCTGCAGTAAAAAAAGATACTGCTACTGAAATGGCCAAGAAACGAGAGCAGGAGCGCCATAGGCAAGAGAAACTTGCTGAAACAAATCAATTGAGTCGATATAGACGTCGCAGCCGTAGTAGGAGCTACAGTCGTTCTCCACCAAGGTATTTACCATGCTTTATTTCAAGGAATTTGAGTAGCATCTCTTACATCCTTATTCATCTTTTTGACTGTTTGAGATATTGAGTGGGAATGATCTATCTTTTGTGTATTTTTAACAAGATAATATATCTCAATGTAGGCACATATTTTGTAAATCCATGAGTTTTTCCTGGATTTTTAAATCTGATAATCACTGTTTGACATTGGTTTAAGACTCAGGACTCTGATTGTTATTTTTTTTTTCCCATTGTCTGCAACACTCTTACATCACTTTTTAACTTTCATTGTTTCCCCCCCTTCTTCGAGGCTAGTCATTATCAGTTTAGTGTTCATTTTGTGTCAGTCTGTAAAAGTATGTTCAACATCAGTTTAGACCACAAAATGGATATTTGTTAGAGGTGATGAAGATAGTTGTGTCAGTTTATGACAAGGTGAAATCAGCCACATTATGATATATGATCAAGTGTATTCCTTTTGTGTTCTTTCTGTGGACCAGAACATTGTTTTAAAATGAACTTATATTTTTCTGTTTGTCCAATGATATTTTTTTCCGAAGAAGAAACAGGTCCAGTAGAAGTCCAAGTAGAAGTAGGAGCTCTCGAAGACATCATTCCCGCTCCCCATCCCCATCTCGGTCCCGCACCCGCACCCGCTCACGCTCACACTCTTATTCCCGCTCACCAAGGTAATAGTCATATTAAGTTTCTTATTCTTTTGCTTGATATAAATCAAATTGGCAACCAACTAGAGGCCTAACATCACAGGGTAAGAAGCCGATCAAGATACTGATGCATATTCTGTAAAGCTGGCTACTGGCGTCAAGATTTATGATGTTCATGTTTGCAGTGCTATAGTGATGCTTAGCTTCACTTCTGTTTTGTAACCTGCAGTGATTTTTAAGACAGAGATGAAAGTATGAGGCATTTTTGTAATCTCGTGTGTTTGATTCTTCACGTAATTGCATCTACCATTTTCCTGTCGTGGTTTCAATATGATAATGTGCAGGAGTGTGTTTGTGTCTGTATAATCATTCGTTAAAGCTTTGAGAATGTTACGTGTATCACTTGTGCAAAAGTAGATAACGCCTCCTAGATGGTGTTGCTACCAGAAATCTGCATTTAATATATCAGATTTTATTATTGGTTGTGGGTTGCGTGACCACGTGATCATGATGTTCATATCAGGTGGTATCAGAGCTGGAAAAAGTCATAAAAAACTTGTAACCTAGAAGTAGCTGATTCTTAGCAGAATGGATTTCCATTAATTAATTCTACTTAACGAGGATAGGCTGAGGCCTCCTTGATAGACCATGGGAGTTTTGGCATTCAAAGGCTTGCTTGGAATGTTGTCCATATACGAGTACCTGAACGAGAGTCGAAGTCTCAAAGCTATTATGTTGCATGTAATAATGGAGAACGCTGCATTTACTTTTGGTTCTGTTTTCAGATAATTTTTATATGTTTATATTAATTATAATTTTTTTTTTAAAAAAAATTTAATATATGTTTAAGTAAAAAATATTTTTAAAAATAATTGAATTTCTAAATAGGTAACCTTGGTTCTCTTTACACAGGAGGGTGGCGGTTAGTGAGTCGGGTGTGTATCAAGTTGGATGATTGAGATAGTGATGGATTGGGATTTGCCTGCTAGAGATATTTGGGTTTGTTTTGGGGTCAATAGAGGCAAACAAGTTCCGCAGAACCCTTGAATAAGAGCAAATTTAATGGCAAGAAAGAGTCAAATCATAGAAATGACTTTTTAGTGTATAAATGACTCTTGAGTTGATGTGCTCTCCAATGGTAAAATCTATTTTGGAGAGCCATTTTGAATAACTATTTTTTTTTTATCTTCTTTAAAATAAAATTCAATTATTTTGTATATAGTTTAATTATATAATTTATTATATAATTAATATGAGTAAGTTATATAATTAAATAATTGTTTTTGAGAAACCTGCCAACAATAAAAAAAATTAAATAAAAAAATAAAAAATGAATTTAATTATAATTAAAAGATCCAGAATATTTGAAATTTGAAATTTTAAAATGTTGAAAAAACCCACCAAAATTTCATTTTGTAAGAAAAAAACCCGCCAATATTTAAAATTTTAAAATTTCAAAAATTGAAAGAATTACCGCCAATATTTTAAATATTTTGGATTTCAAATTTTGAAAAAAATGGCGCCAACATTTTAAAATTTAAAATTTGAACTTTTGAGGAAAATAAATTCATCTATAAATATCCACATAAACCTTAACATTTTCTTCATCATAGTTTTCTTCATCATAGATTTCTTCATCGTTTTCTTCTTTGCAATCTTTTTTTCATATCATTAAAGTTCATCATGAATCATTTTGATATTTATGATGTTTTTGATTTTGATTATGACACATCCATGTTTGTTTGCCAAGTTGCTGTTGCAGTGGCTGCTAAAGAAGAATCGATAAATGAAGGGCGAAGAACAGGGGCTCGTGGATCTGTTACTGGACACAACATCGTCAATCGTGGTAGAAAGGAAGGTGCATTGAGGCTATATAATGATTATTTTGCTGAAAATCCTAAATTCACAGAAAGTCAGTTTCGAAGGAGATTTAGGATGAGTCGTCGTCTTTTTATTCAGATCGCAAATGCGGTGGAAGTTCACAATCCATTTTTCAATCAAAAGAAAGATGCAGTTGGCGTTCTTGGCTTATCTTGTCTTCAAAAGGTAACTGCCGCTCATAGGATACTTGCATGTGGTATTCCTGCAGATCTAACTGATGAATATATTCGGATTGAAAAAAGCACTGCAATAGAAAGTCTTGGAGCTTTCGTGAAATCAATTGTTGAAGTTTTTGGGGATTGGTATCTAAAAGCTCCAAACGAGTCCGATATTAGTCGACTATTATCAACAGGCGAGCAGCGTGGATTTCCAGGGATGTTAGGGAGCATTGATTGCATGTATTGGAAATGGGAGAAATGTCCAATTGATTGCATGGGATGTTTATTGGCCATTGTCGGGAACCTACTATAATTCTAGAGGCGGTGGCTTCACAAGATCTTTGGATATTAATGCCTTTTTTGGAATGCCTGGATCTCTAAATGATATTAATGCCTTTTTTGGAATGCCTAGCTCCAAAAAAGGCATGCCATATCCAAAGATCTTGTGAAGCCACCGCCTCTAGAATTATAGTAGGTTCCCGACAATGGCCAGTAAACATCCCATGCCACGCAATTGGACATTTCTCCCATTTCCAGTGCATGCAATCAATGCTCCCTGGAAATCCACGCTGCTCGCCTCTTGATAATAGTCGACTAATAACGGACTCGTTTGGAGCTCTTAGAATCCCCAAAAACTTCAACAATTGATTTCACGAAAGCTCCAAGACTTTCTATTGCAGTGCTTTTTCCAATCCGAATATATTCATCAGTTAGATCTGCAGGAATACCACATGCAAGTATCCTATGAGCGGTAGTTACCTTTTGAAGACAAGATAAGCCAAGAACGCCAACTGCATCTTTCTTTTGATTGAAAAATGGATTGTGAGCTTCCACCGCATTTGCGATCTGAATAAAAAGACGACGACTCATCCTAAATCTCCTTCGAAACTGACTTTCTGTGAATTTAGGATTTTCAGCAAAATAATCATTATATAGCCTCAATGCACCTTCCTTTCTACCACGATTGGCGATGTGATGTTCAGTAACAGATCCACGAGCTCCTGTTCTTAGCCCTTCATTTATCGATTCTTCTTCAGCAGCTACTGCAGCAGCAACTTGGCAAACAAACATGGAAGTGTCATCATCAAAATCAAAAACATCATAAATATCAAAATGATTCATGATGAACTTTAATGATATGAAAAAAAGATTGCAAAGAAGAAAACGATGAAGAAATCTATGATGAAGAAAACTATAATGAAGAAAATGTTAAGGTTTATGTGGATATTTATAGATGAATTTATTTTCCTCAAAAGTTCAAATTTTAAATTTTAAAATGTTGGCGCCATTTTTTTCAAAATTTGAAATCCAAAATATTTAAAATATTGGCGGTAATTCTTTCAATTTTTGAAATTTTAAAATTTTAAATATTGGCGGGTTTTTTTCTTACAAAATGAAATTTTGGTGGGTTTTTTCAACATTTTAAAATTTCAAATATTCTGGATCTTTTAATTATAATTAAATTCATTTTTTATTTTTTTATTTAAAAAAAAATTATTTTATTGTTGTCGGGTTTCTCAAAAATAATTATTTAATTATATAACTTACTCATATTAATTGTATAATGAATTATATAATTAAACTATATATAAAATAATTGAATTTTATTTAAAATAAGATAAAAAAATGGTTATTCAAAATGGCTCTCCAAAATGGCTCTTACCAGCACATCAACTCAAGAGTCATTTATATATTATTCAAAAAGTCATTTTTATAATTTAACTCTTAAAAATAGCTCTTGTCATTCGACTTGCTTTAATCATGGCCGTAATAATTTTTTTTCTGTTTTCTTACTGGAGTGAGGTGACAAATCTGTCAACTCTGTAAGAAAACTATCTCCAGAAGTGCATATGCACTGGTATGAGAGGCTGTTTCGATTTTGCACATAAAATCTAGGCTGAACTCGTAATTTGCCAATTAATTGAGCATCATGTGTTTAATTGATCGAAATGGTATCATATGTTTTATTTTTATTTTTTAATGAATCTCTGAAAACATGAAACAATGGGTTTAGCCTAAAACGGATTGTCTAAGCATCTGTTCCGGTTCAAACGAGCTGTGACGAGACAGGGTGTCACACCATAGCCAGCTGCCGAGGAGGTTCAGCGTTTGCTTAGCAGAAGTCCATTGTCTTTCAACAGCAAACAATAATCAAGAAGCCACAAAAAACTGAAACCCTTAATTTGTTCAGTCATGTCGATGCAAAGATAAACAGCAGTCCCTTAGCTTTTACTTTGATTGATTTCGAAACCCCACTTGTATCTTATCTTATCAAACTTTAAGTTCATTTAAAGGAATTAAAAAGTGTGTTGAAGAATCCAAGTTCGCAATTTTGCTTTTTATCAATGAGAGATCTTTTCAAAAATTCTAAAGTTATGGGATGTGATGTCAAAAAACTTATCATTTATATAGCAGTTTTTGAGTTTGAGTTATGACATGTAATTCTTGTAAAAATACGAGACAAATGAAATTTTAAATCTTCTTCGACTTTCCACTGTAATCCGTGTACAACAAGGGATTTGTTGTTCTATATGATACGATTCTCTTCCAAAAGCAAATAAAAAGGCCAAAAAAAAAGCTTCGGAAACCTCCTTTATTCCTTCCTCTTCACACGCACGCTTCCTTTCTCATGACGCCCATGAAATAGATGCCTCGTTGCCTAGCCATCTCATAAATCTTTGGCCACAACTTTACTTGCCTATATCCACTTCAACTCGTAGAGAGAATCATCATCTCTGAATACAAAATGTGACCACCACACGAGGGGACACCCATATATAAATATCAACTTTGCACTCACTTTTAGCCCTTGGAAGGAATATGATCAAAATCACCACCCACGTATATTTGACATCTAACATCAAAAGATATTGCCAATGACGTGTCGCCCATTGACCAATTAGCTCCACAACTTGGATGATGTGTCATTGTTTTGATGGTACCTGAAAATTGATGAGATTAGTCGAGATATGCATAAATTAACCCGAATATTTATATTAATAAAAAAAAAACTCTATTAACGATATATCTATCCATCCGAAAGTGTGCGTCCCTTTTTATCATGTTTGTGTTCATGCAAAGAAACATCTATTGCTCTATTCTAACAATTCGTAGGACACAAATATTCTCTAGTCTAAGCTTTATACAAAGAACCCCATCAAGAAAATCTATGATCTTCATCAATCCCTTTTAAATACTTAATTAATTAAATCTTAATTATTAGGCTTCATATATGATTATCGTAAGCAATGAAGCAAAGAACCCAATTCATGATCACTTTATAAACCAGGCCACTTGAAGTAGGCTTTACTGATCCATGATTCCTACTACGACCAGCTAATTAATGCTCTTCTTTTATTATCAGTCACTCAAAAAAAAAAAATACAATGAGATTGACGAAGCACATGGGATGGTGCATCTCTCTTAGATTTATCAAGAGTGCCATACATCTAGATTCAATCTTTAATCCAAGTGTGTATAAAAAAAGTGGGAGTAGGTTAGATCCTTGCCCTACAGAAATTATTTCATTCTTCTAGCTAGCATGCATTCACATTTTACGATTAATACTTCATTATTTTATTAATTATCATCATAATCACTCTTGCCATTGCAATTTCCAGTTCCTTTCTTGTGTCCCAATCAATGTTGAAGGCTAAATCTTCACTTAAATTAGGAAATCAAAGCTGGATTCCTATTTTAATTTCATATTTCCAACTCTTCATGGGTTTTATTTTTTATATATGGGGAATGGCGGTCATGGTTACGTAAGTCGGTCCAACTATTTTATTTTAAATGAAGTTGTCTACTAAGAAATTTTCCTGTGTAAATATTATTTTGAAGTAATTAATCACACTTAGATTATAACAGGGAGAATCCCCCACCAAAAAGTTTTTTTAAAAGAAGAGAATAATCACCAGAGATTAAAAAAAAATGTAATTAAAGCAGGATGAGTTTTAACTTTCCAGCTACTATCTCAATAACATTATGGCATTATCCTTAGAAGTTACATTTACGTTATGTTATGAAACAATTCAGAAATTGTAAAGTGAAGGGACTAAATTGTATAGTTTTGTTGTTGGAGGGTCATTCCATAAAAATACCTTTACGAATTGTATAAGCTCAAGGTCGATTTTGATAAAAAAAAATAATAATAATAATCAAATTTTGGAGGGCCAAGTCCACCCCTGGTCACCCCCTATATTCGTATCTGATTATTGCTAAATTAAAAATTCGTAGAATTATGAAAGAACAATTCTAGAATCCAATGCTCGTAACTTAGTACTTACTAATTTTTCTTCTTCCGAGGCTTGCATGATACTGTTCAACTATATATTGATTTTTTTATATTAATATTGAATTCATTATTTTATTTTTAATAAATAAATAAATATTCTTATTCAAAATTCCAATAATGTTATATAAAATTTAATCATTTCTAATAAAAATAGTAATATATATTTATTTAATTAATATAAATAATTATTATTTCACTAAAATAGCAACAAGAATACAAATATAAATTATCATTCAATATATAATTGTTAATTTGTCGAAAATGCAAAGCTTGTCTTTTTTTTGCTAAAAATATTTCGTAGATTTTTTAAAAGTATAGTTAGAAATTGAAATTTTATTTCTTCATATTAGAATCTCGCATGTTCCTTTCAATAAAAAAAATAAGATCCCATTTATTATCATAATAACGTGAATAGTTGTTTTCTTATAAACAATACATAAATTATGTGGAACTTATTATTTCAAAAATAAATTTACTTTGTTTATAAACTGAGATAAATATATTAAAATATAAACACAGTGCATTTTTTTTTCAAGTTTTAGGGCCTGTTTGGGAGAGCTGTTGCGGTAGCTTTTCAAAGTGCTTTTCGTGCCGAAATATATCAAAATGATATTTTTTTTATTTTTAAAAAATTATCAGCACATCAAAATGATCTAAAAACACCAAAACATATTCATTTAAAATGAAAAAAAAATTCAATTTTTTTGGAAACGGCGTTTGAAACGCCGTCCCAAACGGGCACTTACTTTGATTATAAATATTTAGTTGAGAAAAAGTTAAATTTGATACATCATAAAATGTTAAACACTATATTTATATGTCAATATTAAAAATTCAATGTATTCTTATACTAGAATCTATTTATATCTATGAATAAATAAAGTATATGATGTGAATAAAAGATTTAATCAAGGCATTAATTAACTTTAAGAGCTAAAATATTAGCAATAGCATCACATTATTCATGAATCTTTTAACTTTTCAAAATATTTTATCAGTATAAATAATTTTTATAGAAACTAACTCACATGTATAGATAAAAAAAAATTATAAAATATCCTTTAAGTAATTTTCTTTCGAGTTAGTCAACTTTGACAAAAAAAAAAGTATAATAAAAGTTTTATGATTTTTTTTTTAATTTAAAAAAGTCAAAGATCACTAAAACAATAATTAAGGATCTTTGATAAAGAAAATAACTAAGATATTGCTTTAATAATATAATAAGTTTTAGTGTGATCTATTATCTTTAATAATATTTCTTGAGTTTTTGAAAATCAAAATAAAATATCAACCCTTAATAGATAATAAAACAAACAAACCATATATGCTTAACAAATACAACAATTGCAATTATCTAAAGTGTAATTTTTTTTTTAGCTATCAATTTTTATAACTGGATACAATAATTAAGATATTCTTAGGCAAGTTTTCGTAGGCCAAACTATGCTAGCTGAAAGAATATAGAGAATATTTAAAAAAAAGATAACTCATCTCAACCTTCTAGAGTTGGAATTTTGTTGCATTTATAGTCAAGATGCAAGGCCATTAAAATCTGTAACTGTTATACAATATCATACTATTTGTCTATTTTATAACCTAGACTTTAGCTAATAGATAGAGTCAATTGCCTGGATTACAGCTATACAAATATGTTAATATCTTGAATCTTATCATGCCCCCTCAAGGTGATTAGGAGGATGCCACAACAACTTGTCATGAAAAGAATGGAACGTGGACGAAGGTAATCCTCTGGTAAAAATATCAACAAGTTGGATATTGGAGCGAACAAAGAAGACCTGAAGGAAGCTAGTGGAGACCAATTCACGAATAAAAATGAATTTGGTAAAGAAGAGTGGGTGAAGCTAGGAGGTTGCAACATATTAACCTCTTCAGTTAAAGTACCATTGAGAAATGTGTTTTTAATGTCAAGTTGTTGAATGCTCCACTGGTGAGAGAGTTGAAGGGAGAGAAGGATTTGAATTGTTGTGGCTTTCGTGACTAGACTGAAAGTGTTTGTAAAATGAATGCCTTGTTTTTTATTGTATCTTTTAGCAACAAAGAATGCCTTATAATGTTCAGCTGAACTATAAGCTCATTCCATGATTTTGTAAACCCAACAACAACCAATAACATTCATAGAGGATGTACAAGGCACTAAAGACCAGGTCTGATTATCAAGGAGTGAACGATACTCATCATTCATTGCAGAACCTAATGTGGATCAAGGCTGATAACTTTGAAGGAGGAAGGCTCACAGGATGGAAGACATAAGTAGTGCAACATAATGTTTGGGCACAAGATTACTGGCACAAAAGGCACAAGATTTTCTAGATACCCACTTTTGCACGAGTAACCATAGGATGATGATGTGAAAGTATTGGAATAGAAGAAGAGACTAGTTGGGAAGCAGATGGTTGGATGACAGGCTATTTAGGTGCAACAAAACTATTGGAAGTGTTGGTGGTTATAGGAGCAACGAGTGATATAGATTCCACACGTGGGATATAGTTGATGCGTTGATAAGCTCAGCAATAGAAGAATTGAGGTTTAAAGATAATGAATGACTAAGTAAGGCTAGCTTAAAGGCTAAAGCCACAGGTAACTTTGTATGAGGAATATATGGTGAAACAGTAGTGGATAAACCAGAAGATAACCTATAAAAAAATTCATATTCATTGAACACTACATGTCGAGAGATAGAAATACAGACACTAGAAGATTCCAAACAACAATAACCTCTATAGAGAGTGCTATACCTATTGAAAGTACATCATCGTGTTTTGGGAATAAGATTGTCTTGACAATAGTCACTAAGAAAAACACAATATTTTTAAATTATAGTAATAGTTCCAAGTCGAGATCCATGTCAAGCAAGCATTTCTAAACCAATATTTTTCAATCATATAGTTATTTTTTAAAAACACAATCTAAGATGGATTTTATATTATTGAAAATTTTGAAATGCAAGCCACATGATCTCTCATGGTGGTGGACGTTCATCTCCTTAATTATTTAAATTATTTATTATGATTAAACCTTTGTTTGGTCTATAATCGCTATTTTAAAAGTTGTATTGATTGTGAAAATCCAGTGACCGAGCTCACGAATGTGTTTTTATTTTAATAAATAAATAAGGTGATGCATAAAGACAATTCATTAGTATTATACCCTTCTAAAAATTATCAAAATGCCATTACATGTTAATAAAAAAAACTTTCTTACTTCAATTTTCCTAGAAAACCCAAATATTTACCATTTTTCTCAATCTTATACCCTTCTATTAAAACAAATTAACAAATCTTAATTTATAATTTATTTATATTTTCTATCATGCTCATCCATAAAATATTTTTTCATCTAAACTAATTAATAACCTCATGCATTATACATGATAGCTTAGTTATAAATAAATAAACCAATATAATTTTAGATTATATCTTGGGGCTGCACCTATCAAGTTAAATTTTTAGATGAGATGATTTCTTGATATGATATCAGAGTCTTGTTGACCCACCGGTCATGATTTCGAATCTCATCACCCTTATTCTATTTTATAAAAAAATAAGCACAAAGTAATGTTAGTCTGTGCAAGTCTCAAGTTCAAAGCGTTTTCACTGTCGCAACCCTTGAGAAGATTATTAAAAAATAATATAAATTATATCCTAGAATTTCACCAAACAGTTTAAGTTTTTAGGCTGCTAAATGAGATGATTACTTAATGTATGATTGAGAAAATTTTGACATATATTTTTTAATAAATTGACATATTAGATAACACGAATAAACTAAATATTATGATTAATAAATTTTTTCTATATATATATTGCATGTTATATATATATATATATTTGAGAAACATGCAATATATAAGCATGCATTTATTTATTTCTCAATTGTTCTCAAAAGCCATTGCTAAAACAATCACATCCTAAAAGCTATTGCTAACTAATTGTAAATAGCTTGAAAATTCATGAATCGAAAGCTTTCTCCACTTTGTGTGTACTTGCAAAGAGCTCTTTTGCCCTACTTTTCAAAGTACAATTCTCCATTATGAAAACATTTTGCAGCAGGAAACCCCACCATTCAAAGCCTTTCTATAATGCTTGAATTAACAATAAGGCAACGAATCGCTTTCCCATTTCTTAATTTGCAAATAACTAATTAAACTAATTACTGACATGATTAATTCCTATAAAGCCTAGCCGCACCAGTAATTTAATTACTTATTAGTGAGAGGTTAATGAAGCACATGCGAGGTCGGTTCTCTTAATTAGTTTAATTAATCTTGTCCTATGAAAAAAGACTATTATATGTAGGGCTGCTCGTTGCCCAGCAAAATGATTTAAACTACTGCCATATCTTTTGGTTAAAATATGAAATTTAAACTTACATGGATCCCCCCCCTTCTCTTACATTTATTTATGCACCAACATGATGTTACTATTTATTTGATTTATATATGATAAAGTGTAGTGTAGTGCCTGAATTCGAGCATAAAAAAGGAGAACACTATTGTTGTTCATGGGAATGTGGATTGTGGATGTAGCTGTCAGCTGGTTCAAATTTTAGGTGTAAGAATTCAAGAAATGTCTATTAGATGTAGCTACTCGATATAATATTCTCTTTTTATTTCTGAGTAGAAAATCTAGAGTCTAGATATACATTCATATTAGGGTAGGGGTGATCATTTTCGGTTGAATCTTTTTTTTATCTATAAAAACAATCAAATCAAAATTATGATTAAAAAAATTGAAATCAGTTTAAACCGGTCAATTTTGGTTCGTTTTTCTATGTAAAAACTGAAAAATAAGACATTATTTTTTTGAGTTTTTATTTGGATTTTATGATATCTATTAACCAAGTTTTTCTCTTCTCACATTTCACCAAAATATAGTCGGACCAAAAAATTTGAACCGAACCGGTTCGGTTACGGTTTACCGGTTTTAGAATAGGTTTTTTTATAGTATTTTTTTAATTTGAACTGGTTCCTTTCGATTATAGTTTACAGATTTTAGCCTTAAAAAAATCCAAACCAACCAACTAGAAATTATAAAAATATTTTAATTGGTTTTTTTTATACTTCAGTATTTATCTATTAATTTTTTGATTTTTTTTATTTAATCGGTTTTTTTCTCACTCCTAATTCATTTGAACAAAATAGAGTACTGTAGCTAGATTTCCTTAACATAAATCATACATTTTTTTTTCTGTCTTTTCAGAATCTAAAATATTCTAGAATTGAATCTGATCATACCTATCTTTATTTTAATTAGACAAATCAGCAACCGGAGGAACATAATGTTGTGGGATGAGGGAAGGCCAGTAAGATATAGGGCCCATTTTGTCCACATAAACCATATCAATGAATTGATTTTCTAGGTCCACCATGGATTCCCACCTTGACTGCTAGTTTCTCATTCAAGATAAGACCATCCAATGGCCACCGGAGATTTGATCCAGTAGATGATCTAGCGTTACAATCTTAAAACTCAAGAATTTGCTTTTTTTTTTTTTTAGATTTAAATTTTATAGTTATCAATATAATGATTATTGAAAATTTATATAATTATTAATTTTAGAATCTGTAAAATTAATTAAGATATAAATAAATTGATGGAGACATTCATATTAATTAAAAAAAAAGAAGATAAAGACCATCCGATGCTCCATCAAACCCCCATCGAGCAAACGCCAGTGGGTTCCATACGAGCACAAACCCTAGTGAACTTCCCTAGACTATTGTAGGTTTTTAGTGGCCACTGACCATGAGAATTCTCACAAGCCCTACAAATCTAATGTTTGTTTGCCATTGCGATCCCACCGGTTTTTGACTGAAATTTGATTATTTTTTTTTATTTTAAAAACCGGTGATTTGGTGTTTTTAGATCATTTTGATGTGCTGATTTCAAAAATAATTTTTAAAAAATAAAAAAAACATCATTTTGATGTATTTCGGCACGATAAACACTTTTAAAAGCTACCGCAATCGCACTTCCAATCGCACTTCCGTAGCTAGCTTCCAAGTCATTGTTCTATACAAATTCCCACATAAATCTTCAGTCGGCAAATAAGTCCCCAAGCAAAGCTTTCAATTAAGGCTCCAAAGTTCAGAATTAAAAAAATATATGTTTGATAGTATAATAAATGTCAACTATACGATAAGGAAACAAAATGTAGAGAGTGATAAGTTACACCAATTGCTTTCAATGGCAGACAACATGGATTAAAACTCACAACTTTATAATACACAGCTTATTTTTTATACTTTAGCTTTAATTGAAAATTACATTATAGTGGGGATCTACTTTGGTTATTCCTATTTCTTTTAACAGTCGGTCAAGATCACAGCAACAACCTTCCCCATCCGTTTAGATGGAGAGCCCTAATTTCTTCCTCTTTCAATTCCACAATTAACGTAGAAAATAAAATAAATAATATTTTGAGGTCTTATCTAATAATTTAAATTTTTAGGTAAAATAATTTTGTAACATCACATCAGAGTCTTGTTGACTCAGCAGTCACGGGTTCAAATCTCATCACCCTCATTTTATTTGATAAAAATCAAGCACAAAGTAGTGTTAATCTATGCAAATTTCAAGTACAAAAGTTTTTTACTTGAAAATATGTTAAAAAATAATATAATTATATTTTTTAATCTCACCATAATTTAACTTTTTAGATAAAATAGTTATATAACAAGTATTATTCTCTGCTATTTTTCAAGAAAGAAAACTTATTTCAATCTATCTTCGACAGTTTTAAACCCCTCCTCTCGGTTCTATCTTGCTAGACAGCTAGCCTCAATGTGGTTGAGGTAAAGATTTCAAAAGCTACCATGTATTATGGTAGTAAGATTAAATGCTTGTGGCCCATACACACCAGGAAATGTCCCAATTAAGTCAGGCTTCATACTTACAGGCATGAGTAATATACAAGTCAATTTAAGTATTTCTCGCGTTTGGTTGGTATCTTAAAAAGAGATAGATAGGTAGAAAGATTAAGATTTAAATATAAAATAAACTTATTTTTATAATAATTTTAAAATAAGATTTTGTACTTTCACACACACACACATATATATATATATACACACTATTGTATTCATTCCATATTGTTTTAAAATTCAAATTGAAAAATAAAAAAATGAATAACATTTTGTTAACACCGAACCATTCCCTTAAATTATGGACGGTGCAACGAGCCTGATAAAAATATCTCACAAGCTTATAAAAAAGTCACATTGATAATCAAACAGTTGACCAATCCCATCTTTACCGACCAAATGATTAAGAATCTAACTCAAACTATCATTTTTCCCAGATCAGAGAACGAAAACCAAGGCAAACCGCACATGTTTTGGCTTCTTCCAAGTCAAAACGACGAATGGATTTAAGGTTCTCGTCTGAAATTCTCGGTGAAATTAAATTAGTTAGCTATTGCTTGGAAGAGTATGAATTAGTGTTTCGATCACGTGATGCAGTCTGAGCAAATAGCCGTTGGTTTCCAGAGTCAGTTGTTTCTCAACGGGAATCAATTTGCTACAAAACACTAACGGTGGGTCATCAATACTCTGAGATTTTTAGTTATCCGTAGGAAAATCATAGCCAAGACAAAAAATAAAAAAGATTAAAGTGGAGGACAAAAACAGACAAATCCCTGGCCAATCTCAAATTCACATGAACAAAAGTACTTTTTGGTTCATTTTTTCCTGTTTTTAGTCCCAAGAGTTCTTGAAATGTTAGTTTTGATGCCAAAATTAATTTTATTTACTTTTCAATCCTTCAATGTGAATTAAGAGAGGAAATCACGACATGTTGGCCTATCTTCTATATTAATAAGCCAAGAGTGTGGGGTCTCCTAGGCCGAAACTCGTGACCCCTTTTTGAGCTTCGATCTTTTTTAAATTTAAATTGATTAAAATAGATTAATCAAGGCGTATGTGTGGGGTGTCCAACCTAGCTAATATTGATTTCAATTGAGATTATTTTAAATAAATAAACTTATTAATTTTTACTTCGTTTATATATTAGTATATGTTCTTGTTATGCAACCCTATTTATTTATTTTTATTTAATATTATTGAATTTCTTTCATGAACATGTCTTTTATTATTACTTTATTAAGTAAAAAATTGATTTCAAGAAACGATTGGTTTTCTAGATCTAAACATCCATGTGGTTTGATATCATTTAGTTTTTAATTGGTTTTCACATAATATGATCATAGTTTTTTCCCTCTAATATTACCATGCGTTTGTTTTTTGAATGTAACTTTGAATAATATTTTTGTTTGAATTTTATTCAATTGCTTTCATGAGCATATTTTTTTTATTATAATTTGATTAAATAAATAAAATTAATTATAAGAAGTAAAATTATTAAACACAATTGGGTTCGTGAACCATGTTGTAAAATCAATTATCTTGATCCACATCCATTCTTCTTCTTTTTTTTAATCATTTTTTTTATTAGCATGAATAACTCGTTTTTTTTGTTAAAAAGATAAATCTTTTGATGACAGATTGCTAGTGCCACACACACACACACACTTTATTTGTTTTTGAGCAATTAGCTGATTAAGGAGGAAGTAGAAGAGAGTTGTTAGGATAGAAAAGGAGCAATTACAGGGAGACAGGTAGGCTGGCGGAATTGCCAGCAGATGCCGAACATAAGAATCCGTTGTAAAAATTTATGTATGTTGTCATCTAACTGCCGGCTGTTGCCTGCTTTTTGGTTCCACCCATAATGGGTTCCTTCCCCTATCACCAAATACTAATCCCACCTCTGTTTATGCCCTCATCAACACACACATCTACATCCTCTCTTTTTTTATTTTTCTTTTTTGGTAGACATAAATGGTAATATTTCGCATTTTTTGATACCTTCGAAGCCCTTTTATGCCCAGACTTGTTCAACTCCTTTTTTATCAGGCTATGATTGTATAATCCAACGGTGATTATACCACATTGGGCGTTTAACATTTACATTTGAGCTATGATTGTATAATCCAACGGTGAAGGCTAGCTTATCCTCTTCCCCCTTTTTTTTTTTTTCTTTTTAGCTGCATCGCATTAAAAAAGTTATTTTTAGACTAGCTAGACCCTTCTCCTTATTATTATGATATACTGATAAAATCGTTTTATGATTTGGTGAAAGGTTTGTTGGATTTGAAGCTACATAATAAAATAATCTTCCTTTTTTAATTCCACAATAATAAAACAAATTGAAGTCATTAGGTAAATAACACAAACTGGGCCATTTCTGTCCGTATATTTTTGATTGATTGTCCTAATCCCTTGCTTGCCAGGACGTGAGATGATGGATAATAAGCAGTAAGTTATTAGGTGTTTGGAGGTGAATGCCACGTGAGTACGGCAACGCATTCTCTAAAAGCATGCGACATTTTATCGCTCCCAATAATGTCTCCATTTTTAAAAGTACTAAGTGGTGTCATTAATTCGAGAGGTGGGTGTTGTTGGAGGCAGTAACTTCTCAACCATATTCGATTCCTAGCTCGTAGAGCTCGTGAGTGCGAGTGTGTTTGAATTTGAGATTAAGTGGTTTATTATTTCTGTAATTTTAGATTTGAATTTTATAGTTATTATTACGGTGATTATTAAAAACTTATATGATTGTTAATTTTAGAGTTTATAAATTTAACGAGGTGTGCAATAAACATCCACATGAATAATAAAAATATCATGGCGTGGTGCCCCCCAACATAATGTAATATTGCAACGCATTGCCAAATCGTGCTTATTAAATAGGGAAATCAAGCCAATAATTTGCTCATATGCCTGATCTCATGTGTTATGATGATGGTGAAGCATGACCTAGCATGCCAAACTCCCAAACCATCATGGGGTTTGGCTTGGCGCCAGCCATGGAGGACTGCGCGCAGGCTGCCTTTCATCGATACCTTCTATCAAAATAGTTTCTTTCTTTCTTTTTCTCATGTATGTGTGTATTAATAAATCATTTCCCTCCTCCATGCATGTGTTGCAATTGGGAAATTAATCATTCAAT
Organism: Salix arbutifolia; assembly: GCA_025169955.1. NCBI lineage: Eukaryota > Viridiplantae > Streptophyta > Magnoliopsida > Malpighiales > Salicaceae > Salix > Salix arbutifolia. The sequence goes on from CM045908.1 coordinate 3,553,233, forward strand.
TGAAGTTGTTCCATCTGATCAGAATATATATTCGAGTTAGTAAAGTTGCAATGAAGCCATTATACTTAATTTCATAGATTTTTATCCTCCTCCACAGAGGATCGATCATGGTAATTAAGCTAGAAAAAGAAATGAGTAAGGGTTATGCCTGCAAGAAGCGGCGTTGAGCACCATAATATTAACCAAGTCTCTCTTTGTCGATCTTGTTGTGTGGATAGCTAGCCAATGATTAGCTTTCCTACAAAACAGGTCTCTCTTTATCTTTGCTTAAACAAATGAGAAATAAATTAACGTTAGCACACAACAAGCTGCCATTATGATTATGTGCTTAGCTTTATCTCGGCTGTCAACAGATCCATGATTTCTTCTGGGCCACAGATAGTTCAGACCAGAAGCAAAAGCAGAGAACCAAAGTTGAACAAAAGAGTGGAAGAAAGGTACGATCGTCGTCAAATGAATTGATCAGACCAATGGAATTTAAGGCAGGGTTTAATCCTTTTTTGTTCTTTCTTTCTCAGTATCACCGCCACCGTCTCCTGTGCTAAACTTCCCGTTAAAAGCAACGATACAGCATCCCAACACAATCACCTGCGAATTACCCGAACCTTGTCACTTTCCACTTCGAGGAGCCGTTGCGGCTTTCGAGTCACTGTTGCATTCCTACCCCTTGACTACATGAAGAAATTCTGTTCTCAAGTAATCCAGCACAGCGATTTTTGGATGCCAAAAAGTTCATATCCAGCCTAAATACACTATCCCACTCCTGTTTCTCATTTGACTGGACTCTAATGGTGTCCTATCTGATTTGCTTTTTCGCCAGATGCATATGTTATAAAGTTATTGTTTTATCTTTTCTTTTTGTGTGTAAATTCTTCTTAATTTGTACATTATGTTCGAGAATGAAAGCATTATTTATTTTTTAATAGTGAGATATATATATAATTATTTATTTGATGATCAAGTTCAATTTCTTTATAAGCTATTTCATAAAAAGAATAGAAGATTAACACGTGTAATTTCTAAGTAGCAGTGATGCTAGTTATCCTAGCAGCAAGTAGTAATTGGAAGGAAATGGAAGGTTAAATAAGGAATTCTAGAAAGAAAAACCTGATTAAACCAAAATCTGAACAAGTAGGCTCCATCCCTTGACAGCTATAAATATCCCACCTTAACTTTACAAAACAAAAGCTCTCCCTCTCCCACTCTCTCTCTCTCTCTCTCTCTCGTAAAAAAGTCTTCTTCTATCTTCACCAGCAGCACTGGTTCCTTCACTTTCCTCCATTTGCACTTCACACAAACACAAAATAATCTTTCACTCCTTTCCACAATAAATTAAAAGAGGAAACACAAACCTCCTCACGCCTTTCGTCCAAAAACAAAAACCCATTTCTTGTTTTGTACACTCTCTGTCCACAGTTTTCTTGCTTTTTATTTGAAACTAAACAACAATGGTAGACGTCGACCGGAGAATGACCGGCCTAAACCCGGCCCATATTGCTGGTTTACGCCGTCTCTCAGCTCGAGCAGCTGCCCCATCAACAACCACCTCGCTCCCACCTCGCAACAGCCTCCTCTCTTTCTCTTCGCTAGCTGATAAAGTAATCACCCACTTGCGCAATTCTGGCATCCAAGTCCAACCTGGTCTTACTGAATCTGAATTCGCCCGATCCGAGGCTGAATTCGGCTTTGCTTTCCCTCCTGACCTCCGCGCCGTCCTCTCTGCAGGCCTCCCTGTCGGTCCAGGATTCCCCGACTGGCGTTCTGCTGGTGCCCGCCTCCACCTACGCGCCTCTCTTGACCTCCCAATCGCTGCTATTTGCTTCCAAATCGCCCGGAACACCTTATGGTCGAAATCTTGGGGTCCCAGACCATCAGACCCGGAAAAAGCTTTACGAGTCGCGAGAAACTCACTTAAAAGAGCCCCTCTTTTGATTCCCATTTTTAAGCATTGTTACATTCCTTGTCAGCCATCCCTAGCGGGTAATCCTATTTTCTTTATCGATGAAAGTCGGATCTTTTGTTGCGGGTTGGATCTATCAGATTTTTTTGACCGTGAATCTCTCTTCCGGAGCTCCGAATCTCAACCGATTATTATAAAAAAGCAAAAGTCTGTTGGTGAGAAATCTACTGGGTTATCCCACAATCTGTCGCGGAAGAGTTTGGATACGGGTCTGGTAAACGGTTCGAGGACACCGAGATGGGTAGAGTTTTGGAGTGACGCGGCGGTGGACAGGAAGAGGAGGAATTCTGCGTCGTCCTCGTCGGGATCTTCGTCTCCGGAACGGTTTTTCGAGATGAGAAGATCCGAAATACCGAAATGGGTGGGGGATTATATAGAAAAAATCGGGTCGGTTTTGAGAGAAGGCGGGTGGAAGGAGTCCGACATAGAGGAAATGGTTGAAGTATCAGCGTCAGGTTTTTTCGAGGGTGAAATGGTAATTTTAGACAATCAAGCAGTCCTAGATGCTTTGCTTTTGAAAGTGGATCGGTTTTCGGACTCTCTACGAAAAGCCGGGTGGAGCTCCGAGGAAGTATCGGATGCTCTGGGGTTTGATTTTAGACCAGAGAAGGAGAGGAAACCGGTTAAAAAATTGTCGCCTGAACTTGTTGAGAAAATTGGGAAATTGGCCGAGTCGGTTTCCCGGTGATGATAGAAAAGTGACATCATATATATATTATATATTGTTTTTCCAAGGTTTCTCTGGGTTGGGTTTTCTTTTTCTTTTTTCATTTTTTTTATAGTAATTATAAAAAATGTATGTATATGGGAATACGAGTTGTACTATGAAACAAAGCGTATAAAAAAACAAAAAAGGAGTTTAAATTTCTATAAATGAATGAAACCTTCCTTAGATGATCATTATATATATATATATATATATATATATATATATTTGCATCACAATTCATATCATTATTTTCTGTAAATTCATGTTTGCTACCATCCAAAATTTGGTACTGCTGAGAGGACATCTTCCCAAAACATGTGGTTAGCTGGGATCTACACCAATGTAAAATGCTTGGCATAAATTTCTCATTTTAAAGGCGAAACCCAGATATCAGAACCCGGCGTCGTTTACCCTCTCGAAAGTGTCGTTTTGTCACTGTGGATGGATTACTGTCACCTTTTGCTTTTTCATATTTTTCTTTTCTCAGGCTAAGAATTTTATGGGGAAAGAAAGAAAAACGAAATTGAAAAAGGTAAGAGAAGGACATCAGACTCCTGTGTGAACACTCTAGCAAAGGCTTAAACGCGAGTGGCAAACTAGCCTCTTTTGAAATTTTGAGTTTTCAAAGATGATGGAGATAATAATAATAATTTTTTTAATTATTATTATTATATATTTGTTTTTTCTTGGAATTTGTGATAAAGAAAGATACTGGGTTTCCAGTGGAAAACCTGACACAGGAAAACTACTCACCGTCAGCCTTTTAAGAGAGTGGGAAATTGGATTTTGGACACAGCTGAATTTGAGATGTGAAAGTCACCGGCAAATAAGTGCAGGGGGAACTGGGTTAGCCTACGTTGGAAGGTAGCAGGAAAACCTAAGGTGGGGGCCGCGTGATGTGTGGGGCCCAAGAAGGCCGTACAGTAGAAGAGATGGGATGGTTCGGAGAAGGAAGCAAAGGTGGACTCATGGTGGGAGTCCTTCACAGGTTTCACACCCCCATTGCTTCTTCTTTTTTGGGAAGGTGCATGACACAATGATATTGGTAACATAACATTAACATGATTATTTGTTGGTGAATGGAATTTGTCCTTCTTTGTTTTTTAGATTTAAATTCTAATATAATTTTAATATATATTAAGCCACTATAGATAATATGCTTTAAAATCATCTCAACAAAATTTAATCTTGACCAATATGCAAGCTAATTTAAAAAAACATATTTACTATAAAATAAAATAAAATAAAAAAAACAAGTTTTTTTGTTCATGTGATGTTTTTTATATCTGTTTTGGGATGTGGTAGAGATTACTTTTTAAAATATATTTAAAAAAAACACATCAAAATAATATTATTTTATTTCTTTTAAAATTATTTTTAACATGAATACATAAAAACCATATAAAACAAACTAAAATTTTAATTTAAAATAAAAGGGTTTTGAAAATTCTATGCTCAATAGTGATTTTAAAAATATTTGCTAAGTGAATTGGATGCCATTTATTTCATAAAGAAATTATTATAATTGAGATGGGCCACATGAGTTCTTCCACCGAAGATTTATAACTTTCATGTTAGGTTTTTGTTGTGTTAAATTAATGGTTTGCCTTTTGGGGTGAAATAGTGAACGAATCATTGAGCTAAAGTCTGTGTTTTGTTGAGTGAATTTATGACATATTTTCTACTAGCCTTTTCACTACGAATGATATGGTTTGCTAACTCTTTGGGCATATTTTATACCATCAATGTGGTTTCTTAGTTATGTTATGTAGCATCCAAGGTTAATGGAGGAGACTATCTTGTCTTGTATTTCAACTTCCAAACCCTAAAATTGTTTCCTTGTATGATTGTTTTGTTAAGAACTATCTAATTTAAAAATTTAAGTTATTAGATAAGTTTTCAGAATATAATTTATCATTATTTTCTAATATTACAAATAAACAATGTCCACGCATGTTGCGACATTGTTTGATCTTTTGAACGTTATGGAGTTTTGTCTTGAACAAGCTCAGTAGTGGGATTCGATTAGGATTGACGTTCATACGATCTGTAGTGTTTTGATTTGAAAAGTGAAATTGCTTCCTCATATTAAGATTCTTGCAATTAGGGTTTGTAAGAAGTTTGAGAGAACACCCATCCTGGCTCCGGTCGGTTTTATCAGAAAACAAGATTTTAAGAGTGATATTTGAGGCAATAATTCCTGAAAAGCTTGTTTGAGTGACGAAACCTCCTGATCAGTCATGGATGCCACCACCTCCTCCTCCTCGTCACTGATACGTCCCTTGAGGCCCACATTAGGGATTCCATTTTCATCCAAACCTGACAAATTGCTACTATAAGCAAGAGAGCACTAAATGCACCGTCACCACCACAACATGAAACCTGGACTTTGATCCAATCACGTGCAATCTCCACCGTCTGTTTACACTCATCACGTCTTCCTTCTAGCACATGCAATGGCAAGCATCCTATCTACAGAAACCTAAACAAAATGGTTATGGTTAGAGAATGCATGGTGATGCTATATGGACCTTCCTTCATGGATTTTAATGAGAGCATGGGCTCAGGTCTTCGCTAGCAGTCATGTCTGTAGATCCAAAGACAACCTCTTGGGTCCACTTTGTTCGACCTAAGTACACACAGGCAGCCATGGATCAAGCTTGTATATATGTATCTATCGACAGTGTATGTAACTAATTAGTACCCAGGTTGTTTCGTTTCGGCCGAAATGACTGAAACATTTTGTATCAATTAAAAAACGAGATAAAACGATATTATTTTTATCTCAGTTTAAATTTAGGATTTTTTGGTCAAATATCGGCTGAAAATATTCCGGTTTTGTTATATCCGTTCTTTTTCGGCCAAATAGTGTTTTTTTTAAATAATGAATAATTTTACAATATCAATCATATATCTTAATCCGACCGTTAGATTGAAATGAAATTTTACGAGGATCCTCTTTACATATTTATATATATTATGTTAAAATTTCAGAGCAATCAAAGAATATAACGACCTTGCAAGATTGATAATGATATTCTCGTAATATTATACATGTTCATAATTTTGTTTAGAAAAATCATTTTATTATGTCTATTTTTAGATTAAATTGCACAATTCTAAATTATTTTATTTTTGGATTTGAACTATTTTTTTGAATAAATATATATATACATAAACAGTACAACCCCGAAATGACGTGCTGAAACACTTCAAAATCAAAACATTTCATTCCAATTGAAAAACCAAATCACCAATCAAAACAGAATTGATAACTTGATTAGTACCTGATAATTTGAGAAGATAGAGATTAATTCAAACCTTGTCTAGCGAGGAGGGGGACGGTGGTGGCCTATCTTGTCCTTAGAAGAGCCGCTCAAGTTGACAATGAATTGTTGCTTTTGTCATCCACAGGGAGACAGTTGCACTTGGTGTGAGCCTTTGATGTGATGGATAATTGGGGGGTTTTGTGATTCAAGATCTTAAAATTAGGAGATCGCCATAGAAATTCTGGATGGTGACAGCACCTTGACAGGAAGAGCAGGGTTCCTTGGATCATAGTGCCGCAGTTGCTGGTATTGAAGTCAGTCTTATTTTGGTAGATTATTGAAGGTCAGGCCGGTGAGCATTTGTCAATGATTGCTGCTTTGATTTATGGTCTGTGTGAAAACTTATCTGCAAATGGGCTGCAAAAAAGGAGGTTTTTCCTGAGAAATGTTCTCATGGGCGAGACATAAGCTCTTTGCATTCATATGTCAAGCATGTCATCTCGCAGTTCTGATAAATGATTTCTAGGTCTGGGGCCATGTTTTTTTCTTTTTTTCTCGAGTGAGTAGCCCTATATTTCTACCATCTTCACCTGTCAAATTAATTAGTGACCCCAGTTCAATCTGCCTTCAGTTTTCAGGCGCCTGATTAATGAACAGAGTAAATGAGCTAAGCAAGTCTTGTAATTTTGATCCAAAACCCTAAAAATATGGCTTCTCACTTCCCACCACCACCATCAACATCAATAGAGGCAGCAAAGGTTGTCGCGGGGTAGCCGCCTTGCGCTACATCTACTACCACCAGTGCAAGAAAACAACCTCGAATTGGTCTTACCAGCGCGGCTAACAAGGCGGCGACAATGGGTGCTGCCACTCCTGCCAACAACGAGAGCCAGTAGAATTATCAAATTAATTTATTTCGTACACAAAATTAATTTCTAATTATCATTGATAAAAATTAAAACATGCAATCAAACAACTCTAGTTGTTCTAACAAGGGTCATGATACCACTATTGAGTTTCTTGAATATTATATACACAATAGATAAAATAAAACAAAATTATTCAGGATTCCTGAAATCCTGATAGGACAACTCCAACGGGAATGCTATTTGCAGAACCAAAACTAAACAATTAATTTTTTAGTTTGAATGTTTCAGTTTTTAAACTCCATTGGGAATGCTATTTGCAGAGGCAAAAATAGCTTTATGTGCATGAGTTGCTATTTGTAGTAGCTCATGTTGGAGAGTCATCTTGCGTGTGTGTGTCTATATATATTAGAAAATAATGTAACTATATATATAAAAAATGTTTTTATTTAAAAATACATCAACAAGAGAGTAAAAAATTATATACAAATTAATAATTATATTGTTGGAGGGTTTTTTAAAAGCAATTATTTAATTATATAACTTACTCTTATTAATTGTATAATTAAACTACATACAAAATAATTGCACTATATTTAAAATAATATAAAAAAATGGCTCTCCAAAATAACTTTTACCATTGGAGCACACATCAACAAAAAAAATCATATATACACTATTCAAAGAGGTATTTTAAAGATTTGGCTCTCCAAAATGGCTCTTGCCATTGGAATTACTCTTAGATAGATCTAAAATTGTTTATAAATTTATTACTTGAAGATTTAATTTTCTACTTTAAATAATTCCTTAAAGTTTGATTACCACAAACTATAAATTATCAAATTGTTCAGCCTCCAATTATGATTCACACGAATCACTAATGAGAAATCTTCTAAATTCCTATTTAATATGTCTAGAATGCTAACTCTCTATTTTGTGATTTTTGTAGGGTTTTTTTTGTCTAATAGGCAACCATTCACTATAAATCAAAGGCATATCCTATTATTTATAGGAAAATCTTACACCTTATAAATTGACAAAATATCAATTTTTCTCTTGAAAAAATATCTATCTATCTATCTATCTATATTAAGGAATATTCAAGAAATTAACTCAATCAAGTTTTTACTTGATTTTTATAGGTTTGGATATATAATCCTTGTGTTAATTATATTCCACTTTTTCTAAAATATATTTTAATCAATTCATACTTAATTAAATTATCTCAGTTTAATTTTTAAATAATGGTTCTTAATGTGTAACTCATTAGGTTCCTAATATGCTAACCCACATATAAATTATAAATTCTCATTAAATAGGATTAAATAATTTAATTTATTATTAATTTAATCATCGATATAATTAAAATCATTCAATCAATAACATTTGTATTTAACATTAAAACTTGAAGTATGTATGCAATGTTAAATCATTTTTGTTCTTTACGTAGCAATAATTTATTGTTCGAATAAAATTTTAAAATCTCATTTCATATTAGGCGAGATTTTTCAATCAATATTATTTGAGAACATATGAAATATTTTTCTTTCTAATTCATCTATGATGATAAATCCTTTTTATATCATGTAAGTACATTTCTTATAGTTCATGTTATACTCAATATCTATCCTTTTATTATCTCAATTAAAATAACATATAACATGATCAAATAATATTCTCTATATAAGATAACTTAGTAATCTCAAATCTAAGAATCACTTATACAATCATCACGTGAATCTTTTCATGTATTTAGATAATTTTATCTTATGAAATTTTAATGCAAGTCAATTCAATGCATGTCTTATGATAAATATCTATATATTAATTTTAGGTATCATTTATATCTGAGCTTATAAGAATAATTATTTCTTTTAATTAAAAAAAACAGATATTAAGGATCTAATAAATATTGAATATTTAAGAAAACATCAACCATGAATATTTTAGGAACAATATTTTATAACAATATGAATTCCATAATTATAACTTTATAATTTATTTTGTGAAGTGTTTTTATGTGAACTTTCTATTTATTATAGATTCAGAAATTAAAAATTATACTCATTAATTTAATTTTATATGAATATTAAAGATAAATTCAGATGTTATCAACAATAAATATATATTTACATGAATATAATAATATCAAGTGTAACCAAATAATTGGCTATATGACATGCAACTAATAAGATTGACATTACAAGTACTTCTCTCTATTTCTTTAATTTTATAGAATAATTCCAGTTCATACAAGAGCAATGGATTACTTTCCCAAATCATATACAAGGCTATGTACTTCCAATCATAGAGTGTAAAAAATGGCAGCAGAATGACATAGATCACTGCTCCAAATAATTGATATATCAATTACTCTGCAAGTAGAGTTCAATGATCTCCAGGTTTTATACTGACTGAAGAACCTGACCCTCATCCTTCTCTGAAATCATTGTAGGAGACCTAATCACCTTAACCCGAAATATTGCCTGCACATGGAAGCTCACAACATTTTTCTCATCAAATTTATTTGGAAACACACTCTATCGTACGAGACATTCTAGTAAGGATATCATGAAAGTTGGACCAGCACATATTGGTTACTAGATTGCATTTAGAATATGGATTTGACTGAATTTAAAAGAAAAGCTATCAACAGGGACGAGATTGTTGTCACCTTGTTGTCTGAACCAAACTGAATCGTGTCTGATGGGCGGAATCGGGCAGGAAAATTTGGAGGTAACCTATAACGTCTTCCCTCAATACTGCACACGTGTAAGATTTCAATCTCGGAGAAGAACTCCATCATAGAATATGAAATACAGGAAGATGTATCTTGATTTCCACAACTTACTCTGTGATATAGGTGCCATGCTCACTCCGCAAATCAATCAAGTAAAATGCACCATCTTTGTAAGTTATACGAGCATGTGTTTTTGAAACCTGACATCAGAAAGAGAGAAAAAAGAGCATTTTTGTTTAAACTCTAATGAAAAAGAATCTTGCCATTTCTCTTTTACTTTCATATCATCGTTATAGGAAATAAGTTTCTACAGGAAAAACAAAAACTCGGTAGTCGTATCAGGCCGGTATTACCTGCGGCGCAAGGATCACTATGGACATTCCTGGGAAATCCTCTTGTGAGACACTCCTGCAATTACAAAAAAACACCACGAGATGTGTCATGCTGGATGGTTGCGGAGTGATGATGAATTTATCCATAGTTTAAATTGGTTTATTGCGATTAAATAAAAATCATATGCATACCCAACCACAAACGATTTGTTCTCATCCCTACTTAAACTAATGGGTTCTGAGGCAACAGACTCATTTCCAAACGGTAAAAGAAACCACCTACAAAACAAGGAAGATGGGCAATGAGACAGACAGTAGTTGCATCATTAAAAAATGTGCCAAGAAAAGATTCACAAGGCGCATAACACGTACTCTCCATTAAGAGAACGCTCCAGAGCGTCATCATCTACGAACCATCTTCGCAACTGGTCATCGGCCTAACAATATATGATCATTCACATATTAGATTCCATTGCATATCAAAATCTTCTAGTTTCAAGAATTAGATGAAATAAGCAACCCTTGCAAACAAACTTAATGTTGTGAAGGCAACATACTTTGTCTGAGAGTCGGCAACTGAGAGACCTCCCTTCAAGTTTTGAACTGCAGAAGAAAATAAGTTTTCCAGTTGAGTTAAAAAAGATTAACAGAACAGAGGGCACAATAAATGTGGAACTTATGATTATAGAAATTCTTGGTTTTTTTCTCAATCCCAACCACCCGCATGTGATAAACACTACTTTTTCTAGAAACCCTCTCACTTCCTATGCTTAAACTATCCATTAGTCCATAGGTCTAAATTGTTCATCACATAAATGCTTCACATTTTCAGAGTCCTAGAAAGAGTAAAAGAACATGTTAAAGCTCTCCATCGAGAAAACCCAAATTACAGAAGATAGAAAACTGTGACGTGTTACCTCAAATATGCCATAAGCTTCTACTTTTAGAAGAAAATAACATGAATTGAAGTTACATTGGTTTTAAACAGCTGAAAATTTTCTATAACAAATGTATAGCAAATATCTAAGAAAAAAAAAAATCAAATGCCAAAAAAAAAAGAGTTTCCAATTTCCAACCTATTTCCACCCAATACCCAATCAAGCATTGCAGGCATTGCTATGTCAATAAAAAACCTGCCACCGACTCTTCCTGGGTGAGGAATCCGAAACTTTGTCAGGAACTGGAAACCAGGTCAAAAGGCATATCAGTTATGGATGAAAATTTCTGATTATTATCTTAGTTTCTTAACATGTAATCAACAAAGACACTGACCGAAAGTGGACCAAGTCCTACACCCAGATACGCCTTGTATGTTGAAGCCATAATTGCTGCCATTCTTGCCATTCCATGGATAATAGCAACTCGAAGTCTTCTAGCATTCTCATAGCTGTGGAAAGAAGGAAGCACGAATCAATCAGAAAAGTCGGTGGTTAAAAAAATCCATCATATTATATGTAAAAAACACCAGGTCAGTCAGAATCTGAATAAATATCAATCCTTGCTAACAAGTATCCTTAATGTTAAGGAACCATCTCACCTAAAAGCTTAACCTTGTAGGTGAGGCCCCAGAATATGATTTATATTATTCTCTAACACACCCCCTCAAGTGAAAGCCCTTTGGGCTTGAAACTTGCACATAGGCCCACACTGCCTTGTGTTTGATTTTTATCAAATAGAATGGGGGTGGTGAGATTCGAACTCATGACCGCTGGGTCAATAAGGCTCTGATATCATGTTAAGGAACCATCTCACCTAAAAGCTTAACCTTGTAGGTGAGGCCCCAGAATATGATTTATATTATTCTCTAACACTTAATTCTAATATACTAAATAGTTTGCAACATCCTGCAAACCATCCAAACTAGAGGATCTTCCATGGTGAGTGACGACCACATACTCTAACAAAAGGAGATAGAACGACAAGGCAAATAGTTTATAAACATAGTTTTTATCCGTTATCATTGTTTACCCATGATACATCATGGTATGTTCACATAAAGATTTACATGCTTCTATCGAGGAGACACTTTCCATTAAAGCAGAATAGAAGTTTCTTGAAGACAAACATTCAAATAACAATAATTGATTACTTGAAGATGAAAGCATTTCAAGGACCGACTTATTGTTCCTTATATAAACCTGAGTTCTGGTGAGATGACATGCCAACAATGCTCATCAATTGCAGGCAAGTACACATTTCACTCTACATACTTATTCCTTAAGTGAGAATGTTTTGTGGTCACTACTTAAAGGGAGCTAAAATGAAGACTACTTAAAGATGCCTTGTGGACAATGATTTCCATTTTATTTCTGAGTCTCGTGTCAGGATACCAACCTCAAAATTTTATGCGTTTTCATATCATTTATACAATACTAGTCTTGGTCTGCGCTCTCACCATTTAAAAAAAATGTTAAAAGCACAAAAAGTTTTTTTATAGTTATCAAATCTAATCAAGTAGATCAACTTTAAAACTTTATGTTTCAGCTCTTTGTTAACGCAAGTTTCTAATTAAACTGCATGGGAGCTGACTCGACTTAAATCGATTGATTTTACAAATCCAAAGATAACTTAGATGACCGGTACATATATGACTTAGGTTTTAAAAAAAACTTTAAAATAATAACTTTTTAAAAAAAAATGAGATAATGACAAATTGGATCAGCCTTGGTTCCCCTATGACCCGGGTCATGGACTCTATTGAGTTTAATAACTTTTTTATAAAAATATTTTATCTAATTATACAATAAAAATAGATGCTCTCAAAATTGAACATCAACCCTAAAACAAATATTTATTTGAGATTGTGATAATCCTATCAAAAACAAATAAAACATGTAGTCTATTCCTAACCAATCCAATATTTAAGGACAAAATATAGAAAAAACAAATTAAAAAAAAAAAACTAAAAAAAGACATCTTGTTAGCAGGTAAATCTGTCAAACCTATGAATCAAATGACTTGAGCTAGAATGTCAAATTCATGATTCAATTTATGAACTCTACTAAGATTAAATTAAAAAAAAAATTATTTAACTATATGATAATAAAAATAGACAGTCATAAATCAAATATCAACTCAATATCAGATTGTTTTTAGAGATAGCAGTAGCTTTATAGAAAACAAAATGGCACCATTATGAAAGTGAACTCCTAATTACCCAATATCTATAGCTGAAATTTAAAAAAAAAAGTTAAAACTTTTAGACTCGCAAACTATGTAAATCAGCTAAACCCGTGAACAAGTCAATAGGTTTTATAAAATCTAATAACATGAATTATTTCTAAAACTAATTTAACTATATGAGCAACACAAATAGACGATAACAAATCAAGTTTAATTAAAAAAAAAATGACATCCTACCAATCCCATAAACGAGGGCAACTTGGGTTACTATAGCAAACTCATAAACCACTATAACCCTATAAAAAGGCAAAACAAAAATTAAATAAATTAAATAAATTATGAAACTCAATTCTTAATTATTTAAAAGATGAAATGGACAAAATATTTAAAAAAGAATTGAAAAAATCCAATAAAAAAACTATGGATTAGAGCATTGAGTGCAGACGAACAATAATTTCTCAACACTATTTAGCTTTTCTGTTAATCTAAAATGTTACCTCCTTAGTGATGAAATAACATCAACAGGGGTTCCTGATTCAATGCTTTGCTCCCATGCTCTCTCGAGTTCCGATGCCAGTTGGTAGCCATCCTGCCACAATGAAATACATAGTTCATTTAGGTGTATTTTTGATACTGCTCATTCAACTCAATTTTTTAGTAGTCTTTTTTCTTGCCAACTTTGGAAGACAATAATATCCGATAAGAAATATGAAACTGCTCTTTTATTTTATGTAATAAAAGTAAAAGTTGATATGAAGAGGATGTACAGAATTGATTTTTTTTTCCAGCAAAGGAAACATTCAAAAGTTCAAGAACCATCAGAGAATTACACAAGAGGGCAATGTTAACTGTGTGATACAATCCTCGGAAACATTTATATATTTGAAGGTAAAAACTACCATCACAGCATCGGTCTGGTTTCACAAAGAAGAAGGTGTACCTCAATGGCCATGCATCCTCCTTGACCCATATTCGGTTGCATGGCATGTACAGAATCTCCAAGCAAGGTCACGCGGCCCTTTCCCCATGTAATAATGGGTTCCCTGTCATATATGTCACGTCGAAGAATGGCGTCTTCATCTGTGGCCAATAGCAAATCCATAACATTATCACACCAACCCTCAAATATTTTCATCAGCCTATCCCTTTTACCTGCAGAAATATGAATAGGAACGATAACATTAGAAAATGATAGGTGTATATATATATATAAATGATAAAGTGCTTCATCACCATTTAATCTACTCTACTCATGAGATGGATTCATTAATATTATCATGGATTTATGGCTTAATCTTTACTTTAGAGTGCACTTTGTTAGAGGGTTCTGACTCCAAATGAACCTTAAGACTAAGTTCGCTCATAGTTCATTTAAAACTCAGCTGTGTCGCTCCACTGCACCACATCGACCAGTAAAATGACTAGTACTTGAAACATAACTTCAGTAACATAGATTGGAAATACTATTGATTTCTCAAAAGCCATATTGTATAAAAGTAAATTTACCAAGCAGTTAGAGCTTCATAACAGATTACATTCCACAAACATCCTTGCTTACAACATAAACTGCTATAGTATCACAAGCATATTTTAACCTTATTGCTTTTGGTTTATGACTTCTCAGTTAAAAGCTTAGACTTTGTCAGATGCAATTGTATTTTGTATCTTAAAAAGGAGTTCAGATGACTTTGAATGATCGTGTTGTCAAGCCAAGATCACAAATACATTGCAAGAAATTAAGTTATTTTCTATGAAACACTAAAAGAATGTTTCAACTGTATAAATACTTCAACAAAATATCCTATTCAGAGCATGCTTATAATGGATCTAGAGCTTCCGAAAAGTATCTACCATGGGGGCCATCCATGCCACCAGGTGGTTCCTTGTGAAATGCATACCATTGCATCTTTCCAGCACCCACATCTGAAGAAACGAAGTATTGTTTGTGACCCAGAAATACACGATACCTTCAATAAGAATAAAATCAAAGTAAGCATCTAGATGATATTCAATTCAACTAATTGAAATTGTACGCTATTGAATTCGAACAAGGTATCGTGTGCAGGGGAAAAAAAAGTAGCTCCTATGAAGGTGGAAAGTTGGTATTCAATGAAACCAAACATACCCAACAGTCTCAATATCAGCAGGCACAAAATCTGCTATGCCAGTATAACATGTATAGCCCGAGTACACTGGTTCCTTGGGCCCAAATAAGTTCTTCCTCACCTGTGCAAGAGACAAACATAAGGAATTTGAATATCACACAATAGTTCTTAACTCCAGAAAAATATACATTGTACTTGTAACAGAGCTTCTTATAAGCACACTCCCTCTATTGTAGCAATTGACTGGTAGCATTTGTTGAGATCATTCAAAGGATAATTTTTATTTTTGATAAAATTTGCTCTCAAAGGGACAAAGAAAGAACTTGACATAGCAATACCTTTGACCATATTCCATCAGCTCCAACTAGGAGATCGCCTTCGTATTGTTGATCATTCTCGAGCACCACAGTGACCTACACTTGTAAATTTAAAAGAACAAATGAATAAATGTGAAAATTCAAGATGTGGACAGGATGCCTTTAATTGAAAAACCAGCAAGTCAAATGAATATCCCATTGGGCAAGAAAAGAAAACCTAGAAAGAAATCTCAGTGAAGGAAGGAGTTGCCAAAAGGAATCTTCAACAAATCAGCAGTTCATATTACCTTATTCCCATCATCCTGAAAACTAACAACATTACTATCATTAAGAATCACATCATCTCCAACTGAACGAGCTAGGATCTGTTGCAAAGTCATTCGGCTAATTACTCTCGTGACCGGAAGCCCTCGTTCTGCTGCAGGAGTGAAGGTATCAAACTTGACATACCTGATAAACATTTAACATTCAATGTCACTGGAGGCTAACACTTACATCTGATAGGCCAAATCAAAACAAAAAAGATCTGAAACACATGTATTTTTTGTTGATAGTACGAGACTTTCATTTTATTATATAAACTAGCGAGTGATCCAGGTCAACCAATCATCAGTTTTGCTGGTTTGAATACAATTATATATATTCTTCATTGAAAATTCCAGGTCTGTTGAGGCCAGACCATAAGTTATGTTGGAAAATTTCACAAACAAGCCAAAAAACAGAAACAAAAAGGTGGTTGGGATCGAACCGAATCTCAATACTTTACATATCAGTAAGCCTGGAATTCGTTCACCTTCACTGTTTTGGGAATTGTCAGTGTGAAAATCATCGCTTTCTACCTTCACAATTGCTTACAGCCTCATACAAGTGAATTGTGAGAAAAAGAACCAAACTTCAGCTTTATATATCAGTTTCACATTTTTTTAAGAAGTAAAAACTATCACACGACTTGCTAATCACCATACCCATAAACTTCAAAACAATTTCAGCAGCAAGAAAAGCAAGCCAAGTGATTCTTCAAAGTCATCACCATGGATATAGCAACCCACAACTACAAAGCTTCAATTCTTCAAGCATAACCGAAAGTACCATAACTTAAATCAAAAGAAATACCAAGTAAGGGAAAAACAAAACGAGGGCATACATGCCGGATTAAAGATGGAAACAACATACCAAGTACCAGAAACCCCATCAACAAGTCCATTAATCCTATCACCAGTGATACACCCAGCTCTCATAACCTCTTCAGCAACATCTAAATCAATAGCTTCCAAAGCAGCTAATGCATTGCTCTGTATCTGAATTGGACCTCTATATTGTCCTTCTCCTCTTATTGCACTCAAATCCTTCTCAAAAACCATCACATCAAACCCTTTCTTTTTTGCTGCCAAAGCAAAAACCAGCCCTCCAATCCCACCTCCAGCAACCAGAACCTTTAACTTTCCTTGTTCTGATTGGTTCCCTTCTGATTTACTCACAGCAGGTGCCTCAGCCACTGCATCTTTCACTTTCAATTTCTTAGCACGGGTACTTGTATTGGTTTTGAAGTTGTAGTTAGAGTGTGTGGAAGACAAGAATTCTAGTGAATTGTTGTTGAAGATTGGGGTTGGAAAGCGGGTTGATGAAAACGAAGCTGTTAAGGTGTTGGCAAACAAAGTTGAAGACGCCATTTTTGTTGTGCCTTTGCTGATATGAGAAAGCTCAAAACAAAGAGGGAATTATATCTGGATTTATGGCCACTACTCTTACCATGTAAATTGTATTGTATGCTATTGCTCCTTTTGATGGCAGTAGTTTTTCTCTTTGATAGTGAAAGTGGGATTTTTTGTTGTCCTTGTAGCTAAAACTTGGTGGGGTTTGAGAGATTATGAGCCAATCCATGAATTTGAAGCTAGCAAATCTGGAACACCAATCCCGTAAATTGTGGGGCCATGTGTCATTTCCGTGTGAGAGTATCTTTGACAATTGTTGACGTCTCCCTGGTGGCCGTTTCTCGTTAACAAATATTACTAATATATTATTAATTATTGCCAAAAACTAAAGGTTATGAAACCACTGTTGACCTGTTGGGTTACAATTATTTTTTGCTTTTATTTTTCTTTTCATTTTTTTATTGGATTTTTTGTTATGATTCTTTTTATTATTGATTTTATGTTTAATATTGAGGTGGTTGAGAATTTAATTTTTTCTTTCTCTTTTATCTTTTTATAGAATTTATGTGATTTGTTATCTTATTAGGATAATCCAGATTGTTTGGTTTACGAGTTTAGTATGGTGTTTTTTCAATTAAATTTAACACTTTTTATTTTACAAGTTAAGGGGATTTAAGCGAGTGGTTGTAAACAAATATGACTATATAACATTCTCTTGTATTTTAATCTTATGACTTAACCAATAGAGTATATAGTTTTAGATGAAAACATACACCATCATCAATCAGGCCCAACTTAAAAGTATTTTTCAAAGCCTACCAATAAAAGCCCATGATCATTTAATATTTTTAACTTTAGTTTCATTATGTAGGCATCCATGATGAAGCTAATTATACTTTATGATTACTTGTATGATAAGGGTAGGTGATAGGTATGTAACCCTAGTTTAGGTAATGTAAAATAATGTGACACATAGCTATATAAATATCCAATAATAATTGGATACATAACATAACTCATCTATACACACAACTATCTAAAATAACATTCTTTTGTATTAAAACCTTCTTCTTCTTCTATAAATGGCATTTCTAATATATTTTGCTATTTCAACATTTACAGGGTTTTTTTATCCTATATAAAGAACTTGTTTTATAGGAAAATATGAATCACTATTGTCATAACCCATTTTTGGGTTATTCCCTAAAATCTACCAAAAAAAACAAAAAAAAAAGGGATGGCGTTGACAGAAAAATCAATGTGAAAATTTTGAACGTCTTTGAGAGCTCGATCGTACTTCATTTGCATCCAAAAATAGAGGTAAATGCAGGTTCAAGGCTAAAATAATTTATTATTGGATAAATCTGCGTAAAAATTAAGTCGAATGACATAATTATATTTTATAGGCCGCTTTGATTCAATTGTCGGCCAATTTAAAGTATAATTATGTCTTTCGACTTAATTTAGGATCCAATTGAAGAATTTAATTAAGTTTAATGACTTAATTATACTTTAAATTGGTCAAAATAATTTTATTAGAGGCATAATTGATTGAAAAAAAAATCAAGTATTTGAGCTTAATTCGGGTTCAATTAAAAAAAATCAAGGCATAATTTTCCAAGTCAATTGTTTGGATTAGGGGCAAAATTGAAGAAATATAAGAGTTTAATGATCAATTGAGGGTCAAATTATATAAATCTGAAATCAATGACCAAAATAAAAGACGTGCAAAGTTAGAGATAAAGGATATGAATAAATAAAATATAACCAAATAATGATATATAAATATACGAAAGAATATAAGGGGGAAATATGAGAAATCTGAAGGAAAAAAAGAAGAGAAAGAAACCATAAATAAAACCATAGAGAACAAACATTAGAAGAAAAAATATGAAAAAAAGAGTAAAAAAACAAAAAACTTTCTTATTACTATTAAAAAAAGAGAACATGACGAAACACCATGATTCCTCTTTAGGTACCATTCCTATCCTTTTTTTCATGCTAGAATCCAAAAAACCCTAATAGTTACAACACTCTTAATCATCTCTTTAAGCTAAATAAAAACATCATCACTACTAATCAACTTAGATTTCTCTCACAACCGACTAGGCTCACAAAAAAACTCTCTTATTACTTTAAGAAAAAGGAGAATAAGATAAAACATCACATTCTTTTTAATAAAAGCCAATTTCCATGCTATAATCCAAAAAAACCCTAATAATCATCACAATCCCAATCCTCTCCTTCTACTAAACAAAAATATCATTACTACCATTCATCATGAATTCCTCTATTTGCCAAACAAGCTCACCAAACAAGCATTTCTCATACCTATAATGAAGTCTAGCTCTTATAAATAGCCATATACAACTGAAACACCATCACCGAAGCAATGATCTAACCATAAATAAGTCTCGATCTCTCATTATAGACTAGTCACTACCACTATTATCATTTAACAACCACAAGTCATATTCTCGTCTAAAATAATGAACTAAAACCACAAAATTAATGAGTAAAGGGAGAGATAGCAAGGGAAAAAAAAGTTTTCCTCACGTTGATTTGTCTACTTAAGTGGTAATAAACTTTATTATTGTCATAGAAAGAAAGACGATAAGAAGGCACACTCAATCCAATAAGTCACACTCAATATAATCTTATTGATGAGTGAATCAGACAAACATCCTAAATTTTGTTTGATCTCTAAAACTCGCAACTTATGAAATACTATACTCGAACTCAATAAAAAAAGTCAATCCAAACCGATTTAATGTTGAAAGCTAAATAATAATCAATTTTAAAAAACTATCAAAGTGAAAAAAAGATAATAATTAAAAGAATGATGATCAAATTAGATAAAAAAAAAAGTGAGAATGAATTGTAAAAAGATTAATTTTAAAAATTATCTCAAGCAAAACAATTTACAATAAAAAGAATAAAGATCAAAGATAAAACAATAAAAGGCCAATGACCTTTCAATTTGGCATTGATTACCATTTGTTTTACTTTGAATAATTTATACAAAATATAAAGATCCAATATATAGGAATTGAAACGGAAAAAAAAAAGTCATCAATGCCAAATTGGAAGGTCATTGGCCATGTCTCATCACAAAAATAATATCAGGACAAATCAAAGTTGCCGAGTGTTTGGTCATTGAATGACATCACATGCACACCTCCATTATTTTTTGTTTTATTTTTAATGACAAGTTAAAAATAACACTTATTTTCTTTACTTTTTTTATTTTGATCAAAACCTCCTATGTTTTAATTTCACCATCTCTTCCTCATAAATTAGCCTAGATTAACTAATAATTTTGTCCCATAAAACCTAAATTTTTTAAAAAAATGTGAGCAATTATCTCACGATTGTTTTCTAAGGGGATCCACAGTGTTGTGAATCCACATTACCATTTAGAATTTCTTGAGATTATACTAATGTGTTTTTAATTAGATTATAAAAATATAATTAGTCTTGACATGTGCAAGATGAGGAAGAAAGTCTCATGAACACTACTGTTACTTTCTTATACCCGTACTTGTGGGTTACAGTTGAGTGAGATTTGACTTTTCAAATTAAAAGATTAGCACATCAAACACTAATCTTTGTCTTTCTGTTCAACAAAGATTTCCCTAAAAACATTATTAATGCAAACTTCGTCCACATCGCAGCAACTATTCCCTGACTGAACCCTGTTGGATGCAACTTCTTTGACAACAAGTTTTGTCCGCATACAATCAAAATTAGTAAGAAGTGCGAAAGCAAGAAAACCACAGCAGCTGAACAAGCTAGCACTTGCAAATCTAACAGTCTAATTCAGCCTCTTGCTTACCAAACACTTGTAATAATAATTAACAGACAAAGACCCACTTCACAATTAGTTCTGTAACCTACAAACATGAAGCAAAATCTAATATCTTCCCAGAGTTTATGTGCTTTTCCAAGTCCAGGTGGAGCCAAATATCAAGATAACAATGGATGGAGTTCAGAGAGAATCCCACACCCTTCATCAGGCAGCAGCAGGAGGCATATAAGTGCTTTAACTCCTTTTTATGGCGGCAGGGCTTTGCCTTCAAAATGGGAAGATGCAGAGAGGTGGGTATGTAGTCCAGTTTTGGGCTATGGTGTTGCTAAAAGTTCACAGTGTCATCCTCTAAGACGTGCCAAGTCAAAAAGCGGGCCTATTAATGTACCCCCTGGGATTGGTTACTATCAAAATTATTCACCTTCGATGGGAGCTCTTGATGGCGGGGTTGTGAGGAGTTTCATGGTGAGTTCTCCGTTTTCGACTGGAGTCTTGATGCCTAATGGGGTCGGTTCCCGTTATAGTGGGAGTGGAGCTCGTAATAGTGGGCTAGGTCACGTGGAACGTTTGGCTAGTGGACCTGGTTGGTCTGACATGGCAAGCGAGGGTTCATCTTCAAGCTCTCAAGGTATGAAATTAATTGTGCATTTTGGGAAGTAAGGTTTGCTATTTCTACAACGCTAAATATGAATACATGGGAATGTGTTTCATGGGCATGCCTTGGTCATGTCTAGTTAAGATTGCGTTTAAGAAATCATTAGCTCTATTCAAGTTGTTTTGATGACACCCTCTTAGATCAGTCGACTGATTAGTAATAATTCACAGATGAACAGTACCACCACGAGGATTGAGGCTGTAGATCGTCTGATTGGGTGTTTGAAGAACACTGTATTATAGGTTATGTAAAATTAATGGGTTGAAGGCAGTGAGGTGCCTTTGAATGCTAATCTGTTCCTAAAATAGTTTGGTGGAAAAGATGTATTGCAAAATAACAGTGAATACACATCAGAAATCAGAGTAATAATCGATGCATTTCCAAATCAACTATTTGTTGTCAAGATTTTGGTAAGTGCGACCACTTTCACTGTAATCTCGATTTGCAGTGTTACTATGACCAATGTTGCTCAAGGAAATGAAGGGGCATTGAACAAATTTTACAATGTCTATGTACCTTCTCAGCTGTGTTGGAAGTTGATATTGAAATGAAAACTGGTTGGGAGAAATAATTACTGTTTTCTAGTTATGACTCAAATTTGAGAAGAAAATATTTTAGTATCATGAGGAAACAAGGGTATCACTCTTTGCGCAGACCTTAGACCGACAGGACCAGGAGAAAATGGTGCCTTGTATGTGTTTAAGCGCAAAGAGATTAAAAGCAAATTGCAGATAGATTGACTTATGAAATGAAATGGTACTGAATTAGCGCGCATCTGCCAAATGTCTGGAAATCTAATCAATTGACTGCAATCCTAGCAGTCAGATAGAGCCATTACCAAAATGTCATTTCTTATTATGCATTGGTCTCAGGAATGGTTATAGGTTTATATGCTATTCATACAGAACGTTTTCATGGTTGCTAAATTCCTGGGGTGTTAAAATGTTGCATGGTTTTATCTTCCCATACTTCTTTTCTGATTAAATGTGCAGGTGAAAAAACTGAGGGCATTGATGATGCAAACAACACAGTTGATCGTATTATTTCAAGAAGGGATATGGCAACACAAATGAGCCCTGTGGGTAGCTCCCACTCTTCTTGTAGAGGAGGTTCCTCTTCTACTCCCTCTATATCTCCTGTACTGGCGCCGGCAAGTGACCATCCTGGTAAATTGGATATCAGGGAGTTCCAGGTAGACAAAAGAGCCACCGTGATTAGGTGGTCTGAAAGGCCTGGTTCTCGAAGAATTAAGAGGGGACAGCCAGATGTCAACGACTTCAATCCAAATGCTGCTGATGCTCACTCTTCATCTTTTGATATTTCAGAGGCAGTATCAGATTTTTCAAAGCAAGTTCCATCTGCATCATTTTGGTTTCTCCCTTCTTCCTATGAACGGATAAAAAAAAGTTCATTTAGCTCAAAAATCTTGATATTCCATTGATGATAATCCATTCTGGTTTAGAAAGCCTTCCTCAGACTTCCAACATGTGTTGCACAAAGCAAAGTAAATGTCATGAAATGCTTAGGCTTTACTACCCATGCTGCCATATTTCTTAAAGTTTCAAGAGAAATTCCAATTATCACTTGCACAAGTTGTCATTTGCTCCTAGAACTGGTGGATTGCGATTAAAAGCAAGCATGTGTTCTTTATCCAAATGTAACTTTTCCAAATGCCAACTGTCCTTGATGCAGGTTGCAAAGAGAGGAAGCCAAAATCACTGCATGGGAGAACCTGCAGAAAGCAAGAGCAGAGGCAGCAATACGAAAACTCGAGGTTATATAAGTTGAAGTACTCAATATAATTTATGTTATGAATCATCAAGAATATTTAAGACCCTCCTTGGCGCACATTTTCTTTGTCATAATTTCATCATATGGTGCTAACTAATTACAAATCCTTCCTCCAGATGAATCTGGAAAAGAAGAGATCATCATCAATGGATAAAATCATGAACAAGCTGAGAACGACTCGTATGAAAGCTGAAGAAATGAGAAGCTCAATGTCAAACAGGCAGGACAGCCAAGTTTCCCAGAAATCCTGCAAGGTCAAGTTCTTTCATAAGCATGCTCGTTTGAGTTCCTTGGGCAGTTGCTTTACTTCTTGCCATGCTTTCTAAAATTGTAACATTTTTTCCGGAGATGCATCCTTTGTATCAGGAAGCTCTTTCCAGGAGTTTCTCGCTCCAAATTTTATACACCTCTGCTATATTAGGCCATGTTCTCTTCCTTTTTCATTATTTTTAGTACATTGCAATTGATGTAGAAACTTGCCGACTTTCAAGTCGGTTTACTCAATAGATGGACATGTAAATCACGAGACTTAAGTAGCATGTACAACTACAGAATCATACCTTTGCAGAGCCATTTTCTATCGCTTTGTTTTTCAATCTGTGTAATTCCACAAAGCTGAAACAGCATCCAAAACCTGATATGCATGTTAGAATGAACTTGATAGCAACCTAAGGGGTGCAGCTCAACTGGTCAGGTGTTAGGTTTGTTCTCTAGAAATCACCAATTTGAGTCTCACAATCCTCAAGAACACTGGAAGTTGCTTAATTGGTCGTTTATTTCAGGACTCGTGGGATTAGTCGAGATATGCGCAAGCTGACTCGGACACCAATGTTATATAAAAAAAAAGAACTTGATAGTAGTCGCTCTATCCCATGTGCCAACTAAGAATTTTTCCAACATTAAAAAAATAATAAGATGAATACAAACAATTCTAAATAAAATAAAATAAGAATTGATAATTGACTCAACTGGGTTTAATAAGCTTAGCTGATCTAAATAATACGACAATAAATAAATTGACATAAGAAATTGATAATGTAAAAACAAAAAAAAAACTTTGAAGTTCGTTGAAAGCAAAATGAATAAATCCATGAAGTTTAATTATCACACAACTTAATGTTATAGGGCAAAACTAAAAAAAAAAAAAAACAATGATAAAAGATCTAAGTGAAACCGGGTTGACCTGCTAACCCTGTGACTTTAGACACAAGATTTGGATAACCTCAGAGAAATGAAAGTGAAAACAAAACATGAAAACATATTCCTAATAAATCAAATGTTAAAGGAAGAAATTGAAGAAAAAATTAAATTTAAAAAATGATCAAATTCAATATGTGTTAACTTTTAAAACTTATGACCCTGGTAATGATCCCAAGACCGACCCCATTAAAGACAAACCGTAAAAATAATGCAGCAAAACTTAAAATCAACAAGATACTAAGGGATAATTTTTTTATAAAAAATACAATATATAATGATCCAAAACAAAAGGAATAACAATAAAGAAAATGGATACTTAATTTTATATATAAAAAATGAAATCAAATATCAAAAGATGAAATTAGAAATAACATTCAATTAGAAAGAAAAAAAACAAACAAATAATCAAAATAATAAGAATGAAATTAAATATAAAAACTAGATGATTAGGAACAAAAGTTTTGATCTCAATCACTATTTTATGTTCAAGTGTGGAACCTATAGAAAGATAAATATGAAAAGTTTTCAATGTCATTTTAGAAAACGTTGACAATGTCCACATTAGGGGTGTTCCTAGTTTGGTCTAGTTTAGTTTAGTTTGGGTCTAAAAACATAATTAAAACCAAAAAATATTATTTTTTAAAATTACAAACCTAGATAAAACCAATTTAGTTCAGTCAGGGTTGGTTCTTTAACAATTAAAACTAGGAATTAGGTCATGGTGACTTTATAGCATCAACTAGTTAGCACCCTAGAGCATCCCAACACGAGCATCAATATTGAATCTTATGTCATTGACAACATAGTTTTGCTCCAACTTAATCTATTTCCAATTTGATAAAAACACATAAAAGACTTGTTTTTAAAGAGAAAGTCAATAGAACTGTATCCGCACAACTAGAATCACGTGCCTGTTTGGTATTGTGGTCCAGACGCAGGTTTGAAAAAAAGCAGTGATATATGGTGTTTGGTTAAATAAAAAACGCAGGTTTTGTGGCATGGGACCCACCCAAAATATTTACAAACCGCAGGTTCACGGAAAGCAGAAATTAGCTGCTTTCCGTGCGGTGAGGAGAGAGGGAGCACGTTGGGGGGGCACGGAAAGCAGAAATTAGCTGCTTTTTGAAATATGAATTTGGGAACAGGCTTTTGGATGTTAAAGGACGGCAAATTAATAATGTGTTGGCCATGAAATATTTTGTCTAGCTTAATAACACTCTTAAATATATATTAGGCTGGGGCTGGGAGAGAATAAATATATATTAATATTAAATATATTTTAATATTAAAATAATCTAAAAATTAATTAAAATATAAATAATGTTTATATAATATATGTTTATTAATATAAAAAATATATTTTTAATATTAAAATAATCTAAAAATTAATTAAAAATAATATAAAAAGCATGATAACTAAACACACAAAACAATTTTTTTTTAACCTCAAACTCAACCACAGTTTTAACCAAACACTTCACAATTTATTTTGAACCACAGTAAAAGTACTTTTTTTTAAACTGTTTTTTTCAAATCTCGACCACAAAAGCAAAAGCAATACCAAACAGGCCCCAAATCAAATATGAGGTAAGAACTAGGCATCAAACCAATAAAAGAAAATGCACTCACCTGAATGTTGTTGCTCTTAACAATCCTATGAATAGACAAGACCCCTCACTGTGAAGCAAAAGAAATTACAATCTTTATTTGGTTGTTTGGAGTGTAAATTCAAATAAAATTCAATTCTAAACAAAGTTCTTCATGGATTAGTTTTAGCTCGACTTCGCTAGTAAACTAATATTGCAATCAAGAATATCCATCAAGTTTTAATCTTTCATATTTTTGTTTAGTTATTTGTGCATTTTCTCAACAACAAAAAATAAAAGAAAATAAAATAATAAAAATCCAAATGTAAGAATAATAATTACATGGTGAATAATGATATGCATCTAGAACAATGAATTCTTTTTTTTATATATATGTTATCTTTAAAATCCACCATAATTCAATCATAAATTGACTACAATAACCTTCATCTTTAAATCTCTTTCCTATACAGAAATATATGCAATATTAGTTTAATATTGTACCTTGGATTAACATTTAAGAATTCTGGACATCAATAGTCACCATCACCATTAACATTCTATATTTAGAGGTATATTGAACATTTTCCCGTCAATTTGATGTAATTTATGTTTAATATGTATTAATTTAATTATTATTTTTAATATTAGGATTTGAAGTAGATATTAAGTTAATTAGATATAATTTAAGTTGATAAGTAAGTTATTTTGTTAAATAACCGATGAATTTGGGTTGTTGTTGATTGCGAATTAACAAAATTATATGATACAATAGTTAGTGCTGATTTAAATAAATTATGATTTATACCGAATTATGTATAAAATATTAATACTATCTATTAAATACATGAAATTGATTGATTTTTTTGTTATGGTAGTGAAATTCAATGTTGGTAGGTGATCACCAATTAATTTGATGAATGTAGGTTTTAGCTTATTATATTATTGTTATGGTTTTATTGATAAATTATGCACTTTGATTACCTCCAAGATATTAATAAATTAGAATTGTGTTTTGTTAAGTTGTTTGACATAATATCTGATAATTTAGGAATATTATACTTCCATATGGTATCATTGTTAATACTGACAATGGTTTCACTTATAACAAAATAAACCATGAATTCCTAACTACTATATTATACATGTCATTTAACGAGTTTTCTAGAATGTTATGTAATGAACTTTGTTAGAATATGTTTGAAATAAAAGTTAAAATTATTTGGAGGGTATTGCAAAATAAGGTCGGCCGAGCTCATTATGTTGATATATCAATCTATAGTGACAGCAATATAAATTCAATGTCTAGATTTATTGAGGATTAACAAGAATAATATGCTAAAGGATTAATTTGTAGACCTTGTTATGTTTTCAATAAATTCAAGCAATCTAATGTATTATGTACCGTGATATCCAAGACAAAATAAATTGATTTTTAATGTATATATATAAATTAATTACTTGGAAGGAGAGATTTGGAAATCAACAATGGTTATCCATGAAAATGACATGAGATGGGACGTATTGTGGTCCACTACACTTAGTTTATATCATGGTAAACCTTAAAATGTTAGGAAAATCAAGTCTTGAGGTGGCATTAGCGGAAGATAAGATTACATATCGTGGGAGTGTTAAGGATATTTGTACATCCATGAGTATTCCAAGCCCGTCATGAAGCATCCCAGACCAGTTCAAAAGAATATTGAGTTCATCCACAAATGAGATGATACTGATTCATCACACCTACAATCATCTAGTTAAACGAGCCCTTCTAATCGAGACAAGTATTAGATATAATTATAAGCTATTACACATCTAGAAACCTGCAGTTTTCTTTTGGCACCGCACATTGTTTACTTGCAGCAGCTACAACCACATCCGACAAAATGATGGTGCAAATAGTTGAGATGTTGGTAGAGAAAACAATTGATTTCCAAATGTTTGACCAACAATGGTAATTATAATAACAAATGAAAAAAAAAATATTCTAAGATCATCACAAGGAGAATTCCTATCAACACAGGCGAATTCACAGTCGTAGTTCAAAACAACACAAGGAGAATTCACATTCGCAGTTCAAACCTACAAGGTGCACAGGCCACATCTTGTAGATCCCTCCCTTGCTACATTTCCTACCAAGTACATGCCAACAGCATTAACATAATAAACAATCTGGCACTTAAAGCTTGATAGGAAGTTAAGGATTCTGTAGCAGGAAAAATGTCAACATTAAATAATTATACTATTATCGAAGAAACTCCAACCCACAGAAGATACACAACTAGCTGACACCTTCATCTCATTAAGAATTCAGGGGACAATCCTAGTTTTCCAAGGCCACCATCCTTTGTCTAGTATGGCCTGTACCTCCAATCAGCCCTTGAAGGTCTTGCACTCCCCATTCCATAACCCCCCCACTGTAAGGAAAGAATGTTTTGTTTAACAAATTGATCAAGCTAAAAGAAACTGATGTTGACCTTATTAATGTTTATCAGTGTAAGAACACCATAAAAAGGATTCAACAATCGTCATACTTACTTTAGAAGGAACCATATATGCACTCGCATCATCGTAATCCAGGGCTCCATACATCCTGCCAAAGTTGCGCATGGGACCAGCATAACTCCCAAAAGGTTCAGGACCACTCATCATGAAATTTCCACTTGGACCAGCATCATCAATAGGAGTGGCTGAATCTATTGCAACCTGCACAGGAAGTTACAGTCAGTAGTTACGTCATGCACTTGGCTAGAATTGAAGCCTCAGTTTTCCTCAAGACTAACAAATGTCTTTATTAGTTAAGGTTTCACGTGCAGGCAAGCACAGCACATAGATAATGTATGAAGTATGAACCTAAATAATATGCACAACATAGCACATGTATCAATTATTCAAGCATTATGCTCCAATATGCAATATTCAGAGTCTTGACTCCTGCTATAAGTGATGTTTTGTTCATTAAAGTATTAATAACAGCAATTTGTTGAATGATGTGCACAAAGTACAATAACATCCAACCTCTAGCTCGCGAATAACAATGATAACCACCCTACAAAACCTGGCAAATCCAGAAATTTGCAAACCACCTCCAAGAGAGACACAAAAAAACCCTTCTTTTCACTTATGAAGCATTAGAAATGCCTTCTCAATTGACATATCTTCATTCAAAAACCTTGGGAATAAGGAACCATTTCTGCATACATCTCTTTTTATGGTAGATTTTGGATATAAATCAACCATCAACAAATGCTCTGGGTAAGGGAAAAGTTCTAAGTAATACCTGATGTCCACAAATCTCATGAGATCTTCGAGATACACGATCTGCTACTCCATCTTCAGCGAAGGTTACAAATCCAAAACCTCTATGGCCAGTTCTCTTGGGATCCTACATCCAATAACATGCACAGATCAATAAATAGATGAAAATCCCTATCAACTGTACAACAAAAAATATCACTATCTTACCTTGGGAACATATACATCTAATATGTGGCCAAATCTACCAAAATACTGGCGCAAATCTTCAGCACTTGCTTCCTGAGGAAGCCTTCCAACAAAGATCTTTTTGCCCATTCCTCTAGATGATTCCCCTCCTAATCCAACAGAAAAAAAATTAATACATAATGAAATAGTACTTGCCAATTTGCTAAAGATACCTATTTCCAGTAGTACTTACTTCCATAGAATGGTCCAGGATGATCATACAAGGTGGGAGCACCAAGTGCTGCATATCTAGTAGCTGCAGAAATATAAGCATTGTATGCACCATATCCACCAGGAGCCATTCTTCCTGTTGGCCTAAAATCATCTTCCTAATAATATAATATTACATTATTGATATTAACTGCATGTCTATTAAAAAAAATGTAAAAAAAATGCTAAAACATATTGCAAATGAGATCCTCTGAGACTACAGGTGACTTTAATTGCAAGTAAAAAAATGGTTTTCCATCCACAGGATAAAAACAAGCCTACTTTATAGAGAAAAAAGGCAGCTGTGCAGAAACTTGCCTTAGGCGTTGCTCGATCTACAACTACAGTAGAGCCTCCCAATTCATGAGTTTCTACCATCAAATTGTCCACAGAATCTGTTGTGACACAATCCATTTCAGTATTTTGCATCAGGGATACATTTCCCAACATCCTCCACATCTCTATGAAGTCTCAGTAATCAATAAGAACACATTTGCTAGATACACACAAAGGATGAAAATCTCCATAATGTAAAGAGGTTTAATACTTCAATAAGTCTCTACACCACATATTCATACATGTTTTTATGTGACATAGAAACATAATTAAGTCCAAAAAACAAAATGGATATTACAAGGAAAAATATATTGCAAGACATGTTAAAAGTCTGACCTGCAGTTGCATATGTGATGAACCCAATTCCACGATGTGCTTTCGAGCTATGATCCTGTACAGCACAATTATTGACAAAAATATAATGTTTATAACCAGAGGAACAATTAAATAAATTTAATTCTTAATACACAAAACAGCATGAATCAGAGTATGGTCATTAGAACATGAATCAGAGCTTACTTTTGGCATGTATAGGTCTATTATCTCCCCATATTTCTCAAAATGACTGCAAGAGAAAAGCATATCATGACCTAGGTTCATTCCACATCAAACTTCATGGATTGAGTTTAGAGTAAAAGGAAAAAAGTACCCTGACATCATCACAATACTTACCTTCGAAAGGTAGTTTCTGTCACAGATGGTGGAATCCTGGCCACAAATATCCTAGTCGCTTTTTTCGAAGGTGCTCGCATCTCCTCCTGCCAAAACAAAACACAAAATAAAGTATCATGTGAGAAAATCTTAGTGTGCCTATATTTCAATCATGCATGTTTAACAAAACAAAGTGAAACAGGTCTAAAAGAATTTAAATAACAAGGCAATCTGTTCCAAGATTTTTTTTTAGCCAACCTTTGGGGTAGCCACTTTAACTTCCAGCATTCTTTTACCAAGAAAGTGTTCACCTGATAGCACAGCCTGCAGCCAACAAGATTTCAGCAAATGGACCGGCATAGAAATTGGAATCAAATAGAGGTCATATGAAGTACCTTAGCATCTTCAGCTGACACAAAAGTAACATATCCAAAACCACGAGATCGACCTGATGACCGTTCCTAATCATGGAGAAGTATAACAGCAACACTGTCAGGGATTTACAGAGATACACAGCAGAAAATAAAAAGGATAAAGACTCGCTAGTAATGGAAATATAGCAACCAATTTGTGCACCTCTCACACATTGATACAAAATAAACTGGTATAGGAAATAATATTGTATAATGCACATTGCCGTAGAAAGTAGAAGACATCTAAGTGTTCAGACATAATATTTTTACTCTTACACCTAAAATCCCGCTGAAAGCTATTTTCATCTCCCGCTCTCTCATATCTACAACTTTTAATTGTAACAATCAATTACTAATGGTGTTCAATATTCATGATAAACTACAACTTGGGAAGACAAGAAAACTAGATACTGATAAAGACAAATCTAGCCAATCCAAAACATTGGTTCAACTTCGTATACTGCAGAGGAGTTTAAAAAAACCACTTTTATTTAGCAAAATGGTACACAAAGGTAGTAAGGTCCAGTGCGGTGCTGCAAATACTGCTAGAAAGCCCGCAATATACGATCTTCCATGAATTATAAAAACAGCAAGGTTACACAAGGCATGAGACACTTGAGAGTGAAAATCAACCGTCAAATTTCCACCTTTAGTGGTCAGGCATCCGCAAATTCAAAATCTTTATGAGATACATTGGCCAAACCAAGGAAACATAAAGTTTAGC
This sequence comes from Salix arbutifolia, assembly GCA_025169955.1. Classification (NCBI taxonomy): domain Eukaryota; kingdom Viridiplantae; phylum Streptophyta; class Magnoliopsida; order Malpighiales; family Salicaceae; genus Salix; species Salix arbutifolia. The sequence goes on from CM045908.1 coordinate 3,585,163, forward strand.
CAAATATAGTACACCAAACAGCAGAGAATGTTCTCACATCATAAATACAACTTAATGAAGTACATACCTTTTAATACTGGTAATAAACAAAATCTGATGCGAGAATGGGAAAGCCAGGAAGAAATAGAAATTACTAAACCATCACAACAATCTAAATTCCGTGTGCCACAATAAAGTTATAATCACACAACCCACAATATAAGATTTTCCATGAATTCAAAAGACAAAAAAAAAAAAAAAAAAAAAAAAACAAGAAGGAGAAGGAAAAGAAGCAGGATCATAAGCATAAAGCCTGTAATTTTTTTTTAAAAAAAAGAAGGGTACCTTCATAACAATACAATCCTCTAATTCACCAAATTTGCTCATATATTCTCTCAAACCCTCGGTATCAATCTCCCATGGAATACCCAAAACCTACAAGTTGAATCACACACAAAAGCATAAGAACCCACGAAAAGAAAATTCAAACTTCATAAATTTGCCAAGCCAAAAACTATTAACTAACCACAAGCTTTCGGTCCATTTGAAATAACTACACAGAAGACCCCTTTTGTCGTTGTTTGGTGATGACAGGAAAGCAAAAATGAGAAACCCTAAAATCGAAAGTGATAATCTTAGCTCTCTCTCAGCTCTCTTAGAAGACTCAAAACAAACAGAAGGAAATCTTAGCTCTCTATCACTCCACTCGTAGGTGGTCGCTCCTGCAAATAACAAGCATACAACAACCTCTTTCTCACAATTAAACATCATCAAACACACCATTTCCTCTGCTAAAACAATAAGAAAAACAAAAGATCATAAAAATTTACACGCTCACTGACCTGGGACTTCAATATCAAACCCTAATTATTCAGATCTTCTCCCTCCCTCTCCTCTCCTCTCCTCTCCTCCTCTCCCCTCCCTACGTAACTTTCCTCTCTATAGTTCGCTATCTCGCACGCACCAGGAGAATCGCTTCGGGATCTAATAATAAGCCCTTATATCGTGCGTGTCATTTGTCAATACACACACTCTAATTTATTTTTTTTATACTTATTTTTATTAGTATTATTATACTTGAAGAGAAACAAATCAATTTGGTCTCAAACCTTTTATTTTTATATTGATTTAGTCATAAATAAAACCAATTGATTTTGATTTTGATTTTGATTTTGATTTTGATTTTCCATGAAAGGTAAGATCGATAAAAAAAGGGACCGAAACAAAAAATGTGCCAAGCATAGGTGACAGTCATACTTGATTAATTCTCTCATCAGGTTGCTAATATATTGACCCAAATTTGAATTATAATTGTAAATAAACAGAATTAAATAAACCAAACAATTGAACTCATTACCAATTTAATAATTGATTACTTTATATTTGAAAATCAAATGCATCATCCAGCAACGTGTCATAATTCTTATAAATTAGAAAAGTCATAAGTGGTTTGACTTAACATTTCAGTAACTAGTTTCTTAGTGTAATTATTGCAGCTTATTAATAATATTTTCATTTGGATATTTTATCATGAAGTGTGTCAGCCATATCAAATCATATTTGTTTGCAACAATATAGTCATTAATCTTTTGAATAGAATTTAAAAGTCTTTTCAAATTTCATTTCACCTATTTATTAAGTTTATTAAGATAAAAAATGTTTACCTATTTATTAACTTTATTAAGATAACGTGTAACATGATTAAATTTTAACACTCTTGTATAAAATAACTCAGTAATCTTAAGTTTAAAGATTACATACATGACCATCATATGAAGCTTTCTATAGATAAAAGTGATATTTTCATATGAAATTCTCATAAAGATCAGTTCAATGAACATGTCATATGATAAATACTTACATATTAATTCTAAATATTTCTTGTACCTCAACTTATAAGAACAATTGTTTACTTTATTAAAAAAAAAAAGATAATATGTACTTGCTTTTATGACTTGAATATATGTATAGTATTTAAAAGAGATTTGAACATGAATATTTTAGAAATAATACTTTGATGCAATATGAATTTTATAATTATAACAATTTTATAATTTTATCTGTAAGATTTTTTGTCTCATGAACTTTGTATTTGCATTATATATAAATTAAATATTATATTCATTAATATAATAATATATAAATATTAAAGAAAAATTAAACTTTTATTAATAATAAATATTTACTTAAATGAATATAATAATATCATGTGTAACCAATTAATTCACAACATGACATATTAAATTAATAGTGTTATTCTTTTTATATTATTTCATACATCTCTAAAATGCGTGAAATACTCTATGTGCAAGGCTATTATAATACAATAAGTACACATACATAACACGTAATGTGTTAATATCACAAACTACTCTTCCTAGCTAAAATAAGACTTAAAAAATTTCATGACTTAATTTATTTTTAGTTAATATAGGGATAGAAACAAAATAAGTTATTTAGCTAAAAAAAACTTTTATGAAAAAAAGTACTCATATATGCTAACATTCTTATTCCTTCAAGTTTTACAAATGTATGTTTAAATATAAACTAATTGTATGTATAAGATAAGGTGTTGATATTTAAACTCATCCAAAAATATATCATTCAATCTAACCAAACAATTTTTCAATTATTTTAAAACAAACTAAAAAGTGGTAAAAAAACATAAGTAGAAAATAAAAATATATTGCCCTAAACTTTCTTTAACATAACCTTTGAAAACTTATTTTAGACTTCAATGCATAGTTTAAAATTTATTTTATAAATAGCTTATGACAAAAATTAGTTAAGTTAATATGATGTTTATTTACTATAGAACAAAATGTTGTTCATCCTCTAAAAAATTACTATGGATTGGAAAAATGATTTTTCTAAAATAAATTAATTTAATCCTTAAATTTTATTTTACATAATTGAATCATTTTGAGCGCAAACTAGCATCTAATTGTATGTTTTTATAAAGGAAGTGCTGAATAGCAAGACAAAGAACTGAAGTAAAAATCACAGGTAACATAGGTGATGACTTTGCAAGTTGTTTAGAAAGTATATTTTTGTCCCCCATCTTTTTTCTACCATAATAGGATGAGTCTCTTTAATTTTAGAAAATTACATTTTGAAACAAAACTTTATTGTCATTATTTTTCACTCAATTCTTAATGATGCAGACCAGCCCAGAAAACACTAGCAAGGACCCATTACATATTCAAAGGCTTGATTCGTGGTTTTGAAGATTTCAACAAAGTCAGAATTGCAAGAACTGTTGGAGTATCAAGAGAAAACTTTAGTACATTTTATCCATATGCAAGAGGGGTTTAATATAACCTTCTTTGGGCCATGAAGCGAAGACAACAAAGGAGATAAAAAAAAATACTACTACAACTTGGAAACAAAATGGGTGACTCCCTTTTCCTTTTGTTTTTAAGATTAAGGAGCTGGATGAAAGGTTATAAGTCTTATATCAACTTTATAATATTTTACTATTCTCATAAGAACATGGATTTAATATTATGGGTTTTATTTAATTTTGTTAGCTGTAACTCAAGGCTTGTTTGTGTTTAATTAGTACTTTGTTTTTAGCTAGGATTCAATGCTTGTTTGAATTAAGTCCACGTAAAGGGTCCATTAAGGTTACTTTTTAAAAAACTATTTAAACTTATATAACCTAAATTTCGACAGCCATTGATGAATATTACTTCTGAATTTTTCAGTTTTATGTGTGAGAGTAATTTTTGCATTTTTTAGTTCTTGAACGAACTGAATCTGACTTATCGAAGATTAGTCGACTTTGTGGCATCATTCTACTCATTCCAATAATGTTGGTGTCTTAGGGCAGGTTTCCATTGTGTCACACTCTTATCAGACATATTTCATCTTTCCAGAATCATATCTAATTCTTAGTTGTAGGTTGCGTGATCACGTGATCACGAGGTTCACATCACTTAATGAGAGGAAAGAGTGGAATCGTCAGATTCCAATGAAAAGAGAGAACTTTTTGTTGACGATGATTCTAGCAATCCAACAAGTTAAATTTGATGTCAACAGGTTCTAATAGGTGATTAAACTCTTATATTGGTTGTTTTAAACGTTAATGAAGCCTAAAAAAGCAAATCTAACTCAAGATTAAGTATTTTTCTAGTTTGGTTTTATGGTTTAGTTGGGTTTTTTTGGTTCGTTAGGTTGATTTCTTGGTGTTGCAAAGATGTTTTTAGGGTTTTTTTTATGGTAAAATGGATTGAAAACGATTATTTTTGGATAAAAACTCATAGGCGTAATTTTTTGGTCACTATAATGGTAGCTAACATCTAGGCTCACATACACCACGTTGTTTATATAGCGGGTGATGTGTCATCTTCCTATGGTTTTTTTTTTTTCTAAAATAAAAAAAGTGAATGGATAAGAAAAATTAATAGGCCTCAGGCCTGTGCTTCAACGCCTATCCGCTTAGGATTTTCCTTTCTTAGTGCTAGTATTTGTTTTTTCAATTAACACCTTTTTATCTCTCTTTTTATAATAATTTTGAGCTTTTTTTAATCAATGTCTCTCCTTCATTATTTTTTGGATTATTTATGTTATTTCTAATAACAATAATTTTTTAATTATATTGAGTGTCTTTAATTTTTGATGAAGTGAATATGATTAATCTATAACTTTTATACACACACACACACAAAATAAATGTACTTTTAAAATTTAAAATTTAAAAATATTTAATTTTTTAGTTTATTTAAATGTGTGGAACCTTACATAGTATTGTTTTTCTATCTTTTATTTAACAAATTTTATATTTCTATCAATTTTTATTACAAATTAATTTTAATAATAAATTTATTAAACAAAGTCTGTTAAATGACTTGTATTGTGCTTTTAAATATCTTGATTTATATTTGTTTTTCAATTATTTTAATTTTATTTTTATTTATAGTCAAAAAAAAAATTCTATCGACTTATTATAACCTCATGATCTAGGATGCATGATAAACATGTAATTTGATCATATCTCAAGTTATGAATTTCGCATGTTAACCCAATTTCTCTAGGGCAATATTTAAAAAAAAATTGTTGTTTTTTTTTATCTTAGCATCAGATTAATCAAAATTAAACTCAACTATTAAATTTTATTTATTTCTTTAAAAATATAATTGTCTTCTAATTGTTTTTGGGTTAAAAAATTTCTTCTTTGCCCGATTATGCCACCAATCTAATAAATACTACAAGAAGATGCAAAAGATCCAGTCTTATAAAATCAAAATGCCACAAGGACTTGGTTCGCATTACAATCTTGACATCATGTAATAAAGAAATAGCAAGCATCATGATCTCTTAATAATAAGACAAAATCGCAATAAAATTAATGAAATACGGAGATTTGGATCCATTAGACCTCCCTGTTCTGAAAAACCAGCACACAGACACTCCAATCCCGATAGATTACGTGTTTGATCGGGTCTTGCACGGATATTTGCAGAACTTTAATGGCTTGTTCACACTTGCTTCTTGGTTCCTGGAAGAAATACATTGGCTGATCCCAAACGAGTAGAGTTAACATAATCTTGGATTAGATGAGCTGGAACGCCAGGGAGTACCAATCCAGTTACCCTAAACCCTCTCAAGAACCATCCTTCTTTGTAGTCTCGTCCCTTGGTGCTCGAGATGGTGAAGCTTCTTATTAACTCAAAAAATGCATTTGCCATCATGGGTATTGCGCCACGTAGAGAGAAGTAATTCTTGTTTGGTTCTTCTTCAACCACCTGCATTAAATCCAAATGGGTTTAATTTGTAGGGCTAACTTCAAAATATGAATCGAGTTTCAGGATTTGACATGAATTTACTACCTGTACTTCATAGTGCCTGTTGTAGTAGAGGCATGTCCCAAAGTGCTTGAACATTAGGGCCTTGTCATCATAAGGCAACCTAGGAACTATATCAGAACCGTAAACAAACCTGTAATATGGAATCGTGTTCTTTTCTAACATATTTTCCATGTATTTTCCGAAATTTTCATCTCCTACTCTAGGCTGCCCAAACGTATAGATCCCTTGTAACCTTTCCAGCAAGAGTTTCTCATCGTGGAATGCCAAAACTGCTGGAAACAGAATTGCTAGTGCCCCGCCTAAGCTGTGACCGGTGACTATAAATTTTGTTTGATCATTTTGTGACAAAATTTCTTTCAATATTTCTCTGAGGGCATAGTAAGCTACTGGTGCTGGGCGTGAGCTATTTTGTTTCATTTCCTTAGGCCAACCAAGGCTCTTTTGCAATCCCAGAGCCTTCATGAAACCTCCATGGATCCTTCCAACGTCAGGAATTTCATACCAGGAAAGATCAAAATCGGAACACCAGGCGTCCGCATCAAAAGGTTCAGTACCTCGGAAAGCCAAAACAATTGTATCATGGTCATCTTTTTTGTCACGAAGTAAGAAGGCTTGTGTTGTGGCTTTCTCTTGGTACTCTGCACCCGAGGAATCATACGTTAAAATCCATCTGCATTATATGATTTCCTGAACCTTAATTTTATGTGACAGAAAATCATTTATGTAGCTATCTTACCGTTCCAGAAATCATAGGATCCCAATAACTCCATCTGCATATAAGATTTACAGTTGTTTTAGCTATGGCCATGGTGTATTAACAAAAATAATCGGTAAACTCTTCTGTAATTACAACAATATTGTACCTCCCAGTGATGTTCGACAATAGATTCGAGGTACTCTTTGTTCTCGTATGATGCTTTTGAAGCCATCATAGAAAGTGCTGCATAGTACCTTGGATCACCATGTTTAATGTTTCTGTCCAATTCTGTTCGCAAGTCGTAATTTCCAGTAAAAGACACGAAAGATGCTGATGTTTTTTCCGGAATTAACACCTTCCCTGAACGGAAACAATAAACCGACGACTACCTTTAATATTGATGATGGAAACAAATATTACTAAAGATATAAAATGAATCAAGCCGAGTTTATTCAAATCAATTTTTTCAAGTGACCCAAATTTGTAGTAGCCACCCTAGTGTGTGCATGCCGGAGAATAAGGCGTCTTCTTGGTTGGTTATTATGGGGTCCCAAATTACAAACTGTTCACGTAATTTCATATGCAGAATCTCTCCCCGCTTAATTTCCTGAAGGAAAGGAGGAGGAGGAGAAGAAGAAGAAGAAGAAGAAGAAGAAGAAGCTGAACTGTATAGATCTTATAGAACAATTGCAAAAACTTAATTTAATTAGCAGTATGTATATATTTTGAAAAAAATAAAGATTAAATCAATGAAGCACAAACATATAGTGAACATAAATAAACACTAGATCTATCTATCTATCTATATATATATATATATAGAAAGAAAATGAACTAAACTATGATCTGTATTTATATAATTTGCTTGAGATTATAACCTTCTATGGCATTTAATGAAAGGTTGCCAAAGCCACGGTTGCTAGACAGAAGGTTGAGCCACATCTCCGCAAGTGACCCGAAAAATGAAATCGGCTTGGAGAAAAACTGCAGCAATTTTTGAACTATAATGGAGATGAATATGAGCCATCGACGCTCAAAATTGTCCTCCTTGTCCTCCGCGCTATCAACGAACTTTCTTTTCTCGATGTCAGATGAGAATAAGATGGTGATGAGATCAAAGAATGTTAATTCTTCAGGTTTCAAGAGCATGAAACTGCTCGAAAAACCTTTGTCGCAATCCATTGCTGCAGCAATGTACAGCACAGAATGAAAGTTTTTTAGAGGATTAATTCTCTTTGCAGCCTCAACTCAACTTGGTATGATTATTATAGCTAAGCATATTTATGGGCATGTGCTTTTACCAGCTTGATCACCAAACCAAGTTTAAGAAAATAAAAAAATCGTGGTCATATTCGATGGCTTGGTTTTATTTATGCAACAATTGCAAGTTTAGAATGATTCAAACAAGAAAAAATTAAGGAAAAGAAATCAAAGGGATGATTCGATGGGGTAAGAGGTTTCTGATCATCGTTTTTTTTTTTTTTTTTTGCTTTATAATTTGGAAACCCTATGTGTCTCAGCGACCAGTAACATAGCTTGAAAAGTTTGTCCCCCCCACCCCACATCAATTATTGAATTGAAAGCAACAAAAATAATAAAAAATAATTGATAATTATATTTTATAATTGATATTTTTTTTATATGGTGTTATCATAACCTCTTGACCTGAGTCATGAATTAGCCTAGTTGCTTTTTTTTTTTAATTTTAACTTTTAATACTAAGTTGATTTGAAATTAAACTTCATAATCTATTCTAATTTAATTTCTATATGATTATCTTGACTTTATTACTCTAGTTTTATAAGTTAAATTGGGTCTAAGTCTACTCATTTTTCTAATTTAATATTCACACGCGTTAGATAGAATTTTGAGATAGAATATTGAAGTCATCGCTAAAAATCTAAGCGAATATCAATCATGTCATGGGAGCACTGTTGCTGGGACACGAAAATAATAATTGCTCACATTTATTAGCCTGAGTGGTCTGAATTAATATGCTTGTCCATATAATTTTATTTTTTTATTAAAAAAATATTAACAACACCTTTTTTATCCTTTCCAAAGAGGAAGGAAAGAAAAGGTGCATGTGGGTGAGGCATTAAGTAAAAGAGTTGGGCCTTTTTAGGTGATGGATTAGAGTCAATGTTTACACTTTCATAGCCAGCGATAGAGCTTTAATTTTCTTTGCAGCGTGAACTCAACATGGTATGATTATTATTATAGCTAAGCATGGACTTTTTACCAACTGGATCACCCAACCAAGTTAGAAAAAAAAGAGATTGCCTGGTCATATTCGATGGCTTGGTTTTATTTATGCAATAATTTGCGCGTTTACATGATTCGAACAAGATCAGATCAAATCAAAGCAAAGAAATCAAGGTTTGCTTTACGATATGTGCGTCGGTGACCCGCATGAGCCGCATGGCTTGCAAGTTTGTCGCACCCACATGAATTATTGAAGGCAACAAAAAAAAACACCAATCATTACACCAATAGCGTAAAACGACCACATTTAAAATGATTTTTAAGAGCACAATTTGTTTTATCCAATTCATTCGATGCAGTACTGTGTTTTTGGATTAGTTTTTTTCATGTTGAAAAATGACAATAAACCCAGCTTTACATTGTGGCTAAATTAATATATATTAAGGTCATCGGAATGTTTTTCAAAAATATTTTTGAATTTTTTTTATTTTAAATTAAATTTTTATATCAAAAATAATTTTTTAAAAATAAAAAATATATCATATATTTCTGAACAAAAATATTTTTAGAAACAATCACAATTAAACTTCGATACAAGCACTAAGAGGCCTAAGCTTTTAATATAACAATTATTTGTGATATGTCAAGGCCTTTAATAATTTCATCCTTAAATTTGTTTCTTTATCTATATATTATTATTATTATTATTATTATTATTATTATTATTCAATATTACATTTAATATGTTTTAGACTTCAACCTTTTTCGTTGATTTTAGTAATAGCAAGGTTCTATATATAAACAAAATTTGTTCTTATGCTTTGGTGATCTTGTAAAGGGCTTTTTTATTATATTTCTGGATTATCATAAAAAAGAGGCATTTTACTATTCATCCATTGTTTATATTTTTTTGTTCATATTTTCATTTTTATTCTTTTGATTTTTCTCATTATTGTAGTTTTCTTGTTATTCAATATAATCTTTACATGATGCATTTATTTGAGATGGCTCCAAAGCTTGATTCATCTGTTTTGATACGAGGTTTCATGATGTCGAAAAAACATACTAACATTGCATATATATATATATATATATATATATATATATATATATACACACACATATATATATATATACAGCATAGGATGAGGAACCATGTTGACAAGTGCCCCACTTATCATGCCCAGAAATTTTGTGTTTTTCATTTTAGTCACCTTTTTTTCTCTATGTATTCAATGGTTGTGTGGCGCTGAAATGATAATGTCGTTTAGGTCCCGTCGTCTTCAAAAAACAATGGTCAAAATAAAAGCCACGAAGGGTGTTCACTTTATTTCAAACAATATTTCAAAAAATAAGTATTTTTTTTTAAAAAAATTGATCATTAAGTTAAATAAATTGATCATTAAATTAAATAAATTGATCATGAGTCATTAACTTAGGCTGTGTTTGTTTTCCGGAAAGTGGTTTCCAGGAAACCACTTTTCAAACTTTCCTGTGTTTGTTTGCCATTAGAAGAGTTGGTCAACGGAAAACACTTTTCAGTCAAAGAAAAAATTGGCTTGGTTTTCAGGAAAGTGTTTTTCGGAAAATTTGGGCGGAAAACACTTTCCGGAAGTTGTGAAAAATTTAGAAATGTCATTATTTGCTGATTATATCAAATTTGATCTTCAAACTTTTGATTACTATATATAATTTGTTTTGAATATTTATTTTTCAATTCCATCTCTTAAAATTTAAATTTTATATTAATTTTAGTCCTTATTTTTATAATTGTTATTTGCTTTTTTCTTATCATTTTTTTATTGAAATTTTTTATCTATCAAATTTGGTCCTCATTTTTTTATTGTTACTTATTTTATTTGAAATAATTTATGAAATGTTAATTATTATTATTATTTTAATTTATTCACCTTTCATTTTTTTTATTTTTTTAGATTTGATCTCTATTATTTTGATTATTATTTATTTTATTTGAGATAATTTATGAAATTATATTTTTTTTCAATTTCATTCTCATTCAACTTTTTAATTTGTAAGATTTGTTCCTCATTATTTTAATAAACTTGAGAAAAATAAAACATTAATAAGTTATTTTTTTAGCTCATTTTCCATGACATAACCAAACACTGGAAACTGTTTTCCAACTTATTTTCCATTACACTACCAAACATCAAAAAATACTTTCCCGGAATTCACTTTCCTGGAATTCACTTTCCAAAAGAAAACTATTTTCCAGCAAACAAACGGGGCTTTAATTTAAAGAATCTCATATTCCCAGATGCTAAAAAAAAATCTCATGATGGTTTTCGCTATATATAATAAATAATCCAAAATTAATCTACAAAATAATGAACAATAATATTCATCTCCTTAATCTAAAGTATTATCAAGTGGATCATGGAGATGCTTAAATGATATCATAATTATAAAACTAAATAAGGAGTTACATCCCATGGATTCAATTACGCACGGTGCATGTGCATGCGCAAGAGCTATGTATAATAATTATTTTGCTGCAGATTTTTTTTTTTTGCTGGAGTTCACGAGTAAGTTTGAGTATGAAATGTTTTTTAATATAGTTTGTATAGATATATCCACTTTTAATATATTTAATAAAAAATTATCTGACCTTCAACATTTCAATTTTCAGTTTTTTTCTCAAAGAAATTATTATGTAATTTCGGATATATAATGAAGATGAAGTGTGGATCAATTAACTAACTTTTAATGCTTTTAAGAAAATTTATTCATATAAATTATCGGAGAGGTTGTCTTCCTTTTAATTTTAGATCAATGTGCAAATATAGAATTAGGGATAGAATATCATATAAGAGGTGGATTATTTATATTAACTATATTTTATCTTATTAATCGCATATTTCATCACTTTCCTCCTCACGTTTTATTAATTGTATCTATCTAATCTAAATATTATTTTAATAGGGTCCTTAGAAAATAAAAGCAATAATGGGAATGTTTGTAAAATAGAAAAGAAAAAGGATTATAAGAAAAATTGAAAAACAAATAAATAATTGAAAAAAATTAGTGTCAAATAATTGTATTTTATAACTCACTTCGAGAAGAGAAATAGACACGAGAAAAAAGAAAAGAAAATATATGTACATCGAAAGTGATATAAATATCTTACTTAAAATTTATCTCCTCTTTGTGTATTTCTCTCTCATCAAATTCATGTGTGTGTGTATATATATAAAACCACGATTTAATTTATTTAATTTACACTATAGCTAAATTAAATCGTGGTTTTACTGTAGCAAATTTATTGTAGACACAGATCATTGTGGATTATAATAATAAAATTACTAATTTAACTTTTGGTTTACAATAATTTTAGCCTTGGACTCAGAAGTATTTTTTATTTTTTACATTACTATGTATAGTAAAATAACCATAATACCTCCAAATAAGATAAAAACCAATAGTTATTGTCGAGGGTGTCATGATAATTTTACATTTGCAGTGCACAGTAAAATAATCATTTTAACCTCCAATAAGATAAAACACAAGAATTGTCTCTAGGGATGTTTTAGGCATTTCATATTTGCCAAAAAAATTAAATATGGATATTGCCCTGAAAAGATAAAATCAAAAAGTTGGTTGTAGGGATGTTTAGATAATTTACTAATTTTTTTGATTATATTTTGCCAAATACTGTTGGCGTGTCTTCTAGACATGCCAACGGTTTATGGCCTCACGCCCCCTTAAGGTGACACATGCAACTCCTTCTGGCAGTGAAAAATATTCATCCACCTCATGGTGAGACGTGTGGCGTCTCGCGGTGTTCGAATAAGTGACGGTGGTCAATTGAATTTTTTTTCTCTTTTCTTTGTCCTTCAGGCCAAAGTACATGGAAGTATAATAATGGTTACAATGACAACTATAATAATTGTGATAATTTAACAATTATGATAATAACAATGAGATAATAATCAAAATAATTCATTAGTCAATGTTGTTTTTTTTCTAAAAATTAATTTTTGTGACCTTTTTATAGACAATATTTCAGATCTAATATCACGTAAACAAAAATATACAAAACCACACATAGATAAAAAAAAAGGTTGAAAAAGTTAATTGCTTTGCGCTTCGCTGCCACTAGAACTAAAATGTTTAACATGTAGAAAAAAAGTTGATGGTCCTAGATTTTTTTAATACTGTACATCTGCGGGAAATAATCAACTTACAAAACTTTCAATTATTTAGTTTTTTTTATATTTATTTTATTATTATCAATCAGGTGGTAGAGATGGAAGCCTACAAAAGCCCATTTTAATTTAATTTCTACGTCGTCTTCAGAGATTCAAAGGTCCTTCTCCATGTGCAAGGTTTTGAACAAGTGGAAAAAAATAGGGTCCGTTTAGGCCCTAGGTATTTCGACCCATACGTCAGTGATTTAAACTTACAAAATCAATTTATGGCCCAAGAGAAGAGTGGTTCATTTTAAACTATTTTTTCCTCTTTTCCTTTTTCTCGAAAACAATAGGGTGAGAGAATGAATTCTAAACATGTTTTGGCTATGTATTGTATTTTATAAGAAAATAAAATTATATATATATATATATATATTTATTTTTATTTATGTTATTCAATGTTATTTTTATATTTTAAATAAAATAACCATCCTTCCATATATCAAGAATAAACTATTTTTTTAAGGGGAAACTAATATGTCTCTCTCTCTCTCTCTCTCTATACACACACACATGTTAAAATACTTTACTTTAAAATAAAACATGTAAAAATCAGGCAACTAACATTACAGACAATACTTTCTTCCCAAATCTATTCAAAGCGAGTTCTTTCACTAGTTTTCAAAGCACATATGATTAATTAAAACAAAATTATTTAAAATTCCCTATTTTCAAGATATGGTCTACTCGAACTCTTTAGCATTTGCATCAAGAAAGAAAAAAAAAATTTTAAAAATCTTGAAAATCAATGAAACTATATAAAATTATTTTTCAAAAAGAAACCAATGAAGTCAATTGGAGCTTGTCGTCATTATTCACTTTAAAAGCGATAGAGTTGGCAAAGGTTCTCATGCACATGCTAGTTATATTTTTTATTTATTTATTTACGTGATTGTTTGAACTTATTTATATGTATCTTAATTAATTTCACGAGTTTTAAAATTAATAATTATATAAATCTCTAGTGATTGTTATATTAGCAATTACAGAGTTTGAAACTGAGATCACAAGAGGAATAAATCTCTTAGTCTCAAGGTATTATCACTATACTATCTATTAAGATGATTTATAGAAGAAAAAAACAGCAAGTTATTTATTTATTTATTTATTTATTTATTGCTAAAACTAGAAAAGCCAAAGCCAAAGCCAAAGAGATATCTTGATTGTAAGTCTTTTACAATATAAAGACTTAATTAATCTCTCTGCCTGTTTTTGCAAGAATTTTAATTATTTTCAGGAGAAACTAATTCATCTCACCTTGCACAAGGGACACGGACATGGGTTGGAACAAAAAGAAAATAGATCCGCGTTCTCCACTTGCCCCTGTAAAGCAAGGGCTCTGCCGAGACCGAATCCAACCACCAGAATTATTGTCTCCATTCACATTATATTAAAAATAAAATTCATACACAAACTTATGTGTGAGCTCTCATTTGACCAATCTCCTGGTCCTGTCACGAGGAACATGAGATCTTATCCTTGGAAAAAGAGGTAGATGGGTATGAGAAATGATAGAAGGTGTCGGAGAGAGGATACAATGCACTTGCAAGATGGGGAATACCCTTTTTTTAGACATGGTTTGACATTGTATCTCAAAAATATTTTTTAAAAAAATTGATTTTTTTAAATTATTTTTTTAAATATTTTTAGATTATTTTTATGTACTAATATCAAAAATAATTTTTTAAAAATAAAAAAATAATTTTAATATATTTTTAAATAAAAAATACTTTCAAAAACAATTTTAACTATACTTCCAAACAGACAATTATTAAATTTACTGCTATGGGAGGGATGTTGGGACCTTACTGGGATATCGATCACACATGGGGTGTTTTTGTTTAGATACAACTTTACTATTTAAGATGGTGGTTAAAGTTGTTTTTAAAGTGTTTTTTGTTCAAAAATATATTAAATTGATATTTTTTAAAATTTTTAAAAATTAATATTAATTTCAACACATTAAAATGATCAAAGAACATAAAAGTTTTTTAAATTTGAAGTATTAAAAAAATTCATTTTAAAAAAAACATTTTATTTTGTTTTCTCAAACACACCCTAATCTCTTGTTGATTTTCTTAACAACCCGCTTTGGTTTCATTTCGATGGCTTAGATAGTAGGAATGGCTTGATCCTCGAGACATGAACACTACTATTTATCGACCCTGCCTTGGGGGCAACTCACCTGCCCATTCTCCTTCCATGATTGCTGACTGGATTTAATTTTTGAAGTTTTTAATTTATTTATTTTTTTAAAATAGTAATAAAGGCATTTTGAAAGTAAGAAGGTTTTTATAATATTTTAAATAACCTGCCTGTTTTTTTATTAAAATTTTAAATAATCTTTATAATACCTCAAAAAGTTATTGTAATTTACATTTTATTCTAGAAATCTTTTGACTCACTCCATTACATGAGTAAATATATACTGTATATCACTTTTCTAACATTGTAGTTCACGTGGTCAAAGCTACATGTTGAGCCCCATCAACCCCGATAAATTAAATAATCTAATATAAAAAAATATCAATTTATGTCTTCATTTTCTATACAAGGATATAAATAGTAGAATTTCATATTATACTATTTATTTATATTTTATATTTATTTTCATTTTAGCTAGTATCGACGGAGATAGATAAAAACACATGTGCATTAATATAATTATTGGTAGAGTCATATTCAAGTTTCTTTTTATTCTATAATAAAAGAATCTCTGATTTAATTTTAAGCTATAATAAAAAAAACTCACATTTAATATTAATCTTTTTTATTTATTTCATTTTAACAACTTTTCAATCCGAATCTATTTTTAATAATGTCATCGCTTTTATTATTTTTTGCAAAAGAGTGACACATTAGAATATTTTTTTTTTATAAAAGGTTTGGTATTAAATATGCATTCTCCTTTTCAACCTAGAACCACACTAAATAGATGGTCTATGCTATATTGTAGGCTAGGTTGAATTTATAAAAAAATAATTTAGACGATGATATTCCAAGTCAACACGGTGTAAACTAGAATATGAGATTGAGATATTCTATATAAAAAAATCACAAAATTCAAGGCTCATAATCTAATGTCAAATAATAAATTTAGAAAAAAAATGAATTTTAAGAACATTAATGTAAGAAAAATTCCCAAATAAACATGGGTTGACTTGACTAACCAATCACCCGCAATATAAAATCAAGATAAAAAAAATTATATTTTTAAAACAAAAAACCTAGCAAAAAAAATTAAATTAAAAAGGTCAAAAAGAGAACATTTGATTAACTTGCACTCAGGATGACCTCACATAAATAAAATTGGTAAAATAAAAAATCTCAAGGGTTAATAATTTAATGTTATATGATGAAATTAAAAAAAATATTTTTATATAAAAAAATATTCAAGTTAAATTAACTTAACTAACTCGCTACCTGAAATATAAAGTCAGAATAAACTCATAAGAAATAAAGCGGGAAATTAACAAAGATCAAAGCCCAATAATTTAATGTCAAATTATAAATTAAAAAAAAAATTGGACTAGTATTTAAAAGTTGTGACCTAAATCATGCAAATACAAAAAAAACACGAAGTAAAAGAAGAAGAATAATTAAAAAAAAATGAGGATCATTATAGTATGGAAACAAAATTAAAGAAAATAATTAGGGATAAAAATTGAAAAATAAAATCAATTAAAAACAAATACAAATTTAGTAATCAAAAGAATGTGAGATCAAATTTGATAAATAAATCATATGAAATAAAATATTTAGGGACAAAATAAGAAAAATCTAGAAAAGAATAATAAAAATTGCAATTAAAATTGTTGTGCGGAGTGTGGATAGATCATGAGAGCTATGGATCGAAATAAGAAAGACGTCCATGGCGAAGGAATGAAAACGGAAAACCCCGGTGAGGAAGGAATATCTCTATTTTCATATAAAAATCCATGCATAAAATCTTGCACTGGGTTTCAGTACTAATATTTCCTACTCCATATTTTCTTTTCTTTTCCTTTCCTTGATAAGCCTCAGATCATGTAATTCTGATTCTCTTGAACTTAAATAATAATTTTTAATTAACGATCTCAGGGAATCAGAATCCTTTAACACAATTACACAGCAAGATAACATCAAAATCATGATTACTTACAAAGTCCCAGAAACAGTGCCAATGAGAAGCATACAGAACACACAAATAGAGGAACTGATTAGTCCTATCTCTCATCTTAGCATCTGAATTGTGCCCACCATATTTGCAGCAGGCTAGCAATTCCTTACCAAAGAAGAACAGCCCACAGAAGGCAGTGTCACCCCTGTGAAGCCAAAACCGGTACTCGTGGGTGTAGTAGCACCAGCTTGTTCTAAAGACTGCACTTGCTTTTTCAAGAACTTCACATAATGTATAGCCTCATCTAACATGGAAGCTGTGTCCATTCTGGTGCCACCGGGAACTAATCTCTGGAGAATCCTTATCTTCTCACTTATTCTTTCCCTTCTATGCCTCGCAGCTACACTTTGTGGATCCTTAGATATCTTGACATTCCTTCTTTTTGGAGGCTTTACCGATTCCGGGTCTATGTGTACTGGTCGCATTGCTGCTATGCGAAAGATCATATCTCTAATTGCTGCACTGGAGTTTTTCTTCTCTATTGAAGACAAGAAAGAGTTTGAAGAACTCGAGAACGGAGTAGTATATTTGAATTTGCTGGACATCGTATTGGGTTGAAGAGGTGGTGTCATCGGTTCTTGGATTGGAGTGCCCATAAATGGCATGGAGCAAGGAGGTGGATTCAAGAATGGCGGTGAAGAGGCATGTGGGTTATTATGATAGATAGGTGGAGAAGCTACAATACCAGTAGGATTTCCGTCGGAGAATTGGATTTGTTGTAGTATTGCTGAAGAGTTAATAGTGTTGTGGAAAGGCTCACTACAAAAATCAGGAAGTTTTTCCATCTGCATCATCATTGTCATCTTGTCCATATGTTCTCCTCCTGATGATGATCTCATCATGTCCACATCCATTGATTATAACACTCTTGAAAATCGCCCCCAATGAATCAGGAAAGAGAGCAGAAACTTTGTTAAATGTGAAGAGCTAGGGAGGGATGGCGGAGGAAATGGAGGAGCTGAGAGAAGAGAGGCTTTTAGAGAGAGATATTTAGGGCTTCGTCGCCTGACAAATATTGCATAGGAAAAGGAGAAATTAAGAAAAAGATGATAAAAAAAACTGTGTAAGATTATCTCAGAAACCGATCACCATTTTCAGTGTAGGGTTACCGGAAGTGACCAGAAGGCTTTATATAGCCACTTGTTGTCTATATTTTATTCATTCAAAGTTGACAGAGAGAAGTGTTTCAGGGCATTTATGATTTTTGTTAGTGACCGACCGCCCATTATGTAGGGCTACCCAGAAGATAATACACTCACAGCCATCTGATCTTTACCAGTGACACAATTCTCACCTACAACTATAAAAGATCAATGGTAAATAAAACTTTCATGGATTTAGGGCCGCAAAGTTGAGGGATAGGATTAAAGGGATCTGGTGCATGAACCACGTAATTTGAAACTTTCTTCCATGGCCCTTTTAAGTGCTTTTGATCTTTGAGTGTAACTGTGCAGGTGCATTGCAATTGCCTTGAAATTATAAATCTTTGCTTAAAAAATGACACAAGAAACCCCACCATTCACATGACAAGTGTCAGAAGAGTAATCAACCAGAACAGCCCCTCTGATTTGGGATGAATGGCCCCCGGCAGCCGCTGAAGAACTCCGGCGTGTCCGGTGGCTGTAGTAGATCGATACCAGACTCGAATGAGTGAGGTGGGTTAGGGATCATTAGGGACCCACTAAACTACATATTCTGATGCTGGGCCTCACAATGCTTCCTCTTTGGCACACCTTTCAATGTCGATTAAGAGCAGAATGCTAATGCTGGCCCCTAGTCCAAGTACACAAACTGATCATCTTCTGCTGCTGCTAGATCATGATTGCCTCTCCTTCAGTGAAAAAGTAGCTTTCAGTTTTCATGGAAGCGCAAATTTAGCAAGGATCTTATCAGAGGTTGCGGAATTTGATTTCGTGCAGAGAATAGAAATACAGTGGTCCTTTACTTTGATATTTGAATTTGAACACCATGCCGATCTAGATGCATGGCTTAACAAACCCAGTCAGATCTGCTCGGCGTACGTGCTTGATTGAGGAAAATATTCATCTTTTTCTTAGCTTTATATACATAATAAAATATTTTCAAGATAATTTATATGCATGGAATTCTATCAGGAATATTGTTTACAGCTAAGATTTATCCATTCCTGTTAGGGACACTATTGAAGGAAGAAACAGAGGGAGAAGGGATTGCTGTTACAACAAGTGAAGAAGAAGGAAGAGATTCTGTTCTAACATAGTCAATTAGTTATAATTTTGTTATATGTAACTAACTCTTAAAGAAAATTACAAGCTAAACTGAAGATAATACTTTGATGTATATTGAATTGTAATTTCAGAGTGAACACTAGATTACATAAGCAGCCAATTTATACTGCTTGTGATGCTACCGTTGGGGGTCCCAATTACAGCAAAGGAAACATAATCTTTCCTTTGAATAAATAAGGAAGGAAGCTGTGGAATGGGAAATACACCGTTGGGATTACAAGAAAGGAAGCTTAATGTTTCCGTTGGATTAATTAAGAGTGAGATAGGGGAGAAGACAGAGGAGGATTTGCTGCTGGAGCGTTTGATCATGCTGCCTTCAATACGTGATCTTTCCTTTTAATTGTGAGAGGATTATCCTCTTCTTCTTCTGCATAATTCAATTGCTGTTGCCGTTGGTTGACTTGCTGCATTGATTGAAGATTTGCTGCCTTGTATGGAGTTGTTACTATCTGCATTGAGCCGTTACTGTCTTGCTGTGAGCTTTGATTTGCTGCTTTAACACCTTCCCGCAAACTTTGCCGAGGTTGGAGGCAAAGTTTGGAGCAAAAATACTGAAGAACTGCTTTCGGTAATGGCTTTGTGAAAAGATCGGCAAGTTGTTGTTCCCAGGGGACGTGGTGAGTGACAAGTAAACCTTGTGCAACGCGTTCGCGTACAAAGTGATAATCCAACTCTATGTGTTTGCTCTTAGCATGGAACACTGGATTTATAGTCATATGGAGAGCACTTAAATTGTCGCAATGAAGAGTTGGCGGAGAGGATAATGGGACACGCAAGTCGTTGAGAAGGAAACCTAGCCATGTGAGCTCGGCTGTTGCATGAGCCATTGCCCGATATTCAGCCTTCGTACTTGACCGTGAAATTGTATGTTGTTTCTTTGCGCACCAGGAAATAAGATTCCCTCCGAGAAATGTACAATATCCGGTAGTGGAGCGTCTTGTTGTAAGACAACCTACCCAATCAGCATCTGAAAAGGCACACAGATCAAGTGTAGTATGGGAAAAAAATGTAAGCCTAAATTAATTGTTCCTTTGACATAACGTAAAATACGGCGAACCATTTTTAAGTGCGTGTTGGTGGGAGCATGCATGAATTGTGAAACATAATTGACACTAAAAGATATGTCAGGACGCGTGAGTGTTAAATATTGTAGAGCTCCTACGATACCGCGATAGTAACTTGGATCTTCTAGGAGAGAGTCGGTGGAAGAGGTCTTTGTTTTTGACTCAAGGGGTGTACCCATAGGCTTGCAATCCACCATGTTTGATCGCTCTAATATTGTTATGGCATAGTGAGTTTGAGATAGATGTAGGCCTTTTGTCGTTGATGTGACTTCCATTCCAAGGAAGTGATGTATCGGTCCTAAGTCTTTCATCGCGAACTCATTGCTTAGTACCACAATAAATCAGAGACAATTATTGGGGTTGACCCGGTGATCAGCATGTCATCCACATAAAGGAGCAGAATTAATGATCCATAATCTGAATGAAAAACAAATAACGAGGGGTCAGATAAACTACAAAAGAATCCATATTTAAGGAGAAAAGTACTGAACCGATCAAACCAAGCACGCGGCGCTTGTTTTAGGCCATAGATAGCCTTCTGTAATTTGCAGACATGTGACGGACGTTGAGAGTCAGCCATTCCCGGTGGTTGCTGCATGTAGAGGTCTTCAAAAATGGTGCCATGTAAAAATGCATTTTTTATATCTAATTGTCGAAGTGGCCAGGCTTTAACAAGAGCTATAGTGAGTATCATGCGAATTGTTCCTGGTTTTATGACTGGAGAATATGTTTCGACATAGTCCACTCCATCAATTTGATGATACCCTTTTGCAACCAAGCGTGCTTTGAGACGGTCTAGAGATCCATCGGGTTTGAGCTTGGCTTTGAATACCCATTTAGAACCGATCACATTCATTTGTGATGTGCGAGGAACTAGTTCCCAAGTCTGATTTTGATGTAGAGCTGCTAGTTCTTCTTCCATTGCTGTTTTCCATCCAGTGTGAGCTAAAGCACCTTTAATATTTTGTGGCTCACGAGGTATTTTTCTAAGGTGATGGTGGTCAATGCATACTTTGCATTAGGCTTCACTATACCATGTCGTGACCGAGTGCACATGGGATGAACTGAGAGATTTGGAGCATTTGACGTTGTAGGGTCAGGATTTTGTGGACAAGGTGCCGCTGTTTCTGAAATTGATGGTGGTGATTCTTGTGCTTCTTCGTGGGTTTCTTGCCTTTGTGACAGAGACGTTTCTGATGGGGTAGTGATAAGTTCAATCTCGTTCTCTGTTTCTGACTCTGTTTCTTGCCTTTGTGACTGAAATTCTGCAGTGGTCGTTGTGAGTGCAGGAGACGAGGGAGCAATTTCATGTGCTGTGTTAACAATAAGCTCTTCATGAACATCGTCACTTTTTGCGTTGTGGGATCCTGCTATTGTTGGTGATGATTGAAAATCATCTATGTCTTGAGGCAGCAGTGGGATTGGGTGTAAGGTTGTGGCAGAATTTCCTTCCGTTCTTGCAGTAGAAGAGGCATTAATAGATGATAACCATGAATCGAAAGTCTTCATTACCTGTGGATATGTGGATGGCACAGCATCGCATGATTTCTTCGTAATCTGGTATGGAAAAATTAATTCATCAAATACAACATGTCGTGAGATGAATGTTTTTCGACTTGTAGGATGAAAACACTTATATGCTTTATGTTTTTCGCTATAGCCTACAAACACGCATGGTAGAGATTTGGGATCAATTTTTTTTTTTTGTATCCCAATTGTAAGGAAAACACTTTGATCCGAATGCTCATAGTGAAGAATAATTGGGATGTGTCCCATGAAGTGCAAAATATGGAGTGTCAAAATTTATGGATGAAGAAGGGAGGCAATTCATGAGATATACGGCAGTTGTGAACGCCTCTATCCATAAAAATAAAGGTGCGCCACTGTGGAATAACATAGTCATTCCTAGCTCTCTTATTGTCCTATGGCGTCTTTCAACTATACCAGTTTGTTCTGGAGTGTATGGAGATGAAATTTGATGTACTATACCTGTAGACAAAAAATGAGTTAGTAATTTTGAATTGACGAATTCACCACCTCCATCGGAATGAAAGATTTTAATTTGCTTGTCAAATTGTCTTGCGACATATTTTTCAAAGGCTAAATATGCTTCGTAAAAATCAGATTTGTTATGTAGGGGAATAATCCAAGTATATTTTGAAAAATCGTCTACTAAACACGCATAATACTTAAATTTAGTAATTGATAAAACAGGTGCAGGTCCCCATAAATCACAGTGAATCTTTTCAAAGATACCAGTACTTGAATTTTCGGACTTAGAGAAAGGTAAACGACTAAGTTTTCCCAATTGACAACTATCACAAAGATGCTGTAATTTTATTGACCCTACAACATTAATAAGCCCTTTATTTTTCAGTAAATGAAGTGCTGAAGACTGCGGATGGCCTAGATGTTGATGCCAAACTTTTGCTGAGGTTGATTTGAAGCGATGAGAGAAATATAATTCCGGTGAGGTAGGTAACACGTAGAGATCACCCTTACGTCTCCCTTTCATCAATGGTTGGCCTGTTTCCCGTTCCTTAACATAAAAGTCTCGGTTAGAAAATTCACAATTGACAGGATGTTCATCGGTGAGATGACTTACGGAAAGTAAATTTTTCTTTCATTTTGGGACTAACAGTACATCATTTAGAGACAAAGTTGCAGCCTTTTGTTTTATGCAAGAGTCACCAATAGCAATTATTGGCATAGAGGACCCATCTCCAATCAGTACAGAATCAGAACACAATATTGATGAATATTTGTTAACATACCTGGCTTACCTGTCATGTGGTTGGATGCTCCGGTATCTGCTGTCCATTCATTGTCAGCAATAGTGGTGTCCAACGTGAGGGCTGCAAGAGCTTGCGGTATATCTTCTTGTTGGGTGGATTTTTTGGGCAGCCACCAACATATTTTAGCAATATGTCCTGCCATCCCACAGTATTGACATTCATAATCTCTGTATTTTTCTCTTTCAGCTGCTGTCATGCGTCTTTCACCAGGTGGGGGGGTCTTGGGTTTGAGTTTGTAGGTGTGATATCCCGTCTTTGTTGAGCTTGAAATCCACGTCCAGTGGAGGTGAACCTTTGTGGGGTTCCACGGTAAGTTGAAAAACCTGGTTGAGTACCACGATAGCCCATGGATTTGGATTGTGGGCGTTGCTGGTGTTGACATAAAAAGCCAATTGATGGGTGGGAGAAGGGGCTGTGATGTCTGCATGATTGGAGAACCAATTGCGCCTTTGATCAAGACTTTGGAGTTGTGAAATTAACTCAGTATATGATGGTCTGGGGGGCTTCAACATGGTTGTTGTGAATGTCTCATAGTGTGGACCGAGACTGGTAAGAAGACAAAATACCTTCTCTTGATCTGGTATGGTTTTTCCAATTGCTGATAAATTGTCACAGATGCCTTTGAAGATGCGAATGTGCTCTGTGATTGTTGTGTTGTCTTCTTTCCTGAGATAAGTAATTTGCTGTCGAAGTGTGAACTCACGTTCTTGTGAGTCTTGTGCGTATGCATTTTTGAGAGCCTCCCAGACAGCATAAGAAGTGTCAAGGTCAACAATGAGGCCAAGTGCTTCTTATGAGAGTGTCCCAATAATCCATCCTCTCAGGAGACGATCTGTTTTTCGCCATGATTTGAAGGTTTCTGAGAGCTGCGGTGTTTCTTCATCTGTGTATTGTTTTGGGGGGGGATCTTCATTTGTGAGATGCCCAACCATTTCTTGGCTTTCAGCAAGAGCCAATGCTTGTTCACGCCATAAGGGGTAGTTGCTTGGGGTAAGTCTAAGAGTCACAGAATTACCAACATTGAGAGATAGTGTAGACATTTTTTGTGACTAGAAAAACAAAATGTGACAGAGTGTTGGACAGTGGTGTTTGTAGATTGGACTGTTGGGTAGCAATGTTTTGTTCAAGCCTAGTGTTCACACAGGCTCTGATACCATAAAGAAAATTACAAGCTGAACTGAAGATAATACTTTGATGTATATTGAATTGTAATTTCAGCCGTGAACACTAGATTACATAAGCAGCCAATTTATATTGCTTGTGATGCTACCGTTGGGGGTCCCAATTACAGCAAAGGAAACATAATCTTTCCTTTGAATAAATAAGGAAGGAAGCTGTGGAATGGGAAATACACCATTGGGATTACAAGAAAGGAAGCTTAATGTTTCCATTGGATTAATTAAGAGTGAGACAGGGGAGAAAACAGAGGAGGATTTGCTGCTGGAGCGTTTGATCATGCTGCCTTCAATACGTGATCTTTCCTTTTAATTGTGAGAGGATTATCCTCTTCTTCTTCTGCATAATTCAATTGTTGTTGCCGTTGGTTGACTTGCTGCATTGATTGAAGATTTGCTGCCTTGTATGGAGCTGTTACTGTCGACATTGAGCCGTTATTGTCTTGCTGTGAGCTTTGATTTTAACAACTCTAGCTTAGGAAGAGAAGATTCAATTGAATCCTCTTAAAGTAGTTGTATATCAGTTAAAATATAGTTACAAGTTTGTTAAATAAATAAGCAAGAAAGAAAAGCATAAGTCCAATATAAAAAAGACATTTTGTTAAACACATTGTATGCACAATATACATGATTTTCCAGTGAAAAGTTTCACTTACATCTCTCTCTCTCTCACACACACACACAGTGCATTCTTTTTCAATAATTGTTCAATATTCTGTTATCTGCAGCAAAAGAAACAACATTTAGAACTTGCAAACAAAATCAAACACAAATATCACGGTATCAGAGCACTGAAATTGATTCAGAAAGGGCATAAAACTGTGAGATTAAAATCAAAAGAAGAATAGTGAACTCAAGTGCTAGTGGAGATCTAAGAACATCTCAATTCAATGGTGTAAACTATGATTTCCGGGGAGTAAAGATGGAAACAATCGTCATAACATATGATTTATGGGGTGTAGTGGAGTTTGACATAAAATCAAACTCAGAAGTTGTGGATGAAACAGAAGACTTACCAGGAGAAGCACATGCTATTTCCAGAGAAGAAAAAAATAAAAAAAATGTTAAGGCATTGAGCCTCATTCAAGGAGCATTAACCGATGAGTTATTCCCTCGAATTAGGAATGAAAAAACTGCAAAAGGAGCATGGAACCATAGTTGTGAATCCCGTTCCGTTCCGGCCGGAACGGACGGAACGGCCCGTTCCACTTCAAAATCCGGGACAAAACGGCGATGTTTTTGTCCCGGTAAAAATCCCGGCGGCCGGATTCCGGCCGGAACACCCCGGTTCCGTACCAGGCGTTCCGTTCCGGGTTCAAAATAAAAAAAAAATCAAAAACAAAAAAGAAAAACTCAACCCATAAATTATATATTAGTAAAAATAAAAAAATAAAATCAAGAGATTAGCCTTCAAACTTCAGAACGGAGCCAAGAAAAAACAATGGAGAAGAGGAAGAGGAGATGAGGAAGAGTGTAAAGGAGATGAGGAGGAAAAGAGTAAAGGAGATGAGGATGAGGAGGAAGAAAAATAAATAGAGAAGAGGAGATGAGAAGATGAGGGTGGGCGGCGGCTGGGAGAAGAAAATTGAGATTTAGCCTTTAGGGTTAGGGGCTTTTATACTTAGTTATTATAATAATAATAATTAAAAAAAAAAGAAGAAGAAGGTAGGTTTCTACGGGGGGGGGGGGTATATAAAATAATAATAATAATAATAATAATAATACTTTCTAGGGGGGGGGTTATATAAATTATTATTAATAATAATAATAAAGTAGGTTTATACGGGGGAGGGGTAATAATAATAATAATAATAATAATAATAATAAATAACTAAATAAAAATATGTTTCTAACTTTCTAGGGGGGTTGTAAATTAATAATAATAATAATAATAATAAGAATAATATTTTTTTTTGGAGGGTTAATTTTTAAATATTATTTTAAATTTCAAATCTCAAATTTGTGGGTCTTTTAATTATATTTAAATTTATTTTTTTAATTTAAATATAATTAAAAATAATAATTTTATTGTTGGAGGATTTTTCAAAAGCAATTATTTAATTATATAACTTACTCCTATTTATTATATAATTAATTGTATCATTAAACTATATATAAAATACTTGAACTTTATTTAAAATAAGATAAAAAAATGGTTCTTTTATTAATGATGTAGAAGATGTTTGATTTATATTTCTTTTATTTTCGAACATTTTACTTTCATAATATTTTGGAATTTTAGAGATGTTTTTAATTTTGAGATTATGTTTTTTTGACTTTGTGTTTGTATTGTATAATTTAAAGTTCATTTATATTGAATTTAAATTATACTTGTTAAATTAATATTTTTTTTTTTTCATATATATAATTAAATAAATATGAACAGTACAAAACCGGAACGGAACACCGGAATGCACCGAAACCGGAACGTTCCGTTCCAAACAAAAAACCGGAACGGTACCCGGAACGGATTTTACAACTATGCATGGAACGTGCTAAGAAGAGAGTTCAGAGGAGATAAGAAGATAAGGATAGTGAAATTACAAGCAATAAGGGCTGAATTTGAGTATATGATGATGATAGATGGTGAAAGCCTAAATCATTTCCTTGCTAAGTTCTTTGAAACCATAAACAACTTGAAGTCACTTGGAAAAGAAGTACCTGAAATAAGAATTATACAGAAATTGTTAATGAGCTTAAGCAGAAGATACAAATCCATAGTATCCATTATTAAAGAGACTAGAGACCTTGATGTTCTTAGGGTTGAAGAGGTCATAGCATCGGTTAAGGTGTATGATAAAAGAAAAGACTTACATGATGAACAAGACAAGATCTCAAGTATTGAAAGAGCATTCAGTAGCCTTAAAGTGGGAAATAATCATTTCCATGGAAGCAAGGGATCATAAGGAAGATCAAACATAAGGTGGCAGGGACAAGATAAAAGATTTCCAAACTGGTCATAAGGACAAAATGTAAGCAGTCAACACAACTCAAATTGGAATTCTAAAGCTGGAACCAGTTACAATAATTCTCTAAATTCACAATACAAGAATGGAAGTAGTAATCATGCAAGCATAAAGCCACAATATAACATGCCAGAAGTTTCACAAAGGAAAAGCCAAATGTATGAAGTGCAACAGGTTTGGTCATAATACAAAAGACTGTGACAGCAACATGTATAAATAATAAGAACACTATGCGAAGAAGGAAGAGGCTGTTACAAGGACAATGTTATATGCATGTCATACTGCAACAATACAAGACAAAAACACTTGGTTTGTGGATAATACATGCAACAATCACATGACATCACAGAGTCTAAACTAATTAACATTGATAAAATAATGACTTGCAAAGTCAAAATGATGTCTATGGATTTAGTGCAAGCAACTGGAAAAGTAACACTAACAGTAAACATTAAGCATGAGAAGAGGTACATACATGAAATGCTATTAGTTCCAAGGTTAGATGAAAACCTGTTGAGTGTGGGACAAATGATGGAGCATGGATATTATCTCCTGTTTAGAGGCAACATTGCAGTGATCTTTGATGATGGAAGCCTCACGATGTGGTTGCAAAAGTGGTAATGGGAGGAAATAGATGTTTTCCACTCTCACTTAAGTCCATGACACCTGCAGCAATAAAGGCAACAGTTAGTGAAGATTCATGGATATGGCATAGGAGATTTGGGCATTTAAACTTTGTAAATCTGAAAAAGATGAAGCAAATGGAGATGGTGTGTGGACTGCCTGTGTTAACAAAAGTGAGGAATGTGTGTGAAGGGTGTGTCACAAGCAATCAACATAAAGAAAAATTTGAAAAAAAAGAAGTATGAGAGCAAAGATTCAACTGGAATAGATACACACGGACTTGTGTAGACCAATGTAGTGTGAATCAATTGGGGGAAACAAGTATTTTATCACATTCATTGATGGTTTTTCAAGAATACACTAGGTATACTTCCTCGGAAGCAAATCTGACACATTCAATGTCTTCAGGAAGTTTAAGGCATTTGTTGAGCTACAAATTGGATACATAATTAAGAAATTAAAGAGTGATAGAGGTGGAGAATACATCTCAAATGAATTTCAAGATTTCTGTGTAAACATGGGGATGAAGAGGCAACTAACTAACTATTGCATATACTCCTCAACGGAATAGAGTAGTCGAGAGGTGGAACAGAACAATATGTGAAATGGCAAGATCTATAATGGCTGAGAAGGAAATGCCAATTGATTTTTAGGCAGAAGCTGTTAATGTTGTTGTATATATTCAAAACAGAAGCTATACAACAATTGTAAAGAAGAAAACACCATTTAAGGCATTCAGAGGAAGGAAACTAGGAGTCAAATATCTAAGGGTGCTTGGTTGCGTATGCTACACTCATGTTCCATCAATTTTGAGACAAAAAATTGATGGAAAGTCTAAAAAGGGAATGTTTATGGGCTATGGAATCTGTGAAAAAGGCTACAGGGTGTATGTCCTGTAAACTAAGAAGGTTGTGTTGTCCAAGAATATTATCTTTGATGAAGATAAGTCCTAGAATTGCAAGACAAATCAAGTGGAATCTATTTCCATATATTTTCCTTTTGAAGACAGTGAAGAAAGAGAAGAGGATAATGCAGAACAATCAAATAAAATCAAATGTGATAGTGGTGAAAGTTCTCATTCAGTATCTCCAATTACTGAATTAATTGAGAATGATGATGAGAGTAGGGGTTAAGCCAGTTCAACCCTAGTGAAACTAAAGTGTCTAGAAGATATATATCCAAGATGTCACATGTGAATTGTTGAACCTGAAAACTATCAAGAAGTGGTAAGGGACATAGCTTGGCAAAAGCTATAAATGTTGAACTGGAAATGATAGATAAAAATAAAACTTGGGAGTTGGTGGAAATGTCTACTGATAAACACGTTATAAGGGTGAAGTGGGTGTACAAAACCAAACTCATCTTGGATGGAACAATTCAAAAACACAAGGCTAGGCTTGTGGTTAAGTGATATGCACAGAAATCTAGTATTGATTACAATGAGACATTTGCACCAGTGACAAGGTTAGACATCATTCGAACACTTATAGCACTTGCAGCACAAAAAGGTTGGATGTTGTTTCAACTGGATGTGAAGTCAGATTTTTTAAATGGTGTTCTAGAGGAAGAGGTATATGTCATGCAACTTGAAGGATTTGAAATAAGAAATGCAGGAAATAAAGTTTACAAGCTAATGAGAGCTTTATATGGGCTCAAACAGACTCCTAGAGCCTGGTATAGTGAGATTGACAAGTATCTTGCAAAGTGAAAATTCAAAAGAAGCACCAGTAAGACTACTCTATATACCAGGGGAGATTGTGAAGGAGAAATTATCATTGTTTCAATCTATGTTGATGACATAGTATACACTGGAAATAGTGAAAGAATGCTTGCTGAATTCAAGAAGGACATGATGCAAAAATATGAGATGACAGACCTTAGATTTTTACATCATTTTCTTGGTATGGGAATTCTATAAACTGATTAAGGGATATTCATTCATCAAGGCAAATATGCAAAATCTCTATTAATGAAGTTTGGGTTAGAGGATTGTAAACCAGTTACAATTCCTCTACTTGTTGGTGAGAAATTAAGAAAGCAGGATGGAAGTGAAGCTGCAAATGAAGGTTTAAGTTTGTTGTATTTAACAACAACAAGACCAGATTTGATGTATTCAGCAAGTCTTTTGTCAAAAATTATGAGTAACCCTACAAAAAAGCACATGGAGGTTACAAGAAGGGTTCTAAGATATGTTCAAGGGACTTCTACCTATGGAATTGAATACAAGATGGATAAGTCAGCAACTCTTATTGGGTTATGTGATTTAGACTAGGCAGGTAGTGAGATGACACTAGGAGTGGTTCAGGGTATACTTTCAGCTTTGTCAGCGAAGTGTTTTCATGGGCATCAATAAAATAGAACTCAATGGCATTGTCTATAGTAGAAGCTAAATATGTTTTAGCTTCTGAAGCCATAACGCAAGCCATTTGGATGAGATTTGTGCTTGAAGATCTTGGTGAAACACAAATAGAAGTAACACTCTTGTTATGTGATAACATGTCTACAATTTTGATGACTAGAAATCTAGTTTTTCATCAAAAGACTAGACATATAAACAGGAAATTCCACTTTATAAGACAAGCTTTACAAGAAGGAGTAATAGATGTGAAATTCTACAGAAATGAAGATCAACTGTCAGATGTCTTCACTAAGGCATTACCTAAGGAAAGATTCAATTAATTAAGATTGAAACTAGGAGTTAAATCAGGGAGTAGCTTAGGAAAGGTTGTTGACAACTAAGCTACTCATTGATTTATCCATTACAGTAAGGGATACAATTGAAGGAAGATACAGAGGGAGAAGGAATTGTTGTGACAACAACAAGTGAAGTAGAAGGAAGAAAGTATGTTCTAACATAATCAAGTTATAATTCTGTTACATGTAACTAACTCTAGCTTAGAAAGAGAAGATACAATTGAATCCTCTTAAAGTAGTTGTAAATCAATTAGAGTATAGTTACAAGTTTGTTAAATACATAAGCAAGAAAGAAAAGCATCCAATTGTAAGTCCAATATAAAAAGGACATTTTGTCAAACACATTGTATGCACAATATACATGAATTTCCAGTGAAAAGTTTCACTTACATCTCTCTCTCTCTCTCTCTCGGTGCATTCTTCTTTAATCATTTTTCAATCTTTCTTATCTGCAACAAAAGAAACAACAATTAGAACTTGCAAACAAAATCAAACACAAAAATCATCAAATATGTATATATGACTCAGAATTGGAGATTATACTGTGAAAAGTGGCCAACTAGTATATCTAATATCCAAGTAGAAATCATGAAGAGTTTTTCTTTCCTTTACTCTTGATATATTATCATGGAAAACAAAACACGTTATCTTCACAGCATAAAGCTTGAAGAGATGCTCGTGCAGTACCTCTACCCACATAGAATTCTCTTGAAATAGAATATGATGGTCACTGTTATAGATGTTTTCGATACAGTAGCCTCGTTTATGTTCTTTGTTTAAGATAAGTTGACTGGGTGTGGTTGAAGTTGTTTTTTAAAATGATTTTTGTTCAGAAATGCATTAAAATATTTTTTTTTATTTCTTAAAAAATATTTTTGATATCAGCACATCAAAATGATCTAAAAAAACCAAAAAAATTAATTTAAAATAATAAATTAAAAAATATATTTTTTCAAAATTGATTTTGAAACACAATGCAAAACACCTCTAATATTGATAATATTAATGATAAAGATGTTTTCAATCCTCTACTATAGAGCCAACCTTTATTGGCAACGAGTAATATTGATGATAAAGAGAGCTATTGTTTGCTTTATTGATTTGTTAAGTCTTGAGATATAAAAGTTAATATAAACAAAATATTTTAAAATAAAAAAACTTAAAATCAAATTATATTTTTGACAAGTTTACGAGTTGAGTTACTAAACTAACCAGGCTCACTAGGTTAGTTCCCTTCGACTTTAGTTTAAAACTTTGTTTGAGTAAGAGGTTCAAAGGTTAGGTTGATGGGTCATGACTCACCAAGCTCGTTTGCAGCTAATAACATTATTTTTTATAGTCCTATTATTTGTAATAAACAAATCTTTTACCAAATTGTATGATGTGATTTCATGGATATATACATATGATATATTCTACATTATTGATTCATGTGCAACTTTTAAGAAATAATATTACAAAGTTGTATGATATGATTTTATCCATTTGTTAGTAAAGCATTTAATTAAAAAATATATTAAAACTATAATAATTTAACTATTATATTATCATAAAATCTTAAATATTTTAAGGGGTTTTATAAGGATTGATCTAGAATGAGTAAAATTCTATTGTCTTGTTTTTCTAGTTTTACTTCTCAAAATATATACCTCACATAACTCTTAATTCAAGATTATAATGAATTTAAATAAAAACAACAAAGAATATCTTGTAAGAATCTTAATTTGAAATTTTCTATTAAAAAATATTCTTTCCTTAAAACTTATTAATGTTTATTTTCTTGCATGTGTTTATAAGGGACTCGTCTCACTTTATTATTTTTATATATGGAGTAAAATATTTTTTAATTTTCTCGCTCCACAAAGTTTCATTAATATCATTTACATGTGTAAGTTGTTCATATGTCAAAATTAAAACTTGCACCATAACAAGCTCATGTTTATATTGATGGTCCACTTATTTAGTTTTTGTTATAATTTTTATTTTAAAAAAATCTAATTTAAAGTATATACTTGAATAAAATTAGGTTAGTTTATCTTATTTATATATAGTTGTGGTCGATTAGTTGCTGGAAACCTTAATAGATTGCTTCATATAAGTTTGTAGTGTTTGACTTCCATGAACCTTAATTTTGCAACTATTTTTATACTTTGGCATGGTTTTATATATGTGTGGAAATGGTGTGGAATGTAGTCTGTCCAATATTTTTTTATATAGTGTCAAAAAGAAGAAGGGGTTAGTTGAAATCAAAGTAAAAGTTTGTATGTATTAATACATATTTATTGATAATTATGGATACAAGTTTGAGTACCTGAATATTAAGTAAGAACACGTGTATAAATATTTAATTTTATTAAAATATATGATCAAGTACAATCTCCATTTAAAATACTCTTATAACAAAAAAAATCATCTTATTTTTCCATTGAATTTGACTTATTTGTTAAATCAAAAAAATATTTGTGTTTTGCTAAAATACAGATTTAGGTGTTTATTGGAGAGCAAAAATTGGTGATTCTATAGTTTAAAGAGCACTTTTGATTCGTCTCCTAAGTGTTGCTGAAGAACTCTTATATGGTGTTTAGGCTTGATATAACAGAGTATCATTCCTTGTAGACTTCAAGCATAGATTAATAAGGCTTGAGTTTTTTTTTTTTTTTGAGTTTCCTTGCTTGAAGAGCTTATCTTGAAAAAAACATTTGTATCTCTTAGAATTTTTCTTTTTCTTTCTAGAGTGAGACCTTTTATTTATAGATATTTGTAGGACATGTTTAAGACTAATTACCATGGATAAGATGTTAGCAATTGAATTGATTAGAAGGCTAAAAATCTTAAAAAAAGGCTAAGAAAAACTTCTTATACGTTACCAAACAAACTAAATAACCAATGTATACCAAAGAAAACAACACAGCCAATTTATGAAGAAGGTGTGGCCTTAAAACTAACATAAAGAAACAACAAAACAAATATGATCCTTAACCAAGCTAGAGAAATCAACAAAATATAGAAAGAGTAAGGACTAGACAAATTTGTATGAACTAAAAAATAAAGGTTAAAAGAGGGGGAAAACACAAGCTAAAATGTTGAGAGCTTGGGAAGTCTATGAATAAAAATGACCCAACTTGCTAAAAACCCACCTTAAAATATGAAATGAAGGGACCTAACAGGCTAGGTACAAGAACAACAAAACTAAGCCTTGAAAGGAATGCAAAAACCATGTTGAAATGGCATGAAAAGTACAAAACCCCCTAATAGCAAACCGAAAAACAAAATCCAATTAGAAAAAAAACCTCAACTCAAAAAATATTATTATCATATGCATTGAAAGAAATAGCCTCAGCTTAAGCCCAACTCAAAAGATCTTTTTGTCATATGTATGGAAGATAATTTGAGCTAAAGCCACAAGAATGCGAAAAGATAATTGAAAAAAAAAGAGTCCAACAATCATGATAGACAAAAAAACACTATTATAGGATATATATGCATATAATATATTCTACAATTTCAATTCATATTTAATTTAAGGAAATATTACAAAGATATGTTACATGATTTTATAATTTTGAAGTAAGAGGTTTGGTTAGAAAAATAAGAGTGTAAATAATACATAATTTAACTATTATAATTTATGGAACTTTATAAGGATTATCTAGCATGAAAGTCAATTCCTTATCTCTTTTGTAGTGTTACTTATTGACAAATAAGACTATAAAACACCATTATAGGATATATGCATATATTATGCTCTACAATTTCAACCCATATTTAATTTAAAAAATATTACAAATATATATTACAGTATTTTATAATTTTGTTAGTCAAAGGTTTAATTAAAAACAATAAGGTGTAAATAATACATAATTTAACTATTATTCTATTATAAACTTTTAAATAATTTATGCAACTTTAATCTCTATTATCTGTATGAAATAAAATTCCTTGTCTTATTTGTAATATTTTTTGTTGAAAAGATATTTTCTATCAGCACATTAAAACAATTCAAAATAAAATAAAAATCATTTTTTTTATTAAAATAGATTAAAAACTTAATATTTAAAACATCCGATTCAACGGAAACAGCATGATCGGATCAGTTTCGATACAAATGATAGATGCAATCTTGTCGGCCAAGCATGCTAAAGAGATGAAGTTGAAGGATCAATGCTGGTCAAATTATACTTCATTCATTTGAAATTATAAGACAGGAAGCGCATGCAGAAGCAGATATTAAAAACATTTAAACATTTGAAAAAGTCAAAGAGCATTTCAATTACATAGAAATATCAAAACATTTGAACTCCAATTTATTAAGAACTCGGAATGGAAATATTAAAAAATTATAAGTTTATATTGAGAAATTTATGCAATTACAAAATTAAATAAAATGATAATTATCTATGTAAATAAAAAAAAGTAGTTAATGGTAATTAAAAACAAAATTAGAAAAATTAAGAGAATGATGTTGATCAAGAGATTTAGATCCGCAATATGAGATATTTACCCGGATATGTGGTCATTGAATTTGTTTATTAAAATTAATATTTTATTAAATCAAGCAATAATATATAAAAACAAACACGCACATTAAAATGGTTGAATAAAATAAAATAAAATCATGTAAGGCTATTTCATAGTGTTCAAAATATAACATTCACTATAAATTGGAAAATACAAAATCATAAAATATATGCATATTTTTTTATACAATCATCCATGGTGGAGGATATCAAGAGACTAGATTTATCATCATGACCTTGATATCATGTAAGTTGTTAATAATACTATCTTGGGTGCCATAAAATAATATTATTAAATATAAGTAATTCGATTTTCAATTCTAGTTTGCCATGAACTTATGCCAGCAAATCAAAAGATGAACTTCTTTACACACTGCATGAATTAATCTTTATTGAATTAACTGGGCCAATCATGACCTAAGGTGGAGTGGACTAAAGACCACAAGACTCATGAATCTTTCATATGGGGTGGTGGTCAAATACAATTAACAAAAACACTAAAACAAAATGGTTTTTACTGTTCACATACACTCATGCGCACTGTTCATTGGACATTTGACCCGGTGCATCGCGGGCGCATGTCCACCTTTTTTCTTTCGTTTCATGAACAGTGTATTAACGAAAAAACCCTTCGAAAAAGACAAAAAACGCAGCCGGTTTAAGGGGCTCCACGGTAATTGACCATTTCCGGTCCGGTCCGGCCCCGTTCGTCTGACCGGTTTTCAAATTTTTCAATATTTCATTGAACAGTGCATTAAAGATTTTTTCCCTCGAAAAGGACAAAAAAGACGCCTGCGGGGGAGGGGCTTCACGGTAATTAGCAAATATTTTATTATTCATTTTGTCGAATTTTTTTTGGCGGATCGTCGGACGAGCCGTTCGTTTCTTCGCTCATGCACATTGCGGACGGCGCATTCGGCTTCATACGGCGTCCAAAAATGACCAACCGGCGTCTGGAATGATTTTCCGGCATGTTCTCTTCCACCTGGTGCGGCGCGTGTGTCATGACGGTGTCCAGAAACATGTCAATGGTCGTTTGAATTTCCCCCCCAATTTCTATCTCCTGCCTGCGTCGGATGACGTGTGAAACCCGAGAATAAAGTATACATAAAGGTAGGAGATTTAAAAAAAAATTAAAATGTTGTTATTATACAAAATTTAGGAAAAGAAAAAGTAAACAAAAAAAAAACGGGATCAAAATAGAATTAAGAAGAGATGGGACTATAAATACCCATCTCTTCTCAGCCATGTCCAGCTGAAACAAAAGAGAGAGGGGAGGGAGAATTTCGAAATTCATCTCATAAAAACCAAGAGTAAACACCCAAAAAATTGTAAACCCATACAAGCCTTGGATTTCTAAAGTGGAAGAGCACAATTGGGTGGAGAAGTAACAAGAAGAAAGTGAAGAAATTGGGGAAGAAAGGAGGAAGAGTGGCTAGGTATTTTCAAGGAGAAGAAGGCTAGGATTCTTCCAAAATTGTTAGATTTCATCCAAGTAAGGAGTTCTAATTCCAATTTCTATGAAATTAACTTCAATTTGATTAGAAGTTCATGATTGTTCTTGAATTGAGAATTAGGGTTTTAAACACAAAATGTTAGGAAAATGCATAAATGAGTAGGATTTCATGAATAAAGGGAAGACATGGCTGTTATTGATGAGAAATCAAGGATTGAAGATGAATTGGAGACACTTTCCTTTTTTTTTGAAAACTGGGCAGTTTCGTTGCCCTTTTTGTCAGGGACTTTTGAACCTGAAAATACATAATTAAGGGAGGGTCCCTTCATAGAAGTTGTAGCTGGGAGTGTTATCTTTCCAACGAGTCCAACCCCGTCTAATTTGGAGTTCTGGAACTCCAGATATGGGTAAAACTCTGAGGAGAGGTCAAGCTGTCACATGTGTTGACAATTTCGGCCAAGTTGAGAAAATAGCAAAAATTTAACCATGTTAAGGGTAGAAATTGTCCCTTTCCCTTCATAAAATGTGTCTTGATCTTCAAAAAATAAAAGAAGAGAATAAATGGTGATAACAAATTGAATTCATGATGTCCATTTGGACTATAAATGAGCTGAAAAATTAAAGGATGATAATGAGGAATATAAGTGAGAAAGAAAAGAATTGGTAAAAGGGAACTGAATATTATTACCATTTTTATTGTTGTTGTGTGTGATATGTGAATTAATATAAAAAAAATGGTGGGTATTTGTGGTTT
Source organism: Salix arbutifolia (assembly GCA_025169955.1). NCBI lineage: Eukaryota > Viridiplantae > Streptophyta > Magnoliopsida > Malpighiales > Salicaceae > Salix > Salix arbutifolia. Next base: position 3,622,536 of record CM045908.1, read on the forward strand.
CAGGAAGAACCGCGGGTGAAGGGCAACAACAACAACAACAAGGTAACGCAAGTCGAACATTCACAGCAGGTAGGTACTTGGTACCTATATTTGCTTTATCTAATAATTATTTTCTTTAGTAGTTATTGAACTATAAGTTATAATTTGGTGCTTATTGATGAGGAAAAGAAAACGGGTAAAGGAAAGGTTAGGGGATGGAAAAATAGATATATATGTGTGTGTAGAAAGAAACAAGCTGGTCGATATCGACGGGTGACGTCGATATCGGCATAATGTATAAACTTGATTAACTATTCAATTTTGGAATAGTTAATGATATCGGCAAGTGACGTCGATATCGACATGATTTATAAACCTGATTACCTATTCAATTTTGGAATAGTTAATGATATCGGCAAGTGACGTCGATATCGGCATGATTTATAAACTTGATTAGCTATTCAATTTTGGAATAGTTAATGATATCGGCGGGTGACGTCGATATCGGCATAATTTATAAACTTGATTAGCTATTCAATTTTGGAATAGTTAATGATATCGGCGGGTGACGTCGATATCGACATAATTTATAAACTTGATTAACTATTCGGTTTTAGTATAGTTAATGACATCGGCGGGTGACGTCGATATCGGCATGATTTATAAACTTGATTAGCTATTCGGTTTTAGAATAGTTAATGATATCGACGGGTGACGTCGATATCGGCATAATTTATAAACTTGATTAACTATTCGGTTTCAAAATAGTTAATGATATCGGCGGGTGACGTCGATATCGGCATGATTTATAAACTTGATTAGCTATTCGGTTTCAGAATAGTTAATGATATCGGCGGGTGAAGTCGATATCGGCAAAATTAATAGACTTGATAAGCTTTCTGAGATGAAAGCGAAGCAGTTAAAAGAAATAAATTTTCTTTTATATAATAAAAAAAAATGGTGTATATGGTTGTATTTAAAATCTCATATGATCTAAGTAGATTGATGGATATGTTGTATAAATTTTTCTGTAAATTGCTAGTATTTACTAAATTGTTTTACTTATGTGGAAAATCTATATTTTGCAGGTTCTTCCCATTCTCGTCAGGAATAGATTTTAAACCTTCATTCCTTTTTGTATAAGTTAGGAACTTAGGGAGTTATGGTGAAATTTTGATATGTAGAAGAACATGTAAATTGTATAGAATAGTATTTTTGTAAATTTTGTTTATGGAATATTAAATGTATCCACCTATGCTCCGGATATTAGAAAGTACTAGATTATCTTAGAATATTAAACTATGTTATGTTCTATGTATATGTATATATGTGAAATCTTCATGTGCGAACTGGCTTTTTAATTTTTATCTTATGCGTGTGGTGTAAGATGAAGTTTGGGAATGAATATGGTCCTGAGCATATTCTGAAATGAATTATGCAGTTAATTGTATTAAACATGAATGTGATTATGGGTGAGCTGTGATCCAAATTGTGTGCAGGTTGTTTTATTGATAACTTGGGATCTCCCGATATAGGGGAGACTCTGCCGAAATTTCGTTAGAAATTTCGGCGAGAGAGAGAAAAAAAATTTCATGCTTCATCTACCCTTTTATAGGGGTAAAGATTAACAAATAAACAAATAGGATAGAAAAATTTGGGGTTGTTACATGACGTCAACTATGCTGTTTTTTGTCAAATTTCATATCAGTCCCTGGACGTTATAATTTGTTTTTCTGGCTCTTATTGCTATTATATAGGTTTTGATTTCTTTCAATTTCTTCCTTCAATTGAAATTGATTATTTATTGAAGTTTCAATTCAGTCCTCATGCTTTTAATTTCGCGGGTTGGGCTGAAATTCTAAATATATTTGGTATCAAAGTTTTGATTGATTTCAATTTCATCCTTCCATGCAAATTTATTATAAATCCTTAATATTTTCGGTATAAAAGTTTGATTTCTTTCAATTTTATCCTTCTATGCAAGTTAATTATGGATTTCAGTTTCATTTCGGTCCCAAATCTTTTAATTCCAGGTTTTGTTTTAAATTATTTAATTTCAATTTGTGGATTTACTTCAATTTTATCCTTTAAATTAAATATATTATTTAAAATATGTCAAATTACTTATATATTTGTATATTTATGTCAAATTAAAATATGTTAAACGAATTATTTGTTTTAATATTTATTGAATATTATCGCCTAAGAATATATATAGAGAGAGAAAATGACCTAGGATTGTCCTTTAAATTAAATTTATTATTGAAAGTATGTCAAATTATTATATATTTGTATATTTATGCCAAATTAAAGTATGTTAAACTAATTATATGTTTGAATATTTATTGAATATTATTGCCTAAAAATATAGAGAGAGAACGGAAAAATGACCTAGGATTTTTTTAAGGACAAAAATTCATATCAGTATTCTTAAATACATTTAATATAATAATATGATGAATAAATCTTATAAAATAAAAAACAAATTGCCTTCAAAAATTAATTTTGTGCTCTTTTGTTTAAGTTTATTTCTTGAAAAAAATTGCAGTCTTTTGATTTTTTAATTATATATTTTTATATTTATGTCAAATTAAAATATGTGAGACCAATTATATGTTTTAATATTTATTGAATATTATCGCCTAAGAATTTATATAGAGAGAAAAAAATGACCTAAAATTGTCCTTTAAATTAAATATATTATTGAAAGTATATCAAATTAATTATATATTTGTATATTTATGTGACATTAAAGTATGTCAAACTAATTATATGTTTGAATATTTATTGAATATTATCGCCTAAAAATATATATAGAGAGAGGAAAAATGACCTAGATTTTTTGAAGGGCAAAAATTCATATCAGTATTCTTAAATACATTTAATATAATAATATGATGAATAAATCTTATAAAATAAAAAAATAATTGGCTTCAAAATTTAATTTTGTGCTCTTTTGTTTAAGTTTATTTCTTGAAAAAAAAATTGCAGTGTTTTGATTTTTAATATTGTAGATCTAATATTTGGAAAAAAATTACAGCTCAAAAAAACAAAAGGTAGACAAATTTACCTACATTATCTACAATTAAAAAATATACGAGTCACTTCCCGTTTCGATTAAACTGTTCTTTTTAGACGGCAAATAAATAATTAATGCACGCAAAAAAATTAAGTTTATTTTTAAAAACAAATTACAATATTTTTATTTTTAATGTGTCAGATCGAATATTACTGAGGAATAAAAGCAACTCATAAAAATAAATATTGACAAATTTACCTAGGTTATCTACAATTAAAAAATATACGAACCAAACCAACCCAAAAGGACACTATTACAATCCATAGTGTTTTCACTCAAGCTACAATGAAATACTGATCTCTTTTAGTTTATTTATAATTGGTGTCTTGTGTTTTGATGTGGACTACTTAAATTTTTTTTCCAAAGGTGATGGTGTTTTTTAATAAGTAAAAAAAAAATCCAAGACTTGGGTTATTAACATGACTAGATTTAATAAACTTGATTAATTTAATAATATGATAAAAAAAAGCAATGAAATAGATAAATTAAAAAAATAAAAATAATTGACTATAAAATTAAATTGGTAATATCATATTTGAGAGAAGAAATAAAAGCTAGATGGAGACTTTTCATTGCTCTAGCGTGAACATCGCCTCATCATTAGAATGAGCTAACTGAGAAGGATCTAAAACCATTCTTGAAATTAAAATAGGCTATATGTGTCATTAAATAAACAACCTGGAAAGCAAACAAAATAAATTATCTATGGAGAAGTTGACAACAAAATATTACAATGAGAAGTGTTGGTGTTGTGATAAGAAATGGATATAAAATGATATAATAAAGACATACAAGGAAAAGTGATCTTCAACCTTTAAAAACAATAAAACACATTTTGAGCCTAATGTTTAATAACCTCAATATCAAACCTTTATTACATACCTTAAAAAATTCCTTTCTGATCAAACAAGTGTGTGAAAGGTTCATAATTGAAGTTCTCAAGATATAAAGAATCATTTATGAGAAGCATGATGAAATGAATAACTTTTTTTTTTTGCACAAACAACTCGAGAATGAACCCACTTCTTTACCATGGTTAAAACACCTTTACAAATAATGAAGATGACATGAGACTTTATTAATTGACATACTATTAAGAATTCCCAAGTTTTCAAAGATTAGGTCAAAATTTCGAGAGTAACCATTTTCCTATAAAAATCAAAGCATATATCATGAAAATTAAGAGAAAGATATGACTTTATGAAATTATAAGGGCTTCAAGGCCTATTTGATTATGATAGTATTCATCATTAAGTTGTTTATCAATGAGAAAATATATTGAATCAAGCTTGATAATCAAGATCCAAAATAATATATCAGCATGGACTTGCCCATGTATATTGGATGAGAAACCACCTGAAATCTTTACTTCAAAGGTTCAAACTTGGAAGGATAAAAAAAAAACAAATATTGATTGGGGGATCTTTATTTTGAAAAGCTTTACTTATGAACTAACCATAACATTGGTGCAAAATATTTGAATGGCATGTCGTCTAAGAAAATAGACAAAACCTGTTTTAATATGCAAGGTCACCCAATAAAATATACTATTCTTTTTTTATGGGCATATACTTTAAAAATTATACCAATTTGTTTTTCCTGAAAAATAGACCAACATTTAAAATTAAAAAAAAGGGACAAGTCACCCAAGATATAAAACAATGTTTTATATCACTTGATAAATTACCTGCTCTTTTCTTTATAAAGCACACTATGCAAAATCTAGACAAGATTATGCTTCGTGAGTATTGTAAAGAAAGAACATATGTAGTTACCTAAAATAAAGGTATCAATTGAAGGCTTAAACTTCCCAAAAAAAGAGTTTTGGGGAGAATTCGAGTGTTATTCCAAAAAACAATAAAGTTTTGGGTTCAAAATTGTACCCTAAAATCCTAAAATGTTGAAATTCTCTACTTAATTGTATAAAATCCAAACTCTAGAAAGTAATTAAGGATATAATTGAACAAATCCATGGACCAATAAATGAAAGGTGTGTAGCTTTAGGGATTGAAATCAACGATTTTAAAGACCTAATTGAAAAAAAAAACAAGGTTTTATCTATCAATCAAGTACTTAATTGGTCAAATCAGAAAGTTTTAGTGTGTAATTAAACAAATTGTAAGTATAAGGCAATTGAGAATTCTCAAACGAAAAAAATCCTATTTTTTAGGGATTAATTAAAATAACACTTTTTCACTAATATCGTATAGCTTTTTTATTGTATTTTGGCGAATTAGTAAGTCATCTAATTTACTTAATGACTTGAAAATTTGGAAATCATATACATGACTTGCACATCTCCCAACCAACTAGTGAGGGGTGGTAACTTGGAAATCAATGGAAAAAGCAAAGGCATTGCTTTCATCTACCACTCACGTTAAGTGGCTGTTTGGTATTGTGTTTGCGGGTGAGGTTTGAGGAAAAGCAGGTAAAATCTTATTTGGTTTCTTTACATCCTCAGGTTAAGTTGTTATGGGACCCACCAAAAATTGCTTTCGAACCACAACTTGTCAAAAGTTGAACCAAGTTGTTTTGCCTGCGTTTCAATTCTCAGAAAACATCCACCCACCGACAAAAACCTCACCCACAATTACCATTGAAGATGTATGTCAATAACCCTTCAAATTAAAGAGAGAAGAGAATGGTGATCCTTTTGGTGGTGACCACCTCAGATCCAACATCCATATGCCCACCCTCAGCTCTTTTAGCCATGCCCAGTTGACACACTGGCCCCTTCTTGCAGGTCAACAATTCTCACCCTCTGTTTTGCTTTATTTTCTTTCAACAAAATTGATTAAAATTTGAACAAAAGACTGACTAACATGATTTAAAAAAAGCTAACATATTAGATGATTCCAATTATAATGGCGTAGAAGAAGAATACTTTAGTGAAGGTAAGCAAGAAGAATTTGTTTTTGGACATGATATTCTTTCTAATGGTGATAGTGATGGTGATGATGACCTCCTTGTCGATGATTTCTTAAAAGGAGGAAGCGGTGATGAAGGTGGGTTTTTTGAAGGGTGATACCAAGCATTAGATGATGCAGCAGTGATGGATGCAGTGGTGCCAAAAGCACTTCTTTTTGTATTAAAAAAAAAAGAACCCAGGTTGTTTATGTTTATTTTAATTTTAAAGAAAATATGGGCAACCTTAATAAAAGGAATGGTTAGAAGCTTAAACCTATCCTTAGAAAGGAAAACAAATTAATGGGGCAGTAAATTTCTATGGTACCAAAATAATATTAAGAGATTCATGGAAGTGAGGGAATAAGATGAATGGTTTTTTGATTTAGTGGATGGATTTTTATAAAATAATTTTTTATTTTAAATTAAATTTTTAATTATTTTGATATACTAATATCATAAATAATTTTTACAAAATAAAAAAAAAATATTTAATATGTTCATATTTCCAATTATATCATGGATGAATTTTTACTAGATATTGTAGGTCGCGCAAATAGTCAAAGATTGCAGAAGCCTTCACATATGGATCTTGTTCATAATGACATTGCAAGTAGTTTGCTGGGAGAATAAAAAACAATGCCCAATTTTCTTGAATTATTAATTACATTATGTTATTATGATTATTAAATCTATAATATTTAAAAAATAATATATAATAAAAAATAATATATATATATGCCCTTTAAAGTAATTTTATAAGTTGACAACAATATGAAATACATGGTAACCAAACACATGAAATTGTTTTTTTATTTAACCTCAATCTCAACCATAGTAACCAAACACTTATATATATATATGTATATATATATGTCTTTTAAAGTAATTTTATAAATTAACAACAATATAAAATACATGGTAACCAAACACACGAAACTATTTTTCATTTAACCTCAATCTCAACCACAGTAACCAAACACTTTAATATTAATTGTGAACCATAACTAAAAGTATTTTTTATAAAATTGATATTTTTAAATCTCAACCATAATAATAGCCGCAATACTAAACACACCCTAATAGTTCGGAATTTCGAACTCCAAATCTAAATAAAACATTAATTAGCGAGGAATCTAACTTTTGAGACACCGCAAACTTAGGTAATAGGCTGTTCATTGCTAAAAGTCAACACTCATACTATGTTTATTCCCCAATCCCTCCTCCCTTGATAAAATGCCGAGATGGGATTATTTATTGATTTATGTAAATAAATTTAGGCAAGTTAAGACACAAAATAAGGTTTTAAGTGGGATCCATTTTATGATCTCTTCAAACTATAAGTATATTATTATTCTCTCCCATTTTCCCGACAAGAAACCCTCGTACCACAAAACTGTTGTTAATGGCTATGATTGTTCAAGTCTCAATTTAGACATAAACTGAAAACAAATAGTTGAATTTTTTTGTTTATAATATCAATATATATAAAATAAAAGATAAATTAAAATTAAAAAAAAAACTCACTCTTAATAAATATTACAGAAAAACATAAGATCTCAGCGATGACGACATATAGAGGTCGTTTACACCCATCGACAAAATGAGTAATTACTATCACTCATTATTATTGATAATAACCTAATTTCACCTCCTTTCTTTTTTTCCTCTGGCGGATATACATCTCCAGACCATTGTAACTAGTGTTCTAACAAGGACAGATTAAGCATGCTTCTTTGCTATCTCCGAGAGACACTGGGAGAGTTCTTGTGGCTTGCTAGACATAACCATATGGTCTGCACCTTTAATTTCCATAACTTCGTCAGCACCACTGTTTTCAATCATCCAGCGTTGAAACTCCACTGGTATCGCTAAATCTTCATCGCATATAACATATACTCGTTTGACTGACCCATAACCCTTCGCGGAGAAATTATCTGCCTTCGACAAATCATGCAGAAACAGTGATACTGGCCTTATCAAAGTCCTTGCTTGCTCAAGATCCTGAAAAATGAAAATGAAAAATTTAGAAAACATTTTGAAAAGCTACCGCAACAGTTGTCCCAAACAGCAGCGCTGACTCTAACAGATTTGACAGGATCAAAAGGACTGAAGAAGGGAGAAGACTGCTTTAACTGTCATGTGTTCAAGTCCGACTGATGTAACTATGAATTAATTTGAAGATGTTGATAAGAAAGGTACCTCAGGCGGGCTTAGCTGATAGAGCTTGAGAGATAAGAATTTGGGTCCAAAAAGCATTGCTGTGAGATCATGACGTTGAGAGCTGTTGAATGGAAAATATTGATTGTCCAACCCGGCCTCTGCTGGGGTCCTCTCGCTACACTTTATAGATTTAGGGGGCGGGTAGACAGAATTAAACTCGAGAAGCAATTACAAATTATACTTCAAAGAATTTTTTTCCTTTTTTACCAATATTACTAGAAGTACCTGATCCATGACAAATGATGGGTTGTGCGTGGTATCTGGCATGAAAGCTGTTACGAAAACAGCAACAGCAATCTTGTTTGGGAACTTTTCCGCAGCAAGAGCCACATTCATGCCTCCTAGGCTGTGCCCTACTAGAATAACCTTCTCCTTGGGCTGTAATGAGGCCAGAAAATCTAGCAAAGGCTCCGAATATTCATCAAATGTTTCAACATCTTCGATTTTCTTCATGTTGGTGCCTGAAGCAGCGAGGTCAAGCAACGTGACCCGGTTACTTGCCGACTCGAGCAGCGTTTCGAGCTTTTTCCAGCACCAAGCCCCATGGCAGGCACCATGTACTAGAACAAAATGCTTCTGATTGTTGATGTCTACCATTGCTGTGCTGTTGAGAGTCAGCGCTGCATCCCAATAAATAGCGTGAATAGAGTAACTGTCTCTTCGTTTGGTTGAGATAATTTGTTTTTTTAAAAAAAATATCTGTAAAATTAAAGTCTCAAGGCTCTAGCCTATAAGTCAACACTCGTTAAAATATTTGTTAGAGGGTGTGATTACAGTTATTTATAAAGTTGTTTTTCATTCAAAATATATTAAAATAATTTTTTTTTCTTATGGGTACAAATGGCGCATAGAGGTTCATATGGGTACAAATGGCCAATTATCATCTTATTAGATGTACCATCATGTTCTCTTTCATATGGTGTGGAGTATATTGTCATACGATGATCAGAGTGTCGTCGATGGTCAATTGTTTTTTTTTTCTTTTTGTTCTCTCTCCTCACACTAATATACATATATGTCCTCTTTTTGTATGGTTTGTACATTTTAGTCCTTGATCTTTTAATTTCTCATTTCATCCTAATTTCTTATTTAAAGTTTTGATTTATTTTAATTTTATCATTCAATTAGAATTTGTCATATGTTTTGTTTTTCATTTTAATTCTTATTCTTTTAATTTTTTAATTTAGTTTTTATTTGTTTTATAGTTCCAGTCCTTCTAAAGTAGTCCTTGTTTTTTGTTCATATGTCTCAATCTATCCTTTTAGTTTTAGCTTTTTATTTTTGTCCTTTTCTCTTTTATTTAAGTTTTATTTTTTTTCAATTTAGTCTTTTATTTGTTTGTATTTTTGGCACAATTTAGTTTTATCCTCTATCTATCCTTTTTGTTCACATCTTCCTTTTCAATTTAGTCTTTCAATAAAATAAAAGGCATTTAATCAGTTCATAATTCACCAGTTTGAAAATGTCAAATATGAGTTTTAAATTGTAACGTTTGAGGACTTGTCTATACCAAGTAAACCAATTGACCGCTTGTTCATCAAGGATGAACACTTGGGAATCTTCAAGACATGGTTGACCACTTTAACTACCTAGGTTTCAACAGTTATAAAATGCTAGTTTCTTCTGAAAACATATAAATAGAAAATGATTATGAACATATAATAAATAGAGACTATTTTAAGAGTAAAACTAGCAAAACAATTATCAATCCTAATATACTATAAGAGTGTGCTAAATTTAACATTCATAATCAAGCACAAAAATATATTTTCACACAGAATATATTTACATTTTCAAACAATTCACATGTTAGTGAATGGATTAAAGAGATATGAACCTTAATTTTATTATCTACTATTAGGGAAAGTCAATGATGATGTTTGACACTATATTTCAAAAGTATTTTTGAAAAAAATTAAAGATTTTTTATTTTTACTGTAAATTAAGATTTTTTGATGTTTTTAGATCGTTTTCATATATTGATGTCAAAAATAATTTTCAAAAAATAAAAAAATTTATTTTAATCTATTTCTAAATAAAAAAAAATACTTGTAAAAACCATCCGCATACTCTCAAACCAGAACTAAATATATACATTTGTTACGGGATGCATTAATAGCGAATTATAATGACAGCCATCCACGTGTAACATTTAGCACGTTTTACACTTTGTAATGAAAAGGATACGGTATAGGGTAGCCTTAAAACATTGTAAGCATTACCAGCTAGCCTATAAAAATGTGACAACCCTATTTAATTACTTCCTCAGTGTATTTTATTTGTCTATTTTTGATGTCCTAAAATACTTGTAGAAATACATTTTGAAATGTTTAGTTTTCTCATTAAAATCATATTTATTGTGTTTTTTTAATTTTTATAAAAAACTAGAAGGAAATTATTGGAATACTGTAGCAATTTCAGATCATGAAATATTATATTTATTTATTTTCGGTAAAAAAAATCAAAATAGGACAAAAAAATTGAGATGAAGTATAGTATTACCTAAAAACAAATTGAGTACTTCAAAACAAAATCCATGTATCAAAAAGAAAGGAAAAAAATCCTCCTCTTTTCAGCTCTGATGGACACGTTGGCATCCACCTGTGTCTTATCCGTCACCCCCGCTAAATTAACAATCCAACTAGGATATTTTAAAATAAATAACATGTTAATTTAAAAGTTTTAGTAGAATAATACCTATTTGAAAAAATTACTAAAATAACATGTTTTTACATTGTATTATCTTAAAAATGTATTTATAGAAATGTATCTCATAATTACATATGAAGAGTTTTTGATTTGGTACATAAATATTATATATTGGATCATTACTTCAAAACTCTCCACCTACATAGAAGCAAACACTTGATGCCTAATGGATTCAAAATAATATAAGTAATTATTTTTTATAATTAATATAGGTTGAATATCAAGTTTAATTTATTGATATTTTAATTTAATATTAATATTATATTGACTTGTTGGTACGGGAAGGTAGAGGCGTTATATTGGTGCCTCGTAATATTAATAAAAAAAAACAAAAATTACACCTATACATCTTATTGATTTAATGTTTGATGCAAAAAATTTAATATCTATAGAGAGAGATTAACTCTTGAAGATGTTATAACAAACATCAAGGCCACTCAAATAGATATTCTTTTTCTATATAAAAAAACTCGGCTCAAATTAAAAAAAAAAACAGAAAAATCTTAATTTAAGTGATGTTATAATTTAAAAACAAAATAGTTAATTATTATCACGGTTGTAAACAATAATTATTGTCATGGTCATCATTGCTTATATATTGCATTTCTTGAACCAAGAAATTCAAAAATATATTATTATACGAAAAAAGAAAAACCTTTTTAATTTGTCCGAGCCAAGGAGTCCAGGCAATTTTCTTCTGCATGCCAGCAAACTTTGGCCGACATCACAGCCATTGCGATCACAACACTTGTCACGTATCCCACCGAAATTCCCACATAAACTCCATCACCACAATCTAACAATAATAAGTCCCCCCTCACCAAGTAGGTGGCCAGAACAAGGACAAAGAAAGCATCACAGCAATGGAGACACGCGTTAGCTGAAGCATTGATGAGCCACAGCTGTAACCCAATCAATTCTCGCCTCCAAGACCTGCACCTGCATGTGACTCTATGTCCCCACAGCCTCAGCTAACTCAGCCCTTAATTAGTAGCTACACTCACTTCCACTGCTTGTGTTTTCCACTCATGGCGAGTTCTACATTGCGATACTGTTTCACCTTCACGATATTCCTTTTCACTATCTTTCTTGCTTTCAGTCCAAGAATCCAAGCTCAGGTTGATGGAACAAGCTTGGAGGCAATGAGTGATGCACTAGAATGGCCAATGTCCATGAATTTAGATGAAAGTAGCGAGCTCGATGATGGATTGGTGGGTTCTGATGATGGTGAAGAAAGTAGCAGTCGCAGATCTTTGCTTTGGAGAAGAACGCATTACTATATCTCATATGGAGCTCTGTCTGCTAATAGAATTCCTTGTCCTGCAAGGTGTGGTAGATCTTACTATAGCCACAACTGCTTCAAGTCTAAAACTCCAGTCAATCCTTACTCAAGAGGGTGCTCTAGGATCACTCGTTGCAGGAGATGAGTCGCAGGTTTTGCTGGGTCAGTGCTTCATTTATCAAACCTTGCAAGTAGATAATTGTGATGATATATGTATTTGTTAAGGTGAGATTGTTTTTTGAACCATTTTGTGGAACTATGCTTATAATGCTAGGAGTATTTCCATTGCTATTTCTGTATGTGCTCGCCTAGCTAGTGCTTATAATTTATCTACTAAATTGTGGCATCTAATTTTGCCTGACAAAGATTTATTCAGAGAATAATTAGGGTAAGAAAAGGGAGAGAAAGTGGTAGCCTAACCAGCATAAACCACCTCTCCACGACCCCATGTAACAGGGAAGATCATTCAATGGCAGAACCGGAGTTTATTAAGCAAGATTACGTACTTAGTGGAGAAACAATATACCAAGTTAACTGGCGGATAACTGGGAAACAAACTTCACGTACTCGCATATTTTCTTGTCGGAAAGTCAAACTGCACAATCCTATTCCGACCTTGAAACATGGAAGGAAGCAGCACCGATCTGTATAATAGCTATATGACTCCAACAGCACAGTTATTCTCGATGTGATGCAATGGTGTTTCCAGCAAAAATAAGTTTTCAGGAACTCTTTTCCATTAAGTGAGAAGATGCAAAACAAGCTCCAACAAAATATATTCAGAGTATCATTTGAGTTGTTTTTTAATAAAAAAAAAATACATACAAATATATATAGATATATATAAAAATTAATCAATTTGTGTTTGGAGTGTGGTTTGGCCCACTCTCCGCCTAAATAGAGGGCTTTGTATTTGAGCTTTCACTTTTACATGCTTTTTAATTTTAAAAATATTTAATTAATATTTTTGGTAATGTTCTTTAGAATTTAAAAGATATAAAATATTAATTCATTCATAATAATAAATAAAGAAAATGAAAAGTGAATGGATTATAATAAAATCAAGTTCTTGGTTGCGATAATCATTCGGCTGATTATAAAAAAAAAAAAAAAAAGAATTCTTGATGTAGTTGTCCACCTTAACAAAGAATTTTTTTTATATATGTTGGGCCAGGCTAATTGCATACCTTTTTTCAGGTGGGCCAGTAGTTTTCATCTATATATTGGGCCGGGCTACTGCCCGTAGCCGTATAGGCCAGTAACTTTCATCGATAAGATATTGAAAATCAATGAAGAAAATATTCTTTCCAATAAAACAAATCACAGTTTTTTTTTTAATTCAATAAAACTGTATTTTTATTTATATCTTTTGAAAATAATTTAAAAGCATTAAAAAATTAATAATTTTTTTTTTTTTTTTCAAAAATGTTTTTGGAACCGACAAACAAGGCTTAAATCTAAATATATAATTGTATTTTAAATTTATAGAAACGAAAATATCATACTTATTTAACCAAATATATATTTTCTTAAATTCATCTAATAGCAAAAGTACAAGTTATCAAACATGCTTATTAAAAAACAAGTTTGTCTCGTATAAATTGTCCGGTGCAAAAGCAAAAACATCGAGGTGGCGTAATTATGAGGCAGCAAAGTCAATGCTATAAAATAGGGTTTCACACCCCGAGCACGCGGCCAACAAGTCAGCGGATAGAAAATAGAAGCTTTCCGCCCCCAGCAACTCAACCCTCCGTATGGACACAACTACCTTTAGATAATAATAATAATAATAATAATAATAATAATAATAATAATAATAAAATAACAAAGGACAAGAATAATAAAAAATAAAAGTATGAACCTAAATCACCCACAAGGACCGTAACCAAGCTCTACTTCTTGGAAATTCTAGGAGAGGGCGACCTTTGAGCTGCACCAATATGAACATCATTTACTCGTAATTAATCGTGATAAATGTGAACACCGACTCTTCTTTTTTTATTTAAATATGGACCTTGACTTGATCCTTTCCTGCTGTGAAAGGTTCTACTCCATACTTTTCTTCTTCTTTTTTAGCAGACTTTTCCTATCAAGCTAGACCCACGAGTCTGCGCGTTTATACTAGTCAACGCTCAAATTGTGTAAAGAAAGACCGTTCAAGCAACCACCGTTTGGGCCCATGCAAGCAATCTTCTCATTGGCAGCCGGAAAATCTCATCTCTGTAACATGGACCACGAAGCAAACGCACACAAAAATAACCTTTGGTCATGGGCAAGGGAGAGCTAAAGCACAGGAGGTGCAGTGTTTGGGGGTCAAATCCCAGACGGCTGGCTAGTGGGTCACGGTCACAGAACACGTCCCTTGAAAAACATGCTCGTAAGATTATGAGAAAACACTAAACAAAGGGGTGAATATGTGGGGGCATTGACGGTTGCAGCATCACGGTCCTTATTTGGTGGCCAAGTTTTCAAGAAAATATTTCATTTAAAAATTTAAATTATTAAATAAGATATGTGATATAATTTATATTATTTTTTAATATAATTTTTTAATTGAAAAAATTTGAACTTGAAAATACATGCAAGTCTATATTATTTTATACTTGATTTTTATTAAATAAAATAAAAATGATGAGATTCGAACTCATGACTATTAAGTCAACAAGACTCTAATATCATGTCAAGGAATTATCTAATCTAAAAATTTAAATTATTAAGTAAGATATGATATATAATTTAATAATATTTTTAAGATAAAGAATTGCAATGTTTGGTGGGTTTGGCTACTTTATTTTTTGGATTTATAGACCCCTTCATTCATGAATTTGACTTGCCAAGGCCACCCCGTCGGCTCAACTAACGGTTCTACGTATCTGAGCTCCAGTGGACTAGTCCATGACACCGACAACCACAATTTCACCTCACTTCCACAAGCTAAATTCGATCATTTGGCGGCGAGTCAGATTTTCATGGTAATAGAGGCTGCAAATATCTTTTCATGTGCACATGTTATAACCATCCAAGCTGATGGGACCCTGTATTCATAATATTGTTTTGACTTTTGACACGTAAATATTGTTTTTTGTAAGAAAAATGTTGTCATGCCCCATTTTTTTGGACATCTAATTTTTCAATGTATTTTAATAAAATTATTTTTATGAGAAATATGTTTGTAATGAAGTTCAATCAATTTTCATTATTTTCTAGTTTTTTGTTTATTTTATCTTGGTTTGTGTGAGAAGATGGATAAATAAAAATAAAAAAGAATAAAAGGAGTTTAGGGAGAACAAATTGAAAGGCAAGAAAGAAAAGGAACTTAATGAGTAGGGACTACAAATATATAACGAGAAAATTGTGCAAAAGAAAAAATAAAAATAAATAGAAGAATAAAATGAAATAAAATAAAATTAAAATAAAATGAAACCGATCCTGCACGTGAAAAAGATAAAATTTAATTAATTATAAATCCATAATTAAAAAAATAACAATATATATTGCCTAAACAATATAAAAATCGAGATACCAGGATATATTTTGATAGACAAGGAATAAAAAAGAAATTTTTGTGGTAGACCAACAAAAAAGAATACGAGCCTATAAAAAACGAGGAGGAAGAAGAAAAACTATTCGAAGACCAACTAAAAAACAAATAAGACAAAAAATACCCTAGAAATTAAACAACCAACAATTTCTCTCATGATACAGGGCACAAATTCCAACCAAGTCCCTCTTTCCATCATCGATTTCCAACCCAACACACCCCAACTACATCACGGACTCGTCAGGGTCAATTTTGAATTCCAGTGTATGATTTATGTGTTTTTTTTATTATTAGTGCCACGTGTTGGATTTTGCAATTGAAATGGAAGTGATTGGAGGGTGCTGCAGTTATTTACTTTGTACAACTCAAAAAAATAAATTCATTTCAAGATATTTCTTCTCCATTGCTGTCTATCAGCGCAAGAACTGTCGAGTCCAGAAAAATCTGATTCTGTTCACATGATATTACTTGAAGAACCACATAAAACGAAAGTTTGGAAGATCTGTGAAGGAAACTGTCCCAAACGCCTCGTATAAAGTAAAGCGAGCACATCCCTTCAAAATAGACGGTGACAAACAATACAAGTCATTAAGTGACTCGGACAGCAAAGCATTGCCATTAGGTTGAGCGAGCACAAACTCACCGCACCCACCTAATAAGTTGAGCTCGCTCATCAAACCTAACACTCCAACATGAACGGATCGAACAAGAATTGTGTGAAGGCCCCGGATATTCCCCGTCATTTCATCACATGAATAATCCAAGAAATTTTTTATTATTACATATATACTGACCTGGTAACGACAGTAAATTTTGATTCTAGACTTGCCGCTTCCAAGTGCTCTGCCTTGCCTCACATCATCGTCCACCATCTAATGACTGCATATGTTTTTTTTTCTTTTTATATATATATAGTTTGAAGCACGTGAGTCCAGTATGGTTACTGGCAATTTAGTTACCCTTGAACTCTCTGTTAAACGTGGTTAGGTTGGTTTTTTAAAGTGTTTTTATTCAAAAATATATTAAAATAATATTTTTTATTTTTTTAAAATTAAAATGACCTAAAAATTTAATTTAAAATAAAAAATAAAAAATTCAAAATATTTCAAAAGTATTTTTGAAACGTTGCACCAAACAATGACCATCTCCAAAAACAAATTTTCTTGATGTATATATGTACTTTTTTGGATGTGAGGATAAAATGTATTTTATAAATCTAAATAAACAAATAAAATTCTAATTATTATAGATTCAAGTTGCACATACTTATTTAAACTCGAGACCCTGCTGCGTAAATCACCATCCCTCTTTCATGCGTCCCTTGGTAACGATGATGTATAGATGCACGTTTAGTAAAGAGATTCAAATTAATATATAAGATGGGGTCGCAAGTAATGAAAACGCGGTGCGGTGGCAGCATGTATTTTTTAATTTACTCTTGTGTATAACGTGACAACATGTGATGCCTAAGGCTGGTTGCGGCAGCAGATCGACCATACAATACAGACGTGATGTCAGCAGAAAAGCTGAAGATTTTTGGGAAATCACTGTTCACCCTAATCTCCCACACAGTTTAATTCATTATTAAATTATACAAAGAGCTGGATAAGAATTATAAGATCGATCAAATTTAATAATACTATCACAAAAATCTCCATAATTATTTTTTAATTTATATTTTAACAGAGTTAATTTGACCATAAAAACGCGGATTAATAGATTAGTTCTCGAAGCTGCATGTTATGTACTGATGATTCCAGGCTGACGACCACAGATTGCTGACCCCTTGGGCATTTTATATTTAGAAACTTCCTATTTTTCATCACGCATGGCGGAAACCTTTTCTTTTCTAGACATTAATGCCTTCATTCCGATAAGCTATCCTCTTTTTTGGGAATTTATCTGATTTTAATCCCTTTTCTCTCTCTCTCTCTCTCTAGTTTCAAGGAAAGGGTGTCATGGTGCACGACTAGCTAGCTACGTATTATCATCGCATGCCCGAGAGACCAATATAAATAATACCATCCGTTTTAATTTTTTTTTATAAGAAAATAGGAGTATTATGTAATAACATCTAATTAATTTTTAAAATAACGTTTAGATATTTTTTTCAAGATATAAAAGCAATGGACCAGATAGAGGAGTTATGTACTCTTTTGTACTTGGTATTTTAAAATATAGAAATTCATTTTAAGATTATTTTATTAATAAATCTATTTTATATCTTGTAACCAAATATGCCTATATCTTTAACTATTTCTTTCTTTTATTCTATCCCTGAACAATAGCCAACCACTCCCTAAAATATGTTTTAAAAATAATAAGATGCCATATATAATTTATCTATCTTTCTAGAACAAGAACATAACCTACCTTCTAGTAAGTCAACAATGAGCCATTCGTGTTGAAATTACTGCAGAAATTAAATAGGGTTTACTTCTTCATCACGAATCCCAAGTAATTAATTTCATACATGTATTACATTGGTTTGAAGTTAAGAGAAATTATTATAAAATACATTGTTTTTTGGATTTTTAATCACTGGATCGAAGATTAAATCCAAATGTTATTAAAAAGAAGGGGCAATGTGCTAACCAATTACAATATTTTTTTAGATGCGAGTAAAATTCATCTTTTCTAGAAAGTATATTTCATGTATTTTGGTTAATAAATAAAATCCCGGTCATCGCAGAGACAATTAATATTGCCAGTGTAACATGCAATGTAATTATCTGTTAATTTAACGCCAGGAAACAGGACATGTGAATATTATTATTTATATGTATAACTGGCCATGGAAACTCCTCTTCTTCACACTTCTACCACATGTTACGTATAAGCATAAATGATCTGTTAATAATTTTCAACGAATTGCGTTTGTTCTGTGTCGGTAGAGGTTTCTTTTCTTGATAAATAGGTTGTTGCTAGGTTTTCTTAATTTCTCCATATTTAAAAAAGTGATAATATATATATATATTTACTTATAGTTCCACTGATATTTTTATTTGTCTTTGATAACTTTTTGGTAATGAAGAGGAAAAAAAGGACATGTGAACCCTAGGAAAAGTTATAAATTAATATATATTTGTGAAAAATAGTTGTTGAGTTTTCATATTCAAATTAATAGGAAGTTAACCTATAAATTATATACAAGTAAGAAAAAGCCCGGTTTGTTAATATTATTATATTGCATCGTGTTTAAAAGAAAATTATTCTATTGGGTCCAAACATTATGACCAAGCCGTCCGTTTCCACTTGAGAAAACTCCCTATATAAACCACCGTTTCTCCTTTTCCTTTTCTCACCACATGGTTTCCGTTTTTCTCTTCAAAAAACTTTAAACGAGCATGGAGTGGGTAAGAGGAGGCTGCCTTGGCTATGGCAGTTCATCCATTGTCCATCTTGCAACCACCAAAAAGCCGTCTTCTTCATATCCTGCAGTGATGGCAGTGAAGTCCTGCAACCAACCAGACACCACCTTGCTCAAGAACGAGAGGGAGATTTTGAATGAAATTGGCTTCTGTCCCGAAATCATCCAATGTTTCGGTGACTGTCAAACCATAGATGAAGACAACGAGCGTGTATACAGTCTGCTGCTGGAGTATGCTAGAGGAGGCAGCTTATCTTACCAGCTCAAGAAGTCCGGTGGTTGCTTGCAAGAAAGTGATGTCAAGGACTACACAAGATCGATTCTGAAAGGTCTGCGCCATATCCACTCAAAAGGGTTTGTTCACTGTGACATGAAGCTTGATAATATGTTGCTGTTTGAGAATGGAGAGGTGAAGATTGCAGATTTTGGGCTGGCGAAGAGAGCAGGGGCGAAACAGGGGAGAGTTGAGATTAGAGGGACTCCTCTTTATATGGCACCTGAATCAGTAAACAACAATGAATACGAGTCAGGGGTTGATATTTGGGCTCTTGGCTGCGCTATTGTGGAGATGGTGACTGGGAAACCTGCGTGGAATAGCAAGCCAGGAACCAATATGTTTGTGTTGCTGATCAGAATCGGAGAAGGAGATGAATTGCCAATCACGCCTGAAGAATTGTCCGAAGAAGGCAAAGATTTTCTGTCAAAGTGTTTTGTCAAAGATCCTGCACAAAGATGGACAGCTGACATGCTTTTGGAGCATCCTTTTGTTGCTGACCAGGTTGAAGAAACTGTTCCATTCAAAGAAGAAAGCGAAGAATTATCAGCATCACCGAGATGCCATTTTGATTTCCCAGAGTGGGTTTCTATTCAATCATTATCGCCAGTATCAGATGTTTGGTCTGATGGGAAACTGAAATCAATATTTCCTTCATTAAATTCATCTTGTTTGGCTTCACCCCAGGACAGAATCCGGCAGCTAACAGGTGATTGGAGCTGCGATTGGTGTGATTCTGGGTGCTGGATCACTACTAGATAAGGCAGAGCTGGAACAGAGACGAAAGATTCAATCTACCGGGGAGATATTTTCTTATTACCCTTTCAAGCTACGTCCAACCATTCAGATTCCATTGATTTTTTATGTATATAACCCCCCCCCAAAAAAAAAAAAAAAAAAAAAACGAGCAGAGCATTGAGCAGAGAGATGTTTTTAGCAGACTGATTTTTAGCTTAAGAAGAAGTCATTATTGGTGGCTGGCTTCGTGTACAGTAGCAGTACATAGCAACATTTTTGTATGCGAGTTACAGGTCAATTACATTACTTTTCCATCTGTCATTGTTATATATCCGTGTTCCATTTTTTAATCTATTTTTATAATTCGTGGCAAGAAACAATGCAGCACATGATGAATTTGATCCTTTTCATTTTTTAATTTATGCAATCAATTCCACATATAAAAAACCTGCTTAAAAAAAAAAAAAAACATATGTTGAAATATATATAACGTTTAACATCCTAATTATGTGATATGAAGTTTAAAATATCTCTTATTTTGATTTTTTATTCTTATTCTTCTAATGAAAATATCTGTATAGGCATGTCCTGCGTAACAATTTATCATGATCGGACCACGTTTATACAGACCACCAGCTAGCTGGTCCACTCTTCACTGTGGTCAGATTATTTTTTGCTACGCCACACCAAAAAAAGAATGTGTAGAAATTGCTACTACTTAGCTACAATATTAAAAGAAATTGAGATTTTGTAATGAAAATATAAACGCATGTGTTTATTAAATTAAACCAAGAAGCATATTAAGAGGGGGAAAATGTAGTTTTGCTGAGTAATGTTTATTAAAAATTTGTTTAATTAAGACTAAAGTCAATTTGATTTCATAGTGATTTTTTGGTCAAATTATTTTTTGCTATGCCACACCAAAAAATAAAAAAAGTGTAGCTATTATTTTTTGTTTACTTAAGAATAAAGTGAAAATGGTTTTAGTTTGATTTTTTTGGTATAATGATGAGCTCGTGACGTTGAACCGACATTGATCAAATCTTGATTAATCATAATATTTGTGACTCAATTCATAAGTATGTCACAATGCACTAACCTTGCTAGCCCATTATCTTTTTTTTCTTCTCTCTTTCTTTCTTTTCTTATATGACATAACTTTACAAGTATAGTCAAAATCAAGACTCAATTGAAAAGTTTATAAAGAATAAGGAAGAAATTGAAGAAAAAAGAGGAAAATATTATGATACGTGCATCATACATGCCAAAATTTAAAGGAGTTGTCACATTGTTGCGGCTTTTGCGAGCTACTCTAGCCTTAGAATAATATCTTTTTATATTGTTAGAATCATTGTAATTTGTAATTTCTTGGAAGATAGTGTGCCTCCAATGTATCCTTTATAGAGGTGAGCAAAAAAATCTAAAAAACTAATTAAACAAAAAAAACTAGAAAAAAATTAATAAAAAAACCAACTGATGAATTTTTTTTGAATAAACTAATTAAAAAACATATACTTATGTTCAATTTGATTTTAAAGGTTTTAAATCGATTGAATTATACCGAACTAGATTGAGTTAGTTAACACTAAATTGAATGAATAAGGACCGGATATATATTATATATTTTTTTGTTTCTTCTTACCCTAAAAATCAAAACTAGCACTCTAGCAATCGACCTCGCGCCTTATCTCCAAACTATATCTCTTGTCTAAAACCCAACATTCCCCCTCTCCACCCCATCCTAAAGCTCTATATATCTCTGACTCTTATCTTGTCTCTTCATAGATTAAATCTATTATCATGAACCTCTTGTCTCTAGTCTTTTTCACTCAAATTATCCTATAACTTCATACATCTATATCATGTCTCTAGTATCTATTTTATGCTCTTAATCAATCATGCATCCAACAACCATAAACACAACCCTCCCTCCTTGATTTTTGAAACATTACATTCACCTTGTGAGTTCAAATCAT
Organism: Salix arbutifolia; assembly: GCA_025169955.1. Lineage (NCBI taxonomy): Eukaryota > Viridiplantae > Streptophyta > Magnoliopsida > Malpighiales > Salicaceae > Salix > Salix arbutifolia. The sequence goes on from CM045908.1 coordinate 3,644,611, forward strand.
AGTTGTCTGTTTCGTTTCGTTTCGACCAAAATATTCTGTATCAGTTAAAAAAATAAGACAAAACAATATTGTTTTTACCTCGGTTTAAATTCCGGCCCGTTTTGGATTTTTTGGCCAAATACCGGCCAAAACATTCTTGTTTCGTTCCGCCCGTTCTGGATTTTTTGGCCAAATACCGGCCAAAACATTCTTGTTTCGTTCCGCCCGTTCTATTTAAGCCGAATAGTGTTTTTTAAAATAATAAATAATTTTACAATATCAATAATATCTCTTAATCCGATCATTAGATTGAGATGAAATTTTATGAGAAGTTTCTTGACATATTTATATGTATTATGTTAAATTTTCATAGCAATCAGAGAATGTAATGACATTGCGAGATTAATGATATTATTCTCGTAATATTATACATGTTCATAATTTTATTCAGAAAAATCGTTTTATTGTGTCTTTTTTAGATTAAATTGCATAATTCTAAATAATTTTATTTTTGGATTTGAATTAATTTTTTTTGAATTAATAAATTTAATTATATACATATATATACACATAACAGCATAACCCCGAAACGGCGCGCTTAAACGCTCCGAAACCAAAATATTTTGTTCTAATTGAAAAAACAAAATACCAACTAAAACAGTATTGACAATTTTGATTAAAATTATGAGCAAAGAGATTATTGATGACTTTGGTACACCTTTTGAACTTTAAAAGTATTTGAAGGCATTGTCAAGGAAAGAGTAAACTCTTTTAGCTTTTATTTATTGGGTTTATTACGGGTGTCCACTATCCAATTTGAGCCTAAAAATAAACTAGGAGTTGGTATTCATTGAATATATGACCCAAACTGAACTGAAAAATAGTTCAAACCAAACCGGTTTGATTTAGTTCAAGTCAATTTTCGGGATTACAAACCAAAAAAACATGAAACCTATTAAATGGGCCTTCTTTTTCGGTGTTTTCAAATACGAATTATTATTTTTTCTTAAGAAATAAAAAAAAAGTTTCAAGTCATTGTAAATTAAATCAGGGACAACCACACTACGAGGTTAGCGTTTATTGCCTGAGGAAAGGAGTGTTGAGCGTAATTATTAATTTTTTTTAATTAAAATGAGAGAAATAAATAAATAAAAACAAAGTTAGAACTGAGACCACAAGGAACTAGATCTAAAAGGCTTCTAGGTTTTTTGTTTATGAGTTCTTATAAAAACTCTTGTTCTTGTCTGTTTTCATACACAAACAATCAATCTTTTTCGTCATATTTCCTTCTCACTTATTTTTTGTCATGTATTTCCTGATATAAAACTTCGACAGGGACTAAAGAAGATTCTAAAATGCTTGATTTTTTCCTTGAGATCCACACATAAATTATGAATTATAAGTGAAATAAAACTTTTGAATTTTGAAATATTTATTCCCAATTTGTATTGGTGAACAAATTTTCCTACTTGAAGATTAATTTCTATTTTATTATTAAAAAATGAATTATCTATCGACCTAGTTGACTTTCAATAAATGGAAAATTTAATAAGCATTTTAAAGAACTTTTATCGTGGTCCAACTCAGATTAAAGTGAGAAATTACATTAATTTATAAGGAAATTGGATGCAAGGTTTATTGTATCAACTCTTCAATAATTGATGGTGAATATCTACAAAAGTAAATTTGAAAAAAACAAAAACATAAAAAATGGGTTTAATGTTTTGGATGGATACAGACATTTTATTATTATTATTATTATTATAAAAGAAAGGCTCAAATTCAGCTACTTTTTTTTTTTATGTAAGAGAGGGACACTGGTTACCAACCCAGGTCACGGTAAAAGAATGGCCACGCGGTCAGTGTTCATATCTGATGACCCTATATAAACCCTGGTTTCCAATTTTTCTTTCCAAACAATCTTAAAACACACGCTTTCAATTCATTTTTTCAGTGATGGAATGGGTAAGAGGCCAGTGCATTGGCTCCGGCAGTTCTTCCAGAATTCATCTTGCAACCCTCAAACAACCATCTCTTAAACATCATTCAGTACTGGCAGTGAAATCTTGCGTAGAAGCCAACACTGGTTTACTCGAGAACGAGAAGGAAGTTCTCAAGGAACTTGGTTATTCTCCACATATCATCCAATGTTTCGGCGACAGTCACACTGTTGAAGAAAGCAACGGGCGTCTATACAGTCTGCTGCTGGAGTACGCTCAAGGAGGCAGCTTATCACACAAACTCAAGAAGTTTGGTTGCTTTCAGGAGCGAGATGTGAAAGATTATGCGAGATCGATTCTTAAAGGTCTGCGTCATATCCACGATAAGGGTTTTGTTCACTGTGACATGAAGCTTGATAATATGTTGTTGTTTGAGAATGGTGAAGTGAAGATTGCAGATTTTGGGCTGGCGAAGAAAGCGGGGGAGAAACAGGGGAGAGTTGAAATTAGAGGGACTCCTCTTTATATGGCACCTGAATCAGTAAACAACAATGAATACGAGTCAGGGGTTGATATTTGGGCTCTTGGCTGCGCTATTGTGGAGATGTTGACTGGGAAGCCTGCGTGGAATAGCAAGCCAGGAACCAATATGTTTGTGTTGCTGATCAGAATCGGAGAAGGAGATGAATTGCCAGCCATGCCTGAAGAATTGTCCCCAGAAGGAAAAGATTTTCTGTCAAAGTGTTTAGTTAAAGATCCTGCACAAAGATGGACTGCTGAGATACTTTTGGAGCATCCTTTTGTTGCCGATCAACGGAAAGACACTGTTCCATTGAGAGAAGAAGAAATTGAAGAATTATCAACATCACCAAGATGCCATTTTGATTTCCCGGATTGGGTTTCAACTCAATCACCATCACCAAGATCAGAGTTTTTGTCTGATGGGAAAGTGGAATCAGTCTTTCCTTCCTTCAATTCTTCTTGTTGGATCTCAGCACCAGATAGAATCCGGCAACTGGCGAGTGATCAATGTTGCAATTGGTCGGATTCCGGATGCTGGTCCACTGTTAGATGAGGAAGAGTTGAATCGGAAAAGGAGATTAAAGCAGCCGGGGAGATAACTTTTCATCAACTGATATTCATTTATTTTTTTATGATGTTGTATAGGATTAGGATACAGGCAGAGATATTTCTTCCTTTTCAGCTGATTTTTTAAGCGTCAGAATAAATAAACAGCCATGATCGCTGGCTGAGCTTACTGTACAAACCAATTATTTTTTGTTTTCAAATTGCATTTTTTTAAGAAATTTGTTCCTTCGTTTTCCTTTGCAGCTGTTCTTATTGATTCCGTCTGCTGTCCAATTTGTTTATGTGTTCTTACAGTTGGAGAGGCATAAATCACTGCACTACTCTGCACATGATTGCTAGTATCTTAGGGTTCCCAGATTCTCAATAATAGTTTGCTTTCTTTTTGGTGTGCTTTAGGGTAAATTCTTTTCCCATGTTAGATCTCGAGAATCAGGGAAGCATCCTGGAAATTATTCTCTATACGATACCTTGACGGCCACCGTCATTGTGACATTCTTCAGGAATAGGAGTGGCCTTCTCTCTCCCAATCCACCAATGTCTCTCGGTGTATGTTCGTAGTTGAAATCAAAGCTGTTAATACTATTTCGGTTGATGTTTTGTTTTTTTAATTAAAATTGAATGTTTCAGTTTTGGAATGTTTTGGCATGTTATTTTGGGGTTGTATTGTTTATATAAATATATATAATTAAATATATTAACTAATTTTTTTTAATTAAAATCCAAAAATAAAATTATTTAGAATGGTACAATTTAATCTAAAAAAAGACACAATAAAATGATTTTTCTGAACAAAATTATGAACATATATAATATTATGAGAATGACATCATCAATCCCGCAAGTTCATTACATTCTCTAATTGCTCTAAAATTTTAACATGATATATATAAATATGTCAAGAGACTCCTCGTAAAATTTCATCTCAATCTAATGGTCAGATTAAGAGATATGATTGATATTATTCATTATTTAAAAAAAATATTATTTGGCCGAAACAGAACGGACAGAACAAAACTGGTACGTTTCGGCCGAAAAATATGGAACGGACCGGAATTAAAACTGAGGTAAAAATGACACCGTTTTGTCTAGTTTTTAACTGGTATGAAATGTTTCGGCCGAAACGGGACGAAATTGACAACTATAATTGAAATTGTTTTTGAAAATATTTTTTATTTAGAAATACATCAAAATAATATTTTTTATTTTTTAGAAATTATTTTTAATATCATCATCACATGAAAATAATCTATAAACATAAAAAAATTAATTTAAAGTACAAAATAAAAATAAATACAAAGGATCTTAATCATGGGATCATGGCAGTGTAGCAAGAGACAAAAAAATCGTAACAGACCGCTAAAGTCACCACAGATAGCTCATGACCGACAGCGTTTGTTGAAGGCTTTTGTCACTACAACCACCGTTGTAGTTCAATATTTTTATTTTTATTATTATTTTTAAACCCATTTAAATAGTTAAGAAAATAGAGAGAATGGCCAGCTAATATTATCTGCAACAACCATGTTAGTCTCATCCTAGCAGATGATTAAGAAAGAAGATATGATGGGGATCGTATAACTAAAAATGATATATCATATCTTTCAATTAAAAATTATATAAATAATTATTTATTACAATCATTAGAGTGGGTGATTGGAAATGAGCAACATATGATCCTGATGGCATGTATAATAATAATAATAATAATAATAATAATAATAATAATAATAATAATAATAATAATAATAATAATAATACCATTTATTTACTAATCACGTGATTAAGGAGTGATGATTAAGAACAGGGTGTTAAATTAATTTAAAAATGCATGCACGTTTATAATGCAGAATGTCCATGACCCAAATATGTTAGCAAATCTAGATTTCACAATTTAAAATCTGATGCAACGATTTTCTTTTTGTCGTTAGTCCATCACGATTTTGGTCCCAAATTTCACACGAGGGAGACTGTGCACCCATTGCCATTGATGTGAACAGCGGTGAGAAGGATGCATGAACAAGTTGTTAGAAGAAATTGTAAAGCTCATACACAAGCCCTGCAAGGCTATTTTATAGTTACAATTTATTGTATAAATACACAGTTAATCAATGAATGAAATACATATTATTCAGCATACAAACTTATTCTCTAATTTCTACATGGTATCAGAGCTAGATCAGTAGAATTTTTTCTCCAATCAGTTTTTTTTTCCCAGCAAAATTCACAATCAATCACCCAAAACTCAATCATCTTTTCCCAGCACCCAGAAATCAAATTTTTTCTCAGCAAAGTTCACACTCAAATCCAGAATCAATCCAATCCAGAATCAATCAATTTTTTCTCAGCAAAGTTCACAATCAAAATCAATCCAATCCAGTTTAACACAAAATCTACCCAAAATCCAGCCACGATGACTAAAGAAACTCAATCTGTCCATGGCAAAGAAATTGCCAATTCCAACCCAGAATCCTCAAATGTCTCAAGCCCCTATTTTTCTCACCATTCAGACCACCCAGGTCTGATTCTCATCTCAAAACCCTTAAATGGGAATAATTATTCTACTTGGAGAAGGGCCATGTTTTGGCTTTGAATTCTAAGAACAAATTAGGGTTCGTAGATGGCTCAATCACCCCACCATCACCTTCAACAGACCCTGAGAACTATGCCTCTTGGTCTCGGTGCAATGACATGGTTCACTCATGGATTATCAACACAATCAATCCTGAGATTTCAGACAGTGTCATCTACTACAACACTGCCATTGAAGTTTGGGAAGACTTCCGAGAAAGATTTTCTCAGAGTAAGGCGCCCATAATTTTTGAAATTCAAAGGAAAATTGCTTATTTACGCAAAGAACACCTCTCGGTATCACTTTATTATACGAAATTGAAGGGCCTATGGGATGAATTAAGCTCCTACAGTGACTCCATACCCACGGGACAACAAGAACAACAAAAGCTCATGCAGTTTTTGATGGGGTTAAACGACACTTACAGTGGTGTTCGCAGCCAAATCCTCTTGATGAACCCTCTTCCCTCAGTCCGACAGGCGTACTCCTCGGTTTCTCAAGAGGGGAAGCAGCGTCTCCTGAGCTCCACCCATATTGGAGACAACAATGGTGGAAGTGTTGCCATGGCTGTTCGGAGTGGGAGTAGCAGACCCACGGCCACAGTTGAAGGGAGAAGGAACGAACGACCATATGGGTCGCGCCCTTCTCCAGATGTCTTCCATGGCCGCCCGCAGAGAGGAGGAGAAGAAGAAAGAAGGAAATTTGGGCTGAATGAAGAAAGAAGGAAATTTGGGCTGAATGGACCCAAGGGCCGCCCACAATGTACACATTGCGGGCAAATGGGCCATTTGGCCCAAACCTGTTTTCTCTTAAAGGGCTTTCCTGTCGGACACCCAAGGGCCAGATTTTCAGGCCCAGGCCCATTTTCTAATAGGCTAGCAGACTTCTACAATAGGCCAGCCTCCAATAATGTGTCCACGGGCCCAAGCCCATTTTATAACAAGCCAGCCGAATGCAGCCAGTCCAAAAAAGAAAATAACAGTTCAATTATAGGGATTTCGGAGGACCAGATAAAACAGTTGCTGTCATTGCTTGACATAAAAAAATGAGGCATCCAGTTCTCAAGCACATACAGCCACTAAACCAGGTCTGTCAAAAAATATCTCCCACAGTTGGATTATTAACAGCGGGGCAACGGATTACATTACTTCATCATTGAGGTCACTATTCAAAACGGACACTGTTTGCTCATTAACTCCTGTAGTGTTGCCCAGCGGAAATCATTGCAAAAGGATCATTGCCTCTTAATTCCGTTTATTATTTGACAAATGTGCTATGTGTGCTTACTTTCAAAGTGGATTTGATGTCGGTTAGCCGGTTGACAAAAGAATTGAATTGTTCAATAACTTTTTTTCCTTATTGGTGTATTTTGCAGGATCTGGCTACGAGGAGGATGATTGGTTTGGTTAAGCAACGTGATGGGCTATATTATCTGGTGGCACTGGCGACAAAGAAACCCGACCCAAATATCTCACCAACACATCAAGCAACTTGCAACCTCACCATTTTGTCCACCGATCTTTGGCATAACTGATTAGGTCATGTATCACCATCTCGTTTAAATTTAATCGCAAAGAACTTTTTAAATTTTCCAGTCCAGTCAATTAAAGCTTGTCTTATCTGTCCTTTAGCTAAGCAGAGTCGTTTACTTTTTTGTCATAGTGTCATTTCTTCTGTAAAACCTTTTGAACTAATACATTGTGATATTTGGGGTCGCTATCGACACTCTTCAATTTCTGGTGCTTTTTATTTTCTCACTATTGTTGATGATTACACGCGTTTTACATGGATTTTTTTAATGAGTCACAAAAGTGAGGCACAATCGCTTCTCAAGAATTTTTTTAATTATGTTCTTACCCAATTTGAGTCTCACATTAAAATATTTCGAAGTGACAATGGTGGAGAATTTATTTCTCTTCGCACCTTTTTTAATGATCATGATGTCATTTTTCAACATTCTTGTTTTTATACACCCCAACAAAATGGGATTGTGGAACGTAAACATCGTCACATTTTACAGGTAGCTCGAGCCTTAAAATTTCAGGCTAGTCTTCCTAATATTTTTTTGGGAGAGTGTGCTCTTACTGCTGTACACATTATAAATCGACTATCATCACTGGTTCTTTCTTTTAAAACACCATTCGAACTTCTTTATTCAAAACCACCTTCATTTTCTCATTTACGTGTTTTTGGCTGTTTAACTTATGTTCATCCTTCCCATAAATTTGATAATCGTTCCATACCGTCAATTTTTATTGGTTATCCTGTTGGTCAGAAGGCTTATAAATTATATGATTTATCAAATAAAATTTTTTTTACCAGTCGCGATGTTATATTTAATGAGATGGTCTTCCCTTTTGCTTCCCCTCCACACTCACAACCCAACCCATCATCAAATTTCGGCCCAATACCCATCCCGGCCAATGAACACTATGATTCTTCCACATACCCACCAACACCACCAAACACATTACTCAACTCCTCTCCTCCACCAGACAATACTCCGCTCCCACCTTCTGATTTCGAACATCCACCTCTATCTTCCCCACCTCAACCACCATCCCATGACTTAGCTCCCATTCGGCGTTCCACCCGACCCACGGCTCCACCAGCCAGGCTTCGTGACTACCTTTGCTCCACCGTTTCCTCATCCCAATCATCATCCTTGTTACCAGGTCCGGTTAAAGGTACGAAATATCCACTGGCTAATTTTATCTCTTATCACCGGTATACACCTACTCTTTATTTTTTTGCTGCTCAGATTAGCTCGGCCACTGAACCACGATCCTATTCTGAGGCTGCTTCTAATCCTAAATGGCAAGAAGCAATGGCATCTGAATTGCGAGCTCTCTAGGAAAATAGTACTTGGACTCTCGTCCCTCTTCCGGCTGGCAAGTTCCCCATTGGTTGTCGTTGGGTGTTTAAAATCAAACACCAATCAGATGGTTCTATTGAGCGGTACAAAGTTCGGTTAGTCGCCAAGGGCTTCACTCAGTTGGAAGGTGTTGACTTTCAGGACACATTTTCTCCCACTGCCAAAATTATTTCCGTCCGCTGCTTACTTGCTTTGGCTGCTTCTCACAGATGGCCAATACATCAGTTGGATGTCAATAATGCCTTTCTACATGACGACTTAACGGAAGAAATATACATGTCACCACCACCTGGACTTCGGCGACAGGGGGAGACTGACCTGGTATGTCGCCTACACAAGTCCTTATACGGTTTGAAACAGGCCTCTCGCCAATGGTTTGCCAAGTTTTCAGAGGCTATTTGCTCTGCGGGTTTTGAACAGTTACGAGGTGACTACTCTTTGTTCACCAGAAAACAAGGCAAATCATTTACTGCCCTGTTAATATACGTGGATGATATTTTGATTACTGGAAATAATATTGCTAGTATTGATGCAACTAAGAAATTTCTGCATAGTAATTTTCGCATCAAAGAACTCGGTAATTTGAAATACTTTCTTGGCATTGAGGTGTCCACTTCTAAAAGTGGAATTTTTATTTCACAACGTAAGTATGCGTTAGAAATAATTGTGGATGCAGGACTGCTGGGATCGGCCCCGATTGATACCCCTATGGAAAGAGGATTGAAATTATCAGATGAAAGTGATTTACTTAAGAAATTATCCACTCTCCAACTTGAGGGGGAGTGTTGAAGAAATTGTAATCAGTTAACATTTCTGTTATTATTATTGTTATGCAATCTGTTGCATTGTACAACCAGCTCATACAGCTCATACACAAACCTTGCATGGCTACTTTATAGTTACAATTTATTGTATAAATACACAGCTAATCAATGAATGAAATACATATTATTCACCATACAAACTTGTTCTCTAATTTCTTCACAAATAGGTAGCTGCTTATTTGGATATTGCAAAACATGTAAAAGTGGGTATATATTTCATTTCAATTGGGATATAAATGAAAAAATGATTATGGTAATGTTTATAGTGTGACAATGATTGTTTTTTAAAATATTTTTTATTTAAAAATATCTTAAAATAATATTTTTTAACACCATCACGACTTATGAACAATATATTGATAATATGAGTTTTTTGTTTTGCCATTTAACTTGACCAATAATCTAGCTATGTTATACAAGTTGTCAATTTTGTTTCGTCCTTTTTGAAATAGTCGATATATCTTGTTTCCGTTCAAAAATAGAACAAACTAGAATAGATTTTATCTCGCTCACCATCTTGGCCCTTTTCAAAAATCTCGTCCGAAACATTCCTGTTCTGTTTCGGCCAAATAATATATTTTTTAAAATAATATATAGTATTACAATATCAAATATATCTCTTTATTTTACCGTTAAATTAAGATGGAATTTTACAAATAGTTTCTTAACATAGTGATATATTTCATGTTGAAATTTTAGAGCAATCAGAGAATATAAATCCCTGAAAGATTGCTAATAGCATTCTTGTAATATCATTTAGGTTCATAATTTTGTTCAGAAAATCATTTTATTGTGTTTTTTTTTTTTTAATAATTTTATTATTTAACAATAAGTTTATTAGAAATTGAACTGTATAATTTGCTTTGATTTTATTTATTTAAAGTTATCATGATCTCATGATCTATATAATAGATTTGAAAGGTTAATCTAGGCTGACCTGAATTGATTTAATATATCGTCGATTCAATATTTTTTTAAGAAGATGTCAACTTGATTTTTTTTAGTTAAACTATATTTTTATCAGTTTTTCTTGTTATTTTTAGACTCATTAAGTCAATCGAGTCATGTCGTTTCAACTTCCACTTTTTTGTTTGTGTTTAAAATTTGAATTACACAATTTCAAATTAGTTTATCTTTTGATTTGAATTATAATATTTTATTTGTTGAATTAATATATTGAAGTTGCACAATTTGAAATGCAGGGTGTCCATGATGAAGCATGTTAAGCAAATATGGGGCAGCAATTTTCTTTTAGTCGTTACTCCATCACGAGTTTGGTCCCAAATTTTACATGAGGGAGCATGTGCACCTATTGCCATTGATGTGAACAACGTTGAGAAGGATGCATGGACAAGTAATTGCCATGCCATTTTGATGTTGCAAAACATGGAAGAAATGGGTATATATTTCATTTCTTTCAATTAGGGTTTAAATGAAAATTTTTTTTGTTAGTGTCTAACATTATAACAACAATTGTTTTTTAAAGTATTTTTTTATTGAAAACATATTAAAATAATTATATTTTTTTAAAAAATATTATTTTTAAAATCAATAAGAAAATATAAAATTTTTATTTTACCATTTGACTTGATCAATGATCAAGTTTTGTTCTATGACTTGACCAACGATGTGTTATATGATCTTTTAAATAATTTTTATATGGGCTAATAAAAGAAAATAAAAATTACCAACAAGAAGATAATTTCATTTTGCAAGTGATGAAGAAAAACAAACAACTTAAAATAAAATAAAAAGTTGTTTTTTTTTTCAAAATTAAAGCACCCTTCAAAAATGGATTACTTCTTCTCTTCTAGGCCTAAACTAAAAATGGTCCGGATATCAAGTTTAAAGCAATTTGACAAGGCTTGGGCCTAGAACATGCACTGCAAAGTGTGTGTATATATATATATATAATGAAAATAGACTTCCATCTCATTTAAAAAAAATAAATTATATAAATATAAAATAAATGACTCCATTTAATTTTTATAAAAAAATTAAAAATATTTTACGTATGGATAACATTGTATCTACATCAAGTAAATTTATATTCTTATGACAATTAAATTATTATTATTTTGCTTTATTAGTTCAACAATTCGGAATATTTTTTTTCCTATGAAAATTTGTTCTTCTTTTCCATGCATTTTGAAATTTTTAATATTTTCCAAGAATTTATTTTGTAATTTTTTATTTTATTTTCTGTTGATTATTTCTCTACTGCCAAAACTATTTTTCAAACAGCTAGTGTTTTTAATCATTCTCTAAATTATTTTAAACAAAACGGGAGGGGCCATTCCGAAAAGCCCGAGGCCCCTATCAGGCAGGGTCAAGTTGCTCAGGAAAACAGAACAAAAATGGAGTCCGGATTTAAGACAAACATCTTAACCTAGCGATTTTGTTGCCCGCTCCCTCGATTTGTTTCATTAACTTGTCAGATTTAAAAAATAAAAAAATATTATTTTAATATATTTTTAAATAAAAAACACTTTAAAAATAACTTCACCACACTTCCAAACCATCATTAAAATAAAACGAGGGAACGTTGAATTTAAAGATCAATCTAGTATCATAGTTAGAAAATAAATTATTATTAATAATAATATAATAAAATCCACCGACGAATCCTGCGAGTTATTTTAATTCCTGATTCGAATGAGTCCAGAATCATCAACCACTGGTACCAAGCCAGTTGTCAGAACTTGCTTTTTTTTAAAAAAAAAAAAGAAAATCAAATTGTCAAAGAAAAATAGTAGCAGAACAGCAGTGACGCAGAAGACTAATAAATCTGTAGTGTACATGCCCATCTTTCTGTGATGTAAACGAAAACGTTACATGGAGAGCTGTAAGGAAAATGAAAAATGCAGAAAATGTATATTTTTCCCTTCTCCCTTTTGTTTTCAAATTAAGATCAAGTAGAACAGCTCAATCTTATTCCATGTCGATTTATTGATAAGTGCATTTATTCTTGAGAGAAATTGCCACATTCATGTTTTTAGGATCCATGACCACAGAGCACTCGATCCTTCTGTAAAATTTGGGTTTGACCAGCTTGCCTAACACATGAGCTCTTGATCTAACCATGAAGTTCAGTATCAATGGCACTGGTTGAATTGGTGCACCATGCAAACTGCTCAAGCTAGCTCCCCCTCCATACAACGGGATTTTACTTCCTTTCACCGCAACTGCTATTGTTCTTTGACTCTTTCTTGATTGATAGAACTTAGATATCTGCAGAACCCAATTCGCAAGTCAAATATTAATGGAAACAGTTACAGCAAGTGTATATATATATATATATATGGCTTAGAGCTTACAGTGCCAGTAGCCACAGTGAGTTGAGAGTAGGATAGATCCAGAGGCGTTGATGTAACATGGACGCCGAAAAATGTAGCGGTGTTGCGAAATGTGAGCTTCACAGTGCAGTTCATTGACACCATTTCTGTTGCCACTCCTGAGAAGTCCATTCCAGCTTGCACAGTAAATTGATCGAAAATTATGTTCTGCGAGCAGAAAATCAAGGCCCCATTTATCATTCCTTTTTTTGATCAAATATGATGTGATAATAAATAATGGCATTAAAACAGAGGAGAATGCATGCTATTCAGTTTATGGAGCATTTGATTTGTACCTTCATGGCGATGGTGGGTTTTTGAGGCTGACTTGCGCCCCAGAGAATCAAGGAAAACAGAGAGAAAAGAATCCAGAACCCCACGATGAAAGAAAGAAAATAACAGCGACGAGGGATGCCATGTGGGCCAATATCACCATCTAGAAGTCCTTCTTCTTCAATGGCATCAAATTCCTTCCATGGCTTTCGGTCTTTCCGATTCGACCCATCGGTTCTATGCTGTTTGTGAGGCTTAAGGGAGGCGGAGTAGCGCGTCGAGGAGGACTCGCGCGAGTGAGGGCCTAAGGAAGAGTTGGAGTGAGAGTGAGGGGGTGAACCCGCCGGGCTAAGAACAGGAGTGGAGTGGAATGAGTTGGTGGTTTTCTCGCCGTCATGAGAATCTCTCGATGGACTCTGCACGTAGTACACAGGACGGCGTGGAGGAGATGATCTTGAGGGTGATGATGGAGTTAGGCTGCTCACTTCCGAGTCTGTCTTTGCTAGTTGAGCTGACATTTTTGTTTTTTATTCGTTGATGGAGCGAGTTATGAACACAGAGATGGAGAAGTACTGATTTTGCAGGAGCGTGAAGAAGTCATGAAGGGTTTGTTGGATTATTTTTTGTGCAGTGCAGGATCTCAAGAACGCAGGTTATGGTGGCGCACGTTGTGTTGATATTTGTTTTATGTTCTCAAAGTCTTGTTTATGAAGGTCATTAATAGGGGAAGGTGGAGTTGACAGTAATTAGCTGGGATTGTCTACTTCAATTTATTAAGTGTCTGTTTAGGAGTGTGATTGTGGTAGCTTTTCAAAGTGTTTTTTATGCCGAAATACATCAAAATAATATTTTTTTTATTTTTTAAAAATCATTTTTGATATCAGCACATCAAAATGATCTAAAAACACTAAAACATATTCATTTAAAATGACAAAAAAAATTCAAATTTTTGACATACACCGATTGCAACGCACTCCCAAAACAGGTTCTATATATATATTCCATGCTCAATTTTTCAATATGATACGAGGAGTGCTAATTTTCATGCTGAAATCATGCAGCTTATGGGTCATACATGTTAGGAAATTAAATTGAGAGACCTGGGCAAATCATATTTTTTTTCTATTAAGGTTGTGTTTGTTTCTTGGAATTCACTTTTCGGGAAATCACTTTTCTGTGTTTGTTTGCCTTCTGGAAAGTTAGTCAACGAAAAACACTTTCCAGTCAAAGAAAATTTTCGCTTGGTTTTCAGGAAAGTGTTTTCCGGAAAATTTGGGCGGAAAACACTTTCTGAAAGTTGTGAAAAATTTAAAAATATCATTATTTGCTGATTATATCAAATTCGATCCTCAAACTTTTGATTGCTATATATAATTTGTTTTGAATATTCATTTTTCAATTCCATCTCTTAAAATTTAATTTTTATATTAATTTTGGTCCTTATTTTTATAATTGCTATTTGTTTTTTTCTTATCATTTTTTTATTGAAATTTTTTATCTATCAAATTTGGTCCTCATTTTTTTTATTGTTACTTATTTTATTTGAAATAATTAATGAAATGTTAATTATTATTATTTTAATTTATTCACCTTTCATTTTTTTATTTTTTTAGATTTGATCTCTATTATTTTGATTATTATTTATTTTATTTGAGATAATTTATGAAATTATATTTTTTTTCAATTTCATTCTCATTCAACTTTTTAATTTATAAGATTTGTTCCTCATTATTTTAATAAACTTGAAAAAAAAATTAATTTATTAATAAATTATTTTCCAGTTCATTTTCCATAACACAAACAAACACTGGAAAGTGTTTTCCAGTTCATTTTCCATAACACTGTCAAACATCGGAATTCACTTTCCCCGGAATTCACTTTCCAAAAGGAAACCACTTTCCTGCAAACAAACGGGGCCTAAATCAGTAATTAAAAGTAAAAATAAATATACTTTAAAGACAAGGTTTTCCAGAAATACTTGTCTATTTGGGATTGTGTTTGAGGTTGTTTTTTAAATTATTTTTTCATTAAAAAAATGCATCAATATAATGTTTTTTTTTAATTTTTAAAAATTATTTTTGATATCAGCACATCAAAATTATCTAAAAACACCAAAAAAATTTAATCTAAAATAAAAAAAAAAATTCAATTGTTTTCAAAAATACTTTCCAAACGGACTCCCAAACACCCCACAATTAGCTCCTAATAACGCTATACTTGTAAGAATTTACACACATAATAAAAGATATTGACTACTAAATATATTTTTAAAAATTAAATATAGTAAATTAGTTTAATCATATACCTTATTTCACTAAAACAGTTAAATATTAATTATATTAATATTAACCATTTAAGTTTAGTATAGCACCATCAAAATTTTAAACAGTTATATCAATAAAATTTATTAATTATTAAGAACAACTATAATTAATTATAAATTTAAATTAAGATTTTAATGATTTAAAATTATTCACACTTATAATGAATAAGAGAAAAGCGACAAATTAGCATTGTGTAATAGATGCTGGGTATCTTTTAAATTTGAACAACACATAGTGCTAATAAGTCACACATTAAGAATCATAATATCTATTGTACTTGGAACTAGTTCTTTGGATCAACTTAATTTTAAGGTTTTGTCAGTGCTGCATATTTTTTGTCATGCACATATATTTTGTCTTATAGTATCTTTAAAAAGTAGCTCAAACTTTTATAATATCGACACCACCATACCTCTCACTTTCAGGAATCCTTCAATGATATTTTCTAACCAATGAGCGATTTTGCCCGCATGATACGCTGAGTTTTTTTATCTATATAGAAAATTGATTGAATTTATGTGTGTTATATTTTGTTATTTTAATATTTAATCAATAAAATTATAATCGATAAAATATATTAGACATAGATTTTTTTTCCATCGAAAAATGATTGAATGTTGCTACTGTCAAAATTCTTTTGATAAAATCTGTTAAAAATGATTTTTTTTCTATATAAAAAACTGATTGTAAAATTTATTGCTCATATTATTATATTAAAAATATTTTAGAATATATATATATATTAAGGTGTTGATATTAAATAAATATCAAAATATATAATCAGTCTCACATATTGATAAGGAAAAAAAATATTACAAATAATCATTATCATTATTTTGAATATCTTATCTATGATAATAAAAAAATTTAAGACCTAACAATATTAACAAAAAAAACAACTAAAAAACTAAATAAATTACAAAATTAAAAAATATTATTAGATTTTAAAAAATTATTTGAACGGAAGAATAAAAAAAAGAGCATATTATCATGTAAAATATATATGTAATGTTTGTACTCTTTCCAATCACCAACAACTTTGTTTTTACCTGTTGAAATTTGTTCATAGAATCATCATATATTTGAAGATATGTTTCCATTATCAGTGATTAATTTAAAAGCTTTAGTCCTTTTTTTTCTCAATGATAGAATAACTTGTTAGCACACTAAGAGGGTGTTTGGGAGAGCTGTTGCTGTAGCTTTTCATAGCTTTTCAAAAAGTGTTTCGTGCCGAAATACATTCAAATGATGTTTTTTTTTATTTTTTTAAAATCATTTTTGACATCAGCACATCAAAATAATCTAAAAACACCAAAACATATTCATTTAAAATAAAAAATAAAAATAAAAATAAAAGTCAAAAGCTGCGGCACGGCTTGCAAAAGCCGTGCCAAACAGCTTCTAAACCAATAGTGAACAAATCTGCAATGTTGTTTTTAGACTTGAAAAAATCCAAAGAAATACACCATGAGATATCAAATCTGTAGTGAATTTATATTTAACGATCATATGTCTTATTTTTTTCATTAAAGTTTTATTTAACTAGCTTGCAATCACAATGTATTGATATAGATGGTACTAGTTAAATTGTCTGCACTATGTTGTGGGCCAAACAAATAATTTTTATAACTAATAGGATTGAAATAATTATTAGATTTTGCTAGTTTAAAAATAAAATATAACATCTACACATGCAAGGTTTGATATAATGAAATACATCAACACATCCTATTATAACAATAACAACATCAAAGACTTAACATCTAAAAATATCATTACTATTATTGCTAAAACAATAAAAATTATTAAATTACCCGGAGAAAAAAACTCGAAAATATTAACAAAAGAGGAACAAGAAAAAAACTAAAATTATTATTATTATTATTATTATTATTATTATTATCATCATTATTATTATTGCGTGAACAATGGGAAAATAAATTCAATAAAAGAATAAAAAAAAGGCAAAAAAAATTTAACAAAAGAGTAAACAAAAAATAAAAAAAAAATATTAGCTAAAAAAATCATTTGATGTAAAAATAATAATAATAAAAAACTTATAAAAAACCCACAAGAAAGAACAAAGGAAAACAAATATCAATTTTCAAAGGATCATAAACACCAACTAAAATTTAATAACAATTGTTTTGAAAAAAATGTTATCTCAACAAAAGAGAAAATAATAAAAACAAAAAACAAAAGCTAAGAGCACACATATATAAACATGGATAAAAATAGGGACTATTTAAGAAATATAAAAATAAAATAATTAAAATAAAAAATTAAAAGTATAAGGGCTGAAATGAAAACCAAATATATTATCAATTTCAATCAAAGGACAAAATTGAAAAAATCAAATCTTTTGTACCGAAAATATTAAGGGATTTAAAAGCAATTTGGAAATTAAAAGAATAAGAACTTAAATGAAAACGTAATATATAATCAATCTCAATTCAATGACACAATTGAAACAAATCAAAACTTACATAATAAAAAATAAGTACCACACAGCACAATTAAAAGAGCAGGGGCTGCAATGAAAAGGTCATAAAACAGGGGGGCTGCTGTGTAGTTTAGGGTGAAGGAGAGAGAAAAGGGGGGAAAAGTTCAACCGACCACTGTCTCGTCTCCGGCCACTTGTTGATTGCACGCGCCACACCATGAGGAAGAGGACACGGAGGCACGTCCGTTGAAACGTTGGATGAACATTTTCTACCACTAGATGACACCCCATGCGCCGCCCGAAGAGGGTGTGAGGCTGAATATTGGTCGCGTGTATCACACACTCCCACAATAATCAGAGTGAAATAATAAAAAAAATATGGTTAATTACCATAACGCCCCTATAGTCAACTCTTCAGTTTTGTCTTATTGGGGAGCATATTCGTATTTAGCCATTTTCAAAAAAATATGAAAATTCCCATGGCACCCCTCTCGGTCAGAGTTGATTTTTGTCTTTTTTAGGGATAAAATGGTTATTTTACTGTGTAAAGAAATATAGAAAAAATCAATAAACCGATAACCCGAACCAAACGGATCAAAAATGTGCAATTACCGTGGCACCTCTCCCGGCAGCACCTGTTTTTTGTCCTTTTTGAGGGACATAATGGTTATTTTACTGTGCAAAAATATAAAAATCAGTAAATCGGTGAACCAACCCGAAAATTGAGCAACGCTATTGTAATCCATAGTGATTTGTCTCACAAGCTATAATAACTGAACCATGATCTTTTTTAGTATATAGTATGATTAGTTTAAAAAGAAATGGTATATCAATTAAATCTTTTTAAAACCACTCAACTTCTAAACTAGCAGCATCTAATGCAAGCAATTTTTCCTTTCAAGGTGGAACAAGTAATTATAGTTTATTTAATAGTTTTCCAACAAATACCACCACCTAAAAAGTGAATACTTACCCACCAGTATATTTTGTTTCTTCTTATTCAAAAATTCAATTAGCGTAACTAAATCCATTTATTGTAACATAAACCAATATAATGAAGTACATGATCAATAAATCTTTTTAGATACTTCAAAATTCTTTTTAAGGCACTCCTATGTAAAGAATTAGGGTTACACACACACACACTTCAATTGTTTATGTTATGTCAAGTGTCATTTAATTGGCTAGATGCAATAAAGATAAAATAATTTGTGAATATTTATATTAATATATGCTTTCATTATTACTTTTTTTAATGTAGTAGAAGGGTTGTAAAGACTACATGCATAAGACACATAAAAATAATTGAACATTTTTAACATTTTTGATGTAATGTGATTTAGTTAAAGCAAAAACATTGTTATTTTTCAATAATTTAATGACAAATATAACATTAACAAGATAAAATCCTACATATAAAAAATTTAGATAAGAAAGATTTCATAATATTTATAACTTGAATATTACTATAAAAAATCTTAATGTCATAAATATAGAAATATAAAATCACAAAATAATTTTCATTTTGTTTAATATAAATAAACTAATCAGCAATATTTATTTGAAAACCATAAAATAACATGAACTAATCAATTTTTTCATGCAATTGTTTTAGATCTTGTTTTAATTTATAAATAGAATTTATAGGTTTACAAAGTTTATCTTAATCAGGCATGACAAAACCTTCTTGTTGATCCATATAAAGTTATTTTTCTAAATCACTATTTTAAAAAATTATTTAAACATTCATTTGATTGATTTATAATTTGCAGAACGAAAGTCAGATAACTAATGGTCTAATTATAATGATTTTAGAAACCAATGCATTTTTGTTATAAAAAGTACTTGTTTATACCATTGAAAACTAACCTAGCCTTATATTCAATAGATCCATTAGTTCTTAATATATTTTGAAAAACCAATTTCCTATTTATTGTCTTACAACCATGTGGAAAATCAGTGGAAATCAAGTTTTGTTAGAAAATAAAGAATCTATTTCATCTTTTATCGCATCTTTCCAAAATAATCTTTAATAAATGTCATAGGTTTGCTATATGTTTTAAGTTTGCTTTCAAGTAAAAAGATATAAAAATTAGCATCGAAGTCGATTGCTTTTCTATTTATTTTACTATTTGTAATTTCATTAGAAGTATGATTATCAACGATGTCTATTTTACATAAGAACTTTCATTAATAGGTTACTTATTTTTCATTGGAAAAATACTTTTTAGGAAAATCATATTACATAGCTCAGTAATTGTATCATTTGTAATTTTAGAATTCTCATAATTTAAAACTAAAAATCTATAAGTAGTATTATTCAAAGAATATCTAACAAATACATAATGTATAATTTTAGGTTCGCTTTTATTTTTTTAATAATTAGAATATATAATTTTTCTAAACACCTTAACATATTTGAAATAAGGTTTTTTATTCTTTTAAAATTGATATAGAATTTTAACCAATTTTTTTATAAGAAAATCTATTAAGAATACGATAAGCAAAATATAAAGTTTTACTCGGTAAGTTATTAGGCAAATCAAAACTATATAACATTGTATTAATCATATCCATTACATTTTTATTTTTTCTTTCCATTATCTTTTTTAGACTATGGTGAATAAGAAGATATAACTCGATTTATAGTACTATGCAATTCTAAGAATTCATTAATTTTATTAGAAGTATATTCACCACCTTTATCAAACTATAAGAGTTTTATTTTTTTAATTGATTTTTATTTCCTAATTTAAAAACTTTAAACTTATCAAACAATTCACTTTTAGTGTTAGTTAAATAAACATAATAATATCTTGAAAAGTCAAACATAAATGTTATGAAGTATCTTTTACCACCATGGTGAAAGATATTATTATTATTATTATTATTATTATTATTATTATTATTATAAAATATTACTATGTATTAACTCTAATAGGTTGTTTGCTTGTACATAAATTTCACATTATTTATCTATTAATGAGTGACTTAGGAATTAAATTTAAGTGCATCATTTTTTTATAGTGTTAAAGCTAACATGCCTAAGCCTGTCACTCCATGAATCACAACGTACAACATTTACAATAGATGAAGATGAAAAAATGCAAAACTATATTAGAAGATTGCATTATACTTAATTTATCAAAAATCATTTAACAAATAACCTTTTAAAACATAAGATCCAAATTTACTAATAATTTTTTTTATTATATCCTAGAGAGAGAGAGAGAGAGAGAGAGAGAGAGAGTAAAATCATTTTGACCAACAAGGATTTAATAACTAAAGTTTTCTAACATTAGGAACATGAAAAAAATTATCCATAGTAAGAATTGTTTCAAATGACACTCTAAGTTGACTTGATTTTTTTTATAACTTGAGCTATACTTTGATTCTGTATATTCATAATTTATGTGTTTGATACATGATAATAAGATCAAAATCATCTTTTATTAGCACAAACATAAACAACATCCCCAAATCCCTATACCAACCATTTGAGTTAGAAATTTTATTTAAGCTAAAACAAGAAATAAAATACTTGTGAGTTGAGAAAAAAGAACTAAACTCCACAATTACTAAATAAACTTATGGTTTAAAAGACATTGAGGCTTTGAAGTTTTACATTCTTGACCAAGTTAATTGTTGCAATTCTTAGAACATGATTGTATTGTCATAAACTTAAAGTTGCACCTTTTTTTGGTGACTTATATTGTTATTTTTGGGTCTATTACTATTATTGAAGTTTTTTGAATATTTTGTTTTAAAAGTCTTGGGTCTAGTTTGAAAGAATCCTCAACAACATGTGTCCTAGCTTAAAACTATTTTTTCCTTGTGAGGCACAATGTTATTCTTCAATCCTTAAAGTAACAAGCAATTCATCAAAAGAGACTTTTTCAGGTTTTTGTTTCAAACCTCTAACAAAATAAATAAATTCCATTCCCTTAATTTTCATGGCAAACATAATATATTCAAATACATGAATTTGACGATAAACATGTTTTCTATCAACTAGTTGAAAATCAAGTCACTTTTCAATTGAGTACCTTTTAAGATTTTTTTTTCTTTGATACCATATTTATTTTTGAATGCTTTCTATAATTCAAAAGAAGCTTTATTGTTATAAAAATAGATGATATATATTATCAGAAAAATACTTAAAATTTTATGAAAAAACAATTGGGTTTTTTACCCTTTTATTTTTAGAATCACTTATAATCATTGAAATAAAAAAAACAAAACAATTCAGGAAGCCAAAATTTTAATTTGTTGTTGTCAACTATGGAAGTTTTGGCCAATTGTTTTCAAGTTTGCTGGATAATGAGTTTATGATGTCCATAACAACAATCAACCAAACATGTCAATAGTTTTTAGAAATAATAAGGAGAGTAACCCATGTTTTCTTTCTATAAAATAAAATGGAAAGAATTAGACAAACAAATGCAACCAAGATTTTTCTTTATATTAAATCAACAACTAAAATAAATAATAAAAATAATTAGAGTAAATATAAAAAAGAACAAGGGCTTAGAAGAAATATGAGATTGTAGTACACAATAACACTGTTCTTAGATAGATAACACTTCATTCGCACAAGAAACCTAATTAATATAAATTCGTTAAAACAATTTATCCAACAAAAACTTTTCCAGTTAATAAAATATAAAAAAAGAAAGTCTTTTGAAAATTTAAGAGAAATATACAAGAAGAAAGGTCTTTAAATATGTGTAGATATGTATATCTTAAGAATTTTTCTTAAGATTTTATTTTATTTGAGACCAAAATATTTAATTTAAAATAAATTTTTTTTTTCAAAAATATTTTTGAAAACACAATTGAAATTTTTTACAAGAAAATCATTTTCGAACGAATGTATATCCCTATTCGAAGCAAGACTATATAGCAGAAGCACAAAATCCATATCATGATTTGTAGGATCTGGATGCTCTGTGCTCCCATACCTAACTATGAGATGACTCTTCTCCGTCCTCACATGCCGGGGCCAGGCTGCCAGAAAAATACTGGGTTGACCCGGATGGACATTGATTGCTTGTAGACTCTTCTTACCTCATTGTCACATGTTATACGATTGTTATGGTCTGACCAGTGATCCCAGGTCTTATGGTGGGCTTGATAGGAGCCATGGACAGAGATACGAGGATTGCGGGTCTTATGTCTTGTTAAAGAGGAGAAAACCAACCTTCTAACAGGTGGTTAAATGATAAGAACCTTGATATAATTAATTTGTTTTTTTTATAATTTCAGGTTGAATTTTATAGTTATTAATATAATGATCACTAGAGTTAGAGGATTATATGATTATTAATTTTAGAATACATAAAATTAGTCAAATTACATCTGGTACAGTAATTAAAAAATAAAAGAAAGAGCCAACCATTCAAGTTAAGACGAATCTGTATGGTTCTCAAGTGTAAACTGCTGTTTTAGTCAGCATGTGGTTCTGCTACGTTCCAAATTCTACACGAGAGTCGCAGAAAATGTGGTAGAAAAAGGCTTCTAGATTGGGTGAAGCTCGAAATGCTTCCGAGTGAATTTAATAAGTTTGTGTTTTTAAAACAATTTTTTTTATTCAATTACATGACAAAAGTAGTGACATTAATAGACAATGCGTGGGCTTTATTTTCTTCTCCAAATTGGGTGTATCGTGACAAAAGTAGTGACATTAAGGTATTTTTGGACTTTCATGCTGAAAAATAAAATAGATTGAGATTGAGAGAGAGATTTTTCCTTGTTTGAATTGTATTTTTAACCAACTTTAAGGTATATTGAGTTGATAAATTAGTGTGGTTTGAAGGTTGTAAAGGAGATGTCTTGGTGTTTTTAGATAAAAATAGATTAAAAATTAGATTTTAAGATATAAAAAAAGGTACATGGCTTGAATTTCTGGCCATTATTCAGTTTTGGACTAAGTTTTGTCATTGCAAAACTATAAAAACCTTAAACGAGATTTGAAAATATTTAAAGGCAAAATTAACTAAATGGCAGTGACACCCATTTTGTTTCTTAAAACGAGTTCCTATTTTTCATATGTTTTGATTTTGATTCTCTTTTTTATTTTTTTTAAATAATAAAATTGAAATCAAGTAGCAACCCGATATTGAGATATTTAATTTTTTGAGATCAAGATAACTACATAAAATGTTAATCGAAGCAAACTATTAATCCCAAATCACAATCAATACAGCATTAATAAATAAATTTGAAAAATAAATGATGACCAAAAGTAGAAAATAAAAATAAAGACAACTAGAGTTGAGATTGCATTTTTTTTTTAAAAAAATAAGGGTTGTCATTTTTTATTTATTTTAATTTTACTTCATTTTATAAAAAAACTGAATTGTCTTTTATATTAATGAATCAATCCAAAATATTTTTTGAAAATCACAACAACCACATAAAAATAATTAATTTTTTTATGGATTTGAAATAACAATCAACACAACATTAAATATCAGACAATGAATTCACGTTTCTTCTTATACAGACGCCACTTTTAGATCATTCAAGCGGAGCTAATGGATTCTCTCGTCATGCATGAAAATCATATGTGGTCTACAATAATGAACCTTTTCATCCTTCTCCTAGTCCATATGGGCGAGCCCATATTTTGATGGGCTGTAATGTTCATCATCAGCTGTCATCTCATCATCAAAGATAGCTCCAATTTAGGGTGCAGAAACAATATCATAGCCGTTGATTTCACTGAGTTTTAATGGTTTTAAAATCCTTTCCCAGCATTGTTTAGCAGCATGGCTGATTATATTGAATAGATTGTCTTTCAAAGATAGGCAAATCAGAAGAGGCAAAGCCGTTGATTTTGCTTGTATTATTGGTAAGCAAGCGGATGAAAGTAGAATCATTTGTTCTTTGAATGCCAATTTGTTAGCTCCATGTGCTTCCGTAAGTTTGATCAATGAAGACTATACATATATTTTACTTCTTCTATATTATGTATTTTTAATGTGTTTTGAGCTTAATTTGTGTAATACTATCATTGTATTTATTTTTCCTTGTTCAAATTATGCCATTGATTTTTATTCAAACTTATTGAATTGTTTTGAGAGAGCACGTGTGCTTTTCAATTTCTTTCAATCTATAATCATTTGTTACAAACTAAGGTTGAAAGAATCACAAGAGCAAAAAGGAAGGAAAAAAGAAAGAAGAACCTGTTGACCTTAATGTTTCCAATCAACAATTTTGAAAGCGAATGTGAAATAGAAGTTTCTGAAATCATGGTAGAACATAGGAGGACATTATAGGAGCTAGTAACTCCAACATGAACCAACAACCATTCTGCATTGAATTTCCAAATATTAATGTAGCTTTTTAGTTAAAATCTAGTTTGATTCATTTACTACCTCCTTTACATGGACTTGCAGGTGAGGACCCTATAAGCATTTGAAGGGATTCCAAGTGATTTGATCAGCTATGAAGCCAAAAGGAAGGAACAAATTAAACTTAGGGCTTTCCCATTCTCTTTAGCAGACAAGGAGAAGGATTGACTTTATTATCTTTTATTTGGATATATTACCACATGGAATGATATGAAAAAAGAAAGGTTTTTGGAAATGTTACTTTTGGCTTCAAGGTCAAGTACCACTAGAGAAACAAATCAACTGAGTTCGTTCAAATAATAACGAGTCGTAGTATGAATACTGAGAGCATTGTATTGTTGCAAGTGAAATTTCTTACCATTAAGAAAAGTTGAGATTGAAAACTCATTCACTAGACAGTAGCCTTATGAGTAAAGTATGTGAAATGAGATGAGTCTTTTCTACGACTGCTCAATTCTAGTCAGATTATTGGCGTTAGATACTTGTCAAATTTGGGGTTTAGCTGGATTTCTTTGCCGATTTCATTCGTTGTAGTAGAGATTGAATCTTGCTTTCATTCTTTGATTCATGAATACTGATTCAATCAATCAAAAAAATAAAAAAGCCATGAGATGAATTACAAAGACTTTAGGCTCAACTTGTGCATGTTAAAAGTTAGTGACGTCCTACACAAATCCCATTATTTTAGGCTAGATATTTAATTCTTGAGATTTTCTATGATTTATGGTCTTACAAAAAGGAGATTAAATATTTTAGAGGTCTTTCCCTATTTATGTATTTCCTGATTTATGAAAGTTTCGAACTTTATATTTACGATGCGCTCCTTTAGTTCGTGTCCATGATTTCAAATGTTGTGGTGGAATCTTAGGGTGTCGAAGGCTATTCAATCCGACACGGGGGGAAAGCAATGATAATTTACAGCGAGGATGATATGTAAAATCCATTCCTGAAACGTTGGTTTTGCCTGTAGATTTGCTCGATGAACAGAAAAGCAAAAGTGGAGAGAAAAGGTATAAAGCAAGTAAAAAAAAAATCAATGGGGAAGAGGGATGGATATAGGAGCTCAAATGGTCCATTATTCTACCTTCCATTATTAAAATGATCATGGGAGACAGCCAGAAACACTGATAGTTTTACTGGTTTAAATTGGGAGATTATGGGGTGACGCTTGTGGCTACTATAGGACTCCTAACCACATATTTACCTCCATCATGCACCCAGCTCAAGGATCCATGGACCACGTCCTCTTTCAGTGATCTGGGGCCCTCCAAAGTGAGAGTATAGCTCAGCTTCTCAAGTTTCTTCTTAAATACCAACTTCTGTGGCTCCACACTCAGCTTTATACCGTCCATGCCAATCAGCTTTGCAGTGTAATTTGACATTCGATCTCCAACATTGGTTAAAGTCCTTTGAAATCTGTGCACAACCTTTTCCTTCGAGCCCGAATCATAGCTGTCAAAATAAGCAATGAAAGATGGATAATTGAGATCCAAAGACCTGTTTTTGCAGTCGTGATTGGATCTTGTGATGATTTTGATTTGTTTATTTGTGTAGTTCATTGCACAAAGAAGCTTTATGTAGTCCTCTGCGGCCGCATCATAGATAAGACCAGGATCCAGTGACTTGGTGGGGTTTACGTGGCCAGATCCTATGTCAATAGGGGTGGCAGGCAGGTCATTGTCTGCAGCATCTTTGATGGGGCTTAGTGTATTGTCCAGTGAATATGCAGTAGTCATCAGGGCAGACCTTATGGCTGCCGGACTCCAGTCAGGATGCGCTTTCTTTATGAGCGCGGCCACGCCTGCAACATGAGGAGTAGCCATCGAGGTGCCAGATAAGAGATTGAACTTGCTAAACAAGGAACGTGACCGAACCTCAGCTACGGAGCTTACTGGAGACCATGATGCAAGAACCAGCGTGCCAGGAGCCAGAAGGTCCGGCTTCAGGACATGGCGGCAGCTCGGGAATGGCCCTCTACCACTGTAGTCATCTACTCTTGGTGCTGGCCTGGTGCCCGTGATTGTCTTTCGAAATTCCACAGTTCCTCTCGGATCTTTGCTCTCCTTTATGTAGTCTATTACCCTCTGGCCATCTTGTAGGCCAATATACACTGCAGGAAATGAACTTCGCGTGTAAAATTCTGATGGGGAGGAATGATTACTAATGAAAACAGCTCCTGAAACTCTGGCAGATGCGGCGTTTTCAATTTGATTACTGAAAGTTAGGTTGTCCTTGCACACAATGATCTTGTTCTTGACTTTCTTCATTTCCTTCACATTTTCACACCCGTCCATGAAAACAAGAGGCTTGTGGCTCAGGGAATAATTTCCGGGATACAATGTTGGGAAAGAAAATTGATTGCCATTACCCAAAGTTAAAACTCCCTCAAGTTTACGGTCTATAGTACCCGCACCAATTGTTAACATCCATGGTGCTCCATTGACTAATGTGAAGTAATTAGGCCCATCATTTCCAGCTGATGCTGCGACGAACACACCCTTTTCCATTGCTGCAAAAGAAGCTACTGCGATTGAATCATCTTCCAAAAAGAAGTCATCTTCAATGGCTACAGTCAACGACAAGGACAATATATCCACGCCATCTTGAATTGCCTGGTCTATTGCAGCAAGAACATCCGATTCATAGACCCCGTATCTCCAAATTGCTTTGTACATAGCTATCCTAGCCCGTGGCGCCATACCACTGGAAGTACCATTGGCATAACCAAAATAAGATGCTCCGTGCACGTAGTTGCCTGCAGCAGTGGATGCAGTATGTGTTCCATGTCCATCTGTATCTCTTGTAGAGTTCATTGGAATTTTTATATCTGGCTTATTCGCAAGTAGGCCTTTGCTGTAATATTGAGCACCGATGAGCTTCTTGTTACACATGGAAGAATTGAACTTGGAACCAGCTGGCTCACATTTCCCTTTCCATCTTGATGGAACTTCTGTCATTCCTTCGTCGCTGAAGCTCTCACTCTCTGGCCAAATCCCAGTGTCCACCAACCCAATTATAATATCTTCACCATAATTCGCGGCTGGCCATGCACCAGAACTGGGACTTAGACCAAGAAACTCTGAAGTATGAGTTGTGTGAACTTTCATTTGACGGTCTCGAGTCGAAGAGATGTAGCCAGGGGATTTTTTGAGGGCTTCCAGTTCAGATTTAGTGAGACTGGCACTAAATCCATGGACAGAACTAGTATAAGTGTAGATATGCTTAGAGGTTTTGGTGAAGGATGATTTAGCAGTGTCTGATACAGAAGAAATAGTCGCCAAATACCAGCTATGGTGGTCAGAAAATGCTTTGGGCATGGCTGACCGATCCATGTGGATGATATATGTATCAGATTGTGCCGAAGAAGAAGCAAGAAGGGAGATTGTGAATATAAGTGAGCATCCCAGCTTCAGAATTGGAGTAGCCAT
Source organism: Salix arbutifolia (assembly GCA_025169955.1). Taxonomy (NCBI): domain Eukaryota; kingdom Viridiplantae; phylum Streptophyta; class Magnoliopsida; order Malpighiales; family Salicaceae; genus Salix; species Salix arbutifolia. Next base: position 3,673,045 of record CM045908.1, read on the forward strand.
TGGTGAAATATGCCATTCTATGGCCACAATCTTTGCCTTAAATAGTGAAAACCTCACACAAATTAGTATTAGTATTAGTAAAAGAGCTAAAAGAGCTCCGCCAGCCACTGTGCACGCACACTCATGTGCACTGTGGACTGGCTATTTTCAGCCCTTGTTTCGCGCGCATATGTGCACCTATTTTTGTTTTTTTTCTTCACAGAGATGCTTTTTATAATTTCTATGGTGGAAATGAAAAAGGACCGCCTGTTGCCGAGCGGCTCGCTGCGCGCTGGAAAATGCAGCGCGCAGGGGTTCGAACCCCTCAGCCAACAAATATGATTTTGGTTGGTTTTTTTTTCTTTCTGAAATACGTTTTTTTGTTATTTGGAAAGCAACTGTCTGGGACAGTTGCTTTCCCTTTTTTTTATTATTCTTATTATTTTTATTATTCTTATTTTTTAAACTATCGTGTTTTTGTTTTTTCCTTTTACAATGCTGATTTTCAAAATGTGGAAAAGTTGCTTTCATTTTTTTATTATTATTCTTATTATTCTTATTCTTATTATTTTTTAAAACTAGGGTATCAGTGATAGTTTATGCGTACCATTACTAATCTCCGAATCCATTTTTTTCCTTTTTTTTGTTTCCACTTATACATTTTTTTTCCATTTTTTTGTTTCCGCTTATTTTTTTTTCCATGACCGGGGTGTCCAGGTTAACTTATGCGCACCACGATTTTTTTTTCATTACTGTTTAAAAAGGTGCTTTCCCCTTGCACTTTTTTTTTATAACCGCGCTTCTTTTTTTTTTTAATAATAATTTTCACTATTCAATACTGTTTGAAAAGGTGTTTTCTATTTTTTATTTTAACCGGGATTTCTATTTGTTTTTTTTAAACCGGAATATCAGTTGCAGCTTATGCGCACCGACTAATCTCTGGATTCATTTTTTTTATTATTATTTTCCCTATTTTTTATTACCACTTATACATTTTTTTTCATGACCGGGTGTCCGGGTTAGTTTACGCGCACCATGATTTTTTTTAAGAACTGTTTTTTAATGTAAAAAATTCGGGTTTTTTTTTTAATAACTGGTTGTTGTTTTTTTTTACAAAAAACAAGAATTTTTTTAATCAGTAAGGTGTCCGGGTCAACTTACGCGCACCATGACTAATGTCCGGATCCACTTTTTTTTGACATTTTTTTCCCTATTTTGTTTTGCCACTTATATATTTTTTTTTAACCGAGGTGTTCGGTTCAGCTTACGTGCACCATGATTTTTTCTTCCCAAGTATATATTTTTTTTCCTGGCCAACTGAGCGCGCCGCGAATAATCCAGGGGCTCATTTTTTCTTAACATTTTTTCCTGTTTGTTTTTCCTACTTATACATTTTTTATATATAATCAGGGTGTCCAGATCAGATTACATGCACTATGACTATTATTATTTTATAGAATACATAAAGGAGATCGCAATTCCACAAAGTTATAAATATATATATTTTAAGACGCTAATATGAAATAAATAACAAAACATATAATTAGTCTAACATATTTATCAGAGAAAAAATTACAACTAATTATTATCATTATTTTTAAGGTGCTAATATGAAATAAATAGCAAAATATATAATTAGTCTAACATATTTATAAGAAAAAAATTGACGAATTATTATTATTATTATTATTATTATGAATGTCTTATCTACAATAATTAGAAATTCAAACACCTAATAATAAATTTTTTTTAAAAAGCAATTAAAAAATAAAATAAATGACAAAACAAAAATATTTTTTTTTCTTCGGATAATTTTTATTTTTTTGGCAGTAATAGCAATGATAATTTTTATTTTTATTTTTATTTTATGTCTTTGTTTTATCTTTTGTTCAAGTTTCTAGCATTTTTTTAGTCTTTCATTTATTTTTGTTTCTTTCATAATAATCATAATAATCATAATAATAATAATAATTTAATTGTTTCTCTTACTTACTCTTTTGTTAATGTTTTTGAGTGTTTTTTTTCAGGATAATTTGATAATTTTTATTATTTTAATATTAAGAGCAATGATAATTTTAGATTTTCAAACTTTATTTTGCTATTGTTATACTAGGGGGTGTTGAGCTATTTTATTATATTAAATTTCACATAAATAAATATTATATTTTTATTTGGATCCAGCAAATCCTATAAAAATTGTTTACTCAGCCCTCAACGTAGAACATATATTTTTTTTAATTTTCAAATTAAATGATTTTTCCAGCTAATAATTTTTTTTTTATCATCTATTATATTTTTTTATGTGCTCTTTCTTTTATTTTTTTTATTGTTATTATTTTCAAGTTAGATGAAATTTTTTTTCCTGATGATTATGATGTTTTTTTTTTTTGTTAAAGTTATTATGATTTTTTTCTTTTATTTTTTTCTGTTCTTTATTCATCATTAACATAATAATAATAATAATAATAATAATAATAATAATAATAATAATAATAATATATTCTTTTTCTTGCTTACTCTTTTGTTAATGTTTTTGAGTGTTTTTTCTTTCGGGATAATTTGATAATTTTAATTGTTTTTGCAATAATAGCAATAGTCATTTTGTATCTAATATTACTGGGGATAAAAGACAACTCAAGAACAAAAAATGGACAAATTTACCTAGGTTATCTACAATTAAAAAACGATACAAGTCATTTTTGTCTCGATTACACTGTTCCTTTTAAACGGCAAACAAGTCATTATTATATGTTTTAATATTTATTGCATATTATCGCCTAAAAATATAGAAAGAGATAAAAAAAAATGACCTCGGATTTTTTGCCGGAAAAAATTAATATCAGCATTCTTAAATATATTTAATATAATAATATGATGGATAAATCTAATAAAATAAAATAAAAAATTGGCTTTGAATTTTAATTTTGTGCTCTTTTGTTCAAGTTTATTTCTTAAAAAAAATAGAAAACTCGGATTTTTAATATTAAGATCTAATATTACCCGGGAAAAAATACAACTTAAAAAAACAAAAGGTAAACAAATTTGCCTAGATTATCTACAATTAAAAAATATACGAGGCACTTTCCGTTTCGACTACACTGTTCTTTTTAGACGGTAAATAAGTAATTATAACACGCAAAAAATTTATATTTCTTTTTAAAAAAAATTGCAATATTTTTATTTATAATGTGTCAGATCTAATATTACTAGGTTAAAAAGTCAACTCATATTTTTTTTTTTTTACAAATATACCTAGGTTATCTACAATTAAAAAAATATAAAAATCACTTCCCATTATATAGTATGTGAAACTAAGTATATGTGTTTAATATTTATTTAATATTATCGTCTAAAAATATATATAGAGAGAAAAAAAACAATGACCTACGATTACTTGCAAAAAAAAATTAATATCGGTATTCTTAAATATATTTAATATAATAATATGATGAATAAATCTTATGAAAAAAAACTTTGGCTTTGAATTTAAATTTATATTTTAGACTCTTTTTTCTTTCTTTTAAGAAACGGTGACCTTTTTTTCACATGTATTTTTTATTTTTTTGTGTCTAAGTCAGATGTTCTTTTTAACCAGGTTTCTTTTTTTGTTTTTTTTTAAACCAGAATATCCGTGACAACAAATTTCTAATAAATCATTTCACCTTCTTAGCAAATTTTCTAACAAATTTTATCAAAAGTTTTTTAGCAATAGCAATATTCAATCACATTTTGGTTGAAAAAAACCATTTTTAATTGATTTATCAATTATAATTATACTAATTAAATATTAAAATAATAAAATACAATATTTATAAAATCAATTAATTTTCTATATAGATAAAAAAATCTAGCAAAGCAGGCAAATCGGCTCATTTTTCTACTGTAAGATGTGGCTCACGTGAATGGATTTTAAAATAGTTTAATAAATACTAGTTTCCTTGCGTGTCCTTTTCTGCGCGTATAGATTCATTAACATTATCATGAGCATATTTTTTGTTTTTAAAACAACAATTGAAAATTCATAACATACAACGTGAAACCCGTTCGAAATCCTATCCAACAGATTTCATAGATTTAATGTTAAAAATTAAAATTAAAATAATCATGAGAACGTAACATAACTCACTATAAAAAAATATATGAAGTACAATTTTAAAATAATTTAATATTAAAGGATAAGATTGAAAAACTAAACTAAATAAAAAAATATTGGGTTATTAAAGGGTTAATCCTTTAGTGTTTTGTTAATTATAAAGATTGAAGGTTGAAATAAAAAAAAATGAAGGTTTATTTTCAAGAAACACAATGCTGTTAAGTATAGTTAATATATTCAATAAATAAGAGAAAAAAAATCAAGTCAACTTATATTAACCTATAAAATCAGTAACTCGAGTCTTGAAATTATAATAATACCATAAAAAAAACTTATTTAAAAAATACTCAAGTTATACAAATAAACATAATCAACCTCAATTAACTTTTCAAACAAACAGTCCACAACTTGGATAATAAGATTGAAATAATCTTATGGAAAGCAAATTGGAAAATACTACAAAGCCTAGTTTCCAACGAAGTCAATGTTCAGGGTAGAAGTTTAAAAAATAAATCAATTAGATAAAACAATAAGAAAAGAGGTAAAAGCCAACACAGATTAACAAGTTACACTTGCAGTCTTATCCATAAAATAAAAATAACTTCATAGAAAAAAAATAAAAAATAATAATTATAAAGTTTCACTTCTAACAGATCTAGTATTAAAGTTTATAATCGATAAGAAAAAACTAAATATATAAGACCGGTATATAACCCAATAGAAAAAAATAAAAATAAGAAACCATGTAGCACAATTCCTAAAATTACCTAATTTTAAAGCACATGAAATTAAAGAAAAAAAATTATGTTTAAAGCGTTAGATTTTTCAAAAAAATTAAAATGCTATTTTAATTAACAATATTTTGTGGGTGCAACTACACTACACTAATTTAACCATAACTTTTAGTGGTATAGTAATTTAATGTCTGTTTGGGAATGCGGTTGATGTTGCTTTTAAAAATATATTTTGTTAAAAATACATTAAAATGATGTTTTTATTTTTAAAAAATTATTTTTGACTTCAACATATGAAAATGATCTAAAAACACTATTTTTTAATTTAAATAAAAAATAATAATAATTTAAAAAAAAAAACACTTTTAAAATACAATACTTTGTGTTTTGCTAATGAATTTGGGATTTAGCATAAGAGGTACCTAGCTAGTTGCATCTTGCCAATGTGTGTTGTATTGAGCTTGATGTGCTCACAACCTGCCTCGAAAGAATGTGAATAAAATTGTCGGAATAAAATTGTATTTTTTTTTTTTTTTTTTATGTTGAGTTCTAATAAGGATATGGATACTATCGAGGTACGATGTAGAACCCAACAACGAGCACACATGATTGTCCATGTATTGGTTAGTTCTAATTTATTTATTTTTTGTTTTTTTTCATAGTCATTTGGCTAAACGTAACTAACAAATTCCCAAGCTCATCATAGAGTATATGTTTGCTTACCGATTCAACAAAATTTAATTAGTAGCCTTCACGGCTGGAAAGACATGTTGGTCTTGAAAGCAATAGACATGATTTTTCTCCTCATTTTTTATTTATTTTATCCATTTAATTCGTCAGTCTTGAGATAATTATTGTCTTAGGTCCAATAAGAGTCTTGGTAATTAGTATTTTATCCTGTTTCTAACGTAAAAACATTCATTGTTGAGTGTTTTATTTACAATTTATATTATAAATGATTTGTCGATTACCTTAAGATAAATGAGGTCGGTCCCAATTGTATAATATTGTTTTTAATTACCCGTGAATTTCGATTCTTATTAATGTCATGATTATTGTTTCTTTATGAGTAAATCAAATTCATTATTATAAGACATTTTAGGATCAGCCTAAAATTGATTAACTGTTCTTATAACTAATGAACATAATTGTTTCTAAACAAGATTTTTTATTAGATTTGTTTGCATATCCAAAGATATTAAATACACCTAATTAGTGTGTATATATTTGCCAAATCAAGTCAAGTTTTATTAGTATAATTATGGTTATTTTTTTAAATCATTGCATTGCTCAAAGAGAATCAATGATATACATTAATTGGTTTTTTAAATTATTTTTTGAATCTATATCATTTATTTAAGTTTTTACTCAAAGCAATAATGTTTGATCATTTTTATTAATCATATAGCATCTTTTCATGTTTCTTTCAATTCACTTGTTTTAATTGTTCCAATATATAATGGGATAAGTTTCTTCATTGGTATTGTCACGACGGTGATTTTCTTCGCACCTGACACCCCGTCATCTCCTGAATTGGGGAAACAACGACGCACGGTGAAAATGAGATGTGTGTTTTATAGTTGTAAAAATTAGAACAATAATTATTAGGAGTCGCCACCTAGTATTATGATCACTAGGAAACTTATTGGTATGCGAGAGTCTGGATAAGGAAACTTGTTGTGCAAGGAGAAGACACATCACCCCCAATGCACCCTACCTAAGGTAAGTTGCATTGTTGTTTAATTGCTTTTCTAAGTTAAAATTTTTACACTGCATTTTTAGAAACCATTTTTTGTTTGCGGATGTACTTTATAATATAATTTTACACTGCAGTTAAAATCTTTTTTGTTATCTACGGATGTACTTTACAATGTAATTTTACACCGTAGTTAAAAACCCTTTTTTATCTATGAATGTACTTTACAATATAATTTTATATCCTAATAGATAAAACAAAAATAATTATAATTTTGTTTTGATATTTTGGTCAAATTCCAATGGATAATCATAAACCAGTTACAATATCCAATTTTCGTTTTAAAATATGAGAAAGATGCAAAATATATTTTTTTATAAAAAATATGAAGAAAAACCTTGGAATTCAGCCTCGTGTAAGAAAACAACACAATTTTTATTTTTTTAAATGCAATTTTTTTGTTTTTTTTTAAATACAATTTCGGGCTAGGCCTGACCCAACTAAATGGGTCGGCCCAGCCAACTAGGCTAGGCCAAGACTAGGTCTAGCCCAACACAAAAATAAAATAAGAAAAAAACTGATTCATGTGAACAGTACAGTGAATTAATGCGCTGTAGTGTTCACGTTACGTGAACAGTAACTTGGTGGTCGGCTGACCACAACGAGAGACTTACTTGCTACTGTCGCCGGGTAGAGGAGATCAATGTGATTCTCCTTGTGGTGGTGGTGTCGAAAATGACGGCTTATGGTGGCCAGTAGGACCAACGAGAGGGTTTGGTTCGTGCTTGTTGTTGCTGCTGCTCCTCGTCGCTGGTGCTGGAGAAGGAGGCTAAGCTAGAGATACTGGTGAAGCTTCTAGCGCTGAGGAGGGAGACCAGATGGTGGTCGGCGGGAGTTGGCTAGAGTTGCTGCCGAAGGAAGGAGAGATAGCTGTCAGCCAGGATTGGTTTTAGAGAGAGAAAGGTGTTAACTGAGAGAGAGAGAGAGAGAGAGTTGGCTGCTGCTGGAGCTACCATGAAAGAGAGAGCTCCTGACGCTGGAAATGGAGCTCTTGCCTAGGAAGAGGACGAGGGGTTGTTATAAATCTGTTTTTCAGTGTTTATGCATGCCCCTCATCGGTGTTTTTTTTTGTGTTCCTCCTATTCGTGTGTTGTTTCTAGTGTTTCCACACGTATTATTTCATCACCTCTCCTTCATTTCTGTGTGTTTTCTTCTTTGTTCTTCTTTTTTCTCTAGTTTTCTTATGTCAATTTTGCTCCCCTCTCTACGTAATATCTCCTACTCTTTTCCCCCCGTTCTCCCCCCTTTGATGCATCGTTTGTTTCTCACTTTTTATAGGCGTGACTTGCCTGCATTGGTGGCAACTCCTGCGGCTATCAGCGGCGACATGGTGGGCTGTCAGCAACGGCATGCCTGCAGTGGTGACTTGTCGACGGTGGTGTAGGTGGCTTGTCGGCAGCGATGCACGTAAAGGCATGCGCTGCAGCAGGGTTGCAGTTTTGGGGAAGGTGAAAGTGCAGTTTGGTCCCTCAATTTATAATTATTCTAATTGCACCTTTAATTGGATTTAAACTTGTAATTTTGTGCAATTGTATCCCCATCAGAATTTTAACAACAACCTTGGCTTTGCATTTGTTTTTAGGTATGTAGATATAAGAAAATTCATATTTAGGTATTTGTTTTTTTTAGTTGGAGGAACGATTTTATAAAAAAGTGCAAAGCAATATATAATTGATAAAATAAAAACTAAATTTATGGCATGCTTCATTGTAGGCCATAATCAAGGAGGATTGATTGCAAAACTTCATTGTAGGACTTGAAGTACTTGACAAAATCGCTAAATTGCTAACAACTAATTTTGATAATTTCATAACTATTTTTTTCTTTAAAAATGACAAGTATTATAAAGCTGAGAAATATGTGGAATTAAATACTTTATCATTAAAGAAAAAAAATCAAAAACAAAGAGTATTAATTAAATAAATTAAAGTCATTTTTATGATTGCTAATATATTAATATAATATTATTTTCCCAAAACCTCTAACAATTATGTTAAAAGAATAAGTATTCTTAAACATCACTATTAATATTTTATCATGATTATTTTTTTATAATTATAGATTTGACATTTTAAGCTCTTTATTCTTTTAGTATATGTTAGTTAATTAGTGAGATGATAATAAAAATTGTATTTGATAAAGACATTATTGTTGAACCAATTATATGCTTCTCGTTTATAGGGCATATCGAGTAACGATTAACATAGAAAGACATAGAAAAATTATGTTGAATTCATGATTTTCATGACTCTTTTTAGCTATTTTAATTATACTATATGATGTGATCAATATATATAATGTTTTAGTTATTGTAAGTGTATTATGTTATTTTATTTAGTAAACCTTGGAGCAAAATAATGTCATGTAAGTCAAGTTAGAGAATGTAACATGTGTTCCGACATGAATAAAATAATAGGTTTTTAAATGATTTAATAAATATTAATATCAAATCAATTTTCTATGTAATAGTCATACACAAGATGAATGTGTGATTTATAATCTAATAATAAAAAAATGGTCCTCTCATTATTCCATGGCAGTAAGTTTGATTCCATTATAAATCAAAGATTACAAGAGAAACACAATTTTCTTCGTCAGTTTCCATTTAAATTTTCTTTTTTCAAAACATTTTCTATAGATTTAAGGCATGTGTTTTACAAATAATTAACTAAATATAAAATCACGAGACTTTAAGATATTGAATACGATATTTTATATACCATTGTTGATGCTCTCCATTAGAGAAATCTTCTGACACCATAATCTTGCGAGTATCTTGCTCTTTTCCTAAAGTTCAGAAACATGTTGGCCGACTGATGAACAGGGTCCACTTTGCTCTATTATTTTCTTTCCTTGAGAGTAATTGGAATACTTTTTTATTTGGATGCAAGTAAATCTTATTACTTTTAAAGTTAATTTTATAGATTTAGACGAGTAAGTAAAATTCTGATTATTTTAGATTTTTATAAGATATGTACATATCAATTCGAACTCAAAAACTAATATACAGATTATAAATTTTTTATTATCATACCAAGTTTCATGAGGTCGAGTAATTGGAATACTTTTTTATTTGGATGTAAGTAAATCTTATTATTTTTAAAGTTAATTTTATAGATTTAAATGAATAAGTAAAATACTGATTATTTTAAGTTTTTATAAGATATGTATATATCAACTCGAACTCAAAATCTACTATACAGATCATAAATTTTTTATTATTATACCACGTTTCATGAGGTGTAGTAATTGGAATACATGTTTAACATGCATGTATGCAATACAATTCAAAATTATAATTCTGTGAAAATACTTTTATTCCTGTGAAAGAACGTGTATGCGTGTACCTTTCCCTTTCATTATTAGCTTACATCCAAATACAAGGTGGTCGGCTGATTGATCGAAGTCTCCACTTTTCTCTTGTGATAAGACTGTAAATGGAATCTTGTGTTTCACGTGTCCACCTTTCCCTACCTGTGCTGCTGACGTCAGTAGATAATGTTTCGGAGCTCATATTAACAGGTTGCGAGATGATTTATCGCTACTTTTATCTGTTTCTGGTGAGAGGCCCGTGATGCTAGCTTGTCTATCCAGGACTTCACCGAAGAGTTCTTTTTATCTGAATTTTCTGAAATGGCAATCATGGTCGTGTTCGTTAGATTCCATGCGTTAGGACTAGAATTTCATAGCATAAAACAATTATTTATGTTGAATTATCAAGAATATATTAATGATAAAGCAAAAACATACTTAAATTTATATTCGAAAATCGCTCTCTAGAGTTGATTTTCCAGATTAACACATTTTTCTTTGAGAACCTTTTAATTCTCTCTACCTTAATTTTATTTTTTCTCTGATGATGGGATGTCAGAATGATAATAAATATCACGTGTAATCTAGGGATCATGACCATATATATAGATTACCAAGTATATTTTGGTATTCATGCCTCTTGACATTTCTACCCTTTGATATTCATGTCTTTTGATATCACTAAAATAGGAATAACCCTTTAGTCTCGACACGTTAAAGATCCACACCCTATTAGATACATCAAAAACTCAATTGTCTAAAAATACTTAGCAAATTATTTTTAATTAGACTTCATTTTATTTGATAGTTCACAAACATATAATTATTCTCATATAAACTTAACATTGGATTAATGATCCAACACATTGATCAAAGGAAGTGGGGCAAATTCAAAAAGCAACTCTCATCTTCTCTCTTTTGTGTTACTACTTGTCTGGTAGATACTCGCAAAGGGCAAGCTTATGCTGCGTTAAAAACTCATAGACATGTTTCATGAGCTACAAGAGAAAATAATTCATTATGGACCAGACTTAAACCCAAATTTAAATTAATAAAAAAACGATATTTATAACCCAGAAAATTATCTTTTACTACTCATGATTTGATTAAATCATGTAATATTTTATGTTAAAAAATAATATTAAAAATTAAAAATTAAAATTTCATTGGACATGAGAGATGTACTCATTAACCATGATTTAAAAAAAAAACAAATTCCAACATGGTTGGTTTGATTTGGAACTAACTATATATTAAGGCTGATATTTAACGAGAACATCCTTCTGGAGATTAATATGCTTCTTTCACGTCATTAGATAATTAAACTTTGTATAAGCTCATGCCCATATGATGTCCAATGAGGCCCCGTCGACAGCTTCGTATTTATATTTTTTTTAAATTATTTTTCATATCAAAATAATTTAAAAATATTAAAATTTTTAATTTAAATTAAAAAAATTAATTTTTTTAATAATATTTTTAAAATGAAATGACAATCAAGGCCAAACAAAGCAACCACAGCTGAAGGATGGGAAATATCGACAATGCCCTCTTCCTCCAGTGCCACAGCAGCAAACAAGCTGTTCCAAAAATCAAATCCCACACCTGCAACTTCCTCTCAGCGTCGAAGATTCTAGCCCAGTCAATCATGGAGTCCGACGCCATAAACATGTACATATACTCGGCCTTAAATTAGTTGGTCCCAAATCATGTTTCTGGGCTAAGTCTGTCGGACTAGGCTTGAAGCCCCCATTTATCTGGGCTCTTCTTAAGACCAAGCTCGTCGGCACACCTAAACTTGGCCTGCACACCTGGCTTGGTATTTATTTAGTTTTTTCCTCTCTTTTTTTTCCTTCCTGAAATGTTTTTGGATTTGAACTCAAAAAAAGATCAAATAAAATAAATAAACTTTCATGATTTTTAAATAATATTATAAGTTTTATGGAACTATTTTTTTTTCTACAGCAAAATCATAAATAATACATTGTTTATATAATTATATCAATAATTTTAATGTTTTAATATTGTATTTTAAATTTTCTCTTAAAACAATAATGATTTTTTTATTTACAAAACAACGTTTGTTTGCTTACAAGATATCTTGATATTGAATTAATTGTAAGTTTTATAAATATATTTTTATTATATTATTAAATAAAAATCAATTGCAAAAACTAAAACTGAAAAATTTTAAGTGTTAGATAATTTAATAACAATAATATGAAGTTTTTCTGATACAATTTTTTTTATATTTGAAAATAAATAATTAACCCTCTCTAAGTTTCCTTCGATAGGGTTTGAAATTATAGACTATTGTAGCTTTTTTTTCTTGAATAATAATTGTTTTTTAATATATTTTTATTTATAAAAACTATTTTTAACATTAACATATTAAAATAATATAAAATATTAGAAAAACGAAACAAATCCTACCGTAAAAAAAAACGGTTACGGCGCTCTTATCACAACCACCTAGGTGACGCATAATTGTCGCTGCATTGTGTAGGGTCAGCTTCAATGAATGCGAAGGCTGCCATCTTATCATTTTCAATTTTTTCTTTCTCATGAACCATATTTAAGTTCTGTTTTGGATTGCGTTGTAATCGGCTATTCTCAAAAATTTTAATTTTTTTATTTTATTTTAAAAATTGGTAATTTGATGTTTTTAGATTATTTTAATGTGATGATGTTAAAAATAACTTTTTAAAAATAAAAAAACATTATTTTAATATATTTCAGCACGAAAAGTACTTTGAAAATTTTTGCACAAATCAAGAACGTATCGCAATTTGAATGTTTTGATTACTATTACTATTCAAGATCATTATAAAATTACTAAAAATAGGTGTAAATGTTTTTAAGAAAATTAAAACATCCACAGCTAGATATTATTATTATTATTATTATCATTATCATTATTATAATCATCTAATAACTTTATATATTTACATAACATCCATAACTCTAGATGACAAAAAAAAAAAGTACGAACCTAACGAAGCAGGTCTGTGTTTCCTGTCATGTCATCAACCTCAGATGTTTTCCCTTTCCCTTGTCCGTTTCCCAGTTATCGGCCCTATTTCTATGTCCCAAGTTTTTGAATCTTTATAAACAACCACAGCCCCCCATCTCTCTCTCTCTTTCTCTTTGCCTCTGTCAGTATAGTGAAGCCCGGAAATGAAGGCAAGTTCTGCTCAAATCTTCTTCATCGCAAATCCAACTCCTCTGTGTGTGTGTGTGTGTGAAGATAGATAGATTTTTTCTTTTTTTTAAGCCACAAACCCCATAAAGCTTTACTTTTCTTTTTTGCAGGGATCAAATGGTTTCTGCAATGTTCTCTCTATCCAACTTCTCTTCGTTGCACTTTGTCTATTCATTGCCATTTCTTCCAGTCTCAAGGTCTTAATTTCTTTAGCAACCCATGTTACTATTATTAGCATCTTTCATTGAACAAGAAAAGAAACTCATATTTTTTTTTTATTTCAAATTCTATGATCAATGGAACAGATGGGAGAGACATGTTCATCTAACAGCAGCTGTGATGCCGGATTAAGTTGTCAAAGTTGTTCTGCTAATGGAAATACCCGACAGAGATGCACCAAGATCCACCCATTGATTCCAACATCAAAAGTTGGTTCTTTCTTTCTTTGCTGTTTAACTGCCATTCTAATTTTGGAATTTTTCAATGTTTTGATTAGAGAAGAAATGCATTTGGTTAGGTCAAAGGCCTGGCATTCAATAAGTATTCATGGCTAACAACACACAACTCTTATGCTCTTATGGATGCTCAATCAGACACTGGTTCGCCTCTGCTCTCTCCTAGAAACCAAGAAGACACGGTTACTAGACAGCTTAAGGTAAGAGACTCTGCATTTGGTTTTTCACATTTTTAATTCACGGAAAATAGAAAGAAAAAAACACTTCTCTTTTGACTTTTTAGATCAGTTTGCATTTTTCTTCTTTTTCTTTGTGCTGGACAGCACATTTCGCCATATTTTTCTTCTTCTTACTTGGGTATGAGGTCGCAAATTGACATGTGTCACGTTTAGGTGCAAAGAGGGCATGTGTTAGTTTAGTGGTTTGGTATTTGAGAATCAAAATAAAGCCAAACGGAATAAGTAAAAGCATGGCTGCATGATTGCATTGCCTGGTTGGCCTATCTATGATTATTTGTCCTTCGCTTGAAAATTAAGCGTCTTGGAACTACAATAATAAGCGTTCCAGCTAACTAAAGTAACAAGCTAATGCTTTACTAAGCTAAATCTGATCTTGCCAACTTTTTTTTCCTTTCAAAGCTCAAATAATTGGCATTATTTTCGACTAAGAATGATACTTTCTTGTAGAATGGGGTTCGGGGACTCATGCTAGATATGTATGATTTCATGAATGATATCTGGCTATGTCACTCCTTTGGTGGTACATGTTACAACTACACAGCATTTGTAAGTTAATCCTTCCATGTTGCTTAACTTTTATTGGCATCCGTTTAACACTTGAAAGAGTGATTTTCTCTTGTAAATTGACTGTGAACCAACTATGATTATCCCCAGCAACCTGCAATCAACGTGCTGAAAGAGATAGAAACCTTTTTGGCAGCAAATCCATCGGAGATTATCACTATTTTTATTGAGGATTATGTGACATCCCGACAAGGCTTGACCAAGGTTTTTAATGCATCTGGCCTAAGGAAGTATTGGTTTCCTGTTTCTAAGATGCCTAAAAATGGTGAAGATTGGCCAACAGTTGATGATATGGTTAAGCAGAATCAGCGTTTAGTGGTCTTCACTTCCAAATCAAATAAAGAGGCTACTGAAGGAATCGCCTACAATTGGAAATATGTGGTAGAAAATCAATGTAAGCTCATGTTCATTGCCTGTCAAAATGTATCAGCATTATCTAATCAATGAGGATAGGTAAGAGATCGTTAAATCATTTGATGGTGACTTCATCGCAGATGGGGATGTTGGGATGAAAGCAGGTCTGTGTCCAAGTCGAGCTGAATCATCACCTATGAACACAAAAGCGATATCCTTGGTTCTTCAGAATTACTTTCCAACTAATCCGAACGTAACAGGAGTTTGCTTGGACAATTCATCTCCATTAATTAGCATGACCACCACTTGCTCTGAAGCAGCTGGCAAACGGTGGCCAAACTTCATTGCTGTTGATTTTTATCAGGTGTTTTGTTGATTTGCACTCAACAGATTATCACAACAGATGAGATAGACTTAATCGAACTTGCAACAGTTCCTAATCATCAGAAGCAGAATTGCAAAGTAGTTTTCCCATTAATGTGTTTGATTTGTTGTTCCAGAGGAGTGATGGTGGGGGCGCCCCAGAAGCTGTGGATGAAGCAAACGGACACCTTACTTGTGGATGTGACAATATTGCCTTTTGCAAGGTATGTTTTTGCATATAGATTTTCAAGAATAGCTTCACGAATGACACACAAGCGATATGGTTTGTAATTTATCAAGCTCCTATTCTAACTTCCAATATCTCCAATAATGAGTCATTCATGGGCAGGCAAACGCTACATTTGGTACATGTGATGCTCCACCAGCTGCACCACCTCCACCTGCTGCTGCTGCTGCTGCTGCTGCTGCTGGAGGAAACTCAAAAGTTCCCAGTGTCACTCCCTCCAGCGTTGCTTCTTTGGATAGCAAACCTGTCCAACTATTGTGGTTGATCGGGATTATTTTGATGATGACACTTCTATTATGATCGTAATTATGCTGATTCGCTCATTTACACTTGACTTCTTAAACCTTTCAGAAATGTTTTGATAAATGATTTATGTGCTTTGGTTTTTAAGCGCATGACAAATTCTTTCGGGAGAAGTTCAGGTTTGAACAGCATTTAGTTCATCCCTGATTGTTCAATATAATTGATTGTGAATACAAAGAATTGACCATGCTACACGAGTCCATTATTGACAATGAGAGTTTGAAGAAGCAGTCGAATAGTTAGGCAACCACAGCAATGATTAACCGACTGGCAAATAGAATTTAAATGTTTTCATATAACCAGAAGATACAATTCTATTCAAAGTCGGGACTTAATAAACTTCTTTATTGTTACCATCTCACCTAAAAGCTCAAGTTTTTAGGTGAGGCTCCACAATATGATTTATATTATCCTCTAACACACCCCCTCAAGTGAAAGCTCTTTGGGCTTGAAACTTGCACAGGCTCACATCACTTTATGCTTGATTTTTATCAAATAGAATGGGGGGTGGTGAGATTCGAACTCGTGACCGCTGGGTCAACAAGGCTCTGATACCATGTTAAAGAACCATCTCACCTAAAAGCTTAGGTTTCTTAACATAGTATCATAGCCTTGTTTGACCCAGCGGTCATGAGTTCGAATCTCACCACCCCCATTCTATTTGATAAAAAAACAGCACAAGGTAGTTTGGACCTGTGCAAGTTTCAAGCCCAAAAGGCTTTTACTTGAGGGGGGGTGTTAGAGGATAATATAAATCATATTCTGGGGCCTCACCTACAAACTTAAGCTTTTAGGTGAGATGGTTCTTTAACATGGTATCAGAGCCTTGTTGACCCAACGGTCACGAGTTTGAATCTCACCACCCCCATTCTATTTGATAAAAAAACAGCACAAGGTAGTTTGGACCTGTGCAAGTTTCAAGCCCAAAAGGCTTTCACTTGAGGGGGGGTGTTAGAGGATAATATAAATCATATTCTGGGGTCTCACCTACAAACTTAAGCTTTTAGGTGAGATGGTTCTTTAACATGGTATCAGAGCCTTGTTGACCCAGCGGTCACGAGTTCGAATCTCACCACCCCCATTCTATATGATAAAAATCAAGCACAAGGTAATATGGGCCTGTGCAAGTTTCAAGCCCAAAGGAATTTCACTTGAGGGGGTGTGTTAGAGGATAATATAAATCATATTATGAAATCTCACCTATAAGCTTGAGCTTTTAGGTGAGATGGTTCCTTACATTTATTTGATTTTAATTTTTGTATAACATTATAATTACCAAGGTAAATAAGATTCAAATTATGTAACAATATAAATAGGATTAGATAGTATTCTCAATTATGGTCAATCCTACATATTCAATTTCTATAATTTTATTTATCTTTTTTATGTCGAGAGATTTTTATTGTTTTTTTTTACAACTTTTTTATTTTATTTTCCAGTACTTTAGTTTTATATAATCCCTTTCTCTTTAAAACTCTTATCTTTTTATACACGGTGGTGCTTCTTATAGCATATTAGCCTTTTATGATGGTTCAAGATTCAGAGTATCTACTTTTTATTTGCTAATGGTAAGATTAAATTGGAAACACATAAATTAGTATGCTTAGGTGGACAAGATTCATCATATGTTCCATAAACCATTAAAACATGCCTAAAAAACACAAGTACACTCATCATTGTTGCACTAGATAAACAATTAATCTAAGTAATGGAAACAAATCAGCTTATTATCTATGAAAAACCTAATAATCTACCATCTCTCTAAATTATAGTGGATCAACTAGTATTAACTATGCCTAAACATGTTTATCATTTAATTCCTTATTACAACATAATTATGCATATGGATACACTCCTACTATTCTTATATAGTTCTTTATGTTTCCATTTATTATAATGGAGTCATCACCACCAACAACATATGTGTGTATTAGTGCATCAATACCTCATACACAACCATACACATATTCATTCTATGGTTTTATTGGTATCATATGATAGTCATAGCTAGCTATGAAAAACTTCAACCAAACATTCATAATTTATCTTGAATGAACATCTTATTATCAATATATGAATATCTCATGTTAATAAAAAAAGCTTTCTAAATAGAGATGGAGAACATAACCAACATGATATATCATAATTATATAGATATGGTCAATCAAAACATATAGGTCATATTTGACCAGTTTAATCAAATATAAAATATATTTAGTAATGCATAGACCTACACACTTATGAGAATATCCGATAAAATTTTACAATAATGAGCATTCCAATAAAAGTGTTTGTATTAAGTATGCCTTATACAATATTGGATTTTCTTATGTGTCATACATAACAACAAACACAACTCAATCTAGACATAATAAATCTTAACATGTCAATCACTCCTCTAACATACAAAAAACCATATGATAAATCTCATAAATATATTGGATATTAGAAGAAAAAAATATGTTCAATAGAAACATATTAAGATTGTGAATTGATTTGATAAATCTTTCTTTGGCATCACCAAAGATGGATAAGCTAAAATTCAGGAAATATTAATTGAATTTAATTGAGGAAATAAATATTAGCGTAAAACAACTTTTATAAGAACCAATAGACTAGAAAAGCTTCTACATACTTGTAAAGAGTATTTTGCCTAAAATTATGATGAAATACTTGGTTTAGATTAGAATTCTAGTTTAACATCATTTACCAATCAAGCTTAGATTTAAGCTATAAAGAAAACCTTCATGAATAATACATCTAGACATTGTTGATCATGTTAGTGAAGAAATAAAATAGCTTCTAAGAGATAGATTATAAAGCTAATAAGATATGCTAAGTGGATATCCAACAAAGTATTAGTATTAAAAAAAGATTAAAGATATGCATAGGTTTTAAAAACCTAAATATTAGATCTAGAAAAAATAAATATATTATGCCAATAGATGATATATTAATTGATGTAGTATCAAACAATGAAGTATTTAACTTTATAGATGGTCATTAGTTATAACCAAATCTTCATGACAGAAGAAGATGCTTCCAACAATGCATTCAAATGCTTTCTTTCACTAGGGATTTATGAATAGGTAGTAATTCTTTTTAGGTTAGAAATGTTGGTGTGATATACCAAAAGCTAATGAACTTTGTATTTCATGATATGATCAATCATAATATAAAGGTTTACATTGATTATATTGTAGTAAATATCAAATTATTATCCACCTACCTAAATGAACTATGTGCTAACTTTAAGCGAGTGAAGATGTACAACCTAAAAATAAACCCTCTAAAATATGCATTTAAAGTGCAAGAAAGTAGTTTTATAAGATTCTTAGTACATCAACAAGGCATAAATATGGACAAGAATAAAGTATGAAAAATTATAAAAACATAATCCTTTTAGAATAAGAAGAAACAATAAAGCCTTAATAAAATGATTAAATTCCTAAGAAATTCTTCCACTCTTTCTAGGTTGTCAAAAGTTATTTTGTGTAGACAAACTCATTTATTGCATAATATGTTGGGAAAGGCATGATTTTGATAAATCCTAATTGTGTTACTATAAAATAAAAATCATAGGGATAACAATAATAATAACAATAATTGTTCTTTAATATTAGATTAATTTCTAGCTTAAAGTGTAGATCTTTATATATGAAAATACCCTTTTTAAACTATTTATGTCTCTTTGATAAATTAATTTTTTTTGTACAGGAAAAAGCATATAAAGGACTTTTCCTCTGGAAGGAAAGCTATTAAAACATCAATCTTTTTTGTAAAGTACATGAAGGTTTTTATGTATAGTCTAAAAGAAGTGTTCTTAAAAAAATCATTTAGCAAGTTATTTTATTTACAGATAAAGTCTAGATTCAGGATTTCCCTAATGTTACTAAGTTCTTTGAATAGACAATTGCCCATACTTGTACCTATCACATAACTCTATGAACATTATATTTCATCATAAAATGGTGATCTTCATTTATAGTTTGGCTATCCAATCCTAGGATAATTATCCTACCTTTATTAGTTTAGTGAACTTATAGTATATTAGGTATCTATATATCCAATATAATAGGAAGGTCATATGTTTCCAATAAAAGGCCACGTTTATCTTTATCTCATTCTTTTTGTCAATAAACTGAATTCAAGAGCACTTAGTAACAAGTCTTTATAGAAACTTTCAAAAATTTAGGTGAAAGCATAAAGCTCCCACCTATTGGGTATAGGCCTCCAATTAAAGTCAATTCATGCTAAGTAATAGTTTGGATCTCATCTCTAAAAAGGAAAGCATGATTAGATTTTGACCAAAATAGAGAAAGAGCACTTAATAATTCTCTATTAAATTTAACAGTAATTGTCGCGACGGTGATTTTTTCATGCTTCGCGCCCCGCCATCCCTCTCTGGAGAGACAACGGCGCGCGGTGAAAAATGGGGGTGTGTTTTATAGTCGCAAAATTACGACTATAATTATTAGGAGTCGCCACCTAGTATTAAGGTTACTAGGAACCTAATGGTCTACGAGAGTCTTGAGTGAGGGGACTTTTTGTGCAAGGGGAAGACGCATCACCCCCCGTGCACCCTACCTAAGGCAAGTTGAATTGTTGTTTGATTGTTTTTCCTAAGTTTGATATTTTTTTTCTAAAGTTCGATGTAGATCTCTCTTCATGAGAGAATCTCTACCTCATTAAGAGTTTGAAAAACTAATCAAAAGAATTTTACACTGCATTAAAAAAAAAATGTTTGCGGTGTACTTTACAATGTAATTTTACACCGCAGTAAAAGAAAATCTTTTTTAGTATCTCCAAGTGTACTTTACAATGTAATTTTACACCGAGATATCTAAAACAAAAATATTTTTTATTTTTTTTGATATTTTGGCCAAATTCCAAAGGATAATCATAAACCGGTTACGATATCCAATTTTTGTTTTAAAATATGAGAAAGATGCAACATATTTTTTTTTACGAAAAATAAACATGGAAAAATCTTGGAATTCGGCCGTATGCACGAAAACAACACATTTTTTTAATAATATTTTTTGTATTTTTTTTATAAAAAAAATAATAAAAAATAAAAATTTCGGGCTGGGCCTAGTCCACCCAAATGGGCCGGCCCAGCCAAGGGGCCAACTATGATAGGCTTGGGCTGTTGGGCTGGGCCGAGAGCAAGCCAGCCCGCCCCAAGCAAATTTCACGCTGCATGAATTAATTCATGCACATGAACAGTAAAATGGTGGTCGGCCGACCACCACGAGAGGCTCACCTATCACTGCCGCCGGGTAGAGGAGGCCGAGGTGGTTGTCCCTGCGGTGGTGGCGTCCGAAACGGAGGCCCGTGGTGGCCGTGGGAGGTGTCGGAAGGTGGTTGGTCTGTGCAGCCTTCGTTGCTGCTGGCTGCTGTTCTTCTTCGCCGGAGCTGGAGGTCACGGCTGGGCTTGCTGGTGTGGGGGAGGAACCGCTGGTGCCAAGAGAACAGCCGCTGTGCTCACTGGGAGCTGCTGCTGGAGGAGAGAGAGAGGGCCAGTTGCCACTGGTTTTAGAGAGAGAGTACTGTCAACCGAGAGAGAGTTGCAACGGGCTGACTGCAAGGGAGAGGGAGAATGACGTCGATGGTGGTGGTGGCTTCCCGGAGATGAAGAAGAGAAGGAGAGACGCCGTGCTGCAGCAGCTGGGGGGAGCTGTCGCCGGGGCTGATGAAGGTGATGGGCTGCTGCGCGTGTGTATGTGTTATTTCTGTGTTGTGTTTCTGTGTTTTTCTGTTTTAAATGGCCTCCCCTGTCAAAAATTTCTACTCTTTCAGCATCATTCCCCCATGTTTAATCCCCTCATGACTGCAAAATTTCTCCCCAGTTTTTCCTCAGTTTTCAACCCCGTTTTCTCAGTTTTTTCCCTCAAGTTTTTCGTCTGTCCTCTCCTCGTTCCTCTCTATTTCTCCCCCCTGTCCGTGTTCTTTCCGGTGGTATTTATAGGCGGAGGAGGTGGACTTGTCACACCAAGCTACAGTAGTGAGCTACAGCTGCGGCGATGAGCGACGCGATACAGT
This sequence comes from Salix arbutifolia, assembly GCA_025169955.1. Lineage (NCBI taxonomy): Eukaryota > Viridiplantae > Streptophyta > Magnoliopsida > Malpighiales > Salicaceae > Salix > Salix arbutifolia. The sequence goes on from CM045908.1 coordinate 3,694,691, forward strand.
TGCCTTGGTTGTCTCTTCAGCCGCGCGGCGGCCGCTGCAGGTTTTTTTTTTTTGAATTTGAATTTGAAAATTTTAAATAAATATGTTGGGATAAAAAGCTTTTTCGACAGAAAAAAAATGTTTTTATCTTCAATTTTGGTTTCCGATTTCACCCAAAATGTTTCGTCACTGAAAATTCCGATCGTCTCAATTTAACCCAGACTAAGCTTCCAAACTTAATTTTTCATCAATTAAGCCTTTAATAAAATTAATTTGACACATTTAAAGTATAATTAAGCCCTTGCGCTTAATTAAATCCTTCAATTGAGCTCTCAATTAATTCCAAAGCATAATTACACTTTAAAATTGGCCGACGATTAAATCGAATTGACCCATAAAAATATAATTATGTCTTTCGACTTAACTCTTATGCAGATTTATCCAATAATAAATTATTTTAGCCTTAAATCTGCATTTTCCTTCATTTCTGTGTAAAAAGAGGTACGACCGGGCTTTCAAAAACGTCCAAAATTTCCGCATTAATTTTTCTGCCGACACCAGCCCCTTTTATTTTATTTTTGTTATTTTTGGGTAGATTTTGGGGAATAACCCAAAAAATGGGTTATGACAGTAATTATGGCTAGCTAAATAAAATTATATATCTTTTTATATTTTCATTGTTCATTAAAGCTTTCTTGTATTCTACCTAACAAAGTTATGTAATTGGCAGGGTAGTTTTTAAATTAACTAATTAATGGAAACACTTCATATATCTAATTAATATGGGTGCATTGTTTAAATGTAAAATTAATATATATGTTTAAATCATAAAGAACAATAATTCTCAACATAAATAGTGGAAAATAAGTGAAATTGATTGTGAATAAAAAGAATTGACCATGTTGGATGAGTAGTTATCAAATACAAGAGTTGAAAAAAGCAGTCGACCAAGTGATTGGGAGTCAAGATCAACCAAAAAAAATGAACGGCCAACATATTTTGAACACACAAATAACTAATCAGAACAACTGATTAAAAGTAGTAAATTAGTCTAGGATTCATATGGGTATTAATAAAAGAGAAGTTTTGTTTGTATCATGGTTTAATAAAAAAAAAAGATTTATCTAATACTAATATCTAAATAGAATTAGAATTTACTTACATTTTATAACACTATAAATAGGGTTAGATACTAATATAAATAATGGTTAATCCCATATATCCATATGTAATGTTTTTGTTAGTTGATGTTGTGCTCTAGACTGTCGGGAAGGGAGGCAATGCAAGCTGAAAGCACATGCTCATAACCAGCTAAGCATATATGTCTTATTCAAAACTAGACCTGAGATGACCTTAAGAGCTTTGTTTGTTTGTGTGGTGCACCGCATATAATTATCTTGGTGCAGGGAAGTTAGCCAGAGAATATCCTCGCCTAATTATTGTCCTAAGTAACCATTCCATCATCCATGACAAAACACATTACAATTAAATTGGTGGTTGTAGACATAACCTCTGTATAAAAAGTGGTGATCCAATCACTTTTTTTTTTATACAAGGAAACTCCATCTCTAGAAAATATATTTGATAGACTCAGATAATCGAGTAAAACCTTGACTGTCCCAAATTGTTATAAAAATGCACGCCCTGATCGAACTAGAAACTTGTTGCACAGATTACAAGTCCTCTGTCATCACGTCATGGACAATGGTGATCCAATCACGTCAATGTTTTGCACCCAGTTCTATAATCTAGTTGGAAAGATTAAGAACAAACTCGTTTTGTTTAGCGCTTTCAAAGAAACGGAAGTTAAAGTTGATTTTGCACTTTCTCTGAACAGCAAGTGCATCATCTAATGTTGCATGTGAAAAGAACATAAATGGAGCCTTGTGGGTTTGAATGAAAAATCATGCGGATGTCCCTCAGTTTATAGGAATCATATAGCTGGTAGGCATGGGGGCTGTCAGCAATGTACACACATTAATGCATTCTGTATGCAAAATCTCTTTGTCAATCCCCACCATCTGACAGTGTCCTCTTTAACTTCTTTAGCAGTAGTAAGTTTTTACTGGGGAAGAAATTATGTAGCTACTGGAAACTTTTTTATAGGGTAAAAGTTTTCTGCTGATATGCCCCAAAAAGGACTTGCAAAAACATGCATTCCTACCAAATTGATGAATGTCTACCAGCAGTGAAGATAATTCACCGAAGAACATGATTTCTAGCTGAGTTGGCCCTTTATGATTGGCACCAGTCAGCAGACAACTAAGCAGGTCACAAGGGATACTTCCTTGTGGCCTGGCCTAAAGGGCAGGACCAGATTGGAATGGCAACTAGCAAGCCATGTTACTCCAAGGGACACTAAAGAATGAAAATACGGTCCAATCCCAACCTACTTAGCTGGAAAAGTTGTCTTATTCATTAAATATATAAGCCTTGATGCTGACAATTGATACATCAAACACTCATAAATTTCATGTTGAATGTAATGCAACTAAACCTTTACCGGTTTCTCTTCAGAGTTTTGGCAAGTAACTCAAAAGTCCGTGACAATATATGCGATAACTCTGCAACAAGAATATATCAACAATCTCATTTCAGCTTTCTCGGATATTTCGTATTTAATTTGTAATATGTAAGAATCTTATATTTTCTTAAAAATGATCGAGTCAAGCAACAGCGTGCCTGTGAATTACAACCCTTGATTTTGATATCTGAATTGAATCTTCCTATTGAGCATATGCTGCGCAGCCATAGAAGCTACCATTAATAGAAGGAAACATAAGTGATAGCAACAAAATTGGATAATGTAGTGGGCGTTTGCACAAGGCCAACATCTAGATGAAGCAGCAGGCAGTAAAGTATTCCTCATCCACTTCATGAAGCTCAGTTAAATCTTCCCAATGGATTATTTATCGGCATTCTTGATGTCTTTATCTTCCCTCATCAGTGTGCAGCCCGCTTTCATACCATTTTCCATCACCTTCTTTTTTGTCAATCCATCGTTGGGACTGTCACAATGTGTGCGTCCCAGTTCCTTTCCTCCTCTACGGTCCTACAACCACACGATCAGACTTTGAATGAGTGAAGAGATCAAGGCTATTTGAAATAGAAATTAGCAGCAAAGAAAATTACAAAATTTAAGTTTTGCATGACATTGCTGCAAATTATAAATCCATTAATAGCCTTTTTTTTCTTAGCATACCTAATGGGTACAGATTTGTGGCATAAACAAACCATATGGAAAAGGAAATGGATTTGTGGCATTGCATATATGAATGAAATTGGAGATAAGTAGCTCATGAATCTTCCCAATATCCATTGCTGCCCGATGTCAGATGGTGAACAATTCATTACTTACCACGTCCTTGCTCCATTTGGCAAGGTTTTTTTTTTTAGTGTTTTGATGTGACAGTTAACTAAGCAGCAGTGCCAGCTTGATCTTTAAATAACGTTGAAAACAGCATCTCTAAACTTTGGCCAGAAAGAGTGATTTGAAACTGAAATTGTCAACTAGATCGAATACATACTTCTCTGAAGGGGGAGTCGTCAGCTTCAAGCATGTGTACAATATGGCCCATTTTCGGTCGCTTCTGTGCATTTGGGTCCACGCAGCGTAAAGCAACAAGAAGAGCCCGCTTTAATGCCCTCAAAATAGGCTTCTCGGGTAGTTTGGGATCCAGCACCCCCTCTGGATTCCTGTTACTAACCATCCTTTTAAGCCAGTCGATCAAGTTCGCCTGAAAATTCTTCATTTAATGAAAAGCATATCGAGAAGAACAAAAGGGGGGGAAGACTTCAATGAGATTAATCATTTAACTCATTTGAATATATCATCACAAAATGAAAGCGAACCTCTTCTGGAGGGCGGCTATAATCCACTGGGTTCCTTCCAGATATAAGTTCCATGATAAGAACCCCGAAACTGTACACATCGCTTCTTTCATTTAGCATGCCTGTGCTTGCATACTCAGGAGCTACATATCTACAAAAGCACAAAAAACTATTACTTCTCCATACACTAAGACAAAACAGATGCAGGCACCCAGAGCGGGTCTACAGACCCAAAAGTTCCCATCACACGGGTTGTAACGTAGCTGCTATCTGAACAAAGGAGCTTGGCAAGGCCAAAGTCTGAAACTTTGGGGTTCCACTGGTTGTCAAGTAGGATGTTGCTGGATTTTATGTCACGGTGGACAACTTTTGGTTCAAGTCCATCGTGAAGGTAAGATAACCTGCACCAGCGTTCATTTGTTACCTCAATTGCATGGATGATGAGAAGGCAAGCAGAATTTATAGAAGCTCTATATAACAGGTTACAACTGCATTAGGATCATACCCTTTTGCAGTTCCCAAGATGATTTTCATTCTAATTTCCCAAGTAAGAGGACTACAAGGCCCTACGTCACCATGAAGCCATTGTTCTAAGTTCCCGTTGCTCACATATTCATACACGAGCATCCTACGAAACAAAGAAACAAGCAACTGTTATATAAAATTATTTGACAATATACAATAACCCCATTATTTTGGCAGGAACATAAATTAATTTCATTCTGAAATACCAAAAATACTGAGCCTAGAAACAATGAAGACTGGTTAAATAGGCAAAAAACACCTTTGAGCTCCTTCGGCACAATAACCAAGCAATCTTACTAAATTCTTATGCCTGACTCTTCCAATGGCTTCCACTTCAACCTTAAATTCTCTCTCAGCCTGTCCCCTATCAATCAACATGAATTTGAACAGTACTATCAATAACCAATTCTTTATCATAGATAGCAACACTCAAAAAGACGAATCAAACACAAAATTAATTCAAAATCAGAGATCAAATTCAAACACTAATACAATTCAAAACAATAAGCATAGGATTAAAATTTCAATAGGCTACCTGTTATTGAGCAAGTTCTTGACAGCAATCTCAGTATTATCCTCTAAAACACCATGATAAACAATCCCATACCCTCCCTCGCCAATAACATTATCATGAGCAAAAGAATTAGTAGCTACCTCAAGCTCTCTCAAAGTATACCAATGTCCCCACCCCAAAGGGGACACATCAGGCACAACCATAGCAGCCACATGCTCACTGCCGCCGGCGCCACATGGCGCTTCCCCAGAAGAACCTTGGTAAGAAATCAAACGCCCTTTACCATTATCAATCTGAATCCCATGATAACTCATTGGACTCTCCTCTTCCGGTGGCATAAGCAACAAAAAGTCTTCCCTTTTCTTTCTAGTCATCATTTCCTGCTCTTGAAATTGAAGGGTTTGGATTTGCCCCCTATTTGGCTTAATGGGTTGATCAATTCTGATTTCTTGAATCTCCTTAGTCACAGTTGGAATTTTGGGTTTGTTTTTTGTACTCCTGGACTTTTTTGAAGCAAGCCAAAGAGTAATAAAGAAAAGCAGCAGTACAATGGTTGTCCCTACACAGACACCAAGAACAACCCATAATCTTAAACCGAAAACTGAAGTTGGTCTTGATAACTTGTCAGTTATCAGACCTGTTTTGTGTTCAGACATTGGAGGCAGGCAATATCCTATCAACCTGGAGAAAAACAATTCAGAGAAAAACAAATAAGTGCCTGTCTACATTTTGTCACAATGTGTAGGATATATAGATGAGAAAAATAATAGGGAAGTTGCACTGGTGGGATAGTGAAGAACGGAAACGTTAGCAGCTGGCATGATGGGACTGATTATTTATGGAATTAGGAAAGAATGACAGCCAGCCGCCCTCACGAGCTTCAGGGTAGTTTTAGTAATTACGAGTTAAAAGGGGGTGTTTTGAAATGCATTTTAAAACTATTTTTTAAAAAGAATTATTTTATTTTTTATTTATTTTTTCAGACTGTCTTGATATGCTAGTATTAAAAATATTTTTTTTAAATAAAAGATATTATTTTTATATATTTATAAATAAAAATCACTTTAAAAAATAAATTTTACCACATTTTCAAATAAATAATTAACTTTAATGCTTTTGCTAAAGTTGATTGTCTTAATAAGTAGAGGGTCTTAACTCTTAAGTGCTTTTTTCTAAAGTTGGTCGCCTTCCTAAGTAGTTGTTTTATGATTTCTTTAAAAATAATTAGTTTAATATTTTTTTAGAGTTTTTTGATAAGTGATATTATAAATAATTTTAAAATATAAAAAAAATATTATTTTCATGTATTTCTGAGCGAAAATTATTTTAAAAATAACTGCTACTAAAATCTCAAACATTATCATAGCATTAGATAGTGATTTTTAATTTTAATTTTCACAAAAAGAGTCAAATATTCCCTATCAAGATTAGGCTATTCTATATTGAGGTTGGGAAATTCCAACTATTTTTGGTCTTGGTTCATATTTTCTTCATGTTATAATATCAATATACAATTAATTAATTGTCATCAACTCCAAAAAATTAGATGATTTGTTCAACTTTTTAAATTCAAATATCATCATCTCATATAATAAATTAAATCATTACTAAACTAGATTCTCAGCAACCACAAAATTTTCTACCTTGGAACTTGGCGCTAAACATGGAGCTTTAATTTTTATCTTATAATGATAGAAAATTTTACACGGCCATATAAACCAATCCACTTTAGTTTAATGATGAGAAGGTAGTCCTTGTTCATTATGTTTCGATAGAGAAGAAAAATTAAAAATTTATATATTGGTTTATAGTAAATAGCTATTTGATACCTTGATTTAGGCTTGTCAATTCTGTTTTGTTCTGGTCAGAATGGCCAGAACATTCCGTGCCGTTAAAAAAACCGAGATGAAACAGCGTTGTTTTTGTCTCAGTTTTAATTCCGGCCCGTTCCGGAAATTCCGGCCGGAACGTCTCAGTACCGTTCCGGGTGTGCCATTCCAGCCTTAAAATCTTCTTTATTTTGATTAATTTGTGATTTTTTTTTAATTTTGAGATTATGTTTGTTTGACTTTGTGTTTATATTGTATAATTTAAAGTTAATTTATCTTGAATTTTAATTATGCTTGTTAAATTAATATTTTAATTATATATATAAATTAATTATATATGAACACTACAACCCCGAAACAGCACGCCGAAACGCTCCGAAACTGGAACGTTCCGTTTCAATAGAAAAACCATAACGGTATTGACAATCTTGCCTTGACCAAAATTTTGAGCGTAATTAAAAATTTTAAAAATATATATACTATTATGATATTTTTCATAAATAACAATTATTAATGGGTCCAAGAAGAAATGAATAGCCTTGTATTCAATTTTCTGGACAAAATTACTTGATATATAAAAAAAATAGAAAGGCATAATATATATATATTTGCTTTAATTTCTACTTTTCCTTCCAGAAGGGGAAAACTTGTTTTATTTATTATAATTCTTTTGGAATACATCCGTACGTTTTATATTCAGAAAGCAACTACAAGGCCAGTTTGTTTCATCGCTTCAACAAATAAAATAAAATAAAGAAAAAGAAAAGGCATTATAATCATTAAAAGATGGAAGATACTCCGGTCATCAAAGTTTTTATTAAAAAATAAAAATAAAAATAAAATAAAAAGCATTGTACATCATACTCAAAAGAGAGTATGAAAAGAAAAGGAATAATAAAAAGAAGAAGAGGTGATATTCTATATGTCACATGTATCTTTATGAAAAGCAATGCATACCATTCAAGCTTATGACACTATTCATTATGTGTTTAGCTGGAGCTGGAAAATATGATGTGCACTGTAATCTAACAGTATGTTGTTTTCGCCTTAACTAGTATAATTGTCATCACCATATTTTTACTGGATTGAAAAAGATTAAGGGTCAAAAAACCAGTTTTTTATGACATTTTTATCATTTGATTACATGTTATACATATTAATTAATATTTAGAGTGTGTGTGTGTGTCCATTTTTAGTTAAAAAATAAATATATTTTAGTTTATACTTGTGATATATCACTTATATTTGGTGATTTGTTTTTGTCTCATTTCTTTCAATCCCACTGTAACAGTTTGGCAATAGGGGGAGGACTGTGTTAAAATGACAGACATCAACAACATTACCAACAAAATCATAAAAAGAGAAGCTTAGCGTGTAGGGTTAGGATCGACTTAGATACGGTTTATGTGGATAGTTAGAGATGCAAGTCATTTGATGCTGACAACTAGCATAGAATTAAAAAAAAAAAACATCGTTTAGGGGGGAAGTTAGCTAGAAATCATATCAGAATTAGCACGGCAAACAAATCTAAAATTCAAAATCAGCTACAATACCGGAGAGTGATAATAAAAAGGGAGGAGGGTTGCAAAACTGAATATAAAGACAATGCTTTGAAGCATCACTTGTTCCAAGGGGGCCCGAGCTACCTCGAAGCTGCCCAGAGACTTAGTTAGGTTTTGTTTATTGTTCTTGAATTCGTTATAAAAAAGAAAACATTGTTATTTTCAATATTTCCTTTATATATAATCCCAAAAAGAGATTCTCTCATTTAAAAAGTTACTTGGTTTAGAATTGTTACAAGGGGCATCAAAGTGACGATCCTCGGATGGCAGAAGGAACTAGAGTTCCGCAGTTGATGAAACAATAACAAGAATAAAACAACAACAAGAGGCACAACAACAGTTATTGGAAGAATAGACCAGTTGCCTAAAGCCCAAGGGAAAAGGCCCATGGGTTCCCCTCAACTCACCTACCAAGTCTGTTAATCAAAGACACAGCGTAATACCGCAAGATGGGAATCAACAGGTTCAAATCAAATCAATCCGATTAGAGTTTACCAAGTTTAATGGTGACAATCCTATTGGTTAGTTATATAAGGTCTGTCAATTTTTTAGCTTTCACAACACCCCAGCTCAACATCGGTTATTTATAGTCAGCTTCCACATGGAAGGGAAGGTCATAACATGGTATCACGAATTAGAAGAAATTGGGTTCATTACCAATTGGGAGGTGGTTGCTATAGCCCTCCGAATTTATTTCGGGGCATCCTCCTATTATGACCCAATGAAGGCCTTCATAAGCATCAAACAGACTTCAAGTCTACAAAACCCAATTTGAGATACTTTCAAATCAGGTTAGAGAGTTGTCAGGCTCTCATAAACTCAGCTGCATCCTAGGAGGATTAAAGGAGGAGATAAGGATGAGAGTACAAATGTTAAATCCTCATAACCTAGTAGTAGTTTACAGGTTAGCAAGGATGCAAGAGGAAAATCTGGCAATTATGAAAAGGTCCTGGAAACCTAGCTTTATGGGGTATTAAGCCTGAAGCTCTATGCCAACCCTACCTAAGGCAGAAGGGAGACCGATCCTTATACAGAAGCTCACCCTAACACAGATGAAGGAAAAAAGAGATAGAGGTCTTTGCTTTAAATCTGATAGCAAGTGGGGGCCTGGCTATAGGTATGGAGAACCAAAATAATAATAATAATAATAGAAGTCGAGGAAGAGACGAAGGAGAATCGTTCTAGCTATAAATGTGACAATAAGTAAGGTCCTAACCATATATAAAGGAAAAGAGAGATAAAGGTCTTTGCTTTAATTGTGACAACAAATAGGGTCTTGGCCATAAATATGAAGGACCAAAAATGTTTTGATAGAAGAAGTCAAGGAAGAGACATAGGAGAATAGTTTTGGCATGACTGAGAATCTAATTGATTTGAGGGATCCTCAGAAAGAAAGCAAAGAGGGGGTTGGAATATCTCTTCATGGTATCATTGGAAGTCCAAAACCTAAAACTATGAGAGTGAAGTTTAGATTGTATGGCCATACCTTCATTGCCCTAATAGATACTGGGAGAACACAATTTTATACACTTGAGAGTGGCACAGAGGTAGGGCTAAGTGTTACAAAACACAAACCCATTAGAGTTACTATTGCAGACGACTCAAGGTTATGAAGTGAGGGAAGCTACCTAGATATTAGATTGGTGATTCATGGCAACCAGTTTACCAACTAGGCCTAAATCCTTCAACTGGGAGGATGTGACAATGTGTTAGGAATTCAGCGGCTCAGGGGGTTATGACCAATCTTGTGGGACTTCACATCCTTGAAAATGGAATTTCAATAAGAGGGCAAGAATGTCCTAATTAGAGGAATAAGGGTTGAAAATTCAGAAGTTATTGCAGCCTTACTTTTCTACAGGAATTGAGAAGAGTTGAAGAAGGCTTGATTCTGTAGATATGGGAAATTGGAGCAGTCTAAAAGGTGATACCGAGACAGAATGAGAATATATTACTCGAATTCAAAGGAGTTTTTCAAGAGCCAACAAGGATGGCACCGAGGAGATCCCATGATCATTCTATAGTATTAAAGGAGATAAGCTCTCCGATAAGTGTTCATCCATACAGGTACCCATATTACCAAAAATCTAAGATAAAGAAGTTGGTGAGGGAGCTTTTGGCAATAGGCACCATACAGCCTAGCCAAATCCCCTTTTCATCACTAGTCTTGCTTGTTAGGATGACATATGGTTTCTAGAGAATGTGTGTGGACTACAAAGCTCTCAACAAGGAGACAATGAAGGATAAGTTTCTTATACTGGTAGTCGAAGAATTATTAGATGAGCTTAACGATTCTCAGATTTTTTCTAAGTTAAACCTCCGATTAGGCTTTCAACATATCAGAATTAAGAAAGAAGATGTTCCTAGGACAACCTTTTAGAACTCATTAGGGGCATTATGATGATGCCTTCATCCTCACAAATGCTCCTTCCACCTTTCAAGGGTTAATGAATGATATTTTTTTACTTTATCTTAGAAAGTTTATTTTGATCTTCTTTGACGACATCCTTGTCTACAATCACATGGAAGAAGAGCATGGGAGATATCTAAGGCTGATATTTGAGACTCTGGTAAGACATAAGCTACTTGTCAAACAGTCTAAATATAAATTTGCTAGTAGTGAGATCAAATATTTGGGGCGCATCATCTTAGGGTAAGGGGTATATGCTGACCTTGGTAAGGTGGAGTCAATGGTTAAATGGTCGAGATCCAAAACTCTCAAATCACTAAGGGTTTTTTTTTGGCCTAACATGATACTATAGAAAATTCATCAAGGGATATAGAGGTATTTCAAGACCCTTGACTCGATTACCAAAGAAAGGGGTATTTAAGTGGGATTCGAAATCATACCAAGCCTTTGAACAACTAAAAGGGTCGTATCTACTCCTGTCCTGACACTACCACATTTCAATAAAAGTTTTGAATCATTACAGTAGGGTTGATAATAGTAGAAAAACTTGTCGAGGAGTAACAAGGCCACCCACCTTAACAATACAAATCCCTAAAATTTAAGAAAATAAAGAAAAATGAAATATAAAAAAAAAACAATATTTGTGTTGAATAATGATGATAACAACAATAAGAATACTATGTCGAGGAGTAAAAGGAAGTAAGAATAAGCTCAATTAACCAAAATCATGCAAATCCCCAACATTCAAAAAAAGAAAACAACGCCAAAACAAGCAACATTATGGATTTTTATGTGTGGTAATGATGGAATGATTTCTAAATTGATATCTTATGTAAGGATTGTGATTTTTTTTTCTTATTAATAATAGATGCATTAATCATGATTGAGAGAGAGAAAGAAAATGTGTTTTATGAAAAAGAGAAAAGGAAAATGGGTTTTATGAAAAAGAGAGGATCAAAGTTGTGTTTTTGACTTAGGTTTTCAAAACCTGAGTTATTAATATATAAGGATATTTTTATATTTTCATCATTATTGAAAGTTGACATTGACTAAGTATGTAAATGAAATTTACAAATCTTTGTGCTCAAAGTACAATAGGTTTTTAGTAATTTTCCTTTTTGTTGTTGTTTGTCCTTCATGTTAGTCTCCGATATTGAATCGAAAGTCTTGCAACTCAATGACATATCTATTTATTTATAAATGTTTCTTGACCTTTTTATCATTATTGCTATTTTTCAAAACAAACAAAAATATATGAAAATACTACACTCGTTCCATTATGGTCTTTGTTCATAGGAGAATTGTGAACTTATTGTTGATCTCGTTTTTAGTTTAAAAATATCATGTTAAGCCAAAGTAAGTCCCTAAAACTAAAGAATGTTGCTCTAACTATTAAAACCAAAGTTTTCAAAACATGACTCAAAATTGGTGAAAATGTGTCATCTCATTGTTAAACTCATTTTAAGATTGAAAATGTCATGTTAGGCCCATATATATCCTTAAAAACTAGGAGACATGTCAACCCAAGTCAAAACCCAAACTTAAAGTAAAATTACTCTAACTTGACAAAAAGGTGTTGATGTTGTTTTTCATTCCTTTTTTGAAAATTTATATTTACATGCATTTATATACATAAAAAGAAGACATAACTTTAAAAAACATAATTAAGGTCAACATAAAGCAAATAAAAATACATGAATGGATAATGGCCATACATTTTCATTATTTGCATTTGTGAAAAGTAATTGTGCAAAAAAACCTATTGTATTAGAAGAAAAAAATGGAAAGAAGAATTTGGTTTACCTTAGGGCTAGATTCAAATAAGGAAGGAGTTGTGGTGGTGGTAAAGACGATGTTGTGCCAATGGTATTGTGATTTTCTCTTTACTTTAAGTGTGTCTTTCTCTTTAGGTTTGCCTCTGTTTTCTCTTTTTTGCTCTATTATTAGTTTGTTCAAAACACCTTTATTTTTTTTTTAAATCCAGGTTTAGGTTTTGTTTATCATCTTTCTCTTTCTCTTCCTTCTTCTTCCTTCTTTACTATGTGTTTGGTTGAGACTATATTCACTTCTCTCAACTCAAATCTTCTTTTCTTATCCCTTTCTTTACCTTGTCATTTTCTCTTTTTGGTTTGACTCTTCTTGTTTTTTGTTTCCCTTATTTCTTTATAGGTAAAAATGAAGCTCCCAAGACCTTTCTTGATGGAATGATCATGACCATTGGTTTCATTGGATTAATCTAAACCCTCTACCATGCTAGTACACTTTGGCCAAACATGTTTGAACTAGTCTCTTTTCAAAAGTTTTCCAATTGTTTAAGAGAGTTAAAACATGTATTTTTTGTTTAAAGATGTAATACACATTTAGGTGAGATGCGAAAGAGATAAAACAGAGGCCAAAATATGGCTAAGAACCATTATAAATAAAACAAGAAAAACTGAAAATTATAAAGGAACATTTGTCAAAAAAGATTTTTTTTGGCCATTTACCTAAAAGATGTTATTTTGGTTTATTGGATTTTTTTTTTGAAATGAGATCATTTTTCCTCAAAACACGTTTTATTTAATTAAATCTTGAATGCTTAAATTAGGGTTGTCAATTTTATTCCATTTCGGTCGAAATGTTAAATATCAGTTAAAAAACGAGACAAAACAATGTTGATTTTACCTCGGTTTAAATTCCGGCCTATTCTGGATTTTTTGGTCAAATACCAGCCGAAATGTTTTGGTTTCGTTTCGCTCGTTATGTTTTGGACAAATAATGTTTTTTTTAAATAATGAATAATTTTACAATACCAATCATATTTCTTAATCCGACTGTTAGATTGAGATGAAATTTTACGAAAAGTCTCTTGACATATTTATATATATTATGTTAAAATTTCAGAGCAATTAGAGAATATAATGACCTTGCAAGATTGATAATGACATTCTCGTAATATTATACATATTCATAATTTTATTCAGAAAAATCATTTTATTGTGTCTTTTTTTAGATTAAATTGCACAATTCTAAATAATTTTTTTTTTGTATTTGAACTATTTTTTTTAATTAATATATTTAATTATATTATAGATATATATAAACAATATCCCACTTCACTCAACATATTTTTACTGTTCACACAGACACAGATTATTGTAGATTCGAAAAGTAAAATAAGTGTCATAACCCAATTTTGGGTCATTCCCAAATCTACCCGAAAATAACAAAATAAAATAAAATAAAAGAGGCCAGTGTTGGTAGGAGAATCAAAGTGGAAATTTTGGACGTTTTCGAGAGCTCATCGTAAAGCGTGGATTCAAGGCTAAAGTAATTTATTATCAGATAAATCTGCGTTAAAATTAAGTTGAAAGATATAATTATATTTTATGGGCTAATTTGATTTAATTGTTGGCCAATTTAAAGGTGTAATTATGCTGGAAAATTAATTTAGGTTCTAATCGAAGGGTTTAATCAAGCGCAAGGACTCAATTATATTTTAAATTGGTCAGATTAATTTTATTAAGGGTTTATTCGATGGAAAATCAAGTTCTTGAAAGTCAAATTTTTGGAGACCAAATTGAACTTTTTCAAGCCCAATTATGCAAAAAATCGGGGCTAAATCGATGAATTAAGAGTTTAATGGTCAATTGGGGGTTAAATCGCGCAAATTGGAAACTAAGGACCAAAATAAAAAAGGCGCGCAAAGCTAAGGATGCTCTCGAAATTCTAACGGGGATACAATTGTGCAAAATTAAAAGTTCAAAGCCAATTGAGGTACAATTAGAGAAATTATAAATTTGAGGGACCAAATCATACTTTTATCTTCTTAAATATTTTCGAAAATGGCATTGCATGTTCCGGCGTGCCCGACTTTGAATGTGCAGGCGCGTCCTGCATTGAATTTTAGCGGCGGCACCCGACATTAAACACTTTGGTAGCCGAAGGGTTTGGTGGCTCTACTATAAATAGCTACATGCAAAAGAAGAAAAGGAGGATTGGTTATTAAGCAGAAAGAAGAAAAAAACAGAGATGAAAGAAAGAAAAAAATAGAAGATCAGGAGGGAAGAATTCACGTAAAGCTCTAGCAATTTTTTCTCAAACCAGCCCCGTATCACAAGCTCTTTTCTTCTTCTTCTTTTCTCTTCTCTCTCGGTCGGTCGACCATTTCTCTCTCTAGAACCAGAAGATCCTCTCTCTCTCTCCCTCTCCCTCTCGGTTCATCAACTCCGCTCATCTCGCACCACTCCATCATCACCAGAAGCTCCCCTTCCTCCAACAACCTCATCCACAGTCTCAGGCAAGGATTGGCAGAACAGACCCATCGACTGCAACGTGACCGTGCACTTTTCGACATCCATTTTGGCCATCATTTCCGACGCCACCACAACCAGAAGAACCACCTCGACCTCCTCTATCCAAGAGTGTTAACAGATATGCCATTCATCACACTCCAAAATCTATTGTTCATCATCTTCATTATTTGCATTTCGTATGCGGGGGAAGTGAATTAATTCACTCCCTTGCCCACTGTCCCTGCACGTGGACAGTGGGCTGGTGGGGCTGGGCTTTGTGCCCGGCCTGACCCCTTTTAGGTAATCTGGGCTGGGAGCCCAGCCTAAATAGATTCTGGGCATCCAGTCATCTGGACCGGAAGCCCAACCCATGGTGGTGTGGCTGTTGCCAGCCCATCCTGATTTTAGGTGGGCTGACAGCCAACCCACCAAGAAAAAAAATGAAATAACAAAAATAAAAAATACAAAATTTGTATAAAAAAATATTTTATATATATGATAAAAAATATGTTGTTTTCTTGCATACGACCAATACACTAACATATTTTAAAAATTCATTTTCTTTCAAAAAATATATATTATCTCGGAGTTTGAAGAAAAAATATGTTTTAGCATGGATTTTGCAAAGAAAAATCATTTCTCGCATCTTGAGATTTTACAACATGTTTGTAAAAATCCAAAGAGTATTGGCCAATATTCCAAAAATATCAAAATCTTATTTTTGGAAATTTATTATTCATTGTTGGTGTTTGGATAAATAAATCCTAAGGGGTTAATATCCAAAATATTCGACGGGGATAATTTGCTATTATTCATTGTTGGTGTTTGGATAAATAAATCCTAAGGGGTTAATATCCAAAATATTCGAGGGGGATAATTTGCTATTATTCGCTGTTGGTGTTTGGATAAATAAATCCTAAAGGGATAAATATCCAAAATATTCGGCAGGGACAATACACCATCATCATTTAACCAACATATTCTTTGAAAGATCAAAACCATAACAAATCATGAGCAAACCAAAATGTCAAGTAGCTTACCTTAGGTAGGGCGTATTAGGGGTACTAAAACCTTTCCTTTACGCAACCAGTTCCTTGCTATAGAATCTCTGAAAGACCAGTTTTAGGTTTCCTAGTAACCATAATACTAGGCGGCGACTCCCCTTTTCACAAAACTAAAGACAAGACCCCCACATGATTTCCCATGCTCACGGGGAGGGTCGCCGCGACGCTACGCTCTCGCGGAGGGTGCGACGATAAGCATTTTACCCAAGGGTTGAAAATTTTTAACCCTCGGAACCGGGGGTATTTTCAAAATTTTCAAGTGACATAGATGATATTTTTGAATTCTTTGCACAATAAAACTATGAAAAATAGCCCTAAAAACTACAAAAAATGCCTGGAATCGGGGGTATTGTAGTACTTTCATCACCAATTTTTTCGTAGATATCGCTGGGTCTAGGGGTGTATGATTAATTGACCAATTTTTATTATTTCTTTTTCCGAAACACTACATGCACGTCGTGCGGACGCATAACAGTGTCCCGTTCGCACGTGTCTTTTGGGTGGCTCGTGCGGTGTCTTCAGGCGATGGAAATTGGTCTTCTGTCGTGTCACCTAGTGCGCTGCCATGTCCTCTGCCTCCCTGCGCAACACGTGTCATGTTCATGTGATCGTGTAATCGCTGGTGGACAATTTTTCTTTCCCCTCTTTTCTCTCTCTTGCCTCCGGAAAGTACAGTTGGGTCCTTAATATTTGGGGGTATTTCATTTCAGTCCCTAGTCTTTTGATTTTATTTTTCTTACTGATTTCTTCAATTGAAATTTCAATCATTTTCAATTATGCCCTTCAATTGAAATTGATTATATATGAAATGTTTCATTTCAGTCCTTAATCTTTTGGTTTTTGGTTCCTTTAATAATTTTAGTTTGCAAGTTTTAATTTGTTCTAATTTTGTCCTCTAATTGAAATTTGTCATATATGCTACTTTTCATTTCGGTCCTTATTCTTTTAATATTTTCTACAATTACACTGTATTGTTTTTTTTGAAATTCCTTTATTTTCGGTTCTAAAGTTTTGATTTCTTTCTTTCTTTTTCTTCAATTGGAATTAATTATATATTTTATTTTTTATTTTGGCACTTATTCTTTTAAATTTTTATTTTTTATTAATTCCTTTGGGTTTTTTGTCCTTCTTGAACAATGTTTATTTTTCATCCATATTTATGTTTTTATGTTTTTAGTTTTTGTTTTTAATTTTTGTCATTTTATTTTTGTTGAGGATTTGTTTTTATTCGTTGCCGTTATGAAATTTTAATTTATGTTGGTTAAACTACATTTTATTTTGAAAAATCTCTTTATTGTTTTTTAGTCCCAAGGTTTTGATTTGTTGTTGTTTTGTAATTCAATTGGAATTAATTATATATTGTTTTTTATTTTGGCACTTATTATTTTAATTTTTTATTTAGTATTTGATTCCTTTAGTTTTTTCGGTCCTTCTTGGACATTGTTTATTTTTAGTCCGTATTTATTCATTTATACTTTTAGTTTTTGTTTTTAATTTTTATCATTTTATTTTTTATTAGAGTTTTATTTTTATTCGGTTCAATTTTGAAATTTTAATTTATGTTAGTGATCATTTTAAAATTAATACTGCTTCTTTTTTCTCTTTTTTTGTGTGTTTCTGTTATTTTTATCTATTGTCGGATTAGATGATTTTATTATTCGCAATAATAATGATGATAATTTTAATGATTATTTTTTTTATTATTTTTTGTAAAAATATTTTGCTCTTTTTTTTTAAATTTTTTCGCGGCAATTGAATGATTTTAATTGTTTTGACATTAATGTTGATAATAATTTTAACTGTTATAGTAATAATAATGACAGTAATGTAGGGATGAATTTTCAATTTATGTTTTCTTTTTTGTGGAGATAAAAATTAACTACTTATTTTTATTATTTTATTATTACAGGTGTTTTCACAATTCATATTTTTTTTTGTGTTTAATTTAAATTGAATTATAAAATACACTAATCTTAATACTATGAATTCAATAATTCAAATATCCGGATCTTCTTGCTTTTTTAATGATAATAATAATTTTATACTGATTGTTTCTTTGAAACCTACTAAACAAATAAATTTACATCTATTTAAAATTCATATATTTTATAGAAAACTTGCACTTCACAGGATTTCTCCACAAATTTATTATTTTTTTCCAAATTTATATTAGAATAAAAAAATCTTACACAATTAATATATTGTTACGTTGAAAAAAATATTGTTGTGGCCGCGATGAAATGCGAGGGTAATGGCTACTATATATATATATAATAGTACAATCCCGAAACAGCAGACTGAAATGCTTTGAAATTGAAATATTTTGTTCTAATTAAAAAAACAAAACACCAACCAGAATGGAATTGGCTATCTTGATTTAAACATGACCCCTTTATTTTTGCTTTGCTTTTTAAATTTGACATTTACATTTACATTTATTTTTCTATTTCTCACCAATCTCAATCTTTTTTCAATATTTATGTTAATTTTGTCGCCTCTCCTGTGGTCGAAAACTACGTTTCTAGACCATGCATCGCTTGCTTCTTTTTGTTTTTGAATACAAAAAACAATCCTACCCATTGACATGAATTTCAGTGGTTCAGGCGCGATGGATCCCCAAAGCCACACTCTTGGTATGTTTTTTGCCTTCATTTTTATTTTTTATTTATTTTGAAGTTAAATAACTATAAATACATTATATTACGTCATTAACTTCCTAATCTATTTAAAAATATATTTGAGTTATTAATTTTTAAATATGAGTTAAAAAATGGAAGTTAAAAAACCCACAGTAAATAAGTTTTAAAAGAGCAAAAAAAATATTACTATAAAAACATTATAACAAATATATTTTCTCTCATTTTCTCAAGTGTTATTTTATTTCCAATTCAAATATTACTATATTCCATAAAAAGGTTTTTGGCAACACTTTTTTCTTCGTTTTTTCATTTTTTTCTTGATTTCTAATTAATAGTTTTATTAAATACTTTCTGGATTAGACAAGGTACAGTCATATAGACTCAATCATAAGGCATAGAAAAATGTTCTAAATATTTTATCACTGTGAATCTAAATATTCCAAGACATTTTCATTTTATAAAGTTTGTGCAATTTTCCAATAAATATGTCATGTAGGGAGAGAAAAAGGAAAGAAAGAAAACATTTAAATAATCCCTCTTTCTTATTTATCTATCTATTTTGGCGCCCAAACCCCTAAAGTTTCCCGCCATAAAAAACCAACCTCCAAAAACATTCATTTCCCTTCTTCCTCGCTCCAGAACCCTTACAACTCAATCCACACACACAGAGATCCATCGATGGAGGAAGAGCAGCCAGCAGTGTTACCTGGGAAGCGAAGAAGAGGAGCAGAAGCCACGGCCAGATCCGAAGCCCTTGAGCGACTCAAAGCGCTCCGTCGTGGTGGCAGGAGATCTGAAAATGGAGGCGGGTATTCCATCAAAATGGAAGATCCAATCTATGATTCTGTCCCCGAGGAAGAGTACAACAGCATCGTCGCTCGCCGCCGCGAGGAAGCTCAGGGTTTCATCGTTGACGATGACGGCCTAGGTTACGGTGACGAAGGTGAAGAAGAGGACTGGTCTCGGGCCGGACTGCCTCCGTCTTCGGATGAGTCGGACGGCGAGGGTTTGAATAAGAGTAGATCTAGAAAGAAGAAAAGTGAAAAGAAAGAGAAGGAGAAAGAAGTGAAGAAAGGTAATGCTTCGTTGACGGCTGCTGCTGCGGCGATTATGGGGAAAACGAAGATATCGGCTATGTTTACATCAAACGTTTTTAAAAATAGGGATTCTGCTGGTAAGGTAAAGAGTTTTGATTGTGACAATATTGTTGATGATGTTATTGCGGAGTTTGCTCCTGATGAAGCTGATAGAGAAAGACGTAGAAGAGGACAGTTGATTGTGAAGAATGCTACACCAATTAAGAGTGAAAGTCGATTTTTTGATAACGGTAATGATGCTAATTTTGTGGTTACAGCAGAATTGGATAGGGATTTTAGTAATTATAAAAGTGTTGTTGATGCGAAAAAGGAGGGAACTGTGGAAGTGAAAGAGAAGGGAGAGGATAAATTGTCTAATCTGGTTAAAGAGGATGTTGTAAGTGTTTTGGAAGTGAAAGCAGACGAGGTAGTAGTGAAGAAGGATGGTGCAGGTACACTTAATGCGAAGATTAGTGAGGAGGAGAGGGATCCGGCTTTGAGTGCGACAGCTGGGTGGAAGGAGGTGATGAGTGGTAAGAATGGGGGTGAGGCTGGTGGTGGCGCAAGGATAGTGGAGGAGGTTAAAAGCGGAGCAAATTGTGAGGAGCAATCTGAGTTTGATATGGATGGTGATGGGTCCTTACCCTTTTACATTCTTGATGCTCATGAAGAGATTTTTGGTGCTAACATGGGCACGATCTATTTGTTTGGGAAGGTAATGTATACTTGTTTGCTATTTGTTTGGTGATCCTGTAACACCTTTTCTGTAGAATGTTAACAATGCTTGTTACAAGAACTTGGGTGATTCATTAATTTTTCTTCAAGGGTGATTAAAATGGCCTGTACTAACAAATTAGAATACGTGGCAGTGCGGTGACTGATTGCACTTAATTGACACTATCAGATAACTAATTTCCCAGTGGAAATTTTCAATTAATTTGCTACGTGTGAGAATTAAACTCAATAAGGCTTTACGTTCGGGATGGACAAAGCTGATACTTTTCTTCTTGTAAAACATTCAGGAATATATTTATGCAGTTAAGATGGTTCTCCATTTTTCCCCCATGAAATCTAACAAATTTAGTGCATTATTGAGTTGGTGGTGGCATTCATTTCATAGATAGCCAATCCATCTAACAATAAAGTTTGCAGTGGCATGCAACGAAACCTATCTATTTCTTATGAGTTATTGGCATAAATCTTGGTGTGAATAGTGATGTTGACATCTGACTTTGGTATTTAGGTGAAAGCCGGAAATACATATCATAGTTGCTGTGTGGTTGTAAAGAATATGCACAGATGTGTTTATGCAATTCCAAATAGTTCTGTATTTCATACTGATGAGATGATCATGCTAGAGAAAGAGGTTGAAGAGTCACGGATTTCTTCCACTGATTTCCATAAAAAGCTGCAAGTAAGTACATTGTCATATACAGATGTATATACATATATGTATTTAAATTACGGAACAAATGACTTATATTATGGAACAAATATCTTTGTGTTTTATTTCCTGATATTCTTTTATGCAATTTTCTTCTGCAGGACATGGCATCTGAACTAAAGAATGAAGTAGCAAGCCAATTGTTAAGTCTCAATGTTTCAAGTTTCAGCATGGCTCCTGTTAAGGTTTGCAGATTCAATCATTCCAATTTCAAAAACAGTGCATTTCTCAAAATGCACTACTTAATTCTGTTGTGCTGTTCATATTTCCTGATATTCTTTTTATTTATTTTGCTGACCAACTAACAGAGGAGATATGCATTTGAGCGCTCTGATATACCGGCTGGAGAGAATTACACACTCAAGATCAACTATCCATTTAAGGTTTTCACTGAATTTGTTAACATAGTAACACAGTTTGAATCATTGAACTATATTTGAGACACTCAGGTGTCATATTTGTACATCTTAGAGATTCTTAAGCTACTGTTTTAATACTATCAAGCTCTGTTAAACTCCTTTCTATTAGATTATATATTTTGGATTCTCTGAGTGCAGGAACCTCCGCTCCCAGCAGATCTGAAAGGGAAAACTTTCTGTGCTTTGCTCGGAACTCATTGCAGGTATATATCTGGGGGTTTTGCTAACATCCGGGCTTAAAGGGTGCATTTTTAAATTCCAACTAGACATTAAGTCATCTTATATAAATCCCTTTGTACGAGTTACATAAGAGTGTGATAGAAATTCAATGTGAAAACTTGCTTTAATGAGCTTGCAGACCATCTCGTTCTTTTTATTACAAATACTGTCAATATTATGGCATGTATTCAGAAGTTGTCATCATTACTCTTCTACAGCTTTGATTATTTGTCCTGGACTTGTCAAACCTCAATGAGCTAACTGCCTAGCCTTCTCAAATCTCAATACACTAACGTAAAAATGAGATCAGATGGCTTTAGCTAGTTAGTTGATTAGTCAATACACTAATTGATCACCTCGACAAGTCTCAATGCCCATTGATACAACTATGCTGTGTTAAATTAGAGTCATACTTGAATCTGATATAAATATTGAATCGAGGGCAGTGAAGTCAACTTGATTATCCTTTTGCAATTATAGTTTTCGCAAGTTCCAATTCAGCTTCAAAGGGTGGACAATTATACATTATGACCAATAGATACTTTTATGGAAGTGGGAAATAATTATTGTTATCATTTACAGTGCTTTAGAGCTTTTTCTTGTTAAAAGAAAGGTAAAGGGACCTTTGTGGCTATCAGTTTCCAAATTTGCAACTTGCCCACCTTCTCAAAAGGTAAGGTTTTCAATCAACACATCTTTTATCATTTCACTTATCCCTGATGAACTTCTTTATGATATCTTCTCTGTTTCCTCTGTACCAATCCAGGTGAGCTGGTGCAAGTTTGAGATCATTGTCGTATCTCCAAAGGACATACAAGTTTCATCTTCTTCAAATAGCAAAATAGAGATTCCTCCGGTGGTTGTTGCTGCAATAAATCTGAAAACTGTCATAAATGAAAAGCAGAATGTGAATGAAATAGTGTCTGCTTCTGTCATTTGCTGTCACAAGGCCAAGGTTTGATTAAGAGCTCACATGGACCATTCTGCTTTCTTTTTGATTTCAAGCATGTTTCATTTGGATGTCATCCATTTTGCCTTTGAAGTTGTTGGTTTGAGCACATATATGCAAAGACAATGTCATCTGATCTTAGTTCACATGTCAATTCGAGTAAAAAACACTTGGAAAAGGCATCACATGTTATTTACTGGTAGAGTTAGATGTAGGTTATGCTGTTGTAATTATACAATACAAACAAAAAATGTTCACTTGGTGCCTTGGAGTCCTAACTTCTTAAGCTACTATGTTTTGTTGGATGTTATCCACAATTTTCTTCCTGAATTTGTTGGTATGGCACTACTAAAGGGTATGTAGTTCACTTTTAATGTGACCTTGGTTAGGAGGGAAATATTTAGATCAGCTTGACGTCAATGAATTTACATAAATATGCTCCACTTTTAGAGTTTTGGCATTATTACCATGTAGGCTTCTTGCTCTAATCCGGAATCCCATTTTATGCCATTCAAGTTTGTGTGCATTACCTTATAAGCTACTACTTCTACTGTTTGACTTTTCAGATTGACACTCCCATGTTGGCCACCGAGTGGAAGAAACCTGGCATGCTGAGCCATTTTACTGTTGTTCGCAAGCTTGATGGAGGGATATTCCCAATGGGATTTTCCAAAGAGGTTACAGACAGAAACACAATGGCTGGATCAAATGTTTTAGCTGTTGAAAGCAGGTAAGTTTTCTTTTGTATCCTGTTTTCAATTTGATTTTGTTTGTTTGTTTCTTTCTAATCATATTTCTGGCACCTGTAATTATAGATTTTGTTTACATCTTGCAGTGAAAGAGCTCTGTTAAATCGTCTGATGATTGCATTACACAAATTAGACAATGATTTTCTTGTTGGACATAATATATCTGGTTTTGACCTGGATGTTCTCCTCCATAGGTCACAGGTGGGGTTATTTTTGTGATGCTTCCTAACAGAAAGATTATATAAGGTCAAGCTCTTGTTAAATTTGTGTTCTTTTTTATGTAGGCTTGCAGGGTGCCAAGTAGCACATGGTCCAAAATAGGACGTCTCAAGCGTTCTGTAATGCCTAAACTTACTAAAGGAAATACCATTTTTGGCTCTGGAGCGAGTCCAGGGATCATGTCTTGCATTGCTGGTCGGCTCTTATGCGATACGTATTTGGCTTCCCGTGATTTATTAAAAGAGGTATTGTGGACACCCGTTGCATCACATCATGCAGTTAATGCTGGAGAAAAAAAATTCAGTTTCTCACAGTTTAGCTTCAATTCATCCAGGTTAGTTACTCCTTGACGCAACTTGCTAAGACTCGGCTGAACAAAGACCGCAAGGAGATTGCACCGCATGATATTCCCACAATGTTCCAGACATCAAAGTCCCTTATTGAACTAGTAAGTTCTGATTTTAACTTCAGTTACCTGACCAGAATTATCATGCAAGGTAATGTATTCCTTGTAGAAATTAGAGTTTGAACTTTTCTCATCCTGGTAAACGATTTTTATTGTGGTTAAATTAGTATGTTTTTTTGTATTTATATAGAAGTGCACATCTTTCTTGATAATTCGGAGTGTGTTATGTGACAACAAACAATTCATGGTTGTGAAAATTGTGGCATGACTAACTTGTTCTAATATTAACTACTCATAGGGTTCAGACATAATTTGCAACATTGTAATAAAGTTTGCAATTAATTTTAACATTGTGTTTCATATATACCCTGGTTATGGTGATTTTACTAGCCAACTGACAGCCTAAACTTGCTTACTTAGATAAATTGTCTTCACTTGTCACTCACGGCATCTTTAAGCCCATAAAAGTAATGTGTGATGTTTGTGATCAGCTTTATGTGCTACAATTTTTCTCTCTTTTCTGGCCTATTATGGTTCTCATGGTGTCAGTAATGTGTGCAGGTTGAATATGGTGAGACAGATGCATGGTTATCTATGGAACTCATGTTTCATCTGAGTGTCCTTCCTCTCACACGCCAGCTGACCAATATCAGTGGAAATCTCTGGGGGAAAACTCTTCAAGTGAGTTCTTGCAGAATTGGTTTTCCCTTTTTTATGGTTTATTTCTGCAAAATGTGTCCAAAACATCATTCTGAATGTATAAAAACTTCTAATGTATGTTTTTCCAGGGTGCCAGGGCACAAAGAGTAGAGTATCTTCTATTGCATGCATTCCATGCAAAGAAATATATTGTCCCAGACAAGATGACTTCTCATGTAAAGGAAGCAAAAATGACAAAGAGGAGAATGAATAATGGAATTGAGGATGGAAATGCTGATGAGTTGGACACTGATGCTCCCAGTTTTGAAAATGGAAATCAACAGAGTGATCATGGGAAAAGAAAAAAAGGTCCTGCCTATGCAGGTGGATTGGTTTTGGAGCCTAAAAAAGGTTTATATGACAAATATGTATTGCTTCTGGATTTCAATAGTCTTTACCCCTCAATTATTCAGGTTGATGTCTTTTTCCCTCCTCACCCTCTCTCTTGCTTGATTATCTCATTGATCTACTACTTTCATGGCACTAATACTTAATTCATTTTACAGGAATACAATATCTGCTTCACAACAGTTGAAAGGTCTACGGATGGATTGGCTCCTCGTTTACCTTCCAGTAAAACAACTGGAGTTCTGCCCGAGGTATGATCACCTCATTGCTTGTCAGCTTAATGAGTAAAATATTATTGTTAGACAGTGCATTCTATGTATCCTCATCATTCACATTTATGAGTTTCAATGCATCGCATCTGAGGTTTCTGTTTTCAAATATGGAAATTTGTGTACCACTCTTTTTCCCTTGTTTTGAGCTGAAGTGGTTTCCAGGAATTTATTTTACATGTTCTTTGACAGTTGCTGAAAAATTTAGTTGAGAGAAGAAGAATGGTTAAGTCATGGATGAAGAATGCATCTGGTCTCAAAGTCCAGCAGCTTGACATTCAGCAACAAGCACTAAAGCTCACTGCAAATAGGTTTATATTTATTTTCTTGCCATCTAGATTTTGGTTTTTTTTTCTCAATCAATGTCACTGAAGTTCATTACATAATTCCTACTTTTTTTTTTATTCTTATACATTCTGACATGGCTGGTCATGCAGCATGTATGGATGTCTTGGGTTTTCCAATTCAAGATTCTATGCAAAGCCACTTGCAGAACTAATAACTCTACAAGTAAGACAAACATTGCTTTTGCTGAAACTAAATGTCTTGCTCTCAAGCAAAAACTGATGTATTAACCAGGTCAAGTGACTGATATTTAGGGAAGGGAGATTTTACAAAGTACTGTTGATCTTGTTCAGAATAATTTGAACTTGGAGGTAAGACCTTCTGTATTGAGGTACCAAAATTGTTGTCAAAATCTTCTAGCATTTGTGTTCATAAATTCACATGACTAGCACTGTGGTTAGCTCTTGAAGAGTGCCTTTTGCTTTGAATTGCAGGTTATCTATGGTGATACAGATTCAATTATGATTTATAGTGGACTAGATGATATTCCGAAAGCAAAAGCTATTGCAGGGAAAGTCATCCAGGAGGTAAAATTATGGTCATGTACTTTGTTCTTGTTGAAAAAATTCTATGTACCGTATGGTGCAAAAACAGATATATGGAGACCTATCAGCATCCCATGCTAAAAAATGCAAATGCAATGAAGTGTCTAAATGAACTGACCTTATCATATTCCTAGTGAATAGATAACAGTGGGATACAGTTACTGCACTTTTTGAAAAATCCAAAATCCAGAAGACCTGGGCATCTACAAAGTTCCATATTTAATGTTTTAACTCCAACTTGCCAGTATGCACTTTACTTAAACCAAATGAAGTTTTCGTTGTTTTTTTTTCATTGTCAAGTTGCTATTATTATATTCCTCTTCTCTTTTCATGCTCTACATGGGATGTAACTTCGTTTAACTGTATCTAGGTTAACAAGAAGTACAGGTGTCTAGAAATAGATCTTGATGGCTTGTACAAAAGAATGCTTCTTCTAAAGAAGAAGAAATATGCAGCTGTTAAGGTGCAATTCAAGGATGGGACACCATATGAGGTAATTTTTTTGTAAAAATAAATATTTTTTTTGCCATTCAGTTACTGTTGCCATGAACAAGATCAGTGTAATAACTTTTCACTGCAGGTTATTGAACGTAAAGGTCTTGACATGGTTCGTCGTGACTGGAGCTTGCTATCAAAGGAATTGGGAGATTTCTGCCTGGCTCAAATTTTGTCTGGAGGGTATACTATACTGTCCTTTTTTTATATAAAAAAATCATTTTGACTTTGTACTTGGCTGGAATTCAATGAAAGTGAATGGAGTTCCCATTTACCCTGTCACGCCTTTGGCTCTTGTGCTCACAGGTCATGCGAGGATGTAGTTGAATCAATACATAACTCTCTCATGAAGGTAATGTTGAATTATTGTTAGTATTCCTTTCTTTTTCTTAAAAAGGAAAAAAGAAAAGGCTAATTATCAGGAAAATGGTAAAATAGATGTGGCCATTTCAATATGGTTATTGGTGAACAAATAAAAAGGCAGTCGAAGGGGTTATGGATCCTGGTAGAGAAAGGTGTTAAAATCTCAACTTCTTTGGAAAACTAGAGTTTCCATTGACTGATTGCTGTGCTTTAAACTTGCCTTTCTATATGGAGTCTTATTGTTCAGTTTTGTGATTTTAACAGGTTCAGGAAGATATGAGGAATGGACAAGTAGCCCTTGAGAAATATGTCATCACAAAGACATTGACTAAACCACCTGAAGCCTATCCTGATGCCAAAAATCAACCCCATGTTCTAGTGAGTCTGAAAAACTTTTTTGAATTGTTCTTTAATGGGTCCTTAACCATATTTTCGTGGTTTGTACCATTTGACTAATCTATTCTTACCATTTGACTAATCCATTTTCCAGGTAGCACTAAGGTTGAAGCAAAGTGGTTATACAGCTGGTCGCTCTGCTGGTGATACAGTACCATATATAATTTGCTGTGAGCAGGTATTGAATGATGTAATTGGGGTATAGCATTCCAAGCCTTGCATTTAAAATATAACCTTGTCCACTGTTTAATTTTCTGCCCTTTTTTTTTTCGATCGAGCAGGGTGCTTCTGCAGCAAGTTCAACAGGGATAGCCCAGCGTGCAAGACATCCTGATGAATTGAAATGTGATGATGGGAAATGGATTATTGACATTGAGTACTACTTGTCACAGCAAATTCATCCCGTGGTATCACGTTTATGTGCTTCAATCCAGGGTACAAGCCCAGAGCGTTTGGCTGATTGCTTGGGGCTTGACTCATCAAAGGTATTCTTCCTAGCCAGACTCGAGTTATGATATTTTCCAATTTGTATGCGGCACTTAACCCATGATTAATTGTTTTTACAGTTCCATAGTAAATCAATTGAATCTGTCCCTTCTAGCTCACTCCTGTTTGCTGCTGCTGATGAGGAAAGGTAATTGTTATGTCTAGCAATGCCATTATGGTCCAATGCTTTCAAATATCTTCTGTGCCTAAATTTAATTTCAATTGCTAAGCATTTGTTATTGGTGTCAAGGCACCATTTCCAGTAAAAATGCAATTGTATTTGAAACTGTAATATGAATTCACTTCTGGTTTCTTTTTGCTCCATTTTGTTTTCCTTGAATTGAATTGCAGATATCAGAGCTGTGAGCCGCTAGTCTTGTCATGTCCCAGCTGCTCTGGTACTTTTCACTGCCCTGCTGTCTTCAGTTCCATTTGTACGTCAATTCTTGAGAAATCAAAAAACCCACAAATCGAAGGATCTATATCCAATTTCTGGCATAGATTGCGTTGCCCTAAATGCCCAGAGGAAGGTGAATTGGGCAGAATATCTCCTGCGATGATGGCCAATCAGGTTCTATTGAATTGCTTTCATATCATTAAACCTCTTAATATTCTTCTACACTAGGAGAAACAAATATTATATGGTTCACTGTCAAGACATTTAAAGATGTTTCTGGAATGTTTTGTGGATATGGACTGGATCCACGAATGAATTATTATTATTATTATTATTATTTATTGAACACTTTACTCTTCTGAGTTCCGAGTCAAGACTGGTGAGTGTGACCCTTTCTATTTCAGGTCAAAAGGCAAGCAGAGGGGTTTGTTTGCACCTACTATAAAGGCGTCATGATGGTAATCTACTTGGTGCACATTATTATTATAAGGAATACAGGATCAACAACATAAATGGACCCTGATAATAATAATAAATTGTACTCTGCTTTCAGTGTGATGATGAAACTTGTAAGCATACCACGAGGGGTCTCAACCTGAGGATGGTTGGTGATTCTGAGAGGGGAACAGTTTGTCCAAACTATCCACGCTGCAATGGGCGTCTAGTGAGAAAGGTTTGCACCGCATACTCAACTTCAAAGAATTTATTCCATTGGTTACTGAGAAATTTGTTTCTTTTTCACTAGTATACGGAAGCAGATTTGTACAAGCAACTCTCGTATTTCTGTCACTTGCTCGACACCGTTCGCTGCATTGAAAAGGTTGGTTTCTTTATTTATTAGTTGCCATGCTGTGGTGCTGGTTTAAGCTTTTGAAGTTTCATGGTTAATTTAGTTGCCATGCTGTGGTGCTGGTTTAAGCTTTGACGTTTCATGGTTAATTTAGTTGCAGGCGGACGCAGGCACTCGAATACAGCTAGAGAAGGAGTTGATCAAAATTCGGCCAGTGGTTGATTTAGCACTTTCAACAGTTAGAAAGATCAGGGACAGATGTGCTTATGGGTGGGTGCAGTTGAATGACCTTGCAGTCACTGTATAATTTGCCAACCAATGTAAATATCGGCTATAAGTTAATTACTTAGTTTTCGTTTCAAAACTGTTTTTGAATTTTTTTATTTTTATTTTGATTTTTTTCACTAATATCAAAAATAAAATTTTCAAAATAAATTTTTTTATTTCAATGTAATCTCAAACAAAAAATATTTACTAACTCCTAAAACAGTTACTAATTCAGCATGCTTGCTTTCTGCTGTATGGAAATATGTGCCAATATTTCAAATGCAAACCATCTTTGTCGATTCCTTGTTTTATGTATAAATACAGAGTTGCAGTCCTAAGTTATTAAGTCAATCAATTTAACAATAAAATAAAATAAAAGGGATCGATGAATTATTGTGCACAAAGACGCATTATTGCGTACCGAAACCTTGGAATGATTGTTTTACTTTGGGTAAAATTATTTAACAAGCTATTAGGAGTTAAATAATTTTTTATAGGATTTATTATTATTATTATATTTATTATGGACAAATTGGTTTTTTAATTCTAAAATGATTTAAATATTATTAAAAATAATAATACTAGATTTGGAATTTAGGGGAGATCTTTTAACGCAACATTGTTTTTAAAAAACAAATTAAATTAAAATTAACATTGATGATTTTTTTATTTTTTATTTTTAATATGATTTAAACTTGTAATCAATTTGAAGTGTAATTTAGTTTTTTTAAATATAAATATAATTAAAAAAATAAAAGTTAATGGAGTATGAACATTCGCTAACTAATTAAAGCCCAAAATAAAACTAACTTGGGTTTGGATGTGTCTTTTAATTGAAGAGCTTCGGGCTAAGCTATCCTCCATCGATGATGATGCTCAAATGTATCTTTTTTTTTAAGGTTTAGTGTCCCGACTAAATCTCTTGTTATTAGAGAAAATTGACATTGAATGAAATTCAAGATGGTTACAATAATACTCCTAAAGATCATGATCAAGCTTCTATGATTTCTACATGATAATACAAGTAAAGCCTGAATCTTGCATTCAACTCATGAATTGAGATTTGCTAAGTCTCATCATCCTTGATGAAAATAACTTTGCATTTAAAGTAGTATTAATATATTTATTTTGTTCAAATGATATGGATAATGAGGTATTGGCTTTACATAAATTATTAGAGATATGTTGTTGTGTTATATATATAACAAGGTTTTTCATGTTAAAAATAAAGTTATTATCAAAATTTGATGATAGTTTAATGACATCACTATTTGATTCTATAATTTGCAATACTTTAAATAGCCTATCACCACTTGCAATTTATGGATGATTTTTAAAGGATAGTATTCAAGTCTAAATATATATCATAAAATAATCTCTAACATAAAGTGTGTTATGATGCATATGTAAATCAACTTAAAATTTGTATTGTTCATTACTTTCTTGAATTTTTTTATAATCTAAATATGAAAATATGAACTCTATATACAAACTCAGGTGACTAGTACATCTTAGTGGGATGAGACATGGGCAAAAGATCTACAAGTTTTTAGGTTTGTAACTATGAACACTATATAATTGAGGATACGAAATGAGAAACACTATTCAAAACCTGAATTGATATGTTTTGGGCATGCCCAAATAAATTAAGATTTCTTCATCTTTCTCGTAGCGTATAAAGGATTAGAGAACTTAACATGTTTCTCAAGTTCTATTACATTATGATTGTAAGGTATTAGGGAGTTCATATGAACAATTATCTAAAAAGTCTTTTAACACTATGCTTATCTTTTTAGGTGATTTTACTAGAGAGTCTCCTAAAATTTCTTTTTATAATGAACACAAAAATATTAGACTCTTCATCGACCTACGTCTTAGACTCATTTGGATGTTAAGTCTATCTTCTTAAACATCCTTTTTATCCAGGTCAGTGAAATCCTCAAGAATGAGTTTATAACATAACATGAAACAGTATAAAATAAGATTGGACTTAATAACATAAATCACACATAGTAACTAAGTATGTACAACAATATGTAATAGTGAAAGACTAAAGTAAAATCAATAAGATTTAATAAAATGTAAAGTTTTATTATTTTTAATTGAATTATCAGATTAATTTATAACAACTTTTAAATTAATGTTTCTTTATTTCATATTTTACATATTTAATTGTCAATAGAAGATGTATTATACGTTTTGATAAGTTAAAAGATTGATAATTTCCTTTTTGTTCATTACACATTAAATATTATAATTGTAATAATAAATATACTAAAAGAGTTTAATAATTTACTATTCCCTAATATTTAGAGACACTATAGATTAGATTGTACTATAAGAGAACATTTCTTGGAAATTCTCACTCTGTCTTTAGAGTTTTTAATTTCACTTTGGTCCATAAAGTTTTTTGTTCTTATATTTAATTCTCAACTTTTATTTTTATCATATTTCAATTATTGTTTTTTGAGATATGAGAGAGAAAGTTGTCAAAAAAAAAAAGGTGAGTAAAGAGATTTTAGCTAACCATACTTCAACCACACAAAAAAGTCTATCTTGGAGTCAATATATACCTTAGAAAAGAGAGTTTAATATTAGTAGTTTATCCCTTTAAACAATTGAGTTTTAGACTTCACAAAACTCAAAACTTGCTTTTTTGCTAATTAGAAAATGAACCAATGAGTGATATGTTATCTGCTTTGATGAACGATGTCTTATCTATTTTATTTTTTTAAAACCATATAGAACAAAAAATAAATTGTCATCCATTATAAAAATACAATCAAATGTGTTATCCTAAACTTTTTATTTTAGATCAAGCATGTGGACCCATCTTTCTAGGCTTAGACATATCCAATGTTTTTTAGATTACCCATCATTTTTATCGTTTTAATTTTATAATGATTTTTTCCAAACAAAATGATTTAAATGATATTTAAAAAATATATTAGATTGTACCATAGGAATTATTGAGAAATTAATTAAATAATTTAAAGATTTTTTCGGTAATATCAATTGTATAAATAATTATAGATGAACTTACTGCGCGCGACATTAATTTTCTTTCTTAGTTAGAAAATTAAATTGTTTTACCGATCACAATATTTTCATAAATGAAGAATCGATTTTTCAATAAAAAAAGAATTATTCAACTAAAAAAAGGATAAAAGAAGAGAGTTTCGTCTAGAAAAATACAATTTTCTTCTAAATTTAAATAATTTGAATTCTTATGAATTGCTATTTTATTTGCTTTAAATTTGTGTTAAAAAAAACATGATGTAGATTAAAAAAATTCATGTCCATGTCAAATAATAATAAAATATATAAGTAAGAGAATAGAGTTTAACTTAGTAAATACATTTTTACTCTACAATTTAAATCATTAAAATTATTTCAAGTAATTATTTTAATAGTAGCAAAACTAAATAGGAATATATAGGGCTTGGGAAAAATAACCTCTTGTTCCTCCTAAATGTTAACTTTCTTTTATTCTCTTATTTTTGTCATTTGAGTTGTAATAGAAACGCATCCAAATATACAAAAACAGAAGAACCAAAGACCGAGACTTTACAATATGAGATTATGTCCAAAGTTCTACACCCATATAAATTTAAAGACTACCCATCTTGAGATGATGGTAGCTTAAAATTCCAGAGAGGAATGGCCATTTAAAATCAAATATTCTTATAATAACAATTATTCATAGGAGTGTTTGGTATTGCGTTTCAAAAACCCTTTCGAAAAAATTGAATTTTATTTTTAAATTATTTTTTTTGTGTGTTTTTAAATTATTTTGATATGCTGATGTTAAAAATAATTTAAAAAAAATCATTTTGATATATTTCTAAACAAAAAACACTTTAAAAAACAATCTCGACCATACTCGTAAAGAGGCCATAGTCTCCATCCTAGGTTTACCAAGTGTATTCCTAGTGCATTCTGACCAGAAATATTTTAAGGCAAGGCAAAGTGGGAATAGAAAGAACACACTGCTTGGACAGAAGGAAAACAAGCAATCACTTTATTAATAAATAGGGAAAAACATCGGTTTATTAAGTCCAAAATACATCGTAATGAAAAGTGAATCATCTTTATGTTGAAGCTCCTCCAATTCTGTTGGAATCATTACTTGACCTGGATTTTTTTCCAGTGCTCCAGTACCGTATTTGTTGACCCATCCTCACTGCAACTCCCCGACAGGAGCCTCATTGAGCCATAGGAAATGGATGAAATCATACAGTTTTGCGCTTACACTCACCTGCCAAGCATTGGAGTTCAACATTTTCGTAGTTGCAGGGATCTAAAATTACAGAAGAAGATATTCACGACAGATAGAAACATCACCTTGTACGGTGTTGGGTTAAGCCTCCTCATATGATCAGGACGCATTCGCTCAAGCTGCTTGATACAGCGATCTCTAATGTCCTTGAGAGGTGGTAAATCTTCTCTTGGTTCATCTTCAAGAAACAAAAAACTCATTTTAGACATTGCTATTGATGAAGTAAGCTCAGCCTGTGTAGTCTGTGGACAAACAATATTATTTTGTGTTTGATACAATCCCAAGTCCTCAAATTTTATCTTAACTACAGATCAAATGATTGCAAAAATTTGGGAAACCGTATGTGGAAATTATTATATCCTGTATGTGCAAGCATTTGTGAAGAAGCAGATCCTCAAAACAGCATGTTCAATTGTGATTTCATATACAAAACATTTTAGTTCACAGAAACCCCCACCTGAGCTGCCAGGCCAATAACACTTTAGAAGCTCCTCAACCTGCTGTGGAACCACATAGGCTCTCTTGGATTCATTAAAAGGATGGCGACACAGTATCCGTTCTCCCACCTGAAAGTTTAGAGAAGGAAGATATTATGTTTTTTCCTTCAACTAATCACCACAGTGAGATGATTCCATCAGACGGGAAAAAATGTACATTAGATAAAAAGGTAGGTGACTTTTGATGTTGACAGTGAACTCTTACGACCGAACTAGCAAAACCATTGTATGAATCAATAACTGAGATCTTACCAGACTCTGAAGTCCATTATATCTTAAATATGCTTTGCTCTCAAAATGTCGTTCTCCATATAAAAAATCTTTCATAATGATAGTACTTGGTAGAGGTAAAACATCAAAGAATAGAGCACATGGAGCACCTCACCGAGAAATCCATTGATAAATAGCAAAGATTTGAGCATGTGAAGAACTTTACTGATAAAATCATTAATTGATGGACTACCTTTGGAGATGGTTCATTTCCCCCCGTCATTATGTCCACCAGCGGGTACCCTTCTCTTCCATACAATCTATAAGACCGTTTTTTGCATGGTATAGAAACCTAGTAAAATAACGAGGGGGAGAGAAATCAGTGGTTCTATAAAAACTAATAAGAGTTTCTTCGACTTGGATCAAACCTTTGAAACATCTTCAGAAAGTTTGATGCGAGGCTGATTGTTTATTTC
The DNA here is from genome assembly GCA_025169955.1 of Salix arbutifolia. Taxonomy (NCBI): domain Eukaryota; kingdom Viridiplantae; phylum Streptophyta; class Magnoliopsida; order Malpighiales; family Salicaceae; genus Salix; species Salix arbutifolia. Next base: position 3,729,658 of record CM045908.1, read on the forward strand.
AACAAGCTTGAAGACACAACCCAAAGCAGCTTGAGCATAGCAAGTTACAAGATAGGTTCCTATTCCATATGAATCTACTTCATGACCCTGGCAGCCAAAAAAAGCTATATCAATTAGATTTCGGTCGCACAAAATGCATGTCTAGCATTTACATACTGAGGCAGATAAGCAACATAAATTATTACTAAGGGCATGATATTTGGCGACTGTTTGTTGCTTTACAATGGAAATGTTATTCATGCTGCTGCACCCACATATGAGACAAGCAGATCAGTAACAACTTTGGCACTCAATGTTTGACCAAAATGTTTTTCAACTAAATAATTGTCAAATATAACAGAATACAAAATTCATAATTTCTGTGTTTAAAATTTCCCACATGGAGAAAAGGCGTAGAAGTGGATGCCAAAGGAATGCTGAAAGGCATATCAAGACAAAAACATATAAATACTTAGCAGGGCTGCAGTAGGTAAAGGATTAAGAAATTTATCCACAAATCATGTAGCTTTTAAAGTTTGTTTATCTTCAATAGTTAAGTAACAGTATTATGAACAAAGATCTGAATTTATGGTGTAACAGCTGAAGCACAGATCTTTTGTTTCCCTTTCTGTATTTTTTAACTGTATTGCTTCACTTACTGCATTATCCGTTAAATGTATGAACAGACCAAGACTTAGTAAAATTAGTGAAATTAAGAGATGGCATCTTTTCACAGCATGCAGCTAAGTGAGACAGCTCAGAATCCAGATATTTATCAAAAACTTTCCTCATTGCACAGCAGCGTCACACTTATCTGATCATGCAAGGAGCAAACACACCAAGCCAGAGAATTTTCATGTGAAACCATTCTAAAACATGCTCCAATAGAATAACTAATAGATGATTAATGCCTTCAGCGAGCTCCAAAATGGGAAATCTATGTAATTTGCACAGAGAACCAGAGAAGTGTTGTTACAGAATGAATACCTGTTTATTTAGAGCATCTAAGGTTTCCTCATTGAGGTCATTACTAGCAGTAATGCCTGTATTTCCAAACCCAGGCACTCCAAATTCTTTCTCAATGGCGCTAAAGAACTTCCGCGCCTCACAAGACAAATATGCTAGATCACCAGAATCTAATCTAATGCCTACCGCTTTATATCTGCAAAGTAAACCATCTAAACTCACTTGAGTAAATCGAGAACTATTAAAGGTCAAAGTTGAAAAATAATAAAGAGGACAAGTCTTCAGGTTGCTATGCAAATAAAATACAGACAATTGAATCACAAACTAATGGGACAGTGGTTGAAGACGAAGGATATCAACGCCTTTGATTTAAAATAAGGGCATTGCTGTTGGATGCCAATCATGAAAAATGGCTTTGAGAAACCATCGCAACAGGCTTTGGAAAATGTTGCATATGGCTTCTGAAACGTATCAAATTGTTCTTGAAACCTGAACTACAGGACAGGAATATTCGGTTGAAGCCAAAGTTGAAGGAAAAAATAAGCCACCAGGGAAAAATGCTTGATTGGTGAAAATGAAAGCATTGGCCAAGGTAGAGGCAGTGTCACAGTTTCAGAATATGCAATCTTGGTGCTGGCATGCCTACCAATAGTTTGAATAGAGTAATGTTGGCATAAAGCCTCTGAGAGTGATAATGTTACCCAAACAGGATGACAAGGAGTGAGAAGTTAAAAAAAAAAAATCGTATGTTTCAATTCCCATGATGATTAAAAAAGGAATTTTGCTCAGGAAAAATGCCATCACACTCATAAATCTTTCAGACTTACCCAAGATCATTAAGTGCTAGAGCAACTGCACAAAAGTTCGGGATCCCACTCCTCATTACCTGGTAAAGAGACGGAACAGATAAATGCTATGTTAACTGCTCTAAAGTGATAATTGATTGAAGTAGCCACCTGGCTTAATTAACAAGACAAAGTTTGGCAAGCAGCAAACAGAAGATGCAACATATAATTAACCTTTGCAAATATAATCCATTAATACTAAAGTATGTCATGGAAATGTTATAAGAGCACCTGCACCACTTCATAATGGAAAAGTTAATGTCTACTTGTTTGAAATTCCACGTGCTTGATGATGCAAGATATAGAAATCAGCATTTTGAGAAGATCAGTTGTTTACATTAAAAAAGCAAAGTGCAGCATGCAGCTGAAAGTAAAGACAGCATATAATTAAATTTTGCAGATATTTTGCCTATAGGTTGAGTGATTAGAGCTTCATGATACTAGTAATTGCACCTCTGCATGGGAGTATATGTCTCAATTCATTCAAAAGAATATGGTTTTTAAAAATCTCAAGGTATTGAGAAGCCTGGATACATGAGCATTTTGAGAAAATCAACTTCATAAACTGCAACTTGCAAATTAGAATAGCATTAAGAGGTTACTGAATTTTGATCAAACAATTGTTGACTTTGGCTTGTTCTTTACAATGTTTGGTGCTAAACATGCAAACACAGGTTTTCGTGAGGGATTACCTTGAGCACCCAAGATTGTATGTAAAAACTTACTTTTCATAGTGATAATCTAAAGAAAAACACATTATCAGCTAGCTACATATCATATCTTGACAAATAAAATAAAAAATCATATCCAGGAAACAGTTATTAGGTCTATTCCAAAGAATTGTAACACATCAACCAAGAAGCAAAAACTACACTCACGTCATATGTGTCCACAAGAGCTAAAAAGCTTCTAGGGAATGCCAAGGCATAGGAGGTGAAAGCTGCTAGCTCACTTTGGTTGGTCTCACCAAAAATACCTCGTAAGGAATTTGACAACTGCATAGCATAAACCATATTAATCAAATCAGAAGTACAGAAAGAAAACAAAATGAAAGGGGAGCAGAATAAACAAATAAAGTATGAATTGTAGGATCAAGACACTGTTCACACTAACTAGCTGTCGTGGAAGTAAGAAAACATCTCAATCAATAGTAGTTATCAAAATGGCTTACAGCATTAGACATTCTCTATGAGATGGTACCTTCTATTAACCATCAAGTTCCTAAAATATTGAATCTTATATATTAGATATCAAAAAGGCTTTACATGGTTTCTATGGAGGCAATCAACAATGTTTTCAAATAAACTATTAATTTCACAAGGCTCAAATAAAAATTCCCTTTCCGGACCTAAAATTCGTGTAAAGGAAAGAAAAATCTTTCCAGGATTCAGAGTTAGGACTTCGGGAAAATTACTTTTAACTCTTACATTAAAAAACCCCAACACAAAAATGAGAGAGGTTGCACTTTAATGATATTATAAAAGTTGTTTAACATGAAAGAACTAGCATGTATGCACAAACATAAGCTGCTTGTATAAAAAGGAATTTTTATTTTTTTGGAACTGAAATTAGACCCTTGATCCGTTTTTTTTGGCAAGAAGACCATGATATTTTCTGCATTGTAAGATCTTCAAAACTACATAAAAGTCTCATGCCATGGCCAACAGCTAAATTATATTTCAAGGAATCCCATATGCTGTGCATTATCATCAATAGTTCTCTGGCGCTTTCATAGATAAATCAAACTAGGATCTTAAGCACGCCAACTAGGCATTCTTGACTATAAACCCCGCCCGCACTTATAGAATTTTCGTCAACAAATAAAAAAAAACTTTAATTTTTACTTCCCCTGTTTTTCTAACCCGTGCAACACATGGATCGATAAGTTGCACAACTAGTTATCTCCAGTAAGATGAAATAAAATAAAAAATAACTGCCGTATTTTATTTTATTAAACATTTTCAAGAAAGGCAGTAGGTTAATTTAGTCATCTCTAGCTAAAGATGAACATAGGACGAGAAGCTTTTGATGAATAATCAAAATGAATGCAGAGGGACAATAAAGAGAACCTGAAATTTATTTATCCATGTCTGAACTAAGCTGACAAAGTCCTCGCAACTACTTGATCCATCAGCACTTTGAAGTGACTTGTCTATGATCTCATCAGGGCTCTGCAAACCACTAGATAATTTAAATGAAGGACTAATTATACCTAAAGCTAGGAAATACTATTGTTGAACGTACATTGCATGAATGTGTAAACAGTGGCACAAACATGTGATGACAAATTTATTAAGTATCACAGGAAAAAAAAAACAGGCCTGTAATTTGAGAGAGAACAATGCCAAAAAGAGAAAATTTATCATATGAACTAACATTCGCGATAGCACAAAAATGACCACTATATCAGTTTAAAATGCACTTAAAAACAGAATTGCAATTTCCCATATATGAAGAGCACATGGATCATCTTCATTATTGTGCTCTGAAATTTCCCATCGCAGCAACAAAGATGAATGTATTATAATGCTTTTTGAGATTACCAACCATATATGAGCTGACAAATGCATGGGAATGAGTCCCACGTAGAGGTATCCCAAATAACTTTCCGGCTGCAACATTGCTGTGAAAAAAGAAGGCATAAGTAGGCAAATACAAGTTAATATGTCGAACAACAGCCAGTAACATAGAAAGAAATGTGATTTTTGCATTCAATTTCTTTTTAATCCACGTTTCATAAAAGAAACCCAAAATCTCATTTGGTTGCTCATTACAAAGGTCTACTGTATTCTTAGAAATTTAACGCTGTCAAATCAGTTAAGGGTTGGGGCGGCAGGGGTTAAGAATGAATACTTGAAATATCTCCTACCGTATCTCATTCACTCAATATTCAGAAACATAATTGTTCCAGCACCAGAAGCAATAAAAGCCATCCTACCCTAATTTAGGAACAAGCACAGTTTAGACCTCCCTTTAGCCAGTCTGGGAACCATGTGCCAGCAAGCATAGGTGAAACTAAAACATTTCTTTTGAAACCGAGGTGTATATTCTCTTTGCAGATCAAATTCATGTACCTAGTAACTGAAATGTTTTTCTCAGCTTTGAAGAAGGTCCTTGTCTCAGTTTCTGTTCCCTTTCCTGAAGGAACAATTAGATACAATGATCTTGTAAATCAAAATAGTTTTCTCAGCTTTGAAGAAGCTCCCTGTATCAGTTTTAGGTCCCTTTCCTGAAGGCAGGATCAGAACCATTGACCTAAGTCCATCCAAACCAATCTTGAATCACCTTAGCCAGTGCACAGGTCAAATCATTCGAAGAAATTCAAAGCTGAGAATTGAACTATAAACTAAAATTTCGTGTAATTGACAATCGTATCTGAGTTATTTACTCTCTACTCCTTGCTATTTAAAGATTTTATTTGGATTAATGTTAAAGAGACTCTTAACATGGTAAGTTGATGCATATACTAAATCATTGTTAAATGATTGGAAGGCATATTAGAAAAAGAACAAACCACTCCGAGAATTCAACTATAAGAGATGAATCGTTGCACGATACAAAATTCAGCAACTGAAGTGTTTAGAAATTACCTTGTTGCATCAAACCCCCCAAGGTAGCAATATTTTGACGCCGATATCCCACCATCAGGTCCCTAAGAATAAAATAATGAGTTTTCTCATAAAGATAACTCAAACCAGCATTAAAATATAAAAAGAATCAAAATACAGTCAGTAACCTGAGCCCGTCGAAGGCCAAATTCGAGAAGTTGTTTAGATTTTCCAGCAACAAATCGATGCCTAGCTGCATTTGTTGCCACTAAAGATGCAAAATTGACAAGATTCACTAATGGGGTTTCCAGCAATTGAGCCACCTACAAAAACATTAATCTAGTAAGATCCACTTGAGAGACAGAATGTGTATGGTAAACGGTAAACAAAAAAAGAGAGGGAAAACCAGTTTGAAGGTATACTCACAGCAATTGGTCCTTCTATTCTTAGCAGAGGAACCTTTGGGAAGACTACTGACCCCTCTGCAATGGCATACACTTCGACTTCAGAGCAGTCCAATCCTCTAAGATAATCAAAGAAACCATCCTGCAAGATCATGTATTAAGTATTAGTTCTTCTCCTCAGATTTAAAAGAAGTGACTGAACTTTATTCAGCACCATATATAAGAAAATAATAAACTAATAAACCAGCAAGCCTCATTTACCTCGCATGAACCAGGAAGACTTTCCCGAATGAAAGAGATTTCATCCTCGGTGAACTTGAAATTAGCAATTAACCTGATGCATTCTTCTAAACCAGCAAACACCGTGTACTCCCCACCAAACGGATTCTTCCGAAAATATAAATCAAACCTGGTAACGAATACATTAAAGAACCCCAAATCAAAATTCGAAAGAAATTAAGCCAGGCTTTTTAATGTTTAAAACAAACTCCTATTGCAGTGTAATCCAAAGTATTAGTTCTCCTGTCAAATCCAGTACTACCACAAAGAAATGATATAATATTGAGGATGGAATTGACGAGCTAAAAAATCTCAGTTCCCTCAACAACCAAATAAATAAAAGCAGAATCCTTTCAAAAAACGTAGAAAGCAAATTACTCACACAGCTCGCTCTTGATGTTTATTGGCTTTCCAATAAGCATAAGCCATTGTAAACTGATAAAGATCCGTTAAAAGTGGCGTTACCATCGGGTTCGTCGGTCCCTCCACAACCCGACCAGAACAATTCCATTTCGCTATCACCTTCTCAACCATTTTTTCTTTCTTTCCTTCTGCTCTGCTGCTTCTATATTCAGCCACGCATACAGATATGCATATATATAGAGAGAGGGGGGAGGAAGAGATAGAGAAAGAGAGGGTACGACGTGAGGGTGAAGGAAGAGAAGAGGCATGCAAGTGGGAACTTGACTGTGGAGAGGACGGGAGGGAGGGAGAGAGAGAGACCGTTAAAAACGAAGGGCCAGCGGCGGTGTCTGTTGTTGTGCCATGTGGAAATGGAAATTCGTTCAAAAAATAAAATAGGAAAAAGATAAACATTACCTGGTACTGACGACATACGTTGTGAGTCCTGTGTACATGGTCCTCATTTTCTTCAATAATAATAATAGTAGTTAGTGATTCTTAGGATCCAAGACCAAAATCCACCTGACCTTTTTTTCCATTCTTGATCCTAATGTTATTATGTTACTAAATTATTTTTAAATTGTTTCTTTTTTTAGAAAAAAAAAATTATGTTAATTATTTTTAATACCTTTTTTTATATTGTTTTCTATGTTTATAGCTTATTAATTATTTATTTAAAGGATTATAATACACTTTTATTAATAATATTATTGATAGATAAAAAATAAGAAAAACATATATTTTTTCTTATAGTTTTAATTCCAGCACTTGTAAATTAAAGAATCAATAGATTAAAAAGCAGTCAAGGTTGAAGTAATAAAAAGAAAAATGGAAACATCCCTCCAATTATAGGTCAAAAGCCCATTGGACACGTTCAAGGCCCTTTTCAAATGATACAAAGTCATCCAGGGAAAATAAAACGGTCCAATACGCAAAATTACTTTCCAGTCAACTGAAAGAAATATTTACATTAATGGTCTGAGAGATGGAAGAAATTACAATATTATTATTTTATTATGAATTCTTACCAGAGTCTTTGACACTCAAAAAGTATAGACAACGCCTTCTGACCATTGACATTCAACACGTATCTGGTTAATATGACCTTAATGAAGAAAATCAACAAATCTTAAAATATGTCCCGAAACCAGACAGCAAGAAGTCAGGTGAAGCATCTACCTCTTTTCTGCTATTTATTTTTATTTTTTTTAGATGCCCAGAAAAACCACTCCTGAAAAATCTATTTTGTGGCCTCAAGTAAACGATTAAAACTCTGATTGTCTTAGTTTTTTATAAAAGTATACGACGTCCTGATTCGAATTCAAGATCTGCTGTGCAAATTGTAAGTCCTCTGCTATTACGTCATGTCCCTTGGAGACCTAAATAAGTAATTTATGGATTATTTTAAATTTTTTGTTAAAAGGCACATCAGAAATCATGTGTATACAAAGAAAAAGAGGTGAAATTATTTATAAATAAAATATAAAATATTAGACAATATTATAGACAAATAAAGGAAAAAGAAACTGGAGTAAAAACCCTAAATAGGAGTATAGAACAGGAGAAAAGAACCACATGATTTTCACTTCCTTTCTAACAGATTTATTATCATAATAATATTTAAAAAGAGGTGTAAATCTAAATAAGCAGTTTTTCAATTCCTGAAATTAAAAGAAAAATTCTAAAGGGTGTAAATCAAAATAGATAACAAATCATTTTTAGCGCGCTTAGACCAACTTATGAATTTGATAATTTTTTCATGCAAATGTAATATTTTGATTATTATTATATGGTTTATTTTCTTATATATATATATGCACAAATCAGGTTAAAATACCTTTTCTCTAAGACTTTATTGAAAAAAAGATTTGGTTTCAACTATTAAAACCCTCTCGAAAAATATTAAATAACCATTTCATTTATTTGAAAAATTATTTTTTTTTTATAAAAATATTTAAAATGTTAAATTTGAAATAGTTAGTCTCAAAGGGTATGATCTACTGGTTAAAGAAATTGTTTTTCTTGACTTTTTAGGTTTCAAACTTTAAGGTCAAGGTCATGACATACATAACATCGTACAACAAAATTGTCTCCTAAATATCGATTGTTAACTTAAGTCATAATTTTATTTGTTAGTCTCATCCAAGGTTTAAGGCAGATCTTTGTTCGTGCGGAAGTTTATATCTTATAAGATTAAATCATAATTTTTCTAGGGCCTAACCTTTAGCATCATATTTATTTTCTATTTTATATCTTTAATACCCGAGGATATACTTTACAGTGTAATTTTATATCCTCAAATAATAAAGTCTACATCTAATTCTTAATGTTTATTTTTATTAATTCATTTAATTTAATGTCGGGAGTATACATTACATTGTAGAATTCATACCCCAGGTATTAATAAAAAATCATAATTTTAATGGGGTTTATGATATGTTGGCAAAATTCTGATTGATAATTATAAACTAATTACAATATTCATTTTGTATTTTTAACCATGATAAAAATACAATTTTTTTTCTTAAACAATACACACGAAAAACCTTTGGAGTTTATTAACAAAATATTTTTAATATTTTTAAAATAGACAATTGTTTTTTCTCTCTTGATTTTTGAGATTTTAAAGAAAAATTAGGTATTTTTAGTATTATTTCTGTTTCTTACATTGTAAGTCTACAACCCAATAATAATTAAAATTATTAACAAAAATATATATTTGTATTTTCTAGAATAAGGGAATTTGTTTTGAGTTTTTCTAATTTTGTTTTTGAGATTTTGGAGAAAGATTGAGCATTTTTAATATTAAGTTTGTATCTTACAGTGTTAGTTTACAACCCGATATTGACAAAAAAAAAACTCAAAAAACACATTAGAGACCCACAAATAATTTCAAAATATCCCTGATTTGTTTTTTTTTTAAATAAACATGTTTAGGGCATATTTGACATAACACTAAAATAAAGGTAACATAAAGCTAAAGAAAAAGATTATTGGGCATGTTTGTTAAATACGCTATTAGCCTAAAATAAAAGGCATTTAAAATGTCTTAAGACAATGATTTAGAAACATGTCTTAAGAACAAAAAAAAGATTTTCTTTTAGCAAAATTAAGGCCTGGGTTGAGCTTGGACCAATCACATAGGTTGGGCTTATTGGATTTAAGGTCTAAGCCCATGCATATGGTTTTGGCTCAAGCCCAATCTAATTTGTTAGATAGGTAAACAACCCAACAAGTTTTTTCAGGTATGAGTTAGACCTAGCCCATCTTATATGATCACTAGCCTAGCTAGCCTAATGACCATATTTATTTCAAATTTGCTATAGAACGTGAATTATTCATTTTCTCAATGCAAGTTTCAAAGTTTACAAAGGAAGAAAATGACAACAAAGTACTTGATATGAGGTGTCCATTGGTGATGATGTTCATCGATGACAATGCTTGTTAGTGATTGTGAAGGTTCATGGTAAGGCTACTAGAGATGAAGAAGTTGAATGAAGGGACTAGATATGAGAGAAAATAGTGGTGCAAATGGTGGTTGATAGGGTTTTTAAGGGTCATTGTTAGATTGAATGAATCATGGGTTAATGTAGGGTATTCTACGGTTGAAATGAGGGGTGGAATAATGTGTTTTTGGTTGGTTTGTGGATAACCTTTGTTTTTCTCTTTTTTTTTTTTTTTTTAGTTTTCTATCTCTGTTATCTCTTAGTTTTCCCTCTCATTTTTGCATGAAATTCACACTCATTTATAAAAAATGAAAGAAGGGCATGATGAGTTTTTTGAAGATAAATATTGACCCTTGATTTCCACATGAATGACCCCAATTGTTGCCTAGAATATAACAGCATGATACTGTTAATATTAGAGAGTGTCTTTGTTATTTTATTTCAGGTATTGGTTATGCATTAAACGCCTTTACAAAAAGAGGTTTTGACTAGATTTTTCAAGGTCAAATATAGAAGATAATGATTAATAGTTAGACGACATTTCATTTTACTTTTTTTTTTTACTTATGTTGACTAGAACAACATCTTATTGAATCAAAACACTTTGTTTTAGTCAAAACATAAGTAAAACGAACCATTTTATTTAAATAAAATGATGTCATTTTAATGTTTTTGGTCTAAAGTAGGTAATCAACCCTCCCTTTTAATTTTAACTCTTAACCTTTTAATTTATTCAATGAAGTTCTAAATTGAATTTTAATTTTAAAAAACAATTTAATTTCATTCTTAATTGAGATTTAAACTTTAAATCATTGGTTTACCTTTTACAAAAAAAAAAATCATTGGTCTTGAATGTTTTTAATTTGACCTTTAATTGAACTCTAAATTTTGAGTCTGTTTATGATTTTATACCTGATCGAGTTTGGAAAAATTGAATTTGGTAATCTAAAATCCTAATATTCTCAATTAAGTCCAAATTAGACTTTAAAATTTATTTTTTTCACAAATTAAGCCCTTGATAAATTAATTCGACATATTAAAAATCTAATGAAGTCCTTACATTTTTTTTTTAAATTGACCCAAATTATTTCTTAAACTTAATTTAACATTTAATTAATCTTGTGATTAAATTCAAATTGGCTTGTTAAAATTATACTTAAGTACTTAAACTTAATTTTTATGCAAATTCATCTGATGATCATTTAACTCAATCTTGAATTTGTATTGGCTTTTAATCTTAGGTACAATTGAGTTCCTAATTTTATTTAAAATCTCAGTTTTCGTTCCTTTATACTTTTAAAACCCTTTTTAACTTCTTCTAATGAAGCTACCAGTCCTTTTTATTTTTTTTCATTTTTTTGTTGTTTTATTTTAAAAAAGAAAAACAATTTTAGAAAAAAAACAAAAAAAGAGTTTTGATAACTAGCATCTAAGAACTTTAATTAACCTTTTCTAAATGCATTATACTTGATGTTGAGAGTGTCTTTACTATATCTAAATACTTAATCTTGATTAACATAGGGGGGCTTGGAAATAGTTTAATATTTTAATTAGTAAAAAAAATCAATAACTCGTTAATAAAAAATATTATCTCGATCATAACTTAAATTGAGAATAATAAAGATGAGAAATATTAATATTAGAAAAATTAGTCACATGACAAATCACAATTATATGTGCAATACATATAACGAGTTATTATATTGTAAACTTTCCTATGTGGAAAATCAAGAAACTTGACCCAAACTCATCCATAAAAATAGATTTATAAGTCTAGAATTGTCAACCTAAAACTCAATATAATCAGTATCTGAAATAACATAAATTTTTTGGATGAGGTTGATTTGATCATAGGTAATCTATGTGTCACACACCCTACATAAATAGAACCTCCAAGAATTAATGATAAATATAAATAGACAAAAGAAGTTTCCACCTAGTTTTTTTAAAAAGACTAAAAATCATAAAATATGCACTATCAGTGTTATAAATAATAAAAATATGAGAGGATGAACACGGATTACATAGTAAAAAATTGTTCTATATATATATATATATAGATGAGTAATTAATGGGTATCAAATTTTTTTTTATCAATTTTATTATTAAAGTTAAAAATTTGAATTCTTTGGATTTCTTGGGCAATGTAAGGATTTTATATATTCAAAACTCATTACTCTCGTCGTGGCCAATTTAGGAGGACCAATCAACTTCACAAGGAAGGTGAATCTCTCCCACATGATCAAGGTATGAATTTTTTATGCCTTCTTTTTAGTTATTTTATTTTTTGAACCAATTATTTGATATATTGCTCTTGTGAAAATTGTTAAAGAATAATATAAATTATAATTTGAGACTTTATTTAACAACTTAAATTTTTAGGTATGATGGTTCCTTGAAATGATATTGTTGACTTAGTGGTTACGAGTTCAAATCTCACCATCCCCGTTCTATTTGATAAAAATCAAGCACAAGATAATGTGAGTTTGTGCAAGTTTCAAGCCCAAATGACTTTCACTTGAGAGAGAGTGTTAAAGAATAATATAAATCATAATCTGAGACCTCACTTAACAGGTTAAACTTTTAAGTGAGATGGTTCCTTGACAAAAAAAAAAAAATGGGTTTAATAAGTCTTTTACTATTTGGAGCTTATGAAAAGAACACAATTAATACCAAAATTTATCTTGCTAAAAAGGTTTGCCTCCTGTAAAAAAATCTCCTCTCTATGTCAATAGCATGTATTTGTGCTTTAAATCTTGAATAGGAGATTGTTAACTTTTGGGGTACGGATGCAGCAAAGCAACACCAAATAATATGAGCGAAGAACCAAAGAGAACAGCAAAAAAGAAATTAAGTATAAAAACGTTCTTGCTTCCACTATTTGTATCTGTAAACTTTAATATTGTCTAAATGGAGTCACATCAATCAATGAAATGCTGAATTCTCCATGGCTGTGTTCCATATCTCTATCTATAACCTGATAAGCGGCAAAAGTCTCGAAATGCTGCTTCCAGCATCCACTAACATGAGGCTCATGGAATTGCAGATGGGAAGCTTGAGATTGGATGCCATACTGCAGAATCTAATAGCAGGAGTGAGTTCTACCATGTGTTTGAGGTCCAGACCATAAAACAAAAGTAAAGCATGAAACACCGAGGTATCTCATGAACTCGCTTATTATAGTTATGGATAACAGTTCTGTAGTAAAAGGAAGATCTTGTCAGCAAATGACTGAAAACAATTGTCCATGGCCAAGACTAGAGATCTCAAACATCCACGGCTGCTTTTTTGCAGATGGGGCAATTGTTCTTCTCCACGAGCCACCTCTTAATGCAGTTGAAGTGAAAGCCATGCCCACATTTCAGCTTCCCAAGATCATCTTCATCAGCATATGCCTCCTGCAAAATGTTGTGCAAAGACAGTGCGTGCAGAAATGTGTTAGTAAAAATGAAAACTATTTTGTTTTCCTGAAAACTGAATTTTTTTGATTTAAAAACTTTTCTACTGAAAAACTCAAACACAGTTGTTCTTTCCATTTAAGACTACCAATTCCCATTAAGCTTCTCTTGAGAATCACAAAAGTGCAGTAATTTACAGTGGAAAAGTCAAATTATTGATATTTGTAAGCTATGCATGATCACACTGGATTTAATATTGTTGAAATGTAGCCGTTTATAGCCGTTTATTACTATAATAGGAAAAATATTTCTGTGTGTTTAAAGTGTATTGTATTTTAGCTAAAATTGTTGTAATTATTTCCTATAAAAATCCCCCCTGCTGTAACAGAAAATACACTGAATATACTGAAATTAATCGCATTTCGAATTCTTACAAGTATTTGTCTTCCAAATTATTCATGTGGTAGAAGGTAGAAGAATTGACTCTTACCTGACAGATGCAGCATGGTTCATCTTCATTGTCAGACCCATCTACAACTGCTTGGTACCTCCACTGCTTTAGAGTTGCCACAATAGCTTCCTCACTTAATCCAGTGGAAACATTTCCCATTTGCTCCTCCAGAGCCAACAGTTGCTGAAGTCCAGAATCATTATTAAAAAAGCAGCAGTCAATAATGAATGAATGCAGAGTTTATCATCTACAAGCAAGAAAATACTTCAAAAAGGCGTTCATGAATGCCTTAATTTCTTAATTTCTTGCCTCATAAGACATGCTGTCCACATCAAGACGCATATTTTCAAGTTCATCGGCCTCCTCATCGTCAGAATCACCAAACAAAGCTGAACCGTCAATCAGCATCACATTCTGACATGCCATCAATGGATCAAAATCATGAGCAGATTCTCCACCAAGTTAAAAAGAAAAGGATAAGCTGAACAAATTTAGTACAACTGCTTGACTTTTTAACAAAAAAAAAACTCTGTACATATACCATTACCAATCTTTTAGCTGTTCTTAGACAAAAACATGTAGATAAAGACTTCAGCTTAGCAAACTGGTATATATGATCTAAATACAACGTTAAGCTCAGCTAGAATGCGTACCCCAAACTGTACCGAGCCCCTCCTACGCGCAAGTGTCAGAGCGTTGCGAACCTGTCAAGCCAAAAACAAACTTAAGAACATCTGACCAACATAATGGTTGGCTAATAGTGATTAATAAAGAGATAAAACCGATGAAGAAAATCACATTTATATAGGTTATAAGGAAATAGCAAAAATTGTTGTTGACTCGTTTCAGAAACAAAGGAGTTTCAGGCTTTCAGTTATGGTGTGGTTAATCTAACCTGTATAATAGATTAGAGAACAATATAAATGGATTTTGTTTTAATTTCCTCAAGCCATCAATACTCAAGCTAGACTGCTGGCACCAGTCATTTCCATCCCAACTGATGTAACTGATAATGTAAGTGTATATAATTTGATCAAAATCAATTATAAGATAGTGTGGAACTGTGTGCAAGTTTCTTAACAATAACTAGAGTATGTACTGATAAAACAAAAGGGTGAATATACCAAAAATTCATATGGGCCAGGATGAATACGAGCATCTAAAAGCATTTCCCTATCTTCTTGTTTTATATTTCTTTCTTAGCAAGGAAAAAACAAAACAAAGGTAATAGTGGTGGCAAAGATGATTTCCCTACCCTTTAATTTCTGGTAAAATAGTCAAGTTTAAGAAGGAAATGATCTGTTAAGAATACCTCAGTTGCTAGTCTGTTTCTCCTCTGAGCAGCAGTGAAAGCCCAGAGTGCCATTTCACGAGTGACAGCTTGTCTCTCGGACCTCACTTCCGAGTCTGGTATGAGAGGCATCTGATAAGGCCTTATATTTCCACTTCCATCTTGCAATCCCCTCTCTATTGCAGCAGGAGAGGCAGCCAGATGAAACGGAGAATAATTAACTGGCCCCTGAGGCTCGGTGTGGTTGACGAGGTTCGGCATTCTCCCATGATACTGCTCTTCCATATTACCTTGGAGATACCAAGTAGAAGGGATATGTGGTTGATGTGAACTAGATCCATTCTGGGAAATGGGAGACATACTTCCTGGAAAATATCTCCCATGGGCAGAGTTCAGGTTTGTTGGCATGGGTAGCATATGTGTCCTTTGAAATTCAGAAAAGAACATGCCATTCCTCGGATCATTCCTTAAGCTCCGGTCCTGATGCAAGGTATTAACTCCATTCCTAGCATGAGTAGATGGCCCACTTGTTCTTTCCGTGGCGACCCCATCCGACTGGAAAGATTGTAGAGGCCGTGAAGAATTGGGAGTATGCATAAAAGGCATTCCCGTTGTTGCAGCCATGTTTGAACTTGGAAGGTGATTGGACTGATAAAACGCAGGTTGTTGACCAGATGAATGCACATGAGGATTCCAAACAGACGAGTTATGGCCAGGTGCAGAATCTAATCGACCTGCAGATCTTCTCAAACGGATATTTCTCTGGGTGTTCTCAGCCTGTCCTACCACACTTGGATTTTGATGCATTTCAGAACCTGCCCCAGCCCCAGTTACAGATTCACTTGCTGCAGCCATTGAAGGCTGATACAGGGCAGGAGCTACTCTCACACCGACCGAAAGTCTAGCAGAATTTGGGTTACTATTCAATGAGGATGGTAAATTGAAGCTTTTACGAGCATTTTCTTGAGGAACATCTCCTTGCTTGACTGATCTCGAGCTTTCACCCAGAGACAGTTGTCTAGAACCATTTTCAGGAGCTCTTCTTTTACAGGACAGACGCCTACCACCTGATGCAGAATCCTGTCCACCCTCGTTTTCTTCCAACACATACCCAGCAATTCCAGAAGAGATTATGATTGTATTAGAGTTAGATGAATCACTAGCAAGAATGTTTTTGTTAGTGTCCAATCCTCCTCCGAGTTCTTGAGTGTCACCCGTGCCATTGCCTTCATACGCAGCATTCAAGTCTATGTTGTGAGGGAGAACACGAGGGCTAGCCTCCATTGTAGCTGATGGTCCATAGTTGTTAGTGAGCTGAATATTATTCTCTGGAGGAGCAACGTTCATCTCAGAAAGTGTTTCTTCCGAAGAAGAATCCACATTCTGATTGCAGAGTAAATTTATGCCATTGGGGCCATAACCCAAATAAAACTTTCCTGGGAAGGCATTGGACTTGCTACCTTGACCTGTCATTTTACCAGTATAAATTCTGCTTTTAATTTTACTACACAACCACAGCAAGCCTCCCCTCCAACCTGAGAATACACAAAACCATGCATCTATAAGATTAAAAAAAAAAAAAAGATTTGGAACTCAAATGCCAGTACTATCATCTTACGTAATACACAGAAATAAACAAGAACATAATTAATTTACAATTTTCCCCCCAAATATTATTATAAAACGCTTTTTATCAGATTCAGCAATTTCGATTACCTGTTCTACAAGCTTTCAGGATTTTCCACTCGAGTTTATTTCAAACTTCATCTCACTTTTTCCATACGAGATAGAAACACAAAACAAATTGATGTTTATGAGATAGAAACTTTGAAGTCTTAAAGATTAAACCTTTTCATGGGTACGGATTCAGATAAAAAGATATCAGCATCCCTTGTTCACTCTTATCGTAACTCAAAACAGATTAACACGCCCTCGAGAGGCTTTTCTGTACGGAATTTATATAGATCACCAAGAAGTATAGTAAAATAAATAAAATTCTATATGAAAAAAATAATAATAAAAGAAATCTGGATGGAAAAATATTCTTAGAAGACCATCAAAATTACAAGAGTGTTCTATCACCCTGTGTCAAAGCCATATTTTCTTTAGCACCAAACCCTAGTGTTTATTGCACGAAGAATTATATTAAATAAGAAACCCTATTAAACAAGGACTTCTACTCTAAATTGGAAAACCTGCGCATTTTCCCGATACATAATATTCAACAAATTTCCCTTTTTATACGAAGTAAAAACGTATCAAACTAAAATTACAGAATCAGAAGTAGAGTAAGAACTTCTTCAAACTCCTATACAGCTAGTGTTCTTATTTCATTAGGAACAAAACGTTTTCAATTCTAATATTTAATAATGAACGAGTAATTCCAAGCATATATATATATATATATATATATGTTTTTTCTGTCTTCTCCATATTAATTAACTTTGTGATTTTAATAGTTTCTTTAAGGAATTTCCGTACTTAAATTTTCTGGGAATCCAAGTTTGAATAATTATAAACAAGCAGGATCTTATGAAAGATCTTTTATTTTTCATTCTAAATCTTTGAAAACTAATAAATAAACTTCTGAACATAGCGAAAAAATACTCTTATAAAATTGGCATATTTTTTTCATTACGAAAAACGTGCTATTTTTGGAGGCATGTATCAGGATTGGTTCATGAACTTGCTCTATGATATGTATTCATTCCAACTTAACGATTCATCAACCAAATCGTAGGATGATGTATGACCCTCAACCTCCACTCGGCTACATGATCATGTTTTCTTCTTGACCATGAGAGAGAGAGAGAGAGAGAGAGAGAGAGACCAAGTAAGCCTCTTACGTATAAAAAAGAACACCAACACTAATCGCATTCATACAAACGAAATAATAACAAAAGAAAGAAAAAAACTAATAGAAAGAAGCCATATACATACCTGAAAAAAAAGAAAAAAAAGTCAATCTTTCAAGAATTTGGTGAGACAAGAAAGCCTCCCGAGTATAAAAAAGAACACCCACAGCAACTCTTATTTAATCTTTAATCTCTCTCTCTCTAGTTTGTAAGAAATGGAGTGTATGGGGGAGGACAGGAGGATGGTATTTTAAAGTGAAAAAATAATAAATTTGAAGGACAGAAATCTAAGGAAGAGCGAAGATTTCTAACGATAGATAAGAATCATAAATACAGAGACCGAGTATGATAGTATCATGTGATGGCTGCTGTCAAACTATAGATTCTGCTTCAAAGCCAATGGACTCGTGGCAAGCATTAGTCTATCTTCTCTTTCTATATCTGAATTTTTTATGGAAACAAAACTCTCCCCAAATTCCTGACAAAGGGTGCCGTTATTTTTCTCTTTTCTTTTGTGGGGTGGTTTTGATTTCTTGTTTTTCCCTCCTTTGCTCGCTCGGCTCTCTTGCTCTCCTTTCAAACTTGCCTTATAAGAGGGACCGACTCATTTAATTTCTAGTTATTACTTGCCATCTTTTTTTTCCATTTATTTTTTTTTATAAAAATTACGATTATTTATACTTTTTTATTGAGATATTTGAATTTATTGTTATTCAGTTGGTAATCGTAGTCGAGAATTATTTTAATATATCAATGGGATAAATGTTCATTTTTTTATACTAGTTAATAACTTTGAATTTCTTCATCATGCTGATCTTATTTTACTCTCTTTTAGTTTTGTTAATCTTATTGGTTAATGTAGTTATGTGATATTGTTTCTTTATTACCTTGATATTAAATAAATAATTTCATGACTTTTTTCTTTGCATTGTTAGTTTTAGATGGTGTTTGTCACTGTATTTCAAAAGTGTTTTTAAAAAAATTAAAAATTTATTTTTATTTTTTACTTTAAATTAAAAAAAATTGGGTGTTTTAGATCATTTTGATGTGCTAATGTCAAAAATAATTCTTAAAAAAATATCATTTTGATACATTTCTGTATGAAAAACACTTTAAAAACCAACGTCAATCACACTCCCATAACGGCACTAAACACATCTTCATTTAAATCTTGGTATGCTAAAACATTTTTCCCTTTCTAGAAATGTTAAAACTAATATTACTTTCACTACATAATATTTTCTTATAATGAAAAATGATTGGTATTTTTTTGCTCTTTGATTGGTAAATTTGTTATGAAAACAAAATTATGCAATTTTAAGGTTAAGTAAATAAAAAAGAAATTAAAGGAGAACTATATTATTCTTCAAGTGAAAATATGGCGGTGATTCACAGAGTCTTAATTATATATTTATTCCACACTAAATGACGACCTAAAAATGACAATTGCATACCTGATATTATTTTGCGTTTTAGGCATTCCTCCATTTGACAACAAACTAATTGCTTTGAAAATTTAAATTGTAGCTATATACTGCATTCAAGTGGCCTCAAATGAAATCCAAAGTAAATCTCAAACATTGAAACAAAAATTTGTAATATACTTGTTTGAAGAAATTATAAGGGAAATATTTTTTTTACAACCATAACGTCAACCACACTCTTAAACACGCACTAAACACATCCTCATTTAAATCAAGGTGTGCTAAAACTTTTTCCCTTTCGAGAAATGTTAATACTAATATTACTTTCACTACATAATATTTTCTTATAATATTAAATGAAAAATGATTGGTATTTTTTTGCTCTTTGATTGGTAAATTTGTTATGAAAACAACATTATGCAATTTTAAGGTTAAGAAAATAAAAAGGAAATTAAAGGAGCACTATATTATTTTTCAAATGAAAATATGGCGGTGATTCACAGAGTCTTAATTACATATTTATCCCATACTAAATGACGGCTTAAAAATAACAATTGCATACTTAATACTATTATGCGTTTTAGGCAACTCTCCATTTGACAACAAACTAATTGTTTTGAAAATTTAAATTGTAGCTATATACTACATTCATGTGGCCTCAAATGAAATCCAAAGTAAATCTCAAACATTTAAACAAAAATTTGTAATATACTTGTTTGAAGAAATTATAAGGGAGATATTTTTTTTACAACCATAACGTCAACCACACTCTCAAATTAGCACTAAACACATCTTCATTTAAATCTTGGTATGCTAAAACTTTTTTCCCTTTCGAGAAATGTTAAAACTAATATTACTTTCACTACATAATATTTTCTTATAATGTTAAATGAAAAATGATTGGTATTTTTTTGCTCTTCGATTGGTAAATTTGTTATGAAAACAAAATTATGCAATTTTAAGGTTAAGTAAATAAAAAGGAAATTAAAGGAGCACTATATTATTTTTCAAGTGAAAATATAGTGGTGATTCACGGAGTCTTAATTACATATTTATCCCATAATTATTAATGAAGGCCTAAAAATAACAATTGCATATCTGATACTATTATGCGTTTTAGGCAACTCTCCATTTGACAACAAACTAATTGTTTTAATATATATATATATATATATGAAATTTTAAATTATAGCTATATATTGCATTCGTGTGGCCTCAAATGAAATCCAAAGTAAATCTCAAACATTAAAACAAAAATGTGTAATATACTTGTTTTCAGTAATTATAAGAGATATTTTTTTTTACAACTATAACGTCAACCACACTCTCAAACACGCACTGAACAAATCTTCATTTAAATCAAGGTGTGCTAAAACTTTTTTCCCTTTCGAGAAATGTTAATACTAATATTACTTTCACTACATAATAATTTCTTATAATGTTAAATGAAAAATGATTGGTATTTTTTTGCTCTTTGATTGGTAAATTTGTTATGAAAACAAAATTTTGCAATTTTAAGGTTAAGTAAATAAAAAGGAAATTAAAGGAGCACTATATTATTTTTCAAATGAAAATATGGCGGTGATTCACAGAGTTTTAATTACATATTTATCCCACACTAAATGACGGTCTAAAAATAACAATTGCATACCTGATACTATTATGCGTTTTAGGCAACTCTTCATTTGACAACAAACTAATTGTTTTGAAAATTTAAATTGTAGATATATACTGCATTCATGTGGCCTCAAATGAAATCCAAAGTAAATCTCAAACATTGAAACAAAAATTTGTAATATACTTGTTTGAAGAAATTATAAGGGAAATATTTTTTTTACAACCATAACGTCAACCACACTCTCAAACACGCACTAAAAACATCTTCATTTAAATCAAGGTGTGCTAAAACTTTTTTTCCTTTCGAGAAATGTTAATGTTAATATTACTGTCACTACATAATATTTTCTTATAATGTTAAATGACAAATGATTGGTAGTTTTTTGCTCTTTGATTGGTAAATTTGTTATGAAAACAAAATTATACGATTTTAAGGTTAAGTAAATAAAAAGGAAATTAAAGGAGCATTATATTATTTTTCAAGTGAAAATATGGCGGTGATTCACAAAGTCTTAATTACATATTTATCCCACACTAAATGACGGCCTAAAAATAACAATTGCATACGTGATACTATTTTGTGTTTTAGGCAACTCTCCATTTGACAACAAACTAAATGTTTTGAAAATTTAAATTGTAGCTATATATTGCATTCATGTGGCCTCAAATGAAATCCAAAGTAAATCTCAAACATTGAAACAAAAATTTGTAATATACTTGTTTGAAGAAATTATAAGGAAGATATTTTTCTTACAACCATAACGTCAATCACACTCTCAAAAACGCACTAAAAACATCTTCATTTAAATCAAGGTGTGCTAAAACTTTTTTCCCTTTAGAGAAATGTTAATGCTAATATTACTTTCACTACATAATATTTTCTTATAATGTTAAATGAAAATGATTGGTATTTTTTTGCTCTTTGATTGGTAAATTTGTTATGAAAACAAAATTATGCAATTTTAAGGTTAAGTAAATAAAAAGAAAATTAAAGGAGCCCTATATTATTTTTCAAGTGAAAATATAGTGGTGATTCACAGAGTCTTAATTACATATTTATCCCACAATTATTAATGAAGGCCTAAAAATAACAATTGCATACCTGATACTATTATGCGTCTTAGGCAACTCTCCATATGCAACAAACTAATTGTTTTAGTATATATATATATATATGAAATTTTAAATTATAGCTATATAGTGCATTCATGTGGCCTCAAATGAAATCCAAAGTAAATCTCAAACATTGAAACAAAAATTTGTAATATACTTGTTTTAAAAAATTATAAGAGAGATATTTTTTTTTTTACAACCAAAGCCATAAATTAAATTTCTCAAAGAATTATCATGTGGAGTTATATTTATTGTGTTACCATTAACAATTAAATTTCTTTATTTATATCACTAAATCTTGTAAAAATTGACTCATTTCCTGTTCAATGACATGGGATTCTTGTTATATACATTTTTTTTAAAACAAATATGATCTTTTTTTCTTATAAATATGTATTTAATATAATTTTTTCTAGTCATTGTGCTTTAAAATAAATATAATATAACTAATTATTTAAATCACGCTTCGTCTCGAGTTATAAATTATTATTTTTCCAAAACAATATCAGATATGTAAGTTATCTCAATGTATTTTTTTACATAAGAAATTCAAATTCCAAATAAAAACCTTTCTGCAAATATTTAATTAAATAAATTGATACTCATCTATATAAATGAACAAAAAATGATTCATTAACAATAATCAAAAGAAAAATTGAAAAAAATAAGAAATGAATATAAATCAAGATATTCAATCATATAAAATAAAATATTTCCCTAATTTTGTTTATTGAGCTTTTGTATTTAAATTAATAAAAGGTAATAGAAATAGAAACACAAATAAACTATTTGAATAAATTCAATCTCTAGAAAAAAAAATGTTAATGCAAGGCCAAACTATAAGAATATTATTTGAAAAAAAATATTTTTATTTTGAAAAAAAGTTCACTTGTTTAAAAAAAAAGATGAATTACAATATTATGTTCAAAAATCAAACATAAACAAAATATTTAAAAAAACAATTCTATCCAAAAACAAACGTGCAAAACTCGTTATCTAGATCATGTGACTAATATAAATACACAAAAAGAAATCAAAGATAATCACAAAAGAAACTAATGCAACATAATTAGAAATGAACAAAAAGATATCGAGCAACATTAACTTTTCAAACTCGTGACCAAGGTCATTAGATCAAAAGCGCTACAAATAAAAAACAATGGGAAAAAAATGCAAAGTTAAATCACTAACAAATTAAATATCGAAAGATGAAACCAACAAAAAAAATCAATTATACAAAAGGGTTTAAAAAGTTATATTAATTAAAAAATATAGGTGAAGAAAAAATAATTAGAGGGCGAATAAAATTTCCAATTGGAAAATTAATTTCAATTGATAAATAGCTTTAATAAAAGGAAAAATAAATCAATAGAATTAGGATGAAATTAGAAAAAATAAAACAACATAAACTTTGATTGAAGGATGAAATAAAGACAATAAGTATTTAACAAAAAGATGAAGGAAATAAAATAAAAGTAAAAACAATAAGGACCAAAATGATTAAAAAAAAACACAAGAAATTGTAACTGAATGACTAAATTGAAAACAAACAAAACTTTTATAAAAAGAGTAAGAATGAAATAAGAAATCAAAAGAATGAGTACTAAACTTGAAAAGCCAAAAACCAATATAAGAAAAAAATTTAAAAAAATCTTTTATCCAAAACAAACATGTAAAACTCCAGTCGAGCTACTAATGCAAAAGTTTTTTTTATAATCAATACCTTATTCTTGATTATAACCTTTAGCAACTAGTTTCGCTTGGTTTCTATCAATAATCACATGTTCATCCATTTTATTCCTAAGCACCCACTTGGTTCCTATGATGGATTGATATTTAGCTATAGAACTAGTTCCCACACCTTATTTCATTCAAATTGGTTTAACTTATCTTGCAATGATTTAGGCTTCAAGAAATTATTAATTAAGGATAAATGAACAAATTCACCACCATTTTTTTTTGGCTTCAAGAGATCATTTAGGTTCTATATGTGAAAGAAAAGCTAAATAACCATTTATATTTCTAAAAGATGTTATAGTTTTAGTGCCTTCAAAAGGATTATCCATGATTAACCAGAGAGGTGAGAGCTTATGTATGTTAGCATTTTTGGTGGCATAAAAAGTTAATTATCATTTCTTGTTGATTTTTTGTGTTTGGTTGGTATTTATACATTCCTTTATTGTTTTCATTCATGATGATTTTGTCATTAAGACTTAAATATTAAACACTTTCATTAATCTCATCTAGAATCTCAATAATTTTATCATTTTGAGTTTTCTCAAAAGCAACATGCATGGATTTTCTAAAACAACGTGTTCTATTATTGTAAACTATATATGTTTAGATTTTATAACTAAGGCAACATGCATGGTGAATCTTGAATCAACATCAATCCTATATGCGTACAAAGTGAAATGTGGGACTTAATTTTAATTATGTTATTAAGCTAGGATATAAAGATTTACATAAAAACTAAAATGGTCACTTAATTTTATGTCTTCCCTTGTTCTACATCTTAGGCATCTGTATTGATTTCTTCATGAATCCTTCATACTTGTTAATGTGATCTTCATATGAACTTGTTTAAGACTTATTCATAACCAAACATATTATTAGTCTATTTTTTTATTGTTATCATCAATATATATAAAAACATAAATATATGACCTAAAGGTCAAAAGTAAAAGTATATTTTCTTTAAATATAATAACAACTACTTTGTGTTTAGGACAAATAATAGTTTAAAGATATTAAATTTTTACATTGCAAAATAACACATGCTCAATATCAATTCTCATAACCCTAAAGGATTGGTCTGTGATTAACATGGTTTTTTATTTCTTTCTTGATTTATTGGATTTAAACCATGCATGTGGGAGGTTAGCCTTTGAGAAAACTCAAAATAAATCAAGAAAGAAAAAAATCAAGAAAAGGTTAGCTGAATTCATATGAGCGTGTTAAAGCTATATGGGAGGTGTGTCGTTAAAATTACTTAAAGAGGAACTTAATCTCAGTTGACACTCTAGCTAAATAAAATATATCTTATATTTTCAAATAAAAATATCATTTTTTAATATAATTATATATATAAAAGACATTTTTTTCACAAAATGATACCATTCTAAAAAAATATCAATTTTTAAGTAAGTGAAAACAATTTGCGTATTCTTTTTAAGGGTTATATATAGATTTTATTGTCTTTACTTTCTGCGATATATTTTGTGCTAGACCAAATTATTATTTTTTTACATAACAAAAATGCATTTAGCCCACATGAAACTTTTTAGCATTGTCATTAAACTCTATATAATGAGTCCAACTTTATCATTTGCAACCTAATTTTTTGCCTAAATTAGGTTTCAAATAAAATCATGTAAGTGTCGCGCATACATGACCTTGTCAACTTGGCATGTTGTCATAACCTATTTATGGGATATTTCTTAAACTCAATCAAAATAAAAAAAAAAAAAAAAAGTTTGTAAGGTGGAAAAATCAAGTCAATTTTTTAGACAAATTTAGAGAGCTCAAATATGCCCTATTATGCCTAAATATTAAAGAAAAGTGCATATTCAATGTGAAAATAAATGATTATTAGACAGATTTACATAAAAAAAATAAGCCCAAAAGCATAATTTGATTTTTAATACGCCAATTTGATTCTATCATGAGCCAAATTAAAATTTAATTATGTTTAGGAATTAATTTGAGGTACAATTGATGAGTTCAATTTTGTTTAAGGACTTAATTATACTTTAATTAGATCACCTTAATTTCATTTGGAGCTTAATTGGTGAAAAAATAAGTTTGGGAACCTAATTCGAGTTTAATTGAGAAGATTTAAAATTTTGGAGATCAAATTTAGTTTTACCAAGTTAATTTGTTGAGATTTGGCATAAAATTGCAAGACAATCAAAGTTTTAGTGTCAATTAAGAGCAAAATTGAAGAGATATGAGACCAAGTACCAAAATCAAAAGGTGCGCAAAATTAGGGGTTTTATTGAAGTTTGATAGTGGTTCAATTGCACAAAACTAATAGTTTTGGCCAATTAGGAAGAATCATAAGCTAAAGTTGGAAAGAAACCATTCAAAAACCAAAAACATTTCCTCCCGTTTCAGCAGCCATTTTAGCTCCTCATCTATACCACCTCTAGCGATGCCACCAACACGTTCAACCATCCAGGTTCTTCCCTATAACACCACCATCAATTTTGGACACCACTCACCTATGTAAAGGCAAGGAAACCCCTCTATTTTACCACCCAAAATCACCAACTCAACAACCCTACCATAGGTCAGAAGACTAGCCATTCTTGACGTAATAGGTGAACATTGCATAGTAAATTAATTCAAAACATGTAATATTTTGTTTTCTTGTATAAGGTTGATTCCCAAAAATGTTCTGAGCATATTTTCACACAAAAATACATTTTTTTTCTCATATTTTAAAATGAAAAATAGGATATCATAACTAGGTTATGATTATCCGTTAGAGTTCGACCAAAATATCAAAGATCTTTCATCAATTATTGTGTTCATTTTATTTATTAGAATTTAGTTGTAGACTTTAATATTTAGGTTGTAAGACTACATTGTAAAGTACACCCTTAAATATTAAAAGTACAACAATTACGGTGCTAAAATTCGAACCTTAGAACAATTAGGTTTTTAACCCATAAGGTAGAGATTCTCTCACGAAGAGAGATCTACTTTGAATTTTAAAACAGACCAGCATTAACCTAGAAAAACAATCAAATAACAATGCAACTTACTTAGGTAGGTTGCACTTGGGGTGATATTTCTTCTTCTTGTACAACAAGTCCCTTACTCAGACTCTTACAGACCATTAAGTTTTCTAATTATCTTAATACTAGGTGGCAACTCTTAAAAATTATAATCATAATTTCACGCCCTCCCCCATCCCGGGATGGTCGCGTGAAAACAGTCATCAAGACAAAGGAAACAAAAAATAAAAGGAAAAAATATTTTAGATTAACCAGGGTTAAACTGTCAAATTTGTGAACCAAATCATGGATTTCACTAGGTTGAATTAGTTTCTATTTTATTTCACTATATAATTAAAAAAAAAACTCAAATTAGAGAATAAATTTGAAGAAAAAAATATAATGTAGTATAAAATTTGAAAAAAGGTAAGAAAATCTAAAACAAAAACTAAAAAAGCTAAAAAAAAATTAAATAAGCTCATAAGTGTGAGCCAAAGTGGCCCATGGAAATGACCTTAAGTGGCCTAAGCAAGTGGGCTTTATTTCATGGTCACTCGTCTTAGCCATTTTTTTTTGTTAAGTGTTGACAATTGGTCGATCTCCCTTTATTTTATTTTCAAAAACAAAAACAAAACATTGGACAACATGTCATCTAATTTGGTAAATGATAAGTCATTTAGTTCCAAGAAATCAAATTCTAACCACCAATTGGTATCTAGATAAACATAGGGAAGAGTTTGAGGGGGTTGAAAATCCAACTTATTTTCACTTAAAAACCCTTCTCAACACCCTAAAACCATTCCCAAACTACCTAATAGCCCAAAAAAATCAACTAAATGAAAATTTGTTAAACCGAGAACAATCTCCTTTCATGTATGTTTAAAGACCAAGATCACCATAATTAAATTCTTTTTAGTAAATGGGACCTTTATACTAAAAATAATGAATTTAGCTATCGAAAAGTGGTCCAATTAACAATTTTCTCTATCCTTATTGTTTTCTAATGAAGTTCTCTCTCAATTCTCTATCTCATGGTCTACAAAACAAATTCATACAAAAATAAAAATTATATTGAATTTGTGGTTAAGCCTATATTTTATTTGTTTTTTATGTTTTGTTCTTTGAACT
This sequence comes from Salix arbutifolia, assembly GCA_025169955.1. Classification (NCBI taxonomy): domain Eukaryota; kingdom Viridiplantae; phylum Streptophyta; class Magnoliopsida; order Malpighiales; family Salicaceae; genus Salix; species Salix arbutifolia. The sequence continues at coordinate 3,757,525 of CM045908.1, forward strand.
TGTAAATTGATACTTTTACCATAATTTCATGTACTTAGTGTCTCTTTAAAAGTATGATTGAGGTTGCTTTTGAAAGTGTTTTTTGTTCAGAAATACATTAAAATAATATTTTTTATATTTTTAAAATTATTTTTGACATCAGCACATGAAAATGATCTAAAAATACTATTTTTTTAATTTAAAATAAAAAATAAAAAACAAATAATTTTTTTTTAAAATATTTTTTGAAACACAATATCAAACATATTCTCATGCTAGAAAAGGATGTGTGTATGTGTGTTTGTGGTGGGGTGGGTGGGGTAAAGAGAGAGAGATTTCAACATTCATAACACCGAAAAGATTTCAATTGTTTTTAGAAGGCATGAAATGGCAATTTCTTCTAAATAAAAAGATTAATATGATCCAACATAATAGAAATCAATTTTGATGTATATAAGTTGGTTTCAATATATTCCCTTCCAAACAAATTAATATTTCAGACTTCCTTAATAATATTTTAAAAGATTTAATAATTGAGTGCATTCAAAATAGGAAAAGATACATATAAAATCACTTCCAAAAATTAAATTACCACTAAGTTCTATGTTAATTTTTAAAGACCAAGAAGATCACTTTCATAATTTATTTTACAAGAAAGTTTATGTTTAATTATACAGACTATACTATCCTTTTCATATACTTAAAAAATTATCATTTATTTAATTGAGTTTTAAAAAAACATTTTTAAAAAAATAGCCTCTGGTTTTTTTCTCTTGTAACATCAAATATATTTTAAGGATTTTGTAGACATAAACTTATTTGAAAAGAATTAAAAATTGAATTTATTGAGTCAATAAAAATTTCATTAATTTTTTATTTATTAAAATAAACTTATCTATAGTCACAATAATTTTAGTCAAATAGTGTGATGCACATCAACCTTGAACACACGTAAAGTATAGGAATAATTAATAACGTATTCGACAGCTAATTAGATGTATAATCACGCAAAGGAATTTTGGAATGCAGAAAGTAAGAGGGAAAAAAATAAATATTTTGTTTTCAAAACAAAATCAAATATTTTATTTGAAATAAACAAGGTTCCGACATCATACTTGAATAAATTATAAATTAGTCTTTTTTTTAGTTTTATAAAACAAAATAAAAAATTCTTGTAATTTTAAAAACTAATTAATTAATGTTTTTATCTCAAATTTATTGTGCATTTTGTTCTCCTTCGCAAATTAGTTTTTTATTTTATTTTGAGAAATAAAATAGTATAAAAATATTGATAAGAAAAAAACATTTTTAAACAAAATAATATAAAATTAAGGTGGTTAACACTCGTTAAGGAATTAATTGATTAATTTTGAAACTTTAATTCATTAAAAATTAATGTATAATTTCAACATTTTTTTTATTAAATCAAGCATGGTTAATAAAATTATATATATTAAAATCAGAGAAGAGAATTGGTGATATGATCACACGATGACCACATTCTGTCTCTTTATATTTGCCTTAATAGTTATTATCATTTCATAAATTTCACAGTACCCATTCTGGTTGTTTCTATGTGCAAAAGAAGCCTAAACTCGAAGAAGTCTTCTCCCCCATAACTTCTCCGTTTCTTTGTTGAAAGAAACAGAGAAAGAAAATCTATATGGAGAAGGAAGAGGCAGAGATTGATCGTTTACCAATACACTTGCTGGCTTACATATTTGGTTTGATAACTTCCTTCACTGATTTAGCCCAGGCAAGCAGTGTTTGCAGGAAATGGACAGAAGGGGTGAAGCAATCTCTGGCACTAAGAAACAGTTTGTGCTTTGCTGGTTGGAAGATGGATGATGATTCCACTGCCCGTCTTGTACGCCTTGCTTACAACCTTAAAGAACTCGATATGTATGCCTCTGTCCTCCTTTTTTTCAATCAATGATTGAGACTTGGTGGTAACTTTTTTTGATGGGTTATTTGTTGATAGTTAATTTAACCACTAAAAGATTGGAACTTTGCTCTATTTAAAAATGTAATGTATGCAAAGAGGTCAGGAAAGTTGGTTTCTTTTTTCTTTGTGATTTTGGGTTTTGTTTGAAACTAAGGTTTTTACGGTTTTGAAAGATTCAAGAATAAGCAGTCATGTCTCTAGCTTTGATATTTTTTTAAGATTTTAGATAGTCTTTTGTTGAATGGCTTGAGAAACATGTAGCTTGCTTGTTTCCCGTTTCGATTGCCCAGTGACACTATTGCCTGAAACAGCCAGAGCCTTCAATATTTATACGTGTATAGTGGTTGATTTGGCTATTAACATCGCCTTTTGGATGATTATTTGTGCTCGATATATATACAGTGGTTGAATTGGTTATTCAGAGCTTGAATTGGCAAGGGCTTGAAAATAATTTCTCATTTGCCTTTTCTATTTTCAGTTCGAGGAGCCGATGGGGTTGCCAGATAACTGACAATGGACTGTACCAAATTTCTTTGACAAACTGTATTGGCAACCTGACATCCATATCTCTATGGGGCATGGCCATGATCACCGACAGAGGTGTTGTTAAACTGGTAATAGTCGCTTCATGGAGATTATAACTGTAAGTTTGTAGCTTTGATTAGCGTAAAATGATTCAACCCTGAAGTATTTCATGGTTTTCTTCATTTTTCAACAGATTTCAAGGGCCAGCTCCTTGCAACACCTGAACATTGGTGGTACATTTATCACAGATGAGTCTTTATTTGCCATTGCAGATAGCTGTCCACATTTGAAGGTGAGTTGCCTGATGGCATCAGCCCGATTCCCATTTTGGACACAGTTTTAGATGCTTCCATGTTTATTTGTCAAATGGAAATGATGGAATAACAATTGAACTGCTCGAAGGATGAAATCTTGCTTAACTGATGTTAGTATTGGTCTCTAGAAATTAATCTTACTGGAAATGACTCTGCATCTTCTTTCTTTCTAGACTGTTGTCCTATGGGGCTGCCGCCATGTAACAGCAATTGGTCTTCGTAGTGTAGTCAATAAATGCCGCAAACTCGAATCAATCAACGTATGGGGAACAAGAATTCCTGTAGATTGCTTCGTCGACTTGCTTAACATCAGCCCTGCCCTTCAAATTAAACCCCCAGTGGCACTATTACACGATGGAAGTGCTGCTGTATTGCCTGTTGCCTGATTTGCTCAACTTTTGTATGCCTCAATTTTTATTGCTCTTGCATGGATCATTATTTCCGCTTCATGTTTCTATCATTATCACGAGCCGTGAATCCAGCTCTGTATCAATAAAGTTGATTATTCGTATCTGTAAAATATGAAATTTGGCTTTGTATAGTATACGTCAAGATTTGTGCTTTGTACAGATGAATCTTCTGGCTTTTTAATGCATGCAGGTTATGATTTCTGTTTGCTAAAAAAAGCAAGGCACAACTAAAAAAACAGCTAGCCCTGCTGATGCGTTCATATTTTGATTTCTTAAACTGTAGTTGTGCTTATTATGAATTGTTCTATCCTTGCATATAATTCCCAACCACGCCATCATCCTTTTTTATTCCAATTGCTAGGATTCACTGAAACATGTGAAACAACATGACCTATTTCATCCTATAAGTCAAGCCCTCGAAAAATTCCTCATCCTGACAGCCTACATGCTCCACAATATTCTGATGGTGATATGCAGAGGATAATAATGGCCCAAATATAAGCGGGAAAGCAAAAGAAAATGTTGAGTTCGGTAATACAAGTATCAGCTGAAACCTAGTATGTAATGGAAAAACTTCAACAGTAGCTCCATTCTACTACCCCAACCGCTAAATACTATGGTCAACAGACAACCTGATGAGCATGAAGAGAAAATCTGTCAAAGCTAATTACATAAACATGAATTCTTCTTACAAGCAAAGAATATGAGCTTTTAACCCGAGGATTTTGCATCAATATTCATAGCTGTTTGCAGTATAGAGAGTGTGCAGTACTTGCAGAGCTGCTACAATGTTAATATGCCTATCTATTTCCTCATAGTTTAAAGGACTGGTGCGCATAAAATTGTTTTAAGTTTTTATGAAGAGATTGTAGAAAATCAGGAACAAAATAAAATTGTTGCTTAGAGATAAAGTATATACTGAATCAAGGAAGAACAAGAATGCAGAATATCAGAGAGAGATTAATATACTGCGTTCTAAATGGTAAGTTTCTAGATAATACCTAGAACCTGCCAAATACCATTACCACTTGAAGCAGCACCCAAGTCCTACAGAATAATTAAAGAAGAGACTACCACTTCGCATCATTTGCTAGACTTCTTTTGCATTTTCAAATTGATATTTGAGATAATTTTGTTTCTACCAGTAGAACCCATAAATCTGACAAGGTTTATGGACTTTAGACGGGATGAGTAGCATTTGACCATATCAAATTAAATGCAATTGCTAAAGGCCATGAAGATGAATAGCTAGAACAGTGAGTTTATAAAGTTTAAAAAAGTTTTTGAAAGCAGGGGATTAAGTTTATCGTTAATAATAATTATACGCAGACTGCAGAATTGTACGAGTATAGAATAAGTCTTGGTTTGCAATTACATGAAAGCAATTCAGATAAAAAGTCTGCATATTGGCAATGCTTCATAATGCAATACATCCAGATATTTTTACACTTATTTGAGGCTTTAATTACAAGGTTTATGGAAATCTAAATCATGAGTCAAGATCAGGAAAATAGATGTTTAATGTTGCTAAAAGTTAAATAATGGCAATTCTTTAAGAACCACACAACCCTTTAGAGTGAAGCAAACTGCATACCTGAACCTTTTCATGACATTCTGGTCACTGTTGGGCTCGGCATTCCTGAACAATTTCATGACATATCCTGGTCACTGTTGGCCACTATCTACCTTGGATTCCTGTGCAACTCCTTACTTTTTAGCCTCAATATAAGAGTCTCAAAAGTTTTTTGTTTACAATCACTTTTCATATCTCTGGAAAGTATTCCTTTACCTTTCTCTCAATAAGGCTGGGACATGGTATACCAGTTCTTATTGGAGAATACATACAGAAACTATAATAAGCCTCTGCCAAAGAAGTAACTCACTAACCATCTAAGCAAAAGAGTGGATCCCCAACCTTCATCTAGAAATCATTCACTGTATCCATAATATGATAAAAATGCTGCTGCTAATAGAAAAGAAAAGGAACAAAACTAAGCTATTTGAAGACTGGATTGTTGATGCAGATTTCGAGAATTGAACAGATCCTGTAAAGCTTCCTCCAGTATTTGACAGCGGGCTTGTACTTCCCGCGGTATTTGTTACAGGACTTACATTAGGTATGGTAACATTTTTGCATGATCCGAAAGGTGCTCCAGCCTGCAAAAGAACATAATATGGAATCTTTAGCAATCAATTTTTTTCAAATTCAAAAACCATAACTAGTCAAGAGCCCTTCACAAATGGAATCCGAGGACTCAACGTTATCAAACTATATCATGCCAAGTCTGTCACAGTGACAATACACCATGAATATGTTTTAAACATTTATTCAAAATTTCTACTCATCATCCTATAATGACACAAGAATCACTCTCCCATGGAAGGGGATAAGAAGCAAGCCTCACAAGTCAGTGGCCAGTTTTGATCCAACTCTAAATTGAAAATGCACCCCAAATACAATAGACTAAAATTCAAATGAAATCAATTAGGCATGCATTTGGAAATATGTCAGAATCAGAAAATCTTGATTCTTCGTTTCCAGAAACAGCTAAAACATGGTGTGGAATTAAGGCAGTTACATAGGTAAAATGGATAGACCTGGCAAGCAGTCACAGTGCTACAACCACATGTCTGCCCGTTCATTCTATCCACAGCATCAAAAACACCACCACCATCACTCCTCTGCACCATATTCATCCCAGTTAGAATGCTTAAATAGGATATGTTTATTTCACATGTATTAGTGCATGTTAGAAATAATACCATGTAAAAGTTGACTGCCAGAAAATTTGGCAACACATTTCCAGCTGCTTTATAGCAGGTACCAACCATCTGAGCAAGCGGAGTTGAATGCTCTTTGCAAGCTTCAGTTTCAACTGGATATGTTGGGAAGTAATTCATTAAAATAAGTGATGCACTTTTGGAATTCAGTGGCTTTGACTCTTTTCTGCTTGGACACGAGCCTGGTTTTACCCCAGGATCTCCAGCTGAAATTCAATTAATCATGCAGTTGTTACTGGACCATGCACCTCCAAGCAAACTTTATAAAAAAAAAAAGATATTTATGAACATGATGCTTACCCTCATTTTCCAACAAATATTTCCATTGATAAGCAATTCCTTCCTCTGCTTCCTTTGAAGCAATAGAAGTGAATACCACAAGACGGTTATTTTCTTGCACCATCTCTGTCACAGTGGGCCAATCTTCTCCCTTTTTTGGCATCTTAGACACAGGAAACCAATACTTATCCAAACCAGCATTAGTGAACAAATTTATCAAGCCTTTTGGTGTATGGACGTAGTCCTCAATGATAATTGTCACAATCTCAGTTGGATTCTCGCTCAAGAATGCTTCCACTTCCCTCAAAGTGTTTATTGCAGGTTGCTACAAAAAATCCAGATAGGCATATCATAAACCAATCTACAAAAACCATTAACAAATTTCAAATTATTTAAATGGGTAAGATGGAAAGATGTATACAAACGCTGTGAAGTTGTAACATTGCCCTCGAAATGAATGGCAGAGCCAGATGTCGCCCTCAAAATCATACATATCCAGCATCAACCCCCTCACGCCATTCTAACAAACAACCATGAAAAACAAAGAGACAATTAAAGATTTGTAAAATATTCATCAATGTTTAACAAAAGGAAAAGAAAAGGAATCGTTAGCTTGTCTAATTGCCAGGAAATTAAGCACAAGAAAGGAACGAAATATAAAACTCATTATATAATTATCATCCAACTTAGCACCAGTACAAAATTGAATACTCGAAAAGCTCAAAATTTTTCATTTCAGTTTTTCTCTCACCTGCAGATTCTGAGTAACCAAACAAGCCAACAAGGAAAAATGAAAAAACAGAAACCAAATAAAAACAAAAAGAAGAACAAGGCCATATACCCTCAACTGATTTGTCACAGAGTCTTCTTGATTATAAAATGTAAGCCTCTGAACACCGGGCAAAGAAGGTGCATCAACAATGCTAAATGAATTGTGAGTAACTAACCATGTATACTTATTGAAAGGCAACCCATTTATCTGCAAAAGCGCACACACACAAATAAAGACACAATCTTTACAGTGTTTTAGCTAAAAACAACCAAAACCCATAATATAAAACACGGAGTTAAACGAGAGAGAGAGAAAACATACAATAGAATTCGGTAAGATAGCTTGGCCTCTGGTGCAAATGGGTTGAGTCTTGCCTAAAGCAAGGCAGTTTCCACAATAAAGACCTGGCCCACAATTTGTGGCTTCATTGCAGGATTGAAACACCTGTGGGATTGGCTCGAAATTCTGTGATATTGTACGGATCATGAAAAATAGAAATAAAGAAAAGAAGGAGATGTAAGAACCTGTGCATGAGCTATCAGTAAAGAGGAGAGAAGCAGGTAGAGGTAAAGGAAGCCGATTGCAAGAGGGGCTCTGCACAGCCTACGGTGGACCGTGAAACACGGGGACATCGCCACTGTACGCTTATGCAGAGCTCGAGAACTGAGTAAAGAAAGATAGAGAGAGATTAATACAGAGAGAAAGAGATGTCTTTTTTACTGTGTATATTGTAATGAAGGTGACACTCCCACTTTAATTGCTCTTTTTCTATATTTTTATTTATTTCATTATTTGTTTTTGTTTTCTTAATAATAATGAGAAGAAAGTTAATTATATTATTTAGTCCGTACTCTGTGCTGTTTTCCATGCGTACAAAATAAATTAAGAATTTATGTTTCAACTTTGAATTGTTGTTAAATTCATCTTAAAAAATAGTTAAAATATAAAAAATATAAATATATATATATAAAGATATTCTTACCCCTTTTTATTTATTTAAGATACACTCAAAGAATAATTAAAATTATACCACTAATTATTTCTTGATTATCATAAAAATTTAAAAATAGTAGTTATACTCATATTTCCCTTCCAATAAAAAAAAGTTCATCCTAATAATTAAAAATAAGTTATGCTAAATATGAATAATTGTTTAAGGTAATGTTTGTCACAAGCTTGAGTTTTTTTAATTATTTTTTATATTTTAAAATCCTTTTACAATGCAAATGTTAAAAATAAACTTATATATATTTTAATACATTTCTAAGTAAAAAACACTTACTATCACAATACTAAACATTATTTTTGAAGAGAATTCACCTGGAAAACATTTTAGTTTCTCTCATATTAATTAATTAATTTTGCTTCTCTAAAAAAAAATTCCTAATTGTAATAGGAAAAAAAGAAAAAAGAAAAGCAATGTGCCCGTTAACTAGGGAGGCCTTTTATCAACGGGGAAGTCTCTTTTGCTTTATTAAGGTTAACAGGAACTACTTTTGTTTTCGAGCTTTTACTTTAGCAGGAACAACGACGTCGTTTAGGTCTCAGTGAAACAGGCAGAGGGGCTCGTTTATGCTTTGAAATGTTGTTGAATATAATCGAAATAAATTAATTAGTCCCATAATTTTAAAAACCAATTATTTAGTCCCTTGATGAGCGTTGATCATACTTGAATTAATATTCCAAAGAAATGTCCTTCTCTCTCAACAGCCTTTCCATAATATTTTTTAAATGAGAAATAAATGGAAATATAAAGCAAATTGATGAAAAGGACTAAATAATTAATTTATAAAATTCAGAGAGACTCAATAACAATCAACTCAATTTTGTCTTCATAGCCTTAACCTTTTGCGAGTGCCTTTCACGTGGTGGGGCTAGGTTGCCTGAAATGTGTGCCGGGAAATGATTGGTTTTCTTCGCTTGACCATACTCTCTCAAGATTTCCGGTCAGAAATGCCGATGGGGAGGGGGAGGCTCTAATATTTAATGCAAGCTTGTGGGGCAGCTTGCTTTAGCTGGTAGGAAAATGTTCTAACTAATTTTTATAGTTGAGGTTTTAATTGAAAATGTTTTTGCAAATTAATTTTTATTGTGGTGTGATTGATTTAAATATGTGATTGGTTAAAATATATAATTAGTTAAAATTATGATTGAAAATATTTCTCAAGAAAAAACAAGCTATAAGTGCAACCAAACTCGGTGTTTTGGCAAGTATAAAACCAAAGATTTTTAAAATAATGAATTACACAAATTGAAAATTATATTTTCAAAATAATAAAAGCAGTCAAAATTGTAAAGTTGTTTGTTTATTTTGCGTTTCAAAAATATTTTAAAAAATAAATTTAAAAACAACCAATCATGTAATATCAGAATAGTTGACTGGCTACAAAACAGAAGAAGAAGAAGAAAAACATTATCAAATAAACCTTACATAGCTCGATTTGACTAACAATTAGAGCAGCATCTTAAAGACCTGTTGGTGGCCCACAGGTTTGAAGAATTGCCTCTTAGGTTAGAGATCGTTTTAGGTGTATAACGAGTTATATGCCCGCGATGTGCCGAGTTTTTTTATCTATATAAAAAATTGATTGTTTTTATATATATTGTATTTTATTATTTTAATATTTAATTAGTAAAATTATAATTGATAATATCTGTATAATCGAAATGGAAAATAGTTCGTATATCTATGTAGAAAATGTAGGTAATTTTTTTTTATGAGTTGCATTTTTTTCCCAGTAATATTAGATCCGACACATTATAAATAAAAATATTGTAAATTTTTTTTCGAGAAATAAACTTACATTTTCTGCGTGCTATAATTAGTTATTTCAATGTTTAATTATTAAAATTGCAACAGATAAAAATATGTAAGAAATGAGTTTTTTGCGTGGTATAATTAGTATGCTTGCCCGCGCATTGCGCTAGGGTTTTTTCCATGTAGAAAACTAATTGATTTTTTACATATTATAATTAGTTGTTAAAATATTTAATTAGTAACATCATAATAGATAAAATATATAACAAATAATTTTTCCCCCGCCTAAAAAGAATAGTGTAATCGAAATGGGAAGTGGTTTGTATATTTTTAATTGGAGATAACCTAGGTAAATTTGTAAAAAAAATATTTGAGTTGCCTTTTTTTCGCAGTAATATTAGATTTGACATATTATAAATAAAAAAACTATAAATTTTTTAAGAAATAAACTTTTTTTTTTGCGTCCTATAATGACTTATTTGTCATCTAAAAGGAATAGTACAATCGAAACGGAAAGTGACTCGCATATTTTTTAATTGTAGATAATCGAGGTAAATTTGTCAAAAGAAAAAAATTTGAGTTGATAATGTAGGTCAATTTGTCTACCTTTTATTTTTTTGAGTTGTATTTTTTTCCCAATAATATTATATTTGAAATATTAAAAATGGGAAAATTGAAAAAACAAATTAAGAAATAAACTTAAACAAAAGAGTATAAAATTTAAATTCAAAGCCAAATTTTTTTATATTATTAATCATATTATTTTATTAAATGTATTTAGGCATATTGATATTATTTTTAAAAAAAAATCCCAGATCATTTTTTTCTCTCTCTCTATATATTTTTAGGCGATAATATTCAATAAATATTAAAACATATAATTAGTCTCACATACTTTATAGAGTAATCAAAATGGGAAGTGGTTCGTATATGTTTAAATTATAGATAACCTACGTAAATTTGTCATTTTATTCTTTGTTTGAGTTGAATTTTATCCCCAGTAATATTAAATCTCACACATTATAAATCAAAATATTGTAATTTGTTTTTAAAAATAAACTGAGTTTTTTGCATGCTATAATTATTTATTTTTCGTCTAAAAAGAACAGTCTAATCGAAACGGGAAGTGACTTGCATATTTTTGAATTGCAGATAATGTAGGTAAATTTGTCTGCCTTTTATTTTTTTAAGTTGTATTTTTTTCCCAATAATATTAGATCTGCAATATTAAAAATCAAAATACTATAAATTTTTTTCAAAAAATAAACTTGAACAAAATAGTACAAAATAAAAATTTGGAGCCAATTTTTTTTTTATTTTATAAGATTCATTCATCATATTATTATACTAAATGTATTTAAGAATACTGATATTAATTTTTTTCCTTCAAAAAATCCTTGGTCTTTTTTTTTCTCCCTGTATATATTTTTAGACGATAATATTCAATAAATATTCAGACATATAATCAGTTTAAGATACTTTAATTTGACATAAATATACAAATATATAATTAATTTCACACACTTTCAATAATATATGATTTTTTATTATTATTATTAGGCGATAATATTCAATAAATATTCAAATAATTAAATTATTATTATTATTTAATTATTATTATTATTATTATTATTATCATTATTATTATCATTGTTAGGATTTAAAAAATATTTGTGAATTTGTTTTTGAAAAAATATTAATTTTCAAATGATTACTACCAGGAATAAAATTTGAAGACTAAATAAAAAAAAAACCCAACAAAAGAAAAGATAAAAGAAATATTCAAAACCAAATTAAAAAAAATATATATACATAAACTTGTACAATAATAGGGAATAATGCATAAATATATAAATAATAATAAAGGAAATCAATTTCAATAGAACAATTAAAAACATAAGGGCCAAAATAAAAATAAAAGATAAGATTGATTTAAATTAAAGGATTAATTTGACAACAATTCATACTTTTGTACCAAAAATATTAAAAGATTTAAAAGAAAAAACACTTAAAAGAAGAGGGGCTGAAATTAAAGTGCAATATATAATGGATTTGAAATGAAGGACAAAATTGAAAACAATACAACCTGCTGCACTTAAAAAATTAAGGGATCTGATAGAAAACCGAAAAATTCAAAGAAGAAGAACTGACATGTAAACTGCATATATATATATCAATTTGAATGAAAGGACGAAATTGAAAGAAATAAAAACTTCTATTACAGAAATCAAGACCAAACAAAACAATCAAAAGCCAAGGGACTGAAATGCATCCACAATAAACCGAGGGGACTGAAGTTGAATCCGGCGCTGAGGAGAGAGAAAAGAGCACATAAACGTTCAACCGACCATATGAGCCTCTACGTAGATCATTTCAAAGCACGGGCCACTCCATGCGATCCAGGGAAGGGTTGCGAATCGTTTTCACTGGCGACGGAAAAATTTCACCGCCATATCAATCCGCACGCGCCGTCTAAATCGAACGCGTGAAAGAAAGGCGCCGACGCGCCCGTACGACCCTCTGACAGCGCTGCCGAAAGAGAATAGTAAAGAAGGAGGCAATTACGAAAACACCCCTGATTCTAATTCCTGGTCTTTGTCGTATCGGGGGCTACAGACGTAATAAAACATTTTAAAAAATATTAAAAAAAATAGTTGCAGCAGACCGGACCGGTCTGCACGCGCGCAATTACACCTGTGCCCCTCAGCCGGAACCCTTTTTTGTCCTATTAGCGGGGACAAAACCGTTAAAACACTGTGCATAGAAGGAAAAGACAAAAAAAAATGGTGGACGTGCACTCGCGAAGCACGAGATAAATTTCGAGTCCACAGTGCGCATTAGTATATGTGAACAGTAAAATCCGTTCTGTTTTAGTGTTTTTGTTAGTAATGTTAATAACTATAAGAGTTGTTTGATTTCTATTATTTTTAATTCTTAAATTATGGAAAAAATTAACATTTAAATATATATTTAATTATCAATGGAAGTCTTGCGGCTTGCAATAACCAGCCAGGCCCCAAGAAGTCGTCCCATTCACACGAAGCTCCCATGTAAAAGTTGCTTCTAAAATGGGCTGTTTTGGAAGACCGTTGTTGATGGAACTGCTTACCTATCGGTTCTTTTACGTGTTGTGCTGGTCATAACAAATATGTTTATTTCAATTGACATAAAAAGATAGCAAAGAGTTAGGCGTGTAAATTGAAAACAAGAAAAAGATAAAAAAAAAAAGGAAGATAAAAAAAAAAGGTTGTTGAAGCCACATCAGAGGCTAGTTTGTGTGCCAAAAAAGTGTTTAAGCATCTACCCCCCATGCTATTTTGGATTTTTTATATAGTTTTTTCTTGAGTTTCAATCTAATTTATTTTAAATATATATTATATATTTACTTTTTATTTAATTATGGATATATATATATATATATATATATATAATTATTATCCAGTTTTTACCATGCTAAACAAAATCAACCCAAGATGTTATCCTCTCAATATTATTAAAAATTACTTTATTGTCATTTCAAGTTAAAACCCGTTGAATTATCTAGATCATATCATTTTAAATATTTTAATCTATATTTATTTCTTAGCTTCACAATTAATATTCAATTAATGTTAACATTTAAAAAAAAAAACTTTTAGCACATAATTATCCGTCTATTTTATTTAACCTGTGCATCAAATTTTAAATTTGCAATTAATATTTTTCTTTATATTAGAAACAAGTTAGCAATATCTACATATTATTTTTAATTTTTAAATTATGTAAAAATTAAGATTATTTTTTAAAAACTATATATATATATATATATATTAAAATATGCTGCTCGGCTACCATTTCCATGACGCAGATAATTTTGGAGGTGCTGCTGGATGCTCCTGCACAGCCCACAGCATCTCTTTTGCATTTTGAGATGAGAGAGTTATCATGATAGGCCACTTGTCGGTTTAATTTGTGGTCCTCCCACCCTACTGTATTTATCAATGGAAGTCTTGCGGCTTGCAATAACCAGCCAGGCCCCACGACGTCGTCCCATTCACACGAGGCTCCCATGTAAAAGTTGCTTCTGAAATGGGCTGTTTTTTTACCTGGAAGACCGATGTTGATAGAAGTATAGAACCGCTTCCCTATCGGTTCCCTTACGTGTTGTGGTGGTGATAACAAATATGTTTATTTCAATTAAAAATTGTTTCTTAAAAGAATGATGAATTTTTGCTTAAGTTGGAAATTGAATCGTCAAATCACTTGAGATAGAGTATTAAATTAATCTCTAGCGAAATTATAAAATTAAAAACAAAAGGACAAGTGAAAAAGAAATTAAAAAAAAAAAAAACAATGTTGATAGCAACCTAGAGTAGATTATGTTTTCAAAAGAATAAATTTTAAATTTTCAAAAACTTAAACCTCGATTTTCAAATCAACAAAGATTTTTTATATAGTTTTTCTTGAGTTTTAATCTAATTTATTTTAATTATATTATATATGTATTTTTATTAGTTATTAAATTAGTTATATATATATACCTTGCCTTCGAATTAGATTCTAGTAGTCTTTTAAAAACATTAGTAGGCATTCTTTTTGTGCAACCAACCATAATCATTTCTTTTTAAATTTTATTCGGTTGTTTTCCTACAATCATTATTTTTTATATCATATAGTTGAATAAAAAAATTAAAAAAGAAGTTAGTGAACCTTGAATTTCAATCCAATTTCTTTTTAATTAAATTATTTAAAATATATAATTTATTAATTATTAATAAATTATGGATATATTATAGTTTTTTTTATTATTAAATACCATTCAATTTGCTTTTGAATAAGATTAATGTAGTCTTTTAAAAAAAGTTAGCAAGCTTTTTTTGCGCAACCAACCATAATTATTAAAAATTGTTAGGTGAGTGACTCAAATTGCAAGTTTAGCATGCTAATCTAAATCAACCCAAGCTATTATCCTCTTAATATTATTAAAATTTACTCTATTGTCATTTCAAGTTAAAACCCGTTAAATTATCTACATCATATCATATTAAATATTTTAATCTACATTTATTTCTTAGCTTCAGAATTAATATTCAATTAATGTTAACAATTTTTTAAGAAAAACTTTTAGCAATGTGGGAAAAAAAAAAAAAAAAAAAACTTGCTCCAACACAACGAAGAAGTGCAGGTATGTTAACTAGTTGGGTCTAAATTGGAATACAAATCCATTAAAAGCTAATGGGGGAGATGACAATGGCCTCTCCAATAACAATATGACTGATCATGAACCTATCCCCTATCCCCTACGATGAGTGAGAATGATAATTGTAATTGTAAAAGAATGGCCAAAAAAATTGAATTGAGGATGTAAGTAGATGCTCAAACTAAGCAAGCTTCTTGGCACGGCCACTTGAATGAACACCATCTTCTTTCTTTGATCCAGATGCTTCAGGCTTCCTAGCCCAAGCAGGAGCTCTGTCTGGCTCATAACGATAATCATAGAAAAGCTCCTCCCCTGCATTAATCCTTTCTTTGGCGAATATGCCCACTCGGTGATCCCCCGCAACCATTATGACCTATAAACAACGCAAGAAGTGAGGAATCAGTGGTAAAATATATTCCAACCATGTTTTCAGTTCTGTTTGGGAGTATCATTTAGTTTGGTTTTTAAAATATTTTTCGTTCAAAAATACATCAAAATAATATTTTTTTATTTTTTAAAAAATATTTTTGATATCAGCACGTCAAAATAATCTAAAACACTAAATTTTTTAATTTAAAATGAAAAATAATCCAAACACATTCCCAAACACCAGAAACCAAGTGCATAAGTGTGTGTATTAGACGGGCTGTGAGCTAGAGTAGTCATAGAGGATACCTTTGCATAGCAATTTGGTTCTGGAGAGTGGTTAGCAAACTTAAGTTTGTCACCTTTACGGTATGCATCAAGAACAAACTTCAAGAAACAAATATTGGTGTCATATAAAAATAAAAGATGATGATTGAATCCTCGTATAAGATCTTAAATCAGTGTATGAGTCATGCCTGATCATTGAGATTGAAGAGAAAAGATGAATTTTCACGGTCATATATCTTCCCACGCTTATCTGCTTCCCTGTGTGAAATCAGCTCTCCAGTGTACTCACCCAGGTACTCATGCTTGCCGACACTATTCTGTAAGGAGCCGGATATATGCATACAAGCATGAGAAAACAAGCATATATATCTCTAGGTTTTATCCCAAATGTCTCTGAGATGATTTCAAAAACCACACGGGATGAAAAGTATTCAAGGGCAAATTTGTCTCATCATCCAGAATATTACCTTCAAGAAAGCTCCCCAGCCTGATACATCAGATCTTCCTAGTAAAACCTATTCATAGAACAAGATATTAGTATGATAGAGAAAATGTAGGCAGCTTCACAAATGACCCCATCAAAATGCCTGTTGTTTCAAAGCATTTAGTTATAAATAATTTGATGTGGACATTGGAAAGAAAGCAATTAAAGAAAAAACGTTTTGATGATGTCAAGCAACCCATTAAGGGTGGTAAATGAGATGATGTTATTCCTTGGCTTTTTCCTTCTTGCAAGGGGCGCTCTTCGCACTTTCATCAGTTTCGTTAGCAGTCTTCTTCCTAGTTCATAGAAAAACTTCAAACCACTTCATAATTTCATAAACTAGCAATATATGTTGTATTTTTTTTTTATAAACTCTATATGCTTCCGAGGACACTCTGAACTTTACGGCACAATACATAACAAGCAGTTCTGTATTGCATAGTTATGCCACAAGTCTGTCATACACCACATGTTTCAGTTGACTACATTTTAGTATCATCTTCCGGCTCAGTCAAGCCACAAAGAAAAACTTGGTCGATTTCACAACTCTAAAAAGGATGCTGAAAAGCAAGCTAAAAGAGTAGTTCTCCGCATTATGCGCATTCATGATGACAATATAGAAGAACAAATAGAAGAATGGTACTTTTTAATAGAGAACTTCACCAATCTGTGCACTAATAGATTACTTCAAATGCCAGACAGCTAAGAGACGCAAATATTCAAATGTGTGTACCTCTCTCTAAATATCAAACAATGATAGGTAATAAGAAGATGGAAGTGTCACTACCCTTTGTTGTTGTTTGAGAAGAAGCTTCATATTTCTGCATTCATAATTATCACCCCTTTGGTTGGGGGTACCAAGAGTACCATCACCACAACTGCAAAGCATTTAATTTTAACAGTTCAAATGGTATATAGTAATGCAAGAAGAGTGAGGAAAAGAATAAATATATTTCTGGACAAGTAATAAACAAAACATTGTTTTGAAACCCTGTGAAGGATGAAACTTCACAAATACATCAAATGACATAAAACTGTCAGAAATAACCATAGCATTTTCCTAAGCATAAAGAGCCAAAGAGAGTGGATATGGTAAAAGCTTGGAAATACTGAAGCTGGTAAATGGTGGCATGGGGCACAGCGGTGGGAGTGACATTAATAGAGTGCTGTTTACTTGACTTTTCACTGGTAAATTTTGAGAAATGGAACCTTCATGTATGGACTTAGAACCAAAATTTGGACCTTACCACTCTGAGGTAAACAATTCATAGCCTGTGGGATACAAACTGTTGTAACCAAACAAAACGTTGACATTTAGATTACACAAACCCCAGCTTTACATTCTTTGAAACTCGATATCGTTTCAACCCCAAAAGGAAGCTAAAGTTTGGCTACCTGAACCAACTTAGTGGAAATTTCAAACCTTGGTGATTCAATCCAACATCAGCAGAAACAAACGTATTACTTCCCAATGTGCACACTATTAATTTCCAAATACAGTTATCATGAAAATTTTCATAATCTATTACAATTATGATAAAGCAGTACACAGGCAAATCTGAGTAAATGATTACCCTAGAAATAAATAGTTCATGAAAACATTAACTAGAGAAAAAAAAAGGAGCAAGAGCACCAACTCACCTGACCCAACAATTCCTACAGACATCTGGATCACATTCCCTGTCTGCAGCAAAACATGGACATTGACGGCTTCGACATTGACTTTTGGCACAATGACAGCCTCTAAATCGGTTCTTGCAACTCTTAGGACATCTAGAGGAGCAAGTAAAAAATATTGATAGTATTCATCACACACATATACAATCACAAACATCTAAATCTAAGGCCCTGTATTTGTTTAAGCTGGTAAGGTATGAAGCTCTACAAGAGAAAACTCTAAATTTGAACGAAGCCCTACAATAAACTAAATTTTATTGAGTTCTCATTTCTGGAAGAAAAATAAAGGGTAAATAAAAGATATCCAAATACCATAAACCTTAATCTCAAATTTGGGTTGTTAAAGGAAGGCTCACCCGCAATACTTCTCACAACAAGTGCCATTTAGCAGACATGTGCACTGCTTTCCACAAGCAGTTTGACAACTACATGGATTATACTGACGGCAGGGTTGATCTTTTCTTTCAGTTATCCGCTTCCTAATAGAATGGTAAGCAGTAGATTTCCAAGAGTACTTCAAGCGGCGAACTCTACCTCTTCTCCTTAAAAATCTTGATCTCCTTCTTGCTTCGTTCTTACCCTGAAATGCAGTTCAAACACCCCCAACCAAAACAAAAAAGGAAGAAAAAGATTAAGATTCACTTGCATGCTAACGAAAACATGGCCACATGAAGCAAAATTCTAACCACTGTTCCGCTGTCAAACTTGGAGTACCCTTCACCAAGAGTTCCAGCACCACCTGCTTCGCAGGCTAGCCTATTCTCAGAGCGAGTTATATATTGAAAAACTTCCCAACAAGTCTTTAAACCATTTAAAAGGTTCCTAGCAATTAAGCAACTGTCATGGAAAACAAAAAAATAAATTAGACAGAGAATAGATGAAACAGCAACCAATATAATGGTATCAATAAGATCATTAGAGTGTAATTCTAGGAAGGTCAACAGCAAAGGTTGTTCAATTTGTGGGACCATTTATTTGAGTTAGTCAGTTTCATCATAATTTACAAGAAATAATGGAAAATAAATTATGAATGAGCACATGTATTATGTATGCATGCATAATAAGAAGCCCATATGGTAAAGCAGATCAATGAGAATGCGTGAAGATTTCAAGAATTCCCTCCACACCCTAATCCAGGCCCAAATAAACGAATTCCCAAATCTCATTACAATCGCTCAGGATAATTTATAGCACATTGTTTATCTAACTCCATTTTATAAAGCATTAATTCTGAAATACTCTTTTTAACCCAATATACTTGATAAACCTCTTAAATAAAAGAAAGCATTATTACAAATATCTCATTTAACAAACATTTTCTTCAGCAGCCTTTCATGGGTTTGATTCCACTTGATATCACTGTACTATCTTTATTTCTTAAAACAAATTCAATGGAAATGAAATAAGAAAACTGAAAATGTAAAAATCTATTTACCATAGGTGAATTAAGTTAACTACCTTCTAACATAATGGTCACATCAAACATCACTCATGGTCAAAATCATCACTCTTCCAGAATATCAAAAATAAAATAAAATCAACAAACAAGGAAACTGTAACAAAATAACAGGAATGAAAAATATATGCAGCCCCTGACCTGTTCCCGCCAAAAATCTCAACACCCTTCTCAAATAGGCTTTTTTCAATAGCTTTCCAAGATCTGTTATCACTTAACTCTTTTCTACCTGTATTTTTGTCTATGAACTCTTCTTTCCTAAAGGTGTTATCATTTCTAGGCACAGGTGGATCCATGACAATCTCACTTGATAGACCATCATGAAACTCACCCTGCACTAAATTGTGGCCATCTTGAATTGTCAATTCCTTTCTCCTGGACCTTGCAGAAGTGGGAGATTTCAAATTCTTATGGGAAGAACTTGCATCTTCCTTTCCTTTGTGTGAAGTGGACCTAAGTTTCATATCACTTGACAGAAGGCCTCCACTAACAACAGAATCAGTATCAGAAGCCACCATTTTCTTCTGCCTTTTACGCATGCAACTTAGAACACGCTCAGCCACTCGCTTGCTCTTCCTTTTACAAGTCCGACCTTTCCCAACAAACTTAATCTTGGAAGGTGACAACTGACTAGTGAAAGAGGCGTCCTGCCAAGGTCCAATCTCTGAGTCACTGCTCTCTGAAATGCTTTTTGCATTTGATGAAGCACTTTCACTCTGGCAAGACTTCACCCTCCGGTTGGCAGATGGAGCAGAAGATTTCTTTCTTGATGTTATAGGCACCCCAGCACCATCTGATTGACAGGCAAAATTTTCTTCAATATCTTTATCCCCATGCTCAGGAGAAATCCCTGAAGAAATTCTTTCTGATTTCAAAACCTGACATGAAAAAATTTGATGGCACTTAAATATTTTTGTTTGTCAGATCCTTGTGCAGAAATGCCCAGTCTAAACAAATTATATTAATAAATCACCAAACATATACCGATTTGTAGCAGTGTGGACCACATGTTATGTTGTCATCTGGATAGCTCCATGGAGATTGTTTCTCCGCCTACAATACGTGTCAACAAAACATATAAGATTCCCTCCAAATACTAATTCAAACATCATGATGGTTAGTCATACAAAATCAACTTACAGGGAAGATAAGCTCCTGTGAACATCCATGTAATCTACAATCAAATACCTGCCAGCATGAATGAAACCTAATGAGGAAGCTATGTAGTTACGGGAAAAGCACAACATTGAAAGTAATACAAGAATGATGCTTACGAGACATCGGCGACAAAATAGGTTGTCAAAAGAATCCAAAGCAACTTCAAGATCTTTATCAAGAAAAGAATTCAGTGTTCGTGCTTCATTATCTTTATTCTTAGAATCTTCCACAGCCTTCTCTTCCTTCTTAAGAACCTCAAATCTTGCCTGTATAAGATGTTTGATGGTGTTTCATATCCGTTAAAGCCAGCAAAAAGCAAATGGGAAACGGCTGGACCCAAGCTTACACTATGATTTTTTCTCATTAGATATTATATGGAAACAGAGTAAAAAAAAATACTGATCCTTCAATCGAAGGCAAAACACATATAACATACTCTCAATATAATACATTCTCCTCATTACTAAAATAAAACACCCTCTTGCAACAAATGCATACCTTGACTTCAGTAGAACTTGTAGAAAAACACTGTGCTAGTGATTCCACAACTGGATCGGACAAACCAGCTTCTTTTATAGTCATCCTGGCAAAACAAATTATTAACCAACAGAAGAAACACCTTGGGTTGCATACTTAAGCATAAAAAACATCCCTGAAAAAAAATCTGAGGACATAATATACATTGAACTAGGAGATGATTAAATGTTTTAATATGCAAGGTTTTAGCATCAAGCAGTATACATCAATAGTTTTGACACAGCTACGCCCATCATTTTGACACTATTTGGCTCTGTTAATGCTTGAGATAAGGGTCATGAGCTGGTCTATTCATGTACAAGCTAGATAAAAGTTTCTTCCTTTAAGATGAAGATAAAATTTCCAGGGAGCTCCCACTCCAAACAAAATTCCCCATTTTCGTTCAAAAAGTTTGAACCTAAGACATTCGACGCCAATCAACCTTGCTATGGCATACAGTTTAAAGAAATAAGAATCAATACATCACACCAGATACCATGATTATACCAACCGTAGAATATAATCTTCAGATTCTATAAAATCTCGCCTCTCCGCTTCTTCATCAATTATTTCCTCTTCACTGTCACTGCAGATTAGTGCTTCACCACCATTTTGGTCATAATAAATTCTCCTCCGACCAAGCACTGATTGGTCCTCTGTCATTCTTTGATTTCTACAGCAGGAATACCATAAATTACTAACCCGAAACCAATGCAGCAAATTATAAGTTGGTGACATGAAGGTGTATAGAAAGAGTAACTCAAAATCTACAAATGACCAACTACCATTTCGGAAAAACAAAATCTTGATAAAGAATAATCTAAACATACCTGTCCAGAAAAATCCATGAAGTGTAAGGGGGTAACCTCTTCACTTCAGGTAGCTTAATAGGCCGTACTGCATTCTTCACTGGGATACTGGATCCCAAAAGAACTGCCGTAGAGGTATTACCATCTTCTTCAGAACCACGGCTATCCTTATCTACATTACTTGAATCAATACCACCATGCATACTGAGTGCATCCTTTTGCCTCTTTGTAAATAAATCTACACTATTGTCAGTATCACTGATCCAACTGTTCTTCCTTTCCTTCGACAACTTATAGAGGTGGTTCGTAACACCAACCAATTTCTGTTTGTTGTGTTCCATCCTTTTCTGTAAGCAGTAAATAAATAAATGGACTGAAAGCAAAATCCAAAAGGAAGCATTTCATAGAAATAACAAAAAATGTACCATAACATAAAAACATCGGTCAGCTGCAACTTGCTTCTTTAATGATTCAATAACTGATAGAACCGTTTTGCTTGTTAAAGCTGTCTCTTCATCAGACTTCATCCTCTATATAAAAATAAAATAAAAATTCATCATTATCCATTCTAATTAGACCATGCACGACCGATTCCAAGACTGAAATAGGAAACCTTATTACAAGCAACCAGGAAAAACTGAACCGGACCGGACGGGTCTGATCATAACCATAAATTACAAATAACCTCAAAATAATTCTAAGAAAATTAACTAAAAAATGGAAAATAACAACCACCAACTAAAATAATTGTAAAAATAATCGGATCAGCTGGAGCTCCAAGGTTACTGCAACTACATGCATTGCAAGGATTTTGCAATATTTTGAAATCAAAATTTAGTTTTGAACCACAAATTCTGCAAAAATCACTCAAAGTCAAAATTATCAATAGAAATGCACCAAAACCAATTAAGACTAATACGAACAGCACAGTTATAAATTAAACACATTCTCTCTACTGTCTTAAGAAATCATCAACAAACAAAAGAGAAAATTAGAATTAGAATAATCGAACGAATCCTTGTGAGAGAAAATAAAGTTCATGAGTTGGGAGAAAGGGAGTACCGGTGAGACTTTGGGAGGCTCCGATCTGGTGACGGAAGCAGGCAGCGGCGGTGAAGACGCCATTGTTAGGATCCGAATCAACAATGAGGATCCGGGTCAGAATCCGATTTATAAAAAATGCCGTCGCTTAAGGAATGCATGGAGAGAAAAAAACAAGCAGGAGAGGATTTGGCGGGCCGGATTGAAACCCTAAAAAATAAAAAATTGGGGAGGTTTGATTATGGATTAATTTTTTCTGGTTGTTTTGTAAGTATAGTAATTTAATAATTTCAATGGTTGTTGAATTCTTTTTTTAAAAAAAAAAAATGTGAGTAAGATGTTATGGGGGGAAAGGAAACGTGGCAACTTTATTTTGAATTATACTGTTTAAGACTTTGTAGTGTTTGTGTTTTTGAACCAACAGGGTATATATATGGTTGATTTGCTCTGCTTTATCATTCACAGACCTCGCTTTTCAAAAATTAGATAGGTCAAATCTAGCAAACCAGCAACAAATATTATGGATAGGTCTAATTCAGCAATCCAACTCAGTAACTCACGGATCAACCTTACCTTATCAAATTCTAAGAAGCTGTTTCGCGTTGCGGTCACACTGGCGTTTCGCCAAAATTCATTTTTTTTTAAATGAATATGTTTTGGTGTTTTTAGATCATTTTTATGTGTTGATGTCAAAAATGATTTTTTAAAAATAAAAAATTTTATTTTAATATATTTCGGCACGAAAAGCACTTTGAAAAGCTACCGCAACCGCTCTCCCAAACAGGCCCTTAAAAGTTTCAAGTTACTCGATGTAGTTTCTTTCGTTTCAAAAATATTAAAAAAAATATATGTTTTAAATTATTTTTATATGCTAATATCAAAAAAAATATTTTTTAAATATTATTTTGATGTGTTTTTGAACAAAAAATATTTTGAAAAACAATCTCAATCACATTTTCAAATAGATCAACCCACAGATCAACCTTACCTTTTCAAATTTCTAGACTTGAGATGGTTGTATTTTTTTTATGATTGTAGTTATTTTTGTCTTACAATTCAACTAATTTAAATAAGAATATAATTGAGATATTTGAAAAAACATATTAGGAGTGAGAATCAACTCTCTCTTTTTACCAACCTCCTTATTATACATTTTTCTTGTTATCATTTTCTCTTTAGATTTGGCATTGTGTGTGTTACTTTTTTATGAATAAGCATTAGGTGATGATTGTTGCCACCTAATTTTTTTATTTTATTTTTGAAGTATTTTTAGAAGAAAAAAACAACAAATAAAAATATATTTTTAATGTATTTGTGTTATTTTTAGTATTTTTTGCATCATCTCAAAAATATTCGAATTTTAAATGTCTTTGTAACGTGTCTCTTTTAAAAATCATTGATTTTTCTCTTTGATTCGACATTAATGTTTTTTCTATTTTAAAAAGAACCAAAATATAACAAAAACATCAAAAAGTTAAAAATATTTGGACACAAAGGCCTTTTCTTATTGATCAAGTTTAGTTGTTTATATATCTTATTTTTTCCCTATTCGACCTCTTCTAGCATAAAATCTATAAAAAAATTTAATGATAAGATTTACACTTTCAAAACCATCATTGTCTCCATTCCATATACCAAAGAATATAGGGTTACATCTTTATTCCACATCTTGTTAGAGTTTTGACTGTAATATGGTACACATGAAGGGTAGATGGTAATATCTCATGTAAATCTTTGTAAGTGACCACCAATTTTTGAATAATCTTTTTGATATTCTTGTTGGTAGTTTTTATAAGACCATTTATTTTTGTTTTATATGATGAGGAATTAGGATGCTTGATTTTCCATTTAGCATGGAGCTCCGTTATTATCTTATCATTATGGCTTTAAGCATTAATTATGATCTTTTCTAGTAGACCATATTAATAGATTACGTATTTTTCTATAAACCTTTTCACCACCCTCCACATTATATAAGCATTTGAATTAGTTTCTAGCTATTTTAAGAAGCAATTGATATCTATAAGGATAAATCTATATTTATTATTGGCTTTTAGGTTAACATGTTCAATCACATCAATTCCCTATATTGTGAATGACCATGAAGATGCTAGATTAAACAATAAACATGAAGGTGTGTTAATATAATCACTATACACGACACTTATGACATTTATTGATATAGTTTATGCAATCACTATCTAATGCCATTTAAAAATAACCAATTCTTTGTATCTTCATGTCGTCATTTTCCCACTAGCATGAGTTCGAAAAATCCCTTCATAGACTTCTCACAATACATTTCTAGCCTCAACCTCATCCAAAGATCCCAATAAAATTCTATCAAATGATGTTTTTTGATATCATAGTACTTCTTTATTTTATTTTATTTTATTTACTCCGAATAGAATTTTGTAGGGTCGAACCTTAAATTGTACTTCTTTAATCCCTCAAATAAAGTTTTTTAAAACCTAGACATGACACTCTTTTCTTAAACTTGAATCATCTTTATACACCGAGCTCTTTTTGTATCATATCATAGAATAAAGTCATCATAGCCTTCTAGTTTGTAGCTCTTATATTCTTAAACCTAGATAGCATAACCTTGTAACAAAAACCTCCCTATGGTGCAATAAATATCATTTTCATTTTATCTTTCACAACTATCTTTATCTAATCTTAAATAATGGTTGTTTACCATGGATATGTGATGCTTGCTATCTTTTTTCTATTTTTATTGGTGTGAGGTTTGTGTTTGTTGCTGATGATGGTTGTGCTGTACGATCGAGACACCGATATTCGGAGATTTGAGCAGCAACGGAAGTTTAGGAGGCCACCAATGGAAAAGAAGCCGACCGTTTATCTCTTATCATCTTGCTGGGCCTGCTTCTTTTGATCTCATTCTTATGGACAATCCAATACCCATCACGAGTGGAATTCAGGTGTATAAACTTTTTTTACCAGCAAATTAGTCTTATTACAGTTTTTGAAAACCTCAGCGCCATAATAGTTTATTGCTAAAATCAGATTAAAGGATGATTCTTCTTGATTTTCTGATCATGACCGCATGACTCTCTTGCCATTGTTTGGAGACCATGCATCTTTATTTTAGTTTCGAAGCAACATTATAGTACCACCAACAATGAAATATCTTGCGCTTGATAGTGTCTGCATTTTTGTGAAGTCCAATACAATCTGTCCAATTCTTGTTTATTTTTTTGTATTTGATTTTGGTGCTTTGAGAATGATTTATGATTGTGTGGTTTACAAATGAGATGGAATGATCAATTGTTGAGCAAAGGTAGAGAACGAGCAGAAAGAGAGAAAAAAGGTAAGTGGAATTCTTTCACTCTGAAGCTTGTGAATTTTTCATTAATTGCATACAATGTGCTTGATAGAATGCCTATTTATACTGCATTGTAGGCAGACTATCTAACATGCTTTTCTTGTGTGTTTAACTGTGTTAACAACATGTCAACTACTTTGTAACTACCTAGAGAACTTTCTTCTTAGTCTAGGATTACATTAATCAGACTATAACTGGTAGTTATAATCTGTTACAACCGATTCAACAATATGTTATAAACTCTTCCTCTTCTGATAGTGTCTTCTTTTTCTGTAGTGTCTAAGTCAGTAAGCTAGCTTATTTATCAACAGCCTCTCCTAAGCTACTTACTGGCTTAACCCCCAATTTCAACCTTAATTGGTTGAATCTTTCTTTAGGTAGTGCCTTTGTGAAAATATCTGCCATTTGTTCTTCACTTCAGCAGAATTTCACATCTATCACCCCTTCTTGTAAAGCCTCCCTTATAAAATGAAATCTTCTGTTAATATGTCTAGTCTTTTGATGAAAGACAGGATTTCTAGTCATAGAAATCGCTGACATATTGTCACAGAATAGAGGTGTTGCCTCTGTTTGCAATTCCCCAAAGTCTTCTAGAACACACCTAAGCCATATAGCTTGTGCTATAGCTTCTGAGGCTGAAACATATTCAGCTTCAGCTGTGGACAAAGCCACTGAGTTTTGTTTCATTGATGCCCATGAGAAACTTCCACTGCCAAAACTGAAAGCATACCCAGATGTGCTTCTACTGTCATCCTCATTTCCAGCCCAATCGGCATCGCAATAGCCAATAACTGTGGCTGATTTATCACCCTTGTATTCAATCCCATAGGTGAGTGTCCTTTGGACATACCTAAGGACCCTTCTTGCAACCCCCATGTGCTTCTTTGTAGGATTGCTCATAAATCTTGACAAGAGACTTGCTGAATACATCAAGTCTGGTCTTGTTGCTGTTAAATACAGCAAACTTCCTACTATTTTTTTGTATAAACTTTCATCTGCAGCCTCACTACCATCCTCCTTTCTTAATTTCTCACCAACAACCAGAGGGATTGTGACTGGTTTACAATCTTCCAGTCCAAACTTTTTTGAACAAATTGCTTTATATAAACAAAAGGCAAAAAGAACAAAAGGGGGCCCGGGCTTCTCAGTTACAATGAAATCTGAGCATGCCCGGGAAGGGGCTCTAAGGCCTAAAAACAGGAAATGGGGCGAGAGAAAGAAAAACAAGCACTGCTGGAGCCATTCTGCCCAACAGAAAAGGGCCCTGGGCCTACAAAACAAAATGGGACTTCAAAACCCGGCTGGAGCCGGGCACCTTTATCTTCCCAGCGAAAAACAAAAGGGCTGAAAACCAAGCAAAGGCCAGGGCCTATGTCTTCAAAGCCGAAGACGTTGCAAAAGAAAGAAAGAAAGCGGGCCTTCCTCTTCAAGACTTCAGCTTGTCAGCAAAGGGCCCATGACCTGAATCCTTTCAGGTGGGGAGGTTCCAATGCACCCTGGTGTAGTTGTTGAGCATGGCACTAGGGGTATCACTGGTAAGGTGGGGATTTTGCATACTTACTTTGGTGTATGAATATCCCTTGATCACTTTGCAGTATTCCCATGCCAAGGAAATGATGTAAGAGTCCAAGATCAGTCATCTCATATCATTGCATCATCTCCTTCTTGAATTTTAGCTAGCATCCTTATACTACTTCCAGTGTATATTATGTCATCAACATAAATTGAGACAATAATCATATCCCCTTTGTCATCACTTCTAGTATATAGTGTAGCCTCACTATCACTCCTCTTGAATTTGCAACTTGTGAGATGCTTATCAATCTCACTATACCAGGCTCTAGGAGTCTGTTTGAGCCCATACAAGGCTTTCTTCAGCTTGTATACCTTGTGTCCTGTATTCTTCAGCTCAAACCCCTCGGGTTGTTCAACATAGACCTCTTCTTTTAGAATTCCATTTAAGAAGGCTGACTTGACATCAAGTTGAAACAACCTCCAGCTCTTTTATGCTGCCAATGCAATAAGGGTTCGAATTGTGTCAAGTCTTGCTACCAGTGCAAATGTCTCATTGTAGTCAACACCAGGTTTTTGTGCATAACCCTTAGCAACCAGCCTAGCTTTATGTTTTTGAATAGTCCCATCCAAATTTAGCTTGGTTTTGCACACCCACTTCACTCCTATAACAGGCTTCTCAGCTGGCCTTTCCACCAACTCCCATGTTTCATTTTTATCTATCATTTCCAGCTCAAACACTCATAGCTTATTGCCAAGCTTTGTCCCTTGCTGCCTCTTGATAGGTTTCTGGTTCAATGATGCACATGTGACATCTTGCATAAATGTCTTCTAGACTTCTTAGCTTTACTGGTGTTGAACCAGCTTTACTTATGTCTTCATCATCATCCTCAAGTGA
This sequence comes from Salix arbutifolia, assembly GCA_025169955.1. Classification (NCBI taxonomy): domain Eukaryota; kingdom Viridiplantae; phylum Streptophyta; class Magnoliopsida; order Malpighiales; family Salicaceae; genus Salix; species Salix arbutifolia. Next base: position 3,786,018 of record CM045908.1, read on the forward strand.
TGATTCAGTATTTGGTTGAACTAAATGATAGTTTTCATCACTATTACTTTGTATCTCGAGTGGTTGTGGTTGTTCTACAATTTCTTCTCCTCTTACTTCATTGTCTTCAAGAGGAAAAATCATAGAAACAGATTCTTCCTGATTTGTCTTCCAATTCCAGGATTTATCTTCATCAAAGATAACATCTCTAGATAGTATAATCTTCTTAGAATGTAAGAGATATACTCTATACCCCTTTTCACAGCTACCATAGCCCATAAACACTCCATTCTCAGACTTTCCATCAAATTTCTACCTCAAAACTGATGGAACAAGAGTAGCATATGCAGCCAAATACCTTGAGGTGTTTAACCCCTAGTTTCCTTCTTGTAAACACCTCAAATGGTGTCTTCTTTTCAATAGCTGATGTGTAGCATCTATTTTGGAGATAAACAGATACATTCACTGCCTCAGCCCAAAAACCAGTAGGAATTTCCTTCTCAACCATTAGAGCCCTTGCCATTTCACAAATGGTTCTATTCTTCCTCTCAGCTACCCCATTTTGTTGTGGGGTATGAGCAAAAGTAAGTTGCCTCTCCATTCCCAAATCAGAACAGAATTGTTGGAATTCATTTTAAGTGTATTTACCACCTCTATCACTCCTTAGTCTTTTGATTTTGTAACCACTTTGCAACTCCACAAATGCCTTGAACTTTCTAAAAACATTGAATGTATCGGCCTTGCTCCTAAGAAAATATACCCAGCACATTCTTGAAAAATCATCAATGAATGTGATGAAATATTTGTTCCCTCACACTGCATTGGTCCACACAAATCAGTGTGTATCAATTCCAGTGGACTCTTGGCTCTCCATGCTTCCTTTTTATCAAATTATTCTCTGTGTTGCTCGCCCATAACACAGCCTTCACACACACCCTTCACATTTGGTAACATAGGCAGTCCAAACACCATTTCCAAGTTGCTTCATCTTCTGCAAATTTGTGAAATTTAGATGGCCAAATCTCCTATGCCACATCCATGAATCTGGACTGATTGTTGTGTTCATTGCAGCAGGTGTAATGTACTCCAGTGTGAGTGGAAAGCATCTATTTCCACTCATTACCACCTTTGCAATCACATTTGCTAAGCTCCCATCATCAAATATCACAGCAAGATTACCTCCAAATTGAACATAATAACCATGCTCAATCATTTGTCCCACACTCAACAAGTTCTCATCTAGTCCAGGAACTGGAAGCACTTCATTTATGTATCTTTTTCCATGCTTTGTGTTTACGGCAAGAGTTCCTTTCCCTGTTGCATCCAGTAGGTCACCAGAACCCATCTTGACTTTGCACTTCAATGATTTATCAAGATTGATTAACTCGGATTCTTGTGATGTCATATGGTTGTTGCATGCACTGTCAACAAACCATACACTCTTGTCTTCTATACTAGCAGCATGGCATGCATAGAATAGAGTTGCAGTAGTTGCTTCTTCTTGCTTTGCATAATTTGCTTGTGATTTGTGTATGTTGCTGTTACAATCTCGTGCACTATGGCCAAACCTATTGCACTTCATGCATTTTGGTTTGCCTTTGAACCTACACACACCAAAATGATACTTGCCATAAACCTGACATTGTGGTTTCACACTGCCCTGACTTCCTGCACTTGTGCTGCCATTCCAGCCTGCATTGCCATAATTATTGAAAGGTTTAGCAGGCCATGTCCTCTCTTTCTTATTTTGTGTCTGCCACTTTGGATTGTGTCTTCCTTGGGTAAATTTATTTGTGTTATAGCCTTGATTGTTCCCAATCTTTAGACTGTTGAAAGCTCTCTCTGTCCCTGCATTTCTATCCCTTTCATCATGCAAATCTTCCCTTTTATCATAGACTTTAACCAAGGCTATGACTTCTTCAATTCTCAGGACATCAAGGTCTCTAGTTTCTTCAATAATGGAAACTATAGACTTATATCTTCTACTCAAACTCATCAAGAGTTTCTGCATAATTCTTGATTCACTAATTTCTTCTCCAAGTGATTTCAAATCATTTATAGTTTCAAAGAATTTTGCAAGGTAATGATCTAGACTTTCAGCATCTAACATCCTCATATATTCAAATTCAGCTTTTATTGCTTGCAATTTCACAGCTCTTACCTTCTTATCACCTCTGAATTCTCTCCTCAAAATCTCCCATGCTCCTTTTGCTGTTTTTTCATTTCTGATCCTTGGAAACAAGTCATCAGTCAATGTTCCTTGAATGATGCTTAGTGCCTTGGCATTCTTGATCCTGTTTTCTTTTGTAGTAGCTTGATTCTCCTCTGAAGTACTTTTTGCTTTACTCTCCTCTTTTGCAGATTCTTCTGCTTCAGGATGTTGAGTTTGATCAATGGCTTGAACTATGTTCCATAGATCATAAGCTGTAAGTATAGTCTCCATTTTTACTGCCCAAAAATCATAATTTGTTCCATTGAATTGTGGAGCTCTTAGGTCTGATGATCCAGTCATGTTTTGCTGTAAAACTCTGATTTGATTGAAGATTTTCCACATATTACACCCCTCCTTGAATCAGATTAGAAGCTCTAATACCATGTTGATTTTCTTGTGTTTGATTTTGGTGCTTTGAGAATGATTTATGATTGTGTGGTTTACAGATGAGATGGAATGATCAATTGTTGAGGAAAGGTAGAGAACGAGCAGAAAGAGAGAGAAAAGGTAAGTGGAAGTCTTTCACTCTGAAGCTTGTGAATTTTTCATTAATTGCATCTTAGTCTAGGATTACATTAATCAGACTATAACTAGTAGTTATAATCTATTACAACTGATTCAACAATCTGTTATAAACTCTTCCTCTTCTATCCTCTGTTGTGATAGTGTCTTCTTCTTCTGCAGTGTCTAAGTCAGTAAGCTAGCTTATTTATCAACAATTCTATCCGCGCATGCAAGCAATTACATGTACACTAATGATCCTGGATTAGGAAAATTTGCCCCAGAAGTCTTGTTTTGAAAATGAAATTCCTGACAGATGCAAAGAGATGGATTTCTAAATATATATATCCTTATGCGCTCTTGCCCTGCGGTGGCTTGCATGTCTAAAAACAAACAGGATGGCTTCTATTCTTATTGGCATCAGCATACTCGTATTCTTTTATCGTTGTCCTAACTGAATGTCCTGATTTATTACATGGAATGGACTCTTAAGTCCCTTGTGTGTACTCCTGCAAATTATCTAAGATGATTTGCTCTTAGCAATTTACATTTGTTCTGAAATTTGATCGCTAGGTACAAGGAAGGTGATTCTGATTCAAATCAACGGCGATCCTGTTTAACCATCAGCAACTACTTTGCATAGGGATAATGCAAGTCTCAAGACACATATTTTGACACCGGAAACTGAAGAGAAGTGATTGTACAAATCTGGAGGACTGGTACATGTTTATTTGAAAATCCACTCTGCACAGATGAAACTTAAGGAATTGTTTAATGGATATTATGGTTAAATTTAGGGGGAACCTTTTGTGATTTGATGACAAAAGTTTAACTGGTTTTGCTACCACATAATTAATTTTAAGAGACTATAATGAATTTCTTAAGAATTTGGAGGGGCCATGGCCATCTCATGGCTGGCCTACACGCCGCCTCTAGATGCAGGGATTTCCTTCTGTCATGATGATGAAGGGCCTCGGCCCCATGTCAACCAAGTGGCGAGTTGTTCTGCAGGATATAGTTCTCTGTCAGAGAACTCAAGGTGGCCTTTGTTTGAGAAACTGATGCTTCATCTATACATAGCTAAGAGCGTCTAAAGTCGAATGTAGCTTCTGATTTGCTAAATGGCAGCAAGATCCAGAATATCGATGATTTCATCGTGGTCAGGTATCATTTGACTCTTTGTTTGTGAGGAGTTTAAAAATCTATTTTTATTTTATATAGAGAGGTTGACTATAGGGGATCAGAGCACCTTGATAAATAAAAGAAAGGGGAGATCAATAACGTTTCTAAGCTTTCTGTACGCGGGGAGCATGAAAAGATGCAAGGATGGAGCTATAAAGAATCAGTGATGTGATTTCTATACTAGTTGGATTTCTGGTGCAGCAAAGAGTTACGTTGTCAGTTTTATGTTGACCAATATTAAACGTTAAAATTAAAGCTAGATTGTCTTTGTTTACTATTTACGCTGTTGTATTTGTAGTTTTGTTCCTATTTTGATCAGGACTTTCAATTTAATTAGGATTTTATTAGTTAGCAATCCTAATACTTGATGGATTCAGGATTCAATAGTGATACATAACTTTTCAGTAGGAATTCTTTTTCGATGAAGGATTCTAAATCTAAAACTAATATAAATAAGAATGGCTGGTTCACTTTTGTTTGAACAATCAGATTATTACTCAGAACATCATATATTTTCTAGTTAGATATGAATCCAAGAGTATTGTTTCATCATCTATGCAGAAAGCTTGGAGAACATCTTTCTTTCAGTTTGCCATCTTTTATCAAGATGTTATTTTCCAATCGCTGCAAGTACGATATTGGATTTGGCCATCCGGGAGTTCCAGAGGGTGACGTGGTTATCATAGATACCGTTCCTGATAAACTACCATGGCTCCTCCTCCCCCATGACACGCAGTGTGAGTCCTTGAAGTTTTATGACCTATCGAGAAACAAGGTTCACAAACTCAATTTGCTAGAGGTTTTGCTAGGAGGGGTATCTGTTGAGGTATCCAGAGGTTGGTTGGCTATTGCCAAGAAAGGGCAATATATTCGCGACACAAAGTACTCGAGCTATCTCTCTTTTAAACCAATTCCCGACACCGAAATCTTCCTCTTCAATCCATTTTCGGGAGCCATACACCAACTTCCATCCCTGTCAACTTTAGTTCCATATTACTATTCGTTTGTCACTAATTGTATTTTCAATTTGGGAGGATACAATGTCGCTGAATTTATTCGTAGGATTGAACTATCCTCCGCAGACCCTTCAAAATCCATCATTGCCTTGAGATTTAATGAGTTTGAAGCGAACAACTGTGGGAATTTGGCGCTGTGTAGAGTTGGGGACACGTGCTGGAGCACCTTTCCCCGCGAAACTGATCGCGACATAGAGTTCGGTGATATCATGTTTTACAGCGGAGATTTGTGCGTCCTATCACAAAAAAATCGAACATGTTGAGACTCACATCTTCAAGTTGGCAGAAGATGATGAGGTGCGGATAAAGTTCATTCTAGTTTCGACTGCTGCTCGTCTTCCGTTCATAGAAGCTGAACATTGGGAACATAATATTGCCACCATCAAACATGCTTTGTATGAGCCGTATTTAGTAGAATCCATCAATGGTGAACTATTGATAATTGTTGCACATAACGTTTGTTATACTTATTATGATGAAGATGAGGACGAGGAAAGTTTGGATGGAGATGAGGACGCCTTGGAAGAGGAACGTTTGGGTGAAGAGGAGGGTGATTTTGAACGTTTCTATTTTAAAGTAAGCGGCTCGATGTAATGGAGATGGATCCTAACGCAGGCATGATCTTTCGTAGTGTGTAGAGCTTAAGTGACCAGTTGATCTTTTTGACATCCGGTGGGCGATCAGTTTTAGTTCCAGCAAATGATTTGCCGTGTGGAATTCAAAGAAATTGCATTTTCTTTCTTGAGAAGGACAATTACTTCTCAGAAGTGTTTGATGCTTATGAAACAAGAGAGGAAGTGTTACTTCGTCGCGTGTCTCGAGAATCAGGAAAATGCTACCTGGAGAGTGGGAGAATTGAGAGATTATTTTCAAGTTCCAATCGCCTGCTAAAGTGCAAGGTGGGCTGGTTCACCCCAACTCCTTAACTATCTGAATGAAGGCAACAACTTTTTGGTTAATCTCATTAATCACTACAGGAGCTGATTGGCACACCATCAAAGATCAATTCAAAATTATTGAGAATGATAAATGTTAGTTTTACATTGAAACTGAAATTTTGGCATTTATGTGTTTGATTTTATTGGAGTTTCTGCTGCTGGCCTTACTGTGTGTTCCTTGTTATATTCGTCCACACTCTCTCTTTGATGGCTCACACTTCTACTAATGTGCTCTTTTTGTTGTTATTGTTCATCTTTTCTTAATTCTTGCAACCGCTGAATGATTATTACTCTCCGAATATATTTATGATGTATAGTAGTAATCAACAAATGATTGTTTTCTAACATGCAATGTATATAGTGTTATCATTTCCTTTTTCTTCTGTCAACCCGAGAGAAACCTGTTTGCATCCAAGCGAAAATGAAATATGAGTGGGTAAGTGGGGCGAGAATGACGATAGAGTAGGCTAAAAAGATTGTTGGATGGATGGTATTTCATATTCGAGGACAGAAATACAAATATGTCTCTCTCTGTTATTGAAAATACTTTTTTCAGCGCAACCAGATGCTATAGAATTTTTTACAAGAAAATGATCCCCCACCCAGCAATATAGTTCTTGTATGGCTGTGAACGCGAGAGAGAAGAGGAGACAAAAGTATGACCTGTATTACATCTTGCAATCAAATGTCCTCTCATCTTTTCAATTGACGTGAATGAATAATTAATTAAATAATTGACCTGGATTCACAAGGCCCTGTGCATTCAATGCAGAGGTTATGCTGAAGTTCGTATGATTGCTATGTCCAAAAAAATTGCTCAGTCTGTCATTCATTTACTTTTTCGCATCATAAGAAGCCTCATATACGTTCTACAGGATTGGACGTAAGTTAGAAGCTAAAGATGCTACCAGGGGAGCTTTAAAATCACCATGGTGGACTTCACGATGTTGCAAGATTTATCCACTATAGAGATTGAGATATAATCATCCCCACATGTTTATGTTGAGCCCATTTGGATTTTGAAATTCCATTTTCAGTTTTAAATACACAGCAAATTGATTTTTGAAACAATTTAAAATTTCATATGTATTGTTTGCTATACTGGTGGATAATCTGTCGTGACTCTTTCAAGCTTGAGCATACAAGGGACCTCCAAATTCAAGGATCGACATACAAATATTAGTCTCAGCTACTCTGTTTCCGTGTCGTGAGAGTTGTATTGCTAAGCCATTTTTCTTACTGGCAGCATTTTATATACAAATTTAATTTATTAACGAGAAAAAGCTTAGTATTTTTGTGATTTGGAAAGACAGACCTGATTAATGTAAGCACTGTACTAAGCAATGAACCCCTCAAAAATTGGAAAGCAATGTCCCGAGGGAAAATGGAGCTTGGAATAAGGGTGGGTAAAAACAATCTTGGATTATACTTTAGCCTGCTTGCAAACAAAGAAAAGGAAGATAGTTTGATGCACAAGAGCTCTTTTACTTGTATTTCACTGTAGTGCGAAAACTTGTCCGGGGACAGCTAGTTTATACACACGAAAATGAAAAAAAAGAGCTCTATAAATAACAGGAGGCAGACCTAAATGTATTAGATCCCTGGTATGCAGCAAACTGGAGAGCTACCACCGAGGAGAACCCTGTGCAACCAATTTTTATTCTATATTGACCGGGGCCTGTTGGAATTGCATATTATTTATACTAACTGGCAGTACTCCTATCCTCTACATGCTTTTTTAAATTACAAAGAGAAGTTAATATCAGGGCATTTTATAAGCAAAAAAATTGCCAAAACTACATTAGCAAATGAAAATAATTTGTACACGGTGGTGGCATGACACGAACTTACAGTCCGGAGCTGGCTCTCTTCCTGATGGTGTTCAGAGTCGGGGATTTCCCTTTTTGTCATACTGAAAATAACACATCAGATAGATGAGATCTCTCAGTAATGTATTGTTATTATTTAAGAGTCAACCAATTTTTTTGAAGGAGAAATTTCAATGTTAGATAACATTTTGGGTCGTGGAGAGTATCGCATCCTAAAATGCATGCAATATTCTATCTTTCATGTATCATGTCAATTTCCTCTGATGCTGTGGGGTTACTTTATCTTTGAAAGAGGGAAATCATATGAAAGTTAAATCCACTACCTTTCAAGTTGGAGCTGCAACTCAAGACATGTAGCTTCCAATTCTTTGCAGCAACTCTTTTGGTTCTCTAGTTCCATTTCCAAGGAAGATAACTTACGGTGAGCCTCATTCAATTCAACTCTGGCCACCGTAAGCTGTGGATCAGCACCCTCTTTCGTCAACTTCTGATTTTCATTTTGGGTCTCAAACATTGCCTTCAAGTCTCTCACAGTTTCTAAATCTATTTGCAGGCTTCCAATGATTTTCTCCGATTCCTTGAGTTGATTCATCAAGGACTCACTGTTATTGGTAGCTGACTGGAGCCTGGCTTCCAAGTCCCTCTTTTCAGAGTCAATATTAATCAAATCCTCTCTTAACTTTACTGTAGATTGATGGCATCCATCCTTGTCAAAGTAGCTGTGATGCCCATTTGAAGCAACAGACTCTGCTTTGCACCCACTTTGTGATTCATCCCAGTCAAAATGTATCTTATCTTGAATGGAAAAGCAGTGGTTCATAGTCCAGTCCAAAGCAGAGCATAATTCTTGTGCAAACATGCTGACATGTAGTCTGAAGGTTGTTCTCACAAGGCAAAAAACTCCCATCCTTTCTGGTCGAGGTCTGTGAGTCACCATCATTAGTAAAGGATAAAGTGATCCCTTCAATAACCTCGATAATCTTGTAGAGTGATTTGCCGAGACATGACTGGACCTGCAGCCTGCTCTTATCTGTCGACAAGGCATCAACTTCAGTAATTCTACCAGGTGAATCAATCACCCGATATATAGGTTTCCATGAGATGTATCCATCGACATGACGGGAATTTAATCCATCAGAATGTGTTGAGCTTTGCCCTGTTTCAACATGCTCTGCAGGGCTTGCATGATTTATATTTGCCAGAGCTATTCTGACATCCTCCGGTATTTCATCAGGCTTTCTTAGAGTGACACCATTTTGCTCTAACACTAAGATAAGAAACACTGCTGGCAAATATATATACCAATACTTTCAAAAAGATCCTAGGATTGATGCATAGTATATATACATCATAACCCAAGAAAACAGAACACAATCAAGGAAAAGCCGCATAAATAATTAACAAAAAGAAGATATTTATGTGGTACTTACAATAACTTTAAGCTTTCACGCATGCTTTGCCCAAATTACATACCTTGAAATAGCAAATAATACATTAAACAGAAAGCCAAAACCAATCAACAGAGCTAACATATACTTTAGCAGAGCTAACAGATACTTCTTTAAATAAGGAAGCTACAATATTTTAGGGTATATATATACCAAATCTGCAATCACTGCAGGATTCCTAGGATCATCCTCAGGTATTCCCTGCTCCACTCTTCCAACAAGATCAGCCCCAACATCAGCAGCTTTTGTGTATATTCCACCACCCAACTGAGCAAACAGTGCGACAAATGAAGCTCCAAATCCATATCCCACAAGAAGAAGAGGCACTAGGAGAGAACAACATGAAACATCGCCAACATAGTTGTCTGAGACACAACAACAAACTTCAGTTTTCAAAAAAACATGTAAAAAGGTGGAGATTGCTTCCATTTGCTAAAGTAATAGCAATTACTTAGGAAGAAGGTATTGTTACATACAATCAGTGACTTTCTTTCCTTGAACCAAGAGAATCCACGCCCAACCAAACATAAAATGTAGCATAAAGGATGGCTACGCCAATCACAGCCATGCCAACCACCACCAATGCAGAAAAACCACCAGCACGAACAGCTATCTGCAGAATATATTTTCCAGTCAAGATACAAATCACCAATCAATCAAAAGACAATGGATTGTAAAAGGAACAACCTGCAATGCCTCTCTAGCTGATCGTCTTGCAGCACTAGAAACTCTAACATTTGCACGTACCGATACCCACATCCCAACATAACCTGCAACACCTAAACACAAAGCCCCCAAAAGGAATGCAGCGACAGTGATATATGCAGATGATGACATGTGCCAGAAGAATATAGCCATAAAAACTGGTCACTTGTCACCATGTGACAAAAACATGGACCTAGTGCCTCACAACAAACTTCGACATATGTAATCACCTTCCAAGGCCAGAAGATTCTTGTTAAGGTGTTGTACTGCGGAATAGATATATACAGAGGATCACTAGCGCTAGTAGCAGTGCCATCTTAGAAATAGTACTATATCGGGTCCTGAAGAAGCCTTCTGCTCCATCATGTATTGCATCTGATATCTAGAAAGCAAGTTAATGATATCAAGACATGCAGTCAATACATAAAAACCAGTAACACTGACTATATGCACATGGTGGAATTGACATTTCTAGCTAAATTCAAGAGAGACGATATACCTGAACCATTTCAGGAGGTCCCTCATCCTTTGAGAGTACCCATTTGGTAAGATATATAGGTAAAAGGAGGCTGAAGATACAAATTGTGAAGACAAACACAATGATTGCAGATGTACGTGCTCCAATGTAAGAGATCCCTCCAAAACCCAATAGCAAAAGTATAAATAGAACACGATCATTTATCCGCTTAAACACTCGAAAAATATGCAAAAGAAAAGGTTAATTTAGTACAAGCATCAAAATCATGTAAACAAAAGCAATGTTGTTCTACTAAGGATTTTAAATTTAAAAGAATCATAAATCATCACAGCGCAGAATAACAAAAAATCCACTTTGAAAAATGTAGGCCACTCCCAGATAGATATCAATGCATGCTCACATGGGCACGCATATCTATGCTACATAATACTCTCACAGCAAATCAATAGCAATTGTCATCAAATAAGAGGTTAAGCATTAAGTTTCTCACCAATGGATTGTAGGGTTTGCTTCGCATGTTGGGGAAAATCCTTGGCCTTTCTTGGTAAGGCCCCAGACTACCAGTCTCAACGTCATCATTGATCATCATTTGATGAGATGAATTTACCCTTCGATCTAGTGGAAAATGGATGTCCTCACTGCCTTGAGGCAATTCGCCCCCCTGAATTTTGAGGATAGGTTGGTCTAGAAGCTCAAATGATCACTCGCTGGGCAGCACTTGATTTGTAAAATCAAAGGACTCCTGGCCTTTTTAATCCTCTAAATTAAAAAGCCTGATGAAATACTAGAGGATTTTAGAATAGCTCTAGCAAATATAAATCATGTATTACATCTTGTAATCAAATTTCCTCTCGTCTTTACAATTGATGTGAATGAATAATTAACTAAATAATTGACCTGTATTCAGGAAACTCCAAGCCCGGCACAACCGAGCAACAACATCATGAGCTAGCCTGCGACAACCATGCAACAAAATCTGCTCTGCAATTAGCCTCTAGCTTAGAAGCCGAGCAATCACCCGAGCTGGCTTCTCTAGGGGCCGTAGGCAACACCAGCATGGCGAGTTCCTCAAGTGAAAAAAAAAACAAAAAGGTTCCTGGGAGCTTCTTAATTTTCCTCATAGCTGGGTCGGGTATAATAGGTAATAATTATACAAAAAGCTAAACGAGGGGGTTAAATACCGTAGCAATGGACACAAATTAATGTAGATTATAATAGTATAATCATCGCTTTGCCCTTCAGTGCATAAAAGTTAATTCTTGGCATCGATGGCATTTTTTACTTTTCAAAGGGACCGGTTAACATTATCTGATTGTTTGAAGGTGTTTGAGTCTTTTTAGGGTTTTTGCACAGTAAAATACGGTTTTACCCCCGATATCAAGCAAGCTGATGTTGGGTGGGCAAGAGTATTTTTGATTTTTTGGTTTATTAATACACAGTAAAATAACTCTTATACCCTTTAATCAGACAAAACTTTATGGTTCCCTGTGAGGGTATTATTGTTTTTAGTCGTTTGATGAACAGTGCAACTACGTATTTGCCCTCGAGAACAATAAAATTTAAGAGTGAGGGTTGGGGGTCTATATGTATATTCACATGCGTTTTATTCTTTCTTAACGAAAAGCTTCAGGCGCACACAGACTCGCCGGCGGTTGTCTTCCGTCCATGCATTTCAGACAATGCGCGCAATGTCCTACGGTGGTGGAAAGTGTCCATTCGCCATTGCAAATGAGGCGTCATCGAGTCCTCTTTCACATGATGGCGCGCGTGTCCTCCAGTTGTGGTTGGAGACGTGCCACCCTTTTTCCATCTTTTCTCTTTCCTACAAGTGAAATTGCATATCACTCCCTTGTTTTTATGGTGTTTTTCATTTAGTTCCTAGGCTTTTGATTTGATATTTTTCTCCTGATTTCAGAAATATAAGTTTGAGTTATTTCAATTGTGTCTTTCAATTGCAATTGATGATATATGTGATTTTTTATTTCGACCCTTATTCTTTTGATTTTTGCTTTCTTTTCAATTGCTTTAAGTTTTTCGGTTCCGATGTGTTAATTTATTGCAATTTTTTCCTTCAATTGAAATTTATGATATATGTTATTTTTCATTTCATTCCTTATTCTTTTGATTTTTGGTTTGTTTTTAATTCCTAAAATTTTTCCGACCCCAAGATTTTGATTTGTTTCAATTTTATCCTTCAAATTAAATTGACCATATATTATGTTATTCATTTTGGCCCTTATTCCTTTTTTTCATTCTTTTAATTTTTTCGATCCTTCCAGGGTAATCGCTATTTTTTATTCATATATTATGTAGCTATGCTTTTACTTTTACTCTTTTTTTTTACCACTTTTTCTTTGGTTAGGGTTTTATTTTTATTTAATTTCATCCTAAAAATTAAATTTATGTTGATAATCATTCTAATATTTATTTTTATTTAATTTATCATTTTTCTTTTGCTGGGGTTTTATTTAATCATTTTTTTATCTAATTGTTTTTTTTACATTCATATAATTTTTTCGTTCTTGAGGTTTTAATATGTTTCAATTTTCTCATCTAATTAAAATTAATTATATATTTTGTTTTTCATTTTGACCCTTATTCTCTTAATTTATTTTTTGATTTCTTTAATTTTTACAGTCCTTCTGGGGCAGTCCCTATTTTTAATCTGTATTTATGTATCTGTACTTTTAGTTTTGGTTTATAATTTCTATCATTTTCTCTTTTATTAGGGTTGTATTTTTATTCAATTTAGTCTTGAAAATTTAATTTATGTTAATAATCATTTTAAAATTGATATTGCTTTCCCTTTGTTCCTTATTCTTCAAGTCAAATGATTTTTTCTATGCTAATAATATTTATTTTGTTTTTGCCGTTCATTTTGGTTGTTTTTATTTGCTTTTTTTTAAAAAAAAATTGGTTTTTTGTTTTATTCTTCAAGATAATTTTATGGTTTTCATTGTTCACACAATAATAATAATAATAATGGTTGTGTTTTCTTATAATTGTTTTCTTACTTACTCTTTTGTTATATTTTTCTTATTATAATAATTATATACATAATGATTGTAATACTAATTTTATTCCTTTAATTATTTTCATTTATTCTTCAAATCAAATAATGTTTTTTTGCTGCTAATAGTTTTTTGAATTTTTCTTTCAATCAGAATAATAATAATGAGAATAGTAATTCAAATAATTTTCTCATGTGATGTTGTGTTTATTAAAAATTAAGTTTTGCAACATTTCTATATATAATGGTCCAAATCTAATATCCCAGATTAATGGTTTGAAAAAATTATGTGTCTCAATATTGTCTTTAATGTTTTTATTTTATTGTTTCTTAGAATTGTGTTACTTAACATTAATATTGAACACAAAAAATTGTCTTATTTAATTTTATGTTTTTTTATTTCGACTCTTATTCTTTTAATTTTTGTTTTTGTTTTGATATTTTTCATCCTTCCGAGACAATTTCTTTTTTGTTTGTTTGTATGTATCTATACTCTTAGTTTTGGTTTTTAATTTTAGTTTGATTTCTTTTAATTTTTTAGTAAAATAGAAAAAAATGCATATTTTTTAACCGACTTCAATTTTAATTGATCATATATACTATTTTTCATTTCAACCCTTGTTCTTTTGATTTGTTTTTAGTTCCTTTAATTATTTCGATCTTCAGGTTTTGATTTGTTTCAAATTTGTCCTATAATTGAAATTGATCATATTTGTTTGCTTTAAATCCCTTTAATTTTTTTAATCTCAAGGTTTTGATTTGTTGCAGGTTTCTAATATGACTAAAATTGATTTAATATTAAAATCCGGTGGAGTTTATAATAAGAATTGCAAGTTTGGCACCACCCCCGCTAGAAAAGTCTGATGTCCTTCTCGAAATTAATGTCTTTCTCTCATGAAAAATCTTCGTCATTCTCTCATCTTACCAAGATTTTTGCCCTTTGATTTTTCTTGTGTTGTCCAAGTCTTTTATTTTTTTGTGATCCGGAATTTTAACTATTCGATTATTAAATTATTTATAGATCGTTGGGGGAGCTCACCGTGTCAATAATAATAATATATTAACAAGGTTTTTTTTATTTGATATTTTCTCTTAAGACTTATCTAGTCGATGAGATCATATATATTAGAGCAACTCTCACGTAATTTAGTTTAAAATCCAAGCTAATAACAAATTGAGCTGAAAACTTTTAAATTTAAACTATTATAATGCCAAAAAAAACTATTTTTTTTATCTAGATATTATCATTTTTTTGCTGTAAATTTTTTTGGTCCAATCCTTTAGAATAGCGTGGACAATAAACTAGTTTCCCCTAAATTAACACCTTGATTCTTAAGTCATTAGTTTCTCTTTTCTTTTTTTCTTTTTACCTTCTTAATTTTTACGAGTGACATAGACTAACGTCCTTGACGTGTTATAAAATTTCTAAAATCATATGAAAGTTTATGGGTACGACAAAAACCTACTTCATGTTAAAGAAAATACTATAGAAACACTCTTTTATTTCCAAATCTCTCTTGATTAATATTAAAGGAATATATAGTAAAAAAAAAACCCTAGAAAATTAGAGAGTGGGAAATAGACAACATAAATTGCACTATAGTTTATTCAAGAAAGAGGTTAATGGAGGAGGGGAAGGGAGGGGGATTGTGAAACTTTAACTTTTGTTTTAAAAGAAGATTTTTAATGGAATAAGGGCTAAGTTTTAACATCCACTCCCTCTCAAGCTCTCGCCCCTATATAAGGGGTCATGAAATTTTCTAACATTAAATAATTTATTTAACCTATGCCTTTTGAAAGTTTTCAATTTCATCTTTATAGCAAATAAACACCCTTAATTCTTATTCAAAGAGTACTATTTATTGGGTTTCTTGAAAAACATAAACCCATTAAAAAAAGATAATTTCAAGAGAAAAAAAAGTTAGTGTATCTGATCTGCACACTTACATTTGCTAACTGTAATTTCAATTTGGGATATAAAATCAAAATATATTTTAATTAAAAATAAGTTTTAAAACCTATAATGTGATTTATATATAGAATATAATTTTAGATGGAAAAATTAAGTTGAAACTTGATTGTACAAATTTTTAATAATTTCCCTAAAAATAAAACACATTATATATTTTTGATGGGTTTTAAAAAACTCCTTAAATTAACCGCTCTAACAAACATTGTAGAAACCAAGTTCAAGAATTAAGAATAAAAAAAAAAGTTGTTAGCCAGTCGAATTAACTTTCTTTCCCGCCAAAATGCCATCACTCGAGCTGCCAAGCTAGAAATTAACAACAAAATATTTAGCAGAGCCAACCAATTATCTTTAGCCATCTGTCACCATTTTGCAGCCTCAACTTCAACTCCTCTGTTAGGGCAAGTCCAACGGGGAGAGCAATCGGGGTAGCCAAAGGCAAAATTTTAAAAATTTGGTTTTTTTTGTTAAATTTCCATCTCCAACGAGAAGAGCTAAATGAAGAGCCAAAATGGTTTTTTCATCTTCGGGAGGCATTCTTATATGTGAATCCTGCAGAGGCAAAAAAAACAGACTGTTGTAAATGTTACCGTTGTTCCCATTGTCCAAATTAAAACACCCTTCAACACAGCAACCCAAAGAATTCAACAATTGAACACCCATCAACACAGCAACCCAACGAAACACAGTAACCCAACGAACTCAACAATTGAACACCCATCAACACAGTAACCCAACTAATTCAACAATTGAAAAAACACAGAAAATTTTCCAGCCAATCCGAACAAGAAAAATCACAGAAAATACCTTCATCAAAATTCAAAATCCAACGAGTAGACTGCATCTTCGGTTCCTGTCAAACCTTCTGCCAAGCATCTTCGGTTTGTTTTCTTAACTTGATCTTTTTTTTTGTACAAGTAGGTTTGTTGATCAAAACCAAGAACCCATATAATAGAAACTTCACAGAAGCTTTGATTTCTAGTTGAACAAGAACCCATATGATTGAAACTTCAACAAGAAAAACAGAGTAGAAGCTTTGTTTCTTCTTCAACAATGGATTTGTGCCAAAGCTTGAAAATGGTATCAAGCCTGAGGGAGAGGGGGGAGGGAGCAGAGAGTAGAGGGAGAGGGGGGAGAGCAGAATGAGAGGGAGCGAGGGAGAGGGGGAAAAAGAGTAGAGTGAGAGGGGGGAGCAGTGAGGACAGAGGCGAGATCGCCATGGGAGAGGGACGGAGGCGATAGGTGTGGGGCGAGCTGAAAGGGTGGGTGTGGCGCAAATGAAAATGTAGGGTTGGGTTTCGGCGCGTGTGTGTGTAGGTGGGGGGGTATAAATAATAATATTTAGGAAAAAAAGGGTAATTAATAATAATATTTAGTAAAAACAATAATTATGTGAAATTGAAAAATTATGAATTTTTTGATCAGTTAGCTTTATTACATGTTTTAAATTTACAGTTAGATTTAAGAACTGTGTAAATTTAGTTTTTAGAACTGTTGTGGAG
Source organism: Salix arbutifolia (assembly GCA_025169955.1). Classification (NCBI taxonomy): domain Eukaryota; kingdom Viridiplantae; phylum Streptophyta; class Magnoliopsida; order Malpighiales; family Salicaceae; genus Salix; species Salix arbutifolia. The sequence continues at coordinate 3,802,787 of CM045908.1, forward strand.
GTAATTAATAATAATATTTAGGGGAAAAAAAGGTAATTAATAATAATATTTAGTAAAAAAAATAATTATGCAAAATTGAAAAATTACAATTTTTTTATCAATTAACTTAATTAACATGATGGAGTTTTTATGCAGATGGACTCAAATTTGCCAAATTCATTCACTGACTTTCTTATAAGTGAGTCTGAACAGATTGTTTCTCAACAAAGTGATCCTAATGTTCATACAACTAAAATATCACAAAGAAGTAAAAACTTCTCGCCAAAAGAAGATTGTTTACTTGTATCTGCGTGGTTAAATACTAGTAAAGATCCAATCACAGGAGTTGATCAACAAACAAGACAATTTTGGGCTCGAGTACATGCGTACTTTGTCGAGAATGGAGGAAATTTGAATAATCGTTCTCAAATAAGCATTTCAAATAGATGGCAAGAAATAAATAGAGAAGTTGGAAAATTTGTTGGTTTTGTTACCCAAATTGAAAACCGTCAATAAAGTGGAACGACTGAAGAATCAAGGGTAATGTTTTTTTTTAACATTTACATATTAAATAATTTGTTTAACATATTTATTATATAACATAGTTTCATGTATTGAATTTTATTTTCCAGATTAATGATGCTCGACAAATGCATGCTTCAGTCGTTGGCAAACAATTTCAACTGGAACATTGTTGGGTTATCTTAAAAAAAGAACCCAAATAACAATTTGAACGTGCAAGTTTTCATCAGAAGTCAAATAAGAAACAAAAAAATCATGGAAATGCAAGTCCAGCTTCTTCAAATCCATCAACCGCTGATTCTGTTAGTTTAGGAGAAGACAAAGACGCATTTATTTATCAAAATAGACCAATTGGCCAAAAAGTTGCAAAGGAATGACTTAAACGCAGACAAGGAAAATAGAAAGTTGAGGAGACAAGTGTAACAAATATCTTACAACAATTGAAGGATACTTTTGTTGAAATTGGGGTCGACAAAAAACAAGACAGAAAAATTCTGTTAGAGCAACAAACTTTATTGCTTAAACAAAAGCAAGAGAAACAAGAAATGAAGATTATGAAGATGGATACTTCTACAATGGATCCAATTTCTGCAGCGTATTTTGAAGATAAAAAGTTGGAAATTATGGCAAAAATGAGTACTAATTTGTAATTAATTTGATTGAATTATCTGTAATGGAATATATGTTAATTAATTATGTAAGAACTTATTGATTATTTGTTAATGTGTTATATTTATTTTGTAACTTTTTCTAACACTCAAAATTTCAAATTTCAAATATTCTGAATCTTTTAATTATAATTAAATTCATTTTGTTATTATTTTTTTAATTTAAATATAAATATAAATAATATTTTTATTATTGGCGGTTTCTCAAAAGCAATTATTTAATTATATAACTTATTCCTATTAATTGTATAATTAATTATATAATTAAATTATATACAAAATAATTAAATTTTATTTAAAATAAGATAAAAAAATAACTCTCCAAAATGGCTCTTTACCATTAGATTGTACATCAACTCAAAACCATTTACACACTATTCAAAGAATTATTTTTATAATTTGACTATCAAAAATGACTCTTGCTATTGGACCTGCTCTTAGGACAAGTCAACACGGCATCTATAAGGAGAACCAAAGCTATATTTATATACTTTTTGACTTTTTTTCCCATTGTATCGTCTCCAACGCAGCATGTATCTGCGAAGTCAAAATGGCTGTCCCGCCCCCTAAATGCTAAATATAGCAGGGCAAATGGCAAAAGCCATATACATATAATACCGTTGCAATATTCCTTCATCTTCGTTTCCAGACTCTTCCTCTCCTCTCCAACCCAAATCTCCACCACTGCTGCCACCGCCAAATCTTTCCTCTCCTCCGTCCCCCTCAAACCCAACTGCCTGCCCAAGCCCCTTGATCTGAAAAGCGGAGAGATGAAAAAATCAAAGCAAGTTTTATTGTTTAGTTAGACGGTAAAAGCGGCTAACAGGTACGCTTGGTAAGTGATTGATTCTTCATACTCTCTCCTCTTTCCGATTTCTATTCTTGATCTGAACCATTCCTCATTTAATCCTTTCTTTGGTCTTTTAGGGTTTCTCCTTTTCTTTCTTGGACGGCTTACTGGAACGCGATGGATTCTACTATGGTGATCAAGGTTTGTTCTTTAACTTTTTCTCGTGTTTTTTGTGATTACATATGAAAAGTCTGGAAATTGGGGTTTTGTGTTTTGAACAATTTGGTTATAGATACAGCCGTAAATTGCTTCAATGATGTGTTTTAAGGGGAAGGTTTGATCTCTTTATGGGTAAAGGGAAAATGATTGTCACTGTTGTTGGTTTGAGAAAGGGTGAGTGATAGGTCTGGTTTTTTGAATCAGTCGCCACGGGTTAGTGTTAGTTTTGGGATGAAAAAGCACGGTTGTAATGGGGGCTATCGTGGCCAAGGAGACTGTGAGTGGGAGGGTTCTTTTGACACAGAAGATGATGGTTTTCTCCCCCCCCCTCTTTTTTTTCTTGAAGGTCCTCTGGTTATAAGATGCTCTGTTTTTCTACACATGGAAGATCAATATCCTGCAGGCTTGATTTGTTCAAGGGAAATAACTATACGTTTGATGGATATGGACATTTTGCTGGCCTGTCCTTGTTAGAATAATTAACCCATGTTGCATCATGGAAGTTGAAATATTCATGGATATTAGCTTCTGGTTTGGGTGTTTTGGCATGGATTTGATGCATGATTTTGGGTATTAAAATGTGATTTTCATCAATAAAAAATGGATTTCCAAAATAGCTTTTACCATTGGAGTGCACATCAATAAAAAAGCCATATATATATTATTCAAAAAGCCATTTTTATGATTTGGCTCTCCAAAATCGCTCTTGCCATTGGACTTGCTCGTACATGCACAATGATAGCTCACCTTCATAGCATTTCCTTCTTCGTCATCTTCTCATTCTCTCTCTCTCTCTCACACACACACACAGCCTCTCAAGATGGATCGCAGGAGAATATTTGTTACGTTTCTAAGAAGAAGACAAGTCGCTAGATTAAGGCGACCCAGAATCGACAATACTCCACCATCAAGCCATCCTCCCAGATCAAGAAGAAATTGGAGAGAAATAATGCTTTTTGCCATGGTTATTTTCTTCGTTGTCTTACTTCTCCTCTCGATCCTCCATCCCAAATTAACTAATTAGTTTTTATTCTCTTTAGTTTATATTACGTACTTGTTCTTCCTTTTAGCATTTTTTTCTCTCGATCCTCCATCCCAAACTAACTAGTTTTTATTCTCTTTAGTTTATATTACGTACTTGTTCTTTCCTTTTAGCATTTTTTCTCTCTATGAAACGTCAGGATCAAGAAATTCAGTTTCTTTATTGCTACAAAACTTAAGGATACCATTGCAAGCTTGATCGAATGAGGCGAGTTCTAGACATGCAGTATAATTACGGCATGCATAAATCAAACTATTAAAGAAAGAAGCCATGGAATCAAGATTTAGTCTTTGTCTCTTAAATAATGGTTGTTGAGCATGGATATATGATGCTTGCTATCTTTTTTTATTTTTATTGGTATGAGGTCTGTGTTTGTTGCTGATGATGGTTGTGCTGTACGATCGAGACACCAATATTCGGAGATTTGAGCGGCAACAGAAATTCAAGAGGCCACTGATGGAAAAGAAGCTGGCCGTTTATCTTCATCGTCTTGCTGGACCTGCTTTTTTTGATCTCATTCTTACAGACAATCAAATACCCATCACGAGTGGAATTCAGGTGTATAAACTTTTTTTACCAGCAAATTCGACTTATTATAGTTTTTGAAAACCTCAGCGCCATAATAGTTTATTGCTAAAATCAGATTAAAGGATGATTCTTCTTGATTTTCTGATCATGATCGCATGACTCTCTTGCCATTAATTGTTTGGAGATCATGCATCTTTATTTTAGTTTCGAAGCAACATTATAGTACTAACAACGATGAAATATCTTGCGCTTGATAATGTCTGCATTTTTGTGAAGTTCAATACAATCTGTCCAATTCTATCCATAGTTGTCAATACCGTTCCGGGCGCTGTTCTGGTTTTTCGATTGGAACGGAACGCTCCGGTTTTGGAGCGTTCTGGCATGCCGTTTCGGTGTCATACTGTTCATATATAATTAATTATATATATATGAAAAAAATAAAATATTAATTTAACAAACATAATTAAAATTTGAATTCTTTTTTATTTAAAATATTTTGGTGTTTTTAAATTATTTTGATGTATAGATGTCAGAAATAATTTTTAAAAAATAACAAAAATAGATTTTCAACCCGAAATGGAACCGGGGCGTTCCGGCCAGAATTTGGCCAGAATTTCCGGAACAGACCAGAATTAAAACCGGGATGAAAACGACGCCGTTTTGTCCTGGTTTTATGAACGGAACAGAACAAAATTAATAACTATGATTCTATCCGCGCATGCAAGCAATTACGTGTACATGCATCTATTTAAATCATCATTGTATTGTATGCTACAGAAATTAACAAAAGAGCGAGACAGACTCTGAACAGACTCTGAACATAAAGCTCTCCTGGATAGCTGCTTTCAAGTCCCAGTATCAATTAAGGCCATTGCAACATCTGGTATGTCCGACCTTACAATTAGGAAAATCTATCTAAATGCTGTTATTAATTTATTGACTTATTGGAAGTGCAACACGTATGTATTCATGTACACAATTTGACGTTATCTTCTAAATATACTTGTTCATTGTTTTCGGGTTCATCACTTTAAGAACATTAATTGGCTTCTTGGTTTCAATTTCATTTCTCTTTGAAGCTCAGAGTTGAAACTTGATTTACTTGGTTGATCTTACGTAGGATTCCCTAAATGTATTTGTTCTTGAGGACCGCTAGCTAGAGAGATTTTAAAACCAAAAAACATGAGACTAGGACTTTTTGCCCAGAAAGATCCTGGATTAGGAAATTTTGCCCCAGAAGAAGTCTTGTTTTGAAAATGAAATTCCTGACAGATGCAGAAGGAGATAAAAAATAGTTGGGGGTCAAGTTAGAAATAATAGGGAAATTCTACATTGTCTGTCATTGAGCTTTGAGATTCTAAAAATCTCAGCCATCCGTTAACCTAAAACTAAAATTCCAAACCGCGAAAAAAATAAATGAACTCTTCATCTTCTCCGTCTCACCCTCCTCCAGCCACAATTGATATCTAATCCTCCTCTCTAAACCACAAACACAAGGAAAAAACCCACTACACCCATCATTATCACCACTGAACATCCTTGATCTACCCTGTCTGGGTTGTGTTTTGCACTTTTCTCTTCAATAATTCAAGTAATTTTAGGATTTCTTGTTTTCACTGTTGCTGGTTTCTTTGTTTAGCAATGTCTCTATTTTGGGGCTTAATAATTTACAGAGAGATGGATTTCTAAATATGTATATATATCCTTATGCGCTCTTGCCCTGTGGTGGCTTGCATGTCTAAAACAAACAGGATGGCTTCTATTCTTATTGGCATCAACCAAGTAAATCAAGTTTCAACTCTGAGCTTCAAAGAGAAAGGAAATTGAAGCCTAGCTAGCCAATTAATGTTCTTAAAGTGATGAACCCGGAAACAATGAACAAATATATTTAGAAGATAACGTCAAATTGTGTACATGAATACGTACGTGTTGCACTTCCAATAAGTCAATAAATTAACGCTAACAGTATTTTAGATAGATTTTTCTAATTGCAAGGTCCGACATACCAGATGTTGCAATGGCCTTAACTGATACTGGGACTTGAAAGCAGCTATCCAGGAGAGCTTTATGTTCAGAGTTTGTCTCGCTCCTTTGTTAATTTCTGTAGCATACAATACAATGATGATTTAAATAAATGCATGTACACGTAATTGCTTGCATGCGCGGATAGAATTGGACAGATTGTATTGAACTTCACAAAAATGCAAACATTATCAAGCGCAAGATATTTCATTGTTGTTAGTACTATAATGTTGCTTCAAAACTAAAATAAAGATGCATGGTCTCCAAACAATTAATGGCAAGAGAGTCATGCAATCATGATCAGAAAATCAAGAAGAATCATCCTTTAATATGATTTTAGCAATAAACTATTATGGCGCTGAGGTTTTCAAAAACTATAATAAGTCGAATTTGCTGGTAAAAAAAGTTTATACACCTGAATTCCACTCGTGATGGGTATTTGATTGTCCGTAAGAATGAGATCAAAAGAAGCAGACCCAGCAAGATGATGAAGATAAACGACCGACTTTTTTTCCACTAGTGGCCGACCTCTTGAACTTTTGTTGCCGCTCACATCTCTGAATATTGGTGTCTTGATCGAATAGCACAACCATCATCAGCAACAAACACGGACATCATACCAATAAAAAAGATAGCAAGCATTGTGATCTCTAACATATATCCATGCAAAACAACCATTATTTAAGAGACAAGAAGACTAAATCTTGATTCCATTTATGGCTTCTTTCTTTAATAGTTTGATTTATGCATGCCATAATTATACTACTGCATGTCTAGAACTCGCCTCATTCGATCAAGCTTGCAATGGTATCCTTAAGTTTTGTAGAAATAAAGAAATTGAATTTCTTGATCCTGACGTTTCATAGAAAAAAAATGCTAAAAGGAAAGAACAAGTACGTAATATAAACTAAAGAGAATAAAAACTAGTTAGTTTGGGATGGAGGATCGAGAGAAAAAAATGCTAAAAGGAAAGAACAAGTACGTAATATAAACTAAAGAGAATAAAAACTAATTAGTTAATTTGGGATGGAGGATCAAGAGGAGAAGTAAGAACACGAAGAAAATAACCATGACAAAAAGCATCGTTTCTCTCCAATTTCTTCTTGATCTGGGAGGAAGGCTTGATGGTGGAGTATTGTCGATTCTGGGTCGCCTTAATCTAGTGACTTGTCTTCTTCTTAGAAAACGTAACAAATATTCTTCTGTGATCCATCTTGAGAGGTTGTGTGTGTGTGAGAAGTTGACGAAGAAGGAAATGCTAATGAAGGTGAGCTATCATTGGGCGTGTAACAGAGGAGTTGAAGTTGAGGCTGCAAAATGGTGACAGATGGCTAAAGATAATTGGATGGCTCTGCTAAATATTTTGTTGTTAATTTCTAGCTTCGCAGCTCGTGCGATGGCATTTTGGCGGGAAAGAAAGTTAATTCGACTGGCTAACGGCTTTATTATTATTATTCTTGAACTTGGTTTCTACAATGTTTGTTGGAGCAGTTAATTTAAGGAGTTTTTTAAAACCCATTAAAAAATATATAATGTGTTTTATTTTTAGGGAAATTATTAAAAACCTGTACGATCAAGTTTCAACTTAATTTTTCCATCGCTAAAATTATATTCTATGTATAAATCACATTATAGTTTTTAAAACTTGTTTTTAATTAAAATATATTTTGATTTTATATCTCAAATTGAAATTACAGTTAGCAAATGTAAGTGTGGAGATTAGATACACTAACTTTTTTTTCTCTTGAAATTATCTTTTTTTAATGGGTTTATGTTTTTCAAGAAACCCAATAAATAGTACTCTTTGAATAAGAATTAAGGGTGTTTATTTGCTATAAAGATGAAATTGAAAACTTTCAAAAGGCATAAGGTTAAAATAATTATTTAATGTTAGAAAATTTCATGACCCCTTATATAGGGGCGAGAGCTTGAGAGGGAGTGGATGTAAACACCCAAGAGAATATATATATATTAAAGACTGATTTAGATTTTTGCTGCCGATTTCATGACGCGACAGAAAATCGTAAAGAAATACGACCAAGGTCAATATTCCGTAAGTAATCTGCAACAAGATGAACTTGCAAAAAAAAAAAAACCCAAGGAATGAATTAAAGGATGAGTAAAATAAGTTGAGAGGGGTGAAATTGAAATAAATAAAAAGATTATGATTTAAATTATAAGAAGAGAAGAGGTGGGGTAAAAGATACATTTAAAAGGAAATGGAGGGCTCATTTGTGCACTTAAGGGGGGGAGATAAGTTAGAGAGAGGTTGGAGAGAAAAAGATAAGAAGGGGTGGTACTCCGAGAACAATATCTCCTCCGGCCACCGTTGGATCGGGCTGGAATTTGAGTATGTTATGCACCTAACCTTTGTCTACAATCTGACCGGAGGGATTGTTATTATCTGAAGCCGTTTGAGAAATCCAGTCATCTGAAGATTTCTGGAAAACCCCCTCAAACTCGTCAGAGTCGCCAACTAGTTCCTCCTCCATCCACCGTTGGATTTCTCTGAACTTTTGGTATGTTGTGCGCCTTACTTTTTACTAAATGTTCACCGGAGGGATCAGCCTGGTATTGCTCTGGTGGAGACGTGTAATCTTTTGAACAATATAGCTAAATCTATTTCTTCGGCCAGTCAGAGCTGCCAGCTAGTTTTCCTTTATTGCACCGTTGGATCAATCTGAAATTTGGGTATGTGGTGCGTATGAGTGTTATTAATGTGTTGAACGGTGGAGATGAGAATGGTACACTTCAGCAAGGAGATATTGATGCTTAACAGTAGCTCTCCAGTTTAAGGTCAGTCTCCGGTTTAACTCCGATCTTGGTAGATCCAACCGTTGAAATACCCTGAAATTTGAATATGTTTTATATAATGGGTTTTTCTACATATTAACCGTTGGTATTTGATAATTGTTGAGTTAATTGTGATTTATTGCTATTACAATGTTTCGTTTCAAAACAGGTTTGTTAGGATTTATTGAATGATCATGTGCTGAAATTTATGGGTTCAATGTGTGTTTTCGGTTGGAATTTTGTTGAGGGATTATGTGTTGAAATTTATGATTTCAATGTGTGATTTTGTTGGGATTTTGTTGATGGATCATATACTGAAATTTATGGTTACAATGTGTGGATTGTTGGGATTTTATTGAATGATTATGTGCTGAAATTTATGGGTTCACTGTGTGTTTTCGGTTGGAATTTTGTTGAGGGATTATGTGTTGAAATTTATGATTTCAATGTGTGATTTTGTTGGGATTTTGTTGATGGATCATATGCTGAAATTTATGGTTACAATGTGTGGATTGTTGGGATTTTATTGAATGATTATGTGCTGAAATTTATGGGTTCAATGTGTGTTTTCAGTTGGAATTTTGTTGAGGGATTATGTGTTGAAATTTATGATTTCAATGTGTGATTTTGTTGGGATTTTGTTGATGGATTAGGTGTTGAAATTTATGGTTTCAATGTGTGATTTTGTTGAAATAAGTATGGTGACGAATGTGAAATTGAAAATAGAAATATACTGATTTTTGTGGACATTAATGTCGCAGGCGGTGCAGTCGGGATTGAACCATCGTCCAGACAAGAACAACCCAGAAGTAGTGCAGGTAGGTGAATTACACCTCTCTTTTTATATGACACGTAAGAAGTATTTTAAGTTGAATATTATTCGAATGCGATAGAGTTTATATTAAATTGTTGAATGCTTAAATGTGAATAATCGATTGATTAGCTTCGGCTAATGGTATCCGAAAGGATGGCCGAAAAAAATGATTGATTAGCTTCGGCTAATGGCATCCGAAAGGATGACCGGGATAAACGATTAATTGGTTTCGGCTAACGGCATCCGAAAGGATGGCCGGAACAAATGATTGATTAGCTTTGGCTAATGGCATCCGAATGGATGGCCGGGACGAACGATTGATTAGCTTCGGCTAATGGCATCCGAAGGGATGGCCGGAACAAATGATTGATTAGCTTTGGCTAATGGCATCCGAATGGATGGCCGGGACGAATGATTGATTAGCTTCGGCTAATGGCATCCGAAGGGATGGCCGGGACGAACGATTGATTAGCTTCGGCGAATGGCATCCGAATGGATGGCCGGGACAAAAGAATGATTAGTTTCGGCTAATGGTATCTGGAAAGGATGACCGAAGTGAATGAATGGTTAACCTAAGCAAATAATGCCTTATGAGGATAGTCGGGTTTGAGATTATGGTTAATTACAATAGTTGGTGTATATATATTGCATTACAAGCTATATGTACCAAATATATGAAGTGATTATAAATGTGGATGCCTCATTTAACTACCAGACTGTTTAATCTTCATCATTATTATTATGATTAAGTAATTACATTCTCTTAAATGTTTAATACTACTGCAGGGACGTCATATCCACCAGATGTCTAGGAACCCGACACACGGGAACCTACTTTTGCAAGGAATCACGTAGATGCATACTAAATCGCAATATACTTCGTATGAAACAATGTACTGAACGCATAACTTTTATTAAACCTTTCTGTATAAATTTGTGATGGCTATTAGTTACGATAGGAATGCAAACTCATGTCTATGTAGGCATATTTTTAATATGAATTTTCTAATTATGCAACCATAATACTACATGTTTATGTAAGATCCACTTTTAATGAAATGTTGATCGTATGGATGGTATTTCGATGATGTGAGGTAATCAGGCTCTCTGATTTCTGGCACCATGCGTGTTAAGTATATATATATTTATAAAAAAAAAAATATCGGGTTGTTACAGTGGATGTTAAAACTTAGCCCTTGTTCCGTTAAAAATCTTCTTTTAAAACAAAAGTTAAAGTTTCACAATCCCCCTCCCTTCCCCTCCGCCATTAACCTCTTTCTTGAATAAACTATAGTGCAATTTATGTTGTCTATTTCCCACTCTCTAATTTTCTAGGGTTTTTTTTTATTATTATATATTCTTTTAATATTAATCAAGAGAGATTTGGAAATAAAAGAGTGTTTCTATAGTATTTTCTTTAACATGAAGTAGGTTTTTGTCGTACCCATAAACTTTCATATGATTTTAGAATTTTTATAACACATCAAGGAGGTTAGTGTAAGTCACTCGTAAAAATTAAGAAGGTAAAAAGAAAAAAAGGAAAAGAGAAACTAATGACTTAAGAATAAAGGTGTTAATTTAGGGGAAACTAGTTTATTGTCCACGCTATTCTAAAGGATTGGACCAAATTTTTTTACAAATAAACACTCTTAATCTTATGGTCAAACCATCTCCTTAATTCTTATTCAAAGAGTACTATTTATTGGGTTTCTTGAAAAATATAAACTCATCAAAAAAGATAATTTCAAGAGAAAAAAAGTTAGTGTATCTGATCTGCACACTTACATTTTCTAACTGTAATTTCAATTTGGGATATAAAATCAAGTATATTTTAATTAAAAATAAGTTTTACAAACTTCAAAACTATAATGTGATTTAAAATATGTACCCTCGATTTTGTTTAAATAAATGGGTATACTAAGGTGTTAATGTCACGACTAATTCCCGAATCCGTGATCGGCACATAGGCTTGGTCCCCTTCCAAGGTTCAACACCTATGCGAACCCAAATTTACAAGTTTATCATTTATATCTAGAGTTCAACGCAACGGAAATAACAAAGTAAACTTATAATATAGTTCAATTGTCTAAATACAAGAGTCGAATACATCTTGTTATAATTATGGAGCGTTAACTAGACATAAAAACAAAAGTGTTGATTACAACCAAATAATAAGTTTTGAGATTTCAACGATAATGATCTGGTAACAAGCTATGAAGCTGAAAATAATAAATAATGAGGGGGTGAGTTCAACAACTTAGTGAGTAGATAACATCTAATATACACATACGAGATAATACAACAATGAGAATTATATTATCGAATCGGCTCAGAGTTCTTACAAGAAGTTTCTCAAATAGGTCATAACAAGAATGTAATAGGTAAAGCTCGTCAGAAAATCAGAATGCAATGAGCATGAGGCTCCGTACTGTGGGATGATCAGTCCGCACAGGTTGGTGACTCCCCCAACCAACTAGGTTTTCAGATACGATGTGTATAAAGGCTAACACTACCCTATTAGCATGGGTATTCTGACTGGCATACCATAGGTATATATTATAATCAAACAAACATATTTATATCTCAAGACTCAACTCATGGTATCAATCAAATGAGGAGCTATCAATTCACAAGAAGATATTGGCTCATATCAAGAATGTATATTCGACAATTGATTATGTTTTATCGTATCAAGAATAGTGATCAATGTATATATTATCAAGAAGCATAATCCAGATACTAGCAAATCAAATATTTATAATATTTCTCATACATATTAAATATTATCCACTCATCTGACTCAAGTGAATAGAATTCAAAAGCAGAATGATGACGGAATCCTCCTGACGTACCGCGGGCAGAATATCAAGATTATCTAAATATATAAAAGAAGACATACTCAAAAAGGACTCTAAAGAAGTAAAATATCTTTAGCAAACATATCTAAGAGTTCAACTCATAATCCTTTGTGTTTTGAATCAAATTATCTATTTTTCGCAAAACCTAAAAACAACGATTTCTTCCGAAGTCTAGTTCAAAATACACAATTTGTAAAATTGATAATAATTCATCAAATAAGCTTAAATTATCCATAAAACCAATCTGAAATACTAATATTTCACTCCAGGGACCAAACTATAATTTTTCAAAGTTCATGGACTAAATTGTAATTTTCCAAAGTTTAGGGACCAAACTGTAATTTTCACAAAAGGGACCAAAATGAAATTTTGTCATCTTCAACCTCCAGCCCAGAATTCCAGCAAGGGTTTTTCACCATTTCTCAATATTTCTCTTACACAAAACACATCAAATAACTTCAAAATCATCTACAATCAAACCCATTAAACCATTACCCAACCCATTAAACCCTTAACATCTCAATCTATTCATCAATCAAACCCAAATAGAATCTACAAACCCTAATCACCAATACAAGAAAAAAGCTTTACTAATAAACAATATTTTTACATAATAATACATACACATTACCTTAATACTTATTTCTCCTCTTTCCTTTCTCTTTTTCTTCTCCTTTCTCCTCTCTTCCGGTTCACTCTCAAAATTTTCAGCTTTACTTCTCTTCTCTTCTTTTTCTATTTATATTTACAAGTTACTACTATACCCTTAATTCATTTATACCTAATTTTAAGCCATCAAGTGTATTAATGCCTTTTTCCTATTCAAAGTTTTCAAAACCCTACAAAGTTTTCAAAACCCTACAGTTAACCTTTGAGTGTACATATTGAATAAAATCATGGATTAGAATAACTTGAAGATTAGGAACCTGCAAATAAAGAAAGATAGTAGATATTGATTGATTATTTAATTACTTGTTATATACAAGAATTGATATTGCATAAATTAAGTGAGGCAAGTCAATTAATACATAATCTTAGTGAGACGTAAATGAATGTTATGATGAAAATCTTTTACTATCTACAATTTTCTCCAGAAAAAAGGCTTAATGTTCTTGCAGTATGGACATGTTAGGATTTTTGGTAATACTGACTTAGATAAAGTGTCTAAAAAGAGATGACGATCAACATTAATAAATTTTGTCTTTGTTAGAGGCACCTTACTTACTTGAAAATTAAAAATACGAACAATAGTGATCTTATTTTCTGTAGAAATTGAATATAAGATAATGATTAAAGATGTATATGAGTTGTTATGACTGAAGTGTGTAATGAAAGATCTCGGTTATATAATTCATGGTGCAATGAGGTTATATTGTGATAAGCAATTAGTAATTAAAATTGTCAAGAACCTGATACATCATGATTGAACTAAGTATATGAAAATTGATTGCAACTTCATTTGTGAAAAGTTACAAAATAAAATTATTGCAATTTTATATGTCAAGGTTACTAAACAACTTAAGAATATCTATACAAAAATAGTCTCCAACAAATCTTCTACAACTCACTTGACAAGTTGAGTATTGAAGATATTGAATCATCAACTTGAGAGGGAGTGTTGGGATGAATTATGTTAGTATTTTATTGTAGGAAGCATACAAAATGTAAGTCATAAACTATAAGGGTTAGTTATTTTAAAAAGCATAAAGAGTGTTAGAATAGTAAATAATTATAAGAAATGCATGTGTGTGTGTGTGTATTAAATGGATGTATATATCAATATATAATATTGATTAAGTCAATTATAAATTATTTGACATAAATAAAATGTAAACTTGTAACTGCTTGAAGATGTAGTGCTTGACATTTAATGAGTTTTAAGTATATGAATGCCTTTTAGATCAAATAGAAAAACAACTTACAAAATAGAACATGGTGAAGTTTTGAGTTAATCAAGCTAAGCAAACAAACACTCCTCTAATCCTATTATTCATTCTATAAGTTGTTCCTACTCATGATGTTTTAAACAAAATCATCCATAAGAGACATAACTTTATATGCATGGGTCATGAGCCTAATGAGCAATTACACCACATGCCTAAGTAAAGACTGATCATGGTGAGAATTTTTTTTAACCTCATCAAGTACGAGTAAAAACCAAAGCAAAAAAATTGGGTATAAGTTTTTTAAAATTTAACCTGATCAAAGTTTGTGTAAAATCCAAAAACAAAACGTGTGGTAGAACTTTTTAATTTTTTAACTTGATCAAAGTTCGAGTAAAACCCAAAAGCAAAACGTTTAGGTATAAGTTTTTAATTTTTTAACCTGAATCTATAATTGTTATAGGATTTATGTATATACTGTTTAGAAGTGTGGTTGCAGATATTTTTGAAAGTACTTTTTGTTTAAAAATGTATCAAAATGATATTTTTTTATTTTTTAAAAATAAATTTTGACATCAGCACATGAAAATTATCTAAAATCCCCCAAAAATTTTAATCTAAATTAAAAATATTTTTTTTTTCATTTTTTTTTTAAAATACTTTTGAAACACAGTGTAAAACACACTTAGAAAAGAATTGAGTTTGGGTATCAAACAACAATAGTAATTTTAGGTTAAGGTATATTAACAAATCCAATCCACGGCTAACCAAAGTTGTCAATTCCGTTCCGTTCTGGACGGAACGTTCCATGCAGTTAAAAACACTGAGATGAAACAGTGTCGTTTTTGTCTCGGTTTTCATTCCGGCCTGTTCCGGAAATTCCGGCCGGAACGTCTTGGTACCGTTCCGGGTGTGCCGTTCCGGCCTTAAAATCCTCTTTATTTTGATTAACTTGTGATTTTTTTTTTCTAATTTTGAGATTATGTTTGTTTGACTTTGTGTTTATATTGTAAAGTTAATTTATCTTGAATTTTAATTATGTTTGTTAAATTAATTTTTTTTTATATATATAATTAATTATATATGAACAGTACAACCTCGAAACAGCAAGCCGAAACGCTCCAAAACCGAAATGTTCCGTTCCAATAGAAAAACCGGAATGGCAACCGGAACGGTATTGATAACCTTGCGACTAACTATTGTAATCCTTAGCAGCCACTAAACAACAAGTCTGGGCCTCAAAGCTCTGGGCTTTAGCCCCAAACTACTTCCGGTCCCGACTTGGCTCCTCGTTTGAATCCTAAGGGCAACAGCAGTGGCAGGGAGCAAACACCACCGTAGTTCACGATTAGAGGAATGAAAGTCGGCGAAGGAGTGTTTTATGGAGCTCCACGCGCCACCTCTTTCCTTCTCAGCCACCGCAGGCGCACTACGCTACGCACCTTTTCTTGTTCTTCATTTCCTGGTAGATATCATTATCCATACAATTTTGCCGTTGCCTTTATTTCTTTGTTTTTAACAATTTAATGTTGATGAGAATTTACAGACCATATCAGTTTTATCAAAGAAGTGGCTGCAACTCAGCCTCCTAAGCATTTGTCTCATTTGTTAAGGATGTTAAAGACAAAAGGTAGGTATTGTCAAGAACAGAACTTACTCACTATTCAACTCTTGAAGAACAGAACTTTAACATTATTGAATTTTGTTATGTTAATTGATTTATCATTTTCTTTTCTTTATTAGCTTGTAAATCTTGGTTTGTTTTCGGGTCTTGCTAAGGATTGGCTAGGATAATGAATGCTACTTAGTATACGTTTTCTTTGGTGCTTATTAACTTATCTGACAAGAGGTTCATTTCTAGTCCATAAAGTCTTGATTTTTGGTGTAAATGTTTCTTTTTTGAGGCTGCTGAACTTCTACTGTAAAGTGAAGTGCTCAATATTTGAGGCCATTTAGAGAATTATCATCCATAGAGCCATCAATTCATATTTTCAAATAAATTGTATATATTGTGATGTTAAAAAACACCTTCCTTCCTGAAAATGTGATCAAATACCTCGTGGTGACTAACAAAGTTGGTCGACGAGGCTATAATGATGTATTATGTTTGTGTAATAATATCATCCTTGTTTTTGTTCAGTTTCCTTGTCATCAAAACAACCTCCCCTTAAATCTTGTTGTCTTAAATCCTTGGTAACAGGTGAATCCATTGTTTCTCCTAGATCCACAAAAGGGTTGTTCCCTCTAGCCATTCCACTGGCTAGAAGCAGTTCAGGTATCGATGAATGCAAGTTTTGGGGACTTACTATTTTTAAGATTTGAAAAGCGACTAAGCATGATAAATATGATTTATTTGTGTGAATAGATGCTGTGACTGCCCTGCTGAGATGGCCAACAGCACCACCTGGGTAAGAGCCTCAAATTATTCACGGTCTTTGTTTGTTGTTGATGCTCTTTCTGTGCAATCATTGTTGTCTGATGTGTCCAGGATGGAAATGCCAGTGGTTGAGGTTCGTAAACATGGAGTTTGGCTTTTGGCAAAGACTGTAAGTTGAGTATGCATGCTGCTGATCATATAAAATGGATATAACCAGTAGTCAGATCGTCCTTGTGTAAAGACATTTTACTAACAGCATAATTTTTGTCACGGTACAGGTAGATCAATATATTAATCGAATCCTGGTCGAGGAAGATGCTGAGATTTCTTCAGAAGCCAACGCTGACCTATTTCTTGCTGCAGCTGATGCTGGGGATAATCTTTATACAAAGGGTGATTATGCTAAGTCTCATATTTTAGATCTAGATGCATATCTCTTAAAAAAGGTACAAATTGTTCTGTAATTAGCCATAAAACTTTTCCTTTCTTTCTTTGATTCAATCGAATTAAACAAATTTGAATTCACAGCAGTGGACACTTTGGAATCCTCAAATTGATCTTCATTCTCTTAATTGAATTTTAATTGTTATATGGTTTATTTTCAGGTAGGTTTGTTTCCAGATGTCATAGAGCGCAAAGTGATGCTCCATTTGCAGAAAGGAGATCATGTAAGACTGACCTGACTTTGGTTACTATTTGCAAGCAGCATGGATTTACGAGTCTGGGTGACTAACTAGACGCATATGCATGGTTGTAAAGATTTCAGCTTTAGTGACTGGGGAGTTCTATGCAAAGAAAAAGCATTTTCCTGGATTTGCAAGGCCCTTTGCATTCAATGCAGAGGTTATGCTGAAGTTCGTATGATTTTCTTCTATTGCTATCTCCAAAAAAATTGCTCTGAATTTTCAGTTTGTCATTCATTTCCTTTTTCGTATCATAAGAAGCCTCATATACTTTCTAAAGGATTGGACGTAAGTTAGAGGCTAAAGATGCTGCCAGGGGAGCTTTAAAATCACCATGGTGGACTCTAGGTTGCAGATACCAGGCATGGGCTGCTCAGATAATTTCTCTTTACCATTTTATTGTACTGTGTTGTGTTTTCTCTTCCTTTCTTGATTTTATATTGTTGAGGTTGGAGTCTATCCAGGATGTTGCTCGGATAGCACAATGGGAGGATGAGCAAATTGAGTATATCAATGAAAAAATGACTGAAGAAGGAAGGCAAGAAGATCTTAACAAGGGAAAAGAACCAGCGCAGGTTTCCTTCTGTTTTATAGTGTATCTTTATATGCTGGACCTCACCATGAAGCAAATTCTTAGCGAGTGTGTATTTTGATCCTTGTCTTTCAAACTTGCAGATTGCTTTGGATGAAGCTGCTTTTTTGTTGGACTTGGCTTCTGTTGAAGGGACTTGGGATGAAACTGCAGAACAGGTAGCTGAGTGCTATAAACAGGCTGGACTTCACGATGTTGCAAGATTTATCCAATATAGAGATTGAGATATAATCATCCCCACATGTTTATGCTGAGTCAATTTGGATCTCGAAATTCCATTTTCAGTTTTAAATACACAGCAAATTGATTTTTGAAACAATTTAAAACTTCGTATATACTGTTTGCTATACTGGTGGATAATCTGTCGTGACTCTAACAAGGTTGAGCATACAAAGGACCTCCAAATTCAAGCTTGCATCAGGATTTAGGTTCTTATCCAATTAGGGATAACTACAAATCAATCCCTGATTTGTTATTGGCCCCACAAACCAGTCCCTAAACCATCTGTTTTATCTAGACATTATTCAACATTTCATAAACTTAACACATTAGTCCCCAACGTTAAAACAACCACCACCACCACCTTTTAAAAAACTCACTCTTCCCCATACCACGATCTCCCTCTCAATAACATCACCAGTATAATCCCTCACTCAAACAGAGGGATTTAAATTCTCAAATTCAAAACCCTAACCAGAAGAACAAATGAATTGAAACAATATTAGTCTCAGCTACTCTGTTTCCGTGTGTGAGAGTTGTATTGATAAGCCATTTTTCTTACTGGCTGCATTTTATATACAAATTTAATTTATTAACGAGAAAAAGCTTAGTATTTTGATGCACGAGAACTCTTTTACTTGTATTTCACTGAAGTGCGAAAACTTGTCTAGGGACAGCCAGTTTATACACACGAAATGAAAATAAAAAGAGCTCTATAAATAACAGGAGGGAGACTTTAATGGATTCGATTCCTGGTATGCAGCAAGCTGGAGAGCTACCACCGCGGAGAACCCTGTGCGACCAATTTTTATTCTATATTGACTGGGGACTGTGCAGCCAGTCACGGGGCAGATTGGAAGGATGGTTTCTTGATGTTTGATTTCTTCATTCTCCACGGCAGCTTTCTCCACAAACTTCCACCTCCACTGTTCTTGCTAGGCACAATGGCCAAATAATTATTTGCAACGTCATCATCCTGGTGTTCGGTTCCATTTAAAACGAGGTTTTTTTCAAGACGTTCGATCACCTTGGTGGAAATGACGGTGGGACTGGAATTGCTATCACTTTCTTTGCAATTCATTGATTTAGAGTCCTTCACTTCAGCACTGTCCTCTTTTAGCATCTGGTCTAGCAGAGAGGACCTTTGGTTCAAGATCTTGTTCCTGGGTGAAGCCAAGGCTGTTCTTGTGGACGTGGTGGCAGCGGTGGTATTTATGTCGGTGGATGGAGAGATGACCTTGTCAAACAGGGCTGCTTTGCTTGGTGAAGCCATTGCCTTCAACTGTTTCCCCAGGTTTAGAATTGTCTCCTGGCACTCAGCTAACTTTTCTGAAGCAGCCGTTATCTCCCATTCCTGCAAGATTTAGGAAGTTCTTGGTTCAACAATGAGGTACTTTCACATGTAATTCAGGCAATTTAAATGTGACAGACATGAAAACTCCGATAAAACATCAGAAGCAATGGTAATATAATAAAGAATAGAAGATAGCACGTTATTGGAATCAATGATTGTTCAGTTCAGATATGCTATCTATCTATTTCTTCTGGCTCCTGGAGGCAGAAAATTTACTGCATATTCATCGAAAAATTATGTTATTTTCAATGATAATAAAGGATTAGGTGACTGTGGAAAAGTAGGGTTTTATGAAGGGTATCTTCAGCAGTTTTGAGTGAAGTATCAGCTCCCAGATATCAAGCAATGTAAGCCAAGACTCTTACTGTGGCACAAACAATTGTTAGAGAATAATATAAATCATATTCTGGATCTTACCTAACAGCTTAAATTTTTAGGTGAAATAATTCTTTGATATGGTATCAGTCTTGTTGACTTAGCCGTCACAAGTTTGATTTTCACCACCCTTATTTTCTTTGATAAACATCAAGTACAAGGTAGTGTAGGCTGTGTGTTAGAGAATAATATATATCATATTCTAGAACCTCATCTAACAACTTAAATTTTTAAATGAGATGATTCTTTGATATGACCCTTCAATGTAAATCCGACGGCTCACAACTCATGTTCTCCATGGTTAAACACGAAACTTCATTCAAACTCAAGAAAACGAGCTTAAGTTGGTTTTCAGATGAAGTAGAGATCGAATGTCTCCTTTTTTCCTAGAGAAGAAAATGTTGAAGAGGAATCAACTGATCCCATAAGCAAATTGGCTTTGCTCAAACTAGGTGGAAGCTATATATTTTGTTCAAGGAGTTCAGGTGCAATTCTTAAGGAATTGCACATTCTTTATACTAACTAGCACTACTCCTATCCTCTACATGCTTTAGTAAATTACAAAGAGAAGTTAATATCAAGGCATTTTATAAGCAAAAAAATGCCAAAAATAATTTGTATACAGTGGTGGCATGACACGAACTTACAGTCCGGAGTTGGCTCTCTTCCTGATGGAGTTCAGAGGTGGGGATTTCCTTTTTCGTCATACTGAAAATAAAACATCAGATAAATAAAATCTTTTGTGTATCATGTCAATTTTCTCTGATGCTGTGGGGTCAATTCTTCTTCGAAAGAGGGAAATCATATGAAAAATAAATCCACTACCTTTCAAGTTGGAGCTGCAGCTCAAGACATGCAGCTTCCAAGTCTTCGCAGCAACTCCTTTTGTTCTCCAGTTCCATTTCCAAGGAAGATAACTTACGGTGAGCCTCATTCAACTCAACTCTGGCCACCGTAAGCTGTGGATCAACATCTTCTTTCGTCAACTTATGATTTTCATTTTGGCTCTCAAACTTTGCCTTCAAGTCTCTCAAAGTTTCTAAATCTGTTTGCAGGCTTCCAATGATTTTCTCAGATTCCTTAAGTTGATTCATCAAGGACTCACTGTTATTAGTAGCTGACTCGAGCCTGGCTTCCAAGTCCCTCTTTTCAGAGTCAATATTAATCAAATCCTCTCTTAACGTTTTATTTTCGTCTCTACTTGTAGATTGATGGCATCCATCCTTCTCAAAGTAGCTGTGATGCCCATTTGAAGCAACAGACTCTGCTTTGCACCCACTCCGTGATTCATCCCAGTCGAAATGTTTCTTATCTTGAATGGAAAAGCAGTGGTTCATAGTCCAGTCCAAAGCAGAACATAATTCTTGTGCAAACATGCTGACATCGGATTTTCCATTCAACAGATCATAACACGCATGAACAAATTGCTGTAATACAGCAATCAGTTCAGAATTTTTCCTCTGCAAAACACAGACCATGTAGTCTGAAGGTGTTTCCGTGTTCTCACAAGGAAAAAAACTCCCATCCTTTCTGGTTAAGGTCTGTGAGTTACCATCATCAGCAAAGGATAAAGTGATCCCTTCAATAAGCTCGATAATCTTGCAGAGTGATTTGCTGAGACCTGACTGGACCTGCAGCCTGCTCTTATCTGTCGAATATACGGAATCTTTATCTCTGGACTTGATTACCTGTTTTGATACAGCAGATCCAGAATCTGACACTGGAATGATCTCCCGACCTGTTGCGTTAACATCGTCAGAAGAAATACGATGACCTTCAAACTGTTCATCTACTGAGACTATTGCAAGCTTTTCCATTTCAGCAAAGTCATCCATCATGGATATGTCTGAAGCTGCTATAGTTCTGTTAGTTGGCGACCCTCTTTGCTTTCCCTGTTTGCAGTGCTCCAATTCTGAAATCAAAGCAGAAGTCCAAGATTCAGCAGAGCTAACCCTATCATCACTGCCAATCTCAGACATTGAAGCCAGAGACATCTCATGTGGAGTAAGCACGCTCTTTGTTCTCTCTAAGGTTGTCTGCCCTTTTGACAATTCAACAAGACGCGACTCAACCTGTGATAATTTGGAAGTTGTGCGAGCATACATGGATCTTGAGAACTGGAGTTCATTTGCTTTTTTATTAAAGGCTTCCTTGAGAATCTTGTTTTCTTCTTCCACGACGCATAACTGCTCAGTCAGAAAGTTGATCCTTTTTCTGGGAGAATCAGCAGAGTTTTCAACCGCTGAGTCAACCATTAAGCCCACAGGACGACCATCTAAACTTCTCCTGCTTATTTCAACTGAATCTCTTCCAAGGATTTCTACTTCACTTTTCATTTTAGCCAAGGCAGCAGGGCCAGGCAACCGCTTGCGGACCAGGACACGAAGCCTCTGACAGTCTGCTTCTAACTTGGCAATTCTTTTCACACTCTCCAGGTGTTGCTTGTGTGATACATCTGCTGTTCTGAGATTAAATTCACTCTCCTTATTTCGGATCTCAAGTTCCTTCTCTAGCACTCGGACTTCGTATTTGAGAGAAGCACTATCTTTTTCTGTGGACTCTAACCTACTCATCAGAGCA
The DNA here is from genome assembly GCA_025169955.1 of Salix arbutifolia. NCBI lineage: Eukaryota > Viridiplantae > Streptophyta > Magnoliopsida > Malpighiales > Salicaceae > Salix > Salix arbutifolia. Next base: position 3,825,085 of record CM045908.1, read on the forward strand.
TTGAAATCTGCCTCCACCTGAGCCTTTTGCTTGCTTAAATCTTCGATCAACTCTTCCTTTGCTAAGAGAGCCTTGCTTAGATGAGTATTCTCAAGACCAATTTTGGCAAGTGTTTTACTGGTCTCTGCCAACTTCTCTTCTAAAATCATCTGGGACTTTTCAAATTCGTTGGATGTCTTCATGACAGCATCATGAATCCTTCGCTCTTGATCTTCTCGAACAAAACGCAGCTGCTGCATGCACTCCTTGAGGGCTGCATCCAGGCGAGTCGATCTGTGTTCTGCAGCAGTTCTTTCCTGTAAGCCTTCATCTAATTCTTGCTTTAGAGACACTGCTTTTGCTTCTGCCTTCTCCAGGCCTATTAAAAACCAATAATCGTAGAGCATTGAGTACACAAGATTACAGAAGAAGACATTTGACAGCGTGAATTGATAGATTGGAAAAAGAACCCTACCCCACTTGAGTACTGAAACGGAGAAATATTTGGTAATTTACCTGCCATGGCTTCCTTTGCAAGCTTGGCTTGTTTCTTTGAAAGATCATCTTTGGCATTACACTCAGACAGGGCAGATGAAAGCTTGCCACTCAAGTTTTTCAGGTCATTCTCCAATTCAGCCTTATCGGCCAATAGAGTCTGTATCTGGAACATTCAAGTTTTTTAGTAATCATCCAACACAAAAATCAATTCTAAATGTATGTGCAAATTTATCAGCAATCAAGGACGTGCCAAACTGATTTGGCTCTCTCCCGCTCTTCTTTGAGTGTTTCCTTGCACACACTTTACACAATAAACGTAGAGACAACTAACACAAAAGGATGTTAGTTCTAACATTACTCAAAAGAATCCCAGTGGAGGAGAAGATCTCTTCATTTACAGGCATTATAGGTTGAAGCAAATCATGGTTTTTAGTATGCAGAATTGAGATCTAATAATGCCGTTGACCAACACCTGGAAAACATTGCTTCGAGCTTCAGAGACAGTAAATATTCGAATTTTGGTTGCGAAAGTGCATTTTAACACATTGTTTCAACTTTTTTCTTCTAAGCCAATTAGAATTTTAAACAAGCACAATAATTTAATTATTTGATTAAAAAAACCTTTTGCAAGAAAGAAGCTGATGTTTTTAGTGTATATTGAGGAACAATTATGAAGCTTTCCCAAGAATAATTGATTGATCTTGTGTTCCGATTTCTGATCACAAAGAACATAGATTGCGGGATTAGAGAGCCATAAATTGCATTAACTGATGATTCTAATAGATTTCATTAATATACAAAATTGAAGCTCCCAGAAATGCTGAGATTCTTACCTCTTCTTCGTTTGAAGAAAGGTCACCTTTATGATCAGTTGCAACAACAATCTTGTCTGCAGATTTCTTCCTCCGCATCCATGTTTTATGGTCCATGACTCCCCTCAAAACTGCCAATACTTCAAATCACTTGATCTGCAGCAAAAAAGAGGAAGAGAAAGAACCATCAAACACCCTCCATCCTATATATTACACCATTACAACATTTAACGTGCATGGATCATCAAAACCATGAAATGACATATTGGTCAGATTTTCTTGAACAACAATGGAACTCAAAACAAGAAAGGAAACAAGTACTGAATCTAGAGAAGAGAATGCAAGGCAGAAACACCATTGATACCACAATGAGTAACGCTTGTGATCTTACAGACAAATATAAAGAAAAGAAAACCCTCAAAGAAGAAGAGAAAGATCTATAAAACCCAGCACTTACACACAGCTAAGAAAAAGAGAGGGAAAGAGTAACCAAGGCAGCACTGCCTGTCACTGTGAATGGTGTAGCAGTAAAATGAAGGAAAAGTAGCGTACGTGCTATACAGAGAAGTTTGTGTTTACGTGTATGTGATCTGTGGATCATATGTTTATTATTCTCGGAAATGTGATAGCTTTATCGATTTTATGAGATATCTCAGCAAACTTCTGATCAAACCGTTTCATAAAAGAACAGCAGGCTATGCTCGAAGGATCGCTTCATTTGTAAAGCACCATAAATTTGAGATAGTCTTACATTAGTGTCGTTGAAAGGACATCGGTTGGTTATTGCTTCGATGAAACGAACCGGAAGAGCGCGGGGTTTGATGGCGATGTTATGCTACCTTTTGTCATTTGCTTCTTCTCTCTGCAACTCTTGCAAGTGGCAGCCTGGTCAATTTGTAAGGTAGGCAATACGAGGATACGTAATATATTTCAACTCTATCGAGGATTAAGAAACAAGCAATTAATTAATTAATTAAAAAATATACAGCATTTTTACTTTTAATAATTCACAATAACTATACTATCTTTTGCGACTAAATTAATAATCATTTAAAAAAAAACAATTTATCACATAAGTTTCAACAAAAAAACTAGAATTTAAAACAAGAAATCACACAATCAACCTCAGGTTCACCTTATGTTTAGTTCACCTACTTTCCTTGTTCTTCCACTAAAGTCCCTTTAGTTTTTATCATTTTAATTTTGATCCAAAAGTTTTTTTTTTTAATATTTCAGTATTTTAGTTTAAGAAATAAGAGTTATATTCGCTTAAAACAACAAAAAAGAGAGAGAGTTGTTAGTTAACCATATTTTGACAATAAAAAAGACTAATAATAATTTGAATGGGTTTAATTTGACAAGAGAGTCCCATTCAGGTGTTTCCAGACCTTTATTTTGTCAGGAAAAGTGTGTTTTTTAATTCCATTTTATAATAAAAGGTGGACCGGGGTTGAGAGATAATGTTTTTCATGGTTTGATTTTGTTTATTTTAGGAGCTTCTGGTTGATAAATTGGTTTTTGAGGCTCTAAGTGTGTATAATAGATATTTTTAGATGAAAATGAGTTGAAAAATATATTTTAAGGTAAAAAAACATCTAGCTTCTAGCCATTTTCATGGTGATTAGAGGTAGACAACTTATCATCTTTATTTTTTCAAATAAACACATTCAATTTTTAACGCACTCATTTCAAAATTTGAACAATTTCATTTAGCCTATGTTAAGGCCATCGTTTCTAAAAATATTAAAATACAAAAAAAAAAAGAGAGGAAAATTAACATGTAATTTGAATATAATTCATGAAGTCAACAGGACTTTATTTATTTTTTGTATTATTGGATTATTTTTATGTTTTCAAGCGATGAAAAACTATTTTGCATGGAGTTGATACCTTGATTAAACTAATTTGATTAAAACATATTATTGTTTTTTTTTTTGCGAAACATGACCTTGATCTAAATTAAATAAATTTAATTTCTTTTGGAAGATTATTTTTCAATTAGTTTGAGTTGCCCATTTTTTTCTACCCTTATGTATTTAATATATGGAACTGTGACCTTCATGTGAGGTGCTTTTTTGGTATTAAATGAATCATTTTCCCTTCCATAAAAAAAATGAAAAATACAATTTTTATTTTAAATAGCATATGATCAAGTTGCTCAAAAAAATTATTATATTTGAATATTTTGCAAATTAAAAAATCATAAAAACAATCATTTTTTTTTACATGCCTTTTGGATTTAATAACTAGCTTATTAAATCCGCAACTTGATCTGTATTTTAAAATTAGAAGAAATATTATATTTGTGATAATAACAAAGATTATGAACTTATACGTAATACATATTACCGATATTAAATAAAATGACATTTTGTTTTATTTCATGGTAAATAACTAGGTTTTAACTTGATAAAATAAAAATCTCCTTATCAATGATGAGTTTTCTTAAACATTAGAAAAATCAATGACTAGAAAACACATCACTCTATTTATATCAAACAAATAAACAATGCAACTTACCTTAGATAAGGAGTACCGTGAGTGATACGTCCTTATATATAATCAATCTCCTTATCATCATTCTAAGATTAGTTAAGGTTCTTAGTGACCAAAATACTAGGTTACAACTTCATCTTTTTTTTTAATGATAAAAACAAGAATTCCATGTTCTTTCACCTCTCCATAGATAGATCCTGACTTAAGAGGATGATTGTCGCAATGTTTCACATGTGTAACACTCAAGGTGGAGAATGTTTTGAGTTAGATTAGCCCATCCTTGTACATGTATAAAGATCGTATTGTACCCAAGATAAGTATTGCCCTAAATTAGATAAAGGTGTCCTCCTTATAATCAAGCCATGTTGTTTTTTCATTATTATTTTAAAGATCTTATTGTTGCACATAGGCATGGGGCATAAAGTTTAGGAGTCGCTAACTATTATTTTATTTAGGGTTGCTAGGAAATCTAAATATACTGGTCTTATTAGAGGTTAAAAGGTTAAGGGACCAGTTATGGCTATGAAAGATATTAGCACCTCTAACGCACCTTACATGAGGTAAGATGCTTTGTATGGTTTAATATGGTTAAAAGGATTTTGTGATTTCCTATTCGATAGTTTTTCTATGGTATATTATTTATTTGTATGAATAAATCTATTTTTTTTAATATATTATGGGCTTGTATATCCAAATGATTTTTTATCTTAACAGAGTTCACCTATGATAAATGGTTTTGTTTTGTTCATTATGATAAAGTACTCTCGATTAAATTTTTTGAATATTTAGGATAATTTTAAAAACTTCTTAGGTCAATTACTGATATTTAAAAATTAGTTTACTTGTATGTCCAATATTTATCAAAATATTTGCCGCTAATTCTTATGAATTAAGAGAGCATTAAATTCTTAAAATATTGGCCAAATTCTCGTTGATCTAATCAACTCGATATTATATTCCCAAGACATGCAAAACTACTTTTATAAAATAAAAAATTACTTATTTTTTGTAAAATATGAATTTATTTTTTGATATATTTGTTCATATGTAACATGCAAAAAGATATTTAAAAATACAATATATTTTATTTTTTTATTATATATTTTTGTAAGGTTATGTGTGGCAACACTATATTTATTCAGAAATAAAATTGCCTAAACAAACCTAAGATAGTGTTTCTCAAACACACCTTTTAAGCCAAAAAAAAACTTAACAAAAAACAAGGGAAAAACAAAACAGGTCCTTGAGGCTGAGTCAAACTTTGACTTGTTTAAGTCAACTCAACCTAGTTAACCCGACCGAGCTGACTTAACAAGATTGACCTGACTTAGTTGACTCAAATGGGTTTACTCGATTAGGTGAACCTTAAAACAAACCAAAAAATAACAAAAATCAAAACATATTAAACTTGACAAAAAATAAAAACTAAAAAAAATCAAACAAAACAGATTAGACATATGGAAAACAAGGAATATGAAGAATATTCATCAAGAAACCCAACAACATGAATACCAAATTGGACTTGTTTTTAAGCAACAAAAGACATTGTTATGTTCACAATCAAGCACACATTAAGAATTATAGGTTTATTGGTTTTGATGATCACTTAAGCATCATGCTTTGCTAGAAATAGGTTTCGGTTTTAAATCAAACCCTAAGGTTTAAATCCTGAATTAAGTGTTATTAAAGCATAAAAACCTTATATTTTTAAACGATAAGGGTCCACGAACATGTAAAAACCATAATTTAATCAAAATAAGGCTTAAAACTAACAACCAAGATAATGTTTAATGGATGAACACCAAAAAGAATGCCTAAAATTTACCTAGAAATTCAACAATTGGACTAAAAACCCAAAACATGCTTCTTAAACCTCTAACCCAACCCTCGTAGCTTCAATAAACAATAGTATTACTTCTCAACACAATTGAAACAAAATGGACTAAATATAAAATCAAAACCATGCTCTCGAAACCATATCATTAACTCAAAACATAAGACATTCTTAGAAAATTAAATTTCAAATCCATATTTTGCTACACCTTAAGACTAAACACAACTAAAAAAACTTAGAATCAATGCATCAATGTAAAAACGTTAAGAACCTTAATAAATGGTAAACTATATATATGTAGAAATTTTAACTTTTAGTATACCAAAAACAAATATTTATGGGGTCCCAAGTTTTCTTACTGGTTGTAATTGAAACAATTCCACTTTAGCCTTACTTTGTCATCCCATGTAAGCTTGCCCCATCCCATATTAATGGAATCATTGAAATTTGAAGAAAACCTAGGGCTAATACAACTTAATGAACACTCATCTCATTATAAAGGAATTTTGTACAATAAAGTTAAAGTAAATTTTAGTAAATCTTTTTCAATGTTTTAAATTTAGATTTTGAAGCTAATATATTTTTCTGAAATTTATTATATAGATATAAGTGTACTTTTAAATTTTCTCAAGAAAAGATTTAAGTTTTCAATTGACTTGAAAATTAGTCCAAAAAAGAAAAGATGAAAGACCAAGAAGTTGATAGAGTGTTTGAGAGGGTGTAACAATTATTTTTTAAGGTTTTTTTTCTTGAAAATAGATTAAAATAATATATTTTTTATTTTAATATTAATATATATAAAAAATCTTTTTTGATTTATTCATGAGATGTTTGCAAAAGGCCTTTCGAAACGGAAACCCTGTCTGAACCCTTAAAAAAGAAAGGGATTTTAATGGGAAAACGATTGCATCTGATTTTGAGAGATGGGGTTGTTGTAGTGCTCCACTTAAGACTTGCGGCTTTGTCATGCTAGCTACCACATAGAAAAATAAAATATAGCTCTTCATATAGTGTGTGATTTGTGTTAGCTTTTATTACAGGTTTATTTTTGCATTTTAACAAATATTTTTTCTTTGCTTTAAATAATTCCTTTTCATTTATATATATATATATATCAAAAATAATTTAAAAAAATATATATTTTAATATATTTTCGAACAAAAAAACACTTTAAAAAATAGTTGGTACCCACTTTCAAACATTCTCTTACTGTATTTCTAGACCAACTTTTATGAATCTAGTTTTCTTTTCTCATCAGATTTTAAGCAAATTATATATAAAATAATAATAATAATATATGATTCTTTTATTTAATAATAAGAGATTAGATTTTTTAGTCTCTAGATACATTCGGAGTAATTTAATAAATTATCTTAATGGATTAAACCTACTTACAAGTGGACTAATTCTAAAAAGGATTGCTTAAAATATACAAATACAGAGGAGAAGAAGATGCTTACGGTGTTTGGTTGTTGTGCTGTCACTTTTCCCTCGTGGCATTTTAGGTTGTTGAAGGGCAATTGCAACCACTAATTAATAATGTCATTATGTTTAAGGGAATTGTTTTTGGTAATTTTATCTTATCTAGCTCTGTCTAACCATAACTTCTCCTGGCCCATCCGGGGTTGATTTGGATGAAACCGGGTTAATCCCTCCATTTGTGATCTCTAAATTATGGGTTAACCAAGATTTTATAACATTGCTTTTTATAATATATTAGTTATGTTACTGTGCTCCGCTGCGGGTCATAGATTTTTATTTAGAAGCTGTTTGTTTCGGCTGTACAACCGTTGTTTGCTTAAAATTCTTTTTTTTCATTTTAAATGAAATTTTTTTGGTGTTTTTAAATCATTTTGATGTGCTGATGTCAAAAATAATTTTTAAAAAATAATAAAAATATTATTTTGATGTATTTCTAAATGAAAAACACTTTAAAAACAACCGCAACCGTCCTCCCAAACAGGCCCTTAATATAAAAATATTGTAATATGTAGGTTTTTTCAATGCTTTTTTGAAAAGTTTAAGTTTAAATTTTATATATATATATATATATAATTAAATAAATTGACAATTATGTATGTGAATATATAAATAAAAAGTCATTAATGATGTTTATTAAAAATAAACTTGAAAAACCAAGAGATAGATGCAAATCAAGATATTTGTTCTTAAAAGATGAGATATTTATCAAGTTGTATTTGCTAAAAAATTTATTATAACAAATAGAGACACAAATTAAAATGATTGGTTAAAATAAAAAAGAAAAATATAAATTATGCAAGACTACATATATTATAAATCTAGAACAAGCTCTAAGGACTCTAAGCTCATTTTATGTTGTTGCCCCCTTCATGTCCATAATATGTGGCGTTTGGAAGCAACAATTCACTTATAATATTTTAATTTTGAGGTAGTTTAGTTATGTTTTCACTAATGTGTTGTTAAATGTCACAATATTAATTTAATGGTAATTTATATGGAATTAAGTTTTTACTTTTTTTTTTTTTACAAACACATAGATAAATTAAAAATCAAAACTGATATATAAGAAGAAGAAAAATGGAAATAGATGCACAAAAGTCACATTTGATGTCTTAAGTTATGATTTTCTCATTATTCAACCCCTTTTCTTTTAGATAATTATATTTTGATCATAAATTTTATTTTTATCACATTTGAATCCCTACAGGTTGTGAGATGAGAAAAAACTATTGGTTGACCGGACTTTGAGCACTAATATCTTTGATTTTAGTGTCTATGAACTCGAGTTTAAGAAAATAACTCAACGAGAATGGTTTTTATTTTTAATGATGTTGTAAAAAAGTACATCAAACATTGAAAAAGTTTCTTAAATTTGATTTAATTGAGTTTTTAGGAAAATTAAATGTGTGTTATAGTTGGATAGGATTTTAGACGTTTATGGGATTTGTTTTCACATCTTGAGGGTGAGAAATGATTGAAGTTTGGTTCTTTAAGGTCCAAAAACTTGGACTTTTATTTTTGGTCATTGAAAACAAGTTTGATGACCGAAAATGCTTGCAAGCGGATAACACGAAAAACCTGCATGAGCCTGGCTACAGCCCTAGTCATGCTTGACCATCCTTATAGGTCCATGTGCGTATGTGCTTGATTTTCTTGGCCCTTAACATTTTTTAATTTTATTTATTTAAAAAATACAACTGAGGTAATTAATTGTAATGGTTTTTAACAAATAATTCAATTTTACATGTTCCTTTTTTAATTTTATTTATTTAAAAAATACAACTGAGGTAATTAATTGTAATGGTTTTTAACAAATAATTCAATTTTACATGTTCTTTAAATGATATAGCGTTTTTTATTGTAATATTTTATAAATTATAATGTTTTTTTATTGATCATATACAAAATTAATATGTGCAATTTTATATATTTTTTAAAACAATAAGTATAAATATTTCATAATATATATATATATATTATAATTTTTATTATTATATAATTTTATATTATTTCATTCAATTAATTGTTTCTTTATATTTATACAATCTCATTAAAATAATCACAGTATTTTTTTTGTTTTATAATTATTTTATAGATCATGATAAGATTTTATTTTAATAACCATATTTTTTTAAAAATAATTATGTTCCCTCAAAAATTAGAAAAATATATCTAGAAAATGAAGTTTTGGCTAAAGAAATGTATTTTCTTTCCTATTTAATTTACATTATTTGAGTTTTGACATATGTTGTTTTGATTGCTTTAAGTTTTTTTATTAATAAAACAATTATTTCTTCATTAAAATAAAAATAAAAATAATAAAAAGGAATTCAACAAGAGAAATACATTTTTAAGCATAATTAAAATTGTTAGAGTTTTTTAATATTTATTTTAATTATCACAAAAGAATAAGGAAATTGTTTATCTCAAAATTTTAAAATATATGAGTTATATTTATGTTTTGTAGACGTGTGGTGTAGTAGGGTCAATAAAGTTGTCACTTAGTTGTTTGGTTTAGGGTCGTTTAAAAAAACCTGGGTGCACTAGTTTTATTATTCAATGGTAAAAGACTAATTGTGTAAAGTGAAGGTATTAACACATTGTATGCTTTACCCGAGGTACATTGCATTGTGTGGCTTTAAATATAATTTAAAGGTTTTGATGGGTATAATTTATTAGTGAGTAAATCTAACTTTTTGAATTTTTTGTTCGTTGCCTAAAATAAAAATTTTGATGAAAAGATCCATGTAGTGCCCTAACAAAGTTCACCTATTCTGAGAAGCAAATGAGTTTTTTGCAACTCGTGTCTCATGAAAAAATATCCCAAAATTTTTTTGGTGAAAGTTAAGAATAATTATGAGAATTTTTTGATTTGTTCTATATTATAAAAAAAGACTCATGAACAATGACATGGTAGTGGCAAAAGAATAGTGACACGTGGGTCTCATCTGACCTGCAAAACATAATAAAAACAACACACAAAACAAAAAACAAATCAATTTTAATTTTTCTTTTTCTCTCCAATCTATTTTTTATATTGTTTTAATTTATTCTTCTCTATTTTAGGTGACAGATGAAAGAAATGGTTGAGCTTTGTCGGTCATTGATGTTGTTACGTCGTGGAGACAGAGGTTAGAACAAGAATAGGGAAAGAAGTGTGGTCTGGTGGAGAACAAAGAAAACACTTGAGTCTGAGATGTGGTCTATTACATCATATGATTGAAATATTATTGAATTTATTTTCATTAATATACTTTGTTAGAAATGGATTCTCCTCATATAAATTTATATTTTTATCCATTATAGTTTTCATTTTTTTTGCGATGAACAACATAGTTGGTAGCCATATTCCATCATGTGGTCACAATCATTGTCAATGGAATGGTATTCTACCACTAATACAACCCATAATTTATTTCTATATCACATTGACTATTAAGTTAGTTTATATCATATTATAAACATGTTATCAGATATATATTTTATAATTTCATATATGCTCATCGAAAACAATTTCAAATTGTGTCATAAAAAAGATATGTTACCTCTGATTGATACCTAAATTTGATAACATATAACCACCTATTTACTTGAGGCTTCGTTGGTGGATAACAATATGAAAACTTGTGGTTTTATTTCAAAATACAAAAATCTTATATTTTTTAAGGAATGTTTTATGAAATATTTTGGAATGTTGGTCATTGCTAGGAAAATCCTTTTAATATAGGTTGAAACCCTTGTTTGATGGATCTTGTAACTAAGAGACAAGATTCATCATGGATATGAACATGCATGCATAAATGGATACAACTTTCCTAACATTTTAATCACAAAAAACAATACAAATACATCAATTTTTAAACAAAAGTAAAAGCATGTTTCATTGTTTAAAATGATGACTAAATGGCTTAGAATATTAAAGGATTTGTCCAACATCATTCAAACACAAATATCAATATAATAAAGATTATTAAATCCTAAAATCTCATCATAATATATATCAAAATTAACAATAAACCATCATAATTATTTAAAAGATGTTTATTGTTTGAAATGGAGCTACTAAGCGGTTGAGATTGACTAGAAAGAATGAAACAGTGACTAGACAAGAGAAAGTAGTGGGAGTGCATGGAACTCATACTTTGAGAGGTTATCATGTGGACTAACCACAAGATACACAACATCCTCCTCTTTATTCCTATCTCGACAATATCAACCACTTTAACTTATTGAGGAGGATCAAAACAAATAAAGTTTTAATCTTTACATTTATCTCTCTCATGTCTCTTTTTTTTCTCTTGAATTTTATCTTCCAGGGATTGTTGGGTTACATGGATTATATGGTTGTATAATACTTATCAAGAGGAGAAAACGAGTGATGGTCTCATTAGAAATGGAGGTTGAAGTAATAGAAATCAAAGATAATTTTTTTTTAATTGTTTGATCTCCAGGCAATTTTATTTTATATGTTGATCCCTCATTTGTTTTTTTCACTTTAGCCCACTAGTTCATTTTGCTCTTTATTTTTTAAAATAATATTAACATCAATTCAATAGAAAAGTATTCAAGAATTATGAAATGAACTTGTTGATGAACAAAATACATTAAAAGTATATTTTTGAATTTTGATTATTGAAAAAGACGCTGAAAATTATGAAAAGGGTGCAAATGCATTAACAATATATATAGTGTTTCTTAAAAAGATTTTTTTTTTATTCGAGGAAAACCTCATTTTCAAGAAAACACATTTTGTGAGCTCAAGTAAACAAGTAAAATCTCGGTTGTCACATATTTTTACAAGAAATACACGTTATGAATCAAACTCGAAACCTGCTTTACAGATCACAAATCTCTCATCATCACTTCACTTGCCTTAGTGACCATGCATCGAGTAAACCAAACAAGATTCATCATAATTAAAAAACTAAACACGTTAAAAATGATTCAATACATACAATTCAATGTTTTAGAGGTTCGAAAATGACCATTGGCAGCTACTAGCGTCAACAAGAAACTGTTGGAAATGGTCCATCAAAGGGTTGCACGTGGTTGTGACGGGCAGCAGGTGGGAACGAACTAGGCAATCCCGGCCCATTTATTCCATGCGCTATCACTATACCTGCATGAACAAAGAGAAAAACAAGATGATTCATAGGGGAAAGAGAATATGATCGTTATTGGGCTTGTGGGTGCATTTTGGCTCGGTTTTTGTATTGAGAGGAAGACTGAAATTTGTGTTGATTTGAAGTTTGGTAGTGATAGTGTTTGAGATGGAAACAGACGTGCAGGACGAGAGATGAGGTTGCCCTTGCGGCGGCGCGAGATGTTGAGTGGCCGTGGAATATGGTGGTTTAGTGCTTGCTGCTGTTATGGATTTATTTGGTTCGATGGGGAGGAAAATGTTGAATCAGTAGGTTAGGTTACAGCGTGTGGTGGTGGTTGCGGTGAAGATGGGGAGAAGACAATGTGTGGTGTTTTTTAGGAAGAGACCAGGCTACCTTGAGAAGTTTTAAGAGAAGAGGTGGTGTTTTTTTTATGGTGGTTTATCAGTTGAAGAGTGGAAAAAAAGGATACAGTGGCTATTTTTTAATTTTTTTGAGTTCAATCAAGAGAGATTTTGTTTTCCTTGTCTAGGGTTAGATAATAACTTGTCTTTCTCTAACGTTTTTTTATTCCTATTACTAGTGGTAGGGTCTTTGTTGAAATAGAAGAAGTCAAATCTAAAAAAAAAATCGGAATATTTTGTATTATTTTCTTTTTGAAAATAGATATTTAACTAGAAAATTTTATGGTTTAACTTTTCCTTTTTAAAACTAAGTAGAATCTCTTCCTGCAATATTTTTGTCTTTAAAGATTTTTACAATTAATTTTAATCTTGTATTTATGGTAATTTAGTCTCTGTTTACATTTTTAATTCTCTAACTCTTCAATATGTTGACTTTAGTCCCTAAATAAGATGTTTTGCAGTGAAACTCCTATGTGTTTTTTTCCAATAAAATATAAGTGAACTTAGTCAAACTTTTGTCAACCAAACTAAAAATATATAAATGAATAATAAATAGATAATAGATAATATAATTTGGTCTCTCTCAAAAATAAAAGACATGGTTGATAAGAAATTTATTTTTGAGATAACTTCAGACCATGTAGAAATTACTCGCCTTATTTAATATATGTACCAAAATTTATATAACTTGTCATGTCTTTTTCAATGTAGGTGTAAAACACAACTCAACTTATGGTGTCCAATCCAACATGCAAATGTAGGATTTGATATGGAATATAGGATGGATGGGATATGTATAAGATTGAATCAATGTTTGGTTCATAACAACTAAAACATATCGATTATTTGAAAGTGTGATTGAGATTATCCACGCAACAAATAAATTATAAAAGATAGGTCAGATATTTACATTATACACGCAGCAAATAAATTATAAGAGATATATAGGTCAGATATGTTCTGGTAATTTGTTCAGTTTGGTCTCCCGTCACCAAACAAGACATACAAAAACCGAAACTAAAATACACGTCTCATCCAGGTTACCGAATAAAAAAACACAGAATCTAATTCGGAGCAAGCAACGAGTACTTGAAACCGAAACTAAAATAATTTGTTCTGTCTTAAACCAAACCCTACCTGAATGCCCTTCTAGTCGCAAGCAAGGGGAGTGTGTCCTTGTAGTCAGAATCTTTCCTGTTTCATCACCTACAATGTTTTCTTCATCACGGCTGTGTTCCCTACGCTTCTCGGCTGGGGACGGTGGAGGCGTACTTGAACCCTGGTCTCTCTGGACGTGGAATCGATTTTAATCTCCTACCCCTGCTTTGTCTACCTTAACTCAGCTCACTCGTTCTGAAAGACTCATCTTACTCTATATTTTATTTCATTTTTGTGCTTTATATGACTCTTTGCCATTACGTTTATTCTGCTGCATGTCCCATATATATATATATATATATAACCCGTGAACAATGACAAATTGACAACCTTTTCTGCTTCTTTTTCTACTTAAACTTGAGCATTGTCTCGGACTTCACATGAATTATCACTTGCCGACCAAATCCATTCAGTTTTCATGGGATATTCTTGGTGAAATCATAATGACAGCAACAGGATGTTTGACAATATGTTTTAAAAATAAAAATAAAAAAAATAATTTTTTTTATTTTGATTTTGATTTTAAATTTAAATGATTGATTTTTTAGATTGTTTTCATATATTAATATTAAAAATATTTAAAAAAAAATAAATAAAACTATTATTTTAATATATTACTATACAATACTTTCAAAATTAATTTCAACCCTATTATCAAACAAACAGAAGCCGTGTACAAAAATCCTTTTAAGTGTCCAGCTTCTGTGGTACATAGTTCCCTTAAGCTGGGCCCTTTGGACAAGATAGGAAGCAACATCTTTCATCTGTCGCTGTTACTCATCTCTCACATTGAGGTGGAGTTTCACCTGCCTTGTTATTTTATTTTAACTTGGGTGTTCAGGCTATTTAATTAATTTTATAGGTTTTAAAATTAATTATCAATTAAATTTTTAATTGTTTTGATTAATGTCAGATTCGAACTAGTCATTTTTAGAACTAAACACATAACCTGACAAGTTAACACGTACCCATTATAGCCTGTTCCTCGTCCAGTATAACATTGAAGTTCCAACAGATTGGGCACTTACAATAGTGAAATGGGTCCTTTTTATTTTATTTTAATTTTTTTTCTTAACAAAATGGTTGTAAATTTGGAAGATGACTGGTATAATCACTTTATCAATCAATGGGTCAATTCATGTCCTTGGAGATCCAAGTGATTTTTAGGAATATAGTTAAAGTTATTTTTATTTAGAAATATATTAAAATAATATTTTTTATTTTTAAAAATTATTTTTATCTTTATACATGAAAATGATTTAAAAATATGAAAAAATTAATTTAAAATAAAAATTAAAAAAAAATCAATTTTTTTAAAAGATTACTGAAAAACATTACCTAACAATGTCATCCTCTCTTCCAGACTCAACCAAAACTTTTGTTGTAGTCTTTTCATAACCTTTGGAAATCAATCATTTTATAGATTCAATTATTAGTCCTTCAATCAATCACCCATCGTCAGACATGTACTGTTTTGGGATAATTTTATTGTCAATGCCTCATTATATATAGCAGGATCGGCCCCTAAATGAGTGGTTCACAGGGAAAGTGGTACCATGCGATGGTGCCGACACGACAGGCCTTTCTGGCATCCATCAAATTAACGTGCTTTGAATTAAAACATCTACTAATTAATAATACTAATATTATTAGAGATGGTTTTTTTTTAATTATTTTAGGGTTTAGTTGATCTTATACGATGACAGCATTTTCACGAAAGTTGTTTTCTGATGATACGAAGGGGTATTCGGGACTGTATTTGAAAAAAAATTCTGAAAAAATTTGAATTTTTTTATTTTTATGTTTAAATTAAAAAAATAATATTTTTAGATTATTTTGATGTGCTGATGTAAAAAATAGTTTTTAAAAAATAAATAAAATATAATTTTAATGTATTTTTGAATAAAAAATAATCGCAATTACATTTCTAAACATGCACTAACTACGCATGTAGATTACACAATTGATGATACTTTTCACAAGTATGATCAATAATTAGAGTTTAAAATAGTGATTTAAAAAAAAATTATGTTTAAAAATTCATTCAGATAATAATTTATTATTATTATTTTTTAAAAAAATTCATATCATCATAACATATCAAATAAATCTGAAAACATCAAAAACAAATTAATTTAAAATAATTTTTTTTTCTTTTTCGAAAGCTATTTTAGGGGGATCAGTTCTTGCATCTTCTTGGAAAAATTATCAAAATCAAGGATGCTTCTGAAACTTTAGGAAGACGGCCTTTTGCTGGCCTCAATCCTTCAATGTTCCTATGTTAATTGACAGCAGATTGTAGGGGCTGAAGCAATAAATATTAATTAGTACCTCACATTGAGTTTATTTTTATTTTTATTTTTATTTTTATTAACTGATGAATCATATCGAAAGATGATCTACTGCAGTTGGTGTCCAATTTGCTTTCCAAGTTGAATTAAATGGGCTTGTATACAGGACAAGTCTCGTCTTGTTTCTTCGATCATTCCCTTGTATAGGAAGATACCAGATGTGGAACTGTGATGTGCTGATTTTTTTCAAAAAATTTTGTGTAAAAATAATATTCAGATTATATATAGAGATATATAACTTGGGTTATAGATTAAATAAGTTTGTTTTATTATAGTTAGATTATATAAATTAGCAATAACAACATATAAACCAATGTTTTTTTTAAATAATTACAATAAACTAAGAAAAAATATTTTTAAAAAACAAACAAATAATATAACTCAACCACAGTAAGAGCACAATGAAATTGATTAATTATTTGAAGAGTTGCAAGATGAATCAAGAATTTACTATAAGAATCACTCAACCACAGTAAGAGCGTCAAGAATTTTTTATTAAAAATAATCTTTTAAAAAAATATACAAATGATTATTTATACTATTAAAAAAAACCTTAAATCTAATAGAATATTCTTAATGAATATGGATAACCTTAATATAAAATAATAATTCAATAAAAAAAATCAATTTTGTAAAAAATTGTTTGTGAAAATAGACGTGTAGGTATTCCACCTGCACGCGTTAATTTCACACCCAAAATTAGCGCATCTCAATAAACTATATTATTTTTATAATTATCTTTTCTTTATAAAGATATATATATATATATATATATATGACTGTTTGGGAGTGTAGTTGCAGTTGTTTTTTAAAGTGTTTTTCATTTAGAAATATATTAAAATAATATTTTTTATTTTAAAAAAATTATTTTTAATATTAACACATCAAAATAATTTAAAAACACCAAAAAATTTTCATTTAAAATAAAAAAGAAATTAAACAACCAGCAATACAACCGCAGTGTTAAACGTGCACAAATAAACCCTGGGATGCTGCACCCTCTCGAAAACTTGCAATGCTTAATTGATCTATCAATTGTTTAATTACTTGGGTTGAAAAAAGATGTCAAATAAGGCTGCTTCCTCTTGGCCAACCCGGGAGAAGAGCTGAAGAAAGTCCACATGCTTTGCACTGAATAGTTCAGTCTTCGTGCAGTGCATTCATTCATCTCATGATTTCATTTGGACCAACCACTGTCATTAACGGAAACCTTACGAGACTACTAACCAATTTCTTATACCATATTTTTCCATGTATTTCAAAAATATTTTGGAAAAGATTATTTTATTTTTATTTTAGATTAAATATTTTTGATATTTTTAGATCATTTAGATAAATTAATATTAAAAATATTTTTTCAAAATAATAAAGATTTATTTTAATATATTTTTAAATAAAAAATACTTCTACAATCAACTTCAACTCACTCATAAACATACCCTTAGAGCATCTCCAATGTGGCTACTAAAAAGGAGTGCTAAAATTCAATAGTTGTCATTTTGACACTTTTCTTTTCATCTAGATATCAATAGTTTTTTTTTTTTTCAGTGAAATTCTATATCTACACTTTCCTTACTATATGTGAAAAAGCTAAAATACTATTAAAAGTATAGTTGTTTATTTCGTTCCTAAATGACCAAAATGTTTCGTATCATTTAAAAAAATAAGATAAAATGATATTGTTTTTATCTCGGTTTAAATTCCATTCTATTTCATATTTTTTGTCCCAATACTAGGCGAAACGTTTCAGATTCGTTCTGCCCATTCCGTTTCGGCCAAATAGTATTTTATTTTAAATAATAAATAATTTTACAATATCAATCATATCTCTTAATTCGACCGTTAGATTGAAATGAAATTTTACAAGGAGTCTGTTGACATATTTATATATACTATGTTAAAATTTCAAAGCAATCGAAGAATCTAATGACCTTACAAGATTGATGATGATATTCTTATAATATTATACATATTCATAATTTTGTTCAGAAAAATCATTTTATTGTGTCTTTTTTTATATTAAATTGCACAACTTTAAATAATTTTATTTTTGAATTTAAACTATTATTTTGAATTAATATATTTAATTATATATATACATATAAACAATACAACCCTGAAACGATGCATCAAAACACTCTAAAATCAAAATATTATATTCTAATTGAAAAAATAAAACACTAATTGAAACGATATTGATAACTTTGGCTGAAATTACAAATAATCGTTGTCAATATTAAGTAACACTTGCTTCCTTATTTTTAAAAATTAATACAAAATAAAATAAAATAAAACAAATATCATATCACCTTGCCTTGAAAGAGAAGAAACAACAGCTAAAATAACATTTGACATTACAGTACATACCTTAAAAAACTTTAATTTTATTATTTAAAATGCTATATAGATTATTTAGCTTTTTTATTTAGTATTTATCGTTGAAGATGGTGTTAGAAGAGAGATGCCCCATCCAATGATGCAGTGAAGGTACCCCTAAATAAATAAATAAATAAATTATTATATATGTCCCGTAAATGCATAATGGTCACGTGCTTTTCATCAAGAATGGCCACATCAGTCTGTGTACTATCCTTCCATGTAGGTACAAGATGCAGAGAGATCTGTCACCATAAAGAAACAATACTATTTTTGTTGTTTAATTGATGGCAGTGTTACTGTGGTAGCGTGAATCGCGTTAAATAGGAGTTAGTCTTGTCAATACGTTATAGCATATCTTATTTTACTATGGGATGAAATCTTTTTTTATTACGTTAAATTTTCTTTTTTTTAGGATTTTAATTTTATTATTGTATTTTTTTTTTTAGTTTTAATGTTTAAGAAGTAGAATTTTATACCTTTAAATAACAAAGTTTACAGCTGATTTCTAGTATTTATTGCTATTAATTTATTTAATTTAATACCAAAAGTATGTATTATAGTATAAAATTCATACCCTGTATATTAATTAAAAACAACTTAAAACTAAAAGGGAAGATACCAAACACGCTATTAACCTATAATCAAAGACATTGAAAATGTCTCAAGAAAATATTTGGCAAACACGTCTTAAACAGTCCCCTTTAATCAATTGTATCACCTTGATTTTTTCCTATTTTAAATAAATTCTGCAGAGTTTAGGATTCTTTGATTAGGTCTTTCTTTATACAAAATTAATTATTATGAAGTCCATAATTAAAGGTATATTCTAGCCATCACATGAGAGATAGGCTTACTACTTGATCTTAAAAGGGTTTATAATATACTTAGTGACCACCTTTCATGAAGAAAATATGAGAGTGTACAAGGAATAGTTGGGGCATATTGTAATCGTTATTGTCGAGTAAATTCTTAGCTCATCATTGTATGTTTCACAAATTTGAACTCCAACTAAAAGTCATTTGGCCGAACGATGCTCCCCCACCGAACTTAGAATGGAGTTTGTTCTTAAAATTAAAATGCATGAAGATATTAATTCATACATGATATACTTATGCTAAAAAATGTCTTTTAAGATTAAATCACACAAAATAAAAAAATAGCAAACATTGCAAAAATATCAATAACAACTCAATCTAACAAAACAGATCCCTAGTGGAATCACCATCCTATTATTGCATGCATGATGTTGAATGGCGGGTCTTCCTTTTAGATTGAGGGGATTTTGGGTTTAATCATAAAACTATGAATTTTCAAGGAGTCTCCACCTTATATCATAGTTAATAGAAAACTTAATGGTTTGCAAGAGTCTAGGTAAGGGGACTAGTTGTGCAAGGAGAAAATGTATCACCTCCAATGCTACCTATGGTGAGCTACATTATTGAATGATTGCTATTTTAAGTCATTTTTCAATTCATTTGTCACATTTAAGGTTTAAGACAGATCTCTCTCCATAATAAATTCTTTAACTTATTAGGTTAAATCCTAATCGTTCTAAGACCTGAATTTAACATTGCATTTATTTCCTACTATATATATTTAATACTTGAGGATATACTTTATAATATAATTTATATCCCTTATAATAAAGTCTACAATTAATTCCTAATGTTTATTTGTATTTATTCATTTGATTTAATATCAGGAATATACATTATATTGTAAAATTCATACCTCAAATATTATTTAAACAAATTATTTTTTATTGTATTTTTGAAAGTTTGGCCAAATCATAATGGTAATCATAAACTAATTACAATATCTATTTTATATTTTCAAAACATGATAAAAATATGATTTTTTTTAGAAAAAATATGTGATAAAACATAAATTTGTTTTTTTTATATAGAGATTTTTTTAATTCTTTTAAATCTCAAGAAAAAACAAATATTTTTAATCTCGGCTTCATATCATATAATATAAGTATATAGCCTAATATTAAGTTAATTTATTGAAGAAAAAAATATTTTTGAATAGAGAAAAAACAATTTTGGACTTTATAAATTTCAGATAAAAATAAGATATTTTTAATATCGAGTTTGTATCTTCTATTACAAGTTTATAACTCAATATTAAGTAAAATGATTGGAAAACATGCAACACACCAATAAATAATTGAAAATGGTCTTTGAGTATTTTCATGATTTTTTGAACTTGTGTAGGATCTATTTGGTTGACATTAGAATAAAAACAATCAAAAGCTAAAGGAGAAGACAAGACAACGTGTTGTGTTAAACATGTCCTTAGTCTAAAATCGAAGGCATGAAAAATACCTTAAAGAGTGTTTGGAACACATGCCTTAAGAATAAAAAAGGCACATCTTTCCTTAACCAAAATAAGGCATGCTAAACATGTGTGTTTGGTTTATTGGGCCTGAGGCTAAGCTCACGCACAAGAGTTTGGCTGAGGCTTAACCCAACCTAAATTTATTGGGCCATAAAACAACCCAGCACACTACTCTTTTATATATATATATATAAGCTCAACTAGCCCATCTATACAGGTTGGACTTGTATCAACCAATCTTTAACACTTTAAAAGGTCTTTACATCCCTCTTTTATTAAACAAAAACAGGGAGAATAAGAAAAGGAAGTGTAATGGAATGGATGATTACTTGTATTAGGGCATTATAGGGAGACCACAATTTCACTTGTTGGTTTTAGGGAGCTCGTTGTTGGTCGTTGGCTAATATATGAATTGAAAACAAATGCACTAGAAGTTCCATGTTTGAAGTTCAAGGGGTTTGTTCATGGTGGTTCACAAGGAAAATACAAGGGTAAAAGAAGACCCAAGTGGACGTAATGAGCTTTTTTTTTTTTTTTGAATCAATATATGTGGTTATGCACAAAAGAGGATTCTTATTTGTTTTCTTTTATCTTTTCTTTGATTTTTCTTATTTCTTTCTGGTTGGAATGGGTTACTCCCAATAATAGGAGGCAAGGAAGATGCATATGCTCCTATTTAGACTTAAATCTTGTCCATTTAGCACTCTAGGATTGATCTCAACCAATGATAACATGTCGTCAAATGAAAACTCTTAGACTAGGTTGTCAAAGGTTGGTTGAGTCAATGACATTGAAGTGATGTTGCAAAGGTTTGAGGAGCAACATCCGAGTGGGAATTATGTCAAGGTGGTGGAATTTATTATCAATCCATGAGGGTGATATGCATGCATGCATGTTATTTGAGCAAGAAATAAGACAATAAATGGATCTACAAAACAGGCTCTTGGGCAATTGTTTTTTAATACCAAGAAAGATGATGGTACACAATATCAAATGATGTGTTGTCTTGTTTTTGATTAAGCATTGACCAAAATGTATAATTTTGGACCAAGACATGTCATTTTTGTAAGACAATAACTAGAATACAATGTTTTATTTAAATAAAAAATGTTGTTTTGGTGTTTTGACCTATATAAAATCATTAACCCCTTTTGATTTCATCCTTTAAATTTTCAAATTGTTCAATTAGATCCCTAATTTGATTTTTATTTTTAAAATCAATTCAAATTTACTTATGCAAAGTTTTACAAAGACTTATTTTAGCATTTTTTAATAAAAGAAATAAAAAAGATTCTATATCTATATTGTATTATTGGATATCAATATATCATTTTTAAAATTCAAATCATGAGCAAGAATCAATATAGAAAAGCCAATAGAAAACAAATAGCTATATAAAAAGGAAGAGAAGGTAAAAAAGTTAAAGAAAAGCACTATTTAGAAATTTAATAATTAATATTTTATCTGTTAAAATAAAAGTGTGCTTAATAGTTGAGTTTTGACTTATAAAAGATATCCAACAACAAACAATACATACCAATAAGCTTATAAGTTTAGTATATATGAGTCTTTTTTTTATTAAAATATTTAAGTTTATGAAACACTAATATAACATTTTTAAAACTACATATGATTTCTTTTAAGGGAAATTACATTTAACATCCCATGGTTTGGTGCAAATTATATGTTTCCTCTATATTTTTAAAAATTACGCTTTGTATCTTGTAGTTTGATTTAATCCATTAATTTATAATTGCTCTAATTATGCTCTTAATTGACTTTAAAATTTTAATTTCATGCAATTTATCCCCACCAAACTTCAATAGTAGCCCTGAATTTATGTGTTTTTTTTTTAATTTTGATTATTAATTTTAAAAGGCCAACACAAGGCTTACAAGGTGCATAAATCATAGTCTAGAATAATTTTATCAACTAAGAATCATGCCTCATAGACTTAAAATAAGAGTCTAAAGTTTCATAAGTACTAGTTTATGATGAAACCTGTGAAGGTATAATTAACTCCTCATACTAACTCAAAAATAACGTTTACGTAAAGGAAAATGTTTTGTAGTAGGTGGTGCATGATAATAAATTCATCTTTAAATCACATATGCATGATAGCAAAATAAATGACATAATAAAAAATAAAATTAAGATCATGCATATAAACACAATATTAAATCAAACAAAACATGCAATATAGATAGTTATGTAAAAACAAATAACATAACAAAGACATAACTTTTGCAAATCAAGAAAGCAAAGTTTAGCCACTATTAAGGTCCATAATAGAGTCAATATTCTATCATCCAATATATCTCGATGAGATTATTAGAATTGGTAGGGTAAAAATAAAAAATAAAATGTTTTCACCTGGTTTTATAGTTACTAGGAATTGTCACAACTCAAATTTAGATTTTCCCTAAAGCCATGTTTTGAAAAAAACTTATATGTTCAAGTTAAAAAAACAATATTTGGATAAACATCAAGTTAAAAAATAAATGTTGTACAACACATTTATGGTGTTGTTCATTATTTTCTTCAAAAAAAAGTCTAAGAAAGTTGGCTCTAATATAAGATTTCAAACATTTTCCCCTCTCTCATCCCCTCATGAAACAAGAAAAAAAAACACACACCACCCTCATGCCATGACATTGTAACACCATTGTAGCCTTTTCCTGACTGGTATACAACATTATAGCTACTGTAATAAGTGCCAAAACCACTAATCTAACCATCCTTAAAA
Source organism: Salix arbutifolia (assembly GCA_025169955.1). Classification (NCBI taxonomy): domain Eukaryota; kingdom Viridiplantae; phylum Streptophyta; class Magnoliopsida; order Malpighiales; family Salicaceae; genus Salix; species Salix arbutifolia. The sequence goes on from CM045908.1 coordinate 3,848,669, forward strand.
TTTTGGTTTTGCAATACCAGATTGTTGACTTATAGTCAACAGTTAGGATCCTTTTTAGAAGAATAATGACCAAGATTTATTCCTTGAAAAGACTTCATATCCCTTTTTTTTATCCTTAATAAATAAAGGTGAAATCTATAACTAAAGGAAGAAGAAAACATAGAGAGAATATAGGAAGAAAACTTGGAAAAAAAACAGAGAGAGAAAAGAAAAAAAAATCAACCATCTTTTTACACCATAACAAAAAAACCACCCTCTACTTATAACAAAATTGACATAAAAAAAGCAATTAAACTCGTGTTACAATAACCATTATCGCAACAACAACCAACACACACCTTCAACCCCACCATCTCCTTTTCTTTCCTCTCCAATGACCACATCTTTCAACGTTATTTCCTCCAACAACATCATGAGCCACCGATGATTATAACACCCCCATCCACCAGCCCTCCTCACCACATGCAAATCTCTTATCTTCTCACCTTTCCTAGTGATTTTCTTGCATGATAATAGTTTGAATTCTTCTAGTTTTCTTTTCAAAAAGATAAGAAGTTAGGTTAGGCTTCTTAATTAGAGGCTAAAACTCTATTCAAAATAGGTAAGCCTACCTTAGCCCAACTTGTATGGGCCCGGTTTTATAAAAAAAATCATTTTAGACCATTTAATGACTCAACTAATCAATGGGCTTAGACCTCACACATAATAAGTGTAGCCCATATTGTAAGGCTAAGCCTAACCCTGACTTCAAGTCATGTTTGGCACACTTTATTTCTGCCAACTGGAAAATACCCTTTTTAGGTCGTTAAAGTGTATTTTTCAACCAATGTCATAAGGTTTTTCAATGGCTTTCATTTTCATAAATGAATATTTGGCAAACACACTTTATTGTCTTTTCCTTTTGTTTTAGTTAGCTCTTATTTTAGTGTTTAGTCAAATAGGACCTAAACTAGTTCAAGAAAATTAGGGACCATTTTAAAATTATTTATAGGTATCTCGTATGTTTTTCCAAGAGTTTTACTTAATGTTAGGTTATAGATTTATATTGAAAGATACTAACCTAGTATTAACATACTCGATTTTTCATTGATAATTTGTAAAAACAAATTCAATAAAATTTCTTATCACAAAAATACTGAAAATATGTTTTGTTTATGTGCATACGACCAAGTTCTAAAATTGTTCGAGCATATTTTCTAAAATAAATATGTATTATGAATATAAAATGGATATCATAACCAATTTATAATTATCAATTATTATTTTGAAAAAAATAAAATAAATAATTTATTTATTTAATATTAAGGTTATGAACTTGATAACATAATGTCTACTCCTGATATTAAATTAAATAAATAAATAAATAAATAGTAATAAATAATAGGAATTAGCGGGAGATTTCATTATTTAACGGTATTTGTAAAGTATATCTTAGATAATAAAGATACAAAGTAGAAAATAAATGCAATGCTAAAAATATGTCCTATAATAGTTAGGATTTAATTTGATAAGACATAGATTTTCTCACAAATAGAGATCTTTCCTAAATCTTAAACAAACCAATGAAAAATATGACATAAAGAAAAAACAAACAATCAACAATGCAGTTTACCATATGTAAAGTGCACTTAGGGTGAAATATTTTTGTATTGCATAACTAGTAACATTATCTAGAGTCTCATAAACTATTAGGTTTCCTAGTGACTATAATATAAGGTGACAACTCCTTTAAAATTATAATTTAATGATTAATAACATAAACTTTTTGAACGTCATTCGATGTCATACACATCACGACAAGAACCATAACTGGTCTTAGATATTCTAGGTAAAAGGTTGGTTGTGTTAAAAAAAAAAGATGAAAAATACCATAAAATATCCTATCTAAGATAATTATTTTGCTTACATGTTATGAGTTTTCCTAAACCGATAAGTGTTTTTGTTATTAATATAGACTTAAAACAGTGATTTAAGATAGCAACAAAGTCTAATTCTCATTTTTGAAATAATTAAAAAGTATGATTCATATATTTCCTATAATATATAAATTATATTAAAAAGTATAATTTATTAATTTGAATAAAATCACTATCGTTGATTACTATCCAGCACCAATTTTAAATTTAAATGTTATTTTAATTTTTCTATTTTCATTATCAAGATTAGTGATCAACTCACAATTGATATGATGGCAGGCAGATTCTTACATTGATCTGTAAAAACAAAAGACTTGTGCTTGGTTCTTATTAGAAAAAAAGAAGATTTGTTCTAGAAAATTCTTGTTAAAAAGTTTTATTTGTAATTTATGAAAAGACTACGTATTACTTGAACCATAGTTATTCATTAGTTTATGTATTTATTTATTTATTTAAAAGATTAATGAATATCATTTTAATTATATCAATTTTGATATTAACGAAATTATTGTGTTCCTAAAAAAAATAGTGTGCTAATAATAGACACAGACATGTTTTTCTTTTTGTTTTTTTTAATAATTGTGGCATTGTCTTCATTTCATGTAAGAACAAAATCAACTCTGCCGGATTGGTACAGGGAGGAGAAATTTTATAATAATTGTTTACGGATGATGATTTTTTAAACAAAATAATAAAATTTAAAGAGTAATTAATAAGATATTAAGTTTTATCATTAACCTATATGGCCCCCACCCTGCCCCATAAAAGGTCGAACACACCAGAGCACATACCTGATTTCTTAACTGTTGTACTCTTTTTAAACTCTCTCTAGTAAAGTTACTCTAGCGCCCTAGAGAGGGGAAGAGGAGACGTGAAAAACATTTATGTTCTTGTGTACTTCCTATAAAAGGGAAATACAGTGTTTCTCTAACATCGATTCAATCGAAAAGACAAGCCTGATATAGCTACCTAAAGGAATCCTATGACATAACATGAGAGTGTTCTGGAACCAAGTAGATTTAGGCCCCATTTGTTTCCCGGAATTCATTTTCAGGAAATCACTTTTTAAATTTTTCTGTGTTTGTTTGTCTTCCAGAAAATTGGTCAACGGAAAACACTTTCGGTCAACGGAAAACACTTTCCAGTCAAAGAAAAATTTGGCTTGGTTTTCAGGAAAGTGTTTTCCGGAAAATTTAGGCGGAAAACACTTTCCGGAAGTTATGAAAAATTTAGAAATGTCATTATTTGCTGATTATATCAAATTTGATCCTCAAACTTTTGATTGTTATATATAATTTGTTTTTGAATATTTATTTTTCAATTCCATCTCTTAAAATTTAATTTTTATATTAATTTTGGTCCTTATTTTTATAATTGTTATTCGCTTTTTTCTTATCATTTTTATATTGAAATTTTTTATCTATCAAATTTGGTCCTTATTTTTTTTATTGTTACTTATTTTATTTGAAATAATTTATGAAATTTTAATTATTATTATTTTAATTTATTCACCTTTCATTTTTTTAAAATTTTTAGATTTGATCTTTATTATTTTGATTATTATTTATTTTATTTGAGATAATTTATGAAATTATATTTTTTTTCAATATCATTCTCATTCAACTTTTTAATTTGTAAGATTTGTTCCTCATTATTTTAATAAACTTGAAAAAAAATTAATTTATTAATAAATTATTTTCCAGTTCATTTTTCATAACACAAACAAACACTGGAAAGTGTTTTCCAGTTCATTTTCCATAACACTGCCAAACATCGGAATTCACTTTTCAGGAATTCACTTTCCAAAAGGAAACCACTTTTCAGCAAACAAACGGGGCCTTAGAGGAGAAAAAAAGAGAGTAAATTAATTTATTTTTTAAAAATAATTAGATATATAACACAATTCATAAAGATTCAATTAGTATTTGCAACACGCGAGTTATCTTTCATTGATGTCACTTTAAAACGCTCGACCTCCTCAATCTTTTAAAGTCTACCACAACTTAAACATAAATTGAGTGTAATATTGACCACAATATATCTCATCTCATCGACACCTTTATAGATAGTCATTATTTATTATCGAGTTTCCTATATTATGAGGTATAATGCATCAGATTATGTGAAGTCTCAAGAAACATAATCATCTAGGTGTAATAAAACAACATGTAATGGACATATATCATCTTATAAAGATAACTACATTAATCATTATATGTCACTCCTAAAAAAACATGATCTTTTTTAGCATCCCAAATATATAAATAAAATGCATGAATTATTAATTAATTCTCTAGTGCTTACCCTGATGACCAATATTGTTTAGCTCGTCACCGGTAATAAAATAATTCGGTATATGTTGAGATGGTCCAAAACATCACAATACCCGATTTGGACAATGTATCTCAATAATATCAAAAGCAGCGCAACGAGATTTATGCTAACCAAATGTTATATCCCTCATGAAATGTTGGCAATGCTAAAGGTATTAAATATTTTGTATATGACATCCATATAACCTATCAGAATATTTAAAAGACTTATATTAAATAACAAATCAAAACTCAAAATTTTATATTCAAATAACAAAAAAAAAAATCAATATTTTTATAATACATATATAATGTGGTAGATGTGCATTCAACTCATTCTTATAAAACTTGTGGATATGAGTAGGATTTATTGTGAAATGTCAGCATCACACCATCTAACTAAACAAGCCCTAAAGTTAGTGTTTTTTATATTTAATTTATATAAATAACATGTTAACTATAATTAATTGTATTTTATTATTACCTAGAACCAATGGAGAATGACCTCTAAATAATAATGTCAAACATATTATTACCCGAACTCTATGTAAGCCCATTATGAATATGCTCTTATGACAAGAATTATATTAATCAACATTAAAAATTATAAGTTAGTATTTGAAGTGTTATTAATTCTAATAATCAAATATTTTAAAACACATATACTTGAAGTAATAGTAGACACCTAGAAATTTATTTTCTTTTTTTAGACATGCTTTATATATATATATATATATATACACACACATGACCCCTAACTATAATTAGAAATGTCTCAGAAATTATCAAGTATTGTAAAAAAGTATAACGATAATCCATTGTTTGCAGTACTCGTGAAAATAAAACCTTCAAACATATATAATATATGTGTCGGGTCATACATAATCATTGATTTTTGAAACAAAATAACTTAATTTTATCTAATTAACAACTTAAATTACATCTAATTAACTAAATTTCTAATCCAAAAGCCTAGCATTCAATAATATTAAATTAACACACATTAAACATTAATTAACTCAAATTAATATAAATAAAGTGTTCATTATACTCAAAATATGAAATGTAGTGTTGCTATGAGTAGTTTTAGCAGTGAGGAAAGAGGGAGAGAGCAAGGTTTCAGGCGATATGAGAGGAGATTGGCGGTGGTTGTAGAGAAAAAGAGAGATAAAGGGGAGAGAGAGAGAGAGAGAGAGTGGAAGAAAGTTTCTAGAATTAAAATTAGAATAAAGTCATCTACTATATATATATATATAAATATACTAAATTTCTAATTATTTTTTTATTTGTGTTACTTTATCATATTTTGTTTAACTGTACTAAAAATAAACTTCCCAACATTTCTAACAAGTTGTCAGAGAGATGTCCTAAAGATCCCCGTTAGTCCAATCGTAAAGAGAAAGAGAGGATAAAAGTAGACGGTTGATCTGTTTAACACCCAACCATTGCCTTTTTCAAGTCGTTCTTTTTGGAGAAATACTCCACGACTCCGGCGGCACTCATAAACTCTGTCATTTTGTTTTAAAAAGAATTGAAATTTTTTATTTTTTATTTTAAATTAATTTTTTTAATGATTTTAGATCATTTTTATATGTTATATAAAAAATAAATTATAATATATATATATATATATATAATATTTTAATATATTTTTAAATAAAAAATATTTTCAAAAACAACATCAACAACACTCTCAAAGGCACCTAATACTTTACATTTTATCAGCTTAACTTAAATTATATGTATTAATTGATATGATATATTTTTTTATTTTTCTAAATCAATTAAAATTATATTAATTTTAATATAATTGTTAATTAGTATGCTTGACTTAATTTAAGTAAATGAAGAATAGTGCGGTGGGTACTCCTAAAATACTGGAATTATTTTTATTTAATAATAATATTCACTCTGTGAGGACTCTTATCATTAGGAAAAAATTCATAAACCTGAAAAAGGGAAATACTTTTATAAAATACCAGGTTTTAATTTTTTTTTCAATCATTTAAAACAAATATAAAAAAATATTTTTGTTTTAATTATTTTTTTAAATACTTTTAAAAGTCAAACAAATGTTACAATTCATTGTTTTCGTAAATAAATTAATAAACAAAAGTGGGGCAGAGGATTTAGCAAGATGAGAAACAGTACTGATTTTTGCAGCACGCAAATAAAAATAAAGTCTACTATTCATGTATTTAATGAAACATAAAAAAAACTCTTTATTAGAAGAAAAACATCGCACGCTAAATTAATTAAAAAAATATATTTAAATAGAAAAAATAGAGTTTGTCAAGATAAATATATAATGATTTCTTATAAGTATAGTATGTCTTACGTATTTGTGCAATAAATGTGTATGCCCGAGGGCTATATATGCCTGTTTGGCACAGCGGTTAAATCGCTGTTTGGCCAAATTTTGAATTTTATTTTATTTTAAATAATTTTTTTTTGGTTTTTTTAGATCATTTTAATGTGCTCATATCAAAAATGATTTTTAAAAAATAAAAAAAAATATATTATTTTGATGTATTTCTAAACGAAAAGTATTTTCAAAAACAACCGCAACCACACTCCCAAACAGATAATTTACTACTACCAACAATTCATTTTAGTAAAATTAAAGTAGTGTTATATGAAATCATAATACAATGACAACTCATTTTTACCTTTGATATTTTGAATGTTTGTAAAAAAAAAAACATATTTTTTAAAAAATCTTTAATTGTTTAAAAGCTTATCCTTTTCGTAAACTTTTTGATGTTTTCGCATATATTTTTTTGGATTCGTGAAAAGAAAATAGAGAGAAGTTTGAAAAAATAAAATTAAGCTTGAGCTTAAAAAAAAAAAAAAACGATGTGTGAAGTGAAAAGAAAAAAAATTGGAAATCGAAATGAGTGAAATAATTAATTAAAGAGAAAAATGATTGAAAATATATGAAGTATGGGATTAGAATATTCTTGTCTCATTTGACCAAAATCTAATCGCTCACATATAATTTCTCAAAATCCAAATCAAACGTTCCATATGGAGGTGTCCTAATTTGTTTTTAATTAGCAAGGGTACACAAACTATATATATAAAGTAAATTGGAAAGTAAATGAGAAAATTAGAAAGGACAAGAGAATATAAGGATATTTTTAATGTAATCTCTGATAAAAATTGAAAGATAAAACGATTGAATTGATAAAAAAAAAAAAAAAAAATTAATGATTAAAAAAAAAACGAGGAAGAAATTGAGGGATCTATTTGAGAGCATGAAAACTCTATTTTAAGTGAACAACATATTTTGTGCATGAATGGCACAAAATGCATTGTTTCATGATTTGATTAAAAATAATACATGTATCTCAAAACAACATCGCTATAGGCATACATGGGTGAACAATTTCTTCCCCCAAGTAGCTATTTCAGCAATTCTTGTTATGTATGAATTTTGTCAAGACTTTAGCCTTAGTTTTCTCTCTCATGCCTTTTACAAATGACAAAAAACATATCATTTAAAGTGAATCCTAGCGGGATTTTATTGAATTCGTGAACCGAGATTATTTTATTTAAGTTTTGAAATTGATATAATTGAGCTTGACATAATGGATAACTTGTTTCAAACAATTAAAACAATATTAACCACCCTCACTTGGAGATAAGTACAAGAAATATAAAATTACAAGAAATATTAGTCAATTCATTAAAAAGTGTAGGTCAATCAAGAACCAAATATGAAAATCTCTATCTCTATGCTTTAATATGCATCAATGAGTATGTATTCAAAACACAAAATGAAGTCTTGTAAGAGAGTATTTATACTATTATAAATAAACCCCTAAGATAACTTATTGAGCTCATTTAATGTATTTGAAACTAGACCCGAAATAACCCAAAACTAAAAAAATATCATGAATATAAAAGCATTAGGAAATTTATAACCTATAATGTAGGTTACTACAACCTCTACCTACACCTAAAACATCCTAGTCATCGATTTTCATACATTTCATTGAAGGAATACCCTATTTTAATTGTTATTCGGTGATTTTAGTAGTTATGGATAAGTTATCTAAGTATGGTTATTTCATGGAATTGGGATATCCATACATTACCATAAAGGTAGAACAAGTGTTTTGCATGAATTTTATGGAGTAATATATTTTGACCAAAACATTTTCTATGACAAGAGCCTTTGTAAACCTTCTATTGAATAAAAAGAATTTAGTTGATAAATAAAAAGGAAGTTCTTTGTGATTAGAAAGAAAAATGCCTAGAAAACTGTTAAAATATTAAGCATGTAAACAAATATGAATGGATTGGAGTTTTTGTCAAAATACCATATAGGTTATAAAATGTGTCATTGTCATAATTATAGAGAAAAACCCTTATCCTTAAAAACTCATTAACAATTGTTAGTGGGAAAGCTTGGGGGATTTTGCATACTTCTCTAAATTCTCTTAAGTTATATGGTATGGAAGTAAGATAAAATATTATATAATCATTTTATCAAATGGAATTGGTGAGACTTAGAAAGATAAAAAAAAAGGTTGAAAGTTTAGGAACTAGAAAGAGAACATGTGAAAAAATAAAGAGGAAGGAAAAACCTTGAAATCATTCAATTCAGTGATTTGGTTTCATTAAAAGGTTCTTATCCAATCAATTTCAATTGTTTGTTTGATTTTGTTTGGGGTATTGAAAATCCTTTATTATCAAGTGCCAGCATTTATGTGAAATTAAAAGAAAATAAAACTTTATGTTGAATATTGAGAAATTCTAATACATATGACAAGATTAGGGACTAAGTGGCTGCATTTGAAAAAAAGCTAGTGATTTGTTGTTTGGTTATGTATTAAAACATTAATACATTTGTATGGGGCCCACCAATAAAACCTCTCAAACCACGGTTCATGAAAAGCAGCTAGTAGCTGTTTTTCATCTACAAATTTCATATGTGTGTGTGTGAAATTTGTGAAACCTGTAAAAAAAGAGTGGAAAGCATATAATTTCATGACCCATAAAGTGTAACTCTTGTTCCAATCAATTTACCACGAGGGTCTAAGACTTTCCACAAGTGATTTTTTGTTTTTTAAATAATAATAATATCAATTGACAATTCAAATTCTTCTATAATAAAATATGATAATATCATCATTGATTAAAATAATATATGTGTGTGTCTTTTAAAGTAATTTCACAAGTTGATAGCAATATGAAAAGTATGGTAACCAAACACAAGAAATTGCTTTTCATTAAACCTCAAACTCATGATATACAATTATGATATACAATTATAAACCGCAGATAAAAGTGTTTTTCATTAAACTGTTTTTTTTAATCTCAACCACAACAGCAACCGCAATACCAAACAGACCTTAAATAAGATGAATTGAAAACCAAGTATGAGAAATAAGGGCATTAGTATCCGACCATGTGTTGGAAATATAGGGAAATTAGAAATGTGATTGATTTGTGTTGTTTTTGGCATTCTAATAATGTTTATGGTTATTTTTAAAATGTTATAATATAGACTACTACAAAATTAGTTAATGTTATCATATGTTTTGAATGATATAAAGGTATAAGATTGGATAAATTATACTACAATTGATGTTCTACTAATAGTATGTGTGTTGGTATAATGATGGAATTGTGTTAAACATGATTGGGATCCAAGTACAGTAAATCATTTCAGTATTGAGTTATGATGATAAATGTGTAACAAAGGATGTATAGAAATTAGTGACATTATATAGATGTTAGTGCAATTCTATATCTTTTTACAATGTCATATTTGCAAAATTGAGGTATTGGTTTTTATAATTCACCACTATGTTAATATGGAACAATAATAATATCTTTTTGAAACTTTCATAATGCTTAACCAAAAACCATATCATAACAAATAGAAACACACATACATCACACCTATATTTATTGTTTTTTTTTTGTAAAATAATAACATATATTCTCTATTCATGTATGGTCCTCAAATTTATTAATTGCACAGTCAATCTTTCTTGTTTAGCCTTTATACTTCATTTTATATATTTCTTCATTCCTTTGATTATTTTAAACCTTTGTTTTAAATACTAATATTCATATTTTAATACCAAGTTTCCCAACTTTACTTACTGCTCCTAAACACACATCTCTCGTTGTACTCATATACCTTTAATCTCAAATCCAATCTCACTAATTAATCCTAAAATATTTATGATAATTATTTTATATCACAACTCATACAATATTTCTCTTTTGTTTAAAATCTACTTCATTATTTTAAATTTCATCTTCATTACATTACATTCATGCCAATAATTCTTTTCTCACTACAACTATAATACCCTTTTCTTTTACTTTGTTCCAAGTCTTTTATTATCATATTTCAATATTTTGTTTTTTAACACTTTAATGGTTACACTGTATAAGATGGAAAAAATTAACACTCTCATAGATAGATAGATAGATAGATAGATAGATAGATAGATAGATAGATAGATACACAAATGGCCTTATACATTACAACACTTATGGGGTATTTGACACTGCATTTCAAAAATGCTTTTGAAAAAGTTTAAAAATTTTTATTTTTATTTTTTACTTTAGATTAATTCTTTTTTTGGTGTTTTAGATCATTTTCATGTGTTGATATAAAAAATAATTTTTAAAAAATAAAACATCATTTTGATGCATTTATGAACGAAAAACACTTTTAAAAGCAACCGTAACCACACTCTCAAACAGTCACTTAATTATATCCATGAACATTATCAGATTCAACTCATCATGTTTCTTTTCATAAGCAACATCCATTACACCATTCATATCTTTTCTAAAGAAAGTTGTTTAAATGATTTTATGTAATTTAATGAAATTTTAATAAATCCTTTTTATACAGGACCCTACCCAAGATCTCATCCTGTTATTTCCTGTATAAAAACATATTACAATTAAATCTTCACAACGTAATCCCAGGCATATTATCGATTCATTTATTCATTTTATTCACCTTTTAGATCATTTCATTTCATATATCATAGCCAATTACAATAATAAAGTGAAGATATTCATTTATAGAGGATATATACACAATAATAAAATTGAAGGTAAAATAATAAAATAAAGTTATTAAATAGTTACAAATATGCAATTGCATAGATATGTACACCTAACAAACTATAAAGTAATAATAGTTAGATCAATGATGTTTTATTGTCTGTGATGGACATGTACAAAATATAATAATACTAAAGTCAATTTCTAATAGTAATATGTCTGCATACTCTTCAAAGAGAGAAGATATCAATATATTTATAATATCTTTTATATCAATTTCCCCAACATAATTTAATTTAACTCGATAACAACATTTAGAATTTTATTTATCAACATTTATGTTTTTTTATTTTTAAACAAAACCAATTATAAAACCAACTTTATAATAATCTCATATATAAAAAGTCTCACCCAATTAACCACTTATGACCCAAGATAATCACCATGGTCACCATTGATATGGGCAACTAAAGAAAAACCCTTAACCTTATTTTTATTTACGGAATAATTATGTAATCACCTCCATAACCTTAGTCTCCTTTACACAGTTGACTAAGAAATTATTTTTATAACTATAATCTCAATTACACAACTAACTAGGTAAATAGTTCCATAACGTTAGTCTTGATTGCATGTTGACTAAGCAAATATTTTTACCTCTTTCACATAGAGAACATATATTCATCTTTCAACAGTTAAACATCTATTTATATTTCAATCACATAATTCAATTCTTTTCATTATCAGTACAATTGACAACTACTACAACAAATATAAAAATATTGATATGAATTTAATAAATTCTAAAAGGTCAAGGTGTCAAGTACTTACTTCCTCCTTCAACTGACCTAGCATCCATAGCTAAAGATATAGATCTTAGTGCCTCTTATTTTAAAATAAGGTTCTAATATCAACACATTATTAAATCTAGCATACGAGTCAATATTTATGTTATTATAATTTCATCTATATATAGAAATACATCATTATAATTATCATCTTTATTTTTAACATCTATGAGATTTTAGTAATTATCCCTCAACTATTTATCTCATATTATTTCATTTTGTGTTTCCATTCCATGTTTCTCTATGATATCTATATATATACTCATATATGTATATTAATATAACATAAAAACTCCCTTTTTCTTCACACATATTGTCACTCTCCAATTTTTTACCCTATAGTTAAAGTATTTAAAAAGTAACAAAACGTCAAAATATTTGGACGCAAGGACCAAACAAGGAACCCAAAAAAATTATTCTTCACTTATATATATAAACTAGCCACTTACTCACGGCTCGTCGCGGCCAGACTCATATATTTTTAACGCAAAAAAAATTAATTGTGTGAGTTTTTTTTATTATAATATAAATTTGTGCAAAATTCTTGTGAAGTGCAAGTTTCTTATAAAATATATGGATTTTAAATCAATATATATTTATATGTTTAGTAGGTTTCAACGAAATCACCAACATAAAATTATCATCATCATCATTAAAAAGCAAGAAGATTCAGATACTTGAATTATCGAAGTCACTGTATTAGGATTAGTTCATTTTATAATCCAATTTACATTAACACAACAAACAAAATATAAATTGTGAAAGTACCTGCAATAATCAAATAACAAAAATAAATAGTTAATTCTCTATCTACAAAAAGAAGAAAACATCTTTGAAAATCCATTCATACCTTACCGTCATTATCAGGACTATAACAGTTAAAATTATTATAAATATTATTTTCCAAACAATAAAATCATTAAATTGCTCCAAAGAATAAAAAAGCAAAACATTTTTACAGGAAAAAAAATAATTACTAAAATTATCATTATTATTGCGCAAACAAGGAAACCATAAAATCATATAATCCGAAGAACAAATAAAAATAATAGAAACACAAAAAAAAGAGAAAAAAGGAGAAATATTAATTTTAAAATGATCACCAACATAAATTAAAATTTCAGGACTAAACTGAATAAAAAATAAAATTAAAAAAATTAAAAACAAAACTAAAAGTATAGATGCATAAATACAGATAAAAAATAAACATTATCCAAGAAGGACTGAAAAACCAAACGGAATTAATACCAAATAAAAAATTCAAAGCATAAAGGCCGAAATGAAAAATAAAATATATAATTAATTCCAATCAAAGGACAAAATTGAAACAAATAAAAATCTTAGGACTGAAATAATTAAAGGCATTTAAAAAAAACATTGTAGTGTAATTTTGTTAAGAAATTAAAAGAATAAGGACCGAAATGAAAAATAGCATATATAACCAATTTTCAATTGAAGGACAAAATTAAAACAAATTAAAACTTGCATACCGAAAAAATTAAAGGAAACCAAAAGAAACCAAAAATCAAAAGAATAAGGATCAAAATGAAAACCAACATATATAATCAGCTTTAATTGAAGGGCACAATTGAAAATAATCAAAATTTCCATTGAATAAATCAAGAATAAAACTTAAATAAAAAAATAGGGAATAAACTAAAACTATCATAAACATGAAGGACTTAGATGTAATTTCAAGCAACATGAGAGAAAAAAAGGGAGAAAAAACTAAAAACTGTCCTCCGACGATTCACCGACCACTAGCACCCGACACTCATTGAGCTGAGAGGTAGAGGACATGGCGGAGTACAAGGTGGCGAATAGGCAGTTTAAACCGCTATACAATGAAGCATGCACCACTTGAAAGGCATGTACGTGTGAAACACTGTTGGAGCGTCCGTACGATGTGCGTGCAATAAATTCCAAAAAGAAATAATAAAAAATGTCAAATTATCTATACACCCATGTACTCAGCGATAACCATGAAAAAATCTTGGGATGAAAGTACGACAATGCCTCTCAGCTCCAAGCCTTTGTTTTTTTCTTTTCTCGGGGTATTTGTGTAGTTTCACTATGCATGAATATATGAAAAACCAAAAATACCCCCAACTATTCTACGTCTTTTTGTCAGCTCCTAGGCGTAAAATGATAGTTTCATTGGGCAATTTTAAATGGAAAATACCAGAATACTCAAACAATTTGAAAATATCATATATATTCTCTGGAAATGTCCATAATACCCCCGGTTCCAAGGGTTAAAATTTTCAGCTCGAAGAGTAAAATGATAATTTTACTGTTGAAATTCACAGTAACTTGTGTCTATATACACGGTGAAAACTCCATGCCTTTTATTTGTTTTTTAATGTCCACTCACACATAAAAGAGGGGGGAAATAAAAGAGAAAAAACTTTGGGGACCAAAAATATTTCTTACACACTCTCTCCCCCACACACCATAAACCTTAAACCTTAAAAACTCATCTCTTCCTCTTCATGATTCACCAGTAATCATGCCCCCCTAAAACAACAAACTTCACTCGTCAGTCAGCCCCTTACAACTCTCATTATATCCTCTTTCAACACTACCACCATCCAACAGCCCAACCATATTTCCCTTCCTCATTATAGCACTAAAAATCAATCAAATCTCCCTACCACGTCATCAACCCCCGTTGTTTCAACACTCAAATCAAGCACCAATTCCCTTGCTTTCTTTACCAGACGACCACCAAACAAGAACACCAAAGAGTTGAAAATTGATTGTTGGTTATGTGATTCTTTTCTTGCAGTTGGATTTTACCAACATCATGGAAAGCAAGAAGAGAAGAAGTTGGTTCTAGATCCACTAGTTTTGCTAACTTTCTCGGTGATGAAACGTGGCTTTCACGCGCCGCCAGTGCTGGGAGCACGTGGGCCTATGAGCCACCACTGCTCCAACTGCTTCGCTGGTGTTCCCAACTGTATTATGAAGTTTCAACAACTTTCCGGGATGGCTTTGACCTTTGGAAGGACAATTTTGTAGTTTTATTTAATGTTGAATGTATATTCAATTTTTTGTTATAATTTGAGTTATTTTTAGGTGTTTTGTAAGCAAATGTAATTTATAGTTCTACAATTAAATAATAAGAGAATGTGTGTGTTTATTATTTATTTATTTTCATTTCAAATAGATAATAATAAACAATAAATTTAATTAATACAAAAAATATTTCAATTGCATTCAATCAAGCCTCCCAAACAAAATACAAAAACAAACATATTATTTGGTGTTTTCATACAAAACCTAAAAAAAAAATATTTGCATTGTATTTTGGGATTTAATAACCAATTTAATAAATTCTTGATAATTTGGCTAATATTTATAAAAAAAATTAGTAATTTTAATTCATAAGAATTAATGGTAAAAAATTTGATACAAATATTGTTTCTACATGTCAATATTTATATACCTAGAATTATTCTAAGTTTAAACTATTTTTTTATTGGAATATTGTTTTTCATGACGAATGAATTGAGAGAAACTCATATGCCTTCCAATATAGTTAAATCCTATTAGGGATTTATATAAATTATTTTCAATAAAAAAATATTTTGGACACACAAGCCCACAATAAAATTAAAAAAACTAGATTGATTTGCCCGAATAAATTTTACTCATCGAAATTTTTAAACCACGTCAAAATATACATTATAGTTTACCTCAAGTAAGGTGTAGTATGGGTGTTAATACTTTTTTTTACACAATAAATCTCTTACCTTTGAATCCCTAACAATGTTAGTACAACTAGATTTTCCAAGCAATTCTGAACAAAACAACTAGGTGGCGACTCTAAAAGACCTTCTAGGACATCTCGTGGGGATGTGTGACACATATACATAACTGTTTCCATTCCCTATTTCCTATATTAGAAATTAACATTTTTATTCATAATATAAAAATCATCATCTTTATTTTTAACATCTATGAGATTTCAATAATTATCCTTTAATTATTTATTCTATATTATTTCATTTTGTGTTTCCTTTCCATATTTCTTCATGATATGTATACATGTACTCATATGTATATAAATATAACATAAAAATTTCATTTTTCTTCATACATATACATAATTGTTTATGTTATCTATTTCCTATATTAGAAAAAGATCACCAACAATTATATTTAAATCATCCCTCATAAAATCATGTATTTTATATAATTCCATTTAAC
Source organism: Salix arbutifolia (assembly GCA_025169955.1). Classification (NCBI taxonomy): domain Eukaryota; kingdom Viridiplantae; phylum Streptophyta; class Magnoliopsida; order Malpighiales; family Salicaceae; genus Salix; species Salix arbutifolia. The sequence continues at coordinate 3,865,001 of CM045908.1, forward strand.
CTTTAACAATTTATAATTTGATTTAATGATCTAATTTAACAACTTACACCAATATCTTCCAAATTGTATGTACAAATTCTCTTTGTTAACTTTACTTATCATAATATATTTATTAATCTTACTTTTATATTTTATGTTTAAACTATCTTATCATTTAGTATCTTGACCTATCTCTAAATTTCACCAAATATCATATAACTATTCAATCGCTATAAGGTAACACTAATAAATTTTTTCCAAACTTTCTTCATATATACCCAACCATATCATTACCACAAGTAAAGTTACATACACTTACATAATTTCTTAATACCGATACATATCCATTTGAATATATCATACATTATCTCAACAAGCATTTAAATCAATAAAACCATTTAAATTACTAATTCTTAAAACATTTCAATTGACATTGTTACATTAGACATTATAAAAATATCTAACATCAAGTCAACATTTTAAATCCATACTAATTTTAAACCTCAATCACATGTAATTCATTCAATATCAAAAATCAAGCCTGTATTCAACTTAAAAGTATATTGTAACAATAGCAAAATCTTTAGAAATTAGGTTATTTCCATATTAAATACAATAGGCACACAAATTTACAATTATTCATACAATTTCAACACTTTTCCCTCACTTTTATAATATGAAACTCATGTTTCCAAAAATAATTATAGGACAAACACACATGCTCAACTAATTATTTACCCCATAACCTAATTCCCACACAATTTACATTGAGCTATCACATAATCACATCTATTTCCATTCAATTGTTTTTATTTCCTTATTTACCTATGGTTGGCCTTAAGCCTAGTAACCATTCCATGATTTTTATTTAACTTTTAGTTGTATTTCACTTAATCTAACTATTATTTCATATAACTTTACACTTTCATAACTCAATACTTTTTCCTTTTAATTTTCATAACACACAACTCATGTTCCCTTCACAATCCTATAACACTCATTATATTTTCAAAGTAAATACTCATCTTAAATCATATATCTCATACATAAACATTAAAATAACAAATAATTTCATATAGTTTTAGCTTATCTTCCCTTCCCTAAATCCCCTCAAATGGTTGGCCTTAAATTTTATATTGTTCATGACTTTCCTTCATTATATTACTCTATCTAGTAATTTAACCCTTGTTGATATAAGCACTTATAATCAAAACATTGAATTCCTTTAAATTACTCAAAAGTTTGAACATGGATAAATTGGGAATTTCTTCCCTCAAGTATGGAAACATAATTTAACAAGAAATTAGGTTATTAAAACACTTTACCTAATTATTTGGAATAAAAAATGAATTCATTGCAATTTTCTTCTTGTTTCCTTATTCTCTCTTCAAATTTCTTGTTTTTCTCTCTCTAAAAACTTGATCTCTTAATTTCCCCACTTTTCAAAACAATTTATGTGTGTGTTAGATCAAAGAAAAAGGGTTAAACAATAATTTTTAGTATAGTGAAAAGGAAAGAACAACGGGGATTCCATTTGGGTAAAGGAAAACTAGTTTTAAACACTTACCTTTATTATTAAGAAAGTGTTTTTTTGTATAGGAAAGATATATAATGGTTGTGGGTATTTATTGCTATTGATTTTAGAAAAATATTGAAGAATTAATGAAGGAAATGAAGACTCTCCCCTTTAAACATGAAAACGTAATGTTCTAAAATATAGAATAAAAGATATAAAGTTAAGTTAAATAATATAGAAGCTAGTTCGAGAGATGCATGTAATGTGGATAATCCATATTCACTAAACCATAAGGAATTAACAAATGTATATTAACTTAATATTCATTGCAAATGACAACATTTAAGTATCAAGTAAAACCTTCAGTTAAGATAGCCTAGATCTAATATAAATTCAAAACTAGACCAATTATAATTTGAAATGATTCATCATTATTTATTTATCATTTCATCTCAAATGTTTGGACTAGTTAATCAAACTCTTGAAGGCTCAAGCTACCTTTATCTACTTAATTTTTTTTTATTAAACCATTTTCTTTATAACTATGTTTTTCTAACTTAATAGAATTTCCAATTTCATCCTTATAATTTTAAAATGTTACAGAATCCTTGTTTGCTTGTTTTTTATAAGCTTTTGGTGGTCTATGAAACATTTATCTAGGTTAGTACATGGTTTAAGGAATATTGAATAAGTTCAAATAAGTAAACAAAAAGTTGTGTGTAATTTATCAGCAATTCTAGACAAAGGTTTAGTTTAATGATGGTTTATCTAGAAGTCAAATTAGCACCATTAAATTGGTAGAGGTACTAAAAATTATGTTCATATTAAGTCTTTTATTTCACTTTTATTATTGTTTTGTCTTCTTCCTCTTCTTCTTTTATGTTATATAGATGTGATTTTCCCTTCTTTGTTATTATTATTAATAATACTTATAGATCATGATTTACAACATACATAAATAATAGCATAGACAACAACTTAATGATATTATTAGGGAAATGTATGGTTCTAATTAAATAGTGTGAATGTTCAAATTTAATTCTTACAAGGTTATTGTTTAATTGACCCATCATTTTTATAAACTAAATAATAATAATAATAATTAATGAATAAAGAAAATTTAAAAGTCTAATAAATTTGCTATTATAGCATATAAAAAAGTATATAAATTAATATAATAACCAATAAATAATTTAAAAAGTTTAGACTTTATATAAATTAATAGTATACCAAAGATATTGATTGAGGTTAAATATCTACAAAACACAAGTTAAGAAGTGAATATGTTTGATGATTTATCAATCTATTGATACATTAATGGAATATTTGAAAACAAAATAATGTTTTTAAAGTTAAATATAATAAAACTAAAAACCTTAAAAAAAGAGATTGTGGAACATTTTTAAAAATCAATAAAAAGCCCATGGACCTAGCTCATTTATTATTATTATTTTGTTTTGCTAGGTAGATGATGTATCATCCACTCAACTTTTGTCACCTGTAGTTATAGAAAAGTCAGGTCACCAATGTATTTTTAACTATTTCTTAACCTAAAAATACCCTAATGATCTAAATAAACTCACTAATGGCCTAAAATTAGAAAGAAAAGTAAAATAAAACCTTAAATCAACTTGAATCCTAAAACTTCTTAACCCAATATTTATTTTCTCAAGCAAGATAAAGACCAAAAGTTTTTCTCATTGAATAAGACTTTAGTGACACTAAAATCAACATGTTTTATGGTATGAATTAGGTCAACCAACATTTTCTCCTTCTCTCATGTTTTTTGACAACCTTTATTATAGCTTTATAGCTCAGGGACTAAAACACAAAGAAAATGAAGTATTAGATCAAAATATATATTTTTCATCTAATAGGGATTAAAAAACAAAACAAAATAAGGACTAATGAAGCTAAAAATATCACCTTTGATATAGTATTTTAGTAAAATAATGTCTTGGATTTTTTTTCTTGTATCAGTTTCAGTTACCAAACTTTTAATTATGTTTAATAAAAAAATTGAAATTGATTTTGACAAATGGATCATCAATTTAACATTGAGTTATTTTCTTAACTATGTTGGAAACCTTTGTAAAATCAATAAAAGGAAAACATCAATCTTAGTGATTGTTTATGAGTGTGATTGAAGTTGTTTTTTATAGAGTTTTTTGTTCAGAAATGTATAAAAATAATATATTTTAAAAAAATCATTTTTGATACAAGCACATGAAAATAATCTAAAAACACCATTTTTTTTTTAATTTAACATAAAAAATAAAATAAAAAAAATTTTTCATCAAAAATATTTTTGAAACGCATTGTCAAATAGAGTCTAATCCTAATTAAACTAAATTTCTAAATATTGCTTTTAAAAAAATAAGCAACAAAAAAAGAAGAATTAAAACACAAAAAATAATATATGGTGTTTAGTGTATGTAGAGAGTTTTCTCTAAACCCCTTAGTTTTTTCATGAAAAATTGCTTGCTAACCTATGTTATATACTATATAAAATGCAAAACAATTAAAATCTCATTTTATTCAATATGTTTGACTATAAGATTTAATATGGAAAGCACTAAAGCAATAATATGTTCTATTTGATTTTGAGATTGATTTTTCAACACCAAAAGTCTTTTTTTTCTTCTAATTTATGTATATTCTATTTTTTTTAAAATATGAGAATAATTTATTAAAAATATCAGCATGTTTTATTTCCTATCCATAATAGTGGCATTAAAAACAATACATTAAATAGAAAGGGAGAGGGAGAGAAAAAACAATTAACTAGACAAATTCAAAAACACGAAGAAATATCATTAATGATGACCCGAGTGGGCCATACTTCCCATCCAAAGCTGAAGGTGACTCGCTTGTCTTTAACGACAAGTATGATTTGCTCGGGTCATTGTTAATAACCTTTTTAGATTTTATTAGATTTGTTTTGTCGAGATTTTTTTATTATACTTGTGATATTAATTAAATTTTCAATAGACCTTGTCTTTTTTTTTCTTACTATTTTCTTTCATTTGTGCATTCTCTGTCCATTTAATATTATTTTAGTTGAAAGTTTTTTTTAAAATAGACAAACTCTATAAAAATGACGTTTTTTTTTTATTTAAAAAAAATGAGCTAAAAAACCAATATTCACGGGGAAAAGCAAGTAGTGGTAGATTATTGAATGCTGCCATCTGGCCATATGATAAGGAAGTGGAGTGAACGCTCTGAAGTGGGAGAGTAGAGGGAGAGACTGATGTTCATAAATACAAGGTGAAAGGCTATTGGTCGGGAGGAGAACGAAAGAGGCATATGTGGCCCTCTTCCCGTACTCTTGGATTGGACCTTTCTGGAAAGAGTTTCCTTTTCTTAACATTATTCTCATTTCCTTTTCTGATACCATACCTTACCTCTCTCCTCTCCATTTGCCTTTTCTTCTGTTTCCATTGTCTCAGCTTCTCAGATTACCAAATTACCCCTCTCTGCTTTATTCCTTTTCCTTAACCACCCTCTACCCCATTCAATGTATCCAAAAAATTAAAGCCCGTTATTGATTCGCTGGGACAAAACAATTTTGGTTATTATAAGCTCTTGAAAAAAATCTTTAAGTTACGCACCACACGCTGGCCCGCGCACCTCAGTGATTTTTTTTTTATATATATATTTTTTGAGTTTTTTTTATATTTATTTTCTTACAATCTTGTTAAATTAACATGGTAACTCACTAATTTAATCTTTAGATGAAGGTAGATTTCCAAACAAATTAGATAAAAGATAACCTAGTGTAACCAGCTAACATCGTAATCGAATAGTTAGGACTCAATTTCAAAAAAAAAAAGTTTTTAATGACCCGAATCAAAACGGATTAATCCGTTTAGCTCCTAAGTACTTCAACTAGTTCAATAATTCTTTTTCTAGAATACATTTTTTTAATTAAATAATTATAAAAATAAACATTTGTAAGAAAGATAACAAATAAAATGATCGAGGAGAAATGCATTTTTTCAACCTAAACTCTATTTTCATATCAATGCATCTCATTATTGTTTGAACAAGCAATTTTTTTATTGTAACCACTTATCTTAAAAGAGAATTAAAGAAATTAAGGTGATGTCTTAATATTTTGTATGTGATTGAAGGGGATGATTTTAAAAAATTGATAAAATAATGTAAAAAGATTATAAATATTCATGAGAAATCTTTTATTTCTTATTTTTGGATAATAAGCACATAATAATTGCAATAACAATTATGAACATTTCCATGAAAACCTATAATATTATTTAAGAGGCATTGTGAAAGTAAACAGTAATTATAGAATCATGTTAAGCCTCATTTTTAATAGTGCATTTCAATTATATATAAAAAAAACTAAATTTTAAGGGAACGAAACATAGAAAAAAGCCTAGAACTTGGGGCAAAGAAATGAGGGTCACACGCTTGCTTGGGTCTACAAGACAAGACCTTCAAAAATATTTCTTAAGTGCAAATGACATGTCATACGCTCTTTTAATTTTCTTTAAGAAAAAATAAAGCAAATGATGCTTTATTTTTCATGGAAAATAACGTGTCGTTTGCTAACCCAAATTATAGCTATCACGGAGATAGTTAGAATATTGATCTAATGCTTTTTTGGATTAAAGACTCTATAATTGTGCTAGTTATGTTTAATGAAGAACAATTGAGATTTAAGAAGTAAATTGCTACCATATGAAAATCAAATAGAGCTATTTGTTTTATAGTTTATTAGTTTGATTTTTTATGTCACGCTGCGAAATCAAGTCTTTTTTTACTCAATGTTAAAAAAATACACGTGTTGTTAATGTTTTTTTACTATTGAAAAAAATTAACTACAAACTAAAATGTTCATGCATGTGTTCATTAAATAAATTAAAAGTTATATGTGATAATATATGATAACAAATTTGTTAGTTCCAACCAAATATTAAGTCAAAAACTGAAATAAAAATGTTATTTTTTAGGAGAAAAGGTGAATATTTGTTTCAATCTTGAGATTAGTCCCTGGAATCTTAGTTAGTTTGAATCAATAAAACTGAATTTTATTATGCTAAATCAAACATTAATTAACTTGATGTTGAAACATATTCTTAACCATCATGAGAACCCCACATAAATCTAACTAAAATAAAACAATAATCTCAATCTTAAGTTAATTTAATGTGAAAAGATTAAATTGAAAATAAAAATAAAAAAATATTGTGGGTGTGGGTGATTATTGCAATTCAAAATGAATTGTGTCGTCTTGATATGTTGCATTCACATCATTGTTTTAATATATTTTCTATCTCATATTACCTTGTATATTCTTGATTCCAAACATTATTTCGTAGTTTATCAAGGGTCAATTTTGTAAAAATGAATTGCAATCGTTAATTCTTGGGCAAAATAATCTAATAATAAAAAAGAAAGATGCAAATGAGAAAAACAAGTATAAAGGACTCAATAAAAAATGTAAATGAAAGAAAAAGATTTGGGGTGGCCAAAAGATTTGAAGAACCCAATAAAAAAAAAGATGCAAATGAGAGAAATAAAAAAACTTAAGGTTGTTCACAATTCATGTGAACAATATTCTCACTCCAAGTTGATACTTACAAAAAATTAAATACTTTTACATATTAATCTTATAAACATACCTTTATTATTTCATAATTTGACCAATTCCTTTAAAAAAAATCAATTGTAAGTAATTAAGAATATAAATGATCATCCTTAGTATATCTTATAATTTTGTGCTATTTTTTAAGAAAAATTGAAGCATATAATTATAATAAAGTTGAAATAATCCTAGAAATCACCATTCCATGTCATATAGCCAAAAAACATAAATAAGCTCTCAAATTTAGTTATATGATGTTGTGCCTATTTGAGAGTGTGATTGATATTGTTTTTTAAAGTGTTTTTTTTTATTGAAAAATACATCAAAATGATAATTTTTTTATTTAAAAAAAAATTAACACGTGAAAATAATATAAAAACACCAAAATTTTTGTATTTAAAATAGAAAATAAATTTTTTTATTTTTTTTAAAAAACATTTTTGAAACGCAGTGTCAAACAAGATCGTTGTGTCGTAGAAGTTTGTGGACCCTTATATTTAAGTGTTCAAATTGAAAATTCCATTCAACCATACTTTAACATTAGTTAAATAACAATGATGGTTAAATAAGTAAAAAATAAAAATATAACCCATTAGTTAGCACAAAAAAATAGAAGCTAAATTATATATAAAAAATCATCTATAAAATTGAGATGAATTAAAATATAACCCAATAATCTTGTTCCTCTTTAAGCAATCGGTTAAATGACATTGAACCTCCCAATTGTAGATGGGCATACAACTAGGTTTTAAAATATCATTGATGATGAAAATTATAATTACATAGGTGCTTTCGTAAAAAGATTTTATGTGCAAATCTATGAGAGGTGGGACAGAGATTTCGGATCGAGGGAGAACTATTTATTCCCCGAACTCCATTATTAAATAGACCTTTGTTGTAGTTATGTCTTAAAAAAAACATAATAAAAATTGTTGAGCTACAAGCTTCTAATGATACTTTTGTGGTAAGTGTTTTTTCGAGAAGAATGTTTTTGAAAATATTTATTTGTTAAAAATATATTAAAATAATATTTTTCCATTTGATCAAGTCCAAATGTTTTAATGGATTTTCAATTTAATCAATTTTACTGAGCAAGATTTTTGATATAATCATATACATGGTTTTTTATAAATAAAAAAACGAATTTTTTTGTTATAAAATACACGAGATCGATTCTATATATTATAAAACAATTATTCTTAAAATATTCTTCTTTTTACATCATTATGATATATATTAGAAAATTGATTTAATATATATTAGAGGCCTAACGAAGATAAAATAAAAAAAGGTTAGAGACTCGGTCTACAGTAATTTTGCAGGGAGAGAGAGAGGGGTGGAGGGTGACTTGTGACGTGTAAATAATGATAATTAATAGCTAATAAAGGTAATTGAGTAATTAGCCATCTTTCGAGTCTTGGCGTTGTCTATATTTCTATTAGAGGGTGGGAGAGAGAGGATGCTTTTCGATTTGGTTAACGTGGGAAAGTTGAAGCGAGAAAGAGACGGTTCTTTCTTTCTTCAACCCGAGCTCTCATTTCCCCAATCTCATGGCTCCTAGAGAAAAATATAAAATATATATTAATTATAGGCAACGGGCATAAAACAGTAAAAATTTTGTTTGCTCAGGTTTAAGATTAAATAAATAAAAAATACTATAAAAGAAGATGGGGTTATTGCAGAAGCGAAAATGGACAAACAGCAGATCAAGTTTGATTATCAGCATTAAATAAGAAAAGAAAAAGAAAGAAAGAAAGGGTCTTCTCTGAAAAGAGAGAAAACCTATGCAATCATACCATGAGCCATAAAAACCATGTAGTCTAGTAGTAAATAAAAATGGAAGCCAGGGCAAGTTGTTAGAGAGAGGAAAGACGAGGGAGTCGAGAGGTGGGTGTGGATGCTTTCGGCTAAGCTTACTCAAACTGGCCTCGTCTATGCTGTATTCGGCAGTCAGGGATTTAACAAGATCTTGAAACATTTCTCCCTCTACCATAACTTTTTGCAACAAAAACTGTCTCTCTCTTCTCTCTCTCTCTCTCTGATGAGTCGTAGGTTTCATCCTTTGAATACTCAAAACCCTTTCTTTCTCTGCCTCCCACCTCTCTCTCTATATAAATATGCTTCATTATTTATTTGATTCACAAAAACCAAGATTAAACTTTCTTCTTTAGCTTCTCTTCTTCTTCTTCAATCAGCCACAACCACCAGTATCTGTGCATCTTTCTCTAGTCCCTCTTCAGCTTTCATTATATTCTACTTTTTCTTTCATGGTGGAGGGTTGTGGAAAATCTTGGAATCTGCTTCAAGTTGTATCTTGAAAACCACTCAACAAAAAGGAGAAAAAATGTGGAACTTAAATGACTCCCCTGATCAAGCAAGAGACGATGAATCCGAGGGATGCTCAAGTCAAAAAACATCTATAGATGGCGAAGATGACAAGGGCAAAAGGGTCGGATCCGTGTCGAATTCCAGCTCTTCTGCTGTGGTGATTGAAGATGGATCAGAGGAAGAGGATGCTGTTGGAGAGAAAGGAAATAAAATAATCAAGAAACGTAGTATGAGCTTTAGCAGCAGCAAGATTTTCGGGTTCTCGGTGCCTTATGATCAAGACTCCGTGGTCGTGAGTGATCCACCAGTGACCCGGCAGTTCTTTCCTTTAGAAGATCAAGAAATGGGGTCCACATCGGGCGGTGGAGGTAGTTTTGGAGGTGGTGATGGAGTTGGAGGTGGATTTCCTCGGGCTCACTGGGTTGGTGTCAAGTTTTGTCAATCGGAATCATCATTTGCTTCTCAAAAATCCATGGAAGTCTCACAACCGTTGAAGAAAAGTAGACGAGGACCGCGGTCCAGGAGCTCTCAATACCGTGGTGTTACCTTCTACCGGAGGACTGGCCGATGGGAGTCTCATATATGGTTAGTGCTTCTGATGTGTTGATAAATTTCTTCTTCATTGTTGTCCTTCTCAACTTTTCTTCTTCTTTTTCCTTTTTTAGTGGTGGTATTGGTGTTTTTGACAATCAAAATTTATGATTTAGCTTTTCGAATGATCTTGATGCAGGGATTGTGGGAAGCAGGTGTATCTAGGTATGATTTGGTCTCGTTTAATTGTTTCATTTTTACAAAAATTAGGCTTGGAGAAACATGGCTTCTTTGTCATCTATTGTTCAAACATTTCTGATATGGGTGAGATTGTTTTTTTGGTTCTTGTATATTTTGTATTTCTATAGGTGGATTTGACACTGCACATGCAGCTGCTCGGTGAGTTCTCATGGTTTCCTTATTTGCTAAGCGTGAAAGTTTTGCTTGTCTTCTTTCAAAAGGCAAATGGCCAATAATTTTCAGGTCCAGTACTCCAGAATGTAAGATTGATAGTCTTTTCCTTCTCTTTCTTTTGCAGTGCATATGATAGGGCAGCTATCAAGTTTCGGGGAGTGGAGGCGGATATTAATTTTAGAATTGAAGATTATGAGGAGGACTTGAAACAGGTAAAGGGAGAGAGAGAGAGAGAGAGAGAGAGAGGAGGAGGGAGAGATTGTGCTTTTTTTGTAGAGATTTTATCTTATCTACAATAGTGCTTCCAAACCTTATCTTGTACAGTTGTGTTTTCGATATTCTCTTCTTTTCTTTATGTTGCTATCGGAAAACAATGAAAAAAAAACCCGATTCGTATCATCATGTGATTTTACAAGAGAAAGATTCCTGTGTATGATTACAGATGAGCAACCTTACAAAGGAAGAATTTGTTCATGTACTTCGCCGGCAAAGCACAGGATTTCCTAGAGGTAGCTCCAAGTATAGAGGTGTAACCTTGCACAAGTGTGGAAGATGGGAAGCTCGAATGGGCCAATTCTTAGGCAAAAAGTAAACCATTTCTTTCTCATCTTCAGACTCTTTTTACATCAACCCAATCTCATTCCTTGTTTCTATCTAAATTTTCTGTGATGAATTTAATTGCAGGTATGTTTATCTGGGCTTGTTTGATACTGAGATTGAAGCTGCAAGGTGTGTTTTTGTGTGTCCTCACTATTTGTTTTGTTTTGTTTTATGTACACTTTGATCGGCAGAATCTAAGACACTTTCGCCTATGGTGAATCAATCAATGTAATCTCGTGTTGTTTGGTGGGGTTTTAAATATTCTGTAACTCTTTATAGGGCCTATGACAAAGCTGCCATCAAGTGCAATGGCAAGGAGGCAGTGACCAACTTTGATCCCAGCATTTATGCAAATGAGCTTAACTCAATTGGTAACTAATTTGGAGGATATATATATGTATCATTCTTCTATTTACTCATGTTAATTCAATTAATTATGTGTATATGTTGTTTAGAATCATCAGGTAATGCTGCGGATCATAGTCTTGATTTGAGCTTGGGCAATCCAGCCTCGAAGCAAAACAGTGTAGAATTTGGTGAGGATAGGCACAATGTTGCAATGGATCCGGCATCGATGCCATCTGAACCTAATTGGCAAAATCAGGGGCTTAGACCCAAGGTACAGCACTAATCATTTCGACATTTAAACCTGGTTGTTAATCCTATGTTGCACTTCTCTTCTGTTTTTGGTGGGGGTTGCGGTGTTTAGTTTTGCTGATGGTTTTTTCATGACATTGTAAATACCAGCAGCTTAACCTTCATAGAAGTGACAATGATGGACATGGAAGAGATGGGTATGGAGAGACCGAGACGACTCAGCTTCTTAGCAAAATCCACATTCAATCTCCAGCATCGCTCAAGTCAAGTGAAATGCCAAGATATGAGCAGCAGTTCAGATCACACGGAGATAGTCAGATGAATCCTTTTCTTCCTCCACAGTTTAACTCACCAAACTATCAAGTGAGCTTCCATATAATTAAAGCTCGCGCAAATAGAAAATGTCAAGGTCTTTTATAACCAGTTAATCGCTGTTTTTCAATTTTTATTTAGATTCAGTATCCAAGCAGCAGCAATGGAGGCCGAATTGGAAGTGATCTCTCTCTCTCTCCTGCTGACCTTCATTATCGTCATCATTATCAACAATGGCAAGCAGGTCCTCCCCAGTTTGCAAATGCTGCAGCATCATCAGGATTCCAACAGCAAATTAGGACTCCACAAAACTGGCTGCTGCAGAAAAATGGGTTCAACTCTCTCATGAGACCTTCCTAACCCATATAAAAAGTAGCCGTTCCATCCTCCTTGCTATGCAAAATCTCTATCCCCCCCATGTTTGCTAGCTGGGTACCATGTGAAGAACAAGGCTTTTAGCTATTTGGCAGGTTGTTTTTCAATCCACTGTCCAGCCATCCCCTGAGAGAAGCACCCCAAGAAAACACAAGAAATTGTTGGCCAAAAAAAAACAGGAAAGAGAGAGAGAGAGAAGGAAATTCCAAGTCCTTGGGAAATGTTTGTTGGTCATCAGTCAAAACTAATAAAGGACGAGATCTTCAACTAGATTAAATTCATTTCTAACTTGAGCCCTTTTTTTTATCTTCGGATTAAAATAATATTGTTCTGTTTCCCTTGCTCTATTGTTATTTATTGCCCCCCCCCCCCCCCCCCCCCCCCCCCCCCCCCCCCCCTTTTTTTTCTTTCCTTAGGGCTATATAACCTGTACAGGAATAATGTTTTTTTACAAGGGGTTTTCAATATTTTTTTTTATTAATGTTGTTTGATGTTCGGTCAAATTTGCATCTACGAGTGTACAAGGAGTAGCTGGGGCGTATTTTGTCGTAGCTCTCTACCACCCTTGTCTAGGTCTGAAACAAAGTGTTCGAGGCTGATTCTTTAGGGGTCCTAAATGGAGCAAGGGAATGCTATAAAAAATAGCCAAAAAAGTGAACTGTGAGCTTCAATTTTACCATCGAAAGAAGAGAGAGTTTGAGCAATACAGGAATGGAAAATGGAAAATGGAAAATGGAAATTGTTTTGGTGCCTTGGAAATATCACTGGATGGCGATGAGTAGTCACTATCTTTCATGTCCTTTGAATCAGTTCTCTTGGCCAAAAGCAGTCAGACGTGGCTGTAATGACGAGAGGGACCTGTCAATATTCACCCCGAGCGAAGGACATCTACGGGCTAGCTTATGTGCACGTCGAGAGAGAGAAGAAGAAGAAGAGAGTGGTACTGGCTCGTAAAGATTCACTTAGGTTTAACCTAGTCGTTTTTCACTTTTTACACGAGGCAAAAGTGAAACTTTTTTTTTTCTTTTTTTTTATTTAAACTATACAAGGTAAAGGGAAAGTAAGGCTGGATTTAGTATTTTTTTTATTTAAAAAAAAGGAGAGGTTTCTATTTGAAGCTTCGGAGAGAAAATGACATGTTATACGTGCTAAATGATAATTTAATGTATAATTTAATTTCCATTTGTGATATTTCGATATTAATCACTTCACGGTGTCTTGGAACCAGGATTATTATTAATCAATAGCATGCAAGAAGCTAAAATCTCTTGTTATTAGTTTGAGTGTTTGAGTCAGCTTGTGCATATTTCAATTAATTTCACGGGTCCTGAAATTAATAAACATATAATATCCAGTAATAATCATAATATTTGAACCTGAGACCATAAAAAAACAATCTTACAACTAAATCACTTACTATATATTTTACTCCATTGTATATTTATTGGTCTTGGTCGGTGTCAAGGTTATATAAAAATTAAAAAACTAATCTTATTGAAATTTATAGTTTTTATAAGAAAAAATTCTGTCAAATCTTTATCTATTATGAATAAGTAAAGAAAACATGTTACTGGTGTTTGGAAAGTGAAAAAGAATCGATGAAACTGGTATGAAAGGAGGGCTACACTATTAAAAACACCAAGCATCTCATCACATAGCAGTGATTTTCCTTGCATTAATTGTCTGTCCAAGGTTTCAAAAGGATCCCAAATCCTAAACTCGCAAGAATAAGTGTACGGAGAAACTGCGGCCAGACAGACTTTTGAATATGGCGAAAACCTCCCATGAAGAACACTGAGTAGGTTCATGATAAAGTATTGGCCCTTTGATTCTTCCAATGATTTAAGACTAATATGCAAGTCATTAAGATATAATACAAGTGATTCTTCCGTCATCTGGGTCGTCACTGCCAGATATTTTGATGGGCCAACTAGGGTTAAGATCAGGGGACCTCGTGTTTTATATACATATATAATGATTAGGTTAATATTTTATGCTTAGGATACACGTCTACCATCTTGTTACCAAGTGTTTATCACTTATTTAATTCCTCAAAACGTACATTCATGGGCTAACACGCAAGTCAAAATTCTTCTTTTTGACAAAACATACGACTCCATATGTTAAAAGCATATGCTGGCTGGCTCTATCCGTCGAATAATTAATTATTACAAATTTTGTGGATCGAAAACACATAAATAAATTAGAAAATATAGGAGAAGAGCTTCCTCCTTCATGCCCATTCTCTGTCCTTTTTGTTCTATGTTCTTTCCCTTTCGTTTTCCTGCGATGATTTGTATGTGCTGCCATCTAAAAATGCCTATATAGCAGCAGCTACCTGCCTAACCCAAGTTATTTTCTCTTTTTGTTTTTTTTAATAAAATAAAATAAAAAATAGAGGGTGAAAGTAACAAAATAATTCAGTGTGAAAAGAAGAAAGAAAAAAAGAAAAGAAATGAATGCCTCGGACCACGTATGGAGAACAGGAAACTCCACATAAGAAGGGAACAAAGTGAGTTTGTCTTTTAGCGAAACTTAAACACCCTCTCCTTAGATCCTCTCTCTTGCATCGGATCTACGAAACACTGCCATGTCTGAGGACACACAGACTCATCTCTCTCTCTCTCTCCCCCCCGTCTTTCACCATGCCTTTAATTTTAAACATATTTTTCAAAAAATTAGAAATATTTTTATTTTTTATTTTAAGTTAAATCTTTTTGGTATTTTTATGTTATTTTCATGTGCTGATGTCAATCATGATTTTTTTTAAAATAAAAATATATTATTTTAACATATTTTAAAATAAAAAATATTTTAAAAGTAACTTCAACGATGCTCTTAAACAGTTAATAATAATATACTATAGTTATATTTGTTTTTAAAAATATTTTTTTATTCAGAAATACATGAAAATGATATCTGAAATTTCAAATATACTAGAAATTAATTCTAAATAAAAATTAATTGTTTTAAAAAACAACTTTTAAAATTAAATGACAAACAGTATCTTAAATTAGTGGTGATGAAAACAAAAGAAAAGGAGGCAAATGGGAAGCGAGATGTGACCATAAAGAAAATGTGAATCATGAAAAGACAGGAAAGTAAATAATAAAAATCAGTCCATATAATAATTATATTTTTTTCCCTTCGAGGAGAAGAGTGGATTTCCCAAAATGGAACTGGTATGTGTTTTTTGTGGTCGAAATTGATCGATTATTTGTGAGGAGGGATGCTCTCTTTTTCTTTTTTCTATTTTATTATTTTATTATTATTGCTAAAGCCGTGTCATGTGTGTGCGGTCTGACTGGGCCAATTGAATTCGAGAGTGACATGACTGTGACTTGACTGTGATGTAGTAAAATTAGGGTTACCGTTTAATTAGAGAGGGTGATTACACCGTTAATCATAATTATTGTCCGTTAAGTTTTAGGTCGCTCTCATCATTCACGGAGACAAACGACCCCTTTGATTTCCCTTTCTAGGACGCATTTGCCCATTTGCCCATTTGCTACTCCAACTCTATTCCTCTCGAAATTAGGACCACTCTCGCCCTTCTCTCTCCTGTACCTTGCCTTTTATAGAATTGCTTCGGGTTTCAAAATTGGACCACTAAAATAAATTTTTAGGCAACAAGTAGCTTTCTTGTGCTAGATTTTTGTATCATTGTATTATAATACAGTGATGTATCTTTTTAAATAGAATCATTGGTTTCTGATTTTCTTAAAAAGAATATATACATGTGTGTGTATATATATATATATATATATATATTATATATATATATATACAGACACGCGCGCGCGCACTCTGGTTTTAATATCCTAACAACTTCAAAATACAAAGTTAACAACATAGGCTAAGACCCGGTGATTTTGAAAAAATATATATTTTAAATTAGATTTATTTTGGTGTTTGTATATTATTTTCATGTGTTGATATTAAAAATAACTCTCAAATACAGTAAGAATCACTTAAAAAATCCCCACATCTTTCCATACAAGTTTTAAACCCTGAGGAAACTAGATTTATTTTTTGACAAAAAAATATTATCTTGGCTATTCAATTCTTGTTTTACATGTTCTATGAAAAGTAAATAAAATGTAGAGACATTTTTTATTTCCTAAAAATGTAATTAGCACACATTTATCAAGAGAGTCAAAACCAATAAAGTGGGAGTCCATAAAAAAGAAATCAATTAAATACAAGACAATGAAAAAAATGACTTCAAACTTTTTGAAGAAAAAAATATGATTTTTTTCCACTCTAATACAATTATTTTTTCATTTTATTGGAGCATGCATAATAAAAAAACTATATTTATATCATTTAAAATATTATTTTATCACTTTAAGTCTTTAAAATAGCATATCTCTCCTCTAAGAGATGCTCTTTAGTGCTTTTGTTTGGAGCAAAAGAGTGCATCTACAATAGCAAAAGGATTTATCAAAACTAGTAGGAACTTATAAACTTTAACCTTTTTAAATTTCTATCAATATAATATATTGATATGTATCCTAATTAGTTTTGATTTTGTGGATAACCTTGTTTAATTGTATGTGATGGTTTATTCATCAAGATTTAAGGTTATAGCACATAATTTACATAATTCCAATGGTTTCTCTAGAAAACTACTTTTAAATTTTTCTCAAACATTGTGTAATAAAATTTTAAAATTAATTGCTATAGCTCTAATGAAATAATTTATATGAGATAAATATAAAAATTCTAAAATTTAATTGAGATACGTGAAAACTAATATGACCATCATAATTATAAAAATTAAAATTGCATAATGTTACATCTACTCCAAAGTCGTAGTGTTTATTGAAGCTCTATAATCATGTTATTTGACATATAGGGATGGCCATTTAAATGTCATGCCTACATAGGAAAAATATTTTTCCAGAAAGATATACAGTGACTTGTCTTTTTCTAAGTTAGTTTTTCCTCCTAAAACTAAAACTCAAACTACCCATTGATTATACTAGTTTTTTTTTATGCTCAAGCCATATTGTAGGTAATTTCCTAAACGAGTTTTTATTTAATTATACCATAATTAAAATAAATGTTTCTAAAAAACTTAAAATTTCACATTCAAAAAGAGAAAATACATTTTTTTAGCCAAACCCCCCCTTCCTTTTTCTTATATTTTTTTGTTTTGATATTTTTTTTGTTAACAAATGTTTTTTTAATAAAAATATAAGATATTTCAAATAAAGGAGTGAAAAATATTTCTAGAGGCAGCCATTTTCTTCTCAACTTATTGTTTTATGAAAATAAGTTTTTAATTAGCATGTGTTATTTAATCAAAAAAATCATTTTGTAAAAAAATAAAATCAATATCTTAATATTTTTTATGTGGCTATATGAAAAAAAACCCAACAAATAATTAATTCATGAAACCATATAAAAATCAACAATAAAAAAGTGTTTAATTCCCATTCAATATTGATGAGTGTGTATGGATATTAGATCATGTATAATTGCTAAAAAAAAAGAGTGATTGCAAATATAAACATTACATATATAATCTCATTTAAGAATTATGATATGATCAAATAATTTATTGAATAACATTGGAATTATTAATTGAAATAAATATTTATTTTAAGTAAAAAGGCCTTATTGGGACCAATGATAAACATTAGGTGGTAGATTCTAGTGTTATTAGACACATATATACAAATAAAAAAATCTTCTCCGCATATACTCTTTTTAAATATAGAGAAGAAATGGTCCATTTTGGAGGATCAAGAATTACAAATGTTCTTGGTAAAGTCAAAATCTTTCTAAAATTAATTTCAAGAAAAACATTGATTTTGAATAAGATGTTGTATATCCCTAATATAAGAGAAATTTTGGTATTCATGGCTTGTTGGAGAAATTTAGGATCAAAGTATCATTTGAATCTGACAAGATTCAAATGACAAAGAATAATGTATTTGTGGGAAAAATATATTGTAACAATGAAATTTTTATACTCATTGTTGCTAATAAAATGCATCTTCATTTGTTTATTTGCTTGACTATATTGATTTATAACATGCCAAATTAGGACACATTAGTTTATCTTATCTTTTCTTATTTGAAAAAATGAATTCACTTAGTTTAATTTCATGCTTAAATTCTTCATCCTTGAATAAATATAAAATATGTGTTGAAACTAAAAACATGCGCATTTGCTAATAGAAAAAATGTATTACTTAGCTTAGTACATATAGACTCCGGAGATTTAAAATAAACTATGACTAAAGGAGGTAAGAAATATTATATGAGTTTTATAGATTATTTTTCAAAATATATAAAAAATGATATACTTATGGGTAAACATGAAACTTGTAACATGTTTTTATTATTTAAGATAGAAGCAAAAAGTCAAGTAAATAAGAATAAAAAAAGAGTTAGATATGATATAGGAGATGAGTAAGTTTTGATGAATTACTATTGAAAAGAAAGGTTTAATACATGAAGTTACTCCATCTTATTCACCAAGTCTAATAGGGTAACTGTAAGAAAAAATAGAACTATAAAAGAAATAATGAATATTATGATAGTTAGTTCTTCAACATATGATAATTTACAGGGCAAAGTTATTTTATGTGCATGTTATTTACAAAATAGAACTTATAAGAAAACTAGTTTAACATTTTATAAATTATAAAAACTTTATTCTTATGATTTAAAATATCTAAAAATGTAGGGTATCTAGCTAAGGTTATGTTATCTGAACTAAAAAAGAGAAAGAGAGATTCAAAAAACTTTGATTGTGTATTTATTAGTTATGTTGAAAATAATGTTGTATATAGGTTACTACTTTTTAAAAAGTGATATGTTAGATTACAATCTTATTATTGAAACATAAAATGCATTTTTTTTAAATCATTTATCCATTAAATAAAAAGATTTCTTATATATCTATTAATGCTAATAGAGTTGATGAAACATACATTGAGAAACTGAGAAGGAATAAAAGACAAAGTAAATAAACTTCATTTAGAAATGATTTTTTCACTTATTTGGTGAAAAGGATTTTGTGACCTACTTTGAAGTTCTCTTTTTTTTTTATTCTTTATTTTGAAAATAAGTAATTTAAGTTAAAATATATTCATTTTTACAAAATCAAGCTGGGAAGATTATTGATTGCAAAATGATTTTTAAAAGAAAATATTTTTCTAATAGTTTTATTGATATATACAAAGTAAGATTGGTTGCAATGGATTTTACTCAAAAATAAAATATGTATTAATATGATATCTTTTCACCTGTAGTTAGAATTTATTCAATTCGAGTTTTAATTTCTTTAGCATCTTTTTATAACATTTTTATACATCATATGGATGTCAAAATTTTTTTTTCTAAATAGTTATTTAAGATAGATAGATAGATAGATATGCGCACACTACAATCTGAAAGTTGTTAGTTTTCAAATAAATGAATAAAGGTTGTAAGTTGAAAATATATTTATATTACTTAAGTAAACTCCTAGACAATGACATGAGAAATTTTATTAAGTTGTTCTAAGTGTATATTTTTCTCTAGTTAGTGTGGATAAATGTGGGTATACTAAGCCTATTGATAATAAATATGTAAACATTAGTTTGTATTTAAATGATATGATTGCTTTTAGTACTAGCATAAATGTCGTGAATTGTACTAAATGTTTCTTAGACTCTGAAATTGATATGAAAGCTATGGGTAAAACTACTGTAATATTGGAAATTAAAGTTATTAGAAGAGACAATTGTATAATGTTAACACAAAAATATTATGTATCGAAACTACTTAAGAAGTTTAGTCACTTTGATGTGATAATTATGAGTACTCCTAATGATACTAACACTCAATTAAAGAAAGATAAAGATAAAATTGATGCTCAACTTGGGTATGCTTAGATTATTGAGAGCTTGTATATTTGATGAGTTTCACTCAATTGACATAACACTGTGTGTAGATTGAGTACATATACATATAATTTTAATCATGAATATTGAGCAACGATAGACTAATTACTAAAATATTTAAAAAGAATCATGGACTATGATATTCTATATAGTGATCTCTCATTGTATTAGAAGGGTACAATGATGCTAATTGAATTTTATATTCAAATAAGGTTAAATTCACTAATAACTATTTTTATTTTTAGTGGTGGTGTGGTGTCTTTTAATAGTAAAAAAATGATATATTAAAAAAACATGATGTTATAAAGCACTTGCTAAAAGATAAAATTATTTCAATTGATTATGTAATATAAAAAATGAATTTGACCGATTCTTTAACTAAAACATATGGTAGAAAGATAATATTAAAAAAAAATAAAAAAAAGACTAACTCGTGTATACAAGGTTAGGTCATGCAAGAGAAAAACTTTTGCAATACAAGAAACTCGGATACTTTTTAATTTTTTGTCTTGACTACATTTCTCAGGCGTTAAGCTAGCACTTGTAGAAGATAACCTTTGTGCAGGGAAACATTCTTAAAAACAGTGTTTATGCATGCACGAGGATCTTTGTCCTGTTATGCTGAATATCTTTCTAACATAAAATCTTCCCGCCGGTGTGTCATATCGACTCAGGCCACCGGAAACAGAATCTACTCCCTGAAAACAAACAGGAGTTAGTGAAATTACTTGGTTTTGTACAAATGCTGTCCGGGGTAATTAATATACCGAGCACATGTTGTGGAGCTTCTAACTTAAGCATCTAATCTCGTATTTAGAATCATAAATAATTAATATTCTGAACTCTTCTATACCTGGATTTGGAAAGATCCTTCTCGTTGTTAAGCAGCAGGACCAATTGTGAAAAGCTCTTAGAAATAGAAGGTGGGCTAACCTGCGTGGTCCCTTGTATCGAGCCTATGGCCAAGCTGAGGCTCGTCGATATTTTTATTTTATTTTTTTATAATAATATGTGCAATATTGACTATTATAGTATGATTAATTGACAAATAGCCACCTATAGAAACACATGAACTTTATTTCTAATTGAACAATTAATTCGGACCCTACTTGAACTCATTGTAAACCAACACCCAACTTTTTCACCAAAAATCTTGTCTCGTCCTAAATATGGTTGTATGATAGATGATCCACACCTGGCAAAAACCATTTTGCCATTCAATTCTATGTATGTGGGGATTGAAACTAAAGTTAAGAGGACGTCAATATGAATTCTAACAACAATTAGATGGTAAGGTTTAGAGATTAAGACTTGGGTTGATGGGTCCAAAGATTTACTAATAATAATAATAATAATAATAATAATAATAGGAACTTCTATTGTTGATTTCTAGTTGAGTTGAACTCACAACTGTAAAATTTTAAAATGGTTAGAAAACACATTGTAGTACATAAAATGTTTAATTATACAATAATCGTTTATATTATATCATATAAGTTTTATTATAAAAATAGGATAATATAGAAAACAAAGTTATTTTCAATGTATACCAAACATAGAAAAAAACATTTAATAGTATTTTTTTTTAAAAAAAACTTACTTTTTAAAGAAGTTAAAAACTCAAGGAATGTTATTTTTTATGTTACAATCGAAAAACAAAAAAATGATTTTCAACTTTAGTTTTAATGTTGAAATTTTAGGGTTTGAATGTTAACTCGTACGAGAGTAAATCTCAAGATGATTGGCTAATAGTTAAAAGTATTGCTGATATTAAAATTTATTTTTTAAACTAATAGATACTATTTAATTAACTGCTCATAACACAAACTCATTAGAATACACTAATAAATTTGCCAAGAATGTAAATTTTTTGAAGTTTGTGCAATTATATTTCTCTCGATCTATGTGAGGTTTGACTATCCATCTTAAATTTCCAACACAACTCAAATATTGTGGAAAAACCTAAAGACAGGGAGAGGAATGAAAAAGGCTCAATCCATCTCATGAACATACAGGCAGATCAACTAGGAATGAGATATAAATGAATAATCATGCATTAATTATTGAAAAATCTGATAAAGTATTCCATAATAATATAGCAAGTTTTACTATGGAGGCTTCGTTAATGGAACTGCCGAGTAGATTAATGAATGAACCTTGTTGTGCTGAAACTTTCTATTCGGCCAGAACAAGATAATAAAAAGGTTGAAACCAGAAGCTTTTTCTTGGCATGGTTAAGAACATAAATCTCTGCAATTCACAGAAAACTGGTTTGCTGGGTCACATCTGATAACAATGCGGACACATCACATATGAAACTGGGTTACATATTTAGAGTTATTGGTTTTCTACTTGCTTAACATGAAACATTTCCTGAAAAACATATAACATGATGTTTTCCGATGATCTACACAAGCTAACACCATAAAGTTAAGGAATTTATCATGCTCCAATCTCGAAGTCTCAGTCTCCCCTTCTTCTTCGGCCTACTAATCGATGTTTCTATAATTTCCCGTTAACCAAAACAAGAAAGAAACAAAAAAGGTCTCAAGACTGAAAGCTGTGCTATGTATCGATCAAGGAGCCAAAAGTGAAAATCTCAAAAGGGAGATCAGTGGGTGCAAAACTATGAGAGATGGTGATGATCAAAGCGTTCAATCCACAAGCGATGGTGTCATCATCGTTTCACTTCACTCATTTTCTTTCCCCAAGATCGTTCAACATCACCACCAATATCTTCAAAGAAAGTATTATAGCACTTGAGTTCGTGGCTTAGCGGAGAAAAGAATTTGTTCTCTTCTTTTGCACCCAGGTTTAATTTTTTATATATATATTTGTTATCTCCACAGTGTTTTATTTATTTATTGATCTTGCAGGGTGTTCAGTGAATTCAAAAATTAGTCCTGGTATATATAAACTAACCCGAATACCCTGGATATATGCATAAAAAGTATTATAATACAATCTAGCACTATAGTAAGGATTTTTCTTTAATTTTGATGATAAAGGGTTGTCAAATCCTCTTTTCTTTTCCTTTTCTTTTCACTGGATCCCTTGCTTCTGCCCTATAAATCGAAGAACGCTACAATACTCGCTGTATGTAACGAGTACAGTGCACAAAGTCAAAACAGCCAACCCTTCAGAAAGTAAAAATGTCCTGTCAAAATCTACACCTGCTAGTTACATTTTATGAGAGTTCAGTGGGGTTTTTTTTTCTTTTTGGAAAAAAATAAGAGTTTGACATTAGTGCTAGCTATCTTGATTTGAATCATCAAATCGCTTTCAAGGCTAAAGATGGGTTTTGAAGAGTTTCCGTGATTGGAAAGATTGCAGGGATGAAGGCAGCGAGGTGCTAAAAGTGGGCACGACAAACCAATCATCTGTGCCCACTCGTCTCCTCTATCACCAAGTGGCAAGTGGAAGCTTTAAAAAAAGTCGTGGTTAAATTTAAGTGCAACAACATGAAACTGAAGAATCATAAGCCAGAAGGTGAAATGGATGATGGGAGATGTTTTTTGAGCTCCAGCCTAGGGTATTCTCTTTATTAATTAGCATTTCTTGACTAATCCAATATTTGGAGTTTTTAAATGCATATTGATTAAGTTTGGATGCCTAATTAGATGATATATCTGGGATGCTAGATTGACAAACCAATCAAAACCGAAATAATTATTTATTAATTTGCAAGTTTTTATTTTAATTTATTTTATTTGAGTGTTATCACTTCTCTAATCAAATATTTCTTTAAATTATGTCATTAAATCGACATGCTGACGTGAACACGAAGTGTGTATAATCAAACATCCATGCAAAGTGCACTCTCACCTTTTCTATTCAAGTATTTGAACTTTTATTTTTATTAATTGAGTATTTGTAGTTTTAAAATGAGATTATTATGTATTTTATGCACTAACTTTTCAATTTAAGTAACTTTTTTTTTTCTATTTAAATGTGAGAAATCTCATTTTTCTTTAATAAATTGTTTTATTTGATTATATAGAATACCTGCCGACATGTTTAATAAATCGCTGCATCAGCATTCTAGAGCTTACATCATTTGGGTGTTTGGACAACACTTCGCTTACATCATGTATATGTGCTTCTGTTTATTTGATTATACTCTAAGAATTTATCTATCGTGTGCTTCTAAGCTTTATGTTCTCACGTAGACCATATTTGATCAAGTTAAGTAAAATTGAATAATAATAATAATAATAATACAAAAGAAAAATAAGAGTAAAAGGGTACTTGTCCACATAAAAAAAAAAATATGAAATTAATTTCTAGCATTTTTGGACAAACCAAACATACTTCCTCTTCTAATTTTAAGTGGTAAGAAATTTAATTCTTTTTTTTCAAAACTAATAATCTTAAATACAAATTTATATATATATATATATATATAATATTTTTTCATATAAACACCCACATATTTATTGATTATACAATAATTATTCTTTATCTCATTACAAATAAGCTTCATCAAAACCTTAGATTTTTCATTTATTTTGTTGTTTTTATATATCTTTTAATGTTTTAATATGTAATTTTATAGCTTTGTCAAATATGGCCAACATAATATTATTAAATGGAAATTAGTTAGATTTTAAATTAAAAAAATAAAATCTTCTGTTCTTACGCCTCTTACTCCTATGTTTTTTTTTTAAAAATATCTATAGATAAATTGTTGTTACTATTTTCTGTTTTAATTTATTAACTTAGGATCAAAATAAATTATTTAACTCGGTCAAACATGAACTATTTGATTTTTTAAATTAAAAACACTGAATTAAATAAAATTTTAAAAATACTCAAACAAAATAGCTCACACACTTGTACAAAAACATATATGTAAGAACTTAATTAGAAATGAAATCTAATATTTATGTACAATTAATATACATGTCACCAAGATGACCTATCATGTCAATATATATCTGGTAAAAAATAATGAAAATACGTGATTACAAAATTGAAAATTCACACCCTCGGATAATAAAAATGAAAGTAAATATATTTAAATAAAAATTAAAAAAAAAAGTTATCACAAAAACTACCCCGCTCAACTTCTACCTTCTACATAATTCATCTACTCGGTATCGAATCCACAGCAAAATTCATAATTCATGGTTAGATTGATTTGTGGATCGACAATACTATTCCCATCATGGTAGATTGATAAGACTTGAGAAGAAGGAAAGTTTCCCATTTATGAAGAGAGATGGACGGTAACGCTGTTTCTAAAACGGGAAAGACGACGACTTTGCTCTTCATTTATTTCAAACAATAATTTTCACCCATGAAAAGGTCGGTGTCTTGTCATGAAATAATCGTGGCAACCACCCATAAAAGTAGAGGGAAACCCCCGTCGTCTTTTCCAGATTCATAAAAGTTCTGCATGTGAACGCATCGCAGGGTTCTTGCTGGATTGAGGTGATTGACTCGGCACTCTTCCTCGACATGGACTTCTGAGCTGCAGCCCGATTTGGAAGAAGCTTCGGCTTTTAATCTTGAAAATAATTATTTTCTGACTGCTGAAATAGCTTGGAATCTGGTTAGCTTCGGCCTGAAAGATGGAGAAAACGGGTTAGCAGGTGGGAGCTTTGTCTCTCTTTGAAGGGAGTTGTGAAGTTCTCACTCGGCATCTCAGGAAGACAGGAAAATAAAAAGTGCCCTAATCAATGAGTTGGGCTCGTGTTGACTCGAAGAATCTACTACTTTTGTATGGCCCAATCAGATCCAATAGGCTGCCAGCCCAGAAGCTAGGAAGTTAGGAGGATGGGGGGGATTTCAAGCCTAAGGTGAGGCAAGGCCTAACTATAAAGGCCCAATGTATCATTAAACATTTGGACCATGATATAGAGCAGGCATTCAACATTTTTATGTTATGATCAGTTTTTAATATAAATCTACACTCTTATATATTTAGACCAAAGAGTGATTTGATTCATAGAACATGATATGTGAAAGAGAGAAGTAAGAAATCATAAGAATAATAATTTGGGTAGGTTATAATCTCAAATGCATGCTAGAATATTGTACCGTTGAAGGTAATGCATCTGAATTTTAAATAAAATTGGCAATTGTTTTTTAAAATTCATTTCATGATTTTCTATATCCAATAATAATAATAACATGATTAAAAAATTTTATTTTACTAAATTCAAGATAAAGTTTTTTTTTTTGAAAAGAGAAACAGTAGTATGATAAAACATATAATATCTTTAATTAGACACAAAAAGCACGACCCTTGAGTAAGCTCTCAATGAATATATTCACACCAAAAATGCATCTAGGTGAATGTTTTGTATGAACTTTAAAAAATGATCTTAGAGGGTCTTGCATCTAAAATCACATATATAGTTTCAATTTAAATTACATAAAAATATCATTTAAGTTCACAAATGTTATTTTCTTTAAACCCTTGCTCATACAAAGATTGATATCCTTTCATGTTCAAAAAACATGATCTATCATTTTCTTTTAATTTAAACCTTCTCAATAAATAAATGACTAAGATTTTAGTAGTCTATATTTACTTGATTAAACACTAAGATTAAGATATTTTGCATCAATACTTTCAATCAGAAAGACTAAGTTGAAACAAAACCTAATTAAAAAAAATGCATATTTAAGATGAGTTAAGAGCAAGATTGTCAATACCGTTTCGGTTGACGTTTTGTTTTTTCTATTGGTATGGAATGTTTCAGTTTTGGAGAGTTTCGGCACGTCGTTTCGCAGTTGTACTGTTCATATATAATTAATTAATTTTATATATATATATATATGAAAAAAATTAAACAAAAAAAAATATAATTTTTATGTTTTATAAAATCAAAGTTAACACAACAATTTAATTTTTTTATAATATATTTTATTTTTAATTTTTATTGTTTTGATTTTGGTTCATATATATATATATATATATATATATATATATTTAGAAATGTTGGGGAGTTAAACTTTAGGCTAGCTTTAGTTTTTCAAACTATATCCCACATCGGATAAACAACTGAGAAGACAAAGGGTTGTATGTATAAATATAAAGCAAGAAGCAACATTATAACACACTAACCTGGATGGGGGTCTATGGGGCCATCAATAAGGTTTATGGCCTAGGTCAGTGACATCCAAGCATAATAAATCATGTTGTTGTCATATTTTATAATTTGTTTAATAATTATATATTTTTAAGATATATGAAATAAAAGATAGCATTAGTAAAGCGATTGTGGTTGGATTAAGAAATGTCACTTTATTATAATGATTTTTACTCAAAAAGAAAATGTTTAATATACTTTGTACTTGTTGGATTGGCTTTTGTAATAAAAGATTCCACATGTGCTTTCC
Source organism: Salix arbutifolia (assembly GCA_025169955.1). Lineage (NCBI taxonomy): Eukaryota > Viridiplantae > Streptophyta > Magnoliopsida > Malpighiales > Salicaceae > Salix > Salix arbutifolia. The sequence continues at coordinate 3,892,515 of CM045908.1, forward strand.
TTGAATTTTAAATTTTTATCCCATGTATCAGTTATTAATGTCTATAAATGCAAACTAGACTTTCCTTTTTCTTTTCCAATATTTGACAACTTTCCCTTCAAATTTGTATTCATCTTATTTATACTATTATATTATGATAAATTTAGGGAAATGATTTTTTTATTGTATCTTTATTCATTTGGCATGGAATGGGTGCTAATAAGGGTGAACTCAAAGAAAAAATTAAAAAACAAAACAAAGGGTAATAATGAATGGACATGGGATCGACCATCAGGAAAAAAAATAGGTGAAATTTTGTGTAACTATATGTTAATTTAATGTGTATGAGTAAGAAATAACATTTGGAAAAGGTGTTTGGTATGAGTATGTAAGTTTATGCTATAAACATGTTTTAGGAAACATGGTTTCCATGTTTTAAAAGTGAGGAAAATATTGTAATGGTATGTAAAATTGTTAATTGGGTATGTAATATGTTTCAGTATTGAAAGAAAGGGTGTAGAATTAAAATTGTGAATATTTTGATAAAATTACTAAATTGGACTTAGTTTGATTTTGATAATTGTTTTAATTATATGGTTATCGGTGTGTATATAATTGAATATAAAGTTTTGGATTGGATTGAATATGGTATGATGAAGATTGAATTCTAAATGGTTGAGAAAATGAATTTTGAAAGGAGAAGTGTTGAGTGTGTGGTAATATGAAATATGTATAGATTATTGTAAATGGTATAAAAATGATGGCTAAGAAAGAATTTGTGAATTTAATGTAAGTTGCTGTGTTAGGATATGTTGAAAACTTGGTATTGAAATGTAAAAGGAACAATAATAAAAATAAAGGGTTTAAATGATGTTAATAAATAAAATATAACATAAAGACTAAACAAGAACTTTTGGTTTTACAATTGGTCAATTGATGACCATATATGAATAGTAAAAAGATGTTATAAATTTTATGTGAGCACTGGATGGGATTTTGCATGTGTGGTTGCTTATAAGGGCATAAGAAATATTAAGTTAGTATAAATATTAGAATGTGACATAATTAGATATAAGAAATATTAGTTTGAAAGAAATATTGGAATGTGTCGTAATTGGGCATTAGACATATTAAGTTGAAAGAATTATTGGAACGTATCATAAATAAGTATAAGAAATATTTTAGAAGGAACAACATATATGTCATATCCTATTTTTGGATTATTTTCCCCTAAATTTACCTTTTTTCCTCTAAAAACAACAACAACAACAACAACAACAACAACAACAACAACAAGGAGACTGACAACTTAGGAAAAAAAAGGTTTTAAATATATGAAAGAATCAAGTTAGAGTTTTGGACAAAGTTGAGAGGCTAATCATACCCCATTGTACCCAAAACTAAATAGACAATGTGGATTTAATGTAAAATTAAATGATTATTGAATGAATTTGCATAAAAATTAAGTCGAGTGAAATATTTAGAATTTTAACAGGTCAATTTGATTTAATTATAGGCCAAGTTGAAATTTTAATTATGTTTAAGAATTTATTCATGTCCTGTAAAAGAAAATCAAGATGGGCTAGACCCGTGTCAGCCCAGCCCAAATGGTTAGGCCCTCATATTGCTTCATCTCTTCCATTATTTTATCATGAGCAATTATTTTTCTCTACTGCTAACACTTCTATATTTATTTAAGTTGTAAACAAAGCCTTCATATTGATCATCTCATAAATATGTTTAACAAGTCAAATATTTTAGTCAATTGATTTAATTTTAAAAATTGCTTGTAATCAAGCTTTAAGACCTTGTCATTTAGTTTTATACTCTCAATTCTTCATATTTTCCACAAAACGTCCTTAACCCCTCTTTTAAAAACTTAGAACTTTTCTTTAAAAGATTCATCCATAAAGCTTAAACATTTTTTTCCTTTTAAAAACAAATAATGATACCTTTAAGCTTTGTTCTATAAAAATTCACAAGTATCTCTCATTATCAAAACCTTATAGATTGGTTATCTAATATCAATTCATTTATGATTATTGTTGCACTGAAAAACATGAATGGATAATGTCTTGGTCTATTTTATGAAAATAATCTAATTTAGATCAATTCATGATATTTAAATATGAAACAACTCTAAATTGTTCTTCCATCTTTTTGAGTAAGCTTTAATTATTTGAACAATGATATTTGATTCTACCAATTGAATACTCTTTAAATTAGAACTTAAATTATACACTATAATTGGAGAAACATAAAATTTAAGCTAAAAATTTAAAACAATGCCTCACCAATCATGCCTAAAGTATAATTAGCATAACCTGAAGCAATTTCATGATTGCGACCTCCAAATAAATCCTTCATTGTTTTTTAAAATACCATCTTCTAGTATTTCCTTCATATAGGAAAACTTCTTCTTTAAGTATCGATCAATTATTTATTTCCCCACCTTGATTTACTAGTTGATGTGTACATCTTTCAAGAATTTTAGTAACAATATATGGATCTTTTAATTTAAAAAACCTTTTATTGAACTTGGAATCTTATAATCAATGAAAGGTATGGCCATTCATACCAGATAATTTTCTAAGAATTCTTGTGATCAAATATTTTTATTTTATGCTCTTTTGATATTTCTTTTATGTGACAATAAAGGATCCAATACATAGAGTCTCACTTCATCCTAGATCTTTAACTTAACTAGCTTAGTTAATTGATAATATAGTTATCCACTCTATATTTTATAACTTTTCTTTATAACTACACTCTCAGCTTCAAAGATAACATGGTATCATGACCATATATTGAAGTAAATAACAAGGTTTCTAAATAGTCCCTTATAAAGTCCTATATGCTCATATGGCTTCTAACAAATCATCATGCTAAGCTTTATACTTGTTATTAATCAATTTCTTATTGTTAACGGATCCAAATTTTGATTATAGATTCTATTTGCCTACAAGTTTAGGCATAATAAATAGTATAATGAACTATTTTAAATCCATATTCTTATGTGAATTACTTCACATATTTCTCATTAATTATTAATCCTTGGTCAATATTAATAGTTTATAAAAGTTCAAATTTAAGGATGATAAGTTTCTTAATAAGTTTTATCATTGTTTTCTAATAAAGAGATTGATAAAGAAAAACTTCAACCTATTTTGTAAATTAATTCATGGATATAAGGATGCGACTATTCTCTCTTATAGATGAAGGGTGTATATTGCCAATGGTGTCCATTTCCTAACCCTTAGGTGGTCATGGTTTGACCATTAAACAAAGTTTATTAAAAGGCGCATATTTGAAATTGTTGACATTCCTAGTATCCTTTTACACAAATAAAATAATCCTTGATTATGCCTAGCCAATGAAAGTCATGATTCCTGATAAGTCATCTCATCTTAATTTCATATTGGTGAGCTCTATAAAGCCCTTCATAAACCATAGACATAATAACAAGGCATTTTAAGTCTTAAGTATCTTAGCAAAATTTTGGTTTTATTACTTCTATATAATATATATGCTAAGAGTATATAATTGGTCTATTTTGTACTAGATGTCCTTGAAACATTCTAAGAATAGTCTATATTTTTTATTTCATCCATTCAATCCTTCTATGAATCCAAATCACTAATAACATTAAAACCTTTAAAATGTTTTTGATAAAAAAATTCAGCAAAAAATTTATTGTTATTATATTGTACATTTTTTTATCATGAAATTTGTGTTGCTCTATTTTTCATGTCATTCATGTTAGATGTCAATTATGGTCAATTTATCAATGATTTAATAGGGATGATGCAATGACAATTTAAAGTCATCTTGTATCATACTCTATATTAAGTCAAGTCATTAGCTTATTTGTTTTTGCTTCTCACTATAAAACAAAAATTAAACTAGAAAATATTTCAATGAGCTGTATGGTTATGGTAAAATCAATATGTGGTTTACTTGTATGTTCAACCAATACCTTTACTTCTTTAGGTAATGATTGATCATCTTATTTCTAGGTCTATTAGATATTAACAATTTCTAGCCAATTTTCTATCATCATTAGTGAGTTTTGATGAGTTCTATTATAAGTAATGTTTATGTCATTCCTTGTCCTGAGGCTTTTTAGGCTTAATATGTTTGGCCTTTCATTGCATGAAATTATGTTAAGTTTTGCCTCATAAATCTTTTTCTTTAGGCATAACTGTATAACAAATGGGATACTTGTATACTTTATAAGGATTTTTATCATAGTTTTCATGTACCATTAATTTAGCCATATCATGATTGATATACCTTTTATCTATAGAAACACTAGTGACAAACTTTAACCTTTATCATGGTCAGTTATGCTAGTCTATTATATATTTGTTACCCTAGAAAAAAAGTAACAAGTGTCCTTTTATTTTCATAAATCAATATAAATTTTATGATTAGTATTGGTTACCACTAATTTTATTTAAAATGCTTACTTAAGTTTGAGTTGTACATTTAAATCTTGTTTACGTGTAAACTAAGAAGCTGTTTGGCACAGCAGTTGAAACGCCATTTGGCCAAATTTTGATTTTTTTTTTCATTTTAAATGAAATTTTTTTGGTGTTTTTAGATATTTTGATGTACTGATGTCAAAAATAATTTTTTAAAAATAAAAAATATCATTTTAATGTATTTCTAAATGAAAAGCACTTTCAAAAACAACCGTAACCACACTCCCAAATAGGCACTAAGCATGTTTTACTTATTATTTTTTAAAATAAATTAAAAAATAAGATTACATTGTTAAAAGACAATCTATAGGGCTGATATTTCTAATTACAAGTCAAGTTGGCCATAGATACTATTATTATTTTTAAAATAAATTAAAATAATATATATATATATATATATATATATTTTTTAATATCAATGTATCAAGATATACTAAAAAAAATATTTTAAATTTATAAACATAAGATAGAAAAATATCTAACAAATACCACCAAATAAAGCCGGGCTTCGTCTCGAAATATCACAGACAGAGAGAGAGACGCTTGCTTGCTTGCATATATCTCTCTAGTCTACTACCTCACGAGTCTCTCCTCTCCGACGTTGCTTTACAGTCCATCGTCTACATTAACAATCCAAGAAGAGCGGACACATGGACGCTTCGATTCTACTACAACACCCGAGTTCTCTCATCCTCGCGCGCCTACGCGCTGCCACCACAGCATCAGCTGTTTCCCTCGCTCACCAGATGCCGTGCCTTCTAGTTTCTCCTCCTGGAACGAAACGGGTCTCCTTATCATCCGTTTCTTGCCCTCGCAGGTCGTCTTCCTTTATAGCTGCTGCAAGCAGTGACACCTTGATGGATAATTCTGTAGCGCGCTCTCACCCTTATCCACTTTGTTTCTTATCATTTGGAAATTCAATATTTGTTTGAGATTTTGTTACTTTTCTTTGATTTGTTTTTATGGGTAATTAGCTGAGCCCATTGAGTTTTTTGTCGAAGAATTTGGTTCTTTTAATGCGTGTTGTGGGAGATAGAAATCAAGTATCAGTGATGCAATGCATCAATTGGGTTTTGAGAAGCATCTTGTGTACTTTTCTATTGATGCATTAAAGACACTAATTTTACTCGTGGGTGTGTGTTGTCAATGAGAGGATTTGAATTATGGTGTGAAAGCCATGTTAAAAGTTATGTTTTGTTGAGTCTAAGCAATGTCAGTATTAGGAATTCTTTACCGGAAAATGTCACGCAGTTTGGTACTATGATGGAGAAAGAATTCAATTTGGTAATTTAATTGCACTTTATGTTGTTGGAGTTTTATCCTGAAGTGGCATGGGTCAGGATTAGTGTATGGGTCTTGGGATGGTCTTAACTTCGAAAAATATCAATAAAACGAATGAGGATTTATGGCAGATTCAATCTGATTTTTATTCAATTGAGGTTGTTTCGCACCTTTAAGTGTGATATGAAAGTTATTCTTCTTCTATATAAGATTGTTTTTCTTTGACTTGCTGATGTGCAGCCAAAAAGTGGGGTATATACAGTTGGTGATTTTATGACTAGGAAAGAGGATTTGCATGTTGTAAAACCGACAACAACTGTAGATGAAGGTATTGTTAGATTTCTAAATTTTCCATAGAGTGCACTACAGTTATCTAACACATATATGTGTTGTGTTTTACCAACAGCACTTGAGGCTCTTGTGGAAAATAGAATTACTGGTTTCCCTGTGATCGATGATGACTGGAAACTGGTAACCCCTCCTTGACTTTTATTTTGGTTTGTTGGTCTGGTTAGTAATAATGTAGATTCTTTGTTTTACTTTTTAGTTTTCAAGTGCAAGGTAACAGTTAACATCTGGTTTCTGGATTCTAAATTTTTTTTAGAAGCTATTTTCCATACTTTCTAAAGGCAAGTCAAGATATCAGATATTGAATCATCCAAATTGGCTTAGGGTCCCCTAATGTGAGAGTCACATGCAATCTTTGCTTCTTAAACTACAATTCACACAAATGTCTTTTGCTTAAGCTTTTTATCCCCCTCTTAACGCTAACCAGTTGAGGATGTTGTTATTCAACTTTAAAAATCATTGACCCAAATAATTTTGAAGCTGAAGAGTAGTAACAGCAAAACCTGCTTTGAAAAATTTAAACAATCCTTAATCAGCTTGGCATGATGAAATTTTCTGGAGGCATCAAATAGATACTCGCATCTTTCTAAGCTTTTTAGTTTAATATGGTGGTGCCATTTTATTGATGTGTGTGCCTATTTCTTCTGGTTCCAACCATCACTTTCCGGGGTTATGATTATAATCTATGGGTGCAATGTAATAGGATATGGGAATGATTTGAGTTTTATTTGCTATTGTAGGTTGGTCTTGTGTCAGATTATGACTTGCTAGCATTGGACTCCATATCAGGTAATTTAAAATAATCAAGCTAATCCTAGCCTTCATTTTCTTTTTGTTTCAGAAAAGAACAAATCATTATGTCCTTCCATGTTCTTGCAATTTCTTTAATCAACAATATAGTTGAAATTATGATTAATTGGCATCAGACCAGATGCTTGATAATTTGTAATTTAAAATTTCTCACATCTGGGATTTGTTTCCATGTCTCAACTAGGTGGTGGGAGAACTGAAACTAGCATGTTTCCTGAAGTTGACAGCACGTGGAAAGTATGTGATAGCTTTCTCCTTTTTTTAAACACAGACTTGCACACCTTTTGACATTTGTTTCCCAGTATTGTTTGTATGGAGCTCCATAAACCATCCTCTGTGCATTAAGGCATTCAGAAGGGTAATGGATTTGGAATAGTTTGAATTCCTCTTTTCTAGTATATTCCAAGGGATACAAGGATTAGAGTGCTAACAGGTGCTCCTCTGAGAGGTGAAAGTTTTCAGAATTTGTTCTTTTGGGTATGAATGGATGGAGCTGGAAAAAAATGATGTTTAAGTTCAAAGCTTTAAACTGAAATTGAGGTCAACTGAGCTTGAGATACACTTGGCAATCTTTTAGTGCCTTCAACAGTTGAGGGCATTAGTGCGAATAAGGAAATCATACTAGTAGATAAGGTCCCAAGGGTGCAGGCATATGGTTGGTTTTCGTAATACGTTTAGAAGATGCTCACTTGCCTCTAGTGTGTGTATTGCTGGGTATCTGACTTCTGAATGCTTTTTTTTTCTTGCAATAAGAAACCTCAGAGATATAGCCCAAGTCAAATTTTTCGGTGAATGCCTGAAGTGTCGACCTGTTATTTCAGGAAACATGTTACTGTCCAACTGGTCTCTTTTTTTTTCTTTTTTTTACCAAACAGAGAGAGAGAGAGAGAAAACATGCACACAAGCCAGACATTGCTCTATTTAAATTTGATTGAGTGGTGTTTGAGATTCTGCTGTGCTTTCTTCTGTTCTTGGATGCAAATCTGACCTTGGCCAAAACAAGGTGTCAAGAGTGCCTTGAAATGTTTTAGATGACTTGTAGTTAGCTTCATGAAAAATTCCTTTCATACATGTGTGCACACGTGTGTGTGATTGAGTGGTGTTTGAGATTCTGTTTTGCTTTTCTTGTGTTCTTGGATGCAAATTTTACATTGGCCAAAAAAAAAAAAATGTCAAGAGTGCATGCTTTTGATGACTTGCAGTTAGCTTCATGTTCCTTTCATACATATGTGTGTGCTGGCCAAAAACAAATGTCAAGAGTGCCTTCAAAAATATTTTGATGACTTGCAGTTAGCTTCATCTTCCATTTATACATGTGTGTGTGTTCAGCCATATCATGTTTCAATGGAAAAGGCATCTGGTCAACGAAATGAACTTCTAGTTCTATAGAGTTTAAATGCCAGAAGCTCCTCTCTTGCTAGCACTTGTCTGTCCTACACATCTAGTAGAAATTGGATTGTCTATGAAATTGCATCACAGAGAAATAGATTGCAAGAGTCTATGTGCTCTGAGTCTGCAATTATGACCGTTTTTCCAGACCTTATCTTAATGATGAAATATGAAGACACGATCTGGACACCTTGAAGTCAGAAAAATCAGCATGATTCTGTTTGTTGCAGGCACTCAAGTTGCTTAATAGTTGATAAGATGCTGCATATGATCCAGCAATGTACTTCTCTGATAAAATATAGTAAATGATGATTGCAGACTTTTAATGAGGTGCAAAGGTTGCTCAGTAAAAACAGTGGGAAGGTTGTTGGTGACTTGATGACACAAGCACCAGTCGTCGTTCGTGAAAACACCAATCTTGAGGATGCTGCAAGGTATATCAGCCTCTCTTTTTCCACTTTGTTTCTTAGATTGTCTTTTTGAATATTCTTTTGATTTGTTTATGCTTGTTCTGAAAAGCTGTGACCTAAAATTAACTTCTCACTTGGTTTATGTGATGCCAGATTATTACTTGAGACAAAATATCGTAGACTTCCAGTTGTTGATGCTGATGGCAAGCTGGTAAGAGATGCTACTTTTGTATGGATTAATCTCTTCTAATCATGTTTAGTGGTGGTTTAATTAGCTATTTCACCCGCCCTTGAAGGTTGGAATTATAACAAGAGGAAATGTTGTAAGAGCTGCTCTACAAATAAAACATGACATTGAAAGGAAAGCATAGCATCGACGTGTTTATTCAAGAAAAAATGCAGCAGTCGAACATGGCAAGCTGGGCCTGGGATTAAATCTTTATAAGCGAGGTGTTTCGATCTAAGGTAAAAGAAAAGGTTGGAAGAGCTTAGCAGCTTCATGCATACAATTTTGACTCGTGTTTGTATCGCATCATTTTCCAGTCTTCTCGTTTTAGTACTGGTAGTCATAAATGCAAGAATCAGTGGCTGTGAGAGCCAATAATTCTTGTTGGTCCCTCTGTTTTACCCCATCCATGATGAATTAGTCCCCTTAAAATGAGAGGGACAGAAACTGAAACCAGATAATCAAATTGTTCTTGTATGTTAATGAGTTCATCGTAGGACTGAAGTATGATCACAGACGCTTCTTCAGATTTCTGATATGTTTGAAGCTAGTAGCAGGCATTTGTTTATTCATCCCTGCAAAACACTAAATACGGATGGTTGTTGAATTACAAGTTGTATCTTTGTCCTTCGTCGTCATAATGGTTGCTGAACTTAATAGTGGAAGAAGAGCCCTGACATAGCAAAAAAACTGGAAAGGGCTTATTACTATTCCCACGAAGTGCTGTTATGTGCTTTGCTTTCCTTCATTCCAATCCATTTTTGTTGGACAAATGCAGTTTTTTTTTGGGAGATATTTAGCATCTTTTATTCTAGGAATACAGGGCAGAATGTTTGGATGAAATAAGGAAATGTCTGAAGACAGCAAACCAATCACTAGCGGATTTGGAATCTTTTACCATCTTTTGTGGCTGTTGCCGGGCACCCTTTATGCTTGGAAGTATTTGAAGCTCATTGCAGTGCTTATAGCATCGTCTGTCTGCTTTTTGTGGTGTGGAAAAATGCTTTCATCGCAGGCATGACTACTTTAAATGCACCTGTGGACCAACTTGAGCTGGTTTGACAACTTACAAGCACTATTATCCGGCCGAAGGATAATAGTAGGGCTTGGTTATGATTGAATGTTCAGCAATATATATAAAAAAGTGTTTGGAATACTCTTACAAAACATCTAGCTAAAAGCATAAGTAAAAATTATATAAAACCCCAAAATTATATATTTTGAAGAGTACAAGTTGTCATAAATGTAAGAATTAAATCCGCAAATCCGACTTCGCCCGTATGGTAGGTAGTTCCATGGTTCACCTTTTCCAGCTCAGAACGCTAATCGAAATCAGAGAAAAAATCTCTTATTCTTCCGCGACATGGAAGACTTTTTTTTATGGAGGAGATGAAGCATCTGGGGTTGTGGAAGCAACAGGCCCGAGCTGAGATAGAGGGTCCTTGAAAATTCCCATCCTGGAGGGTGTAGCTCTACTTGTTAGACCCTAAATTTGTTTTACAGAGTTGAGCTGGTCAGATACTAAGTTAACTTTCTTAGATCATCATTAGTTCAGACTTACGCACATCAAATTTATAAAAAAATATTAAAAAAAATCATAATCGGCAACATTCATCCGCTGATGGTGGGCGAGTTGTTTGTCCTCTCCTGTCTAACAGTGGCAGGCAGCTTGTTTCTACGATTTTCAAATGGATCTCTGGGAGGTCTAAAAGCAAATGCTAATTTTCTTGCTAAGAAATCAGGAGCGGCGATTTGACAGGCCATGGATCATCTCAGGTGGCAAACCCCATCAAACCGGCCCCATTTTCACTGTCATCACGCACTGCCATAATAGCAATCACCTCCTCTGACTCACTTTTTCCTCTCGTGCCCACAACTCAACTCCTATTAAGCAACAGTGCGGAACCAGAAAATATTCTAACTCCAGATTTTATCGCTCTTAAAAGGGGTTGTGTTTCTTAATAATATTTTTTAGGATTCTTTGACAATTTTAATGTACAAACATCAAAATTATATCTTTAGTATATCTTCATTTGTTTTTAAATAGGAAAGACTATTCTAAAAAACCCAAATAACAATCAATCACAATCCCAGTTATAACTTTAGTGGTAAGCATGGCTATTTGCACCAACTGCTGGCTATGTAGGCCATCTCCTGTTCCCACATTTCAACATCGCTTCTCTTAAAAAAAAAAGATAAAAAAATGCCAAGCCGGCAAATCCTCAAGCCCTCTCTCTCTCTCTCTGTTGCATCCATGTCCCATGAACACAAAACAGGGAAGGATAACTGATTGATCTTCAATCCAATAATATGTAGTACAAAGACGCCAACAGAGTTCGAAACCTAACAATCTTATACTATAGAAACCAAGGATAGGGGGAAGAACAATATAATTGGAACATAAAACATCCTTAATTATGAGCCGTAAACCAAGTAATTTACATTTACCTTAAAAGAAGAAGAAGAAGAAGAAGGTTTAATCAATTAAGGAAAAAAAACTAGCTAAACTTGAAAGCATGGACTACTTGACTAGCAAGTAAAATACTACTACTACTGCCTTTAAAATTGATTAATCGACAAACAAGGTTTCATGATTTTGATCAGCCACCTCCCCACTACCGATGGTCAACTCCTCTTCCACTCATCTCCATCGGAATCCTCTGGGTCAGGCACCTTATTCAAGTCAACCGGCCGTGGCTTCAACTCTCTACTGTCAACGGCCGTTTCGTTATTATCATTACTACTGCTACTATTATTGCTGTTTCTTTGACGGTCATCGTGATGGAGGTGGTGGTGATGGTTTAACGCTGTCTCAATAGCGTCAACATGAGCTCCAACCTCAGTTGCTCTTTTTCTTATAGAAGCAGCTGACATGTCCCCGCATGATCCACCACCGCCAAAATCCTCTCCAGCCAAAAATTCAGGAAAGTTGAGCCTCGCCGACGGCCCTCTCAAATAAAAAACGGCGGTGTCATAAGCACGAGCCGCCGCTACTGGTGTTGAGTAGGAACCAAGCCAAATCCTTGACCTTTTGTTAGGCTCTCTTATCTCAGCCACCCATTTTCCCCACTTCCTCATCCTTATCCCCTTGTATTGCCTCTCACTTTCTATCCCTCCTCTCTTTCTTGTTGCCATATCCTTGTCTACAACACTTTCCATCTCCAAAAAAAAAAAAAAAAACCTTATTCAAGGTTCGAATTCTTGACCACTTTTCATTGAAGAAAGAGGAAGCGCTAGGATTGGGATGAGAGCCGAGAGGCAATGTTTTGAGGTGTTTCTTGGAGAAGAATAAGGGGTATCATTTGGGTTGATAATAATTCTTTGAGAGGATTTTTCTTTTCTTTTCTTTTCTTTTCTTTTGGCTTATCGGATGATAGAGAGAAAGAGAGAAAATCCAAATTCACCGACACAATCTTTGTGAATTTGTTTTAAAGGAAAGGGTGGGGGGGCTGATTACCTTATATGTTATCGGTGCTATTTTTTGTAAAAAATACTTTAAATTAACATTTATTTTATTTTAATATAAAATAATAATAATAATAATATTTTAATATATTTCTAAATAAAAATTAATAATGCAAAATACTGCCTAAATTTTTAATTAGACGTGGATGCTTCCTCTTTCCTCATGAGGTTATGTTTGGGCTGAGCTTGGCAATAATTGACTTGAAAAAAAAAAAACGAAAGAAAGAAAAGGAAGATGAGAGGAAAAGAAAAATAGAGAATAAGCATTTAATACAATCAATTATTACTTTTGTCCATGTAATTTAGTAAAATTAATTGATTAGTTTCTATAAATTATTTAAATTAGTATATTCATTATTGTTGACCATTCTTGATTTATTTTATCATGCCTAGATTGAAGTCCTCAATTTTAGCTTGAAAACAAACACTTTTCTAGATTAAAAAAATAAATCCTTAATGTTTCGTGTTAAATAATATAATTGTTTAAATTTACTTTTAATTAATACAAATAACAAAAAAGCTTATGAAAACCATCTTTATCTATACCTTTTACCATATTCATGTCATAAAATATAAGGCGATGTTCATTCAAGTCCATGTAAAAACTACATTAATTCAAGTCCAAGTTTATTGTATGGCTAGTTGCCTTATAGGCTAAAACATTGATTGAAACCTTTAAAATATTGATTCTCCAACAAGCTCAAACACTTGTTTTCAAATTGGATCTAAAGTGTACTCATACCTCGATAAATCAATACTCTTAAATAAAAAACTAGTTATGATAACTTGTAGGCTTAAAACTAGACAAGTCAAACACACCCTGAAGCAAACCATTCAGTCTACATGTATTCCATCAAGATCAAAATTAGTTCACTCATAACCAACCATAAAGATAAAAATACACATGCATTAAATGAAGGCATGTCGTCTATCCTTATATCCTCTAGAGATTAATCCCCGATCATCAATATTAGAGTCAAATATTGATGATAAGGCCTAGAGACTACAGTATCAAACACATAAATATATATGATAAGGTTAGTGTGTGTGTGTATACACCTTAATGTATCATAAACATATAGAACTCCATAATAAGAACTCATGAACACAACTTAATATTTTGTTGAATTCTTTTTTATTTTTTCTTTCTTTTCTTCTTTTTCTTTTTCTTTATTTTATTTGGTATAAGAGACTTTGTTTAGTATCATCTATGACTTTCTCGAATAATCTTTATCGCAGTTTTAGCAATCAAGAACAGCAACCTACATCTCCCTTTTTAATTGACTAGAAAACTATAATGTCCTATTATGACCATTTTAAAATGCTCATCATTATATCTCACAAAAATTAATGAATGAGAACTACTTATTAGAGGCATATTAAAATGATTTTTCTTTTTTTCTAGAATGATTTTTTTCTTACAAGGAGGATATTATAATCAATAAGGATGTCAAAATACATGAAATTATAGTCAATGGGATGAATAAGGTTAAAATCAATCAACTATAGCACTCAAACCTAGTGACAAATATACAATAACTAGAATCATATCGCCCTATCACATTCCTATCATTTCTAAGCATTAGTTCTCTTCTTATAGAATTTTTTTTGGCTTTTTTAATTTTAAATCGTTCATATTCACCTAACACTAATTTAGCTAGTCACTCCTCTTTAAATCATGGTCCATCATGACATCCTAATATTTATTCAAGATATCATGCCATGTTAGACGTTGTTAGACCCCCCTCGTGTGGAACCTTATACTAGCTTCGAACAACTTGAAGTAGGTGATGGTAAGAAACTTAATATTTTACACATTGACTATATTTCATTTAATACAATTCAACGTACCTTAAAATTATCTTCCACTTTACATGTTTCTAATGTCATGAAGTCTTTCTTTTTTATATGATAAGTTCCTTTAGATATATATTTTCTTTGAATTTCATAGTCATTTATGTATTGTCAAGGATCAAGTTTCCTAAGTTATCCACTTGTTAGCATAGTTATATATGATTTATCCAAGTTTGGTATCGACCTTTTATCTCTTGTTCTTAGATTATCTTTGTCATAAAAACCACATTGAAATCTAGCATTCATGGCTTGGTCTTTCATATTTTTTAATCTTACATTGAATTCTCCCTTATAAGGCTCTTCAGATCTCATCCTCGACCAATTATCATTTTAATTTTTTAACTTGCCCCTTAAGAAAGACTAGTCATTATCTTTTAGATTTGTTAGAGTATGTTAGCTTGGTTCCCTTAAACGTATTTTTATGGTGATGTTTAGGGTTCATCATCAACATGTTTGGTGTATAAATATAAAAGCTTTTTATTTTTTATAATTTATCCAAATATTCATTTTTTAAATAAAGAATTCTTGACTTATAATGTTTTGTTCAATTTTAAGAACTAGTTGAAATGAATTTATAACTCTGATAAAATAATTTTAAAAAGTGACTAAGAAGGTGAGTTTTGAAAACTTAATTCTTATTTTAAGATTGTAGGCCTTGCTTATCACATTATATGCCCTCGTATACACGAGTACAATAGGGTAATAGAGCATTATCACTAGCATATTGTAAAAACCAGCCTTACTTTAATCGAGCAAGCTTCTCTTCTATAATATTTTTTTCATATAATTTGAGACTATTAATTCTCTCATCAACTGAATGTCTACTTTAATTCTTCAACATCAATATTGTTTTTTAGATTTTTATGTACATACTCAATTTTTATGTTGTCTTATTAGTCCTTGGTTATAACCTATACCACTTATAATATTGTTTCATAGATATCTTTGCTTATTATGTCTATGTCATTCATTAATGCATGTTTTGTAAGTCTTCCTCTCCATGATTATGACATTTTGCTTTTTGTCCTCTTATTGTCATTCTTTATAGATAACATCTCGTGTCTATCTTATTACCTAGTCTTTTAAGTTTGATTTAGCCTTGTTTTTTTTCCATTTCATCTTTCAATTGTTCATTTTATTAGTTTTCTTTTAATCATCATAACCCATGCTTAACCCCCCCCCCCCCCCCTCTCTTATTGTCATTCTTCACATATTAACATTATTATGTATACCCTATTATATAATGTTTATATGTCATCCTCTACCTTATTGTTTTCCATTTTATCTTTTAGTTTTGGGACTCATCGTGCTACTCTATATTTGGTTTCTTTACCTTTCCATTTGGTTTTGTTTCTCTAACTCCATCATTTTGTATTTTATCCATTATTTATCCATTTTTAGGGCTCCACCCATTACTTATGAACTCAATATTACCATCAATAATAATTTTTTTGGTTTATTTTATCCTCTGAATCTACCATCATATATTAGTATTTGTATCGACCTTATAACCATTCATCCTTATCAACTCAAGCACTACATTATTCCCTTAACCAAGGTTGATTCATCCTTTTTACCCGAACCTCTTTGTTACTCTAAAACCATATACCATCCAAATAGGAATTAAACTATGGTTGTTCCATAGTTATAATTGTTCTCTGGTTCTTTTTATATTTCTTTATGAATGATATTAATTGTAAATAGTGTTCAAGATTAAATGGAATGTTAGTTATTGACAAAAAGGTATTGACGTGATGAGACCTTGAATCTAATTGTGAAGTTGGTTATAGTTTAAACAATTTTGACTATTGTTATTTGATGTATTCATTAATTAGATGTTCATAATGTCTTTTTTAATGATTTGTTTTACACTAATATGACATGTAGTAGCTTTAGGTTTTGTTGATCCTCTTTTTCTTCTCTTATATGAAAATTTTGTCTTTCTATGGACTTAAATGGGCATTATATCTATGGTTTAATTAGTTTTATCAAAATTCTTGTTGGGTTTTAACTTTTATAGGTGTCAAATTAACATTTTTCTTTTTTTATAAAAATTCTTAACTATTTATATCTATGCTCTAGTTATGTCGATGATATCATTGTCATAAAAAATTATCTATCTTTAAAATGTAATTTATTGCACATATCGGTATAGTATTATTCATTTAATACTTAGGTTATCTGAGTTACTATCTTAATATTGAGATGCAATATACTTCTTATAATCTCTTCTTCTTATAGCTTTGTTATGCCTTTAAATTGTGTACAATATTGGCATTTTATAATGTCATCTAGTTTTCACATCGATAATTGTTGGTCTTGTCTTTCTACCACCTTCATTAATAGTTTCACCTATTCTGACCCTTTTTGTATTGTCATATGATTAGGGCTCTTCAATATCTTACTTTTACATGGTTAAATATTTCTTTTATTATTAATAAAGTTCTTCAACTCATGCATGTTCTGATTGAGGATCATTGGCTTATTGTCAAATTTATTTTATATATATGTCAAATTTGGGCTTATCTTCCTTTTTGATCCCCCACTATATGGTTTTAGCAACTTTAATTAAAATGGTAATGTGAGTTATAGAAAGTCTATAATGCTTATACAATTTACTTTAGTTATAATCTTATCTTTTGTAAGTTTAGTAATCATAAAACATGAACTCACTCATATATAAAGGCTAAATATAAAACTATTGCTTATGTTATTGTTAAGGTACGATAGTTTTCATCCTTATTATATGAACTTAGTTGTCTAACCTTTATTCTTCCTATATTATTATATGATTATCTTATAAAAACTCATCTCATAATTGATCTAGTTTTTAATCCATGCATAAAACATTTTGAAATTGATTTTTTATTCATGCTATGGTTGCAAAAAAAAAAATTAAAGTTCAGTTTATTGCTAGTAATGATCAAATGGTAAATGTTCTTACCAAACCATTATGTTATGGTCATTTTATCTATTTCTAATCTAAGATGGTTGGATGCCCCCATTTATAATCAACTTCCAAAAACGTATTAGATCCTTATATTGATGAGAAAGCCCGAAAGACTACACAACCATGTAGTCAACCCTATAGACGTGTTTTTCATATTTTATGCCTTTCTTGTTATAGTTTATACCAAACCCATATAGTTTGTATTATATGTACACACACACTAAATAATAAAAACTTATGGAAACAATATAATATGTTATACAAAACTTTTCTTCTTGTTTTTCCATTCTTATCTATTTTCTATAATCTTTTAGTCATCAATAACAATTGACTAATACAACCTATAACTAATATAGTTTTTGCAATGGTCTATTATCACCCAAGACATGAGTCTTTAAGTATTTCAAAATTGTAGGTGGTAAGCACATTAACCACTCTACCATTGGCATGGACATACCTACTTAAGTTTAGGGCTATATAAACAAATTTAAACCTTAAGGCAAATCATCTTCAAGCTTCATGTTCATCTTATTTATTTTTTATCGTTTTTTCTTTATGCTTTGTAAATATAAAAAACATAATAAGACTTTTTTTCCATCTCCAAGGTTGTTGAAGCATAAGAGGAACCCCTCAGTCTAATAAGAAACTTGTTTAGTAGGTGTTTATGCTACCTAAATCAATCAGTCTTAACCTCTTAACCCGTTTACCAACTTTAAAAAAAAAAAATCTAAACTTGGTGAGGTTTTCAGTGAACCTTGTCATATCTCATTTTCTCTCTTTTTCTTTACAATTAAAAAAATCCATCTTTATTTATTGTTATTTAGCTTAAATTTTGATTTGGATGATAGTTTTTGACAAAAAAAAAATATAATCCATCTTTTTTCAATTGAAAAGAGATTTGATATTTTTTAATAATTTGCTCCTTTTTATTAGGAGATAAAATGAGAAGAATTAGAAGGATCGTTAAGATTTTTTTTCATTAGTTTATTAATGAAACCCTAATATAAAGGATTTTTTTTTCAAAAACAAAAACCATTATATTGTTTAGGGTTTTTTTGTTGTTAAATTTCCAAGGTTTTTTTTTTACAATTTAACCTTTAATCGTTGTTGTTTATAAAAATGCTTTCTTACCTAGTCATAACTTTCTACCTTTCCAAATTCTCATTTAAATATTGTATTTTTTTCCAAAACATTAACATATGGAAAAATAACTTAGAATTGATAATAAACTTAATTAGAAATGCATGTAAGAAAACATAAATTATTTATATAGTTCTTAAAATTATAAGGACTGATAAACTATACTTTGTTAATCTACGTTATAATTTACTCGGTGTAATAATTGGTGTAAGATCAATATTCAAGGTAACTTCTAGTGATCGGTGGTTTTCTATCGACACAAAATCAATCTTTTTTTTGGTATCTTGACTTAAGGATACCTTTTAGTGACAAGTGATTATCTACCAAAACCAAATCACTTTTGATTATGAATGACTATTTATTGACATAGAATAAAAGAAAAACTATATCATTACTCAAGGACATCTTCAAGTAATGGTGATTTTCCATTGATATTGGGCTAACTTCAATGATTGGTGGTTGTCCATCGATATAAGATCAATCTTTTTTTAGTACCATGACTCAAAGAGATATTTTAGTGATAGGTGATTTTCCATCGAATCGATTCACTTTCTATGTTAGGTGGTTTTCTATCAATGCATAATTAATATATTGTTTAGTACAATGAATTATAGATACCTTTTGGTGATGAGTAATTATACATCGATACCCATATTTATCATATCTTTGTTGGATCAAACTTTTTGGATCTTTATTGGAGTCTATTGGGAGTTTTTTACCTTGACATTTTTGGAGAGAAACATTGTGAATTGTTTCAGGTTTGGATGTCATACCATTTCTTGCTTTTATGATGAGGGTTTATTATTTGTGGGTAAGTATTCTTGGTCGCTTGATTTTTCATCCCTCTCAGGTTTTACCTTTGTGATTAATATGTCTTACTTCTTCTTTATCATATCGCTTGGAACTTATACAATAGAGTTTGTCCTCTTGTGTTTGCTACATAAAGATATGCTCAATTTATCATTTCTTAAGAAGTGATAAATTGTTTATTAATGTTACCCTCTAGTTAGATTGTTCCCTCCATGTGTTGTATTCTTACACCATTGGTCATGTATTTATATAAAAAAAGACATTTATATGACAACATGTTTATATGGTATCATAACAATCTTCCAAAAAGGTAAATCATCCTCCGACAATGAAGATGCTCTCTAGTATAACCATCCTTCTCAAGTGTGTTACTGTTGCACAATTTTCTACTCATTTTTTGTCTTAGCGAGGAAGTAGTGCTCTATTACCCTAGTTAGAAATATTCATCTCCCAGTTCAGTTAGTGTTTTAGACATATAAATCATGTTAAGAAACTATTTCATCTAAAAGTTCAAGCTTGTAAATGAGGTCCCAGAATATAATTTATATTATTCTCTAACAAATCGAATCATACTAAACCTTGAACACTCCTAGTTAGAATTAATTTGAAACATTACTGTGCATCTAAATCACGTATCACTGTCACTGTTGACATATGGAACCACACATTATCACTTGTTTAAGAGATTCATCTACAAGATTTTGTACATCTCTGTTTCCTCTTCATGTCTTCATTGACAGTGTCGTTTACGGACAAAGAGATGAAAGGTTAGCAACCATTAATGTTTTCTAGTTCTTCTAGTTGTGATCATGAGAGTGGAGTTTGTGGAGTTAGGTTTTTCATCGGTATTAAAAGAAAAGAAAGGGTTGAGCTATCGTAACTTTTTTAGAAAACATCAATAGGAAAAAGATATTCAAAAATCATAAAACGGTGAAAACGTTTTTTTAAAAGAAAAATAAGAAAAAAAGGTCAAAGAAAGTGGAGGCGTGGTGCTTTTTTTAATACATAAACAGTCTATTTTTGTTCTGCACGACAGTAAAACACTTAAAGAAAACATGGGCACATGAAGTTTTAATTTTTTTATCATTTCAATTTGACCAATAATACAATAAATGGCTCGCAACTTTGAGATTTACGGCTTGTTTGGGAGTGCAGTTACCGTAGTTTTTCGTGCCGAAATATATCAAAATAATATTTTTTTATTTTTTTAAAAATCATTTTTGACATCAACACATCAAAATTATCTAAAAACATCAAACCATATTTATTTAAAATAAAAAATAAATAAATTTCGGTAAAACACTGATTGAAACGCAAAGTCAAATGCGTTTAATAAGACAAAAGCAAAGAAAAGAAAAGAAAAAAAGCATAAGATAACAAGCCAGGTGTCATGAGAGCTGTTGTTTCGTGGGCAAATGAGGTGGAATTCAAAGACTAAGAAAAAGAAAAGAAAAGAAAAAGATTTCGCATGTGTCATAGGGGTGAGAGAAGAGATTTGTATTATTGGATTTTTTTTAATTTCGGGAAACCATGATTTTCTAAAGAGGGGCAAAGGTAGGTCGGTGGTCGGTGGATAGATACCGTTAGGAATTGACTTTCCCTCCACGCAATACCGATATTATTGGGTGGGCTTTTTTGTCAAAAGCATCGTCCACTCCACTTGATGATGCAATTTTTTATTTTTTTTGAATTCGAGTAAATCTTTTTTTTTTAAGTATTTTTTATAATTCCAGATTAAATAATTAAAATTTAATTACAATAAGTTTTTATAAAATAAATATATTTAATTTAAATTTATAAAATCTTAATTTTTTTATCACCACCACTATGCAGTACTCTCGAAAAAATGATGATGCAAAATTCCAGATGGGGCATCCCTGTTTTATCCCCTCTTTTTTCTTTTGATTTTGGGCGGCCTAACTATTAATTCTACGATCGCCTATAATGCTAGGGTTGAAAATTTTGCTTCTTCCCCCGTCCGTCATGTGTATTATTATCACCACTACGTAATATTTGTTTATTTTATTTTATTTTAGTATTTAATTAATATTAACAACTGTCTTTCGGTTTGTCGATTTTTTTTATTTTTTTATAAATAATATTGATGTATTTTTTTATTACATTAAAAATTAACTTGGAGTATAAGACTGTGGATGCAAGTTATATATACACACACATACATGTGTGTGTTTGTATTAAAGAATAATAAAAATCATGTTTTGTGGCCTCACCTAACATCTTAAACTTTTAGACAAGATAATTTTTTAATATGATATCAGAACTTTGTTGACTTAGCGGTCACGAGTTTGAATCTCACCATCCTCATTCTATTTGATAAAAATCAAGCATAAGATAGTGTGAGCTTGTGTGCAAGTTTCAAACTCAAAACACTTTACTTGAGGAGGTGTGTTAAAGAATAACATAAATCATATTTTAGAATCTCACCTAACAATTTAAGTTTTTAGATAAGATAGTTCCTTAACAGTTTGTACGTGTAAATATATGGCTTATTTGTTTTTGCAATAGAAATCAAGTTTTACAAAGTCTTGAAAAAAACTCTTGGCTTGGAATTTTTTTTGTGCTTCTAGATTGTTCTGGTATGCTGATGTTAAAAATAAATTTAAAAAAATATTATTTGTGTATATTTCGGAGCGAAAAACACTTTAAAAAATAATTATTTCTATTTCACCAAACACTACCTTATATTAGATAAAGTAGTGGCGGCCTTTTCGATTTTAAAAACGAAGATCATTATGTAGTTTACAAAAAATGGGTAAACTATACAAACATTGAGACCCCAGCTTCAAGGACATTAC
The DNA here is from genome assembly GCA_025169955.1 of Salix arbutifolia. NCBI lineage: Eukaryota > Viridiplantae > Streptophyta > Magnoliopsida > Malpighiales > Salicaceae > Salix > Salix arbutifolia. The sequence continues at coordinate 3,914,477 of CM045908.1, forward strand.
AAAAGCAATGGTCAGCTATACCACCCAAAGTAATTGATCATAATTAATTATTTTTATTTAATCACATTAATTTATTAAAATAGGTGAGTAATTAGAGAGAGAAAAGTACCTTTTTCTCCTATGATTGCTCGGAAATAAAGAGAGCATGCATAACCTGAAAGAAATAAATTAAAAATACGAGGATTGATAAGGTTTTGTCTCCACTTAATGAAAAATTATAATTTAATTATCAATCATAGAGTGCCTATTTTAATACTTGATGCTTCCAAGGTCCCTTTTGCTTCTTTTTATTATTTTTTGATCCCTCGGACAGAAATTAAGGTTATGCTTCCATAGTGGCATTTAGCTGTAAACTAGTTGGCACATTCATATGGTGCTAAGTTACCCATACCAGCACTTGTGTTATTAAAAAAAAAAAAAAAAACTTTATTATTATTATTATTATTATTATGATGGGTTTTTAGAATAATTTAATTGACTAGATGATCTACAAATGATCCGTCAAAGCTATTGTTTTTTTTTTATATACATTATCATGCAAGCCTTGACTTAGAAGAGCTTGGGGGGGAACAACAAATAAATAAAAAGCTAAAAAAAACATAATTAACATAAAGTAAGCTTGAATTAAATATATATATATATATATATACACACACACGCATAGGCTGATGGAGTCGTTAATTACTACCCCTCTAGGCTTTTAGCCTTGAGCCCACACCATGTGACCAAAGCAAGAAAAGTTTTGGACAACAATCCATGGTTAATTTGTTTGCAAATGAGATGTTGTTTTTACTTGTATTATTTTTAAATGGTTTTTAGAAGTGTTTTTAATTTACAAAATTACTAAATACAATTTTATTAAAAGTATTTCTTAGATGATTTTAATTTTCAGGTGTTGAAAACTAAAAAAAATATTTTAATATGTTTTTAAATAAAAAGCTATTTAAAAAAAAAAAAAAACTGAGCCGCAATATTAGACAATTCTGAAGGATCAATTAGAAAGACAAACACGGCATGTTATGGATAGTTAGTGTCTGATAGATGTTGTTAAGAATAATATTTTTTATTTTAAAAAAATTAATTTTGATATCAGTTTATTAAAACAATTTAAAAACATTAAAAATTTTAATTTAAAATATATTCTCAAACACCTCAATAAAACATGATTCTAGAAAAAAAAACTGGACGTCATTTTCCATTAATTACGTTTGGAAATAAATGAGGGAGAATCAAAATCGTATTGTAGGTGACCTTTTAAGAGGGCAATTTGACTTTTTCAAGGTCATAAAGTTTTGGCTCTTACAGGAAGGAAACGATCGGGTACGCGTGTGGTGTATTATATTTGCTGGAACGATCAAAAAAATGCTCCCGATGAAATTGCACGCGGAAATTGAAGTGTTTATTTTCTGATTAATTAAGAACATTTATTTTTTTACTTTTTTAAAATTATTTGACGTACGAATATGAAAAAAAAATTAAAACAAAAAATAAAAACTTTATCACATACCTGTGAGATCTGTGCCTGTGCCTGACCACAACAAGTCAACAAGTTAGTTAAGAGAAAAAATCTTGGCATCAACGCCAACGAGAAAAGAGGATATATTTGGATCGTGATGTAAATGTTGCCGGCCGTCCAATTATTGAGCTTAAAAAAAAAGTCAAAATTTAGGTGGAGACTGCCATGAATACATGCGCTATTCCAACTCGTTGATGCTCATCTTAATGGCCCTTTCTTAGCGATCATAGCATGGTGCGTGCTTGCTTGCCTGCGTGGGATACTCTGGGCATCTTTTTTCTCTCAAAAACACCCCCGGAAATAAAAAAATTAAATAAGAAAATAATTGGATTTTTTTTTCTATAATTAGAATGACTCGTAAATATAAATTCAGATTTGACTTTCTGGCTACGTGCGCTGAAAGAAGACTTGGGGGGAGAAATTGCTCCGTCGAAAACGATTACCTCCTTAAGCTGTCTGCATTCAATGTCTTCTTTCTTAATCACTACCGGCTCCCGAGTGACCCGAAATCAAACTGTTTTTTTATGTATTTTATAAAAATATAAATCAAACACATATTTAGTTTTTTTAATTGAATCATTGGTTAAAGTTTTTATAAATATTACATATCTCCGCTGATCCAGCTCACATTTAGAAACGAATCTACAAAATGAATCATAAGTGTCGTGGCACCCTTAATGTTAGGCCTAGTTTTTAGACATGGCGTCATTATTAAACTCTGGTTAACTTTTTTCTTTTCCTCTAGCAAAAAGACCACTTCTTTTTATTATGATATAGAAATCTAATGAAAATCCCTTAAACAAGAACTTTGAAGCTGAAACATTTCTAAATAAAATTAAAATAAATATTTAATTCACATACAATCAAATATAAAAATAAAAATACAATTGAAATTACAGGTGAAGTCGAGTTCACCAGGTTTTAAGAGGCTCAACCTGCCACCCAACTCGTTTTTGTAACCCAATATCATCTGCAGTGCCCATATTATCCAATTTTAACATGTAAAGTCGAGTCAGATTACAAGAGCATTTGTTGTTTCTTCCATGAACACGTTCCTTTCCATCAATCAAACTATGCCTTACTATGCTAAATTTGAGAATAATACCATCACATTTTGACAATTGGGGTAACCAGTTCTCATCACTTCACACTGAAATATAATACAAAATAAAGTAAACAGCATTGTGAATGAGAGACAAATAAGATTTATTTCCTATTGTGAAAATGATCTAAACTACAGATTGTTATCATTTGGCAAAGGAAATTCAGATGCTATAAATAGTTCTAAACTTCTAACCACATTACAAGCATCTCTTTGGTACAAAAACCCTCATAAAATGTGCGTCCGAATGAATGATGTGGGTTTGCTCACTTCTACATGATTCATTACCTTGGTTTCCTCCGCATTCCCATGCGTGATTTTGCATATCTAGATTTCTCATTAAGTGAAAACAACATGAAGCTTTAAACTTCTAACCAAGCTCAAGGCATCTTTCAACAGCAACAACAAAAACAACTACTACAGTTGCATCAAAGAATTTATAAAGGATACTCTAACCGCATGCCCTCACCAGCAACTGATGAATAGAGAATGGTGCCTTGCAGATGATTTAGTGCCCCAGTTGAGCTGGCAGTATCCTGCACAAGTGATAGCATTTTTTAATTACAGATCAGACTAGCTAAAGTAACTTACAATTAGAATTTCAGACTCATAATACATATAAGAAATAAGAAAACTGTGATATGGACATTTCCAATAAATTGAAGCTTCACTAGTTTACAACCCGTCAAAAAATTTGGTACATGGGACAAATTGAAAAATTAAGTTAAAAATAAAGCAAAACGAAGATACTACAACTTCAAATGCCATGGAGGAAGCAAACAATCCAAATCCTAAGCAAAACACAACAAAAATTAATTACAAGAAGCATGAATCCCAAACCTATTCTTTACCTTAAAACCAAACCTACCTCTCTTACAAGCTACAAGGAAATTCATTCAATTATCCCACTTTCCTTCTTCGAAAGAAAGTTCTCTTAATTTCTCTTGTTGGGTTGTTGTAAAAGAATAGAAACAGAGAAAGAAGGAAGAATGGAAGGAGACAGTGGAAAAGAGGTAGACAGAAATCAAGAACCTGGAAATCAACAAATGCGACCGGAGCCCCATATGTGCTCTGCATCTTCAATTTCAGAAATCCAGGGCATCTGACAGAAAGAGAAGGGAAAAAAGAATCAGCAGCAAAATATTTTTTTATAGAAAAGAGTAAACAGAACATTACACCTGGAATGACTATTGCTTCCTTGCCTTGAGAATACTTGAATTAGCTCTTCCTCTGTACAATTTTGTCCCAGATTAGCCACAAAAAGTGTGGGGCATGGAGGTGCTGAAGAATTATTCTGTCAGTAGGAACATTAGTTTATCATCTTCAGAGAATAAATGCTCACGTGCAGATCACATTCTGTTATTTTGATGTGAAAGCAACCATCAAGCAAAGATGTGCAAAGATTCTTCCATGAGTACAGCATCCTATGAGTGCATTTGAATGTCCTGTTTCTCTACAGTAAAAATTCTAGCAACTACTACTTGCGAGAAGTACTTATGAACTAAGTGGGGGGCATATGTTCCTCAAAAGAATACAAAATAATTCAAATCCAGAAATAAATGATTTTCCAAACAATATAAAATATGATAAGGATACAAATTGTTAGGTACAAAACAGTAATTCTATTTCAAGGTGTTATAATTGAGATAACAAAGAAAAGTGTGGAACTTACAGAACTAATATTGTGACATAAAAACAAAAGAAGTGAAAAGTAATCTAACCATTCTTCCAGCTTTTGGCTCATTTCTAGCCCTGTCATCGATGCTTCCAAGACTGAATATTTGAAAAAACACAAGAAGAAAAGTGATTACACAATCATGAATAGATGAGGGAAGAATGAATCATAGATGGTCCCTGTGTGTTAACTTCAGAAAACAGGCTATGCAGTAACTGCTTGTGCTAAGCCCTTATCTTTCAGCTTAGAAGGGAATCACTTCAAGTTAAAACAAGTGCTAGATGAGCTTAAAGTAGCCTGTAGTCACTCCAAGTAATAAAGATGTGCTCAAGAAGTGCAAATGACCTTTGTGCAGATGGAAAACCAATCGTGTTGAAAGCAGAATTAGCCATTCCAGGCAAGTGAACGCTGCCAAAACCTGCTAGTGTCCAAGCGTGCAAAACATGTGCAATGTGAGCTTTTAGAAGAATGTGTCCTCCATGTGACTAAGCAATTAATTCATATGCCAAGAAAACTACAAGGCTAAATAACAGTGAGTACACAATCCATAAAATAAACATAGAGAAAAGTGTGCTAACAAGGTCCAAATGATATTATCAATTTTAGACAATGGTCTTACCTGAATCGGGAGTGCCCATTGAGAATCCAGAGGAAACCCTAGCCTTTTTATCCAAACTAGACCATTCATCGTCTAATCCTCAAAATCAAGTATACATATGAAGTTTAGTGAGTTGAAATAGGAAAAGAAAGAAACAAGGAGTTTGAAGCCATAATAATATGCAAGCACTAGATTTAGACCTGTTCTTGAGCGCTTAGATCTCGAATTAGATTTTGCTAGATCAATATATAGGGTAGATCCCTTTTCAAGATCGAAAACCATCCCCTGCAAACAAGTTTCAGAACAAAGAATTAGCAGTTATTGCTGGCATAGCTCACATACACAGCACTGCAATTAATCCAAGTATGACCCTAATGCATAAAAATAACCCTGGGGGGCCTCGCCATTAACTGGATGTCTTCGCTAAAAATTGAAAAATGAAATTGGCATTGCTTCAAACCACAGTAGGAATATACAATCCTTGTAAAAATAAAAAGCAATCCTCCATAATTCCTGACTAGGACAGAACTTACCTTTGATGCAAAACAAACAGTAAAAAAAGGCAGCGCGTTTTACAGGATCAAGGCAAGATGTTCTTACATTCAAAGCATGCATGGCTGCAACCGCGGACGGCTGGTCTGTGAATGTAGCAAAGGCAAATGGCTGCAACAATCACAACACATCAGAACAAAGGAACTCAGCTGAAATCATGTAAGGAGTGAATAAGATATCAGCTGTCCTAGTTCTAAGACATTGATCACGCATATTCAACTTATCACCTAATTTTCATGGAAAACATTCTTGTTTTTTATTTAACCTAACTTCTCTTACAACCTCTTAAACACGTGCAATTATGTAAGAAAAAGCTCCCTACTCATCACCAAGAAAGATTTTGACCTCGCTAATAAGTAAAACCATAATTATAGCACAAATATTTAATTTCCTAATCTCAATTTTTTTTATTTTTTTAAGAAAATAGTAAGTACCTGAGAGTTTTGAGAGGGGGTACGGAGATGAGAAGATTCGTAGCCAGGGAACTCGCGGAATAAATTGTACATTTCGCGGGGCTTGACGTCATCAGGAAGGCCAGCAACAAAGAGAGTACGGACCTGATCATGTGGAACATAAGCAGGAACACTGCCGTAGGATACGAAAGGTGCTGGTGGTGGTTGTGGATGAGGTATGTAAGGGAGGTGATGAGGAAGTGGAGGTGGAATAGGTGCCACCGTTGGAGGCGGAGGCTGCGGTTGGTAATAGGTTGGGTAGTGACCCGGCGGTGGTGGCGGTGGCGGGTAGTATGCGGCCATGTTTTCCTCCATTGGGTAGCAAGAGACAGGGTGAGTGAGCCCTTTGACGTCTCTGGGGTTCTCGAATTTTTTAACGTTGGAGTTTATGTGGCTGGACCAGGTAGGGGACCAGGCCCATTTCATAGGCATGTTCATTGTAAAAACATCTATTCTTTTATTTTTTTTCTCTGTTCACTTTGGCAGCACAGTATAAACATTATAAAATATTTATTTTATGCCTTTTTTATTTACTAAGTATATTTTAGTATTTAATATCGTATATATATTTTATATACTTCATGAATATTTGATATAAAAAAATAAGAATATGTTTGATTTTAATGAAAAGAATGTCATTTAATTAATTGATTGATTTATAAAACCCATAATTGATGGCTAAGGTAGAGTTTTGAAAACATTGGAAAAAACAATTTAAAAAAAAAATGCTTCGAATTATTTTTTTTATGTTTTTAAATCATTTTGATATATTGATATTAATAATAATTTAAAAAAAATTGTTATTCTAATACATTTCTAAATAAAATATATTATAAAACAACTATAATCACATTCTCAAACATCCTCTAAATTATAAATTTTTATAATATAAAGATGTTTAAGCAATCCTTCGTTGAGATTGGAGAATTTTTCCTCTTTATTCTTTATTTGGTACTTCAATTTTTCTTAATTTTGAACATTGAATGTGTTGTTTCAAATCTTATTATAATTTTATGTAGTAAAATTATAAAACTAAGTAATAAATTATTACATAAAATTATAAAACTAAGTAATAAATTATTTAACATGCATGTGCTAATACAAGAGCACTCTAAGAGCTAAATTAAATGTTATAGAATAGTTAAAGGATCATTCTATGTGCATGTATTTGAACAAAAGGACCTATTTGAAAATAAGTTTACACTCATGAAATAATTGAAAGTCAATAAAATATTTAAGGGGTTATTTAAGGTATAAATATAAATCATGATATTTAATCTTACAAGACAAGATAGTTATGCGGTTATGTTTATTAATTTTTTTTCATTATAATAATCTTTTTATTCAATCAAACAATAATAGAAATACAAAACACATTAAATTCATTGAATAAAAAAATAGAGAGATATTATGCAAGGTTGTGTATATTAAAAATATTATCTAAAAATAAATATTTTTATTTTAAAAAAAATAGCTCATGTATTAAAAAAATATGGATGAATCTGAAAAACTTATTCAAAAATTAAACAATAACCAAAAAATAATTTAAAAAAGTCTCTCTAAGCAAAATAAAATAAAAATGGGTACTAATCCAAATAAATATTATTATTTAAAAAGAAAACATATAAAAAAAAATTAGGCACTGTTGGGTTTAGCATGTCCTAGCCTGTTTTTTTAAGGCCTACATGTTGGTTAGCTCTGGCAAGTTAGCATGATTGGACCTTATTTTTTATTGCATTTGAGGCGATTGATATGTCGTTTATATAAAAAAAATAAAATCAAACGACACATCGTTTGATCTTTGACCAGATTGAGTGGCTTAAAAATTATAGCTTAAGGTTTTTTACCCCAAAACCTGATTTTCAATCCATTTTAACTAAAAAAACATGTAAAATACTTTAAAAATCATGATAAATCTGTCAATGATCTAAAAAAATCCAAGAATACAAAATCAACATGAGCTCAAAAATGGATTTTGCCAAACTCTTAAGAGTGTATTTAGTATTGTGATTGCTTTTGTGGTTAAGATTTAAAAAAAACAGTTTCATGAAAAATATTTTTAGTTATGGTTCATAATAATAATTAAAGAGTTGGTTAAAACTGTTGTTGAGTTTGAGGTTAATGAAAAGCAGTTTCATGTGTTTGGTTATCAAGTTTTTCAATATTGCTGTCAACTTGTGAAATTACTTTAAAGGGCATAGACATATACACACACATTTATTTATTTATTTATATTGTATTAATAATCATAATATCATAATGTAATTAATAATTCAAGTAAATTAGGCACTTCCTTTTATTCTCCCAATAAACTATTTGCAATGCCATCACGAACAAGATCCATACGTGAATACCTCTGCAATCCCTGACTATTTTCACGAGCTACATATTTGGTAAAAAATCATTTGGAATATAATTGGGATTCCGATCATATTCAACAAAAACAATATCAATTTGTGACTCTAATATAGTTATGTAGTGTCATCGATGCTGTCATCACCCAACTTTTGGGTGACTCCCCAAAATATACCAAAAAAATAACAAAAATAAAATAAAAAGGGCCAGCGAGGGTAGAAAAATCAATGTGGAATTTTTGGTTGTTTTCGAGAGTCTAATCGTATCTCTTTTGTCCCCAAAAATAGAGAAAAATACAGATTTAAGGAAAAAATAATTCATCATTTGATAAATCTGTGTAAAAATTAAGTCGTGCGACATAATTATATTTTTATGGGTCGATTTGATTTAATAGTCGATCAATTTAAAAGTGTAATTATGTTTGGGAATTAATTTACGGGCTAATTCAAGGATTTAATTAAGCGCAAGGGCCTAATTATACTTTAAATTGGTCACGTCAAATTAATTAAAGGCTTAATTGATGAAAAATCAAATTCTTGAGCTTAATTTGGGTTAAATTGAGACAATTGGAATTTTCGGTGACGAAACTTTTTCGGGTGAAATCGAAAGCCAAAATTGAAGATAAAAACATCGTTCTTCCCGTGAAAAAAACTCTTTTCGTAACCACCCATTTTTTCAGTCAATTTTATGATGTTAAAAAAAAAATTAAAAACACAAACCTGTCAAGGCATCACCGGCAGCCATGCTCCCCCATGGCTGCAGCCATGCTCAACCACGCCCCCTTCCCTCCTGCAACACTCAATAGCCCATACTCGGACAACACCTTGTCGTGCCATGCCTTCTTTTGCCTATAAATTGGAGGCTGAAAACTGATGAAGAGGGGGAGAAAATTTCGAAATGGAGGGATAAAAACCAGGTTGAAAACAGAGGGGAAATAACACTGTCACGGGGCTGAAAACTAAAAAAACAGAGGGAACAAGAGAGTTTTATGTGGAAACAAAGGAGGATTTACAGAGGAGAAAATTTTTGCGGAAAGTCATGGGGAAATCAGTTAACACAAAAAAACTGGAGGAATTTTACGTAGGAAACAGTGGACGAGCAACGAACACATGCAGCAAAAAAAACCCTGCACTGACAGCTAGCTGCCCCTTCATCTCCCTCGGGTCTTCTTCTCCAACGTCGGCAGAGCAACTCCGGCAGCCCTCTCTCTCTTCGTGTGGTAGTGTCGCAGCTCCTCCCTCTCTTCCCCTTTTTTCTCCCGTCAGCCAACAACGAGCTTTCTTTTCCCCCACTACAGCTCTCTCTCTTAAAAAAAAACCAGTGGCAGTCGGCGTTCTCTCCTCCAACAGCAACACAATCCCGACAGCAACCAACCACCAGTCCAACACCACCATCCTCTCCACCCTCAGCTCCATCACCAGCAGCAGCTCCCAGCCTTTTTCTCCAGCTCCGGTGACAGCAGCACGAGGAGCGGCGAATGACAGCCACAGACCCGACACTTCCAGCCCTCCTCCCGGCCACCACAAGCCTCCGTTTCAGACGCCACCACAACAGGGAGAATCACCTCGACATCCTCTACGCGGCGGCAGTGGTAGGTGAGTCCCTCGTGGTGGTCGGCCGAACACCATTTCTACTATACACGCTGCATGCAGCGTGTAATATATATATATTTGCTGCTTAGGTGAGCTGGGCTGCTCTCAGCCCAGCCCATTTGGTTAGTCTTTCAAACTCCTAACGAGGTAGAGATTCTCTCACGAAGAGAGATCTACGTCGAACTTTAGAAAAGAAAAAAAAAACTTAGGAAAAACAATCAAACAACAATGCAGCTTGCCTTAGGTAGGGTGCACTGGGGGTGATGCGTCTTCCCCTTACACAACAAGTCCCCTTACCCAAGACTCTCGCAGACCACTAGGTTCCTAGTAACCTTAATGCTAGGTGGCGACTCCTAATAATTATAGTCGTAATTTGCGACTATAAAACAAACCTCATTTTTTCACCGCGCGCCGTTGTCTCTCGAACCCGGGAGATGGCGGGGCGCGAAGCGTGAAAAAAAATCGTCATCGCGACAGATGGCGACTCCATTGGGGACATAGCCGGACTAAGCTTTGTTGTTTGATTGTTTATTCTTTAGTCTATATTTTTTACACGTATTTTTACTGCTTTAGCATGCATTTTACTTTTAATTAATGCATATCATTGACTTTAATTAATGTCAGCATGCATTTTAATTTCATGAATAAATCCAATTCTAGGTTAGATGGGGATTAACAGTCTGCCTCATGACTTTCAGTCGGGGTTCAGATTCGTGAAACGTCCAACTATGAAATGAGTGTTTACTTGATAATGGCGATCACATTGTGCCCCAACCATTTCTTGTAAACCCCTATACTACCTTCACGTGAGGTGGTCACTAGGCAGTTCATAGACCTTTGAGACCAGGTAGAAAGCTTACCCCTCATGTAATGACTTAGAACTTTTCTTTAGGTGCAAAATAATTCACCTGATGTGTACATACATTAGCATCTATCACTGTGCATAACATTTTATCGGCAGGTCAAAATATAGGTCCCCGAAGAGCTTCTACCACTCGACTCCAGCATAGAAATATGGAGGACGAAGAGCGTGCATACCGTAATGCTCATTTTCAAGAAGAACTGAATTCTCTGAAAGCTAGCGTGGCTAGTTTTACCAGCTTACTTGAGCAAGTACTGAGAAATACCTCTGGCGAGGGTCCTTCAACTAGACCCGCAGCGGCTGCTCAAACAGAAGCAATGAATCACCATGAAGAGGTGATAGGAGAAAGGGTTTAGGATCCGCAACAAAATCCAGCAATAGTACAATCAGCGGCGCCGACACCTGTCACAACCCCAATGGTTATAACAACATCAGAGGGCATCAACCAAGATAAGATGGCGACATTGGAGGCCAGGATAAGGGCCATTGAAGGGGTGAACCTATATGACCAGTACAAGTTGCAAAAATGTGTCTAGTCCTGAATGTTGTGATACCAAAAAAGTTTCGTGTTCCTGACTTTATCAAGTACATTGGGACATAGTGCCCCGTCACTCACCTCAAATCATACTGTAACAAAATTGCAGAAGTAGTGCATGATGGAAAATTGCTTATGCATTTCTTTCAAGAAAGTTTGAGTGGGGCAGCTTTGAATTGGTACATGAGACTAGATAACACCAGGATCCATAGCTGGAAAGACCTGGTAGATGCTTTCATCAAGCAATATCAGTACAACATGGACATTGCTCCTGACAGGATAAGTTTGTCCACCTTGGAAAAGATGAACAGAGAAAGCATAAGGGAATATGCTCAGAGATGGAGAGATCTCGCTGCACAGGTACATCCCCCGCTTTTGGATAAAGAAATGGTGACATTATTTTCCAACACTCTGAGAATATTACGAACATTTAATGGGCAGCTCAGCACAACAATTCACAGATGTTGTAGCCGTGGCAGAGAGGATAGAACAGGGAATCCGAAGTGGGAGAATTCTCGCGCCTGTGGAGAAAAATGGTTTTGAAGGCAAAAGAAAAGATGTTGAACATTTCGAAGATGACTATAAGGGTAGGAACAACCAATTCCAAAACTACCATAACCCTTCATCTCAAATTGCCAACATTAATCTTCAAGCCAAAGATCCGCCTAAAAATTTCCCGAAAAGAAATTACCAGAAAACCTGAGAACAGCTACCTCCACTACCATTGCCTTTGAATGAGATATATCAAAAGTTGGTAAGCACTAGGAAAATAGCTCCTGAACCTTAGACACCTTTGCAACCATCTTATCCTGATTGGTACAAACCTGATTTGACCTGCGAATACCATGCTGGTGTTGCGGGACATAGCATTTATACTTGTGGTGCCTTCAAGAAGAGGCTCATGCAATTGATCAAAGCAGGGTGGATAACATTCAAAGAAAATCTAGGTCCTGCGCCTAATTAAGCTTCACAAAGATGAGGTATCGAGTATCTGCACCATTAAAGTGATCCCGACAAGAGCTTTAGAAAAAGGGAGCGTGCCGGTATTGGAAGATGAAGTCTGCTTCCATGATTACCTTTTGTTTTGGTCATGTCCGCATATATTCCCATTTTGACTTGTCAGCCATTTTGCTCGTAATGCCACAAGACCTTTTGTTAAACAAGTTTTTCTCTCCAATAAGATCATGTATTTTCTTGTGTTCATGGTGTACTCTTCTTTTTTGTTTATATAACACAAGCACACCTCATACCTTTTCATCCAAATTATACATGATCTTATGTTTTCATTAAGATTTTTGGCAAATCAAAGTCTAGTACGAAAAGAAATGCCAAATTGATGTTTGTTTAACAAATATGTTCTGGGAATTCAAAGGATTTCATTGAAAGGTGATCTCATACCACCAAAACCCACTTAATAACGCTAAACTCTTAGCTAAACAAATAATCCAAAAACTCCAAAAAGATAATTTCGCATGGAAAAGCAAAGCTTATCGATTTAGAATGCATGTTTTTGAAATGAGGAAAGGCCATCTTCGATATACCTTCACAAAGTCTCAAATATCCCTTGCAGTTCCTATTTGAGCCTAATAATTATTTCTTGATAATTAACCCTGACAAGGATCACACCCTACACTGGGGGGCAAGTGCGAAGAGAGAAGAAATCTCAATACAAAGTAGTCCTCAGTGACAAAAGATGCCCAAAGAAAATTGGGGGCATAAGCATAAAAAAGTTTTAGTACACTATAGCAAATCAATTCAACATTTTAGTAGTACTAAAAACCCAACATAAAAGCCCAAACAAAATACTTGGGGGGCATGGTAAGTCAACATGATGGCACTGTTAAAACGCCAATGATAAAAAGCCCAAACAAAATATTGGGGGCATGTCACGATAAAAGCCCAAACAAAATACCAGGGGCATGTAAAGTCAATGTGATGTTAGTGCTAAAAGCCCATGATAAAAAGCCAAACAAAATACTTGGGGGCATGTCAAGATAAAAGCCCAAACAAATGTTGGGGGGCGGCATGTCAAGTTATTATGAAAATCAATCATGAGGACTAAAAGGAGTTTTAAGAGTAAGCACTAATGATCTTTAGTCTAAGAAAACCCTTAAACACCTTTTGAGCCAACAAATATCTTTTTTTCGTAGCCATCAACCTGAGCCTACATTACAAGCCTGATAAAGCCTAATCTGATCAAATACAAGTAATCTGGATCGATAGGCAATACTTTTCCATTTGAAACAATCCTTACAAATGTTTCACACAACCTGATTGAAACTTTCCTGACATACGAGACTTGTAAATATCATTTCACATTCTTGTCAAAGTCAACTTAAAACCTGACAATGAGATCACTTGAATTCTTTCGAGAACAAGTTTGTTAAACAAATATCAAAATGGTTTTTGTGCTTGGAATAACTTTGAAATTCCAAAATTTTTACATGAAAATATTTTTTGCAAATAACCATCCCTTTCCTGCAAATACTTAAAGCCTAAAACACTAGTGTGACATGACCCGACTGGGCAATCAAAATGATTTTTGTCCTCGGAATGACTTTGAAATTCCAAAAATCCCACATGAAAACACCATCTTTGCAAATAACCAACCCTTTCCTGCAAACACCTGAAGCCCAAAACACTTTTGGGGCATGACCAAACAGGGGGGCAATCTACAAATACAATTGAAGCTGGCTCCATCATTCCTTTTCAAAGAATCTGGATCAGACTCGGGGGGCATGTTGATATGGAAAATCTATCATCTGTAGTGGTCAAAATCAACAAGTTGCGGCTTGAGTATGTAGAAGCGAGAAGCCATCAAGTCATGAAGTTGACTCCATAATTCCTTTTCAAAGAATCTGGATCAAACTCAAGGGGGCATGTTGATATGAAAGATCTATCATCTCAAGTGGTCAAAATCATGAAGCTGACTCCATCATTCATTTTCAAAGAATCTGGATCAAACTCAGGGGGGCATGTTGATATGGAAAATCTATCATCTCCAGTGGCCATAATCTTAAGTTGCGGCTCGAGTAAGTAGAAGCGAGAAGCCATCAAATCCAGAGGTCCAAATCCCGGAAAAGAAGGTAGAAAGAAGAAAGGGGACCTATATCTCTCAGGTAAATATTCATGCATCATCATGCATTGCATCCCCATTGAAAATCTAAAAAATATTTTGGAGGGTTTGTAATTTACGAACCTTCATTCATTTTGTGTGCACGCTTTCAAGCTCTTACCTCTTTGAAAATACTCTTTAGCTTTATTTCTTTCTTGATTTTGGGTGTCATCATGCATTGCACCCCCATTGAGAATTTAGGAAATGTTTTGGAGGGATCGTAATTTATGAACCTTCATTTATCGTTTTGTGCACGCTTTCAAGCTCCCACCTTTTCCATTTCCTTGAGCATGCTTTTCATCTTTATCTCTTTCCTGATTTTGGGTTTCATCATGCATTTCTCCCTACTGATAATCTAGGAAATGTTTAGAAGGGATTGTAATTTACAAACCTTCATCATTTTTGTGTGCGCCTTTGAGCCCTTATCATTTTCACTTCCCTGAGTGCGCTTACGAGCCTTTCATTTCCCATAGATAGAGCGTTTTTCAACCCTATCTCTTCCTTTATTTGAGTGCGCTTTCCAGCCATCAACCAACTCAGATAGTACACATTTAAGTCCTATCTCTTTCCAGAACTTGGTGAGCTTTCTAGCGACCATCAACAAAAATAGTGCGCTTTCCGGCCCTATTTTCCATCTTCGAGTGCGTTTTCCAACCCTCGACCATCAACAAAAATAGTATGCTTTCTAGCCCTATTTTCCCCCCATCTTCGAGTGCGCTTTCCAACCCTATTTTCCATCTTCGAGTGCGTTTTCCAACCCTCGATCCATCAATTAAAATAGTGCGCTTTCCAGCCCTATTTTCCCTTCATCTTCGAGTGCGTTTTCCAACCCTCGACCATCAATTAGGATCATGCATTTCTTAGCCATTCCTTTCCTCTCATTTGAGTGAGTTTTCCAATTCTCAACCATCATTTAGGATAGAGCGCTTCATAGCCATTTCTTCCCTCCTTGTTAAGTGTGTTTTCCAACCCTTAACCATAAGCTAAAAATAGTGTGTTTTCCAACCCTATTTTTCTTCCTTTTCACGTGTGTTTTCCAACCACCAATCAAGATAGTGCGTTTTCCATCCTTATCCTCCTTGGAGTGCGTTTTCCAACCCTCAACCATCAATTAGGATCGTCTGCTTCTTAGCCATTCCTTTCCTCTCATTTGAGTGAGTTTTCCAATTCTCAACCATCATTTAGGATAGAGAGCTTCATAGCTATTTCTTCCTCCCTTGTTTAAGTGTGTTTTCCAACCCTTAACCATAAGCTAAAAATAACGTGTTTTCCAACCCTATTTTTCTTCCTTTTCACGTGCGTTTTCCAACCACCAATCAAGATAGTGCGTTTTCCATCCTTATCCTCCTTGTCGAGTGTGTTTTCCAACCTTCAACCATCAATTAAGATAGTGCGCCTTCCAACCCTATATTCCATCCCATGAAATCTTCATCACCACTTTTTGCTTCCACCTGGGTAGGTCACCCATTACAATGAGACCATCTTCATCACTTTCACCTGGGTAGGTCACCCATTACAATGAGACCATCTTCATCACTTTCACCTGGGTAGGTCACCCATTACAATGAGACCATCTCTATCACTTTCACCCCGGTAGGTCACCCATAACCATGAGATCATCTTTACCATTTTTCATTTGGGTAGGTCACCCATTACAATGAGACCGTCTTCACAATTTTTCACCCGGGTAGGTCACCCATTACAATGAGACCATCTTCACTATTTTTCACATGGGTAGGTCGCCCATTACAATGAGATCATTTTACTATATCATTCACAAATATCAACGTCTTCCATCCTTTTTGAGTATCCTCCTTAGACCTCAATTCTTAGGTAGTGCGCTTTCTAGCTCTTCCCTTCTGAGTGCGCTTTATAACCCTCATTCTCATTTCTGGATGGATCAACCATTTCTTGGTCTGGTAAATCCATTTTTCTTTTTCTTTACAACGCTTACTATTTAAAGTCTTTTACAAGACTTTAGTCGTAAGCATTGTAAAGAGGGGGGCAACTGTCATCACCCAATTTTTGGGTGACTCCCCAAAATATACCAAAAAAATAACAAAAATAAAATAAAATAAAAAGGGCCAGCGAGGGTAGAAAAATCAATGTGGAATTTTTGGTTGTTTTCGAGAGTCTAATCGTATCTCTTTTGTCCCCAAAAATAGAGAAAAATACAGATTTAAGGAAAAAATAATTCATCATTTAATAAATCTGTGTAAAAATTAAGTCGTGTGACATAATTATAATTTTATGGGTCGATTTGATTTAATAGTCGATCAATTTAAAAGTGTAATTATGTTTGGGAATTAATTTACGGGCTAATTCAAGGATTTAATTAAGCGTAAGGGCCTAATTATACTTTAAATTGGTCACGTCAAATTAATTAAGGGCTTAATTGATGAAAAATCAAATTCTTGAGCTTAATTTGGGTTAAATTGAGACAATTGGAATTTTCGGTGACGAAACTTTTTCGGGTGAAATCGAAAGCCAAAATTGAAGATAAAAACATCGTTCTTCCCGTGAAAAAAACTCTTTTCGTAACCACCCATTTTTTCAGTCAATTTTATGATATTAAAAAAAAAATTAAAAACACAAACCTGTCAAGGCATCACCGGCAGCCATGCTCCCCCATGGCTGCAGCCATGCTCAACCACGCCCCCTTCCCTCCTGCAACACTCAATAGCCCATACTCGGACAACACCTCCTTGTCGTGCCATGCCTTCTTTTGCCTATAAATTGGAGGCTGAAAACTGATGAAGAGGGGGAGAAAATTTCGAAATGGAGGGATAAAAACCAGGTTGAAAACAGAGGGGAAATAACACTGTCACGGGGCTGAAAACTAAAAAAACAGAGGGAACAAGAGAGTTTTATGTGGAAACAAAGGAGGATTTACAGAGGAGAAAATTTTTGCGGAAAGTCACGGGGAAATCAGTTAACACAAAAAAACTGGAGGAATTTTACGTAGGAAACAGTGGACGAGCAACGAACACATGCAGCAAAAAAAACCCTGCACTGACAGCTAGCTGCCCCTTCATCTCCCTCGGGTCTTCTTCTCCAACGCCGGCAGAGCAACTCCGGCAGCCCTCTCTCTCTTCGTGTGGTAGTGTCGCAGCTCCTCCCTCTCTTCCCCTTCTTTCTCCCGTCAGCCAACAACGAGCTTTCTTTTCCCCCACTACAGCTCTCTCTCTTAAAAAAAAACCAGTGGCAGTCGGCGTTCTCTCCTCCAACAGCACCACAATCCCGACAGCAACCAACCACCAGTCCAACACCACCATCCTCTCCACCCTCAGCTCCATCACCGGCAGCAGCTCCCAGCCTTCTTCTCCAGCTCCGGTGACAGCAGCATGAGGAGCGGCGAACGGCAGCCACAGACCCGACACTTCCGGCCCTCCTCCCGGCCACCACGAGCCTCCGTTTCAGACGCCACCACGACAGGGAGAATCACCTCGACATCCTCTACGCGGCGACAGTGGCAGGTAAGTCCCTCGTGGTGGTCGGCCGAACACCATTTCTACTGTACACGCTGCATGCAGCGTGTAATATATATATTTGCTGCTTAAGTGAGCTGGACTGCTCGCGGCCCAGCCCAAACCTCTCATATTTGGGTCCTTGGCCCACCTTGGTTGGGCCGGCCCATTTGGCTGGGTCAAGCCCAACCCAAAATTTTTAGTTTATTATTTTTTTTAAGAAAAATACAAAAAATATTATTTTGAAAAAAAAAACATGTTTTGTTTTTCTGCATACGGCCGAATTTCAAGATTTTTCCATGTATATTTTTTGTAAAAAAATATGTTGCATCTTTCTCATATTTTAAAATGAAAATTGGATATCGTAACCAGTTTATGATTATCCGTTGAAATTTGGCCAAAATATGAAAAAAATATATTTTTGTTTTAGCTATCTCGGTGTAAAATTACATTGTAAATTACGTGGAGATACTAAAAGAGACTTTCTTTTATTGTGGTGTAAAATTACATTGTAAAGTACACCCACAAACAAAAAAATGTTTTTTTAATGCAATGTAAAATTCTTTTGGTTAGTCTTTCAAACTCCTAACGAGGTAGAGATTCTCTCACGAAGAGAGATCTACATCGAACTTTAGAAAAGAAAAAAAAACAAAATTAGGAAAAAAAATCAAACAACAATGCAGCCTGCCTTAGGGAGGGTGCACTGGGGGTGATGCGTCTTCCCCTTGCACAACAAGTCCCCTTACCCAAGACTCTCGCAGACCAATAGGTTCCTAGTAACCTTAATGCTAGGTGGCGACTCCTAATAATTATAGTCGTAATTTGCGACTATAAAACAAACTTCATTTTTTCACCGTGCGCCGTTGTCTCTCGAACTCGGGAGAAGGCGGGGCGCGAAGCGTGAAAAAAAATCGCCGTCACGACAGATGCAACAACAATTTCAACTTGCGTTTTGTATGAATAAACTAACATGTTTTGTAAAATTCTTCACCTTTGCTTCCATACTCCAAAAGTACGTTCTATCACATTATGTAGTAATGAGTGTGTACGATTAAACACTTATTCTCGCTTTATTGATTGAGTAATTCGGGTCAAGTTTTATTTTTTAAAGTTGGTCCATTGGGCCACTCAATACATGATCCACCCAGTTTATCCCCAACATCTGAACCTTACCTTAACAATTTAAAAAATATTATGCAGGGTGATCACATTATGTTAAAATAAAAGACATAAAAAATATTGTTTTTTCAATAAAATTATAGTTTCAACGGAAGTCATTACCACTTGAGAGCTCAACTTTCATTTCTTCAACCATAAATATTAGCCTATCAATCTTGATATCTCATCTCATCACATGCAGGAGGAGATGGTAAACGATGTGAGAAGATAATCAGTGTAAGAAAGCAGATGGGTTTGTATTGCTGAGCAGATGAGTTTGTATTGCAGAGGATAAAGGAGAAGGGAGGATGGGAGGGTGAAGGGGAAGGGGAGAGCAGATGGTTTTGTTAGATGGGTTTTGTAGAGGATGAAGTGAGGGACGGGAGGCGTTGTGAAGGTGAAGGGGAGAATGAGGGTTTATTTTGGAATTAAATGTTAATGATATTATTTTTGTTGGAATCAATTTATTTAAAGCAGCTCAGAAGTTCATCATAGGTCGAGAAGCAATGAAAAACAACTCTTTGTTGCTTTTCATCAAATGGCGTTTCATTGATTTTTAAAGGTGGGATCCATCGAAAAATTTATGTTTTTTTATCTTTACCAAACACTAAAACACTATATTTACAATCTGATATCACACCACACTACTAAACACCCACTAAATCAAAAAAATGCCAAAAAGGTGCTGGACAAATAGTGTTATTCTTTTAAAAAAAAATCATTATGTGTTTTTTCAAATTCGATCCCTAGATTTTATTTTTTTCACTATTGAATTTTTTTTCCAGTAATAACCAAATAAAAATAAAAGTCAAAATAAATGATAAAAATCTAATATTACAAAACAAATAAACGTTGTGGCCAAATCCCTGTAGCGCCTCTCACATATTACTGTGGACTAGAGCAGTGTAAGGGCGCATTTGCCCTTAATGAGCCGGTGCCTGGTGTGAGTCATTGGAGGTGTTTTTTGTCTCTTCCATCTCTTGCAAAACACAGCCAACACAGCTGGGTTCTTTTCATTTTTTTTGTTTCTGGCCAGAGAGCGAGCGGCGGGCTGGTTCGTGAGGGCTGCTCGGGCGGTCGGGGATGGCGGTTCGCGGGTTGGTTTCGGGTCGTTGTGGGTGTTCGACGAGGTATGGTTTTCACCCCTTATTTGTGTCAATTTTTGGTTTTGCTCGGTTTCTTTTCATTGGGTTCTTCGGGTCGTGGGTTTTTTTATTCTTTTTTTTCCATCTTCTCCTTCGATTCATGTTCTTTGTGGTCTGGGTGTTGCTAATTGATTGTGTTTGTAATTGATTGTGTGTTTTTTTCCCCTTTGATTCATGTTCGGTTCTTTGGGTTTGTCATTGTTTATGCTCGGTATTCGGTTTTCTTGAAGTGGGGCTGCATGGGTTCGGTCCTTTGTGTGTATTGGGGGTTGGGTTTTTGGTTTAATTGGGTTTGGGTTGGGTTGATCGATGGTTTGGCACTGGTTCAAATGCTCTGCATGCAACCGAATTTAATGAATTGAGCATTGATTTGGTTTGTCTTTGCTCTCGGTTCGTCATTTCATTTCTATTTTAGTTTGTTTCATTTGTTGATTTTTATTATGGTTGTGGGAGTTTTCTCGGTTCAAATAAGGAAAATATTAAGTTGCTCTCACTTCATCACTTCATTTCTGTTTTTAGTTATCTCGGAGCATTGTTCGTTATTGTTGCCATCTGGTTTCGTTACTTCAATTATTCTTTTTGCTTCATGTCACTTCGTATTAATTGATTTCTCTGTTCATTTTGCAGGATAACATGCTTTACTTTTGACTTCTTCTCCTTTTATATTTCCTTTTCTGGACTGCGCCGCCTCTCTATTGCTTTGTTAAGTCATTTTCTTATTGTTATTGTACTGTTTGTGTTTGCTGTGTTTTTACGTTCTATTTGCAGCATATTTTACTTTTGTTTCGTTTGCTCTGGTACCTTCCTTTTCTTCCATTTTTCTTTTCATATGTCCTTTAGATTTCTTACGTTATTCATCCCAATTGTTTTCCTCTTCTTTGTTGAGGTTGTGGTCTACTGATTCTCACTCACAAGTTTCTGCTGCAAAGACTTCCTTTCACCCTTTGTCACCCTATTTTCAAGGTTAGTTAGCTTTCGACAAAAATCTTTAGAAAGCCCGGAATTTGTTGTGCTCATAATGGAAATTTTTAACGGTTAGTTACTGATTTTTATTATGGTTGTGGGAGTATTTATTACGAATATGTTATGAATAAATAGTTTGGTTCGTTTGCTGGTTTTGAATATAGGATTGAGGTTTTTCATCTGACTGTTACTGCATGATATGGATTAGATAAGATATTTTCTTCTTCTAGGCTCAATTCTCCCTCTTTATCACTGTCATGGTGCATTAAAATAAAATTATAAGAGAGAAAATACAACAGAAAAACCAACTCATCACATCTATCAACTCGAAAAATGATGCAGGTAAACCAGAAAAAATTAAAATGAAATTACAATTCTGTATCTCTAGAAACAAGGATACGGAAGAAGATGATAATCTGTTATCAATTATAATTTCTGATGTTGTGCTGACCAACGTATGTGCAAATTATATATGCACTCTGTTTTTTTATCTGTTTTTTAGTATGTGGAAATTATGTGAAAATTCTGTTGTCCCTTTGTATTGCTTACAGAATTGAAAATCTTGGTGAGCTGTCATCTGCATGTGTTAGTTTAAGTTCAATAAGATAATCCTTTGGATTAACAGTACTTGCATACAAATAACTATCAGAATGGACATAACCAATTGACCATATCGCGCAATGTCTAATGATGAAACATGAGCTTTTAGTTCTTAAGGACAAGCTATAGTAGATATTCTTACACTTTCTAGCAATTATAAGCATTGCTTAAAATAGTGATATTCTTTTCTAGGATTTTCACACAAGAAATTCCTCACTTTCCAACTACAAACAAAGCATAGAGTGAAATAAACCCAGCACTCAAACTTAGCACAAGGTTTTAGTCTTTTAGACTCACGGGTCACTGAACCCATGAGTCACTAAAATGTTTCATTTTCCAGGAAAACAAACAGGATGAATACTGAAAATATGAGACTTCTGTCATAATGTTACATAAAACAGTGACCAATTCAGCAATTCTAGAAGAAAATTAACATAATTTAAAATGGAAAACAAGATCCAATTTAGAAAACATGATATTACAAAATAAAAAAAAAACCCACAGTAATAAACTTTGAAATTAACTTTCACTTGCAGCAAAAAAAAATAATTTCTATATCAAAATTGAAATATTATAATGAGATTAGACTTATTTGGCTCTGCTTTCTCTTAAACCAACAAAATCCCAAGACATTTAAAGAATAAATGAACATACATGGAAATTGCTGGTCTTTTCTTTCTCGTAAGTGAAGATATTTATGTGTTGAGAAAGAGAGATGAGGAGATGGAGGAAAAGAACTACAAACAGAATGAAAATGTGTTATGGATGCTTTATTTTGATGATTGATGTTAATTACAAATTACCTGTCATGTTCCACATAAAAAATGGACCCAAATTGTTTTCATCTTTTCTAATAAATAATCACTACGGGCAGCAGCAACATTGATAAGAGAAAACATCAGGCCCAATTATAGACATAATATAAAATAAATACCTTTCAGAATCCATGTTAAATTCTGGCATCAACAATTCATGGACTCAAGATCCTTGGGTGTGAACATAAACCCAATATTGTAACAAAATCAATCTAACCCATTTTTAAACAGATTAAAATCAATAATATTCTAAACTCAATTTGTGTTTCCAACATTTGATTGATGAGAGCGTAAAAAAAGCTTTCCAAAATACCCAATTAGCATATTAGTCCAATTCAATTAAAAGTTTCAATCTTTTCAGCTGCCATTGATGACAGGCTGTCTTTGCTTTAGTTTTTTTTTTCTTAACAACAATAAACACTTATTAGCACTTTTACATTTCACATGAATGATGCAATTTGGGATTGAAGTAATGAATAAGTTAAAGAACAATTATAATGAAGAGTAGATGCAAAATTGGCAAAATTTCTGTTTTCGAGTGATGCTAATATATTAGAGGAAAGGCTGCCATTGATAACCCACATAGGAACTCCAGTTGCAGAGAAATTTGTATAGGTAGGGTGGATTTTTTGAAAATTTAGGGGCTGTTTTTGCATCATTTTTTTCCCTTAGCAGCAACAAACACTCATTAGCACTTTTAAATTTAACATATTTGTTTTCTAATGGCAACACAACTTCTATATTGTCATAGTACATAATGAAATTTGATTCAACTGCTATAATCCATCAACAATGAACAATACTACACTAATTCAACCTTGCAAACAATCTACTCTGTTTTTTCACCCTTTTTTAAAAATATGTTCGAGTTTTGAATAACTTGAATCCTTTCGAGATTAGGCTTCATTGATGGGTTGTCTAACAAATTAGCTTCAAGTCTTTGTTCTTATCTTTGTCAACATCATATCCAAAAAAGGTCTACATTATTAAACAACTTATTCTATCACTTCATTTTGAGCATTTTTTGATTTCATTCCATAATTGAATTGATTGCATGTCAAAATTTCTCTTATCATCAAGAATCAACATAGAATCTTCGAACATGCTTTAGGTACTTAGCCTATTAATTTAAACGCAAAGTTGGTTTGTGAGATCAGTAACAAAAAGCTAGGAGCAGAAATTGATTGGGTTTTGGGCTTAGCATGATGAATAAGTAAAACAATTAACCTGCTTAAAAAATAGCATACCATGCAAAGCATTCATGTAATGCATGTTTGAAAATAGTACCAATACTGTGCACCATTGTCAATGGAAATAACTTGAAAATAGTTCCAATACTCATTTTTTTGTTTAGGAATTTAACAATGCCCATATTTTTTGCAAGCTTATCTAAGAAGTTGTGATGCTGCTTTTGCCTTCAAACATACGTTCCTCATTGTTTAGCCTTCACTCAAAATTAGTTTTTTGGATTTCTTTTTCTTGATACAAGTGCTCAAATGTTTCATCAGAAATTGTTGTTACAACGCTGCTTTCAAGTTCATTTATTGCCTGCGATAGTTTACTTTTGCTCGCTCATCCTTTTCTCTTTAAGCTCTGCTACGCTATTACTCAGGTTCGTTTCTTCTATCTACTTTTTCCATTTGATTATTCTTTCGATTTTCTCTTTAAGGTTAAATTCTTCATTGCATCATTCTTTATTAATCCATGTTTCTTTAAATCTGTAGCAATTGTAGTTTAGGTAACACTTTTTATTCAGCTTGGCTGCTTTATTTTCATCATAATTTTTTTCCGTAGATGTTAATACAACTTCTCATAAATAGGCTTTATCATGACAAGTCGCCGCTAACGTGAACAACCCGACCATCACATAGAATACTATCCTTATCCTTCAACTGCTTTTAATGATGATTTCTTTCCTCTTACGGATGACATCGATCCTGTTGCGGAAGAAAGTTTTGTTGACGTTTCTACCTCTTTGGATGCTGAAAGTGCCCACCAAACTCTTTTTGATTGTGATGCACATATTGGCTTTCATTACGAAGATCCCTCCGCGATTGCCTCTTCATCTTCTGGACCAAGTTTAAGATCAAAAAGTTATGAAACTGAGTGTGCAAATATTATTACTCCTTCGTCTTCAGACAATTTGTCTTCCCTGATTTCAAACTATCAAACTAATGATCAACCAATTAATGTCCCCTCAATCATTCCTGACCAATATAATATTATTGGTTAATCTTTTTATAAAAAAAGAGAAAACGTGAGTTATCTCAACATCCTTAATCCTTTCTTTTAGCTCGCTTTAGTTTTTGAATTCTTATGATTTTAATCCTCTTTTGTTTTTCCAAATTTCTCTTCACCTCAAGAACCTTGGTTGAACCCCTTGATTTCGGTAATAAATCATGGAAATGTCAACATTGCAATGCTTTTTTTTGGTTTGCAGAGCGTTTGGCACGTTCAGGAAAAAAAAACCCTCCTTTACATCATGTTGTGCTAATGGAAAAATCAAATTGCCTGCTGCTCCTAACACACCTCAATTTCTAGATGATCTTCTAAATCCTGACAAAGGTTCATTGTCCATCAAATTTCGACATAACATTCGTGCTTATAATTCAATGTTTGCTTTCACTTCAATGGGAGCACAGATTGATAATACTGTCAATTCTCAACCAGGTCCTTACATATTTAAAATAAATGGACAATGTCATCATCTTATGGGATCATTGCTACCCAATGAAGCTGAATCACCAAGATTTGCACAACTATACATCTTTGACACAGACAATGCAATTGCTAATCGACTACACCCTTTTGATAATAATAGTTGTCAATCATCTTTAGATGAAAATGTTGTCAAGGAACTTATTAACATGCTTGATTCATCCAATGTATTAGTCAAATTGTTTCGACAAGTTAGACATAGACTTAACAATGATGAATTCCCAAATTTCAAACTTCGTTTGATTGGAAAAAGATATGGTGATTCAAAGCAATATGATGATCCTTCCTCTAATGATATATGTGGTTTAATTGTTGGAGATATTGGAGAATCACAAACTGATAGAGATATTATTATTGAAAACTATTCTAGAAATCTCCACAGAATCTCTAAATTGCATCCAAAATTTATGTCTCTTCAGTACCCACTTTTATTTCCTTATGGTGAGGATGGATATCATACTGATATTTTATTCACAAATCAAGAGCATTATACTCCTTCCAAGCATCAAAAAGTTACAATGAGAGCATATTATGCTTATATCATTCAAGAAAGATTAGGAGATAGTAGTACTCTTACCAAAGGTGGAAGACTTTATCAACAATTTTTAGTTGATGCATTTATGAATGTTGAGCAAGAACGTCTAGATTTCATTCGCTCAAACCAAGATAGTCTTAGAACTGAATCTTATAAAGGTGTCCAAGAAGCTGTTTTAAGAGGCGATGTTAATGGTTCAAGTATTGGAAAAATCATCCTCCCCTCTTCTTTAACTGGAAGCCCTAGATATATGATTAACAATTATCATGATGCAATGGCTATATGTCGTTATTATGGTAACCCTGACCTTTTTATTACATTCACTTGCAATGTCAATTGGCCTGAAATTCAAAGAGAAATTAAAAAAAACCGAAATTATAAACCTGAAGACAAACCTGACATAATTGCAAGAGTATTTCGATACAAACTTAATGATATGATTTCATTCATTAAATCAGGGAAGCCCTTCGGAAAAACAATTGCTGGTATTTTTCTTTACTTATTATTTAGCTCTTATTGCCTTTATTCAATATAGTCTGTTTGAAATTTCTTTTCCCGCTTTGTAGATGTTTGTGCTATTAAATTCCAAAAAAAAGGCTTGCCACACACTCATTTATTGATTTGGCTAGCTTCTGAATACAAAATTCGATCACCTGAGGATGTCGATTCAGTTATTTCGGCTGAACTGCCAAACAAAGCAGATGATCCTCATTGCCATGCAATTGTTTCAAAATTTATGTTGCATGGTCCATGCGGGCTTGCTAGCCCAAAAGCCCAATGTATGAAAAGAAATAAATATTCAAAAAAAATCCCTAAAAAGTTTAAACAATCAACAGTGTTCGGTGAAAATGGCTTTGTGTTTTACAAGCGACGAAATTTCCCTATGTCATTTGTTATGAAAAATGGAATTGCTCTCTCTAATTCCTATGTTGTCCCGTACAACAAAGAGCTTCTAATCCGTTATAATGCTCATGTGAATGTTGAAATTTGTTGCCAATCAATGCTTATAAAATATCTTTTCAAATATGTTAGCAAAGGATTTGATAGATGTCGAGCTGTTATTCAAGGTCAAAGAAATGATGAGATTCAGGCTTATCTTAATTGTAGATTTGTTTGTCCTTATGAAGCTGTATGGCGACTCTTACAATTTCCAATCCATTCAAGAAACCCAGCAGTTGAAAGACTTCAAATACATTTGCCAATGCAACATTCTGTTGTTTTCTTTGGGAATCAAAACTTATCTTCTGTTTTAAGAAAACCTGGTCTCAATAAGACAATGCTCACAGGATGGTTTGATCGAAACAAAGAAGATGTTGAAGCAACACAATTACATTACTCGCAATTTCCAAACAAATATGTTTGGGATGCTAGGCAAAAAGAATGGATTTACAGAACAAGAGGTTTTTCACTTGGACGTATAACATATGTGCATCCTGCTGCTGGCGAATTGTATTTCTTAAAGATGCTTTTAAATCATGTTAAAGGAGCTACAAGCTTTGAATATCTGCGTTGTGTCTCTGGTATTGTTTATCCAACCTTTCAACTCGCCTGCAAAACACTTGGTCTCCTTGGTGATGACAAAGAATGGGGTGAAGCTTTTTCAGAAGCTGTTTTAACTGCTTCCTCCTCACAACTTAGGCAACTATTTGTCAGTGTCACTCTATTTTGTCAGATTGCTAGCCCACAAAATTTGCTTGATCAATTTTGGCATACAATGCATGACGACATTAGAATCAAGCTATCATCTTTCTCCCCACATGATCTTCATTTCAGTGATAATGAACTTAAAAATTATGTTCTTTATGAACTTGAACAACTTTTCAATGCCTCAGCAACATCCCTTAAAGACTATAATTTACCCCTGCCAAATGATCGTTTGATGTCTGAAATTAGAAATAATCTCCTTAGAGAAGAACTCAATTATGATATTTCTGAACTTCGAAGCAATAATGCAGCATCAATTTCATTGCTTAACACATGCCAAAAAAAAATTATGATCGAGTTATGGAATCAATTTCAAAAAATAAACAATCTCTTATTTTTGTTTACGGGCATGGTGGCACAGGGAAAACTTTTTTATGGCATTCACTTATTAATAGTATTAGATCAGAAGGGTTAATTGTTCTTGTTGTTGCATCATCAGGGATTGCATCTATTCTACTCCCTGGTGGTCGCACAGCTCACTCAAGGTTTAAGATTCCTCTTGCTATAAATGAGAACTTAACATGTGAAATAAAGAAAAATACTCATCTTTCAAGGTTGATTGAAACGACAACACTTATTGTATGGGATGAAGCTCCTATGAATAATCGCTACTATTTTGAAACATTGGATAGATCATTACGTGATATAATGAGCCAAACTGGTCATTCCAATCATAATCAACCTTTCGGTGGGAAATCTATTTTACTTGGTGGGGATTATCGTCAAATTCTCCCTGTTATACCTGGAGGAACAAAAGAAGATATTATTAATGCTTCCTTAAGTAGTTCACCACTCTAGCCAAAATTTGAAATCATGTTGCTGAAACAAAATATGAGATTGTCAATTGATGGTCTTGGTTCAGATGAAATCAATGAAATTAAAACATTTGCTAAATGGATTCTTAAGATAGGTGACAGAGACCTTTGTGATATACCTTTTTTTGATGAACTTGATGAATCTTTGATTAAAATTCCATATGATTTGCAACTACATACCTCTGGTGATCCAATTAAAGCTATGGTTTCAGCTATGGTTTCAGCTATTTATCCCAGCATTGAACAACATACTCTTGAACCATCTTACTTTAAAGAAAGGGCTATTATCACACCAAAAAACATTACTGTTACTGAAATCAATAATTTCATACTTGGAATTACACATGGTCCTCAACAGATTTATCTTAGCAGTGATTCTGTTGATGCATCTTCAAGTGATGGCGACAATATAAACTTATTATATCCATTGGAATTTATAAACCAACTTGAGTTCAGTGGTGTTCCTTCGCACATTCTTGCTTTAAAAATAGGAGCGCCAATTATGTTGCTAAGGAATCTGAGTCCAATGATAGGCTTATGTAATGGAACACGACTAATCATCACACATCTTGCTGATAGAGTTATTGAAGCTCAAATTATAACAGGCTCACACATTGGTGACCGAGTTTTTATACCAAGGATCATCTTCCCAATTAATGATGACAAATGCCCATTTACAATCAAACGAAAACAATTTCCAATACGATTATGCTATGCTATGACAATCAATAAAAGCCAAGGACAATCATTAAAATTTATTGGTGTTTTCTTAAAGGAGCAAGTTTTTACACATGGCCAACTATATGTCGCTCTTTCAAGAGTTACATCCAAAAAAGGTTTAAAAATCATTTCATGTGACCAAGAAGGAAAACAACTTGATTATGCTAAAAATATTGTCTATAAAGATGTCCTCAATTTATTGCCAAAAGGTCTTTTTCTGATTTAAAATGATTTCTTCTTTCTTCAATTCTAGCTTAATTCTTTTATATCCATATTATCAACTATATTTTAGCTATTTGTTTTCATTTATGTGCATCTTCTTTAATTTTTGCGGCCTATTTGTTATTTGTTAAAGATGTATGCGCATTCTTTTAATATTACCTTCATCATCCACATCAGCTTATTTTTGCTTTTATTCTGCAGATTGATGGCGGTGCCTTTGAAAAATATCAAGAAATATCTTTTTTATCCATTGATCCAAGCCAGAGTTTGTCGTGTTTGGATACCAATGCAAAATGGACACACAAATAGCTTCAACTGTCTTTTGGTTGACCACCAGGTTCTCAAATTTCACACACTATTTACTCAACAATTTTTCCTGTTTTATACTTAGATGTCCACTATAAAGTTCACCATCTTATTTACTTTTAACTTCATATCATTTATAATTTATAACCATATGTTTCTCTGCATGTATGTTTGTTTGTTTTCTTACAATTTTCCTAAAGAATATATATATAGATCATCTTAATTCCTTTCCATGTATACATTACATTAAATACGCTACCATCTTTATTTAGATTTTCTTCGCATGCTGTGATAATTTCTTTTTCCATTAAATACACTATCTATTTAGCATTCATCAATTTCAGCCATGTCTTTATAATTCTAATATTGTTTTTGTACATGTTTTTGCATCGTAGGGCGGAGCTATACAGGGATCATCCAAAGCAAGAGATGCAGAATTTTTCAATCTCAACATAATCGAAGGTTCCTATATTGAGATTAAAGACTTCTACACCTATGAAAATCGAGCTGCTAATATTGTTGTTGATCATGAAGTGATTATTGACTTAAAGTCTGATACCAAGATAATGCATCTCGATTCTGTTAAACATGATGTGCCGCGATACCATTTCAACCTCACTAACTTTGCACATGTCTTAACCAAAGGCAGGGGATCAAAAGTTCTTACAAGTATGAAAAAGATTTTTTTATTGAGAATGGAAAAAAAATGCATTATTTCACTAACCTTTCGATTATTCTAGATGTTCTGGGCCGACTTAAAGGAATCCAGCCAATTGAAAAGATATTAGTTCAAGGTCACAGACTTGAAGATAAAAAAGAGTTCATCATTGAGAATATAAGGTATTTCCACAGCTAAAATTGCATTTCTAGCTTATGTTTTCCATTTTTTTATCTAAAAATTCCAAGTTTCAAACAGAGGAGAAGATCTCCGAATTACTTTATGGGGCGACGTTGCTCGAAGCTTTGATGATAATATCGTTGATGCGCAAGAATCTCCCATAATTGTTGTCTTTGTCGGGTTTCGAGTTACAGAATTCCGAGGTTTGCTGTATTGTTTTTAATACGATAGCATCAAACCATTTGTGCCTTTTTTACCCAACTGTAATTTTTTCTCATTCATATTTGTTTCTTCGTTTTTCTCTTACTTGCATTTAAGTGCAGCAAATTTAACTGGGACTGCTGCATCACTTTGGTATTTCAATCCAAACATTCCAGAAGTTCTGCCATATAAGCAATTGTAAATCCCTCTTACTCTCAAAAAAATTTCTATTTCATTTTTTCTTAAGCAAAAAATATTTATTGTTAACTATTTGAAATTCTGTTTAATTCAGTTATAGCCAGGTGCCGCATGATGTCCATAAACTTCCTCCATCTTTGAATGTTGTTGTGTCATTGGAGCAACAAATAAATGAAAACCGGAAAACAATTAAAGAGATCTTATGCATGGATCCACATCAACATAAGGTTTCATTGCTAATGCTTATGCATACTCTTTTAACTGTACTTTTTAGCTTCTATTCTCACTTCTGCTTTTGTCAATGCAGAATATGCGATTCACTTGCATGGCATCTATTACTGATTATGATCTCTTTAATGGGTGGTGGTCCAAAACATGCCCAGAATGCACTAAAACACTCTCAGGACCATCAGACAACCTCAGATGCTTTGAACATGGAACTCCAAACTCTGCACCAATTCCATCGTAAAAAACATTCAATACCCACATTATTGTTTCATATAGATTTATTTCTTCATGAAATTAATACATTTATATTTTACTCAATTACAAATAACTATTGATGTCTTGGTGCAGGTTTAAAGTTAACTGCATTGTAACTGATGACAAAGATGTCACAAACTTCTTCTTATCTGGAAAAGCTGCTGAGAACTTTTTCAACGCCTCAGCACATCATCTGGTTTATGACAAGAAATATGTTGATCCTTATACAGTCCCACCACAAATGACTCAAGTATTGAACAAGATGAAAATCTTTCAACTACATTTCGGGGCTTATAAATCAGCAATCAACAGATGTGACATCTTTGTTACAAATGTTTTTGACGAAGGCATCAAACAGTCTTCAGAGATTCAATCAGAACAATTTGGTGCTGGGTCCTCAACCACTCCTACAACCATTACTATTAAAGACTCATCAATAGTTTAAGCGAACACGCTTACTCCAATAACACCACCTGACAGCACTCCACCATCTCAACACCAAGAAGACAGTTACCGCCTAAAGGCTAAGAAAAGTTTAGATTTCACCGATCCTCATTCAGAAAAAATGTAAGTTTTGTTTTATTACACATATATTTATATTCTCATATTCAATACTTTTAATCATTGCTAAACAATTTCATGCCTTTACTTTCATACATCACCTGCATTCCCTATAAATAAACTTCCTTATACAATAATATTCTATGTTCCTTAATTTTGTAGTCATCTAAAACAGAAATCAATCATTCTCGATGAAGAAGATGAACCACCAACTAAAAGGAACAAAGACAACCTTTCTCCATCATCAGAGGTCGTTTTGCACACCAATTATGCATTCTTAATTTTTGTTACTTAAGACACATATGCATTCTTAGTTTTTGTTACTGAAGTTAATTCAAAATGCATGACACATTCAATATATATACTATATGATTAGCTATATAGCTAAGTCATGCATTTAATTGATTTCATTTATATACCTAAACTTAACTTTAGATATATAATGCAATTAGTACACTTAACTTAATATAGATTTGATTACTTATGCACAATGCTGCTGATTTTTGAACAATACAACTGCTGATTTTTGAACAATACAACTGAGAATGCATGATTATTATTAAACTTACTTAAAAAGGCATAATACAGCCAATGTATATACTATATAATTAGCCGTATAACTGGATTAAGCCTTTTATTAATTTTGACTAATGCTGGTGCTTCTTTTAAAATTGATGTTTCTTTTTCTTATAGTTGCACACTAATGATTTTTTCTCTTCTACTATTGACATTGTTGCCTAAATTGTTTTTATTATTGTTAAAATTGTGTATTAATTGTTTTATTAGATCTTATAATAGACTTTAGGAATGAATATGGTCCTGAACATATTCTAGATTAAATTATGCAATTAATTGTATTCAAAATGGATGTGATTATGGCTGAAATGTTACTCAGATTGTGTGCAGGTTGTGTTATGAATAACTTGGAATCTCCCGATATAGGGGAAACTCTGCCGAAATTTTGTTAAAAATTTCGGCGATAGAAAAAAAAATTCGCATACTTCATCTACTCTTTTTGTAAGTGGAAACATTAAACAAATTAAATAAATAGAAGAAAAAAATTTAGGGTTGTTACTGATAATAATTCATTTTCTGCTATTCATTGTTTTCGTCTAAATATTTATGTTAGATCTACTTGAATTGTTTTGTCATTCGTCCCATTCGCTTTCTCCAAGTACATCTATGTATGTATGTTTTATCTATACATCCAAGTCTTCTCTTCCTTTTTTCTAATGTCTACAATGATTTTTAGAGCATATGATATTAGTTTTTAATTGTTTCTTTACTGATTTACTACATTTATTCTTTCATAATATTTACTGAAATTTTTGAATGCGTGACTTAATGTCTTCATCATTTCATTTATTACTTTGCGAATTTTTTTTTCCAGGAAGATTAGCAACAAAATGATATATCTCATTTCGAAGGAGGGATTTCACTTCGTTCTGCACCTCGACATCCCTCTATTTTGCGTTGATGTACAAATTGTATAATTAGCACTTTTTTATCATCTTTTGTGACACTATGTATATACCAAAAGATATAACCTATATTTACAAAACAAACTCTTTTATATTGTAGTTCTAAACTTTTATATTATAAATTTATCGTTGTTGATTTAATTATGTTAAATTATATATACAAGAATACCGCGGCAACGCGCGGGCATTTAGCTAGTTAATACAATATGATGTAGATTTTTTTTAAAAAAAAACAGAGATAAATGATTAAATTAAAAAAGTAAAGAAAAAAAATGATTATAATCCACATTAAATGCTCTCAATGCCACAGTGTAGAAGAAAACCCCTCGCCTTTTAAACTTCTTTTTAATTTTAATTGCCGTCGGCAATTTCAGCCCAAGGCGCGCTGAAGAGGGTCCACTAGCCACGAGCTTTCTAGCAAGAAACAGATGGCATTAGCCAAGCATTCACGCTGGGTTGGATTAAGAAAATCTATAATATTATTTGTCCTTTACGGATCTGAGCTGCACAAATCTAACCGAGGAGCCCAAGTCAGCGAGCATCTCTACCTCAGATAAAACGGCAGCCCTCCAAGCTCTAACACCATGGGCACATGCTTGAAGAAAAATTAGCCATCTTTGGCAATATATAAATTACACGTGGTGTCTGCTCATAATTTCTCATATTTGTTTTTTTCGGAATCTTGTTTATACATTAAAGGACTTAAAAATTGGGATGTGTCTAAGAGAAAATAAGAGTACTATCAATGATACTTTGGAATCTCATTTCCCTTTTTGATTTATTAAGCAAAAATTCCATATCCACATCAGCATTAACATATTAGTAGAAATATTAAGAAATATATTAAAATAGTTGATGTTGGGACATTTTTAAATATATTAAACTTGAAATAAATAAAAAAATAATTTAATAATACTATGGGACATTTTTTTTTACATTCACAAAACTTTTAATCCGAGTCCAGTATAGGACAAGGCTGATATTTCAATTTCAAAGAGTGTATACTAGGAGTATGCCTCTAATAATGACATGGAATATGTCGATGTTGCCTTCCAATTAAGGAAAGAATTCAGTGACCTCTCAACTGATCTAAAATGGAAGTCAGTCAGTCAGTCAATCCATCATCATTAACAAAATCTGACCACCGAACTCTTTAGAAAGCACAGCATTTGTAGTTTTGTGCCGATTAGCCTCCTCCAGTAAATCCTAATCATGATCGTTTTAGGACAGAGATGAGGTTGATTTTGATGTTTTGGTGCCGACAAAACAACTAAGACTATGCTAAACACAAGACCTAACCGTCTAATTAAGTCAAGATGGGCACTGTTTGGGATTAATAAATATATTAAGACCTAACCATGTTTTCATGTGGGGGCCTTCGCTAGCATCCGGTGGAATTAATAAATCCCAAGAACTCAGAATTAGGTAAAGAAAAGGAAACTTCAAGGTCGAGATTTAAGCAATTTGTCTCCTAACATTTCTCGTGGTCAAAGAAGTTGCAAGCAATTGCCCGTACCAAATCAACCGACATTAAAAATGATCCAGCGGTTGGTGTAGCCAAAGGTCATCTCCAATTACAAAAAAAAACTATTTAGAAAAGTTAAATTATTGATGTAGCTTTTTACGGTGTAAATATGGTTTTTCATGTGCAACACAATGAAAACAATCATTTTAATAACTCATTTGTATTATAATATATTTAATATTAATTTTTTAAAAAGAAAAGTTGTAGAGATGAAAGAGTGAACAATGAAATGATCTATTTTAATACTTTTTATTATTTTAATAGATACATAGAAATGATTTTTCTTTAATAAAAAATTATTTTGACTGTCTTATTTGACCACCACTTTACAGCTGCAAAATCAGAGATAAAAGTTAAAAAAAAAATAGTTTTATTTCTTCTTTCTTTGACCTTTTGTTTTTTGGGAGATGCCCCAGGAAGAAAGGAATAAGGAATAACCAGCGAAGCTCAAAAGTTACTTTTAACTCTCATTGCCATTTAAAAGCTGGCATGAAGCCATTGCAACAAAAAAGGGGTTTGAGGAGGGTTTATGCAGTTTTTTTATGCATTAATATCAAAAATAAAATTTAAAAAATAAAATAAAATGGAAAAGCAGCTTTTACCGAGCACGCACCACCCAGTGGATAGACAGTCAGACAGCTATAAAGTTCGGTGAAGGTATTGATTTGACACAGCATGTGACAGATGCCCCCAAAAGCCATTTGTTCCTTCGTGTACGTTTTCATCCTCCTGGCCAATGCTTTCGGTTCTTTAAGCCTTCCTTTACTAAAATCCATACTCAAAAGACCAACGGAGGTTTCTTGCCTGCATAACAATAAGTTTTTTTTATTTTAAATTAAAATTTTAAATATTTTTAGATTATTTTAATATGTTTATGTCAAAATAATTTTTTAAAAAACAATTTTTGAACAAAAAATATTTTGAGAAATAATTTTAATCACAATTTCAAACAATCCCTTCATCACTGTCCTAAATTGCCAGCTTGAGTCAAATTAGGACATCAAAGTTAATATTGTTTTCTATTTTTCTCCTCCCAAATCTTTCTAATACTTTAAAGGACACCAGCGATCCAAAAGAAAAACTCAAAACAAAATAATAATAATCAAAGGTTAGACTATTTAATTAATGGCTAGGGGTAATATTAGGAGGTTTTAAAATATAAGGGTAAAAATAAAACTTTGTCTTATGATTCTCCATCTTGTTAGAAAACCATTTTTCATCTCCATTGTCAATCTTCTTCTCCATTTCTATTTTTTCTTTTTTAATAAAAAAAATGAAAATGCACTGATTTTTATAGAAACGGAGGATATTCTCTTACATCTAAAATAATAAAAAAATACGTCAACTTTATAGTTTTTTCACATAATAAAAATATGTCAATATTATTTGTTTTTAGTTATTGTTTGTAATTTTTATTTATTTATTAACATATGAAGTTATTAATTTATTTAATTACATGTATGTATAATTTTTTTTAAATTATTTTAACTATAAAATGGAAAAACTTTTATATTAATTTGTTTTGTTGAAAAAAAAATATTTAAACCGTGGCCAATAATGACGAAGTGTATAGTGTATTACCACTTTTTTTGGGAAAAGCAGCGGAACCTTAAAAGGGCAATTTGGGAACGAAAAAACAGAAAACACAAAAAAAAATAAAAAAGAAGAAAAAAGTGCAGTACTCTCTCTTCTTCGAGTACCAAGTCGTCTACTAAGTCAGTCATCTTCAGTGGAGTACCCCCGTAAGTAACACGTACGCACACCAAACAGCACAGCACAGACAGACAGAGGGGGGGTGCGGCGACGTTTTACTGGTCGAAGTAAGTTGTTGTACTCGCTCGCTCCGACTCACTGCTCCGCCTTCCTCTTGTCTTGTTGCTGCTCTATCATTTTCTTTTTCCTAATTTCTCTCTAACTAATTAGTCTGTCTTCCAAGGAAAGTATTTACCTCCTCTTCTCTCTCTCTCTCTCTCTTCTTCTTCTTTACTGCTTATGGAAATGACACCGTCATCGGAGATTTGTAGTGTTAAGGTTGCGCTTCATATACGACCCCTTGTTGCCGACGAACGTCTTCAAGGTTGTAAAGATTGTGTTTCTGTTGCTCCTCGACTACCTCAGGTGTCTAAGTAGTTTTCTACTCTCTTTTTTAATTTCCCATGTTCTTTCTTGATGTTGTTGTTTTATGAACTGAATTAAGAAACTTTGTGGATTTTTTTTGGCTTGTTTCTTGATTATTAATGAACTGAATCTGCTTACCACTTACCTTATTGCCATATATGTACTGCATGCCGTTTTCTTTTTCTGTTTATTGATTTTTCCCTTCTCTGGCTTTGTTAATAATTTTTTATATTGCCGAATGCGCCTTGTTCGGAGATTTTAAGAAACAAAGGGTAATAATGTTGAGGGTTTTGATGATGTGTTAGGTGCGAATTGGGACACATTCATTTACATTTGATCATGTCTATGGAAATGGTGGCGCAGAGTCATCTGCCATGTTTGAACAATGTGTTGCTCCACTTGTTGATGGATTGTTCCAAGGATACAATGCCACGGTTCTTGCGTATGGTCAGGTAATGCTACTCGGCTGCAAATATTACCTTAAATACAATGCAACGGTTCTTGCGTATGATTTCTCACGAATGCTGGGTTTTCTAATTAGAGTTTGATAATGATATATATACACATGCTGATGCAGACAGGATCGGGGAAAACATATACTATGGGAACTGGCTTCAAAGATGGTTGCCAGACCGGACTGATTCCTCAAGTTATGGAAACATTATTCAACAAGATTGAAACACTGAAGCATCAAACGGAATTCCAATTGCATGTGTCCTTCATAGAGGTAGGTATTTGATAGAGAAACTGTCAGTCTCAGATGGTTAAGGACCTAAAGTTATGCCCGGAGTCGTGCGCCATAAATGGTGCTAGTTCTCTAGCATCATGTTCGGTATTTTCTAAGATATTAATCTTCAAAGCTTCCTCTAATGAACTATGTGATATGAAAAGGGAAAAATCAAATTCTAAATTAAAATGATATTGACTAACATGTGGCAGCTTAAAATATGTTTTCTTGTGTTGATGCCATGGACACCGAGAAGAACTTGAGGACAGAAATCCAGTTATATATAGTGTATAAATTGTCAACTGGTGGATAGGCTGCTATTGTTTTGTCATAGAATGTTCATTAATTCATGATTTCCTCCATGTTGAACATTGAATTATTGGGTTTTCAAATTGAAGATCTTAAAGGAAGAAGTGAAGGACTTGCTGGATTCTGCATCTGAGAGTAAATCAGTGGTTGCTAATGGACATAATGCGAAAGTTGCAGTTCCTGGGAAGCCTACAATACAAATTCGTGAAGCATCAAATGGAGTAATTACTCTAGCAGGATCAACAGAAGTAGCTGTCAGTACATTACAAGAAATGGCAGCGTGTTTGGAGAAAGGATCATTAAGTAGGGCAACAGGAAGTACAAATATGAACAACCAGTCCAGGTAAATCGTGAACATCAAAAGATCCATTCTGCCTAATTGAAGATTTCTTTCTGACTAACTTTCCATGCCTACCAATTGAAGCAATCAAGATTTTTGGTTGAGAAACACACATCAATTACCTTTTCTTTTTGAAAAAGTTGATATTAACTATGAAACTTCACTTTACAATTGGGGGCCATTCTTTCGATATAATAGCTAACTAAATTTCCCAAATATCCACAACTGTACTTGACAGAAAAACAAGTATTGAATGGAAGATAAGGCTTCAAAAAGAAAAGGATAGTAAGAAAGTAAAATATGGAAAACAATGGAAAACTCACTTTAGGAGTTTGGTAATCATATGGCAATCTTTGTTTGCTGAATTCATAAAATAATTAGTATTTTTTTTGTCCATCTACATTCCATTTTAGCTGCAAAAATGTAGTTCTCTCCTTTTTGCTAGACATGTACATTGAAGTGATAAATGCAGATGCTGTGGAGGCTTATTTCATCATTATAACTTGGAAATGTATTTTCATAATCTAATGTCACGTCATTCCCTTCTGCATGAAAGTCGGTCGCATGCCATATTCACAATCACATTAGAACAGATGCGCAAACTCCATTCAGTTTCTCCTGTTAATGACACTCCAGATGAGGATATGGGTGAAGAGTATTTCTGTGCAAAGCTCCATTTGGTAGATCTAGCTGGATCTGAACGAGCAAAAAGAACTGGTACTGGTGGTCTACGTTTGAAAGAAGGTAGGTAAATGAACTTTAGTAGTTAACATACTCTAGCTTTTCCTCTCACTAATCTCTCCCTCCCTCTCTCACACAAACACATGGCTGACCTCATCAGGTCTGGGATTGAGGCTTGGTTGTTGCTGTGACAAAGTATCAATTATGTTTGCATGAGCAGGTATTCACATTAACAAGGGGCTTCTTGCACTAGGCAATGTTATCAGTGCTTTGGGGGACGAAAAAAAGCGAAAAGAAGGCATGCATGTTCCCTACCGAGACAGTAAACTGACCCGACTCTTACAGGTTAGACTAACAGAAAAACTGTTTGTTCATGTAACTAATTTGTGTAGCTAATGTTGACATGATTCATGCAATTCCCTAAATTAGTATTAGCAAAACTGCCAGGAAGATGCTTAAATTTAATAATACTAGTCTACTTACTGTTTTTATTTCAGCTGTTAAGCATTATGCTGCAAACAACAGGAGATTTGGGATATTGACAAACCATGTAGTTTCATATGTTTTTTCATAGTGTAGGAAACTTTTCACCAACTAGTTAGTCATTTGATAACTGGCGGTTTAACAATGGGTGTAGTTATCTATGTTAAAATTTAGTTGCTGGGGCTTTAGACATTAGGTATGAGTTGATAGTGGTTCTGCATTTTTGGTTTTAAAATCTAATGGAACACAATATAAGAGTGGTGGGGTTGTAAGCATCAGAAATGCAAACAAGATCATTTCCAGGTCTTATGTGAATTTAGTAAGTGTTAAGAGTTTCCTTTTGCCAATTCAATTTCTCTTAAATGTTTCTGATTACTCTTTGGCAGGATTCTCTTGGTGGAAACAGCAAAACTGTTATGATAGGTAATCAATAATCATGCTTGAATTTTCTTTAAAAGAGCCTTTTGGTGACAAGATGCAGATATTTTCAAGATATCTTGATTTAGATTGCTCTGTATAATGTAGTTAGAAACTTATATTATTCTTCAATTTCTGAAAGTTTTCTCTCTTCCAGCTTGCATCAGTCCTGCTGATATCAATGCTGAGGAAACTCTCAACACTCTCAAATACGCAAACCGTGCACGCAATATTCAAAATAAGCCAGTTGTAAGTTTCTTCTATCACATAAATATTGTGTGGCCTGCCATACATATCTTGCACATTGTAAGCTTGATCAGGTCTCAACTGCCACCTTTCATGGTGCAATGAATCTCTGTTTGTTGTACAGGCTAATAGAGATTTAATATCCAATGAGATGCAACAGATGCGCCAACAGTTAAAGTACTTGCAGGCAGAACTTTGTGCTCGCGGGGTTAGAGCTGCTTCAGATGAAGTACAGGTATTTGCAATCTTCTAAAACCATGATTCAATCAAGTTAGTTCATTTTGTTTTCAGGGAAATATATGCATTTAGTTGTGGCATGCATAATGAGTTAAAACCTTTGCTTCAACAGGTTCTCAGGGAAAGGATTGCTTGGCTTGAGGCTACAAATGAGGACCTTTCTCGTAAACTTCATGAATACCGGAGCCGATGTGCTATTACAGAGCAGTGTGAAATTGATGCTTATGTATGTTGAAGGAAATTCTAATTTTTATCTGTTTTCTTTTTCTGGTTTTGTTTCCCCCAAAATAATATTTCTTATTGATACACTGGTTGTATTTACATTTTCCCCCCACTAATGCAGTAATATTATTAGTTGATTCATAGTAATGCATTTTGGTTTTAAACCTCAGGAAGGGCATGCCTCTTCAGCAAAAAGTGATGGGCTTAAGAGGAACTTTCAGAGTATGGACTCATCCGAGTATCATATGGATGAAGGCATATCAGGTAAATTTCTTGTTGACTAATAATGTCCAGACTGTTGTAGAAGAATAATTTAGGGAGCAGATCAAAGGAGCTGGAACATGCATCATCCCGACATATAAACCAGATGACAATTTGAATTTGTTCATTTTAGACTGCATTCCCCTTTATCTGTGAGCATAACAGGCCTTCTTTCAGAGTTGTTGGCCCACATATTAGGGGTAAAATTATGCAAGTCATGTGTTCCATTTGCCACTTATGCATCTTGATTGCAACTGCATTCTGCAGGTGATAGCTCTGGGGAAATTGATGAAGCAGCAAAAGAATGGGAGCACACACTTATACAAAGCACCATGGATAAAGAATTGAATGAGCTAAACAAACGTTTGGAGCAAAAAGAGGTTCTGTTTATGGCCTTGTTCTATAAATCTCATACATTGATGATAATAAATGATTTTGTTAGTTTAACGATTGGGAAGTAAGTACTTTAGATTGAAATCCCCCCCCCAAAAAAAAAAAAAAAAAAACACTTTCAATCCAAATAATGTATATACACACCCATGCATTCAAAGTAAAGATGTGTTTTTCTATTTCCATTGCACATCATCCATTTTAAATGACTGGTTTAATCTTTTGTGGGACCTACAACCTGTGGAGATGTTAGAGTTTATAAAGTTTGAGTGCTTACATCTCCTCTTTTGTTTTCTCGGAGCATCTCTCCTTGTGTGTTCCCCTACAGTGCCAATGCCCCTAATAAAACTCTGGGTGCCTCCTGAAACTATCCATACTGTTTCTTCTATGAAAATATCGGTTATTTGAAACTTTCACAAAATAGGAAGGTAATGCTTTTGGAACTTATTCTATTTTTTTTTGTTTGAAGAAGTGGATATGCAGAGTTTTTCTATGACTATTTAATAACCTTCTTTTGGGTGGGCAGGAATGTAACAGGGCATGCTGGCTTATTTTCTAAGTTCTTTGATTTTTAGTTTTAACTTATCTGATGAAGCTTTTTTTGTGTCGCTTCTTAATCAAACTAACTTGATGCTGATGTATAAGCATTTTAGGCTGCATGTATCTTATAATATCCAAGCATGCCCAATTTGCATATGAATTCATACTCCCACAAGCAATCTGAAATGTTGATTATTGATTAAACTTCATTCCCCCCTAAGAAACTCTTACATTTTAGTGATCAAAACTACAAAGATCTTTTCATATCTGTCCCGAATGTTGAGTTTGGCCTCAGTTTACTCTTTTTTTTTATGCAGTCTGAGATGAAACTTTTTGGTGGGGTTGACACTGAATCTCTGAAGCAGCAGTTCAGGAAGAAAATCTTGGAACTTGAGGAAGAGAAAAGAACTGCTCAGGTAAATTGTACATGACTGAATATTTGTTGTTTACTTCAGCTTCACTGTTATGGTTGATGATAAGTGAAATGAACACAGCAAGAGAGGGATCGTTTATTGGTTGAAATTGAGAATCTTGCTGCCAATTCTGATGGGCAAGCACAGAAAACACAAGATACTCATTCTCAGAAATTAAAAGCATTTGAGGCACAGGTGACACCATGCTTCATCTGATCATCATTCTGTTGGCATGACATGTTCTTTTGTGTGATTGTAAGCTATTTTCCCTCTTACATATTCAGATTTTAGATCTTAAAAAGAAGCAAGAAAGCCACTTCGAGCTTTTGAAGAAAAAACAAAGAAGTGATGAAGAAGCGAAGAGGTTGCAAGCTGAAATACAATATATCAAGGCTCAAAAGGTTGGTTTTCCCTCAGCTTTTGTTTTTTGTTTACCTTAATCATATCTCATGGTTTTGATATTTGTCCAACTCATGCATTCTTCAATTTTTAGGTTCAGTTGCAACATAAGATAAAACAAGAAGCAGAACAATTTCGACAATGGAAGGCCAGTCAAGAGAAGGAATTGCTGCAGGTGATTCTCTATCCAAACGAAGAAAAAAAAAAAAAGAAATGACAATGCTGGGCTATGTTTTGTTGCAAAATAATTTTTTTAATCCATCACTTTGATGTTTTCAAACATGGTGTTGGAAAGTTCTGTCATACTTATATTCTTTTTTTATACTTGTGTGCTTTCTGTGGTTTTGATTTTGGTTTTGCCCAAGCAGCTAAGAAAGGAGGGTAGGAGAAATGAGTATGAGCGACATAAGCTTGAAGCCCTGCATCAACGTCAGAAAATGGTAAGGAACAATATCTGGCAAGGCTCAGTATAAACATTAGTATCATGAATAACATCCTACCATTGCTTCAGTTTTCCATATAATTTTTCATGTTTGTGCACTGCCTGTTTCTTATAGCAGTTCTATAGGCCAAACTAGGTCATGTGCTGGGGTGTGGCAACTAATACCGAGTATTGACTAGGTTTGTAGTTGATTTGTTTTGGTAATATTTAAGAAAGGTTGCATCGTCGTTCTCTTGTTTCAGGTTCTTCAAAGGAAGACAGAGGAGGCGGCAATGGCTAGCAAAAGGCTAAAGGAGTTGTTGGAAGCCCGCAAGTCTTCACCACGTGAGAGCTCAGGTAAATATTTCTTCTTTGAAC
Source organism: Salix arbutifolia (assembly GCA_025169955.1). NCBI lineage: Eukaryota > Viridiplantae > Streptophyta > Magnoliopsida > Malpighiales > Salicaceae > Salix > Salix arbutifolia. Next base: position 3,957,868 of record CM045908.1, read on the forward strand.
TAGATTTCTTTAAAATTTATGATACAATGATTGTTTTTTTTTCCTGTACAGCCAATTCCAATGGACATGTATCACCTGGGCAGGTAATGATCTAGATTTCTCCAGTTGATTATAGTGTAATAAGTTGATAGAGTCAGCATCTTTTGTTCGAATCAGAGCAACCTCTGAATGGACTGATTAGGTTCAGTTTAGGCTCCAAGTCATAATCAACGTGTTCCTTCTCCGTGTTTGTTTTGAAAATATTATCTGTTTAACAGATTAGGTTCATAGGCTGGATGCCTATATCTGCCTTTTTTAAAACATTATAAGAAGTGTGCTTATTTCAATTTTTTCTGGTGTCTTTTAAAACTTTATGAGCTACCTCATAAGGACTATGCAGCAGTGTAAGATTGACCGATTGAAATGACCCATCAGTGAATTGGATCATATTTTAGTCTACAAAGTCAATATGAGAAATAAGTTAATTTGAGTTGGATTTTTAGGGCAATGAAAAATCATTAAGAAGATGGCTTGATCATGAGCTTGAAGTCATGGTGAAAGTGCATGAAGTTCGTCTACAACATGAGAAGCAAAAACAAGAGTATGTAGTCAATATCTCACTTTTCTTTGTTGCTATCTGTATATGCTTTCTTCAACATGCTACAGTTATTTTATTAATTAGAACAACTCAACAGACATGCTGTGCTAGCGGAGGAGTTAGCCTTGTTGAAACAAGTGGATCAGCTCTCTCCAAATGGGCATAGTCCACAGGAAGGAAAGAACGGACATAGACATACTAGGTATATTTCTAGTTAATTGCTCTCATTTGTAACCTGCAAATTATGATTGTTCAACCAGATTCAAATCTGAATATGATTCACGAAAAAATCAATGGATGCATTTGGGTTATGCATGAAGAAAATATCTTATGATATAATAAGATAGAAATACAGGCATCCTTTTCTATTATTGGATTAATTTAGAGGTTTGTGTATCTTTCAACCAATCAGATTGATGTTGATGTCACCAAATGCAAGAATGGCTAGAATAGCTTCTTTGGAGAACATGCTGAGAGTATCTGCAAGTGCCCTAGCAACGATGGCTTCACAACTTTCAGAAGCAGGAGAAAGAGAGCGTACCTCTATTGGTCGTGGACAATGGAACCAAATACGCTCAATGGGAGAAGCTAAGAACCTGCTTCAGTATATGTTTACTGCTGCTGCAGATGATAGGTAATGCGGTGAAAACATGGACCTTTTCTTTTGGCAATCAGATTTTGTTGTAAAATACCTTCCAAAGAATTTAAGTCAGTTTGATTCACTAACTTCTAATTGTATGATATATAGAAAATGTAAGGCCAATCTGTGCCCAGTTAAATAAAAGATGATATAAGCTAAGTGATTAGATGTAGAAAAGAGCTGCTTTTAAATTCACCTTTACATGGGAATTCTCTTTTACCATTTACACTGACATAATATTCTGTGAAACAAACAAACAGGAGAAGAAAAGAAGATGAAAGTTGATGGTGGTTTACGTGGACAAGGATAAATGTTTTACTAGGATTATTCATTATTTAGACTCTGTACTTCCAACTTAACTTACCCAAATTACCTTCTTTCCTCTGTAATTGGATTAAATTGTAGTTTATTTATAGTGATAAAATTTAGTGGTTGTCTGTTTAAACTGACTATTGTAGCATCCATTTGTCAACAGATGCCGATTGTGGGAAAAGGATATGGAAATCAAAGACACTAAAGATGAATTGAATGATCTTGTGATCTTACTAAGACAAAGTGAGATCCAGAGGAAAGAACTTCTGAAGGAGCAAAAGTTGAGAGAACAAGCTGTTGCCTTTGCCTTTGCCTCATCAGCTTGGGTGAGAATGCCTGCTCAACATTTCATAGTTTTCATCATCATACGTGCTAAATTTGTTTTTCAAATTTTAAGTCATGAATTGGAATACCATAGTTTTTGGTCAACTTTAATCATGGAGATTTGTACTATGATCCATTACCGCTCAATAATGGCTGAAGAATTTTCCAGGCTTCAACATTTTGTAAATACTCGTGTAACGTTTTGCTTCATTTGTCCATTCATGCGATGTCTTAAATGAGTTTCTATTACTTTTTGTTCAACAATATTCTGGAATTTGTTATGAAAACACCATTTCTTTCCTGATTCCTGGGTTCTAACCCTAGCACCAATGAATGAGGACTCTAGTACCTTTTTTTATTTTTATTTTTTTTGGGAGGAAGTTTGATTTTCTTACTCTTATGAATCAAAATCAACAGGATAGCTCACGCAGTTCATCGAAGCATTATGCAGATGACATGAGTGGTCATTTATCTCCAATGTCGCTTCCAGCGCCGAAGCAACTAAAATTTACACCTGGGATTGTTAACGGGTCTGCTAGAGAGTCGGTGGCATTTCTAGACCAAACGGGAAAGGTAATTCCCCTGCTTCTAGCTGTATTTGAGAGTTTGGATTCCCCTTTGATTAATAAAGGCAATTATGATGCGAGTTCAGATAGTACCGGCTGGACATTTGTCAATGAAGAAATTGACAGCTTTAGGGCAAACTGGAAAACTCTGGCGATGGAAGAGGAGTCATCATCAGTGGCTGCTTCAGTTCAAATGGAAGTGGCAGAAACCATGGAAGCTCTCGGAGTGGATCAAACACAGTGATGAAACAATCATGAGGTCAAGGCCTCGCACACAGGCTCTGGTTGGTATGATATGACCACCACATGCTGTACATATATCTTGCTTGCTTACATGATCTGACTCATGGCTGAGTGAAACTCGTGCGAGTAGAGGTAAGTCTTGTTCTTGTTTTTCATATATTTTTACCCTCATACCAGGTGGACTGAAAGTTTAGTACTTGAACATAATGTTCTATACACTGTGCATCCCCATGGTAGAGTTGATGTGGGCAGATGATTCTGAACACTAAAATTATCATAGAATCATTAAACTTTGGATTTAAACTCATTAAACTTCCATCTTTAAACTACCATGATATCAGAGTGGACAACTTGAGATTCCAATAAATCATGGGCAGCAGTAGATCTGATGATGCCCATTCTCAGGGGAAAATTGTCTTAAATTTTTTCCTTTTACCCTGGTGATTTAAAGCATCAAAAGCCCTCTTGAATATGGACTGGCTCTCTTTTCCTGAGTAACTTGCTGCATGCTTTAAATCAAGGGATCAAACCCTTTCCATCTTGAGTGACCAATATGCCAGAGTTAAATCAAGATGGCAAGGGTTTGATTCCTTGGCATCACCATGCTTAAACCGGCTTCTCAGATCTGTTAATTATGTTGTCATTCTGTATGCCAAGGAATCAAACCCTTGCCATCTTGAGCGATTGGTTTAGCTTTCCTACCCTTTAAATTTTTAATTCTCTGTGCAAGAATGCATGACATCTATTTTCCTTGCAACAACACAGGCTGTTGTACATTGGCAAATAGGTTACTATCGAGAGAGAATGGGAAATTACTGATGCTGTCTTAAATCAATACATCTGCATCTTCTCATGCTGACGGGCTAACAAATTTTTTGGAGAATGGCTGAAGGGTTGAGCAACTGAGCATGTGTGTGTATGATAGAAGATTTTGATGCTGTGCTTCAGGATGTGGATTTTTCTTGTTAAATCAATTGAGTTTGCTAAATAATAAAAATAATAATTTGTTTCCTGTTTTCCTGTACACCTTACCATTTAGCTAAAAGAGTAGTTTATTCGTCTAGCAGCTAGCCCTGTTCCCTAGTTGATTCGGGTCATTGAATCAGGGGCAATTGCTATAGGAATAGCAAAGCATGGCTCCTGCCTGTATGTAATTAGGAGCAACTAAAGTGACTTTCCCTCTTCTATCGAGACTTTCTGTTGTCAGATTTCGTGTGGACCCTACGTATACTCGCACAGGGAAATCAAATGGATTTGCGTTGAGTTGAATTCAAACCAGATCAGTGTGCTTCTCTTACAGTCTGGGCCCAGTGGGCTCTGGACAAAAACTGGTGATACTGGCCATTGCCTCTGAAAACTGAAGGTGATCCAATTATGAAAAACATCACCGACAATGTGCTCGAAAGTAGAGCAGAATGCAGCCTGCAGGGCCATCTCTTGAAGATGAAACTATCAAATCATACTTTATCAATTTCGTTCTGAAACGGTAAACAAATCGTTGTTTTTATCTTGATTTGAATTCTAGTTTATTTTGTATTTTTTTGGCTAAATACAGTCTAAAATATACCAGTTTTTGTTACATCTGTTCTGTTTTGGCCAAAGTTTTTTTATTTTATTTTAAATAATGAATAATTTTACAATATCAATAATATCTCTTAATCCAACTGTTAGATTAAGATAAAATTTTACGAGAAGTCTCTTGATACATTTATATATATCATGTTAAAATTTCAGAGTAATTAGATAATAGAATGACTTTACGAGATTGATGATGATATTCTCGTAATATTATATATGTTCATAATTTGTTCAGAAAAATTATTTTATTGTCTTTTTTCAGATTAAATTGCACAATTTTAAATAATTTTATTTTTGGATTTGAACTAATTTTTTTCTTGAATTAATATTTAATTATATATATATATATATATAAACATAAACAGTACAATGTTGAAACGGCATATCAAAACACTCTAAAATCAAAATATTCTATTTCAATTTAAAAAATAAAACACCTACCGAAACGGTATCGATAATTTTATATCAAATATTGCATTATGCTGCCCAAATACGAACATGTGAATCTTGAACTTTTTGGTGCTCTGAGTTAGTGGTGTGCCGAGCTCATGAGATACTGACATTCAACCAGTCATGTAGTGAAAGCCAGCTCTCTAATGACAGCCTTTTTGCGGCTCTGCTATGGCATGTTGTATGCATCTTTGTACGGCGTGGGATACTTTGGGGATAAGTTTCTCATCAACAAAATTATTAGATGAAACCATCGTGGCTCTCACGAATGTTGTTAATTTCTTGATCAGGAATGCTTGGATAGCAGGAACGAGGATGGATAAACTCATGAAAAATCCATATAAAATGAAAGGATGATTCATTGGAGAGGTCAATCGTATTCTCAATTCCGATTAGGTATTGTGAGTGAATTATTTCTTACGTTAACTTGACCGTAGAATCCTCGACGGCTGGCTATGAGCTCGTGTCCTTATTGGTGAGAAATAATTGAGATACAATAGCATGATTGAGGATGTTTGGTGGGATAGCAGCTAGCCAGCACCATCTCCACTGTTCTTTCCAACATTATCTTCTCTTCAGTTTCAACTTCTATACCATGACAATCATTTTACTTGTGCAATAGATGGTGCTTATTCATCGAGAGAGCTTTGGGCTCTCCTGGTTGAAAATATGTAGACCCTGATCTTAAAAAGGGGATTTGAATCGACTCGTTCCTAACCTTTCATTGATAGATTTGGCAAGAAAAACAGATAATCCGTAATCATGAAGTAAACCTCAAAAATCAAAATGATCACAAACACTTCATAGGGAAAAAACGTGAGGAAAAAAAGCAGCAGCCTTTTTACAAAATCATGATCTATATCCCACATCCGTGACATCAAGAATGGTGGTTTCAGTAACTTCTGCAGGGGAATGGAGAAATGAGAATTTTACCATTTCACGCGCATTGGTCTTCCCATTCTATAATTCTTCAATGGGTACTTACCTTCCAAAAAGATAGCTCTGGTCGCCCGAGTTCAATTCTTCTATGCTTTCAGTTGTGTGAAAGCCGACGAAGGAACTATGAATATCCAACAGCTGCATTATCTTCCACCATGACACTGTCCTTTATCTCTTGTATCATCTTTAACACTTGCCACATTGCCGGCCTCTGTTCCGGTGATGTCAAGCTACAAATGCTAGCAACTTCAGTAAGCATTCCAAGCTGATTGTCATCCCCGCTACCATCATCTCTCACTGTTCTGACCCAGTCCAACATATCAGCAGGCACAAGGTATGGATGTTGTGATGGATGTTTACCAGTCAAAAGCTCCAGTAATAGCACACCAAATGCATAGACATCAGACTTGGAAGTGGCTGGGCGGTGAGCCTTGCGAGTCTCAGGTGCTTTACAAGCAGCAGAATCAGGATTTTCACTAGAAGAAGTGTCTGCAAGCATGGCAAGGCAGTAGTCTGTGATGCAGGCCTCAAAATCAGCTCCTAGTAAAACATTGGCGGATTTCAGGTTGCCATGGACAAGATTTGACGTTTGATGGATGTAAGCAAGACCCCGTGCCACATCTTCTGCTATCTTCAAGCACGATGTCCAGTGAAGTGGCTTTGCCCTTGTTGATCTTGAACCTGCACAAATTATTTTCTGATATAAACCATGTATAAAAAATTCTTTGATACAAGTAACAAGGATTGATAAGGAAGGAAACATAATTTGCTCAAACATAAACCAAAATGATGACATTTGATTAGAAGATGATAACCACACTGACAAAAAGTTTGCATGCTAAAAAGCGATCATGCCATGCATATCCATCACAGGCACCCAAAAAATAAATGATAAAATCCAGCTGCCCCATTTTTTTTAAGAGGCATTTCATAATCCTGGCTAAAGTTACGACAGCGCCACCATCACAAAATTGTCTTAATACAAGAGTTTTTCAAATACCATTTCTAGAAAACATGTAGTATTAACAATTGGGAAAACATAAGCATCCTTGGCAATCTCCAGATGAGGATCAATTAAGGCAGAACAATAATCTTTTCTTTCATGAAAGTTGACATTTTATTAAGTAAAGCATTTGCCACTAGTGAGTGCTTGGGAGTCCAGTAGCTTATGCTTTTAGGTGTGTTACTCTTGAAAAAGCATCAAATTGATTATTTTTTTAGTGTTTTTCAATGATTTAATATGTGGATGTCAAAAAGATCTAAAACAAATAATCTTTTTGATGCATTTTCAAGTGAAAATCACTTTTGAAAAGCAACGTAAACCAAAATACCAAACACACAGTAAGAAGATGGTTAACACTGTCTACAGAAGGTACCATTCCATCCAGGCTATCGATTCAACATTTCTATCTACACTTAATTCATATTCTAAGCAATTAAGAGCCTGTCGAAAGAAAAGCACCATTAACTCCTCCAATCATTTGGATAAACCATAAGATCAGTCAACAAATGAATGAACTCTCCAATTTTGTCCCTAGAGTGTTGACCATGAAGAATGGCATTATGGTTTCAAAAGATGATAATCATGTGTCTTCCTAATATGATTTTCTTGATAGATTTACTGTGAAGATCGTACGTTGATACCAAGAACAAAGACTACAATTCAAACTTCAAAACACTTCCAGCAGAGCAGCATGTAAATTTACTATCCCGTGATTAATGTTAATGTTGATCAGTTGCAGAACTGCCCATGTTTTGAGATTGTTTCATTACATCAACAGAGCTGCAAGGACATAATTTTCTTTTCACTTTGACTTGCTGTCTAGCCAACACCATGATTAAAGTCACTACATTTCATTTTAAATAACCGGTTCATTTTGAAAACAACACCGTGATTGTCGGCAGTGGAACATGAACATTAGAATCCAAATTCTAAAAAAGCTGCAACAGTTTAGAGGTCATGAGCCATCCAATGCTAAATAGCACACACGTCCAGATATTACCAAACAGTGACATAACACATCAGGACACTACCAAACGTAATTCGCAGGTGGGTCCAACTGAATTATTCATTTCTCTTATACACGCTCATTATATATGAAATAAGATCTTGGTTGAACTTTCCTTTTCATGTATTCATTGAATTATATCCCAGCAAACATATTGCCATTGGTTTGCTCTCTACGTTATCATTCTAGCGTTTTACCGATGTGGATAAGGATTTCTTTGTTTAAGGCCTGCCTGTGACCTGAGAGGGATTTAGTATCGGTGCTGAAAGCTACCTTAAATGTTAAAATTAAGAAGAAAAACCATGTAGTGGAGATGTGGTCCTAACTCAAAGAGTAATGAAATCAGAAACAAGAAAATGCAGTCCTGCCAAGACAAACTTCAAGAAAGAAAGGAGAAAAAAAACAAAGCAATACATACCATGAATGAGATTGAAGAGGCTGCCATTGGGTTGGTAATCAAAGATAACAAGCCTTTCTCCTTTAGCTTGAAAAAAGGCAGCGATTGGCACCAAATTTGGGTGTCTAAGCTCACCTACAACATCCATATGCCTCTCAAACACATCACTACTGGTAATTGCAGTCTTACTAGCATCGAGCCTTTTCACTGTAACAATCAATTGATTATCAAGAACAGCTTTATAAGTAGTTCCAATGGTACCCCTCCCCAGCAACTCAGCAGATGCCCTCATTAACTGCTCTAATGTATAAAGCTGTGTTTTCCCACAACAAAACACTAAACTCCCACTCCTCTCTGCTTTCCTAACTTGTTGAACCAGCCCTTCTTTCGCCTTCGTATTTATAATCTCATGACCCTTCTCTCCAACTCGACTTTGTATTGCCGGATTGTCCGAAGGTGTCCTCACCGGAGAAGTCGTCCCGGTCACCACTTGTTCTTTCCCTCCTTCAGCATGTCTTTCTTGCTTCTGTTTCTTGAACAAAACCAAAACAATGCACAGCAAAGACAGTACTAAAACCGAAACCCCAACAATAAATCCCCAAACAACACCACTTCTGCTATGCTTCTGCTTAGAAGGTGGAGTAATAGACACTACAACCCCACCTCCAGCTTGAGCGCTTTGTCCAAATGGCACTCCTGCCGGCGAACTAGCAGTAGGAGTTGCCGAGGAATCAAAAAATGGAGACCGTGGCTTGCAACCCTTATTAATAATCTCTCCACAAAGATAAGGATTTAAGGAGAAGGAGGAAGTGTCAAAACGTGACAATGTAGGGGTCAGAGGAATGGGGCCGGTAAGGTTATTACCAGAAACATTAAAGTAAACAAGAAGTCCGAGGTCTAAAGAAGGGAGCGTCCCGTCAAATTGATTAAACTCGAGTTGAAGCGAGTTTAACCGGTCCAGAGAAGATAAATTTACGGGAAGCTGTCCAGAGAGGTTGTTGTACGAAAGATCAAGAATTGTTAATCTATGGAGCAATAAAATTGAAGGAGGGAAAGAAGCAGAGAAAGAGTTATGGTTTAGAAAGAGAGATTTCAAGTTAAAAAGTGGGGACAAGTCAGGAATGGGACCGGAGAGGGAGTTGTTCTGGAGAGAAAGGACACGAAGTTGGTCGAGCCGGGAAAGAGTGGAGGGAGGGAAAGTACCTCGCAGGCCGAAACCTTGAAGGACAACTCGGACAACTCGGCCTTGAGCACACTTGATGCCTTGCCACTGACAGTAGTCAAAACGTTCGTTGAGGGTGTAGAAGAGTTTGTTGTCTAAGTCAGCTTTGGATTTGAAAGAGAGAATGGAAACTGCGTCTAGTGGGATAAGGGAGGTTGTTTGCTCAAGCTGGGAGGCGGTGAGGGTGGCGAGGAGGAGGAGGAGGAGGAAGCGGAGGAGAGAGCTGCTCAGTGGCATTGTGAAGTGGGAAGTGGAGGGTGTTTGTGGTGGCTTCATATGGTGCTGTGTTGGTCGGCAGCTGGATGGGTTTTTAGCGAGTGGGAAATTCAGAAAGTCACGTGGAAGTGGGGAATGGAGAAAGAAATTGAGTAATGGTTTTTTGGGTGGTATTGTCTAGTCTAAAAGTCTAGTCTAGGTCTAGTCATGTTTGTGTTTTGGCGCGTGAACCCACGCTTCGATTTGCAACCATCATATTGGAGTAACTTATTAGCAAGCTTGTCTCCGGGTGGCTTGTTGATGCCATGATGTTTCTTATAAGTGCTTGACTTTCAAAATTATTTTTTTAAAAAAAAATTATTTTATTTTCGTTTTAAATTAAAAAATTTGATGCTGGAAGATTATATTTAGATATAAAAAATAATTTAAAAAAAATAAAAAAATATTATTTTGATTAATTTTTGAATAAAAAATATTTTCAAAATCAATTTTAACCATATTTCAAAATAGTAACTAAAATATGTCTGTTTTTATATTGTTTTAGTTTATTAATATTAAAAAAAACTTTAAAAAATTAAAAAAAAATTGTAATATAATTTTAAATATAAAAAAACACTTTAAAAATAAGAATTACCATAATACTAAACAAACGGTATCACCTATCAATAAATAAAATGATTTTAGAGAAAAACTCTGATCATTGAAAAAAAACAATTTTTAATTGTATTTATTTATATTATCTCAATTCAGTCATATATATAATTACATATTGAACGAACAATAACATCAAAGTGGTGTACATCAAATCAAAAATATTAATGAATCATAATTTATTTTATCTTTACATATTTAATGTATTTTTCAGAATATTAGAGGATGAATATAGTTGAGTATTATTTCTATAAGATTAGCGTATGATAATTTAGATATAAGAAAATGATGAAATATTTTCTATCAATTTTTTAAATACACACTGCATGAGGGAAGCATTATTTATTTATTTATTTATTTATTTATTTATTTATTTATTGTAGTTGATTTGTTTCATTTCTGTTGTCTTTTTTTTTTAAAAAAAATCTCCAAAAACCTATTTTATATGTATTAAAACATTAGGTTTACTCAGCCACAGAATAAATTTTCGGACATTAAATTCTGGAGTGTGTCCCTAAATTAAAGAATATGCAGTACTTTTTATAGCATCTAGATTCTCATGAGCTGGCATTTTGATAACGACCTTATTTTATTATTAAAACTTATTTGTCTACGCTTCTTCTAATCATGTTTTCAATTGTTGTTAACAATATAAAAAAAAACATTAAAAGTATTTTTCTTATATATTTCTGGATGGCTTTGATCTACTTATATTAAAAATAAGTTTTTACCGCAGTAAAAAAAAGCTGATGGTTTCGTCACGGTTTGAAGCCGCGCGTAGCTCCCACAGTTTGCAGGGAAGTCCATGTGGCAACACTGCATTGCACAGTATCATAGCCAATTAAACGCAACCTGTACGCTCTTTGACTCGCATGGTTTCAACCTGTCATGTGTGGACCTATGGTTCTGTGCTCTTTCTGCTCCATATTAGTTCATCCAATGAGCCCTCGAGCTGAACCAGGGTGCCTGGTAATCGGTGGTCACATCAAATATACATGGTTTTTTTAATTATATGATAAAAATATTTTATATTAGTTTTCACCTAAATTTTTATTTAAAATACTCTAAGATATTTTTATGTGCTAGTTTTTTATAAAACATTTCATTTAAAAACTAATTGATAAAAATTATTATAGAGTCAATCTTCAAACTTAGTTTATTTATTAGAAAATTGTATTAGTTCATGAAATTATGTAAAATATTTTATGATTAATAACTCATTATATCATCGGACGATTTCAATTATTAGATTCTTTCTCATTAGGATCCACCTAACCATCATCCTTCATCTTCTAGTCACCATCACCCCCTTTTTTCACCAACATCTTTTTTTTCACTATATTTTTTATTTTATTATTATTATAATCACTTTAGCACTGTTTTTTTATTTGATCACCATCTCTTCTATTATTATTATTATTATTATTATTATTATTATTATTATTATTTCAGCACCATTCTTGTTTAAAAACATTTTACATATAAAATATATTCTATTTTGGAGAGTGATGGCATGTAATAAGCATGCTATGATAGCAAATAATTGGCTTGGAAAGCTTTGAGTGCGCGTCAAGACTAGATCTAATTTTGATTGAAATAAGATGATTACACTGCTTAATTTGACCGGGTAATGATTTGGGTTGAGGAAATACAGTAAGATCTCTCTCAAAACCCACACGAATTTGTTTGGAAATATATTTAAGATTGTTTTTTAAATTATTTTTTTGTTTAAAAATATATTAAAATAATATTTTTTTAAAAAAAATTATTTTTTACATTCTAATATGTTTAAATGTTCCTCATGCTGGAAGTGATAAAGGGAAAAGAAAACAGAGAGAGAATGGCAGAAAACAAGGGATAGAGTTTTATTTTTAGTTTTTACTTTAAAGTAAAAATAATCTAGTATTTTTAGATCATTTTCATGTGCAGATGTCAAAAATAATTTTTTAAAATTATAAAAATATTCTTTGATGTATTTATAAACCAAAAACATTTTTAAAATACCCTCAATCACACTTCCAAATAATCAATTAGCTAAGAAGTGGATGGAAATATAAATGTAATCAACAACAAAAAAAAATTTAGCGACTATCCAATTAGAGTTCATAAATATATGCGATTCATGTGTTGAAAATTAATCACAATTTTTTTGACAAGTAATTATATAAATGGGGTGTGGGATAATGACTTGAAAGAAAAGAAAAGTAATTATAATTTGTATATATTTCCAACGAAAAATCGCAAGAAATGGGCGTGGAATGTAATTTTGAAAGAGTTGGGACTTGTAATTTGTCTCAACTCAAAAAATTGGGTGTGGGATTTCAGAGAGTAGCAAATTTTTGGGAGGTAAGATAGCATTGAAGAGAGCATCATGTCATCTTTTTGAAAAGCAAATCTCATCGGCCCCGTTTTTCAAAGCTACGCACTTGGGATGATACATGGCACGAACCATTTGTCTCTTGCTTTTCCTTTTCGCTCCCTTTCCCTTGCAAAAACCTCAATGAGCAATGTTGATGATTTCTTGACCACAGGTTACTATTTTTCTTTCGTTTCGTTTTAAAGAGTGTTTTTTTTTTAAAGAAATTATTTTTTTAAATCATTTTTTTAACATTTTCGTATCAAAAATAATTTTTAAAAAATAAAAAATAATTTTAATATTAATTTAAAAAAAACTTAAACCATAATTACAAACCAACAGTAAGACAAACTAAAAACACAATAAACGTCATGTCAGAGGTGGGTTTTTTAGGCAAATCATTACAGCCATTGGGTCACTATGCAATGACAAAGCCCAAAGCATATCATGGAAAGGACTTCAACCATCATCCAAAAACCTTTTTCTTTTTTTTTTTCTTTTTCTATTCTCTTTTTTTTTTCCAACATTCAGATTTCAGAACAAAATTTTGAATCTACAAAGACCCCACATATATCCCTTTGTTTACACACACAACACACACACACAAATTCTGATTTGGGCTTTATGCCGATTTGGAGACATCAGTTTGTGCCATAGCCAAGGTAGTCAAAATCGAGATTTTGACACGGATCGGAAAGGGCTCCGAAAAATCGGATCGTAAGATCGGATCGTAAAATCGTAGAAAGATCGTACCCGAAATGTCCGTACAAAAATCGTAAAATCACAGCTAAAATCGTGTGAGAAGAAAAATCGTAAAATCGTTTGTAAAATATTTATGAATACAAAATAACATAATTATGGACATAAAATTTAATTAGTTTAGATTCATACATGATGTAAAATAACTTCAAAACACATTACAAAATAATTATGTCCCTAAAAGTTCATAAGTTAAAAACTAACAAATTTAAAACAAATCTTCAGCTAGAGCTAACGTACAAGTAATTGTATATATTTTTTTATGATTTTTGTATTTGAAATTAATTAATGTTATTTATTATCTTAAATTAATAGAATTTTTTTAAAATTATTTTTTATGCTAACTATTTTTTATGCTATTATTATTATTATTATTATTATAAGTTCATAACCCCTCCCCCATATATATTATTATTATTATTATTATTATTATTAAAAAAAACCCGTAGAAAGTATAAACCTCCCCCTTCTTCTTTTTTTATTATTATTAACTAACCCTAAATTAAATCCCTCATTCTCTTCTCTCACTCACGCCGCCGCCCTCTTCATCACTACAATATCTCATACCCTCCCTCATCACTACAATATCTCATACCAGATTCCTCCTGTCAATAAAGCAACCTTCCCTCTTAGTATCTCTGGCTTGAATGGTGAGAAGAGAGGAGAAGATTTTGGGGGTGAGACTTGAGATGCTGAGAAGTGAAACTGATGATTTTGTGCTGAGAAGAGAAGAGACGATTTTGGGGGTGGAGAGCTTCGAATAGCAGTGATTTGGTGTTTCTGAAATGCAAAAATGAAATTGAAGAAAGCTTCGCCCGTGTAACCGTGTTGCAAACAGTAGAATTTGATGAACTCGTAAAATCTGACCGAGTCAGTCCGATTTTACGAGTCAACCCGATTTTGACCGAGTTTGACCGAGTTTGACCGGGTTCGATTTTTCTACCGGTTCAACCAGGTTTTCGGAGCCAACTCGCAAAATCGTACGATTTTGCGAGTTGGCTCGCGATTTTGACTACCTTGGCCATAGCTACTACCAATTTCGATAGGTGGTCTGCAATTTGTTGCGTACTGAAACTTGTTTTTTTAATATAAAAAAAGTTCATAATTAGTGCTAGAGGATTTTTCTGAAAAAAATTAATAACTCAAGTTATATACCATATTAGTCCAATAAGATAGCTATCTTATTCAATTAAAAACATTAACATTAAATAAACTAAATTTTAGTGCTAAAATTAACTAGAAGAAAATGAGCGTTTTTTACAAGAGAAAACAATTACAAAGCTGAATTCTAAGATTTTTTAATATTAAAAAATAAAAAATAAAACAACCTAAAATAATACTTGGGTTACCGGGACAAATATGTTGTCCAAGTCATGAAATCATGATAACTTAATCAAAAGGAAATTAAAGAAAACCACAAAGTCTATTTTTAAAAATAAACAATGTCAAAGGGTGAATTAAAAAAAAAATGAACAAAAATATTCACCCGTGTCAAGTTTTCAAACTCGTTATCTAAGTCACAAACCAGTAAACTAGAAAAACCAAGAATCCCAACCCCTAACAAATCAAATACCATAGGATAAAACTAAAAACAAAATTTATATAAAAGGATAAAAAGCAATTAAGAGAATCAAAACCAAATTTAAAATAAAAAGTAAATGAGAGGACTACCTAGAATTTTGAATTGAAGGGGAAAATTTGAAAAATCAAATTCACAAAAAAACCAAAAACTAAAACTAAAAATCATAATTATGGATCCAAGGATTAAATTCAAAACAAATTGAAATTTGATAAAATGGCCAAAAACAAAAATTAGAAATAAAAAAGGACTAAAATTGAAATATTAGTGAATGAGAGAAAAATTATACAAAATACCAATTATACAAAAGGATAAAAAAAAACAAAAAAAATAGAAATTAAGAGAGTGTGGACCCAAAATAAAACAAAAGGTAAATGAGAGGACAACCTAGAATTTTGAATTGAAGGAGAAAATTGAAAAGATTAAATTCATATAAGAATCCAAAACAAAAATAAAAAGAATGAAGATCAATTTTTCTTAAAAAAGATTATAATTATGGATATAAAGGCGAAACTAAAATTTTAAAAATGAGCCAAGAATAAAAATTATAAATAAAAAAATAAGGACCAAAATTGAAATATCAATAAATGATATCACAATTATCAAAGTTTAAATATCCAATACAAATTTCAAGGGGAAATAAGAAAAAGAAAGAAATGACCACCATTGATAAACCACTACATAAACTTCCACGTCCATGTCCTATATGTAAGAAAGCATTGTGACACTTCTAATGTCATCATAAAAGCCAATGTTCCATTGGCAGATAATGCCTTACACTTATCCTAAATAGTGTGAAGGCTCTTCACTTGTTTGGCACGAGCATTGCACACACTAGCAAGTTCTCTATAATAATATTAAATATTTATTAAAATACCAAACTAAAAATAAGCCAATTTAATTATAACAAAAAAAATCTTAAATAAAATTATTAAAAAGCCCTTGGAAACAAGCTTTATAATTTCTTGCTTTGAAGGACATTGAAGTCATTTTATTTTGATAAAAATAAAGGAAAGACTAAGAGGTCTTTGGATGTTAATTTAAGTTTTTCTTAGTTTTTTAAGGTTAATTAAGTTATTTTACTATGCTAAAACATAAGAGATATTATGAAGGGAAAAACTATCATTTCACTATAGAAATACACAGTTCAATGAGCCGAGTTAGTAAGATATTAAGATTTAATCCAAAGATAAAATAGGTTAAATTGAATTAATTAAACATAATTAGACAAAAAAAATGTCAAATTGTATGCAATGAAAAGATTAACACTAATTTTATGGACCCATTAAGCATGACATACATCAAAGATCATTTTTCATCATATTTGATAGATAAAATGTAAAACTTGTTTTGAGTATTATATATGTGTGATGTATACACTGTTTTTTTAATCTAATTGAAATTAATCTTATATTACAGAGTCTATCGTAAACTATTACTGAGATATTATATAAGGCAATATATAGGCATTGATTAAGGAATATTTATGCCAATATGAAGAAAATATATATTTCATGGTTTAGATCTCAAGATAAGATTTTAAGGTGTGTCAAAAGCTTACACAACTCTTAGTATTTATTTTATCATTTTCATGTTATTTAGTTAGTTTTCATGTTATTTAGGGTTTAGTTTCAAATGGGGTCATTTGAGCCTCTTGCGTTATCTTATAGTTTTATTTCCAAGAGTATAAATACTCTTTTGTAAAACTTAATAAAGTTTTCACGTATTGTAGCATATAAAATATGGATTTTCTTGTTTTTTTTCTTGATTGAATTAAACTTCAAATAATTTACCAATCTTTATTGTGATTTTATATTTATTGCTTTTGTCTCAAAGTGAGGACTTTATGTGAGAGTTGTTATTATAATATTGGTGTCTTAGGACAAGTTGTCTATTATATCAACCTTAATTATCAATCAAACCTTAAATGCAAATTGCCTTAATTATTAGATCTTGGGTTCATAAATTTTATTGAAAAATTCACTAGGGTTCATATCAAACCATCAAAGCAAACACAAATGATTCTATTAAATATATTGAGAATTTATTACTTTAATATAAATATTTTGACCAATCAATTTAATCTAAAACACAAACTGTTACATTTAAATTTTCACAACACTCTACCAAAAATATCCGTGTTTATTGAAAAATATAAGACTAGTGATTTTGAATAATCTATTATTTCTATTTAACTATTATTTGTTTTTATTACAATGTGGCGTGGTTGCGTGGATCATTGCGACTAATATGGTTGGATCTTGCTAAAAATATTTGATTGTTATTTTATTGTTAAGAGAAGTACCTTATGGATCTTTTTGGTATATTTATGTTATTGTATTTTGTTTAATAGTTTATAGTTGCAAATACAATGATTTTATTTTATTTATTCAACATGAACAAGATAATTGTTCAAATAATAACATTACACATACTAAATGAACTACCAATAACAACTTTATACTTCGAAAGCTAGTCTCTATATTGTGATTCTTGATCCAAACTCTTTCATAACCCAATTTTGGGTTATTCCTTAAAATCTACCCAAAATAAAACAAAAATAAAAAAAAGAGTTGGCGTTGATGGAAAAATTAAGGTGGAAATTTTGAACGTTTTCAAGAGTCCGATCGTACCTCTTTTATGCCTAAAAATGCAGATTCGAGGCTAAAATGATTTATTATTGGATAAATTTGTGTAAAAATTAAGTCAAAAGGCATAATAATATTTTTATGGGTCAATTTGATTTAATCATTGTCAATTTAAAGTGTAATTATGGTTATGAATTAATTTAGGGTCCAATTGAAGGATTTAATTAACTGCAATGACTTAATTGTATTCTAAATAGATCAAATTAATTTTATTAAAGACTTAATTGATGATGAATCAACTTCTTGAGCTTAACTCGGGTTTAATTAAAAAGATTGGAACTCTTGAAGACCAAATTTGTTTTTACCAAGTAAAATGGGTGAAATCATGGGTGATTGAAGAAAAGAAAAAGAGTTTTTTTCTTGGTTTTCCCGTTGAAAAACTCTTTTTTGTCACAATCTAATTTTATTTTTAATGTTATTGTATATTTTTAATTGAAAAAAATTGGCTTGTTGAGGCCTTGTCGGTAGCCATGCTTGTGCCTTGCCGGCAACCATGCCTTATAACCCACCATTTTCTACATTGTAACACACCATCTCCTGGACATCACTCTTATGCCTTACAACCTATACATTTAGTCTATAAAAAGGGGAGAACAAAGGAAAAGAAGGGTGAGCATGAAATAATATGGAAATATTTATTGTAGACAACGCCAAAAAAAGTTAGAAACACAGGAGGAAGATGAAGACACCACGTGAAAAAAAAATACACTAGCCACCCTTTAACTTCCTTGGTGTCAATGGAGCTGAGTCGGTAGCCTTCACTGTGCAGTTCTCTCTCGTTCCTACAATGCCGACCATCCTCTCTCTCTCCTCCAGCAGCACCCACTGTCCAGCAAGCAACAACCTTTTCTCGGCATCGGTGACTTTCCCCCACACCAGCAACTCTGTGGCAACCCAGCTCTTCTTCCTCAGCTCTGGAGATGCAGTGACAACTTGTTGCAGCACAGACCAACCCTTTTTGGTGCCTCTCCTAGCCACCACAGGCCACTACTTCCGACACCACCATCACAGGAAGAATCACTTCAGGCTCCTCTACCCTACAGTAGTGGCAGGTGAGCCTCTCGTCTCTGTTGGTCGACTACCCTGTTATTGTTCACGTAACACGTGAATAGTGCAACAACCCAATTTTCTCTTTTTTGTGTGTTGTTTTGATTCTTGGATTGGACCTGCTCTATGCCCAGCCTAGTTGGCTGGGTCAAGTCCAGCCCAAGTCCAACAAAGTTGGGCCTTTTGGCATAACTTGGTAGAGTCGGGCCATTTAGTTAGGTTGTGCCTAGTCTTAATTTTTTTTAAATAATATAAAAAATCCCATTTTTTGAAAAAATAAACAAAAAAATATGTTGTTTTCATGCATATGGTTGAATTTCAAGGTTTTCCCAAGCATATCTTTGTAAAAAAAATATTTTGCATCTTTCACATATTTTGAAATGAAAATTGGATATCGTAACTAGTTTACGATTATCCATTGAAATTTTTCCAATATATATATATATTTTTAATAATTATCAATTTTTTACCTATCGCGATGTAAAATTACACTGTAATGTACACCCGCAGATTGTATAATTTTTTTTTAAAATAATTTATACTATCTGTGTGGTGTAAAAAAATTCAAACCTTAGAATGTTCAAGTTTTCGACTCCCAATGAGGTAGAGACTTTGTCACGAAGAGAAATGTACTTCGAGCTTTAGAAAAGACCAATGAATAAAAATCTTAAAAATAATCAAACAACAATGCAGTTTGTCTTAGGTAGGGTGCACTAGGGGTGATGCGTTTTTTCCTTGCACAATAAGTCTCCATACCTAGACTCTCGCAGATCATTAGGTCTCCTAAGAATAATAGTCATAATGTTATGACTATAAAGCACTCTTTTTATTGCATGTCATTCCTCCCTCCGAGGATCTTTTCATCTTTTATCTTTTATTTTCTTTAAATCATCTAATATTCGCTCAACATCATTATCACTTACTTTCTCTATTATAGTTAATCTAATTTCATTAATAGATTTGCACAAGTCATCCCATTTTAGAAAAGCCTGTTCTTATTTTTTGATATCCTAAAACATATTGCAGTCATTGCAACCAAAATGAATATATTTGTTTCGATAAAATGTAATTTATCAATCATAAACCATATGTGGATCCCAAATCACTTATATTATCTAGGTTGGATTATTCATTCAAATGGAGTTTTATATTTTGTTTGATAATGCTTTTATTATGTTTTCATCCAAAACTTTACACACATTCCAATCACTCACCTGCTTGTGTATTCTGGTTATTTCAAATCACCATTTGCACCTGCAAAATTATGCTTCTAGTATTCCAAAAATCATTTTTACTTCCAATCACTATTAAAATTGATGTTTTAAATACAAACCATGGTTTAATTTTTTTGTTGTTGTTGCAATTCCTAGGTTTTTAATCTTTAGTATAATTTTGAAATACATTTGCAAAGTAATATAGGTGTTTTTAGATCAAAACATGGAAAAAGAAGAACAGGAGCAAGAATGTCTGGCAATGAGGATACATTCACCAAAACTTGAAATTTCATCAATTCATTAATGTTTGGTTATGGAGTGAAACGAAATCACGCTCCTTTCCCTTTCATCAAGCCAATCTCTATCTATACATTTTTTTTTAATTTTTTTAAATGATTGTTATTTAAAAAAAAATCAAAGTGAGTTTGACCCAACTAAATGGAGCGGCCTAGCCAAGGTAGGCCAAAAGGCCAAACTCTGTTGGACTTGGGCTGGGTTGAGAATAGGTCCAGCCCAAGAGTTAAAAAAAGAAAAACAAGATGTTGTACTGTTCACTTATTGCGTGAACAATGCATAGTGAATTAATTCACTCTTGTACTGTTAAAGGAACACGTGAACAGTAGCAGGGTGGTTGGCCGATGGTAATGAGAGGCTCAATTGCCGATACCGCCAGGTAGAGTAGGTTGAGATGGTTCTTCCTATAGTGGTGGTGTCGAAAATGATGGCTTGTGGTGGCTGGAAGAAGCGTTGAAAGGTTGCTGATGTTACTTGATGCCGGAGTTGTGGGAGAAGAATGGATTGGGTAGGCACTACCAGTGAAAAGGAGAGGCTACCGGTGCCGAAGGAGCAGCTGATGCTGGTGACTACTGTTGTTGGAGGAGAGAGACAGCTGCCAAGGTTGCCGGTGCTTTTTTTGTGATTGGTATTGTAAAAATATCGTTCTATTCTCATGCTCTCATCTGCGTCTCCCCCCCCTCATTTTTTTGTTCTTTTTTTCCTTCCTTTTTCTGTTTTTATCCTCGATGTATTATTCTGTCTATCATGTCCTCCATGCATGAAGCAACTAATGAACACAGTTGCAAACACAGTTTCAACCGGTGTGTCATCAAGGAGGAAAGCAACTAAACGATGCTTTTCATAAACTGTGGTTCAACCGCAATTTTAGATGGGACTCATAGTACAAAACTGTGATTCAACCGCAGTTTTAGATGGGACTCATAGTACAAAACCGTGGCCCATCATTTTACCAAACATTTTGGCTCTGTAGTGAACTCAACCGCAGAAGCTACAGCAGAGCCAAACACCCACTAAAACATAATAGATAATTTTTTCTCAAATTTGAAACAACAAATAATATAATCTTTTGTTTAAAATAAATATAGTTGTTTAGCCTCTTACCAAAAATTCAGGGGAAATCCATATGTTTTAGTTCTTTCTTTCTTCTTCTTCTTCTTGTCGTCGTCGTCTTGAGAAGGAAGGGCAGGGAATATATTTGAGATAATCACATGGTCGACTTTTAAGTAGGAGTAGCTTAGGTTGGTAGGAGCTGGGATGTCTAATGTCAAAGGTTTTTGAACTTTTGAGGGACATTATTTCGAATATAGGACAAGATCAGAACAAATCTAGTGGCTCCTTCAGAATCGGCTCCATATCTTTTCTTTTCTCTTACACAGGAGCTACAGTTCATCGGCTGCCCTGTATTCTTCTTGCACTACTCTCCCATGAACAAAACATTTTCCATAACTACGATGATCTCCCATCTACATATGTACAGACCTCAACTCTTCAACACAACTAGAGAATATGAGAGAAAGTCTTCAAATTCATGTCCCTAATCTCCATACTTCTTTCATGTAACAATCCATGTTGGTGTGGCATACTCTCTCTGATGAATGATCGCTTTTGAATTGGAATCTTGTCAGGCAATAGGTCTCTCTCAAAAGGTGACTCCCTTTTGAAGAAACGCAATTTATATAATTTTAAATTTTATAATAGAGGTTACTTGAGAACTAAAGCAAACACGAATAAGGAAAAGGGACTCCTGACTTGTAATTAGTTACTAGGTCGCTAGAGATGTACCAGCTTCAGTCCACCCACTTCGTATTTTGGTCCTTTTGCATATCAGATGGATTGCCCCTATCCTTTTCATAACCATAAAATAGATAGATGTCATTTGACCAATCACCGTTGCATGGAAATTTATCTGAACTACCCAGCTAATTAATAATAATAATAAAAAACTCCAGGAAGTTTTACCTTCCAAAATGGGGTAATTAGGTTCATTGAAATGCGATTGATGTCGTGTTCATATTTGGCTGAGCTCCCCCGTTGCTTCAAACATTGATTTGCTGCCTTGAGCTAGCTAACCCCCATCTTTAAATCATTCCCTCTTCACGCATTCCCGTCAAGATTCAAAATCTTTACCATCACAGCACAGCAAGAGAGTTTTCACCCTTGCAAATTCCTCTCGCTATCTTTCACTCAAAAGATGAAGAACAGTAACAGCAACAGCAACACTAAGCTGATCCTTCTTCACCCTTACATTCAAAAACAAGGAGGGTCCAGCCGGTTTTGGCTCCTTGCCTTTGTATCATTCTTCACTTTCGCTTTCCTTCTTACACTAATCTACACAAGAGAGACCTTGCCTGTCAAATCCACCACCGCCATGGCCACTGGCTCAGCTTCTAGCCCTACCTTTGGCAATATTAATGCACCATTGCCAACACCAGTCATCAATACTCTCCTCCACTATGCCTCACGATCCAACGACAGTTTCCACATGTCGCATGCAGAAATCAAACCAATCTCTGATGTGCTTAGAAAGTGCTCATCTCCTTGTAACTTTCTTGTTTTTGGTCTAACACACGAGACCCTTCTCTGGAAAGCTCTAAACCACAATGGACGAACAGTTTTCATCGAAGAAAATCGCTACTACGCAGCCTACTATGAAGAGTTACATCCTGAAATCGATGTCTTTGATGTCCAATACACAACCAAGATGGAAGAAATGAGAGACCTTATAGCCTCCACCAAGAAACAGATAAAAAACGAATGCAGGCCAGTGCAGAATTTACTCTTCTCGGAGTGCAAGCTTGGGATTAACGACCTGCCTAATCATGTCTACGAGGTTGATTGGGATGTGATATTGGTTGACGGGCCTAGAGGGGATGGACCAGAAGGGCCAGGAAGGATGGCACCAATCTTCACAGCTGGTGTTCTAGCTAGGAACAAGAAGGCTAGCAATGCGAAGACTCACATATTTGTGCATGATTACTACAGGAATGTGGAGAGAATATACGGCGATGAGTTCTTGTGCAGAGAGAACTTGGTGGAGTCTAATGACATGCTTGCTCATTTTGTAGTAGAGAAGATGGACGAGAATAGCTCCCAGTTCTGCCGCAACCAGCCATCAACTTCATCATCCTAATTTTTTTGACGATCCTCCTGATCATCATAAGCGAAGTGCAGATGGGTCAATGGTGGTGTAAAGAAGGAAAGCAATTGAGCTTTATTTATGATCATTTGAAATTCTTGGACCCTCCTTTTACTTTTACTTTCTTCTTCTTTCTTTTTGTTGGGTGGGGAGTCTAAAAATAATTCTTTTTGGCAATGCGAGTTGTGATTTCATGGAATTGGAAGTCTCCATTGTCAATTTTGTGTTACTTCGCTTTGTTCATTTTTATAGCACATTAAAAGAGGTTTTTCAAAATACTTTTAATTGAAATTGAAAAGATATTAAATTATATTTTTTAATTTTTTTTATCTAAAATATAAAAAATCTATCCAAAATAATCAATATATATTTTTAACTCAAAAACACTTCCAACCACGTTAAAAAAAAAAACACTTCCAACTCACGGTTGTGTTGCTTCTGTGTCCAACGAAGCATAGTGCTGAAGTGCTAAATATTCGATACTATCTTCCTACCTTAAGGTCATAGTGGGATCATATATAATTCTATTTCCTAATTATTTACAACTAGAATTTTGTATAATATCCATGGATTATTCTATTGGTATTTTGACATTAAATCTGTTGAAAAAAATATTAATTGATGGAATCATGAAAGGTAATTGGTCATTAGAAAGCTTATTATTGATGATTTTTATTTTGTCGGTCAGTCTATTAATAATATAATCATCGATGGATTTATAAACATAACAAACATGTTAAATGAAAAAAATTTATCAGCATCATTTCATCAAGAATTTAGCTAATGAGTATGGCATATCACTGACATAACATATTGTTTGTAATTTTATTGGTGATTTTATTCATATTATTGATGACATTAACCCTTTATTGATTTACATATTGCTAGTGACATTTTTTACTATTTTTTTCAACACTCTAGAATTTTTAAAGGGACTTAGTGCATTGATGATTCTTTATTTATTGATTAGTGGTAAAATCCTATAATTCTTTTCAACTTTTTTGAATTTTTTGATGAGCTTGTTCCGTCGATAACTCCATCCGTAATTTGTTTAATATATATTTTTTAAAATTAAAATAAACAAGAACATGTACTACCGATATAAAATTAAAATAAAAAAGTAAATTAAAAGTAAGAAAATATTTATTATTAATTTAAAAATTATCAATTTGAATATAATTTATATAGAGGATAGAAGTTGAAGGAATAGATGGTGGCAAATATGGATCTTTATCGGGATTGGGTGGGCAACGCGGTGAACCGCAAGTACTAATGATTTTTGACAATAACTCCACGTATAATTGCCGAAGTTTAGTCTTCTCAGCACTATGTGGAGTTGTTTTAACACTAAGCTGAGTTGTCTTAGCACTAAGCCGGGTCATTTAAGTTTCAACTTGTTCTTGTATAATTGTTTGAATGACCAATAAATTAGGAGCTAGAACACAATTGAGAGGAGCCAATGGTTGACACACTACAAATCAATTTGCATATCCTAGGCCTTAGTGGTTAGAATATCGTAAACCTGATTTCTATCAAGTCCACCGAATGATCCAACCTCCAACTATGAATTTGGATCAAGCTCTGGATTGGTTGAAGGATCATCCTCGTATCTCTTTTACAATCACGTGATATATGTTTCTTGTCAAAAAAACTAGTTAACTAATTTAAAAGAATAATAACTTAAGGAAAAAATTGTTGAAATCCAGCTATTATTAACTTTCAAGTTTGACTATCCACAAACTGCTACACCTCTTTTCGACGATCATCATTTCACATGTGAGTTTCTATGAAAAGCTCCATTGGTTTTGGTTCATGTCCAAGAATCGTAACCTACAAAACAAAGCTATTGTTAGTTAAATATTTTTATATAAAACAACTTTAAAAAAATGTATGTAATAAAAAAGAATCTTATCGTCCTCACATGTGAAATGAACAAACTAGATTCGCTAGAGTGCGTGGTAATTGAACAATGAATCTCTTTATTCTGGTTCTCCGCATCATATTTTGATTGCCACATTAAACGCTCAGACATCACATACTAAGTATAAGCTTCCTAGATAGATTTCAAGACTTGTAGATGTTTGAAATCCAATAGCACGACAACATCTCCCCGCTTGAAAGACCTATTTCTTATGCATTTTTATTTGCCTTTTTTTATGCCTCATACCAAGAA
Organism: Salix arbutifolia; assembly: GCA_025169955.1. NCBI lineage: Eukaryota > Viridiplantae > Streptophyta > Magnoliopsida > Malpighiales > Salicaceae > Salix > Salix arbutifolia. The sequence continues at coordinate 3,983,201 of CM045908.1, forward strand.
CCACGCAATTTGTATGGCATAAATAAATTATCAGTTAATATAAGGATAAATAAAACTTGAATATTTAAATAAAAAATATTACATTTTAAAATTCATCTTACCAAGTTGAATTATGATTCTCTCAAACCCTATTGACATATAAAATTATATTTTATACGTGCTAAGATATAAAATTGCCTCTTAATCAACTTGATAATAAATAAAAACTAGTAGGGAGATACAAAAAAATCTCTTCAATGCAAGATAGCAATTTTTTTTCTTTTAAAGGTGATTTAATTATTTTATTGTGCCGATAAAATATGAAAAGACCATCCTACCCTAGTTTAATCTAAAATTTACTAATGTTCATGAGAAAAAGATCATATTATCTCTAATAACAAGTTCAATGGCTTTTCTTAAAGGAGCAAAATGATAATTTCATTGTTCCATATAACAATAATTTGTTTCTTGGTACATAGTGAAAAAGAAAGCTTTTTTATGATTTAGGTAATTAGTAATGGTAAGTTAGTGGTACTACTACTACTACTACTACTACTACTACTACTACTAATAATAATAATAATAATAGTAATAATAAAAATACTAATTATTATTATTATTATAGTAATAGTAATTTACAAGATAAAGGGCCAAGCTATAATATAGGTCAACCTAAATTTATTCTATTATACAAAAGACACTAAAACGACACTAGCATTCCTAAATAAAAAGACTCAAGATAACCTATTTCATTCTAGAAATTTGTAAGAAATCCTATAGAAAACAAATATAAAAAAATATCAAAGCCCAATATCCAACCACAAAAATGTTTAAGGGATGAAACTGGGAAAAAAACATTAGTTTATAAAAAAGGAAAAAATCAAACAAACTCGGGTTAACATCCCGTGTTTATATTTAATCAATTATTTAATTCAATTTAAAAAACAAAACTCATCTCCACAAGTTAAATTAAAATAAAAATCAAAAGAGTCAAGATGACCCGCTCATTCTCAAAATTAGCAAAAAACCTAATTCCAAGCAACTAATAAAAATAATGAAGCTCAATATCTAATAGAATAGATGTTGAGCGACGAAACCAATAAACATGAGCTTAAATAAATGGATGGGGGGGGGGGGCTAACTAAACACAAGTTAATCTTATAAACCTATAATAATCTTCCAAACTCTCAAATTGTGAAATCTAGCTTGTGATAGATTAAAAAGCTCAATTACTAATAAATTTAATTTAAGTGTGAAATTAAAAAAATATCAATTTAAAAAATGTGCCGAAGTAAAAACAAATTAGGATCTAATCTAGCATAAAAAAGGAGGATGAAGTTGAAAAGGATGAAATTTCAAAACACATTTTTAATAAAAAATATAAAAATTAAAAGAATATGGACCAAATTGTACATTGAAAAAATTAAAGAGGGGTGAAACTGAAATTAATAATTTTATAAATCATTCAAAATAAATAAATAAATAATAATAAAAAGAAAAAGAACCAAATATGAAGAAAAATAAATTGAATAATTGATTTGAAATTTAGAGGGTTACATGGAAAATCGAAGAGGATATAGAAAAAAGAAAAAGAAAAAGAAAAAGAAAAAAGTCCAATAGTAGCAAGTCAAAGACCCTTTTTCTATTTCGTGCCCTCCCTACGGGGGTACGACGACACTTTTTGGGTGGTGTCGTGGAATGATTTTTGGTTGGATAGTTAGTCACCATCTAGTATTATTGTTACTAGAAATTCTAACTAATCTTTTATAAAATCTAGGTAAGAGACTAGTTATAATGTATTAACATCCTTAGAACACCCTACCTAATGTAACTTATATTGTATTTTTCTTTTTGTTTGATCTGGTGTGACGATGTTACCACTAGCCTATTATGATGGTTTTGCTATGACGAACACATCTTTGTTTTCTATGTTAAGGACTTGGTCTAGAATGGTGGAATGTCCTCATTTATCATTGGGTGTTTTTTCATGATAAACTTGAAAATTTTGGCTATTGGGTTATTTCAAATAATATTTGAGATAAAATTCCTTACAACTTTTTTATCCTTATAATATTAGTGAATGTGTTATATTATTCTCAATAATATTTTGGATATTAATCTCATACATGTTTTTTTTATTCTTATATTAATTGAGTAATATTATAGTTTTCTTATCCTAAATTAAAAGTTAATAATATTTTCATGCATAAAAATAGTTTTATAATATTTTTTTAAATATATTCTAAAATCCTTTGAAAGTTTACAAATTCGTTGTAAAATCCATGCAATATGTGTTTTTAGAATATGCCAAAGTATTTTAGATTTTTAAAAAATAAATCAAGATCCCGAGATAATTTTAAGGATTTTTGGTCATATGAAAGAAAAAAACAAAATATTTTCTATAATTTTGTATTCCTTGTTTGGTAAAAACCCATTTTTCTTTGTAATAAAATCGTCAAAATAAGTATAAAGAGATGTTTTCTGGATACATCATTAAATAAAAAAAACTTTTAGCAAAGCCATCAGAAACCAAATAGGGTTTTAACCTTCGACCAAACCGGGTTGACTCGAAATCTGTAGTTCGATTATAAACTAAACCAAGGATTTGAGTTTAACCCAAAAAGAAAAACAAAGCCAAAAATAGATTAACACATCAAAACAAATACAAAATTCATAATTTCTTGGTTAAATCAAATCAAATACAAATAAAAAATATGAAGAATATAAAAACATTCAAACAAATTCCAGCAAAAAAACATTAATACATACTAGATTTCATGAAATCAAAAGGACATAAGGGTTAGAAATCATTAAAGGATAAATAATTATGGGTTCATTCACTTTGATTATTATTAAATCTTTATAATTTGGCAATAAAAAGGTTTCAATATGAATCCATAAGTGTAAGATTAAAATGTTAAAATGCGTATTATAATGTTATATTATTGGTTAACAATGTAATGCAAAGATGTAGATGCAAATAAATAAAACAAAATAAGTCAAAATCACTTAACTAAGACAATGTTCTTGGAAAAAATATGAAGAGCATTCAAACTCAAACCTAATAACGGGAAACCCAACCCATTCTAGATATGAGTGAACCAAGGCCACATAAATACAGGAAATCATACAAGGATCATAAATTTGTCATCTATTTACTTGATCAACACTCATAAATTATGATTTTGTTAAAATATATTTCGGTTCAAAATTGAAACTCTAGGATTAAAACCTCTAGAAAACTTGTTATTAATGCAAGTAAATCCTAAATTATTGATTATTGCAACTACCTAAATGGTCTAGTGTAAAGAATAGAACCAAAACTACTCCAAACAATAAGTTTAAGGAAATATTATTTCCAAGAACACGAAGAACATTGCTTTAAGCCCAAAAAAACCTAGTAATGCGTAGCCTAAAAAATGACCTTCTAAGCCTCTAAATCCACAATTTTTGGTCCTTATAAATTACATTATCAATACCAATCATAGTTAAATCAAAAGAATTAAAAAAAAAACATCAATTTATTATAAACATGTATTAAATCTTAACTTCATGACTGCATCTCCAATGACATCAAACAAAAATATCAAATTTTGATTCCAAACTAACTTTTTAAACATCGAGAACCCAAATCATGCCCTAGAACTAAGAACATACACTAACAAACTAGAAAAAAACACCAATAACCGTAATGCTAGATTCCTAAATCATGCATTTCATCAAAACTAAAAAAATACACTACCTAAGTATTCGGGAACATCAACAAATAACTTAGAGCAAGATTTATAAATGATAAAAACAACTTTTTTACATATTACTCGAAATCAAAACTATACAACAACATAACACTATGAAATGCATATTTTAACATGTAAAACAAGCTAGAAATATGCCTTATGGACATCATTTGCTAGGTTAGTAAAGGAATATACCTTCTCGGAACTTAGAATAACGGTTGCTGCTTTTTGGTTTTTTCTATTCCAAACTTGTTACTGTATTTCAAAGTTGAGAAAACTCTCATGTTAGGGTATTAAACCTTCACACTTAGGGGTTTTTTTTATTAATTTTTTCCTCACCTATTTCTTTATTTATCTTTTTTTTCCTTCCTTTCTTATTTGGCTGATTTTTAAAGGGTATTTATAGGGATTTAAACATGTATTTTTATGTATTTAATTTAAGATTGATCCTCATTCATCAAGGTTTTGGGTATGTTTTACAATTGTGAGCTTTGTACTTATGTTGGTTTTAAAATGGTGAATTTTAACAAACTTGGTTTTTGGAGATTTTAGTGGTTTTCCCAAACTTGGAGACTAAAGAACTTGTTTTGGATTTTTGATATTAATAGAAATATGACCAACCTATGATAAGAACCAACTAACAAGGCTTGGAATGTTAACACACAAAAGCAATTAGTGGTTTTATGAAATGGGTATCACAACCATTGATAACTGAGTTACCAATTTTCAGGGTTCCTTTGGCATAACACCAAATTAAACATCTTCAGAGAACACCTTATCTTTATAGGGGAGAGTCATACATTTCGCTTAGATCCAACCTTACTCAATTTGAAGAACTATAGCTTTACATTCATGGCTGATCTGGGACAAAATATTATTGATTTTGTTAAAGAAAATAAGATGTAAATAATTCATGCGAGTAATTGATCTTTGTAGAGGAGGCATTTCTTAGTTAAATGATGATAGTTACAAGTTATCACCTCAAAGGTGGTCAAAAACTCTATATTCATTCATTAAAATGCGCCTACTCGATCAATCAAAAATATAAAATAAAAAGCTAAACAATGGCTTTTGCAATTTGGGTTTTGAGATATTTCACTCTAGTCACTATTATTCTATTTTTTCTAATTACACTTGTGATTGCCTCCAAACTTTTAATTTCATGTAGTTCCACCCATATCAAACTCAATTGTTAGCCTAAAAGTCCAATGTTTTTTACAATTTGGTCATTTGTTCCTAATTTATACAAATCGACCCTCAATTGACCATAAAATTTTTAATTCTTTTTAATTTGGCTTTTGATTTTTCTAATTTAAGTCCTTGAAGTCTTGCACCTTTTATTTTTTGCTATATAGTTTTGAATTTCTTTAATCAAGTCATTGATTGCATACCAAAATTTAATATTTATGCAATTAAACCCTTGATTTGACCAAATTAACCTTCAAAATTGTGAATTAACCCTTATACTTTCAATCAATTCCAATTAAAGCCCAAATTGAACGCAAAAACAAAATTTTCCAACAATCAATCCCTCATTAAATTCAATTAAACCATGAAAATTTCCAAATGAGTCCTTAAACATTTTTTTTCCTTCTTAAATTGATTTTTTATTGCCAATAAGGTCTTCATCAGTCAAAAGTACGTTGATAGATTTTTTCCTTTAACAATTTTTTGGCAATTCTCCATGTTCTCCCTATATATATATTCTTCAACATTTTTTTATATTTAATTTTTGATTTTTAATTTTTGATTTTTTATGGAGCCTAAAAATAGGTAACAATAGATTCTTAATGTTTTAGTTTGTTTGACTTAAAACTTTGTTTTTGAAGCAGTCATCTTTATCCATAACTATGATTAAATTATTTCTATTAAGATATATCAAATCACCACAATATTATACACATGTCACCTAAGCGTGGAGGAGATGACTTGAAGAATTAACATCATTGTAGATAAAAATGTTATGTGGTTGAACAACAACTCATGTCCTGTCTACATGCAGGAGTGTAATACGCAAGCATCAATGCTAACCTTTTTTTTTCATTAATAATATTCAATATTTATTAAAGTATTAAATTGTTCATGATAATATGAAAATAACCGAAAAAGCTGCCGACGCCACTTTTATAATTTGTTTTTAACGACATTAAGATTATTTTACTGTTTTTTTTCTAAGGAAATAATGTCAAAACCACTCGAAGCTTGCTTATTTGTTTCGAGGAAAATAGTTCATTTTATAATGAAAATGAATTTTACTCTAAAGAGAACATCATAACCCATACAATTTTATAATAACAAATAGTTCTCATGAAAAATATCATTTTATTCTCTAAAATAGTTAATGTGGTTTTTGTTTTTGAGGGCCCAGACATCGTTCCATTATTATAATCCATATTGCAATAGTTTAATGTTTTGAAGACAGCTCTTAGCTTCTTTTTTTTAAATTGGACTGAATTGATAAAAAGAAACAATTTTGAGCTGGCAATCTCTTTTCTGGCTCAGTTAACCGATCACTGAGAGACTGCCCATCCATGGCAACCGACTTCAAATCAATCCCACTTATTGGTAACCCGATTCTTTTCTACTTTCTATTCCAACCCACTTTACTTACGTATACAACTACAGTTTTAATTGTTTTCTTCATTATCTAAACTTGACAAGATTCAAGCTTCAGCCATTAGTTTTAATTATCATTCTGAAACCGAAGCCTTCTTCTTGTAAAATCTAAGATTGAGTGTCATCTTTTTTCTTGCGTTATGCAGATATTAGTCCATTAGTGGCAAAGTGTGATGATCCGAAGAGAGTTCAAGACCCAGATGTTCTTGAAGTTGTTGGACAATTAGACCAGGCTTGTAGAGAAGCTGGATTCTTCTATGTGGTACTTTTCTTTCTCTCTCTCTCTCTCTCTGTGTGGTTGTTTTGTATTTTATAGTTTTGTTGAATTGCTGTAACTAATGATGGGATGGGACCATTAGAAATTTAATTATGTCTCTATCCATGATTTTTTATGGCGTTTCTTCCCATCTTCTTAGGAGGGGAAAGTGCTATTTAGAAGGATAATACTGCCTCAAACACATTTTTTTATGTTGCTTTTGTAGCTAGCAATTCTTTTGGAAAAAAATAAATTGCGTTGCTTTAATCGGTTCTATGCTAAATTGGAAAAAGACACCGCCTTTCTCCTACTCTAGATGATGTGTTGTCTACAAAAACCAGAAAGAAATGTTTGTTTATTTTCTGGACTAATTTTCTGGTTCTCTTGTTTTCCTGTTACCTTGTGGTTCATTAGAAGGGACATGGTATACCTGATTCCCTCATTAAAGACGTTAAGAATGTGTCACACAAATTTTTTGATCTTCCGTATGAAGAAAAGATGAAAATCAAGTTGAGCCCTGCTGCTGGATACAGGTCTGCTCCTTGAAATAGCCTTCCATATCTTTCAGATTATGATTTACGTGTTGGATTCTAGACTAATTCAATTTGCGAGGCCTCATTTTGAATGCAGGGGGTATCAGAGGGTTGGAGAAAACATAACCAAAGGCATTCCTGATATGCATGAAGCCATCGATGTATGTATTAGTTATCCATTGCCATCCTATGCCTGGTCCTTGAGTGTAGATGTCTTCTAAAATTATCTTGAAATTAATAAAACATGTAAATAAATATAAGAAAGGAACAAAGGTTGTATGCAATTCCATATTGAAATTATATTCTTGTTATCTGTGTGAACCATCTTTGACCGATCAATGACATTGATTAACGAGGTTTATCAAGAAGTTCTTACAGTTTGGTTCAAACAAATTCTTCCAATTATCCAACATTAATTCAAAGGCTATGATGTTAGTCACTTTATTTTAGGCCATTTTTCTGAAGATAGTTACTTTGGCATAAATGTGAGATGCACATGGATGTTCTTTCTCATATTATGTGGTTATTGTCAGCTTTGCTCTTGCTCTTCTATGTTTTTTCCAACAAGATTATTGTTGCTCTTTTGGTTCTTGAGGACAGTGTTATAGAGAGATAACACCAGGGATGTATGGAGCGCTTGGCAAGGTCATTGAAGGAGTTAATCAATGGTATGCAGAAGTTCCAATGATTCTTGGCAAACTCCCCTATCATATTTTTCTTGCCTTATATTTCAAATTTTTCAGATGTTATCCCAGTAAGTGATTGCCACCGTATTACTTAAGGTTGACTGGTTTATTGACCATCATATTCTAGCAATACTTGATGTCCTTTGTTGAATTTATATTGATGATGCTTTTGGATAAGTGAAAAACTGGCTATATGTTAAATAGCTTTGTATTTCAAGTTTCTTCTGTGCACCGTGTCAAAGCTTTTAGCATTCATTTTAAAGCTTAGGGCTTGTTTGAGATTGGTAGAGGTTATTTTTCAAAGTGCTTTTTACTTCTAAATGCATCAAAATAATATTTTATTATTATGTTTTAAAATTTATTTTTGATATCATCACATCAAAAGTATCCAAAAACACAAAATAAAAATTAATTCAAAGCTAAAAAATATTTCAAAAATATTAAATATTAAAAGCATGGTTGGACCACAATGCTATACAAAGCCTTAATGTTGACTCTGCTGTTGAGTTTGTGTTGATTGGATGTTAGGTTGCTTCTCAACACTGATCTTTTGTTTTTTGATTTTCTGCTCCCTTTTGCAGGCCGCATGATCCACCTTATATCAAAGTACTGATGGAGGAATATATTAGCTTTTGCACAGGCATGCATTTCCAGGATTCTTTCTCTTTATGTATCACACTTTGTCCAGTATGAAACTCTTTTTTTCTGTACATTGATAGACTTGTCAAGAAAAATTGTGCGGGGAATCGCTCTGGCATTGGGTGGATCAGCTGATGAATTTGAAGGTGAAAGAGCTGGAGATGCATTTTGGGTGTTGCGTGTCATTGGTTATCCAGGTGTTTCCAATACAAATGGCCAAAATGCACCTGAAAACGATATAGGATGGTACTATATCTTATTACTCTTTGTGCTCTTTGGCTTTTTAGCCTTTTGCTTCTTTAAGTTGCTGGGTCTAATGCAAATTCTGTCCTCCTTTTCTTCTGCCCTCTGCTCATTTCTTTTGTGCAAATCATTACAGTGGAGCTCACACAGACTATGGTAAAGTTTATGAACCTTAAGCTGATTACTGGCTCATAAAATCTAATTTGTGGATTAATTCATTGTATTTTGTTGCATGACAGGTTTGGTGACATTGGTCAATCAGGATGATGGTATTACCGCACTTCAGGTAAATCATGCAATTAAAGTCCTGATTTCATGGAGAGCTACTTTTCTATGATATGCTATATGTTAACAAAAAAATCAATCTGAATCTCTAGATTTTGAGAGTATTGTAAACATAAGAAATATAGTTACTCTATTGAGCTGCTTATATTGTCAAACCTCTGTCTACAACTCGCAACAGGGTTCATCATGCTCTTTATAGAGACAATAACTGTTTGGATGTCGGTTTAGACATGCTCCAAAATTTGTCTGTGATCAGACTTTTTTCCATTTTTATCATATAATGAGTACAATTGAAGATTTTTGAAGGCTGATGTGGCTAATGTTTTAGGACATTTAAACATTCCTGTATAGGTGTTTTGTTTTTATTGTTCCATTCCAATGATCACGTCAAAATACATTGACCTTGTGGTTGAACACCAACAAAAAACATCTCATATGGTTTCTAGCCATAAAAAAACTGTAGAACTAATTGCTTATAACAACTCTTGTTACAACTTCTTACAGTGCTTAATGTGGCTTCGGTTGTGAGTGCAGCACACAACCTTCCTTATTAAAGAGAAGAAAAAGAAGAGTTAATTTTTCTGTTAGCTAAGCGAAAAGTAGAAGCATTGATATCAGTGTGGAATTTTAGGCATCATTATATCTTGGCTATCTACCTTTGTAGCCTCAAACTTTGAGTTCATACTGCTGTTTTAAATCCCAGATATGTCATGTTCTCTAGTTCCTAATTTAGATTTGTTGGTGAAGGTGAGAAACCAGTCTGGCGAGTGGATATCTGCCCCTCCAATTCCAGGAACATTTGTATGCAACATTGGAGATATGCTGAAGGTATGCGACTTTGGACAAAAATGGACCTAATTGTTTCTTTGCTTTGGTTTCTAATCAGTCATCATCACAAACCTTGGTAAACTACAGATTTGGTCCAATGGTATGTATGATTCCACTCTGCACCGAGTTATCAACTCTTCTCCAAAATATCGGGTCTGCGTAGCTTATTTCTATGAGGTTAGTCCACATATCCTTTCCATGCATTGTCTTCTCTTGCTCCAGGAAATGACCCTCACGCTGTGCCTTCACTGCATGAACAGCCTAACTTTGATGCTGCAGTGGAGCCTTTAGATGTTTGTAAGGAGAAGACTGGAGGTATTAAGAAGTATGGAAAAGCTGTTTATGGAGAGCATTTAGCAAGCAAACTTGAAACCAATTTTGTTTGAGCTCTAGATCTTGTTATTATCTTGTATTTGTTTATCAAATAATCTCAAGTTGCCGCAACAAGGTTTGCTTTGAATGAAAAAAAGAAAAAAAAAAGAAATACAATAAGCAAATATTGCAGTCTCAACATTGAAAGGAACCTCTGATATTTACCCTGTGGATTTCATTGGAATTTCATCCTAGTGCGAATGTCTACTGTCATCAACGTGGCAGTAAAGGGGTTCATTGCTTGTCTGGGATTGTGGTTGTGAATTGTTTGTGGTTTTAATATTAATAATGTAAATGTGTTATACACACTAGTGCTTTGCCACAGCAAGGCAATTTTTTTATAAAAAAAAATAATAAAATTGAAGAGTACAAATATTTTCTTTTCTTATTCAACCCAACTTAAATGGTTCAATTTTAAAATTTCACAACATAACTATTTATCCAACTTAATTTTCATACTAAATCATGCAGGAGTTAATTCAAATTAAATTGATTAATTTTATAGATTCAAATATAGTTTTCATAATTGGTAAAACATAACTTAATTTTTGAGAAAATTTCAAGATGATAGCTTTTTTTAACAAGAGCTATTGAGATAATGTCATGTTGGAATAATCTCACCAATCTAAAAATAAAAATTTATTTAAAAAGCAACAATAAATAATAAACAAATCATGCGTAGCCAATCCAATATTAAAACAATTAATGACTAAAACACCAACTGAATACTGTAGTTATTAGACTCAAATAATTGACCAGATAAGCCAGGTCAACCTGAAAAAATTAAAAAATAAATAAATTTGGGGCTTGAATTTTCTACATTAAAAATTTAAGAAACTTTTTATATAGATATAAGTTATACATGTTGTAAATAATAAACTTTAAAAATTATATATATACTAATGGGCTTCCAATGTAGAAAAACACAACTTTTTTTCTTTTGAAAATAAAATATATATATACTAATGGGCTTCCAATCTCACATTGGAAAATTAAAAGTTTTTTTTCTTCTTCTAGGGTTTATATAGTGAACTTTGATAAAAGTTAACAATCAACAAAGAAAATATGATAGACTCACTCTTATAAGAATGGGTTGAGCTAGTGAAAAAGCATTGATTCTCTTCTTTATGTGCACGAGGTAACACCTATGCTATTTGTAAATTATATTTAGTCTTCCTTGATAATTTATTCTATTTCAAATGCATACCATATAAAACATATACCCCCTTGCTATCTAGTGATCCTTTTGCTTGTTAATTGATTTATTCAACCTCTTTAGAAAGATCATAATCTTAAAAAATCATTATAATCTAATCAAAACATAAACCAAATTTTGTTTTTAAAAAATAACATATCAAATAAAAAATATCAATTTCGTTTCGGTTGGTGCTTCGTTTTTTTCAATTGGAACGAAATGTTTCGGTTTTTTAGCGTTTCAACGCGCCGTTTCGGGGTTGTACTGTTTATGTATATATATACATAATTCAATATATTAATTCAAAAAAAATAGTTCAAATTCAAAAATAAAATTATTTAGAATTGTGCAATTTAAAAAAAAGACATAATAAAATGATTTTTTTGAACAAAATTATGAACATGTATAATATAACAAGAATGTCATCATCAATTTTACAAGGTCATTACATTCTCTGATTGCTCTGAAATTTTAACATAATATATATAAATATATCAAGAGACTCCTCGTAAAATTTCATCTCAATCTAACGGTCGGATTAAGAGGTATGATTGATATTGTAAAATTATTCATTATTTAAAAAATATTATTTGGCCGAAACGGAATGGGAAGACCAAAATCAGAATATTTCGGCCGGTATTTGGTTGAAAAATACGGAATGAGCCTGAATTTAAACCGAGATAAAAATAACGTTGTTCTTTTTTTAACTGGTATAAAACGAAAGGAAACAAAACAAAACTGACAAGTATATATCAAACAATGCATTACTATTAAAAAATAAAAACTGAAAAAGAACTAGAAAAAAAAGAGAAAAAAATAAGGTTAGGTTAGGCTTAATACTAATGCTAGGCTTAATGCTTGGGTCATGCCTAAAGAGCGTACATGCAGGCCTACGATGTCAAGTTCAGTCACATGAGCTTTTGTTATCATAGTTGTAAAATCCGTTCCGGGTATCGTTCCGGTTTTTTGTTTGGAACGAAACGTTCTGGTTTCGGTGCATTCCGGCGTTCCGTTCCGGTTTTGTACTGTTCATATTTATTTAATTATATATATGAAAAAAATAAAATATTAATTTAACAAGTATAATTTAAATTCAAGATAAATGAAATTTAAATTATACAATACAAACATAATCTCAAAATTAGAAACATCTCTAAAATTCCAACAATAAAATTATTATTTTTTAAATAAAAAATAAAAAATGAATTTAATTATAATTAAAAGATCCAGAATATTTGAAATTTAAGCTACTTATTGTATGTTTTTCAAGTAATTCTATGTTTTTTTATGGTTGTTGTATTTGAAATTAATTAATGTTACTTATTGTTTTTTAATGTTAGAAAAACTTAAAAAAACAAAATGAACACATTAAGAAATAATCAATAAGTTCAAACATAATTAATTAAAATACATTCCATTACAAATAATTCAATCAAATTAATTACAAATTAATACCCCTATTTTTTATGTTAACTATTATTATAGTAATTAATAATTAATTAATATAATAATTAATTATTATTATATAATAATTAGTATAAAAACCAATAATTACTATAAAAACTACACCACCCGTTTGTCCCCTTCATTTGAATAAACAAAACCCTACCCATCCCTTCTTCTTCTCTAGCCGCCTCTTCTCTGCCAAATCAAATTTATTCTTTCTCTGTTCTCTCTTTCAATCTATCCGCACACCAGATCTTCTTTCTCTGTTCTTCAACAGATACTTGCTTGTTTGAACTTGTGGCGGGGCTAACTTTAGCTACTTTCTTGTTCATTGTTTTCGCTGTGGTTTTTGTTTACTTCAAAAGAAGAGCAGAAAAAAACAAGTGCAGTGACATAGAGCACACTTCCCTCCCTCTCCTTGCCTCTCTCCATTTGTTTCTTCGTTTTTCTTTTTTATTTTTGAATTTTATTTTATTTTGAACCCGGAACGGAACGCCCGGTACGGAACCGGGGCGTTCCGGCCGGATTTACCGGTACTGATCGGAATTTTTACCGGAACAAAAACGTCGCCGTTTTGTTCCGGATTTGCTTCTGGAACGGGGCGTTCCGGCCGGAACGGAACGGAACTTACAACACTGTTTGTTATTATTTTTATGTTAGATGATGGATCCGTAGCTGAATTTTAAAATAGTATGTATTAGACAACGCTTTGTTTATCATACCTAGATTCCGACCAGACAAGAAAATTAGGGCAACTAATTTTGTTATTTTAGAAACCAATTTGCAACCCAAAATATCTAGAAAACATCTTAATCATCTTTTTAAACCAATCATTCACCTTCGAAAGTGCAAAAAAACAGTCAAAACCCAAAATCAATCCGGAAACCAATTTCTTCCCTATCTCAAATCTAGTCTTCTTAGACACTTTCAAGGTAGAAAAACAACGTTTGGAACAAAAATATAATGTTTTGGTGGTCTGAATTGAAAGACTAAAAAATGTTGATAATGAAGTTATGTATCAAAATAAAATTTTAAAAAATGCAAAGGATTGGTCACCTTAGAGCAAAACAATATGAGGGACGAAAATGCACTTCACAATTAAAATTGATTACGTCACCCATGTTACTCTTATTTTGCACTTTAGTTTTTTTGTTTTTCAATTCAACCCTCACCCCCAATTTAATTAGGAAAACAAAATAGAAAAATAAGATGATCTCAATTTTTTTGTAGGTTTAGGACCTAAACAATTATAAACTTCAGGCAAGAGTGCTTCTTTTCCCTTGAATATATATTTTTGACTGACATGTCGTCTTGTGCTGTATAGAAAGAGTTCAATTTTATATGGAAAAAAAAGAGAAGCATTGTATTCAGAAGATCTGTTAAAATACTTCTCCGGACATACTAACTGCTACTACTGCAAGAAGTATAATCACTACGAAACCCATATCATAAAAGGAAAACAATCCATGAGAAAATCAAAATCTTAAGCAATGAATTATAACAATGTCTTGCATTTGAAAAAATTTAAATTACAGCCATAAATGCTATCTCCACTGCAAATTCTTATTGAGAAGGGGATGTAAATGAAGAGGTTTCCTCACTTCGGAGGTGGAAAGAAAATTTCCTCATTCATTCTCTTGGAACGGAAAAGCTGCTCGACGTCAGGAGATACCTTGAAAGATGCCTCCAGCACTTGAGGAGATAAAGCCTTCCACACAGAAGTCCTTCCAGCCAAGTGAGTGAATACAGGGCTGCAAGAGATCACGCATAGAATCGTCATTTCTACACAAAAAGCTAGAAACATGGAAGTGTATATATACAGAAGCAAAACTCACTTGGGAGTGGTGATGATGGAGAACCATGACATCCCATCAGGATCACAAATCTTTGAAACGACAAAGAACCTTGGAACAATGAACAAATGACCAGCCTTCACGGTGGTTTCCAGGACCCTGCGACCATCAACGCCGACAATTTGAACGCGGCCACCGCCACTGACAATGTATGTAACTTGTAATGCCGAGTCACAGGAAAAACCAGGAGAGCACATCGCACCTCCATCCAATTTCACAAGATCAGCACCGAGCCCAACCTCAGCAACCAGAGGAAGGTTCTTGGTATTCAAAACCACCACCTTTCCACCATCCTTAATATCGACATCTAGTGGAGCTTCCTCGCAGTTGTATACAAATCCCTCGCGGTGTTCTTCCTTCGGTTCAGGCATCTCAAACGATTCATCAAGCTTGACAATGCCTTCGGCCGTCTGGTTTCCAACAAGGGACCTCACTGCCTCCTCATCCACATCCCATGCTCGGCTCACGAATTCGGCAGAGAATCCGGTGAAAATGCCATGGGAGCCGGTCAAAAAGAAATCAGTAAATTCACCAGTTTTGTGGGCTTTAGAGGTGTCACCCAACAAAAGAACAACTAGTTCGGTGTCCTCTTTGTTATACCACCATGTGACAACCCCAAACGGAAGGGCAATCGCATCGCCCTTCTTAAGGGCTACAACCTTCTCTTCCTTCTCAGGAAGAACAATCCCCGCCACTCCATTTCCTACAAAAGAATATATGGCAAAAGGTCTGATAAAACATCTACAGGAGCTGAGCAAGTTCTTCCTCAGATCATTATTTGCAGCACAGTATATCTCTTTTCATTCTATTCTTTAAAATAAAAACTGAATCTATACCTCCAATCCTTCAAGTTCCATCAAATTAAGAACAGGTTTGAGAAGAAAAAACTTTCTTTTGGAATTTGGAAAACAAACAATTAGATAGCACAAATCTTGGGCCAAATTAAATTAATCCTATTATAAAATAAACCACACCCACTACATACTACCATCAAATAATTAGCCAATCATCATGGATTAAATAGCATAAAAATTAAATGTAATAAAAACCCACAAAGAAGAGCATGTTGAAAGTAGTATACCCTGAAGAACATATGCAACCTTGGCAGAATCAGAGTAACGAGGAAGAGCAAAGCCGTTCTTCTCAAGGGCAAGCTTGGCCGCACCTATGTTCCCTTCTCTTAGCATTGCTAAGTCAGATGGGGCCCAGGCACAGTAAGACCCACCATCTCCTCCGTATACTTTCTTTGCCAACTTTGGTGATAGATCAATCGCCATTCTTCAAACAAGAAAAATATCACTACAACTCTTTCTCTGACAATTATGTAATTTGATCGGCGATTTGTAGATTGCTAGCACCCTAGTATTTATAGATACTGTAATTAGTTGCTGTTATCTTAAGATAAGATTGAAAGATAATTAATGTGTCAAAAGATAATTATTGAGATACATTATAAAAAGATTCTGTACGTGGATAGTTATAATACACCATGTAAGAGTTAGCAACAATTGTTGTATGGTAGCGTGAAGAAGA
Source organism: Salix arbutifolia (assembly GCA_025169955.1). Taxonomy (NCBI): domain Eukaryota; kingdom Viridiplantae; phylum Streptophyta; class Magnoliopsida; order Malpighiales; family Salicaceae; genus Salix; species Salix arbutifolia. The sequence continues at coordinate 3,999,402 of CM045908.1, forward strand.
AGACAGCAATAAAGTTTTTTTTTTCCTTAAAAAAGACAAAATCAACAACAATTTAAACATAATTTTATCAAGTTCCCATGATTTTTCAAATCTAAAATAAGTAGATGATACTTCTATAGACAATAATTAAATAGTATTGCAATTTTAATTTTATATTCAATTTCCGAGATTATCCATTATTATTATTATTATTTATTAACCGGTAAGATTATGCTTGTGAAAGGTATCCATTACTACTTAGTTTTGTTTAGGAGTGTTGTTGTAATTGTTTTTAAAAGTACTTTTCATTCAGAAATACATTAAAATGATATATTTTTTTATTTAAAAAACAATATTTTTGACATCAGCACATGAAAATGATATAAAAACATCAAAAACAATTAATTTAAAGTCAAAAATAAAAATATTTTTATTTTTATTTTTTCAAAATTATTTTTAAAACGTAGTGTCAATACCCTTTCAACCGAAGAAGATTATTCGATTGAATAAAATCATGACGAGTAAATTATAAGGTTGTATTATATGAGTTTGTTGCCTATTTAGTCATTATTGCTTGAGTTTGTTCCCTATTTAGGCACTTCACTTCCCTCGTATACATATATATTATTTCTATCAATCAATAAAAATAAAAATAATAGATAGGCTTATTATTATTATTATTATTATTATTATTATTATTATTAACACAATGTTGCATTTGTTTTACTGCTATCCAAAATTCGGTCCTCGGAGTTTAATGATTTTTACAAATAAGCTCTTGATTTTGGATTTTTTTAAAATAAATTTCTTTCCTAATAAGAGTTGCTCCAAGAAGTGAAACTTATTTCCTTAGTGGTGCATTATTGGTTAAGTAGCTAGTATTATTATTTATATAGCACAAACACTCCGACGCATTTTCAGTCTAAGGTTGGTTGAAATTTTTATTTGTAGTTCATGTAAGAAACAAGTGATCCCAATTTTAATTGTTTAATTTCTTAATTTTGAATCCATGCAGTTGTGATCAATTTCTTTCAATTGTAAAGCTTCCCTGCATCATCAATTGGTACAAGATTAATTAATTTCATTTTACCCTGAAGATTTATTGCAAATCCAATTTCTTTTCTCACAATATCAATTAAATTAATCAATAATAATTAAAATTTAAGGTTTTGTATTTTACAATGGAATAATCATGAACCAACATAGTATTTCTCAAAACCAATTAATGTTAATATTGAGGACGTGATGTTGAACTTGACCGATCAAATTAAGGGATTGTAATAATAAAAAAATTATAAAATCAACGACTAAACTCATATTAGTTAATGAGTCCCATAAATAGATACTCTTGTTATCTATCTCCATATGTGTAATTTTTATTTATTTATTTTTTCTATATTTAGTTTTTATGAGATAGAAAATACATCTGTAAATTATATGATTAATAAATTTATCGTAGGATATGCTATTTTTTAGTAGAAATAATGGTCTACTGTGCTTTTATAAACACTAATTTAGTTTTTATTACTTTTTAAAATAATTTATATTTTCATTCTTTTTAATAAGTTCTATGATTTAAAATTTCTCTATGAATTTACTTATATTTTCACGTACATTTTTTTAATTTTTTATTTATATTTTTAAATTCAAATTATGTACAGTAAAGTAAAGAAAACGTTTATATTTTATATTTTAAACTTTGGATTGATAAAATCAAAGAAATTAGATTCTTTCCAAGTACATATAAATAATGATATCTTATAAGTTATAGTTTGGTTCTATTAGCTAATATGCCATCAGAAAATGAAATCTTAATATGAGCAGTCAATTCTTATTCTAGTTTTTACGTGGATAATAATATCAATAAAGAAATTAGCATGGATGCCCAAAATTTTAATTTAAAAAAGGACCTGAATAATAAAAAGAGAAAGAAATCAAGAAATTCATGGAATATACATCCTATTAAGATTTATTACCCACGCTTCACCATAGCCTAGAAAAACCTTTTTGTAGTATAAAAAAATGGTAAGCGAACAAATATGAGACCCAAGTTACCAGATCAATTGATAATTTAAATAATATGAAAAAAAAAGTAACAACAACAAATTAAAAAAAAAATCCGATTAAATTAGGTTAATTTACAAAATTTCATGACAATGGACATAGAATTAGAATAATCTCGTAGAAAGAAAAGCAGGAAAAAAAGAACCACTTGAAAGAAAAGTGAAAAAAGAAGAAGAAGAAGATCAATTTTCAATGCATGAATGATGAAATTAATATAAATAAGTTTTAAAATAAAAGGTTAATTTTTTCCTTAAAAGAAGAGGACATCGAACACGACACAAAGCCTTACTTAAACGAACCGTGCCAGAGGTTTTATTTTCCTTTGGCAAACTAGGCAATCACGGGAGACAGTTGATTCAATTCAACAGGTGGGAGCTTTGAAATCGCATCAAACGATACAATACGAGATTTCAATCTATTATCAAGAAGAGGCAAGAAATAAGAAAGCATTTCATAAATAAATACCTAAAAAATATTGTTACATCTCCCTGGTATGCAAAACAAATCTTTTTAAAAAAATTGAAATTCAAAGCTGAAGGGAGAGCTAATACACTTGCCAAGAATCAACTGCTCTATGGAACCTACAGAATGCAGTTCAAATCTGAGGTGCCGCTTTTTGACTGCTAAAATGCCTTGTACACCTCTCTCACTCCTAAACAAATGGATTATAGCTTAATTAGGCATCCAGAAATTTAGCACAGATCTAACGACAAAACAATCTGTATAAGTCAATGATAATCTGCTTGCTGATTCTCAGTTCGCTATAAGCATGAATAATAAGCACCTGCAATGCGATTAACTTGTATGATAATGCTTCAGTTGGCCAAACCATCTTCAGAAACTCCTTGCACATGACTGTCCTTTTCCTTCAAATAAAGAGGAATCCTCACACCCAGTTCTCTTAGTCGATTCACCATGTCATGTAGAAATTCAAAGGTCAGTCTGGATTGTGCATTCAGGTCCTCTCTTACTTGGGGATGAATTCTGAACCACTCTCCTAGCATCTTGTGCACGTGAGAACGGATCATCCTCCATGGCACAGGGTACCTTTCACAAAGTTTCAAATACTCCACTACTAAATCTGCCTGGTCCAGCAATCCATCTTTGTTGCTTTCTTCACCATCATCTACCCATTCTGCAGTCCGAAATCCAGCAAAGAGCGCTGGATTCTCAAGAAGGGTCTCAGCTGAAAGCACACCGTCAGCACTAGTCTCTTCCAAACAGGTCTTAACATCATCCATGTGTCGAATGTTCCCATTGGCAAGGACTGGAATTCTGAGAGCATTTTTTACAGCCTTGATGGCCTTCCAGTCAGCCCGAAATTTCTTTCCATCTTTCTCATCTCTTGTTCTACCATGGACAGCTAAAAGTGAGCAGCCAGCTTCCTCTAGCATTCTAGCATAATTAATTGTGTCTTCCAATTTGGGGAAGACCCGGATTTTGCATGACACAGGGACATTAAGATTGATAACTAGTTTTTCAACTAAGGATTTCACAAGTTGAAGATTATCCATCAGGAAAGCTCCATAGTAACCTCGCCTGGCAATCCGCTGAGGACATCTGCACAGATCCCATCACCAGAATTGTCATGAAGTCAAGAGTGATTAAACTAGTTTTGTTAATAGAGGATTGAAAACAGGATCCTGGCAATGTGACTAAAATAGATATAAATATATGTGGCAAGGGAAGCATCTGATAAAGCATCTGGGCTGGAAGAAGCTCCCATATAGGCTGGAAAGCCACAACATAGTCAGGAACAAGTTTCATAGATTTTGTCCCAATGTCTTGTTCAACTCTCATCCAGTCATAAGTAGAATTTGTTTTTTCTGTAGCTTTTTCCATGTTTCAAATTCAATCTAATCTACATGGGCTTGAGTGTAAGAACTGAAAGGAAAGTTTAAGCTCTTTAATTCCACTGTGGTTTCAAGAAAAAACAGTATATCAGCCATCGTACATGGATTATCCAAGTACTTTTGAACTGCTTCGAAGGTGTTTGATTTAGCATTCCAAAATTAACTGCAGTTGACCATTTAAACAATGCAGCATGTAAAGTCTTTTAAAACAATTCATGACATGGAAAAAGCTTCATCGTTTTATATCAAATAATATTTCAACAAAAGAACATGTCTCAATTCTATGGTAATGATTTTATCTTAACAGCATCTCTATTGGAGCTCAATCAGATTCTTTTTATCACAACAACATTGAAGGAAAGGATGGATCTTGAGAGCCAGGCACCAACAACAATAGTATGCTACGTACACAAAACCAACAATTTATTTCAATTCAAAGTTCTTTGGAGCCAGAAATATCTTTAATCTAACAAAACACTTTCATACGAACCAGAGACATTGGAACTTAACCTAAAAATTGATTTGAAATATGAAAAGAGAAGCATGATCTGCTACTAAGAGCCTATAAAGATATTTTGAAAACGGATAATTAGATTATTATTTTTTTGAGAAATGCACATATTTCAGTATATCAAACTCCAAGTAAAGATGCTAAAAAGTAGATGATTGCTTAACAATATTACCCTAGATTGATATCCACATAATCACAATAAGGTTCCACCCTCCGTGCTGCTTCCAATAAAATATCAGGATCATTGGCGCAAAATTGGACGAATAGGGGGCGATCTTCCTGCAATTGTTCTCAAAGTTCAAGAAAGTCAGACATTTATATAAAATATTAAGCAAGAAATCCCCTGCTGCATCTTTCATGCTCCAAAGTTGCAGTGATTATATCAAAATTTTAGCTTGATTTTTTCCCTCCCATGGACACAAACAGTAGCATGTCAAAATTAGGGCCAAGCAAGTAAGAAATGGACACGGTTGCTCCAAAATTAACAATTAGTTTACCTTACAAGTGGTGAATTCCTCTCTTCTATACTTTTCATTCTCACTAAAAATCCTGGAATGCAACATAGGAGTATAAGCAGCCTCAGCTCCATACTTCCTACAAAGCATTCTAAACGGCAGCTCCGAATTATCCACCATAGGAGCCACTATCAATTTGGGCCGACCCAATTTACTCCAATGACCCCATGCACGCTCCACACGAGCCTCCCCGCTCAGGTACCCCCTCGGCTCACCAAGCAATGCCGTTTCTGAGGGATTTTCAATGGTTTCTGTTGGTTGGGGATTGGAGCAGACAGAGTCGTCGTTTAGTTCTAGAGAAGTGGCCATAAGAGACTCTAGTGGTGCTGAGAAGAAAGATTTAAGACAAGGGTTTTGTGGAGAGAAGATGGATTTGGATTTCATGAATGGGCAACGATGGGAATTGAAAAACAACCCCGCCGCCGCAGCAGCGGAAAGATGTTCTCTTATGGGATAAAAAATCGAATATGGAATTGCGGTTGTAACGAAATTTCATTTTTTTTGAAGATTTACAAAAATTCTAAATTAATATTTTTTTCGTATTTTAATATATTAATGAAAAAAATATCTTTTTAATATACTTTTAAATAGAAAATACTTTTAAAAATAATATATACTGTATTCTCAAAAAGATAACTAAACCTTGTGAATTTTCTTCATAATATATATTAATTTAAATTAATTCAGATTAATATAAAATATAAAACAGTTTATTTCTAATATTTTTTAAGAAAAATTCAATTCAATTGTTCACCAAAACACCACCTTAAAGGCTGCAACTTTGGGGGCCTATGCTGGGCTAAATACTCCGGTATATATCACTATTGAGACGCGGGTTATCATGGGCGGATTAGGGTTTTCTTTTTTTTACAATGCATTTTAAAAATATTTAAAAAATTATTTTTATTTTTTATTTTATATTATTTTTATGTGTTGATGTCAAAAATAATTTCTCAAAAATAAAAAATATATCATTTTAACGCATATCAGAATAAAAAACACTTTCAGAAACAGTCTCAACTACAATAAAAAAACACTAGGTGGGGGTTGGGAATATTTTTTATATTGACAAAAAATTAAAACTTATGGCACAATTACTGCAACAATTTTTATTGATTATCTAACTCGGTTCGAACAAAGAAATTATGATTTTGCCATTCTAAAAATAGTGGAATTGGTTGTAATAAGGTATTTAAATAAATAATTAAAATATTTTTTAAAGCAAGAAAAATTGAGATGGCATGCTGGTTCTGTTATGACCTTTTCTCTAATAATAGCACAATAAAATAACTGCATCGCCTTTAAATTTATTTTTTAAAAGCTTACATAAAGGGAATTTTGGGTTTTCACTATTTTTTTATTTTATTCACAAGTTATATCATAAGGGTAAGTTGATAATTTCGCATTGAATAACATTTTATTTAATATTAAAAAGCTAATAAAGCTTGTTGTTTTAGCAGGTGTGCGTAGCTTCATCTGTGCTTCTAGACTTCGTCTGTGCTTCTAGAACAACATGTGCAATGTTGTTCATTAACTAAACACATGTTTTTTGTGGTTGCTTGATATTTTATTAATTAAGAATTCAAATTCATCATTTTTTCTGAGGTTTGCTTTCTGTGCAATCATTTGCTATCATGACTTCGGTCATGAGTTTAAAAGGTTAGTTAAAGTTATTATAGGTTTTTTCAGGTCTATTTTACAATTGAGTTTTTTCATTTCATTTTTTTATGAAATTATCTTAATCTCATAGGTTAAGTTGCAAGTTTTATGGCTTAACCTAGGATGACTCAACCCTAGTTTATTTTGTTCAATTTATTTGTTGTTGTCGGAGTCTAAGTTCGTTTTATTTGGGATAGTTTTTTAATTATTTTTTTTATAATTTTATCATTTTTTGATTTTTTTTTCTAGTAGAATTGATTCTTTCTGACTAATTGAAATTAGAATTGTGGCGATGCCACCCCTAAAAAGATCAACTTAGATAGTCTTTAATTGTCAAATTTTGATAATTCATGACGCTCACTTTGAGCCAACAATCGAGATCTTTAGGCTAAAACTAATTATTATCATCATAGTTTTAAAACCCAACAAGAGGGTTATTCCAGGGTAATGTCTAGGTCACAGGTCGAGAGGGTTAGCTCGAGTTGATTTAAATCAAGATAAGTATAAAAATGATTTTTATCATAATTTTAAAACCTAACTTTGGGGTTGGCCTAAACAAGGCCAGAGTCACGAGTTGGGAGATCCAATGATACAACCATATTATTTGATAGTTTTACCCATATTTACCTAATATTTTGTGTATGTTTTATATATAAATGCATTGATATTCTTTGTTTTATATTTTGAAGGTATTTTTGGATGAAAGATTCAAAAGGAGTAAATTGGAGGGAATTTACATATTTGATCTTCAATCGATATTTTGTGCAGAACTTGAGCTATAGAAGCCTATATGAAATGATTATAGTGGAATTAGAAAGCTAACATCCATAACTTTCTAAAAATATATGGAAAGAAAAATAAATAAATAAATAAATAACATGTAAATTGTAGTCTTCAAAATCAAATCTTGTATTCTGTTAGTGTTGACCTTAGACCATTATGACTTGAATATCTTGTGCTATAAAAGTTCATTTGATGAAAAATCAATTTCATTGGATTCTTAACTCAAAGACCAATGAGCGTAACAAATGTCAGCGAAAAATGAGCTCATATGAGACAAATATGATTTTTCTAAGATAACATAAATTCTGTAAGCAAATAGGTTTTATGGAAGAAAAAAAACAAGTCCAAATTATGTCTCAAAGCATCCAAACTAACTTCTAAGTATTTATTTAGGATATTTAGCTCCTTTAAGTCATTTCTTGAAGATTTCACGCGAGACTATTTTTCTTTTTTAGAAAAATAGTTACTAAAGTATTTAAATGTAAAATTGTCTACTTAAAAGGATGATTATTTTATAAAGTAAGGACTAAGGTTTCCAAGGCTATAAAAAGAAAATAAGAAAGGAAAGAATAAGAGAGGGGGCAACCAGAATAGAGAAACACAAGTACTCGCTCCTAAAAACCCGATTTCAAGCATTCTTCCATCTTTCGCAGTTGTTGTTCAATAAATATGCAAGACTAAACTATTTTTCTTGGTTGCAAAAGCTTCAAATTTCAAAAACTGTGAGATTTATTTTCTTCTATTTATTTCCAGTTTATATGATGAATGAATATGTTTGCTTTTCTATGTATATTTCTTATGATTGTTTACCTTAATTGCTGGAACAATATCTAAACTGTTATTGTAAACAATCTATTGATAAAATCGTTATCAAAACCGGAGTTGTAGTAAATAAACTTGTGCAGATCTACATCATTAATCTTAGGAAGAACATTCGAACAAATCAACATGAATTGCGGACAATTCTGTTGTATAGATTAATCATTTTATCTACTTTTTAAGATTGACATTGAACTAAATCATTAGTGCGGACGCTATGATTGTTTGTTGATTAGAGTTTGTTATACAGCGGAACAATTAACTAATTAACATTAAGAAAAGATAAAATTTTAAAATATAAATTAATGTTTCGTTTCAAGGATCGATTCTAATTTTGTATATGGATGTTTACTTGCTATCAAGATTTATATTCTTGATAAATTTTGGTTTTATTTATTTTTCTTGATTTTTTAATTCTGCCTTAGTCTAGATATAGATAATCACCATCCAACCCCCCTAATTGCATGAAAATTTGAAGCAAACCTTCCTCATGGGATCAATTTCTTACTTGTTCTATACTATTTTGTGTGTTTTAAACTAGGATAATTAATTTGTGAGACCGCGACATCACAACACTTAACCCGGGTTAACTCCGGTCAAGACAAAGATAAAAAAAATTAATATTATAGTTTTAAAATCCTACTTAGAGATCGGCCTGATTCAAGGTCTGGATCATAAGTCAGGATGGTTAACCCAAGTTATTCTTAAAAAAAAAAAAAAAAACTCAAAGCAACCTCATTTTGATAAAAAAAAAAATAAATTAAAAATACATTTTAATATGTGTTTTATCTTAGTTAGAATGGGTCGTAGGTCCACCCATGTTTTTGATCAAGTTTGATGTGATCAAATATTTCCTAATTTTTTATTATAACAGAAATGATCCAGACCAACTCATCATGTAAATCCAAGTTTTATAATTAGAATTGTTACGATATTGTTAAGTTCAGCATTCAACATAAACTAAGTAAAAACTAATATCTAATTATTTTTTAAAATATACAAGTTTGACAATAATATATATTAAAAGAAAAATGAATTTGTTATATTTTACCTCGACCTTATATTTGAATATCCTTTATTGTTTTGATTTAGAAAATAATATATATTATAATATATACTTACAATAAATTAGTATCATCACCGGATCTTGTTTTTATCTTATTCAATATATACCAAACACAAAATAAAACAAATTATCAAGTTTAGTCTAGTTCACACCAAACTCAAAACATAACCATTATTTTCCCAGTCCAATCAAAACACTGCCTTTTTTTATTTTTTTTTACCCACCTATTATTTACCAATCATTTAGTTAGAGAAATAGCACTCCTCTAGATCCCCGAACGAGCAAGAGTGGCAGTGCGAAAGGAGCATTGACAAAATACAACACCAAAAGGCAAAGCTTCAAGGAGGAAATAATAATAATAATAATAATAATAATAATAATAATAATAACCAAAGGCAACATCTCAACAACTTGATGAACAGGAAGGTTGGAGATGGTCTACAGGCTATCAGTTTGCTGGATTCTCTATTCTCGCACGCAAAGAGACAGGCGTCATGAACACACCCAAGAACTAATTAGCTTTCGACTTACACAACACGGTGAAGCCAAACAGATCCAAGGTTTTCAATACCAGTATTATCTTATCTTGTTTTTTAATTGATATGAAACGTCTCGGCTGTTTCGGCCGAAACGGATAAAAAAGACAACCATGAACAGATCCACCGTTCCCATGCTTAGATGGAACTGCAATTGGACTTTTCAAGACGAGCTGACATGTGTGTGGTTTTACGAGCTGATAATTATACAGGGGACCATTCAGCACAGCAACGTTGACGTTGAGCAAAGGCAAAGCAAACAACAAATTTGTAAACATTGTAGGGCCCTCTGTGACTCCAAAAATTATCAATTCTCCCACCCACCCCTTTTGACTTTCCTGATCTCTCATCACATTAGAGTGTCCTTCTAAACCAATCCTCATTTTCCCAACCTCAATCAGCTCCGCCGGAGGTCTTAAATATATTCCACACATTCATCGTAATCTTGATTTCATTTAGCTCACTCTACGTATAAATAGCTGCCGGTGCTATACCAGCAATAGAAAAACTGATATCGGTGGCAGAAAATTTGCCCTATTAAAAGGGTCAGAAAACTATCCGCGTCTTGGATGGAGATAGGGTTTTGAAGAGATCCAAAAACAGATTTCTTTGTCGGTCTCGTAAGCAAAAGAAAAGTAGCATTCAAAACTCCCTGGCTAGTTAATTACAGGTACGTCTAACATGTTGTTAATGGCCGTCCCAACTGGAAACTGCCTACCTCTTTCTTATGGTCAACCGTCCCTAACACGACATGTTCGTCAACTTTTTTTGCTATTGTTTGACTATGTGCCCATCTTTTTCTTTCTTTCTTTATTTTAAACCAACTAGGATGTAAGAAAAGTAGCAAGTAGGCATCCAGAAACTAGAACCCTGAGCTTAAAGCAAGCAATAAAAAAAAAAATCAAAGAGAATAGATCTCCCCACTACCTGTAACTTTCTTTTACATGAATTGAAATCTAATACCAAATCCACCATCTCGATCCCTTCCTTTTCTGGACTTTAAATAATCATCAAATGGGTTCAAAGTTGTTCAAGAGTGGGGAAAAAGAAGGCTGCGAGAATCCCATGATTTACAGGCAAATGAACAATTGAACTAACCCACTAATCTCCTTCGAGATGAAAGTTGAGTTGATCATCTGATTGATTGATTCAACAGATAGCTAGCCACTACTGATACCATTTTGATAGTGATCATTTAGTCAAGAGGATTCTAAGATGAGATTGGATGTCTCTGCGACAGAGATAATGTGGTTGTGCTCTCCTTCGTAGGTAACTACTAGCATTGATGGATCATCCAAAGCTCTCTCCACATGCTTACGAGCCGGACATCCTCTTACGCTACTGCACTTGTAGTAACCTCTGTCGAACAAAAAAATAAAACCCAAAAAAAATCTCATCAGCATTACAAACCTGCAAACTGAGTATTGCTAAAGCATATTTATATTATCTGGCCTCTGCCCAGTAATCTAAACTTCAACATGTATGATTGAGTCAATTATATTCTTAATGTAGGCATTGATTCACTCAGATTTTGTGTGAATTGTCGGAAATCAATGGTTAGAGAGAACTATTATTTGGAGACTCAAGCATAGGTTGAACTGGGAAAACCTTAAACAAGCATACCTTGGATGGGGAGACCCTTTAATGGGCTTTTGACCATACTTTCGCCATGAGTAGTCATCAGGTGGAATATCAGACATCTTCAAACTGATTGCTGGAACCCTCACCACTCTTTTCAATCTCATCTTTCTGCTATGCAGAAAAAATATATATTTATACATATACAACCACTGAATACAAATCCAGGATTAACAACTCTAAAAATTAAGACAGGTGAATCATAATCTTGAAAGAGAGAGTTATATATATGTACCTTTTCTTGGAGCAATGGCAGCGACCAGAAGAGGCACACTTGCCAGCAGAATCCAAATTTTCAGAGCTACACTTTCTTTTCAAAGAAGATGTTGATAAAGGTGGCTTCCCAGCTGAAGAAGCCTGAGAAACGTTTGTAAACTGGAAAGCTGATGAAGATGATGGCTGTTTGCTATCAGTATCACCAGTCAATGAAGACACAAAAGAGTTCCCAGCTGAAGAATAAGAGAAATTTATGGTAGATGCTGCCGAATCTTTCCTCTCAATCACCCCATTCTTTGGCACCAGTGTAGGATAATGATTCTGGTTAAGAACTGGAGGAGGAATCTGCTGGATTGGCAAGGCATAATAAACCTTGTTGTTAGCTTCAGGAACTTGATAGCTTAGTTCTTGTCTCTGGTCAATTGGAGGAGTAGAATTAGGAGCTCTTCTAAAGCGAGCATGGCCAGTCCTGTTGCGACCCAGAAGAGAAATGACTTTCTTGAACTTAGAAACGGCCACATCTGCAACAGCCTTGCAGTCTATTTCCATGTCCATGGAAGTTCTCGAGGTAGAAGTTGAAGATTGATGATGATTTTGCTGTGATAATAATCTAATCAGCTTGTTAACACTCTCGAGCCCTGAAGCCGCTTCTTGGACTGCGTTTTCTTCCATTTTACTAGTTATTACAAAACTATCGTTCCTGTAACCCATCATGAGCTCCACAGCCATGATCACTGAAACCACACCATCGAACAGAGAGAAAGGAAAGAGAGACAAAGGTGTGTGAAAAGAAAATGCGAGGTGCTTGGTCTGTAGATAAAGGATGGGAAAATTAAGAGGGATCTATCTATCCAATCTGGTCAAAATTGTTGACCTCGGCTTTCGAAATTATAGAGGGGCACGAATTTTCTTTCTTTGTTTTCTTTTCTCTTTTTCCTTTTTTCCGCAACGGTCCTTTTAGAGAGAGCAGGAAGCAAACGACCGTTTTTTAGCCTTTTCTTCCAAAACCAATGAAAAATATGTTAGGTAAATTTTAAAACTTGACTGGTAAAAACTTAAAACCTTTTAAATTCAAAATTTAAAGTATATTATAATATAAAACATCTATATATATAAATAACACTTCATTATTGTTATACATATAAATATTAGTATAATTATAAAATACTTCAAAATATATATAATATTATTAAAAACTAATAAATTAATTGTGTGTGTCTAGTGGTGTGAGGTATCTTAAGAATTTTTGGACCATTGCTTGGAAGAATTTATTCTCGTGAGTGTATCAAATTGTTTTTAAGATCATCTATGGGGAAAACTTAGTCCCTACCACTTGCATACACAAGGCCATAATCGAAGGAGGATCTCCGATTTGTCCCTCTAAAAGTATAGTTAGTAATATTTATTTTATTTAAAAGGTATTATAATTGTTATTTGTTTTGCTATATGTACTTTTCTACTATCTTATTTTTTATTTCCTAACTCTATCTCAAATGTTTATTTTTAAGGATGTTATAGTCTTTTTTATTATAAAAGGTTGTACATCTATATACTATTAGCCACCACCCTAAAAAAATTAATAATGAAATAAACCATCTTTTTTTTCTAAAATAATTATCATTGGAAATTTATGTATTTTTTTTCATATATGGAAATTTATTTCTTTTTTAAGTCGATGTTTAAGAATATGTTTCAAAAACATATTTGAAAAAACTTTAAAAAATATTTTTTTTTATTTTTTGCTTTAAATAAGGTTTTTTGATGTTTTTAAATTATTTTGATATGCTAATGTCAAAAATAATTTTCAATTGAAAAATATTTTAAAAAATAATTTCTACCACACTGTCAAACAAGTCATAAAGGAAAAGGAAAAAAATTCTTCTCATTTTTGTTATTCTCTATCATGATTGTTTTTTTGAATTCTCCTTTATATACCTCAATCCTTTTTTTTCTTATTTCCCCTTCATTCTCCCTCTCTTTGATCCTTTTTTTAATTAGATCACCTCGGGTTTCTACTTAATAACTTATATTTTGCCAACATTTAGAGCCCATACTTTATTCATCCTTTCATAATTTTACCTTGCAGGTACATATTTTATTTTCTCATTTTTATTTTAATAAATGAGTGATCCTTAAAAAAGTTATCTTAATTTGAAGGACATGGACCTTGATTACTCCTCACTAACTTCCCTTTTCTCCTTTTATTTTTTTAATTTTAATGATCTAGATTTTTTTTATAAATACCAATAGATCATAAACTTCTCATTTTTATTGAACTCATTCTTTATTTGGGGTTCATAGATAAGAAGCTTGTAACTTTTATTGATATTCTATTATTTCTTCTAACTATTCTTCCTATAACTTTGATTGTTTAGATGATGATAACAAGTTTTTATTTTTCTATAGAGAATCCTTTAACGTTTCGTACAAGCATATTATTTTTATTTATGTTCATAGCATTTTAGTAAGGAGCATTTCTATTGTTTATCATCTTTGATTGATCATATGGCCAAATTATTAAAAACAAAATAAAATAAAGGATGGTGTTTTCTTTTTTTATTATAAGGCTTTGGAAGGTAAGGCTTTACTTCCTCCTTCATCCTATAGTAATTTGATTTTTAAATAAGTATGAACTTATTCCCATTTTATTAGCCCCAAAACTGACTTTTTTTTCTTTGTAATTTTATTTTGTCACCATCTTGATCATCCTATACTCCTTTCACTTAATACACTATTTGTATCATCATATTATTGTCAGAACTATTTTAGATCTTATTATTTCAAGGTTCAAAAGGTAATAGCCAATTTACTCTAAAGAAGATTCATGACTACCTTAACTTTTGAAAAACCCATTATATTTTCATCAATCAACCAGACAAGGAGTGCTTCTTATCTTTAATTTAGAGATCCTTAAATATAAGAGTTTTCATAAATTATAGAGTTTATCAATATTATACGAAGTTTTTTTTTTATTTTATTGGTCCATTAACTAAGGTGTATTCGATATAATTTAATTTCTTTCCCAATATATTCCTCCTATATTTTCTATTAACCAATAGGGTATAAATCTTATTCTATTTTATTCTTTCACTTTTTTTTTTGTTTCTTTTCATCTTTTCTTTAACTTTTGTTTACACCTCATTGTTTGTCCCTTAAATCTATTCTGAACATTTTTCATATGATTTTGATATGAGGTTTGATCCCAATGTCTTCATTATTGGTGTTATAGATATGGATAGTGGTCCTAATGACCATACACTCCTGACCAACTATATTCCTATGGCTTCCAACATAAATCTTTTCAAAAACCAAAACTTAAAGAGGCATATGCCAAATAAAAAATCTAATGGTTGGCTTTTACTAAAGCTCTATCTTTGAAAAATACATGTAAGACTTTTCCATTTCAGGGGACTTGTTAATTAATGACATGGTCATCAAATAAAACCATTGTATGGTTTTGTATCAAATGCTTTTACATCATACAATTAGGTCATGCTATAATGCTAATATAGTTTTTTATGTCATTTTTATGCGCAAATGAGTTTTTTAATTTATTTTTTTTACTATATATAGCTTTATGTGTTGTTATTTAGTTCATTGGGGGTTAATTGGATATGCGATTAAGATGTTCATATTAGTTGGTATTATATCTAAGTTCTAAAATCAAGTTATATACTTGTTTTCTTATTATTATTTTCATCTTCCTTAGCATTAGTTACTTTGATTCATTTTTGTCTAGAGCTTAGTATTTTTTTGTTGGGTTTCTTAAAAAAAGTGTTATTGTTTTCCCATCTCAAAATATATTAGTAACATAAATAGTAAAAAAACGTTCAAAAGTCACTTTTGTTGAATTAGACATGGTACACAAACTAGGAGGATTTGAACCAAACCAATTTATATAATTCTAAAATTTTATTAATTGTTCCAAGATTCATGTATCACCCTATATAAAATCTTAGATCATTTGGAATTTGTTTGCTATAACAACTAAGACTATGATTAAAACTTGTCATAAGAGGTTAAATTCATATCAGAAGGGAATTTTGAGTAAAAAAAATTTTAGGAAATCCTAAAATTTTATATATTGGTTTTCAAGGTTTTAATCACATCCATATAAAATTTGAGGTTAGTTGAAGTTTTGTTTTTCTGTAGGCACTTAATTTAGGATTGGAACTTGTCATAATGCGTATAATTCATGTTAGTAATTCAAACTTGTTTTGCTTATCTTATTTTTCAATTAATACTATAATAACATTATAATTAATATATTTATGTTTATTTAAATTTTTTCATAAACTTTTCATCTATTTTCTTTTGTGTCTTAAAAAACATATATTTTACATACAAATCTGTTTGTTACTCTCAAAATTATAAACATAGTTTTGTCTTTTCTTATTTTATATTTCTATTGATACTTGAGTCATACATATATTTGGATACACTAATAAAGTTGTTATATCTGATATTGAAATCAGTTCGGAAAAGGAGTTAAAGAAATGTGAGACAAGAGGGGAAAAAGTGTAGTGGGTGTATTTGAATGAATTATAAGAAGAGTGTAACAAGTAAGATAGTGGGTGAGGAATAAGTATTTCTTGTTAACTAAACAATTTTAAGATGTCAGATGTAAGCAACAATATGAATCAATAGATAGATCAAATGACCAATGATTTTGGAGATATGTTAAAGAGACAACATGATAATGATCATGGTTAGGCTTAAAATAGACCCAAGCGGAGAGAATATAATGTTTGGAGGATTGTTAATCAAGTTAACATTGATATGGATAAGTTTGTGTTTGATAGTAAAGATATGAGTGATGATTATTTTGAAGATGTGTCTAAGGAACATAAAGGGTTTTTTGGACATCAGTGGAATTGTTGGTTTAGAGGGAAAATATATGATGACAATTTTAGCCAAAGAGGTAATTATAGGTACCATAACTATAATATTGAGTTTGGTGGAGGTTTGGATACAATTAAGCTTAAAATACAAGTTTTGTAGGACAAGAATGATGCAGCAGTTTATTTAGAATGAAAGAAGAAAATGAAGCGAGTTTCTTAGTGTCACAATTATCCATACCAAGAAAATCAAGTTTGTTTTGATTGCTTTTACTAACTATGACATTGTATGTTGTGATCAATTAGTGACAAGTTGTAGGAGTTATAGGAGGAAAGTTGATATTTAGTACAAAATGAAATCCCTTATGAGGATAAGATGTTTTACCTAGCCATTATTATAAATAAAAAAATGTATCAAAGGCTATAGAGTTTGTGTAAAGATAACAAAAGTGTTCATGAGTACTTCAAAAGATGAAACTTGTTATGATTCGAGATAATATTGAGGAGGATAAAGAGGCTATTGTGACTAGATTTATGAATGAATTTAATTATGATATAGCTCATATTATATAGTTACATTGTTTTGCAAAACTTATAGGAGATGATGTTTATGGCCATAACAGTAAAGAAATAACTTAAATGAAAGGGTAGTATTAAACATAGCCAATTGTTACTCTTTAACACCTTGGAAACCTAATTGAAACGCTAACATTGAGGTTGGTCCGTCACAAACAAATAAAAAGGGTAAATTTGAATACCCTAGAGAGAATAAATAAACTTTGACTATTATTAAAGGTAACAATATTACCTTACTTGTAATTGTAACATTAAGTATTTTTTTTTAAGGAAAAGTTGAAGTTGCACATTACCAAACATCCTATTCCTTAAAATTACAATGGTTAGATGAAAATGGTTACATGAAAGTGAATAAATAGATTTTGGTTGCCTATTCTATTAGTAAATTATGATGAGGTATTATAAAATGTAATGTCAATACAAGTTAATCATTTAGTGCTTGGTAGACCATGGTAGTATGATAGAAAAACTACACAAATGGAGTGACAAATAAGTATTTATTTAAGATGAATGGAGGACCCCCATAACTGTATATCTCTTATAGCTAAAAAGCTATATGAGTAGCAATTGAATTGAATTGAAGAAGAAGAAGAAGAAGAAGAAGAAGAAGAAGAAGAAGAAGAAGATATGGCTAAAAAGGAGAGCTTGTTATAAGAGGGGGCCTTCTTTATTAACAAGGCTCTTCTTAGTTTTGATGTTGATGTTATTCTTCGACTTATTAATGATCTGGTAAACTCAAAATATTTTTTTGATGTTAAAAATTTAATTTTAAATCTTTTTAAATAAATGAAGGATGATACGAAGCAGGTCCATTTTGGATTTGACCTTAAAATAATTACTGACCATTTTTGCGAGATCATGCATATCTCATAAATCATACATCAGATACAAAAAGAATTTTTTAGGGAAATACTATACACATGAAAATATATTATAGTGAACTTTAAGGTCAAATAGAGTTTGAGAACACATTATTTTAGAAGGTTTAATTTTCTAGATGGATTTTGTTAAATATGACAGACTATTCTTCTTGTAATTCTTAGGACCTATCTGAAGCTATAGGATGAATTTTGTTGTCATTCAAGCTAAGATGGAAACTAGATATTTTAAGTTTTCCAAAATATATGTTAGGCTAAAAATATTATCTAGATGAGAGATAAAAACGTGTTTGAAATCAAGACTAAAATCTTTCAAGAATGTGTGAAAATTATAGATTCGAGGTATATGGAGGAATATTAGCTTGATGATTTTTTGTTATTATCCTATTTTATTTATTTATGTAACGCTAAATAATTATTTTAATTTGGGTTTTTTATGGCCCAGTAGATATTATTCAGAGGTTTATTTTATTATTGGACTTATGTTATTAGATTACTATTTAAGACTATTAGCTCGCAACCCAAAAAAAAGTTTTGGAAACTATATAAGTTTTTTGAAGATGTAAATTTCAATAGCATGTTGAAGAATAAACATGAGTTTTTTGTATGTTTGTTTATGAAACAACAACATTTTTTTGTAAGGATAAAGTTCATATATTAACTTATTGAAGATTAACTAGATTCATGACATCATTTGCATACTAAAGATTTTTTATACAAGGTTATTTTACTTAAAACATTTTCCAATATTTTTAGTTCTTAGGTATAGGATTATCTCTGAAATAGATTTTTTTAGATTATTATTTATTTTATTGGGAATTACTTGATCACATGATCAACAGGTAGATAATACCTTCAACCATAAAGCATCCTTAATGTTTTTTTATCAACCATATTCCTCTTTTTTATGGTCATGTTTTTTCATCCAAACCACCACTATGATCTTCTTTCTTGGATGCTTTGATGCATGCTCTTCAATCTTTCTCTTACCTCTCTTACCAGAGTTGTTAGTTTTGTTCTGTTTCGGTCGAAACATTTTATACCGGTTAAAAAAAAGACAAAACAGTGTCGTTTTTATCTCGGTTTAAATTGTCTCATTCCAGATTTTTTGGCCCAACACCGGCTGAAACGTTTTGGTTTCGTTTCGCCCGTTCTGTTTCGGCCAAATAATATTTTTTTTAAATAATGAATAATTTTATAATAGCAATCATATCTCTTAATACGATTGTTAGATTGAGATGAAACTTTACGAGAAGTCTCTTGACATATTTATATATATTATGTTAAAATTCAGAGCAATCAGAGAATATAATGACCTTGCGAGATTGATGATGATATTATTCTAATATTATACATGTTCATAATTTTGTTTAGAAAAATAATTTTATTATGTCTTTTTTAGATTAAATTGCACAATTTTAAATAATTTTATTTTTGGATTTGAAAAAAAAAATGAATTAATATATTTAATTATATATATATACACATACATAAACAGTACACCCATAAAATAACATGTTGAAACACTTTAAAATGAAATATTCTATTACAATTAAAAAATAAAGTATCAACCGAAATGAAATATTCTATTACAATTAAAAAATAAAGTTTCAACCAAAATAAAATTGACGACATTACTATTGACCTCTTGTTCACCTTCTTCTCATATTTCTTTTCTTTTATATTACCTTCGTAACCCGCAACTGATGGAGCATTATTTTTAGTCATGAGTTTTGCAATTGCTTGAGCAATCATTTCTAAAGAGTTATTAGATCCTAATATTTTAATTTTTTTTATGTTTTTTTAAAATATTTTATTGGGTTAATATTAAAAATAATTTTAAAAAAATAAAAAATATTTTAATATATTTTTAAATAAAAACATATATATGTTAATGCAACTTGATATTTTCGGAGATAGAAAAACAAACCGTCAATCTCGTCAGGATAACACTTCTTTCGAGAAAGGAAATTCGTAACCTCAGCTTTCAAATCGCTGTTAAAAGGAGGTCACTTGCATGTTACTTTAGTATTTGCCGTCAAGTGCAGGTAGGGACAACTGAGTAAGATCCAACAACAGTCACAATTTCTTCTTTTGTTTTTTTAATATTTGTGGTCTTTGGTAATTGTGAGCTTGCAAAATATATTCATTTATGGATTTTAAATGCGCGAATGATGTGTCTCTGTCTGACCACATCTGACAAGTGGGGCCCACGCATGTTAATTTGGTCCGAGGGACGTCTGGACACGGAAGGAGATCAAGTCAAAGGGGTGTCGTATGCCGTCAGATTGAAGATTAGATATAAAGCAGCATGATAAAGTTGACTTTTGCTCCTCCCTTTTTGACGTAACCAAAATGAGTTACTATGCCGATTGCCAAGGCTACTACTGCCCAAACTGCAAGCGTCGACAGAAAAGTTCGCTTAAATTTATAAATTGATCCAAATAAATCGCAGCCCATGATACGAAAGAACAAGAAAATTAAACACTCATCTAATTTCTTTTTGAAATTAGAATATTCTTAAAGTAATTTACAAGTTTGACCGGTAAGTTGCCCATCAATACTTAGAAGTGTGTGTGTTTTCAATGGATCTTTGTTTATATACATATACTAGCTAATTGCCCCGCGCGTTACTGTGGCTATTCTTCTGTATATAATTTAATATAATTAAATTCACAATGATAAATTTATGTAATATAAAAAAATAAAAATTATAGATTAGGAGATAAAATGTATAAAATTTTAAGTAGAATTTGTTATATAAGCATAGATTACATCCTTTAGAATATAGATATTGCGTCATAAAAGATCACAAAAGAGCATGAACTAACATTAAAAAAAAGAGCAATATATTTTTATAAGAAAAAAAAATAATTACTAAAATCATTATTGTACAGATGGTAAAATTATAAAAATCATTTAATACAAAGAGCAAATAAAAATACTAAAAAAAATAAAAGGGAAAAGGAAGCAATATTAATTTAAAATATTATAACAATAGCAACATCGAAGTCTTAACATCTAAAATTATTATTGCCGTTAGTATCAAAACAATAAAATTATCAAATTATACTGAGGGAAAAAAATAAAAAGCATGAACAAAATAGCAAGCAAGAAAAACAATTAGAATATTATTATTATTATTATTATTATTATTATTATTATTATTATTATTATTATTATTATTATGAAAGAATAAATAAATGAATGAAAGATTAAAAAAATTGTAAAAACTACAAAAAAAGATAAAACAAAAAAATACAATTAAAACTAAAAATTACCATTGTTATCGCTTCCAACACAATAAAAACTATGAAATTGTTCTGAGGGAAAAAAACCCTCAAAAACATCAACAAAACAGTAAGCAAGAAAAATAATTAAATTA
Organism: Salix arbutifolia; assembly: GCA_025169955.1. NCBI lineage: Eukaryota > Viridiplantae > Streptophyta > Magnoliopsida > Malpighiales > Salicaceae > Salix > Salix arbutifolia. The sequence goes on from CM045908.1 coordinate 4,020,718, forward strand.
TTATTATTATTATTATTATTATTATTATTATCATTTATTTATTTTATTTTTGTGTTAATAATGAAAGGGAAAAAATGGAAGAGAAAAAAAATCTTAAAAACTTCAACAAAAGATTAAACAAAAGAATCAAAAACAAAAACTATCGTTGCTATCACTGCCAAAACAATAAAAATTATCAAATTATCCCGAGAAAAAAAATCCTCAAAAAAATTAACAAAAGAGTAAATAAGAAAAACAATTAAATTATTATTATTATTATTATTATTATTATTATTATTGTTATTGTTATTATCATTTATTTATTTTATTTTTGTGTTAATAATGAAAGAGAAAAAATGAAAGTAAATAAAAACTTCAACGAAAGATTAAACAAAAGAATAAAACAAAAATAGAAACTATCTTTGCTATCACTGCCAAAACAATAAAAATTATCAAATTATCCCGAGGAAAAAAACCCTAAAAAACATTAACAAAAGAGTAAGCAAGAAAAATAATTAAATTATTATTATTATTATTATTATTATTACTACTACTACTACTATTTTCATTTATTTATTTTATTTTCGTGTTAATAATGAAAGGGAAAAAATGGAAGGAAAAGAAATCCTAAAAACTTCAACAAAAGATCAAACAAAAGAATAAAACAAAAAAAAAACTATCGTTGCTATCACTTCAAAAACAATAAAAATTATCAAATTATACAGAGAGAAAAAAAATAAAAAGCATGAACAAAATAGCAAGCAAGAAAAACAATTAAAATATTATTATTATTATTATTATTATTATTATTATTATTATCACCATCATCATGAAATAAATGAATGAAAGATTAAAAAATTTGAAAAAACTACAAAAAAAGATAAAAAAAAATACAATAAAAACTGAAAATTATCATTGTTATCACTGTCAAAACAATAAAAACTATCAAAATGTTCTGAGGAAAAAACCCCTCAAAAACATTAACAAAAGAGTAAGCAAGAAAAACAATTAAATTATTATTATTATTATTATTATTATTATTATTATTGTGTTAATAATGAAAAATAAATAAATGAAAGACAAAAAAAACCATAAAAACTTGAAGAAAATTTAAATCATAAAAAGAAATCAAGGGATTAAAAAAAAACATTAAAAGTATAAGGCCCGAAAGGAAAATCAAATATTAAGGGATTAAAATCCAAAATTAAAAGTATAAGGACCGAAATTAAAATCAAATTTATTATCAATTTCAATCAAAGGACGAACTTGTAAAAATTGAAAATTCTGTACCGAATTTATTGAGTTATTTCAACCCAATTCAGAAATTAAAAGAAGGAGGATCGAATTGAAATTTAACCATTAACTTAATTTCAATCGAAGGACCTAATCGAACTAAATCAAAACTTATATAGTAAAAATAAGGACCATAAACGAAATTAAAAGTACAGGAACCGAAATGAAAAAACATAAAAACCGGGGGACTCTCCTGCACTTTGATGTGCAGGAGAGAGAGAAACGGCTGTAGCGGCTTTAACCGGCCGCCGCCGCTTCCACGGACGTCGGAGGAACAAACGCGCCGCACCGGGAGGAAGCCCCAGCGGCGGCGCATCGAGTGAGACGCCGGTAATGCATCTCTGTCGACTCTAGCACCAAGCAAGCGCCACTTGAAGAGGGCGTGGGGCGGAATATTGTCGACCGCGTGTGACGCACACACCGACAGTAAAAAGAAAAAAAATAAAAAAGCATGGCCAATTACCATTCCACCCTGTGCCAAAGTCAGTGAATTTGTCTTATTAGGGGCTAAATCCGTATTTAGCCATTGCATAAAGTATTAAAAAAAAGAGTTGCGACGGACCGGACCGATCCGTACGCGTGCAATTACATCCGTAGCCCTGACCGTGAAACCATTTTTTGTCCTATTATAGGGACAAAAGCGTGAAAACACTGTTCATGACCGGGTTTGAGAAAAAAAAAGAACACAGTATGAAAAATCAAAAAGGCCCCCATACAACTCCCGCAAAGAGCCGACAACACCAAGGGCAGAACCAGGCGCACACTGCCGCAATCCATAATGAATTTAGAGACAATGCACAGTGTTTTACACAGTAAAAACACCACGCGGTTTTTATATATATATATATATATATATATATAAAACAAGTTGATTGGCTTTTAAAATGATATATTTTTAAACTTTTTTCTACTTTTTCTAAAAGGAATTTCTATTGAAATCTCAAAAAAATATGAATCTTAACTAAGATGAGTATATAATAATAATAATAATAATAATAATAATAATAATAATTGACTGCTAACCCAATTATTCTAACACGTGGATAGTCAAAGGATTGTTGTTGTAGTGAAAGCAACTCCTGGACTATGAATTCATAATTTGATGATTATTTTTTGTTTTTTGTTTTCCTACACCAACTACATGTCATCTGTCTTAAAATAATTTTAAAGATATTCAAAGCAATCTAATAACTTTCTCTTTGTGTTGAATGTTCAAACCTAAAAAATTAAGAAAATAAAATAAAATTCCATAACAACCAGACCAACCATGTACACAACTCTTGATAATTGAACAGTCATGATCTTGTCATGCAAATTTAGTACATTATCTTCCGTTGTCAATACTGAGAAAATAAAATAAACCAACGACAACATTAAAAAAATTATTCTAAGATAAAGCAAGGATCCTTTTTTTATTCCTTCTTCAAAACCACTTATTAACATGTTAATAATAATTCATACAAAAAAAATACTCTCTAATTCAATACTCTCTAATTCAATTCTCTCTACCATTTTATTTATATTTTGGATGAATTTAATTGAATAACGAAATGCATTTCTAATGTTAAATACCTTATTTAAAGTCTTTTTTTTAAAAAAATCATCATATTTTGAGATGGCAATCTTTCTTATAAAATTACCAAGATTGAAAATATGAGCTAAGTAGTGTTTTGTGTCATAACCCATTTATGAATTATTCCTCAAATTCACCTTTTTTCTCCTTTCAAAATAATAATAATAATAATAATAATATCTAAGGGACTAGCATGGTATAAAGATCAAGCTGAGATTTTAGATGAAAACGAGAGTCTAATCATACCCTATTGTGCACAAGAGTGAAGAAACAGTGCAAATTTAAGTATAAAATAAATTATTATTGGATAAATTCTCAATAAAAAAAATCAAAGGACATAACTCTATTTTTATAGTTCAATTTGATTTAATTATGACCCAAATAAAAAGTCTACCTATGTTTAAAAATTAAATTTGTAATCCAAATTATGAGACCATGATGATCCGATATTAAAAAAATCAAAACAAATAATGAAACTCAATGATCAATCAATCCGATATTAAAGAATAAAATTTATATAAATAAAAAATAAAAAAATAATGACACGAGTCAACTAAAATTAACCTGACAGACTCATGATTTGGATCATAAAATTGGGATAACTCTATAGAAAAAAAACAAATTAAGATCTATAATTCTCAATAAACTCATTGTTGAATGATGAATTTGAAGAAAAAAATAAAAAAAGGACACAATAAAAATACCCGAGTCTACACGGATTAACCTACAAAACTTGTGATCTAAGTCATGATACTAAAATAACATTCTAGAAAACAAAACAAGAAAAAATTATAAAATCTAGTTCTTAATCAATAAAATATTGAAAGATGAGATTAAAAATATTCCAATTGAAAAAATGAAGAAAAAAAACTCATCCTAAGGAATTTATTTATTTATATATTTTCAATTGTATTTTTAAATAGATGCTAATAAAAATTCAACTCATTAAAAAATGTTTTTATATAGAGTAATTTTTTTATTTTCTAAACAATTGTTTTAATAAATTATAAAAAACAAATAAGTTGTAATAATCCCTGGTATTTTGCGAGCTTTAAGGAGATTATATGAATTTATTTAGGTAATTTTGATGCGGTTCTTAAAATATTTACTTCTATAATTTTCAAATTAACATATTCAAGTTTGATTTGGCGTTAAGTATTCAACAACATACAATTTAAGAATTAAACTAAAACTATGAGGATAAATTTAATTGTGGGATCATTCCATTTTTTTATATTGTTTTTTACAATATTGTAAAGATTTAAGAAAGTAGAACAAATACTTTCTCACCTAAACGAATCTTGAAAATTTTGAGCTCAACATCCCAAAAACTTTTTTTTTTTAATAAGCGTTTCTAGTCAATGCTCCTGTTTGAGAGTGCGTTGCAACCGGTGTTTGTCGAAAATTTATTTATTTTTTCATTTTAAATGAATATGTTTTGGTGTTTTTAGATCATTTTGATGTGCTAATGTCAAAAATAATTTAAAAAAAAAAAAAAAATATCATTTTGATGTATTTCAGCACAAAAAGTATTTTAAAAAGCTACCGTAATCGCACTCCCAAACAGACCCTTTATAAAAACTGGACTCGTGAACCTAATATTTAAATTAAATGGAAAATAATATTTGCGTATAAATGATAATTTAAAGGAAACTTTGACCAAAACGATAGCAAAGATCTACTATATCACAATCCCAATTATTGAGAGAGAGAGAGAGAGCATCACATGCGTGTGCTGGTCCCTCGACCAAAACCCACAAATTAGATTTAAAGTCCTCTTCAGTTTGAGCATACAAATAAAAACAAAACATCATAGTAGTACGATGATAAAAAGATTTACAAAAAAATATTAATATTTCTTGTACGGTGAATAGAATTTCTTGTGTGGTTTGGGTCTATTATAAATACATACCATGTCATTTTAATTTTAACAGAGTGAAAAAAAATTCATAAATTTTATGTGCTTTTTAGTTTCTCTCCTATTGCAATACTTATCAATAATTACTTCAGTTTTTGAGATACTAGTCATCCGTTCACTTGATAATTTATATAATATGATTAAAACAAATGCAATAACAATAAAGAAAGAAAGAAACATACCAGAAAAATAAGTTAAAAAGAACTCGATATGAGACGACTTAGATTATGAAACAACTCAGCGATGAATATCAAAATTTAAAATAAAATAAATCTTAGTTAAACTTAATTAACTCACAAATTTTAGAACTATGGACATAAGATTTGGATCATCTAATAAAAAAATACAGAAAAAAACGTTTGGATATCAATTTCTAATAAATCAAATGAGAACATGGTTACTCCACAAAAAAAATGTGAATCTCCATCTTAGCAAATAAAATATTGAATGATAAAATTTAAAAATATATATGTAATTTAAAAAGGTGAAAAAAACTATAAAAAAATGATAACAAAACCTAAGCTTTTTTTAAAAAAAAAAGTCAACTGAAGCCAATCTCCTAAACCTAGTATAATATCTAAAGCTCACAACCCGTGATATTCTTGAACCAGTTCAATGAAAAATCTTAATTCCAAATCAATTTAATTTTAAATAATCAAATCTTGAAAAAAATCAATTTTAAAAACTCTTTAAAACAGAAAATATATAAATAAAAAAATGAGATCAAATTTGAAAGAAAAAAAATCCATGGACAATGAATTTGTAAAATAAAAGTAAAACATAATCCCAAATAAAATAAATAGAAATCAAAATAATGAGAAAATAATTTGAAAGATAAAAAAATAAAAGAGACACATGCAAAACTAGATACGAGTTAGGGACACATGTCACCTCATTGCATCAGAATTAAGACCTTTGACATGTTGCATTGGAAGGTGATTTTTAATGGATAGAAAGCCCTTAGCGGGGGCTATCAATACGATGAGGGCATACTACACACATGGAAACAAGGTTTTTCTATAATTATATCCAATTAATGTATTAATGAAGGACTACGTCAAGGACGACAATATTAATCAACTTGAAAAGTCATTAAAATAAGCTAGGAAAAGCTAACCATGCCAACTTACATGGAGAGAAGAGTGAAAAACACTTTGGTAATTGATTTAATAGTAATCATCTAGGGTAATAAACTATAATGGTTGGTGGTATATTGTTAAGTTGAAAGGGTTTTCTCATATGGGTCATATACTAGGCATGAATATCTATGACATTGCTCTATAGGCCGATTATGCTTGGGATATTGAAGCATTTATTATTAAATATCAATTGTATAGAGAGTAAGTGAAGTGATTTATGATCGAGTATATCATATTTCTCCTTTGTAAATTTGGTTGTGTTTGCATTTGATATTAGATCTATGCTTGTATTAGCTGCTTTGTTGGGTCTAGTAGACATTTCAAATCCATTATGGAGACCTATTAATTATGGGTTAGTTGAGTCAAATATATTTCAAGGAAATCAAGTTGCTAATTCTTGTTCAAAGAGAGCATTAGATACCACAATATGTTTAGGCCTAATGCAATATGGTTTGCACTTGGGCTTAGGGACATGAGTTCATCCTATAACCCATTACTTTTTTAGTATTATTGAGCCTCGTAAAGCTTAGGCCTATCAATAAATATGAAGTTTTTTTTTATAACTTCTAATAATAATGTTTTAATATAAAATACAATTTTTTTATTTAATTAAAAAATTATTTAATATTTAAAATTTATTATCTTGTTTTTTCTTAATATTTTTTTTCATATTTTTATCAAAAAAATTATATTTTTCATGTTTTTTCAATATTTTAAGCATGTTCCAAAATTAATAACTAAATTATATTGTTAAAGATTAAGAACTCAACACTAAGGGATTAAATTAAAATTTATTTTTTACTATGGATGATTTTAAGAAAAAAAAAAGTTTAAAAATACAGTTATTTTGAGGTATTAAACATAAAATTAGAGGCAAGAACTCTAAATCCTTAATCAAATCCAAAATTGTCATCAAACCTTTGTAAACACCTATGCTTTCTAATTATTATGAAGGTGTTTTGGAGGAGTTTTATGTTGTAGTGACATTGTTTAAAGAGATTGCAGGTTGTTATGGCTATGATTTGTTTTTGTAGTCCTATGAATAAGACTTTTATAAGGTCAAAATTTTTCTCTCTTTTGCAATAATTACTAATCATGGTAGATCTAAATAAAATGAATATTTATTTCTTTGTTAGTCTAAGTGGGGATGCTAAAAAGATTATATGATTGTAGTCAAGGATAGAGAGCTATGAGATGGAGTTATGTGATTTCTAATAGAAACTAGAAGACTATTAAGATTAGTTGGAATATACATTCCCTAGTAAATTACTTTGAAATAAAAAAAAGACATAAAACTGGTTGCAAATATAACAAAAATTTTACCATTGATAGTAATAGAAACTTATGTCTAAGCTTTATTAAAGATGTGATCGAGAGTATATGAAAGACTAGATAAATATGAATTAATATTTTTTTTGTTCCACTTAGGAAACATAAGGATTGTCTAGAGACCACACATACCTCAAAGGCCTTTTATTATGCTTTTAAAAACTTGATTAAGACTATCTAATCATACGTGTTTTTTAAACTTGAATGTGGCTTTTCATTATCTCTTTCATCTTTAAAAGGGTCTTGTCTAGAGAAGTATATAACTTTCATAATCTTGTTCATGAAACTCATTTCACAAGGAATCTATTGCAATCAACTCTATCAAATCTTATACCTTTAACATCTCCTTAATAAACATCTTAAGATAGGTCTTAATACCTTTATTCTCTCTTTAAGTGATGACCAACAACAATGTGGAGATTTATTTAGTTGGGATACCCATATGAAAATGAGTTATAAGCTTCATATATAGATTTTTTAAAACTAAAAATAGATTCTAGATTGAAATTATGATCTTCCACATAAAAATACTAAAAAAATTAAAGATGAATTTGACACATGATATTTCAATTTTGTATGAAAAACTCTTTATTATGGATGTTATGTATGCTCTCTTGGGTCTATTATCTTATAATAGTTGTTTATATTCAGTTTGGCGGTTATAAAACCTTTCAAGATATATGAGTTCAATAGATGATTGGCTAAAGAAGAACCCTCACTTAGTAAGGGATATACACCTCTATATTTGGGGATACTATAAATTTATTTTTTCTTCAAGCTTTTTCTTATTCGAGCTACTTGAGGGCTCATATCACCATAAACTTAACTTCTTAAAGTTGTTTTCTTCTCTGCTACTCGAGAAAGACTTGGACATAATGTGTGATGGTGATAAAAATGATTACTTTTATGATTGAATGTTGACTTATTGTTAGACTTTATTTTGCCATAACTAGAGCATCCATTTAGAAAATGTTTTTCATGATATAGAAAATGGCTTTATGTAGGCTAACATGAGGGATAACACTCCTTTATGCTCTCTTGCATCTTATTATAGCTTACCTCCTCCTCAATAATAAGTTTTTTGCATATACCACGAGGTGAGGGGGGAGGTGTTGATAGAGGAACCACTTACTATGAAAGAAAACATGACTCTTGATTCTTTTTTACGGACAAGAAAGCCTTTATGATTTATAGCATCTTATATTTATACCAAAATAAATTGTAACATCCCAAATTCATTATGGTACCAATTTGTTTTTAAAAACACAAACTTTAATAAGGATCTATTGAAAGTTTGAACTGAAATCTCGGTAGAGTCTCTTCTATATCGGAAGGTCCCAAGTTATTAATAAATTTATTTTCTTCATTTTCAAATTTCATCATATCATCTTTTATCTATAACCTCATTACTCAGGTCCTCATTCATACACTCACCATCCACACAACCATAATTTTTAATATTAAACAAAACATAATAATAAAATAAAATAAAAATTTAATAATTAAAAAATAAATCTAGTATATACACATAAAACATAATTTATAAGATACAAAAGTTTAACTCATAATCTCACTCTAAACACTAAAAAAAAACACTCAAGTTATGGAAATATATTAAATATCTAATTACGACCACATAAAAAAATAAGAACATAGTCTAAAATTTATTTCTATCGTAAATGAGATGAACCTAAAACAAACACAAAATTTGAAAATATAAAAATTCTAAAATAGCACTATTAGTATTCATACAAAAGATAAAATTCAAATTAGACACCTAAATTGTATTTTCATATATCTCTATTTGGTTCCTTGAAGATTTTATTTTGATCATATTTTACTCTTATTCTCATCTATTTTTAATCTCTACTTAACATTTATATTAATATTACTAAATTATTTTTATCCAGAAAATGTCAATACCAATATCTCAGTATTAGTTACATTCCCCAATTGAATGTAAATCAATTTTTCGATTTAAATTGATCTTACACTTCCCACCACTAGGACAACCCCCACTAGCATTATCATTATATGTTGATACCAATTACCTAGTATCATTAACATTTACTAAATAGGTGTTAATCAGTTTTACATGTCCTAACACTATGGTAACCCCAATTAGTATCTTTGCATGTTGATACTAATAATCCGATATCTTCAACATTTTGTTAATAAATATTAATAAATTTTACATGACCTGACACTATAGTAACCCCCTGTTAGTATCTTTGCATGTTGATACTAATAGCTCAATATCTCTAACATTTACTCAATAAATGTTAATAATTTCCCCCATATATATATACACATCATTTTTGGGATAACCCTTATATTTTACTATTCACAAATCTATGAATTATTTACAACTGTTATATTTCTAAACCTTTATATGATATCATTTCCCCCATATATATATATATATATATATATACACACATCATTTTCGGGATAACCCTTATATTTTACTATTCACAAATCTATGAATTATTTACAACTGTTATATTTCTAAACCTTTATATGATATTAAAATACATACCATCATCATGATGAATTTAAGTATTTTTGCAATATGTTTTCAAATAGAAAATGTAAGTGTGAAATTGTTTATCTACCGCTAAAGTTTGACTTATGTTCCTTGGCTACTATTGTATGGCTCATATGGTCTCTCTTGGTAATAATCCAAAGATTCTTAACCAATCAAATTTGTTTAGCTCCTTTTCTTCTTACTCTACTCGACCCTTGTCTATCCCCCCATAATTTCTTCATTTGTTCTTTGTTAATTCACTTGCTATTTAATACATTCTATATCGATTTCACTAATCCTAAGTAACCTAAATCAGTTTTCATGGTTCCTCTCTCAAATTTGATGAAAGATTTCAAATCCCTACCCCTGTCTTTTAAGTTGGTTGTTGTCGACAATTTAAGAGGGAGAAATGGGATACTGATAATCTCATGTTTTCTAAATTACATATTTTGCAATATTAACTTAAATGTTTTTTTTATCCCATTTATTTATATATATAAATATATTAACCAAAAACATTATATCATAAAAAAATTTATTCTCAATTTATTTGGTCTATACATTAATTATTTCATTTCCATTTACTTTATTTTTTGTTTACACAAAAGGTTATTCCAAGGATTTACATTATCATTTTCACTTACTAGGATAGTTGCTAAAGATTTAGAAAAAATAACCTATGGTAGAAAGATTTATGACCCTCTTATGTCATCATGTTTAGATTGTTAGCCCTAAAAAAAAGATATGTAAAAAAAATAGAATCAAACTACAAACAAAAACGATGTCAGATGTCATTAATGATATCTAAGAAAAACATTAAGAAATTAAAAAACAAAAAAACAAAATTGAAGCTGGTAAAGGGATTTGATGTTGAAAATTTTCTATTGGACTTGGTATTTAATGAAAAACACGAGTGCTTGTAAAATAAATCACTTGTTTTGGTTTAGAGGACCATCTAATACTAGAATTAGTAGAGTTATAAGAATAATAGACTCTAAAAGATTCTTTTATATTTCTGATTGCAAAAAGTTGATGAAGAAAATGATAAGAGAATTTTATAAATTATAATGTTATGATTTATTTTACATTGTAGTTCATCAACATTTATGTAGTTATGATCTACATCAATTTTCATAGAGAAGACATTGTAATACTTGAATTAATAACAATCATTTAGGATAACAACCACTAATGGTTGGTAAAAATATATTGAGTAGGAAAAATATCATATTACAGACTATCCACTAGGCATAAACATCTTGTATGAACTTTATGTCTTTGGTTGTATTTGTGTCTAGGATTAGGTCGTTACCTAGATGCATTGTCTTGTTATGTTTGTTAAAGATCCTAAATTCATTACGGAGAGTTATTGATTGTTAATCAATTAGGTCAACTTAATTTCTTAAGATTTATTATAATCATCTTAGGTCTAGGAGAATATTGGGTCACATAATTTGCATAAGCCCAATGTGACGCGGTTTGCTTTTAGACTTTTGGCCATTGCATTCATCATATAGCCTATAATTATTGTTTTTTGGTTTTATATGGTGTTATTAGTGTAAATCTCAAACTCATAGATAAATATTTTTTTATCTAAAAAAAAAGCCTTACAAACTTTTAATTACATTTTTTAATATAATATAAAACAGTTTTATTTAGTTAAATTTTATTTATTTAATTTATTAACTTGTTTGTCTTTTCTTTTAAGATTTTTTTTTCATGTTTTTTATATTTTTATTATCAAAATTGTATTCTTTTAATGTTTCTCATTATTTCAAAATTAACAGCTAAAAAAGTTGTTAGAATATAGATTGCTTTAAGAGTTTAAAAAAAAATAGAAATACAAGTATTAAAAAAAATAAAGCACCCAATTTCATTCAAGAGCTCTAAGCTAAATATTAGAGATTTTATTCTTTCTTTCAAACTTTTAACTCATAGAACTTAATTAGAAATATATTTTATGTGAATTAAGAAGATGACAAAATCTGACCCGGAGTTAAAAATTTTATTTATTATCTTTATAGAAAATTTGAGGCCATAAAAAAATTATTTGTTGCACTAAATAAAAAAGATGGATATAATATTTGAAACTCTCGTATATAATTCATCACTGAATATTAAAAAAACTATCAAATTAATTTTTATTTTAAAAGCACGTCCTCTACATGGGGTGTAGTGTTAAGTGTTGCTTCCGGGAATTAATCTTAAAAAAATTAAACAAAAATTGCAAAATTTATGAATCACCTAACCAATCTCTTAAAATTTCTTAATTATTATTATTATTATTATTATTTTTGAACTTCTAAGTTAATATTATCGTAGCACGCTAGAGTCAAAAGATTCGTTTGGCAATGAAGGAAGTCTGTCGAGCTCGAATATTCAAAGCACGTGTGGAAATCGATGGTGAATTCGAGAAGACTGAAGAGTACTACCACACTATGCACGTGAAAGTTAGTCAAAGACGTTTTTGAGTTTCATAGCCTCTGTCCTAACACAGCGGGCATTGACTACGCCCCAAGCTCTCTCTCTCTCTCTATATATATATATCGAAACCATTATTATACTCACCGACTGGGCAATGATGATTTTAATTTCATCGTAATGATTAAGTGGCTGTGTGCTGGATTGTTTGTTGTTAATTATAAAAATGATTTTTGTTTAAAAATATATCAAAATAATATTTTTTTATTTTTTTTTAAATTATTTTTGATATCAGCACATCAAAATAATTTATAAATAATAAATTTTTTTAATTTAAAATAATAAAAAATAAAATATTTTTTTTCAAAAATACTTTTGAAATACAATTCAAATACCTTTTTAAAAGAGATGATGACTTTAATTTCGAAAAATTAGAGGTATGAAATTAATATTATATGATTAAAAAAGAGATGATGAATTCAATTTCGATAAATTAGAGGTATGGAATTCATATTATATGACTAAAACAAGAGATGATCATTTTAATGGGCTGCATGATGTCTTCTTCATTGACTTGTAATCACAACATTTGACCTATCTCTCACTCATTCTTATTGATGTCTTACGTAAAGCAAAAATTCATGCACAAGGTAAACATGTCATTTCGTAATTAATAAGTATTAACAAGCAAATAGTGCAGATTCTCATTAATTATTGGAAATATGATTATGCAAAAAACACAAGTCAAGGGAAGGAATCTAAGACACATTATATAATTTATGACACATACACACATATATAATGAGATTAATATCATCTTTTTTTTAGTCCTTAGTCTAGGATTTATGCAAATTGACTCTCAATTGACCATTAAATTTTATTTTTTTTTCAATTTCACCACTATTTTCTATCAATTGAGTCATAAAAGTTTGATGTCTTTTGCAAAATGATCCTTGGTTGCAAATATCTTCAATTTAACTCTTAATTGACCATAATCTTTTCATGGCCTTGCAATTTTCCTCTAATTTCATTTATTTGACTTTACAAAAATTAAGTTTTGTCCCTTAAAATTTCAATCTTCTCAATTAAACACATTTTGGGATTCCAAACTTGATTTTTCTCCAATTAAATCCCTAATAAAATCATTTTGACCCATTAAAAGTGTAATTAGGTACTTCCAACTATTTAAAACCTTTAATTTGACCCAAATTAATTTTTACAAATAATTAAAATTTTAATTTGGCTAATGATTAAATCAAATTAACCTATTAAAAATTTAATATTGTTGTTAGACTTATTGTTTATACAAATATATCAAATAATCATTTATTTCAACCTTGAATTTATATTTTCACTTTTATCTTGGGCACAATAGAGTATGATCAGGCTCTCGACTTTGTCCAAAAATTTTATCTTGATTTTTCAACATATTTTAGATCCTCCAAACTTGTTCTTGCCAAACCACTTGCCCCCTTGCTATTATTTGTTTTTTAAATGAAAAAAGGGTGACTTGGGGAAATAACCAATAAATAGATTATGAAATTTATGATTTAATATATCATATCTCTAAATATAAATGATATAGTTAGCGTCATTTGAGCTTTTTTAATTAAAAATAAATATTTGATATTGTCAAATTATTTATAAAAGATTATATACGATCAAGCTTGAAAAGTTTAGAGCGTAAAAAGTTTTTTTAATTGATTTGATATTGAAAATTAAAGAGGGGCATTGAAAGTTTTGAAACCTTAGGCAAAGAAACTAAAATTAATCTTATTAACATAAATAGTATCATGTAGGACATCTCAATGAACTAATAAAATTTATAGTGGTAAAATTAGAAAAATGACTTGTCACTTAGATATATAATAATAAAGATAACAATCACATTATACATCTTACCTTATATAAATTGGTTTGTATTTATTTTTAACAATAAAGGTACCTATTGTGCTTACATTCTAAGAGTTTGCTTAAACTTATAAAAGGGTGTTTGTTATTGAAGATGAAAGACAATAAAGACTGAAGGTCAGTGATTTGCAACTTAGGTGTTGAACCTCAGAGGACAATAATGTTTAATTCGGCATGGACTCGTTCCATTTATTCATATCCAAAATGGATTTGAAGGCCGCCACACACTCAATAGACCCATGAGATTGCATTGACCAAGCTAAAATTCACTTATCATATCGGAAACGAAACATTAAAATCAATCCATACATATAAATTATGGAAATATAATCAACTTCTTTATTCTTAATATGACATTTGAGAAAGGTTTGATTTACAATTTTATTAACATGGGGTAAGATGTTTAAAAGATTGTTCAATATTAGATAAATCACCTTTATTTTATAAAAACTTTTTCAACTACCTTACCCTCAATGGTATAAATGCAACCAACCATGAGAGTGCCATGCTCTTATAGGGATAACATTGATAGTTATTTTATTGTCAGGGTACTCTTTTATAACTTATTAAAATTTAAATGATAATGTTTGATGATAACCCTAACATAAAAAAACAATCCTTTCTCAAATCATATTACATGAGAATGAAGGATATATATGATTACTGATGATTCATATGGTGATAACAAAAAGGAACCTTGAAAGTAACAATGAGTAGGTTATTTGATATGTAATCCAGAGCAAGTTATCTTAGGTTACCATCTAAGACACGGACCATTGTGGACCTTTAAAGATATTGCAAATGCCGTTACGAGTTAGGGCATGTCATAGATGAACGAGAGAAACTCAATTATAAAAATAAAACTATATTGATTATAGGAATTCTGAGAGAGGAGAATGTTAACGTTGAAAATGAAGTGGGGATGTTATATTTTTAGCAAACAATAAATGAACCATCAATAATGATTTTACCATTAATGACATATCATAACATTAATGAGTATAATGTTCTACCCTAAAATTATAGATATATATTTAAAAAGAAAGAATCATTCCCTATCATATAAGTAAAACTTTAAGGTTTGAATAAATAAAAAAGTTGTTTCACGCTAGAGGAGCTTGAAAAATATAGTAGGGAAACAAAAAAGTAGTTGAAGAGTTGGCTAAAAAAGATGAAGTTAACAAGCATGTGAATGATAAAAAAAAGGTATTAAGTTCTTGATGTTGATAAAACATAACAGCTATAACAAAGTCAATCAATTAAAATTGACCTTAACATGAGTTCCATTACTCTTGCTTATTTTGAGTTTAAAATCATATCACAAGATGTTGGATATGATCTTAAATGAAGCTTATTTTTTACAAGATATCACATTTCATTCCATTAAAAACCTTATGGGAGTGTCACGACTGTGTTTTTTTCGCGCTCCGCCATCCCCGGAAGGGGGGAGAACGACACGCAATGAAAAGGGTGAGGTGTTTTATAGCGGTAAAATCATGACTATAAATCTTAGGAGTCGCCACCTAGTATTACTGTACTAGGAAGCCTATTAGTCTACGAGAGTCTGGATAAGGAGACTTATTGTGCAAAGGGAAGACAGATCACCTTTAGTGCACTCTACCTAAGATAAGCTACATTGTTGTTTGATTGTATTTTCCTAGGCTAGATACTTTGTGTTGGTCTTTTTTAAGGTTTGAAGTAGATCTCTCTTCTTGAGAAAGTCTCTACCTCATTGGGAGTTGAAAGACTAACCAAATTTTTTTTTACATGTATTTTGAAAACTCTGTTTTGAACCATCTGCGAGCGAGTATACTTTACAATGTAATTTTACACCATGATAGCTAAAACAAAATAATTGTTAAATTATTTTGATATTTTGGCCAAATTCCAATAGATAATCATAAATTGGTTACGATATCCAATATTCGTTTTAAAAAACATGAGAAAGATGCAACAAATATTTTTTACGAAAAATATGCTTGGAAAAACCTTGGCATTCGGTTTTATGTACGAAAATAACATATTTTTTTGTTTATTTTACAAAAAAAAAACAATATTTTTTTAATGCAGATTTTGCATTATGTATTTTTTCTTCTTTTTTAATTTTTTTCTGTGTGGGCTGCCTACCCAGCCCTGATGGGGTGGACTGCCAACACCTTTTTTTGGTGTGCCGTGAGGCCCAACTGGACATTGGCAAAAGATTGACAAAGACGAGAGGGTAACCTGCTACTTCTGCCGGGTTGAAGAGGACAAGGTGGTTCTGCTGGTGGTGGAGGCATCAGAAATAGTGGTCTGTGGTGGCTAGAAGAAGCGTCAGAAGGGACTAGTTTTGTGCAAGAGGGCTTGTCGCTGCGTTGTCGGTGATGGAGAAGAAGAGTTAAGCTAGCGTGGGGGAGGAGTCGCTGGCAACGGGGGAACAACCGCTGGTGCCTGACAAGAGCTGCTACTGGAGGAGAGAGAGAGTTGCAAGTGCTGTAGAAGAGAGAGAGAGAGAGAGCTGGCGTTCAGAAGGAGGCTTTGTTGTTCTGTTAGTTGCCGTGGGACGCCACTGGTGCTTGGTGGCCAAAGTTGCTGAAGCTGCCAAGGGAGACGAAAGAGAGGGTTGGCTGAGAGAGAGAGAGGCTATCGGTTGTTGCTATCGATGCCAAGGAAGAGGGAGAGCTACTGTTGTGTTTTTAGTGTTTTCACCCTCTGTTTATTTTATGTTCGTTTGTGTATAATTTTCTCCTTTCACCCCCTCGTTCCTTTTCTTTTTTTATTTTCTTTAAGAGTGGGTTGGCTGAGAGAGAGAGAGGCTATCGGTTGTTGCTATCGATGCCAAGGAAGAGGGAGAGCTACTGTTGTGTTTTTAGTGTTTTCACCCTCCGTGTATTTTATGTTCGTTTGTGTATAATTTTCTCCTTTCACCCCCTCGTTCCTTTTCTTTTTTTTATTTTCTTTAAACTTTACATCTCTGTTAATTTTCCCCTTGTGTTCTTTGCATGCATGGTTTTTATAGGTAGGAGGCCATCCTTCGGCTGTCTATTGCGTACAGTGATGGATTACCTCTTCAATTGAACCTGCAGTGGCGTGCTTCCACTATTCAGGTGACTGAACAGTGGAGTCACGTCTGCAAAGATTTGGGTGAAGGTGAAAATACGATTTGGTCTCTCAATTTATAATTGTTCTAATCGCACCCCCAATTGGATTTTAACTTTTAATTTTGTGCAATTGTATCCCATCAGAATTTCAAAAGCGACCTTAGCTTTGCGCGCCCTTTTTATTTTGGTCATTGGTTTCATATTTATGCGATTGAACCCATAATTGACCATTAAACTCCCAATTGTTATCAATTTGACCCCTGACTTCGCACAATTGGCTTGGAAAAAATCAATTCGGTCTCTGAAAATTCGAATCTTCTCAATTGAATCTGAATTAAGCTCAAAAACTTGATTTTTCATCGATTAAGCTCTTAATAAAATTAATTGACCAATTTAAGTATAATTAAGTCCTTGCACTTAATTAAATCCTTCAATTGGACCCTAAATTAATTCTGAGACATAATTACACTTTAAATTAGTTGACGATTAAATCAAATCGGCCCACAAAAATATAATTATGTCTTTCGACTTAATTTTATACAGATTTATCCAATAATAAATTATTTTAGCCTTAAATCTTCATTTTCTTCTATTTTTGGGACAAAAGAGGTATGGTTGGACTCTCGAAAAAAAAATCACATTGATTTCTCTACTAACATCAGACTTTTTTATTTTATTTTTGTTATTTTTGGTAATAAACAAGATATTAAAACCCCTAACACACCCTACTTGAGATAAGTTGTTATATGTGGTTTGAATATGGTTTAAAGTATAGGGTGGGTTCTTATTGAAATATTGACCAAATCCTTATAGATACAATAAACTTGTTATTTGAATTTTAAAATATTAAAAAAACTATTTTTTTGATAAAAAAAACTAAAATAGATGTATTTTTTTTATTTCTAGTAAAAATATGAGTTTATTTTTTTGAGATATTTAGATATATGCAAAACATAAAAGAACATCTTTATATAACTATATATAACTATATAGAGTTATATATATTAAGGTCATGTTTAGCAAAAACACATTTTATTCAAAAATAAAATAACCCAAACATACTTAAAAGGGTATTTGTCAAACATACCCTTAAACCAAAAAATACTTAACAAAAAAAGGTACCAAATAGATCCTTCACACTAGGTCAAATTTTGACTCAACTAGGTTAACCCAATTGAGTTGACCTGATCAACTTGACCCAACTACGTTGACCACATCAGGTTAACTTGAAACACAAACAAGAAAATGAAAACCAAAACATATTAAACTTAACAAAACCATAAGCACTAAAAAAACAAATCAAACACATGAACAATGAAGAACATTCATCGCAAAACTCGGTAACATGGACTTAAAATCAGACTAGTTTTCAAGTAATAAAATGCTTGGTTATGTTTACGATTAAGTATGGATCAAGAAAAAAAGGTTTAATAGCTTTGATTATTACCTAGTCATCATGATTTTAGTAGAAATGGGTTTTGGTTCTAAATAGAAACCTTAGTAAAAAACCCTCAAAAACATGTTATCAATGCACTAAAATCTTATATTATTCAATAATAAGGATATATGAACATGCACAAACCATAAATTAATCAAAGTAGTATGTAAAACTAGCAAACATAGCAATGTTCATCGGATAAAAATAAAAAACTCAAACCAGAAATTGCCCTAAAAACCCATAAATTTGTCAACCCAGAATAGTCATTCCAGGCTTTTAACTCATGCTCCTTATGTTCCCACACACCACGCTATCTTATCAAAAATAATTACATTGTCAATATGACATTAACCTTCATCTTTCAAAACTTTTAACTTGAAACAACAATCATGTTAAAGCAATTTGGGATTCAAAAACTAGTATTTGGACATTTTATATTGTAACTAACAAGACAATTATTATCACATCAAAAAATTCAAAAACATTACATTAAACGAATAAAAACAATCTAGCAGGTCTCACGGGGTTACCTTTAGAGTTTATAGAATTATACCTTATTTCTTGAAATATTTAAACAAGACTTGATTGTTGATATTGTCTTCCTTTCTTTGTACCTCTAACAATTAGCACACTAAACTTAAGCTTATAAATCCCAACTTTGAATGTTTCTCTTTCATAATTCCAAAAAAGTTTCTCCCCTTTTTCTTTCCCATTTCTTCCTCTCTTTTTTTCTTTTGATTATGTTTTCTTTTTATAAGTTAAACCAAAGGTTCTAACGAGCTTGTTATGACTCTAACAAAATAAGACCTACCTTGGATGGTTTTATTGGTTTTGGATCAAAGTTGTTTTGTAACCAAATAGGAGGTAAAAGGGAGGTATTTTTAGCCTTTTAATCTCGAGGGAATGATTTTGGGACAAGATCAGCATAATGCTTAAACAAACAATAAAGGATGCTTAGGGACAATATGTTATGTTGATCAATGTACAATATAAGATATAACATTTCATCTCAAGGTAATAGAGTTGTAAAGGGAATGTTTCTTAGTTGAATGATGATGATTATAGTCTTAAAGGTGGTCAGAAACTTCACGTCTAATCGTTTAAAGGTATTTACTTTTCCGACTAAGAAGAAAATGTATAGTATTATAGAACGACGCCATTGTAGCTAATACTAAGGTTTTTTTATTTGGGGTTTGGCAATCTTCGATTTAATCCTTACTTTCTTAATTTTGTTTAATTATGCCCATAATTACTCTTAAACTCTTAATTGCATGCAATTAATCCCTGTTGAATTTAATTTCCAACCTATATTTAAATGTTTTTTCACTTAATCCTTGGTTTCTAATTTATTCAATTAGACCTCTGATTGGTCAATAAACTCTTAATTTTCTTCAATTTGGCCTTAAGTTTTATTGATTTCAGTCCTTTACGGATTGGTATTTAGTATTTTCTTTGTTCAACTAAGTTCTTAATTACTCATTAGACTTTGAATTTTATGAAATTAAGCCTTTGATTTCACCATTTTCGCTTTTCCAAGTCTAGTTTTAGTCCCCAAACTTTGATTTATTTCCATTAACACCTAAATTGTTTTATAAAACTTCTTTTTTTACAATTAAGTCTTCACCTTGTAAAATTATAATTAAGCCTTTAAATCACAATTTGTGTATCCCAACCAAAAACAACACTTGTTTTTTTTTAAAATATGCTATAACAATTAAATTTAAAAAGTATATAATAGTTAAGGTTTTGATAAACAATGGTTCAGACTTTAATGTACTACCACGACATTTAAAGGTTGTTGATTGATGTATATAAGGTTCAACAATATGATGGCAAGAGTATATGATGGTTCAAAAATATATGTGATTAGTGATATTGATATAAAGTTAATTATCAAGTCTTAATCATTCCAAATTAAATTGCAAGTAATTGGCATTCATACATCTTATGGTGTATTGTTAGGATAACCCTGGATTCATATTGCAGGTGCTATGAAATCATCCTTGCATCAAAGATCTAAATATATAATATATTAGTATTATATATTGAGGCAAAAGGAAATCAATATAAAAGTATTTTCACTTTTAAAGTTGTTAATGCTTATTTGATGTCTGAGAATATAATGTTAAAAGGTAAAAGTTTAAAAAGCTATAAAAAAAGGTTGGTTAATACCCAATAAAGTATGAGTTGCCATTATGGTATGATACAAATACCAAGTTACTAGAGAAGATTAACTACATGAAGTTAAAACATGTATTGATTTACGTTTTAAGCTAAGAATGAAAGAATATCTAATAATAGCAAAAAAGAAAGAGTAAAAACATTTAGCGTGTATCATATGATATGATCTCAATGATGATTAGTTTGACATTTCACCTAATGTAAGGATATCGGCTAGTAAAGTAGAAACCAAAAAGGATGAGGTTTAATATCTTGATCAAGATTAAAAACAATGTTGAGAACTAATTTGAAGATGGGTTTCCTAAGGTAATCAAATAACCTTATTGGAAATCAACTATTATAGGAGTTATAAAGAAGGTTGAGAAGGTTAGGATATGCAAACTTCAAAAACTTGAGTAGGGTAAGCTTTAATGATGATTTTCCTCTATCACATGTTATATCTTTATTAATAATGTTATAAAAAATGTCATTACTCCTTCATGAATTGATTTTTTAGGTACAATCAATTCAAAATAACTAAGAAAATAAGGAGAAGATTATCTTTATCATGTTATGGGGAAAATATTGTTACATGGTCATGTGTTTTGGATTATTAAAGAATGATGGTCATGTTATTCCATGATACTTTACACTAAACAATAAAGGGTACTTAGATCATATGATCAATAAATCCAAATAGAAATATGAATATAACACGATATCAAGATAGATATTTGAAAGGTTTAAGTACCAGTTGATATGAAACAAATAGATAACAAAAACAAGAATGATATAACCTGGTTGTGGAACTTAGTTTTAATACCAATTAATGTGAACCTTATGATCATATAGTCCCACAAATCATAATAAATATTGAATTTGAGAAAAGAAAATATAATTCAAGTTCAAGACATGTGATACAATAGAAACTTGTCCCAAGACACCAACACTATTGAAATTAAATCGAACAATACCACAAGGCCAGTTATACCTTGACAAGTCACATGATCTTATTCCAAAAAAGAAAACATGTTGTATCATATAAAACACAAGTTTATTTTATTAATTCATTACTTATAGCTTTCTAGCATACAAAACATTTATATAATGCTTTAAATAACTCTAATGAATCCCTATATATGAGTTTATTTGAGTGCACTTATAAAACTAATCCAAATAAATAATAATACACCAAAAAAAGAAAATAATAAAAACTCAAAATTAATAATTTAGATATGCTAGAATTAAATTTCCACCCTTAAGAAGTTCCAGATATATTAGGAAATTTGATTTGAAGGTGGAATTCATTCCACAGTCTTCTTATGTTGTTGTGTTCTTTTCCTTGTTTTTACATGGAAAATTAATGAAAAATATCCCCCTCTTTTATATTTGACAATTTAGTTTTCTTTCTAGACTAAGAGAGTCATTAATTAATCATTCCTAGTTTAGGATATTTAATGCAACTTTATCTTGTTCTTTTTATAATCATATACATGTAGTCAAATGAGGTCTTAGTCGAAGATATATATTAACCAATATCCTATAATTTTTAATGCAACTTTATCTTTTTCCATAATCATATATATGTAAAAGGTGGTCAATATATAAATAGTGTTATTTAGCTTTTATTTAGATTTTTTAATATAGATTTTGATTTCAATAATGATTATTGTGTGTGAGGTTTGTTTTTTTTTTTTTTTTGTTATTCATTGAACTACTTTGACTTGTCAAAAAATTAATAAAGCTTCATAGTTATTTCTATACTTCTTCTTCACGTCTCAATTTTAAGTGTTGAGTAGATGTCGATTACTTATAGTTTTGGTGTCTCAGTACAAGTTATCATTATGTTTAGCTCAATTCCAAACCCGATGTTATCTTTCTTGAAAAGGGTTAATTTGAGTGTAGATTTATAGATCTTTAAATCATTTGCATTAGAAAGGTAATGCTAAGAATAAAAATAGATAAAAATGTACAACGATAGAATTTCTATTCTATATAAATTGCTTATATCATATCAAGAATCTTCAACGGATACGTACATGATTTATTTTTTATATATACAAAACAACATAAAATATAAATCACACAGCACGCTGGTTGTTTCAAGCTATGAAGACAAGCACACCGTTCCTTACCTGACCACTCAATACAATAGTGGCTCCTGGGTTGCGGACCTCGGACTCAATGGGCTGTAACCATTGAGCCACGTGAGCTTCTTTTAAATGGGTTGTAATCTAACTTGTATGGGCTAAATTAATTTTACGTGTCCAAATGGGCTTTGTGTGGGGATTATTATGATTTTGTTTTTCTATTTAAAGTGTTTTGTATTTACAAACACTCAAAACACAAAAATAAAAGTATGTCCACTGAAATAAAAATAAAAATAAAATACAAACACTTAATTAGAAAAGGACTTGGTATATGCGTCAATTTGTTAAGATGTCAATTTAATTGTCATGTCATCACATGTTTGATAGATTCTATTATAAATACTTGATTAAAAAATAAAATGAAAATTAGCAAACTTATATAGAAAAAATAAATGTATGGAAACTTAAATAAAAAACAAATACAAGAACTTTACACACCATATTTATACAAGAATAAAAAATTATTAATACTAGATTATTCAGTTAAAAAAAATAAGAGGTGTAAAATATTTTATTAATTTTTATAATTTATAATTTATTTAACTTGGTAAAACATAGCCTAAAAGTTAATTTTCTTACATAATATTTTTTTATAAAATACTAAAAGTTCAATTTCGTCATCATTGTTAAAAATGTTTAAATTTTGTTTTGTTTGATGTGATAAGTTTTGAACCAAAGTCACTAAGAGAAAGAAATCACTTTATTATTATTTAGAATAAAAATGAATTAAAATAGAGGATACAAATAAATTCTTTGAATTTAAGATCTCTCTCTCAATTGTGGGACCAATGAATCAACGTTTAAAGAAATTATGAATTTCATTCAAAGTCACAAGTTAAATTAATATCATTGAGTTTTACAATTTATGTATTTAGAATATAATTAGACTTTTAGTAAGATTTTAGAGCCTGATTGAGAGTGTGATTGCGGTAGCTTTTCAAAGTGTTTTTCGTGCTGAAATACATCAAAATGATATTTTTTTTATTTTTTAAAAATTATTTTTGACATCAGCACATCAAAATGATCTAAAAACATCAAACCGCCGGTTTTTAAAATAAAATAAAAAATCAATTTTTTTGAAATCACAGTTGCAACGCACTCCCAAACGGGGCTTAGCATGTATGACATAATAAATCAACGTAGGAAATTTCTTATGACTTAATAAACAAATTAATAAAAATTAAAATCGAGACATTCAATAATGAAAATATAAAAGAAATCCAAAC
The DNA here is from genome assembly GCA_025169955.1 of Salix arbutifolia. Taxonomy (NCBI): domain Eukaryota; kingdom Viridiplantae; phylum Streptophyta; class Magnoliopsida; order Malpighiales; family Salicaceae; genus Salix; species Salix arbutifolia. The sequence goes on from CM045908.1 coordinate 4,044,862, forward strand.
GCTAATTATCTAAAAAGAATAAATTCAATGAAAAATCGTGCTATGCTTGTAAAAGAAAAGGTTCGGTCACCGTCATGATGCCCTTTTGCCTCATCACTGATTTTGTTAATTAGGATTTTAATCATTTTGCAAAAGCTGCAAAATCATTTGTGATTTGCTCTAACCGTGAATTGGTTTGACCCTGCTAGCCACGGCACCAAACAAGCCTGCCAGCCAGCCAGCAAGTTTATATATTCAAATGAAAATAATAATAAATAAATAAATAAATAAAAAAACATACAGATGGTACCATTCTATCAAAGAAGTTGGGTGTTTTCCTTTGTATTTAAGTAACCTTTTCTCTCTGGAAATAGCAATTATTCAATTAAGGGATAAGAACATCGCAACCACATCTCTATGCAATTTGTGTTGTCATCCCTTTAGTCAACTATTAAAATAATATTCAATAAATCATATATATTTATTCTTCTCACAACCTTAATTCTAAGACATGTAGCTAGCGAATAGTAAGAGAAGTTTCAGGGGGTGAAATTTGATTTTTTTCTCTTTAAATTAATGGTGTCAAAAAAATATTATTTTAATATATTTTAAAATAAAAAATAATTTAAATAAACTCGTAAATACCCGCGTAATTCTGAAATAAATAAGGAGGGCTAGCCGGATAGCGAAGCTGCGAAGAAAGCAAACGAATTTAGGTGATGCAAAGCTAACCAACCCAACTACCCTTTTATCTCGTTCCTACTCCTCCCTCCCAGGAAGCCGGCTTTGGGTCCCAATAAGGTTCTTTTATTTTTTATTTTATTTTTTGAAATAATAGTGCTTGAAAAGGTACCATGTAATACAATCTGGAACATTACAAATATACCCTTAATTAGCTCATGTTGAAATCACAGGGCAGCCGAGTGTGGTATGTCCAAATTCGGGAAACTAAACAATATTTAACATTTTATTTTTTTTATCCTATTAAATGCTCGTAGAGCTAGAAATGTCACGAATAATTATAATTTGGAATGGTCCATAAAAAATTACAACATGTGAAAGTGACGACCCATTTATTCAGTGGGTTGCAGGTGGTAGCATTCGCGCTGGATAGAAACCCTGTTTCCATGGCCTTTTCCACATGCTTACCGTTTTAATCTGACGGCTCACCTTCCCTACTGACCGTTGACCTAACTGGACACCAACTAAGCTCAAGTAAAAATCAATAAGAAATTGACTGTCCAAAATTAGAAAATTAATAAATAAAAATCTAACAGGTGTGGCAGGGCACCTTTTCACATTTTACCATGGATTTATTCTTCAAAATTTTGCATTTTTTTAAATTATGACTTGTATTTTTGTTTTTAAGTATTTTGTATGTATTCAATTGCCGAATAGATTTTTCTAATTCATCTATAATTCTTTTTATATATTTTAGATAATTAAAATTTATCCTTATATAATATTTCTAATAAGTAGAACCTCGCAAAATATTTGTTTCCTTTGATTTTATTTAATGTGACTATTTCTATTATCATTTGATTAAATAAAACAAATAATTTCAATAAACAGGGTTATTAAATATAATTGGGTAAAAAATCATGTTGTGATATTAAAAATCTTGATTTACATTTTATAAATATATATTTAGTTATTGATAATGATATTTTTATTTTTTGACATAATAATTCTTGAATTGTTTAATTACATACATGCATAAATATTTTAATTTATTCTTGATATATTTTATATAAAAAACCTACATATTTAAATTTTTATTGAAAAAACATATCCAATGTGCAGTAGCAGAACGAGTGTCAAATAACAAGTCTTTGTGCCTGTTTGAAAGTGTAGTTGAAATTATTTTTTAAAATAATTTTTATTCGAAAATACATCAAAATGATATTTTTTTATTTTTTTAAAATTATTTTTAATATCAGCACATGAAAATAATAAAAAAAAACACTAAAAACATTTAATTTAAAATAAAAAATAAAATAATTTAAAAAAAAAAACTTTTGAAAGGTATTTTTGTGTTCCCATATTTAAAAGATTTAAAAACTACATGAGAGAGAATTATAGTTATTTTTAGTTAAGAAAATCAGTTACAGCGACAATATATGCAAGTAAAAGAGACATGAAGAAATAAGTAAATGTAAACAGATAGGAGTAGAATTTACTGGATCCCAAAAATTAAGCTAAAAATAATTAATTGTCCTGAACGAAACAGTTAACTAATCCACCTGGCCCCTAATCATGAACCCTCTCCCTTTCCTCTCATCAATGTTCATTCACTGTCAGCAGCAGCAAGAAAACAATAATAATTAAAATAAACAAATCAAAACCAACCATCAAATTCATTCTTTAATTTCAATTCAAAGAAATCTCTCATCTTCTTCCTAAAATAAAATAAAAATAAAAACACACCTTAGCAAGCTTACTCAACAAATACCTCCCCTTTCCTTCTGCTCTCACAGACCCCCCCCACTCTCTCTCTCTCTCTCTCTCTGTAAACTAAACCCACCACTTTGGAGAGAGAAAGAGAGCCACCAAAAATGAAATTCTCCTTGCTACAGCAGAGCTACATGAACCGCCGAAGCGGCAGTTTCAGAGGCTCATCTGCGCCGTTAGATTCATCACCGGACAACACAATCAAATCACCAGCCTCTATTTTCTGGCTCCTTTTACATGGCATTTGTTGTCTCATCAGTCTCGTCCTCGGCTTTCGCTTCTCTCGTCTCGTTTTCTTCTTCCTCTTCTCTACCTCCACGACCACAACTCTCTATGTAACGACACCGTTTCACCCTCTCAGCCGAACATCCTCCATTTCCAATCCCTTAACCAACAGTGCTACTGATCTTCTGGTTATTAACAGCACGGTGAGTTCGGGAGTTGTTGTCGGGCGGCACGGGATCCGGATCCGGCCATGGCCTCACCCGAACCCGAGTGAAGTAATACAGGCGCATCAGATAATAGAGAGAGTTCAAAGAGAGCAGAGGAATCAATTCGGTGTGAAGAGTCCTAGGAGTCTTATCGTAGTCACGCCTACTTACGTGCGGACTTTCCAGACTTTACATATGACTGGTGTTATGCATTCTCTGATGTTGCTCCCCTACGACGTCGTCTGGATCGTGGTGGAGGCCGGTGGTGCCACCAATGAAACAGCATTGATTATTGCCAAATCCGGCGTTAAGACTCTTCATATTGGATTTAATCAGAAAATGCCGAATACTTGGGAAGGACGGCACAGATTGGAGACTAAAATGCGGCTTCGCGCTTTGAGGTTAAGTGTTTTTTTTTCTCTGTCAACTTGGAATTGAACTGAATTGATGATTAAATATAATGGATTTACTATTATTATTTATTTTAATGCAAATTTTGGTTGCTGGGAACAGTGTAGTAAGAGAGGAGAAGATGGATGGAATAGTGATGTTTGCGGATGATAGCAACATGCATAGTATGGAGCTGTTTGATGAGATACAAAATGTGAAGTGGTTTGGTGCGGTTTCAGTTGGGATTCTTGTTCATTCAGGTGGCGCTGATGAGACGTTATTGGCTGCTGATAAGGTTGACAAGGAGGCGGAAGAAAATTTGCCTAATTCAGTAGTCCCTGTTCAGGGTCCGGCTTGTAATGCTTCTAACAAATTGGTTGGTTGGCATACGTTTAATTCGTTGACGTATAAGGGGAAGAGTGCGGAATATATTGATGATAGGGCTACGGTGTTGCCTAGGAAGCTGGAGTGGGCTGGGTTTGTGTTGAATTCGAGGCTTCTATGGAAGGAAGCTGAAGATAAACCAGAATGGGTTAAGGATATGGATTCGGTTGGTGAGAATATAGAGAACCCCTTAGCTCTGCTGAAGGATCCTTCCAAGGTGGAGCCGCTTGGGAGCTGTGGGCGACAAGTTTTGCTTTGGTGGCTCCGTGTCGAGGCTCGTGCTGATAGCAAATTCCCTCCAGGGTGAGTTTTTCTTATCCTTTGTATTGCCAATTTTTTCAGTACTGCGATGGGCTGCCTGTCTCGATCGTGATAATATCTATTAGAGTAAGTTTGCGGTTATCTTTAGCTTTGTCTATTCATGTTAATTGTTCAGTGTCTAATTTCTCAAATTTGTAGACAGTGAGGTCCAGGAAGTTTAATCATAGGAGTGCGTACAGTAGAATTTTTGTGCGAACTACTATTGTGCTGCTCCTGTGTAATTTTGGGCTACGGTTAGTCAACAAGTAACACCTCAAGTGTCATAGCTGGTAAGGATAGTTTCAAAAATAAATAAGCAAGAAAAGAAAGAAAAACCTAAAACAACTCTGTAAAGTAACTTGTCTGCCAATTTATGCCGCCCAACTCGTGACATTGTATTGAAAATAATTATAAATGGAACTTATCCTTCTACTACTTCAGGTAGGCAGGGATTTTTTATAAAAAAAATATTGATTATTTGGGACTCATATCCCTCACAACAACTATTGGCATGTCTTGAACTTATATGCATCTTAGGTAAGCTGTTTTTTGTTCTTGGACCTGTGCTATAGTATATGACATTGTGTAGCAGGAAAAAAGAAAACAGAAAAGAAGATTGGCTCCTTTCATGATATACTGAAAAATTCTCCTCCTTGTTATCGTGTCAATCATGTTGATGAACTAGCCTAACTCTTGGTTTTATATTGGCTGGTGTACCAAAATGTTGACGAGTCATTTTAGGAATGCTGCCCCCAAAATCGAGCATAGACATGCCCATATCATCTAGCATTTCACTCTATATAATACAAAGGCTAAGTTTACAAGGTTCACCAAGAAACACAAATGCTAAACCATAAAGTCTTAAATATCTATATTTCATAAATGATCACTTAACAATATTAAATCTTAAACATATAAAAATCCTATAGTACTTAAAAAAAATCTTATTTCAAGTATTTAAAACTATTAATAATAAATGTCTAACAAGTTAAAGGATGTCCTTCATAAACAAAAATCCTTCAACTTAGCTAACAACGTAAACTCTATAGCTCGAAACTCTTTAGCACCTCAGTTTTAATCCTCCACCTATCTAGAAAGGGAAAAGAAAGGGGTAAGCTAACAACAATTTAGCTAGTAAAGCTCCACACACATTACTAGGCTAGGTATATAGGTTTCACACACACACAGATCTCTCTCTCTCTCTCTCTACACACGCTTGCACACGCACATTTGCAATGATAAAAAAACAACTTAAAATAATTAAAAAAAAGAAGTTATTAATTCATAGTTCATAAAACATGTCATAGAACAAGTCATCAATACAAGCTTTTATTTGGCATTGAATTCCATAAACATGACTTCACTTGTAGATCAAATCGCTACGGTCACATTTTAGGAAAATATGCAATTAAGAAAAGTATTTACTAGGTTTAAAAATAATAGATTGTGTGAAGATATAATTACCTCCCTTGCTTAAACAATCAAGTCCAAAATCTCCTGGACTTGTTCCCATCCACTGGAGTGTTTGCATGAGCCCAGCCCATTTCTCGAGGATGATGGTGCTTGGCTACTTGAAAAAGAGATTTCAAAATTGAAGTAATCCTTTCTTGGTACTCATTTGTAGCTTTATGGTTATACAAGAGACTTCAACATTTAAGCAATCCTTTCATGGTACTGATTTGTAGCTCTATAATTATCCCCACCATTTGAGTTTTGCAAAATCTCCACAAGCAAACAGTTTCATGTTGCTAAAGCTTCTGTATTTAGGTATTAGTGCTCACTAGTTTGCTCCCTTTTTTTTTTATCATGGAATATAATATTGGGAATGTTAAATACTTTCTCACCCCATAATGTCTTCTCTTACCAGTTTTGGCAACTGGGTTAATTTCCTAGAAGCTTAACCCTACTGCTGTCTGCTTACAGGTGGATAATTGACCCACCTCTGGAAATTACTGTGCCATCGAAGCGAACACCATGGCCCGATGCTCCTCCTGAACTCCCTCCCAATGAAGAGAAAACAATTAACCAAGAACAGACTGTTAAGCATTCTTCAAAGACTCGATCACCCAGATCAAAACGCAGAAGTAAGAGAAAGCATGAAGTAGTGTCGGTGGAGACACAGGTTTCTGCAAAGCATTCTGAACATAACTGAAATGGTAGCTTGAGTTCACACCAGGGAAACTGCCTTGTGAATTTGACACTGCTGGTCTTCAGGATGAAGATATTTTATGGATAAAGCACACATGGTCTTAATTACCAGACGGGTGGCAAATACATCTGAAAAGAAATTCATTAAAGCTAGGCCAGTTGAAAATGTTGGTCGGAGTTTGAATCCGCCATTGTTTTTTTCCTTTTCTTTTCTATAAGCTGGAGTTGATTTGTTGATATTCTATGGAAAAGATATGTCATCATAGTAGTCTCCTTACCTCTACTGCCAAAAAATACCAGGATCTTGCATCTGATATGCGTCAAATTTCATACATAGGAATATATAGTCTGTTTAGCTGCTGGATTCAGTAAAAATGAAACTCATTGTAATATTTTTTTTTCATTTCCTGCAAACATGATGGTTATGATTGTGATGTAATTGTCCTACTTTGATACAAGAAATCTAAGTGTGTGTCTGTTTAGTGAGATGAACCATTAACTGCACTTACATTGCAGAGGACTGGTCAAGATCCTATGTATTATATATATTCTACAGTTGAAAATCTCTGGGTGAAGGAGCAAATCCATGATTAGCAATGACTAGGAATTTCTCCTACTGATTTTTAGGGTACAAGAAACTAACAAAATTTCTACATTCTACCTCTCTTTCTCGCCCCCATGGTAATATATGTGTATCATGATCAAATTCACTTCTTTGCCTTTATAAACTCACAGAACTCAGAATGGGGTGAGCATGCATGGATACATCAAGATGCAACGTAAGGTCGCAGATGTGGGATTGCAATGAAATCTTCTTACCCGGTCAAGAATGGCCAGAACACTGCTGAACCCTGCTTGGCTAATGAAAGCGCAGGTGAGAAGATCGATCAACAGTATTTGAAGCATCGTGTTTGCTAGCTGAATCGAGCAAAACAAGAAGGCAAGGTGATTAAAAAGTTGATGATTGGTGAGTTATTCATGTATGTTTCCAATTCCATGGATGATTGTCTTTGTATGTGTTGTTTCTCTTTGTCGAAACAGCGACCGGAAAAGAAGTGACATATACGTAATGATAAATCTAAACATATTTTATAAATATTGAATTAAGAAACACAAATGGGAAATAAAAAATAGAAAAGAAAAAAGAAATAGCCCATCCAATCCATCACTCACCAACCCTAATGATTCAAGGGTAGAAGGGAAAAATGTTTTGGTCGAGGTAAGGCATGTGCCCCGCCTCCTAGCCCTAGCTAGCATGATAGCGTTGTGGGTTTCACATCCCCATTTTGTTTCACGCGTAAAAAGTACTAATAAGTTTCATTAATTAAGATGCTTCAAACTGATGTCACCGTGAATAATGGAGAAAATGTTAGGATAAGCAGTTGACTTTTCTTTCTTAAGTCATGGAGTATGATGCTAAATTTGTTACGATAAATTTTGTAAAATTGTTAAGAAAAAAACTAGAAATGGATTATAATTTTTGCTAGAAGGAAAGAAATTATAATAAAGAACGCTATAAAATATGAAGCAGACAAAATAAAAGGAAAATGGAGTGGATGGTTTAATAACTAGTTGTGTGTATGGCCATTGGTCAGAAATATCTTTATTTCATGTCTTCACACCTTGTATGTTTCCACTTCCTCCCCACCTGGGGCTCTGTAAGCATATTCACAGGCAATTACGAAGCAGTTGGCAAGAAATTAAATTACATTTCTGTAAGTAAATAATCGCATAAATTGTTGTCTTTCTCTGGGATACCAAATCTCAAAACCCATGACACAAAATAGTATATAAACCGGTTAAATTGCCTGCAGTTAAATTGTCCCGTGGCGGGCCGAGCAAATAATTTTTATAATTATTGAGATTAAAGTAATTAATAGGATTTGTTAGTTCAAATATAAAATATAATATTTATACATGCAAAGTTTGATAATGAAACACATCAACACACCCTATTATAACAACAATAACATTGAATTTTTAACATTTAAAATTATCACTACTATTACTGCCAAAACAATAAAAATTATTAAATTATCCCGAGAAAAAAAACTCAAAAAATCAACAAAAGAGTTAGTAAGAAAAAATATTTATTATTATTATTAGTATTGCGCTAATAATGAAAAAACAAAATTAAATCAAAGACTAAAAAAAGCCTAAAAACTTTAACAAAAGAGAAACAAAAAAAAATGATAAAACAAAAATAAAAATTATTATCTAGAAAAAAAATCATTATAATTGAAAATAAAAATAAAAAACTAATAAACAAACCAAAAGAAAGAACAAAGAGAAAAAAATACAGAAATATCAATTTTCAAATGATCATAAACACAAACTAAATTTTAAGACCTAAATTTTTCAAAATAAATACCACCTCAATAAATAAGAAAATAATAAAAATTAAAAATCAAAGCTAATAGTACACATATATAAACATGGACAAAAATAGAGACTATTTTAGAAATATAAAAAAAATAAAGAAATCAAAATCAAAAATTAAAAGTATAGGGGGCGAAATGAAAACCAAATATATTATCAATTTCAATTAGAGGATAAAATTGAAAACATTAAAACTTCAGTACCGAATATATTAAGAGATTTAAAATCAGTACGGAAATTAAAAAAATGAAGACTGAATTGAAACCTAAATATATAATCAATTTCAATAGAAAAAACCAATTGAAACAAATCAAAACTTATATAATAGAAATCAGGACCATGAAAAACAATTAAAAGCTCAAAGACTGAAATGAAAACACCATAAAACTGGGGTCCTGCTCTGTACTTTAGCATGTAAGAGAGAGAAAACTACAAAACAAAGTTCAACTATTCACCGTTGCGAATCCGGTCACCGTGGGCCGCGACGCGTCACATCAGGAGGAAGAGTACACGATGGCGTATCGGTTGAGACGTTGATATTTTCCGCCACCAAAAGACGTTGCACGCGCCGTCCAAAGAGAGCGTGAAGCCGAATAATGTCGGGTGCCTGTGTCGCACGCACCCATAGTATTCAGAGGAAAATAATAATAATAAAGGTAAATTATCAAAACACCCCTACAACCAATTCTTCAATTTTGTCTTATTTGGGGACAGATTAATATTTAGTCATTTTCAAAAAATATGAAATTCCCGTGGCACCCCCGACCAATGTTGTTTTTTTGTCTTTTTAGGGATAAAATGATTATTTTACTGTGCAATTACTACGACACCCCTCCCGATTACAGTTGTTTTTTGTCTTTTTCAAGAGATAGAATGGTTATTTTACTATGCAAAGAAATATAAAAAAATCAATAAACCGATGACCCGACCAAACCGAACCAACCCAAAAACACACTATTACAATACACAGTGTTTTCATTCACATGCTACAGTGAAACATTGACCTCTTTTAGTTTATTTTATAATAACTCAAGAAAATCAAAATTAATGTTTGGACGGAAACCTTTGTATTTAAAAACTAAATATATTAGAGAAAAAATTGAACTCCTTGTTTATAGCAACTTGTAAATATTGAATTTGAAGTATATGATGACATCACAATATTTATTATACCTTGATAAGTCAATTGTTGATCTTTGTCCTAGCAAATAAAAAAGGTTGCATTGTACAAAATATAAGCTTATTTAAAATATCATGGCAGCTGGATTTTATGTAAAATAAACAATATTTAGTCTTTCTAAATAACCGTATAGGCTCTTATTGGGTTGCAAACCAATGAGATTAAACTCATAATTAGTTAACATAAGTTAAAAGTTTAAAACAGTCCTAAAACATTGATTTTTGGTCAAATCCTAAACTGAATGTAAATATCTAAATAAAAAAAAAACAAATAAAACCTTAAAATATTTCAAATTAATACAAAGAAATAACTTAAACAAAAAATAATTTGTCATTAAATAATCCAACCTTTTTTTTCTTGTGTAGCTAGGATAAATTAAAAAAATCCTTGTAAGAGAAGGATTTTGGAACATTAAGGAATCTTTTTTATGCTTGGAAACTATGTTGTTGTCTATTAAAAATCCTTATAGAACAAGAAAACTCTAAAAAATAAGATGCTAAATGCCCTTGCATTATGAGAAAAAGAATCATTTTCTTATAGAAAGTTCACAAAAGCAAAAAAAAATTACAAGATTTATATTGCATATGTTGACCCGTATTGCAAGACCTTCTTACACTCTAATTGACCTGAAATTTTAATCAAAGTAGAAAAATATATGTGGAAACTCCTAATAAAATTTCAACCTGATCCAACAATCGATGCATGATAGCATAAAACCAAACGATAAGCACAATTACATTAAAATATGAATTTTCTTGTCCAACATTTTCTTGTATTGTATCATTCTCTCTCTCTTCGAGATAATTTGTAACACGAAGAAAACCTTCTAAAGGTAACAAACTACCATTAACCCAAAATAAAAGATTGTCATCAAAACCTTGCAGAGTCGTCTTAATAGAGAAGAAAACACTAAATAAAACTCTTTTTTCATATACAAACTCTTGTTATAAACCATATTATCTTTTAAGCTTTAGTTGATTCTCATAAAGCTATTTAGGTGTTAATAAAATAAGAACTACAATTTTCTTGTCTTTCATAAAAGAATATTTATTCTTGAACCTGTCATGCATAATTGTTTTTATTCGTATTACCAGGGCATGCACTGTTAAGGAACCATCTCACCTAAAAGCTCAAGCTTATAGGTGAGGCCCCAGAATATGATTTATATTATTCTCTAACACACCCTCTCAAGTGAAAGCCTTTTGGGCTTGAAACTTGCACACAAGCCCATTCTACCCTGTGTTTGATTTTTATCAAATAGAATGAGGGTGGTGAAATTCGAACTCGTGACCGCTGGGTCAACAAGGCTCTGATACCATGTTATATATTAGAGAATAATATAACATATTATGGGGCCTCACCTAAGAGCTTAAGCTTTTAGGTGAGATGGTTCCTTAACATGGTATCAGAGCCTTCTTGACCCAGCGGTCATGAGTTCGAATCTCACTACCCCCATTCTATTTGATAAAAATCAAACACAAGGCAGTGTGGGCCTGTGTGCAAGTTTCAAGCCCAAAGGGCTTTCACTTGAGGGTGTGTGTTAGAGAATAATATAAATCATATTCTGGAACCTCACCTACAAGCTTGAGCTTTTAGGTGAGATGGTTTCTTAACATGGTATCAGAGCCTTCTTGACCCAGCAGTCATGAGTTCGAATCTCACCACTCCCTTTCTATTTGATAAAAAAAATCAAGCACAAGGTAATGTGGGTCTGTGCAAGTTTCAAGCCCAAAGAGTTTTCACTTGGGGGGGTGTATTAGAGAATAATATAACATATTATGGGGCCTCACCTAAGAGCTTAAGCTTTTAGGTGAGATGGTTCCTTAACAAGAATAATATAAATCATATTCTGGAGTCTCACTTACAAGCTTGAGTTTTTAGGTGAGATGGTTCCTCAACATGGTATCAGAGCCTGGTTGACCCAGCGGTCACGAGTTCGAATCTCACCACCCCCATTCTATTTGATAAAAATCAAACACAAGGCAGTGTGGGCCTGTGTGCAAGTTTCAAGCCCAAAGGGCTTTCACTTGAGGGTGTGTGTTAGAGAATAATATAAATCATATTCTGGAACCTCACCTACAAGCTTGAGCTTTTAGGTGAGATGGTTTCTTAACATGGTATCAGAGCCTTCTTGACCCAGCAGTCATGAGTTCGAATCTCACCACTCCCTTTCTATTTGATAAAAAAAAATCAAGCACAAGGTAATGTGGGCCTGTGCAAGTTTCAAGCCCAAAGAGTTTTCACTTGGGGGGGTGTATTAGAGAATAATATAACATATTATGGGGCCTCACCTAAGAGCTTAAGCTTTTAGGTGAGATGGTTCCTTAACAAGAATAATATAAATCATATTCTGGAGTCTCACTTACAAGCTTGAGTTTTTAGGTGAGATGGTTCCTCAACATGGTATCAGAGCCTGGTTGACCCAGCGGTCACGAGTTCGAATCTCACCACCCCCATTCTATTTGATAAAAAAAACCAAGCACAAGGTGATGTGGGCCTGTGCAAGTTTCAAGCCCAAAGGGCTTTCACTTGAGGGGGTGTGTTAGAGAATAATATAAATCATATTCTAGAGTCTCACTTACAAGCTTGAGCTTTTAGGTGAGATGGTTCCTTAACATGCACAACAACAAATGACTAGTATGTATAGCCATAATATCATATAACACCTCATCACAATACTTTCCAATAGAGAATACAACTACAAACTATTTAAATATTTTCACCTTTCCATAATAATTAAATAACTACAATATATATGGAATAAGGTGTTTTGTAGTATACAAGTTTAATTTATCCATTAAATCAATAATAGTCATATTAGTGATTTTTTCAATATCAATGATCAGACTATATACCTTATTCTGAAACCTCGTATGAAAGATACTCTCTCCTTACTTCTCCAAATTTCCCACTTTAATTTACATATTTAATACTCATTTCAAAACAAATGCTTTTCAACCAAATACTCAACATAATCATCACTGTCATCCTCAAGATGGGACATCTCTTTCTCATCACTAACCTATACATCATTCACAATCTCACCATATGCTTTCATAACCAAAACTCCCAAATCATAATACACCTCTTTGGATTTCTTTTGTGACTTAGCACAAACTCATCCCACCATATAATAACATAGTTCATGAACTCAATAATGGTAAGTTTAATCTTTTTCTCCTTTAAATAATTATGACAATCAAATAAGAGCTTCTTCTTCTTCTTCCACTCCAAATATACCCCAAGATTGTTTTTACCTTGAAATGAATGATTTTTTTTTTATCTTAATGTTACCCAAAATCCTATCTACTTCATCATGATACCTAAAATCACTCATATCATTTCATTGGTTGAACTACCTATATCTCTTACTTAAAATACCTATAGTTTTTAGGCTTTCTAAATTGAACTCTATGGCTTGAAAATACATTTCCATCATCCATCTCTACAAAATCATCAATAACAACGGTATTAACACGCCTTTCATGCCTTTTAACATTGTTCTCACCTCAATCAACCTTATTTTTCAAAACATCACATCTCTCCCTTCTTTCCATCTTATCTTTCAGATCCCCTATTACCATGTTCATCCTTTCCATTTTTTGTGCTAAAGTTTGAACTTGAAAAGCATGATTTTCAATTAGTGGTGTCGTTTTGGTGTTGTCTAACACCTTTAAATATGTATAATATGTTAGTGATAAATATAATTTTATTCCCTCATTAACTTCCTCATATGTTTACATTACTTTAGTGTTTACAATACTTCTCTTGTGTTTTACTTAATTAGACTTTTTACTTTGTAATTCAGCAAAAACAACTGGATAAACTTAATAGCATAACCAAAATATATATAACAACTCAAGAAGCAAAAAGTATATGAAAACAATAAAAAATGAAACTAAGATTATGGCTTCACGAGTAGCAAACAAATTTGTATGCAATATGAATATTTTTTAAGACACAAATTAAATCAAATGCAAACTAGTAAAATGACTTTATTAAAACCAAATACCCCAAATATAACTTTATTATATTGAATAGGTTGATTTCAATAGTAGAAAAACACATTTTATATGTTTTAGAAATAAAATTTATTTACCCAATCTAATACTCAAGTTTGAAATGCAAACCAAACAAAATCCAAATAACATCAAATTTAATATTTGATGTTATTGTAATAAAAAAAACATGGAATATAATTTTTGAAATGGTTTCAACATAGTTTGATTCAATATCTTTTGTATTCATGTTTTCATGACATAATTGAATCTTTAGCTTTTTAACGTCTTTCTTTTTCTTGAATTCAACTGATATGTAAATATAGTAATGAAAACAATGAGTATTTTCTTTGTATATAATAGCAATGTCATAAGCAAAAGAGTAAGTAGAAGATTGAGATCAAAGAGAGATTTAAACCTGAGATAAAAAAAAAAGTAAAAATTTAAAAGAATATAACTTGATTTTTAGAGTCAAGTCCTGATACCAACTAAGACAAACCCTTAGGATAACAAAATTTACATTGTATATATTGACCCGTATTGCAAGACCTTTCCAAAATCTAATTGAATTAAAATTTTAAACTAACATAGAAAATTATATATGGAAAACTCTTGGTGAAATCCCATCTTGATCAACAGTCAGATTGAGATTCAGATTTTAAACCTACTATACACAATAGTATTAAACTAGATAATAGATATAATTATACTAAAACTTCCATGTTTTTTTTATACCCTTTTATTAATAAATGAGATATTTTGAGAAATTAAATTTAAAGTGAATAATAGTAAAGTGAGTCGGAATAGGATGAGAACCTGGTGCACTCTGATCCATTTTAGTTGTGCAAGAATTTGATCGCAGTCTGTGACGTGAAAGAAAGTTGGGGAATCATGGGTACAAATTAAAGTTGAAAATAATACATTCAAACTAAAACTATTCTAAAAATTACTGTTCTTCTTTCAAGCAAAGGGGCCCATGTGGGCTATACAAGAAGTAAGGGAATAAAAAATATCATCCAACTCCATTTTATTTCACGATGTTGGACAAGATCTTATTCAACTCCAGAGAGTTCTTTCTTTTGTTTTGTTTTTGGCCCTCGAGAAATAGTAGTTGTGATTGTGCTTGTAGTTGTTTGGAAGGGTCATCAGGGCAAAATCAAATTCAGAATTTCTTTTCTTCTCGGAAAAATGGTAGCTGTGTTCAACAAAGAGCTCTTAAGTTGGTACCTTATCACCCTCAAACTCAGAGAAACACTTGAATCTGCGGTGCCAACTCCATCTGCTGGTACCCCAAAGCTAGAATTTCCAGAAGAACCTCAGCAGGAACAGGAAAAACAGCAGCAGACACCATCAGATTCACTTCAGATTGTGATTGAAGGTGATGGAGAAAATCATGAAGATGAGGAAACAAGATCACCAGATTTTGACTGGGTGGTATCAATCAAAAAGAAAATTGAACAGGCTGGCCAAGAAGACGAAGCAGGTTCATGGTCGAAGTTGTCCATCTATCGAGTCCCCCACTACCTCCGAGAGGTGGATGACAAGGCTTATGTCCCCCAGATCATCTCCCTGGGGCCTTACCACCATGGCAAGAAACGCCTACGCCAAATGGAACAGCATAAGTGGCGTTGCCTTCATCATGTCATGAAGCGTACTCATCAAGATATAAAGCTATATCTTGATACTGTTAGAGAAATCGAAGAGAAAGCTCGATCTTGCTATGACGGACCAATCAATCTTAGCAGCAATGAATTTGTGGAGATGATGGTTCTCGACGGCTGCTTTATGCTTGAACTGTTTCGAGGTGTTGCCGAGGGATTCAAGAAACTTGGCTATCCTAGAAATGATCCTGTTTTCGCAATGCGAGGTTCAATGCATTCAATTCAGAGAGATATGATAATGTTAGAGAACCAGATTCCGCTTTTTGTACTTGATCGTCTTCTGGGTCTTCAGTTTAACAATTCTGATCAGAAAGGATTGTTAGCGCAGCTTGCCCTCATATTCTTCGATCCTTTGATGCCATCAGATGAACCACTGACAAAAAGTGATAGGAATAGATTGGAGTCCTCTTTTGGACGTGCCGCCACCTTCGACCCCTTGTCTGATCAGGGAGGCCTACATTGCCTCGATGTCTTCCGAAAAAGTCTCCTGCGCTCAGGGCCTAAACCTGTGCCCAGAATTTGGATCAAGCGAAGGTCAAATGCCAACCGCGTTGCTGATAAGCGACGCCAGCAATTGATTCATTGTGTCACTGAGCTCAGGGAGGCTGGTATCAAGCTCAGGAAACGGAAAACTGATCGATTCTGGGATGTCAAATTTAAAAAGGGGATTCTCCGAGTTCCTCGTCTCTTGATTCATGATGGTACTAAATCACTTTTCCTCAATCTTATCGCATTAGAGCAGTGCCATATTGATTGTGGGAATGAAATTACCTCGTTTGTGATCTTCATGGACAACTTGATTAACTCCCCCGAGGATGTAGCCTACCTCCATTACTGTGGCATAATTGAGCATTGGCTTGGCAGTGACGCTGATGTTGCCGACCTCTTCAACCAGCTCTGTCAAGAGGTCGTTTTCGATATAAATGACAGTTACCTGTCCCGATTGTCTGAGGATGTAAACCACTATTACAATCACAAGTGGAACACTTGGCGAGCTAGTCTGAAACACAATTATTTCAGCAATCCCTGGGCAATCGTCTCATTGTTTGCTGCTGTTGTGCTGTTACTGCTCACTTTGGCACAGACCTTCTTTGGAGTTTATGCTTATTACAGACCAAGATCTTGATTGCAGCGAGGCTTTCTTGATTCTTTTTGTTTTTCTTGAGTTGCAGTTTCTGAATTAAGGTGTTCGGATTAGGAAAGTATTATTTTTTATATACCCCTCATCCCTTGAGGTGAGGATTGTTTGGCCTGAAGGATTGACATTGCTTTGTATGAATTTATTGATCTACAGACGTTTGCTGCAATGAAAAAGTTGAAGCTAAATGCTAGAATTTGCAAGTTTTACTTGTTTTCTCCTTTTCAACGAACTTGCAATGCTAAAAATGCCTGTATTTTCAGTGAAGGAGGCGAACTTGATTAACAAACTTACCCTCGAGCTCCATGTCCAGAAAGAAATCCAGTGAAGTCAAAAGCTCGAGGAAAAAGTTAACACCACCACCTACTTAACCGGTCTTTTAAATTCGAGACTAGGCTAATACACTCCTGCCATAGCTCTGGCTGCCTGTTTGGAGGTTTTAAATTCGTCAAAATGTCATGCGAGTACGATTCCTGATTGCAAAATAGACTTCCATCTGGCACACTAAGACAATCATATTCGTTGAATGCTAAGTTTTTTTCAGAATCGGAATGTGAAGACTAAAGAAAACCTTGCAACACCCAAAACTAACAATAGCGAAGAACATCCATACTTAATGCAATATATCAATGGAAAAACTCCCATGATTTCTGTCATGTAACTTCAAATGGCAGTGGCAGGGATAAGATGGCAGGTGGTGCTTTGAGAAAGAATTCGCAGATACGCTGCTACTATTCATGTTTGATAACCTGATAAGAGTACACCGTGCAAATGTCAATTAAGTTCATCAAAGAAAACAGGAAACTAAAATCTGCTAGTGCTCGAACCGTGGGGTTTGTTGCATAACTGTTTTCTAAAATGGAACTTCCTGCAACACCATGAATTACAACGTCAATGTTTTCTTGATGAGAATGAATTAGGGCATAGTAACTTTGGTAATGATCGGTTCCTGTGCTTCCAATTAAGTTGTAGCCATGGAGGGAACTGCGGCTCCACAACTAATCATTCTAAGCACTTTAAGTGATTAATAAGAGTGCCATGTAAAATAGGCAGCCTGACATTCATGATTGACCTTTGCTTTAACATCTATTTTGAAATGAATCTATTTGACACAAAAGCCTAATCACTAATATCACAAATGAAATCACAGACCCTGTCAGTCTGATGAATGTGCAATTAGCAGCAAAACATCCATTATAAACATAATCTCTGATTCAAGAGAGCAAGAAAAATTACAATAATCTCATTAAAAGGGGTATCCATCCTTGAAAGAGGAAATTGGCATTTCCAATTGATGAGAAATGATTAATGTATAACTAGACTGAGCATAATCCTGATGCCCTGCTTGACTGGCATTTCCATCAGTAAACTACAAATCAGTAATGTAACAGTACAGAAACGAAATGTGGCGTGCCCTCTTCTATAAAAAAAATAATTCTTCAGAAAAAAGAGCATCATTAACCACTATGATTTCTTATGCTAAACTTTCCACAGGCAAGATGGCAGATTAAAATGTGGGGAGTCTTAGTAAGAAGCAACAATCATTCAACGAGCCAAAATTGTTCTTCAAACATCTTCTACAACAATCATAGCCTTCATAACCTGTCAACAATCAGGCTTGCTGCACTTCAAACTACTTTTTTTTTAGTTTCCGACTACCTATTGAATTCAGTCCCTAGGAAGATCCGCACTTTCAGTCGAAGGTGCCTTCTTTCCATCATATCGCTGTTACACAGGAATAACCGGAATTAAAACCAGTAAGCAATCAATCACAGCAGCAAACCCAAGGAAAGAATGACATAAAACGTCAGATACCTGTTTACCGGTAGAGAATGGAAGATATCTATACTTGATCATATGCGAAATCTGTCTCCTCATAGTGAGAACGAAAAGCATGACCCAGTAGGTAAGTAATATAGGCCAAAACACAGGCACATCAAACACACTGAAAAATGTCATTACAAAGGCAATACAAAACGCCTTGGTAATCGAATACCTACAATCAATACCAACATCAAAATCAGTCATTCAAGCACGTATGCATGACCCCTTAGCTTTCTCCAAACAAACAACCAAGTTATCCAATTAATCGACATTTCTATCAAGTCATGAAACCCTAGAAGTTGTCAAAATCAAAGTAATGATAACGATTGGATGATAATGGTACAATACCAGAACTTGAATTCCGTTAACCGTCGGGCGAAAGGGCGAAACTCGTCGGATCCACGAGTAGGAAGAGTGGGCCCGTCATGGATATCAAGGTCAATTTGTGGAGACAGGAATCCAATCAAGAGATTAAGCAAGTAAATACCAAGACCGTAAGTAATTATGTAGAAACCTTGAACAAAGTAGACGCGGATTACATAGATCAAGACTATGATTAAGCATGCGATCCAACGGTAGAGGATGTAGGGGACCGTTTTGTCAAGAAAATGTTGGAACCGCCGTGAAACGGCGAAGGACCACCGTGAGATAGTGGTTGCTGGGGTTGATGATAGAGAGGACAGATCGTCTACTGAAAGAGTCCCGCTTGGCTGCCCGGTTTCCATTTCTGTCTGTTTAGTGATTTGTGTTTCTTGGGTCTCGTTTGGTTTGGTTTGGGTCTTTATAAGTTCTCTGTCGGAGAGGCGCCTCTGATTTTGGACTCCGAATCTGTGAGCTGCGCTGTTTTTTTTTGTTTTTAAGGGAGGGTTTGGGATAGCAAACACGGCTGTACAGGCTTTTTTTTTGCAAAACTTGATTTAAAAAAAAAACAAATAGTCTTTTTATATTGTTTTATTGCGAAAATAAATATTAAAAAATAATTTAATATTGTTTAAAGGAAAAAAAAAAAAAAAACTTTCGTTACTATTAAACGTTACCCAAATGCAAGGTAAAGCATTCGGAGTGTTTGGTAATTAAAAAAAATGTTTTAAAATATTTTTCTTTTTAAAACAATAATTTTAATATATTTTTAAATAAAAAATATTTTAAAAACAATATAAATCAATTTGAAATGGACACTTGATTGTAGATGAGACATGGAAACACTATACACAATTAAAGAACAAGAATGCCTCTAAAGCTTGACAAAATTACATTTATACCAGAAGAGAAATTAGAAGTTCTCATTTATAGTCTTCTGGGAGTGCGATTGCGGTAGCTTTTCAAAGTGTTTATCGTGCCAAAATACATCAAAATGATGTTTTTTTTATTTTTTAAAAATCATTTTTAAAATTAGCACATCAAAATGATCTAAAAACACTAAACCGCCGGTCTTTAAAATGAAAAAATATATTCAAATTTCAGTCAAAAACCGATGGAATCGCAATGTCAAACGGACACTAAACTCTTTTATCGTTCTTCTCTAATCAGTGGTAGCAACTCTAATAGTCCAACATTCTTAGCTCTAGCTATTTGTCTATTGATAGGGGGGTGGTGACGGTAATCTTTTTATTGTTATTAAAACAAGTCAATTTTTATTTTATTTTTGGCTAAGAAGTACCAAGGGTTTTGCTTTTATTTTATTTTTTATGGGTTATAATTAATTTAACTAGATATTTGAGTATGAGTTTTCAATTGACTGGTCTTTATAAGCTTTGCCATATAAGAGTGGTGCAGAATTGCCATTGATGTTGGAGGAGTGGATTAAAGACATTGATTTGGTGTTTGAAAAGAGTTTTTATTGCTTGTGCATCAAGGAGTATTATGTTTTTTTCTCCATATTAACTTGTTTAAATTGGATTGTATTTATTTTTTGCTTTATTTATTTATGTTGAATTGTTATAATTAATAGATTGAGCTCAATAATTAATGTATAAAATTTCTAGTTTATCATCATCAATGGTTGATCTTTAAAAAAAACATTGTTCATCTCCTCCACCCATCAACCCGACCCAACCCACAACCCCAGCCGTCTACCTCAGTCGACGTCCTCCTCGGCCGATCACCATCTCTTCACTGTGTCTCTTACCAACGAAGTCGACCACAAAAAAATGACGATTCAATAATGCCATAGATTCGCTCCAGTCATCACAGCAAACAGATCAATGACATAAACCGATAGCCGACTTTATTTTCAGCCACGCCACCAAACCAGATAGGCCAGCCCCCAGCCCATCCGTCGCCTCTTCGAGCTAGCCACCCGATACTGCTGGAGGTCCACCACAAGCTCTATAACAGCAGGTTGCCATCACATCAGTTTAGTAGACCAAACCAGCAAGTTAAAGAGACCGTCTTCTCCAATAAAATCATATCACTCTTTACGCCAACAACAAGAAGGAAATCACTAGGGCTCAGCAACCACAGAAGGCTCCCAAGGCAAAGCAAATTACGCCAACACCCCTGCCATGCAATATGCCATTTCAGCAGACTACTGTCATCGGCCACGTCATCTTCAGTCATCAGCCAAGGTAAGTGTCCAATTGAAATTGTGGTTTAGATGTTTTTTGTGTTTTTCATTCAGAAATATATCAAAATAATTTTTTTTATCTTTTAAAAATTAATTTTGATATTATCATATGAAAATAATCTAAAAATACTAAAAAACAAATTTAATTTAATATAAAACATAAAAATATTTTTTTAATTTTTTTTCAAAAACATTTCTAAAAAGCAATGTTGAATAGTGCCTTAAATCACTAATTGGAATCATAAAAAATATTATGAATATTTATCGAATATATTAAGCCTTTTACACCCAATCCGGAAATTAAAAGAAGGAGGACCGACGTGAAAAATGAATATTTAATCAATTGCAATCAAAGGACCCAATCGCACTAAATCAAAACTTATATAACAGAAATCAGGACCATACACGAAATTAAAAGTCAAGGAACTGAAGTGAAAAGACACAAAAATTGGGGGACTCTCCTGCACTTTTACGTGCAGGAGAGAGAGAAACAGCGAAACCAGATTTAACCGGCCACCGCCGCGTCCACGTCCACCGTGTGACCAAACACGCCGCACTGGGAGGAAGACCAAGAGGAGGTGCATTGACAGAGACGCCGGTTGCCAATTTCCGGCGACTGTATCAGCCCTCACGCGCCACCTGAACAGGGCGTGATGCGGAATACTGTCGGTTGCGTGCCCCGCATGCGCCGACAATATTTTGAATTTTTTTTTTAAAAAAGTCAATTATTACTCTACCCCTGTGCCTAATTCACAAATTTTGTCTTATTAGGTGCTATATCCGTATTTAGTCATTTTAAAAAATATTAAAAAAAAAAGTTGCGGCGGACCGGACCGAACCGAACTGGTCCGTACACGCGCAATTACATCCATGACCCTCAGTTCGGAACTGTTTTTTGTCCTATTAAAGAGGCAAAACCGTTAAAACACTGTTCATAGTAGGAAAAAAAAGATGGACGAACTCACGCGACATACCGAATCAAACACCCAGTCCACATTGACAATGGATCTTGAGCTACAGTGAATGACGGAGCTCTTTTAAGTATTTTATTAATAAGAGAAATGAAATAAACATAATGAATTTGTAAACTAATACTAAAAATATAAAAACCATAGGAATTTAAAGGGAAATAGGGGGACTTAAAAGAACCCCTTTTTTCATGAGTTTTAGAGTGGCCATGTATTTTTTTCGTGGCCTACACTTTGGTCATTAGTTTTTTTTTATCTTGGATTTTCATGACAAATTATATAAAATTTGACCTTAAAAATATGTGATTGAAGAGGAAAAAAACAATGACAAAAACAAAATAAAATTGTGGAAATCTCTACGCCTTTTAATATATTTTGTGCCCGTTTGGCTGTGCGTTTCAATCGGTGTTTTGCCAAAATTTGAAAAAAAAATTCCATTTTAAATGAATATGGTTTGGTGTTTTTAGATCATTTTGATGTGCTGATGTCAAAAATGATTTTTAAAAAATAAACAAACATTATTTTGATGTATTTCGGCACAAAAAGCACTTTAAAAAGCTACCATAATCGCACTCCCAAACAAGCCATTTGTTTCTTGATCAATTGATGAGTAATAACTTAACAAAGTAATCCTTACATTATTAATCATATGGGTATATTTTGTAATAATTCATCAACTAAATGGTCATGACTTTACCACTATCGTAAGCTCATTACAGGGCCAAATTGCTAGCATTATTAACACTTTATATATATATATACTAGCTATATTGCCCGCGCGTTGCCGCGAGCAATTTTGTGTATATAATTTAACATAATTAAATCAAGAACGATAAATTTATATGATATAATTAAGAAAAATTATAGATCAGGAGATAAAATGTATAAATTTTTAAGTACAGTTTGTTGCACAAGCATAGATAATATTTTTTAGAATATAGGTACTGCGTCATAAAAGATCGCAAAAGAGCGCGAACTATATAACTTGCGGGTGATTGAAAAAAAGATATATGTTGACATGAAGATCGAAGCCAAAACCTTTCTGTAAAATGAGTCATTTAATCTCCCTGCTAATTCTCCTATTGGTGAGGATGCTCTATGGTGTGAATTATAAATTGAGTCAAAATAATAAATTTGTGTAGCAATCCAGTGAAGTGCAAGTTTTCCATAAAATGTATAAATTTTGAATCGTTATAAATTTATTTGTTTAGCAGTCTTTAACGAAATAACCAGCATTAATTGATTATCATCATCAAAAAAGCAAAAAGATTTGGATATTTGAATTATTAGATTTAGTGCATTTAGATTAGTTTATTTTATAATTCAATTTAAACTAAATAAAATATAAATGGTGAAAATATATGTAATAATCAACTAAGAAAAATAAATAGTTATTTTTCTATCAACAAAAAGTTAAAAACAGAAATTGAAAATTAATCCCAACGTTATTTTTATTATCAGTGCTATAACAATTAAAATCATTATCAATATTATTATCAAAACAATTAAAATAAATAAATTCGCTGGAAAAACATTTAAAAAATAAACAAAAGATTTTTCTAAGAAAACAATTAAGAAAATCATAGAAATTATCTTTATCATTGCGCAAATAGCAAAAAACAAATCATATAATTGAAATAAGAAATAAAAATAAGAGAAAACAGAAAAAAAATATGAATAAAGGGAAGCAGGGAGTAATATTAAATTGAAAATGATTATCAATATAAATAAGAATTCTAGACAATGCCCCCGCACTTCGCCGTGGGCGGCACAATATTTTTTTCAAAGTAAAAAATATTAATTGTGTGTATTTTTTTTATTATAATATAAATTTAGCCGAAATAATAAATCTGTGTAGAATTCTTGTTAAGTGCAAGTTTTCTATAAAGTATATGAATTTTAAATCGAAATAAATTTATCTGTTTAGTAGTTTCAAACCAAATAACCAGTATAAATTTCTCTTCATCATTAAAAAAGCAAGAAAACTCGGATATCTGAATTATTGAGTTCACTGTATTAAGATTAGTTAATTTTATAATTCAATTTAAATCAAGCAAAAATACAATTTAAATTGTCAAAATACCTATAATAATAATATAAAAAAAGCAGTTAATTTTATATCAACAAAAAGACGAAAACATAAATTAAAAATCGATCCTGGCGTCATTGTCATTATCATTGTTATAAAAGCCAAAATTATTAATAACATTACTGCAAAAACAATTAAAATAATTAAATCGCACTGAAAAATAATTACAAAAAAAGGCAAAAGATTTTTATAAAAGAACAATAAAAAACCAATCACTAAAATTATCATTATTATTGCATAAATAATAAAATCATAAAAATCATTCAATGTAAAGAATTAAAAAAAACATAACAGGGAAAAAAAACACGAATTAAGGGAAAAATAGAGGAATATTAATTTAAAAATGATCACTGATATAAATAAAAATTTCAGGAAAATCTTAAAAAAAATCAAAAGATTTTTAGAGAAAAACAAAAAAATAATCACAAAAATAATCATTAGGATTGCGCAAATAACAAAATTATAAAAATCATCTGATCCGAAGAACAAATAAAAATAAAAGAGAAGACAAAAAAATGAATAAAGAGAAAAAGGGAGCAATATTAATTTTAAAATGATTACAAACATAAATTAAAAATCTAGTATTTAACCGATTAAAAATAAAACCTCAAGAAAAAGAGATAAAAACTAAAGTCAAAAACTAAAAGCATAAATGCATAAATACTAATAAAAAATAAACATTGTCAAAGAATAAAAAAAACCAAATGAATTAATATCCAATAAAAAAATAAAAGAATAAGGACTGAAATGAAAAATGACATATATAAAAATCATTCTAATTGAAAGATAAAATAAAAAAAATACTTGGAGGACCAAAAATAAATAATGACAATTGCTGTCATTTTAGAGAAAAATTAGAAGAAGAGGGACTGAAATCAAACTTTGTATATATCACCAATTTCAATTGAAGGACCAAATTACAGAAATCAAAACTTCCGTACCGGAAAAATTGAAGAAATTAAAAATCAATGAAGAATTCAAAGTATAAGGACTGAAATGAAACCTTCGTATATAATTAATGTTCATGGAAGGGCACAATTGAAAACCATAAAACTTTAATTTCAATAAATCAGCTATCAAAACGAAATCAAAACCCTAGGGACCAAACTTAACTCACCACAAACAATAGGGACCGGAGTTGACTGTGCCGGGCCAGGAGAGAGAAAAACGACAGCCGGCAAAGAAACGTCCGTCGCCGATTAACGGGACATATTTTACCGGAACGCGCCGCGACGAAAGATAGAGGACATTCAGGCGCATCTTCTGGCGTGGCGGAAGCGAATTTTCGACGGCAGGTAGACACCGCACGCGCCGCCTACAGTGCGCGTTCGCGTGGAACGGCGCTGGCGCGGCCAGGCGACGCGCCAGCTGTCCCCCGGGGGAATGACCCAAACAGCCCTGCCCCCACTGGTATTTACGAAAATATCGGAGGGGAAAGGACGTCCCAGCCCCCGTGAACTGTGCACAATTTTGTCTTTATCGGGGGCTGTTTCCGTCAGTACACTGTGCATTAAACGTGTGAAAAACCGAGGGCGCCCCTGTCTCCTGTGCGTGATGTTGTCGTTTTCGGGGGGTAGATTAGTTAATCCACTGTGCACATTGCGGCTGTGGAAAAAAAAAGAACGAACAAAGGAAAAAACAAAAATGCCCCGCTGTACCCGCCCACTTTGCCGCGCACGCCAGGGTTAAAATCGGGCGCACACTGCCACAATCCACAGTGATTGTAGACACATGCCACAGTGGATTGCACAGGAAAATGCCCACGCCAATTATGTTTTTGGTATATATATATATATATATATATATATATATATACAACCTTTGAAAACTTGTTAACATGAAAATGATAAATAAAAAAGTCAAAATTATGAAATGCCCAAGAATTGGCCGAATTGCATTGAAAACGTGTTTTTCTAAAAAAAATTATATATTTGATTGCCTCCGAACTCTACCCAAGGGATCCAATTGCATCTGTTTGATGCTTGAAAGCACCCACCAAAACAATACATCACGCCTTCGATTATGATGTGCGTGTGAGAGAGATGTGATATAATTTGAACAAGCAAGAAGAGAAGAGAAGCCAATACTTTTATCAAATCTGGTGAGTTATCTTGTTTGATTTTGCTCAAATGCTAGTCAGTCATCAGATCTCAATGTGTTTCCTCTATCAAAATGAAGCCACCCCATATCCATAATTGATTGATCCTTACATTTCTTTCTCTAGTTTTGATTATGAAATCCTAGTGAGAAGGGTTGCTTTTCTTTTGGGTTTTCCTCAGATTTATCATAGCTTTCAAACTGAATGGATTCCTGCGTTCATTATAGGCCTTCTTTCGCAGTTTATAGGTGACGACACAATGGATCCTGACCCATCAACTCAACCTCCTGCTGTTGAATCTTCTTCCAAAGACTCTCGTAATGTTGAACAACATTCAAAGGCTCCCGCCACCCGAAATGATAGCTCGAATTCGGAGACTGAAGGTTTTGGAATTTCTGCATTCTCTCGTTTTACCAGTGGCTTTGGATCGCTGCTTCCTAGCACCGAGGAGAGTAGTCAAGGCAATGCAACATCTACGCAAAGTGGTGTTTTTGAATCATTCACTAAAGGTTTGGTTGATTCGTCTCGAAATGCTGTGAAGGCCATGCAGGTCAAGGCACGCCAAGTTGTTTCTCAAAATAAACGGAGATACCAGGTACCTCACCCATGTTGCTGCTGTTACTGACACGCTAATTTCTGTTTTGAGTTATAGCTGAATAATGGATTTCATGGCAATTTACAAATTTTCACCACTTTGTTTTGTCTTAAAAGTGTTGGCATCAATGAAATTGTATTCAAATTTGTTAGCTTACACAGCCAAAGCAGTTACCGTTGAGCAAATATTTAAACGGTCATAATATAAGTAAATCAAACTTGCTCTGTTGGTGGACTCGATTCGTCATTGTACATTTATTGTCCTGCCTGGAGATTGATCTATCAAAATCCTACATTTTTTTTCATGTATTCATTTTTTGGATAGTAATTGCTTCTAATTTTTTTCTCACAGGTCAGGTTATTGATTCCCTTGCCTTTTCTTGCATGGAACAGCCTAGCATTCTTCATGTTTTACTTTTGACATGCATATCTACGTTTTCACCAAAAGTAATGTTGATTGCACCATCACATATATACAGGAGGGAGGATTCGATTTGGATATGGCTTATATCACTGAGAACATAATTGCTATGGGTTTTCCTGCTGGTGACTTAAGCTCTGGACTTTTTGGATACTTTGAGGTGAAAACATTTTCCAGTACGCATTTACAATTTCATTGTGAATTTTATTTCATCTTCTAAAAAATTTATGAACTGAAAATCAATACAGGGATTCTATCGAAATCACATGGAAGAAGTGATAAAGTTTTTTGAGACCCATCATAAGGTATGATCTTGGTTGAATTTCTGACTAGATGACAGCAAGGGATTGTGGTAACAACTTCTGAGATAGAAAAAAAACTGTCGTCTATTTAATAAAAAGGTTCAAAATTTCTGATTGATTAGTTTAAACTGTAAAGTTAGGAACTGTGAATCTGGAAGTACCTTAAAGATGGTGTGATTATGGATCTCTCATAAACAACGTTATAGAATTTCAATATAATCTTGCAAGTATTAGAGGAGGAACGAGCACAATCTCTATGAAAATGCACAGGATGGATAAAAACTAGATTGAGAATGTTGTTAATGATTCAGCTGGAACTGGGGTGTTTTCAATATTTGCATGCAATATATGGAACACTCAAAATATACTTTAGGAGGTCAAGCATACTTAAACCACGCTTGAATGGTCCAGGGATCTAATCATTAAGTAGAAGTACTTCAAGTGGAATACTTAATATCTTACACGTGATATGGCTTAATTGCTTAGACAGAACTCATTCTAGGACTTAAATGGTACCTTGAATCATTCTGGTCATTGACTAAGAACTGATTTTTTTATCCAAAAGCATCTGTGCAGAGTTTCGTAAAAAAATTCTAACTAGGTATTGAAATACTTTCCTTTTATTGCCAAAATTTTATTCCTGATATCAAACTTCTAGAGTAATGGCTTTAGGTGCTGTTCATTACAGTTCTGATTCTGAACAAATTGCTTTCTCTATAAATTCACTCTCTTATACCAACCAATAGTCTTAGTCTGCTGTGTTATTTTCAGGATATATTTACATCCATTGTTTTTGTATGCCTATTATGGTTCATGGATTCACCTGTAAAGAATCTGGTTTGCATTATGCCAGGCTTATGGTTGACACATGCTTTTTGTTTTGGAATCCCATTTTGCTGATATAATAATGATTTCTGTTCAGGGAAAGTACAAGGTATACAATCTTTGTTCAGAGAGATTGTATGATGCATCACGATTTGGAGGAAAGGTGTGTTTTTCCTCTTCTTTTATATTTATGTATTCTGATTGTCCTGGATATCAACATCAAAGCCTAACGATACAATGGATCTGAAAAAGATTAAAACTCTCCGCTGTCCAGTCTAATTTGTTTGTTCTTGGTATCAATGGCTCCCAATAGTCATTCCTGGTTCTGTATTGATCTAATTACTGATGTTTGGTTACTTGTTATACAGTCTGGAGGACTTTTTTTAATCTTCATTTGTAGATTAAAACAAAATCCATTTATTAAAAACACTGCCAGCACAATTTCTTCCAGCAACACATTACCATTTGTCTTGATGGTCATGATTATTATTACCTTTTTTTTTCCTCTTAAAACTCTCTTCTTGGTTAGTTTTTAATGGTTTCCTAGCTATAAGGGTTTCCTAGCTATTCAAGTCACATTATAAGAAATAATTGACATCATGTTTGTTTCTGTCATGAAGAAATTGTAATGTATATATTTTGTGGATGCCATGATATTGTAAACATATTAAGAGATAAGAATATCTTGGCAAGTATAAACTGCGATCTGTCAATAACAATATCTTTCCAAATTACTAATATTGATTATTTTTATGTTTACATATGATAGAAATCTATTGCTTCCAAAATGGAACAATGTTAAAACCTTTTAGATGATATACTATTCTGCCTTGCATGGCTGTTTGAATTTGAATAACCTGGCCAATACATGTATACAGATCTTTTGTATATTTTCTTCAATCTTTTCCAGGTAGCGTGCTTCCCATTTGATGACCATAATTGCCCTCCTCTTCAACTAATTACATCATTTTGTCAAAGTGCATACTCCTGGTTGAAGGAAGACATTCAAAATGTGGTGGTTGTTCATTGTAAAGCTGGAATGGGCAGGACAGGTTTAATGATATGTAGCCTTCTCCTTTTCCTTAAGGTGGTGCCTATTGGTATTTCATTAAGAATCTCTCAGCTTAGTGAAACTCGGTTGTTTCCTTGGTTCCGTAGGTTTCTTTTCTTTCAATCATATTCTTATTTCACTTTCTTTCTCTGTGCAGTTCTTCCCAACTGCTGAGGAGGCCATTGATTACTTCAACCAGAAAAGATGTGTGGATGGAAAGGCTCTAGTTCTTCCAAGTCAGATTGTTAGTCAATTTCATTTTTGTAATGCTTATTAAGGAGTTTTTTGTGACTTTGATGTGGTTGCTTTTATTTGTGTTCCACAAAAGTAATTATTTTCTGCTGTAACCAGAGGTATGTCAAATACTTCGAGCGGACCTTAACATATTTCAATGGAGAAAATCAGCCCGAACGAAGGTATAACTGTGGCATCTCTCTCTCACACTTTTCAAAATTAGCTTTACTTGGTTACTCAACTTTTCATTGTACAGGTGCATGCTTAGGGGATTCCGGCTTCACCAATGTCCGTATTGGATAAGGCCCTCTATTACCATCTCTAACAACAGTGGTATGCTCTTTCCTGTGGCAAATTCATCTTTTCACCAGTTTAGCTGCTTTGAAGATGTCTCAATGCTCACACAAATGTGCATGATATAAGTACTGCTCATAGGTTTCGATTCATTTGTCAATTATTTTTATTGTACTTGTGATGTGTTTGTCCCATAATGTCCCTGACACATTCTGACCTGCCTACATAAGTGATTTGGCTTTGTGTTTAAAGTTGTTTGCTAATCTTACGAGCAAACCCATTTTAGTGCTAACATTAATTTTACTGCTTTTGTTTATTATCACTAAAATTTTGCAATAGAACACTTGGAAGCGCAGAAGGTGGTCTTATTATGTGATACATTTTTTTTTTTGTCTCATGGTTACTTGTACATGGATGATAGCATAACCAGAGATGTTTTTCCTTATTTCTCACAGGGGTTCTGTTCTCAACCAGAAAGCATCCAAAAACCAAGGATTTAATGGTAGGTATTTATTGAGTTTATTTGGCTATGGTCTCAGTAGTTGGTGTTATTTGTTACTTTGTCCCCGACTACTTTTAAATTTATTATCAATTTTCTCAAACATACTTCCACAGCCAGAAGATTTTTGGATCCGTGTACCTAAGAAAAAGATGGTAGTTTTTGCTCTACCAGGGGAACCAGGTCTAACAGAGCTGGCTGGAGACTTTAAGATCCATTTTCATGATCGCCAAGGGGATTTCTACTGGTTTGTGAACATCCACACGCTAAACTTGTATCTGTTCACAACTTAACATGTATGAAGAAATAAGCTGAAAGAATTTACCTCTATCAATTGATAAGCCAAAGTTGATAAATTTATTCTTGAATTGATGTTTATGGGTCCCATTTGCTTCCATATAGCTTTGTTATCTGTAACTCCAGTTCTCGAGGATTAATCTTTTTATTTTCCACGATTCAGTTGGATAAATACATCGATGACAGAGAATCGAAAAATTTTAAATGGCTCTGATCTTGATGGTTTTGACAAGGTATTTAATAATTCAATCTTTCTGGTTTTTGTATTTAGTTGTTACATCATTCAACAAGAGATAGATCTATCACTCTATTTCTTAGACTTGCTTTTGATGGTTTTCTGGCTCTTCATTGCAGAGAAAACTGCCTTCTCCAGGTTTCCAGGTTGAAGTTGTGATGATAGACTATGATGGAACTTTACCTGCAAGGTCTAAAGTTGATTCGGCCTGCAAGGGATCTGATGTTAGTAGCTCAGGTCATATTGCAGCCACAGATGGTGGAGTTGCAGGCCATTCCAACAGAAGTGACATGGCTGAGAATGATGATGTATTCTCAGACAGTGAGGGAGAGGAAACTGGGGTTTCAAAGAGCAGGCAAGCTCAAGCTGCTTCTGGAACTGGACTTTCTCAACCTGGTCATGCATCTAAAACCACAACAGAACAAATGAGGAGCTTAACACAAGTTGCTGGCCAAATGTCACTCAGAAGTCATGAACCTTCACAGATAAATGCTTCGAAGCAACCAGCTGCTGGTGGGGCTGGGAACCCTGCCTCCGGCATCGAGATTCATCACCTCGACTCTGGAGGAGCCAGTGACATTAAAGCAATCGCTGCTGATGCATCAGTTTTCACTTTCGGAGATGAAGACGATGAAAGCGAGTGACACGGTGTAAGGTTTACCCTCCTCACGTGAGTAAATTGTGAGGATCTGCATAATCGCAAGCTAGATAAGTTTATTGAATTCATTGTTTTCGTTCCCTCAATATGTTATGTCATCATTAACCCTGAAAGTTTATACCATTTTCCTGCAGTTTGACTTGTGTTTCCATACTCAATTATGTTTGAAGGCATTTGATACTGCTTGACGAATGCATCATGAGATGGCCAATACATATTCAAATCTTGAAGTTAATTTATTGATTCATAAAAAGGAATTTCATGTCTTTTTTTCCAAACTGCATGCATATAAACTACTGGCGTTTCTCCGGTAAGCAGAACTAATCAGGTCAAGAAGCAGTCTTTCAAACTTGACGCTCCTCCTCTATTATTTGTCCTTCATGGGGGCTTGCAAGGAGGACATGCTTCAAAGTTTAAGAGCACGAAAATATGAACGAGGGTACTGGTGGTAATATATGCACGCAATAGTCACAGGGATTTCCAAACAGGAAATTAAAGAGAAATTAATTTCCATTATCAGAGTGATGATGCCAGTTTTTTATTATAATGGCGTGGGTTTCCTCATTTAGGCCCTGTTTGGCATTATTTTAAAAGTTTTTTTTTTAAAAAAAATTATTTTAAATTAATTTTTTTTTGATGTTCTTAGATCATTTTTATATGTTGATGTTGAAAATAATTATTTTTTCAAAAAATATTCTGATACATTTCTAAATAAAAAAATATTCTCATAAACAATTTTAATCCTATTTCAAAATATATTGATATTAAAAATAATTATTTTTTCAAAAAATATTCTGATATATTTCTAAATAAATTTTTTTAAAAAAAAATCGTATTTAAAACAGTTACTTAGTCAAGTGCTCACATTTGAGAGAATTTCGCAGCTATAAAAAAGATATTGTCATGTATTTTACTTAATTATACAGGCGTACTTCTTGATTTAACCCTAAGAAGAAGGTTATAAATGTCCATATCACCCTCTCTAATTACAAATCGCATAAATCTCTTTCCGAATATTCTGAGAGCACTTCTGCATCTACATTATCACCTTATGACAAACTTCAAGTAAATTAAATATGTATAATAATTCAAGCTGTTGAGAAATTAACATTAATTAACAAAAATTAATCAATTCACCATTACCATCCTCTCATAAATCCATTGGACATTAAGGAATATCCTTACAATTACCTTGTTTATCTACCGAAACCACTCCTCGTATTAGTTTGGGTTTTTTTAGAGAAATTTAATAAAAATATAAAATATTCATAACTTGGTAAAATAAAATAAAAAATGTCCCTATAATTTTAAATTTAATTCAAATAAGGGAATGCGAGGATGAATGTATGCTTATTTTACTCTAAACTATGTTTTTCTCATCTTGTGGAAAAACTAAACCACTCGAAAATGTTTAATAGGAGATGAGCAAGCAAGACGTGTATAGCACAAAAGAAAATCTTCTGGTAAAAAGCTGAAATCCAGATACATCCATGGAGACAACACTATTGACACCTTGGGACAACCTTCTGGAAAATTTGACTATCTTGTCAAATACACTCCTCCTTCTTGGGCATCTCCAGAACCAGTTCCCACAGTTGCTATGTATCAACCCACAAGACCTTATGATGATGATTTTCCTGCTTTACAGGAACAAGTTAAAGACAGAGTCCGTACTCTTCCCCAGGTCCAAAATCCTTCAGGTGTTGATGCTGATGGCCGTCCTAAACAAGTTACCCAGGCTGAAGCTGTTCTCAATTGGCAAAGCCAAAATGCCATTGCTCAGAATTCAGTTCTTCATCGCATTGAATCCAAGGTTGACCAGGTACAGACTAATCTGAAAAAGATGACGGTTTCTGTTGACTCTCGGATTCTACATCTTGAAAAATTGTGTGCTGAAATTCAACAACGGATCTCCACCATTCATGAGTATCTATTACTTCAAGCTTCTACTGGCAGCCATATAGATCCTCAGAAAAACAAGAAATTCAGTCTCTCAAAATACAACTTAAGTCTCTTCAGACCGAGTTAGCTAAATCCAAATCAAAGACTTCACCATTCCTTGAACCTTCACAAAATAGGATGACCTCCTATTACCCAGACCCTTATTGGGCCAAACACTCTCCTTCTTCCACTCCACAACCTCCACCTCCTACACCTCAACTATTTGGAAACCCCGACTCCGAAAACCTTTTCAAACCTTTCTCCAAACGTGACAAAGGGAAAACCCAAGTACCACCAATTTCCAAAAAACCCAGATCACCAGCCCCTATCATCTCCTCATCCTCTGATTCTTTTGAATCCAAAAAACATGAACCAGATGACCCTTTCCAAGACTCCCAAGACCCTTATCAACTTATGATTCAGTCTCACCAATCTTCCAACCTTATCCAGTCTTTCCTCACTACCTATTCCCACCAAACCATCCCTAAACTTCTCACTCATGAACCTCTTGCCAATACACCTGAAGAAGAGACTCCTACTGATGATACTGATGATAGCACTCTTGTGACTTTTGAAGACGACTCTTCCGACACTTATTCCATGCCACTATTACTAATGGTTGATCCTCCTCCAACACACTCATCAGATCCTCAATCTTCCCGGACTAGGCAAGAACCTCCACCGACTTCTACCACCAGAGTTAGTGTGGATGAACCAGTCAGTAGTGACGATGAAGTAAATCTTCACCCTAGTCATTACCAGCCTTATATCCATTCTTCAAATACTGGTGGATATTTTACTTTGGATGACATTCCACGAGTAAAATGGCATGATAGAATGCTTGAATTCCATTCCTGGCTGACTAGTTATATGCTCAAGGACGGAGTGACCCTTAGAGACGCATTACAACAATTCTCTGCAAAGTTCTCTGACACCTTATGGGATTGGTTCCATGTCTTAGGAGATTATCGGCAAATACAATTTGTGAACAGTGCATCTTTTTCTGAAGCTTTGGGCTGGCTCCATTATGAATTTCTTGGCGAAGCTCTAAATGACAAAGAAATCGCAAGGTATGAGTACTTCAAAATGAAGTGTTGTTCCTATTTGAGATCTGATCTTGAAAGGCATTTTAAAGAGATGTGCCGAAGATACCATATTCTATCTGGTCCTGATGATCCAAGCCTCAAACATGCCTTTTTGGCCTCCATACCTAGAGATCTGGTTGATGAAACGTTCAGACTATTCAAAATCAGAAAAGAAGTTATTGACAACCAATCTCTTGGCACGATCTTTCATCAGGTGTTGGAAGCCCTCAACAAAATGTGCGATCAACACAAGTATTTCACCAAGATCTTACAGCCTGATAAAACTATGCTCCGTGCTTGCAAACGACCAGATCTTATGATTAAATGCTCAAACAATGCTGATTGCAATTGTTCCATGAAAAAGAAGAGACATTTCAAGAAAATCCACATATCTTCTTTTAATAGTCGCCAGAAGAAATGGAAGTTCCTCAGAAAACGCCACACCAGGCGCCCCAAGAACTTCCCTTCAAGCTCCAATAGATGCTTCATCTGTAAGCGCAAAGGTCACTTTGCAAAAGCCTGTCCAAAGAAGCAGGCCCAGTCCCTGAAGTTAATTGATTTCCTGGCCCAAAACACAAAGTTCAATCCTGATGATGATGAAGTCGAATCCCTATTCTCTCTCACGGATGAGCTCACTCCTAACACCATAGCTGCAGTTGCTGATGAAAGTTCTGATGACGAGATCTATGAACTTTACCAAGCCCAACCTACCAGCCCCCCTTCACACCCAATACCTTTAGCCCCTGTTACTATTCTTACATCCACATATGCCAAGCCCATCAAAGCCATAGCCTTATTTGATACCGGGGCTCACAGAACCATTCTAAACCCTAAAGTTCTTCCTCCTCATTGTTGGGTCACCCATAAAGAATACTTTCGAGCTGCTGACAATCAAGTTTTCTGCACCCAATTCAAAACCAAAAAACCTATTACCATACAAATCCTTCCACAGTGTTCAGTCAAAACCCATGTTCTTGGATCTCATCTACCTGGCAAGGATTTAGTTATTGGGTTTGATGTTTATTTCAAATATAAGTTCAGAATCCTTCCTCGTGGTATTCAGTATAAAGCCCATTTTCTTCCATATACAATTACCCCTTCACTCTATGAACTCCAACCTTCACATC
Source organism: Salix arbutifolia (assembly GCA_025169955.1). Taxonomy (NCBI): domain Eukaryota; kingdom Viridiplantae; phylum Streptophyta; class Magnoliopsida; order Malpighiales; family Salicaceae; genus Salix; species Salix arbutifolia. Next base: position 4,080,409 of record CM045908.1, read on the forward strand.
CAGACCATATTGCCCTTCTCAAAGCCAAAATCATTCAACACTCATGTTCAAACTCTCACCAGGAATTTCTTGCTAAATGTTCTCATCCCTTGTGGCAAAACCCGCAGTTTTTTATTACGCTTCCTTTCAAGCTTAAAGAAGACATCAATCCCACAAAAGCTAGTCACACCGGAATGAATCCTGAGCACAAGATGCTAGCTTAAGAAGAATGTGCTCAATTACAGGCTCAAGGATTAATTGAACCCACAGACTCCTCATGGTCTTGTGAAGCCTTTTATGTTAATAAAAGGTCTGAGCAAAAACGAGGCAAGTTCAGGTTGGTAATTAATTATCAGCCCTTGAATCATTTTTTACAAGATGATAAATTTCCCTTGCCAAACACCATGACATTATTTGCAAACCTCCACAATGCCAAAGTGTTCTCCAAGTTTGATCTTAAAGCTGGCTTTTGGCAACTTGGCATTCATCCTGAAGACAGATACAAAATAGGTTTCTGCATACCAGACCATCATTACCAATGGCGAGTCATGCCTTTTGGCCTCAAAGTAGCACCTTCCTTATTTCAAAAGGCCATGATTAAAGTATTTGAACCAATACTTCAATCAGCTTTAATCTACATCGATGACGTGTTACTTTTCTCAAAAGACGAGGAGTCACATGCTATGCTGCTAAAGCAATTTGCAAAGCTTGTTCACCATCATGGCATCATGCTTTCTGAATCCAAGATGCGTATCTGCCAAAAGGAAATTGAATTTCTTAGTATGATTTTTACAGATGGTGCTTATACACCTGGCAACCATATAGCTGAAGAACTCCAAAAATTTCCTGATGGCCCCCTCACTAGAAAACAAGTCCAACAATTTCTGGGTATTGTCCAATATCTCAGAAATTTTATTCCCCGTGTTGCACAGATGACAAGGCCGCTCCAGCTCATGTTGAAAAAAGATGCGGACCCCTGGACAGAAAAGCAGACACATGCCGTCAAACAACTAAAGATGGCCACATAACACCTACCTGCTTTAGTCATTCCATCAACAGGGCAACGTATACTCCAGACTGATGCTAGTGACAAATATTGGAGTGCTGTGCTACTTGAAGATAAAGAAGGCCACTGACACATATGTGGCTACAAAAGTGGGTTTTTCAAGGAGTCAGAAACCCATTATCACTCCACTTTCAAAGAGATCCTAGCTGTAAAGTATGGCATCCAAAAGTTCGAGTTCCACCTGGCAGCCTACCACTTCAAAGTAATCATGGATTGTTCTTCTTTTCCCAAGATGCTACAGTTCAAACGCAAAATGCTTCCTCATCCACAGCTTATGAGACTAGCAGAATGGTTTTCCAAGTACACCTTCACTGTCGAGCATATAAAGGGACACAAGAACGTAATTCCAGACATGCTCACCAGACCACCTAAATCACAAACACTGCTCCTTCTCTTGATTCTTATGGCCTCCTCTTCCAATCCACCTCCGCCTGAGCGAGATTTCCCCACAGCAGATTTACCTCCTCTTGCTCAAGAAATGATCCTTAACCATACCCTTAACCAGCAAGCCAAAGACAAACTCTTTAGCCTCCAAGATCACTTTTTTCTCAACTATGATATGTCCTCCCTTTGCTTCCAAAGCCTAGGCATCCATCCCAAATACCCTTTTATCCACCTATTCACTTTCAAACCATCCGGCTTGTTCCTTAAAGAACTCTACTTTTTCTTATGGTACCTCTGTCACCTGTACTATATTACTATAAAGTTCCCCATCGATTGCTTTCTTGCCAGTTTTCTCAAGACTTCTTGGATAGCGGACTCTTGGTACTATACCTTCAAGTTCCTCACTTGGTTTCATGACCCTACCCAATGGATCTCTATTCTCCAACATGAAAAATCTCAATGGCCTCATCCACACCCTTGTTGGATTGAAGTATATCAAAACAAAACCCGACCCAGGTCTGTCAAGCAAGCCTTTGCCCATTTGTTCTCTATTTTCATATTCCACAGGCCTTTCAAAGCCTCGCCAGACAACTTGGTTATGAGTTTTTCCCAGGCTACCCTCTACAAAACACATTCATACTCTCTGTATGAACAACCCCTCACAAACCTCCCGGAGCTCAGGACCATGCAAAAAACAGTGTGCCTCAAGAATAATATTATTCCTGATGAATTATGGCCTAAAGGCACAGATCCTGATGAAGAACCTGACTATGACTTTTATGACCCTCACTATTTCGATCATCTCCATGAACTGAGCATGAGGTACAAAAATAAAAAAATCAAGCAGAAAATTCTGGGAATCCCAACGCTTCTGAAACCACATGAGATAGAAATGATTGAAGACGATGACTATGAGTTGGCCCTACAAATCCAAGATAACTTATCAGATCAGAATCTCTCTCCAGATCATGAGTCTATTGTCGGGTGACACTTATCATTTGTTTTATCGCTTGTCTTGTCATATAGTGGTGCCTTATTAGTAAGTGCATGTTTATGTAATCAATGATGTAAGCAACCACTTATGTAGTGGTGCATTATTAGGTGAGTGCATGTTTATGTAAGCAACCACTTATGTAGTGGTGCATTATTAGGTGAGTGCTTTCATATGTAATCAAAAGCCTCAAAACTTGTATAAATAGAGGCTGTGTGTAATGTTTCAAGGCAGAACCCGAAGAGAGTTTTCTCATATGTGAAGCCTCTTCAATAAAAACCTTGTTTGTCTAAATTCTCTTGTTCTTCAAGCTCTTCCTTATAACTAGAAAGCTTTGTTTATTATCGAATAGACACACGACTCCAGTGAGCAGCCATTGAGTGCCCATAAACTTGGCCGTGTTGAGCCGCTCTGTCAGAGTATTCTGTCTATGTAGTTTGGTATCAGAGCTCTAATCTGGTTTGAGGTTGATCATGACGTCTTCTTCTCCATCTTCAACTCTTTCTACTTCTCCTCGGACTTCTACTTCCTCTTTCCAACTTCCCCCTTCCCCTTCTTTCCGCCAATCTACTTCTACTAAACTTGCTTATCTATATGAGGTTAATCTTTTAGATGATTCACAAAAAATCTCTGAAACAGACCTTCCTCTCGTCAATCCTTATCATGCTTTTGCCAAAAAATCTCCTTCTGTCATCCGCAGTATTAAAACTCTCATCAAACAACCCTCTCGTATGACAAAAGAATATGTTCAAGCCTCCTCTTTTGACCAACATAAGATTCCTACTACCTCTCGAGAACAATTTGTTACTCTTGAAATTCCATTTGAATTTCTAGGCCAGTGGATTACTCAAGGATATACACATATCCATTTTGGTGCTATTCGTCTCGCTTTGTCCTATCATGGCCGTAAAGGCTTACCGGTTGCAGCACGCTTAGCTCTTTTGGACACCAGGTATTTGGAGTACCAACATGCTTGCATTGGATCTCTTGAAACCACTCTTAATTGTGGCACAATAGTTGTTACTTTCTATCCCAATTTCAATATAGCCTTGGATGATCCTCAACTCCATCACTTTTTGAAAGTTCAACTGCAGATTACTGGTGCTGATCAAGTCTTGGACACCTACCAAGCCACTCTTCATTACCAAATGGCTTATCGGATACAAAATCATGCTTTTGATTTAGTACTCCCTGTTACCAATGATGCTTTACTCATCACCGTCGATACTAATCAAAAAGCCACATGTACCCATGTCCCACGCCAAATCCTGAAAGACGAATTACAAAAGCTCCTTCTTTCTTCTTGGGTTACCAATTACGAAAAATTGCACCAAAACTCTGTTCCCATATAATCTATGGAACCTGAGTTCACCAAAAAGGCTGATGGCACTGTAGAAATTATCTTCCAAAAGGGAGCATCTTCCACATCTTCCCCAGCAATTTTCTCTTCCATCTCGATGATGCAGCCCGTTCATGATCCTCTTCCAGTACCTATTGAGTCCTTCTCAGATACTGGTCTACCAATCTACTCTTTTGCTAAGGACAACCATGTTTTTTGGGACACCTGTCATTGTGACAGTTGTTGTAATGAAACCATGGCAGATGACGATGATACTCCGCAGCACAAAAGAAAATCTTCTGGTAAAAAGCTGAAATCCAGATACATCCATGGAGACAACACTATTGACACCTTGGGACAACCTTCTGGAAAATTTGACTATCTTGTCAAATACACTCCTCCTTCTTGGGCATCTCCAGAACCAGTTCCCACAGTTGCTATGTATCAACCCACAAGACCTTATGATGATGATTTTCCTGCTTTACAGGAACAAGTTAAAGACAGAGTCCGTACTCTTCCCCAGGTCCAAAATCCTTCAGGTGTTGATGCTGATGGCCGTCCTAAACAAGTTACCCAGGCTGAAGCTGTTCTCAATTGGCAAAGCCAAAATGTCATTGCTCAGAATTCAGTTCTTCATCGCATTGAATCCAAGGTTGACCAGGTACAGACTAATCTGAAAAAGATGACGGTTTCTGTTGACTCTCGGATTCTACATCTTGAAAAATTGTGTGCTGAAATTCAACAACGGATCTCCACCATTCATCAGCACCAGTAATCTGCAGTTGGACTTTCAAAAAGTGATGGAGTTGAGGATCATCCAAGGCTATATTGAAATTGGGATAGAAAGTAACAACTATTGTGCCACAATTAAGAGTGGTTTCAAGAGATCCAATGCAAGCATGTTGGTACTCCAAATACCTGGTGTCCAAAAGAGCTAAGCGTGCTGCAACCGGTAAGCCTTTACGGCCATGATAGGACAAAGCGAGACGAATAGCACCAAAATGGATATGTGTATATCCTTGAGTAATCCACTGGCCTGGAAATTCAAATGGAATTTCAAGAGTAACAAATTGTTCTCGAGAGGTAGTAGGAATCTTATGTTGGTCAAAAGAGGAGGCTTGAACATATTCTTTTGTCATACGAGAGGGTTGTTTGATGAGAGTTTTAATACTGCGGATGACAGAAGGAGATTTTTTGGCAAAAGCATGATAAGGATTGACTAGAGGAAGGTCTGTTTCAGAGATTTTTTGTGAATCGTCTAAAAGATTAACCTCATATAGATAAGCAAGTTTAGTAGAAGTAGATTGGCGGAAAGAAGGGGAAGGGGGAAGTTGGAAAGAGGAAGTAGAAGTCCGAGGAGAAGTAGAAAGAGTTGAAGATGGAGAAGAAGACGTCATGATCAACCTCAAACCAGATTAGAGCTCTGATACCAAACTACATAGACAGAATACTCTGACAGAGCGGCTCAACACGGCCAAGTTTATGGGCACTCAATGGCTGCTCACTGGAGTCGTGTGTCTATTCGATGATAAACAAAGCTTTCTAGTTATAAGGAAGAGCTTGAAGAACAAGAGAATTTAGACAAACAAGGTTTTTATTGAAGAGGCTTCACATATGAGAAAACTCTCTTCGGGTTCTGCCTTGAAACATTACACACAGCCTCTATTTATACAAGTTTTGAGGCTTTTGATTACATATGAAAGCACTCACCTAATAATGCACCACTACATAAGTGGTTGCTTACATAAACATGCACTCACCTAATAATGCACCACTACATAAGTGGTTGCTTACATCATTGATTACATAAACATGCACTTACTAATAAGGCACCACTATATGACAAGACAAGTGATAAAACAAATGATAAGTGTCACCCGGCAATAGACTCATGATCTGGAGAGAGATTCTGATCTGATAAGTTATCTTGGATTTGTAGGGCCAACTCATAGTCATCGTCTTCAAGATATTTGTTGTCTTGTGCGGCAGCCTACCAAACATCAATAAGCAATTGTTTAAAATGCAATAAAAAACTGTTTTTTTATTTAAAAATAAATTTTTTCGGTGCTGCAAGTGGTGTTTTACCACCCCTTAGCCAAACATATTGAGTGAGGTTGTCTTGTCCATGAACCAAATATTAGTGTCTGTTTATAGTGTTGTTAAAGTTGTTTTTATTTGGAAATGTAACAAAATGATTTTATTTTTATTTTAAAAAAATTATTTTTAACATCAGCACATGAAAATGATCTAAAACACTAAAAAAAATCATTTAAAAAAATCATTTTTTTTCAAAAATATTTTTAAAATGAAATACCTTTTCTCATCTATATCTTTATATAAAAACATGAAGCATGTCCTGTCCAAACAGCATATATCCGGTTAGTTACCTGGCTCGCATTTGGCTACAGATCACATTCCCTTTTCAAAATGTTTTTTACAGGTAAGAAAAATTATGATTGTAAATTTAAAGTTTATAACTAGGTTTGACTAAAACAAATTGTAGATGTTATCGTTTAATTTCTTTATAAACATTAGCATAATGATGCTTTAGGTGCATCCAAGTTTGAAGGTGTGGCTCAACTCATTCGATCAACTGAACTAAAATCCAATTTGCTTGTACCAGCAGGGGTCTGTTTCCAGTGATAGATGGAGGGTGTCCTCTTTTATGACACCTGATTTGATCCCTGCTCGGTATATCTATCACCCCCGCAGTACTTTATATATTCATTGGACTTACAGAATGTTCAATGAGTCTAGAAAATAATCAAGTGTGCACAAGCTAACTCGGATAACCTAATTATCAAAAAATAAAAAATATCCAATTATCTTAAACAAAAAGGGCGTCGATCCAACATTTATTTATATAAAAAAAATATAGGTACAATGATGTTTTTGGATATATTTGGGCTAGCCCACCTAACCCGTAGTCTTGTTCATTGTCAGGATTAATAACCTTGTATTTTAGAATATATATATTTATTTAATTAAAAGATTAACAATGGGTTTAATTAAAATTTAAAATAAAAAAATATTGCAAATTAAAAAAATCACAGAAAGAAACAAGTTTTAAACAAAAAAATTGAAAGAAAACACATAACAAAAAAAAAAAAGAGGTAAGATGTTTATGCACTTGGCAAGAAACCCATGCTCAAGTATGTCTAGGCTAAAAACAAAGGCCCAGACGTATGAGGAAAAAAAATTCTATATAGAGGCAAATGATATGTAGTTTAACCATTTTCTCTTAAAAAATAAATGACTTAAGTAAAAACTATTTTGAAAAGCTAAATCTTTAAAATAGTTTTTTGAACAGTGTAAATACTTATTTATTTATTTATGTCTACTCCAATGGTAAAAACCATTTAAAAAAATCATTTTTTATATATAATTTTAAATATAATACAATTATTTTGTATATAATTTAATTATGCAATTAATAGGAGTAAATTATATAATTAAATAATTTTAAAAAAAAAAACCCTTCAACAATATACTTATTAATTTTGTGTATAATTTTTTACTCTTTTATTGAGGTATTTTTAAACAAAAACAAAAACAAAATCAAATATTTTTGATATAGTTATATCATTTTCATATATATATATATATATATATATATATATATATATAAGAAGAATTTAGGGATAAAAAAATTCACACACCCCCACATAAAAAACCCCTCAGCTCTTCTTTCATTCTCTCCTCTACTACGCCGTCAACCCCAGTTGCGTCCCTCTTCCGCCAACCTCCCTTCTCCAATCCAGTCCCCCTTCAACTGACCCCACGATGTTTTCTTCGAATGGCTCAATCGTTGTTGTGTTTTAATTAGAATATAAACAACGGCTTTGTGTATTTTTTTTAATATTTTCTAAGTTTTTGCTTCTCTGTCAAAATATATAGAAATAGCTTCTCAATTAAAAAAAAAATCATTTTGACTATCAGAATAGTTTATCCTTTGGAGATCTGAAAAGGAGTAAAAATAGCTAAACATATAAAAATATAGTTCTGACAACGCATAAAGCTTCTGCGTTGGACTTGCTCTTATCACTTGGAGTTGTACATAACGTGTCATTGAGAAACCTAAATCCCGACCACCAAAGTGGTAGTTTGAAGAATCAGAGCTTGTTTTTTCAACCCGATAAACCTTATATTTTTTAGCAAGATTTTCATTTGAAAACACTGATTTTGTTTTATCTAACAAGGCTGTTTTTTTTTATTATTATTATTATTTAACTTTATTCCCGTGCGTGCTACAAAATCCTGAACCATCCATGTAGCATCATGGCTAGAGTAGTCCTGTAAAAAATGAGGAAGAACAAATTACAAGGACTAAATGTCAATAAACACCATGTTATAAAATAAAATAAATAAACAAACAATGTTCCAACAAAGATAGCTACTGGAAATTACGCAGTTCTTTTAGATTTTTGTTAACATAATCAAGTTGAACTCTCCTTTCTATGCAACTAAAAGCACAATAAAAGCTACATAAACAACAAATTTAATTGGTAGGGAATCAAATCTTAAGGGAAATTGGAAAAAAAAAAGAAAAAGGATATAACATCCGCCTTGGTATTTATGACCCGGTGACATCTACCTTGGCCCCCTGCAAAATCCAGGATTTCTCAATCGCATTTCTTTTGCCCTGGTAATCTATTCTCTTTAGCAGCCTTGTCAATAGCAAGCAAGGTTGATTAACTACCTTGTGAGCTGCAACAGGCTTAAATTCGTCTGACAATTCTTAACATTCCTTTTTCTTTTTCTTTTTCTTTTTCAATTCTTCCAATTTCCTTTTCAGCTCGGTTATGATCTTATCCTGGGCGGTGATTTCAAAATCCTTTGTTTTTATATCTTGCTTCAGTCTTTCAATCTCTTTCAAGTGGTCAGCACACTGATTTAAATCCTGTTTCCTCAGTTCTTGATTCAGTCTTTCAATCTCTTTCAAGTGGTCATCACAATGGTCGATCTTCAGTTTCTTGGGATCACCTGAATCCTCACCCTCAAAAGGTCTTTTTTTCTGTGAAACATGGAAAAGAAAATTATCATTTGTCATTTTGCGAACCCTAATGCCAGCAGATCTTCCGGTGTCAAGTTGAATTGCTACTAGTTTCTGTGGCCGGCCAGAAGTATCCTGAAATAAGAGAACATCCATTCAGCATACAAAAAATCCTGAACTTTGAATTCACTCATTCAAGCATATTTAAGGCAAGGTTGCAGCAGAAAATTGAATCCCACTGCAGAGCACAATAGTTCATGATGCTCTGTACTTGGTGGATCAAGAATGAACTGTTTGAAACAGAACATATCTTCCAAAGTGAAAACTAGCTGTACACTAATATATGTATACATATTTAGATATGGCACACTAACTACCAAATACCTTTTCTAGGCTGCCAATCAAATTTTCAAATGCTTGGCATGCCTCTTCTGGATTCTTAAAGATGGCAAGCACAGAATATCCCACTCCTTGAATCACCTTATGTGTCTGCCACAAAATTATTCATACGTCAAAAACTAAGTATGGGGATGCATACAAAAGGGAATGAGCTCGATAAATCAAAATTTAATAATTCTGAGATTATATGCTAAAAGTTCACTATAGGCCACTGACAAACCTGGAGAAAGGCTGCCTGAGGTCAATTCATTTAAAATTGTAAAGGTTGGGAGGAATGCAATGATTCAAATTGTTTCTTGCAGGTATCACACTAAATAGTGGATTCCTTTTCAAACCAATATAGCAAGGTCCATACAATTTTGATAGCCTCTTCAAGTTTGCTTCAAATGTGTTAAATATGGAGACGTCAAAATGAACTCTTTTCTCTACTTTCACATGCATGATTAAAATTGATGAGACATAAAGAGCATTGTCTCCACTGAACAATCATATAAGTAACTCTTTTTCATCGTCATCATTGGAGGCTATTTTCTGCTGGCAAATGCTAATCAAGTCAAGATATGGTAAGATGGAAACTCTATGGACAACCATAATGCAGTTGCTATAAAGATGAGGAGAGACATCATAAACAGCCCTACAACCTATAATTTACAATGAAAACATCGTGACAGATAAAGAAAAATTACAACCACATTATCTTCTAAAGAAAAACAAAAATGCATGCAGAATATACTCAACCTTGATTTCAATTGTGTAGTTCGCAGGGAACAGTTTACGTAATTTTTCTTGGGGGACAGTAGCTGGTATTTTGTGGAGAAGTAGCTTTGCCATTTCAGTTTCTGGAACCTACAATCACAAAACAAACAAATAAATTATTGATGAACACGCCAATCAAAATTAGAGGTGCACAACAAACATATATTCTAACTTACATTTTTTACATCTGGTTGAATCAATGGGATGTAATTATCAACTCCACGCTCAATCTTAGCAAGAACAAGTTTCATTGCAGCACATGCATCATCTAAGCAGTTGTGTGGATCACCTTCTTTGCGAAGTTCATAGCCCAGCACAATCTGTCAACAACAGATGAAAAATCAGCTGTGCATCTACAAACCACCAACAGTTGCTTTCTTTGCCTTCTGGTGAATATATGATGGTTCAATTTCTTAAATCTTATCACAGAAGCATGTATACACACAAGCAACTTACCTTACACAAATTATTTAAGGAAGGTGAACGTCCATCAGAACTTTTGAAAATAAATGACGTATCAATCACCCTTGCATGGTCTAGCTTTAGTGCTGTCAGCAATAAACAAAATTGCAGAAGGGAGAGTGTCAATGTATATGACCACATAGCAACACAAGTTCGAACATCAAGTTCTATCATCATTTACCCAACAAAAAAAGAGCTTGACATAATACCTTCTAGGTCATTATATAAACTATGGCCCACTAAAATAGTTCCCCTCGATAATAACTTCTTCATGGATGTCTGTAAAATGCACGAATTACCTTCAGACAAAGAAGACCAAATGATAATCTGATATAATAGGTCAACCACTAATAAACCTGTATATCTGCAAGTGAAGAAGACGCTCCATCCAAAATTTCAGCAGTAACTCCAGTAATCTCAGTTCTATAATCATCAACTGGTTTGCATGGATTCACTAATTCATCAAGTTTCACCTAAGTGGATAAAGCCCAAGTTACTGTATTGAAAGGTGCCAAAATAATCATATATATTTTATGACTTTTACATTTCAGTTAGATCTCAATGATAAAAAAAAACAGATATCTGAAGGGTTTACATTATACTAAACAAGCAAAAGCCGAAACAAAAAGGGATCTTTTATACCTTTAAATTCTCATCCACCACACACACCCTCACTAAAGCATCAGTACCATCTTTACAGAGAACCATCTCACAATCAACAGCAAGCATTTTATTACATCTTAGCAGCTTGGGCTTTTTCCGTACCTTCGTTACTGCCCATCCCTGCTACATCATTTCCACAAGTTAACAAGAAGGCAAACCAAATTGACTATGCCACACAATGTCCAACAACATTTAACTATTATCGCAGACCTTCTCAAACGATGGAAGTGCATACTTTGGCAGGTAAAGTGGATGTTCAAGAGTTAAACGAACCAGCCTCTGCAAAGCCACAAATGTCAAGCCATGATTAAAACACATCTACGCATAAGAAAAAAGAGAAACATATTTAAAAAGTATAAGACCACTTGCTTGATGGGCAATACCTGTTCAGGTGACTCATTGTCCAGAGCTTCTTTCATAGTTTCTTTCAACATCTCACAATTCGAAAGCGACCGAAGAACATTATCAACAAACTGAAAACAAAAACATTGATAAAATTCAATATTCAATTAACATCTATTTTAAAGAAGTGGTAATAAATTAATCACACCTTTAAACCATCGTCATCAGTAAAAGTTTGAAGAAACGCAACGAGTGAATCGCGTGACCTTCTCGCCGGATCACTAAAGCCAGACCCAAACTTCCTCTCATAAACATTTAAAAACTGCTTCCAGCTTCCTTGACTACCCCTCCTTCCTTGCTTTTGAGCTAACTTCACCACATCAACAAGCACCTGTTTCACATTTTCTCTTTATTAGAAAAGATAAAACTACTTTCATTACAAGCTCAATCTCCGCAATTTGCTAGCCTTAGGTGAAGTAAAATCAAAATCAGTATGCTTATGGGTAATGAGACGGAGACGAAAGTTACCTTATCCGAAGCGGCGGCGACTCTGGTGGCCAGGAGGTTTTTGTCCATGATTTTTCCGAGGCGAGAACAACTAAGGGAGACGGAGGACAGAGGCGGCTCGAGTTATATTAACAGACCGGAAAGGAAGGGTTTTAGAGCTGGGGGGTTTTCGATTTTTTTTTGGGTGTCTTAAAGATTTTAAAATCACTGGCTGATGACTGAGAAGTGTTATTGGTTTTTTTTTTAAAAAAAAGAAAATTGATAAAAATATATTGAAATAATATTTTTATATTTTTTTAAAATTATTTTTGATATTATTATATTATATGAAAATATCTGAAAATATTTAAAAAATTAACTTTAAATAAAAAATTTAAAAATATTTTTGAAATACAGTAATGTTTTTTTTTAAATATATTAAAATAATATTTTTTTAAAATTATTTTTGGAATGTCGTCCATTGTCGAGTGAAAATTCATGTTCTGCCAAATTGTTAGACATGCACTGATGTTGAGCAGTGTTTTCTTCAAGTCATTTATTATCTAGATGGTGTTTGGCTTTACGGTTCAACCTGTGGTTGAGTTGAACCGCAAAGCCAAATATAATATTTACCAAACGAGACCCTAGTTTTTTATTGTGGGTCCCACCAAAAAAATAATGGTCCGGCCACAACTTCAAAAACAACTGAGAGATGTTTTTGCAGCTGCGGCGTAAAGTGATCACACGCTGCAGTTTATAGGCATCTCTGACCACATACTAACCATCACACACAGGCATCTTTGTCTTCTCCCTCGCCTCCCTTTCTCCCTCATAGAACCTCTCCCGCAGCCCAAATCCCACTCACATCCACCGTCTCTTCTCCCTCAACCATACCCACCTGCACCACTCTTTCAGTCACACCGTGAAGGAAGTCCAGTCTTTAGTCACCTCCCTCTCTCCCTCACAAAACATCTCCCTTATCCCACAGACCACCGACATCCACCGTTCCTTCCCCCTCAGCCACTTCCACTTGCAACACTCCTTCAGCCACACTGTGAAGGAAGTCCAACCTTCAGCCTTCTCCCTCCCTCCCGTATAGAACCTCTCCCTCATAATACACAGACCATCCATATCCACCATCCCTTCCCCCTCAGCTGCACCAACCTACAACACTCCCTCAACCACACTTGCATAGAGTTCAGCCTTCTCCCTCATATCAACGTTGACCACGAAGGGGAGGCATTGATTTCTGCATATCTAAGGTATGTGTATTTTTCTCTCAGTTTTTCTTCTTCTTATGAACAATAGAGAACCTAAGATTTTGATTGTATAACCCAATAATATTGTAGCAAATGTTTGTGAATGATGGAAAAAATTGAACAAATACCAATGATTTGAGATGAAAATCATACCAAGGAATTGATTTTGTTACAAGTTAGGCTCGAAATTAAAATGATGAAAATAGCTAGTAATGGTTTGAAATTTGTTGAAAATGTTGTGAACTATGGCTGTCAAACAAGCTCAATTGGGCCTATGCTCATTTTTTGTTGTTTGTTTCTACAAATTATAATTGTTTGTTCTGTGAAATTGTTGTTCATTTACTATTTCTGTTAAATTTATCAGAAAAATTTCATGAAAATTATGACTTATTGAATGGCTTTGAGCACGGACATACTAAACAAAATTAACCGAAGGTATGACTATTTTTTACACTATAAATCAATTTTTTGTTTTGCAATGTTAGCTGAATGCAATGTGTAATATTATTGTAATAATTGCTTAATAATTGATGTATATGTTTACATTGTCAGATTTATTGTGCGGACAGTTTTGGCAACATTAGTTTGCAATCCACGTATCGTTGAAGATGAGTTTCATTGTTGTATTAATCGATATGTTATAATCATTGGTTTTGATGAGTTTCTCTTTATTTAAATTTGTATTTGAATTTTAATTCCCTTGTTAGTGTTTAGAGACATATAAATTGGTTGTATTGTTGTATTAATGCATGAGTAGGATTATTTTTTATCAATAATTTTTTCCTGATCTTGTTAATAATTTGTCATGTGTTGTGCATATTTTAATTTTTTTCTGCACCTATTCATAATTTTTCATTGTTCTTACGCGGATTATTTTTTATCGATAATTTTTTCCTGATCTTGTTAATAATTTGTCATGTGTTATGCATATTTTAATTTTTTTCTGCACCTGTTCATAATTTTTCATTGTTGTTACGCAATTTTTAATATGTTTTTTCCTGCTCGATAGTTTTTGTTTTCGTCAAATGGAAATCAGGTCTCCCGCAGAGGAAATAATGAAATCTACAATTATGACAAAAAAATATTGTTCACTCACATGTTTTGCAGAAAAAAAGCAACAAATATGTAGAAAAATTGAATTATTGTTAGGTAAATGACAAGAGAAAAAATGCAAATGAAAGCCAAAAGTTGCAGAACAGCATGTGAAGAATTACACAATTCTTCAACCAATTTTTCTATATAAGTGAGAGTGATTTCCAACACATTCACAATCTCACATATTTACATTCTCAAAAACTTTTGAAGAGCAACTTCGCAAGAGAAACATCATTCTATAATTTACAGGTTGATGCAATTTTTTTAACTTAAGTTCTTGCAATTTTAATTTATTCTTTTCAACCTTATAAGTTGTTTTTGTTTAAGGTGTATTTAAAGGTTTTTGTATTTTTCATGGAATTTGAAGATATGAATGATCTTTGGTATAACAATATAGTTAACGAAGATTTTGATGATGATTATGAAAATATTATGAACCGCGTTGAAGAAAAAATGAATTATCATGATTGATGAGGGCCGGGATAATAGGGGTACTGATGATGGAAACGACAACAACGATGATGATAGTAACGATGACGATGATGACAATACCGATGATGATGATGACACCAACAATGAAATGCAATGTTTTTGGAGACAATTTGAGAAGGAGAAATTAATTATATATACAGCTGAAGTTGTAGACTTGTATTACATAAATTATATGCATAAAGAGCCATGTATGGTTTCATACAATATAGGTATGTGTTGGCTGACAGAATTACTAAGTGGTCATTGGAAATGATATGTTAACATGTTTAGGATAGACGCAAGCACTTTGACAAGTTTGTGTGTAGATTTAGAAATACACTATGGTTTGAAGCCTTCAAGACACATGTCCATGATGGAAAAGGTTGCGATGTTTCTATTTACAATAGTCGTTGGCGCGTCTAACAGGGAAGTTAAAGAGAGATTCCAACATTCAGGCGAAACTGTTAGTAGATGCATAAATGAAGTCCTTTAAGCAGTATGTTTGTTCGTTGTGGGCATCATAAAACCAACAGATCCAAAATTTACGAGCATCCCAAGAGAAATTGCAATGAATCCAAGATATATGCCACATTTTAAGGTCACGTGTTTTTTATTTTAATCATGTGAAAATGAATTTCTATTCTTTTATTCATGGACAAAATAATGAGACTTTTCACCTTTTTCATGTAGAATTATGTCAGTGCAATTGATGAAACACATGTTTGTGCTTGCATATCAACTGAAAATCAAGTTCTATTTATTAGAAGAAAAGGTGTATCAACCCAAAATGTTATGGTTACTTGTAGTTTTGACATGCAATTTACCTTTGTGTGGGCAGGATAGGAAGGTAGTGCACACGACACACGCATTTTTCTAGAAGCTATTAACAATAATAATATCAAATTTCTCAAACCATAAAAAGGTTGACATTTCATATACATTTTAAGAGTTGGTCAATTCAGTTTAATAATATTCTTCGTCAATTTCTAATTCTTAATATATACTAGTGTTTTCTTCTTTTTTTTGCAGGCAAATACTACATGATTGATGCTGGATATCTCAATGAGTATGGGTATTTAGGTCCTTATAAAGGTCACAAGTATCATTTCCAAGAGTTTAGGTGTCGTAGAGAACCGAGTGGTCATGAGGAAGTTTTTAATCGCGCACAGTCATCACAACGTAACGTGATAGAATACTCATTTGGCTTATGGAAACAGAGGTGATGAATTTTACAAAACATGTTTGCTATCCCTACAAAACACAAGTGAAGATTATGGTTGCATCAATGGCACTAAATAACTATATTAGAAGAAGATCACAAGACGATATGATTTTTGACGAATATGACCGTAATCCTAATTTTGTTCTTGAAGATATTTTACCAGATGTTATTCCTCGATCAATAGTTAGGGATCACAGACGGGTTCACGTATGGATTTAGTTCGTGATGGAATTGCAAGTAGTTTGATGAGAGAATAAAAATAAGTGTCTAATTTACTTGAATTATTTCAAACATTTTGTTATTATAGTGATTAAATCTACAAAATTAAAAAAACATTATATTTATACACACACACACGTATATGTGTGTGTGTGTGTGTAATGTGTTCTTTAAAGTAATTTCATAAGTTGATAGCAATATGGAAAACATGGTAACCAAACATACAAAATTGTTTTTCATTAAACTTAAACTCAACCACAATTTTAACCGAACACTTAAATTTCAGTTATAAACCGCAGCTAAAAGCGCTTTTCATGAAACTGTTTTTTTTAACCTCAACCACAACAACAACCACAATGCCAAACAGGCTCCTAGACTCGTCATCAGCCCCTCCTCTTAATTCTGTGAACATTGTTGATTTCATAGACATTGCAAATTTGAAATCGTTCAATAAGTTGCCATTATGTCATTCCAGCACAAACTTCATCAGCATACCTATAGGTTTAAACTCGTTACACTTATCGATGAGTTAAATGAAGAAAATATTTGTTATTTTTATTTTTTCCTAAAATATTATAATAAAAAACTCTTAATGCTAAAATTATCTAAATAAAAATTATTACTATCATAGTCTTAAAACTCAACTCCATAGTTCATCCAAAGTAAAGCCCAGGTCAATAGTTGTAGCTACCTAATTTTGAACTCTATTTTTGAAATATTTTCAAAACAATTAAAAAATAGCATAAAAATAACAAAAAATAACAAAAAATCATGTATATGTTATTTTCAATATTATCTCAAAAATTCAGATTTTAAATATCTTTCATCGTGTTATTTTCAAAAAAATTAATTTTTCTCTTTGAGTTGATATTAATTGTAACAACCCGTAATTTTTTTTTTTTTTTTTTTTTTTTTTTGTCGTTGCTCAACGATCCATATTCATTCACTTCGGTAAATACCATCCATACAATAAACGTTTCATTAAAGAAAATAAGGTTCTCATTAGAGTACAATACTACAATTTTCATAACTAAGGTTTAGATTGGAAATAATACATTCATAGATATGAGTTTACGCTCCTAACCTACTAGTGGTATTTACAAACGTTCACAAAAGGGTCTGATAACAAATTAAGCATTAAGTACATTGCTTCAACCAAACACATCTTAAATTAGAATGCAATCTACAGGGTTCTTTACAAAAGTAGGTTCCTTCGTATTAGATTCTCTAGCACTCTCGTGGTTGTGATGTCCCTGCAGTAGTACAAACATTTAATGAACTACAATTACTTAATGATGGTATTAAAATAATTTTGACCAAATGATCTATCGATTAAAAGATACACTGGCAAGTTGAAATTTCTGCATATACATAAAGCAATTCGATTGTAGAAATATAGGCACTCCATTTCTCTTTTTCGAGCAACAATATCATTTCTCCGAATATTCATATAAGACACTCATATCTGAGGTCTACTATTCTTTTCCCCCCATGGTCCTTCTTTCTGGGCGTCGTTAGACGGAACTAACATTCTTTGGTTCCCACCATCCTTTCGGATGTCATTAGCTGAAACTAATCAATCATTTATCCCGGCCATCCTTCCGGATGCCATTAGCCGAAGCTAATCAATCGTTTATCCCGGCCATCCTTTCGGATGCCATTAGCCGAAGCTAATCAATCATTTGTCCCGGCCATCCTTCCGGATGCCATTAACCGAAGCTAATTAATCATTTATCCCGGCCATCCTTCCGGATGCCATTAGCCGAAGCTAATCAATCGTTTATCCCGGCCATCCTTTCGGATGCCATTAGCCGAAGCTAATCAATCGTTTATCCCGGCCATCCTTTCGGATGCCATTAGCCGAAGCTAATCAATCATTTGTCCCGGCCATCCTTCCGGATGCCATTAGCCGAAGCTAATTAATCATTTATCCCGGCCATCCTTCCGGATGCCATTAGCCGAAGCTAATCAATCGTTTATCCCGGCCATCCTTTCGGATGCCATTAGCCGAAGCTAATCAATCGTTTATCCCGGCCATCCTTTCGGATGCCATTAGCCGAAGCTAATTAATCGTTTATCCCGGCCATCCTTCCGGATGCCATTAGCCGAAGCTAATCAATCGTTTATCCCGGCCATCCTTTCGGATGCCATTAGCCGAAGCTAATCAATCGTTTACCCCGGCCATCCTTTCGGATGCCATTAGCCGAAGCTAATCAATCGTTTATCCACATCCAAGCATTCAACAATCTAATATATATATATCCATCGTATTCGTATAATATTCAATTTAAAATACCTATTACATGTCATATAAAAAGGAGAGGTGTAAATCACCTACCTGCTCCACCTGTGGCTGCTCAATTCTTGATAATGGTCCAATCCCGGTCGCACCGCCTGCGACATTAAGGGTTATAAATCAGCACATTTTGTATATTCGAATCACATTCGTCACCACACTCATTACAAGAGTTCATGCGTTCACACTCAAGTGTTCCACATTTTACATCATACCCTGAAATTTATTATTAGCATTTTAGTCATTTCTATATAGTAGACTTATTGTAGGAATCGGCAGCAAATGCACACCAATTCCAAAAGAAGACTCACATCGATTTCAGCAGAAAACACACATCAATTTCAGTAGAAAAACACACATCAATTCCAGCCGAAACTCACAATTGAAATCATTTATTTCAGCATACAAAATCCTTCAATAATTTCAGCCAAAACACTCATGCAATTCTTAGCAACATACACATCAATTTGGCAACAAACGCACACCACACATGTTATAACAACCCCACCGAAACAATTCAATATGCCTTTACATTTGTTATTCTTTTATAACTTTTGAC
The DNA here is from genome assembly GCA_025169955.1 of Salix arbutifolia. NCBI lineage: Eukaryota > Viridiplantae > Streptophyta > Magnoliopsida > Malpighiales > Salicaceae > Salix > Salix arbutifolia. The sequence goes on from CM045908.1 coordinate 4,099,390, forward strand.
ATTAACAATATCATTATAAGCACCCATTTTCAAACATAACTTGTTTCTTTTCCTTTCATGTATCTCACTACATCGTTTTGCGACCTCCCACCTCTTTTCCCCTTTTTTTTCAAAACTGACAGCAGAGGTCGGATTTCGACCTCTGCCCAGATTTTTCCCCATAACTGGAGTTATAGAACTCCGTTTGGTACAAAATTTATCTTGTTAGAAAGATAACATATAGGCCTACAACTCTTATGAAGGGAATAGAACCCAGTTCTGTCCCCAAAAATTTCGAAATGCATCTCAAATGTGACAGACCTGCTGATTCTGCAGAATCCGTCCTGACCTAGTCACGTTTGGTGGCCCTTAACTAGAGTTATAAAATTCCAAATTAAGTGAAACAAGTTTCCTTGGATAGTAGACATCCAGAACTACAACTCCTATGAAGTAACCCGACCCTAATTCCTTTGTTTTACCACTCAAATTCTCTCTCAAAGTCACAACATGAATCTGTCAAGTTGTTAATTTCTGCAACATATGCATTTGGCCGAAAATTGGCCTTGGGAAACAAGACTTCCCTCATTCTTTTCATGCTCAATCATTCATTACACAACATTCACATCCTATTTCATGCCACATTCATCAATTATACACAATTTCATATTTCCCCCAAATTTTATTCAAGAACCCTAACCCAAAGTTCATAAAGAAAAGTCATGCAACTTAACTATAAAGTAATAAAGTAAAGAATCTTTGAAATACATATAAGATACACCATACCAAGGGGGTTCAAGATCCTAGTAGCTTGTGGAGTCAAAATATCCTCCTCTCTTCCTTCCTTCAAGTGTCGGCCAAACACTCCTTCTTTTCTTCCACTTTCTTCTTCCAATAATGCTCCCAATCCTTGGGTTTCTTGATGTTTGAAGGTTTTAGTCACCCTCAATCTCACTTTATTTCGAAATTCTTCTTTAATTTAGCAAGAAAATCTCACAATCTCCTTCTCTTTCTCCCTCACCATTGCTGGAAAATGAGAAAAAGAGGGGTATTTATACTCCTCACTTTCTCTTATTGCACTAAGGCCCCCCAAAATCATTAATTGTTTTCTTTTTACCCCACCACTTCTCCTCTTATAATTTTAAATCATAAACATTTCATTTATTCAATTTCACCCCTCTCCCAACTTGTTTTATTCATCTTTTAATTCATTCCTTGAGTTTTTTTTTTGTAAGTTCATCTCGCTGATTACGGGATATTGACGTTGGTCGTATCCCTTTACAATTTTCTGTCCCGTCACGAAATCGGCAGCGACAAACTAAGTCAGCCTTATATATATATATATATATATATATATATTTGTATTTTTCTTGGGTGTTTACATTCTCCCCTCCTTTAATATGAATTTCGCCCTCGAAATTTAAGGGTTTCATACTCCGTACCTGGTAGTTTGGCGTGATGGAAGTGCATGTGGGCTTATTACAATATCAAGAACAACACCTTGAATTGTGAAAGGGAAGTTCTCCTGAGACTCCAAAAGCCCAGAACACCCTTTTGCCCATGTATGCTTGAGAACTTGTCTCCAAGACAAGGAGATCGAAACTGCAACAGCAATTGAAGAGCATAACCAACAACAGGAAATGTGAAACACACCCACTCACACGCATGTACATTTGGTTCAAATGGACCAAGGGTATCCACTCAAGGAAAGCCAGCCCCAGTAGCATCCGTTAACCCTAAAGTCTATAAAACAGGTCTAGAGGAGGGCAATTTCAAACACCATTTGGAGCTCTTTGCATACTACATGTGTTTCACAAAACCAGACCTTACACATTTTTTTTTTTTTGTACTTGTCTCAAAGACACCACAGCAAAATTCTTTCCCTCATCATTAGATGACAATACCACTTTCTGGACCATGCCCCTTTCCGTGTGCTTTAGCTTTACACTGTGATCTGTCCCAGATTCTGCGCACTTCCCTATCACAATATCACCAATTTGCATATTAGCACCAATAAAAGGAAATCCATCATCATCAAGGCTGTCAACCCGTCCAATTTTGCTTTGTATTTTCCCAAAAGTAATAGAATCCTCAGACTTCCGCCTCTTGTCATTTAGCTCCTTGTTGTCCACCTCCGCCTTATAGCTTTTAATGTGCTCAGAGCGAAACATACCACGCTCTAAAGAAGCACGATTCATTACCAATGAATCTTCTTGGTTGTAACCCAGATGAACATTAACTGCCACTATAGCATTCTGACCATTAAACAACTCTGGCTTTGGCAGCACTGCATTATGACCAAATGGGTATCCAGGTTTACCGAGACAATCAGAAATCATTGTCCGAAATAAAGGCCTTTGGGTAATGCAATTGGCGAGACAAGGTGTCAACTCTGATGTTGGGATTTGTTGTGGAAAACCCAATAGCCTGTTAAGAATGTTTTTGAGCTTGGTACAGGACCCTTCGTGCATGATCATGATTGGCAAAGGAAATAATTCCACAACTTAAACCTAACAAAAAGGACATGTCAAGTTCACAGTGTGTATACTTCATAGATTGCTTCCCCGCAATATCCCCTAAAATAAGTCTGATGCCCCATGCAGTACAATGGTCATCTTCCTCTTTAGTTCCAATAAACTCCATAATCCCCTTGTCCAGAAGAGATGTGAAGATGTACTTTCCCTCCTTAAAATGCTTTAATTTTGTCCAAGTTCTCAACAACTATAAGAGGGCGTAAGATTCTTTAGTGCAAGGTCAATGTCTAAAACAAAGATTTACTCCTGGTCCTGTTCTGATTGCTAATTGCTAATGGATTTCTAAGAAGGTCGACAATTAAATATTAATCTTTACTTCATAACATCATGATCGATTTCTTTCTGGTATCAAAACTGAGGTATTGTCTTTCTACTATACACATTTGTTTATACCCTTTTCATCCCGTCTCCAATTCACCCCTTTTCTTAGAGCAGGGCTGTAAGGTATACGTCATCCCTTTCCTTCTTTGAAATTTTGGCCAGTGAAAATTGACAGTGTCAAAATGGAAAAAGAAAAGGTCCAGGTTCACCGAGCAGTAGTTCAAGACAATGTCATCAATAATACTCAGCAGCAGCCAAAGTTCATTGTTAACACCCAAAATTTATCTTCTAAAACCAGGATTTATCCAACCTTTACAGAATTGGCAGAATGCCCAAGCAAAGGTCTGTCTACAGTAGGAAAAACCACCCATCTAAGATGGGACACATATACATTACTTCCCCACAAAATCTAACCCATACGCTCTCCGGAGTGTCCAAAAAAGTAGCAAGAGGGATCCAAATAAGAAATTCTTCCTCATCCTCCACCGAAACAAGAGACAAGCTTTATCAGGATTTAAAATTTTATTGACAAGCTCTCAAATTCTCCTACAGTCCAATCTCAATAGGAAGGAAAATGCTAATACTAATTCTGCAGCTCTTTCAGGACAACTATTTGACATGCATCTAAAAACTAAGAAACATTGAAAGAAAAAGAAAGAAAGAAAAATAACAGAACGCCTGCACTTTACACTAATGTCATTAATGAACTAGCTAACAGACCGTAAAACAGAGAAGCTCATGATTACAAATTGATTTTGCTATATATGTAAATTAAAAAAAAGAAGAAAGGGAAATAGAACCTATACTTGTGTCCCTCATATGGGTCTCATTTATCCACAAACAATTAATATTACCTTTCAAATACTGATTGAACTATTAGCAAGAAACACTCATCGACATTGATTGCCAAAATATAACATTTATTCATCTTGAAATTATCAGCAATATGAAAAAAAAAAAACAAAGAAACAAACCATTCTTACTCCTTCCTGCTAGTAAGCAAGAGCTTAAGCACACCCTCAGTTGACCTTCTTGTCCATGTTTCTGATAAGCTGCTTCATTTGAAACCTCCAAATCAAAAAAATTGCCAGACCTAATCCTATCGGCACATACATCCAAATTTTCTCATCTTCACTCTCCTTCTCAGACCTCACCTCCTCTATATCAAACAACTCCCTCCCAACGAAAATGCTCACATTCTCATCAGCATCATGAACTGAGGCAAAGAAAATATTCATAATGCTAGCATCATTGCTGGCATAATCAATCAAATCTATCACATCTTTGTCTGACCTTACACCAAGGGCAAAAACAATATCCATATAGGGATCTTTATCGACAAGAAGTACACACAGAGGCCTTTCTTTTCTCCTTTAATGTATTCCCATTTAGAGAGCTCCACTAGTCAACAATCAACCTGTTCCTCTTAACTTCCGATTTGTATGAAACAGTCCAGCCCTGACTATTTGAAATCCAAAGTCTCTTCATACAAATTTGCTCTTGTGCAATGAACACCTTTTCTGTGCCTTTGCTCAAAAAAATAGCCTCCTTGATCAAAATCACAATCCCCCTTTTCAACTGTTGCCGGCCAGCAAGGTAAGACTTCACCATAACAGGCATCCTTCTAATAATGATTTCCCTGTTTTCAGTATGTACGACATTCTTTTGAACAACTTTGTCTATCCCTGTTTTGAACTTGTCCCTTCTACCAACAGTTTGTGTGTATACCTGAACATTGATATGAGTTGATTTGGTGACTGGGGAGACCATACTCGTCAAAAAACAAAGACGTTGCCTTCTTACAGAAACTTTGCAAAGTTTCTTTCCCCAATTCATTTAAGTTAGTTGTGTCCATCAAATCCTCGTCCATATCCATGTCATCAACTTCACCCTTACTACTTGGACCCACCTCCTCCATGAAATCTGATTATGCACCCAACTAATTCAGAATATTGGACCCTAAAAACCTTCTTTTCTTAATCGAAATTTGAACCTTTTGGCCTTGAAATGAGTAAAAATATATCCTTTACACAATGCCAGTGTTGGAATTTCTAATGGTTTTCGGGTTTTTATCAAGCATGAGTTCACAGAGAAAAATGTTTCCCTTCTTTTTTTTTTTTAGCTCTACCCTGTGCAAAGAAAGCAGAATTCGGGCCTGCTCTGCTGCAACTAGAGGTACTCCCTCTGTCTGGTTAGGCCTCCCGCCTTCCTCTGTTACCCCATCTTCACCCTGTAAGATTTTGGATAATATTATCGGAGCATAAAATGTCGTATCATCCAAGGGATCTTCGTCTTGCCAACCTTGGGCACCTTGGTTCCCGCCCCTCCTTTCGAAGGAGGGCGGTTCCATTCGTATCCCTTGTTGGTTGCGTACCATTTTGAAATTCACCATAGCAATGTAATCATCATTGATCCTCAGGATCAAGACCAGGTGCTCTGATACCAACTGTAACAACCCGTAATTTTTTTTTTTTTTTTTTTTTTTTTTTGTCGTTGCTCAACGATCCATATTCATTCACTTCGGTAAATACCATCCATACAATAAACGTTTCATTAAAGAAAATAAGGTTCTCATTAGAGTACAATACTACAATTTTCATAACTAAGGTTTAGATTGGAAATAATACATTCATAGATATGAGTTTACGCTCCTAACCTACTAGTGGTATTTACAAACGTTCACAAAAGGGTCTGATAACAAATTAAGCATTAAGTACATTGCTTCAACCAAACACATCTTAAATTAGAATGCAATCTACAGGGTTCTTTACAAAAGTAGGTTCCTTCGTATTAGATTCTCTAGCACTCTCGTGGTTGTGATGTCCCTGCAGTAGTACAAACATTTAATGAACTACAATTACTTAATGATGGTATTAAAATAATTTTGACCAAATGATCTATCGATTAAAAGATACACTGGCAAGTTGAAATTTCTGCATATACATAAAGCAATTCGATTGTAGAAATATAGGCACTCCATTTCTCTTTTTCGAGCAACAATATCATTTCTCCGAATATTCATATAAGACACTCATATCTGAGGTCTACTATTCTTTTCCCCCCATGGTCCTTCTTTCTGGGCGTCGTTAGACGGAACTAACATTCTTTGGTTCCCACCATCCTTTCGGATGTCATTAGCTGAAACTAATCAATCATTTATCCCGGCCATCCTTCCGGATGCCATTAGCCGAAGCTAATCAATCGTTTATCCCGGCCATCCTTTCGGATGCCATTAGCCGAAGCTAATCAATCATTTGTCCCGGCCATCCTTCCGGATGCCATTAACCGAAGCTAATCAATCATTTATCCCGGCCATCCTTCCGGATGCCATTAGCCGAAGCTAATCAATCGTTTATCCCGGCCATCCTTTCGGATGCCATTAGCCGAAGCTAATCAATCGTTTATCCCGGCCATCCTTTCGGATGCCATTAGCCGAAGCTAATCAATCATTTGTCCCGGCCATCCTTCCGGATGCCATTAGCCGAAGCTAATTAATCATTTATCCCGGCCATCCTTCCGGATGCCATTAGCCGAAGCTAATCAATCGTTTATCCCGGCCATCCTTTCGGATGCCATTAGCCGAAGCTAATCAATCGTTTATCCCGGCCATCCTTTCGGATGCCATTAGCCGAAGCTAATTAATCGTTTATCCCGGCCATCCTTCCGGATGCCATTAGCCGAAGCTAATCAATCGTTTATCCCGGCCATCCTTTCGGATGCCATTAGCCGAAGCTAATCAATCGTTTACCCCGGCCATCCTTTCGGATGCCATTAGCCGAAGCTAATCAATCGTTTATCCACATCCAAGCATTCAACAATCTAATATATATATATCCATCGTATTCGTATAATATTCAATTTAAAATACCTATTACATGTCATATAAAAAGGAGAGGTGTAAATCACCTACCTGCTCCACCTGTGGCTGCTCAATTCTTGATAATGGTCCAATCCCGGTCGCACCGCCTGCGACATTAAGGGTTATAAATCAGCACATTTTGTATATTCGAATCACATTCGTCACCACACTCATTACAAGAGTTCATGCGTTCACACTCAAGTGTTCCACATTTTACATCATACCCTGAAATTTATTATTAGCATTTTAGTCATTTCTATATAGTAGACTTATTGTAGGAATCGGCAGCAAATGCACACCAATTCCAAAAGAAGACTCACATCGATTTCAGCAGAAAACACACATCAATTTCAGTAGAAAAACACACATCAATTCCAGCCGAAACTCACAATTGAAATCATTTATTTCAGCATACAAAATCCTTCAATAATTTCAGCCAAAACACTCATGCAATTCTTAGCAACATACACATCAATTTGGCAACAAACGCACACCACACATGTTATAACAACCCCACCGAAACAATTCAATATGCCTTTACATTTGTTATTCTTTTATAACTTTTGACATTAACAATATCATTATAAGCACCCATTTTCAAACATAACTTGTTTCTTTTCCTTTCATGTATCTCACTACATCGTTTTGCGACCTCCCACCTCTTTTCCCCTTTTTTTTCAAAACTGACAGCAGAGGTCGGATTTCGACCTCTGCCCAGATTTTTCCCCATAACTGGAGTTATAGAACTCCGTTTGGTACAAAATTTATCTTGTTAGAAAGATAACATATAGGCCTACAACTCTTATGAAGGGAATAGAACCCAGTTCTGTCCCCAAAAATTTCGAAATGCATCTCAAATGTGACAGACCTGCTGATTCTGCAGAATCCGTCCTGACCTAGTCACGTTTGGTGGCCCTTAACTAGAGTTATAAAATTCCAAATTAAGTGAAACAAGTTTCCTTGGATAGTAGACATCCAGAACTACAACTCCTATGAAGTAACCCGACCCTAATTCCTTTGTTTTACCACTCAAATTCTCTCTCAAAGTCACAACATGAATCTGTCAAGTTGTTAATTTCTGCAACATATGCATTTGGCCGAAAATTGGCCTTGGGAAACAAGACTTCCCTCATTCTTTTCATGCTCAATCATTCATTACACAACATTCACATCCTATTTCATGCCACATTCATCAATTATACACAATTTCATATTTCCCCCAAATTTTATTCAAGAACCCTAACCCAAAGTTCATAAAGAAAAGTCATGCAACTTAACTATAAAGTAATAAAGTAAAGAATCTTTGAAATACATATAAGATACACCATACCAAGGGGGTTCAAGATCCTAGTAGCTTGTGGAGTCAAAATATCCTCCTCTCTTCCTTCCTTCAAGTGTCGGCCAAACACTCCTTCTTTTCTTCCACTTTCTTCTTCCAATAATGCTCCCAATCCTTGGGTTTCTTGATGTTTGAAGGTTTTAGTCACCCTCAATCTCACTTTATTTCGAAATTCTTCTTTAATTTAGCAAGAAAATCTCACAATCTCCTTCTCTTTCTCCCTCACCATTGCTGGAAAATGAGAAAAAGAGGGGTATTTATACTCCTCACTTTCTCTTATTGCACTAAGGCCCCCCAAAATCATTAATTGTTTTCTTTTTACCCCACCACTTCTCCTCTTATAATTTTAAATCATAAACATTTCATTTATTCAATTTCACCCCTCTCCCAACTTGTTTTATTCATCTTTTAATTCATTCCTTGAGTTTTTTTTTTGTAAGTTCATCTCGCTGATTACGGGATATTGACGTTGGTCGTATCCCTTTACAATTTTCTGTCCCGTCACGAAATCGGCAGCGACAAACTAAGTCAGCCTTTAATATATATATATATATATATATATATATATATTTGTATTTTTCTTGGGTGTTTACATTAATGTTACTTTGTTTTGAAAATAACGAAAGAAATAATATGAAAATCAAAAAATATTGGACAAAGAAACCAACATTGAGAATGAAAAAAAGAAAGGGACCAAAATAAAACATTTTTACCTATAAATAGATATCCAAACATAAGAGAAAAAAGAGAGTAAAAGAAAAAAATGAAGAGGGGGAGAAAATTTTAAGGGGCTAAATTGTATTCCACATATTCTCTTGGCCTACAAAAAAAATCTAAATACAAACCTAAAAACACCTCTATTTTTTACTAAGGGCATTCATAGACCAACCCCTCAGCCCCTAATCCATAGCCAAAAGACTCCTGGCGTTCTACCTCCATCTCTTAATGCACTCCACCTTTACCCTCCCCTTTTCTCTACCCCTTTCATGCAAACACATAGATCATCCTCTCAACCAAGCCATATCTATAGCTTTAGCTCATTTCTAATATCAAAATGACTTTTAAAACAAAAACTTTACCTTAATTTTAAAAACAACATTGAGCCCTAATCTAACTTTTACCGATAAGTTGAGGGGTCAAAAACACCTTAATAAAACTCTTGTGAAATTGAACTCATAGATACCAAAAATAACCTTTTTTTCTCTGGAATATGACCAACCAAACTAGTTTTCTCTCCTCTCTAGTTTTCGAGCAATTTTACCTCTTTTTCTTAAAGTTAGAAACTTATATATGAACAAAATAAAGTTTTGGATCGAAACAGGGAAGCCTAAATAAATAAGGATAAGAAATGAAAAAAAGAACATGCAAAATAGAATTTCTAAAAATGCACCTTATAACAATGGGAAGGGGGTACTACTTTTTTTTTCAATTGTAATTTTGGTCCCCAAAGCTTTAATTATTTCGAAACAATAAAATCTAATTCTATTATGCCAATTATAGTATAAACTTAACATCATAGTTCTTTTGGGGTCAAGAGAATTCTATAACAAGCTAATTGAGAAAAAATATTTTCCTCAAATCCTATTCAACACATGTAAGGATGAAATTGAAGAGAAAAAAGAGTTAGTGACCAAAGTAAAAGGTGCTCAAGTGAACAACAAAAAAGAGGGGTGAAATGTTGTAATCAACGATGTATCCTCTTATAGTGTATAAGAAACATTGACCTCTCTTAGTTTTTTTCCTTATAATTTTAATTTAATTTAATAATATTCTTGACATGGAGAAAGTAGGGTGCGAGAGCCCATATATAGAAATCACGAGTTAACTTGCATGCGCGTTGGACTGAGCTTTTTTCTATATAGAAAACTAATTGATTTTTTACGTGTTGTAATTGATTACTTTAATATTTAATTAGTAAAATTATAATAAATAAAATCTATTAGAAATAGTTTTTTTTTCCTAAAAAGAACATTGTAATCAAAATGCATGGGAAATAGTTCATATATTTTTTAATTGTAGATAACTTGGGCAAATTTGTCTACCCATTTTGTGTTTGTGTTGCCTTTTTTTACGTAATATTCGATTGAAAATATCATACATAAAAATATAGTAAAAGTATTTTTTTAACCAAAACAACCAAAAATCCGAAAATTAAATTTTTCTAAGAAATAAAACCTAAACAAAAGAGGAAATAATTAGAATTAAAAACCAAAATTAAGAGCATATATATATATAACCATGGAAAAAAATAGGGACTATTTAGAAATATATCTAAAAATAAAAGAATTAAAATAAAGAATTAAAAGTATATGGGCCGAAATGAAAACAAAATATGTAAATAATTTTAACAGAAGGATTAAATTAAAACAATTAAAAGTGTTGCAAGGAAAAAATAATTAATTCTTTTATTTCTTGATTTAGTTTCAATCCATTTATTTTTCATTAATTTTGGTATAACTCTAAATAATTTGTTTGTATTTATGTATCTATACTCTTAATTTTGACTTTTAATTTTTAGTAGAATTTGTCTTTGTATTAAATGTAGCTTTGGTAGTATAAAATGAAAGTAAAACCTTCTCTTATGCATGTATAGTTAATCTTCAGTTGTTAGTTATTTGTTATATTTTTGAAGACGTTAATATTGAACAAATATCAGAATATATAATTATTTTTAAGAGAAAAAACCTTCAAAATAATCTTTCTAATTATTTTAAATGAATTATTTATAATAAAATGAATATATTAAAAAACTAAATAATTAAAAGTATTGTAGATTGATTATTTCGCTCTAATGTATAGCGTTATTAAAAAAAATCAAAAACCATTAATATTTTTTGACATGTTATAAAATTTAATTTTATCTGTGACAAAGCGCATGGCAACTGACTCATATATTTTTATTTGTAGATAATTTGACCAAATTTTTTTACCTATTTTGTCCATGAGTAACTTTGTATATTTTTTATTCATGTAAAATTCAATATGAAATATCATACATAAAAAAGTTGTGGAAGTCCATTTTTCACAAAAACAACATCAATTAATGAATTATCTTGATTATTATTCTTATTGTTATTATCATGATTGTTAAATTGTCATAATTATTATAGTTGATATTGGAACAATTACTGTAAATAATTAATATTCTAATCATTACTAACAATATTATCGTTACCACTATCATTATCGTTATAAAAAGAAATTCAAATTTTTTTTCAAGATTTGTTCTTCATATTTGAAGTATTTCAGAATATTAAGATTAAATTAATTTGAGAATTTTAAAAAACAAATTCTTCATTTTTTGTAATATAATTTAAGGTGTTCATATTAAGAAAACATCAAAATATATAATTATTTTTAAGAGACAAATTCTTAAAAATAATATTATTATTTTAAACGTATTTTCCATAATAAAATGATTATATGAAAACCTAATATACAATAATAATAATAATAATAATTATTATTATTATTGTAAATATTTTTTCTATAGTAAGAACAGAAATTTTATAGATTGATTATTTTGCTAAGATATATTGCATTATAAGAAAATCTAAGACCTTTAACATTGTTTTGCATTTTTAAAAAATTGTTTATGGCTACGATGAAATAGAGGGCAATTGGCAAGTATATGTTTTTCATTGTAGATAATTTGTCCTAATTTTTTGACCTGTTTCGCCTATGTGTGACTTCGTATATTTTTTTGTTCATGTAATGTTAGATATGAAATATCATACATAAGAAAGCCGCAAAAGTCTAAGAAAAATGACATCAACTAATGAGTTATTTCGATTATTATTGTCATTGTTATTATCATGATTGTTAAATTGTCACAATTATTGTAGCAGACACTATAAATATTATTATAAATAATTCATATTCTGATTATCATTGCTCATGCTATTAATGACACCATAATTATTGTTAGAATTTTTATTTTATTTTATAATATTTATTCCTCATATTATTATATTAAAAGTATTTGAGAACACTGATATTAATTTTTTTCTTCAAAAAATCATAAGTCATTTATTTTTATATATATATATATAAATGCGCTAATATTAAATAAATATTAAAATATATAATTAGTCTCACATATTTATAAGAAAAAAAACATAAAAATAATCATTATCATTATTTTGAATGTTTTATCTATAATAATTATAAATTTCAACACCTAACAATATTAACAAAAAAGCAATTAAAAAACAAAATAAATGACAAAACAAAAATAAATATTATTAGATTTTAAAAAAATATTTAACTTGAAGAATAAATAAAAAAAAATATCAATTTTCAAATGATCACCAACACAAATTAAAATTTAAACATCACATAAAAAAATTAAAACCTTAATAACAATGGAAATAATAAAAACAAAAACTAAGAGCATGTACATATAAACATGGAAAAAAATAGAAACCATTTAAGAAATATATATATATATAAAAGAAATTAAATAAAATCCAATATTAAAAGTATAAGGGTCGAAATGCAAAACATATATATAATAAATTTAATTTAAAGGATAAAATCAAGTCAAATCAAAACTTTGATACTGAAAAAATTAAAGAATTTAAGAAAAAACTGGAAATTAAAAAAATGAAAACCGGAATGAAACAAAAATATATAATTTATTTGACTTGAAGGATACAATTGAAACAAATCAAAACTCTGATACCGAAAATCTAAAGGATTTCAATCTAATCCGGAAATTAAAAGGTTGATGACCAAAATGAAACTACAGTATATAATCAATTTCAATTGAAGAGCAAAATTGAAAAAAATCAAAATCTATATTACAGGAAAAATAACCATACAAAACAATCAAAGATTAGGGACTACAATGCAAAGTCAACACACAACAGGGGCCTAACATGTACTTACTCAAGCAGGAGAGATAAATGGGGTGGAAAGTTCAACCGACCACCGACATGTCTCCAACCATATTATACCCCCACGTGCCACTCCATGAGGAAGATAACATGGCGTAGAATAATTCTAGACGCTGGTAGAGTATTTTTGAACGCGGACACCGCTACACATGCTATCTGAAACCCGCGTGAGCGTGGAAACGGACAACGCGTCCACCGATGGGACAACAGTACCGTGTCAGAATATATATTAAAAAATGGTAAATTACCGGAACACCCTTAATGCCAACTCTTGGATTTTTTCTTATGTGGGGGTGGTATATTCGTATTTGGCCATTTTAAAAAAAATATTCAATTACCGTTATAACCCCGGGTTTACTATGCACTTTTGTCTTATTAGGTTGTATTTCCGTATTTAGCCATTTAAAAAAATATATTCAATAATCTTAATGCCTCCAGCGGTAACTGTGCAGTTTTGTCTGATTCGTGGGTATTATGGTTATTTTATTTTGCATAGGAAAGCAAAAAACTCTCGGACTCAGGGCTAAAGATGCAGTAAAGCAAGGGGTAAAATAGTAATTTTATTATTTCAATTCACAGTGCCTCTGAGTCTAGATGAACACTGCAAAACACTGTTCATTCACTAATGAAAATCTTAATTCGTTTAGCTTTTAAGATAATATAAGAAAATGAAGGTAGGGAGTTAATAATAATGATTTACTTTTTTGAATATGCTTGAAGGAGAAAATCCCCTTCGTTGAACCGTTTTCTATAAAATGAATATTGACATTAAAATTGATGGTTCTGTTTTTGAAATGTGATTAGCCAAAACACTTTTTCCCCTTAATACCTCATGATTCCTAGAGCGAGGTTAAATTAGTTAATTCCTATTTGAAAGTATGGTTATGGTTGTTTTTGAATTTTTTTTGTTTAGAAATACATTAAAATGAAGATTAATTTTTTTATTTTTTAAAAATTATTTTTGATATCAACACATAAATATAATCTAAAAACATAAAAAAAAAAAATTCAAAAATACTTTTAAAACACAGTACAAAACACCTTATTAGTGGCAACTGCTAACAACATAACAGGGAGCTGGAGTAGCTAAAGTGCTTTAGAGTGTATGGTTGTTGACCATAATAAGGTCGAAGTGTTGATTTCACACACTTAGCTTGAAAAATCTCAGGGATTGTACAATGGAACCCTTCAACAAACAAAGCATTGACTCAATTTACAGGGTTATTTGTTGTATGCGCTCTAACCAGTCAGGCCCCTTGTGTTGAAGAGAAATTGTCTCTTTGTTTTTTTTTTGGTCGATCGGTGATGCCTTTTGGAAGAAAAACAAGAAAAATGTGAAAATGAATTTTGCTGTCCCCATTGAAAGGTGAGTCAAACATTGCTGCCCAATCACTGTTACCTGTCCATAGGTGAAGCAGGAAAAGGGTGGAAATTATTTGATGCTCCACTGAAAGTTGAGCCAAAAACAGTGGAGCCAAAAGGAGTGGAAATTAATTGCTGCCCAATCACTATTACAATCCTCAGTTGAATGAGTCTTAATGAATAGTATTTCGACATTTTGTTTTAGCTTTCTTTTTAATGGACCATGGAAAAAAATTCATAATAAATTTCTCTTTATTTTAATATTTGTAGTATTTGTTTTGCCCCACTTGCATTTCTTTTAAAAAAGTTAATCCATTTAGAAAGTAAGGATACCTTTGAGAAAGAGAGGATCATCGCATTAACATTTTTCATGTTTTTCTTCCTCACAATTAAGATCACTTTTAAGCTTTTCCAAGCCTTGAAACATATCAATATGATGAAAATTTTATGGTACATAATAAGTAATTAGTAATATTAATTAAAGATAATATTTTATTTTATGTAAAAGAAAAATACAAACACGAGCAGGAGAGAAAAATAAAATTCATGATTTATAAAAGATAATAAAAATATTCACCTATGATTTCTGTATCTGATAAGATAGATTAGAAAGAGAACAAAATTCATGACTCATTGGATATTATAATCTAGGATTTTCTTCTTCCATTTAAGTCATTAGTTATTGTATGACTACCATAAAATTCCTCTGATCAAACTATTAAAAAACATTTAAAGAAAAAATAATTTTCTTTGAGTTTTTAATAATAAAACAAAAAAAATAGATTAATAAATAACGTCAATGTTAAAAAAAATAATATAAAATGAAAGTATTAAGATAAATAGCAAAAATAAAGAAGCCACACCATGGACTAGGCCCTACTAAAAATCAAAGCAGGACGATCAAGTAATCAAAGAAGATCGAGATGGGTTCTTGTTGAAAATGTCAAAAAATAGGAATAATTAGAGAAGAGCCGAACCCGATCCCTAAACACCTTGAAATTTCGTCCATCAGTTACCAGACTCGGAAACCTCCAAAAAAAACGACTTTCGAATTTGGAGTCTGTATTTCATGGTGGAGTCACCATCACAACTACTTGCCTGGTCTTTCTAAATTGTACGCCTCAACTAGTGCTTACAAATCTGGCAAAAGCTAAGATATCTCCTCTGAGCTAGTGGAGTTGGTTTGAACTCTTCAACTCTTTTAAAAATCAATGAACTTGCTGGCGGTGTACTAAAAAACAAAGTCTTTTGAAAGAATACAAATAGGAAACCGTGGCGCTTCAAAAGAATAAGGGGGTGTTTGGAATAGAAAAACGATTTTGAAAAAAAATAAATTTTTATTTGAAATTATTTTATTTTTTTTATATATTTTTGATGTACTTGATGTCACCAATAACTTTCAAAAACTAAATAAAAAAAATATTTTGATATATTAATGAACGGAACCTCTCGAATAGGCACTAAATAGAATTCAAGGGCTGAAACAGGAATAAAAAAAAGATAAGGGGGGCGAACTGAAGAGACTCTGCAGATGGCAAAACCAGAAGTTATGGCATGGGGGCTATTTTAATGATTCAACATATGCTAATCTAGAAGGGCGGATTGTGCTAAACACATGAAATGAGTTCGGAAGCAACATTCCTTGAGGTGTCAAATATAAGAGCAGAAATATTAGTGCGATGAGAGACAGCAGACAAGCAAATGACATGCAGAAATTGTAGTTTTTTTTCATTGAACTGGTAACAAAAATTGAATAATACAGAAAGAAGCACAATAAGAACAAGAATCAAGTAAATGGAGCAAGAGTTGGTTTCTCATTTTACAATCTCTTACAAAGATCGTTCACAGATTGTTTTTTGAATTATCCCCATGATTTGATGACCTGTGAAAAGCACAAGGCACTAAATTTCTACTTGCGAAAAGCCCCAACTTTGCCCTAAACAGAGCCAATCTCCCACTACTAACTGAAGGGCCATCCCCGACGACTACATTCCCACCCGTCACCGGAATTCCCAAGCCACTTTCTTGACCTCCAACATCACTGCCACTGGCATCCAACCCCTCACTTTCAATAGCATCAAAACTGACGATAAGTGATCCTTTGCGCTGTGCCAACCAATCCACAACTCCACTGCTAACTCCTTTGCATTTCTTGACCTTAACCTTAACCAAATTCGGACACCCCCAAGCAAGCGCTTCAATTGCAATATCAGATATAGCGCACCCCTTGATGCAAAGCTTCTTTAATTCCACACATTTGGCTGCAATGCATGCAATCTCCGCATCACCAATAGCTCCACTCCCACACAATGCCAACCTCTCCAATCTCCGGCAATTAGCAGCAATTGACGCCATACTGAATTGCGTAACATGGACACCAATCAAAACAAGCTCTTGTAAATCTGGGCACTGTTTCGAAACAGCCATTAAACCCTCATCTCCAATCCGATTAATCTTCCACCCGTCAATATGAAGCTTCCTCAACTTCTTACAGTTCTCCGCCACAGAAACAAGCCCTAGATTCGTGCACTCAGGATTCTTCACGATATGCAAACTATCTATATTTACACATTTCGAAATGGCTCCAAGTCCAATATCACTCACTTGTAACCTCTCTAAATGAACATCACTCAAAAACCTATTCCCACTCCCCATTTTTACAAGCACATTATCCCAATCGCCTGCACAACGAATCACTTTCAAAGTCTTAAGCATCTTACACTCAACCACAAGCGGTTCAAAGCATTGGCCATAACCCAACTCCTTCAAACAAATCGATTTCAAACTTAAAGCAGCCGCGCCAGGTACGAGCAAATCGTTCCCATTACTGACATTTCTAAGCCGCTTAATAGTCAGCTCCTCAAGTTTAACACAATGCTTTAACAGCATATTAATTCCTATAACCCCAAAATTGCACGAACCGCAAGAAAATTTCGTCAAGTGCTTACAGTTTTTAGCAAAATTATCCATACCTACCTCTGTTACATCACGGCATCCACGAAGCTTGAGCCGCGTCAGACCCTCGCACCGGATAGAAATCATGAGCAACGCATCGTCGTTTATGCTAAGAGATCTCCGGTCACAGCGGAGAGAGAGTTTAGCAACCGAGTCGAATCGAGTAAATATAGAAGGTACATGAGAAATGATCTCCGATTGCGCATTGAGAGAAAGCCGGCGGCGGCTTTGACCATCTACGCGGAACCATCGTTGGCAGACAAGGGATGAGCTTTTGCGGTCAGTGGCGTTGAGGAGTTGAAAGATGCAAGCTAAACATTCGTCTGGTATTCCCTCCGTGTAGTCCCTAAGAGGACCGATTTTGATTCCGTCGGTGAAATCTGACGGTTCCGGTGAGATTAAAAATTGACTGGTAGGATAACCCGTGGTGGAAGACGATTGGCCCATTTGGTGAGTGAAAAGACGCGCCACTTCAGTAGCTGGTTTATACCCTTTCCCCTCTTCGTTTCAGTTTAGCTTTTCAGGTTTTCCAGATGCGAGCGAGAGAGAGAGAGAAGGAGGAGGGCGTGTTGGGGTACAAGCGAAAGTGGTGATAAATAAACGGGTGAGCGAGTCACCCGTCAAAAGATATCGAGTCCTCGTCGTTATCGCCTAAAACCGACTCGCTAGGTATTTTGTTTAGATGGGCGTAGGATTGCGTGTACGAGCCGGAGTGATCGTGGCCGTTTAAAGAAAAAGCAGGAAGCGAAATGTCTTCTTTGTACTTGATTTAGGAATGTGAGGAAGGGAAGAAAGAAGGGTTGCTTTTCTTCGAAGCAGTACTTGATTTCTGTTTTTATTTTTTATTTTTTATTTTTTATTTAAAAAAAAAGGATGATTGATGCCTTTGACTGGAAGTTGCTTGGAACAGAGGGAAATTGAGCTGTAGTCCGTCAGCCACATCGAGACAGGGGAGGGACCATGCTAGTTACGACCGCGTCCTCGTGAACCGGTCATATACTATTATATCAAAACTTTGATTCTTTTCGAACCATCTGGTAGCTCATCAATTAAAACCTTAGAATTAATAAATTTGTTTATCATGCTATCTTGTATTAGAATTATGTGGTTATTAATATGATAATTATTGAAGATTTATATAATTATTAATTTTAAATTCGTTAAATTAATCAAGAATAATCTAAAAACAACTTGATTCTTTTCAATACCATGGAAATTCCCTTTTCTTTTTCTAATATAATTTTCTTAAATAATGAAATTTGCTATGAAAGTTAAATGTGGAATCTGTCTTTCTTTATGTTTGATGCTCGAAAAGCAATGAATATGTTTGGTAACACTTTTTTATTTTTTTTGTTAAAAGTTTGAGTGCCTCTTCATGTAACTATACTCCACTAAACTAATATATTATAGTTTCGTAGCATCATTTTAAAGAAATGAAGTTGGATAGTTTTTTTAGATGTAAAATCCAATATTTGATTAGAAAAACCAATAGTATGTAAACAAGTTTATATTCCATTGCTTGACTTCAATGTATATGACATGTTAGAAAAGAAAAGGACAAAAAATCAGTTCGTAACAAAAAATAAAGATAGAGATCGATCATGAATAATAAAATCTACTAAAAAAATAATTAATTGATAATTAGAAGTCATGATCAATCAATGAAAATTGTTTAATTATCGCAACCAAAATTCATGTAATCAACTAGAAAATTCAATCTTTTTTAGAATAAAAACACATGATAAGGTATGATTTAGATTATATTAGAATTCATGTAACATGAACAATTTGTTTATGATTAGATTAAGGTATTTAAGTGAAACTCTAAACTTATACCAATACAAATAGTTCATCCAACTATGAAAAAAACATTACTTTTTCACTCCTTCACTTCTTTTTTTAATCGACATTTAATGGAACAATATTTAAATTCTGTTTGACTTGTAAGATTGCTACTTGTCTCTACTCTGAACTAAATTTTTAATTATAATCTACCTAACATCTATTGGAATAGTATACTCCTTAAATATTGGAACTCTTTCTTAGATATTGGAATATTGAATACTGATATTAATTTTAACTTGTGAGGTTCCTACCTATTTTCATTTGGGATTATATTCTTAATTATTGTTTTTTCTTATTGAAATTAAGAAACAATGAACAAGTAAGCATAATTGACCTAGAAAATTATTTGACTAATTAACAATTTCTTGTTTCAAAAATTTATTAGTGGTTTTATTACTATATCAACAAAACATCAAGCCAGGGGAGTTCTATTATGCTAAATGATTTTATTTTGGATTTGGACAATGATTTTTTTTTTATAAAATATAATTTGAGTTTTTTTGCTATTTTATGCCCAAATTAAAGGTTAATTGCTTTTAATTGGAAGAGAAAGACTAAAAGTTAGGAACCTTAGTGAAAAGGATATGGAAATTTGGTGGTTTTTTCAAAAAAAAATTGAAAAGTCAACTTAGAAGCTCCTACTTTTTAATTGATAGATTTCAAATTAAATTTTGACATAATTTTTTTTATTTCTCAATCCTTGGTTTAAGAGAGGTGAGAGAGGGGGGGAATTATTGGATTCTGGTGGTAGAGAGAGAAAAACTTGATTGACAACAATTTTGACCACTAAAATGGTCGATCTTGGTATCAACAAGTTGTATTAGATGAGAAGAGTTTTATTACGCTATTCTTTCACATTTAAATTGTCTAAGAAAATGGATCTAACATAGAAAAGTTTTGGATTTTAAGTTAATTTTTGTTTTTGGATCAAATTTGAAGTTATAAGAAATTTACTAAGGTATTTGAGGAGTTTTTGTATAAAAACAAATAGCTGTTGATCTATTATATTATCGTCTCAATATTCAAAATAAAAACTCATCATGTATTACACCATTTTATTATTTTAAAAAGATATTATTAAATATATATATATATATATATATATTAAATTTATAATAATTTTTTTAAATAAAACACGTTCGCAATGTTTAAATATTTTATTCAATTAACTCTGAAGATTCAAATGAAATTCCATCTTCAGTCACCAATAACCTAAAAACATTTAGCCAGTTTCTTTTCTAGCGATTTCTTTACCACGAAACATGAGGAACCGGCCAAACCCAGCACCGCTTTGACAATCAAAATTAAGAGGGGAGTCTTTGCCTACAAATAATCTGCATTCAAAGTCAACGGTCAACTCTTAATTCAAACCATGTTCAAATACGTTAGAACTTAGAAGAGCTATTATTATTCCAAGTTTTGAAACGCGCAGCTTCTTCTTTTAGGTTGCAGTGCAGACTGATTTTTAAAATATCAAATTAATTATTATTTTTTAGCTTCTAATTTTATTTTTTTATAAATTAAAATAATTAAAAAATACTCAAAAAGACATTAATTTAATATATTTTTTAAAACCAAAAGTACTTTTTAAAAAAAGCATACATAAAAGCTGTTTGGAGCCTCATCTTCAACGTATCAATGGTCCCTGGTGGCATTTCCACTTTTATTTTCCTGTTACTTTTGAATGTGAAAAAGGAGGGCTATGACTGTTTAACCACTTCGATGGAAGGGCACGTGGTCAGGCCCAAATAAATATGTGAAAAGGGCTTCCTTGATATGGGCCAATAGCCCAAATAAAAGAAATAACAGTTACATGAAATGGATCGCAAACTATTCTGATCAATCCAGGCCCAACAAGAAGCTTTTCCCTGCAGATTTTTTAAATATTTACCTTCACCTTGGTGCTGCTGATCATGGCTTCCTCTTTCCTAGTTATTATTATTCTTTTTTCACAGAACATTTTCCCTAATTAATAGGAGTCATGTCTGTTTTCTAGATGATAAAAGCATGTCTCCACACAAACAAAAATGGTCGAATGATTGTATCGAACTTCAAAAAAACGAAAGAAAAAGAGAACCACCACCGACTTCTGACCTTTTACTTGGACCTGGCTTGTTATCTGTCATAAACCTAAACATTTGACAAAGCACGGGAAACGACGACATATTGCTCCCAGCTGCCATTGATCTTTTGCTTTCTCTCCAAGCTTTTGAGCGCCAAGTTCTTACCATATACATGCAAGCTGGTCAGCTTTGTAGTGGGCGTTTATCTCAAGAATAGTGTGATTGGAAAACGATGTCGGAGTGGATATCCCACCACCACTCTCAATGATTCTAACCTTTTGTCAAATTGATTGACCATGAAAGCATGGCGTGGAATAGTCAAACTGGGCACCGATTTCAGGTTTGTGCTGTCGCGTGCCCTTTTTCCAAGACTAGTCAAAGCCATGATTAGTAAAGATTTTTCTTGTTTCAAATAAATTGCAGTGTTGGTCGAGTGGGTGGCAAAGCAAAGCGCTCTCATGGTGTGTTTTCTCTAATTGATTCTGCAACGTGGGAGTTGTGAAAACAGCCACTAAGTAATTACTGATCAGCACGAAGTGGGAAATATATTTTGGCCATTTACAGCTCTTTATTTGCCATGATCAATAGCATACAAAGTTGCAGATACTTGCTCCTTCAATAAGTTAACAACGGGAAAGGCAAATCTGGTTTGTGTTTATATGCACAAGCATCTCCTTTAAGTTTATAGTTCCTTTTGCTTTGATCATTGATATTTATATTTTTTTAATTTGGTTCTCAAAGTTTGTTGTCATGGTTTTGTTTTTAGGATTTGTCCTGGTTTGTATTCTTTCACTTGTGTGTCGTGTTAGAGAATATTCCGACGTTACATGAAAACTTGAATTTACAAATAAGATTTTAGGTTATTGTTAAAAAAAATTGAAATAACAAGGAACAGGATCAACATGAGCAATAAAAGAAAGCTTTCCCCCCTTCATATGCACTATTCAAAAGGCTTGAAAAACTTCAATTTGATTCTTAAATTGTATTTTTTTGTAGAATTGATCCTGATTGTTCTAAGATTTCACTTTTTAATCCTAAACTTTTTTTTACTTTTCAGTCCATGTGTTCGGAGAAAATTATAAAACAAAAAGAGGAGAGAGAAAGAGTCTATATAAACCATGGTTGTCAATTTTGTTTCGTCCGAAACGGCCGAAACGTTTCGTACCATTAAAAAAAAGACAAAACGGCGTCGTTTTTACCTCGGTTTAAATTCCGGTCCATTTCGGATTTTTTGGTCAAATACCGGCCGAAACGTTTCGGAATCGTTCCGACCGTTCTGTTTCGGCCAAATAATATTTTTTTTTAAATAATGAATAATTTTACAATATCAATCATATCTTTTAATCTAATCGTTAGATTGAGATGAAATTTTAAAAAGAGTCTCTTGACATATATATATATATTATGTTAAAAGTTTAGAGCAATCAGATAATGTAATGATTTTACAAAATTGATGATGACTTATAAAACAAGAAGAGGAGAGAGAAAGAGTCTTGTTCGTCACATTATATCACAAAAAGCTATTTTTGATGTCAATGAGTTCATCTTAGACAAAGGATTTGAATAAAGATAAAGAGGATTTGAATAAAGATGGTTTTTCCAAGCAAGCATGCCTAAAACTAATAGGCCTATGAATGTTTTCAGACTATGTCTGTTTTTTTGAGGTGATTATATGTTGTTTTATAGTTAAAATGAGTTTATTGAGTTTTTAGTATACTTTTGAAGCATTATTTTTCTAATAAAACATGTTGAAAATTGGATTGTTAAGGTCCTAAAACTTGGAACTTGGTTTTTTGGTATTACAAAACGAACTAATGGATGACATATCATTTACCCAAACAAACAATGTGTTGCATGTCATATTTTTTTAAATGAGGAAATTACTCTAGCTCTCCTGACATTTTAGTATGATAACACTTTGCTTTCATCTTTTTTAAAATTACACTTTTACATACCAAATCAAAGCTAGATTAAAATTGTTGAAAATACTAGAATATCCCTTTTTTTATTTACTTCTCTTTCTTTCTCTCTTTCTATCTCTATTTGACACCACAACCATCTCTCCCCTCTCCTTTAATTTATCTTAGTATGGTCATGCCATCACTATAGTGAATCACCAAAGTCCGTAAAATTTTACCCTTTTTTCCCTCCTAAATCTTTCTCATTCCCCTCTCTCTCCTATCTCTTCTCTTTGTTATTCCTTTTAGTGATGATGTTGTTTGTTTGGTTCAAACAACCTTTGTGAAATTCCTATTGTTATTGCAGAACCACATATATTTGCCATTGTCCTTAAATTACAACACCACTAGCAATAAGATCTAGGTTTATTGTTGAACAACTATACACCATGTCCATCTACCACCCATAAACCAATATTGTCATCAATAATAAAACCTACCATTTATCTCACAAGCTTACCAAACTCACCCGCAACATCAAAATTAAGCCATCCACACTTATAAATCAAGATCAACTTAAGCAACACCATCGATCATGATAAAGAAGAGAGAGATAAACCAACCCAACTAAAGAGAAATCAACTTAAATCATAGTTCATGGAAAATGAAAGGAAATGAGAAGACATAAGATAAAAAAAGATGTGGCTGTTGAATAATTGGTTGGGTTATGTTATTGGTGGCATTACTAGTAGTATTGATTAGAAGGCTATTTCGATCATCGTTGTGGTTGCGAGCTTTGAAGTGTAAATATAAGGTTGATTTGGTGATGATAGGTTATGAGGATAATTTTTGGTATTTTATACAATGGGTTATGAGGCTAAAAGGTTGTGAATGGTTTAGTGCTAAATAAATTTTGTCAATGTTGGTGATAAGGATGCAGGAAGGAGTAATTGACAAGTGATGGTAGACTATTGATGGTGATGATGGTTAGTTTAGGTCAATGATGTGTTGTTATTAGCATGGAGCATAATGTGCTCTTGTTTCTTTAGCTGAAATATGGCATTGATGGTGATGGTAGTTAGTTTGAAGTAATGATGATGAAATTATTGACATTGATCCAACAATTTAGGTTGCATGAAAAAAAATCAAATTGATTAGAAATAATTTTAGTGATTTTATTTATTTTCTAAAAAGTTACATATAATCCTAGGTTTGAAAATTATACTTTTTAGGTTTTGATTTAGTAAGATGGTCTTAGAATGAATAACAAGATACATAAATTATAAGGGTACTTTGATATTAAATAAATTATTTTCTTTTCCTTTACTAGTCATTAGTTTCATTATCAAGAAACTAAATTCATCTATTTTAAATCATAATTACAAACATGATATATCATTACATTTACAATAACAAATTACAATAAAATGGGTAAAGAAAAGTGATAAGGTGCATGACATTTGCTTGTTATAGGAGTATGAGTAATCCCTGTATGTTTTTGCATATTTACATTGCCTCTCCTGTATCAACAAGATTACCAAATTGGTTTTCATTTCATGCTCATACCATATAATATTATTCTAGGTTTACTTCTAACAAGTTAACCCTTATTTCTAGTTCAACTCTTATTAAATTTAATTTTCATTGGTGTTCTAAAAAAATATATTTATAACTCACCCTAACATACATGCATATTTAAATTTCTTTCTTACAATTATCACCACATTAAGTCTCATATCAAAACAGCTTTAAAACAAAGTTGAAGATGGTAGGTTCTAGTTAACTTAAATTATTCATTCAAGAATATTGTCTCTCATTTCAATCATAATTATAATTATACAAATTTAACTTTGATTCTATTATCTTATTTGAAAGCTGAATACAAAACTACATTTATAATGAATGAACTTGGTTCAACTTTTAACGCATTTAAATACAACTTCATCTCTTACCATATTTATTCTTAATTTTTCCATCAAGACTCTCCCTTACATGTGAAATTAAACAATACACAATAATTCTTCACCTCTAAATGCATTATCCTTCTTGAATTCACAAATCTTAACAATACAACATTCTAATCACATTTTATAATATAACTAAGCTATTTAACAAAATATTATTTTCCTCATAACATTACACACTAATTTATCACTATTCTATTACAAGCAATTTTCCCTTTATTACATGGTCATTGAGCTCTTAGGGATGCTTTTTTTTTCTTTCTAATCTAGCACTCAACACAACCCAATCTATTTAATTCAAAATCATTTTATATTTGCCTCAATTTCTACTATAAACCCTAACACAAATTGCATGAATTCAACCTCAATTATTATCTTTTTCATATGAGCTTGCTATATTATATTTATAACTTTTTATCGAGTGATAATCTAATCTTTAAATCTCAACTTGTCAAAAAAATTTAATCCTCCCTATATTCCTCATTGTAGTCATGTATTCCCCTCCCAATTCTCCTTGGTTTCCTTCAATTCTCTCTCTAAAGTGTTTGTAGGTGTAATGGTGAGTAATTCTCTCAATCTCCTTTCAATCCCTTAGTTGTATAGTGATTTTTATCTAAAAATTTGAAGAATAAAAATCAAGATTTTTTTTTTTGTTTCAGCAACAATTAGCCCTTATGGAGTGAGGGTGTTTTATTCTTGTTTTCTTTATTTTTTTACAATTTAACCCATCATTCATATATAACCTTCATTTATCTTTATAATTGTAATTGGTTTTTCTCTCTTCTTATCAACTATCACAACACCTTTTACTTATTTTTAATTTCACCCTTTACATAGTTTTTTTTCCCTAAATATTAATTTAATCCATTTTTTGTCAGGTCAAAATTTTAGTCAGGAGTTTGTAATCATCATCATCTTCTTCTTTTTCTTCTTCCTTAATATGTCAGGACATAGTTTTTCATATCAAGTTTTTCTTTTGCTTCTATTGTAGTTATTTATTTCCTTTAATGTTATCATATGTCATTAATAATTTGATGAGCTTTTTTATTGAGGCTTGATGAGGTCTTTGGCTTATTAGATCTTCATCACCTTTGCTTTCTAAGTTTTCAATAAAGACCTAAGAATTTTTCTCACAATATCGGTACTAATATAAGTCCTACCTAGAACTTCTAAACTATTAGTTATAATTGTCCTTTTTATAAACATATTATTTATGGATTCATTTGAAAGCATTTTGAATAATTCATATTAATAAACTAAATAAATATTTTGGGTTTTTTTAACTTAGTTCCTTCATGTGCCATTTCTAAACCATGTCATATGTCTTTAGCATTTTTACAAAATATAATTCCATTTTTTCTTCTTCTATTTAACACACCATACAAAGTATTCATATCTTTAAGATCCATAAATAGAAATTTTATCACCATTTGTTGCTCACTCTTAGCCTTGAGAATTATAACATTGTTTTCAGTTTTGATAGGTTTATGAGGTTTATTCTATATAGATAACCTTAAATCATAATCAATTGATTGAAAATATATTATCATTTTAGCTTTTCAATAGGCATAATCATTACCATCAAATAAAAATGGCCTAGAGATAGATAATCCTTCATTTTAAAGATTATAGTTAGTGGTTGTCATTCTACTCAAGTCTAAACAAACTTATAAAAATAAGAACTTGGCTCTGATATCAATTATTGTTTTATGATTAAGACAATAATAATATTTAAGATGGGGTGAATTAGGTGTTCCACTAATAATAATAAATATTGTAAATAATTTGATTAAAAATAATTAACTAACAATATAAATAATGTATAAATTAAATAGTAAAGGGATAGGAATTGTAAACTCGATTTTTAACGTGGTTTAACAAGTTTACATCTATATCTCAAGCACTAAACCGGTCTTTAGTATTGTATTATTTTACTGGTCGAAGATTATAATTTTCACTTGATGAATCCACACCAAGATATTACATTACTTAAAGATATTCTCTCTTCAAGATTTATCATCACTTAATGAATCCACACCAAGATCTTTTCACTTAAAGATATGTCATCTTCAAGATTTTTTCTTTGTGATAATCCCTCATCAATACCAAGAACTTTTATCCTAACTCTTAAGGGGTTATAATTATGTGATTTGTAATAATATTCTCTCAAAGAGTAGATAATACAATTTAATTTATTATCTTTATAGCTCACTCAGTAACACTTACAATGTATGAAAGTGTTTAAGTGTAATGAGTGTATGAATTTATACTCTTGTGCTAGAATATGAAAGTTTAATTTAGTACAACCTTATAGTATGATAAAATTGATGATTTCTTATTGGTTTCTTTCTTAAAGTAGCTTTTATATATATATCCTCTTGTATTTTTGCAAGAAATAGAGTTATTTATAAGTTTTTAAAAGAAATACTATATACATGCAGAGTGAAGTATATGATTTAATTTTTTTTTATTAAGTTAAAATATAAATATTTGCATAATCACTAAAATGAATAATTAATTATTAGTCTTCACTTGTTTTACATCTTGGACATCTTCATTGATTTTTTCATAAAATCATTCATGCTTGTTGATATGATCTTTATATAAACATGTTAAAACTTATTATTAACCAAGCATATTATTAATGTAATTTTTAATTTTATTATCATCATCAAAATATAAATATAAGACTCAAAGGTCAATAAAAATCACTATATAAATTGTGAAAAGGTAAAAGATTTTTCTATAAATACCTCAAAGTGTAGAGGTGTCTTGTAAAAATGATAGTACCTTATCCTTAAAATTTCAAGAGAAAACCTAAAAATATCAAATGTATTTTTATTGGATATGTTTATAATAATAGTGCACTATCAATTTCTTATAAGCAAGTCAAGTGCTAAAGATATTCATCTTAATACAATAATAAAAACAAAAAATGTTACATTTTTTTAAAGATATGTTTTTGTCTAATAAAACACAATAAATTCATTCATATAATAGGACTCTTAAAGTAGGCTTTAGCAATCACCTTCTAGAAGAAGATGATGAAGTTAGCCAATGAATAGTAAGAGAGAGAAAATAATCAAAATATTTGATCCATATTTTCTAACTTAATTTTTTTAAAATGAACCTCGAAGCCACTCTAACGCAATATCATTTCATGAAGCTTTCTATCAGAAGTGTTGCGACGATGTTTTTCACGCTTCACACCTTGTTATCCCTAAAGAGGGAGACAACGAACGGTAAAAAGAGAGTTTTATAATCATAAAATTACAACTATAATTCTTAGAAATCACCTCCTTGTATTAAGGTCACTAGAAAATCTATTGGTCTATAAGAGTCTGAGTGAGGAGACTTATTGTGCAAGGGAAAAACGCATCACCCCCAGTGCACCTTACCTAAAGTAAGCTACATTATAGTTTGATTGTTTTTTCAAAATAAGTTTTTATTCGTTGGTCTTTTCAAAGGCTCGAAGTAGATCTCTCTTCGTGAGGGAGTTTCTACCTCGTTGAAAGTTGACAACTTAACCATTCTAAAATTTAAAAAAAATTCACGCTGCATTTAAATCTTTTTTTATTATCTGCGAGTGTACTTTACTATGTAATTTTACACCGCATTTAAAAAACTTTTTTTCTATCTACGAATGTACTTTACAATGTTATTTTACACCCCGATAGCTAACACAAAATAATTGTTATTTGTTTTTGATATTTTTGCCAATTCCAATGGATAATTGTAAACTAGTTACGATATCCAATTTTGGTTTCAAAACATGAGAAATATGCTATATTTATTTTTATGAAAACAAATGTTTGTAAAAACCTTGGAATTCGGTCGTATGCACGAAAACAACATATTTTTGTTTGTTTTTTTAAATGTAATTTTATATTATTTAAAAAAAAAATATTGGACTAGACGTGGGCCAACTAAATGGGCCGACCCAGGCAACTGGTTAGGCCGAGAGCATGTCCAACCCAAGGATAAAAAAATGAAAATTGTTGCACTGTTAACGTGTTACATGAACAGTAACAAGATGATCAAATGAGGGTGACAAGAGGCTCACCTGCCACTGCCGTTGGGTAGAGGAGACCAAGGTGGTTCTACTGGTGGTTGCGGCGTCGAAAATTGTGGGCTGTAATTGTTGGGAGAGGCATCGGAAGGGTCGGTCTGTGCTGAAGGTTGCTATTATTGACGCTGGAGAAAAAGAGTTGGGCCTGCCTGGGGAACTGCTGGTGTGGAAGAGAAGCCTTTGGTGCCGAGGGAACAACTGGTACTCACCGAACGGGGGTGCTGCTAGAGAAGAGAGAGACAATTGTCATTGGTTTATGAAGAAAACCATGGTTATTGGTTTTTTATTGTGGCTGACATAAAAGGCTACCGGTGATGGGGAGTGGCTGCCAGTGATGAGGAAGAGGAAGGGTGGTGGTTGCTGGTCTCTTTTTTTGCGTGTTTTCTATCAAAATTCTTCCCCACCTTTGTGTCCATTGTTTGTAAATTTTCTCTCCCCGTCATGCATGGTTGTTGTTTTATTTATAGGTGCAGGAGATAACCATTGCTTGAAGTAGTGGGTTACCTCATACGGCAGCGTGTTTGCGACGATGTATGCATAGTGGCGAGTTTGTAGTTTTTGAGAAGGTGCAAGTGCATTTTGGTCTCTCAATTTATAATTGTTCTAATTGCACCTCCAATTGGCTTTAAACTTTTCAATTTTAAATTTGTGCAATTCTATCCCCACAAAAAATTCAACAACAGTCTTAGTTTTGTGCGCCTTTTTTATTTTGGTCATTGGTTTCGGATTTATGCGATTTGACCCTTAATTGATTATTAAACTCTCAATTTTCCCCTTAACTCCAAACAATTGACTTGGAAAAAAATCAATTTGGTCTCCGAAAATTCTAATCTCCTCAATTGAACCCAAATTAAGCTCAAGAACTTGATTTTTCATTGATTAATCCCTTAATAAAATTAATTTGACTAATTTAAAGTATAATTAAGTTCTTGCACTTAATAAACTCTTTAATTGGACCCTAAATTAATTTCTAAACATAATTATACTTTAAATTGACCCATAATTAAATGAAATTGACCTATAAAAAATATAATTATGCCTTTCGATTTAATTTTTACGCAGATTTATTCAGTAATAAATTATTTTAGCTTTGAATCTATATTTTCCTTTATTTTTAGGCACAAAAGAAGTATGATCAGGCTCTTGAAAATATTTAAATTTTTCACCTTGATTTTTCTACCGATGTTAGTCCCTATTACTTTTGTTAGTTTTGTTTTATTTCAGGTAGATTTTGAGGAATAATCCAGAAATAAGTTATGACAAGAAGGGGACCATCAATAGTAAACTGAATCCATTATACATAGAAACTAATAAAATTTTCACCAAAAGTAAATTATAATTGGATTTTTAAGAGTGATACTATTGAGAAATATAAAGTAAAGCTTGGTGCTAAAGAACTTAAAAAACAAAAAGATATGGACTATTTAACACATATTCACATGTATCAAGAATACCTTTTAAACAAATGTTACTCGCTATTATCAATATACCTAAAACAAAACGGGAGAAGTAACAGTGACGGCACTGTTCACCGTGACTCAAAGTCACTGTGGACGTGCAGTTTGCTCTGGTGCTGCGCGAGAGTTTGTGCACTTTTTTTTTTTTTACACAGGGCTTCTTTTTTGTATTTTTTATGGTGAAAATTGACAGATGAGTAGTTGTGGCCGAGCGGTTCGCCTGCGCGCTGGAAATCCAACGCGCAGGGTTCGAACCTCCCAGCCAAAATTTTTGACTTTGTTTTTTTTTTTTTTTTCCTAAATTCCGTTTTTTGTTTTAGTTGTATTTGCTTCTCTTTTTTTTCGAAATTTCTTTGTTTTTTTTAAGCAACTTTCCAGTTGCTTTCTCTCTTTTTTTTATTATTATTCTTATTATTTTTTTTAAACTACTTTGTTTTTGTTTTTTCTTCTACAATCCTGATTTTGAAAATGATTGTCTGGAAAATTTGCTTTCCTTTTTGTATTATTATTATTATTATTATTATTATTTCAAACTAGGATATCAATGACAATTTACATGTACCATAACTAATCTCTGGATCCATTTTTTTTTCTTTGTTGGTTCAACTTATACATTTTTCTCCTTTTTTTTCCCGCTTATTTTTTTCCCCCGTGACCGGGGTGTCCAGGTTAACTTATGCGCACCACAATTTTTTCCACATTACTGTTTAAAAAGGTAATTTCCCCTTGCACTTTTTTTTATAACCGTAAATATTATTAGATTCTAAAAAATTATATGACTTGAAAAATAAATAAAAAAGATAAAAAAATAATAATAAGTCAAACCATTACAAAACACTCAACCGCTTATTCATCTCTAATTGATATCATCGATTGTAGTTTTTTTTATCAACCGATTATATAATTGTCAAAACAATTAAGACACACCAAATAATCAATCAATTGCAGTTTTGCAATCTATGAATTAAATAAATCGACACAAAATAGCAATCAACCAGAAATAATCTATCTCTGATAGATTTTAGCGGTTGCAATTTTGCTATCTGCTGGTTAAATCGTTCATTGTTGTTAAAATGAACCTAATCATCAACAAGTTCGATACAAGAAAAAAATAATTCATATTTTATTCATTTTATTAATTGCAAATTTACGTACACCAATTAAATAATTGTCATAATAATCAAAACACGCCTACTAATTAATCAATTATAGTTTTTATGCAAATTACATAAATCGATAAAATATTTAAGCAAGTTCACTCATTAATGAATTGGCTATAAAATACAATTCACTCATCTTTAATAGATTTTATCGATTATAATTTTGAGAGTTGTCAACTAAATTATTATCCGAGCACTTAAACTGATAACAACAACCAACTAATTCAATACAGAAAAAAAAATACAACAGAATTTAACAATTACAATTTGCTATCTACCAACTAAATAATTCTTTGCAGGCTAAATAATTAATCAGTTTACTACATCAAAAAAGCCTAGCGCAATGCGCAGCTATTTTCTGATATTTGTTAGGTATCAACGCTTGAAAATATATATAAAAAAATGAACTGGGATTTTTTAAAATCCCAAATTAATTTAATCTAAGTGTTCTGAAATACTTTTAATATAATAATATAAATAATAAATCTTAAAATTAAAATATAACAATTTTAAAATAAAAATCACTTTAAACAAAAAATATATCATGTCACATATATATAAAATAAATGCAAAAAAACACAAAAATGTAAGATAAATATTATATGTATGCTAGGATGAAAACCTAAGTCGAGTGGTTAACGCGTTTGCTGCCGCATCACAAAAGCGAGAGTTCGAATCTTTCTGGCTGCTAATGTTTTTAAACACTGATGAACACTGATTTTCACTTTTCATTACTGTTTGAATTTTTTTTAACTACGCTTCTTTTTTTAAAAAAAAAAACGGAGTATCCATGTGAGCTTACGCACACCACGACTAATCTCCGGATCCACTTTTTTTTTCATTTTTTCCCTGTTTTTTTCCTACCTATACATTTTTTTTCCATGGCCGGGGTGTTCGGGTTCATTTATCTGCGCCACAATTTTTTCTCTCATTACTGTTTAAAAATGTGCTTTCCCCTTGCACTTTTTTCTTATAACCGGACTTCTTTTTTTTTAATAAATGAGGTGGCCGGGACAACTTAAACACACCATGACTAATCTTCGTACCCATCTTTTTTTAACATTATTTCCACTCTTTTTTCAATTACACTTTTTTTTCCCGTTTTTCTATAACCAGGGTGTCCTGATTAGCTTTTTTTTTTTTGTTTTTTTAATTGGGTTTCTTTTTTTGTGTTTTTTAACCAAAGTATCCGTGACAACTTACGTGCACCACAACTAATCTTCGAATCCATTTTTTAAAACATTTTTTTCACTGATTTCCCCCCACGTATAAGTTTTTTTTATATAATTGTGATGCCTGGGACAACTTACACGCGCCATGAATAATCCCCAAACCCATATTTTTGAATTTTTTTTCCTGTTTTTTTCCCACTTATAATTTTTTCTTTTATAAACAGGGTGTCCGGGTCAACTTACAGGAACTACTACTATTATTTCATAAAATAGCTAAAGGATATTGCAATTTCAAACAGTAATGAACAATTATTTCAATTGTGGTTTTCGTTGTTCATTACCATTTGAAAAAAATTCTTTTTTTATATATTTCTTACATAATTATTATTTTTGTCCATATATATACATGCTCTTAGTTTTGGTTTCAATTTTTTTATTCCTCTCTTATTAAGATTTTTTAAATTTTTAATTTTTAATCTGTGATGGTAATCATTTCAAAAACAATATTTGTTATTATTTCTCTTTTTTTTATTCTTCAAGTAAAATATTTTCTTTAAATATAATCATATTTATTTTTTGTTGATATTGTTATGTATTGAATTTTCTAATTATTATAGATAAAACATTCAAAATAATGATAATGATTATTTGTGAGTTTTATTTTCTTTTAAATATGTTAGACTAATTATATATATATTTCTTTTTTGGAAAAAAAATATCATTGTTCTGAAATGCTTTTAATATAATATTATAAAAATAAAAAAAATTATGGAAATTTTTTCTCTAACAATAATTATGGTCTCACCAATTTTTATTATTTCAACTGTTATTAAGGTTATTTTCTTTTATGTTTACATTTTAATTTTTTTTGTACTCATTTCAAAAATGATATTTTCTATTTTCTCTTTTTTTTATTATTCATTGCAAAAAAAAAAATTAATCTAATAATATTTTTTTCCATTTATTTAGTTTTTGAAAATTTTTTAATACTGTTGGGTGTTGAAATTTCTTATTATTATAGATAAGACATTCAAAGTAAGGATAATGATTATGTTTTTCTTATAAATATGTGAGACCGATTTATTATTATTCTAAAATATTTTTAATATAACAATATGAGCAATAAATTTTACAATCAATTTCCTACATATAAAAAAATCAGTTCTAACGGATTTTATCAAAACATTTTTAGTATTAGCAATATTCAAACATTTTTTAGTGGAAAAAACATCTGTTTCTAACAAATTTTATCAATTATAATTTTACTCATTGAATATTAAAATAACAAAATACAACATGCATAAAATCAATTAATTTTTTATATAGATAAAAAAAACCCAGCGCATTGCGCGGGCAATTCGCTCTCCTGCCTGCGCCAGATAACGTCAGCTAAGCTGCTTTTTGTCAAATTTCATTTCAGTCCCTGAACGTTATAAGTTGTTTTTCTGGCCCTTATTTCTATTAAATGGGTTTTGATTTGTTTCAATTTCGTCCTTCAATTGAAATTGATTATGTATTGAAGTTCCAATTCGGTCCTCATGCTTTTAATTTTGCGGGTTGGGCTGGAATTCTAAATATTTTTGGTATCAAAGTTTTGATTAATTTCAATTTAATCCTTCCATGCAAATTTATTATAAATCCTTAATATTTTAGGTATCAAAAGTTTTATTTCTTTCAATTCTATCCTTCTATGCAAGTTAATTATGGATTTCAGTTTCATTTCAGTCCGAGTTCTTTTAATTTCCGGTTTTGTTTTGAATTATTTGATTTCAATGTTTGGATTTACTTCAATTTTATCTTTTAAATTAAAGATATTATTGAAGGTATATCAAATTAATTATATATTTGTATATTTATATCAAATTAAAGTATGTAAAACTAATATTATGTTCAAATATTTATTGAATATTATCGCCTAAAAATATATAGAGGGAGAGGAAAAATGACCTAGGATTTTTTTAAGGACAGAAATTCATATCAGTATTCTTAAATACATTTAATATAATAATACGATGAGTGAATCTTATAAAATAAAAAAAATATTGGCTTCACAATTAAATTTTGTGCTCTTTAGTTTAAGTTTATTTATATATTTATGTCAAATTAAAATATGTGAAACCAATTATATGTTCTAATATTTATTGAATATTATCGCCTAAGATTATCCTTTAAATTAAATATATTATTGAAATTATGTCAAATTAATTATATATTTGTATATTTATGTCAAATTAAAATATGTAAAACTAATTATATGTTTGAATATTTATTGAATATTACCGCCTACAAATATATAGAGGGAGAGGAAAAATGACCTGGGATTTTTTTAAGGACAGAAATTCATATCATGTTTTCTTAAATATATTTAATATAATAATATGATTAATAAATCTTATATAAAAAAAATATTGGCTTCAAAATTTAATTTTGTCCTCTTTTATTTAAGTTTATTTCTTTACAAGAATTTCCAATGTTTTCATTTCTAATATTTTAGATCTAATATTACTGGAAAAAAAAATCTCAAAAAAAAAATGTTGACAAATTTACCTGCATTATCTACAAGTCAAATTAAAAAATATACAAGTCACTTCCCGTTTCCATTAGACTGTTCTTTTTAGACGGCAAATAAATAATTATAGCACACACAAAAATTAAGTTTATGTTTTAAAAACAAATTACAATATTTTTATTTCTAATATGTCTGATATTTATTGAATATTATCGCCTAAAAATATATTGAGAGAGAGGAAAAATAACTTTGGATTTTTTGAAGGACAACAATTCATATCAGTATTCTGAAATATAATTATACTAACTAAATATTAAAATAATAAAATACAATACATATAAAAACAATCAATTTTCTACATAGATAAAAAAAACCCGCCGCATCGCGCGGGTATACCGCTCGTGCTAACTAAATATAATGCTGTCAAAATACATAAAAAAAAAAAATACATCAATTAAATGATATCTCAAAGGAAAACACACTTTTAAACTTGCACAATAGCCTTATAGCTGAAATGATGAACATTTGAAAGTTGGTATTCGCTGGATCACACTCTCCTCCTCTGTCATCCAACTCCCACTCATTAAACCCTAGATATCTCTCTGTACCTCGCAGCTCGTGCTGAGAAATTAGTGAAAGCTTAAAGGAGCCTTACATGAATCTCTTTGGCAAAGAAGAAACCAGTTCTTACTACCCAGTGGCTGCCAAACAGAGTCACTTTAACGTACAATACCACAACATTTCAAAAGGAGAAAATGCTGTGTAAAAGAAGCTGATAAATACATGGAGAGAGTTCTTCTTTTCAGAATCCAGGCTTGCTCGAGTACTCAAGACATTGGAAACGACGAAAAGTGTATATATATTATCTCTTTAATCTGAAAAAGTGATGATTATACTTGACACATAATTAAATAAAGCAATAAAAAAAATTGCATATATTTTATTTTATTTTTTCTTAACTTCTGCTGCCGCTAGAGTCGGCTTAAGATTATTGGATAAATACAGGCTTTTAAAGTATTTAAAAAATAATATTTTAATTATTTTTATATATACATATATGATAAGTGAAGCCTTGAAGAAATTCCACTTTATACTTGAAATATTTTATTAAGTATGGACAATTTTTATTTCATAAATTATAATTAACATATATCTTATTTATTCTTAATGATTTTTGTCAAGTGAAGATTTTAGGCTATTATCCAAGTAGACTTTAACTTAAATGGGCTCTGCCTTCTTCCCATAAGGAGAATCTTATTAAACTTACTTTATAAATTAAGAAAATATGTTAGATATTTTATCAATTTATATTTTTTTTAAATACATTAAACCTTCTATAATTTTATTGTTTTTTTACTTTATTTATGTGATTTGAAAAATTATATTTTACATTCTAGATCAATTCAAAAAATAAAACTTATCTTCGTATATAATATAACATAAATACACAAATGTCATCTTAATTTATTTATTTATTTTTAATCTCTTCCTCTCCCTTCCCTTCTCATTTAAGATTCTGTAACCAATGGAAAACAATTTTGGACTTTTCAGAGTTTTCTATAACCAAGTGTTCTCTCACCAACTTGAACTTGAACAGAAACTAGAAACCAAACCAAACTATCTAGTAGGTGATCCAATGATAAAAGTATAGAATTAAGAGGTTTGTTTCTATTGTGGTCTTAGGTTTGAGCTCTATAGTTGCTATATGATGACCACTGCAGACTTGCATGGTCGTTAACTTTAGGACCCGTAGAATTAGTCGAGGTATACACAAACTAGCCTGAATACCCTCATTAATATAAAAAAAGGCAAACCAATCTCTTGTGTAACAAGATCAAGAATCTATTAGTCTTTTAAAGGCATCGGATAATAGAGCATGGTGCTATCACAAATTAAAACCCAAGGGCTAGCATATTTTTACCATGAAATGATCTTAATCTTTAACAAAGCACTAACTCTAGGTGGAGAGAGAGGACTTCAGGCCAATGAACTAGCTTTGGGGCTTGCAACTTTCATTACCACCAATGTTATCAATTTCATTTTGGTTAATATTTTGTTTTTTTTAATTGGAACATAATGTTTTGGTTTCGAAGCGTTTTGGCGCTCTGTTTCGGGGTTTACTGTTTCTGTTATATATATATATATATATATATATATTAATTCACAAAAAAAATTTAGTTCAAATCTAAAAATAAAATTATTTAGAATTGTGCAATTTAAATTTCAAACATAAGTAAAAAAATGAGAGTTGAACTGATATAACTCGACCGACTTGATGAGTTCAAAGATAACATGGAAAATTGATAAAAATATAGTTTAACTAAAAAAAATCAAGTTGACATCTTAAGAAAAATATTAAAATAATGATGTATTGAATCTACTGAGATCATCCTAGGTTAACCTTTTAAATGTGTGATCTGCGTTATAAGACTATGATAACCTTAAATAAAACAAATCAAATTAAATTATAAAGTTGAATTTATAATAAACTCGATGTTAAATAATAAAATTGAGAAAAAATTAATCTAAAAAAAGACACAATAAAATAATTTTCTGAACAAAATTATAAACTTGTACAATATTACAAGAATGTCATTATCAATATCGCAAGATTGTTACATTCTCTGATTGCTCTGAAATTTTAACATAATATATACATAAATATGTCAAGATACTCCTCGTAAAATTTCATCTCAATCTAAAGGTCGGATTAAAAGATATAATTGATATTGTAAAACTATTCATTATTTAAAAAAAATATTAGTTGGCCAAAACAGAACGGACAGAACAAAACCGGAACGTTCAGGCCGGAATTTCCAAAACAGACCAAGATTTCAAGCGAGATAAAATTTGCTCAGGTTTGTTCCTTTTTTTGAATTAGAGCAAAATGTATCGGCCATTCTGGACGGAACGAAATAGAGTTGACAACCTTGATTATCATAGCTCATTAAAATAATTTCAAAGCTTAATATTACTAAGGGATAAAACCAAATAAATCTGTGGCCTGACATTAATAAAATATGGTTTCGATTAGGCATAATTTGGATGAATAAATACATAGATATGTAAATTGATGTTGATGATCCAAATTTTTCCTAGGGTTAAATGGCTAAATTCCAATAAGTTTGTCTAAGGGTTAGGCTATGATTTCTCCAAGAGACATGTGATTAAAATAAAAAATAATTTTAAAAACATTTATAACCATTGAAGTTCATGATCCAAATTGTATATTGAATAGGTTAGGCCGAGAAACCCACATCGATTCATTAGGTCATTATCTTAATATTGTTAAAAAAAATTGCTTTACAATTACTTTACATATTTGTGTGTTATGGACTTGGCAAGATACAAAATGCCCTAGAGACTAGTTTATAATTTTTATGGTGTTAACCTTTTATGAATTTTTTCCACACTCAATTTGTGATTATATAATCATGTAGTCATGTTTAAGTGGTCAATTATAATAATATAGCTTTTGTGGTATTTAAGAAGTAGATTTAAAAATATTTTTTTGATTAAAATTATTGTTTCATGATTTTTTACATGCAAAATAAATAAAATTAAAAAAAAAAGTTATTTTAGTTAAATTAGCTGTATAAGGCCACATGTTGATCATGATGGTAAGGGGTATTGATTATGTCAAGGACGTAACACAGAAGGACAATAATGAAAATAATATTAATGCTGACAAGTCATGATGATGAGACTGTAAAGACTAACATTAGCCTAATTAAATTAGGAGCCCAGCACTAAAGACGCCACCTTATGATTCCTAAGATTTTTCTTCTGCATTCAATTGCTTACAACTGTTACTGTTTCTTAAATAAGAAAACTTTTAATATATATTTTCTCCTTAATTTAGTTATTATTTAGGCTAGACAATGCGGTAAACCTCTCATTCTTCTATTCGCTTGTCAATACTTCAAATACAAATATGTTGGAAGTTACAAGTATATTTATATGTGTTAAAATTGATACATGTATAGTAAATCACCCGGACCTGTATTTATATATTCATCTGTAATTAAAATAATAATAACTTTAACAGTTGAATTATTTGAAATCAATTACTTAAAATGAGTCAATTCTAGTAGTCAATTCTAGTAGTTGAAATCAATAACGAAGTAGACTAGGTTAATTTTTTCCTAAAATAATAAAAAAAATGTCTGGGCAACTTCAATGTTTTTAAATAAAAACATTGAGTTCAATAATTTAGATAATTTAATAATATGATTAAAAAAACATCAATAATACATAAAACAAACAAAAAAATTGGCAAGTTTATACCAATGAAACCTAGGTAAATATTTAAACTCTAGTTTAATCTTTCAAACTCATAACCTATTAAATCTTAGACTCAGGAGTTTATTGTTGAAAGGTGAAATTGAAAAAAAAATATCAATTTAGAGAATTTTCCAAAGTAAAGAAAAATGAATAGTAATAAAAAAACAATGATTAATTATAACAGAAAAAATCGAAGTAGGAGGAAATCATGAAAATTAAAAATTATTTTAAATAAAACAAATAGCAATGAAAATAATGAAGACCAAATAAAAAACATAAAAATGAATTATGATAAAATTGAAAAGAAAATCCAATGTTATAAATTATCTAGAATAAAACAAAGAACAATAAAAAAGAGAACATGTTTTAATAAAACATAATAATTGAAGGGCTACTTTGAAAATTTAGAGGGTGATGCATGAAAATCAAATATAAAAGAGAGAGAAAGATTGGTGATGTCAAATTAGATGTCAATACACAACACATACCATTCAAGGATGGAGATGCTATTAGAGCAAGTCCAATGAGAGAGCTATCTTGGTAGACAAAGCTAATTTTTTGTCCTTTTAGCTATTTTCATTTTTTTTCAGCTCTCCAACGGGAGAGCCATACTAGTAGCCAAAATAGTATTTTTTTTAATTGAGGAGTCATTCCTACATGTTTTGAGAGAGAAACCAAAAATTAAAAAAAAAAAAAGTAGTTGGGGGGTTACAGGCTGGGGGAGAAGGGTTGACGGCGTGGGGAGAAGAGAGATGTAAGGTTTCTTGGAGATGGAGATGGGGGAGGGGAATTAAATAGGTTTGGTGGGGGGGTTTAATTAGAAAGTTGGAAATTAATTAAAATACATGTTATTTTTCATGTATTAAATAATTGCACTATATTTAAAATAATATTAAAAAATAGCTATACTAAATGGTTTTTATTATTGGAGTACACATTAATAAAAAAAATTATATATATATATAGTTCAAAAAATCATTTTAGAGATTTAGCTCTCTAAAATGACTTTTACCATTGAACTTACTCTTAAGATGATTCGATCACTGATGTGGAAGCCATAATCTGACAACTAAACGCCTCTTTACGCACCGCTTAATTAGTGCGAATACATTCCACACACCAACATATACATTGCACGCATCAATATATATATATATATATATATATATATATATATCTTATTTTTACTAAAACACTAAATTACCTTTCATCAAACTAGACTATAATCTATAATAAAAAATAAAAAAAACAGACACCTCAAGTTGAATTGAAAAACTTTATTTTTGAAAACAGTTTAGTTGTTTAGTATAAAAAAATCTAGTTATATACCATCTACCATGCAATTTGTGTAGTTCAACATATATAGTAAAATACATAGCCCCTCCAGCTTTTCTAATAATAGATTTACCAGTACACAAGCGAGTTAAATACTCATGTAATTATTTAACTGATAGCTATCGAAGACAAGTACTATTATGGATGAAAACATAATTAATGGGGAGTATGTTATTGTAAAAAACAAAATAAAAAAATATTTCTTTCAAAAATTCTTTTAAAAAGCAGTAGATAATAATGGTAAATACTATTAGCATTAAAAAAGGAGCGGCAATTTGCCCCTATCGAGAATGCAGTGGTTAGATGCAGAGAAGAAGCAGGTGGTGTATAAATGATGACAATTATTTGGCAATGAATGGGAAAATGTTGGAGAATTAAATAGAGCAGGAAAGGCTGAGGAGGGACGGGAGACATCAACGGAAGCGTACGGCGTGTGTTTCAGGCAGGCAGGACGGCAGCAGTTATGAAAAGTGGATAGCAGCAGAGAGGGAGGTGGTAAGTTTCCTGAGCTTGGTCCTTTCACTTTATTTATTTAATTATTTAATCTTTTTTCACCTTTCCAATACTGCCACAAAAATAAAGCGCTCTCTCTCTCTCTCTCTCTCTCTCTGGGGAGTCATGCATGGGTTGTCCCCTTTACAGTGCACTGGTGTTTCCGATTACATGTTTCTCGTGAATAACAATGTCCTCGTTTTAAAATGATATTTCCCTCCATTTTCCTATATTAGTTAAGTCTTTTTTATTTATTAAAAAAAAACAGTAGTTTTGAAATTTCATAATGATATTATTCAATAAAAACAGTAGCATCTCCGATCACCAACTCAGTGAACATTGTGATTATATAGTCACACATCTCACGATTAAGATTGAAATTTAATCTCAGAAACTCGAGAAAGATGTGATAAAAATGTGATATAATAAAAACTTGAATCTAATGAAATTATGAATCCAATTAATCTTCAATAAGACAATTTAGTTTCTTCAAGAACCGAAAAATGAATTACTATCACACACAAGCTGAAAATTCATAATGAATCTACCATTACCTATACTCTAAATGGTGTGGAAATCATTGTAGCTATTCTAATAAAACACTGAGGATTGCTACAGTTAATTTCTTACACCATTTAAAGTATAGTTAATGTTCTGTAGAGTAAAGCTCTCGAAGAGACTACATAGACGAAATCATCCATCACTCTATTTCATCTTTTTACCATGTGCTTATTTTTTAAACTCAAAAAAACATGTCATTAGCTTTTAAAGCGAGAAAAATGTGATTTGACTAATTTTTTTTGGTAGCCTTAACGAAAACAATGGAACAAGAAAAAATGTTTCATTATTATTAACTAATAGCTAAAGTAAAATGTTAAAACACATAGTAAAAAATATTGTATCA
The DNA here is from genome assembly GCA_025169955.1 of Salix arbutifolia. Lineage (NCBI taxonomy): Eukaryota > Viridiplantae > Streptophyta > Magnoliopsida > Malpighiales > Salicaceae > Salix > Salix arbutifolia. Next base: position 4,141,786 of record CM045908.1, read on the forward strand.
ATAGACATGGAGTACTGTGAATTGTAATAGTACTTTTATTTTTTAAGTACTTATTCTTCATATTTATTTATGTTTGTTTAATATTAATACATGAATATATATATCTAAAAAATGAACTAAGTTTTTATGAAAAAATCACAAATTAATATCTTAGTGCTCTAAAATAATTTAAATATAATAATATGAAGAATAAATCATAAAAAATAGAAAAATTAATTGAATTTGTTTTATAACAATAATGATTGTGACAACGATAGTATTGTTAATAATAATTAATAATGGTTATAATGGCAGCTATAATAATTATGATAATTTAATAATCTTAAGAATAACAATAAGAATAATAACCGAAATAATTCATCGGTCGATATTGTTTTTGTTTAAAAAATAACTATAATGGTTTTTTTTATGTATGATATTGCAGATCTAATATCATATAAATAAATAAAAATATACGAGGTCACACATAGATGAAATGAGTGGAAAAATAGGCATAATTATCTACAATAAAAAAATATACAAGTCACTTACCCTGTGCTTTGTCACTGTCAGAACCAAATTTTTAGCATGTAAAAAAATATTAATAGTCCTAGATTTTTTTTATGATATTATATATCTGAGCAAAATAATTAGCCAACAAACCTTCAATTATTTAGTTTTTTTATATATTCATTTTTTCTTGATAAAGCGTTTAAAACAATAATAATGATTATTTTAAAGGTTTTTTCTGTGAAAAATAATTATATATTTTGATATTTATTTAATATTAACGTCTTAATGTGTGTGTGTGTGTAATGAACTATGTTTTTTTTTAAATATCAAATTAATTTAATCTCAGTATTATGAAATACTTTTAATATAATAATACGAAGAATAAATCTTTAAAAAATAAATAAAAATATTAAATCTCTGTTTAAATAAAAATCACTTTAAACTAAAATATATCAAGTCACAAGTAAACAAAATAAATGTAAAAAAAAACAAAGATAACAAATCACAAACGATTGAAGATTTACTATACATGCACAAAAGAGAGTTTCATTCTCATTTCACACCACCAAACCTAAACTTATTCTATTTTTTAACACAAGCTACATTTAATACAAAGATAAATTACAATAAAAATTAAAAGTCAAAACTAAAAGTATAAATACATAAATACAAAAAAAAAATGAAATATCCCAGAAAGACCAATTACATATTTTGATATTTGTTTAATATTAATACATTAAAATAATATATATAAAAAAATCTTTATAAACTCTATTTAATCACAACACCACAACTGATTAAAAAAATCAGTTGTTATGTTTCATTGTTGCCCTTATTCTTCTTTTTTTTTCATTCCTGTTATTTTTCCGGTGTTGAGGTTTTAATTGTTTCAATTTTGTCTTTCAATTAAAATTGCTTATATATTGTGTTATTCATTTTGGCCTTTGCTCTTTTAATTTTTTAAATTCTTTCAATTATTTAGTTTTTCTTATATATTAATTTTATTGTGGATAAGGTGTCAAAAATAATGATAATAATTATTTTTAATGTATTTTCTTCTTAAAAATATGTTAAAATAACTATATATTTTGATATTTGCTTCATATTAAAATCATATTAATGCTGATTTTTTAAAAATGTTTTAAATATTTTGTTTTACGCTGCTAATTTTTTTTTATCTTTTCCTTCAATCATAATAATAAGAATAAGAAATTAAAAAAAAAAACTCATCTTTAGTGGATTTTATCAATTATAGTTTTATTATCTGCCAATTAAATAGTTAACCAAACAATTAAAGTAGAACCAACAATTAATCAGTTTACTATAAAAAATAAAAAACTCATCTTTGATGGATTTCATCAATCATCTGTTCATAAATCTGTTGATGCAATTGTATTTGATTTTTTTTATTTTATTTATGTAAAGTTATTTTACTTCATATTATTATTAAACACAAAAAATTATTTGATAAATAATTTTTTTAATATTACTTCACAAAAATTATGTCCAGTCTAATTATTTTGGCTAAATATATATATTTAAAAAAAAAACTCTTGCTATTTTGTTTTTTTTTATTTTAAAAAATTTGATTCTCCCTACAGCGGTGTGTAGGGCAAATAGTTCGTTATGGACTAAATTGATTAACTTATAAAATTGATCCAAAACCACATTGCTTATAACTTGATTTTTCATAAATGAACTAAGCATATTGAATTGATTGTCAATTACTTGTCATCACCTCAAACATGACACCATTATTTTGTCTTTTATTTCCTATTCTTTGCATATTATAGATCTCTTTACAAAGTTTCATTCTATTTCCAATTTCATTTTATATTTGAAAACTCTTGATGCTTGTGGGTGTCGTATCATGAGTTTGAGAGGAAATATTAAGATAATAGAGTTATTTTGTTTTATTATTTATTAAAGGGAGAATAATTTCTTTATATTAGCCTATATATAGTCTTTTTATATTTAAGTTAAGTGATTAATCAAGCATTTAAGTATTCATTAATGAAATTCTAGCTTTTTTATTATTATTTTTTATTTTCTCTTTTAGTTTGTTTTGATTGTTTAACAAAAATATTATTGTGAAAGTTTTATGCGTTAATTTAAAATAAATATTTTTTGAAAGAATTTGAAAATATAAAATATAAAATTGCATTTTTACATTGATCTAATATATTTAAGAAGATAACTTTCTTAAAATTCTAGTTTTAAAAAAAAAACTGGGAAGTAAAATAATACTTTGTTGGTACACGTGTCAGCAATAAAATGGCAATGAACCAAAAGGAAACGGTGGGAGATCTTTTGTTGGTACACGTGTCAGCACTGTATAGCCAGTGCTAACCAGCTCCAACGCCTCCACAAATTCTATAACCAAAAGAAAACTCCAAAAACACCCTTTAGCGCATGCATAGACTGCTGTTACAAATTCTGACACTCCCCGTTTATTTACGGTCAACGCTTTTACCTGTTTCCAGAACCAAACATGCATCAGCGCGTGTCAAGCACATCCAACATCCATGACGTTGTGGTCACACGCGTTTGTTTTGGAATGTGACGGAAGGAATTGGTATAGTCCTAGCATGCTTTCGTAGGTTTTCCAACATGCAATTTACTTTTGATTTAATATATTTTTTAAAACGTTATTCTGAATAATAATAAGCTATAAAAATTATATTTTTTAATTATAATATACACAAACTGTATTATTAAATACTTTTTTTGTTTGTGCTATTTCATTGATATTTTTAATTTATTATATTTAAAAAAAACCCAGTCTTTTTAGTCTTATTTCCCACTTGTTGATTTTATCTTTTCGGACATTGTCAATGATTATGCATTTTCACTTTATATGATGAATGAATATGTTTGTTTTCTATTTATATTTTCTATGATTATTTATCTTAATTGCTATAGTAATTTCTAAGTTGTTGTTATGAACAATTTATTGCTAAATTTACTATCAAAACTAGAGTTATGGTATATAAACTTGTATAATAACTAAGAAATTTTGTACTATTTTTTTTTAATAATTGTGGTTGATCTACGTTATTAATCGTAGGGAGAACATTCAAACAAATCAACATGAATTGCAAACAGTTCTGTTGTATAGATTAATTAATTTTTATGTAGTTTTTAAAGCTACCATTGAACTAAAACATTAGTATGGACATTGTGATTGTTAATTGGTTATGGTTAGTTAGACAACAGATCTATTTACTAATTAACATTAAGAAAAGATAAAAAATTAGAATATAAATTGAAGTTTCGTTTCAAGGAATGGATCTAATTTCCATAGATGAATGTTTACTTGCAACCAAAATTTATTTTATTGATAAATTTTAGTTTTATTTAATTTTGCTTGATTGTTTAATTCTGTATTAGTTTAGATAATCACCAACCAATCTCTCTCAATTGTATAACATATAACATGAAAATCTAAACTAAACCTTCATCGTGGGATTGATCTATTGTTTGCTCTATATTATCTTGTGTATTTTAAATTAGGGTAATTAATTTGTGTGACCGCGACCTTGCAACACAAATCTACAAATTCTATTAGCATACCATGTGTTTTATTAGGATTATCATTAACATCATTATGTTTCTCAACTACATCATTAATTATACCATAACTTCACTTGCATCTATTTAAGAACCTCCATGTACTTAAAAAAAATTCTCTCAACCTTATTTCACTAGTTTAATGAACTCCTTTACTTGTAAAATTTCTATAAACTCAAGGATAGTGATATGATTTCCAAAATCTAAAGATATATTCTTTTCCTAATTAAAAGATTGTCTCCTTTGATCCTGCCTTTGGTTGGTCTTCAGTGCTTGCTAAGGACTCATGGTTGTTCTTCTGGTTTTGGTCTCAAAGGTTCCTCTCCTCCAACCTGGGATTCAACTTTATAATCTTATTATACATGTCCTTTCTAATGACCTTTCTCTCAAAATATTTCTCTCATGGGAGTAACCTTTTTAACCCATCATTGACCATGTCATACTTCATGGTCTCTTCCTACCATGACTATTAATAAAACACAACAAACAAACAAGTATTAACATGACTGTAGCATAACAAGCAATGAACCTAAAATTGTTAGGCTCTGATACTAATCGATACAAGAGAAAACATAATAGATAACAACAAGCATAAAAAGCAAAAACATTTTGATAAGCAAAAATAATTGCAAATATAAGCCATAAATTCATAATTATCATTATAAAATAGAGTCTAATGATGTCTACCTCTTTAAGAGGTTTTATAAGACCTTTAAATAGGTTAGAAAATCTCATCTCTATTAGAAAACATATAAGAACTTGAAAACAAAAATCAATATTAAATCCATAAAAATAAAGGAAAAATAACAAAGTGTCCTAAACAACATTTTATGGGCCTGTTTTTGAAAAACCCAATAGTATGAACGGTGAAACAAATTTTATAAGAAAATAATCGATAGAATCATCTAATCAATTTTGAGTCCTCTAACTATTAAATATTTTGTTTTGATATTTTTTAGCCACTGCTCTAGTCTAACATGATTGAACTTCTTTTTTTAAACTTAGATTTATCCCATTGATCCATAAAGAAATCCGATAGCCATCCACTAACGGGGTGTTTGATATTGTGTTTTAAAAATATTTTTTAAAAAATCTGAAATTTTTATTTTTATTTTTTACTTTAAATTAAATATTTTTGTAATTTTTGATTATTTTCATGTGTTGATATCAAAAATAATTTTTAAAAAATATAAAAAATTATTTTGATACATCTTTGAATAAAAAATACTTTAAAAAATAACTTTAACCATATTTATAAATAAACAGTTAGTTTGTTTTGGATAAAATATCATTCAAATGCTTGGAAAGCCTAGTTGCATCACCTCACTATATATATATATATATATATATATATATATATATATATATATATATATATATATATATATATATATATATGACGATTCAATTTACATCTTTGTATGTACAACATTTTCAATTTAAGAAACCCTTTTGTCATTGTGATCATAGTTGTCAATTCCGTTCTGTTCCGTTAAAAAAACCGAGATGAAACGGTGTCGTTTTTGTCTCGGTTTTAATTCTGGCCCGTTCCGGAAATTCCGGCCAGAACGTCTCGGTACCGTTCCGGCCTTAAAATCCTTTTTTTTTCTTTTGATTTTTTTTCTAATTTTGAGATTATATTTGTTTGACTTTGTGTTTATATTGTATAATTTAAAGTTAATTTATCTTGAATTTTAATTATGCTTGTTAAATTAATATTTTAATATATATATAATTAATTATATATGAACAGTACAACCCCGAAATGGCACGCCGAAACCGGAATGTTCCGTTCCAATAAAAAAACCGGAACAGTGACCGTAACGGTATTGACAACTATAATTGTGATTACAATTTAATTTTGGAGATAAATTAGGAGGATTTATTTCTTTTAATTTCAAAGTTTGTTGTTTTATTTTAAAATTTTAAATATTATTGAATCGACAATGAAAATACATAAAAAGTGTACTGACTCCTCTCATCTTGCAAAAACTAGCCAAATCGGATCCAGCTTCCCCAATCTGATAATGGGGTTGGGAAGGGTTAGGTTTTCCATTGATTTTAATATTTATTTGTACTAGTAATAACGAAAATACAAAAATAATAATGCTAGTAAAGTAACAGAGGCAAGGTAGTGGGAAATTAATAACGAAAAAAAGGGGACAGGCGTGAAAGGTTCTCAGAAGAAAACCCTTCCCTTGCCCACACTATTTGTCTCTCTCTATCACTCCATCTCAGTAGGGCCTAATAAGAGAGAGAAAGATATGCAATAGATACAAAGACAAGCTTGAGAGATTTTGTCTTCCTTTTCATTTTCATGGTATTCTATAATGAGAAAAGGATTGAATCTCTTCTTCTATGAAGAAGATGCCTTTCTTACAAGAACAAGAGACGCGTAGACAAAGCCCTGCATTGGTTCTTGATGGGCTTTATTGTGAAGAGGAAGGATTTGGAGAGGACTATTCTTGTGGTTTTGATGATGAAATTTGTGATCAAAATATGAAAAAGGAGCAAACTTTATCATCTGTTTTGCTTCAGGAAGACTTGTTTTGGGAAGAAAACGAGCTACTGTCTTTAATCTCCAAAGAAAAAGAGACCCATGTTCGTTTTGATAGTGGAGGCTCTAAAGATGGATCTTTAATGGTGGCTCGTAGAGAAACTGTTGAGTGGTTTTTGAGGGTAAAGGCGCATTATGGGTTCAGTGCTTTGACTGGTGTTCTTGCTGTTAACTACTTTGATAGGTTCATTTCAAGTTCAAGGTTTCAAAGTGATAAGCCATGGATGGGTCAACTTGCTGCTGTGGCTTGTTTGTCTCTCGCTGCTAAAGTGGAGGAAACCCATGTGCCACTTCTTTTAGACTTGCAAGTATGTGCCAAATTTGCAATCTTGGTGTTTGGTTGAAATGTCCTCATAGTGTGTTTATTGAACTAATTATCGATGTTTGATTTTGTGTTTTCTTCAGTTATCAATGATAGGGTTTTGTGTTTTCTTTGTTTTTTTCAGGTGGAGGATGCAAAATACATTTTTGAAGCCAAAACCATCAAGAGGATGGAGCTGCTGGTGCTGTCAACTCTTCAATGGAGGATGAATCCTGTAACCTCAATTTCTTTCTTTGATCACATTATAAGGAGACTTGGATTAAAAACCCACTTGCATTGGGAATTTTTATGGAGGTGTGAGCGTTTACTTCTTTCTGTCATTTCTGGTAAGCAAATGAAAAGTCAATTGTTTGATTGCCCTTCAATGGATTCACTTGTATCAAACACTCGATCCATCGGACATGAATCTTAACTAATGCTATAGTTTCTTTCAAACTCATGATTTCCGACATTGGATTTTGATTTCAGATTCAAGGTTCATGAACTATCTTCCTTCTATATTAGCTACTGTGACAATGCTGCATGTTATTAAGGAGGTTGATCCTTGTAATCAACTGGAATCCCAAAATCAGCTTATGGCTGTGCTCAAAACCAATGAGGTTTGTATGCTATTAACTTGGTTCCTCTGTTTCATTGCAATCCAAAATCGACTGTTTTGTGAAAAAGTTTTGGACTCGGTGGTCTGTTGGTTAATTCTGGTTGCTACATTATAACAGGATGAAGTGAATGAGTGTTACAAGCTCATTATAGAGCTATCAGGCAGTCAAAACCAATGCCACAAGCGCAAGTATCTGTCCAAACCCAGCAGCCCAAATGGTGTCATTGATGCATCTTTCAGCTCTGAAAGCTCCAATGATTCGTGGGCTGTGTCATCATCTCACTCATTGTCATCAGTGTCTCAATTCAAAAGAAGCAGAGCCCAGGTTCAGCAGATGCGGTTGCCTTCACTAAATTGTATGTGCGTGGATGTGCTTAGCAGTCCTCATTAATCTTTCTTTGTCTTAATGTCTCAAGCTACCGTAATTTTTCCTCTTTAGCGTATTAATTGTATGTGCATGAGGCGCAGATGTTTTATGTTTCATGAATTAACAAATGCATTTCTGGCCAAATCTTTAGCGATCTCATTGTTTGAGAAAGGAATGAGGAGGTGGCGATGTTTTTCCTATAGACATGAACATGATGCCTGTATTTGAATCATTCCTCTATTAAATGTTAAGTGGTTTATTAAATAAACCCAAGATTATCCTGTTTTTGTTCACCTCAACCACATTAGTTCTGTTAGAAGTCCAACCATAGATAGAGTTGGGAAAATAGATTGATGGTTTGATATTTTCAGCTAAAGACAATAGGCACAGTAAAACTAGTGTTTTGATTGTGTTTTGTTAGAAGTCTAACCATAGATAGAGTTGGAAAAACCATGGATAGTGTTAGTTTGTCTATTGTGCTCCAAAGATCAATGAGGGCTCCTGTATTTGTGAACAGTAAGACCAAAAATCAGTGCTCGCATATTTGATGTTCTGGCATATAATGGAGTAAAATATTTGGTGTGTTCAACCAAAAACTCCGGATAGATGATTAAGTGATTTAACCCAAGTTTCTTCATTTTGCTGGGAAATGTTAATAATCATCTGGCTTCCGATCTAGCTTTGTGTATTCATAGCTGAGTTCTAGTTTTAGGAGTGTCATGTAAAACATTTATTAGTCTGTTGGTTTAAACTATATGCAGAATCGCGGGTTCACGGATTCACGAATCCAACTCTCGAAGACAGAGCAATCATACTCAAAGCTTGTGATTGGCAGTTAGACATTAGTTTTGGGAGAAGAACTAAAAGTGTGAATCACTACACTAGTCGTTTCACTGTATTTTGATGTTGGAAACTTCAGGAAAACTAGGTGTATCATTGTAAAAATCAAAGCTTCTATTTTCATTCCTCTCACAATCCCAGTGAAGAAGAGATGGGGCTCTTTGAGTATGCATGACTCTGGCAGGGAAACCTGGGGAGAATGTGCATTGCAACAACAGCTAAGGCACCTAGCCCCTCGCAATAATGATTCTGGAATCATGTGATAGTTAAACCCTAGTTGTAAATGGTTGAAGTTTGAAAATTTGGATTTCTCAGTAGGACCAAATGGCATGCATTACCAGCTTGACCTTCAAATTATTAAACTCAACATTAAATCCCTCGGACAGCAACCCAATGCCGATTCTGCTCATGGACATGTGCAGTTATCGGCCTTGTGGTTCAAGTTTCAGAAGTCAGAATTAATGTTCTCTGTAAAGTCTGCTCGAGTACATTAATGTTTTAAAGATTAACAATGCAGCATTTACTGTATACAAAACAGTTCCAAGGATTTTTCACTTTCGGGAACCACAGTGATAATCTCTTGAAGCAAAAGTAGCAAATATACAGGGATAATGATGGCGACAACCCAATAGTCATCGATGGTTTGGCGTTGTTTCTCGATGAGAATAAGCTCACAACAATCTCTTAGCATGAACTGAGGCAAACCATCTTTTCTAAAATCAAAATGTCAACTTCTTCACTTGCTTCAAATCAAATTGTAAAACTTGGAAAAAGAAGAGTCCTGAAAAGAGGAAAGAATCAACGGTTTAAGATTGTATTCAAAACCTTGCGAGGAGAAATAAGTGAATCATAGATTACACTAGCATGCACCAGTCTAACGTATGAAGGTGGGTAATGGTCACAAGAATTACAGCTACCCTTAGCTAAATTGCTAACGTTTTAACTGCTCAAAATCTTGAGTGGTCTGATCAGGATGTAGAAATTGGGCATCTCAAGTAGGGACCCACTGGCCTCACCGGCTCTGTTAGAATGGAAATTCATGGCGATGAGGTAAAAAAGTATAGAAAGGGTTTAACATGAGCAGAGCTGAGAAGGGCAGTTGGCCATGCTGTGCCAACCAATCCGACAGGAGTTGTTAAGAAATAGACAAAACATCTATGATTAGAAGATGCATTATTATGATGCACAGGCAAAATGCATAATTTTCAACAGAACATACTAATTTGGTTAGGAAATAAGTGGGGCACAGTACGTAATGAACAGCCAGATGCATGATTTCGGTGTCGACACGGCATTGATTTACTTTTAGATTTTGATAACAACATGTTTTGAATTGAAGGAAAAAAACATGAAAATGAAAATGAAAGCAGAGAAACATAATGTATATCTTGCATTTATTTCCTCCAGCACAACTGTTTACCATATCAGTAATTCTATCAGTAAAAATTCCACATCATCATATGAATAGTTTTTAAATCTCATTGTAATTCTACCCACAAATCCAACTGTGTTTACCAATATAATTACCAACAAGGTTTTTAAATTTCATTGTAATTCTACCCACAAATCCAACTGTGTTTACCGATATAATTACCAACAAGCTATATCCATTGGTAATTCTCTCAAAAAAATATCATGTCATTGTACTTCATTAGTTTATTGAATTCCATTGTAATTCTCTCGGTGTTTACTACCAACATTTACCAACGAAACCATTTCTTTAGTAATGGTGTCTACAAAAGACCAACAAAAATACATGTTTGTAAATACCAACATAAACGACGATGATAACTTGTCGTCGGTAATATTAACAGTCAAATAAAATTTCATCAGTATTTCCTTGTGAATTAATCAATTTTCTAGTAGTGTTTTCTGTTCAATTTTCCTATCAACATCTATGTTTTCTTAAAATCCATCGGTATTTTTACCATTTGCTATGCTGAAAATGGTTTGAAACGGGAAACATGTATGAAGTAGTCCATTGTTTAGTTGGACCATGTCAATGCTTCAAGTTTTGAAGTTGAAAAGCATGACATTAAAAATGTATCCTCCTATTACTATAGTGTTAGTAGTGTGGAACTCAATATGGATCATATAGGTCCCTTCCCATATTAAACTTATGTTCACCATACACCTTATGTCCCATTCTTTTCTATTATAACTTTCCATAACCTACAATTCCATGAACCTGTGTTTTCCATCCATGCAAGTTACGATGAGTTTTCCCTCATATTTGATTGCTGTGATCTCCTTATTGTTATCACATCTAGAGAGTAATGGGGGAATTGAAAACAACTCATAGCTTTACATGAAATATGAATGTTACTTTTCCAAGTGAGCCAGTGAAGTAAACCATTTATGGATGTCGGGGTTCTCCGATGAAGCTATTCATTTTATGGTAGCTTGATTTCCTTCAGTTGCCTTCATTGACAAGCTTTTGAGTCAAACAGATTATATTTGATATAATTGTACAAATAAACCTCTTTGTGATAGTGAAAGTTGGGCTTTGAGAACCTTACAATTTTGTAATGCGAGAGGTTTGATCTCATCACCATCATGCCAACTTCTAGAGTGTGATGTCGTTTCTTCTTGATCGAGGAACTTAGATGAATGCTACTGTTTTTTTCTTTGGAGAGAGTGGAATCCTGCATTGTAATGGATTGAGAAGACGTTGGAGAGTTGATATGTAGACTGGTAGAAATCTCTTGCAAATTGTAATTTGTCCGGGTCCAGCATTTGCCTGGATTGTGTTCATCATGCAAGGCCTTGTAGGATTCATCCTTAACAAAATAGTATTTTCATTTTCTGGTTTATGATCGATTTCGCTGTGATTGCTCTTGCTTTTCTGTGACATGATTAGTCTTTCCACAGAAAACAGACGAAAGAAAAGATGGTAAATCTCACTGTGGCACAGTGAAGTATTAGCAAGCAGACTAGATAGAAAGAAATGGAGATGACAAACCAAGACTGCTACATTAAATGATTTCATATAGTTTATGCCAAGAAGCACCCGCTTACAGAAGAAAAATTATTAGAGGATTGATGAATACACAAATATTGCTGACTGAAGTCGGAGTTGTAGAATAATAATAAACAGAACCTTGAAGAGGTTCGCTTCTCATGCAATCAATTTCTGTTCTTTCCTGAGACAGCATCCTTGGCGAACTCCAGGGTGGATGCTACAGAAGCTGCGGCACCGGCCAAGATTCCACCACTTGTGGTTGGATTGTCATGGTGATTGGCCTGATGAACCACCACCACCCTCCTCATCTCTTGGCCTTGCCCTGGGGATGACGTATAATCTACTGTTTCTACCCTTTTTTCCGGTACACCTTGTGTGGTGGTAGCCTCCGTCTCCTGGCAAGAGGCATCATAGTGGTTATTGAAAGGAAGGGAAGATTAAAAAGTAGATGGAAATTACAGAAGCCATGCCATTCATTTACACTCAAAACATATTAAGCTAATGAGAAAGTACCTTTCTTGTCTGCGTATTCATTTGAAGATCACTGCAATCGATTTTTTTTTAAGCCTTAATGTGGGAATGTTATGAGGAATTATTGTTCCTAATTCGTGTTTAAATAGGAAGGTCTCTCTTGATTCTTTCTTATTGCAAGTAAAGTTGGCCATTTGTTACTTGGTCTTCACGGGGACGATAAGTTAGGCTAAGGGCCGGGCCCTTGTAGCATGCAAACACCTCCAGATGTCACTTTACCTTGTCACATATCCTTATAAATAAATAAATCATTGCCATAATTGTCAAAATCACGAGTTAACTCTAAAAATCTTATCATTGTTATAATTGTCAAAATCACGATTTGACTCTTAAAATCTTATGATTTTGTGAGTCAACATGTATTTACATGTTAAATCAAACTAAACTCGAAAAAACTAGTAAATTCGGACTTCACTTGTGCAAAATCGATAAAATCAGTAAAATTAGTCCAATTTTACGAGTTTACAAAATCTGTGATATGAACAACCAAATTAATTTTGAATTTGATCTTATAATATTTGTTAATGATTTTGTGACATTGATCATATCTTTTAAACTATATATTGAATCTAGTTGAAATTTTATAGGAACATATTATATACATGAAAATATATTTTGTTAAATTATTAGATTAAACAAAGCATAGAAACATATTATTTCAGAGAGTCAAAGTTGTTCGATGAATCTTGTCAAATCTGTCAAACTAAACATTCATGTATTATTTTTGACACATCTAGAGTTAAAAATATTTTTTTGTTGCGATTCTAGATTTGAGGGGGACTAGATATCTCAATATTTTCAAATATACATGATAAACTCAGTAATTTATTCATATAAAAGAGAGAATGGATACTTTGTTTTTATTATCATATTTTTTTTATTTAATTAATGTTAAAAAAAATTAGTTCTAATTTAAGTTTTTTTCTGGTGCATTAAACATTGTTTAATAGTTTATTTTAATTATTGGACTTGTGTTACATAATTATTAATTTAGACTCATTAACTTGCAACCTAAAAAAGACTCATTATGACTTGTTATGATGCGAACAACCAAATTGTCACGGGATTTTTGTGTACTTACTATCATTTAGTTATTTAACTGTATTGAAAATTTTGATTTTAAGTATTTTTTTCATGTCATTGATTTCTTGATTTATATTATTTTTTATTTATTTATTTAGATTACTAATTGATTATAATATTGTTGACTTTTTTTATTAGATTTTAATATAATTTAATTTATTGGCTGAAATTATTAATATGTAATTAAAAAATTATACTTGCGATTTTACAATCTCATTTTATGACCCGGTTTTGCATCATGTTCTTGGTGTCATGTCAAAAAAACAATTTTAACAACCATGATCATTACTACTTTCTTCCGAGTATGCAATGAATGACACGTGAGAGCAGAAGAAGAGCAAATATTGGGAAAGAACCAAAAACACAGGATAGCTATTTCTTCCTAGTCACAGCACAAGAAAAACTCCTGCTCAAAACAATTATAAGCTGTTGAATCAACTGTCCGGCTATTATTACTGCCTGAGATATAACTGTTGGTAGAAGGTGCTGCAAATATTGTAGATATAGGAGGAGCTGCTGCTGCTACATATGTTTGAAGAAAACATTTTGGTAAAAAAATCAGTAAGTCATAAGTGGTGACCCACTGCAATGGACGTCTGTTGCATCGGAAAGCCTTTGCCTCGGTGACAATGCTGAGATGCCTACAGCATCGACATCAAGATTCACAATGTTCTTTCTCTTCAGAGGATCTGAATTCTCCTTTTCGTCTGTTGTTTTCTCAGCAACGGGACCCAAGTGCTCTGCTTCCTTCTGGTGAAGCGACACCATGGCTTGAGCTTCTGCCAATACCGATGCGTCATCGTCGGTAGAATAAAGGATTCTCTTCATTGCTGCAACAACCTGTGGAAAAAACATGGGATCACAGATTAGAACTTTTCGAGGATAGTTAAATTTTATACAAGGAAAATCTGATAGTCATAGAAGTAGTGTACTGGCAGGTTTTCAATCCCGGGGCTCTGGCACAAAATCTCAATATCTCTCAGCTTTGCAAAATAGAAGTCCCTCTCCTTCTCGAGGCTATCCACTGACAACTTCAACTCGGTTATCTGCTTATCAATTTGTATCATTAGATTCTAAATGTTATGAAAATCCTGTTGCTGAAAATAATGTAATACCTCTGCATCATATACAGGCACTGGACTAGGAGGTTTAGAAGCCTTCACAGATTGATTTGAAGGATTTGCCGAGGACACATAGTTCCTTCGAGCATTGTGAGAGGACTGAACTTTGGGAGCAGCTGTAGAGCCCTTGCTTGAAGCTTGAGACGGTAGACATTTCTTGCTTGTTTCTTTTCCTCCCTTGCAAGCCTCTCTCCTTTCCAGTGGATTGTAACTAAGCACAAAAGCAGACAAGTAAATCATCCGTGCATATGATTAAACTGGGACTCTTTTCACAAAGATCATTGTTCGTATACCATCAGAAATCAATTCAAAGTACTAGGAAATTTGCAATCATCTACCAGAAAAGGATACTAAAAACTCTAAAAAACGATATTTTTTAGATTGTTGAAGGCAATTTCAGTCTCTTATAGATAGATCATCATATGTAAGTCTATATCTGATACTTGTACAGCTTATAAGCCATAGAGGTCTTCGTATAAATCACGACCACTGTATTAGGTAGCTTCGTATCAGTAGTAAGCACCAATTCCTTCCGTGTACACCAAACTACTAATACAAACCCGTGGCTCTCAACACTGTGAGAACAAACACTTCAAACCTTGTACAGGTGTCGTATTATTTATGATCTAGGAAAAGAAATCACAGAGCATTTATGCAACTTCATAAAATCTTCCAAGTATTGCCTATAACTGGTTGCAAACTTTTGCTCTATGACTAAAGATTTGCAATTACAAAGGTTAAAAGAAGAGATGGACAAAATTTTAGCATGTAAAAACAGTACATAAAATTTTAGACAAACAGGTTGAAACTGGAAAAAATATGTCAAACCTTTTCACTTTGGGGGCATCAAAATAGATTTTTAAAAATTGCAATTCATAAATTCTTGATTTTAAGTGTCGTTTCCAAAAAACAAGACCTTATTTTATATAAATTAAATCACTTTTAAGCCATTCTAATTCCCATTACTCAAAAAGAAAAGAGACTCCACAATTTCAATAAATTTTACTCCACATTGTCAGGGGGGGAAAATTATGTAATACCCTTCAAATTTACTGATTCGATAAACCCTAACACAACATCCAAAAATACAATTCGGCAAATACAATAACAAATCATATAACACTGAAAGTGAGCATGAATTTCAAAAAAACTCATCATCAAATCTATCAATTCAAGTTCCAAGAGTAATTTGCAAACAACTGGACCACAATCACACAACAACAATTCCCCAAATTTATTTACTTCAACCAAAGCAAACCCTAACAAAACAATAAACTGTGAAATTACTTGACAAGTCCTCCATTGACAGAATCACAATAACGCTTCATCCACTGCATAAACTCCAAGTTATCGAGCGGCCTGCCTTTCACCAGCTTACTCACCTCTATATGCTAAAAAACAAAATTCCAAGAAAACAATCAAAATCAAACTAACGAAACATTCAAGGGATCTGGAAAGTAAAATTGCATACACAAACCTTAGTGATCTTAAGTTTGTTAAACACATCTTGCAGAACCTTATAATTTTGAATCATCTCGTACTCATTTTTGGCGTCAAAATTGACCTTGTGCATTGGCACCATTCCTGGATGAACCGAATCCATTAACTGACAATGCACCGCACCAGAACATGCCTACATGATTAGAGAAAATCAAAACAAAATAGATCACCGATTAGAACAAATTAGGGCAAAATTAGAGAGAAAGAAGAGAATCAGTAAGGAAATCACTTCTTCGACTTTGGAGAGATTGAGTTGAAGAGTGGAGTTAATCCAAGAGAGAATCTCAGATCTGCCAACGAAGTAAGCCGAATCCATCATGCCGATATTAGTTGCCATCTCTGTTTCTCCCTCTCTCTCTCGATTTTGAGCCTCAGCCTCAGCCTCAGTGTGTGTGTGTTTTTTGTTTGGAGAGAGAAAGAGAGAGTTTAAAAAGAGAGGAGAGCGGGCTCCTTATGGAATTCAAAATGGCTAAAGTCTCTGACATGGAACTACCTAACCGTTGCTTGTCTGCTCCGGGGTTTGTGGGTGGGTCTTTTATGGATCCGAGCATTCCTATGGGCTCAAGTTTTTATGGGAGAAAAAATCATTGTGGGCTTTGAACAATGGCTCTTTAGGCCTCATAATAACCATAATTTTTGTCACATATAAAAGCCAACTCCTCTCTCTCTCTCTCTCTCTCTCTCTCTCTCTCTCTCGAGAGAGAGAGAGAGAGAGAGAGAGAGAGAGAGAGAGAGAGATAAAACAATTAAACCTAAATTTCAGATCAATATTTTTTTATTGTTTTAATTTAAAAAATTAAAAATTTATTTATAGGTTTTAATTTTATGAGGTATATTGAACATTTTTTACTAAGAAAATAAAACTAATTAAATTAAACTGTATCCATGCTACATCAGTCCCTATTAAAGTTTTTAAAATTATTGAAAAATTCATGATATTACAATAATTAAATTATATATTTTTTATTATTTTTTAAAATAAATCCCTCACTGATAAAATGATAAGATCATATAATATAAAATTACAATACTTTTAAAAATCAAATATGTGTAGAGTATGTAGAATATATTATATCCACTTTCATGGTATATGTTTTTTTGTATCATAATATTTTTTAATTTATTTTAACCACTAAAAAATGATGATTAAGTATATGTTTTAATTGAATAATCATAATATGTATTTTTTTAATTTATAAGGACATAATTTATATTTTTATTATTTTAGTATACAGCCTTAAACTTGTATTATTAAACAACACCCATGAGTTTTGTTTTATTTGTTATTGTTTCCATTTTAATATAAGAAGAATAATATGAATAAAAATAATTATATCAATTAGCATAATATTTTTAATGATATGAAAAAATCAATAATATATATTAATCAAAGTTATACTTTGAGCATTGTAAATAATATAGCTAAAAGATGTTCAAGAAATTATGAAAAAACTAAACTGGTATATAATTCTATATTCTTAATAACTTAACTTTGATGATAAGTAAAATTAAGTATAAAATAATTCGCATACGATGAACTATGTAATTTAAGAATCTACTATTAATAAGTTGATTAAAATTTATTTAAAAAATAAAAAAAAAATTGTATTTTAAACACCAACCTAATTACTCTTTTTTAGGTTTCACAAGTTAAATCAGATTAATTTAGCTCTTTTTCTATCTATTTTTAAATATATTTTTTTCAATTTTATTCTTCAATGTTAGATTGAATAAGAATCGAGTTTCATAATTTATTTTGAGTTTTTTTTCTATTGAGTTATAATGTATCATAATCTAGTTTTGGTAGTTAATTGGGGTTGACTCATGTTTTTTAAAAAAAAAACAAATTATTCGTTAACAATAGATTGACTGAGAATTTATATATATCTATATATATATATATATATATATAGATATATTAATTTGTTTTCTATAAGGTTATCATGGTCTCATAGCTTAAGTTGTAAATTTTACATGTTAATTTGGGTTAACCCGAGTCGATTCAATATGTTATCGTCTCCATATGTTTTTTTTAACTATTTTCTTAATTTTTTTCAGTCAAAGTATTTTTTTCCCTAACTATCCAAGTTATCTTTGGACTTGCCAAGATAACAAGATTATATAAGATCAATCTCTACACAGTTTAAATTGTTTTCTTCTTGAAAACAAGTTAACAATGCTTGATATTTTTTAAACCTTGTTTTGTAATTTATCGGACTTGCAGCGTAGTGCTAGTAAATTATCTAGTCTATTATAAATCTAATTGTAGTAATAATATTGATATGAAATTATAAAAACTTTATATTGAATTTAGGTTTTTTATTATTATGTTTTAAGATGAAGTGTCTAGGCTTGAATATGATATTGGTATTCCTTAGGCCTTGTTTGTTTCAAGGAAACTGAATTCCAGGAATTCAGTTTCCTCATTTTTTAATGTTTGGCAACCATCCGGAAAGTTAGTCAAAGAAAACTGAATTCCTTAACTTTCCGGTAAACAAGAAAATTACACCCATTAGCAGGAAAGTATTTTTCTTTTCTTATCAAAAGGAAAACACTTTTTTTATTGATAAAACACATCTAACGTCTTCCTTTCTTCCTTCCTTTCCTGGGCTTTTTTTTTTGTGCCTGCAATTAAACCATCATATATAGCTTCGGTGTATTCATTGTGCGTGTTTGTGTGCAGCTAAATACAGCGAGAATGCTAGGGAGTAAAGGCAGCTCCTTTTATACATGGCACTTGATAATTACATAATTAATTAGATAATTTATCCCACTTGCATCACGTTGCAAATGAGATTTTTTTTAGCATGAAAAAAATTATTTGGGTATTATTAATATTTTTAAAAAATTATGAATATCTTTCGTCCAATTTTTTCATCTCATCTCGAGCGAATGTGAGATATAAAATAACAAAGCCATTTATCACCTTAATCAAACTTTTAAAGGTAGATGCTAGATAGTATATACATATAAAATGTTTGAATAATTGTTCAATAACTATTCACGTGTTTAGAAGTGTATTTTCTTATATTATGTGGTGGATTGATAAAATTATCTTATCCAAGTACATATTTAATATCTTGTTTGTCATTACATTCAAAAGTGTTTTTGAAAATAAATAAATAAATAATTTATTTATTATTTTAAATTAAATTTTGGTGTTTTTAGATTATTTTCATGTATTGATGTCAAAAATAATTTTGTTTTTTAAATATTATTTTGATGTATTTCTAAATAAAAATTATTTAAAAAAATAACATTAACCACATTTTCAAACAGACATTAAGAGCACAAACATGGTTATGGTTAGAACAGTTTTTTTATATTAAAAAAAATGTTTTTAGTTTATAATATAAATAATTTTTATTTGAAAATATAATTATAACTACATGTGCACCACGATCCTATGATAAATACATGGGAGTCATGGTTATCATGCTCGATCCTATGATAAATTTAAAATAGAGTTTGGATACTGAATTACTAGTATGTTTGTTATTTGACAAGTATGTTTACTTGTTTAATTCGGTCTAGCATATTTATGTTTGTAATTTGAACTAATATGTATGTATATGACATTATACTTTTTAGATTTCATTTTTTTATTTTAAGTGATTAAATATTTTATATTAAATATTTTATATATTAGATAAACTTGAAAAAAAATTAATTTATTAATAAATTATTTTCCAGTTCATTTTCCATAACACAAACAAACATTGGAAAGTGTTTTTCAGTTCATTTTCCTTAACATTGTCAAACATCGGAATTCACTTTCCAGGAATTCACTTTCCCCGGAATTCACTTTGCAAAAGGAAACTACTTTCCTGCAAACAAGCGAAGCCTTAGAAAAAAACTTCGCTATCAAAATAGAAGACCTTTCAATTTAAGTTAGGAAACTATAGATGAATATGTAAGAAAACAAAGGAGAATAAAGAGTGTATAAAAGTATATGCTTGTTTTTGGATGAACTTGTAATTATTTTTCTTGAGTGAACTTATCTTGTCTACCTAGTGATATGAGGTATGTACCTTGATCACATGAGTTCTTTTGTGAAGAGTGGAGTAATGATAAAGAATAATTATTTTTCCTCACAAATAACTTGAAATTTTTTTTGTTAATTATTATGCTTCATTATGTTATCAATGGAAATGTTAGAGTACATGGATGATTGACCAAAAAGGTTGGCACCCTATAAGAAGAGAGGTTAAGGAGATAATTATTTACTATATAAGTAAATTTCATACTAAGAGTCCATACATAAGCACAAGTAAACACATTGTTGCAATAACTTTCTTGAAAGTCATAACTATGCATTATGGTGCGTGGAAGTACTAGCCTCTATTAGATTGAGCCTAAAATGTAGCAAACAACCCGATGGGTTAGGTCATATCTTAAAAAATGATAGTTATATTTTCATTTACTGGACAATTCCAGTCTGTTTACATTAATCAAACAAATATAGGTAGTTTATTTAGGGTTGGTTTAAATAGACATCATTTTATTTTTTAATTTATGTTTAAAACACTTAACTAGTGAAAGTAGAAGGGAGAAAAAACATATTGTTTTATGCATGCCATGTTACCTACATGTGGGTCTTGTTAACATGTCATGTAAAAGAGATGAGAGTTTAGTTAGCTTTGTATTCATTATAGGATGGAAAATGGTTTCACTTAAGGTGAAGAAAGTTATGCATCGATGGTAAAGCGTTGTGAATGGAGAAACTGTATGAATACATGGAGTTCTACAGAGATATGAAGACTTCATTATAAGGATATGGAGAATTTGTTGGAGCATGAAAACTTTGTTGCGGAGACATGGAGATCTCACTAGGAAATATAGAGATTTTGTTATATAGATATAAAGAACTCATTGAATACATACAAATACATGGAGATTTCATTATAGAGATACAAATGATTCATTAGAGATATTAAGAAATACTATTGCTATTATTGGAAAGTTCAAAAGATTATCTCTAAAAGTGAAGGTATAAAAGGTATAAAAGCTATGGTACTTTGCACATCCATGATGTCTTATGTTACATGATATTGATGTCTTATGTTACAAGCTATAGGATGCTTTATATGTTCTACATATGGTTTTTAAATTTGTAAGCCCATTATAATTGTCCACGTTATTCTTAGTAATCACATCATATTTAGAGAGACATTGATGCAACACTTGAAAAGAAAAAAGATTAATGTTTTCGTTAGTAAATTAAAATAAGATTACCTACAAAAGCTACACACAACTAGAAAATAGATGAATAAGAAAAAAAGAAAAAAAAACTATTCATGCATTGAACCAGTTCCAAAGCTCAAAGATTAAAAAAGAAAGAAAAAAGAAGGAATAGACTGAGTTAAAAAATGTGAAAATTAGCTTCACGCATATATAGATCTACCAATAATATATCATTTCTCAATTACAAATTAAAACCTGGAGACAAACAAACGTCCTAAAAGTCAACGATAGATACATCTCTTTACAATGTGCTCCGATTCTTATTATCAGTGACCATAAGGAGGATAGGACGCAGATGAGGGTGGGAGTTTTTCAATCACTTGTAAGGCTTCTTTCATGGATGGTCTCTTTTGCGGCAGAGGAGAGGCGCAACTATACCCTAGCTTGAAGCAAGCCAGCAAGGCATCCTCTTTCCCCTCCACGTCAGCTCGAATCGCCACATCAGCCATCCTCAAGGCCCGGTTCTTGTCCTCCACTACAAGCCCGTTGCTTCCCTGGCCCAACTCATCAACCACCACGACCTTCCCTGTCAGCAGCTCAAGCAAGATAACCCCGAAAGAGTAGACATCCCATTTTGGATTGGGCTTGAGGCTTCGAAGCGACTCTGGAGCATGATAAAGAGACAAACCTCCGATTGAGCTTGGACTTGGGCTTGGGCTAGGCCCGTTTCCGAAATCTTGAAAGCTATCGCGCGATGCATTCGACCTGTTGCTCCCGAAATTCCGAGCTGATTCTCCAACTTTACAGCTTGTATCGCCGATCACAAGCTTTTCGAGCCCAAAATCTCCAATCCGAGGCTCCATATCAGAGCCCAAGAGTATGTTACTGGGCTTCAGATTTCCATGCACATGCTTCTTATCGTGGAGAAATGACAGCCCCCGGGCCACTCCCTTGGCGATCCTCAGCCGGGATTCCCATGGTAGATGACAGGGTGACGAGCCTGCTTTCCCTGTAACGTAAAAAGTGACCACAAATTAGAATATTGGAGCATCTTACACGTGCCATGTTGGCGAGGGAGAAAGTGTGTCAAAAAGTAACAAGTGGTCATTTTCAACGGGGGAAAGGTATTCACTAATTTTGGTCTGGGATTACAGGTAACGTATAACGTAAGCTGTGGGGCTAACGATAGCAAATATGAGCACCCTCGGTCAGTTTCATAGTTGACTTCCACAGATTGCATTAAAAACAAAGGTTACGTTACACCTGCTCCACCGTCAAACCTTTCGGTCTGTTGCTCGGCGCCTTAGCAAGGTTCATGTCAATCAGAATGCGGCATTCAATGCAATGCAACGAACAAGCAAATTGGAGATGGTGATTTTCCGACAAGTATTATGGAAATAATTACTTGGAAAGTAAAAAAAAAGACTGCTTTAACCTGTTAGATTGAAACAATGAAGGCTCAGATCTAATTTTGATTTGGGATTAGAGGGCTTACTGTAACGAGCATTGGCAAGGCAGCCATTAGGGACAAAATCGTAGATAATGAGCTTCTCATCAACGCCCCAGTAGAATCCACGAATTCGAACAAGATTTGGATGAACCAACTTGGCTATGGCACGGACTTGGGTCTCGAAATCTCTGAACCTTTCTACATGGTTTTCACCGATTCTTCGAACTGCAAATGAGGTCCCATCTTCAAGAACAGCCTTGTACATTATACTAGAGCCAGTGGCACCTAATATGTAAGCTGATGCTTTAAGTAGAGTTTCAATTTCAAGCTCCTTTTCACCATCTACAGTCACCAATGTCCCTTCTCTGTTTTGCTCATGATGGCCTGTCCGCCTTTGACTGTGGTCAAGAATTTCTGCTTCCTTTCCGGTGCTTGTAGACTCAGAATCCTCTTCATTTTCTCCTATTTTGCGTAAACATGCCCATCTTGTGAACCCTCTTGACTCTGAAGATGAAGATGACCAGCTATCCTTTGCAGTGGTGGCTTCTTTCTTGATATTTGCTTCAACGTTCCGTCTTTTCTTTAAATAGTGGTATACGTAGAAGAAAACCATGCCAAGAACAGCAACTCCTGCAGCGTCACCAATCACGATGCCTATAATGGTTCCTGGCTTAAGGCCACCTTCATCTTGTCCAGACCCTGTTGCTGAATCGCCCGGAGGAGTGGTTGCTGGACTGGAGCCTATAATTTTTGGAATTGCAGCAATTGCAGAGGGTGATGCAGGTGCAGATATATTTGGGAGTGAACTTACTGAAGAAGGAATCGGACACGGACTTCTTATTGGCTGGCCGCAAAGATCAGGATTTCCGGCGAAAGCACTGGTTTGCTGATTTAAGAAAAGACTAGATTCCGGGATTTCTCCTGTCAGATTGTTGAATGACAGATCAATGGTAGTGTTAGACGGGATTTCATTAGCAAACTCTAGTGGAATTAGACCGGAAAGGTTGTTGTAAGAGAGGTTCAAGTAGTGAAGATTTGTGCCACCAAAATCACGAGGTAGAGATCCATTGAGAAGATTTGAAGAGAGATCTAAAACCTGAACGGTTCGAAATCCACTAGGAAGATTACCAGTGAAGTTATTGTTCTTTAAAGAAACAGCAGTTAGATTATGGAGAGCAGTGAGGTTGGCAGGTAAAGTTCCCGCTAAGTAGTTGTCAGAGAGGTTGAGAAGTTCAAGATTCTGCAACCATCCTATGGTCTCTGGTAAGTAACCAGAGATCATATTGCTGGACAAATCAAGAAACCGAAGCTGGGTTGCATTGAGAAGTGAAAAGGGCAAGGGCCCGTTAAGAGAATTGTTTGATAGATCAAGATTTTGGAGGTGTTGAATCATGCCAAGATTGGCTGGAATTGAACCAAGAAGCTGAGAATTTGAGAGAGATAAGCCTGTGACACGAGAGTAAGTGTTGTCAGCTCCAGGAGATCCACAGGTAACTCCATTCCAAGAACATGGAGTCTGGTCTTGGTTGTTCCAGCTTTGAAGCACCGACAGAGGGTCGCTAAGGATAGAATACTTGAAAGAAAGCAGAAGAACACCATCCGTGCTGAGCCCGAAAGATTGAACTCCAAGAAGTAAAAGTTCAAGTGCAAGAATTCTCCACCATAAATGGAGCTCAACACTTTGGAAGCTCATGATTTCTCACAATGATCCCACATCTCTCCTATACAGCGAGAGAGAGAGAGAGAGAGAGAGAGAGAGAGAGAGAGAGAGAGAGAGAGAGAGAGAGAGAGAGAGGTGGGGAGGGAGAGAGAGGTGGAAGTGAGATTTATGATGCCATGTTATCGAAGTTGTCAAAGAAATAAAAAAAGAATTGTAGCAGTGGATACAGAGATGCACAGCCCACCAAACTGAAACTTTCTTTGATAGAAAAATGCTTTGATCTGCGGATATATAAATTAAGGTTTAGGAGAGATGAATGAATAATTGCCACCACCATTTGTTTGGTCTTTCTCTCCTCACAGTTCACATTTAAGAGGCAAGAAATGGGGACAAGAATGGCATCTTTGCTACAAGACATCCAGATGGTGTTGTTACAAGGTTGCAGTACCTGCTTAGCACATTACAAATCCCTGTTCTTTGTCGAGCCCATTACCATATTATTATTGTATCATGTTCGTAACTGTCTGTCTGAAGGAATGTGGTTTAGATTTCTTTTTAAAGTGTTTTTTATTTATTAATGTATTAAATAATATTTTTTTTATTTTTTTTAAATTATTTTTGATATTAACAAATAAAAATAATTTTAAAACACCAAAAACATTTAATTGAAGGTAAAAAAATTAAAAATTTTCATTTTTTTTTAAATATTTTTGAAGTACAATATTAAACAAACCTTTAGTGTGAAGTAGACCAGTGACCCATGTTAATTTTCCTGAGCTAGATTGCAAATTGACACAACTTAATGTTATGTTTTTATAGGACAAGCTTCCACTTCACTTATTTTGTTCTTACCTCCTTGTTTCTTCTGGTTTATAGGCCATTGCAGCATGACCATATATTAACATGTGATGTCAAACTCAAGCTTGTCTAATTGCTGGCAAAAAAAAATAAAAAAAAATGAAGTCAAGTATTGATCACAAGTGCCACGAAAAAAATAATGAAAACCAGCTATAAGCTCAATGGCCATATTATCGGTGGTTGCATGCATTATTGTTTGGGTGGTCCAAAATGCTAGAAAAATAATATCCTTCAGTTTTTAGATGAGATAATTCTTTAACATGGTATTAGAATCTTATTGACCCGATAGTTATAAGTTTGAATCTTACCATCTTTATTCAATTTAATAAAAATTAAGTACAAAATAGTATGGGTCTGTTTAATTTTCAAGTCCAGAGAACTTTCATTTGAGATGAGTATTAAAGAATACTATAAATCATATTCTGTAACCTTATATAATAATTTAATTTTTTAGATGAGATAATTACTTTTTTTTGGTAAAGATCGGGGCGAAAGCCCTTCTAAATTAAACGAGGAATAGTAGACCCAATAAGGTCATAGTACAATAAGGGATAAATCCCAGACGGGGGATCGGATATAGTATCCGCCCCCCTAATCAACAAGTCCCTAGTTAGCCCAAAGTTTGCCAACCAATCAGCCACACAATTGGCCTCCCGATAAACATGTAAAATACTCACCTCCCAATCCCTACCCAAAATATTTTTAATTTGCATAATCAAATTAAAATTTCGATCCACTCTCACACTCTCCCCATTAATTAGCCCAATTACAACTCTGGAATCTGACTCCAAAGCTACTTTCCTAAATCCTTTATCCCAAGTCAAATTCAACCCCTCATAGATTGCCCACAATTCTGCCGTTACCGACGAACAAATTCCAATGTTTTTTGCAAAACCCCCGATCCAAGTTCCCATATGATCTCGGATAACCCCTCCCGCACCCGCTATCCCTGGGTTACCTTTACTGCAGCCATCCATGTTAAGCTTGATCCATCCTTCCGCTGGGTATTTCCATTCTATGTTAGCCACCTCCGCTGAATTTTCATTTCCATTCCGTTGAATTTTCTTACTGTCTTAATATGACAGTGGTTATATTAGCTCCCCATGAAATTGCCATTATTGAGTTTCTGAATTCATTTATTGCTCTATCGTTTCGAAATTTGAGTAGCAATTTATGAATTTCTCCCCCCTTTTTGGGATCTATTCTGCAACGCTGCTTGAAGATGGCAGATATTTGAAGGTGAACCCACAAAGTGGAATTTCTAACATGGAACCTTAATCATTTTCATGGCCCAACAGAAGATAAGTCTCACTTAAATGCAGAGTACATCTTTGTAATGTCGATCAAATTTTGCCGTTTTTTTATTATTTCCATGGCCCAGCGAAAACCAAATCATTCCATAATAGTACATTTTATAAGTTGGACTGATGATGGGACTAATTGTCATCAAAGATTCTTCTTCAATTACTATTTTCAATTGAAAATCTCCCTTCACTGCTTTTTTTTTCCCGTCTGTTGGAATACTTTTAAAATTATTTCTTATTTTAAAAATACTAAATTTATATATTTTTAAATATTTCTTTAATAATTTTGATATGTTAATATTAAAAATAAAATTCAAGCACCAACAAAACTCACTCCCTCAAAATGTTCGGAATTGCTGTTCCATTATATTTTTTTCAATATTAACCTATATATATATATATTTGTGGGTGATATTTTTTTCATTAATATATATTTTTATTAACATTAATATATATATCAAAGATATTTTTTTCTCATTAATACTATTATGAAAATTACCCTTCAACCTCTCATCTATATAAAAAAAAATAGAATTTTTATTTTTTATTGCATATTTATTTTCAGAGTATTTCTATGTGATAGTATTGTAGTTTTTCTAAACAAAATAACTTATTTAAAGCCCCTGAATTTTTTAAATAAAATTATTTTTGCGAGTATCAACCATTAATCACTAACTATCTTGACTAAATAAAATAAAATAAATTACTAAAACTAATAAATTAAATAATTATCCAGGATATAAATATCACTTCCAAGCTTTTTGGATTTTAAAAAAATTCTGAACGATATAATTACTGCAAACCAAGTCGTCTAAGCTGACCTACAAACCAGAGACTAATTCAACACCGACAAACAAAATGAAAATCCAAAAGCCTCAAAGACACTAATTGGATCAAAACCAAAATTCAACCAAAAAATGGATTCATCTGATTACAAGTCAGAATCCAAGTTGTCTTCTTTTCTGACGGTGAAGAAGAGGAGGAGGTCCATCTTAGCCTTTACATGAAATTCCACTTCATGCAGTAGATTGCAGTAGATTTGCCTTGGCTTCATTCACACCAGAGTCACTTCCCATTTGGCTTCTTGCGTCTTGTATTCAACGTAGCTTCCTGTTGTTTCTCCTTGTACTTGTTCTGCGGGGGAAAAACAGAGTCCATTGCCTATAGTGACTTATCAGAGTGACACCGTTTTGTACAGTAGCAGGATCTACAGCTGTACAGACGTGGGAGAGCGTCATCCCATCTACCATCATCCTTCTCTTCTCTCTTTTTTTCCTCGTCATTTTAGCTAGGTTTTAACATAGTTTATGGAAGCTTTTGCTAATCTCATTAAAGTAGGCGATTGACAAATTAAGTAGTTGGAGCTCCTAATTAATAATCTTAATAGAGCCAAGATTAAAATACCTGGGGCTTGGTTTGTCTGGTGGACCATTTACTTTGCACAACAAGTTTAGGAAACTAGATCTGATCACTTTCTTTCTAGTATCTCAATAGTGATACCTCCTTTCATCGTGGTTAAACAAAATTAAATCCCTTCTTTCACAGTCAAAAACTTTTTTTAAAAAAGCATTATCCTATATATATTTGTCGAAAGCCGGTAAGAACAACTAGGAGAAAGGTAAGAAGAAGATGTCCCCTGTGTGATGTTTGCTGAGACTTTCTGGAAGACTAAACTTGGATCGCTAAAGCTACCCACCAGTTAAATAATTGAGAGGAAGGAAAAGGGTGTGAATTGTACGTACGTATTGCAATCCATGTGTAATGATTCTACACGCCCATTATGATACGATAAAGCCTGCACATGATAAGAAGAAGCATGTCACATGAAAATATACCCAGATTTTGAAACACCAATGAGCCATGAACATCAATATTGCCATGATTGAAAAAACAATTTTGATGGGATCGAATACCCTTTCATTTCACATTAAAGACACGAGAGCACGATCCCCATGCCGTGAAGGGAAAAGAAACTAGGGCTTCACTTGTGTGCTTGCTAGGGTAAAATTAGGGCAGGTTTGCGGGGCGGGAAAGTCCCTGTACCCTATCTGTGCAGTCAATATCTCCATATTTGGGCTTTCACAGCCGCTTCGATTCTCTGTCCCAGAAGAAAGGACCGTGTCTCCTCTTCTCTTCTTGGGCAAGTAACATTACTCGGTCAACCACCATTTTCTACTCCTAGTTGATGATTGTTAAACTGCCTATGGACTCCCGGTTGCTGCAAATAGCAACGAGGCCTAAAATTACATAAGCTGGATTCCGTTGCGGGGGTAAATACTATCGAAAATTACAATATATATATACACTCATGGTGTTAAGACTATTTCATCACTCTATAAATTGATAAAGTTTTCCGTAGTTTTATTAATTGCTGATGCCGTGGCACAATTACAATTTAAAAATTAAATTATTACCTAAAAAACAAGGGTAAAATAGTACACTGCATAATTGAGATTTTCTAAACTATCTCATTTTCTTTTCATTGACCGACAGACAAGATTAGACAGTGATGAGCTATATGGTAAAAGAGTACGGACTGCATGATCGTTTAGTGTTTGATATTACAATGAGATTTTTTATTTGAAAATATATTAAAATAATATATTTATTTATTTAAAAATAATTTTAATATTGTGTTGAAAGAATTTTAAAGTATAAAAATATATTATTTTTAAAAAAACAATTACGGCTATACCGATGCCTAAAATCGGAAGATATAAAACCAAAGGACACAGAAGAGAAGGTTGCTGGTATTTTCCTGTGCTCGGTGGGGGCAGTTGAGTATACTTTTCTCTAAGGGAACCATTCCATCCCCTCCCTCCCTCATTCCTTGATGGGGCACCTCGCCATGACCAACTTTTTTTTAATTTTTTTATTTAAAAAATATCAAAATAGTATTTTTATTTTTTAAAATAATTATTAAAATAATATAAAAATACTAAATTTTTTAATTTAAAATAAAATATATAAAAAAAATTAAAAATACAATATCAAACATAACTTTAGTAGTTGATCGTCAAAAAAGCTTTAGCTTTTCTCGGTTGAAATTGCACATGCTCTGCAGCTAGTTAATTGTGCTTCTTTTTCTTCTCCCCCACTCTCTCTCTCTCTCAATATATATTAATAAATCTAGAGAGAGAAAGAGAAGTGTAAAATGGCTGCATTGAAGCGAGGAGATCATGAAAAGAAATGGTGCCTTGAGTAACGGAATCGGCCCCGTGACTTCGAGGGCACTGACTTGGTCCAGCTTTCATCTCATAAAATACAGCCCGGTCATCAGGTTATTCTATAGGATCAAGGTCAAGACTCCCCTCCCCAGATCGTTTTTATTTTTATTTTTTATTTTAATCCACCAGGCAGCTGGTCAATGCCTTGCTGGGTCTACTTCAGTAATTTGTTTTAAGCTGTGTCCATGGATTGGGATTTCAAAGCATGGAGGCCACACATAATTCAACAATACTGACTCCAGGTTATAAATTTTCCTTTTTTAAAAAAACAATTCTGGGTATACTTGATATTTTAATAACTGTTTTCAATAAAATAAAATAAAATAAAAACTCAAAGTATGAATCGAAAAGCGCAATGCAAGTATTTAATTAAATATATTAATAATCATCTATATAAATAAATAAATAAATAAAAATAATTTTAATTAGCAATAGTTGCAAAAAATTAGAGATGTATATAAATTAAGATATCTGGTCCCACAAAATAAGATATTTACCCATTCATGTCTATTGAATTTGTTTATTAAATCAATAAAAGTTGAATAAAAATAAAATATACATATAAAACTAATTCAATAAAAGAAAAGAAGAATATGCAAGGATAAATATATTATAAATATTATTTTAAAATAAATAAGTTTTGATAAAACAAATCTTATTTGTATAAAATAAAATAAAATCTTCAAAAATAAAACACAAACATTTGTTTTTTTTTTATAAAAAAAAAAACATCTACTAAAAAAAGCCTCCAAAACTATGGCTTAAGCCATGACCAAGATAATCCTATAAGAAAATAATTGAAGATAACCAAAAAAACCATCCTCTCTCTTTTTCTCTCTTTTAAAAAATAATGTAAATTGATTTATTGAGGATTGAGATTCATGATTTCAATCAAAACAAAAGGCATGTGTGAGCTCCCTTACTCATGTCACTTTAGTTACTATTTAAGTGAATTATAATTCATTTGAACAATATAACAAATACATGTACAATGACTAGGTAATTAAAATCCAAAGTGAAGAGGAATGCAAGTGATGATGGATGTGTGATGTTGGTCGAATGGATGTTCTTCCCCTGTTTTTTTCTTCTATTATGATAGTTGTCTCTCCTTCGTTCTCTTGCTCTCTTTTTTTCTATACGTGCAAAACTACAACTTTCATAAAAGACTCAAAGTGAGAAAAATCATTTTGAAGAATAGAATATACCCGCAATCTGATTGGCAAAAGGATCTCCTGATCTAATTCAGAAATTGACAATGTTGAGCATCTCCATCTGATTGAGAGTCTGACATAAAAAAGTGGGTTTTAGGATCTAATAAATGTTCATACTAATTCTTTAACATGTTATGAATGACATAATATAGTTGCGATGATCGGATATTGCACAAAGTCAAGTCAAAGTCAAAATCTAAGTTGGAAGAAAAATTATAACAAAGTTGTGACAATAACAAAATCATTGCAAATTTTGAGGGATTTATCCAACCTTAAAGACTAGATAAATAAATAATGAGTTTAGCATATGAAGACTCCTAATTAATCTAAGAATCCTAATGATTTGACAGCAAAAGAGGATAAGAAAAGCAGAAAGCAGCAAAGAAGGGTTTTAAGAAAATATTTTGTATTCTCTATTTTTGTCAATTGTCCAGTGACCATGAGCTAAACTCCTACATTTGTTTCAAAAGAGATATACATCGTCTCCAACACATGAGGCCTAAAAATGAGTAACAACAAAAAACCTAAATAGGTATTTATGAAAATGGAAGTTCTAAATTTTTTTGGTTCGAGATGATTTTATTAATGTATCTTTTGCGGTCTTTGTCAGTAAAAATATATTGGTTTCAACACACTCTCTTATAGCATCAAACCCACTAAGAAACGTATCTCTCATGCCTACTAAATTACAATGTTGATTTTGTGGATCTATATAAGGAGGCCAAACATGCCGAGATTGATCAAGGGATGCCTAAACCTTTTATTTTCATATCAAACATCCTCGTTGTTACTATAGATTTGTTGGTGTTGATATTGAGTTTATCAACTTGTATTTACTTGTTATCTCTCCTAAATTAAAAAGCATTATTGCTTTAGTGCTTTTTGCTCGCAACTTATTTATAATATCAACTAAGACAAAATGATGATATATGTTGATGAGATTGTTCTTCTCATCGAGGCTTTAACTGGGTTGTTCTCATCTTGTCTTATGTAAAAACATATATCATTTAGTTGAATATAAAGTGATTTTAAATGGATAAAAATATGATGAACATATATATATATATATAAACACACGAGGAGCTTGTAAAAGATGAAGTGAGTTTTGATAATGAGAAGTTAGTGAAATAATAAGGCATTAATTTGGATTGAAAATCTACAAGATGAGCTTATCATTTCACATCTTGATTTTTCTATTAACTAAGTTGATTGATGTCATTTCTTGTTGTCACAATCAGAGATTGGTTTTATTGTTAACTAGATAGTTGTGGTTGGTCAAGTTATTATTGGTTGGATAATGGTGGTGGTCAACAACATGGAAATAAAAAGGTTTTTATTGAAAAGTTAATGGATGGTTTTATTTGAATCTATATGTCCATACTCTTACACTTCAAATTATACTTATTACAAACACATATTGGATAAAAGGAAAACAAATATGGGAGAGAAAGCTCGAGTTACTAGATTTTTTTATTTGATGGTAAAGTTGTAGTATTTAATATAAAAGCTCTTTAATAATTAATTGAAATATGAAGGAAATCCTATAAATGATTTTTTTTATTGATTTCTTTTACACATATATATGAGGATATAAATTGTTATAAACTTTATAATATAAATTTTAATTTAAAAAAAGATAAAAAAATAACTAAACTATGATAATCTTTTTTTAAAATCGTGTAAAATTACACTTTCTAGATAAACATGTATCGAAGAACAAATAAAACTATTAAGATCTCCTTCTCCCTTAACAAAACTAAAGAAGATGGACCTCCATTAGAAACGATATGTACATTCTCATCAAAGTTTGCTATACAAAAACACCAACTAATGACTCAAACTTTTTGACTTAACATTTTGAACCCACCAAGTTGTCATGGGTCTGAAAGGTTGCTAGAGCCAGTATACTTGAGATTATCCATGTATTAAATTAAGGTTATATATGTAAAACAAGATTGTCAAACCCAATATAATAGAGTTTGAATCATATGTTAAACCCAAATCAATGTTGATATAACAAGGTTTTCAGACTCAATATACTTGAGTTCAACCATATGTTGAACTCAAGTTGGTATGAGTTTAACCATTATACTTGGGTTCAACCATGTACTCCCAAGTCAATATGAGTTGGTAAGTTGTTAGATACAATATAATTTGGGTTAGCCATCTATTAATCCAAATCAGTATGGTTCTAGCAAGTTATAAGACCCAATGTATTTAGGTCCAACCATAAGCTAAACCTAAGTCAATATGTGTTTAACAAGAACAATTATTGTCATCTCTTATGAAATGATGACATAGATGAAGATATCCCCCTCAAAACTTACTCTAGTAAAAACTTAACTCATTGGGATATAAGACTTAAATGTATCGGTGATGGGTCCTTTAAAAAATAGACACCATTGACACTAACCTTAAATACGTCTCTACATAATAAACCTTCAAGATTATTGATATAGCCTTGACCATGAATGCCATTGTAGGCAGACCTCTTCTATCTCATATCAATATTATCATTAATACAAAGTAGTTAACATTGAAACTCTCCACCAAGAGAAAATTAGTTATAGTATAAGGGAATCAAATAACCTCAACACAATACGCCTATACCTATTTAAAGGAAAGAAAGAACTAATGTAATACCTATAAATGTCCTTGAAAGAAAGGGTGAAGGTTGAAATTGAGGCTTCTAAAGCACTCAAATATATCACCCAAAGGAAAAATAAGCAAATGGTAAACAAAGTGGGCTCCACCCCGACACCAACACAATAATAGTCATTAACAAAGCTCCTCCAAATTTAAAAATCCAATTCTGTAATGAGCACTTTTAATATGTTAGGAACTAATCCTCGAACTGATACCTATTAGTTAAAGGTAAACATAATTGTTCATCTAATCAAATAGAAAAAATAGAATTTTAGGGGAAAGATATTAGGCTCATTATAATGGATCAAACCCGAAAATAGATATTATTGAGTCATCAACCCCTTCTTCTTTGTTTTCTTTCTCTTTTGTTATCAAAACAAAATACTTTATCAAAATCCAATTTAAACCTAAAAATCCTTTAAAATTACAAAATCATCAATCAATTAAAATTAAAACAAACAAACATACCCCATTTACAAGAGAATGAAGAGAGAGAGAGAGAAGTGAGTCACACACTATGGAAACTATTGAGAGAAAAGAGAAAAAAAATATTACAATTAGTGATTAGTAAATTACATGAAATAATTAAAAGAGATTAAGAAAAACCCTAGCTGCAATTATAGTGCAAATTAGGAGAAATTAAAAAAGAAAAATAAAGATTACCTTAAATTCTAAGACTTAGAATTGATGGGTTTGATCCTTGATTAGAAGATAAGAACATGAGAGAAAGGGCACGAGGAGATGGGAAGGTGTGGCTGCTGTTAAAAGAGAAAAAAAAAAGGTTTATAATTGATGGATTTAAGGTGATCTTTTAAGTTTCAACATGGGAGAATAAAAAAGAGATATGGATAGTCAAATTGCGTGAATTTAAATTTAATTTAATTTATTTTTCTATTTAAACTTTTCAATCAAAGGAAATTTAATTTTCTATTTTAGTCAATTTAAATTTAATTTTCTTAAAAAAAAGTTTTGAATAAGTGAAGAGATAATGGAGGTTGATTGTAATGGCGATGATGTTACCGTCGAAGCTGTGTGCGTTTTGTTGTTAGAAATCGTAGAAGCTTCCTTCAGAGTTGACACGTGTATTATTAATAAAAAAAATGCATATATGCATAATCACAAAATAAAACATCATCATAATACTGAGATTCTGTAAAATATTAAGTGATAAATAAATATCAGGATAATTAACATCGTAATACGAGTAATTTACCTTCTTGTGTTTAATGAATTTCTTTATCAAAATAAATTTGTTATAGAAAAACACATAAAAATTGTAATAGAAACTGACACCCATATATGATTTATTGAACAAAGAAAATCCAAGGCTACGCATAAAAATATATAAAAAAACAAATTTAATCTATATAAAATTAAGAAAAAATCACAGATGAATCATATCTATCTCTTTAAAAACTAAACACATCTAATATCATTAAGAAATAATTACAAATTAATTGAAACATAAACCCAAAATTTATTATTGTAAGAATGAACTAATTAATTATTTTTAAAAAATATTAAAAAAATCAAATTACACACTATTAGGCTTGGTAAACTAAACGCATAGTGCATGTCTCAATCAAGTGACAACCCACACACACACCTATTTTTTTAAAAAAAGCTTAATAGGGCAAATGACACATCATTTGCCCTATGTATCATAAAAAAAAATGTGTTCGCCTCCATTAGTAGACGACGTGTTGTCTATTTATGACGCAGCAAGAAATTAACAGAGGGATCCTCATGTTCACCCCTAAGAATTCCTCTGGAATCCACCAGAAAATGAGATAAAGTCTCAAAATTGTATTCAAAATTAGCAATCCAAAAGTGTCGTAAAACAAGGCTTACATTGTGTATTTATTCTAATTGTAAAATGCATGATTAATAATAGCTATTGAATGCTATTTAAAACTTCAACGTTTAATATTCAGGAACTCTGCACCTATCAATTTGTCCTTCAATCTCTCCTGCCAAGCGTTCTGCATCAGACTCCTCTTCTTTGAAAGAACTCGCCTCTGAGTTATCTTCAGAATAAAGAGCTTCATCTTCATGATACTCATACAAATCAGCAACATTAAAAGTACTTGAAATTCCCATAGATGCAGGCAGGTCAATGATATAGGCATTATTATTGATCTTCCTTAAAATCTTGTAAGGTCCATACTTGTGCGGCTTCAGCTTGCTGTAGGTTCCAATAGGAAATCGCTCCTTTCTGAGAAAAACCATCACATAATCTCCTTCATTGAAAACTTTAGCTCGCCTATGCTTGTCTGCAGCAGCCTTGTACTTAGCATTGGTTTTCTCCAACTTATCTCGCACTTCTTCCTTAACCTCAATAACATCTTTAGCCATATGTTGAGCACTTATGCTAACTCCATGAGCTTTTGGAAGTTTTACTAAGTCAACGACATGGTTAGGAACTGAAGTATATACCAAAGAGAAAGGAGACTTTCCTGTGGCACTATGAACTGCATTATTGTAAGCAAACTCCACTTGCGGCAAGGCGTTGTCCCACTTCTTTGACTTATCAATGCAGACACTTTGAACCATGTTGCCAAGCGTTCTATTAGTCACCTCTGTCTGGCCATCTGTTTGTGGATGTGTTGTACTGCTTCGCTTCAAGGTAGTACCGAAGAGCTTCCATAGAGTAATCCAGAAATGACTCAAAATTTGGTGTCACGATCAGATGTAATAGTTTTGGGTACACCATGCAAACGCACCACCTCCTTGAAAAATAGTTTGGCTATATGAGTAGCGTCAGAAGTCTTTCGGCAAGCTATAAAATGTGCCATTTTAGAGAACCTGTCGACCACAACAAACACAGAATCAACCCCACTTTGGGTTCGAGGAAGCCCCAACACAAAATCCATGGACAAGTCTTGCCAAATATCGCTAGGAACTGGTAAAGGCATATAAAATCCAGTATTTTGAGATTGTCCCTTCGACACCTGACAAACATAACAGTTTCTCACAATTTTGCCAACATCCTTCTTCAACTGAGGCCAATAATAACGTTCCTCAACTCCTGCAATGGTCTTGTCTCTTCCCAGGTGCCCGCTTAAACCGCCCCCATGAATATCTCGAATAAGCTTCTCTCGTAAGGATGAGCTGGGAATGCATAACTTGTTGCCTTTAAACAAATATCCTTCTCTCAAGTGGTAGTCTAAAACAGGTTGACTTTGAACACACTTCATCCAAATGTCTTTGAACCCAAAATCAGCTTCGTATAACTCCTTCAGAAATTCGAATCCCACAATCTCTTGTGCTAAAGTAATCAACAAGTTTGCTCTCCGACTTAAAGCATCAGCAACACGATTGAGAGATCCAGATTTATGCTTAATCACAAAAGGAAACTTCTGAAGAAAAGTAGCCCACCTGACATGCATTTTACTCACACTCTTTTGGCTGTTGATAAACTTTAAGGCTTCATGATCAGTGTAGAGAACAAATTCTCGTTGCACCAGATAATGCTCCCATTGCTTCAAAGCACGAACAATTGCATAAAATTCTTGATCATAAGTACTCCATTTTTTACGGGCTTCACTTAATTTTTCACTGAAAAATGCCACTGGTCTTTTTTCTTGAGACAACACAGCTCCCACCCCCAATCCACTTGCATCACATTCGACTTCGAATATCTTTTCGAAGTTGGGAAGGGCCAAAACTGGTGCCGTGCTAAATTTCTCTTTAATTAGCGCAAAACTTTGATCTTGTGCTTCACCCCAACGAAACTTTCCTTGCTTGAGACATTCTGTTATAATGGCTGCAAGAGTACTAAAGTTTTGTCCAAAACGCCTGTAAAAGGTAGCAAGACCATGGAAACTACGTAACTCACTTACAGTCTTTGGAGTTGGCCATTCTCTGATTGCCCGTACCTTGTCCTGATCCACATGAATTCCATCTTCACTAACAATATACCCCAAAAATAGCAGTTTGTTTGTAAGGAAAGTGCACTTCTTCAAATTAATATAAAGCTTATTCGCTTCCAAAACATCCAGAACCTGTCTTAATTGCACCAAATGTTCTTCTTTGCTTTTACTGTAAATAAGGATATCATCAAAATACACAACTACAAATGACCCAGTAAAAGGACGCAAAACCTGGTTCATGAGTCGCATGAAAGTGCTTGGTGCATTTGATAATCCGAATGGCATCACCAACCATTCATAAAGACCCTCCTTGCTCTTAAATGCCGTCTTCCATTCATCCCCCGGTTTAATTCGAATCTGGTGATAGCCACTGCGCAAATCAATCTTCGAAAACACCTTGGAACCCTCAAGGACATCCAACATATCCTCCAACCGCGGAATTGGAAATCTGTATTTGATAGTGATTTTATTAATAGCTCTACTATCAACACACATTCGCCAGGTGTTATCCTTTTTTGGCACTAGCAAGACAGGAACTGCACAAGGACTCATGCTCTCACGAATAAATCCTTGTTTCAGCAGCTCTTCAATCTTCTCCTTCAAGATCACATTTTCCTTCGGGCTCATCCGGTAATGGGGAAGATTAGGTAGGCTTGCTCCAGGGACTAGATCAATCTGATGTTGGATATCTCGCATAGGAGGAAGTTGTGCTGGTAACTCTTCAGAAATCAAATCTTCATACTTGCTCAAAATTGCTTGCACCTCGTCTGGAATGTGACTCGAAACAGCATCTGTCACCATAAGCCCTTTAAGAACAATTGGATACATAAATCCAACTTCTTTAATACTGTCTTCAAACTCGCGGCTACTCCTGGAGATAGCTAGAAAATTTGAACTCCCAGCTTGTGGTTTTTCTAACTTTCCAGATGGATCAACAGGAGCAAGTGCAATTTTACGAGAACCCCACTCAAAGATAAACACATTATCACGCCCTTTGTGGGTAGCATTAACATCAAACTGCCAAGGCCTTCCCAGTAATACATGACTGGCATCCATTTCAATGACATCACACCAAATCTCATGTTTGTAATGCTTACCAATAGAAAGAGGAACCCTGCATGCTTCTGTCACCTTTACTGATGGTCCTCTCTTCACCCACCCTAGCATATAAGGATTTTTATGCTTCTCGGTTGGGAGTTTTAAATGATCAACCAACTTTTGTGACACAAAATTCTCACAGCTACCACCATCTATAATCAACGTGCACACCTTGTTGTCAACAGAACACAAGGAACGAAATATGTGATTCCTCTGCCCTTCTTGTTTAGGCGAAAGGAGAGCTCGTTGTAGCACCATGCTGAGCACTTCGTCTTCTTCCAGAGCAGTACGAGTCATCATCAAATTTACAACCTCATTATTATCTTCATATGCAAACTCAGCCCCATCATAATCATCATCATAATTTCCACTGTGATCATCAGCTTCGTCGATTCCTTCTACGAGGTTTGCTTGCTTCCGCTTCGGGCAATTATTTGATCGGTGGCCAGGCTGGAAACACCTGTAGCAAACATCACCAGTTGCTCTAGTGTATGGGCCATGGTTTGGTCTCTGATTTCGACTCTGATTGATGTCATTGTTCTGGCTGCTCTCTCCTCTATAATTCTGCCCTTTATAATTATTTCTTTGCATCGGCTGGATCTCTTTCTTCTCCCTGTTAGGAACATAAGGATCTGCTGCCTTCCTCGGGTAATTATTGTTGTTGCCATAGTTTGTTTTCTTTCCCTTCAGTTCACGTTCCTTCAGTTCTTCCTCTAAATGTTGCGCCTTCATAGCCATATTTTGAGCCTCATGGACGTCCCAGAAAACTTGTAACCCGATTCGATCCTGGATTGATGTCGTCAATCCATTGACATATCTTGATACCGTCTGCCCCTGAGTCTCATTCAACGAATTTCTCTCTGCCAACCGTAGAAATTCATCAGTATAATCTTCTACGGTTCTGCTTCCCTGGACACAATTATGATAGAGACGATATAGATGCTGCTCATAATCTACTGGAAGAAAACGGTCCATCATCAATTGTCTCATCCTACGCCATGTCCTGACCGGTTGTTTGGCCTGCCTCTGTCGTGACTTCTGCAAATTATCCCACCATACAGCTGCACTCCCTTTCAAACGAAAAGCCGCTATCTTAGTCATCCTCTCCTCTGGTATTGACATAATCTCAAAAAATCTCTCTACCTCCACAAGCCAATCTAAAAACCCTTCAATGGATAGATGACCATTAAAAAAAGGGATGTCAGCCTTCATCCGATAATCTTCAATGGGTTGTCGATTATGTATATTAGCACCAAATGCGTTCCTGGGACGTTCTATCTCCTCCTCAGAATCCGATTCAATCTCCTCCCGTTGACGACGACCTTCACGGTTGCCTCTGCCACCACCACGTTGGTTATCTTGTTCATTGTTGTTGTTGTTGTTTCCCATGTTGAGAAGCAGTTGTCGAATCTCTTCAACGCTTGTAGCAAGCGTGTCAAACTCTCTCCTGGAAACTGGTTCCCCACCAGGAAGAGGTAGATCATTGTTTGGGTCATTCGCCATCGAGCCAAGGCAAACCTGCTCTGATACCAATTGACGCAGCAAGAAATTAACAGAGGGATCCTCACGTTCACCGCCAAGAATTCCTCTGGAATCCACCAGAAAATGAGATAAAGTCTCAAAATTGTATTCAAAATTAGCAATCCAAAAGTGTCATAAAACAAGGCTTACATTGTGTATTTATTCTAATTGTAACATGCATGATTAATAATAGCTATTGAATGCTATTTAAAACTTCAACGTTTAATATTCAGGAACTCTGCACCTATCAATTTGTCCTTCAATCTCCCCTGCCAAGCGTTCTGCATCAATTTATTTCAAGAATCTGGTCATTATGGTGGTATAAAAAAAATGGTCTTTTGTTGTTGAATCTAAAAACTTATTTTCAACTTTTTTTTTTAACAAAACATCTAAAATACACTCTAGAGATCTTGTTAAACCAATTCATGACCACAATAACATAAAAGACTACCCTAAGACAACAAATCCACCACATAAAATTCTTGAGGTCATATGTGATTTTTTTAGGTGTTTTCAAAGTAAGAAAATAAAATTCAATGTTAACTCCCCTTGTCATATATGATCATTTGGCACAAAAAAAATGTTTTTGTGGTCGGATTCCTCATCGATGTAGACTTTTTTTCTCTCTAATTTGAAATCCATAACCTCCTTTCTCTACTCCAACCAAAATAGAATTGAAAGGCTAACCTGAAAAATGCTCATTAGTTATGGAGTTAGTATTGATTTTAGTCATGAATACATTTTATATTAGCTTATTTTGTTATTTTTGAAATGTTTTGTCAAAGTTGTTTAACACAAAATATTAAATTCTATATAAAATAATATTGTTTTTTTACAAAATTAATTCAAAATTTAATACACACACACACAATATTCAAAAATAATAATTCAAAAATCAAGATGGTGATATTTTCAATTGACCCAATCCAAGTTAACAATCAAATCCATAACTTTGATCATGGATTTGACTAAGCTTAATAATATCATTTCTCTAAAGTAATGTTTATTTAATTATATAATAAAAAATAAAAATTCAATAATTGATTTAAAAAAAATAATGGTGGTATGTAAGAAATAATTATTAATATTATAAAAATACAGACATACTCTTATTAAAAAAAAAAGATTGAATGATATTTTCTAAAATAACATCTAAAATATATTTTTAATAAAATATAAAAGTTAAAATTAAATTCAAAAAGAAAAGAAAAAACAGAAAAAAATCTTCATGCTAATGCATCAAACTTTAATAAATAAATAAAACGTATGACATAGCAATAAAAATAGAAATTAAAAAAAACAAAAGCAAACAAAAATAGATGAGCCCATGATAAGGGTGAGTAAAAAACCAAAAAACTGATTATATCAAGAAAATCAAAAAATATTAACCTAGAAAAATCAAACTGATAAAAAAATCGATTAGTTTTTTAAAATTTCCGGTATGGTTTTCGGTTTTTCAAGTAAAAACCAAAACCGAACTGAATCAATTCAAATATATATATATATGTGTGTGTGTGTGTGTGTGTGTGTTACAATTTTTTTTATTCTTCTGGTTCAGATCTGCTTCTATTTTGGTTAAAGTAAAAATAAAAGTCTAAAAAACCAAAACTAATTTTTTATTTTTAGTTAAAACCGAACCGAACCAAAACTGTTCGATTTTAAAGTTGGTCCGATGTGGTTTTGGTCTTTATTTATTTATTTTTTAGATTTTGTTTCTTGATAAAAACTGAACCAAACAAAAACTACTCATCCCTAGTCCATGCATATGATCTTAATAAATAAGTTTAGGTCCATGCCTCGGCTGTTTTTTTTTTTAATATCTTTTGCGACAAAAGTGGATGACCCGTAATGTACTCTCTTTTTCTTTAATGAAACAGGTGATAGATTGCTTGTTGGGTTGTTGTTTAGAATCTCAACACCATTACGGCGATCAAAAAATTATTGCAAGATTTTTCCTAGAAATCTGGGTTTTTTCTATTCACTACAACAAACCCTCTAAAACAAACACACACACACAAAAAAACAACATATAAATCATTTTTTTAATGTGATGAAACTTTATTCTTGTAAAACACTCTATAAATTTAGATGGGCGAGTGAAATCCAGATTATCCCGAACTTTTATATATACTGCACGTCTTGACTTAAACTATATCGAAAGGAAAAACTATTTTCGTTGAGTTTCTTGAGAAAATAAAGCTATCTTCATAAGTTTTTTATGGTTGAATTGTGGCCAAACAATAACTTCACAGTTATCTAGTGATTTTCTCTCTTATATTTTTTTTTGAAAGGTTTAAAAAGTATTGTGTTTCTTTATCTTTGATTTTTTCTTTCTTTCTAATTTAATTGAAAACTTTATCTTAGACTTTAAAATGAAGTTATTTTTTAACAATTAAAAAAGAGACAAAAATGGAGAGAGAGAGAGAGAGTAGGTACTGTTCATAGGAGAGGTATATGTATATGATTTATTTAAGTTCTTCATCGGAGAAAGATATGATTTTAATAAATGAAAGCTTACTTCAACGTAAAATCAAAACCAAACCCAAAATATAATAGGTCTTCAAGTGTGAACATATTAATTAGTTCATGACAGCATTGCCTTGAAGATCTGGGCCCCAACTGTTGAGATATATGTGAGCCCAATAAAAGACCTTCAGCCCAACTAAGGCCCGTAACAATATCTGTTTGTCGAGGGTGTTCCCCTTATGAAACCTGCCATCCTCTTCACGAATGTTAAAGACTTTGGTTACTTCTATTTATTATAATTATATGGAGTGAATAATAAGTGTAAATACCATACCCTAGCAATAACAAATATAATTATAAGATAGTCATTTAAGTTACTGAATATTAAAAATAAAAATATTTATTATAACTATTATAGAATAATATAAATCATATTACGAGATCTCATTTAACAACTTAAGTTTTTAGATGAAATAGTTTATTAACATAGTATCAGAGCCTTATTGACCCAACAGTTCAAATCTCAACACTCCCATTCTATTTGATAAAAATCAAACATGCATAATGTAGGTCTGTGCAAGTTTCTAGCTCAAAGAGTCTTTACTTGATGGATGTATTAAAGAATAATATAAATCATATTCTAATATCTCACTTAACAAATTAAGTTTTTAGATGAAATAGTTCTTTAACGATAACTATAAAAGCTTAGGATGAAATATGAGAACTCTAGCCATGGTTGCACTGAGGAGCTCAAGCTGAATAAACAATCTCCCATGGATTTCTTTCCGGTCAATGATGGAGCATCTCCCCAGCCTTGAAAAATATATGATTCTGAAAATGTTTACAATCTGTGCGTTACAGAGACAACTGCCTGCCTGCTACAGGAGGAAAGGAATTCAAGGCGACAAGAATTCCTCAACCCAATTATTCTTCTCCATGGAAAGTGTTTGGTGAGTTAGTATATACTTTTTGTCACCCACTGCTTTTTTATTAGTTCCATGCACCCAATGATCCAATCTCATTCAGGATTCGTTCTGAGCTTCCATTTTTGTGTTCTGGGGAGGTTGGAGTTCGTCATTAATATTAGGTTTTTTAAAAAAAAAATATATCAAAATAATATTTTTTTTAAAAAAAAAATATTTTTGATATCAGCACATGAAAATGATCTAAAAACACCAAAAAAATAATTTAAAATGAAAAATAAAAATAAATAATTTTAATTTTTTTCAAAAACACTTTTAAAATGCAATCTGAAAGCTAAAGAGACTAGTATCAACATCAAAGCTTCTCTAACTTGCATTATTGATCTTATTTTGATGCTTCATACATTTTTTTTGTTTTTTTTCAATACTCCAAAGCATTTTCAAAATACATTGTCTTATAATATCTATCCATCTCATATTCAAATCCTAAATGATAATAATATAAAGAGCAAAACAATGGGCTTGAACACTATGTGTATGTTTAGGAGTGTGGTTGAATGTTATTTTTTAAAGTGTTTTTCTTTTAGAAATGTATCAAAATGATATTTTTTATTTTTTGAAATTATTTTTGACTTCAGCACATCAAAATGATCTTAAAACACCAAAAAACTTAATTTAAAGTAAAAGATAAAAATAAAACAAATTTAATTTTTTTCAATAATATTATTGAAACGAAATGCCAAACACCCCCTATATATCACTATAAGCTTCATACTTGGGAAAAATCAACTCTGCTCAATTATTTTAATTAAATTGTATAAATTGGAAATTGCAAGAA
The DNA here is from genome assembly GCA_025169955.1 of Salix arbutifolia. NCBI lineage: Eukaryota > Viridiplantae > Streptophyta > Magnoliopsida > Malpighiales > Salicaceae > Salix > Salix arbutifolia. The sequence goes on from CM045908.1 coordinate 4,185,987, forward strand.
TTCAAATTCCATTTCTCTCCTCTTCTTCTTTTAATTTGCCCACCAAGCAGGCCTCAACTCCCAGTTACTAAATCATTAAAATTAATTTTCTAAAGAACAAATATATATATATATATATATATATATATAGTAGCCCAAATAATTATATTATAAAGTATCGGCGGCCACAAACAACAAAAGATGTACCACACTCCTCGCTAATATTTATTTTGTTTTTTTTTAATAAAAACGGTTAACTCTAAAGTTAGTAGTATCAATGATTCTGATCTGTTTCTCTTTTCCTGTTTGGTTGCCTAGAAACTGTGCCATGCATGCAGTGAAATGTGCCATGCATGGATATGCTGTCAATTCTACAAGTTAGGTAGTGGCAACTGGGTATGCATGGAAGGAACGTGCAAGCAATGAACTGGTCATTCTTAGGTTTGATTAGTCAACATATATATGCAAGATATGTTATGTTGTTAAAACATTTATGGAAAACATTTGAAAAACCTCCAGGCTGCCTAAATCTCGATGTATATTTGGAAAATTCAGTCAGAACAATTTGGACACGGTCAAATTTGGAAGTATGGTTGAATTATTTTTTAAAATATTTTTTATTTAAAAATATATCAAAATAATCTAAAACTATAAAAGAATTTATTTAAAATAAAAAATGAAAATAATTTGATAATAATATAAGAAGAGAGGCCATTTTCATTTCAGTGTCCGTACCGAATTATGATAATGATTTGTAATGTTTTAGTGATTTCTTTGAATGGGTTATTTTGGATTGCGTTAGCATCTTCGGTCTGAACTGATTGGCCCAGTTAATCTTTCAAGCTCTCAGGGAAGATGACCCCTGACCTAACCACGGGAGACGTGGATGGATACAAAGGGCTCCACCACTTTGACAAAAGCCCATGTTGTTGGGAGGCTAGAGCACCCCTAAATTCTTTAACTCATTTAGAGTCTCTTTGTTAATTATATGAAATAGTTATTTTCAGTTTTTTTGTAAACAAAAATTACAAAAACGTGTTTACTATTGAAAACCAAGATAGATTTCTCATGAAAAAGAAAAACATCAAGTTTATATATAAGTATTTTTTATAAAAAAATCAAAACCGCAATTTATTATAGCCATTTTAATGTGTTATGTTTGTGATAATATAATTATATAAATTAATTTTATTTCATTGAAATTAAAAATTATCATATAAAACTAAAAATATTTTTTTATATTATATTTACAATAAAAATCAAATTCATTACTTTAACTTAATATGAAAATATAAAAAACAATATTTATAATCTTTCACATAGCTAAAAAGTTTTAAAATATGTTTTTCAAACCTTTAAAATATTTATAATCAAACATTTGAAATATGTTTTTCAAACATACTATAAATTTTAAAAACTAAAAAAAAAATCCTAAGAAATAATTTTATTGATGGGATTTTTTGTCTGCTTCTTCTAGGGCGTTTGAATTGCGTTTGAAGGACAATCAATGGATTGCTTTCCATAACTTTTTCTTAGGGCAGGCATGAGTGACTTTTGGTAGTTTCATTTCCACTAATTCATGGAAACGACATGTCCACCATCCTTTTCCAAGATTTGTTTTTCAATTTTACTATCTAATGGCTTGAAAATCGTGTCGGATTGTTTATTGGCGCACATATTGGGCTCGTTTACAATTACGTTAGAGATTGTTTTTTAAAATATTTTTTATTTATAAATGTATTAAAATAATTTTTTATTTTTTTTAAATTATTCTTTACATCAGTACATAAAAATGATCTAAAAACATTATTTTTTAAAATTTAAAATAAAAAAATTCATTTTTTTAAAGGATTTTTGAAACGAAATGACAAACATGAATCTCTTTTAAATATTTACCAAATAATCAATCCTCCTCAATAGTTTTGTTGTAAGAGAATTAAAAGAAAATATCTCATGTGATTAGATTGCATATTCAAAAATATAATTAATTAATAGCAAACTTCTTCTAATTTTCAATAACGATGAGATCTAGATGTTCTATACCAAGTGCTTGCCTTTGAGATAAGGCATAAAAGAGAATAATAATAAGAACAACAACAAGGTCGTAATATGATTTGACGTTAAAAACAATTAATTGTTTTTATAAAAACATTACTGAGGCAGGTTGGTCGGCCAAAGGAATCGATAATAATAAACTACAAATGCTTTTGGCCAAGTAAACATAAAACTACGTTCGAGGGAGGCGTGGGATGATGATCAAAACTATAAAATTCATAGTCGTTGCTTTGATCCCATCATTGTTTCCTTGCAAAAACTAACAAGGAATTGATGGCCACTAGGTTTCCAGGACGACGATATTTTTCCAAAACTGATATTCTCGTGTATCTGTATTCAATCATAAGCTCATGCTTCACGTTTCCAAACTCTCTCTCTCTCTCTCTCTCTCTCTCTCTCTCTCTCTCTCTCTCTCTATATATATATATATATATATATATATATATTATGTTGCGCACTAAACTTAAAGCTTCGAACAGTAATGTTATGAAGCTGCTAGCGCCCACAAATTAATTCCTTTTTCAAGGGGATGAATGCATGCATTATATGGCACAATGATTAAATTATTGCTCCAAGGGGATGTCAACTTTTATTGCTTCCTAATTCCATTTTTCATTTCCTATATTTATATTATAATAATTCTTGTTTTATACAAAATCTAATCAAACAATTTATTTATTTATTTATTTATTTTATTGACATAGCAACGTCACTTTTCTACCCTTTTTTTCTCTTTCAAATAGGGTAGTATATATAGCATATAAATCAATTTAAAAATATAGTATATATAGCATTTATTTCAACCAATTATGCTACAATCTTTAGCCCTTGATCTTAATAAGTTCTTACTAAAAAAACCAATAGTCTGATTTACTACTTTCAGTGTCCAAAACTCTTGATGAGTGATCACAACCACATTCTTTAACACAATTTTTCTTTTTCTTTTTTATCATATAAACCCTTGATATCCAAACTCGATCAAAAGAAACTTTTATTTTCCAAATATCTAAGACATGGATAAGAATTCTCAACAAGAAAGAGAGAGAGAGGAGCATGGTTGTTAAATTTGCGAGTTGATTCGTAAAATCGTACAACTCAATAAAACTTGTCAAATCGAGTAGAAAAATCAAGACCGAATTGGTCCGACTTTACAATCCCAGATTTTCTATCTGCAAAGCTGCCCCCCGGGCTTTTTTGCCTTCTATTCTGCAAAGCTAGACATAGCCCCCTCTTCTATCTGCAAGCTAGGCCTAGCCTAGCCCCCCCTCCTCTCTCTATCTCTTAATAAAAAACAAATTAAGAAAATCAGTGTGTACTGATTTTCTTAATTCGCTCTCTTAATAAAAAAACAAATTAAAAAAACCATTACACACATACCATTTATTAGAAAAAAAATCTTGATTATCATGTATTAATTTAAATATTAACTTTAAAATTTATACATGAAATTTTTGAAAAAAATAAATTTTTTATTTTTATTTTTATTTTAAATTAAATTAAATTAAATTTTTTGATATTTTTAGATCATTTTCATGTGTTCATGTTGAAATAATTTGTTGGAGTTAGAGCTAGTACTAACAATATCAGTGTTGATACCAATAGTAGTACTAATAATTCTTTCAATAGCAATGTTTTTTATGAATGTATTAGAAATAGCGAGGAAGATGACGGTAATGAGGCTAATTTTAGTTTTAAATTTGTTAGTTTTTACCTAATGAAATTCTATGAACATAATTATTTTGTAGTGTATTTTTAAGTTATTTTAAATATTGTATAAACCTTAACTAATTAAGTTTTATGGTTATAATTATGTTGTACTGTATTCGAAAATATTTTACTTGTGATTTTACAATTTTTCTACCTACACGATTTTAACTGGGATTTTATGATTTATGTATGGAAAAATTTTGATTCTTTTGACACTTATACTCATGTGGTGAGAATAACATACATTAAAAATTTATTTACTTAGCATAAACTTTTAGATTATATGTTCATGTAATGAATGCTTAAACAATATTATTAAAATAGAGGCTTTAATTAAATACATATAGAGTAATATAAGGGTTTTATACTTCTTGAAAAATAAACAGAAAATTTGCAAGTTAGGTATCAAAGTTAATGAATATAGTAATTGCTATACTCTTAAGCAGTCATATTACGTTATGAAAATACTTAATAAGTTTAAGAATCTCAATATATATATAAAAAAACTCTTTTCTTTATTCTAATATAAAGTTAAGTGATAGTTAGGATAGAATAGTAGCACAACTAGAATATGTTAGTGTTATCGAAAGTTTATATATATCCATTATATAATATTGAATATAATTTTTATCGTGTGACAAATTACCGATATATACAAGTAAGTCTATTGCAAATCATTGAAAGGTTATTTTGCGAGTCGTTATCGATTTCTCATATTTTGGTAATAAAGTAATTTTTCTTAATCCAAAATAATATGCCTAGTAAATTGATTTATATTTTTTGAATTAAACTCTAATTTAATAATGAATGAATTAGAACTCATTACACGATGTTTGAAATGGGACCCTGGAATGAATATGTGTTCTCTATTTAGTTATGTTGTTAATTTATATGATGCAATTAACAACCTTGGACTTTCACCACACTATTTAGGATCGCATAGTATTGGCCCTGAAAATAGTTGCGTTTTATTACATAAAATAGGTTCGTGTCCTATAAAGTAATTGAGACATGTAAGAATCTCACCTGCGTGCATATAGAATTAGTGTTGCTTCTAACAATAGTTAACGCTTCCTTTAAAATACTCATAAAAAAAAAAGAGTGGTTTAGTGGATGAATCATAATATCTTGTGGGCTACTTGATGGGTGGCCTTTTTATAGGTCTTGTAATTGGATATTTATAATATATAGTTATTCATTCTAATTAATTAGTTATTCATTCTAATTAATTAGTTATTCATAAATAGTTATTCATTCTAATTAATTAGTTATTCATTCTAATTAATTATTGCTTTGATTCTCCTGCTATTTTGATGTTTCCTTTATTCGCTTGTTTTTTCTACCTGATTTAAAGAGGGTGGGTCTAATTGCAATCTGGCAGGGTTCATGTATTTAGTTTGCGAAAAGTACATCATAATTATCTAAAATACCTCTTATATAGAATTATGAAACGAGTCATTAATTCGTGTTCTTACATAAAACTATGATCATTTATCAACAAGCCAGCCATTAACTCCCATGTAGTTGTTGTTAATCAAAGTAGTAATTATAATAACTAATCATATAGAGTAATCTTCACAATTAATAAAGTAATTGCAATAGAAAATGAAAGATTATGATTTAATTAATATATTATTTGAGTTTGAAATGTTACCCTCGTCCTCCATGTTCCGTTTTTCAACAAGTTCTTGAATATTTATGCAATATAGTTATTATATCTTAGTTTTTAAATTGATTCTTGAAATAGATTCTTTTATTTTGGTTCTGATTTCTAATGAAGATTTTATAGCTCGGATCCTTTGCTTAAAATTACCAAATTTTTACATCAAGAAGTCATGGGAATAGCCATTTCTTGTATTCTTCTTCTTATTATTATGATTATTTACATTAAACCTCTTTAATTAGTAAAAAAAACAAATTGTAGCTCTTGCCTCTCTTTTTTCCTTGCCTAAGAGGAGATTGCTTTGAATCAATAAGTCCATATAAAAGAAAAAAAGAATTCCTTTTTAACGTAAATAGTTCTCATCATAAATTGTTTATAAAAATAATTTTTGAAATATCATTCTAGATAAAAATTAATTATACAAGCTCTAGTTCTACAGCGATTGCAATATCATATTAGTTACCTGCAACACTAAAACAATTAGGGTTTTTTTAATATATTTTACTGTTCATGTTTATATAAGCAGTAAAGCACACTGGAATATATTTCTTATGCTATAGTAAGTTAGGGTGGCAGTTAATGATTAAAACACAGATGTTGTAATCCAACTTTATATTATATAAAGAAAAATCAACAGCATGACGATATTCATTTTAAGTTTATACAGTTAACACCGTCACGTCCCACCTAACATATTCAAAATGTTTATCATTTAAGAAACAAAGACGAATAGAGTCAACAACCCTTCGGGTACTGGACCTTCAAGCAATCAACATCTTAAAGCAAGCAAGCTCCGGGCGAGGCAAATGGGGTTTGGGGCTGAGAGGAACTACTTGACCAAACATCTCACGACATGAGAGGATTAAAGTCAATAAATCATCCTGCTACCTAATAGACCTTTATATATAAAAATGCAAGAAAATCTACCTCCTTGTAATAAAGCTGTAGTTCTTGTAATGCATGGTCGATCATTTGATTGAGCTCCTATGATTCTTTATTTTCTTTTGATAAAATAATTCCTAAAATATATATTTTAATTTTATATTCATTTAATTTGTACAAATCGGGGTTCTATTTACTTTTTATGATCTCCTTAAAATAGTTTATATAAATAACATTAAAATGTAATTAAGCTATAGTCTATTAGTTCAAAAAAAATCTGATCAATTTAAAACTCAGGCTCTATTCACAAGCAATCAATTTATTGAATTTCTTACAGCTTGTGGCACCAGCACCAGCATTAAAAAAGAAAAGGCCCACATATCTTAAAACGGTGTCATTTTGCACTCTTTATATTCTTTATATTTTTCCTCGAGATGCCAACACGCACCGTCGGGTTTTAATAATAGAAAAACGAATACGGGAAAAAAAAGAAAGAAAAGCAAAGTACGATAGACGCATACGGTTTACTGTAGAGGAAATCAGGGGATCTTTGAAGGTATCATCCTCTTTCCACAAGCCCTAAGGAAAAAAAAACCTCAAAAAGATAGAGATGCTGTCTTTTTCATTCTATTCTTTAAAAAAAAATAATAACTAATTTTAAAACAAAAGGACAAAAACAATAATAAAACGATTTATGCGTTATAGCTGTCAAAAGTTATCCGTGACGTGGACTACCTTCCGCTCATCTCATTGACGGTTCTAAAGGAGACAGCAACCTTAATTAAAATAAAATAAAGTCGTATAAATAAATAATTGTATCCTTTGTTCATTTCAACGTAAGGGATAAACGACAAAGTTCTAGTGTGAGATTCAATAAACCTGACGACGTGGCTCGAAACCAGACGACAAAGTTCTAGTATATAGGGACGCGTGTTGAACTATCAATTCTATTATTAACGTGGCACGTTTATAATTTAACATGTGTTTTGCTACAACTGTCATGTTTGTCTGTTGAAAGGGACGAGAACGTACGCGGTGCCTAATACCGCTCGTTTTCCACGTGCTTCCAAAAGCTGGTTCAGATAATTTAGCAAAGAAGAAGAACCACAAATGGACGGTGATATTCGGGCCTTGTGATGTTCACGTGATGCACGTCTTGTCACTTAAGGCCACCCTGCGGCATGATAAATTACTAGAAATATGATGGATTTGGTTACTTTGAAATTGTTAAAGTTATTTTTTAAAATATTTTTTAAAAATATTAAAAAAATTAATTTAAAATACAATAATAAATAGGATCTTAGTGGATTTAATGATTGTTTTGAAGTATTTTTGAGATTATTTTTTGTTTAAAAATGTATTAAAATAATTTTTTTTAAATAAATAATTTTTTTATATTAGCATATGAAAATAATCTAAAAATATTTAAAAATAGTTTATTTAATTAAAAAGAATTTAAAAATACTTTATGAAAAATTAACGGACCTGGATCACTTTCAAAAACAATTATGATAAAAAAAATGTAATTATATTATGATATTTTCATGTTGATCGTTGGGGTAGGGTGCAAAACAGAGTAAGAAAGAAGGGTGTTTTTATCACCTAGCACAATTTTTTTTTTTTAAAAAAAAAAAGGTAAACTAGCACAACGAAAAACAAATACCACAGTAAACAAAACATTATTATTTTTTCCGGGGTGTTAAATAATAAAATTAATTGAATGCTAGAAAAAATAAATAAGGTAAGCAAATAAAACAATTATTAATTGATTTAATTTAATAATTAAAATATATAATTTTAACGAATGGTAAATATGAGAAGAATAAGAGTTTAGATGAATCATGAGATTGTGGCAAGCGGTAGCTTTATCCTTATAGAGAAACGCTTCACCTGATCAAAGACACTTCAAATATAATATGTTTCTCTTCCAAGATAAAATAATTCTTTGGATGCAGCAAAAATTTTCCAAACCTTTAATGACCTTAATGTTCACTTGAATTATTAGAATAAAAGATAATATAGTAGAACTTGAAAGAATAAAAAGTATATGAAAGAATAGTTTAAAATACATAAGTGTATCTATTTTTGTTCTTCAATATATATATACACTTTACAGAAATGTCAGCTACTAATTATATTTTAAAACAATTAAATGTGATGAATTAATGATAATCAATTATACAATTTAAATACAACATGGTTATAGTAATAATTATAATTGTTTTAGCAATAAATTATAATGGCTATGGTAATTAATTATTGCTAATGGTTTTCATTAAAGATAAATTTAAATTAAAACTGTAACAGTTAAGCATTTAAGGTTTAAACGAAGATTATTCAAAGATCATGTTATTTTTCTAAGATTTGATCAATTTATTCAAAGTTATGTTGCTAGAATTCACAAGTCATTCAATTGTCTAATATATAATAGTAATTCACACGAATTATTAGTGAAAAATCACCTCAAAACCTTTTAGAAGAGATGGATCACTGTGCCTTTTTAAGTGTTAGCTTTTTTATATGTGTGCTTTTAGGTGTTTATTTGTATTGTATGTTTGTAACATAGCTTGTACAACTCTCATATGAAATATGCTGCAAAATATTATATTTAGAGGGAAATCTAATAACAATATAAATGATAAAATATCATTTTTTTCCTGGTTAATATCCCATGTAATATTTTTAAATAGTTTTATAAATTTATTCAATCAAGTCTCTACTTGATTTTTCCAGATCTAGAATTGTACTCATTTATATTAATTACATTTTACCCTTTAACCCTTAAAAGTCACGCTTAATTAATCATTCTAGTTTTTTTTTTATTAATGGTTTTAATGTGTGTAACTCATTAAGTTCTAATAAGTTGACTTGGATATAAATCACAATGCTAAATAAATAGCTTTAAATAAATTAAATAATTTATTTTATTTTCAATTAAATAACATGATTGATTTATATTTGAAGATTGAATAAAATGATTAGCAACATGTTATAATCTTCTAAATATTATGAAAGTCAAATGTTGTTTGACTTAACGTTTAGTGATCATGTTTTCAATGTAATTATTATCATTCTTTCATCAAGAATATTCTAATTTAGATATTATAGCATAAAGTGTGTTTGCTTTGTTAAATAACTTTTACTCTCTATACCATAATAAGATTCAAAACTCTTTTCAAATCTAGTTTCATACTGTGTAAGAATTTCATAATTAATACTATTTGAAAACATGTGGAATATTTTTTTTTCCATCTCACTAGGGTGATGAATCATCTCGTTATCATTCAAATACATTCATATAAGTTATGTTATACCTACTATTTCTCATTTATTACTTTTGATTTGGACAACATGTAATTATGATCAAAACATATCATTCTTTATATAAGATAACTTATAGGATATTTGTAACCTTGTGAAGTGAATGCAGTTCATATAGCTAAATAAAATTTTGTGTTTGGAATATTTTTTAATGGTATTGATTTCAATTTCAAATGGAATTCAAATCATAAAAAATAGGCAAAAAGCAAATCAGATTAAAGACTATTTTTTATACTATAATAATTCTAAATGAAAAATAATATTCCACATTATCATTTTTTTTCTTTTTCACAAACCATTATCCCTTTTCTTCCATCATTATATAAACCAAAGAAAAGGTAAAAGGAAAGTAATTAACCAAAGACTTTAAATGGGAAACACTAAAATAAGAAATACAATATAGCTTCTTCTTTTTTATCAATACCACTTAATCCCTTTAACTTGGACTCCTCTTTCATAACAAAATGAAATTTAAGAAAGTGAGATGCAAAACATATGTCATTTTAGATTTTATAAATGTTTTTATGTAGAAAAAAAAGGGTATGGAGTTAAGATCTATTATTTGATTGTTTAGAGAATGAGTGAAATTGTGAATGAAATAAGATAAAATAATGAGAACTTATGTTTCTCATTGATTTGAATTTTAGAAATTGCAAGAAAAACCTTTGTATTATAGGATTTCTAAGATGATATGAGCCAAAGAAAGAAAATAGAAAAAACAAAAAAGGAATCAAGCCTTTGTAGTTAAATATTGTATTTAAAGGTGAAGGAAATTAACTCATTTAAAGACATTTTAGTATTGACTTTTCATTTGAAGAGTTTACATTGTAAGTTGAAATTCTCTTTTTATTGTAAGTCATGGTCTCTTTCATTAAATAAAATTACCTTTAAAATCAAGATTGGTTAAACTATTGCTCACGGCTCATATATTTTTATATTACTTTATTAGTAATTATCAAGTTGACTCAGAGATAATTTTGTATTCTGATAAAAAAAATATAATTTAAAAATTAAAAAGAGGTTCGCATTTATATTGGACATGTCATTGTGTCAGAATTGTTGTCATATTTAGGCAGTATTTAAGACCATATACGATGTTGAAATAGTCTTGACCGCTTTTCTCACCCTCGGTAGTACATGTATCATATCAATTTCTAGTTTGGCTTCAATAACCTCATTCTCTCTCTCTCTCTCTCTCTCTCTCTCTCTCTCTCTCTTGCTCATGTTTTTTTCCCTAGCCCTTCAATTTTTCAAACTAATTCTTTAACTTGTTTTTTTCTTAAAATTTAATTCATATTCTTTTGATTAATAACTGATTTATTTGAAATAAAATTTAAAACAAGAAAATATTTTCTTGTATATCCACCAAGTTGACTTGTGAAACCCACTACTTAGAATATGATCTTAGCCTAATTTGAGTTTGAATTAGTTTTGACATTAACTTGGAAAAACTTGGGTGATTACCAAGTGGACCCATGATTTGCTTGACCTAGCCAAACTTGGCTAGGTCAAAACCATGGATTTAAAAATGAAAATTGAAATAATATCATTTTGGACAAAAATAATAAACTTAAACTAAAGATTTGACATGTTCATTTTTCAACTATTATAGCCCAAGACTCATATTCCCTATGTATAACGTTATTTAATCTATAGTGCAATTACTAACCATATAAAAATTATATTTAGATGGTTGAGTTTTTAGCTTTTTTATATTTGGTTTTTGTAATTTAGGTTCTTGCATTTTGATTCTAAAACTTCGTTTTTCTTATGTTTTAAATTGAATAATAAAAGAGTAAAGAGAAAATCACCATAAAAAAAGATTTGGGTTGATTACATTTCAACCATAAAAAAGATTCATCTTGGTATCAATAGATTCATCTTAGGGATAAGAGTAATATGAAGATAGTTTAAAACTTTAATCTTTGTGGAAAAAATAGATTGGAACTCGAGAAGGTCTTTTATTAATTATGAATTTTACTATTTAGATCAATTAAAGGATGTTTTGGGGTTGCAATAAGGTTTATATAGTTCTTTTAGATAAAAGTAAATAAACAATAACTTCATATTAGGTTTTTTCTTCTTCCAAATACCTCTAAGTCTGTTTTTTTAATAAGGTTGACAATTTAATTCAAACCCGATGGGTATCGAACTAAACTAATATAAATGAATGGTTTTTTTTATAATGACCTTACTTGATGGATAATGAATACGACATAGATATTGTCAAACTCGATCCAAACCTAACATGAGATATACATTTGTATTAGATGTGTGTGTGTTATCTCAATAATGAGATTTGTATGTATTACATTGGATTAAAAAAAATTAAATGTTATTGATAACATTTATAATTTTTTATTGAATAATAAATAATAATTGTATAGTGAATTTCTATATGGATACCCAAGATCTGATGGACAAGGTATAGATATATATTTTTTATCTATGAATAATGAGTAAATTTTGGATATAAAGACACTTAACCCTTAGTAAAAGGTCAAAATAGGCTATAACAAATGACATGTAAAAGAAATATAAAAACTATAAATGAAATATAATTGAGTTTTGAAAGTGGCTGGTACAAAAGACAAATAACTACCAAACCTTGTCTCATCCAACATATAGCAAATCATTATTTTATCATTTGAATTGGTACACAAGTTGCATACTTCTCTTGCAAGTTTCTTTGTTAGCTCTTTGTTTGATTTCAAACTCTTGTTTTGTTTCACTTAAAAATATTGGGGGGGGGGGGGGGGGGGGGATAGTCATAGTTTTTAAAGTTTTTTTATTTGTAAATGCATCAAAACATATTTTTTAAATAATATATTTTCAAATAAAAACAACTTAAAAATAAATTTATTAGTACAACGAACACTTCTTTAAACAACATTATGAAACCAGAAGCAACGCAACACATAAACAAAGATAATTTTGGATTTTCGACTAAAAGACTTAAAACATATTATTTTGAATTTTTCACAAACCAACTTGGATTCGTGTATATTCTATTTAAATTCATAGTATTACTATATTTTTTATTTTTTTAAAATTTCATTAAAAGTAAATTTTAATTATTTAAAAATACAAAAACAAACACATTTAATGCAAAGAAACATATCATGATGAATCCTCCTAATTCATTAAACGTTTCACTTAAAAGTTTTGAGGGTGTTTGAGAGTGTGATGATAATTGGTTTTTAAAGTTTTTATTTTATTTGAAAATGAGTCAAAATAATAATTATTTTTTTAAATATTTTTTATATTAGTATATCAAAATGATATAAAATACTACAAAATAATAATTTGAAAAAAACAAAAAAAATATCATTTATTTTCAAAAATATTGTTAAAATGCAAAAAAGAAGAAGAAACATTTAATGCAAAGAAACATATCATGGCGAATTCTCCTAATTCACTAAACTTGTGTAAGAGCCTTTTGCAAATTTGCCAAGCAAACTCATTCTTTATCCTTTTTCTACCATTATGAACAACCCTATTTTCCCTTTAAATGAATTTTAGGTTCTATCAAAATCTATAAGTGTATTAAAAAAATATTTAAAATTATTTATTTTTGATAATAGTGTATTTGTTTTTATAATTCAACTTATTTTTTAAAATATTTTTACTTAAAAATACTTCAATTGGTATTGTTTTAGAGTTTTTTTTTATGATACTAATATGAAAATGTAAAGCATAAAAAAATCTTAATTTTAATAAAAAAAATACATTTTATTTGCATAAATAAACAAATTGTATCTTGAAACTTTTAATTAAGAAATGGCTTCACTCCTTTGTGAAAGTTAGGCCTACAAAGAAAAATAAAGTAGTTGTGTGGCATCAACTGACAAGTAATTTCGCAATGCGTTTCAAAATATATTTTTTAAAAAAATATTTTTTTTATTTTAAATTAAAGTTTTTTGTTGTTTTTAAATTATTTTCATGTGTTGATGTTAAAAATATTTTCTTAAATATAAAAAAATATTTTAATATATTTCTAAATAAAAAACATTTTTAAAAATACCATTAATCACACTACCAATAATTAAATCCTACTAACATAATCTAGGTGGCTGGATTTACATTTCACACGAGGTAACTAGATTATTAGGTAAAACCCTCTTCTATCATGCCCTTCCGCATTTAATTACAGAGTACCCATGTTTTGATTCCAAATTAAACGAGGACTAAACTGTCAATGTACTGATAGAGATATACAACCCTGCTGCGCCAGAGGGTGCAAAGCGCACGTATGTTCCCTTTCAGAGAGCGGATCAAGCACGTGACCAAGTATCTGGTGCACATGCCGGATCACTAAAGTGGTCACTGACAGTGGTCCCTGAAGTTTTATCATGTTTAATAATAGTCATTTGATCCGAGATGGTTAATTTTTTTTTTAAAATAAATAAATGTGTAGGCTTTTTTAAAATGTTTTTAAATATAAAAAAATCTAAATATAAATTAATTGTGTATGCTGACTCATTGAACAAGAGAGAAAATTTCATCCATCAATACCTATGGAAGTACATCCATGGTAACAGGGCGCATCTGGAGCGTTAGATCTTAAAACAAAAATTCTACACGTGTAAGACAAAAGGTATATTAAATAAGAGGTCGGTAACTGCTGGATCTCTTACTGGGTAGATGGGCAACTGTGTGGATCAATAAGTTTACCGATCTTGATGACATCAAGCTCGTTGTTAGAGAAGAAAATCAATATATTATTTATAATATGAACAGAAATTATGTAAAATAGAAATCAATTTGCTTTATAAAAACAAAATACCAATGTACTGGAGGTTCCATATCAATTCTCATTTATTGTCAGCAGCTTTTAGGGAGGCGGAGCTTGCCACGGTTGGACGTTAAAAAATTAGATATCTTCCATTAATGTTTTTAATATATTAAAAAAAGGTTTTCATCTTTTTTTTTATGGATGATCTGACATTTGTTAGATATTTTAAGGAACCCACTTATTAAAATTGTTTTTTTTTATTATTAATGGAACGATAAGGACATCCATTCATTTTTATAGGTTATTTATTTAAAAGAAAAGTTGCGACTTATTTTAAGCTTCTTTTAGTTGTCAAGAGCATCTACTCTCTTTTTTTCGTTTTTCTTTTTTGTCTCAATAAGATTTTAATAATATTTGGATTTTAGTAATTTGACGACATTGCATTTGAAAACAATGTTTGTGTTGGCCGGTAAAATATTAACACGTGTAATACAATATTTTGTGATAGCCTATCAAAACTAAGAAGTGACTGCAAAATAAAATGATACACTATTCATCGGTTGGTTAGCGGTTGTTGTTTTAAGAGCGTTTTTCATTTAATTTTTTTTTGTTTTAAATTATTTTAATATATTAATATCAAAATTGATTTTAAAAAAATATATTATTTTAATATATTTGTAAATAAAAAAATTTGGACTTCAATCCCAGCGGGTCTCGCCCTACCTTAGGAGAGTTATCCGGTGAGAGCGTGAGCCCGATTAGAACCGTTTTGTCCGGCCGGTGCGGCTGTCTTGGATAAACAATAATATCCACAGCCGTTGGATTCCTTTTGCAATCTTGACATTAAGAATAAAAGAGGAGCATATCTACGGAGATAACTCGCCACTGTCATGCATTAATTACATCTTATCCGATTTAACATTCGTACCAAACACTTCATTGACTTAAACAGCATTCTGTCTCATTAACTTCACATTTTCCAATGCTTTCAAGGTTTTCTTCTTTCTTGAATTCAGAGGCACAACAATAACGAGTTTCTTTTAGCATACTAAAAATAAAATATCACAAGAAAAAATATTTAAAAAAAATCTTAAAACGAAATCATTAATATTGTAAATGTTTTTGATGTTATTGAATTTATTTTGCTAAAATATTTTATATTATATTGATGGTGCTCTCTCGTATGTATTTGAAATTATTTTCTCTCTCCTCTCTTCTTGTAACTTGTGAAGGGAAATGATAAAAAGTAAAAAGAAATAAAAGGATTATGAAATCATAATGAAACTTTAATGATGAATAAAGAATAATTTAAATTTAATAACACTAAAAATATTATATAGAGTTATATCCTAAGATGTTAAGACTCACTTGAGTTGGGTCATTTATTTGGTTCACTGTGATAGTTGATGATTTTTTTAATGTTGTTGAATTTATTTTCTTAATTTTTTTTTATAATATTGGTAGTGTTCTCGTTAGAATTTTAATGTATTTTCAAAGTTTTTTTTTTTTTCAATTATCCTCTCTCGTTATTGAATAATGTGTCCTATGATCTTATAATTCGAGAGAATCATGAATCTCAGATATTATTTGCAAATATCTAAATTGTATTATTTTTTAAAACATTTTAGTGTTGCTTTATCATGCTAGAGTACAAAATAAATAAAAATCCAACAATAACTAGTTCTGGATCCCAGTCCCCCCCTCCTTCATCATTACCAGGGAGCCCATTGCTCGTTGGAAGTTTGCTGAATGATACGGCTAGCGCTTTACCTTTAGTGCATGGTAATGTGATTGGTGTTTTTTGTTTTTGTGTTATTGATATTATTTTTGAAAGTATTTTTTGTTTAAATATATTAAAATATTATATTTTTTATTTTTTAAAAATTATTTTTGATATAGCATATGAACATAATCTTAAAACATCAATTTGTTTCATTTATAATAAAATAATTATTTTTATTATAATTCATTTATATTTAAAGTTAACTTATTGAAATTTATCTGTAGCATTGTAATTTACCGAAACGAACGGCCAGAAAATCCAGCAACCTCGCTGCCACCGACCGGAATATCAGTCAAAAGTCAAAGATGTAAGAGAAAGAACACTATAGTATACAATTACTATGGATAACCATTCACACCAAACTACAGAGTTAGGTAGCAGGTATCATCCACAAGTAACAGAAACGGATACGGATCTATATCTTTTACATTATTCGATAATAAATACGACTATACTATTCCGTACATTCTCCCGAGATTAATTACATTATTAAAATTAGTAATTAAGATTTTTCTCTATTAATTATAATTCAGTTAATATGGTTTTTAAAATTAATTAAGTTGGGATTTGTTTTTTTTTAAACAATTAAAAATATTTGCGGAATAGCATAATTGAAAACATAATTTGGTGAAATAATTAACCCATGTATTCTACACATGATATATATATATAAACTTTACTATTTTACTCTTTTTTTTAACCGTTTTACACCCGTGGTTTTTTTAAAATATCTAGAAAGCAAAACCAAGCAGGCAGCCGAAGGAAAAGTCTCTAGACATGGGAGCGTGCGATGTGGGATGATGTATAGTTTAGGGGTCCCGTACAGGTCAAGATTCGAAGCATGAGCGGATTGGTGACCGGCAAGTGTCGGTGGGGGCAGAGGCCGTTGGCAGGTTTACAGGCTGGCGTGAAAATATAACAGTAATGACTCGCACTGTGATTCGGCGACCACATTTGTCGTTTAGTGCCAGCTCAGCATTTCCCCGTGCAGCCGGTCCTTTTTTTTATTATTAAAACGATTAAAAAGAAAAGAAGAAGTATGGAAGATAATGCTATACAGGCTGGCTGTCCTCAGTCAAACGGAGAGAGATCATCATGATCATCATAAAGCCTTGCCCAACCAATCGTTTCCATCTTTTTCTCAAGATTTGTTTTTTATTTTTGATGGTTAAGTGAGTATTAATTATGGTCTATAACTTCCAAGGTACAATTATGGAAATTTTATCTTCATCGAAATGGCTGCATCCTTATCCTTCGTTGCTTTGGAATTTCCACTTTCCACACCTAGGGAAGTCGACTTTGGCTTTGACTCGGCGCCCGATACAAACCAGTTTCCTACCCTCTCTCAGAGAAATTCATTGGTGTAGTTTTTTTATTCAAAAATGGTATGCTAATAGAAATATAAATTATTTAAATCCCAATTTGTTTTTATTAGTTTTCGTGGAAGATGGATTTTATTTGATGTTTCACCGTGACATGAAAAATAAATTTAAAAAAACTTTCTAGTGTCTTACTTTATTATAAAAAATAAGGATCAAATGCAATAAATAAAAAAGTACAAATAAAAATCAAATCAAATTCCATGGGATAAAATTGAGAATAAATAGAAAATAAATTCAAAATAAAATATATAGCAATCAAGAGATCAAATTTGATGTAATAAAAAATAGCAAAATATTGTTGATTTTTTCACAGCTCATGAAAGTTGTATTCAGTCCAAAATCAATGAAAAATAATTTCTTGAAAACCAAGTCATTATTTTTTTTATTAAACAAAAATAAAAGTCTTACAAAAATATATTTCATAAAATCAAAAAGAAATTATTTTTTATTTTATTAATTCTATTTTTTATTGACACGCACACATGGTAGGAGTGTCCTAATTTTCAAACTCATTTTAAGATTTATATAAGCTATAATATTTATTTTTTTAATTGGTGATTTCTCTAATTTGTTCAATTAACAAGCAAATATCATATTCATAAATATTATACAACGTTGAGTGTCGATTAAAAAAATAAAAATGAAAGAACGCTCCAAATCACACACCCTCTACTAGTCTCCAAAGAGAGTGCGATGGACGCTGCTCTCCAATTCCAAATTCCCGGACCAAAAAAGAAAAGAAAAAAAGAGCGAGTAACCTAAGCAAATCACTGCTACTAATTATGACGCGTGTCCATTCGCCAGCTGTATCCCAAGAACCCAACCGCTTACCTCGAACCATCGGTGCCCATAACTCCTCTCTTCTCCTACCCCTAACCGCCTCTTCCAGTCACCCACCCACTCCTTTATAACTACCATACCCTCTTTTCATATAAATACGAAATCCCTTCACCACCCTCTGATAACACCCTCCTCCTCCTCCTCCTCTCTCCGTCTCCTCGACCTCCACAAAAAAACAAATCAGCCAACCTCGTTTTATGCGGAAAAGAAAACAACACAGTAAGAGATTTAGATTTGCGTGTTAGGATATGGCTATTACTAGAAAGGAAATGGATAGGATCAAAGGGCCATGGAGTCCGGAAGAAGATGAGGCGTTACAAAAACTAGTTCAAAAACATGGTCCAAGAAACTGGTCGTTGATAAGCAAATCAATTCCTGGCCGATCAGGAAAATCATGCAGACTCCGGTGGTGCAACCAGCTCTCACCTCAGGTCGAGCACAGACCCTTCACTCCCGAAGAAGATGACACGATAACCCGAGCCCATGCTCGTTTCGGCAACAAGTGGGCTACAATTGCCCGTCTTCTCTACGGACGGACCGATAACGCTATTAAAAACCACTGGAACTCCACTCTTAAACGCAAGTGCTCTTCAATGGCAGAGGATGGCAATTTCTGCAACCGCGAAGGGTATGATGGTAATTTGGATGGTGATAACACGCAGCCTTTGAAGAGATCTGTGAGTGCAGGTTCTGGTGTGCCTGTTTCTACAGGGCTCTATATGAGCCCGAGCAGCCCCTCTGGATCTGACGTCAGCAACTCCAGCTTGCCCGGTCCATCTTCTTCTTATAATTATAATATATACCGGCCCGTTGCCCGAACCGGAGTGGTTATGCCTCCAGTTGAAACGACGTCGTCTTGTGACAACAACAACAACGACCCGCCTACCTCGCTGAGCTTGTCTCTACCCGGGACCGATTCCTCTGAGGTGTCCGATCAAGTCGCCGAGCCAGCTCAGCTGCCCCAATCCAATACAGTGACGCCCCTTTTGACTGGAAGGAACGCACCGGCTCAGGAGTCGTCCCCGGAAGTGGGCGGACGGCCCGGATGCGGGTCTGTGGGGTTCAGTACAGAGCTTATGACGGTGATGAAAGAGATGATAAGGAAGGAAGTGAGGAATTACATGATGGAACAGAGTGGAGGTGGGGGTATGTGTTATCAGGGCATGAGTGGGGAGGGGTTCAGGAGTGTTGCTGTGAATAATAGCGCCGGGATGGTAAAATTCAGTAGTGAAAAATGGTTAGGGTAGAACGAGAGAAAGAGGAAACCGGGTCTTCTGTTTTCTCTTTTGTTAGGGAATAATTTTGGGACTGTACAGAGAGAGAGAGAGAGAGAGAGAGACGGGTAAAAAGTGAAAAAAAAATGTTTGAAAGAACTGTCTTTTGGAGGAAATGGTAAAAAGTGGAGACATTTTGTAACCTTGGATTTGGTTCTGATGATGGAACTGTTAAAACTTGCAACAAGAACAAGGAAACCAACAAATCTTTCAATAAGTTTGTCTTATATCTCAACTGGGTGTTAATGATTTCTGTGACGACAGTCTTTTGTCTTTCAATTTTCAAATCTAAATTATTTATTTTTATGTAGGCCCACTGTATTTAGTGTTTTGCAGTCATGACAGTTAGCAGTTAGGAAAAACACATACTCTTGCATGCATGCTTCCACGCTTTAGTCGTAGGATTAATCTTTTGACAGACAGGGCAAGGAAGAAACTGAAGGCACAACTCAAAATGGCAAGAGAACAGGTGGACTGTGATATATAACTTTCAACTACCAAAAAAAACCCAAGACAATACTGCAATGCTGTTTCAAATGTTTCTTCATTTGATGTTTTGTGTAAATTATCAATGATTTACAATTTGAAGAAGGGATAAAATTGGACAAAATATTTACTTCTGCAAAAACACATGGCTTCCTCTGCATCTACGATTCTGACATGCATTCCTCTGCATATTTTCTTTTCTAGCAAAAAAAAAAAAAAAAGATAAAGAAAACCCAAGAACGTAAATCACAGAGGTGCTGCCTCCACGTTGCTTGAGCTTGTGTCATCTGTCACCGTTAACATCACTCGGGATTTCAGTTTCTCTACAACTTGCGGCAAATCACTACTCCAGGACCATTTGGGATCATTCAGAGCACGTATGGAATTGAGGCACACGAGAAGAGTGCCACCTTCATGTAAGAGAACCTAAACGTTTTTAGCACAGAAAATCAGTAATAAATTATGAACTTTTCGTTTTCTTTTTGATAAATTGTAATAAACTATGAACTTGAAAGTAAAGCAAAGCAATCTCAAAACTGAAAAGAAACCTGAGCAGCTAATGAAGATGGTTTGGGCTGCATGGTTCTGTTGGTTGACAACCAAGACACTAGAACAAGTTTATCCAAAGTCTTCTCAAGTATAAAACCACATACCCCATTGAAACCGACAAATAACTAGCTTTACTCTTCCCCTGAATGCAGGACTTTTCCATCATGCCATCTTGGGGCAAGGAAGGATGAAGCTAACCATTTTCAGTTTGACACGTCAACTAATGAGAGCTGGTTTACTGCTCTTTATCATTTTTCTATAGGATCTGTCTCAAGCATGTTCCCAAATCCTAGAATTAAAAGTACTACAAAGAGATTCTGGAAACAATCAAGAATAAGGTTTCATCAAAGCAGATTATCAAACAGATTCATACCGTCAACCAGAGGGGAATAAACCCCAAAACAGATGGAAGGGAGGCCAGAAATATTGAAGTCAATGCAAGGGCCACATTTTGCTTGATCTGCGTGTAAATGCGAGTACAGAATGAGGATTATGCCAAGAAATAACAAATGGCAAGGAGATTGAAGATGGCAAGTACCAGGGAAGTTGTTTGCCTAGACTTGGCAATACAGAATGGAACACCAGAAATGGTATCCCTTAGCAGTAGGACATCAGCAACAGCTATGGCAGTTGCACTGGCCCGTTGCGCAAGCACGATCCCTACAGTTGCAGCAGCAAGTGCCGGTCCATCATTAATACCTTCACCAACCATGACCAGACCTCCCCCTGTCACAAAATTCCAATACCTGTTCAGCAAACCATTGTAGGTTGCACTCACATACAAAATTCAATTAGAGTAACTTGAGAACCCATCAACTTATACATCATGGAAACCCAAATAGGGAAAACACGTAGCCACAAAGCCATTTCAAACTCAATGTAAACTCTCACCCATATCCCTCGAGATACCCTTAACTTGATTAAGCTTGTCCTCTGGCTTCAGGCTGCAGTAAACTTCAGAGATGCCCACTGCTTTTGCAACTCTCCATGCACTTGATTCATGATCTCCAGTTAACATCATTACTCGGAACCTTGCTTGATTTTGCAATTCAGATATGACATCTGAAACCCCTGGTCGTGGTCTATCCTCAAGGTGGATCAATGTTACCTACAAAAGTCACATTTAAAACCAGGAAAATCACAGCTGCCTGACCAACCCTTCATTCAGTGCCTTCTGTCATGCAGATGAATAGGATTGTTACAAAGTCGTCATATGCAGTAAACACCCCAGAGCATATATAATTGGTCACAAGACATATATCACCGTAACAAGGTCCATTGCTTGATACAATTGCAAGTCTTGGGTTGCAGTCACATGGTGCAAGATTCAAATCTGAGCACTCATTTCATGCAAAATAGCTATAGGAATATTTACAAATTTTCTCTAGCATGAGCTTATCTTGGTGGGGGTAATGGCCTTTGTATACGATTTTATTGTAGGCTTCACAGAGAAGCATTACCTAGCTACTTCCTCCTCTCATTCTCTGTGCGCCACAAGAGAGCCTAGAAGGAACATAACTTTTCCAGTATCATCCTTTACAAAATGTACACATGACTTGGATAGACTTCAATATGGTAGAAGAAAGTGAAAGAGCACACTCACTTGGGTTTCTGGTTCAAGTGCATTTGCATTTAATTTTACCCCTCAGTGTTTATCATGTCACAGGAATACATGTCACTAGGAAGGGGATGTTTAGAAGTGTGGTAGCTATTGCTGTTTTTTGCTTGGAAATGCACCAAAACAGTATACATTTTTATTTTTTAAAAATCATTTTGACATCAACACATCAAAATGATCCGAAAACATAAAAAAATAATTTTAAGCAAAAAAAACATTGAATTTTGACCAACCTCTGTCTGGACAGCGATCCCAAACGGACTTGGAGTCAGAAGGTAGCAAGGTTATGACTAAAATGGTAATATTATCAGTACCAATTTGTGACTAAGTGTTGACAAATATTAAGAGCATTTGGTACAGAAATTTCATCTAGTCACAAAATCCTTGGAGATTTGAAATTGGGATTAGAGCAGGTTAGAAGGTATCTTTCATAAATAAACCAATTCAGAAGCCTCACCTTTTCATCAACAGATAGAGCAGCATGAACAAAATCACTTCCATAAGAAGATGCATTAACTGCTTCTTTTATCTTTCTTGATTCATCTTCAGAATTACGAAGTGAAGTAATGAACTCTACAGAACCAAGAGAAGCCTTCAACAATTTACCCCCTCCAGTTCCTGACTATATGAAAATAGAAATATTTGGAATTCAATTAGCAGCATGGAAATAAAAATGTACCTTATAACACAGGAAATCAAGAGGGAAATAACAATTCAACTTCATCTATTAAATTCAAAAGTGAGCAGACTTGAGTGTATTGAAGAAAAGACTACCTCAACATTATTCAGTGTGGCAACAAGACCTTTACCAGGAAAATATTCAAAACTTTCGACAGAAACAGAAGGTAGATCCTTGCCTATACTATGATCCACAACAGCTCTGTATCAAGCAGAAAAGCAACTGTAATTTACCAATAGAAAAACTAAGTTGATGTTCATGTTCATAATATAGATAAGATGATAATAAAAAATGAGCTTCTGTGATGAGACAAGACCATGATTAATTCCCCACCTATGGCTAGCACGTGAGAATGAGATTCTGAATCTCATTTCTAAGTTTCTAAACGAGGAACACAGGATTCCAAGCACTTAAAGAATTATAAACAGATAATTTCAACCAAAATTATAATATGCCACAAAACCATCTCCATACCAAACTGACCTGAATCCCTAGAACCTACTTCCTTTCGATTACATTTTCTCTGATATATACATAAGATGTACATATGGCAGCACTAATAAGAAAAACCCCTAGAACACAATAGGAACTTTCACTTATCGCTACCAAACACTGTAGCATCTAATGGTTCAATAAGTGTTTCATGAAAATTTTGCATATGCATATTTCATAGAGGGTAGGATGATGAATGAGAAACAATTCAAAACAAGAGGTTGGTATGACATAACAAAAGATATTGATAAAACACCATTGAAAAGAAAATTAGACAATTGAGTAAGCGGAAAAACTCTTCCCAGCCATGAAGCCAATACTAGATCAACAGGGGACACAAGGAAAAACAATAAATAAGAAGGCACATTTTCTTACACTTATATTTTGTTGGAGTGTGTGGGTGCTTGTTGTGGGGTAGAGGAGGCAAGGGTGTTAAGTACAAGCATTGTAAGAATTACCTTCCAATAGGGTGAGTAGTGCCCTTTTCCATAGCAGATGCAACAGCAAGAGCTTCCTCTTCACAACTGGGAATGCAACAGGAAGAGAAACTTGTCCTGTTATTTCCAATCAGATGCCCATAAATTGGTTCAATAGCTTTGAATACTAGCCCTCCAGTTGTCAATGTTCCAGTTTTGTCAAATGCAATGGTGTGGCAGGAAGCTAAAGCATCTAGAACCTGGCCTCCTTTAAGCAATATCCCCTTCAGACAAAGATAGCAGATAATTAAACCAGGATTGCCACACATGTGAAAGTTTAAAGCATAAGAAATTGAGTTTAGCGAAATTTGAAGTTTTTGCTTCCACCAAGGTTTTTCTTTTTTCATCCTACCAGATTTAAAATATTATTTCACCAACATTTTCCAAAAGGAAATATTCATGTTTCATACTTTAATTACATGTATCAAACATGGACAACCTAGCATCATCTATGGATAATATAATTGAAAATGAGACAGTAAAACCCAGGAAAAAAAATCTAATGTGCTAATTTCTGAGCTAACTGTTGTAACACTGCAGTAATCTAGGGCATAAATTAACATAAATAGAAGATTAGCTAATACAAACAGGGTACCCTGACTCGTTCACATACATATAAAATGACAGTGGTTACAGGGTTCCTGGTAGGGAGTCGTGAGAAGTTGAGAACAATGCCAATCAACACCCAAACTTCAACACAGCACCTCTGCTTTTCTAAACTCAGACATCATTCCTAAAACTACTGCATCCAAAAATATAAAAAAATTGTCTATATGGTTGTGGCTTAACTTCCTATGTGATTATGGTTAGTAATTCTCATGTACCTTTCTTGCACATGAACTGATAGCAGTGGCATATGCCAATGGAGCTACAGCCAAGGCACATGGTGATGCTGCCACCATCAGACCCAGTGCCCTGTAGACTGATCCTCTGCAAACTGCATGATCAACCCAAGCATAATTTTTTTTAGAATGAACGTGTCTAAAAAAGCTATGTTAGTTCATTTCTAAGAGAGAAATAAAGAGAGCTATCACATGAGCACCAAAATACCAAAGCAATAAATGGGGAAACCCCCCCAGCAATATCAGTTTAGGCTACGTGTTTAAGGCTGCAGATATTTGAAGTTCTTTCATTTCCAGGATTATACTGTTGACCCAATATGTTTCATTAAAATCCAAAGAGCTCCAACTGATATAGCTTTTTGGTAATGCAGAATGGAAAATACTTCATTGGTTTCAAGGGGAAAAACCAACAAAATGCTTTTGGTTGGAAAAACAACATATTTTTAGTTTAATTGGTTAAGTACATGGAAACCATATCATGGCTTGAATCTTCAAAAAGAAACCTATTTTCTCAGAAGGACTATCTGTGGAAAATTGCATCACAAAAGCAGTTTTTCCAAGTTTCCAAATTCATTGTGGAGCAAGTAAAAGGCCAAAAACTTTTCTTTCCTGAAAAGAAAAATGGAGTGCCAAACTGCAGATTTATATATCACACCAGCCAAGCATCATGGGGAGAAGAGGGGACCTTGCCCATCCCTGCCCCAAAAAAATTCAGCCACCCCCATGTTCATTGTTGCTATATAAGATGCTCCCTCAATTCTTCTTCTTTTTTTCCAAAGAGTAACCCTAAGAATTACCGCAAGAACATCACTTCATACCCTAAGAAGCCAACAATTTCCATTGAAAAAGAGAAGATAAAATGTTCTGGAACTTGGTTTTTGCAAGAACTTAGCTTCATACCATTTTAATCTTCTAATATACCTCGAATTCCATTACCATGTCAAATCACTGGTCCTATTCCAATTCCAATCTCCCACCACTTTCTTGTCCGTGTTTTTTTAGCTGATTGTCTTTTCTTTGCTCTCCTCATTTTGGCTATTCAATCCTCCAATTACAATTGTCACAGTTAATTAAATAAACATTTTATATGATTAGAGGAGTGTATTTGGATATATGTAAAGTAAAAAATATGGCTATGCTAACACATAAAAAGTGTGTGTGTGTGGAATTATCCTTATTCATCCAGTTATCTTTCCATACACAAATATAGCGTAATTTTTTAGAAAGCCAACAAGAACATTTTACGCAAATAAAGTTACTATGAAAGGTCTTAAAATTTTAAATATTCATTTCTCAAAATAACAAAGAGTGATGGAAACAAAATTGCTTTTCTACACCATTTAAGAAAAAAGATTCAAAATTATCTCTTTTCTAGAAAAAAAAAATGATAAATGTATCTGGGATCCCCATAAAGAGATGTGTGAGCATCACCACTGCATATTTCTAAGAAAAGCACTATCCCAAACACGATGAATGAGCCAAAGCATGCATGATGTTCAGTTATTATCGGTTGAATCAAAGCATTTGTTCGTGTGGCCATCTCTAGGAATGACAAATCCTCAAGAACAACATTGTTACTACAAGGAAGTCCAATTCAAAGATACAAATGATTTTCTAAACATAGAATATAATAAAAATGGAAAAATACTCTTCCTCCAAGTTACCTGATGTACTCATGAATGGCCACTTGAAAAGAAATGGCCCAAGGAGAGCAATGGCAATTGACAAACCCACAACCACTTTGCTGTATTGCTCTCCAAATTCATCCAACCACCTTTGAAGTTTTGGCTTACTTGATTGTGCTTCTTCTGTCAATTGCACAATCCTACTCAATGTTGACTCTTTCCACAGTTTAGTGGCCTAAGTCAAATTTAGAAAGAAATATAAAGAAAAGCAGCACAGCAGAAAATCTATATTGTCAGTGTTGATCAAGGAATAAAGCTCAGACAAGACTTTGAATCATATATCTAAACGATTCTGCAGGAGATCGATAGAAAAAACAATAAAAGGCATGCCATTTTTCATCATCAGCAAATGTGGCATACCTTGACAATCATTCTTCCATCCACATTCCTTGCACCACCAGGAATTCTGTCTCCAACTTTTGCCTCTAATGGTTTGACTTCTCCAGTTAAGTGCTCAATGGTAATTGTTGCGCTACCATGAAAAACTTCACAATCTACAGGCACAGCCTAAACATAATACCAACCTCTGTTATGAACCTTGAGTCCCAATATATCATTCAGTCAAAAAGAAAGTAAAAATCAAGATAAAACAATGTGAATACAGTAATCTAATAACTTAAATGGCATGTCATATTAGTCAGAGTATTTGCTTGCTACTAATATTGCTCAAACTTCCACCGGATAGTTAGGTAGCTAATCATTGAAAGGTGGCTATATCTGCACTGCCCCTGAACATTGAACTTCTTATTTAGATGGATGGAAAGGCTTAAGTCAATCAAGTTCCGGCCTACCTTGATAATGAAGTTAAAAACAGAACATTCAAATAAGGAAGAAACTTTCTGCGGTTTGTTGACATTCAGATTATAACTAATCTAGTTATAATACAACCTAAACTGATGAACACTTGGATGCAAGAATGTACAGTCTTAAAATGTCATGTCATGAAGCCTTAAAAGCTTAAAATCATGTATCCACATCTACGGACAGATCATAATATGCTAAGCTTTCAACTGAGATTTCATGACATTGGCAATACCAAAACTAAATTCAAATATTCAGCAACAAGAAAGATAAATAACTTAAAAATCACAGACCTCACCAGTTCCGACCAAAATATAGGATCCCACTTCTATATCATGCACAGGTACACTTCTATAAGACAAATCAGAAACATCAGGAGGCTTGTCATCATCTACATCCAACACAAGCGTGGAATCCGGATAATTTTCCTTCAGCTCCTTAACATCAATCACAGACCGACTCGTAAAAAACTCTTCAGCTGCAAATAACAAAACAGATTACCGGCCTACATCAACTTTATTCATTCATCACTCGAAAAGAAAAAAAAATTGATTTTCACAACTAACTTAAAAATGGTTACCAATGTGAGCTAAATTGAACATTGCAAGAAGTAACCCTCCTTCTAAAGCATTTCCCATAAAAATGGATGCAAAACCCGCAAGGGCCATTAGCACATGAATGTTCACTTTCCCACCAACAATATCAGTAAGGGCATCAAGGGATGCTGAGACCTAGAATCAATCAATCAAACAAACAAACGAATTACAAGTGAAAAAAAAAACAAAATAGTAAGATAAAAGGAGTGATTTTTGGGATGGAAAAAGTACCCCAACGAGAGGGAAGGCGACGAGCATGAGCGCATTTTGAAGGGGCTTGACAGCAGGTTTGGGAATCATGTAAGGGCAGGCCGCAGCAGTGATAAATAGAGCAGCTGAACAGCAGCAAAGTTGCAAGTGTTCTCTCAACAAATTGGCCAAGTCCATCCATCCTAGTGCCTTTGCAAATTTTAACAGAGCTCTTTGGGGTCCAGTCAGTTGCGAATCATGGTCTCCATGATGGTGATGGTGATGACAGCAGTGATCGTGATCATGATCAAGATCATGCTCGTGGTCGTGGTTGTGATCGGTGGCGCGGTGGATGAAGCGGTAGTGGAAACTGGTGGATCTGGGAGGTAGAGATAGGGAATTGAAGGGAAATTTGGAAGAAAGGAAAGATTGATGGTAGCCGACTCGTTTTCGTACAAGTAATTTGGAGGAGTGATAATAATAATTATTATTAGCAGCAGCAGAGAGTGAGAGGGACGGTGAAGGGAAGTTGGTGACGCCAATCGCGTGACGGAGAGTGGTGGTTTCCATGGTTTGGGTTGCGAAGGAAGAAAGTAATAAATAATTGCAATCAGGCCATGTATAATGGCTCTGTGGCTCCGTGGGGTGGCCTGGGAGTAGAGCTAGTGGCTGATTTGGTCCCCTCTAATTTTTTATTTTATTCTATTGCCTTTTGGGCTTTGTATTTGTGGGGAGAGAGAGAGAGCGATGTTGTTGTTGTTATCCAGCATCCACATCCATACTATCACTATGTGCTCATATTTGTTAGCCACTCATGATTCAAGAAAAAAGTTTCACTAAAGAGTTTGTTCACCTGGGGTGCCAAACTATCACTATGTGCTCATATTTGTGAGCCACCTCATGATTCAAGAAAAAAGTTTCACGAAAAGTTTGTTCACCTGGGTGCCATCATTTTGCCATGTCACTCTTAGAAATCTTTTTCCAATTAATAGTTTGTTTCTTTTTCTGAGGTAAATTATGTGAGTTGGCAATATATGATGGTTTTTAGGTGTGTTTTTTAATGTTTTTTATGTTTTGATTTTAATAATATATATTTTTTTATTTTCAATTAAAAAGCATCATGTATTAGATTATCAAATGCACATTAAGCCTATAATAATAATAATAATAATAATAATAAATAGCACTAGCTTGGATCATTCAAATTTATAAAGAAAAAACACAATAGATTTTGCGTCTTTTTTTAAAAACATTTTAGTATGAAAACTACCATTTACTTGGATAGATTAAAAATAGATAAAGCTTATAATCAAGTTGAAAGAGCGATTTACTAGCACTATTTTAGTATAAGCAGAAATGAAATTGTCCAATATATGAAGAGACAAATATACACCTTCATTATAAAAATATATCTCAAGAAGTGCAGAGAGCAGAGAGGATTAAAGAAATATTGGATACTTAACCAATAAAAAATATCAGTAAGTATAAGGATCAATATAGATTGAGCTTGAGTCACCAATACAAAGTGAATGCATTACATTTTTAGGGTAACAAAAAATTTCAGAGTTACAATATCTAAATATCATGTCTTTTTATTATTACTTTTGCATTTCTCATTTTGCTTACTATTATTAACAAAAAAAAAACTAAAAAAGCTCAAACTTTTACTATGAGCACAAAATCCAATGGTTAGAGATTTTAATAGTGTTGTTATTTTTTTACTTTTTGTTTTCCATTAGAAAAGTTTAGTTGTGTTAGGAGGATGGTTTGAGTTTTTTCTTTTCTTCCATTTTTGTTCATTAATGTTTTTAAAATGATGGAGAGATGAGTTTTGTTGAAAAATACAATATAATTTTGCATTAATGAAGTCACAAAAAGGATTAAAGATATAGGGAAGGGATAAAAAAAATGATAGGATTTTTTCAGAAGGAGCAAAAAAATGGTGGCTGAATTCAAGAACAACACACCTCTTCTCCCCAACCAATCATCCATTTTTAGGTTTTTAGGGTTTTGCTAACTTGAAGTTTGTTATAAAAGTGTTTATAGGACTTTTAATGGATGAAACAACAAAAAGAACGAGAAATATAAATTACTAATTAAACAACATATATCACTTACGTGTTGAGAATATGTCTATTGAAAGGTTTGTTTGCAAAGAGGTGGTAGGAAACCCAAGAGGTTGAGTTAGGATCTAAATACTTTGATGGGTAAGGTTTTCATAAGTTTTATTTTAGGCCATAACCAAATTTATTTTTGTTTTCAAACTTTTTTGTTCTATACTTGACAATTGTGTTTTTTTTTTAATTTGTTGCATAATTTTTGTAATTTTTAAAATCATTGCTAAGAAATTGCTTAACAATATGAATAGATGCTTTGTTGATTGAATTATGTAATTTAAACAATGCTAGCCTTTTTTATATATATATTTGCATGATAAATATTTTACTGTGTTAGGAGGAGCTGTAATAATTCCAATTCTTCATCGATTATAGTTCTCTCAATTTGTTTTTATTCCATTTTAATCAAAGTAAATACACTATTGGTTTGACTTTCCTCTTCTATTCATGTAATTTTTTATATCTTTTTATTTCACTTTTCTATTTTTGTTTGCTCATGTTTTTTTTCTTCATGTTATGCATATTTTTATTTTTTATTTTCATCTAGTTTTTCTTACTATTGTCATTCTTAATTGTAATTTTTCTCTTTCACGTTAGGTTTGATATTGATTCAAGAGAAAACATGGATGCTAACCTTGTTAGATATCAAGGCTAGAGTGATGTGTTTTTGTTTTTATTTTTATTTTACCTTTTTTCATTAGGATGATGTTGGTATAACATACATTTCCATAAGGTCAATATTTTTATTTTTATTTTACCTTTTTTTCATTAGGATGATGTTGGTATAACATACATTTCCATAAGGTCAGTAGTGATTTATTCTTTACATGTTCTAAAAATAAAAGCATATAATATGGTTGAAACCAATATATGGTTTCCATGTACTGAACTAAATAAAACTAAAAAAAATGTTTCTATTGCTAAAAGCATTTTGTTGGTTTTTCCCCTTGAAACAAATGAAAGTATTTTATTTTTATTTTTATTGTTACATAAAAGCTATATCAACTAGAGTATATAGGATTTTAATAAAACATATTAGGTCAAACTATAATCCAAGCAATGAAACAACTTCAAATATTTGCATCGAAATTGTTAATATGAAATAATTTTTCTTTAAACTCAAACACAATCTAAGTTTACTGCCTTACCGATATTATTGGTATTTGTTTCCCATTTATTGTTGTTGTAGTTGATGCTTATATGTTAATTTTCTTTTTCTTTTTCTTAAAAATGAGCTAACATAAGTTCTTTTACACATCTATATTACTTTTTTATATATTTCGGTTGACCATACAATTTATAGAGGATCGGTCTATAGAGCACCATGTTTAATGGTGGTAGTATCATCATATGTCTTGCTTGTAGCTCCATTGGCATATGCTCCCACCATTAGTTTTTATGTAAGAAATATACGTGAGAATTAATAACTATAATTAAATATAAAGTATAACCACAACCATACATACAATCTTTTATATCTTTGGATGTTAGTTTTTGATTTCAGAAAAACAAACATGTTATGTGTATTGTTTGGTGCTCATATGTGTATTTAGTTCAGAAAGTCAGGAATGCCATAATTTATAATTCTAGAGCATGAGAAATGGACTATATTTTGAAGAATGTCATTATTTATTATATCATTTAAATGTTCATATTATTGTTTTCATGCAATTATACCATGATTGTTGTTTTTTGAAAATTTATTTTTTTGTTGCAGATCAAAAGGTTTTGTTTAGTTAATATGTGCCTTTTCATTTGATTTTCACTACCTTGATATTTTTGGCTTGGATTACTTTTTACACAACAATTGGTGTTGCGCATAGCACAAATCTAATTGTCAAAACAATATTTTTCCTTTCTTATAACAAGTATATTGTGCTTTAATTTTTTTTACTTATAACCTAAGTATGCCAAATGTTTGGATCATTCTAAGAAATATGAATGCTTATCCTTCAATTACATGCTCTAGTTTGATAAGTTTTCTTTTGACGTGTTTCTGTTGTCCTTGGTTTTACTTTCTTTATGAAATCATAACGTCTATTAATCACTGAAAATTAGTTTAAGTAACAATTTATCTGGTCATGCTTTTTGGATTGGTTTGCATGAATATAATATTTTGAGTTTTAAACATGTGAGTTGCATGAGTCATAATTTGTCTTTTATGTTTTTTCAAGGGTTTGACGAGGGAAAAGATAATTGGTTTCTTAATTTTCATAAAAAAAAGAGCTTTGTCAATCTATGTTTAGTTTTTCTTTACTCGAAGATTTTGTTTTCCTTTTATTTCTCAGTAAATTTTTTTTACTTTGAATTGTTTTGTTGGGAAATCTAGTTGTGCTAGCCAAACCATTTGTGCTTCTTTTTTACTCATAGTTTGCTTTATTTTGCAAGGGTCTTTTTTATCATAAGGAGTTTTATATTTATGTTGCAACATTATTGTTTCTACCTAATTCTTAACCATAGTTTTGAAATATTTTAAAAAATAAGAAAATAACAAAAAACAACAATAAAAAAAAATATGTTTTGATATATTTACGTCATTTTCAATATTTTAAGTGTCATCTCAAAAAATTCAAATTTTAAATGTATTTCAACACGTTTGACTTTTAACGCGTCATTTTCAAAACATTAGTTTTTCTTTTCGAGTAGACGTTGATGTTACTCTGTTTCAAAAGAAACTAAAATATAAAAAAAAATAAAAAAATCTAGACAAAGAGACCAGAGTTGAAAAGTAAGAAAAATGGATCAAAACAAAATATTTTTATCTATAAATAAGTATCCACACACAAGAAAAAAGGGGAGAAATTTTGATGAGAAAATCTTAGGGGCAAAGATTTATGAGAGAAGTTTTTGGGGACCAAAAAACTCAAACCTTTTTTCTTTCATAAAAAAATCTCTAACTAATCTTTTTTCTTTCTTGTAGACAAACCACCAACCTTTCTCCCATCCTCCTCCCTGTTTCGTTCTAGGCCCTACCCAACTACTTCTTGCAGCACGGAGCCACCTTTTCGTTGTCTCCTTTATCCTCCATCAGACCACACTTTTTTGCTCCATATCGTTTTAGCCTTTTCTTCCGATGACTACCACTTTCTTCCCCATCTTAAACTCACCCACCAATCTATCATCTTTATTCATATCTATCTCGACCCCTAAGTTCATAGGCTCAACCACTTTAAAAATCCTTGCGTAACAACCTCCACACAAAACACATCCTCCACCAGAAAAACCCATCTCTCCCGACCAACCTAAAAACAACCACCAAACCACCATGACCGAAAAAACTCTCTACTGCTGACCAACAACAACATACCATCCCAAGACCTGACACCAATTCAGTCTTTTTAACCAATCACAACATCTCTTATATCCATACAATCTTTTATATAACCAAACAACACATTTATACGTTCAAACTGTTGTTACATTGCTTATAACATAAAGAACATGTTTTCCTTTTTTTAGGTTGATGATTTCGTCTTTGAAAGACAAATTCATTTTTTCAAAAGATGTTAGTAATAAACCTCATACACTTCCTTACATGTTTACACTTAAAGATGTGTTACTCGACTAATGTTTTACTCCTAACTTTTTCTTAAAGACTTTTTTTTGTCAATTTTTAATCAAAGAAATCACAAATAAAAAAAGTAAGGCAATTCATGAACAAGATGAGTTTTGCGCTACTTATTTTGAATATACTCACAAGATGAAATCAAACCATGTATGGTATTATTATAATGCAAGGAATAATCATCTATATTGTAATCTTGAAACAAAAAGAAAGTGATAACAAAAACAAGAATAAGAAAAAATAAAAATAGTAAACATGATTTTATAGTCAATCTTTATGCCAAATTGATATGAACAAGAAAGGCTAAAGCCTGAGACCCAAAATCAAGAATTGGAATACTTCACCAATAAAACTAAAATTAGTTTAGAAAACCCTTATATATTGATTATTTGAAATAAAAACCAAAAGTATATGGTTAGAACACTATAATGATCTCTTTGATAAGTTTTGAAAAGTTCAATAAATAACCGAAATCAAGAGAGCTCACATAATTTTTATTCAAAAGCTAATTTGTCTTCCCATCCAATAAGTAAAGTTAATTATATATTTGACTTGAACAAGAGCAAACCCTAATTAACTATGGGTTGAAAGTTAAACCCCAGTAAATAAATAACTTAAAAGTATGTGTAAGAGTAAAATACAAAGCCCAAGTCTTGTACAAATAAAAACTCAATCAACATAGTAACTTCTAGGTTTTATAGAAAGGTATTGCCCGATATCTAATAACCATAAAGTTTTAATGTTATAAGAAATAAGACCTTTAGATTGAGGTTTGATTCTCATTTGAACCCAACTTCATACTAGACATCTCCACTCTTAATTTCTAGTGATTGACTGCATTTTTCCTTTCATTTCCCGTCTGGGCAACGAGAATAACATTTCCGAGTGAAAATATATTTGGTTAAATGAAACCATGAATTGATTTTTATGCAAATGCACATCACCATACCCCATTTACCACCCAATCTTATAGCAGAAAGTCTCAAGTGTGGCATTTCGATGAACTCACTTACCTCGGCAGAGAAACGATCTCGTGAAGCAAGCAAATCCGTGAAGCAAGAGTTAGTCTGTGAGATGCCATGCAAAGCTGAAATGCAAGCTTGAGAAAGTTCAAGTTGTAATTTGCAAACGTAGTTTAATTGCAGCTGTTACGTCTCAATTACAACTGCATATGGTTGCACCACTGGCTAATGCATGCACCGCCAAATCATTTAAGAAGCCTGCGCCGAGCCAACAAGTAACGTCGCCATTGTACAAAGTTAGCTACCAGATGTTTTATACTAAGCATCCTTTCCCCTCCGGGGGGAATAAAGAATAACAAATACTACAGTTACAACAACAATTGGATGCCCATTCCCCGTCTTGTTAAAGGGAAGATGATGGCATACCAATTTGGTCATGTCAGTCCACCACTGCTCTCCCCAAAAGGCACACATAACAGCAGCTCACTAATCTTATGCTTTGACTTTGACTTCAGAAACTTTAGACACATCATAAGCTGAAAGAAAGAAAGTACTTTGGTTCTTATGTAGAAATCTGCAAGACAAGAACACATTTTTTACGGGTCAGAGCAGGACAATTAAAAATTCAATATATAAGAAGCCAGCCTTTGATATTTACCAACTTGTAGTGCGTTAATTTGATCCATTGGTCATGCAATTTATAATTATGCAATGACAACTTCATGAGGTAGGGAAACAAAAATCAAAAAGAATTAGCAAAAATCAATCACCCATCCTGTGTTCCGCTCTTTCTTTTTGGTTTAATGTGTACATGTCAATCCAGTTTGAAGTCAGCGTCTGATATGAAGTCAATCACAATGAAGATGAGGCCCGTGGTGGGAACCAAACCTTTTCTCTTTCATTTTAATTTCAGTGTTTTTTCTTCTTCTAAAGAACAAGAAAATACAATTAATGTGCAAGATGGAGATAGTACTTGAGAAAGTCGAGTAATTTCTGTTGCAAGCGGGTTGATGTCTCCTCTTCAATGTTCACATATGCCAAGAGCTCTGGTAATTTAACTGCAATGAGGAAAAGGTAGAAATGTAATTGTAGTAAAATTTACATCAGCGAGTGAACAGAATAAGTCTGAACAAATTAACATTATGTTAAAATCCTAAAATAAGGAATAAAGTTACTTGCACAAGGGCACACCATGTACAAAAAACAAATTTCACATTGATTTGAGTTATATATCATTTCAATTCTTGACTTGATGATCTCAGGTTCATTGTTATGAGATGTTCAAAGGAAATACAGGTGATTTCAAAACCAACTGCATTTGTGGTTTCTATCAAAAAGCACACATGACTTGGTTAAAATGTGAAAATAACTTTGGGAAGGCTCAGCCTTTGAATAGCCATTAACAAATGCTTAGAGTGTGAAGAACTGTAACCTAACCATAAGGGTGTCTTTAAACATTCAAGGAAAACCCCATCTGTCAAGGTAATTCGATTCAGAGGACGATTATAGAAAATTGGACTTGCAACTGTTAACCATGATTAAGACCATATAAATTTCTCAAGGAAAAAAAATGCAGGCTATATAAAAGATACTAATGATTGAGTTTAATTTCAGACAAAAAAATTGAACACATTGTCATGAAGACAACAAAGCTGGTGACCATATCAGCTTTCATCAAAGATGACTAGTCAAAAGCAATTGTTTCAACACTTTATCAAACAAAAATATGATGATAAAACAACTAAAGAAGACAATAATTATAAGTGGCTAAAAAGCACTGGTGATTAGGATAAGCATACCAAAGAGCCGCAGCAAATGCTCAGCACCATATATAGTTGATGGAGAAGCATCAATTTTGACTGTATCATGATATTGTTGACGCTCTTTTTTGTATAGTAGCATCACGGGCAATGCTTTGTCAAAATAACACCGTATGCCTTTCAAAATTTCTCCAATGGAATCAGTTATCCTGTATCCAAGAAAACATGATCCATGCAACTATTATTGATGCAACCAACGCATGAACCTGGATCTTAAGTAACATCAGAAAAAGTGAAATAATTGCAGAATCATCAAAATAATTCATTGATGTCCACTTTGACATCAATGCCCTTTATGGAGTGGAGGCCCATGTGAGAGCACAGTTGTGACTTGTGGTATACATAATCCATGTTGCATTGGGAAAAATCAACTCTGAGCTTGAGCATATATAAGCGTTAATCGGTCCCATACATGCTCATCTCAATCTGAATCCCAAGCAATTCAGTCCTTTTGAAATGTTTCTTGTCTTGACCATTTAATTGCAACTCTTTTCCCTCCTAGTGCTCTCACTTCACCTTTTACTTTTAACATTCTGATTCAAATTAAAACATTCTACATCCTTCCATTCAGGCAAGTTATTAACATCTTCACCAGTGATATTCCACTATCAATGGATGGAAGGTATTGTTCATGGATCATACACTTAGATATGTTCATCTTTTTTTTTTTGCTTTCCTTTAAATGCATGTTTGATACTGTGGTACTTTGTGTTTTTCAAAAGTGTTTTTTACTTGAAAATGTATCAACATTTTATCTTCAGATTTTCTTTTTCATTTTTGACATCAACACATCAAAAACATTGTAAAACACTAAAAAAAGGCTTCTATTAAATGCTTTTGAGGCACACACACTTTTGAAACACACCCAAACACAGGTGGAAATGCAATACCAAACAGGCACTAAGAGAATCAATATAATTTCTGCTGAAGATACAATGGAAATTCTCATTTAAAACATCTAAAAATTGATCTATCATCAACCATTGGGACAGAGAATAAGATCACTGTTATGGCGGTCTATGCAACTGAGAAAATATACTAAAATAGCTGATAGGAAACAAAAACAGTTCCTACCATATGCAAATTATAATCGATACATGTAATTTCAACAGAAGCTAGAACAAAACTTACATGCCATCCTTCTTCGACATATATTCTAGATACTTTGTCAAAATATCATCCACATTTGGTGATCGGGGAAGTTTAACAAGCTGCATTTAATAAGAGAGGCTCTTCAACAAATTAGAGCACCATATCATTAAAAAGAAGATTGAACTAAAACTCCAATGATGGATAAGCAGAAACATTTCCTTTTCCTACTGAGTTTAGATTTTCTATTTTGTACGGACTTTGGTACCTCTATAAAGCTTGCTAGCTAGACATTAGAAAGGAGGTTATGGATTTTGATTGATCAATAAATTGAGTTTTTGAACAATAAATTCTCTTGGTTTTTTTGTGTTTTTTTCATTTGACATCTGTTTGGAAAATTTCGATAGAAAGACATTCAACCAGTCAAAAAAATACTGTGGCAGAGTGTTGAAATATCTTCTATCCTGAAAACTATAATGCTTTCAATTTGTAAATAGAAAAAATATTTTTGTCACAAATCCCATTACATGTAGTTATTTGTGAGTACCACAAGTTCATAAAGGTTAACAAATGGCAATAAGACAGAACAAAGTCATATAACACACTAATGAAGAAAGCAAAACAAGGATAATGTGCAGAAGAATATCTAGAACATCTAGAGTTAATGGAATCACTACAGGGGTGTAGGTCTCACAGTTTCCGCTTTTAATTGCAGAATTTCACTAGACTGCGATACTTGCACTAAAAATCAAAAATCTTTTGCTAAAATATATAAAACCTGTGTACAAGGCCAAATATTTTCTGGGAAAATCCCAAGCTCTTAAAATGGGAAGATGGTCTTGTGTTGGATGGGTTGGCATTGGCTGTGTTAAGATGTATGGCATTCAGGAGCAACAAAGGTGTCAAAGGACAAAAAAGTTGATATTAGGATTTTCAACAAAGAACAATATTACAATTGATTGATATTTGTTTTGAAAAAATATATGCACTGAATCTTTTTTTCTGAAAGATCCAATAACTAAAAAAAATCACCAAATCTTTTATCAAAAAAAGTACAACCAGAAAAGTGAAGTTGGATAACAGAAAAGTAGCTGCATTGCTGGTTCAGAATTATAGAAGCTGTTTTGATTGTAAACTAGAAAATAAATAAGAATTAAATCATCAAGATATATGGTGAAAAGGGTGTTCTACCAAAGGCTTGTTCACAAGATTGCATGTAAAATTTGCCAAAGAAAAGATTATGGTAACACGTCTGAAATGGCTGGATAGGCTTGTAAGTTATAAGTATTCAGGGTTATAATCAATGAAGCAAAAACCATTAAGCTATTTGGAAATAACTGAACTCTATGGCTTCCACACTAACTCAAATAAAATCAATTTGCATAATGAATACAATATAATAGCAAAAAGAGAAAATACGTGAATACCTTATCCTGCTGGGTGACAAATTCCCAATCATCAACAAGTTGCTTCTTTAGTGTTGATGGAATTTGGATCTTGACAAGCTTTTCTACAGGCAAATTATCCTTCTAACAATTTGAAACCACATATTAAGAGGAATTCAAAGAGCAATGAAATTTATGAAATAGAGGATCTGACTGTGAGGGTATACATATTTTCAGCTTGGTCTTCAATGAAGGATAAATTATTTGAAGCTTGCTTCTCTTTTTTTTTTGTGTGCGTGTGTGGCGGGTTGCTATTAGTTGATATGAAACTTAAAATTCAGGGGGCAAAAAGGAAGAGATCAGAGCAACAACAAGATGTAGCAGGCCAAAACTGTTGTCCAAAAAATACTCCAGAAATCAAAAAGAAGTAAATCAAGGCACCATTCGAAATAATATGAAACAAACCTCAATTCCTGAATCACTTTTACGCTTCTTCCCTTTTGCCACTGCAAGCAGCATTGACAATTCATAAGAACAAATCTCTCTGTCTTCACAAGCATATATCATTTAAGAGGCAAATTGAAGATAAACCACAGGTAAAGGGGGGGGGGAAGCACTAAATATAAATGCAACTTATCTGAACATGTCAAGATGAAAAGATTGCAATAGAATAAAAGCTGATAAATATATCCCATAACTATGGCAATCATGAAATCATGTCCCAGTTTTTACTAGCAAAATGTTTACAATGATGCACTACCTAATGCAAGTCAATAAGGCACTAGATGAAAAAAAAATGATGCTGAGGAAAATAAAAAACAAAATAAAACCTAAGACCAACAGATAACAATGCCAATGCCAAGCTTCATACAAAATCCTATGGCACCAAAACTTTCTTTAGGTGAAAATAATTAAACTACAAAATTCTTTTTGTCCTCTTTTTGGAACATCTGCCCTGAATTCACAGGTGCAAGCCTGATAGGACGACCTCTATATAGAGAAAATAAACAGCAAAAACAACTCTAGGACTAGCAATGTATAAGAAGCAGAACAATCCACCAGCTTGTGGTAGGACTTCTACTGGACATTAATTACAACCAATAGTCACTTAATAAAAGAAAGAAAACTGTGATTATGAAGAGGGAAAGAAAAGAAAGGTAAGGGAACAAACCATTGCTTTTAGGATCTTCCTTGTCCATCTTTGAATCTGCAAAACAAAAACTATTTTCTTATAAAATAGAAATAGTTACGAGCTTAACTATCACTTAGCAGTTTCATAGTAATGACATTGCCAAGAATATTAACAAGTGATTCTGACTATAAAAACCTGAACAAACATTCAGGGTACTCATAAATTAGCACAAAATGAAAGTTAAGTCCCCAAGTTATATGTCTTGTATAAATATAACAGTAGTAGTTATTGAAAAGGAAGAGAGCATCAATTAAGTATTTCCTTTGTCATAAGAACCCATAAGCTGATTCCCCACGGCAAGAAGGAAGAGAAAAGAAAAAAGTTTCTAGACAGCCAAAAGTTGCTCGGAGACTTGCATGCAGCACAAGCTAAATGAGCAGAACTGATCGAGAATCTCCATTTGGACATTAACACATACATGATCAATTTGAAAAAACATGTTTATAAATAAAAATGAAGCTTACCAGTAGAGTTTTTTGGCTTCGTCTGAGAGGAGCGTCCAGGCTTCAAATTCTTGTCTATACCTTGTTTTTTCTCCAGGGTCTGCTGCTTCAAGACATTATCTGGAGTGTGTTTCATTAGTCGGTCCATGCCCACCCATTCGTCCCAACTGTTGGCAATATGTCCAACCCACAGTAATGATTTCTGTGTCCCTTTTTGAAACAGGGTGTATTTATTAATGAAATAAAACTTTCTTGGGAAAAATTCCAAACCTTTCGGTGATAACAATAACCAATTCTCAAAAGAGGCTAAATAGTAAAAACACGACAATAGGACCGAATGTTAAGATGAAAATGATGCAACAAGAGGGCTCACCAGCTGAGAAATAGAAGAAACATGAAAGACAAGATTTTGTTTTTATAAGTTGTAGCTTCTCATTTACCTGTTCAATTGATAATTATTATTATTTTTATTCTACACAAACTATCATTTGTCTTCGATTCATTCAAGTTATATCTGCTATGTTGATCTAAAAAGATAATTTCCAAATTAAATTAAAAAAAAAACAGCAAAACCAGCAAAGATCCTCTAGAATCCATGTGTTTCCAACACCTGCTTAGCATGCCTATAGTTACTGGCAAGCCATAACTATTCTATAGCTAGCTAAACTTAAATAGGACAACAGTTTCCTACTTCCCTAATGCGACATTGATTAAATGTTTCTTTTTAATGTATCTCATACACCATCGATTTTTCATTGTCTTTCAAATTAAATTAAAAAAAAAAACAGCAAAACCAGCAAAGATCCTCTAGAATCCATGTGTTTCCAACACCTGCTTAGCATGCCTATAGTTACTGGCAAGCCATAACTATTCTATAGCTAGCTAAACTTAAATAGGACAACAGTTTCCTACTTCCCTAATGCGACATTGATTAAATGTTTCTTTTTAATGTATCTCATACACCATCGATTTTTCATTGTCTTTCAAATGGTAACAACTGCCCCACCCCCCTTTTCTCTCCTACCCTTTCATGTCAATATAATAAATTACAATAATAAACTAGTAAAACAACAAAGATAAAACAGTATTTGATAAATAATTATAGAAAATAATTAAAACACATAGAGGGAGAAACTAGTTAAGGAAATAGCAGAAGGAAAATTTCAGACTAGGTTTCACTCAAAACAAGGTTTATAATTGTATAGAATTAAAACTCCTTAAAAAGCTAGCATCAATGAAAGAAAAAAAAAGAGAGAGAAGAAGTAGAACTTTACTTCAACTAATGAAATTTTATAGAAAAAACCTAGACTTTTAATTTTGGAAAATTATTGTTATATGATGAGTGCAATGGACATTAAATGTGACAATAATGAAAAGAGTAAAATAGATATCTAGTTATTTACTTTTGCTATTGCAGTTTTACAATGAGCCATAATTTTTTCTTCATTTCTTGAAACGCCTTAATATTATCCTAACTTTTAAAGGGAAAAGAACGGTTCACATCATGAATAAATAAAGCATCCAAGAACTTGAACTTGCACTTGATTAGATTGAAGAAAAAAGAGTTAGAGAAAATGACCTCACAATGTTCCAGTCTGAGCTATTAAGTTCCAAACTCTCAACCAAAATATAATGTAACGGGAAAAGAACAAAATGCATACTCACTTTTTATTCC
Source organism: Salix arbutifolia (assembly GCA_025169955.1). NCBI lineage: Eukaryota > Viridiplantae > Streptophyta > Magnoliopsida > Malpighiales > Salicaceae > Salix > Salix arbutifolia. The sequence continues at coordinate 4,228,269 of CM045908.1, forward strand.
AACCCTGTAAAACAGCAAAAGGCAAATCACTTAACATCATAACAAGGTAATACTGTACCAGCCAACTACTCGGCAGTTCAGTCATTCAAAATTGTATAACCTGAACAGGTCATTAAGAAAGGAATAGCTTGGAGGAGCTTACAAGGTAGTGTACGAAGTATCTCCATTCCTTCTTACGGAGTTCAGCTTTTTGAACCTAGGATTTAAAAGAACATAAAAAGAACGAAAGAAAGTTAAAATGCTAGAAATGAAAAACATATTATTACTTTATCCAAAAAAATATATTATAGTCTGCAAAATTAAATTAGAAAATACAGCCATTAATGCAGATAACACAAACATTACTTCCAATGAAAATCAAATTTCATCTCCAGCAAATCCAAAATCAGGACAAAATTTTAAAATCCCTTGATTCTTGGGTGTGGTTCCCTAGCAACTAAAAAATACTTGGCATCTTAATTTCTTTAATAAAACAAAAAAAAAATTGAGAAAAATAACACTTGTGAACTGAAAGCTCACAACCATAGAAAACAACACTGCTCTCCACCGCACTAAAATGCTCCCAATTACAGAAAAATTTAGACTGCAGCAACTACAGATCACAGTAAAATTTACTTAGTTCAGTGACGTCACTAAAACCAATAATTGTTAGTATTCTGCAATAACAAGAAAACTCCAGCTTCTTTAAACCCTAATTTCAACAATAAGCTATTTAAAAACCTTAAATTTCCTCAAATATTACTTTAACCTCCATTCTTTACCACAGGTTTCCAGTCAAACAAACAAAATCACAATTAAAAACTAAAACCACCAAAAAACAAGAAGTCGATTTTAAAAAAAAATATATGAAAATAAACATCAGTTACAAAGTCATAGGGCACAAATAAACAAAAATAGAAAAGGAAAGATCCTATAGAGAGAGATGCCTTGGCCTCGTAGATGCGGGGGCCGTGGTAGGCGAGGACGCGCTCGCCTTCGGAGAAGAGACCGGAATTAGAAGGTGTTTTGTCACCGCTTGAAGCCTCGGCGTCGCTGCCGGAGTCGTCCTTCGATGAGCTCCCCATTTCTCGATTTCACTGGAGTCGAGAGAGAGAGAGATGGGCCTTAATCTTACTTACTGCTTCTCTGTCTGGCTAAAGTGTCAGGCACAACTGGTCCCGGGCGTTTCGCTTCTTCTTTTTTCCAGTTTGAAAATAAGGGGGAGCGTGTTTTTCACCTTTTGCAGTTTGTTTTAGCTTCTCAGTATTTATTTATTTATTTATTTATTTTTACTCCTTTCCTTTCCCTTTGTCTTTCCTTCTTTCTTTTTCTTATTTATTTTGTTGTTTATTTTTTTTCTTTACAATTTAATGTGTCCCTTAGAGCGTCTCCAATAGGAGAATGTATTTTGGAGAGTCAAATCTTTAAAATAGATGTTTGAATAGTGTATATATAACTTTTTTGTTGATGTGTGCTTCAATGGTAAAAGCCATTTTGGAGAGCTATTTTTTATATATATATTATTTTAAATATAGTGCAATTATTTTATATGTAGTTTAATTATACAATTAATAGGAATAAGTTATATAATTAAATAATTATTTTTAAAAAACCTTCCAACAATATAATTATTAATTTGTATATAATTTTTTTATTATTGTTGAGGTATTTTTAAATAAAAACAAAAACAAATATTTTTGATATATTTATATTATTTTCTAATATATATATATATTACATTATTTTTATATATATTTATATTATTTTTTTATATATATATATCACGTCAACCTTCCTTTCCCTTTCCCTTCTCCCCTGTCCCTTTCCCTTCTCCCTTCTCCCCTGTCCCTTTCCAGCTTCCACAGCTCTAGCTCCAGCCCCAGCCCCAAGCTTCACACACACACAGAGCACTCCCTTCTCCCACCACACCTCCCGATCCTCCCCCAAACCAAGGTACCAAAGTATGCCCCAAGCTTCACACACACACAGAGCACTCTCTTCTCCCACCCCCACACAGAAAGCATCCACCGATCCTTCTCCAGACCAAGGTTACCAAGGTATGGGTTTTTAATGTTTTTAAGTTTTGCCTTCGCTCTCAACACATGTAGGAATGGCTTCAGAGGCAAAAAAAAAAAGAAGCCATTTTGGCTACCCGGATGCCTCTCCTGCTGGAGACAACAATAGGAACGAAAATAGCCAAAAGCAAAAAAATTTGGCTTTGGCTGCTAGGATAGCTCTCCCGCTGGAGATGCCCTTACCTCCATGTTTCCTTAAATTGTTTGAGTTCTTTTTTTTAATTTCTTCATAAAAACTTATTTTGCAGAAAAAAATATCTTTAGAAAAAATTAGTTTAGATATGTATATATATAATACATACTTGCATAGTATTTGAATATGTTAATTGTTCCATGATTTTCCCCTTCAATTTACTTTCACAATTATAAAATAAATTTATTATATTTTGATAACTACTGTAGCATTCCACATAGCTCAAATTGTTTTCCATTTCTATTCTTAAATTTTATGTCTAAATTAATGATCAATTTATTAAAATGTACTAAAAAAATTCAATAAGACCAAAGCATAAAATAATAAGAAATCACATGCCCGATCTCAAATTTACTATAAAAAGTTTTGTATAGTTCATCTACTCTCTTTTTTTCTTCTAATTTTAATCTATAGTCCCTTTAGTTTATGTAACTTTAATTTTGGTTTAAAAATTCATATTCTAAACATTTGAGTTTTTAAGTTTAAGATATAAGAGAGAAAGTTGGTGAATGCCCACTTATTAGTATTGAAATTATTCATGTCTGGTGTCAAAGAGTTTCATTTGACAATAAAAATTTAATGGAATGTGTTTTTTCTACACACGTTATTGAAAAAATAGATTGGATCCCATTTATATATTTTTTAATTTGATCAATTTTTATTTTTAGTGGTTTTGAGATATTTTAGGGTTCGACTAATAGTTTATGATGTCTTTATGGTATATTAAAAATGTGTTAAAAATATATGTTTAGACCATTTACCAAGGAGTTTTCGACCATCATAATTGTCACTAGATCTTTGGCAAACAACCTAATAGGTAATAAGTTATATGTTGCTTGCATAATAATAATTAAAAAAAAACAAGTGAGGGTTAAGCTTTAAGGCTACTCTCATTTAATTTTTTTTTTTATATGCATCATACTCCTGTCCTTTTCTATATATATTTTTTATTTTCTTGGATTTAGATTTGAATACACTATAAAACATAATAAACATGGTATTTTAAATATAATTCAATTTTGTCTATAGCTCTCAAATAACATCATAAGGTTTTATGAAAATATTAGTAATTTTGTTTTTCATTTATTATGTACCTATTATGAAAAAAATCCTTATAAAGACTAATTTAAAATTAAGTTTATATTTTCAAAAACTTTTAATGGGGTTTTTACATGATTGTTTTTCTTCAATTACATACAAAATATTTATATATTATTCTAACTTTCTCTTAATATCATGATGAATTTTTGTTTACAAAATAGTTCTTGCAATGAAAAAATATATTTTTCTTGAAACAATTGATAGATGCATCACTAAGGAAATAGAGTTTATATTAGAGAAACAAATTTTTTTCTACCTATATCAAATGGTTGGAATTCAAAAATATTTATTTTTATTGTTGTTGCTTTATTAAAAAATATGCTCCTATTAAAAAAATTATGATTTCTTTTAAATATTGAGAACTTTTACAATGATATTATAGATTAATTTATGGATAATTATATATGAGCTCAAGATTCTGAGTTTTAATAATAATTTTCTTTATTAATATGAAATGATAATAGAAAAATAAATTTTGGATTTTTTATTATAACTATTTCATGTTTATTGTTCTTATTTTTCATGCGGTTGTGGTGAGATGATCAATATTTTTATTTTTATTTTAAATGATGTTTGTTTTTCACAATCACCATAAATTGTTAGCTCTAAAAACTATATTAACAAAAAAACATATTTTTGTCAAAATTTTAAAAAATAGTGAATTTTGAGACTTAGTTAATTATTAGAAATTTACATTCTTTTTTTAATCAATATAGTTTATTTGAATTTTCTTTTAACTTGATGAATCTTAAAGGGTACACTACTATTAGAAAAATATTTTTAAGGACAGTGTTCATGCACGCGTCAAGTTTCCACTTCTTCTTTTTTTTTGCAACCAAGAGATATATTGTAGTATAGCAGACAAGGATCATGAAATATGATATATGATTAATTATGTAGTTATTGAATTGTAGTTTTATGTTGTATAAACTTGATTATAGGTTTTTCACCAACACGATCTAAGCAATAGTTTATTTATAGTATTTTTAATTGAGATTTGCATGGTTGTTGTCTTCATGGCAAATGAAGAGGAGGACTGAGACAACAACATGGCTAGACTTTTTTGGTTTTACATGTAACCATTCCTAGTAAACTTAAAAGTCAACACACCTCTCATCAGAACACAACAATTCAATAGTATATTAATTTATTTTTCAACAACATCCACACTATTATTTTACATCCTTAACCGCAAAAGAATAACCAATACATCCATCGCCCAGATATCTATTTCGAGGACTCTTATTATACTTAGCAATACTGATTGATATATAAAGAAATAATAATAAAAAAGCGATCAAATTCACGAAGAATGCATATGTTGATGGTTTAATCAACAAAGCAGCTAGTGTCCTCCTCCATCGCTAGGACCTGAATTGATCCTTCCATAAACCCCAGAATCCGTAAATTTGTTGCCACCACCTGGGCTTGGACCTGATTGCTTGATGGCTCCGAGGGATAACCCATCAAAGAAACCAGCGCCTCGGACCCTGATTCGATCAGACTTCAAGATATTGAATGGCCGGGCTCGAGTTAACGAGCCATGCAACAGAAGGAGAAGCACAATAAAGAAGCCGGAAAGCTTGCCTTCTCGAGCCATATTTACTTGGAATGCTAGTGGTGGTAATGCTTTTTGGTCAACAAACAGCACCGACCTCGCACTTGGAAGCTTAGAATGTTAGCAAAGCTAGTGGATTTTTATATGAAGTGGTGAATTGTGAATTCGAAGCATCTTATTTATAGTGCCAGTAAGCCTACTACGACGGAAAATTTACGTGTTCATATGAAAGGAAACATCGAGGGCGGTTCGTGCCGGTCCATTTAAAGTGTAGCAAAGAAAGAGTGGACGACCACGCTGGTCCATATTTTCAAATGCTGCCACCAAATTTTTCTCCGAATATCTGTAACATCAATTTCGGGTCTTGCTTTGCATTGAAATCCATTTGTACTTGCAAAGTTGGAAGGGATTTTCTTCATGGGATGAAAATTCTATAAGCTTTCATTATAGTTTTGGAAACATGACCATCTTATCAGGGGAATCGTGTTTCGAAATAACATCTAATTCTTGAAGTTAGAGTGATGTTATTCCCACTGTATATAGTCCATTGATTTCATTTTATATTTATTATATTTTTTAATATAATTATAGAGTATCTTTTTTATGAAGATTATTGAAATATTACCTTTTAACTATTAGATCTCAAACAGGAATTCAAATAAGAACAATAGAAATGTATAAAAATTATTTTTGTCAAAATATTTTATTTGTGAATAATATTTAAAAATATAATAAAAAATATTTTTGAAGAAATTAAGTTTGATGATAGGTAATGGTTAAGAGAAGTATATATTAAATGTAATATTAATTTTTAATTTCATTCACTACCAGAATTTTACAATTTACTAACATAATATTATTATGTCATTATCTAGACAATGATTTATCACCAAAATTTTACCAATAGGCTCGGAAATAGTCGTTATTCATCTGGAAAGCTTTCCTTGATGATTCCTATTCTGTCAGTAATATAATCACCGATAAATTTACAGATGGAAAGACCATGCCGGAAAAAAATCCACTTGTTTTATTCCATGAATATTTCCATTGGTGAATGTGATATTTCATCGCAACAGAAAAACATTTAAAATCACATCAATATTACCAATAAGTTAATTTTGTTGGTGATTATACAATGGTAGTGACATTTCCAATAATTCTTTTCATCTCTTTGGAATATACCAATTTACTTAATTCATCGGTAAGACTGTCAGTAATTTAAGTAAACAAATTTAACAACAAATCTATTAAATTGAGTAGAAAATAATTAAACCAAATTCCATTGAATTAAAAATCAAATATTAATTACAAATTTAAAAAACTTTCAGTTCAAATACAATTCATCTAGAAGATAGGGGTTGAAGGAGGAAAGGCAAGCCTTTGTTGAGACTGAGGGGTGATAAGGGGAAGCACATATACCACTTATCTATGATTTTAGCTCCATGTACAAGCGCTAGAGGCCAATCATTTTTGCAATAAGTCGAATTGCCTAAACAACAACATAGAGCATATGAGCTTCAACTCGTTGGTTTAATATCACATTGAACCCTGAAATTTAAGTGCTCAAAACTGATTGTGAGCATCCAACGTGTAACAACCCGTAATTTTTTATTTTTTTTTTCGATATTCAACGTTCCATATCCCTTCACATCGATCCAATATCATCCATACAATAAACGTTCCTTTAAAGAAAATAAAGTTCACATCAACGTACAATACTATGGTTTTCATAACTAAAGATTTAGATTAGAAATATGCATACATGGATATGAGTTTACGTTCTTAATCTACTAGTGGAATTTACAAATTTTCACAAAAGGGTCTACTAACAAATTAAGCATTCGATACATTGCTTCAACCCAAACACGTCTTAAATTAGAATGCAATCTACGTGGTTCTTTGCAAAAATAGGATTCCTTGTATTAGGTTCCTTAGACCTCTCGTGGCTGTGATGTCCCTGCAGCAATACAAATATTTAATGGAATGCAATTACTTAATAATAGTATTAGATAATTTTGTCCAAATGACTTATCGGTTAAAAGAAACACTGGCAAGTTGAAATTTCTGCATATACATAAAGCAATACGATTGTAGAAATATAGGAACTCCATTTCCCTTTTCCGAGTAACAATATCATCACTATGAAGATTCATATAAAACACTCATAACTGAGGTCAACTATTCTTTTTCCCCCATGGTCTTTCTCTCTGGACGTCGTTAAACGAAGCTAACATTCTTTTGTCCCGACCATCTTTTCGGATACCATTAGCCGAAGCTAATCAATCGTTTATCCCGGCCATCCTTTCGGATGCCATTAGCCGAAGCTAATCAATCGTTTATCCCGGCCATCCTTTCGGATGCCATTAGCCGAAGCTAATCAATCGTTTATCCCGGCCATCCTTTCGGATGCCATTAGCTGAAGCTAATCAATCATTATTCGCATTTAAGCATTCAACAATCTAGTATAAACCCCATTGTATTCGTATAATATTCAATTTAAAATACTTATTGCATGTCATATGAAAGGAGAGGTGTAAATCACCTACCTGCTCTACTTCTGGGCTGTTCCTGTCTGGTCGATGGTTCAATTCCGACCGCACCGCCTGCGACATCAATGTCCAAAAATTAGTATATTTCTAATTTCAATTTCACATACCTCAACATACTCATTTCAACAGTTTCAGCCGAAACATGCTTACAAATTCTCGGCAAAATTACACACCTAATTACAGCACACAACCAACCTGCATTTTCCAGTTCAACACACCCAATCTCTATCATAATTTCTCAACTAAAATCATTAAATTTCGGTACACATAATCCCTCAACCATTTTCAGCCGAAATACACATGGAATTTCAACAAAATTTCCCACCAATTTTTCATCATAAACCCACAAATTTCCAGCACAATCCACACATGAAATTCAACAAAATTTCTCATCAATCTTTCATCATAAACTCATAATTTTCCAACACAATCCACACATGAAATTCAGCAAAATTACTCATCAATTTTTCAATATAAACCCACAATTTTCCAACACAATCCACACATGAAATTCAGCAAAATTACTCATCAATTTTTCAATATAAACCCACAATTTTCCAACACAATCCACACATGAATTTCAGCAAAATTACACATCAATTTTTCAATATAAACCCACAATTTTCCAACACAATCCACACATGAAATTTAGCAAAATTACTCATCAATTTTTCATCATAACACACACATAATGCCGACAGTCCCCTTAAACAAAAATCACCCCCCCTCCCCTCACATGATTTGTAAATTTTGTTTTTCACATATATTTTCTTTGTTCTCTTTATTCATTTTGTTTCCTCTCTAAAGAAGAAAAAAGAAAAGAGTTTCATGTCTCCTACCTCTCGTATCACACAATTTTTTTTTGAAAGCTTTGAAACTCTTCTTTTTCTTCTCTTTCCGGTTTTTACTTGTTCTTCTTCCCTTTCCTCTCCCTCTCGGCAATGACCACTACTCTCTTTAGGTCACAACTTCCACACACATTTCACTTGGCTGGGAAAAGTGAAGGTTCGACATGAAGAGGAGAAAGGAGGCTCGGCTATGAAGGGAAAAGGAAGGAGGCTTGGCTGTGAAGAGAAGAAGATAAGAGATTCGGCTGTGCAGAGAAGAGATGAAAAGTGACCCGAAAAAGAAAAATCCCTCCTCCTTGTATTTATATTCATAAAATGAGGGGGGTTGTTTGGGGTTTGGGTTAATTGTGTCCTAATTCTTGTTTCACTCTATCTAAAACCGGTTTTGCTCTTCCTCTTTTATTTTTATTTTTATTTTGGGTGTTTACACAAAGACTAAAACACTTGGGCTGTTGTAAGTCCTCAACAATAATGTTTGAGATACCATAAACTTGATTTGTATCGAGTCTATTAGATCCTGCCTCCAACCATGATTCCAAATTGAGGTTTAGATGGGTTGAAAAATCACCTTCGTATCTCTCTTACAACTAGGTGTTATATGTTTTCTAAAACAAAATTAAAAAAAAATAGCTTAAGAAAAGAAATCGTTGAAATCCAACATACCAAAAGGTACTGAATTTGGTTATTCAAGAATTATTGCATTGTTTTTTAACATTCATCATTCCACACGTGCGTTCTACAAAAAAAACTTCATCCTTTTTTATTTACCTCCAGGAACTGTCACCTACAAGAGAAAAATATTGTTAGTTAAACATATTCATATAAAACAACAATTTAAAAAAAAACATGAATGTAATAAAAAAAATCTTATCATCCACTTCACATGCGAAACAAACATAATCAATCTGCTAGTGTAAACAATAAATAAATAATGAATTTTTTTTTGGTTCTCCACACTAGATTGAGATTGTCACATGAAATGCTCAAACTTGACATTTCAATATATTCTGCCCATGAAGGTTATAAATACTTCTAAATCTTCCTGTCTTTCCATCTTGAAATCTCTCTTTATTTAACATGTTTTTTTGGTTTTTTCTAAGCATCACATAACATTTATGGTAGAAATGAATTTTCAATTAATAAATGAAAATGAAAATTTTAATATTTGAATAAATAATATTTATTTTGATTTCAATCTTACTTAATTACAACATGATTCTCTCAACCCCTCCTTGCAACAACGTTGTGAACCCTAAACAAGAAGAAAAATGAAAATCCTTATCTTTTATTTCGGATGTGAGTGAAACTTATACTATTACCTACAAATATAAATATATAAAAAACAAGAACATATTCATGTCATGTTAATAAACAAAAAAAGGGTAAAACTAAGAAGAGCAAAGAAAGACATACTTTTAAGGTGTGGAGGAGAAGAGAATATAATAAAAAGACTTGTGGAGAGAAAAAGAGAGAGGAGATAAATAAATAAAGAGAAACATGTTTGTTTATTAAGAAGAGAAAGCAAAAAGAAAAGAAACACCCATCTGTTATGAAAGTAAGGATTTTGATGTTTTAATTTGGGGTTATTTTAACAATAGATTTACTGAAGGGTAATTAAATATTAATATTTTTAACACTTTCACTGGTAATTCTGTTTGTAATTGACAATTTTCAGAAACCCTTTTAAATATCATTAATGACTTTTTAGTCCATTAATGATTATATTTGTAATGAGCAATTTGTATAGTTTCATTGAAAAATGAATAGTTACATTGAGAAATGAGTAGTTATAAAACTCTTGGGAAAATATCGACGAACATTAACCATAGATGATTCCATTTGTACTAAACATAATGAATAGTTATATTGAGAAATGAATATGTTATATTATATTTCATATCATCAAAAAAATTTAAAATTCATCATTCTATATAATGTTAAAAGCAATTTCATTAGGAAAATATAGACTCTTATGTCATTGGTAGACAAGTAATTGTGCATTCTTGTTTAAGGTGAGGTTGACTTTAGGTTTTGCCACCCTTGACCCGTTATAAAGTAGCTTTATATTTTCATGGTGACAAAATAAAGATATAATCCATTATAGCCTCTATGTTGTCACTTATCTTCCCTTTTATATATAAACATGTTAAAAATATTTTCAAATACATTTTTTCAATGTGCATGATATTGAGGTCATATCAGAGAAAATTCATCTTTCAACAAAGAAGCTACTAGAAAATACTTTGATACATCCAATTGTGAGTCACACCAAAACCAGAAGATATTGTTTTACTAGATTAAAAACTAAACATAATGGCATCATATTGTTACTCAGCATCACATAATTCTTTACCTGACGGTATCGATGATGTAATATCCATATGAAATCTACTAATAATGTTTTTTTTTTACTTATGATTTATTGGCAAGAACACTAGTGGCAATTAAAAAAAGATATTTTGACACTATTTTTTTTAACATGAAAGCCTTGTTATTTTTCATACAATATGAACATGTTAATTTTTCATATGTGCTCCAATTAGAAATCATTTTATACACAAAAAAATCATTGATAGTCAATATCAAAACTGTCTTTATATGAAAATTTGGTTTTCTCGAGACATCATTAGTCAAAGTTCCAAATGACCACAATTTTGTTTCAACTTATTAATCAATAGTCAAAGATAAAACATCTATATTCCATCCAATACTATTAGGATTGAATATGATAATGTATAAAAACATGAACTCTAATCTTATACACAACCCTAAAGACATTATAAGTCATGAGTATTATAATCAACAAGAATAAGGAGCAACAAATGACTCAAATAAATTGAATCCTTTTATACATGACCCAAGATGTATGCTTCGTAATTTCATTGAAAACTAAGGATGTGTAATATTAAAATATTTTTAGGTTTCATCATTGATGAGTGTACTATGACAGTATTCACTATATCATGTGGATGATGCCATATGTTGTGCTCAATAGCTTTCAAGACATGAAAAAACTAAGTAGTCTAGGAGTGATAGAAAAGTATTTAAGTTCTTATATATGACAAGAGTCATTCCCTTTCTAGTTTTAGATTTATAACGAGTATAACCACATGTTTTGCACTCACTTAACTCTATATTTTCAAGGTAGTACAACAAGCAGAAATTTGGATACATATCAATTTTTAGTATCCTAGGCTGATGGTTTTCATCATATATTTAGCAACATTGAAGTTCTCTTTCCCTATTCTCTTCAGTTAAAATGCTTCTTATTTATTCAATAATTCTATTGTAATTAGTCTAATTCATAATTTGACGTGATGGTAAATACATGATAATTTGCTTTGACTTGTGCACCTATCCCGTAATGGTACATTAGTCTTTGAAAATATCAAAAAAACTAATCATGTCTACATTTGATTTCTCATCTATAATTAGATATTCACTTGCATAACCCTAATTCATTCCTAATTTATCCACAACCAATTTTCTATAAGGATTACTATTGTTATCTAAAACTCCATGCACATTGTTAGAATTAGAAGTTGACTCAATTATTATTTTTTATCATGATTTTATTAGGGACACATAGTTCTTCGCGTGTAAACTAAGACAAGTATTTCTCTATAAATACATGGTTACAACATCTGGATCAAGAAACGTTTTATTCTTACACCTCTTACATAGACATCTAATAATGTCTCTATTGATATTTCTTGGATTATATAATGTGTAATTAATAAAATCCTTAATCCCATTATAAAATTCATCATACACAACCCTTCAAGAGAATTTTGATACATTTATGAATGATCATTCCTTATTTATATCAAACCTATATAGAATAATGATGATTACATGTAATAAGTAATTATGTAAACTAAATAAATTAGCTAACATTGTTTTAACTCAAATTTATTTGGTCTATCTTAATAACACTCTTAAATCATTATCAATTATCTACATAAATTCAAATTCCAATATATTTACTAAAATTTTCAACTCAACAATAAAATTAATAAAATATTAAATGGACCCATTAAACCACCATTTATTTCATTATAAAACATCCAAGTCACAAAATCAATTTCTTTAAATCATAAACAAATATAATTTTTTAACATTTTAAAATCTCAAACAAACACTAACATATACAAATCACACATCCATACAACAAATTTCAATAGAAAAAACTATAAAACAAGTAAACACCCAAAATTACATATACACTATAAAATATGCAATAAAAATTAATATTTTACAATATAGTTCAAACAAAAAACTATCATACTAGATGTGGAGAATCCTAAAACAATAAATTAGAATAGAAATGCTAATAGATTGAATGTTACGGTGGTCAGATTTATGGTGGTAAGGTGATTATATGATAAAAAAGGGTTTTTTTTTAGAGCTTATGGAGAAAAGAGAAAAAAATAGGGGTGGGGGATAAGGAAAGTCTTGTTGGGTCATAAATTAATATAATTATTGGATTGCACAGACATGTTTATTTCATCAATAATTTTATCTTTATAAATGACACGCTATTGTAGATTTTAGATTTTTTTAATTCCTTTATTTTTCACTATAATCCCTTCGATAAACCGATAAAATATTTTCATCAATATCTATCAATAAATATAACAAGAGATTATTATGTCAGTAAATCTCAAAGCAATCCATCAATAAGTCTTGTCGGGTCATAAATTAATATTATTATTGGATTGCACCGACATGTTTATTTCATCAATAATTTTATCTTTATAAATGACATGCTATTGTAGATTTTAGATTTTTTTAATTCCTTTATTTTTCACTATAATCCCTTCGATATACCGATAAAATATTTTCATCAAATCTCAAAGCAATCCATCAATAAGTCTTGTCGGGTCATAAATTAATATTATTATTGGATTGCACCGACATGTTTATTTCATCAGTAATTTTATTTTTATAAATGACACACTATTGTAGATTTTAGATTTTTTTAATTCCTTTATTTTTCACTATAATCCCTTCGATATACCGATAAAATATTTTCATCAATATTTATCAATAAATATAACGAGAGATTATTATGTCAGTAAATCTCAAAGCAATCCATCAATATAAATTTTTCATCGGTATTTTTATTTATTAATTTTCTAGTAGTGATCATTTGTAAAAAAATATTATTTAAATTATATTATTCTATGTAACTAAAAAAAATCAATTGTAAAGAGAGATAAGAGCGAGAATAACACCCACCATACTTGACTAGACATTTCCCAAATAATCAATAATCGGTGCGCGCGTACACGTTGACTTGATGAAATTCATGCGCCCCGGTTCAACATGCGATTGTACTTTTGGACCCTATCGAAGCCTCCGCGTCAAACCTTGTTAATTCACGTTTCATGTGTTTGAATAACCTTTTTTCTCGTTGGAAAAATTAACTTTATGTTGATCTATAGGATTGCCTTTCTCTCTCCTCCGAAATTCTGGAAGCATGTTCAAGGATTTTGGCATGCATCTCTTAAAATACACGAGGACCGATTTTGTGAAATTCACACCAGGATGTTAATATTGTTCTGTTCTGGCTAGTATGACCAGAATATTTTGTGCTGTTAAAAAAATCAAGATAAAATAATATTGTTTTTGTCTCGATTTTAATTCCATTCGTTTTGAAAATACCGGTTAAATACTGGCCGGAACATCTCGGTATCATTTCGGGTGTGCCATTTCAACCTCAAAATCCTCCTTCTTTTCTTATTTTGAGATTTTGATTAAAATTATTTTGATTAACCTGTGGTTGTGTTTCTAATTTTGAGATTATATTTGTTTGACTTTGTATTTATATTATATAATTTAAAATTAATTTATCTTGAATTTTAAGTATGCTTGTTAAATTAATATTTTAATTTTTTTCATATATATATATATATAATTAATTATATATGAACAGTACAACCACGAAACGGCACGCCAAAAAGCTCTGAAATCGAAACGTTCCGTACCAATAGAAAAACCAAAATGGTGACCGGAACGGTATTGACAACCTTGCTTCACACACACACACACATTGTTGAACGCATTATTGAAGATCAACTTGTGTGTATCTCGACTAATTTTACGAGCGTTAAAGTTAACGACCATGTAAACCTCTAATGATTATTATATTAATAACCATAAAATTTGAACCTAAAACCATATAAGAGACAAATCTCTTACCATTAACCATATACTAAATGTTTTTCACACACACATTGAAGTCACAAGTAAGGGTTTCATTTCAACTTGTTACCTTAATTCAGTGTGAATATTCAGCCGATAATAATTCAAAGTCTTAAATTTTGATTTCGAAGTTTGTCAATAATTATATGTTGCATGACTTGTGGGTATTTGAAATTATGGTATGGTGTTTTTTTAAAAAAAAATTAATTTAATATTTTTAAAGTTGAGAACAGTTTTTAAAAACGGATTACTTATTGCACACGCATCAACTTACCTAACCAGTCATGGGTCTGTGACAAGTTTTCAACGGTTGTTATAAATACATGAAGGGGAAAATTAATTCGTCAATCACGTTGCGTATGAAGTGAGATTAAGATGTATTTTATAAAAAAGTAATAATCAAAGAACCATTTGCACATTCAAATGGAAAAATGACACGTGCAACACAGGCGTAGAGGTTGTTCAGTATTGTTATTAAAATATATTTAATTTAAAAAGATAAATTAATGTTTTTTTATATAGTTCTGATTTGCTAATGTTAAAAATAAAATAAAATAAATATTTCAATAAAAAACACCATTTACTCTACAATATACACTTGAAAATTTAGACTTCATGACGTGTTTTCAAGTTGGAAAACTGCCGTAGACGTGTTTGGTAGCTCGAAGTGTATCTGTCCACGAGGAAGGGAGCTAGAAAAGTAGACTACTTCTGCCTTGAATTTGCTCTGGAGACCCGACCTCGCAAGAGGCACGTTTCCATGCATGTTCTGATTGTCCATTTCATTAATGTGACTTCTTGGACATTAAGTACTGATTGTCTGTTTGAATGAAGTATCATTGAAATTAATTTTGAAAATGTTTTTTTATTTAGAAATATATTAAAATAATATATTTTTTAAAATTATTTCTGTATCAACACATGAAAATGATATAAGAATACCAAAAAACATTAATTTAAAATAAAAAAATTTCAATTTTATATAATTTTTTTTGAAACTCGGTGTTAAACATGACCTAAAAAGTAAAAAATATATCAATATATATTTGGTTTTTTCCACCACTCGTGATAGTTGATTTTTAGGTAAGTTTATTTAATTAGTATAACTTTTCCTAATAATCTTTTTATATAAAACTATATAATAATAATTAAACAGTTGAACTTAACATACTTCGGGAAGCGCTTATTTTTGTAGTCCTTAATTTATTGATTATCATTTAGGGTATTTTTTCAACCATTTATGAAGTGAATATTATAATTACTTTCGTTTACCAAATAGTTAGAAGATGAGGGGAAACAATCCTCCAAATAAAATCTACTATTTCGAACTGATGTCCGATTTACAAACTGACACTGCTGGAAGGTTCAGAATATAGTAAAATAAATTTATAAATAATTGCTTCTGCTCTAATTTACCGGCAGCAAGATTATTTACTAAAAACTAATATAGTAAAATAAATTTATAAATAATTGTTTAATGTTATAATTGTTTAATTTTAAGTTTGTGAGAAGAAAAATGTACTGTTGACAAAGAAAATTACAATTAGGTATATGCAACATTATTTATAAATTTATTTTATTTCTTACATTATTTATTCATTTATTTGTTTTCCAAATAAAGAATTTGACATTTTGAAGTGTTAATTGAAACAGATAATTAAGGTCAATGATGATGGTCATCCCTCCAACAAATATTAGTAAAAACAACACCACACTAGAAACATAAAGGTATTCACCTAATAGCTCCAGATTTTTGTAATCTTCATGTGGATGTTTTAAAAAAAGAAGAATAAGTACGCCTGGAAGTTAACTATTTTTCACCAGTCATCAGTATCTACCATGAATTGTTTGTTATCTTGAGGTTTTTTTTTTCCTTGGCATTTGTTTGTAATAATCTATAAAATTGGTGTGTTTTTTTAATTTCACTTATCTTATTTTTTTTAATTTTTTTAATTTAGTTTCTATATTCTTTTGATTGATGTTTTTTCTTTTGATTTTTTTAAAATTGATTTTGTTTTATGATTTTATCCTTCTTAGTGTTTTATTCCTATTAAATTTAATCCATGTTCTCTTGATTGTTTATTTTTTGGCTTTGACAAGTTTTTATTTGGGATAATTTTTAAAATTGGTTTAGCATGTTTGCATGAGTTCGCTTGGTTATTGCAAATGTTTTTTGAGTTTCAACCCTTGTGAATTTTTTAATTTATTATTTTAATTGCTATTATGATTTTTGAGATTATTTTTTAATTTCTTCATTAAATGTCATTCTTCTTAAGTTTTTTCTATCAAATTTTATTGTCATTTTTTTATTGTTTTTGTACGTTTTTTTTTCATATATTTTATCGATCTCATCTTTTAAAATTAAATTGATTGAGAATTATACTTCTTAATTTAATATAGATCAAAGATTTCATGAGATGTGACTTTTAAAGAATATACTAGGTTTAAAAGGCTGCTGAGTTTGCCTTGTTTTTTTTTTTTTTTTAAAAAAAAATTGATGTTTTCTTATTTTTTATTTTACTTTTGTTTTGTTATTGTTTTGGTTTAACCCTTAATTTTTTTAATCTATAAATAATCTATCATATTAGGAAAAAAAATTTAATTTCACCCCTATGATTTTTTAATATTTCATTTGTTTTCTTAATTCTTTTAATTGCATTTTTTTTTTATATTTGGGATCATTTTTTTTTCAAATTTCATTAGCATTGAAGTTTTACTGTCAAATTTTATCCCATTTTTTGTTCCTTTTCTTTTGCAAGTTTATGATTTTATGCTTCAAATTAAATGGAATGACATTTAAGCTTCTTAATTGAACTTGAATTCATATTTTAAAAAGTTGCAGGTTTTTTCAGTTTAAACCATATTTAGGACCCCCCCTCCTTTTTTTTCTTTTTTTTTTTTTAAAAAAAGGTGGTGTTTTATGTTTATTTATTTATTTTTTTGGAATTTTACTCTTTATCAATGGACTGTTTGATAATTAGAATAAGCTCAAGTGTTTATTTATGCTTATTTATTTTTGAAATTTGACCTTTTTTGTGTTTTTTTAATTAGGTCAACACTGGATTGTTTGATAATTTGAATAGACTTAAGTGTGATTTTCTTTTAGTCTTTTTACACTTTTTTTTTGCCAATTTATTTTATTTATTTTTTAGACTACTTAAATTACCTCTTGAATTAAAGACTTGATATTTCAATTTGTTTTTGCCAATAATTTTTTAAATTAAAAAGATTTGTTTGGCCCACGGAGAAGACTGAGAAATTTATCTAATCTAAAATTAAATTGGATGATATTTAAGCGTTTTGATTGAATTTAAGTCCATAATTTAATAAGTTGAAGTTTTTTTTAGATTAAACTAGGTTTAGGAGGTTTGCTTGAGTGTACTTGTTCCCTTTTTTTTTTTTGTTAAGCTGGTGTTTCTACTTATTTGTTTTTTTTTTTAAAAAATATTACTCTCTTTTTTTACGTTTTTTCTTGAGTTAGGATAACACTAATAAATTGTTTAATAATTTGAATAGGCTCAAGTGTGATTCTTTTATTTATTTTTATTTTTTTATATTATTTAAATTACATCTTGAACGAAAGTATTGAGACTTGATTTTTTTTAGCCTATTATTTTAAAAAAAAAATTCTTGTTGACCCACGGCGAATTACGAGCTACATACCTACTCCAAAAATAAAAGAAAAAAGAAATTATCAATAATCTATAATATGAAAAATGAACATATATATGATCCGTATCAATTAAATAACAAAACAATGGCTTGAAAACAATAGTTATTGCAGTCGCCATGGGCAAATTAATGAGCCGGTTGGCAGCTAATTACGTGGATGAACAATAAACACAAGAGTCACTGATGGGTGCCGGTGGTATACCCGTGTCCAACGCCGGGGCTTGGCCCTGATTGCTTGATTTGTGCCAGTGACAGCCCGTCAAAGAAACTCCCAATCGCTCTGCTGGCTGCAGAGTTTCTCGACTTCAAGATGCTGACGGGACGGGCTTCCGTACTATCGATGAAGAAAATGGAGCTTACCATTAAAAAAATGACAGCGAGGCTGAGAGCTCTGAGCATGGTTGCCATGTTAATGTGGGAAATAAGATGAAGGTAGCAGAGGGCTTGTGCCTTGGTTGGATCGAGGAAGAAAAAAAGAGACGATGGGGAATTGTGGATGAGTCCACCACCATCACATGCTATTAATTTATAGTGCATGCTAGCTAGCTTGTGGGACGAAGCCTTCTTTGACCAGAAACCTTGACCAGAAACCTGGGCATGCGAATCATTCAAACGAGCTAGGAAGCAACGAGAGAGGTTCTGTATACTTGGGCCTCAAGGGAATTCAGAAATTTGATTCAGCTTGACAGTCCAAATTGGAAGGTGTAGAATAGAGAATATTAATGAGCTGATTCATAGTATATTAGTCAGCAATATGTTTTGCCCGACCAAGTCAACGGAGATTTCTCTAGATTAAAGAGCTAGATTGGAGACCAAACACCATGCATATACGAAGTCAGTGTTTGAATTTCAATGACTGCATAGAATGTGAAGCATGCATGCCTGTCTGGTCAACTGTCGAGGGTTATATATTCCAACCAGGGTTTTTATTTATTTTTGTTTTGGTTGAAATAACTGAAATGTTTTGTACTAATTAAAAAAATAAGATAAAACGATATTGTTTTTACTCCGATTTAAATTTTGGTTCATTTTGATTTTTTTGGGCCAAATACTGGCTGAAACTTTCCAATTTTGTTTTGCCTGTTCCGTTTCGGCCATATTGTTTTTTTAATAATAAATAATTTTATAATGTCAATCATATCTCTAATCCGACCGTTAGATTGAGATAAAATTTTACCAGGAGTCTTTTGACATATTTATATATTATATTAAAATTTCAGTGCAATCAAAGAATGTAATGACCTTGCGAGATTAATTCTCATAATATTATATATGTTTATAATTTTGTTGAAAAAAATTATTTTATTTTATTTTTTTTAGATTAAATTGCACAATTCTAAATAATTTTATTATTGGTTTTGAACTAATTTTTTTTAATATATATATATAACACCAAAACAACATGTTAAAATATTTTAAAGCTGAAATATTCTATCCCAATAAACATAATTGATAAAGTCGCTTCCAACATATCGATGGAGCAAGTAGAATCGGGTTTGGTCATTTACTTCGTCCTCAAGTAGCCTGCAAAGTCCGGCACTAGCATTGACGGAGTATATTTTGTAGCATTTGAAAATAAAATACCAAACAAGCACCGAGTCCCATAGAGTGCTTGACCATTTCTCGAGTCTGCATTTTTAATTAATAATAAATTAATTAGTTTATTAAAAGGAATACGTATTAACAAATATCTATTTGAATGTACGAAAATAAGATTATGTATATCATGTTAGAGGAAAATCGAGTGGAGCTACATCCAATTTCACTTCTCATATCTTCGTTCAAATTTATAAAACTACGTGTTTTTTCCTTCTTGTGGTTTTTTCATTATTAATTATGTTGGATAAATATCTTTTATATATATTGTTTAGGATTATTAATAAATGTATTACGGAAAGGTAGATAAATATTAATACCAAATATATATATATATATATATATATATTAGGATTATTAATAAATGTATTCAATTCAGTATATTTTAGATAAATATTAATATAAATAATATTATTTTATAATTTAGCAATGTTGTATTTCCTAAAAAATATTTTATTTTTGTGAAAAAGTGTGGATAAGTTTAGTTTTTACATAGATATTAATATTAATAATAATATTCTATAATTTATAAATGTTGTATTACCTAAAAAATATTTTATTTTATTGGGAAAAAAATATGAATAAGTTTAGTTTTTAGAAATACATCATAAATATTTTCTTTGGAGAGGGTTGTCTTGGCCTTTCCGCACGAAATTGGCTCCAAGCATCCCTTTTGCTAAAAGAATAAAGTTCAACTACATTTTCTTTTATTTAAGAAGTTCATATTTTAAAATTTACTTCCTATAGAACCCTCGTATATGAATTTTTTTTTAAAATATTTTTGAAATGTAATATCAAACAGAACTTTAATATGTTTACACATTTTCACTTAAATAATTACAAACTTAATATTAATTTTAAGATGGGATACCATAGAAATGAGCATTAAAAAAATAATAATTAACAAAGTGAAAAATCGATGCTGTGCCAAAAGTATAAACTTGAAGTGATTCGATTGAGATTGCTAAATAAAGGAATTAATACTGCAAAACAAAAAGAAAGGTGACACACAACAACTATTGTTAATTAAATTTAAAAAAAGACTAGGTTTAGGGGTTATATATATACATAGGTTTAGTTTTTCAAATCGGTCTATAATTATCATATCTTTTATAAATAAATAAAATATAATACAATCTACTATTTTATATTTTTCATATATACTGTATTATTTTCTAGCTCGTATTATGCTTAAGGGAAATTCAATAATAATACAATTAATAAGCATAAAAATTGTAAATTACTTAATAAGGGGCACGTGTAACCATGTAAGTAAATAAACAATTTTTCTATAATAGTTTTAGTGCCTATTTAGCACATTGTTTCAAAAACACAGTTGCATTTTTTTTATTTTATGTTTTAAATTAATGTTTTTGGTGTTTTCAAATCATTGTAATGTGTTTATATCCAAAATAATTTTTAAAAAATAAAAAAATAATTTTGATGCATTTATATACGAAAATATTTTGAAAACAATCTCAATCATACTCCCAAACAACCCCAAATTTATTAGCAATATACTAGTTTTTGACATGCATTACACAATGAGTTGATTATTTTTAACATTAAAAAAAAATTCTAAAAATATTAGAAAATAAAAAAACTCAATGCATGCTAGATGAAACACTTTTGAAATATTTAATTAGTGACTTATTGGATAAAAGTTTTTCTAAAAAAATAATAATTAAACATTGACACGTCAAATTGACTCTAGCCTACCATGGTAACTTGCAAAATTCTTGATATAAAATATGAGATAGTGATAAAACCATGGAGCCCATATAAAAAAATAAAAAATCTAATTATAATGAAACATATATTGAAAGTGAAAATAAAATATAAACATAAAATTAAACCTACATTGGAAGTCGACACAACGACGTGGGCTAGGGAAAATGATTTTGGACCCAAGAAGAAAAATGTTAAAGTGATGCTAGAATAATATTCCAAAATAACTTGAAAAAAAGAAAAGGAGGCCCTAATTTAAAAGCATGGAAACACAAAGAAAACATAAGTGAATATTCTAAATTTGAGTTAATATTCCAAAGTCATAACCCATGAAATATCATACACAACCTTAATTGAAAGGTCAATTCCAAACCAATTTAATATTGAAGGATAAAATTATAAGAAATATATATTTCAATCCATGAAATCTCATTTTCGGTTTTAATCAAGAAGATCAATCCCCAATCAATATAATATTGAAGGATAAGTTTTAAATTAAAAAAAATCATTCTAAAAAACTTGTCAAGTTATAAAAATAATAATTAAAAGAATGAAGATCAAATCTGATAAAAAAAAATAGAGGATGAAATTGTAAAAGAAAATTTACAAATCATCTAAAATAAAACATAACAATTAAAATAATAGAGATCATATCTAAAAGATGTAAATAATTTTCAATTTAAAAGACCACACTCAAGAGAAAAGGAAATAAATCAGAAAGGTTAGAAATTGAAGGGTTGATGTGATTTGTTTAAAGGGATAAAGCACAAATGAAGGTGAAGGAGAGAGGAAAGAAAGGAAAAAAGAAGAGAAAACACTTGTGTCAATCTAGACCAAACCACCATACTCGTACTAAAAAGAGAGAAAAATGACACGAAGACAAATCAAATGATGCAATGTAAGCATGATTAATACCATGACAATTAACTGCAAGCATTGTCTCAAGGTGGCGGGGCGGCTGCCGCATTCCAAACATGCTCCAATAAATTTTTTTATTTGTATATAAACTAAAACACCCTTATCACTAAACATCAATAACAAAACAACCATTATAAAATTACCACTATAAATCTAAAGTCAAGGCTACAAAAATTGGACTGAAGGGGTAACAAAGTCATTATACTACTCATTGAAAAATAAAATTTCTATATATCTCCAAGACCACAGGTTCTAATTTTTATTTTTTTTAAGGTTAATGCATTAATTTTATTGTTATTAAAATAAAAAAAAGATATTGTTTCTCTCAAACAAATAAAGAATAACAAATTAACCTTATGTGAAGACAACTTCACCCTTTAAGGCAAGTTTATCTAATTTTAAGTCAAGAAAAAAACCATAATTTTACTATTAAAATCCATAGTAATATATGGTATATCTAAAATACTTTTCCCATGGGGTTTAAGTTCATGTAATGATTTGAACTCAGTGAGTCAATTTATAGGTTTCCATTTTTCATACAAGTAGCAAAACATTATATTCGATAAAATTTATTAAGTTTGGGAAATTATGCAATTAGGTTTATTTAAGATTCATAAATGTTAGAAAATATTATTTTTAATTTTTTTTCACATAAAGCCAATAATTTGAATGAAAGTATGCAATAATTTTATTATGCATATTAGTAAGTTGTTATGCATGATGAATTGTTGTGGACATTAAAGACCAATGGTGATTTTGATTTTATTTGATGGTTGAATGGTTGTAATTTTATTAAATAGGGTTTATGTGTCTTGTTTTATTATTATCTTTTTTCTCAGTTGTAATTCTTTTCTCATCTAATTCTCCTCGAATGTAACTCGAGGTTTCTTTATTAATAATGTAAATGTTATGCATTTCAAAATTTTAAAAACTTAGATATAAAATTATTATGTAATCCAAGACAAAGAAAAACATGGCAAAGAAGGTTATAACAAAAATGCTTTCAATGGACTTATAAAGAATTGCTACATGTATGAAGAATTTGACCATTTAAGTACTTTTAATGGCTTGAGAAAATTAACTTATATATGTCCATAATCATCCAATTAGAATGACATCTAGGGGTGTATAACATATATATAAATTATTATCTATGAAATATATATTTGTTATGTCATGATATATTTGTTATGTCATGTTTTGAATGAGACCAATTTCATTACTAAATCCCTCATTGAAATATTAAGTACATGAAAAAACTATCTTCCAATTTTACATGTATAAAACTAGATTTTTACTCATGGATAACTTATTGAGTTACTAAAGGTTACCATTGATATAATATGTTTAATGTCTTTCAATTTTACATGCATAAAACTAGAGTTTTACTCATAGATAACTTATTGATTGAGTCACTCAAGGTTACCATTGATATAATATTTTTAATGTTATAAAATTAGATTCAACTTTCCTAACTTATATGATTTGGATGAATCACTCATGATCATACGAGGTTAGAGGTATGGGTTAGGCGAAACATATAAGATATGTTTACAGAAAGATATTTTTAAAAATGATTGGCTATATTAAAAAATTAGGCTAATTAGGTTTTTTCATGAACCACAAGTTAAGTTTTGACCTGGTCTTATAGTCATTACCCAAAAACCTTTCACAATTCATTATGAATTATTGCATGAACAAGTTGAATAGTACATTGTAAGAGTTGTTTAATATGCTTAAAAATGTTGAAAGGGCCTTTAAAAAGGAAAAAAAGAGGCTTAACTACTATAGTTTGATTTAGTCGTCAACCAATTTAAATTGTAATTATGTTTAGGGATTAATTTAGAGCCTAATTAAGGGATTTAAGTAAGCGCATGAACTTAATTATATTTTAAATGGGTCAAATTAATTTTATTAAGAGTTTAATTGGTAATTTTGGTTAAATTGTGATGATCAAAATTTTCAGAGACAATTTTTTGGGGTGAAATTAGAAGCCAAAATTGAAGAAAAACATCATTTTTCTTGGTTTTCCCATAAAAAAACTCTTTTTTGTCACAACCCATTTTTTCTGTCTATTTTATATTTTTGCAAAAAAAAGAATAAAAGGGGGCTGCTGAGGCATTATTGACAGCCATGTTTGTGCCATGCTGGTAGTCATTCCTTGCAACCTATCATCACAACACACCATTCCTGGACACCTCTCCCATTCCTTGCAACCTGCAAATTTAGCCTATAAAAGGGAGAGAAAATATACACAATGAAGGGGGAGAGAGCATGGAATAATACAGGAGAAAACACAAAATAAAGACACACAGACCAAGGAAAATTTTGTAGAAAAAACAAAGAGAACAAAGGGGGATGACAAACACAGTGTGAAAATTGCAAAAACAAATATACATTAGTAACCTCCACCTTTCCTCTTCCTCAACTCTAAAGACAACAACACCTTTTCACTAGCAACCAACAACGACGATTGTAGCAACTCCCTCGTTCTCTCCTTTTTCCTGCAACATCTCTCTCCTGTAGTAGCGACAATTCCCAACGAGCACAACCAACTTCTCATTTGGCACCGTCAGCCTCTCCCATCACTAACAATAACTCTCTCTCTCAAGAACCAGTCACTCCAGTAGCTCTCTCTCTTCCAGCAGCTGGCCGACCACCTAACACCACCCCCATCATTATCTTCAGCTTCTCCTCCACGGCAGCAACCTAGCTGTGGCGTCTAGCAAGGCAGAAGTAGCAGCAACGTAAACCAGCCAATTTGCAGTGCTCTTCCCGTCCACCAAAGACCATCATTTTCGATGTTACCATCATAATAAGAACCACCTCGACCTCCTGTACCTGATGACAAAAGCAGGTAAGTCTCTTGTCACCGTTGGCCGACCACCTTATTATTGTTCACGTAACACATGAATAGTGCAACAACCCGATTCTTTTTTATTTTATTTTAACTCTTAGGCTACACCTGTTCTCAGCCCAACCCAAATCCAGTAGAGTTGGGCCGATCCATTTAGTTGGGTCAAGCCCAGTCTGATTTTTTTAAAAGATATATTTTTAAAAAATAAATAAATAATATCTTGTTCGTGCATACGTCCGAATTCCAAGTTTTTTCTAGCATATTTACGGAAAAAAAATTTATATTTTGCATCTTTCACATGTTTTGAACGAAAATTGGATATCATAACCAGTTTATGATTATTAGTTGAAATTTGGCCACAATATCAAAAAATTAACAATTATTTTGTTAAGCTATTGCAGTGTAAAATTACGTTGTAAAGTACACCAACAAATAATAATTTTCTCTTAAAAAAAAGTGCCATGTAAAATTTTTCAAACTTTAGAATGGTCAGGTTTTCAATTTCCAACAAGGTAGAGACTTTCTTAAGAAGAGAGATCTACTTCGAGCCTTATTCTAGACCAATGAATAAAAAACTAACTTAAAAAAAATCAAACAATGCAACTTGTCTTGGGTAGGGTCCACTAAGGGAGGTACATCTTTCCCTTGCACAATAAGTCCCCTTACTTAGACTCTCGTAAACCATTAGATTTTCTAGTGACCTTAATACTAGGTGAAGACTTCTAAAAATTATATTCATAAGTTTTACGACTATAAAACTCCTTTTTTTTACTACACTTCGTCTCCCCTCCGGGTATGGAGGGGCGAGAAGCGCGAAAAAAACATTGTCGTGACAGAAATTATGAATGACATGTTGATTAATATTGATAAGCATGAGAATTACTTGGAAGTAATTTATGATATTTTATTCCAAGAAATGACTTAAGGCTATGAACATCATGTACTAATCAAATTTGAAACTTTGTTGATCGACCTGAAAGAATAAAACACAATGGATCATTAAGTGAAATACTAACATGAAAGGTAATATACAAATATAAAATGCAAGATTTAAGGAGTGAGAATACACAATTTTGATGGTTTAATCAATCATAATTTTTTTGGATAAACCTTGTGTTTATAAAATGCTAGTGGGAGTGGTTTGTTTTTCTAATATTATATATAAATGTCATATTATTATTAAAAAAAATGACATATGTTTACTTTAATCAATAAGTTTTTGATTATCTATGAATTTCTCCATAAAGAAATTGGGTGAAGCAACCTATATATTGGATATAGAGATCTATAAAAATAGATCTAAAAGGAAGCTTAAATTATCTTAATCTATGGATATAGACTAGATGTTAAAATAGTTTAGTGTGACAAATATAAGATTGAAGTCTTATCTATTTTTCATGCAACATCTTCCTCCAAAGAAATGTGTTCTAAGACATAAATTGAGAGAGATATGATAAAAATGGTATCCTATACTTGACTACAAGTCCAATCATTGAAGAAGAAAAAATAGAAGTTCAAATTTGTTTGAATCAAGATTTTTCCAATGAAATGTTGGACAAATAGTAAATAATAGTCAATATATGTTTTACTATAAAAGATAGTGCTTCAAGTTAGAAGATTTCCAAACAAAAGAACACACTTGATTCTACAACTAAAATAAGAGTACACCTTCACATTTGAAGAAACAAAAAGGTTGTTTGGATCAAAAAGCTCATTAATGATAGAATGATTACATGATTTATTCATGTAAGAGTTAATGATCTCTCTATATTTATAAATGTATAAAGATCTCTTAAGGTGTCCATCCCATGTACTATTTCATTAACGATGTGTAAAAAATATTTATCTCTCATTAATATCACAAAAAGCAAAGGACTTTTCAATCCCTCTCTTCCCTAAAGACAACAAGGTTACGAGGTTGTATAAATACCCCATAACCATTCACATAAGATGTTTAGCATGTTTTCAACTCTAAATAGTTTGCATATACTTCAAAGTATTAATCATTCTAAAATACTAGAACAAACTCTTTTGTTCTTGAAACTTAAGGCTTTTTTGATTCATTTATTACTTCTCGCATAAAATTACTAACTTTATAATCAGAGAGTCCTTAAATCCTCTCAATTGAAACTGTTTTTGTTGGTACTTTGTTTTTTAGCATTAGTTTGGTACTCCTTGAGCTAAGGAGAAGATAATTGTGTTTTTGAACACCTTGATTAATCACTATCCAAACACTAATAACCTATTGATTGAATACTTCCAATTTTGAGATATCATCATGAATGAAATAAAGTATAATCAATATCAATTAACATAATAACAAAAGGATTCACATTGTAAGCGGCTTTACTTCTGTTTTGTATAAGTTAATTAAGGCCTCTAGGCACTATTTAGAAAATGAAAAAATAATAATGCCAATTGAACAAATGTTAAAGAAATATATATATTTCAACAGGCACTAGGAAGTGAGAAATGAAAGGTGTGGTTAGAGATGCATGTGATCGTGATTCAGGTTTTTCTTTCAAAATTGTAAAGAAATTATCTCTTCAAACTAGGTTCTATCATCCTGATGGTCGTGCCAAATTGACTACGTAGTTGTTTAGATTAGTGAGATTTAGTATGGAAAACAGAATATGTACATGTATAGCCTAAACGAACCACGTAGTTGCACCACCTGGGTTTCCATATTAGGTAAAGCAGTTCCACAGACAAAAAAAGGAATGGAAGAACACTTCTGTGACAGTGAAATCTGCTTTTTGAAACAAACAGGAGAATTCCAAGTCAAATGTTCTCTCAGTTGAAGGGCCCCATTTGGAGAAAAGCCCTTCTCCGTCCTGCGCCACCCAAACCATTCCGTGTGTGTATAATTTATGGTCGGTATCCTACTTAATGGAGATTCCAAGATGCAAATCAGTTCCTTCAGCTCCGTTCTTTGCCTAGACCAAAAGGCGAAAAAGGAGCTCCATTCTTTTTGGGTCTAAACAGAATATTTCAAGGGATGGCAAAGGTGGGGAGTTATATTAGAGCTAAGAAACACAAACTAACATACCAAACAATGAGAAACTTCAGTTCAGTGCTGTTCATCCTGTTCATGATCCTACTTGTCACGAAGCCAAATCTCAGCAGCTGTAGAGCCCTTCGATCTGGAAGAAAGAACGAAACCAACGGTCACCATGAACCCACTGATATTGATGACCATGGGTTTGGTTCTGTGTCGACCACCATGAAAGATTCAGCGCCCGACAAGGACGCCGGTGGCGATCATGCTTCAGCAACTGGGCAGAAGGTGTATAAGCTGACTTCATCTGGACCTAGCGGGGAAGGCCCCGGGCACTAATCATCATGTCTTGTACATTTTTAGTTCTATGTAAGTAGTAGCTACAGAGTATTAGGCTGGCTATAAGTCCATGTTTCGTGGAAATTCTTTGATGTTGTTAGATAGCAGTTGTGAATGAACAAATAAAATTTAATTATGCTAAAAAAATCACCCAAGAGTTATGTTAATTGTGAATGTTTTTCTACTTGAAATTTATTAAATTGTGAATGGCTTGTCCTCTTTGGCAGAGTGGGGTTCTACTTTCCCTGCATGTGCAAAACAAAGCCAATATAATATCTCAGGCCATTAGGCTTGATTCATCGTCGTCTTAAAATCATGTCAGGTCTGTGTTGTTTCCGACCATGTCTACGATGAGTCTCCCTCCCAAAAGCCTGTTCCATTCTCCGTAGCTCAAACCTGAAATTCCATGGCTGGACCGAGACATAGTCACTGTGAATTAGTTTCTCCCACCGCTAGCTGCTGGTTTTTATCATATAAGGTTGCTTCAATTGACGTCTTGTGAGGTCTAGCTGGATTAATTATTATTTATTTGGGTGAAGAAACATTTTATTTCGATCCCTGCTATTTCAGTTGTCTGAATTTCACCCTCGAAGAATCTAAATTGATAAATGAACCAACTTGATTTCAATGTTAGCCATCCTTTACTTCCACACAGACGCTTCAAAGTCCCACAAAAACCAGATTAATGTCGTGAGAGTGGCTGCTAGGAGATGGACAGACAGGCATTAAAATATTAAATGCCTGCATTTAACTCGCAAAGAATGTAGCCGTGGCCCCTGGCAAAGCCCTCTTCCTCTCCTTACCCATGCTGAGAAAGTTGTTTGAAAAATGTAGAAATTTTGGAACTTCCGTTGAATTATTATTTTATTGAAATCAATTATTAGATTTAAATTAATGGCGGATCTTGTTTCCTTAGAATCTCAATCTGCATATACGACGCTGGTTATTTCAATTCATGATACACATTTTCCTCTCCTTTCTCCTCCTCTCCTCCTCTTGGTTAACACTTTAACAGTTGCCATGACCGAGACATATAGTCTTTAAGCAACACACCAGTGCATTAGGATAGACATAGTCTCCGTAGCCCTCTCGTGAACGCCTTGCGGGGGATAATTCATAATCACAAATTAACATAAAAATTATAATCATAAATTAAAAATCTTATACATGCATTTAATTAAATAAATTAAAAATATTTTGTGTCAATAAATGCAGAAGAAATAAATAACAATAACCGAATACTAAACTGATAAATTGAGAGATAAATATAGATCACAATATTTGATATCGCAATACAGACAATAAATCCAATTGTTGTTAATAACTTTTATTTTTTATAATTGAATTTTTTATTTAATCAAACAATAATAAAATATTATGCAAGGTTGTACAAAAAAAGTCTTACTAAAAAACAATTATCATCTTCTGTGGAAACCAAGTATAAACTA
This sequence comes from Salix arbutifolia, assembly GCA_025169955.1. NCBI lineage: Eukaryota > Viridiplantae > Streptophyta > Magnoliopsida > Malpighiales > Salicaceae > Salix > Salix arbutifolia. The sequence continues at coordinate 4,258,335 of CM045908.1, forward strand.
AATCATATTTAATCAAAGACTAAATTTAGAAAGTTAAGAGATAAAAGTGAATTTAGATATAGGATTTTGAAACACGGACCATGAATCTAGTTGTATTTAATATCTTTATTTATTGGAACTAAATTGTTTTAAATAAAATAAAAATAAAATATATATACACATGTAACAATTGGATGAACTAAAGAAAATAAATTTAAGCAGGGTTGCACAAAAGGGTGAAAATTAAATGATATTCTATTAAAAATCAATTTTTAAATCAATTTTTTTAAATAATATCAAATATGCTCTACGTTAGACATCCACACATACACTTAATTAATCTATAGTAATTAATTTATATTTAATAAATATAAATATTAAAAGAGTCAGGTGTCTAGCTCTCAGTGGCCCAGCAAACATGACATATTGTAGAGAAGACCACGTGCATAGACCTACAGAGCAAGTAAACATGCTTGCTTCTTCTTTCTTTTAAAAAAATCTGGATAACATGTCATTTGCATTTTATTTTTTTTAAATAAATGTTCAAGGATCACAAGGTTGGCTGGGGGATAACACCATTAAGATCAACTACTTTTATCATCAAAATGCTATCAATAAAATGACTTTTTTTTTTTGTTGCAGATTGATGTCTTTCTCTCTCCTCTTTAACTTCTAGAGAGTGAAAATAAATAAAATAAAACTTTATACCAAAACTTGAATTCTAAAAATTATAGGAACTAAAAAGAAAGAAAAAGAAAAATAGATGGATTAAAAAGTACTTTTGCATGAATTTGAGACTAATAATGCGATTTCTCCTTATTTTATATTTTAATCCTCCTATGTTGAAGGTTTTCTTTTCTTAGAAGCTGGTTATTAATTTCATTATAAAAGATTGTAATTTAAGAAAAAAATGTTTTGAGAATGTAAATACATATTTAATATTAATTAAGACTTAAATTGTCTTTAATATTCATATAATATAAGATTGATAAATCTAATATTTGATTTATGAATCTCGAGCAAAGACAAAGTCCATGGGACATAATGCTTTATAAAGAAAATTATAAAGCTGTTATGATTATGATATTTTTATTGCTTCAAAGCATTTTTTTTTTAAATATTACTCATCAATACTCTCTTAAATCCTGGACATTTACTAGAACCATAAAGACTTAGTAGATATTATATTTCTTTTCTCTATGAAAGGATTAATCTTATAAGTCAAGGTCTAAAAGATATTTAGAACTAACATGTAGATATTTGTTATTAAACATGTATATTGAATTGACTCGTATGAAAATTCTATATGAAGATATCACATTTATCTATTTAAAGGATCACATGATGATTATGTAAATAATTCTTAGAATTTAGATCACTAAGTTATGTCAATGTTATGCTTTGATCCTAATACATGTTATCTTAATTGAGATAATGAAAAGATAGATAACATGAATTATATAAAGGTACTTGAGTGATTAAGAGAGGATTCATCACCCTAGATGAATTAGAAAAAATGCTCCACCTATTCTCAAATTGTATTCACCGAGAAATCATTGGTCAAAGTGGAATGAAATGTGAAAAAAAGGTTTCAAATCTTATTCAAATGATCAATGACTATTATGTAGAGGGCAATCATGATTTAACATGAAGAAAATAAAAAAGATAAAAAAAGAAAGATAAAGGAAGTAGGTTTATAACTATAAAAAGAGATATTTACTTTTTGAATGAAAAATGGAAGAAATTGATACGAAGCTTTAAAAAGATTTAAGAGTTTTTTTTTAAAATAAATTAAGAAGAACATAGAATTAAGATGAAGATTTTCACGATAATATTTTTTTCGCGCTTCACGCCCTGCCATCCCAGGAGGGGGAGAACGACGCGCAGTAAAAAAGGTGTGTTTTATTACGACTATAAATCTTTAGGAGTCACCACCTAGTACTTAGGTCACTAGAAAACCTATTAGTCTACGAGAGTCTGAGTAAAGGGACTTGTTATGCAAGGAGAAGACGCATCACCCCCTAGTGCACCCTACCTAAGGTAACTGTATTATTGTTTGATTGTTCTTCCTAAGTCATTTTTTATTTGTTGGTCTTCTCTCTTTATGAGAGAGTCTCTACCTCATTGGGAGTTGAAAACCTAACAAAAAAACTTTTACACTGCCTTTTAAAAACCTGTTTTTAATTATCTGTGAGTGTACTTTAAAATATAATTTTACACTACGATAGCTAAAACAAAGTAGTTGTTAAATTATTTTGATATTTTGTCCAAATTCCAACAGATAATCGTAAGTCGATTATGATATCCAATTTTCATTTTTCAAACATGAAAGATGCAACATATATTTTTTTATGAAAAATATGCTTGAAAAACTTTGGAATTCGGCCTTATGCACGAAAATAATATATTTTTGTTTATAAAAGTTTTTTTAAAAAAGATTTTTTTTCATGTAGATTTTATATTTTTTATCTTTTATATTTTTATTTTTTTTTCTGTGTGGGCTAGTTGCCCAGCCTTGATGAGCTGTTAGGCCCATCATTTGGGGTTGGACTGCCCTACCATAACAGGGTTGGGCTACAAACCCAGTGGGCCGATAAGCTCATTATTTCTGGGTGATTGGGCTGGGCATAGGGCCCAACTTGTCTAACCCACTGTTCCGCAAGTGATAGTGGGCGTAAGTCCCACTGTTCACATGCAGAACAGTGGGATGAGAGAGTGAATTAATTTGCTCCTACACCGTTCACCACAATGGTGAAAAATGATAAGGTGGTGAATGAAGTGTGACGATCAACGTACCTATCACTGTCGCTGGGTAGAGAAGACCAATATGGTTCTTCCTGTGGTGATGACGTCAGAAATGGTGGCCTCTAGTGGCTGGGGGAGCCGCTAGAAGCTACTGTTGGTTTTGCTAATCTTGTTGCCACTGTGTTGACAACACTAGAGAATAAGGCTTAGCCTATCGGGGAACTGTTGATGTAGGGGAGGAGCCGGTGTCGAAGGAGTAGCTACTAGTACTTGTCGGGAGCTACTACTAAAAGAGAGAAAGAGTCGACTGTAACTAGTTTTAGAGAGAGAGACAGCTACCGACTGAGAGGGAGAAAGAGTTACCGCTGTGATGGCTTTGTAGAAGGAAGAAGAGAGAAGGAGTTATTATTGTCATCTATATGCTGGTTGCTGGTGAAAAGATGTTGTCGCCGAAGCTGGGGAAGACAATGTGTTGTTGGTTATTTTTTTGTAACTTTCTGATCCCCCCTCTCGTTCACTGGTATGTGCATAGTATTTATAAGTGAAGAGGCAACCCTTTGGCTGCCTATTACATGCAACGATGGGTTGCCGCCTCCTGAACTTGCAGTGGCGTGCCCTGCACTGTTTAGGTAACTGAACAATGCAGGCACGCCTACAGATTTTGAATGATTTTGGGAAGGTGAAAATTCGATTTGGTCTCTCAATTTATGATTGTTCTAATTGCACCCCCTATTGGTTTTAAATTTTTAATTTTGTGCAATTGTATCCCTGTCAAAATTTCAACAGCAACCTTAGCTTTGCGTGCCTTTTTTATTTTGGTCCTTGGTTTCTGATTTGTGCGACTTGACACTCAATTGACCATTAAACTCTTAATTGTCTTCAATTTGACCCCTGACTTCGCATAATTGGCTTGAAAAAATTCAATTTGGTCTCCGAAAATTCCAATCATCTCAACTGAACCCGAATTAAGCTCAAACACTTGATTTTTCATTGATTAAGCCCTAAATAAAATTAATTTGACCAATTTAAAATATAATTAAGTCCTTGCACTTAATTAAATCCTTCTATTGGACCCTAAATTAATTTCTAAATATAATTACACTTTGAATTGGCCCACGATTAAATCAAATTGACCTATACAAAATATAATTATGCTTTTCAACTTAATTTTTACGCAGATTTGTTCACTAATAAATTATTTAGCCTTGAATTTATATTTTTCTTCATTTTTGGGCACAAAAGAGGTACGAGTAGGCTCTCGACAATGTATATATTTCCACCTTAATTTTTCCTACCAATATTCGTCCTTTTTATTTTATTTTTGTTATTTTTTGGTAGATTTGAGGAGTAACCCAAAATTGGGTAGTGACAAAGATGATTGAAGTTCCATTATAATAGAATTGTATTAATGAATAAGAGATTGGCTACAAAAAAAAAGTGAGCATAAAGCATAGTTGTCAATACCGTTCCGGTCGCCGTTCCGGTTTTTTGATTGGAACGGAACGTTCCGGTTTCGGAGCGTTCCGGCGTGCCGTTCCGGTTTCGTACTGTTCATATATAATTAATTATATATATATATGAAAAAAATAAAATATTAATTTAACAATTATAATTAAAATTCAAGATAAATTAACTTTAAATTATACAATACAAATACAAAGTCAAACAAACATAATCTCAAAATTAGAAACATCTCTAAAATTCCAACAATAAAATTATTTTTTTAAAAATAAAAAATAAAAAATGAATTAATTATAATTAAAATATCCAGAATATTTGAAATTTGAAATTTAAGCTACTTATTGTATGTTTTTCAAGTAATTCTATGTTTTTTTATGGTTGTTGTATTTGAAATTAATTAATATTACTTATTGTTTTTTAATGTTAGAAAAACTTAAAGAAACAAAATGAACACATTAAGAAATAATCAATAAGTTCAAACATAATTAATTAAAATACATTCCATTACAAAATACAAATAATTCAATCAAATTAATTACAAATTAATACCCTTATTTTTTATGTTAACTATTATTATAATAATTAATTAATATAATAATTAATAATTAGTATTATATAATAATTAGTATAAAAACCAATAATTAGTATAAAAACTACCCCACCCCGTTTGTCACTTTGTCCCCTTCATTTCAAATTTCGAAGCCTTGCACGCCTGGCAGAGTAATAATTCCAAAATACATCTTCTTTGTTGTTTTACTGTTAAAACAATTAATCAAACACGCCAATTATATAATTTTTCAAAGAAAGAAAAAGGCACTAAAAATTTTCAATACAAAAAACCCTACCCATCCTTTCTTCTTCTTTGGCCGCCGCCGCCCCCTCCACACCAAACACACCCAGCCAGCCTCTCTTTCTCAGAATCCAAAAAAATAGCCACCTTCACCTCTACAGCTACTCTTTCCTTTCACTCCCATAACCCCATCAAAACTCTGCCATCATTCTCTCTCTCTTTTTCAAAATTCTTCTTCTTCATAAACCAAAAAATCCTCTTGCCCTTCCTTTTCTTGTTTTCGTGTTTTTGTTTCCTGAGTTATGGGTTTTAAGAGTTTTTTGACTGGTTTTGTGGTTTTGACTGGTTTTGACAAAGAGGCCAATCTTCTTTTTTTTATGAACCCGGAACGGAACGCCCGGAACGGAACCGAGGCGTTCGGCCGGAATTGGGCCGGAATTTCCGGAACGGACCGGAATTAAAACCAGGACAAAAACGACGCCGTTTTGTCCCGGTTTTATGAACAGAACGGAATGTTCCGGCCATTCCGGCCAGAACGGAATGGATTTAACAACTATGGCATGAAGTATAAAAACTACAAAACTTGAATAAAAGATCTTAAAAAGGAATGATGAAGGTTATGGAAGATGTCAATGACAAATTTAATACCAAAATAAGAAAATGAAATGATAAAATGATTTCTAATTTTATTATATGAATAATATTTCCAAACAAATGGTATTTTGATTAAGAACCATTTATATGAGAAAGTTGAAAAAGAGTTAAATCATATGAGGAATGATCCTAAAAAACATATGAAAGAGCCATGTTGGTTGAAATAATTCATTACTAGGAATAATCTTCTATTTCAACCAAATTTAACAAAGGAAAACTTTTAATGATAAAAGTAGTTAAATATAGCTCAAAAAATAAATTCATTACTAGGAATAATCTTCTATTTCAACCAAATTTAACAAAGGAAAACTTTTAATGATAAAAGAAGTTAAATATAGTTCAAAAAATAAATTTCTTAATTATGAGAATTCATCATCACAAGTTTAATAAATACATAAGCCAACATACATGGGATCAATATTATCAAACTCGTAAAATCGTATGATTTTACAAATTGAAACTATAAAACTGGTTAAATCAGGTTAAAAAATAAACCCTATTAAAATCAATTCAAACTCAGTAAAATCAGATAAAATCATAAAATCAGACAGGATCGATCTGATTTTACAATCCCGGTCTATTTAATGTCTTCTCAGTTCTCACTTCCACTCTCGACTTGGTCCTCTCTTCTCCTCTTACTCTTGTCGTCCTCACTCCTCTCCTCCCTTACTCCTCTCTTCTCAGCACTACTGATCCCAGCAAGCTTGTCGGTCGTTGTCGTCATCATTGTTGTCGGCCTTTCTAAGATCTAGTGGCTGGTGTCATGGTAATCCTTCTAGTGTGTGATAAGTTCCAGGGCTCCTTCTAACTTGAAAGGTGGCTCATCCACAAAATTAGTTTTTGATGATGTACTTAGCTTGGGAAGTTGTTTATTGACAATTTTTGAATTGTGATCATATGGTTTTGGTTGTTTGATTGTGTAGGGTACTTTAGAACTCCCGAGTCTATGAGGACGCCAACTTCTCCTCGGATGCCATTTCCTTCTCTTATTTCTGCTCTCTCAAAGTTCTTACCTCCTACTACGACCAAGCTGATTATCAAGTATTATAGAGCTCACAGAGTAAGTAATTCAATTAGATTTATTGCAGGAACTAGTATTTGAAAGTTGTTGGATTTGTAGTATCGTATGATCTGACACTGTTGAACTTGTGCCCCAGGGAAAGAAGATTTCTAGACAAGAACTGATACAACAAGTTAGAAAGATTATAGGGGACAAGTTACTGATTTCAGTCATCAAATCATTTAGAACCAAGGCATGGCACTTCCTCTAACTAAATAGTTGTCGCCATCATTCTTAATATGCTGGATTGAAACTTGTGATCCATTCTGTGAGGCGTGAACCATTATCAGAATAACAGAGCATAGTTTGATTTGGGGATGTGTTGCCTCGCCTGATGTTTGATAGGATTGGCTGTTTTGCAGTTGAACGAATCTTCATAAACTTTTATCTGTACTGTTTTGTCTAAGAAAAGAAGCAATTGTATACATCCATGAATTTGTCTCCCAGTTGGAAAATATTCTGTGCATCCTTGCTGGGTAAAGGCATAGAGGAGCTTCCTTTTCTAGGACTCCCTTTGCCAGGTTGATATTATTTCCATAGAAAATATTTAGTGGGGATAATTTGAAAGGAAACCATCATTCTATGAACATTGATTGACTGCTCGGCATTTCGTTGATTGAATTCTTACCTTTCGTCCTCATCCTCATGTCTACCTTTTACATTTGCAGTCCATCTACTCTCATGACTTCACATTTGTTATTTTCCTTTTGATATGGATTAATTATCAAAACTCATCTTCATTAATATGTCAATCATCAGCTCTTATCGTCAACTTTGCTTTTATCTATTAAGATATTTAAATATAGCCCACCAATAAAATAGCTTTAATACTCATCTTCCCTCCATTTAAAACTCTAGTAATCTCTTAAGAATCACCATTCACGACACTACGAATCTTGTTTTGTTGTATTGTATTCGAAAATATTTTATTTATGATTTTACAATTTTATTATTTTCCTACCAAAACAATTTTATTTGTTATTTTATGTTTTTATGATCCGAGTTCAAATGACAATTCTGTGTTTTGGGTTCCCATATATATGAAAAAAAATAAAATATTAATTTAACAAGTATAATTTAAATTCAAGATAAATTAACTTTAAATTATACAATACAAACACAAAGTCAAACAAACATAATCTCAAAATTAGAAACATCTCTAAAATTCCAAAATATTATGATAGTAAAATGTTCTAAAATAAAAGAAATATTATGATTTTGAGCCGGAACGGTACCGAGGCGTTCTGGCCAGAATTTAGCCGGAATTTCCGGAACGGGCCGGAATTAAAACCGAGATGAAAACGACACTGTTTTGTCTTGGTTTTTTTAATGGCACGGAACATTTCGGCCATTCCAGCCGGAACGGGACGGAATTAACAAGCTTGGTATAAAATTCATATTTTTCAAGTGAAAATTCTAAATAATATTTTCTTTTCTTTTACAAGGCTTGCTTTTACACCGGCCCACAAAACCAACTGCTTATAAGAGCAAACCCATTATACTCTTAGCCCAGTTAGAAACCAAATACCATCTTTAAAATTTTGGAGCCATTAATTTGATTTTTGAAAAACATTTAATTTTTATTTTTATTTTTAAGTTTAAATTAATTAAATTTGGTGTTTTTAGATAATTTTGATGTGCTAATATCAAAAATAATTTTAAAAAAATGAAAAAAAACATAATTTTAATATATTTTTAAACAAAAAATAATTTCAAAAGCAACTGCAACTACATTCTCAAACAGACACTAAGAATGACGTTTCAGAAATATTTTTAAAAAGAATTAATTTATTTTTATTTTCATTTTTCATTAGTTCTTTTATATATACTTTGATGTAATAATATCAGAAGCAGATATATATTTTTTTAAAATAATATTATTTTAATATATTTCAAACCAAAATCTAAAGCGGTTTTCTTTGAATTGCCCCTGGTTTTTCATTTCCTTTAGCTGGTTTTTAATCTTTTTATACGGAAGGTAAAGGATCAAAAGAAAGAAACCAATCATGGTGGGACAGTGGACGATGACTAAACCAAGCCGGAGCGACGATGTATTGGATGCAGATCAACAGCTCCAAATTACCAATCAAGTCAGAGCTCAGTTCGATTCCATGGTCCCCAAACGACCTAGCAAGCCTAGCAGAAGTGAATCGGACACCACTCCACCACCAACCTCGTCGCTTTCTAACATTGAACAAAACAATATCCCTGAGCTCGACAAGCTTCGATCTCTTCAATCTCAATCTCCTGTATGTTACCTTCTCTCAATTTTTTTTTTATATACTGGTTTCTCTAACAGTAACAGGTGAGATATATATATAGAACATATTCTTCCCTGCCCAGGTTTTATTGTCTGTAGAGGGAGCCAATCTGGTGCAAGATGAATTTGTGGAGACCCAATACTACACCGAGTTGGATTCTATTGACAAGCAACACCACACTGTACAGATCAATCTTTGAGTGTATTTGCTTGAATTATATGGTGATATTTAATTCCTGATGTACCTTTGCTTATCTTTGAATTTATTTTTATTTTTTTTGGTCAATGAGCAGACAGGAAGTGGGTTTATAAAGGTGGTGGGAGCAGAAGAAGAAGATGAGAAAAATGGATATGGAATTCAATTGTCAGGTGCTGCAGCAGGAGGTAGACTAGTCCCTTGTTTCAAAAGCAACCCTGCAACGAACGATTGGACTCCTAGCCCAGAAGACGATCAGGTGTTTGTTTCATCCAAGCCAAATCGAAGTGAGTGTTGTTAGATCTGCACTGATGGAAGGAACCAAACCCATCTGGGTTTGGTTCCTTGAATTTTCTTTCATGTTTTATGTATTGGATAAGGATGGTTTTTGCTTATGCTTGGAAAGTTGAGACGACTTCTTTCAACCACCATCTACGCGTTGCTTTCATAGATAAACATGCTCGCACACACAAACCAGATTTAATGATTTTACCGACCGATCATCTTTTTTGTTGGTATCTACACTAAGAGTCCATCGGAACATGACGAGTTTATCAAAAACAAATTTACTGATGAGATTATAGATGGAAAAAACATGTAAAAATAAATAAATTATCTATTTCATTTTGTCGATAACAGTACATATCCTCGACAGAATGCTACTTGTAATGTCGTCTATGAGTTAACAACAATGATGATATTTTCAGTAAATATTTTTTTAACTTTCTAGAATAGATCGATGAACTTATTCTATTGGTGAGTTAACAATAAGAATGAAATTTCTTGTAGTTCTTTTTCTTCAACTCTGGGTAGTACTATTTTCAATTATTAAAAAATATATTTTTTAAAAACATATATTGAACAAAAGTAGAAAATGATTAAATAATATAAAAATCAAATATATAAAAATTTATTATCTTCATATACAATTTAAATATTTATTACAAATTTAAATATTTGTACATTCAAATAAAATAAAACTAAAATAGAAATAGCGGATGGTCATTGCTATGATAATGGGGTCAATTACGGGATGTACATGTATCACTTATCTATGAATAATCAACATTGAGTTCAATTAGGGGGTTCCCATATATCATTCATTTATGATCTTGTCTCTATTACCATACAACGAAATTCTTGATAATCAACATTGTGTTGTTCATATTTTTTATTAAGATGAGTTGTAAGATTTTATATTTGGTCTAAAATTGCTGTAAACTCTAGTGTTTAAGTGTTCAGAATTGATTGTGAACATCTAATAGTTGAAACACAATGGATGTCCGCAAATTCTCCATCAAAGTGTTCAAAAGTTTGTACACTCAGATTTATATTAGATCCATCCTATGATCTTTCCTCCAACAACAAATATGAAATAAAATTGAAAAATAATCCCTGCCAATTGAACAGTAAAAAATATTTTACACCTTATCCCAAAACCCACCCATCTTTTACCAATAAGGTTGCCCCCCTAATAATTCTTGAATTATGAGTTTTTATTAATTGCAATATTTTTTTTTACCAAGATGTACGAGTTGTGAAAAATTCATTTGTCTTTCAAGATAAATAAACTCTATTAGGGTATATACAAGGATTCTTTTTATAAAAAATTATTTTGGGAAAACAAGCCCAAAATAAAAATTTATAAGTTAGATTCATTCACATGAATAAATTGTACCAATCAAAACATTTAAGCCACATTCAAAACTATACAATGCAATTCATTTTAACTAAGGCGTGTTAGCGTTGCTAATATTTTTTTAACTCAATAGTCTCTAACATTTGAATCTATGATTAAATTACTACACTAGGGTTTTTTAGTGATCCTGATCCAAATAACTAAGTAGCTATTCCATTGGCTTTATGACAACACGTGTCCATGTGAGATAAGATTGATAGGCTTTACTTTAATTTAAAAAAATATCATTGAATTTATGGCCTTAACTTAAATAAAAATATTATTTTAAAGAAATTTTCCATCTAGTTGGTTTAATAAAATATAAAACATAGAGAAAAAAGGTTTTAACGTTTACTTTAAGAAAATATCCCCCAAGGATAATTCATCACAAATAATAAAAAAGAAATATGAGTCTAAAAATTAAATACTTATGCTACTTTAGTTAATTAAGTCATAAATCCATCATAAATTAATCTATAGCATTAGATCTAAAACCAAAAACATATGATGTGTATCATATAGAATTTTAATCATCAATAATCAAATTTAATCATAGAAAAACATAAGATATTCATCCATAATAAGATATTAATTACATTATGTTATTATGATTATTAAATTTACAATATTTAAAAAATAATACACACACATGTGTGTGTATTTGTCATTTAAAATAATTTCACAAGTTGACAGCAATATAAAAAGCATGATAATCAAACACACGAAATTATTTTTCATTAAACCTCAACTTAACCATAGTTTTAACTACATATTTCAATTTCAGTTATTAACCGCAGCTAAAAGTGCTTTTCATGAAACTTTTTTTTAAAATTTTAACTACAACAACAACAACAATACCAAACAACCCTTAACAAACCTTGATTTAATGGTTTTTGTTTTTCAAAATAGCTTGCTTTCCTTACCAAGAGTTCTCATCTTTTCTATATCATTTTTCTTATATTTCAAAAGAGGAAAAATTTAGATGATAGGAGGAAAAACATGAAATTATTGTAGAGACAAAATTATAAATGGATTGTAAATGATGGGATTAAAATATATAGTTTTAGATTAATTGAATAGTACTATTAAACTATACTCAAATCTTCTACTAATTAATTCCTTGGAGCGCTATTTTAAGCTTCCAACTTGGGCTAACAAGTTTAAGATCCAACTTAGCCTTAGAAATTAGATGACAATTTCATACGGATAGTTGTTAAATAAGTTTTACTTGATGAGATATGATATAAATATTATTAAATTTAATCTAAATTTTACCTGAAAAAAATATATATTAAAAAAATGGCATTGAATAATAAATAATATTTTAGTAATGAAAATTTCGAATAAAATATCTTATTCAATACCGAAAAAAATGCAGTCAAAGCTGGTTTTCTTGATTTTCCTTAACACCACAAGTCCTAAAGTTTGAATCGGAAATTTCTGTGAATTATACAATACCGAAAAGTAATAATACTAGAATATGAATTAACAGTACATTTATTGTCCTCATACTCATCTTTATTTCCTCGCCGGAATCACTGGATTCAGATGAAAAGGATTTTGCATTCTTTTTATCTCACCGGCCGGGTGGATATGCATCCTAGGCGAGCAGGTTGCGAGTGTTTGGGCGAGCTTTGCACATGAGTTCCAGTGGGGTGATTTTGACCATGAGGGTTGCTGCCGTTTCAGTCATATCGACTTCCTTTCCATCAAAAGTTGAGAACTCAAAACACTGAAGCAATTGGCCCATAACCATGTTTATCACTCTGAGTGCCATAGGTTCTCCAGGACAACCTCTCCTTCCTAACCCAAATGGCAAGAGCTTGTATGAATCACCTCTGCCATTTTCAAATCTTTCAGGCTTGAAACTTAATGGATCCTCCCACACGTCGGGGTTTCTATGAATGGACCATGCATTTACAAGTATCATCGCACCTGATGGAATATCATAGCCTCCAAGGGAGCAACGCTCTGATGCCACATGTGGTACCAGGAGTGGAGCTGGTGGACATAATCTCAGGTTTTCATAGATGATGCACTGAATATAATGTAGATTAGAGAAATCTGGTTCATCCACCAAGCGGTCTTGACCAACTTGGGTGTCCACCTCGTCCATCGCTTTCTTTAGTACACGTGGATTATTCAGCATGTTGGAAAATGCCCATTCTAAAGACATAGCAGAGGTCTTTGTCCCGGCAACCAGCATCATCTGCAGAAAATAGTGGATAACCAATCACAAATCAGAAAAATTGAAACCACTGGAATACATACATACGGAAAGATATGTGATTTGATTATGTATTTATCCAAAAAATGAGAAAGAATTTAGGCCAGCAGAGTGAGATTTGAGACTGACCAGAATAATGCCTTTGATGATCTCGTCGGTATAGTATTGAGGTTCCGATTCCTGCAAGGCGAGCAAATGGCTAACCATGGTATTTCTATCCTTATCAACTCTATGTTCATCAATGAGACCTTGCCAGAAAGCGTCCATCCTTTTACCCAGCTGGGTCATCCTGTTCTTAAATCCATCATAATCAACGCACTGCAAAATGGGAAACAAATCCCCAAGATTCGTCACCCTAGTACACTCAGAAAACTCGTGCATCATGTTCTTAAATCTCCTCGACTCTTCAAGCCCATCAACTTCTTCGCCATAATACTTCTTCCCTGCAACCATTCTCATCATTATATTAAAGTTAAGATCCAGCAGCATTGTCCTTAACTCTATCACGGCGGAACCATCTCCACACATTTTATGAATTCTACGGAGTAAATTCTTTACTTCTTCTCTTCGGATGCTCGCAAAGGCGTTGAGGCGAGTATTTGAGAAGACTTCGATGGCAGTAAGGCGACGAAGATTACGCCAGTGTTCGCCATATGGTGCTGCAGCAAGGGTGGTGAAGTTGTAGTTCAATACCTTGCCATTTAGAAAGGGAGGACGGTTGGCCAAGATAATGTCATTCTTGGTGAAGCATTCTTCGACGGCTTCCGGTGATGCTACGATGATCACAGTTCGGAACCCAAACTTAAGAGTCACAATCGGACCATATTTCTGTGAGATGTCGTGGAGAGTTCGGTGAATGGCCTTGGGTTGTTTGAGGAGAGGAAGATGGCCTAGAATCAGGCGAGCTGGTGGGCTTGGCGGGAGCTTCAAGCGGTGCTTTCTTGCATGTTGGAAGACGATGACAAGAAGAAGAAAGACACCCCCTAGAACAGAGTATTGCAGGAAATCTTCCATTTTTGAACTGATTGGTAGTCTTTCTAATGTTATGGGATGTGAATGAGCAGATCTACTCCTTCTGTTTATATAGAGTGATTGCTCTAGGATTTTAACCGGCTCGCATACTTTGACCTTGTACCAAGGATAATACTTTGTTTTATGTTTTTTTTTTTATTATTATTATTTATATTTTGATTTTGTCTTTCTAAGATTAAAGGGTGGATAGGCCGTCACAATTATAGTTACTTATTTATTTATAATTGTCAAAAAAGAACAACAAAGACCAAAACAAAGCATGACTATCAATACAGGGTATTTTTTCTTCCTACACCTTCGCCACCCTAGATTGGAAAGGAAAAAAACATATATTTTCAAATAAAAAATAGATTTTATATAAGGAAGCTAACTAATCAATTTTGAGATGAGTCAAAGTAAATAAAAAATTTGAATAATTTATTGAACGAAGCTCAATAATTTTTGGTTTCATTAGACCATTTCTTTTTCTGGGTAACTAATAATTTTTTGAGGTTTGGCAAAAATAAAAATTACAAAAAGCTTTCAAAATAAAATGTATCTCATTGCCATATACTCTGAACCGTTCATTTGATACAAGGGTAATGAGTGTTAAAATTTACTCTTGTAACATTTTACTATATTATTTTTTTATTTTTTTTTGTTGTTTTAATCATTTTAACCCTATACTTTCAATAAATTGGTGTTTTTAGGTAATAAGTTTTACCATTTTACTATGACTGGTAATTTAATTATTTTCAATCTCTTTTTATTTGGATTTAAGCACGATTTTAAAAATTAACTTTAAGTGTTTCAAAAATCTATCTTATACTAATTACTTTTATAATAACCCAGTCTAATCTTTTAATCTCATTCCATACATCATTTAAAATTAAAAATTTAATGTCTGCAATAATTTATATTTTGCGGACAACAAGATTTTTTTTATTTATTTTATTCAATTTCCTTAACTGTTAGATCGACATTCAAAAGGTGGATTTTATCCAAAACAAATAATAATCAAAAGGTCAATATGAGGTTAGATTAATGGAAATAAAGTTAAGAGTTTCTCTGTATCATGTTGCTTCTGGTTGATAGTGAAATTTCTTCCTTTTTGATGAATATTAACGAAAGAAATTAAAACAATTACTATACATCTACTCGCAAAAACTATTAACTATAATAGTATAATAACGAGTCATTAGGGCAAGTCCAACGCAGAAGCAGAGAGGCAAAGCCAAATTTTTTAAATTTTAACTCCTCATGTCCAATTTAATGTCTTCAACGGGAGAGACATACCGAGAGGCAAAATGCCTTTTCTTCAATTGAGAAGATATTCCTACAGATGAGAGAATGCATAGCCAAAATAAATAGAGCCGTTGTAATTATACCGTTGCTTGCACTTATTGCCTTGGATTTGAAACACTTGAGGGCTGCACTCGGGTTCTCCATCAAATTGAAACACAAACCTTGGATCAGGAAGTCTTATCACAAAAAGCACAATCCAAGATCGCAAAATAAAAAACTGAACACTGAACCATCGAAGATATGTATAAAAACAGAACAAACTATGAGGCCCAAAAACTAAAACAGAACAAAAGAACTGCCAAGATTTGTCAAAAAGGAAACACTGTGACAAATCAAGAAACTAAAAATAAGAAGAGTAGTGAAAGAAAGTGAAGAAACCTAACAATCCAAATGACGACGCCGACAATGGAGATAAGGAGGGATAAAAAGGAAAAAGGTAGAAGAGAAGGTTTGTGTGTGGGTGGGGGGCGCGACGCAAGAGGGAGAAGAGAAGGATGGTGTGGGTAGGGTTTTTTAGTTTTAGATAGAGGGGAACAGACGGGTGTTGGGTGTGGGGGTTTTTTATACTAAATATTATTATTATTAATTATTAATTATTATTATATTATAATAATAATTATTATAATAGTTAATATAAAAAATAGGGGTATTAATTTGTAATTAATTTGATTGAATTATTTGTAATTAAATGTATTTTAATTAATTATATTTGAACTTATTGGTTATTTATTAATGTGTTCATTTTGTTTTTTGAAGTTTTTCTAATACTCAAAAACAATAAATAACATTTTTTTTATTAATTTAAATATAATTTAAACAATATTTAAATTCATTTTTTTAATTTAAATATAATTAAAAAAAATTATTGTTAGAGAGTTTTTCAAAAGCAATTATTTAATTATATAACTTACTCCTATTAATTATATAATTAATTGCATAATTAAACTATATACAAAATAATTAAACTTTATTTTAAATAATATAAAAAAATAGTTCTTAAAAATAGCTCTTACCATTGGAGATCACATCAACTCAAGAGCCATTTAAACACTATTCAAAGAGTCATTTCTATAATTTGACTCTTAAAAATGGCTCTTGCCATTGGACTTACTTTTACCCGCGCTTCGCTGCAGGGCAATTTTTTTTCCTTGTTTTAATATATATAATTTTTTGTTTTGTATTGTGGTTCTTAATATTTTATTTTATAGTTTAGTTTTAATCTCTTTATTTTTTTTATCATTTTGAGATAGCTCTCAATTTTTTATTTGTATTTATGTATTTATACTCTTAGTTTTGACGTTTAATTTTTATTATTATTTATATTTTTATTAAATGCATCTTGCATTAAAAAATAAAATGAATTTAGCTTTAGTGGCATGAAATGAGAGTGAAGCTCTCTCTTATGTATGTATATCATGGTTATCAAAATCACGAGTTGTATGATTTTGCGAGTCAACTCATCAAACCTTGTTAACTCGGGTAGAAAAATCAGTTTTGGTCAAACTCGATCAAAATTATACGGAATCATAAAATCGGACCGGATCGGTCCGATTTTACGATCCCCCAAAATCCATCCAGAGTTACGTTTTGTTTGTTTTAATTTAGCAACGAGGGGGGAGTTTCTTATTCACGAACCCCTTCCAAAAATCTCAAAAAAAAAAACTATAATGTGCTGATTTCACTAAACAACCACAAAAAACCCAGATTCCAAAATATGCTAAATCAACTAAAAAAGCTCAAACTCTTTCAAGAAATAAACCCTTCACACAACGGAGAGTCCAAAAATCTCCAAAAACCCATTTCATAAATCCACCAAAGTTGCCAGAAAGTTTGGGACTCTGGAGCGGAAGAGAATGAAATGGAAAAAAAAAAAAGTACCTGCTGGGAGAGGTGCAGCGAATGGGATTAAACTCGATTGATTCAGCCATTTTTCCTTAAGTCGAAAGACAACGGGAAAGAAGAGATGATAGAGAGAAATAATAATCAATTTTGAAGAGGATTTTTACTTGCAATTAAATGAAAGAAGGACGAGACAGAAGATATATTTAAATATTATAATGACACACACACGTATATATAGAAAATAATGTGTGAGTGGCTTTGTGTCGTTTAGGACAAAATTAAAAGTAAACAAAACTCAAATTTTGAATTTTGGAATTAAGGTAGTGTTTGCCCCCCCTCTCTCTCCTATTTTAAATTTAAAAAAACAAAAAAATCACTATTTTTTAAATGCTAATATAATGATATAATTGTCATGTATTTTTAATTTTCTTTAAATCATGTATAAACTTTAACTAATAAAATTTTATGGCTATAATTATATTATATTGTATTCAAAAATATTTTACTTACGATTTTACGATTTTTCTACCCACACTATTTTAGCTGTGATTTTATGATTTTTGTACGGAAAAATTCAAGTACGATTTTACGATCCGATCTTACAATCCGAGTTTCCAAACCCCCTTACATGTCATGTCAAAATCACGATTTTTACAACCATGATGTATAGTGAATCTTCTATTGATAGTGATTTGTCATCTTTGTGTTTTTTTTTATCTGTTTTGTTTGTGTGTGGATTCATATTTTTTCTTTGTTTACGTGATATTAGATCTGAAATATTATACATAAAAAATTTGAAAAAGTCAATTTTTAATTAAAATAACATATACTAATGAGTTATTTCGAATATTATCTCATTTTATTGTCATAATCCAATTTTGGGTCATTCCCCAAATCCACCCGAAAATAACAAAAAAATAAAATACAAGGGGCTGGTGTCGGAAAAAATCAAGGTGAAATTTTAAACATTTTCGAGAGCTCGATCGTACCTCTTTTATGCCCAAAAATGAAGGAAAGTGCAGATTCAAGGCTAAAATAATTTATTATTGGATATATCTGCGTAAAACTTAAGTCGAAGGGCATAATTATATTTTTTATGGGCTAATTTGATTTAATTATCGTCAAATTTAAAGTATAATTATGCTTCGGAATTAATTAAGAACTTAATTGAATGATTGAATTAAGCGCAAGGGCTTAATTATACTTTAAATGGGTCAAATTAATTTTATTAAGGGCTTAATTGGCGAGAAATCACGTTTGAAAGCCTAATTTGGGTTAAATTGAGAAATTGGAATTTTCGGTGATGAAACTTTTTGAGTAAAATCGGAAGCCAGAATTGAAGATAAAAAACATCGTTCTTCCCGTTGAAAAACTCTCTTTATAATAACTCATTTTTCCAGTATTTAAAAAAAAAAAAAACCTTAAGTGACTGGACAGAGGCGTGGCCGTGCCGGCAACCATGCCCTGCCACCTACCACTGGAAACTCATGCTGCAACCATGCCCTACAACCCATTTCCACACACAAAACACCATACCTAGACATCAACCCCTTACCTACAAGTTGCAAGTTAAGCTTATAAATAGGGGAAAATTACAGAGGAAAGGAGGGGATTTTCACGAAAAAAAGAGGCAAAAAGAAACAGAAAAAAGCAGAGAAGTAGAATCAGAGAATACAAAGAAAAAATTCACATAAAAATTTGGCTAATCTTCATTCCCTTCGTCTCCGATGTCAGTTTCTCTCCCTCTCGGTCTGCTCTTCTCTCTCTCTCTCTCTCTAAAACCAGGAGCTCTCCCTCTCTCTCTCCCTCTCGGTCAGCCACCCCAGCTAACGTCTCCGGCCACCGTGCATCACCC
The DNA here is from genome assembly GCA_025169955.1 of Salix arbutifolia. Classification (NCBI taxonomy): domain Eukaryota; kingdom Viridiplantae; phylum Streptophyta; class Magnoliopsida; order Malpighiales; family Salicaceae; genus Salix; species Salix arbutifolia. The sequence continues at coordinate 4,277,398 of CM045908.1, forward strand.
TCATCGTCTCTCGAAGCTCCCCCTCCACGCCACCAGTCCAATCGTGGTCCCAGCCGCAGGCAGCAGCAACAGCACCCGTCGACGCCGCATAGCCTCGTCACCTTCCGACGCACACTCCGGCCACCATTTTCGACACCGCCACAACCAAAAGAACCACCTCGACCTACTCTACCCAACGGTATCATTAGGTACATTGTTCATCACAATCGAAAATCTATCATTTACTATGCACCATCTCTTCTCTGCATGCTGCGGGGGTGAATTAATTCACTCCCCGCAGCTGATCGGGCCGGGCTTTGTGCCCGGCCTACCCTGTGAAAAAAGACTAGGCGGGAAGCCCATGTGCTGAAGGCCCAGTCAAAGTGTAAATGGGTTGAAAGCCCATTATGAGATCAAATGGGCCGAAAGCCCAACCCAAGAATAGTGGCCCGAGAGCCCAGCCAAGATTAAATGGGCCAAAGCCCAGTTTAGACTAAGTGGGCCGCGAGCCCAGCCCCAGAGGCGGGCTGGCTGCCCAGCCCCACAGGTGGGCTGGTAGCCCAGCACCCATGTAGGTGGGCTGGGCAGGCAACCCACAAAATATATAAAAATAAAAAGAAAAAAGAAAAAATATAAAAAATATACAAAAAACACAAAATTTGCAAAAAAATATTTTATAAAATAAAAAACAAAAATGTGTTGTTTTCTTGCATACGGAAAATACACTAGCATATTTTAAAAAAAAATCCTTGTCTTTCAAAAAAATATATATTATCTCGGAGTTTGAAGGAAAATGTATTTTAGCATGGATTTCACAAAAAAAAATCATTTCTTGTATTTTTGGATTTTACAAAATGTTTGTAAAAATCCAAAGGGTATTGGCCAATATTCAAAAAAATATAAAACCTTTTTCCGGTGATTCGTATTATACACTGTCGGTATTTGGATAAATAAATCTTTAAGGGTTAATATCCAAAATATTCGGCGGGGATAATTCGTTATTATTCAATGTTGGTATTTGGATAAATAAATCCTAAAAGGGTTAATATCCAAAATATTCGGCGGGGATAATTCATTGTTATTCACTGTTGGTATTTGGATAAATAAATCCTAAAAGGGTTAATATCCAAAATATGTTTACAGAAATAGTATGTCATCATCATTTAAGCAACATATTTTGGAAAGATCAATATAATAGAAATTTTAAAGCAAAAAAAAAAAACACCAAGCAACTTACCTTAGGTAGGGCGTATTAGGGGTGCTAAAACCTTCCCTTTACGCAACCAGTTTCTTACCCTAGAATCTCTGAAAGACCAGTCTAGGTTTTCTAGTAACCATAATACTAGGTGGCGACTCCCTTTTCCACGGAAATAAAGATAAGACCCTCACATTGAATATTCCCCCGCCTCGCGGGGAGGGTCACCGCGACACCGCGTTCTCACGACGGGGTGCGACAGTTATTATCATAATTGTTAAATTGTCACAATTATTATAGCTTTCATTACAATCATTATTGTAAATAATTAATATTCTAATTATGATTCGCAATACTATCGTTGCCAATATCATTATCATTATTATTATAATCGTTGTTGTTATTACAATAATAATCATTATGATAATCAACACTATTATTTTTATTAATATAATTGAAATAATAATAATTATTATTATTATTATTGTCATTATTGATATTTTCTATATTATTTTATGAGTTATTGTTATTATTACTATCAAAACCATAATCATTATAATAAATTACAATTGCTATTATCATTATGATTAATAATGTCACTATTATTATGATGATTATAACACCTAAAATTATCATTCTTATTACTACTAAAACAATAAAAATTATTAAATTATTCAAAGAAATAAAAAAACTTAAAAACTTTAACAAAAGAGGAAGCAAGAAAAAAAAAACTAGAATTATTATTATTATTATTATTGCATAAATAATGTAAAAAAACAAAATTACATCAAAGGATAAAAAAACCTAAAAACAGGAACAAAAGAGAAAACAAAAAAATAAAATAAATGATAAAACAAAAATAAAAATTATTAGTTAAAAAAAATCATTTGACTTGAAGATCAAATAAAAATAAAATAAAAATTAAAAGAAAGAACAAAAGGAACAAAAATAAGAAATATCAATTTTCAAATGATCATAAACGCAAACTAAAATTTAAGAAGTAAAATTTTTAGAAAAAATACTACCTCAATAAAAGAAAATAATAAAAATTAATAACCAAAACTAAGAGTATATATATATAAACATGGACAAAAATAGAAACTATTTGAGAAATATAAAAAACAAATAAAGGATTTAAAATAAAATATTAAAAGTATAAGAACCAAAATGAAAACAAAATATATAATCAATTTCAATTGAAGAAAAAAATCGATAAAATCAAAACTATTGTATCGAAAATATTAAGGGATTTAAAAAAATTGGAAATTAAAAGAATAATGTCCGAAGTGAAACAAAATGTATAATCAATTTCAATCGAAGGACAAAATTGAAACAAATCAAAACTTCTATAACAGAAATAAGGACCACACCAAATAATTAAAAGCTCAAGGACGAACATGAACAACAAAAAAATAACGAGGACTTCCGTGTAGTTTATTATGTAGGAAAGCGAAAAGGGGAAAAAATTCAACCGACTACCGTCATATCTCTGCCCACCTTGGAACGTTACACGCTACACCATGAGGAAGATGACATGGCATCACATCCCGAAAGACACCTGATGGACATTTTTTAACAATAGTACGCCGCCGCACATGCCGATCGAATGGGCGTAAGATCAGAAACCGACGGCGCATCTGGCGACATGCATACAATACCCTTGACAGAAAATATATTTAAAAAATAGTAAATTACCAAAATACTCCTACAGCCAACTCTTGGATTTTTTCTTATATAGTGGTATATCTGTATTTATATATTTTTGAAAATTTTGAAATGCTCGAAACACCTCGCAGGCAACTCTTGTTTTTTGTGTTATTTGAGGGTAAAAAAGTTATTTTACTGTGTAATGAAAATGCGCATTTATTTTACTATGTACTGAAATGAATTAAATAAATAAATCATGAGTCCAAGGTCAAAATTATTGTGCACAGAAGGATAAAATAGTAATTTCACTATTACAATACATAGCAATCTATGTCTGCTACAATAATTTGGCAACAGTAAAACAACAATATACTTTAGCTATTAGTTAATGAGTTTCTCTTTTAATAAAAAAAAAAACAAAAATTAAACTAGATATTAGATACAAGATAATCTTTTCACCATGATTAATTATTATTTTCAAACTCTATGAATAGCAAATTAGTCTTTTAGCTTTTTTTTCATCGTAAATTTATTTAGCTACCCCCTAAATTAAAAAAAAAATCAACACTAACATACACTCACTTTTTATTCTTTTCAAATTTTTTTAGTATAATAAAATAATTTAATTACCCTTAAAAACAAAATTTACTAAACAACCTCTCAGGGGTATTCTTGTCTTTTCATCATGGTTTCTTTTTGTTAATATAAAATTGACTTGGGAGTATTTTTGTATTTGATCAAATATAAATTATTATTATTATCATTACCAACTAGACAACACCCACATTATTCGAGTGGTGCATACACTACTGTCTAGTGATCAAATATTGCCTTTTGAGATGGCATTTAAATTTTTTTAGTATCCTCGTTGTGATGAAACAACCCGTAAGGCCAAGCCCCTCAAGTTTGACATCTATGACATTTTATTCCTCTATTTTCTTATTTTCTATCTCCTACTCAATTTTCATGCTTATCCCTTCAAAAATTCAAAGTAACCATTTAACTTGTTATTTTTCAGATTTGATCTTTATTCTTTTAATTACAATTTGTTTTATTTGTAATAATTTATCAAATACAATTTCTTTTCAATTTCATCCCCTTTTAATTTTTTATCATTCAAATTTGGTCCTCATTATTATGATTCTACTTCTTTTATTTGAGATAGTATCTAAAATTAGTTTTGATTTAAACTGCATCCTCCTTGTATTTTTTTCGTATCAAATATGATCCCAATTTTTTTAATTGTTTTTTTATTTGAATATTTTTTTAATTTGAAAGTTTTTATTTCATTCTCCAACATTAAATTAGTTAAAATTGAGTTTCTTCATTGAACTTGAATCTAGAATTTCTTAAATTACAAGTTTTAGGAATTAACTCAGGTTTAAAATGTTTACCGTGGTCTTCTTAGACCATCAACTATATAGATTATAGTTTTCTGTGCCATGACATGATATCTTTTGTAGTTTCCCATTTAAGTTGTATCGTTCTTCTGTTTCAACTTTTTAGGATGAAACAGCTAATGACATTAAGGTCATGATGATTGCTACCTAAACTTTCCTTCCAGGAAAAATACTTATGTTTATGTTTCTTTTTCTTTTTTAAAAATTCTTCTTTCGTCATTTTTTATTTAATTTACCTTGAGAGATTTTTTAAATCAATGTGCTTTACTAATTTCATACTTAGATTGGTTGTGTATTTTTTTTTTAATTTTATTAAATCATGGGTTTGATAGGTTAGTCTGAATTAAACTCAAGTTTAATCATTATATCTTAATTCTAATCCTTTAGCCATTAAATATTTATAAAACTTTGGGATGATTTTTGTTCATGTTAATTAATTTACAAAAAAATATATGTTTTTGTTTTGACTAAACATCTGGAATTAATTGATCGATAAGAGTACTTGTGTACAAATTTAATATTTAAAATATAGTTGTAGTAAAATTGTGCTATTTTTTAAATATATTATTTTCTCAAAACTCGTACCAAACAATGTTATTTTCCAAAAATAAAAAACAATCGCAGCCCTGCTAAGAAAGAAACCCTTATTAAAAAATAAAATTTATGAGATGGGAACAAATGGGGTGGAAAATCAAGTCACGGTCTAAGGATTACAGGAGTCAAAGACAAGTTTATTTATAATATGAAATCGAGTCCGGTCAAAATGAGGCATTGACATTTGAGAGGCCGTGTAAGGCCTGTTTGTTTGCTGGAAAGTGGTTTTTTTTTTTAAAGTGAATTCCGAGGAAAGTGAATTCCTGAAAAGCAAATTCCGATGTTTGACAGTGTTATGGAAAATGAACTGGAAAACACTTTCCAGTGTTTGTTTGTGTTATGGAAAATGAACTGGAAAATAATTTATTAATAAATTATTTTTTTTTCAAGTTTATTAAAATAATGAGGAACAAATCTTACAAATTAAAAAGTTGAATGAGAATGAAATTGAAAAAAAATATAATTTCATAAATTATCTCAAATAAAATAAATAATAATCAAAATAATAGAGATCAAATCTAAAAAATTTTAAAAAAAATAAAAGGTGAATAAATTAAAATAATAATAATTAACATTTCATAAATTATTTCAAATAAAATAAGTAACAATAAAAAAAATGAGGACCAAATTTGATAGATAAAAAATTTCAATAAAAAAATGATAAGAAAAAAGCAAATAGCAATTATAAAAATAAGGACCAAAATTAATATAAAAATTAAATTTTAAAAGATGGAATTGAAAAATAAATATTCAAAAACAAATTATATATAGCAATCAAAAGTTTGAGGATCAAATTTGATATAATCAGCAAATAATGATATTTCTAAATTTTTCACAATTTCCGGAAAGTGTTTTCCGCCCAAATTTTCCGGAAAACACTTTCCTGAAAACCAAGCCAAATTTTTCTTTGACTGAAAAGTGTTTTCCGTTGACCAACTTTCCAGGAGACAAACAAACACAGGAAAGTTTGGAAAGTGATTTTCTGGAAAGTGAATTCCAGGAAACAAACGGGGCCTAAATGTACACGTTCTTTTCCATCAAATTTGATTTTAATTGGATATTTCGCAGATGCATCTGAATTTTATTTTAAACTATAAAAACAATAATTCTTTGGCCATCAGTGCCGTCTAGAATAAGAATAAAACAATTTGTTAATAATAAATAATTGCACCTTTTTCTATATTTTGTTCTTAAAGTAAGATGGTAGGAAGAAAAAGATTCACCCTTGAAGATCAATTGCTTCTAGTTTGGCGACTCCATCAAAGAGGTATTTTATTTGGATTTTTAACAAGATACTCGTGGAATGGTAAAGAAAATGCATTTTAGAGATGGACATAAAAATAAAAAAAAGGTGTTAATGAAACAACTAATACCTTGGAGAAAAAAAATAAAATCATGTGTTTGTTGTAAAAAACACTTTTAATCAAACGTTGAAGAATTAAAATAAAATAATCAAAATAATGTCAAAACCAATTGATTTTTTTTGCCAATTTTTTTTATAAAAATAATGTCTTTTTTACTTAATGCACAATAAAAATTTGATCAATCACCTCTGATCATTCCACACAACCCGTGACTCGGGACATGACGATGATCGATTCCTGTGTCGGGATTTAAAAGTATACTAAAAAAATAAAAATCAAATATGATATAAAATTAAATTAAATTAAACAATGAGGAATGAAAATACCAAAAACCATTTATCAAGAAAAAACTCAACATAAAAATTGCAATCATAAGAATGAGGGTTAAATCCAACAAGAGATAAGAAGAATTAAAATCAAATAATTAGGGATGATATTTTTGAAAAACATATATTAAACAAAAGTAGAAAATGATTAAAATAATATAAAATTTAATATATATAAAAGTTATCTTCATATAAAATTTAAATATTTGTATGTTCAAATAAAATAAAACTAATAAGGTTGTCCCCGTAGCAAGAAAATCAATCTCCTTCAGCCATCATCTCCTTTTCTACCCACTTTCGGTCATGCTCCCTTTACCCCCTAGCCAATTGAACTATAAGCCTCCCTTTCCAGCCACACCTATAGCCAATAAGCCTCCACTAAACCTATTATCTTGTACTTAATTTTTATCAAATAAAATGGAGATGGTAAGATTCGAACTCATGACCGTTGGGTCAACAAGACTCTGATACCATGTTAAGGAACCATCTCACCTAAAAACTCAAGCTTATAAGTGAGGTCTCAGAATATAATTTATATTATTTTCTTACACAAGCAAGTCCAGCCTCTTTCATTAAAATATATATATAAAAAAAAACACTCATCAACTTCCCTTTTCTCATTACTACCGAAGCCACCAGCTAGTCATTTTTAAGTTCTGATCAACCACCCATCACTGAACCACTCGCCGTTAAAATTCCTACAACGTTCTAAGTTACATCTACTTCTATAAATTATTTTATGAATTTTAGGATGTCGATTTTTATAATTTTAGATATTTATATGTTTATTTAAATTATTTTTAGATTTTATATTTGTACACATGTAATTTGTAGATGTATAGATAAAAAAAAGAAAAAGAATGTGTGTGTTGTTTTTTCTTTTCTTTTTTCTGTTTCAAATATATGATTAAAAAAATAAAAAGTTTTAATTAACACAAGTATTCTATTATTTACGATCAAATCTCTAAAAAATCATATTGTGTGGTATTTTCATACAAAAATATGTATTTGTATCATTTTAGGATTTAATAACTAATTTACTGGTATAAATATTAGACCTATAAACATGTTGATATTGAAATATCTAGAACTGATAAAAAAAGTTCTTGAATTATTATGAGTTTTTATTAATTTTTATTTAGAATATTTTTTTATCAAGATGCACGACTTGTGAAAAATTCATTTGTCTTTTAAGATAGATAAACTCTAGTAGGGTATATACAAAGATTCTTTTTATAAGAAAATATTTTGGGCAAACGAGCGCAAAATAAAATTCTAAAAGTTAGATTCATTTAAATGAATAAATTATACCAATCAAAATATTTAAACCAAATTCAAAACTATATAATGCAATTTATTTTAAATAAGACGTATTAGTGATGCTAATATTTTTTAACGCAATCAATTTCTAACATTTAAATCTTTGATAAAATTAATGCACTAGGGTTTTTCTAATGATCATAATCTAAATAACTTGGTGGCGACTCCATTGACCTTTTGGCATCACGTGTCGATGTTAAATAAGATTGATAGGCTTTACTTTAATTAAAAAATATCATTGAATTGATAGCCTTAACTTAAAATAAAAATATTGTTGTAAAGAAAGCTTTCCATTGGTTGATTTGATAGAATATAAAAGATAGAGAAAAAAGTTATTAACATCTTTAAGAAAATGTTCCCCAGGATAATTGATATCAATCATCAAATTATATATGCTTTCTAGTATGATCCAAGTAGTGCTTAGAGGTCCAAGTATTTTTTTTTTGACCGGTCCTAATCCCGCTAGGATTCCTTATTCAAGTTAGATTTGTAATGCAAATAGGTTTTGCCTTTATTAGCTTCAATGACTCATCCCAAGTTAAGGTAAATTATTATAAAATTTAAAACATGTATAATAATTTTAACAACAAGGTACTAAGAAGATGTAATAATATAAGGGTATCAATGATACTACGCTCACTTCTTCTAATGAATTTGGCTTTTAAGTTTCTTCCCCTATATTAACAAACCTTGATTTAATGGTTTTTGTTTTTTAAATTATCTTACTTTCCTTGCCAAGAGTTCTTATCTTTTCTATATTCTTTTTCTTGTTTTTCGAAAGAGGAAAAATATAAATGATAGGAGAAAAAACATGAAATTATTGTAGAGACAAAATTATAAATGGATTGTAAATGATGGGATTAAAATATATAGTTTTAGTAATTCAATAGTACTACTAAACTATACTCAAATCTTCTACTAATTATTTCCTTGGGCCGCTGTTTTAAGCTTCCAACTTGGGCTAACAAGTTTAAGATCGAACTTAACCTTAGAAATTAGATGCGAATTTCATATGGATAGTGGTTCAATAAGTTTTTTTTTAATACTTATTGTACTTGATGAGATATGATATAAATATTATTAAATTTAATCTAAATTTTACTTGAAAAAAATAAATATTAAAAAAATTACATTGATTAATAAATAATATTTTAATTATGAATATGTCGAATAAAATATCTTGTACTACTTTTAAGTAGCATTGCCATCCACTTAAAAGTAAACCTAAAAAACTTTATTAGGCTTAAAAGTATAAATCTACTACTGTTTCAGAAATCATATAATAATAGCCATTTATATTTCACAGACACGCATGCAGTCAATGCTGGTTTTCTTGATTTTCCTAACACCACCAAGTCCTATAGTTTGAATCGGAAATTTCTGTGAATTATACAATACCGAAAAGTAATAATACTAGAATATGAATTAACAGTACATTTATTGTCCTCATACTCATCTTTATTTCCTCGCCGGAATCACTGGATTCAGATGAAAAGGATTTTGCTTTCTTTTCACCTCACCGGCCGGGTGGATATGCATCCTAGGCGAGCAGGTTGCGAGTGTTTGGGCGAGCTTTGCACATGAGTTCCAGTGGGGTGATTTTGACCATGAGGGTTGCTGCCGTTTCAGTCATATCGACTTCCTTTCCATCAAAAGTTGAGAACTCAAAACACTGAAGCAATTGGCCCATAACCATGTTTATCACTCTGAGGGCCATAGGTTCTCCAGGACAACCTCTCCTTCCTAACCCAAATGGCAAGAGCTTGTATGAATCACCTCTGCCATTTTCAAATCTTTCAGGCTTGAAACTTAATGGATCCTCCCACACGCCGGGGTTTCTATGAATGGACCATGCATTTACAAGTATCATCGCACCTGATGGAATATCATAGCCTCCAAGGGAGCAACGCTCTGATGCCACATGTGGTACCAGGAGTGGAGCTGGTGGACATAATCTCAGGTTTTCATAGATGATGCACTGAATATAATGTAGATTAGAGAAATCTGGTTCATCCACCAAGCGGTCTTGACCAACTTGGGTGTCCACCTCGTCCTTTGCTTTCTTTAGTACACGTGGATTATTCAGCATGTTGGAAAATGCCCATTCTAAAGACATAGCAGAGGTCTTTGTCCCGGCAACCAGCATCATCTGCAGAAAATAGTGGATAACCAATCACAAATCAGAAAGATTGAAACCTACGTACTTGCGTACATACATACATACATACGGAAAGATATGTGATTTGATTATGTATTTATCCAAAAAATGAGAAAGAATTTAGGCCAGCAGAGTGAGATTTGAGACTGACCAGAATAATGCCTTTGATGATCTCGTCGGTATAGTATTGAGGTTCCGATTCCTGCAAGGCGAGCAAATGGCTAACCATGGTATTTCTATCCTTATCAACTCTATGTTCATCAATGAGACCTTGCCAGAAAGCGTCCATCCTTTTACCTAGCTGGGTCATCCTGTTCTTAAATCCATCATAATCAACGCACTGCAAAATGGGAAACAAATCCCCAAGATTCGTCACCCTAGTACACTCAGAAAACTCGTGCATCATGTTCTTAAATCTCCTCGACTCTTCAAGCCCATCAACTTCTTCGCCATAATACTTCTTCCCTGCAACCATTCTCATCATTATATTAAAGTTAAGATCCAGCAGCATTGTCCTTAACTCTATCACGGCGGAACCATCTCCACACATTTTATGAATTCTACGGAGTAAATTCTTTACTTCTTCTCTTCGGATGCTCGCAAAGGCGTTGAGGCGAGTATTTGAGAAGACTTCGATGGCAGTAAGGCGACGAAGATTACGCCAGTGTTCGCCATATGGTGCTGCAGCAAGGGTGGTGAAGTTGTAGTTCAATACCTTGCCATTTAGAAAGGGAGGACGGTTGGCCAAGATAATGTCATTCTTGGTGAAGCATTCTTCGACGGCTTCCGGTGATGCTACGATGATCACAGTTCGGAACCCAAACTTAAGAGTCACAATCGGACCATATTTCTGTGAGATGTCGTGGAGAGTTCGGTGGATGGCCTTGGGTTGTTTGAGGAGAGGAAGATGGCCTAGAATCAGGCGAGCTGGTGGGCTTGGCGGGAGCTTCAAGCGGTGCTTTCTTGCATGTTGGAAGACGATGACAAAAAGAAGAAAGACACCCCCTAGAACAGAGTATTGCAGGAAATCTTCCATTTTTGAACTGATTGGTAGTCTTTCTAATGTTATGGGATGTGAATGAGCAGATCTACTCCTTCTTCTGTTTATATAGAGTGATTGCTGTAGGATTTTAACCGGTTCGCATATTTGACCTTGTACCATGATATTACTTTGTTTTATGTTTTTTTATTTATTATTATTTATATTTTGATTTGGTCTTTCTAAGATTAAAGGGTGGATAGGACGCCACAAGTATGGTTATTTATTTATTTATTATTATTTATATTTTGATTTGGTCTTTCTAAGATTAAAGGGTGGATAGGCCGCCACAAGTATGGTTATTTATTTATTTTTTAATTGTTTAGTGTTTTTTTGCTGAGTTGATCTAAAGCATACTATCTACATGCTACTGCCTCGAATGTCAAAAAAGAACAACAAAGACCAAAACAAAGCATGACCATCAATACAAGGTATTTTATTCCTACAACTTCGCTACCCTAGATTGGAAAGGAAAAAAACATATATTTTTTTAAAAAAATTAGATGTTATATAAGAAACCTATCTGATTTATTTTGAGATGAGTCAAAGTAAAAAAAAAAAAAAATTGAATAATTTATTGCTCGAAGCTCAATAATTTCCGGTTTCAATTCATATACATTAGACCATTTCTTTTTCTGGGTAACTAATAATTTTTTATTTCTCTGTAGTTTTTTTTTTTCAATAGTGTTTATATGGTCCCATACTTCAATTTATTCCTATTTGTGAAATTATTTGATCTTTAAATCTATTTGAAATATAACTCAATCGATATTGAATTGAATTATATATTCATTTTATTATATTATTGAAAATTATAAGTCATTTAATTGTCCAATCTCCTACAATAATTCACATGAATCACTAGTGAGAAACCTTATAAATCCATATAATGTGCTAACTTTTTATTCTATGACTTAATTTTCTTTTCTAACAAACAACTACCCTAGTTATTAAAATCAGAGGTATACCTTACTATTTATAGAAAAATCTAAAAAATCCTATAAATTGAAAAAAAAACATATTTTTTCCCTAAATAAATTGAAAAAAAAACTTAATTTATTAATTCAAATTCAATATGATAAAACAGTTTTTTTTAATGAATTGAACCTTATATTTTTCTAGAATATAAGAAGATATTTGTTCATTAATTTTTTTTTGATAAATCTTACTTTGCTCATCCATTGTACGTTGACCAACACAACTTCAATCCTTGTACTAAAACCCATAACACAATCATTTAACTTTTAAAATAAAATTTGAGGTTTGACAAAAATAAAATAGAGAAAGCTTTCAAAATAAAATGTATCTCATTGCGATACATGGGTTCTCAAGTCAAGGCAATTATACTCTGAACCATACATTTGGTACAAGGGTATCAAGTGTTCAAATTTAATCTTGTGCCATTTTATTATATTAATTTTTTTTTTTGTAGAGAGTTAATCATTATAACCCTATACTTTCAATAAATTGGTGTTTTCAGATAGTGAAATTTACCTTTTTACTATGACTGGTAATTTAATTATTTTCTATCTCTTTTTATTTGGATTTAAGTCTTTAATTTAACGTTTTTAAAATTTCACTTTAAAAGTTTTAAAAATTTATCTTATACTAATTACTTTTATAATAATCCAATTTAATTTTTTTAGTCTCATTCCATGCATCACTTAAAATTAAAAATTTAATGTCTGCAACTATTTTCATTTTTTTTTTCTGCTGATAAGATTTTTTAAATTTATTATATTCAATTTCCTTTATTAAAAAACAAAATTTAGGAGAAGGGAGCGGATGGGGGGGGGGGGGGGGGGGGGGGGGGGGGGGGGAATCAAGTGATGGTTCAAGGATGAGAGGAGTGAAAGACAAGTTTATAATATGAAATCAAGTCCTGTCAAAATGAGGCATTGACATTTGAGCTAGTATGTATAAATTCCGCAACTTGACTGGATTGGCCATCAAATTTTATTTTAAACTCTAAAAATAATAATTCTTTGACCATCAATACCGTCTAGAATAATAATATAACAATTTGCTAAATTAAATAATTGCATCAAACTCGAACCTCTGCACACATGCAAATCTGTTTTTCTATATTTTGTTCTTAAAGTATGATGGTAGGAGGAAAAAAGATTCATCCTTGTAGATCAATTACTTATAGTTTGGTGACTCCATCAAAGAGCTATTTTATTTGGATTTTGGTGAATTAAACTAGATTAACCCATCAAATTCATAATTTATAACATGAAATTTAAATAACTCTACATAAAAAAATGAAAAAACAATAAAAAATGATTCAAAATTAATCAAATGTTGGAGCATTAAAATAAAATAAAATAATCAAAATAGTGTCAAAACCAATTGATTTTTTTTGCCATTATTTTTTTTCGTACTTCAGAATAAAAATCTATCAACCAACTCCAATCATTAAACCCAACTGTGACCTGGGACATGATGGGATCGGTTCCTGTATCGAGTTTTAAAAGTATACTAAAAAAAATTCAGAATCAATATAAAAATTAAATTAAGCATTGAGGAATGAAAATACCAAAAATCCATTAATCAAGAAGAAAACTCAAAACAAAAGAGATTAAAATCATAAGAATGAAGATAAATCCAACAAGAGAAAAGAAGAATTAAAATCAAATAATTAGGGATGAAATTAAAAAAAAATCCAATCTAAAAATAAAGATAAAAATTTAATATAAAAAATTATGTATAAAAGATAAAATTAATAAATAAATAAATCAAATGTAATATCTGACTAACTGCTCATGAGAAGATTTTAAATTTAACGAAGAAGAACATATCGCTCGTGGTCAACTGGTGAAGCATAATATTTTTTTAAAAATAATCATTTATCAAGCGATGAGTTGGCAAACAGGACTGGCACTCATCCATGATAATCGTAAAAAATGGAAAACACAATCCCATCCTCAAAAGTCAGCTGTGGCACGCTCTGCACCGCAGACATTTCAATCATTTGAATATAGACGAATGATGGGAGGTAAAGCAAGCGGTGGGGGAACGGAGGAGCTGCGATTGGGATCGGATATGGACGAATCTATGGTGAGCCTGGTGAGCTCACATGGGTAGACGACTAAGATCTTGGGGAGTTGGATTTGATGGTTGTCGTTGGTTGGGGCGATCAAGGGTGGAGTAGCTTATATTAGGGCTACCAAGCGCATGTTTGAGAGTGTGATTGCGGTAGCTTTTTAAAGTGTTTATCGTGTCGAAATACATCAAAATGATGTTTTTTTTATTTTTTAAAAATCATTTTTGAAATCAGCACATCAAAATGATCTAAAAACACCAAACCGCCGGTCTTTAAAATGTAAAAAAAAAAAAAATTCAAATTTCGGCCAAAAGCAGTTCTAATCGCAATGCCAAACGGGGCCCAAATCAACAACTGAGATCTATTGGTCAATTGAAATGGAAGTAAGAGAGTTTTCCATAGGTGTGGGCAAATCTATGCCAAGATGATGACATCGTCGTCTAGAGTCAACTTGGACTTGATTGGATAGTTGGATATTGTTTAGGTTTTGTTTTTGCTGGGTTCTACGCTAAACTCTTTAGATCAACGGTTGCGATCTGTTGGGGAATACCAATGGCTGTGATCATCTCCTCCCATTTTTCATCGGATGGCCATCATCTTGCCATATAAGTTTTGAAAAACCGAACTTGACCCACAAATTATTTTCCTCACAAAAAAATATATGGTGAAATGAAGAAAATGCCTGAACTAAATCATTTTTAACTAATCCGGTGAACCCGGTTTTGAAAATAGTAAATTGATTTTGATCAATTTTAACTCCATGAATTTAGTTTTGATTAAGAAAATAATGGTTTTGGCTAATTTTATTGGGAAGTTTTGATTGTGATTGTAAAAGGATTTTAACCGGGTAGATTGATTTTTAACAATTTTACCTTGGCAGTCTTGGTTTATCATACACTTTTAGTGTTTAGGCCTATCATTTTACAACATGTAGCTCCATTATCTTTGGATTTATAGGTCCAAATTCTAATGAGAGTTTATAGAAACGATACAAGTTCATTGTATATGAGAAATCCTATAACATGAACAACAAGTATATAAAACCAAAAATACATTTGGTGTATATAGAGATTTCATGACTTAAAAACGATTATGGATTAAATTTTTTTATCTATTTTATTATTGTCATCACTCATTCAATGAAAAATCAAAATAAATGGTATTTATAGGCACCCTATTTGTTTACTTTAAATGCAATCACCATTATCTAATAAATCATATATTACAATAACATATTCCAATTATCTCAATGCATAAAAGTTTTTCCTATGTGGTGTTTTTTGTTAACTTTAGACACTAATACCAGACCATTTATATGGCTTCCTTGGTGAGAAAGTCAATGAGATGCTCTTAGAACTAGAAATAATCTTAAAAGGCACTCCGGTTTTTTATAAGATCGGAGTTAGTTTTTAGCCAATAAAAAGCCTTAAACCGCATTATCCTCTTAATATATTTTGCTTTTCTATTTCTATTTTATCATTTTATTTTTAATTTATTTTATTAATCCTTGTTAGATATGATCACTTTGTTGTCATGTATGATTTCACTCTTTCTTTTTCTCTGTTTTGTTTCCTTTATGTTTTATTTTATCTTTATCTTTTCAATATCCTTAAATGACAATTATTTGTCAGGTGTACTTTTACATCTGTCATTCTTTTTTTCTTTTGCTTTTTATTTTTTAATATATTTTAAAACACCTTTTATATATTTATTATATATTTATCTAGATTCTACTTTGAGAACCTAACTCTAGTTTTAAAGGTGAATTTTTTAGAGCTAAATGTGGGTTGTAGTGTCAATCACTTTTGTAGTAGTCAAAGGAATGAACTTGAAATGCTAGTGGTACTAGATGAGTTTTAGATGGTTAGAATATGACATCATTATAGAGCTATAAATTAGTTCATGTGACACTTTATAATACAAAGTTATGAGTATTTTATTCTTATGATTTTATTTTTCAAAGGTTAGGTTTGATGGTGTTTTTTTTATTGAATTTGTTCTTTTATGCATTGATAATAATAAAGTTTTGAAAAATAAAATATTGATTATCTTTTATTAAATAGTGATATTCTCAAAGTTCAAATATATTATTGTATCAGAAACATAACTTCCCTTTGAATCTTAAGTCATTTTTCTTTTGTTACATGTAGATAATATAAGTATTATCTAATTTAAAATATCATTATCTTTCATTATTGACTTACAAATAACAAGTTAGATAAGTGTTTTTAGTGCTCAGTTTATTTTTAGTAGAGAACCCTCTAGCAAGTAATGATATGCATGTATAAAAATTGTTTACTCATGAATTGTTTTACATAAATAATATTTATAATTAATGAATTTGAATTATTTTAAAAATAATATATATATATATATATATTTTAAAAAAAAAGCTTACATTTTAATTTTCTCTGGGATGTAGGGAAGTCTAAAGATATTAATTTGTAAAAGGAAGCCTAAGTATTATATAATCAATCTTTAATAAAACATGAAGAAACCTAAATATTGAATTATCATTTCTATAGAGGTTTCAACAATCTTGAAGTTTTTAAAATAACCTTTAAAGATATAACAAAGCCTAAAAATATAGAACTTAAAGGTAGGTTAGGCATATATCATGAACCTATATTAGGATCATAATTCTTCATTTATTTCTATATCAAATATGTTCTCTTTCTAGGTGTCTCATGCATATGGATATATTTTCTATGTATATTTATCATTTATATAATTTTATGGTATTTATATGTTATATGTGTGAACAAAGAAGGCATAAAAACTAGGATAATACTTTACATGCTCTCGTATAATTCATGCCATTGTAAGGATTAAAGTGTGAAGTAAAATGAACTTAACAAGACTCATATAAAGAAAAACTAAACTTAATTTCTCTTTCGTATGAAATTGCATTATAATTTAAAAATCTTAATCATGTATAATTTTTAAAGTTATTATGTTTTATTAAAACACAATGCAATCATTTGCCCTTTCTTCTTTTGTCAAATGTTCGAACTCATCAATTTTTTTAATCAATATTGATATGGTTTAAAGTTAAATTATTTTTCAAAAAAAATAATTTCTTTTTTATTTTAAAGATAAATTAAAATAGAAATTCTTTAAATTAAAAGATTTTGAAAATGGATTCATTTCTTGTGTTTGTAAGCTCTTTAAGAATTATGGTGGTAAAAAGTCTACTAAATATGGATCCCTAAGAAGATATAACCTCACGAGCTAGGTCCATATAGAATTTAATTATGATAAATAGATTTATGACTTGTCAAATTCATTGTCTCTGAACTAAAATCATAAAAAGTATATTATAAAATGCAAATCTTGATTAGCATAATGTTTGAATGATATAATTAAAATTAAAAAAACAAAAAAAACTATTTTAATGAATATTATTTTGTAAGGAGATGCATAGATGTTAATATTGTGTAAAACCATAATTTCTTCTTTGTTAGAACTTAATGTTTATAGCGTTTCATCAGCTAAAATTACAATACCCAATCAAATTAATTGTTGATTATTGATTGATTGTTAATATTCTATAAAACCATAAATAACCATGATATGTTTTCTATTGGAATGATTGATTTTAGTCATTTCGAGACACATGATCTTCCGTTTTCCTGATTTCCCCCCTAATTCAATTTTTATTGAGTCATAAATTTTCTTTTTAAAGAAAATTGCACTTATTATATCACATTTTTATCACTCCAAATATATTAGAATAGATGGTACTTAACAACAATCCATAGGTTGTTTTTAAAAATATTTTTTTATTAAAAATACATCAAAAATAATATTTTTAAATTTTTTTTATTTTTTTTTTAAAATGTATTACCAGACGACTTATAATTAATGAGAAAGTGGAATTTGTGGGGGACCTTTGGGCTGTCTGGCTGCTCATCTACGAGAGGTCTTTCAGATTATTTGGTTTCCTTCTTTTTAACATTGAGATTTTAGGGTGTTTTGTGATGTTTATTTATAAAGTTTTTTTTTTTTTTTAAATATATTAAAATAATATATTTATTTAATAAAAGACTACTATTTGTAACGCAACCCAAAACAGCATCTCAGTCAACTAGTTGAAGCACAGCAAACTCACAACCGCAACGCAGCTTCTCCTGCGTTCCTATATTTGATTTTCGAAGACGGGAAGTTTGATTTTTCCAGTAACCAACAGCGTACGCTATCGTTTGATGCCCGTAATCAATAATTCAAGTCTCCTGTCTCCACCACCTACAGACAACAGCTACTTTTATATTAACATTCCTTAATTCCTTGGTCAAGGCTGCTCTATGTATTACATTTTTTTTTTATTTAACGTGGATAACTGGATCAGTTTACATGCACCTCGACTAATTTTATATACTCTGAAATTAACGATTATATAAATCTTCAGTTATTATTATTTTAAAAACTGCAGAGGATCAAATCCTTTAGTGCCAAACTCTTATCACTGAGTCATGTACTTAGATGATGAACATTTTTTTCTTATTTGTTGTATGATGAAACATCTGATTAAACTTAGTACAGATTATTATTAACTATGGTCGGTTGCTTAGCACTAAAATGTCTGATTATTCCCAGTCCACAATCTCTTGTTGTTTCATTCAACAGAAAAATAAAATAAGAGCAGAGTTAAGGATGGCGTGCATGTGCAGTATGAACCCTAATATTATATACATTTTATAAAACCAAATGAAGATCATCTCTGACTATTTTTGTATTCTGCATAACAAAGAATTTGAATACTTTTGAGGTCAAGATCACTATGGCTCCACTTCTTCTTTTTTTTATTAATTAACAGAAGTTGCATTTCTTTGACTACTACTACTATATTCCATTGGCCGGCTCATAGCTCCAATGATTAATGATATACATGGCGTCGTTTTTCTGTAATAAAGTTTTTAGTAATTTCTCAGTGCATGCAGAATCGTGGGTGCTCAGTTTTCTTCATGAGATGAATTTGTCCAAGGATGGTTAAAAAAATACAAAAATACTTTAATATTCATATATAACAAAAATAATTAAATATCAGGAATTATTATTACGGTAGATTGGTAAATCAACAGCTCTTTCAATCTAATAAAAATTGGCTAAATGATTAAAATAAAATCTAGCTTCTATTTGGTTAGAAATATAAAATTATATTCATCCTCTAGCAACAAATAACGAGATAGTGTTTATATTAAACAATTAAATATCATTTGATTTAAAATAATTATTTTTGAGAAACCTAATGAAGATAATTAATTCTGACAATTAACAAAGAAAATGAGAATTCAAATTATTGATTGATCATGCTCACTTTTTTCAGGTTTAAATGATTGAGCTAACCCATAACAAAATTAAATTATTCAAAATAAATTTGATAAGAAAAAATAAATTTAGGATTGAATAACAAACACATATTTTTATTTTTTATTTCATTTAATTTTTTGTATCCCAATTTCATCTACCCCATTGATTTCTGAATGCTCACCTTATTATTTTTTCACTGAATTTTCTCATAAAATATACATAATTTTAGAGAATCAAAGAAATCGTATTCCTGCAAAAGATTTGAATTTTTGAATCTTAAAAATTTATTAAAATAAAGGGACTTAAAATGATTTTTTTAAATATAATTTTAAATTTGAAAACTGTACTTTTTATTTTAAAAATACATTTTGTTTTAAAATATACATTAAATCTGAAGTGTAAAATATGTTTTTATAAAATACTTAAATCAACTAATATAATTTCTCATTCTATATATTTTTCTCTAAACCATGAAAATATTATAATATATTTTTTAATCAACAATTTTTTTTTTAATTTTAACTCATTATATATCTTTTTAACCTAAATATTTTTTTAATTAAATCAAATGAAAACCTCTATTGATACCTTGGGACCATGAAATGTTTTTCATGAATCAATATATTATTCAATCAATAAATTAATATATATTAAAAAGTTAACTTATGAAGTTTTTTTTCTTTTTCAAAACATTGAAGTTAATACATGTACCATGTTTTTTTTCGATGCAAGGAAACTCCACCTCCTAGAAAGCACATTTAGTGGGCTCATGTGAATTAGTAAAATTCTGGTTATCCCAGACTCTTATAAGGAATGTACGTCCTAACTCGAACCTGAAACATGTTGTGCAGGTCGTAAACTCTCTGTTATCATGTCATGCCCCTTGAAGATCATGTACCATGTATTATAATTATAACAATCCTACATAACAACCGAATTATAAATTATTGTTATTATTCTATATGTTTGTTTACCAGAAATAAGTTCATGAATTTAATTAGTACTATTTAATGGAAGTCATTTATTATCCAATTAAATTTATATTCATTGTATACTTAATTAATATACTCATGAATATTAAGTAAAACAAAAACATTGATAAAACGAAACGCAATAACTTCTCGTATTATAGTTGTAAATAAATCAAACATCAAAGTTGTTGAGTGACAAGCAAATAATTGAGAATTACATATAAGATGAAATTGGAGATAATAATTATCTTTTAGACTTTGTCTCATACATATATACACTCAAAGCAACAATCACGTAAATCACATTGTTCTATTTTTTTGAAATACGAGAGCACTAAATATTAATAAAAATTAGAGATGAGAGTCAAAGACATCAATTTCAATAGAAAATAACTATGGCGTCATATTTTATAAAGTCCTTATTCTAATTGAAATGTGTGTTAATGTGTATAATTTTGATGTATAAAGATAATATTTTTTATCTATCAAGTGTAACCTATATATATATATATAAATGTTTTATCTTATAATTTTAGTAAAATATTAATTTGCAACATTTATTCCAAGTCAAAATTGGAAAAAAATTATGGGATTGTTTTAGGGTAGCCAAAGAAAAGAAAAATCGGTTTACCATTGGAATGGTCATTCTTGACCGTCACCTGAAGATATTGTGCTGATGTTGTCGATCCATGTATCTATTTTCAATCATTTAATTTGTATTTTTAGACTTTGTGGCAAACATATTCCCATGAGTTTCTTTCACCTCAAGCCTTCGCTCGCTTGGTACCATTTCTCTGCAATCTTCATATCGTTCGTCAACATTCAGAAGTGGACTTGGTCTTATTCAGTAAATCTGGCGAGTCAAGACCGGCATGTGAAAAACAACGCGTGAAAATGTTTTTTAAGGTTACGAGGACATCCATGATTTAGCATAATGAGGATAAATGTTGTGTCACAAGTCTAACATTATTTTCAACCTTGATGAGCTTGTCAATGATTTCATGTGAGTGCTATTGAATAATATACATTTTTAAAAATTGTTTAGAAATAACTTAAAAATAATAATCGCGATACTGGCGATTATTATGGCGGTACTGCAATTTCTTGGAGATCTATCAAACAAATATTAGTGGCTACTTTATCACATCATTAAGAGATTATCGCGATACATGAAACAAGTCGAGAATGTATTTGGCTAAGATCAATTATTTATCACATTAAAAAAAAATATGGATTGTCAGCTATTAAAAATAGTCCGACAATATTGTTTAAAAATAATGCTATCTGAATCACTCAACTCAGAGATGAGATACACTCAATCAATCACGTTATATATACACTCAATCACGTTAATCACATTGTTCAATATTTTTTTTTAAATACACGAACATTAAGGATTAATAAAAATTAGAGATGAGATTCAAAGACATCAATTCAATAGAAAATAACTATGGCGTCATATTTTATAAAGTCCTTCAAATTGAAATATATATATATATATATATATAATTTTGATGTATAAAGAGAATATTATTTATTCTCTCGATTGGTACAATTTCTCTGCAATCTTCATATCGTTCGTCAACATTCAGAAGTGGACTTGGTCTTATTCAGTAAATCTGGCGAGTCAAGACCGGCATGTGAAAAACAACTCAAGAAAAAGTTTTTCAAGATTATGAGGACATCCATGATTTACCACAATGAGGATATATGTTGTGTCAAAAAGTCTAATATTATTTTCAACCTTGATGAACTTGTCAATGATGTCGTGTGAGTGTTATTGAATTGCTTTATTTTTTTAAAAGTATTTGTTATTACATATATTAAATAATATATATTTTTTAAATTTTATTTTTAATATTTGTTTAGAAATAACTTAAAAATAATAATTTATTTGAAATTAAAAATATAAAATGATTTCCCCCCAAAAAACACCGTCCAACCACAAATCTAAATGGAGAATTGAGTTCTCCTTACCCATCTCATACTTATAAACTGGAACTTAGAAGCTCTAAGTAGAATTATTCATTGGGAACAAAGTATAATGATTCGTTAACTTATTAGACCGGGCTAACAGATCCGTTTCTTTAGACGTGATCTTTGTTCTCTCACCCTCCTTCATTTTCTCCATTTATAACTTGATATAGAAATATGATATGATATGTAGTCTGTAATGTTTTCTTCAGAAAATGTTAGTTTTGTTTCTCAGTCAACGTCATGCCATAAAAACTTGTTGAAATATGCTGATGTTGCTAGATAATTAACTGCATGTATAATAAGAAAATCCAGGTGGATGAAGGGAAGAAAAATACAGTAGCAGGATCCATGAATTTGTAGACCCGAGGAGGGGGTTTAGTAATAAGGAACCATTCGTAGGTTTTTAGTTATCAAGTCTATGAGACTGTAAAAGTAAGCACTGAAAGAACAGAGGTATGCTAGGAAAGTGGTGATCGGGCAATCGACAGGGGCTCTACATAGAGTTTACCAAGTAGTATGGTGACTGGATGCTTGCGAGGAAAACGAGCCATGAATTTAACATAGAATAATGATAACATGACAAATATTCAGGAGAAGATCGAGGGTTAGGGTGATAAACTAAAAGATACTAGGCTTGGATCGAAGGCTCAAAAGAGTAGCAGGCCGAAGGGGTTCTATAGGAAAAGTTGTGGCCAAGTTCGATAGGAGATGTTAGCTTTAGGGTGTGTTTTATTTTACTTTTGTTTCTGTGGTTGAGGTTTTAAAAAAACAGTTTTATAAAAAACACTTTTAGCTGCGGTTCATAATAATTATGCTAGTGTTTGGTTAAAACTGTGGTTGAGGTTGAGGTTATCGTGTGTTTGGTTATCATGTTTTTTATATTGTTATCAACTTGTGAAATTATTGTAAATGATAGACACACACACACACATATATATATAAATTGTTTTTTAAATTTTGTAGATTAATAATCATAACAATAAAATATAATTAATAATTCATGAAAAAAAAACATATATTTATTTTTATTCTCCCATCAAACTACTTGCAATTTTATCACGAACTAAATCGATACGTGAATGCCTCTGTGATCCCTCACTATTTAATCGAGGCACAACATCTGGTAACAATATCATTAGTAACAAGTTATGCGATCCAGTTGTAGAGATATAATTCCAAGGCCAAATCCAGTTGCAAGTTTCTGATTCATAATCAATCGAAAAACAACAGGGTTGTGGAGTGAAACAAAGTCACGCGTCTTTTTTTTTCATCAGGACTGATCTTTATCTACATATTTTTTTTTAAAAATATATTCTTTAAAAAAATTGACTAGGCCCGACCCAACTAAATGGGTCGGCCAGCCAAATTGGGCCAAAGCCCAACTCTACTAGACTCGGGCTGGGCCTAGAGCAGCCCAGCCTGAGTCCACCTTAAAAATATTTGGTGTGAAACAGTGTAACGCTAATGTTCACGTGAATTAATTCATGTGAACAGTAGCGTCCGATGTCGATGGATAGAGGAGGCCGAGGTGGTTTTTCCTGTGGTGGTGACATCGAAAGTGGTGGCTGGTAGGAGTGTCGGAATACTGCTGCTGCCACTGCTGCTTCGACGTAGTGGTTCTTGCTCTCGCTGGAGGTGGTTACGGCGGAGCTTCTGGAGTGGAGGAGAAGCTCCTGGTGATGAGGGGGATGATGGTGGTGCCTTCGAGAGCTACCCCTGACTGTTGAGAGAGAGAGAGGCATCGTTGTAGAGAGAGCTGCCGTGTGGAGAGAGAAAGTTGTCGTTATTGAGAGAGAGAGTGCTACAGCTATGGGGAGAGAGTGACCACCGGTTGCTTCATGCTTAAGTAGAGAGCAACTGCAAGGCAGGAGGAATAAGATTGCTTTATTTTTATAAATTAACAAAAGCTGCATTTCTTTGAATAAGAGTACTAAATTCCATTGGCTTGCTCATAGCTCCAATGATTAATGATATACTTGGCGTCGTTTTTCTGTAATAAAGTTTATAGTAATTTCTCAGTGCATGCAGAATGGTGGGTGCTCAGGTTTCTTCATGAGATGAATTTGTGCAAGGATGGTTAAGAAAATATAAAAATACTTTAATATTCATATATAACAAAATAATTAAATATCAGAGATTATTATTACCGCAAATTATTGAGAATTACATAGAAGATGAAATTGGAGATAATAACTATCTTTTAGACTTTGTCTCATACATATATACACTCAAAGCAACAATCACATTAATCACATTGTTCTGTATTTTTTTGAAATACGAGAACACTAAATATTAATAAAAATTAGAGATGGGATTCAAACACATCAATTTCAATAGAAAATAACTATGGCGTCATATTTTATAAAGTCCTAATTGAAATGTGTGTGTGTAATTTTGATGTATAAAGATAATATTTTTTTTATCTATCAACTATAACCTATATATATAAATGTTTTATCTTATAATTTTAGTAAAATATTAATTTTCAACATTTATTCCAAGTCAAAACTGGAAAAGAATTATGGGATTGTTTTAGGGTAGCCAAAGAAAAGAAAAATCGGTTTACCATTGAAATGGTCAATCTTGACCGTCACCTGAAGACTATTGTGCTGATGTTGTCGATCCATATATCTATTTTCAATCATTTAATTTGTATTTTTAGACTTTGTGGCAAACATATTCCCATGAGTTTCTTTCACCTCAAGCCTTCGCTCGCTTGGTACCATTTCTCTGCAATCTTCGTATCGTTCGTCAACATTCAGAAGTGGAATTGTTCTTATTCAGTAAATGTGGCGAGTCAAGACCGGCATGTGAAAAACAACGCGTGAAAATGTTTTTTAAGGTTATGAGGACATCCATGATTTAGCATAATGAGGATAAATGTTGTGTCACAAGTCTAACATTATTTTCAACCTTGATGAGTTTGTCAATGATGTCATGTGAGTGCTATTTAATTGCTTTATTTTTTTTAATATTTTTTAGCTATTGTAATTTGGCTAAAAATGAGCTTGCAATGTAAGAGTAGATAATCAATTTAATACAAAGCTTATTTCATATTATGAATTTTAACAATTACAAATATTCAGGAGAAGATCGAGGGTTAGGGTGATAAACTAAAAGATACTAGACTTGGATCGAAGGCTCAAAAGAGTAGTAGGCAGAAGGGGTTCTATAGGAAAAGTTGTGGCCAAGTTCAAGAGGAGATGTTAGCTTAAGGGTCTGTTTGGTATTGCGGTTGCTGTTGTGGTTGAGGTTGAAAAAAAACAGTTTTATAAAAAGCACTTTTATTGCGGTTCAAAATAAGCAGTGAAGTGTTTGGTTAAAATTGTGGTTGAGTTTGAGGTTGATAAAAAAACAGTTTCGTATGTTTGGTTATCATGCTTTTCATATTGCTATCAACTAATGAAATTACTTTAAAGAACACACACACACACACATATATATATATATATTGTTTTTTTAAATATTTAATAATTATAATAATAAAATATAATTAATAATTTAAGTAAATTAGACACTTGTTTTTATTCTTCCATCAAGCTACTTGTAATTTCATCACGAACTAAATCTATACGTGAAGATCTCTGCGATCCCGAACCAATGGTACAAAATCATCTAAAATTTGTTTTTTAAATATTTAATAATTATAATAATAATATATAATTAATAATTCAAGTAAATTAGACACTTGTTTTATTTTTTCATCAAGCTACTTGTAATTTCATCCAAACTAAATTTATACGTAAAGGGTTCTTCGATCCCAAACACAATCGTAAAATATCATTTAAAATAAAATTAGAATTACGAGATAAAAATTATATTTTTTCTTTATAAATATAAATATATAAAAATATTTATATATATATATATATATAGACCTGCTTTCCATTTTAGCAAAATGGTTTGCGGAAAACAGGAAATTCCTACTTTCCGCAAACCATGGTTTGGAACTTTAGAATTGATGGGTCCCACCATCAATTCTAAAGTTACCAAACACATAGTATTGGGTACAAACTGCGTTTTTAACAAAATGCAGTTTGTACCTCAATACCAAACGAGGGCTAAGAGCGACAACTTTTCCTATAGAACCCCTTCTGCGTAGAAAAACGAAAAGTAGCAAACCCATATTAGGGTTTTTTTGGGTGGGCCCAAGAACATCTCTAAAGTGTAAAGTTATAGCAAATACGATCTGTATGCCCGCGAGATGCACCAGAGTTTTTTTATCTATGTAGAAAATTGATTGTTTTTATATATATTGTATTTAATTATTTTAATATTTAATTAATATAATTATAGTTGATAAAATCTGTATAATCGAAATGGAAAGTGGTTTGTATATTTTGTAATTGTAGATAACGTAGGTAAATTTTTTTTCTGAGTTTTTTTTTTCTCAGTAATATTAGATTTGACACATTATAAAAATTATTTTTTTTTTCTACAAATAAACTTATATTTTATGTGTGGTATAATTAGTTATTTTAATGTTCAATTACTAAAATTGCAATAGATCAAATATGTTAGAAATGAGTTTTTTGCGTGGTATAATTAGTATGCTTGCCCGCGCATTGCGTCAGGATTTTTTCTATGTAGAAAAATAATTGATTTTTTACATGCTGTAATTAGTTATTTAAATATTTAATTAGCAACATTATAATAGATAAAATATGCAACAAATTAATTTTTTACCCGCCTAAAAGGAATAGTGTAATCGAAATGGGAAGTGGTTTGTATATTTTTTAATTGTAGATAACCTAGGTAAATTTGTCAAAAAAAAATTAGTTGTTTTTTTTCCTCAGTGATATTACATCTGACACATTAAAAATAAAAACATTGTAAATTTTTGAAGAAATAAACTAAATTTCTTTGCATGCTATAATGACTTATTTGCCGTATAAAAGGAATACTGTAATCGAAACGGGAAGTGATTCGCATAATTTTCGACAGGAATAGTGTAATCAAAATGGGCAATGGTCCGCATATTTTTTAATTGTAGATAACCTAAGTAAACTTGTTAAAAAAAAATTGAGTTGTTTATTTATCCCAGTAATATTAGATTTAAATATTAAAAATGAAAATATTGGAAATTGTTTTTTAAGAAATAAACTTAAACAAAAGAGTATCAAATTTAAATTGTAAGCCAAATTTTTTTTATATAAGGTTTATTAATCATATGATTATATTAAATATATTTAAGAATATTGATATTAATTTTAAAAAAAAAACAAATGCTAGGTCATTTTATTCTCTCTCTATATATTTTTAGGCGATAATATTAAATAAATATTAAAA
Source organism: Salix arbutifolia (assembly GCA_025169955.1). Classification (NCBI taxonomy): domain Eukaryota; kingdom Viridiplantae; phylum Streptophyta; class Magnoliopsida; order Malpighiales; family Salicaceae; genus Salix; species Salix arbutifolia. Next base: position 4,305,013 of record CM045908.1, read on the forward strand.
CATATAATTAGTCTCACATACTTTATAGAGTAATCGAAATGAGAAGTGATTCGTATATTTTTTAATTGTAGATAACGTAGGTAAATTTGTCAATATTTATTTTCATGAGTTGCTTTTGTTCCTCAGTAATATTCGATCAGACATATTAAAAATAAAAATATTATAATTTGTTTTTAAATATGAACTTAATTTTTTTGCGTGCTATAATTATTTATTTGCCGTCTAAAAAGACAGTCTAATGGAAACGGAAAGTGACTCGTATATATTTTAATTGTAGATAATGTAGGTAAATTTGTCAACTTTTTTTTTTGAGATGTATTTTTTTCCCAGTAATATTAGATCTACAATATTAAAAATCAAAAAACTGAAATTTTTTGTAAAGAAATAAACTTAAATAAAAGAGCACAAAATTAAATTTTGAAGCCAAATTTTTTTTTATATAAGATTTATTCATCATATTATTATATTAAATGTATTTAGGAATACTGATATGAATTTTTGCCCTTCAAAAAATCCTAGGTCATTTTTTTTCTCTCTCTATATATTTTTAGACGATAATATTCAATAAATATTCAAACATATAATTAGTTTCACATACTTTAATTTGACATAAATATACAAATATATAATTAATTTGACATACTTTCAATAATATATTTAATTTAAAGGACAATCTTAGGCCATTTTTTCTCTCTCAATATATATTATTAGGCGATAATATTCAATAAATATTAGAACATATAATTGGTTTTACATATTTTAATTTGACATAAATATACAAATATATAATTAAAAAATCAAAACACTGAAAATGTTTTTCAAGAAATAAACTTAAACAAAAGAGCACAAAATTTAATTTTGAAGCCAATTTGTTTTTTTTTTTTTTATAAGATTTATTCATCATATTATTATATTAAATGTATTTAAGAATACTGATATGAATTTTTGTTATTCAAAAAATTCTAGGTCATTTTTCCTCTCTCTATATATATTTTGAGGCGATAATATTTAATAAATATTTAAACATATAATTAGTTTAACATACTTTAATTTGACATAAATATACAAATATATAATTAATTTGACATACTTTCAATAATATATTTAATTTAAAGGACAATCTAAGGTCATTTTTTTCTCTCTATATATATTCTTAGGTGATAATATTCAATAAATATTAAAATATATAATTGGTTTCACATATTTTAATTTGACATAAATATACAAATATATAATTAAAAAATCAAAACAATAAAAAAAAAATTCAAGAAAGAAACTTAAACAAAAGAGCAAAAAATTTAATTTTGAAGCCAATTTTTTTTTTATTTTATAAGATTTATTCATCATATTATTATATTAAATGTATTTAAGAATACTGATATGAATTTTTGTCCATAAAAAAATCCTAGGTCATTTTTCCTCTCTCTCTATATATATTTTTAGGCGATAATATTCAATAAATATTTAAACATATAATTAGTTTAACGTACTTTAATTTGACATAAATATACAAATATATAATTAATTTGACATATTTTCAATAATATATTTAATTTAAAGGACAATCTTAGGTCATTTTTCTCTCTCTATATATGTTCTTAGGCGATAATATTCAATAAATATTAAAACATATAATTGGTTTCACATATTTTAATTTGACATAAATATAAAAAATATATAATTAAAAAATCAAAGCACTGCAAATTTTTTTCCAGAGATAAACTTAAAAAAAATCATAAAATTTAATTTTGAAGCCAATTTGTATTCATCATATTATTATATTAAATGCATTTAAGAATACTGATATGAATTTTTGTTCTTAAAAAAATCCAAGGTCATCTTTCCTCTCTCTCTATATATTTTTAGGCGATAATATTCAATTAAAATTTAAAAATATAATTAGTTTAACATACTTTAAGTTGACATAAATATACACATATATAATTAATTTGACATACTTTCAATAATATATTTTATTTAAAGGACAATCCCAGGTTTTTTTTTCTCTATATATAAATTATTAGGCGATAATATTAAATAAATATTAAAACATATAATTGGTTTCACATATTTTAATTTGACATAAATATACAAATATATAATTAATTTGAAATATTTTAAATAATATATTTAATTTAAAAGATAAAATTGAAGTAAATAAAAAAATGAAAATTAAATAATTTAAAATAAAACCTGGAATTAAAAGATTTGAGACCGAAATTAAACTGAAATCTATAATTAACTTGCATAGAAGGATGAAATTAAAAGAAATCAAACTTTGATACCGAAAATATTAAGGATTTATAATAAATTTGCATGGAAGGATGAAATTGAAACCAATCAAAAAATAAAAGTAGAAGCACGTTTATAAAAAAAAAGTGCATGGGGAAATCACTTTTTAAACAGTAATGAGAAAAAAATTATGGTGCGCATAAGTTAACTTGGATACCCTGGTCACGGGAAAAAAAATAAGCGGAAACAAAAAAATGGAAAAAAATATATAAATTGAACCAAAAAAGGGAAAAAGAAGAAGAAGCACGGTTATAAAAAAAAAGTACAAGGGGAAATCACCTTTTTAAACAGTAATGAGAAAAAAATTGTGGTGTGGATAAGTTAATCTGGACACCCCAGTAATGGGAAAAAAATAAGCGGAAACAAAAAAATAGGAAAAAATGTATAAGTTGAACCAAAAAAGGAAAAAAAGAAGAAGCACGGTTATAAAAAAAAAGTGCAAGGGGAAATCACCTTTTTAAACAGTAATGAGAAAAAAATTATGGTGCGCATAAGTTAACCTGGACACCCTGGTCACGGGAAAAAAAAATAAACGGAAACAAAAAAATAGAAAGAAATATATAAGTTGAATCAAAAAAGGGAAAAAAATGGATCCGGAGATTAGTCATGGCACGCGTAAACTGTCATTGATATCCTAGTTTAAAAAAATAATAATAAGAATAATAAAAAAATAAAATAAAAGGGAAAGCAAATTTTCCAGACAGTCATTTTCAAAATCAGGATTGTAGAAGAAAAAAACAAAAACACAGTAGTTTAAAAAAAAAATAATAAGAAAAATAAGAATAATAATAAAAAAAGGGAAAGCAACTTTCCAGTTGTTTAAAAAAAAAAAAGATTTTAGAAAAAAAAAACAAAAAGGAAAGCAAATAAAACGGATTTTAGAAAAACGGTAGCAACTTTCCAGTTGCTTTTCAAATAAAACAAAAAACGGATTTTAGAAAGAAAAAAAAAAGTCAAATTTGTTGGCTGAGAGGTTCGAACCCCTGTGCGCTGGATTTCCAGCGCGCAGTGAACTGCTCGGCAACAACTACTCAACTATCAATTTCATCATAAAAAATATAAAAAGAAGTCCAGTGTAAAAAAAAAAGCACAAACTCGCGCGAAGCACTGGAGCAAAGTGCAAGTCCACAGTGCCAATGTATGTGCGTGAACAGTAATGAATAGGAAATGTGCGATCTGTTTTAGTTTTTTTAGTAATAAATGGTGCGGCAATTACAAGTCAAAGTGGAGAATTAGGGCACCGACGAGATATATGCCAAGACCATCAAATTCTACAAGAGGGGAGGGAGAGGATTTTGCTATGAGTGAGTTATGCTCGGATAAGAGGTCAAGTTTCCAAGAATGTGAAGATACAAAAATGATAAATAAAGAGGAAGTAATTAATGGTGTGATGGAGTCAGATTGAGGTTGGGTTCTAATCCTTTACATCTTAATTATGGTGGATATGAATGCTTGCTTTTTGAATTATAGAGGTGCATAAAGAAATCACTTTTCTGTCAAAAACTTACAAAGAACTTAAGGGTTTGCGATTTTTGCTCTGGAATTGTTGACAGTCAACTAGGGAATTGCAAATAAAGTAGTGTTGATTATTTTGGCAAGGCAAGGAAAACAAGGGTTATTATGAATTTGAAAGACTAGATTGAGAACATAGAGAACTGAACGCATCGATTCCTTACACTTCCTTGGTAGCTTAAGAGAGAATATTGGCAAGGTCTGGTCTAGCTTTCAATACAAGCTCCAATGGCTGAACTCTAGACATGAGTGTCGCAACCTTCTCATCCACATTGATTTCCTTATCATCAACCGTATCCCATTCAAAGCATTGAATCAATGAACCCAAAGTCAAGGTCATTAATCTGTGAAACTGATATTTCAAAATGAAATGGATAGAAAATTTTAATTTTGTATAATCACATTCAAATCAGAATTGAAACTAACAAGAACTAGGCCTTTGAGTATTGAATTCATATGGAACTGGGGTTGTGTTTCCTTCAAAGCTAGCAAGTGGTTAACCATGGTGTTCCGATCCCGGTCTGCGCGATGTTCATCAATCAGTCTTTGCAAGGTTCTTGCTTAGGGTTTTCATTCTCTTAGTAAATCCATCATAATCAATATTGCTCGGAATGGGAAACGAGTCCTCTAGATGTGTCTCCTTAGAAAACTCACCATATTGATTCATCATATCACGAAATTGCAATGCCTAGTAAAGCTTAATTGCATCATTTCTAGTAAAGCTTTCTTCAACAGCCTCCGGAGAATTTACAATGATCTCGAAGCGGGGATCGAATCGAAGCGACATGATTGGGCAATATTTTTGTGAGAGGTTGTGGAGGGTTTGGTAGATAGGTTATTTCATGCGATGGAGATGACCAATTATTGGAAGAACAAACGGGCTTGGAGGTAGATTCTTGTATTGATGCTTTCTTGTTTGTAACAAGAAATTACGAGCAATAATAAGGGAAATGGTAGGAATCAAGTACATTCTTGTGTCCTTGTATCTCTCTCTCTTTATATAACATTGAATTTATTAATGTTAAATATATTTATTATTAATAAAAAAATCATCTTTGACACATATTTATATTTGAATAATGAATGTAATGTTTAATTAATAAGTCTAAGATAAAAATAGAGTTCATGGAATAAAATTATTTTGCAAAGAAAGTTATAAAGTTATTAAAATTATGAAATTCCTATTGAAGTAAAACAATATCCCTAAATGTTTCTTATCAATATTTTACTAAAACTTAATATTAATTAGAGTTGCTGAAATGGATACATATTATTTTCTTTACTTTGTGAAAGGAATCAATTGCTTTCATAATATGAGGTATGAGGAATATGTCGCACGAGAACACACAGAGTCATACGGGTCAATGAAGTTACCACCTAGTTAGTTAGTTTAGTATCGTTAAGAAAACTTAGATATACTGGTTTTAGCAAAGGCAAAATTCTTCCTAATAACACTGCCTACAAAAATATTGAAATCATGTAGAAACCTAGAAACAGTCTTAACCTAGAAATACAATAAATCTAAAAAACTAAATAAACTAAGGAACCAAGACTCAAATATGCTCTTATAAATGTTTATGACCAACCACCAAAACAAAAGAATAAATATAAACAGCAAAATAGTAAACAGTCCTAGGCTACCAATACATTTATTTCTTGATATTTTGACTGAACTCTAACGGATAATCATAAACTAGTTACGATATCTCATTTCATTTTAAAACATGAGAAAATATATAATTTGTTTTGTGAAAAATATGTTTGGAATTTTTTTAGAATTCAACAATATGTACAAAAACAAAACAATTTTGTTTTCTTTTAAATGTAATTTTTTTAATATATATATATATATATATATATATATATTCAGACTAAGCCTTGCCCAACCAAATGGGAATGGGTCGACTCAATAACCTTCTCGGACAGGGATGGACACAACGACCAGCCCTGCCTACTGCTCACATGCAAGTGAATAGTAGAAGGTTATTGGTTGTTGTTGCCATGTAGAGGAGGTCAAGCCAGTGCCAAAGGTGGTGTTGGGTGGTGAGAATTGTGGACGGTAGTGACTACAGGAAGAGGAGGAAGTCAACTACTATAGAGAGAGAAGGTGATGTTGTTGCCACTACTATCACTGGAGTAAAGGAAGGAGTTGCGTCGATTGTTGCCGGGGAAGTGCAATTGTTGCTATTATGGTCAGGGGAGAGGGAAAGGTGTAGTTGTTGTTGTTATCACCAGAGAAGAAGAACAAAAAGATGATATCGTTGCTGTTGGGAAAAAAGAAAGTGCAGTTGTTGCAATTAAAAGGGAAGAAGAAGAAGCTACTGAAGTAGAAGTGCAGTTGTTGTCCATGGAGAAGAGGTTGCTATCAGCGGTTGGTGCTGCTACGGCCAGAGGTGAAGAAGAAGGAGGAGATGCTGGAGAGGAAGGAGTTGATGGTGCCGAAGGTTGATGGTGCCAAGGGGTTTTTCATAGTTTCTCCTCTTCTTCGTCTCCATTTCTCTTCTCGTTTTTTATTGTTTTTTCCTCTTTCTCCCTCTGTATTTTCTATTCCTTCATTATGTTTTTCTTTTTCCCTTCATGTTCGTTCTTTGTCCTAAGTATTTATAGGAGGAAGATGACTCTTCAACTACTTTATGCATACAATGATTGTTTGTGCAAGTTGCCTCTTCCTCTTCTACAATGATGAAGACAATGGTGTCTACTGTTACGTATCAGTGCACAAAATATTGTATTGAATGTTTAAAAATTTTACATGATGGAAGAAATGCAAATTGATCCCTCAATTTATGATTGTTCTAATTACGCTCTTAATTGGTTTTAAATTTTATCCCCGACAAAACTTTAATATCAACCTTTAATTTACACATCTTTTTTACATTGTTGGCCTCAAACTTAAGCAATTTTACCCACAATTGACCATTAAACTTTTAATTTGCGTCTGATTTCACTCAATTGAATTGGTAAACAATTAAATTTGGTCTTTGAAAAATTCTAATCTTCTCCACAAAACCTGAATTAGACTTTTGAACTTGAGTTTTCATCAATTAAGCCTTAATAAATTAATTTGTTCAATTTCAAGTATAATTAAGTCCTTACACTTAATTAAAATTTTCAATTGGATCCTAAATTAATTAAAAAAACATAATTAAAATCTAATTAGCTCATGATTAAATCAAATTGACCTATTAAAATTTAATTATGCCTTTGGGATTAATTTTATGATGGTTATCCAATAATCATATTATTTTAACCTTGAATATGCATTTTTCTTCATCTTTGGAAACAGTTGACCTACGATCGAGCTCTCAAATCCGTCCAAAATATTGAACTCGATTTTTCTACCAATATCATCCCTTTTTATTGTATTATTTTATTTTATTTTATTTTGAATATATTTTAGGGAATAACCGAAATATGAGTTATGACAAAACTAATGTAGCAATGCCTTCTAAAACAATGATAACTATAGGGGACAAAAGCATAAAAGACAAAAAAAGGATTGAAATAAGCAATATAGAAATCATACCTTAATAGCATCTAAAACACAACACTAAACAGTTGTATGACAACAATAACTTGAATTAAATAAAGGAAATAGATGTGCTCATTGAGCTCCACCCCTTCATCAATGGTTGACGATTTACCTAAATAGATAGGAGCAATAAATTTCCTTTTGATTCTTTATTGATCTTTATTGGATTCCTAGCTATTGTTTGAGCTTCAATTCACCAAAACTCGTTTCCTTCCTTTTTAGGTCTCCTTTCTCTTTTTTCTTTCTTTATATTTTAAAAGCTTAAATATTATTATCTCTTAAGTCTATTTTTTTCTATTGTTTTTTTATCTCTTTTTTCCCTTCTCTTTTTCTCCTATTTCTTTTCCTTTTATAGCTTATCAAAGGCCAGAGGTTCCCCTAAACCACTTTCCTCTTGGTGGTATTGTGAAATTAGCATAGAGAAGATTCCCTTCTCTCTTTTGTTAAATATACTTTCTTTCTCTTTTATGTCAAGTTTCTTTGTTTCTACATCACTAACAAATCATGGGTACTTCTAGGAATAGTTGGAAAAAAGATCTAAAATTGGTTCAAAAATAGTTAACTTTGGGTGCCCTTTCTTCGATTTCATTATGGAAAATTAATGAATAGAATAAGCCATTGATATTATAGAAGGGATGTTTTTCATATTGTACTCCATTTGGAGACTTGTAGATCTTTTCTTATTAGTTCAAAGTTGGACAAAAAATTATCAAAATTTTTGAACCAATCAAATTTGATGTGGGATAAGAAGTTGAGGGATTTCATGTGGTAGGTAGGGTACAAACATCAAACAAGGGTGAAGCCATCATGAAAAAAATAAACTCTTATGTCAATCAATGGTGGTTGAATCCCAAGAGTTGATCAGATTTACCAGGTTCATTTGCTTGAAAGTACCCTACTTTACCAATTAGAACTGGAAAAAAAAGATGCATTGTATCCTGAATGACGTTGTTTTGGATAAACCCTAAAATTTAGGAGTTATGATACTTAAGGATTTGAAAAACTTTGATTTTATCTTTATTCTTCTAATTTCTTTTAATTTCACGTGTAATTATCTCATGAACTTAGAATTTCATGCACTTTTACACTCGCCAATTTCAAATTGTTTCCTCTAATTTGAGTTCTTTTTTAAAAATGGTCCTTGGTTTTTATTTTTTCAAATTGTTCTTAAATAAATGTTGAACTTTCACTCTCTTTCAAATATTCCTCTATTTTGATCAATTTTATTCCCTAAAAAATCATGTTTTCTGCAAATTGATCATTAGAGCATCTCTAATGGTAAAAGTCATTTTGGGGAGCTAAATCTCTAAAATGGCTTTTTGAATAGTGTAAATATAGTGTTTTTGTCTTTGTCTACTCTAATGGTAAAAGCCATTTAGAAGAGCCATTTTTTATATATTATTTTAAATATAGTACAATTGTTTTGTATATAATTTAATTATGAAATTAATTATACAATTAATAGGAGTTAGTTATATAATTAAATAATTGCTTTTAAAAAACCATCCAACAATATAATTATTAATTTTTTTAATTATTTTAAATTTAAAAAATTGAATTTAAAATATAAAAAACCAGTAACATTTTAAATTTGAAATTTTATGAAAACTTTTGGGATGTTACAATCTCATTTCACAATAGGGCATAGACTTGTATGATACTGAGATGAAGAAACTCTTACAAATATTATGAAAGCTTGCATAATATGATTATTGAGTATGAAGGAGCAATGAACGTTGGATTTTATCATGATAGTGAAACTAGTTCTTCTATATCAGTGTCACATGATGAAACACCAAAACTAAATGATTTTTTTCAAACTCATAATCGAATCAGGGATAAAACAACGAACTCTCAACTCCAAGCTGATTTGATTGAACATTTATGAGAACAATACGGTAATGAGTAAATAATCATTAGATTTAAGCTACTTATTGTATGTTTTTCCAGTATTTGTATGTTTTTTTATGGTTGTTATTTTTTAAGTTAATTAATGCTACTTATTTTCGTTGAGTGTTAGAAGAACTTAAAAAAACAAACTGAATTAATACAATTTTATAACATGATACAATATATTTAAAGAAAATTAAAAATAATTAATTAAACATACATTCCATTACAAATAATTCAATCAAATTAATTACAAATTAAACCCCTCTTTGCTATAATTTCAATTTTCTATTTTGAAAATACACTGTAGAAATTGGATCCAATGTAGAAGTATCCGTCTTCATGATTTCATCTTCTTGTTTCTCTTGACTTTGTTTAATCATTATAGCTTGTTGCTCTAACATCGTTTTTCTATGTTATTTTTTTATATCCTCAATTTTCTCTAAAGTATCCTTGAATTGTTGTAAGAGATTTATTACATGTATCTCCCTAACTTTCTATTTTCCTTGTCTGCATTTAAGTCGTTCCTTTGTAGGCTTCTAACCAATTGGTCTATTTTGATAAATAAATACATCACTATCGTCTCCTAAACTAGCAGAATCAGGGATTGATGGAGTTAAAGAAGCTGGACTTGCATTTCTATGATTTTTTTTGTTTTTTATTGACTTTTTATGTTGACTTGCACGCTCAAATTGCTATTTGGGTTCTTTTTTTTTAAGATAACCCAACAATATTCTAGTTGAAATCATTTGCCAAACAATGAAGCATACATTTGACGAACATCATTAATATGGTAAAATATATTCAATAAATTAAACTATGTTATAAAAATATGTGAAACAAATACGTTGCTATGGAAATTTTCAAATAAAAAAATTACCCTTGATTCTTCTATCGCTCCACTTTGTTGACAGTTTTCAATTTGGATAACAAACCAATAAATTTTCCAACTTCTCTATTTATTTCTTATCATCTACTTAAGATACTTATTTGAAAACGATTATTCAAGTTTCCTCCATTCTCGACAAAGTAAGCATGTACTCGAGCCCATAATTATCTTGTTTGTTGTTCAATTCCTGTAATTAGATCTTTGCTTGTATTTAACCATGTGGACACAAGGAAACAATCTTCCTCTTGTGGGAAGTTTTTACTTCTTTATGCCTTTTTAATTGGATGGACAATTAAATTAGAGTCTAGAGTCATAAGAAAATTCCGTAGGATCACTTGGTTGAGTTACAATATCTTCAGACTCACTTACAAGAAAGTTGATGAATGAGTTTGGCAAATTTGAGTCTATCTAAACAAAAAAGAATTATTAGTTGATATGTTTAAAATTCAGAAAATACTGCACCAAACTTTACAAAACAACATCTTAATCACCAACCATAACTAACAGCCAAGTCCATTATAAAAAAATAACCAAAATTAACTTTGACGTTCAAATATACACTAACACAGAACAACACATGATAGCTTCTTTGCAAAATAAAAATCACTTCTAGTTAACAATCCTGTTGGATTACTAGTTAGAACTCAAACTACTATTTCCTTAAAAATTGGGAATTTATGTTTTTTTTATGTTAAAGTTTCCTATTTTACATTTTAATATGTTGTTTCATATTACAACAAAATAAAATCCACCAAATAGGATTTCAATCTAATTGAGAAAAGCACTACATATCTAAGACAATTTATACAGTTTATAATATACATACTAGGCAATAAACTTGAAGTAAATTAAAGTAAACTAGCTGGAGAAAGACAGTTTATACATCCAATCCACAAAATGAAGTAAGCTTGAAAATGGGCAACTGACAAATATAAGATCCATGTGTATAATAGACTCGTGATATGCTCTGTTCATTCTATTAAACCATAATAGAATTATTTCCCTGGATAAATAAAGAAATAAACAGATAATAAATTTTGGTTCCCTTTTGAATAACCCAAATGCAAGCTACTGGAGGAACAAATAAGTAGAATTTCAACCCAAGTGAAAACAAATGCTACAACTATTTACTAGGCGCATCTTAGCAGTCACATTATAATATACATAACACCAAGTCATTATATGACAAAGATTAACAAGAGAAGGAGCATGATATCAACCATGATCAGACAACATCTCAGTGGCTAATATTTTTGGTGGTGGATATTTGATGAAATAACTTTCTTGTCTTGTGATAAGGAATACAATGGATACCATAATTGATTGTCCAACTTAATTCCTTGCAAACTGAAGAAACTAAGACATGCTTTAATGAAATGTTTAGAATATAGAAAGGAATTAATTGTTGTTTTATATGTTGTCAAGGAAAATAAGGAAGAAGAATAGGAATAACAAGAACAAGAGATCTCAGAGGAGCCTACGTTCAATATAATTTGATTGGAAGCTCTTGTAAGTTACTCTGTTATGATGGAAGTTGAATTGGCCTCAACCTAAATTCTTGTTTCTCTCTTTATTTCTCTCTAGTGTATAAGTTTGTTCTGCATTTTGCCTCGACAATGATGCTTTTATGTCTAATATTCTAAATAATTGAAGGAGATGGAGGGCCAGGAACCATCAGGAAGATTACTTTTATTGAAGACAAGTGCCCTTATTCTAGTGGAAGTTGAATTGGCCTCAACCTAAATTCTTGTTTCTCTCTTTATTTCTCTCTGGTGTATAAGTTTGTTCTGCATTTTGCCTCGACAACGATGCTCTTATGTCTAATATTCTAAATAATTGAAGGAGATGGAGGGCCAGGAACCATCAGGAAGATTACTTTTATTGAAGACAAGTGCCCTTATTCTAGTGGGTTTGTTGTAGACAAATGATCGAACAGCTCGTGAGCATGTCCAAAGCCAAAGAAAATGCAAATTTCAATTTTCATTTACCCGGTATTCAATCAAATTCCTGGAGGAAATTTAATATCCAAAAAAGTGCATATTCATATTCCCAGAACACAAACCACAAATGCTTGTTCATATTCCCATAACATAAATTCTTCTATTTAATACCAAAATGCATAAACACATGACAATCAAGCAAGCAAAAACCCACATTAAAACCAAACCCATATCAACACTCAAAGCAACCAACATATATTTTGCCTCTCAGATCAAGAAACAAAAAATAGAAAAAGATTAGAAAACAAACCTTTTCGGATGAAAGCAGTGGATTTTTGAGAGCAAGTTCAAATTCTTCTTCTTGTTGACTCTCGAATCTACAAATAAATCCTTTGAAGAAGAAACTGATCCTTGTGAGAAGTTTGTGAAGCAAAAATGATGTTTGGGGTGATTTATTCATTTGATGAACAGTGTTCCTGAACAGTATTTCAACGGTAACATATACTTTTTAGCTTTTCTCTTTGGGCAATTAGAAATAGCAACACACCAACGGAACAACTATTTTCCCTATTGAAATAGTTGCTCCGTAGGAGTGTTCTAAAATGGAATAAAAAGCTAAAATTACAGAATTTTGGATATGGTTGTTCAAATGGCTTCACCATTGGACTTGCTCTTAGCCATGGAAATATTTGGTTTTGTCCCTCCAAGAACCTTTAAACTCTTAATTTCTTTCAATTGAACTCTTGATTGCATCAATTTGGTTCCTCTAATTTTTATTTAAATCCTTATCCTTTCAATCTTTGTAAATTGACCCGAATTATGTCCCAAAACTTAATTTCTATCTACTAGAAGTTAATTAAAATCTTGAACTCGATTAATTCTTCAAATCTTAGTTAAATTGACTTTTAAACATAATTTTACTTTAATTAATTCTTTATCTAAGTCAATTTAACCTATTAAAAGTTTAATTAAGTCTTTGATGCTTTTAATTTTGGTAAAATAGGATTTCAATCTTAATCTTTTTCTGAAATCAAGTCTTTCTTCTATCTATCTTGTCAAAATATCCCAATCTCATCATTCTTTTAGTTTTTTTATCTGTTTTGATTTAAGGCGTGTTCCCTTGTGTTTTGAAAATATATACTTTTTAATTTTTTTGAAAGAATAAAAACAATAAGAAAAGAAATAGTAAAATAATAAAAGGTATATATTTATATAAAAAATTGATGATCCAAAATTGGGTCATAACAGTTAGCATAAAATCTGAGGAAGAAAAGGAAGGGAAAAAAGTCAATTTACGTCATACCAGACTTCACTACTATACACACACCACTCAAAAAGAAAGAGGATGTCAAGATGAATCAAAAGATATGGCAAAAGCTTGATTTTGACTAATGTTATATGTCACATGTTGCACCTAAAAGTGGCAAAGTTGTTGACGCGAGGCATGCCTCAACATTTTTTTGTTTTTTTTATACACAAGCTAAAAATGCTACTATGACTAAAGAATATATATATATATATATAAACCCTAATGGAATTACAACCAAGCTCTCGAGGTAATGGAGTAATTCAACTATTCATAAAATTATTTATAAAAAAAAAATCACCTAAAAACCTTTAAGAAATGGCAATCAATCCCTTAAAGTCAAGGCTAACAAATTTGCATAGTAAGGGTATATGTATAATTCAATTGTTCATGACAAAATTAAAATTTCTAAACAAAATAGTTTACTCTCTCGGGTAAAATGATAATTATCGTTATTAACAAATAAAAAACAATATTATCCTTAATCAAATAAAAAAATGACATTGATTATGTGAAAATATCATTGTACCTCTCAAACAAAACTTTAAAAAATAAACAAACAGTAAATGGATAATTTTAGTGTAGCTTGAAACACACATTTCATTGTAGTATACAGTAAAAATTAAAAAAAAAAACATGCATCCACCCAAAAGTTAAAACTTGAAAACGATAACAACAAAGTTTAACACTCCTGTATATAATAAACAGTGATGCATGCGTGCTCAAACATCTAACTACAAAATTCTACTCATGATAGGACGTGATTTGCACATCGCCTCCAGTGGCACTACTTTCTGCAATGAAACTCCGCTTGCTTCTGTCATGTCAACTTCCTTCTCACTCGCCCTTTTCCATTCAAAGCATTGGATCAACGACCCCAGCGTGAACCCCACTACTCGCTGTGCTAGGCCTGCCCCAGGACACTGTCATAACCAATTTCTGGGTTACTGCCCAAAATCCACCCAAAAATAAAATAAAAGGGGCTGGCGTGGGTAGAAAAATCACTGTGCAAATTTTGGTTCTTTTCAAGAGTCCAATCGTATCTCTTTGGTTCCAAAAATACAGATTTAAGGCAAAAATAATTTATCTGTGTAAAAACTAAGTTAAACGACATAATTATATGGGTTGATTCGATTTAATCGTCGACAAATTTAAAGTTTAATTATGATCGGGAATTAATTTAAGGTCCAATTGAAGGATTTAATTAAGTGCAAGGACTTAATTATACTTTAAATTGGTTAAATTAATTTTATTAAGGGCTTAGTCAATGAGAAATCAACTTCTTGAATTTAATTCGGGATCAATTGATGAGAAAGTAATTTTAGGAGACCGATTTGAATTTTTAAGTCAATTATGCGAAATCAGGGGCTAAATTGAACGAATTGAGAGTCTAACGGTCACTTAAGGGTTAAATCGCGCAAATCGGAAACCAAGGACCAAAATAAAAAGGCGCACAAAGCTAAGGATGCTCTTGAAATTCTGACGGGGGTACAATTGCATAAAATTAAAAGTTTAAAACCAATTGGGGATGCAATTAGAACAATTGCAAATTAAAGGACCAAATTGCAATTTCTCATAAGCCAAATTTGCATGTTCCTGCACTGTTCCGACACCTGAACAGTGCAGGAACACGGTGCTGCATCCTTCTGCCCTCTGCAAATGCAGAGGCTGCAGCCCTCCGCCCTCTGCAAATGCAGAGGCAGAGGCAGCAACCTCATGCAATGTGCATGAGGAGTGCCCCGGTCCCCTATAAATAGAGGGGGAAAGGAAAACAGAGAAGAAAAAGGGAGGAGAATCACAAAAAAAAGAAGAAAAAAATCAAAGGTGAAAGAGGAGGCGAGAAAGATTTACGTAGAAAAGGGGTAGAAAACGAAGCAGAGAGGAGACTGAACAGAGAGGAAAGAAAACAAAAAAAACAGGGGGGTTTACAGAGGAAAACTGGAGGGAAAAAGAGGAAGTTTGAGAGAATTTACAGAGATTTTCAACAACCCAAAACAAGCAAAAACAAACGTGAGAATCACACCATTTTCCCAAGCAACAGCTCTCTCTCCTTTTCCCGGTCTATAACCCACTCTCTCTCTCCCCGACCGTGCTCTCTCTCTCCAAAACCCAGTCAGGCCGGCCACTCTCTCTCCTCTAGTAACGGTTGGCCAACCACCCTCATCACCATTGGAAGCTCCCCTCGACGCTAGAAACTAAACCACACTCTCAGGAGAAGGCAGCAGCAGCAGCACCCGTTGCAGCGACGTTACCCATCACCTTCCGACGACCACTTCGGCCACCACAGGCCTCCATTTACGACGCCATCACGACAGGAATAATCATCTCGGCCTCCTCTACCCAAAGGTACTAATAGGTACACCTTTCGTCACAGTCTAAAACTCGACTATTCATCATCGTCTTCCCCGTGCATGCGAGCAGCGGGACGCAATTTGCGTCCCCCTGTTCACACGGGCCGGCCGGTAAGCGGGCCGGGCTTCATGCCCGGCCCGCCTGTTTAAAGATATCTGGGCTTCCAGCTCGTGAGGACTGGAAGCCCAGCCCAAACACTTTGGTTTCCAGCCCATGATGGCTGGAAGCCCAGCCATACCCTTCTAGGCTTCTAGCCCGTGAGGGCTGGAAGCCCAGCCCACTCAGGGTGGGCTGTCAGCCCACTGTGGCTGACAGCCCAGCCCAGAAAAAAAAATTAAAAATTAAAAAATAAAATTGACAAAAAAAAAGTATTTTTATTTTTTACTACTATTATTATTACAAAAAAAAATCAAAAATATAAAAATGTATTTGTTTTTTGTGCATATGGCCAAATTCCATGATTTTTCCATATATATTTTTCGTAAAAATTATGTTGTATCTTTCTCATATTTTGAAACAAAAATTGGATATCGTAACCGGTTTATGATTATCCGTTGGAATTTAGCCAAAATATCAAAAATAATTATAAATATTTTTGTTTCATCTATCAGGGTGTAAATTTACATTGTAAAGTACACCCGCGGATAAATTTTTTTACTATGGTGTAAAATTACATTGTAAAGTACACCCGTAGATAAAAAAAAAGATTTTTACTACGGTGTAAAATTACATTGTAAAGTACATCCGTGGATAAAAAAAAACTTATAACTGCGGTGTAAAATTACTTTGTAAAGTACAACCGCAAACACAAAAACTGTTTTATTTGAAAATGCAGTGTAAAAATTTTAACTTAGAAAAACAATCAAATAACAATGCAGCTTACCTTAGGTAGGGTGCACTGAGGGTGATGCGTCTTCCCCTTACACAACAAGTCCCCTTACCCAAGACTCTCGCAGACCAATAGGTTTTCTAGTGACCGTAATACTAGGTGGCGACTCCTAATAATTATAGTCGTAAATTTTACGGCTATAAACAAGTCTCATTTTCACCGCGTGCCATTATCTCCCCCAAATCTAAGGGGTGATGGCGGGGCGCGAAGCGCGTAGAAAAATCGCTGTCACGACAGAAACGACCTTCTACCGAACCCAAATGGTATGAGTTTACGATCCTCTCCTTACTTGTCAAATCTCTCAGGTTTGAAACTGGTTGGATCATCCCAGACTGTAGGATCTCTATGTATAGCCCATGCATTAACCAATAAGATTGTGTCACGAGGAACATTGTATCCTCCGATACTGCAACTATCTGATGACACGTAGGGAACCAGAAGTGGAACTGCCGGGTTTAGCCATAGGGTTTCAAAGATGATATTATGGAGACATTGTAATCTGGGGAGATGGGTTTCGTCCAGTAAAATTTCTTCTCCAACTTGAGTGTCCATTTCATCTTGAGCCTTCTTCAATGTGTTGGGATTGTTGAGTAAGTTGGACATTGCCCATTCCAGTGTCACTGCTGATGTATCAGTACCTGCGAGTAGCATTACCTGTAGAATGATAATTGGAAACAGATATATTGAAAATTATTTTTGAAAATGAGAAACAAAAAGAAAAAAGAATATATTATTGTTAAAGTTTTTTTCACTATAAATGTCTCCTCCTTTCCTCAGAAATAATTCACAGATCGTTGAAGTGACTTTACAGAGGTACACCCTCGACACTCTCAGCTTTCGGTGTTCGAGCTTCGTGTATATTATGTTAATGAACCATCTCACCTTAAAACTCAAGCTTGTAGGTGAGGTCCCAGAATATGATTTATATTATTCTCTAACACACTTCCTCAAGTGAAAGCTCTTTGGACTTGAAACTTGCACAGGCCCACATCACCTTGTGCTTTGTTTTTATCAAATAGAATGGGGAAGGTGAGATTCGAACTCATGACTACTGGGTCAATAAGGCTCTGATACCATGTTAAGAAACCATCTCACCTAAAAGCTCAAGCTTGTAGGTGAGGTCCCAGAATATGATTTATATTATTCTCTAACATATTATAGGGTTTAGGAAGACACCATTATAATTTTCTCAATCTTTCAGAGAAACTGGGCATCAAGGTTGTCAAAATCATGATTTTGACACGAAACAGAAGGGGCTTCAAAAAATCGAATTGTAAGATCGGATCGTAAAATCGTAAGATCGTACCCGAATTTGTCCGTACAAAAATCGTAAAATCACAACTAAAATCGTGTGAGAAGAAAAATCGTAAAATCGTATGTAAAATATTTTCGAATACAATATAACATAATCATGACCATAAAACTTCATTAGTTAAGGTTTTTTTTGTTAAATAGTGTATATATGATTTTTTTGTTGATGTGTTCTCCAATGGTAAAAGCTATTTTGGAGAACCATTTTTTATCTTATTTTAAATAAAGTTCAATTATTTTATATATATTTTAATTATGCAATTAATTATATCATTAATAGGAGTAAGTTATATAATTAAATAATTACTTTTAAAAAACCCTCCAACAATAAAATTATTTTTTAAAATTATATTATTATTATTATATAACTTATTTCCCAATAAGTTATTAATTATTATTATTATAACACACACACACACCCCCAGAAACATATTATTATTATTATTATTATTATTATTATTATTATTATTATTATTATTATTATTATTATTATAACACCCCTCCACCACAGAAACGTAGTAGTTTATTATTATTATTATTATTATTATAAACCCCCCTAGTATTATTATTATTATTATTATTATTAACCCCCTCGTAGTAGTAGTATTATTATTATAATTATTATTATTATAAAAGCCCCCAACCCTAATTCCCTTACTTTGCCCCCCCCCCCACACATCTCCCTTTCCTTGTGCCGCCGCTGCTCATCTCTTCTTGTGCTCATCTCCCTCCCTTTTCTTTTGCTCATCTCCCTTTCTTGTGCTCATCTCCCTCCCTTTCTTGTGCCTTTGCTTATGCTGCTGAACTGAAAACTGGCGATTTGGGGGATTTTGTGCTGAGAAGAAAAGAGAAGATTTTGGGGGTGAGAGCTGATGATTTGAGGTTTTTTGCTGAGAAGAGAAGAGAAGATTTTGGGGGTGATTGATGACGATTTAGGTTCTTGGCTGAGAAGAGAAGAGAGGATTTTGAGTTGCAAATGAAATTTGTAAAATTGTAAATGAAAGAAATGAAAAATTGCAAACAAAAGCTCAGCGCCCTTAGCCCCGCGACCGAATCCCTTGAACTCGTAAGATCGGACCGATTCGGTCCGATTTTACGAGTAAATCCGATTTTGACCAAGTTTGACCGAGTTTGACCGGTTTCAATTTTTCTTTCCGATTCAACTAGTTTTGATGAGTCAACTCGCAAACTCGTACGAGTTTGCGAGTTGACTCGCGATTTTGATAACCTTGCTGGGCATCATTACAATCACTTACGTATACCCACATGCATGTTTTCTCATCATACAATAAAATAAAAGGAAATACTATTTCACTGTAAAAATGATGATTTTGAAATTCTATTTTGGATATTGTAATTACTAGAAGATTGTTGTCGTGATGGCACACTTATAAATTTCATTCTTAAAAATATCTTAGTTTTTCTTTTCTTTTTTATACTTGATATTTTCTTATTATTTTACATTTGATCTATTTATCACCATTTGTTTTCTGTAATGTATTTTTATCTGTTTTTTTCTTTACATTTTTTTGAAAAATATTATTTTTTTATTCTTATCTTTATTCTTTTATAAAAAAAAATAATGTTTGTTATACATTGTTTTTTGAAAAATTATTCTAATAATTCTAAGAAAATAGTATTTCATTATAGAAATTGTAATATTATTTTATTTTTGTTAAAAATTAGTTTGATATCTTATATATTTATGTTAATGCATATAATATTTATTATATTTTATTATAAGTATGCATTAACTTTGTATTCATGGTTATATTTTTTATTCAATATAAAACAAATGTTAGTAGCATCTATATATTTATTCTTTTGAGTTAGAAAAAAATTATTCAACTTTCACTTAGGAAAGTTTAATAAACATGTTAATACTTAATTTTTGTATTTATTGGCACAAATGATATATTTAATTAAATGCCCGCGTAGATTTTTTTACTTCTAATCAGAATTCTTTTTAAAAATAATACAAAATTTATATATTTATTATTTTAATAAAATAAATTATATAACATGTAAAGAAACACAAATCAAATAAATAACTAGTATAGAACGAGTTGGGTAGCCCGCGCGTTGCGCCGAGCTTTTTATATGTAGCAAACTGATTATTTATGTGGTAAGCAAAGAATTTTTTTTAGTTGATAGATAGAGAATTGTAAATTTTAAATAATGCTATAATATTTTTTTATGTATTGAATTAGTTGATTATTTTTATAAGCTTAAATACTCAGATAATAATTCAATTGCAAAATTTAAAAATTATTAGTGATAAAATTTATGAAAGATCAGCTAATTGTAATTTGAGTATTGCAAGACCATAATTGATTAATTATTTAGTATGTACTAATTGTTTTGATGGTTATTTAATTGGTTGATGTAAATCTGTAATCAATAAAATGAATGAAAGATGATTTTTTGTTGTCTTGAACTGAATGTGTTGATGGTTAAATATTTTTTAACAGTTACTAAGCATTTAACTGGTTGATAGCAATATTGGAATCGCTGAAATCTATTAAAGATAGATTATTTTTTGTTTGCATTGATCTAGTTGGTTGTTAACATTATTTTACTGGCTTGAAGAATAATTTAGTTACAGTTTGGATTTGAATTGTGTGTTGATTTAATGAACTCATAGATTGCAAAATTGCAATGTTTTGATTATTTGAAGAAAATCACGATGCGGCGGGTTTTTTTATCTATGTTAAAAATTGATTGCTTTCATATGTATTGTATTTTATTATTTTGATATTTAGTTAGTATAATTATATTTAAGAATACTGATATGAATTTTTTTTCTTCAAAAAATCCAAACTCATTTTTCCTCTCTCTCAATATATTTTTAGGCGATAATATTCAATAAATATCAGACATATTAGAAATAAAAATATTGTGATTTGTTTTTAAAACATAAACTTAATTTTTTTGTGTGCTATAATTATTTATTTGCCGTCTAAAAAGAACAGTCTAATGGAAACGGGAAGTGACCTGTATATTTTTTAATTTGACTTGCAGATATTGCATGTAAATTTGTCAAAAAAAAAATTAGATGTTTTGTTTTCCCAGTAATATTAGATCTAAACTATTAAAAATAAAAACATTGGAAATTCTTGTAAAGAAATCAACGTAAATAAAAGAGCACAAAATTAAATTTTGAAGCCAATATTTTTTTTATATAAGATTTATTAATCATATTATTATAATAAATATATTTAAGAAAACATGATTTGAATTTCTGTCCTTAAAAAAATTCTAAGTCATTTTTCCTCTCTCTCAATATATTTTTAGGCGATAATATTGAATAAATATTCAAACATATAATTAGTTTTACATATTTTCATTTGACATAAATATACAAATATATAATTAATTTGACATAATTTCCATAATATATTTTATTTAAAGGATAATCTTAGGCTATTTTGTTCTCTCTCTATATATTCCTGGGCGATAATATTCAATAAATATTAGAACATATAATTGGTCTAACATATTTTAATTTGATATACATACACAAATATATAATTAAAAAGTCAAAATACTGTAAATTTATTTCAAGAAATAAATTTAAGTCATTTTTAAAAAAACATGATATGAATTTATGTTCTGAAAAAAATTCTAAGTCATTTTTCCTCTCTCTCAATATATTTTTAGGCGATAATATTGAATAAATATTCAAACATATAATTAGTTTTACATATTTTCATTTGACATAAATATACAAATATATAATTAATTTGACATAATTTCCATAATATATTTTATTTAAAGGATAATCTTAGGCTATTTTGTTCTCTCTCTATATATTCCTAGGCGATAATATTCAATAAATATTAGAACATATAATTGGTCTAACATATTTTAATTTGATATACATACACAAATATATAATTAAAAAGTCACAATACTGTAAATTTATTTCAAGAAATAAATTTAAGTCATTTTTAAAAAAACATGATATGAATTTATGTTCTGAAAAAAATCCTAAGTCATTTTTCCTCTCTCTCAATATATTTTTAGGCGATAATATTGAATAAA
The DNA here is from genome assembly GCA_025169955.1 of Salix arbutifolia. Taxonomy (NCBI): domain Eukaryota; kingdom Viridiplantae; phylum Streptophyta; class Magnoliopsida; order Malpighiales; family Salicaceae; genus Salix; species Salix arbutifolia. Next base: position 4,326,970 of record CM045908.1, read on the forward strand.
TGTTTAAACATATAATTAGTTTTACATATTTTCATTTGATATAAATATACAAATATATAATTAATTTTACATAATTTCCATAATATATTTAATTTAAAGGATAATCTTAGGCTATTTTGTTCTCTCTCTATATATTCTTAGGCGATAATATTCAATAAATATTAGAACATATAATTGGTTTAACATATTTTAATTTGATATAAATACATAAATATATAATTAAAAATCAAAACACTGCAAATTTATTTCAAGAACTAAACTTAAACAAAAGAGCACAAAATTGAATTTTGAAGCCAATATTTTTTTCTATTTTGTAAGATTTATTCAATTTATTATTATATTAAATGTATTTAAGAATACTGATATGTATTGTATTTTATTATTTTGATATTTAGTTAGTATAATTATATTTAAGAATACTGATATGAATTTTTTTCCTTCAAAAAATCCAAAGTCATTTTTCCTCTCTCTCAATATATTTTTAGGCGATAATATTCAATAAATATTAGACATCTTATAAATAAAAATATTGTGATTTGTTTTTAAAACATAAACTTATTTTTTTTTGTGCTATAATTATTTATTTGCCGTCTAAAAAGAACAGTCTAATGAAAACGGCAAGCGACTTGTATATTTTATAATTTGACATGTAGATAATGCAGGTAAATTTGTCAATATTTTTTTTTGAGATTTTTTTCCCCGGTAATATTAGATCTAAAATATTAAAAATGAAAACATTGGAAATTCTTGTAAAGAAATCAACTTAAATAAAAGACCATAAAATTAAATTTCGAAGCCAAATGTTTTTTTTATATAAGATTTATTAATCATATTATTATATTAAATATATTTAAGAAAACATGATATGAATTTCTATCCTTAAAAAAATCCTAAGTCATGTTTCCTCTCTCTCAATATATTTTTAGGCGATAATATTGAATAAATGTTCAAACATATAATTAGTTTAACATATTTTCATTTGACATAAATATACAAATATATAATTAATTTGACATAATTTCCATAATATATTTAATTTAAAGGATAATCTTAGGCTATTTTGTTCTCTCTCTATATATTCTTAGGCGATAATATTCAATAAATATTAGAATATATAATTGGTTTAACATATTTTAATTTGATATAAATACATAAATATATAATTAAAAAGTCAAAACACTGCAAATTTATTTCAAGAAATAAACTTAAACAAAAGAACACAAAATTTAATTTTGAAGCCAATATTTTTATTTTATTTTATAAGATTTATTCATCTTATTATTATATTACATGTATTTAAGAATACTGATATGAATTTCTGTCCTTAAAAAAATGCTAGGTCATTTTTCCTCTCCCTCTATATAATTTTCTCGAGTTCCGTTTTCTCCCTAGCAATATTAGATCTGACATATTAAAAATAAAAATATTTACATTTTTTCCAGAAATGAATTTAAATTTTTTACATGCTATAATGACTTATTTCCCGTTTAAAAAGAACATGAATCGAAACGGGAAGTGACCCGTATATTTTTTAATTGTAGATAACCTAAGTAAATTTGTAATTTTTTTTTTTAGTTTAATTTTCCTCCCGGTAATATTATATTTAAAATATTAAAAATGAAAATATTGCAAATTTGTTTTTAAGAAATAAACCTAAACAAAAGAGCACCAAATTTAAATTGAAAGGCAATATTTTTTTTATAAGATTTATTAATTATATTATTATATTAAATGTATTTAATAATATTGATATGATTTTTTTTTAAGGAAAAAATCCTAGGTCATTTTTTTCCTCTCTCTATATATTTATAGGCGACAATATTCAACATTTTTTTCTTATGTTATTTGAGTAATTCATTATATTATTATATAAAATGTATTTAAGAATACTGATATTAAGTTTTTTTTATTCAAAAAATCCTAGGTCATGTTTTCATCTCCCTATATATATTCCTATGCGATAATATTCAATAAATATTAGAACATATAATTAATGATAGACTAAAAATATTCAAGAAACTTTAACAAAAGATAAAACCAAAAAATAAAGTAAAAATAAAAATTAGCATTGCTATTATTATTATTATTATTATTGTTAGCATTTAAAAATATTTGTGATTAAAAAAAAAGATTATTATTATTATTAATTATATTATTATATTATAATTATTTTAAAATGAAGGATTAATTTGACAACAATTAATACTTTTGTACCAAAAATATTCAAAGATTTAAAAGGAAAAAAATTTCAAAGAAGAGGGATTGAAATTAAAGTGCAATATATAATGAATTTGAAATGAGGGACAAAATTGAAAACATATAACCTGCTGCACTAAACAAATTAAGGGATCTAATAGAAAACCGAAATATTCAAAGAAGAAGGACTGACATGCAAATTGCATATATATCAATTTGAATTAAAGGACGAAATTGACAGAAATCGAAAGTTCTATTACAGAAATCAAACAAAAGCTAAGGGACTGAAATGCATCAACAATAAATTGGGGGACTGAAGTTGAATCCGGCGTTGAGGAGAGAGAAAAATGCACATAAACGTTCAACCGACTATATGAGCCTCTACGTTGATCCTAACACCACACGCGCCGCTCCATGAGATTCAGGGAAGGGTTGATAATCGTTCTAGCCGGCGGAGGAAAATTTTTCACCGCCGTATAAAGCCGCACGCACCGACTGAATCGACCGAGGTTACAAAACGCGCCGACACGCCCGTACGGCCTGCTGACGCAAGGGCACAGTAACTTAGTGGTAAATTACTAAAATACCCCTGAGGCTAAATCATGAATTTTATCTTATCGGGGGTTAGAGACATAATAACACATTTTAAAAAATATTAAAAAAAAAGGTTCTGGCGAACCGGACCGGTCCGTACGCGTGCAATTACAACCGTAGCCCTCAGCCGAAAACGTGTTTTTTGTCTTATTATCGGGGTCCGAACGTCATTACACTGTTCACATCAGGAAAAAACAAAAAAAAATAGGGTGGACGAACTCGCGCAACACACGGATGAAAAAGCTCGCGTCCACATTAATATGTGAGTGTGTGCACAGTGAAGTTCACTATTCCTTTCTTCATTTTATTTTAGTTATTAGTTAATAAATTAGCTCTCTCAACTATCATTGATAACGATGAAAAAAATAAAGTCCTTGCTGGAGACACTGGCCCACTGCGGATACGTCTAGTTGCATTCACTGCCTACGGATATGATGGCTAAAGGGTGGAATAAAGTTAGCCACATGTTTATAGGTAATCGCACATCAGCCTTTAAATTAATTTAAATTAGATAATGCTACTCTCTATCTATCTACTTTTTTTTTTCCTTCTTTTTTTATTCAAGATGATTGTTTTTTAAAGTTTTTTTATAAATATATTTAATTGATATTTTTTATTTTTAAAAATTATTTTGATATTAATATATAAAAAAATATAAAAATTTCAAAAAATAATTAATTTAATTTAAAAAATATATATTTTTATTTTAAAAAAATACATTTGAAACACAATGTTAAGCAGACTATTTTGTTGTTGTTGTGATATTCGATCCACTTGTGTATATTTTAATTATTTTAGACTTTTTAAAGTTAATAATTAGGTAAGTATTTAGTGATCTTAAGAGACTTTAAATTAATGAAGATTTGATCAATTGAGTTACCCTTCCCAGTTAGTTCTATCTAATATTAACTGTATTAATGATGATTAGAATATTTAATTCAATTTACTATAATTTGTTAATATAACCTTAATTTATTATAGAATATATTTTAAATGTAAAATCATGATAAATTTCTTACTTTTTATTTTTTACAAACTAATGAAACAGAGAAAAAAATTATTATTCAAGGAAATAAAATACATATTTAGTAAATATTATGTCTTATTTTCATACAAATATAAAGGCAGATTTAAATTTCACCGCGTTATTTGTTCCTTTACTTTACGCTACTAATTTTCATTGTACTGGATCCATTGATATACATGAAGATAAAGATAAGGTATCAATCTCTTGTATTAATGCATTAAATTAAGTTTATTTTATTTTAATAGTTCTTAAGAACTGTTCTCAAAAAGAAATGATTGTAAGTCCCTTTACTCTAAGAGAAATAATCTTTTAATTACCTATAAATTCTGTAAAGAAAAAAAAAATGCTAGAACATTTTCTCACGCGTCAATTGCAATTTCCAACTTGCCTTAAAAAATTAAGATAGGGAGGGAGTGTACTAACCAGTACAAGGCCTTTTGATAATCTCATCCGTATAATACTCGGGCTGAGAAACTTGCAGAGATAGAAGGTGGCCAATCATGGTGTTCATACTCTCTAAATCCCTCTCCTTCCTTTTATGTTCATTAACCAGCCCTTGTAAGAACATGTCCATTCTCTGCCCGAGTCTTGTCACTGTCCTCACAAATTCACCACCGTCTATCCAATTCAAAATGGGCAAGAAATCCCCTGGATTCGATGCACCGCCAAAACTTACAGCCTCCCTCATTATCTCCCTGAACTGCTGCGCCTCCTCTTCACCAGTCATGCCATCCCCGTAATACCTCTTCCCGGCGACCATTCTCATCATAATATTAAACTTTAGCTCCTGAAACAATGGTTTTAGCTCTACCTTGCCAAAGTTTTGAAGCGAGTTATGTGAAAGTCTGATGAGAAGCTGCTTGATTCCGTCCTTTCGAATGCTTGCAAACTTGTTAATACGATGAGCGGAGAAAATTTCTATAGCACCAATGCGGCGGAGGTTGCGCCAGCGATCACCATACGGTGCTTGCACTACGGTGGTGTGGTTATAAGCAAGGTGTTTGCCCAAGAGTAATCTCGGACGGTTGGCTAAAACGACATCATTTTTGGTGAAGCATTCTTCAAACGGTGACGGTGAGGATATAAGAACCACGAGGCGCGAACCGAATCGTAGAGAGATGATAGGACCATATATATTTTGTAGCGAGTCTGTAAAAAGTAAGGTGAACTGGACATCGTTTTAAGAGATGGAGATGACCAATAATTGGAAGGGCAGGCGGGCTGGGAGGGAGGGAACTATTTTTGTGTTTTGTTGATAGATGAAATTTCAGAGCAAGGAGGATGAAGAGAAGAAGAGAAAGGGACGTACACGTAAAAGACTATGCCTTCCATGCCTGCAGCTTCCTTTCTTAATCTTGATTGACTGTATTAACAAATACACTCAAACAAAACCGAAATTATTGTTCACCTACACTCATCCGCACTGTGGACGCGAGCTTTATCCTCCGTGCGTCGCAGGTGCACGTCCACCCCCCCCTTTTTTTTTTTTTTACACAGGTCTTCTTTATGTATTTTTTATGCTGAAATTGACAAATGAAAAGCTTTAGCCGAGCGGTTGGCCGCGCGCTGCCAACACGGGCGCGCGCGAGTTCGAACCGCTCGGCCACCAATCTAATTTCCTTTTTTTTTTTACTGTTTTTTTTTTAAAATAATTTTTTTTTAAAAAAAAACTGTTTTTGTTGTAAAAAAAATTCTTTTAAAAAAAAATTGTTTTTTTTTTAATAACTGGTTGTTGTTTTTTCTTTTTACAAATCTGATTTGTTTTTTTTTTTAAGAACTGTTTTTTTTTTAAAAAAAAGTTTTTTTTTAATAACTGGGGTGTCCTGGCCAACTTACGTGCACCACGACTAATCTCCGGATCCACTTTTTTTCGATTTTTTTATTCCTATTTTGTTTTGCCACTTATACATATTTTTTTCTTAACCAAGGTGTCCGGATCATCTTACGCGCACCATGACGATTATTATTATTTTCTAGAATACCTAAAGGAGATCGCAGTTCCAAAAAGTGATGAATATATATATATTTTAAAGTGTTGATATGAAATAAATAGCAAAATATATAATTAGCCTAACATATTTATCAGAGAAAAAATCACAAATAGTTATGATCATTATTTTAAATGCACTAATATTAAATAAATAGCAAAATCTATAATTAGTGTAACATATTTATAAAGAAAAAAACTTACGAATAATTATTGTCATTATTTTCAATGTCTTATCTACAATAATTAGAAATTTCAACACCTAAAAATATTAAAAAAAAAATTAAAATGAATGAAAAAACAACAATAAATATTATTAGATTTTAAAAAATTATTTGACTTGAAAAATAAATAAAAAAGAAAAAAGAGAATGATAAGCCCAACCATTACGAAACACCCAACCGCCAACGAATGCCCAATTGACTACAAAAAATAAAGTTATTCATCTCTAATTTATATCATCGATTGTATTTTTTTCATCAACCGATTATATAATTGTCAAAACAATTAAGACACACCAAATAACCAATCAATTGCAGTTTTGCAATCTATGAATTAAATAAATCGACACAAAATAGCAATCAACCAGAAATAATCCATCGCTGATAGATTTTAGCTATCAACTAGTTAAATCGTTCGTTGCTGTTAAAATAAACCCAATCATCAACAAGTTCGATACAAGAAAAAAATAACTCATATTTTATTCATTTTATTAATTGCAAATTTACGTCCAGCAATTAAAAAACTGTCGGAACAATCAAAACACGCCTACCAATTGATCAATTATAGTTTTTCAATATGCAAATTACATAAATCGATAAAATATCTAAGCAAGTTCACCCATTAATGAATTGGCTATAAAATACAATCCACTCATCTTTAATAGATTTTATCGATTATAATTTTGAGAGTTGTCAACTAATAATCTATCTTTAATAGATTTCAGCGATTCCAATATTGCTATCAACCAGTTAAATGCTTAGTAACTGTTAAAAAAAATTTAGCCATCAACACATTCAATTCAAGACAACAAAAAATCATCTTTCATTCATTTTAGACCGAGCCTAATTAATTTCTCAATTACAAGCGTGCGCTGTGTTAATTGCTCATTTGTAAAAAATCAAAGCAAGCCAGACCGAAGCTAATTAATTTCTCGATTACACAAGCGTGCGCTGCGTTGATTGCTGCTTTGTAAAAAAACAAAGCAAGCCAGACCAACGCTAATTAATTTCTCCATTACAAGTGTGCACTGTGTTGATTATTGATTTGTAAAAAATCAAGGCAAGCCAGACCGAGCATAATTACTTTCTCCATTACAGGCGTGCGCTGCGTTGATTACTGATTTGTAAAAAATCAAAGCAAGCTAGACCGAGGCTAATTAATTTCTCTATTGCAGGTGTGCATAGTGTTAATTGCTGATTTGTGAAAAATCAAAGCAAGCCAGATCAGAGTCGCTTATTCAGCTCCTTCTTTTTCATATTATTTCTTCAATAAACGCTGCTTTTGAGGTTGAATGATGCATGTATTAAACTTCGTGTGCATTTCACTTTCGGACAAAAACATACGTTAAAGCTGCGTGAGTTGCAATTTAAAGCCATGCGCTGCCTTATGAAAATTTAAAATCAGGTGCAGCATCTTCTTTTTTATTTTATTTCTCCAATAAACGCTGCTTTTGAGGCTGAATGATGCATGAATTAAACCTCGCGTGCATTACACATTCAGGCAAAAACAAACGTTGAAGCTACGTGGGTTGCAATTTGCAGTCATGCGCTGCCTTATGAAGATTTAAAATCATACGCAACGTCTTCTTTTTAATTTGATTTCTCCAATAAACGCTGCTTTTGAGGCTCAATGATGCATGTATTAAACTTCGCGTGGATTACACTTCCAAGCAAAAACACACATTAAAGCTGCGTGAGTTCCAATTTACAACCATGCGCTACCTTATGAAGATTTAAAATTAGGCGCAGCGTTTCCTACTTCTGTCTTCAATCTCGCCACCTCAAAAACAGAGCTCACGCTCCGTTCATTGAAGATTTGCTGCGTTTTCAAACAATCCCCGTGCCACTCAACAACGTACTCTTTTCCAATTACATATATTTTGATTTCATTTTTATCGTCTCTTCAATTGGGTCCCTGTTAACTTCCATCGACCTTAAGTGACTGCTATATGAAAGATGGCGCGCCCAATTGAGAATACTTCAGACACACCTGTTCGCTGCCTCTCATAGCTCGGTCAGAACAGTGTGCCGCTGGTTGTGGGGTTGAAGAGCTGGACGCAGCAGTCTCCCAGTTTCGATTTGAATGGGGTGCGCATCTTCTTCTCATTTTTCACACAAGCATTGTCATGCTTTCTTTAAAATTCCAGAGTTCCACGCGTCAACACGCGCTGCTTCTGTTTTTTGGAAATGAAAGGACATGAGGATTAGAAATTCAAAAGAGAGTTGCGCTATAACAGAGGAGCATTTAATGAATCGCATCATCAAGTGTGTCCTGAACAGAAAACAACAGCTTATCCCTTAATCTCATTTATGTGTTTTGTCGTTGGATGCGTTTGGCGGCGACGGGAAGCCTAGCCACCTGGAAATTGAACACATCGTCTGCAACTTTATCACATCAACTAAATAAAGGTCACAATTCTATAAGAGGCACAAGTTGCTATGTAATTCGTTCTTTTCTTCTTCCTGCGATTTACATTTCCTCAAATCTCCACTCTTTCTTCGTTCTTCTAATTTTTCATTTTCTTTCTGTCAGTGAAATTTGGTTCTTAGACTGTTTTACGCCTCCCATTTCTGCATCAACGGTGCGTCATTTATGTTTGTCTCTGTTTCCTCTTACAATTACATGGCTTGCTTGAATTTTATCGGTTAATTTCATGGCCCATTGTTTGTTGAAAAAGCTGTTAATTGGCAGCTGATTTTTCATTCTGCAGTTTTGAGCTGCTCTGTTTTGGTTTCTGGTGGCTTCATCCATTGGCTGATTATCAGTTCTACTGTGATTGGTAAGGTTTTTTTTAATTGCAGTTCTTGAATTGTTTCTGCATGCATTTCTGAGCTGTACAATTACTGTCAACATTGACATGTTTCAACGGTTACCTCTTCGTTTGTTTCTTCTTTTTTTTTAAATGGCCATGAAATATTATAATTTATGAAGGTTGACCATATAGAACGTTCCTGCGAAAATAAACAAGGTCAGTTGAAATAAAACAGTAGCTTAGGAGAACGAAAAGAAGAAGTTTACCACTGCCAAAGTCTGCGAATTTTGTCTGCTGCTATTACATTCAAAAATCATTGCTCATATAATCAAAATTTATGGGTAGGTTGACAGCTGAAAAAACATGATTTCCAATTCACCTTCATTTCATTGAAAGTGACATGATTCATTGAATCTGTATTATAGTTCTTTAAGCAGATTAATCTATCCCCAACTAAAATTTAAAACGCTTGCAGTATTTTATTGTTGAGCTGCTGTTCTTATATATACACAAAACATTATAGATGACAATATATTATTTTTTGCAATTTAATTCAAAGGCAATTCTGTTTGAATTCTTAGTCAAATATGAGATTAAAACAAGGGAACAAAAAATGCAAAACAGAGTAAATTTTTTTTTTTTCACAATTTATGTTGATATGGGATAGTTTAACTTTTTAACAAGAGCTTTTTAACTTTGAAAGTTTATGATAAATAAATCTAGGTTCGGTAACTGCCTCTACAAATTATTATATATGTTTCTTTCTTCTTGCCTATTGGATTGCTCATTTGTTCAATTGCTGTACCATTTTAGTTTGTTGTTGCTGCGTTTTTGTTGCTTTAATTGTGTTTAATTTTCTGCTTTCAGTCACCATTTATGTTGTTTTTTTTTTTTATGTCTTTGGCATTGCTTCAATTGTCATAAGTTACTTACTGCAAATGATAATCATTGTGGCTTATGTTATTGTTTTCAGTTTTTGCTTCAATTTTTTTCTTGGATTCATACTTTAATTGCCTTTAAGTTTTTGATATGGTCGTTATTCATGCATATTTATGTTGATCCTTTCAATAGAGATGTTCATGTTTATGATTTAAACTATCATTTGCATGGCTGGTTTGTTTACGCTGAAAACAATTTCAACTCAATTGTCTTACTTCTTGATAAAAAATTGTTGTCCAATTTTATGTTTGTTGTTTGCAATTTTTTTATTTCAATTACAAATTAAATCGCTTTTTCATTGTTGATGCCTTTTCATTGGCTTTTTTTATCTTTAATTTTTTATACAGTGATGGGTCATTCAGTTGTCTTGCTTTTTTTTTCGACAGCTATTTGTAGCCTCAATCTTCACAACAATATTAAAAAAAATAAATTTAATTAATAGTTTATTAGGCCCTGCTTTACCTCTAGAGCATTATACAACAACAATAAATTACATACATACAATATTTGATTTTTAACCATCTACGGATAGATTGCCAGAATAGACACAGTCTTTTCAATTCTTTTCGCTTGCGTGTTATTCTTATGTCATGACACACACCATCTCTGTTTTGCGTTGGCCAAATACAAAACACCAATAAAAAATTAATTCTATACAAAATGAATCATCATAGTGAAAGATGTTTTTCTAATTAATTATAACACTTCTTCCATACATTCATTGCTTCATTGTCATGCTGAAAAACATTCCATAAAACAACAAAAGTTGCAGCATAAAGTTTTTTCCTTATCATGTTTTGTTGTACTTTGTTATTCGGCATTGCACATTTTCAATTGTATTTTTTCCCTACTATCAAAAAATGCTTTTTCACATATTAATACAGTCTTCTTCTGCTGTCATTACTACTTTGTCAGATACTCTAGCCTCTTTGCTTATTGGGTTACTACTCCAGTTTTAAACTTCCTCTAATTCCTGCACTGGTATGTACAAAATTTAATAACATTAATGTTTTTTTCACTTTATTCTCCATGCTTTGTTATAGAATGTAATTTTCATTCAAACTCTTTCAATTATATTTTATGTTGCCAACAAGAATGTTGTTTGTATAGACTACATTCACCGAACTGCTGTAGCTATATTTTATTTGCTTTTGCTTACAAATATACTTCTACCTATCATTGTCTTTTATATTTTCCCCTTAGCCTAATATTATGCAATTGTTGTTTTTTTATCATCGCTATCCATGGTATTACCTGATGTTGCACTACAATTAAACAAGTCTTTAGATATCATTACACTTGCTCTTTAAATAGTTTTCTATTTTACGTTCAACATACAAAAAAAAAAATTCTACTTCAAACATTGTTTCAATAGTATAACCTAACATCTATGAAACCAATTTCAATGATCAATAAAAGATAGTGCAAGCTAGATATTCACTATATTCTAAAACCATTCCTTATGGTGCTATAACCACCAATTACCAAATACATTATTAGAAGAAACAAAATTCAATGTGTTACAATATTACAACTTCTATAAATTTTCCTTCACTTTAAAAAACCATAATTTTTTTTGCAACCCAATAACGCTTTGAAAGGTGTTACACCATCATATGCTTATCAAAAAAAATTGTTTGCAGTTTTGCTATTTCCTAAACTTATTAACCCAACATCTAAAAAATTACATAACAATAAACCATCTGCATGCACCAAAAAATATTACCTTCAATTACTTCTATTAGTTTAAGTCCCATGATCTGTGAATGAAATCATATTAAAAACAGCTAAAACAATCTCAGCATTCATTTGGGTAGATACATCGATTCAGTTAAAAAACCAAAAAATTCTCTTATCAACTAAAGTTTTAGAGCTTGCCAACACAAACAATTTTAAAACAACTCAAACATACCCCCAAAATTTTCCTACTCTGTCCCAATCTTATTAATGAACGAATACTTATACAAAATTCAGCCATTCATCAATTAGTAATAAAACATTAACTCATCTCCAATGAAATTTTCCAAACATTAGTTTAAAATATAGCGATTAAATAATCACGCTTCAACTGACTATAAGACATTAGCTCATTCTTCATACAATTTCCTAAACAATCAATTACAAATAAAACATTAACTCATCTCCAATGAAATTTTCCAATCATTAGTTTAAAATACAACAATTAAATAATTGCGCTTCAACTAACTATAAGACATTAGCTCATTCTTCATACAATTTCCCAAACAATATGTTTAGTTGCTTAAGATTTATATCACCGCCACCTAACACGTTAGATCTTTTGTTACACTCGCGCATTAGGTAATTTGCTACTTCGTTCGAAAATGAACAAATAGCTTTAGTTGTTGTTGCACCGTTCTCATTGCCCTCATGTTTATGCTTCTTTAAAATAAATTTTATTTTGTTCTTTATTTAATATTAATTATTCTTCCAATATTTGACCCCTCCAGTTTCAATACATGCACCTATGACTAGCCGATGGCAACGCTTGCAAGGTTCACATTTTTTCACTCATGAAGAAGATTGTTCATTTAACACACCTAATGTAAAAAATGATGTTCCTTCGTGTTCATCTGGTGTGTTAACGCAATCTTCGAGGTATCACACCCATGATGATCCTTCCCACACCCATAGTCAACGTTTTCCATTATATCTTGGCGAGGCTTCTTCCTCTCAAACATGGATATCCCCCCATAACCAACATGATCATTCCTTGGCTTTTATAACAAGGAATCAGTCTTCTGCATCAAATTCAACGTCTTTGTTGTTTGCTCAAGACCCTGTTCCGTCAAAGTCAACCTCTATCAATGATGATATAAGGTCGTTTCTCAATGACCAGCAATCCACTGGGCAGGCTTCATATCAAAGAAAAAGAAAAAGTTCGTCCAATGTTTATTTTACTTATTTTTAATTTTTTTTCAAGTTTTATTCCAATGTAATTTTTGCCACAATTCACACTAAATTTTCATGCTCAGGAATTTCATATGAGTACATTGACTTTGGAAACAAAACATTTAGTTGTTGTCATTGCAACGCACTTTTTTGGCTAAATGAGCGTATCGCAAATTCAAGTCAGGCCAACCCAAGATTCTCTCTTTGTTGTCTTAGTGGGAAAGTTAAACTTCCACGACCACCACCAACACCTCATCCTCTCGATGACTTGCTAAACAGTGTATTTGGGCAGAAATCCAACAAGTTTCGCAAAAGTATTCATGCCTACAACTTTATGTTTACTTTTACATCCATGGGAGCAAATATTGATCAATCAGTCAACCGCCAATCTGGCCCATATGTTTTTAAGATAAATGGCCATTGCCATCATCTTATGGGATCTCTGTTACCATCTGATGACAGTGCTCCAAAATTTGCACAGCTTTATATTTATGATCTTTCAAATGAGGTTTCAAATCGAATGTCACAATTTCCGCATTCAACCTCTGATTCATCGTTGGATGAAACTATTGTTGTTGATCTTATTGAAATTCTTGCTTCAACCAATTGTCTGGTTGGATTATTTCATCATGCGGCCCAAAAACTCTCTGAACCTAGCAATCCTGGATATAAATTACAATTGTTGGGTCAAAGAACATCTGACACCAAACAATATACTAATCCAACTTCAGATGATATTGGTGGTTTAATTGTTGGAGATATTGGTGATTGTCGCTCTGAACGAGATATCATTATCGAAAGTACCTCATGTGGTTTGCAAATAATCTCTAAGCTGCATCCAAAATTTATGGCCTTACAATATCCTCTTCTATTTTCATTTGGTGAAGACAGTTATTGCACAAACATCAGTTTTGCAAATCATGACAGCCACATCTCTAGAAAACGTCAAAGAGTCCCCATGAGAGCTTTTTATGCTTATGTCATTCAAGAGAGAGAATATGGTGAAGACACTCTTATTAAAGATGGTCGACTTTACCAGCAATTTTTAGTTGATGCTTTCGCTAGCATTAAGGAAGATAGGCTTGACTATATCAGAATGAACCAGAATAATCTCTGATCTGATCTATATCACAATATTACTGAAGCAGTGCTTAAAGGAGATGTTCAGGGATCATCAGTTGGAAAAATTATCCTTCCATCTTCTGTCACTGGTAGCCCGCGGTACATGATTAATAACTACCAGGATGCTATGGCAATTTGTAGAGCTTATGGGAATCCAGATCTTTTTATTACATTCACATGTGACACAAATTGGCCAGAAATCCAAAGGGAGCTCAATAAGAGCAGAGCTTACAGACCTGAAGACAAGCCTGATATTATTACACGAGTTTTTAGAGCAAAACTTCTTGATATGTTAAAGTTCATCAAATCTAGTGCCCCTTTTGGCAAAACAATTGCTGCTAATGCAATCATCACAATTTATTTCTTTCCTGCTATCATTTATAAAGAAAATACTAATTTCCTTTAAAATTTTTGTAGATGTTCATGCAATTGAATTCCAAAAAAGAGGTCTTCCACATACACATATCTTAGTTTGGCTTGCCTTGGAGTGCAAATTCAAAACTTCTGCTGATATTGACTCGATTGTTTCAGCTGAGATTCCAGGTAGAAACATTGATCCTTTATGTCATCAAATTGTCTCCAAATTCATGATACATGGTCCATGCGGTGTTGGAAGACCAAGTGAGCAATGCATGTCAGGAAATGTTTGTTTAAAGTCATTTCCAAGGAAATTCAGAAGCTCCACTATTTTGGGCGAGAATGGTTTTGTATATTATAAAAGGCATGAATTTCACGATAATTTTGTTTTAAAAAATGGCATTACGTTATTCAATGACTATGTTGTTCCAAACAACAAAGAACTTTTGATGCGTTATAATGCCCATATAAATGTTGAGATATGCTGCCAATCAATGCTCATCAAGTATTTATTCAAATATGTCAGCAAAGGCCCTGATAGGTGTCGTGCTATAATACAACATGACACCAATGATGAAATACAAGCATATCTTAATTGTCGTTTCATCTGTCCTTATGAAGTTGTTTGGCGTATTTTTCAGTTTCCAATTCATTCAAGAAATCCTCCAGTTGAGAGACTTCAAATTCATTTGCCTTCTCAGCAAAACATTGTTTTCTCAGGCAGTGAATGTCTTCAATCTGTTCTTAGAAGGCCAGGAATCAAGAAAACAATGCTTACAGAATGGTTTGAATGCAACAAACAATATCCTGAAGCACAGGAGCTGCAGTACTCAGAATTTCCAAAAAAATTTGTTTGGGATCCTAGAGAAAAGGAATGGATTATGAGGTCTAAAGGGCTAAGCCTTGGGCGTATAGCATATGTGCACCCTGCTGCCGGAGAACTTTATTTCTTAAGACTGCTTCTAAACCATGTTAAAGGATCAATTGGGTTTGCAGATTTAAGAAAGGTTCACGGAATTGTTTATCCAACATTTCAGCTGGCTTGCAAAGCACATGGACTTTTAGGGGATGATAAAGAATGGTCTGAAGCTTTCTGTGAGGCGATTGCAACTGCATCATCACCGCAACTTAGACAACTTTTTGTTGCTATTATATTATTTTCTCAAGTTGCTGACCCTTTGGTTTTATTCAACCAGTTTTGGCACTCCATGCATGATGACATCCTTTGTAAATTGAGAGCGTCTTTTAGGATGCCAAACCTTATTCTGGCTAATGATCGACTCAAAAATTATGTGATATATGAGCTTGAACAACTTTTTAATGCTTCCGCAACAACACTTCAAGATCATAGCTTGCCAATGCCTGATGGACAACTCCTTATAGAAATTGCCAACAAGCTTCTAAGAGAAGAGCTTAATTATGATTTGGCTGAACTTAGAGCTCAACATTCGTTGAATTTTGCTTCTCTCAACTATGAACAGAAGGTTATATATGATTTAATTATTGCGGCCATCTTTGCTAGAAAACAAGCTTTAGTCTTTGTGCATGGTCATGGGGGAACTGGCAAAATTTTTTTGTGGCACACAATCATAAATGGTGTCAGATCTGAGTCCTTAATTGTTCTTGCAGTGGCATCATCTGGTATTGCATCTCTTCTTCTTCCAAATGGTCGCACAGCTCATTCGAGATTCAAAATTCCACTTTCTATTGATGAATCATCAACATGTGCCATTAAGAAAAAATCACATCTTTCCAACCTTCTTCAAAAAACCTCTCTGATAGTTTGGGATGAGGCACCAATGATTAACAGATGTTGTTTCGAAGCTCTTGACCGTTCAATGCGTGATGTTCTTTCAGAGTGTGAAAACTACAACAAAGATCTCCCATTTGGTGGAAAAACCGTTTTACTTGGTGGTGATTTTCGTCAAATATTGCCAGTTATACCGAATGGAACAAAAGAGCAGATAATCAATGCTTCTTTAACCAGCTCAAGTTTGTGGCCCAAATTCACTGTATTGACTCTTACAGAAAATATGCGTCTCTCTACACATGGATTAACTTCTGAAGAAAAGGCTGAAATCATTGAGTTTTCCGAATGGATTCTAAATGTTGGTAATGGTCAAATATCTACTCTTGGTTCGCTCGATGAATCCGATGATTCTTTTGTCAGTATTCCCTCCGATCTTCTCCTTGAAAACTCATGTCAACCAATATCAACAATTGTGTCAACAATATATCCAACTATTTGTGACACTCATATTGACCCTGGCTATTTTAGAGAAAGAGCTATAGTGACAACAAAGAACACAACAGTTGCTGAAATCAATGATTTTGTGCTTAACATCGCACCTGGAGAAAAACATGTGTATCTTAGTGTTGATTCTATTTACACATCGTCAACAGAGAGTGATGATGCAAACTCTTTATATCCCATAGAATACATAAACCAGTTAGAATTCAATGGGGTCCCCTCTCATCAACTTGCTCTGAAAGTTGGCACACCAGTGATGTTGCTTAGAAATATCAGTCCATCTATGGGTCTATGCAATGGGACTAGACTTATCGTTACACAGCTTTCGTCAAAAGTCATCCAAGCACAAATAATAACTGGGTCTAACATTGGCAATCAAGTGTTCATACCAAGAATCATCTTCCCAGTCAATGAAATCAGATGTCCTTTCACAATTAAAAGGCGTCAATTCCCTTTAAAGGCATGTTATGCCATGACAATAAATAAAAGTCAAGGGCAATCTTTGAAAATTGTCGGTATTTTTCTCAAAGACCAAGTTTTCACCCATGGTCAGCTATATGTTGCTCTCTCAAGAGTCACTTCCAGAAAAGGTTTAAAAATTATTTCATGTGACAACGAAGGGCGTCCTTCAACTTATGCAAAAAATATTGTCTACAAAGACATTATAAGCGCTCTTCCTAGAGGTTTTTCTTCTTCTTCTTTCAATCTTTAGCGACTAAAATTTTTAATCATTCTTTACTCATCACTATTTTATACATCGCAAACATTACGCTTCTCTTCTTAGAATATTTAGTTCTTCCTTCGATCTTAAAAAAAAAACTCATTGTATCCTCATCAATATTTTGCAGATCATCAGCGTTAATCTTTGGTTTCGACACTGCTTCTTTTGTTAACTTCATATATCGCACTATTCATCCACCTTATTAATTATTTAGTCAGGTTCTCATCAACCTTATATATACTTCTAACATGTTATGTTTGTTTGTCCATTTTGGGTTAAATTTCTTTTGTCATTTATAATTGTTAATTCTTATATTCTATTGTTTATATCTTTGCTCTCAGTGTCATGGCGCTACCAATCAAAAGCATCAAAAAGTACAACTTCTACAAATCCTTGCATGGAAGAGTTTGTCTTGTTTGGATCCCAAGGCTCAATGGTCAAAATAGCAGTTTCAATTGCCTCTTCATTGATGCCACAGTAAGCTTATATATGACACCCTTTCTTTACCATTTATTTTTCTTTGTCTTTTGCATTTTGTTATACCATACCACAGCCTATTCAAAAATATCCATAATAATTTGAATTGCAAAGACAAAATTTAACTTTTAATTATAAAATATTTAACTTTCAATTTTAGTCTTCGAAACATTGTATTGACAACCATCAAGAGTTTTTGACATTATTACAATCCATTTACTATAATTGCAACTTCCATTTCATTTGGCAAATGAAAAAAAGAATAGAACTTTAAAAAAAATGTCCTTAAAATATATCTATTTGTTTTTAAAGACCTTTATAACGAGCACAATAACTGTCAACAAGTCATTAAATAATCCATATTTGCTACTTCAACTAAAAAAAAACTCCTTTAACAATTTACAGCCACAGCAACAACTTTGCCAATCTTTTGTGCAATTTATAATTTAATTCCTTATGCACAATATCTTCAATTTTATTGATAATAATTTTCACTTTGATCCAACAGGGTGACGTAATTCAGGCCTCTGCTAAAGGCAAAAATATACAATCATTTGCTGCTTCAATTATTGAAGGTGATTACTATGAAGTCTGTGGATTCTACACCTTTGAAAACAGATATACAAATTCTGTTGTTGCCCACGAAGCAGTTATCGATCTTAAGTCTGACACCAAGGTTATAAGGATTGATCTATGACACCCCCAATACGGCGCCATTACTTCACCTTCATCGACTTTGCACATCTGTTAACTACGGGAAAACGATCAGGCGTGCTCACAGGTTTTATCGCAAGCTAGCAATTGTCATGTGTTTTTATTGTTCTATTACATTTCTTTTCACCACCGGCCTTTTTTCTTTACATTAGATGTGCTTGGCCGATTAAAAGGTATTCAACCGCTTGAACAAATTATGGTTCGGGGTCAAGATCTGACAGACAAAAGAGAATTTATCATTGAAAATATAAGGTTGATTATCTTCATCTCATAGATTTATAAGCTTAATAGCTTCTTTTTAAATACTCCGAATTTTATGCAGAGGTGAAGAACTAAGGGTTACTCTTTGGGGTGATGTTGCAAAAAGCTTTGATGATTCTGATCTAAGCAATCAACCAAGCCCAGTTGTAATTGTCTTTGCTGGCTTTCGAATTACTGAGTTCAGAGGTTTTTCCTATCAACCATATCTCTTTATTTTTTTATTATTCAATCATTCATTGATCTTGAAAACTTTATACATTTTCTATCTTATTAAACTAAATCTCAACTAACCCCAGTATATACACTCTTCTTTCAACGCGCAGGGAAACCAAATCTGGCCAGCACTGTTGCTTCCTTATGGTATTTCAACCCAGAAATCCAAGAAATTCTTCCCTATAAACATTAGTAAGCTTTCTATTTCTTTGTTTATCTTCATAAAAGAATATTTTTTAAACCTATTTATAACAAACATCTTCAATGATAAGCTATAAGGATATTCCCATTGAGGTGCATCAACTCCCTTCTACAACGAGCACACAAACCATTGATGAACAACTCAAAGAAAATAGAAAGACAATCAAAGAAATCCTTTGTATGGATCCATACCAATACAAAGTATGACAACAATGATCTACACTTTTTTTTTCACAAATTAGCCTCAATTTCTTTTCCTGTCAGCTATTCAATAACATATGTTTCTATGTTTATTATTCCAAAAAATGCAGAGCCAAAGATTTATGTGTAAGGCCTTAATAGCTGACTATGATCTTCATCGAGGCTGGTGGTATCATAGCTGCCCAATATGCACAAAATCAATATCTAACAAAGGCACAGGTTTTAAATGCATTGAACACAATGAGGTCACACCGATTCCATGGTTAGCAAAAAATCAACAATACTTTTCATGTCCATGCCTACATTATACATTTTTTTCGCATCATTTACATTGCGTAACATATTTGATTATCTCATTTCTGATATTTTCATAGGTTTAGAGTTGATTGTATTGTAACTGACGGCACTGATGTGACAACGTTTTTAATGGTCGGGAAAACTGCTGAAAACTTCTTTGGCTCCTCTGCCCATAGTTATGTCTATGATAAAGGGTTCATTGATTCCATTCCAACTCCTATGATAGACAAATTACAAAAGCCCAAAATTTTTCAGCTACGATTCGGAACTTTTCGCTCAGTTATGAATCGTTGTGATATTATTGTTGCCAATGTTTTCGATGACATTATAGAGGTTGACTCACCACAGCATGTTGAACCAGAACTTCATGATATAAATGTTCCTTTCATGGAACAAGCTTCTGTGTCTTCCTCTGCAAAACCACTTTTGTTGGACCCAATAACCCCAACACCTATTCCACCACCTAAAGCTGACGTCACTACTCCGTCACAATCACAAGCTAAAAAACATTTTCTATTTGACGATGACACACCTCTCCAAAGGTCACATGTTTCTTTCTCTCTTCATACCTTATGCCTTTAAATTGCAATCATATCATTTATATATATTTGCTTTCTCTCAATACTAAATGCACAATGTGTTGGTTTTTTTTAATTCACAGCTTGGCATCACATACTACAACTGAACCTCCAGATGTTGCCCCATCGCTTGATCCCAATGCATCAAAAAAGCTTAAAGAAGATAACCAACCAAACAAGCGTCATTGCCCGTCAAAATCACTTGATGATTAGGTTAGCTTTAACTTGCTCTTCACTTATGCCATTTCAAAAACTATATCTTTCTCTTCATTGCCTTTTCATCTCAAACACAAAAATATTATGCTATATACTATTTCATACAATACCGCTTACAGCTTTTCTACCGGGCACTTCAAATACACAAAACTAGCACTCTTGATTCTTGCATCTATTCAATTCTTATACCTGCAAAATCACTTTCAATCATCAATGTTGTTATTTTAATGATAAACATCACAATCAATGTCTATAGCTTTTTCATTCGCAGGATGTCCTAAAAAACATCGTCGCAGCTAATTTTGCATACCTCCTTGCACTATTTCCAGGTCTTTATACTCTCTTGAAAAACAATAGTGCTTTTTGGCATTGTAATGGCATCCTTTTGTTATGGTGACATAACATGTTCATATTATTATGCTTTCAACTCCTAAACTGGTAGGCTTATCTATTAACTATTTTGGATGTCAAATATGAACAATGTAATAGATTTGCCTATTTAATCATATAACAGTTTTATCACATACCATCTATACACTTTAGAAAAAAAGTGTTCTGCAAAAAAGAAATGATGCATCATTGGATTTAATGCAGTTCAATTGCAATATTAGTACATGCATTTTTGGGTTTCTGTTATTTTAAATGAAATGTTGTGCTGCTATTATTTCAAATGAGATGTTGAATATCAATGCGTGCATTTTGGGAACAAGATGTTTAAACCGTAATTGATATGCTCATGCTTTTGGAATACCTTTTCAACGGAAGGAAACAACTTCAATATTAGTCTACACATTCCCTATACATGTTTTTAGTTGTTTCCTTCCAAAACACGGTGGTGAATGTTTGTAGTAGTCATTTCTATTAGTTGAAAGTATTATTTATATTTCGGTCAAAAGAAAATATACCTGCAAAAACACCAGTACAACGGATGCTCATATATTGAAAATAAAAATATTGCTCCTTTATGCCCACGATACAATTGACAAGTTGCTTTATTCCCATAATTAGTTTCTTTCCATACGCATTGATATCCTTCCAATTCAGTGGTTTGTTAATTAAGCAACATTGGTTTCCCAAAATATAACATTTGTTCCTGTCAAAATGAATGTGCAAGATGTACTTTGATCATTCCTTTGTATGCCCATCTTCAAATTAGCTCATTTCATGCAATCCTCTACAAGTTATAGCATTTTCTGTCAAATTTAGCCTCATTTAATCGCTGAAATTGGTTAAATAAACACACAATCTTCAAAGGATCAAAACAGAGTCATTCTCTGCACATTCCATTCACAAATCAGCTGCATACAGAAGCAAAATGGTTTTTTCTGTGCACAAAAGATTTTTGTATGTATTTCGTGTGTTTCTTTTACATTGGTAACTATTCATTTTATAAGCTTAATACATCTTTGCACATAAGCAAAACAACATCATGTATAACAAAAGGAAAAATTATTATTATGTCAGAAATTATTATACAAATGTTACTTTCCTGGGATTACTTGATCTTCCATATTTGTACATATTTTGTTGCCTTTGAAAATCATTGCCACCAACCACGTTTCCTTAAATGTTGTTGTCTATATAATCATCTTTAATATTTCATAATCTTGCTCTATCTTTCTTAACAATTCTAATATTTCAAGACCCTGCATCGTTGTCATCTATGTTGCTCAGATACAAAAAGCCTTTGTTACTGTTACTGTAATTGATGAACTTACCGTAACTGTCATCTTTGCTAATACATACATATCACTAAACAACCATGTAGCTACCGTTGAAATTTCTTAAACACACATTTTCATCTCACTCGAAATCAACAATGATTCATTGGTTCGTATATCCAAGGCTCCCTTTTCTGATACTTTTAATTTCAGCAATATGATAGATTACATAACCAACTTCGTCCTTAATTGCATTTCATTCCAAATCAACTTCCATGATTTCAGTCACCATCATCTAAATCTCTACAATAAGATCGTTTCTACAAATAGAGATAACATGTTGATTTGTTCCCAAAATTATTTTCTTCCCATACGCATTCATATCCTTCCATTTCAATGCTCTCTAAAGTAAGAAATATTGGTTTCCACAAATATAACATCTGTTCCCGTGAACATGAATGTGCAAGATGTATTTTAATCATTCCTTTCCATGCCCATCTTAAAATTAGTTCATTTCATGCAATCCTCTGCAAGTTATAATATTTTCTCTCAAATTCAGCATGGTTTAGTCACTGAAATTGGTTAAATAAACACACAATCTTCAAAGGATCAAAACATAGTCATTCTCTGCACATTCCATTCAATTATCAACTGCATACAGAAGAAAAATGGATTTTTCTGTGAACACAAGGTTTTTGCATATATTTCGTGTGTTTCTTTTACATTGCTGACTATTAATTTTATAAGCTTAATACATCTTTACACAAAAGGAAAACAAGATCATGTATCTTTATACATAAGCAAAGGAAAAAATATTATTATGTCAAAAATTATTCTGCAGATTTTAGTTTGCTAGAATTACTTGATCTTCCATATTTGTAGATATTTTGTTGCCTTTGAGAGTCATTTCCACCACCCACGTTTCCTTACATGTTGCTTTGGATATCATCATCTTTAATATTTCATAATCTTGCTCTCTCTTTGTTAGCAATTCTGATATTTCAAGACCCTGCATTGTTGTCATCTGTGTTGCTGAGATACAAGAACTCTTTCTTCCCGTTACTGTAATTCATGAACTTGCAGTTACTGTCGTCTTTCCTAATACATACATGTCACTAAACAAACATGTAGCTGCCGTTGAAATTTCATAAATACACATTTTCATCTCACTGGAAATCTACAATGATTCATTGGTTCGTATATCTAAGGCTCCCTTTTCTGAAACTTTTTATTTCAGCAATATGAAACATTACACAGCCAACTTCTTCTTTAATTACATTCGATTGCAGATCATCTTGCATGATTTCAGTCACCATGATCTGACTCTCTACAATGAGATCATTTCTGCAAATAGAAATAACATATTACTTTCTTCCCAGAATTATTTTCTTCCCATACGCATTCATATCCTTCCATTTCAATGCTCTCTAAATTAAGAAATATTGGGTTCCCGAAATATAACATCTGTTCCCGTCAAAATGAATGTGCAAAATGTAATTTGATTTCTTGGCAAACCCATCTTCAAAATAGTTCATTTCAAGCAATCCTCTACAAGTTATACAGTCTTCTGTCAAATTCAGCCTCATTGGATATCATAAATATAGATTTTCATTTCACTGGAAATCGACAGTGAATCATTATTTTGTCAATCTCAGGCTCCCTTCTTTGCTACTTTTAAATTCACCACTACAACATATTACACAGCCAACTTCTTCTTTGATTGCATTTGATTCTCTACAATAATAATTATTACACAGCCAACGCACCTTCACATCACAGGATTAAAAAAAGAGCTCATCACAGCCTGTGTTTAATCAC
Source organism: Salix arbutifolia (assembly GCA_025169955.1). Taxonomy (NCBI): domain Eukaryota; kingdom Viridiplantae; phylum Streptophyta; class Magnoliopsida; order Malpighiales; family Salicaceae; genus Salix; species Salix arbutifolia. The sequence continues at coordinate 4,350,685 of CM045908.1, forward strand.
AAACAAAAAAATTATCATCCAGTTTCATGGCTTTAATTAAATTTCAATATTTTCTGTCATGGCTGGTGAACACAGCTTCTGCAAATCCAGTTTCCCATATACCAAATTTAAGCCACAATCATTAATATTAACATGTTGATCACACACTATTTCTCTAGCAACTCGCATGCTCATCCAAATGCCTTATTAACAATTACACACAACATCAAACACAGCTTTCTTTTCATGTTTTACACGGCAGTAAACCAAAGATAACATATACATACAGAATAAATATTTCTACCTCAACTGCTCTTCCAGAATCGCAAATAATACAATCGCATAATTTTCCTTTCCAAAAGATATCACACCTCTTTATCATCAATAAATTTTTTCCCCCATTAAACTAATGATCTGATCCGAAAATGCCACACCTCTTTATCATCAATGAAATCTCTCTTCGCGACCAACGGTTCCATAGTATCAACAATCCATTCACCATTCTCTCATTTTTTTAATTTCGGCCACCAAGCCATTATTCTCCCACTCTCTCCTCATGAATCCCTGCTTTTGATAACTAACAGAAAAAATTTACACTATCAAACAACCTTTTCCAAGCCACAATAATTTAACCATCACTACTTATCACAAAGCAGAGTTTTTTGCTTTGCTTTTTAATCAAACATAAACGCAGCCAAAACAACCAACAAAAGTTTTTATAAATATTACAGCTTCGCTTCGACAATCAACAAAAACAACTAAACTCATTATCCAATAAACTCAAAAAATATATATATCAAATGCACGGCATAACAGATGTGAGGGAAAATTTAAAATTTTCCACGCTAAAATTTTTAAATTGGTTCATCTTTAAACAAATTGAAGACAAATTAAAGAGCACTCAACAATCAATCCATTTCCAAATAAAGATAATCAATAACAATTAACTGATTAAAACACATCCACACATTAATCAATAAACTACAAAAACAAAAATACACACCAAACAATCAATTAATTCACCATACAAATGGATGCAAAAAATATTTCCATTACCAGTAAACACAACTAAATAAAAAAAAATAGATGATCGGCCACACAATTACAACACAACCAACCACCAACAAATTCCCAATTGACTACAACAAACAAAAATCTCTAATCAATATAATCTGTTACATTTTTTCGACCGACTGATTATATAATTATCAATCCAATTAAAACACACCAAATAATCAAAACATTGCAATTTTGCAATCTATGAGTTAATTAAATCAACACAAAATTCAAATCCAAACTATAACTAAATTATTCTCCAAGCCAATAAAATAATGTTAACAACCAACCAGATCAATGCAAACAAAAAATAATCTATCTTTAATAGATTTCAGCAATTCCAATATTGCTATCAACCAGTTAAATGCTTAGTAACTGTTAAAAAAAATTTAGCCATCAACACATTCAATTCAAGACAACAAAAAATCATCTTTCATTCATTTTATTGATTACAGATTTACATCAACCAATTAAATAACCATCAAAACAATTAGTACATACTAAACAATTAATCAATTATGGTCTTGCAATACTCAAATCACAATTCGCTAATCTTTCATAAATTTTATCGCTTATAATTTTAAAATTTCGCAATTGAATTATTATCTAAGTATTTAAGCTTATAACAATAATCAACTAATTCAATACATAGACAAAAATTATAGCATGATTTAAGATTTACAATTCTCTATCTATCAACTAAAAAATTCTTTGCTTACCACATAAATAATCAATTCGCTACATATAAAAAGCCCAGCGCAATGCGTGGGCTACCCAACTCGTATCGATCTATATATATACATGGTAGGGGCCAGGACTCTAATTTCCAATTTTTTCTTCTTATTGACAGATAATGTTGAATGAGTTTTATCAATATTTTGTGTTTCTACACTGTGTTAGAGAATAATATAAATCATATTCTGGGGCCTCACCTAAAAGCTTGAGCTTTTAGGTAAGATAGTTCCTTAACATGGTATTAGAGCCTCATTGACCCAGCTGTCATGAGTTCGAATCTCACCACCCCCATTCTATTTGATAAAAATCAAACACAAGACAGTGTGGGCCTGTGTGCAAGTTTCAAGCCCAAAGGGCTTTCACTTGAGGGGGTGTGTTAGAGAATAATATAAATCATATTCTGGGGTCTCACCTAAAAGCTTGAGCTTTTAGGTGAGATGGTTCCTTAACACACTGCAGATTATTTTGGACTGCTTTTCAAACATATTTTAAAAAATATATATTTTATTTTTTATTTTAAATTAAAAAACTTGATATATTTTAGATCAATTTCATATTAAAAATAATTTTTAAATAATAAAAAAACATTATTTAAATATATTTTTAAATAAAAATATTTTTATAAACAACTCCTCAAAATCGTTAGTACAGAAAAGTAAATGAATAAAACCAATGCTCCCAAGTAAGCTATTTAACTAAGATATTTAAATCGTGATTTGCTGTATGTTTTAATTTATTTATTTTTTTAAAATATTTGTTATACTGCAGTGTTTTCCTTACATAAAAAATTCAAAGTGTAAAGTATTTTTTTATATAAGAACTTCAAAGAGTACATTGAAAAGTCGACGCAAATATCTAATTAAAAAAATAAATAATTATTTTTATAAATAATTAATTAATTAAAGATCTTTAACAATAACCAAAAGAAGAACTGAAAAACACTTAAGAGATTAATATAATTCAAGATATTTGCATAAAATAAGATATTCATCCAATGGTGTTTAATAAATTTATTTATTTAAATCAATAAAAAAGATCTACACTCTAAAAAACTCATGACCGAAAAAATAAATACAAATAAAATTGACTGAATAACCTCAAGCTATAAAAAATACTACCCAAGGCCTAACAAATCAGCAATATTATTTAAAAATAAATATATATTTTTTAAAAAATAAACATTATTAGTATAAAATAAAAAATAAACTATATATGAATTAGACTAATATCTTGAAAAATAAAAGAGAAATAGAACAACTAAATAAAACTTATATTAAAAAAAAAGCATGTAAAACTTGTTATTCAAGTCATAAGACCGAAACAAATCTATAAAATTAACTTGAAGATAATCACAAAATTTATATTAAAAAAACAAATGCAAATAAGATCATATGAAGCTTAATCCTAAATAAATTAAATATCAAAATATAAAACTAGGAAAAAACACTTAATTACACAAAAGAATCTAAAAAAATATGGGAGAAAAACAATTAATTAGTGGGATTTTTTTTAATTTATGGGTTAAATTGAATTTAGAAATAGCTATAATAAAAAAATATAAAGTTGAGGGTCAAAAAAAAAAATTAATAAAAAAAATTGATTATGAAATTGAAGTCCAAAAACATTCAACAAGTTTCAGGAGAAAAAAAATTAAAAATGAGTAAAATGAAAAACAAAATGTATGAGAAATTGCAATTGAATAATAAAATTAATGAAAAAATAAAAACAATATATGAACAACTGTAATTGAAGACTAAATTGAAGAAAAAAAACTATATATAGCACAGATAATAAATAGGACAATAGTGTACATTGCCCCCGTCAAAAAAAGAAAAGGAAAAAAAAATCAAACATACAATCCATCATCCTAAGTTCTCATGCGTCTCTCCACATTAAAGAGAAAACGATAGTGCATCTAGGAATACATTAGAAGGCTAATTTTGGCTATCAAATTGTGTCATATGATTCGTCTAAATAGCACGGACTTCATCTACTGAACAAGTACCACCAATTTTTCTTATTATTTTTTTTAAAATAATATGAAAATACTAAAATATCTCATGACTATGGTAATTACACAATATATGTATATAAAAATTCAAAAATACCCACAAATACAAAGACATAAACACTTCCATAAAAACTTGTAATAATCAATAGACAAGAAAAACATTCAAAACACTTAAAATGATGTTTTTCTATTTTTAAAAAAATTATTTTTGACATCAGTATATCAAAATGATTTAAAAAAAATCTAAAAATAAATTAATTTAAAACAAAAATAAAAAAAAATCATTTTTTTTTAAATACAGTGTGACATTAAGTAAGATTCTCACGAGTGGTTTTTTTGGAAATATACGGGGCCTTTCTAGTCTATTACAGTTTTGTTTGACACTGCATTTCAAAAATATTTTTGAAAAAAAATGAAATTTTTTTATTTATATTTTTTATTTTAAATAAATTTTTTAAAATATTTTTAGATTATTTTCATGTGCTGTTGTAAAAAAATAATTTTTAAATAAAAATAATTTTTAAAAACAATTTTAACTATATTATAAAACAATCATTGCGTCAGTGAATACGCAAACTAAAGCAGCTTTTTATTTTTATTTTTTTTATAAAAAAGTAAATCCTTTCAATCATACGTCAGTGAGTACGCAAGCTCAAGTAGCCTTCGGATAAGAAAAAAAAAGATGCAGCACCAACCATTATTAAACTACTTTAAATTACTTTTTAAAGCTTTATTCTTTTAGGATTTGGAATTCTATAAAAGACAAGGCACAAATAAATTTTATGACAATTTAAGTTTAATTTGCTTCTTTTTTATATATAATTCATATGGAGAAAGTTTTCCTTTTATAGAAGGAATTCTATCATGTACATGATATGCAGTGGGTAGGGGGTAAAAGCTTCCTCAATAAACTAGTAGGCAATTTGACATTTACTAAGCATTGATTTTTGTTATGGTATATATGGTGTACTAATTTCATGTATGATTTCATTTTCTTCGTAAAATGAAAAAAAAAATCATGGAAAAATACTTATCACCTCAATCACGCCTTAGAATTTTAATTTTCAACTTCTAATTTATTAAAAATATCTTTTTAATCCTCTTGTTAAGATGTCATTTAATTCACATGTATCAAAATGCACAAGTTATAATAAATTTGTATTGTTTCCAACTTTGGGAAAAAAATTAAAGATAAAAGAATGCGTGAAAAATGAATTTAAGCATACTTTTTCATATTTATTATAACTTATATCAAAATGCACAAGGAATCTTTAATTATTTTTTTTAAATAAAGTTATTCTTAGCCATATGTTTTAATGATCTAAAACTAACATGTGTCAAACGATCATGCCATAAAGATAACTTAATCATATAAATAAAAATAATTTTATTATTAACATCGAGTTTGAATATTCTATCACATGAGTATCCCTTCCCCACAAATAATTTATGTTTGGAAAAAATTATTTTCTTAAACTCTTAAACAACCTTAAAACCCTTTTTACAAAGCAAATTTTGTAAATACATGATTTTTCCTTATATATGGTACATGTAAGCTATTAGTTGACATCAATTTCTTTTCACAAGTGAAAATTAATCCAACACTTACTTTTCCCATCATCCTTGTAGCATTATAATTTTCTATTATACTTCTTGTCCATCTTGTGCAACTTCATAATCTTTGAAATGATTTTTATTGTTACTTGCAACCATATAAAGTTTAGTAATCATTACAATATGCAGTTTCAAAGCCATTGCAACAAACTTGGTTTCATGTTCAACCATATTTGCATTATTTGAATTCTGGACATTGCTAAGATCTTTTTACTTCTATTTCTTTTAAACTTGCACTTGTGTTTGTTATCATAACCCATTTTTGGGTTATTCCCCAAATTCTACCTAAAATTAAATAAAAATAACAAAAATAAAATAAAAGAGAATGACGTTGGTAGAAAATTCGTGGAAATTTTGGACGTTTCGAGAGTCCGATCGCACCTCTTTTGTGCCTATAAATAAAGGAAATGCAAATTCAAGACTAAAATAATTTATTATTGGATAAACATAATTATTTTTTATAGGCCAGTTTGATTTAATCGTCAACTTCTTTAAAATGTAATTATGTTTAAGGATTAATTGAGAGCCCAATTGAAGGATTTAATTAAGCGCATGGAATGAGTCAAATTAATTTTATTAAGGGCTTAATTGGTGAGAAATTAAGTTTGGAAGCCTAATTTGGATTAAATTGAGAAAATCAGAATTTTCAAAGATGAAATTTTTTGGGGTGAAATCAGAAACCAAATCAGAGACCTTGTCGGAAGCCATGTTGCGCCCATGCTAGTAGACATGCCTGCAACCTACTCCCACTCTTGTAACACACAACACACCATTCTTGAACATCACTCTCATACTTGCAATTTGCACACATTGAGTTCTATAAAAGGGGGCAAAATTACACAACATTGAGGTGGAGAACATTAAGGGAGCATGAAATAATACAAGGTGACAGACGAGAAAAGAAACTGAAAAAAACATACAAACAGACGAAGAGGACGATCACCAATATAAAGACGATTTTACAAAGGCGATCATAGACAACAACAAAAAATTGACAGCCACTCTCGATGCCGGTTGGAGTTCCATCACCGACAACCCTCTATTTCTCCTCTTTGCAGTGTCGACAACTCTCTCTCTAAAAAACCACTCATGCCAGCGACTCTCTCTCTCCTCCAGCCAACTCCCGGCAAACACCAGTTTTTCCCTCAGCACCGATGACTCTCCCACGCCAGCAGCTCCCCTAGCAAGCTCAATTATTCTTCTCCAACGACGACAACACAACACTAGCAGCACTAGCGCAGAGGCAGCTTCACCAGCAGCAAAATTATGGCGCCTCTCCCGGCCACTATTTTTAACGTCACCACCATAGGAAGAACCACCTCAACCTCCTATACCGAACGACAATAATAGGTGAGCCTCTCATCACCGTTAGTCCTGTTACTATTCACGTAACATGTGAACGATGTTAATTCACTCTGCACTGTTCATGTTATGTGAACAATGTAGAGGCCGAATTTTTTTTGTTGTTGTTTCATCTCTTGGGCTGGACTTCTCTTGGCCCAGCCCAAGTCCAACACCTGGGTCGACCCATTTACGTGGGGCAGGCCTAATCTGAATTTTTCTTTTTATTTTTTCAAAAATATAATAAAAAATTGCATTTAAAAAAACAAACAAAAAATGTATTGTTTTCATGCATACGACCGAATTCCAAGGTTTTTCCAAGCATATTTTTTGTAAAAAAAATATATGTTGCATCTTTCTCATATTTTGAAATGAAAGTTGGATATCATAACAATATGTGTGTGCGTGTGTTTCATTTAAAGTAATTTCACAAATTAACAACAATATGAAAAACATGGTAACCAAACACACGAAACTATTTTTCATTAAAACTCAAACCCAAACACAGTCTTAACCAAACACTTCAATTTGAATTATAAACCACAACTAAAAGTGCTTTCATGAAACTGGTTATTTTTAACCTGAACCATAATAGCAACCGCAATACCAAACATACCCTAAGTTATTTGATTAGGTGCAAAGACTTAATTATACTTTAAATGCATCAAATTAATTTCATTAGAGTCTTAATTGATGGGAAAAAAATAAGTTTAGGAGCCTAACTTAGGCCTAATTGAGAAAGTTGGAATTTGTGGAGACCAAATTTAATTTTTACCAAGTCAATTAGGTGAAAACATGGTTGAAATAAAAAGAAATTAAAAGTTGAAGGGTCAATTGAGCATCAAATTGCGTAAATTCAAGACTAAGAACCAAAATAAAAAAGCGTATAAATCCAAGGTTGTCATTGAAATTTGGTGGGGGTAAAATTGCATAAAACAAAGCCAATAGAGAGCATAATTAGAGCAATTATAAATTAAGAGAACAAATTAGACTTTGTTAAAAAAGGTGTTATTCTTAATAGTTTAAAGGTAACCAGTAGAAGGCTTTATTTGATAGCAGTGTAGGCAGGTCACCATCTCCATTATCATATATCAACGCTTCCATCAGAAATGGAAAAGTTGAGTTGTTAAAGCTATCACCTTTACACATAACAATCAATTAAAGAGCCTTTCTCTCCCTATAAATACCTATAATGTTTTGAGAAGAAGGGAAAAAAGAGAAGAAAAGAATTGATGATAACAACATAATAACGAAGGTGAGGAATAGCAACAACGTCAACACCCCCGACTAACCTTAACAGCAACCCCCAATAGTGACTTCCAACTTATTTTCTTTATCATTGACAACATGTCTTCTTTACTAGCAGCTCTAGCACAACTGTAATTTCATATTTTTTCCCTTATTGGGAGTAGGGTGTCTTTACTGTTATAGATAGTCGCAACTTCTTCTTCTTAGTAACTACAACTTTATTTTTCTCTTAGCAATTGCAACCTTTTTCCACCTAGTAGTGATGGTAGCAGTAACAAAAATAACCTTTCTCCTCCATGGGCAACAACAAAAACTTTCTTTTTCTTCTCCACCGATAATTCTCTCCCGCTACAAGTTTTTTGTCTTCCTCCATTCCTTATAATGATATCCATCACTATCATTTGAGCTACCTTCCTTTCTTTTCTTTTGCACCATCACTATTCATAGACATTATGAATAGTAAAAAGAACTAATTTACTCTTCATGCAATGCATATGAAAAATGGATTAGTTTTGGGTTGGACTCGTTTTAGTCTAGCCTAGCTGGCTAGGTTGAGTCCAACACAATATGTTTTTAAAAAATAATTGTTGGGCCACTTCGCCCTAACATGGCTTGGTCGACCCATTTGGTTAGGTCAGGTCTAGCCCACATGTCACTTTTAAGAAAAAAGTAAAAAACATTTAGAATGGGTATTTTAAAGTGATTTTATCACATATTGTTCCAATAAATTTTGTATAATATCGGGTTTTGGACTTAAACTATAAGTCATAATCCTAATATTAAAAATAATAAGCTTTTTCCAAAACTTAAAATGAAATTAATTTTTTTTAGGCTTACTCTAAAGTATTTTTATTTTATAACCTATTTTCTACTAGTTTTGTTCAATATTGGGTTGTAGACTTATACTATAAGATACGAACTCGGTATATAATATATAATTTCTTCTAGAAAATATAATAAATAAGTATATAAAATACTTATTGCAAAAATAAAAAAATATTTTAGTGCATATGACCAAAAAACTAATATAATGGTCTGTTATGTTGTAGAAGAAGAGGGATATTTAACCTTTAAAGACTCCTCAAAAGTATTAACTACTAGATTATTAAGAAAAGGATTAATCTTGAATATAAGTTCAACTCTTATGTTATTCTTGATACACTTACCTATACATCCATCTTTTTTAGAAATGAAAAAGAAGATTATGATTGTTTATAAAATTAGTTAGTGGTGAGGCTTATATGATATTAACAATAGTTATGATAATATCTTTTGTCTTTTTTTTTCTTTTTTATTACTATTATTTTAAAAAAAAATGAAAGTCTACTTTACTAATACACCATTTACCTTGGTAGAAAACAACTTATAGTGAGATGCATTCACCTTTAACATGGAAAGACATATACCTTAAGAGGTTTCATTATTAAAGGCTTATGATAATTAACTTCAACAATAGGTTTAATGGTATGAGAAGGTGAAAGATTTCTCTTAGCAACAATAAAATTTGGATGAACCTCATTAGAATGGTTAATAATAAGAGAAGATAGTCTTTTAATAACTTAACTTAAAGAACTTCAAAAGTTACTACAATAATAGGAAGTGATTATATCATTATTATTATTTGAAGAAGAGGTATATAGTCAAGGATGATATGTTTGACATACCTCCATTAACATCTTCATGGAATGAACCAAATAAAAGGTTTTAATAGGAGCAACTAATGCATGGTAAATAATAATAATAAAGGTAGAAATTCTAGATAATTTATTAAGAGTTTATGCAAATATTGATAAAATATGTTACCCTAGGCCAAATTCCCAATTTCATAGTGAGAGCTTCATCTTCACCATTTCTTTAAAAGTAAGATAATGTTAAGGCTTCATGTGGTCCATTATTGGTTTAAGTCGAGAACTTATGACAGGTTAATAAGTTTTGCATAAGATACTGTTTTATAATAACATATAAAAACATTAAATTATGATCAAAATAATTGAGATAAGTTTTTTTTACTTGAGAACTTTTTAATAGGCTTTTATTTGGCATTTTTATAAGATTGTTAAATGTTTTCTTTTGGGTGTTTTTGTTAGAAGATTTCTCATTAAAAAAAAACCTTTCTACCATCTCTTATAAGAAAAATATAATGTAAAATAGGTTTAGTGTCTTGTATAAAAAGAAAAATCCTTGATAATAGACTATAATGAGTAAGAAGTTTTGCACGTTGATTTAAACAAAGTGGTGTTCATATATTTAAGCAATTTTTCCAATTTTTTTAAAGATGTCAAAAGTTATTTTGTTTGGGCCATCCTTATTCATGATATAATATATTAAGAAAGGGATACCTTAGGCAAATCCTAATTGTATTGTTGCAAAATAAGGATTGTAGGCATCCTAAAAACAATAATTGTTTTTTAATGTTTGATTAATCAGTAAAAACCTAAAATGTAGATCATCACATGTGAAAATACTTCTCTAAATCATTATATTTATCTTCCTATTAGAGTATCATTTTTGGTACAAAAAAGTAAGACTCATAATGACTCATACTCTTACAAATGCAATATGGTGTTTTTTTTTTTATAAAAAAATAAAAGATTTCTATGTATCTTATAAAATTTGGATTCTCAAAAGAAGTTTTTAGTAGAATATTTTGTTGCGATGTCGCGGTCGCACAAATTAATTACCCTAGCTTAAAACACACAAAATAGTATAGAGCAAGCAAGGGGTCGATCCCACGAGAAAGTTTCAGGTTAGATTTTTATGTTGTATGTTATGTGATTGGGGGGATTTGGTTTGTGATTATCTAAACTATGGCAGCAATTAAACTAGCAAACAAAATCAATTAAAACCGAAACTTATGAAGAAAACAAACCTTGGTCACAAGCATACATCCACCTACGGAAATTAGAACCGATCCTTGAAACTAAAAATGCAGTTCATGTTCTGAAATTTTATCTTTTCTTAACGTGATTAATTAACGGATCCGCCGTATAATTAATCCTAACCAACAAACAATCAAAGTGTCCGCACTAATGATTCAATTTAATGGTAGCTTTAAGAACTAGATAATTTCATCAAGATTAACATACAAGTTGTCCGCAACTTGTGTCAATTTATTCAAATGTTCTCCCTAAGTTCAATAATGTAGTTCCGCCACAATTATCAAGCTTAGATGCTTCACAAGTTCATATATCACAACTCCGGTTTTGATATTAAACTTAGCAATAGATTGTTCACAACAATAACTTAGAGTCCGCTCTAGCAATCATCAACAACAATCATAGAAAATATGCATAGGAAAACAATCATACTCATTCATAACATAAACTGAAAATAGAAGAAAGAATAAATCTCACAGTTCTTGAAATCCGAAGGTTTTTGTGTCCTTGCAACCAAGCAAAAGAGTCTAGCCTTGCATGTTTATTGAACAACTAAATAAAAAGATGGAAGAACACATGATTTAGGGTTTGGAGGAGGAAGATTTTGTGTTTTCTTTTGTGCTGGCCGCCACTTCCTTGCTCCTCTTCTCCTTTATATATGCTTAGAAACCCTAGTGTCTATTTTACAAAATAGTCCTTCCTTGAGTTGGCAGAATTTAGTTGTCCCTTGTAAAATTCATATCTCCTTCATATCACATCGTTTCGATCTGAAATTTGGAGCGTTTATCTGCCTTTGAGTCCTGAATCCACGAAAATTGAGTTTGCATCAATCGGACTTTTGTAGCTCGAGATATTGAAGTTGTAATGGACAAAGGTCGATATCGGCAGATTGCAAGATTTGACTTTGAAGGCTTCGATTTCCATGATCTTCCTTATTTTATTTCTTTTCCTTAGCTTTCCATAAATTTATGGATGTTAGCTTTTGAATGTCACTGGAATCACTTCATTTCGATCTCTAGAGCTTCCACTCTGCACAAAACACCGACTGAAGGTCAAATCTGCCAATCATCTCCAATTACCTCCTTTTTGCATCTTTCATCCAAAAATGCCTTCAAAATATAAAACAAAGAATATCAAGGCATTTTATACATAAAACATATGCAAAACACTACGTAAATATGGATGAAATTATCAAATAATATGGTCGCATCATATTTCTTATACATATATAATTTAAGCCCAAAATCACCTTAATATTTTTAAACTAATTCAAAATAAGCAATGGGCTACATATATATCCACCACAAGACTTTTATAAAGGTGTTTTTCTAACATGAAATATTGATATTCATATCTAGTTTGACGTTCTTCTAATACCATATAAATGTGGTTTGATATAAAAGGTCATAGGATAATTTCTTATTAGGTTTTGTGGTGATTCTAATAAATAAATAAAAAAACATTTTAAATATGGCTGTTGGTGAAAAAAATACTTTTATGCTAAAAATTATAAGAAGATTAGAACATGACAAGATGTAATATGCGAGGGTACGAATTATAGAGTGAAATCAAACTGGGTCGGACACAGGGCTAAAACAATCCATCCACCGAACTCTTTCAGGCCCCTTGTTTGGATGCCAAATTCAGAAAAAGGGAAAACCTCAATTAAGGCCAAATTATCAATTACATCCCAAACCTAAGGACTTAATCATTTAAGTCCTAAATACTTCCTATATTTCTCAATGGTGTCCTTTTGTTTTAATTTGTTTAATAACTTAAGTTCACTTTCATAATGTATGCTCTAAGATGATGTCAATATAAAGCGAAAAAAAATAATTACATTTAATATTTTCAATATCGGGTGCCTCTATGTACTCAAACAGAGTTAGTTTGAAGAAAAATAGAAAAAAATGTTGATAACTATTTACAAAAAGACTTGATTGAAAACATTTGGAAACATTTAGGACTAAACTGATAAATGTGAGAGTTTGTAGGAAATCCATTGATAATATAAGTACGGCGAAATTGAGTTTTCCCAAGACAATACGGATACAGAAAATATCGCTTCATAACAAAAACGGTTTTTCATTTCCAGAGCTCCTCCGTCTCCCTCACTTCCACCGGCGCTGTCTCTCAACCTTCTCTCTAGCCCGTATGATTTATATGAGCTATAATCACAGTCGTTAATTCCGGCGACTTTTGTTAGAATGACTTCAATCACCTCCGTCGAATTGAATTACCTCGTTTTCCGTTACCTTCAAGAGTCAGGTTCGGGTTACCTTTTCACGTTTTCATGCAGTTTAGGGTTTATATTTTTTCTTTTATTCTTATTGTCTTATGAAATAACGAAGGTTAGGGTTTTGCTTTTAGAGTTTGGTTTTAAATGTTGTTAATTAGATTTTTTAAGTCTTGTAATGTTCAGAACCTGTAATTTCGGGGTTTTGTTCTGTGTTTTCCACTAAAAAAGACCCTGAGCTTGTAGATCTGTGAACCTGGTTCTTCTAGTCTTGTTAATTTTATTTAAATATTTTTGTATTTTTAAGAACATGAAAAGCCTGTATGCTCATTGGTTGCCTGAATTTATAATATGGAATTTCAATGAAGTATGGAGATGCAATTTAAAATTTATGAAAAAAACCGGCTGCCTTGAATGACATTTTTAATTGTAAGGAATTTGATTTAAATGCAATTGAAAGCCTCCATTAGGGCATTTTTATGTAAGAAAGCTTTTAAATTTTATTGAGTTTTCTGACAAAGAAAAAAAATAGTAAATGTGTTCTGATAGTTATTGTTTATAGCATTGACATTCGGGTAATAATAGTAGGCAAAGTGTGGTGAGAATACGATTGTGAATTTAAAGAATAGTTTTTAAGATTATTTTATGTTCCTGCAGGTTTTACGCATTCAGCTTTTGTTTTAGGATATGAGGCAGGAGTTAACAAATGCACCATAGATGGCAATATGGTTCCACCTGGCGCTCTCATTACATCTGTACAAAAGGGACTTCAATACTTGGAAATGGAAGCGAATTTGAGTAATGTTAGCATGTTTAAATCTTTTTTTTCTTCTAATTTTTTGGTTTTTAATTAGTGTTTGTTTAGCATTTTTTTTTACATACCTTGGGATTTATATTGATCAAGGTTTGTTTCAAGCTTGCCAGAGTGATGCTGATGTAGATGAAGATTTCTCATTTTTGCAACCTCTGGATCTTATCACCAAAGATGTGAATGAATTGCGGCAGATAATAAAAGAAAAGAAAAGAAATTTGCACAAGGATAAAGAGAAGGAGAAGGATAAGGAGAAGGAGAAGGAGAAGGAGAAGGAGAAGGACAAAGACAAAGACAAAGACAAAGAGTTTGAAAGGGAACATGAAAGAGAGCATGCACGAGTGAGAGAGAAGGAAAGAAATGAAAGGGAAAAGGAGAATGAAAAGGATAGAGAGAGGTTAGAAAGGGAAAAAGAGCGAGACAAGCAGCAATCAGATAACACTAATAGCAGAATGATTACTGATACAGAAGTTAAGCTTGAAGAAAATGGAATTTCTGAAGGCAATTTCACTTCTGTGCTTTATTTATTTATTTTGTCCCTTTGCTATTTTTAGTTTCTTGAATTTCATCTCAACATTTTATTTGGGCTTTTCAAGTCACCTTGGCCTCACCTCATGCCTCCAAGTTGTGTGCCTTGGTACCTTGTGACAACACTACCATGGTTAAATTCTAAGACCTTTCTGGTAGTTACTACTGATCTTTGTTCTTTTCCTAGTTCCTTTAAGCTTAAGCTCTAATATAGATTGTCTTCACATACAATTTTAGTTCATCACTGCTTTGCCATAGTCTGGAGCTCTATGCTGTTACAATGCCGGGATGGTGAGGCGTATTATTATTGTTAAAAGTCAAGTCTTTTTTTTCCCCCTTTGGAATGTGGTGAAATGGTAGTTATATAGTGGCTGAGGATAAATGATTATTAATTTTCAGTTTTCTGCTATTTTATTGAATAATTAGTGAATATGTTGCTTTCTTACTCTTTTTCTCTTCCTCTTTTTCTTACCTCCATGTTATTCATTTCATAAAATATGAAAATCTATTGTTTAGTAGGACCAGAGCCAATGGATATTTGTACTGCGTCAAAATCTCAGACATGTGAAATTCCTAGTTCCGATGTGATGATTTTAGAAGGACATACTTCTGAGGTTTGAACATTTGCCAACCTTTTTGCCTTTTATATTAATATCTTGTCTGTCCATACTGCCCTTTTTAGCTAGATATGTCTGCTACCATGTGTTTCTTTTCATTTGCTTTCTTTTAGGTTTGTGCCTGTGCATGGAGTCCAACAGGATCCCTTCTTGCATCAGGGTCAGTAATTTTTGATTGAGACACTTCTGTTGTTGATAATTCTGTGTTTGCAACTTTGTCTTACCTGCCAAAACTTATTGTATCTTGATTCTTAGCTTTCTGTTATTTGGTAAAAGTTGCTCCATGAGATATGTCATTTTGTTAACTTTATTAATGGAAGAACATTATTTAAACATAACAGACCAGGCTATGCAAGGTCGTTATTCTTCTGTAAATATAAAGTATGTCAGGCAGAATGGTTTATTGGTAATTGGCTAATAATCCCCAAATAGGTAAAACTAATTTCACCAAGGAAATGAAGTAAGTTTAAATAATATTTTAGATTTGATACAACATGTTACATTATTTTTAAATGAAGGATATGCATGCTGGACAATTTGAAAAAAACAAGAGCAAATAATTGAAGTCTTTTGTCTTGAAAGAAATATGTATCACATCCGCTGTAGAGATTTTCTTTGTCCTCATTTCTCTTGTAAGTATATATGCTGCTTAATCTAGTGTCTTTATGAGTTCTGCTGTTTCAATTGGTTTTTAATTTCACTACTACATTCTGAGGATATGATGGTATATAGATTGACCATTTGATTTTTCTTCTTTGATAATGTCAACACTGATGGCCTTCAGTGGTAACTGGCTTTTCTGGACATTATGAAAGCATCTGTAATGTAACCTTCCTTAAAGTTGCCGATAACTTGTAATGTTCCGAGGCATCTATAATAGCCTTAGAAAATTGCTGGTTTTCCTTTCCTCATCTTACATCTCATGTATCACACTATTTATGATAACTTGTAGGTCTGGAGATTCCACAGCACGAATTTGGAAAATAGCAGAGGGGACCTCTAGGTCAGTTGCGCAGAATGGTCCTTTTAATGTGCTGGTGCTGAATCATGTAAAGGGAAGGACAAATGAAAAAAGCAAAGATGTGACAACACTTGATTGGAATGTGAGTTTTCTTAAAGGCTTTGGTTGTCGAGAATAATATTTTTAATGTCTCTTCATATTATCTTCATATGAATTCACTCTTCATAAAGATTTTCATGTCATAGAATATACTTCTTGGTAGGTATTCCCCCTTTTTTCTTTCCTCCCTCCTAGCTTAATGGAGGCTTTAAGAGAAAAAAAATGGCCTGCATGTGACCACATGGTTCTTGTTAAACAAAATGTCCCAAGGAATTAAATAATATGAGTTGATAAGAACTAGGTTGGCTATGTTGCGGATTAGGTTAGCTATGTTGATTCTGATGGGCTTATGACTTTGTGTATCATATTATGTAATTTCAATGGAGAAGGAAAAAAGGAAGCTTAACATGGCAAGTCATATACTCAATGTTGGGCTCAAATTGAAGCTGATAGGCAGGGTGTGAGGAAAATGATTCCCTTTGTTGCAGAATCAAGAAAATTAATTTTACATGTCAAATTAATCTATTTTCCTCACAAGTACTCATCACTATTTTGCCTCCTATTGTACAGGGCGAGGGAACATTACTTGCAACTGGCTCTTATGATGGGCAGGCGAGAATTTGGAGTACAGATGGTAAGATATTTCATATGATCTGTTTCATTTCCTTCGATTTGAGCCTGAAAGGGAGCAGCAAGTCATATATGTAAAAATAAACAATAAAGGAAGCTCAGATATCTTTTTTATTTTTTTTGTTCGTTTCTCACTCTTAAGGGTAGGGTATGTTAACACAAGTGTTCCACTATCAACTTGTCACTTAGACAAACCAATACTGCAAAACTTTATAAAAATGTGTGCAAACACATGCATGCATATGTTATTACCCTGTTGTTGATTGTCATTGAACTCTTACTTCAGCTTTTCTGTGCAATTTGGAACTCTGGCTTATCTTCTGGATCTTTTCCCTGGTCCAGGTGACCTAAAGACTACATTGAGCAAGCATAAAGGACCCATATTTACTTTGAAGTGGAACAAGAAGGGGGATTATCTGCTAACTGGAAGCTGTGATAAAACAGCAATTGTGTGGGATGTGAGGGCTGAGGAATGGAAACAGCAGTTTGAGTTTCATACAGGTTTTAAATTGCTCTTAAATTGCTAGAGCCAGTAGTCTTTCTTCAGAAAAAAATAAATCACTGATTGTTGTTGCATTTGCTTCCATATTGGTATTTTCTTAGGTCCTACACTTGATGTTGACTGGCGCAATAATGTTTCATTTGCAACAAGCTCCACTGACAATATGATATATGTATGCAAAGTTGGAGAAACACGCCCTATTAAAACCTTTGCTGGACATCAGGTTTGTACTAGCAACCTAGAATTGCTTATTGTTTAAGCTTTTCTGTTCAAACTTGCCCAGCGTTATTTAGTCAGCGCCTTTTTATATCTCAAGTAAGCTGGCAGATGTTTTTTGTTTTATATAAAAATTGGGGTCAGATTCTAGAGGGGATGAGAATCCACAACTGAACCTTGTGTGCATACGATATTATAGATGGGGCAAATGTGAGACCAAGTCTGATTAATTTAGTAGGAAGCCACCAATCTGGTAAAATAAATAAATATAGAAAGATTTCATACTTCAAATGGATGATTGATTAGCGTTGTTATTTAATTGACCTGGATGCCTGATCTGATGAGCTATCAGGTTGCACTGTTGTGGTTCTCTGGGCTACATAGAAAACTTGATGATGCTATTTATTGACTGAGTTATAACTGCAATATTCAACTTAAAGCTTTGGAGCCAAATGAATGTTTTCTTGAGCAACAATCAAAGCTTTTCACGCTGCTTATATTTTTTACATTTTGCAATTTCAGGGCGAGGTTAATTGTGTCAAGTGGGATCCTACTGGTTCATGGTTGGCATCTTGCTCTGATGATATCAGTGCTAAGGTTATTATTTGTGCTGTTATTTTTTGACATCTATACGCTAGTTTAAATTTTAGTTTTCATGTATTATATTTGTTCATTTATGACTCATGAATGCTTTATACTAGTCTGAGCTTTTATATTTTATTTTATCCATAATACCTTGATTTATCATTGTGTTTTAGCCCTTTTAAGTCCTATTTCATTTCTTGTTACTTTCTATTTTCATGTTTGGCAACTGATGAAATTGTACTGCAGATATGGAGTATGAAACAGGACAAGTATGTCCATGATTTAAGGGAACATTCTAAGGTACTGCCTACCTTTTATTTTTACAGATCAAGATTTGGTGGTGTTTATTCACTCTCTTAATACAGCCCATTAGATTGCTAGAATGAATCTTTATTAATTGTGTTGCAGGAGATTTATACTATCAGATGGAGTCCCACTGGACCTGGTACAAACAATCCCAACCAACAATTAGTGCTGGCTAGGTAAAATTGCTGCTTTTTAACTTAAATGTTATTGGTGCATCTTCATTTGCATGCACAGACACGGGCATTACAAATTAATTAGTTCTGGTTACTGTCTGACATTGCCAATCTCTTCGATCAGCATTTTTATTGCTAATTTTCAAGAAATCCTGTTATCATAATCCCAGTTTTGTATAGGATCATGAAACATCTATTTCTTGTAGCACCTTGTATGATTCAGGTCAACTTGGATGAATTGTTTTGTTTTCTTTCTGATATTTTGCGGTTCTGCTTTCTGTATAGTGCATCATTTGACTCAACAGTGAAGTTATGGGATGTGGAATTTGGGAAACTTCTCTGCAGTTTGAATGGACACAGGTATACACTTAACCTTTTCTCTCTCTTCATATTAAAGGATCAGGAGAGAAAAAAGTAGTTTCATTATCAACATCTAGGTAGTTGAATGCTGAGAGATAGAATGAACCAATATTTGAAGTTATCTGAATTCATTGCTATGAAATTTGACTTCCTGTGATATCAACCTGTTGTTTTCTTTTGAAAATTCTTGACTTCTGCTCCAATTTTTCTCCTGACCTCTTTTCTTTTTTATTAACATCAAATACTAAACTGATACTTGTTGAGTTTGGCCAATCAGTCCCGGATGGATCTGCAATCCTCTCTTGCCCTGGAATTTCAGGGCTGTTCTGGTTAAAGAAGAATGCGTGTTCTGTTATCCTGTCATTGAACAGATAATTGAATTTATGATTAGTCAAACTGTTACTGCCCTATTTGTAGCTATTATTGATGAATGTCTTTAAATTGAATTTCCAGGGAGCCTGTGTATTCGGTTGCATTTAGTCCTAATGGAGAATATCTGGCAAGTGGATCTCTTGATAGATGCATCAACATTTGGTCATTGAGGGAAGGAAAGATTGTGAAAACATATGCTGGCAACGGGGGAATATTTGAAGTTTGCTGGAATAAGGAAGGTGATAAAATTGCTGCCTGTTTCGCCAACAATACAGTTTGTGTTTTAGATTTCAGAATGTGAAAACTTGTTAGGTGCCAGGATCGGCTGGGGTTTCTTGGAGCTTGTGGTAAGCATTCTTATTTTAGTTGGTCTTCAGTTCTCATGGAATAGAGTTTTCCTTCGATGGGGATGTGAAAAGCTATTTGATTTGGTAGATTTTTAGTTAAAGGAGTTTTACTAATTTGTAATTCAAACATTGCTGCAAGTTGTTAGCCAATTGTTAGCTAGGCATCTGCTGACATGGTCCGGGAACAATTATGTATGTACAGAATTGTTTGCATTGGATCCGTTTTAGCTTCGTTACATTACTATTTCTTTCGAAGAAATTTCATATCCTGCCCAGAACTGAAGAAAATCTGGTGGGCACACCAGCACCCACGCATTTAATAATGGAAATAATTGTGGTTCCTTTCTATCAATCATAAAAGAAACTGGAACTTGTATAACAAGCAAACTGAATGAAAACAGATCCAGAAAATCGAACAAGTGCAGTGCTGCTGCCGAGACTGATATGTATTCCCAGTTGCTGTGGGATTGCGTCTTTACTTCCATTTCCAATTCGCAGGTCAAGGAGAGCCACATCTCCATATGATAGGCCTATGTATGTTAAAGAGCATTTGCCAATGTGGAAATATTCAAGTACTTTAAAACAGCGAGATGATGGCCTGGAAAAAAAATTATAACTGCTTTATGCGGCAGGCTAGATGTACTATTTACCAATAGTCTCCACAAGAACATGAGCCATTTACAAAGTGGTGGAAACGGTTTCGATCCCTCATTACAATCTTGCGTCCGGTGATCTTCGAAATCAACTTGGTCACCGCATGACAATCTGCGCAGACCCTAAGATTCTTTACGATCTTTATTGTAGTGCCTGGCTTGGTTGTTATAAGCCCAAAAGCAAGGGCAAGTTTCTCACTGTGAACCCCAAGTGACCGCTCCTTCTGCGCATCCTCCAAGTCATGCAATACAATATCTGTCTGTGGGGTATGACCATGAGTTTTAAGCCATCCATTTATCTCCTCCAACATTTCATAGATCTCTTTGCTCTTTGGATGTCTCAAATCTCCAGCCAAAAACTCATGCACCTTGTTATTCACTTCAACTGAGCTACAACCAGGCTCCTTCTCAACCCCACTCTCTTTCATCAAGGTCCTCACCCTCGCCACACCTTCCCAATTCCCAGCTGCTGCATAAATGTTAGAAAGAAGAACATATGTCCCTGAATTTGCAAGATTCTGGCTTACAAGATACTCCGCAATTCGCTCTCCCAGGGCAATGTTGCCATGGAGCCTGCAAGCCCCGAGCAGAGTTCCCCACAATACAGGATCCTGCTCAATCTCCATGTTCTTAACAAGTTCATACGCTTCTTCTAAATGCCCAGCACGGCCAAGAAGATTTACCATACACCCATAGTGCTCAACCTTGGGTTCAATCCCATATTCATCTTTCATTGAAAAGAAAAATTTCCATCCTTCACTGACCAAACCAGCATGACCGCAGGCATTTAAAACACCGATAAACGTTATATCTGTAGGGTGGTATCCGATCATACACATGTCTTTAAACAGCCGCAAAGCATCTTGGCTAAATCCGTGCATTGCATACCCAACAACCATCGAATTCCAAGCAACAACATCCTTGTTGCTGATCCTCTCAAATATCAACCGCGCATCCTCCAAACTCCCACATTTACTATACATATCAATCAAAGACGTACCTACACTAACAGTAATCCCGATCCCATTATTCTCAATATAGGAATGAACCCACCTTCCCGTCTCCAAAGCCCCAATTTGCCCACAAGCAGAAAGAACAGCCAACACAGTAACTTCGTTAGGTCTCACTTTAGCATTCAACATCTGTCTAAACAACAACAATCCTTCATTAGGCAATCCATGTTGCGCGTACCCATCAATCATAACGTTCCAACAAATGACATCCCTCTCTTCCATTCCATCAAACAACACTCTTGCCTCGTCAATCATCCCATACTTAGCATAACAAGTAATCATCGCTGTCAACGAAACTAAACTCTTCTCAGGCATTGCATCAAACAGCTTACGCGCAGAAACAACATCGCCTCCTCTTGCATACGCTCCAGCAAGACAAGTCCTCACATACAATTCTGCATCAAGCCCGAATTTTATTGCTTGCCCATGTAGCAATTTTGCAGGTTGAATCGGGCAAGACTTCAATATCGATGAGAAAGTAAATGCATTAGGAAATACATTTTGACTCAACATTTGGACATATAAAAGAAATGCTAGGTAATGTAGATTGTGAATAGTGTGGGCATGAATAATAGAAGTATAAAAAAAGACATTAGGGTTTCGGGTTTTGTTAAATAGTGCAAGAGAGTGGTTTAAGTGACCCAGGGATGAGTAAGAACGTTGAAGCTTGAAGTTAAGGATTGGATGGTCATGGAGATTGTGGCGGTAGAGAAAGGCGTGTACTTGGTTGAGATGGTTTAAGGATTTGGATTTGTCGATTAAAATTGCGATTTTTTCTGGAGGACGGTTGTGCAGAGTGGTGGAGGAGCGGGTTGAGTTGGAGTGTGGTAGTGGAGGTGGAGGAGTGGTGAAGATAGTGGTAGGGGGCATGGAATAGTCCGTTTTCTTGTAGTCACGGTGGCTTAACAAGCACTACTCGTATGTTCGCGAAATTCTTAATCAGCAGCGGAATGGCTGAACTGAATAGTAGTTGTTTTTGAGATGAACATATCCACCCGTTGAACCATACCCTAACATTTGTCACCCACCATTTTTCATAGTCCTTGTAGTTTGTTAAGAATAATTAATTAGTCCCTATAGCATTAAAATGATAATTAATTAATACATTTACAACTAATTTCCCTCTTTTAAAATTTTTATTTTCCATCAAACTAATGTTTTTTTTCTTCTCTCTATTTCATTAAAAAAGAAAAAAACTAATTTTTCTTATTTAATGATATTTTTAAAATTCTACATCTATGAAAATAACTCTAAACTATACTTCAATTTAATAAATTGTTGATTAAATTATAACTATGATTAGATTTGGTTTCACACACGATATAGTCTTATATCCTACTTGTAAAAGCGATCTAATATTTGTCATTTTAATAATTTAATTCATTCCATTGATATCTTTTAACGTTTCAATAGTTTGTTGTTATAATCAATACAATTATGTTTATAATATCATTAATGGTTTATCATTTTGTTTTCTTTTTAATTTTTCATCAATGTTTTATTATTTATTTATTGAACTTAAATTAAAAAAGATCTATATCTGGATATTAAGATTCTCATATGTTATTTTTTTTATTTTTTTTAATCTTATACCCTTCAAACCTATATGGTATTTTGGCCAAAGCAAGTCTAGACAAATCTATGTAAAAGGAGGTGTTTAAAAAAGAATAATCTCATTCTCACACAAAGTTGAAAGCCATTAAAAGAGGATTTGAGTTAACTAAATAACCACAAAGAATACTAACACCCATGAGCAAACAACGTTAACCATTTTCAAATATACATATGAAAAAAATAGTTTGTTTATGCACAAAATTTACAAACCAACAACTAGTTAGTGATAGTAAAAACAAATAATAGATATAAGAAAAAGAGTAAACATTGAATTTTATAACGGTTCAACACTAACCATCTACTCTATTCAACTTTCCAAGTGATAAGCTTGAACTTCTACTATCAATTACACTCTATTTCATGGGCCTATTTACAACATCTTAGAATGAAGTATTTTATAGGATAAAGATTTAAACCTTTTACAACATATTCTTTTAGAGTGGACTTAAGATCAAAACCACCAATTGTTTTACATAAATTGAAAATAATATAGATGACCTTTTTTTTATTGATATAGACTAAAAACCTATACGAACTCTCGTGAAAGTTCAAAACTAAAACTGAAGTTATAAACCCCAAGAATAAAATTTTACATAAATTGAAAATAATATAGATGGAAAAAGGAAAGTGAGAGAATTATTGTGCAAATTTAAAATTGGGGATCAAATATTTTTTTGTTATAAATTTTCTAGTTAAGATATTTTGAAATGTAAGAAAAACAATTTTAATTAACCTGGAGATAAAGAGGGTAAAGTTAAATATGTCATTATCCATTTCTGGGCTATTCCCTAAATTTACTTAAACTAAAAATAAAAATAACACATAATTAAAAGGGACTAACATGGTGAAAAAATCAACCTGGAATTCTAGACGAAGTTGAAAGCTTGATCATACCCTATTATACTTAAAACTGGAGAGACAATACATATTTAAGGTCAAAATAAATGATTATTGGAAAAATTTGCATAAACATTAAGTCCAAGGCATAATTAGACTTTTAATAAGGTCAATTTTATTTAATTATGGGCCAAATTAAGAGCTTAATTATGTTTAAAATTAATTTGGGTCTTATTAAGGGATTTAATTAGGTGTAAGAACTTAATTATACTTTAAATAAGTCAAATTATTTTTATTATGGACTTAATTGGTAGAAATTTAAGTTTGAGGGGCTAATTTGAGCTTAATTAAACAGATATAAATTTTAGGAGACTAAATTTATTTTTTACCTAGTCAATTGGTTTAAATAAGAGGTAAAACCAAAGTAAAATTAAAAGTTTGGGGGTCAATTAAGGATTACATTGAAGAAATTTGCAATTAAAGATGATTTTGTAAAAGATGTTGAGCCTTGAGTTAATGGTCAATTAGAGGTTACATTGTATAAATTCAAGATCAAGGCATAAAATAAAAAAAAGTGCAAATCTGGGGTTGATATTAAAGTTTATTAGGGACAAAATTGTATAAAATTAGAAATTTAAGGTTAATTAGGGGTGCAACTAAAAGAAATCAAAAGTTGAAGGACTAAATTAAAATTTAGCCATAATTCATAAATTAATGGGAAAATGGCGCCATTTTGAAAATGAGAAAAAACGAACCAGACACTATTCATCTTTTTCCTTCTTTTTTTTGGTTAAAAAACACAATCAGATTACTACTTTTCAGGTGTATTTAATGCTTTATTTTTTCACTAAATTTAACAAAAACACACCAAATATGTTGACTTGACAAATGACTACACCCTATTATGGTTCGTTCTAGCTGATTAACACTACGGTTGCCTCAACACTACTTTAAATGACCAACTTAGGCAACTTTTAACTACCAAATTTGATCGTTCATGATAACAACTTTGTATCAATGATTGAGATGCTTTCTGGTTGAATTAAGAGCTGGAATTTTACTCCAATAAAGTCAATGATGAAATAAGGCAATGATGAAATAATATCTATTTTATTATCAACCTCTAATTCACGTGAAGACACAACATGCCCAAGCACTATTCCTTATTCTACCATAAAATAACACCTTTGATAGTTCAATACAAAGTTACTATCAATGCACCTTTTCAAGATCAAAGATAAAATTTCTAGACACCTATCAAAAGAATCACCATATACCTTGAAATCATTCATGAAACCTCAATTATTCTTTCAACATATTTAGAAAAATACTCATTATGCATATTTGAAAAGTTGCAGGTGCATTATAGAGACCAAAGGGCATTCTCCTATATGTATATATACCAAATAGATATGTACATGTAGTCTTTTCTTGATCTTTAGGATTAATAACAATCTAATTATATCCACTACATGCTTTAAGAAAGCAATAAAAAGACTTACATACTAGGCGTTCAAGCATTTGATCCGCTAATGGTAATGGAAAATGATCTTTGTGTGTAACAATGTTTAGCTTTTCGTAATTAACAGACATTCTTCAGCCACTTGAGATACGAGTAGGAATGAGCTCATCATTTTTATTTTTCACCAACATGATTCTAGTCTTTCAGTTACCACATGGATTAGCTCCACCCATTTGCTGTTCGTGATGGGGTAAATGGTTCATGCATATAACAATTTCAAAATTTTAGCTTTCACTACCTCCATAATTGGCAAGTTAAACCTCATTTGCATTTACCTTGTTGGTTTCACATTGACCTTCAATAGTATATGATGCATACACATTGAGGGACTTATACCTTGAATGTCAGCTAAAGTCCATCCAATAGCTGTCTTGTGATCACACAACAACTTCACAAGTTTTTCTTTTTGTGCACTTGTCAAACCCTTTGTTATGATAACAAGAAGTATATTGTTGTCGCCAATAAATATATACTTCAAATTATCAGGTAAAAGTTTCAATTATAACTCAGGCCTGTAAAAGAGATGACAAAAACTTTTTATGTGAAAATACTAAATCAGAAAAGACATTACCATGGAAAATGATTTACAAAGCTTGCAAAGCCAATACTAATTCATGAATGTTTTGGGAAACACATTTATGTTTCTCCATCTCTTCTATCTTAGTAAAATCATATCCATAGCTTAAAACTACGCTTAATCCATCTTCATAGTCAAAATCATAAACTTGCTATACACATTTATCATTGTTATAAGGATATTTCATTGTATCATAAAAATTAAATTCATGTGATGAAATAAACATTGCTATGTTACATCATGAAAATTAAATTAAATTTTTTCATCTCTCACCTTCATAGACACAATATCCTTACCACATCAATCTTTATATTGATAGTTTTCAAGAATGGTCTTCCAAATAATATAGGAGTGATGTTTGATGAATCGTAAGAATCATGTTCCATATCAAGAATATAAAAGTCACATAGAATAACCAAACTACTAATCTTAGCTAGAATATCTTCTAATACTACTATCCACAAGTTGTATTACAATGCTATTTTTATTCAAAGGCTCTAAACTAAGAGAATCATAAACATGTTTAGGCATAACACTAATGAATGCACCTACATTGCATATGACCCTTTTAAAACTCATTACCAGTAACACATAGGATAGTAAACGCACCCAAGTCTTTTTGTTTTAAAGACATATTCTTTCGAACAACAATAAATACAACTTCACCTATACTTATCATTTGATGGCCTTTTACCTTTTAGGTTTTATTGGTAGTACATAACTCCTTCAAGAATTTGACATACTTGAGAATTTGCTTGATAACATAAATCAAAGGAATATTGAGTTTCTCCGTCTTGAAAACCTTTAAAATACCATTTTCTTTGTCCTCTTTCTTGAAGCTACTTGCCTCATTTGCTTCTTTAAGTTGTGAATACTTGATCTTGTTTCATATTGAAAAGACATGATATTTTGTTGCAAAGTCATAATGTTAAAAACCAAAGTTCTCATCATCTTACAAAGATCATCATTGGATGACAACCCCATAACATTACAGTTTGTGAATGAAGGGGGCTATCTTGCTTGATAATTATGCTGGGATTGAAATCTATGGGGATGGAACTATCGACCTTAATTACCTTGTTAAGGCGGGTTCCCAAAACATAAGTTGGGATGATCTTTCCATATGGAATTGTATTTGTTAGAAAAGGGATCATACTTATGTCGGGGTTGTCCATTGAATGCTCCATCAACTATATTAACTTATTCAATGTAATCTTCTTGGATTGTTGGGCACATATCCTAAGCACGTCCTTGTAAGGAGCATATGCTATAAACTTTCACCTGTTGTACATTTCCATAAGTCAAAGAACACACAAGAGAAGTAAGATCATTAACTTTATTCTCAAGGTTAGAAATATTTACCTCATTTACTCTTTGTTTAAGCAATCTCTACGGGTGCCAAACTATTTTGAGTTGGCTTCCATGTTTGAGATCAATTGGCATGTAACCTTGAGTGTTTTATCTACCAATATCTCTCCACTTGCAACATCAATGATACTACATCAGTAGACACCAATCCTTCATAGAAATATTGAATGAGTAACTGATCGGCTATTTAATGATTAAGGCATTGAATGCATAGTTGCTCAAATCTTTCCCAACATTCAAAGAGTGTCTCTCCATGAGATTTTTGAATCCCATATATTTTTTCCCTTATGTTGGAAACTCGAGATGCTAAGAAATACTTCTCAAGAATTTTTTCCATGACATTCCAAGTTCCAATAAAACCTAAGAGAATAGAGAAAAACCATGCTTTTGTTGTCCATTTTAAAGAGAGGGAAAATTTTTAGCTTAACCTATTCTTCGTATATTCCATTTGATTTCATGCCGACACAAACAATATGAAACTCCTTGATATGAGGATCTTCTCCAGCAAGACCACTGAATGTTGGTAACACATGTATAAAACCAGATTTGAACACGAAATTGATATTATTATCAATGTTTATGCACAATGGTTGATTTTTCATGTTAGGAGCACCAAGCTCCTTCAGTGTTTGTTGTCATGCAACAACCATAGTGTTGACACGAGCTTGCTTTCGTAACCCGCGTAAAGTGTTTTCTATGTTGAGATCCACCTACACCTGACTCTAGTTAGAAGAACAAGTTACATGTATAATTGTTAAGAAAACTCAAAAGAAACCAACCATAGAACAAATCAAGTGCAAGGAATTTGTTTTGAAAATATGTTTTGAATAGTACCGAAGCAAGCAAAAATCATGTTTCTCTTTTTTTTTCCAGAAAAATAAATAACAATCACAACAAATAAAAATAACAGCACAAGAATCAACAAATTACTTCCCCGACACTAACACTAAAATTTGTTGTGATGTCGTAATCGCACAAATTAATTAACCTAACTTAAAACACAACACATAAAATATTATGAAACAAGCAAAGATCGATCCCACGAGGAAGGTGCAAGTCAAACTTTTATGGTATATGATATGCAATTTGAAAGGGAGTTTGAAAGTTGTCTAGGCTAAAGCAAAAAAAAAAACTAGAAAACTATAAAACAAAAATTAAATAAAAACAAAATTTATCAAGAAAACAAACATTGTTCGTAAGTAAGCATCCACCTAAAGAATTCGAACTAATAATGAAAATGAAACATCAATTTATATTTTGAATATTTATATCTTCTTAATATTAGTTAGTTAATAAATCTACCGTGTAACTTACCCTAACCATCAAACAACCACAATGTTCACACTATTGATTTAATTAAATGGAAGCCTTAAAAATAGATAAGTTGATTAATCAAGAAAAATATAATCATCCACAACCTATTTTTGATTTAATTGAATGTTCTTTTTGAGATAAATAACGAGATACGCCAGAATTATTAAACTCAGTTGCTTCAGAAGTTCATATACCATAACTCTGGATTTGATGTCATACTTAGCAATAAATTACCTACAATAATAACTTAGAATCTGCTCTAGCAATTAAAATAAATAATCATAGGAAAAATAAGCATGGGAGAACAAACATATTCATTATATAAATGGAAAAGAAAAGGTAAAATAGATCTCACAGCTCTTGAAATCTAAAAGTTTTTGTGTCCTTACAATCAAGAAAATGAATTTAGCTTGCATGTTTGTTGAACTAATAAAAAAGAAAGAAGAAAATATGATTTTGGGTTTATGGAGGAGAAGGGGCATTTTTTTTTATCTCTTCTGGTCTTGTTCTCTCTTTTTCTTCTTTATTTTTATATGCTAACAAACCCTAGTCCCTATTTTAGAAAATAGTCCTCCCTTAAGTTGATAGTTTATATTTAAGTACTTCAATAACTATTTTTCTAAAAAAATAAACTTGCATTCAATATTCAAGATTTGACGTAAAGGAGCTAAATTTCTAAAATAGAAACTTTAATGTCAACTTAGATGCTTCGGAAAGCAATTTGGACTCATTTCTTCATGAAACCTGTTTGTTGACATAATTTAGTTGTCATGTTTGAAAGATCATATATCCATCACATGACATCATTTTAGGCTTCAATTTGGAGCGTTGATAGGTATTTAAGTCATGAATCTAACATAATTGAGTTTGCATATATTGGACTTTTGTAACTCCATCTATTCAAGTTGGAATGACCAAAGGTCAATATTGACAAATTGCGAGATTTGACTTTGAAGCCTGCAATTTCCATGCTCTTCCTTATTTTATTTTCTTGCCTTATATTTCTAGAAAACTATGAATTTTATCTTTTAATTCCACTAGAATCATTTCATTTTGATCTCTAGAGCTCACGCTTTGCACAAAACATTGACAGTCAAATATGTCAATTACCTTCAATTTACTCTTTTCTATATCTTTCATCAAAAATGCCTTCAAAATATAAAACAAATAATATCAAGGTATTTTATATAAAAAAAAATACTCAAAATACTAGTTAAATGTGGGTGAAACTATCGAATAATATAATTGCATCAGTACATGAGTAGTGCATGTCAGGCTATCACTGTAGCTCTTGAGTAGGTTCCTCCACCTAAATATATGTAGTACGAGCAACATGCCTAGATGATTCCATATCATGTAAGTAATCAAGTCAATTTATTATTAATATATGTTAATCGTTGAATTTATATATTTATCTTTTATTTTCACATTGATATTTTATAAATATTAGGCCGACTTCTTACTATGGGAGGGTTGAGAGGTTGTATATGATGACATGATAGATGAAGAGGCCATTTAGGTAGGTGTTGGACTTGTATCCAATCGTGCTACTAATGAACCCGAATCATCCAGTAGATGATGTAGATGTATATAAATTAATTATGTTTATATCTTTTAGGATTACTTGAATGTTGTATTATTTTATTTATTTATTTTGCATGTGTGTGTGTATTTGCATTCCTGGAGCTGCTAGTGAATATACAATATGAGAATTTATTGAGTTTTGTTAAACTTTATAGTATTTTTAAGTGAGACAAAATTTTGGGTATAGCTTTTATATAGGAAAATCTTTTCTAAATTCTGTTAAAATTATAAGAAATTTAACTCTTTAAAATCATGAAGTAAATTAAATTTCAAATTAACAAAAACTATGATTTTATAAAAAAAAATCAGGCTCAAAACATAAAAAAACAATTGATAGTCTATCAAAACGGTATGCTAATTGATGTCGTTGTTCTGAATGGTAACATACGAATGATTATCATGATTTCAAACCATTACATTATTGAAATATTGAGTTTCTAAATAAGAATATCCTCAAACTATGTCATTTCAATAAAACTTTTATTTCACAATTTTTTAATATTTTAGTACTAATTACCTAATTTACCCAAAACGTTTTTAGGGTTGAAGCCTTAGATTTTAAATTTTAGAAAATTGTTCATGGATTTGACACAATGATGACCTTATAATAACGTAAACTATGCCTCATGCTAGCTAGCCCTTGTAGAGCAATGGTCAGTAGAGCTCTTCCACATGAGATGCTCTGGTCAAGACATAGTTGGGAAGAAAGAAATTCAGTAAATATTCCATTTGCTTTTCTTTTCCATTCGTCCATGATTACTTTGTAGAAGCTAACGATGCAAACCACTGCACGTTACCTTCTAGGTCGCTGTTCCATTTGGACTGAATCAATGCATTTGTCAAAGTCCTTTATTTTTTAACTTTGTTTTTAATCATCAAACAAAGTTTTCAAATTGACAAATCGAGTAATAGCTTAATTCATAGGGACGATTTGGTAGCTCCACGGCTAATAAACAAAAGTTTACTCTCACAGGTGGTAGTGGTCCATCCCGGAAGAGAAGGAATAAAACTTCCAAGAAATTAAAATCCTTCTTAAAGTTTCTTAGCTGCCCCCCCCAGCTGCCTAATTAATTGAAACAACGAAAGATTTGATGTTCTTTGCATGATAAGACCTACCGTTTACTAGGGGCATTTAGTATGAAAAAATGTAAATCTTTGGGGTTTTAGATTCTGAGAATTTCTTCTATACAAGAAAATGTCAAATTTTCACATTCTAAAATATCACATACCTCCCCATACAACTCATTTTGGTGGAGCGTATTTCTGAAAACTTTTTTAAAATCATACGCATTCGTATATTTTAATTTTTCTATATTCCCTGATGAGGAATCACACATTTTTTTATATATATATTTTAGCCGACAGATCACAAGAGCAAAAGGGAATCGTAGTTTCTCCTAGCTTAATTAAAGGAAATCCCACTCCTCCTCTTTGCCAGCTCCTTTAAAATACCCGCTAGCTAGTTCTGCCACTGACAAATGTCGACTATATAGCAACATAGACGTAATTTTATTTTATTTTCTAATAATAATTGAGGATATTTCAAAACTAAAACAGCAGTCAATAAACATCTTTCAACCATTGTGAATCTATAAAGTTAACAAACACATTTCAAAGATGAAGAAGAGACAGGACAAATTTCTCGTAGAAAACCATGTAGTAGTTAGCCAAACCTCAGCCTACAGATGCTGCCTACCAATTTTGTGTGGACATAATTCTATCTAATGTTCGTAAATTGGATGGCATGTCCTAGAACTCTAGCTATCCCTCATCGAGTATTATTCTTGAATGCATGATTAGTGTGTCTACAAGTCTCGTGATTTGTTAAAGATGCGAATCACTGTTAGGCGTGCATGGCAAGAACTAATGCTACACGTAGAGGGCAGATTTTTCTAACTTTAAAGAGCCGGCCTAATTGTTATTCTTTTATTATCTAGTTTTAAATTTTAAAGTCAGGAGTTAAAATAATTTATTAAATTTTTCAGAATGAATTAAATCTATATGATAGTGAATTCTTATTATTGTATGAAAACAAATTTGTTTTTGATTAATGTATGCACTAACTCAAGAATACCCTTACCATCAACAACAACAAAAATTCAGTTACCCTTTGATCAATATCTAATTTATATAACTTTTAATGTTACGATTCCATGATATATAAGTGAAGTATATATATATATATATATATATAGCTGTAATATTCGACCGCAATGAATGCAAGCAAGAAGCTAGGGAAGGTGCAAGTGTTGAAAATAACAGACGAACGCATGCACTTTGACAATTGCTAGGGTACAATGCATTTGCCCGGCATGGCTTTCTTGATTTGACACTATATCACGCTGCAGAGGCTTCAGCAAGAAAATATGGAAATGTAAGATATTTATGTACTCGATAATCTTCTTTTTCTGAGTTTAAACATGTCGTCTATATATATATTTTTTTATTTTCTTATCTTTTAGATTATAACCTGTTTTGAAACAACCGACGAATGAGTGAGGTTGTTTAAGGAACTATTTACTTTTTTTAATCTTTTTTCTATGAGGTGATTTAATTGATGTTACATATCGTAACATAAACATTATTCAACGAGAAAATGAGAAATGAATGTAATAATGATGGTGTAGAACAGCAAAATTCATAGCTTTGAATATAGGGTGTTAGGTGTATCATATGATGAACATAAAAATATGATATTCTTTTTATATCATAAAGAAGACAAGGAAGCACATTCATTTTTTATTATTTGGTATAAACTAAAATAATGATGTTTCCTCTTGATTTGTTTTTAAATTTTTTAACTACAAATCTCTTTGAATTATCAAATAAAAAAACATTAGCTATTACAATGACCATAGCCAATAAAGACTTAAAGAACTCAATCACTTATGCAGAGAAATTTTCATGGTGATGATGAAAAGTTAGTAGTAATGAATAAATATTCTAAAACTACATTTGGGAGCAATGGCAAGTAGAGCCAATTATAACATATACTAAAAGATAACAGATATTCATTGTGGACTGAATATTTGCAATTTGTACTTCGCGCGCTTACATTTATCTTTTTTTTTTTGATATTAGGAACAGTGTATTAACGTTTTTGCCCTCTAATAGGACAAAAATTGGCTTCTAGACTGAGGGTCAAAGAGGTAAATGCATGCGTACGGACCGGTCCGCCAAACTTTTTTTTTTAATATTTTTTGAAAATAGCTAAATAGGATATAGTCTCTAATAAAACAAAATTGATGAATTAGGTACAGGGGTATCCCGGTAATTGACCATAATTTTTTATTTTTTTTTGCAATATTGTCGGCGCATGTGAGACATGCGAGCGACAGTATTCCGCCTCACGCCCTGTTTAGGTGGCGCGTGAGGGCTGATACAGTCACCAAAAATTGGCAACCGACATCTCTGTTGATGCGCCTCCTCTTGATCTTCCTCCCGGTGCGGCACGTTTGGTCACATAGTGGACGTGGACGCGGCGGTGGCCGGTTAAATCCGGTTTCACCGTTTTTCTCTCTCCTGCATGTAAAAGTGCAGGAGAGTCCCACGGTTTTTGTGCCTTTTCACTTCGGTCCCTTGACTTTTAATTTTGTGTATGCTCCTGATTTCTATTATATAAGTTTTGATTTAGTACGATTGGGTCATTCGATTGCAATTAATTAAATGTTCATGTTTCACTACGGTCCTCCTTCTTTTAATTTCCGGATTGGGTTAAATAGCTTAATCTATTCGGTACAAAAGTTTCAATTTTTGCAACTTTGTCCTTTAATTGAAATTGATAATAAATGTTATTTTCATTTCAGCCCTTAAACTTTTAATTTTTGATTTTAATCCCTTTATATTTGATTTTTATTTTAGCCCTTATACTTTTATTTTTTTTATATTTCTAGAATAATCCCTACTTTTGTCCATGTATATATAAGTGTGCTTAACACAATAATAATAATAATAATAATAATTTAATTATTTTCCTTACTCTTTTGTTAATGTTTCTTAGTTTTTTTTCTTCGGATAATTTGATGATTTTTATTATTTTGACAATAATAGCAATGATAATTTTTTTTTTATCTTTTGTTAAAGTTTCTACGATTTTTTTATTCTTTCATTTATTTTTGTTTCTTTCATTATTAACATAATAATAGTAATAATTAATTGTTTTTCTTGCTTACTCTTTTGTTAATGTTTTTTAGTGTTTGTTTTTTTAGGATAATTTGATAATCTTTATTGTTTTAATAGTAATAGCAATGATAATTTTAGATTTTAAAACTTTGATGTCGCTATTGTTATAATAGGGTGTGTTGAGCTATTTTCTTATATTAAATTTTGCATATATAAATATTATATTTTAATTTTGATCCAGCAAATCTTATAAAAATTGTTTGCTTAGCCCGTAACGTAGAATATATATATTTTTTTAATTTTCAAATTAAATAATTATTTTCAGCTAATAATTTTTTTTTATCATCCATTATATTTTTTTATTTGCTCTTTCTTTTAGTTTTTTTATTCATTGTTTTTATTATTATTTTCAAGTTAGATGAATTTTTTTTGCCTGATAATTTTGATTTTATTTTTTTGTTTGATATTTTGTTAAAGTTATTATGATTTTTTTAGTCTTTCATTTATTTTTGTTTTTTATTCATTATTAACATAATAGGAATAATAATAATAATAATAATAATAATAATAATAAATTTAATTATTTTTCCTGCTTACTCTTTTGTTAATGTTTTTTAGTGTTTTTTCTCTCAGGATAATTTGATAATTTTAATTGTTTTGACAGTAATAGCAATAATAATTTTAGATGTTAAAACTTTGATGTTGCTATTTTTATAATAGGGTGTGGTAATCTGTTTTATTATATTAAATTTTGCATATATAGATATTATATTTTAATTTTGGACCAACAAATCCTATTAATTTCTTTAATCCCAACAATCATAAAAATTGTTTGCTCAGCCCGCAACGCAGTGCAATCAATTTATTTTTAATTTTCAAGTCAAATGATTTGTTTTTTGAGGTAATAATTTTTATTTTTGTTTTATCATTTATTTTATTTTTTTATTTGCTCTTTTGTTAATGTTTTTAGACTTTTTTTAGTCTTTGATTTTATTTTGTTTTTTTTGTTATTAACGCAATAATATTATTAATATTAAGAATAATAATAATAATTTTAGTTTTTGTTCTTACTTGCTTTTTTTAATTTTTTCTGTTTTTTTTTCTCGAGGTAGTTTAATAATTTTTAATATTTTGACAGTAATAGTGATGATAATTTTAGAAGTTAACACTTCGATGTTATTGTTGTTATGATAGGTTATTTTGATCTGTTTTATTATATCAAATTTTACATGTAGAAATATTATATTTTAATCTGAACAGTTGTAAAAATTGTTTGCTCCGCCCGCAACGAAGTGCGGGCAATCAAACTAGTATAGACTAAGTTAAGATGATGATGAACGAACCATGCCCATCAAAGTGGAGGACACTAAAGTAAAACTTTACGAACCCTAAAAATACACTTATTCCATTTATGTAGTTTAAACAAACCAATGATTAAATTTAAAGATATTTTCAAACCTAAAAATCTTTGAAGATAAAAATGACATCAAACTAAAAAAAATAAAAGAAGAGATTGAGCTTTCAAAATAAAAATAAAAATAAACATAAACATAAAAATAAAAATAAAAATGTTTTCCCTTCAACTCCAAGATATATCATTCAAAATTATGATATTCTTAAGTTGAATAAAATCTTACCTCTGAAATGATATTGGCAATAACTTTAGTTGATATTAGCTTTTAATTTAAGCTATATAGTTAAAAAATTGTCTCGATAACAATATTTTTATGTCCTTTTATTTCTCTTAAGATGATCACCTTTTTATGAAACCATTTTATTTTGATTTTAAGGATAGCTTGATAAGACTATGTCATTTTATCTAATATTGAGGATAATTGACTCTTGATGAAACTATGTCATATTATTTCTTGTTGATGATGTCCACCTTTTGATGTAGACACCTCTTGATGAGACTATCTTTTTTAGTTTTTGTTAAGGGTGATAACTTCTTAATAAGACTGTTGTATTATAATTTTAATGGTAAAGTCTTTAAATGAGACTATGTTATTTTATTTTTTTATTATGTATAATCATTTTATGACGAGACTATTTTATTTTGATTTTGAGTGGTCAATCTTTTTATCATACCATTTATTTTGATTATGAGTGTAGTCACTTATTTATTATGCTACGTCATTTTATTTTCTATTAGGGATGACCACTTTTTGATGAGTTTATTTCATGTCGAGGGTAATCAACTATTAATAAACTATTTTATATTATTTTTATTTTAAGGGTGGTTAACTTTTGATATGATCATTTTATTTAAATTTCAAGGGTAGTCACCTCTTGATAAGGATGGTTGTCATTTGATAAGATAATTTTATTTCTTGTTGAGGGTGTCACTTGCATTTTATTTTTATTTTGATTATAGTCATTTTTTTAATGAGATCATATCATTTTACTTCTTGTTGAGGATGATTGCTTTTTAATGAGATCATTTTATGTTGATTTTAAGGGTAGTTATCTCTTACTGATATTTTTTTATTTGGATGGAACAATTAATTTTTACCCCAACATCTATTTTGATTGAATCCTATGGCATCATATCTTGATGTAATAACTTTTGTTTTCATTTGGAAACTCTAAAAACGACTTCTTTTCTTTCATCATCTTTCTTTTCTTTACAAATTTAATGTACAAATCAAAGAAAAATAATTTTTGTATTGTCTTTGTATTTAAGTATTGTAAAGAGCTGAAAACTATAATAACTATTTTTGAAAATATTTAAAAATAAATAAAAAAGACAACTTTCTAAAAAAAACATTTTCAATGCAACTCAACCAATTACCGACCATTTCATTATTTTTTACCCTTTAACATTTGTATTTATTTTAAAGAATTGTATAAATATTTAGTTATTAAAAACAAATCAAAAAGAAAAAAGATTAGTGAGCGTAACAATAATCAATGAAGGAAAAAGGGACCAAAATAAACACATAGTTTTGAGAATTTCTAAGCAACCGAGATTAAAGGATAATGATAAAAAATAAAAAGAAAATAAATAGTGTCATAACCCATTTTTTAGCATTATTTTCTAACATATTTTTTAAAAATATAAAAAGTATGAAAAAGGTTTATTCCATGTAATTTCATATATCTTTGGCACTTTTATTTATTTTATTGTTTGCTAAGTTTTTATAATAAAAACAAATAGGGGAAGAAAGATGACAAAAATAAAATAAAAAGGAGAATATTAAGGCATGAAAATTTGAGCGAAGAAAACATAGAAAATAAGATCAACATAATAAATAATCATATAATGTGATGGAAAATCATGCAAATGAGAAAAACAAATATAAATAGAGATAAAAACAAATTTGGAAAAAATGTATAAAGAAATTCTCATTCAATAACAGATTAGTATAAACTCTTCCAATATTAATTTTCATGTTTGATTGTTTTAGTTTTGACAAGAAATCCTAGCATTAGAAATAGAGTTAGGGGTTGAATCTTAAGGCCATTACAAATATATTATAAATACCCTACAGTAGAAAACATAAAAAAAAATCCCATAAAAAATACCTATATAAAACACACACAAAAAGAATAAAGAAAAAAAAACCTTCTCTCATTCAAATAAAGAAAATGAAAAATGATTAGAAAACAAAAAAGAGAAAAGAAGAGAGAAAATTGTTTTCTCTCAAACCAACATTAGTTGTTCTATCCTCCAGACTCTCTTTATCCTTTCAACTTGTTGAATTTTGACAAAAGCTTTAAACTTTCCCTCTTGTATTTTACATTATCACTATCATTACAATGATTATAACAACCCTTCATTGTCTCTCTTCAATATAACAAATCCACCCAAGAACTCATCTAATTCAAAACCATAAACAACCATTGTCCATAAAATCCCTTATTCTCACCAAAACTTAACCCAACATTATTAGGAAGTGATCCAAAAACCCATAATATCTTTTTGAACAAACCATCAAAGTCTTTTTTCTAACAATTCTTGCCCTAAAGTTATATTAGGAACCCGTGTCATTTGATTTGTTATTTTAATTTATTTTTATTTGTTGATGTAAAAATAATTATTTAAAAAAATATCATTCTGATATATTTTTTAAATAAAAAATATTTTAAAAAACAATTTCGACAATACTTTCAATTAAGTATTTACTTACATGATTACCAACTATACCCTCCACAAATACTATGCGTGATTTTGATGTTTTGACTAGATAGAGGATGATAAGTGATCATCTTGATATTTGCGTCTCTGTATAAAAAACCTTGGTTAGTACTTACAATGGAGGTAACACGTTGCTTACGTTGCTTTGGACATTCATGAGTATGCATGGTTAAACCATTCATCAAATACAGCATGTAAAATTAGAAAGAAAAGGCCATCCATTTAGGTTTTTCTTTACCATTTATTTCATGCTTTTGCGAGTTCATGCATGGTTCTTTCCGCCATGATGGAATAATTCTGAACTCACATGGGAATGGATTAGTAATTCAGGATTTCAACCCGATTGGCTTACTATATTTCTTCCCTGTTTAGTGTTAAGAGAGCTCTGTTATTGGCAATGGCAGTGTTGGAGAAGAAAGAAATCCAAGTAATTTGTTGATATCCATTGACTTTCAAGTTCAAGGAATCACATTCTAATTGTCAGCTAAGCACTTGTTCTTGAGACCACCAACCTGCGAGGAAATTAAGGTGAACAGTACTGTTCTTGCCAGACAGCAAGCTTGACCTTGCAGTTTTCCTGGTCGCAACCAAGAAAGTAAAACCTCAGTTACGTGAACCATCGAGAAAGGTTGACGAGGTTAGCTTTATGCTTCCGTATTGCATGACAAGAGACTAGTCTAATGCATCTGTGTGAGGAGAAGAAGAAGCAGAATTTCACGGCAATGCAGGCCTAGCTAGCTATGATATTATCCATTGGTCTGTTCTTTAATCTTTTTTACAGCTCGGCGATAAATAAAGATTTAGCCCCAACACATCAAAAACATTGACCTAATCATGTGGTTTGACCCAATGAATATTAAACTCTTTAACACATCATGTCATGATGATGATTAGTTCGACAATTCCCAGATATAAACTTGACGAACGATCGAGGAACAACTTTTTCTCAATAGACACTGTTTCTTCAAGTTAATTTAAGTCTCGTCGGCTGATGGAGATACATGCTTAACTTAATCTATTCTTTAAGAAACCAAGTTTTTCTTCAACTCGCATGTCATGTGCAATAATACATTCATCATTTTTTTTAAATAAAATTATAATTTAATTATGGCTATGAGATAGAGGAGGCAATCTAATAACATGATGAGTGTGACAAATAGATTTATATGAATTAGTATCATTATTGAAGAGGAAAAAATGAAATGATTTAGACATTAAAAATAATAATTAGTTTCTGTGTCGAGCTACAATAAAACGTCTTTCATAGCAAAATACAGATCCTCTATCCATGAGACCTTAAGCTCAATATTTTTAATAATAATAATAAAAGAAATATGTTTTATGTTTGATTTTGTAATTATACAATAACATATAATTGATTAACATTGCCAAATGTTAGATTCTTTGAATTATCTCTTCATATAAGTTTTATATGATACAATTTATCCATTAGAAAAATAAATTGCATGAATTCGAAATTAAAATAGGTTCTAAAAACCTTTTTTTCAAGAAAAATATTTTTTTTTTTCAAAGCACCACAGAAAAAATTGACAAAATATTTCATCGACATTAAAAACAAAATATGTAGGCATTTACTATACCAACATAATTGCCAACAAAAACAAGTCATCGACAATATTCTTGTTAAAAATTTGCGCTTGATCATCAAATCTATCATTAATTTATTTTTGTAATGGTATCGCCAATGGAATAATCGTGTAAGAACATAGATTTTACAGACCATTTTCCTTGGTATCTCCATTGACAACCTTAAAAATGCATTTGGAATTATAATCTTAGAAACTTACAACAACACAACAAAAGTCTTGTTCAAGAATAATTATATTAAAATGAATTTAAACAGATTAAAATTCCTAAAAAAAATGGAGAGGGGTGAAGATCTTGAACTAGAAGTGCTAGGAGGGAGGAGAAAATGTATCTCCAAATCTGCACGTATTTCCTCCCATTTTCTATTATATTCTTGTTCGACTTCTACTCTTATTTATTCTTTTAGTTATGCTATTTGTTTCTCACCTATCCAGGGCTATCTCATCAACAATAGGTGATGTTGAGGTGATTTTAAGCTTTTAATTTTGGGCAATTTCATCCTCGGTAAACTTTGAAATCAGTCCTGGACTTGTGCAGATTTTTTATTTTGGTCTTTGGTATTTATTTTATGCAATTTAATCCTTAATTGACTATAAAATTTAAATGTTACCCCTGATTTCAACCAATAAAGTCCTTAGGGTTCGATATCTTTTACAAAATGGTCTTTGGTTATGCATTTCTTCAAATTAGTCCATAATTGATCTCAAATTTTCTTCTAGTTTTACCTCTAATTTCAATCAGTTTACCTAGTAAAAATTACATTTGATCTTCTAAAATCTCAAATCTTTTCAATTAAACTCAAATTAGTCTCTCAAGCTTATTTTTCACTAATTACGTTTCTAATAAAACTAATTTGTTCTATTTAAAGTATAATTAAGTCTTTAACTAAATAAATCTTTAATTGTATCCAAATTAATTCTTAAGCATAATTAAATTTTAATTTGACTCATGATTAAATTAAATTGACCTCAAAATATAATTATGTCATTGGACTTAATTTCTATACATATTTGTCCAATAATAATTTATGTTTACCTTGAATTTGCATTGTTTTTATTTTATTTTATTTTATTTTATTTTTTGACACAACAAGATATAATCAGGCTTTCAAATATATTTAAAATTTCTGATTTGATTTATTCACCATATCAATTTTTTATAGTTAAATTTACAAAATAACTCAGAAATAATATACACGTGTAATGCAACTGTTATTGGCGCAAAAACAATGCAAGAACTCACTCGCTCCGTTTCCTCATACAAAAATTGTTAGCGCAACAAGTAGTAGCGCATCAATCAAACAATAAATTCCATCCCCACGTGATCACTGCACCATGTAAGCTTTTCCTTTTCTTTTATATTTAAATTATCCGTTTGTAATGGAATAACTCAAAATAATTCATCTCCAGATTTTCAATTAAAGATTCAATATTAATGACATAAAGGTAAAGGGCATGGGAAATTTTAACTTGAAAAATACTAAATTAGGGATAATATATATATATATATATAGTAGAGATTGATTAATTAATTCACACAAGGATATAGAGATTCATTTGACCACTGTCCCTCGAAATTGTGACACTAATTTAAACAAATCATATAGTATAAACAAATCCCAATCACCAGGTGATTAATATTATAGCGTGTTCGGAAGGGTTATGAAACCTTGGCAACTAATAAATATAATTAACTAAGTGCTGAATTCGATTTAGCGTGTTCGGAAGGATATGAGTTCAATTCATTATTATTTTCTTAACTTCGAATTTCAAGCCAGACTTTAAGAAAATTTATTAAATTTTCTAGAATATATCTTCTAAAAAGGAATGTATATTTTAAATCAGTAAAATAAATATAATTCTAACGGTTATATAAATCCACTCGAAAATACTCTGATGGGGTAAATGTATAGAGGTAAAAACGAAAAATAAAATTGTGACACGCCCAGGTCAAGCCGGCAGGCATCACTGTCTAGACCAACAAACCAACCATAAAAGTGCCGCGTGGTCTGGATGACGCCAAGGCCCAAAGAATACCATATTGACATGGCAAAACATGTGGAGCCCAACTTGTCTGGTCGTAAAAAGATAAAGTTACCTGTGTGGTCCCAACCTGTCCCATTTTACCCGGACAATCTCTTGAGACAAAAATATTTTTCTTGTAACTAGGTCGGTCAATCCATCGACGTCCCTCCAAAGCATCTCTCTTTGATCCGGCCGGCTACGTAACTAATCAAAACCCTACCTCAATCTTTCCTCTATATATTCACCACATGCGCACTCCATTTCTTCTGCACAACAATTCACAACTCCTCCTCCTCCTCCTCCTCCTCCTCCAATCTTCCTAGCTACCTCTTTATCTTCCGAAATCTCTCTCCATCTATGGCTATTGAGTCAGTATTGTCATCACCACTAGGTCCTCCTGCATGTGAAAAAGATGCTAAAGCTCTTCAGTTTATTGAAGATATGACAGCAAATGTAGACCTAGTGCAAGAGAGGGTTTTGAAAGAAATACTCACCAGCAATGCTGAGACTGAATATCTTCAAAAATACCAACTCAACGGAGCTACTGATAGGGATAGTTTCAAGTCCAAAATTCCTATGGTCACCTATGAGGATCTCCAACCTCAGATACAGCGTATTGCGAATGGTGACAAATCTCCCATCTTATCTTCTCGCCCTATTTCTGAGTTCCTAACCAGGTATCAAGACCATGGAATTAGCTTTTGGTTATATAGATTCTTCATTTTATAAGTTTTTGTGTTTTAAAAAGAATTTCCAAGTTTGAAATTGTGGGCGCATGGTTTTGCAGCTCTGGTACTTCTGCAGGTGAACGGAAATTGATGCCAACAATTGAAGAAGAAATGGATCGTCGCCAGCTATTGTACAGTCTTCTCATGCCTGTCATGAACCTGTAAGTATTATATATCATTTTCTTGCTTTTGGTGAAGATGTGTTCTTCGTGCTTAATTTCTTTAAAACTATGCCGTGCGATATATTTTGTGCTGACAAATCTTTCCATTTTTGGCAGCTATGTACCGGGTTTGGACAAAGGAAAGGGTCTTTACTTCTATTTTATCAAAGCGGAAGCGAAAACTCCTGGTGGGCTAGTAGCACGTCCAGTACTCACTAGCTACTACAAGAGCAAACAATTCAAAACCAGACCCTATGACCCTTATAATGTTATCACAAGCCCCAACGAGACAATTCTATGCGTAGATTCCTTCCAGAGTATGTACTCTCAAATGTTGTGCGGCCTAATTATGCGAGAAGAAGTGCTTCGGGTTGGTGCTGTATTTGCATCTGGCCTGCTTAGAGCCATTCGATTCCTTC
Source organism: Salix arbutifolia (assembly GCA_025169955.1). Taxonomy (NCBI): domain Eukaryota; kingdom Viridiplantae; phylum Streptophyta; class Magnoliopsida; order Malpighiales; family Salicaceae; genus Salix; species Salix arbutifolia. The sequence continues at coordinate 4,393,970 of CM045908.1, forward strand.
AACTCAACTGGAAAGAGCTTGCCAATGATATCTCCACTGGCAGCTTAAACCATGAAGTAACAAGCCCTTCAATACGAGAATGTATGGCCAAAATCCTGAAACCTAACCAAGAACTCGCTGAGTTCATCACCAATGAGTGCTCAGATGAAAATTGGGAAGGTATTATCACAAGACTTTGGCCCAACACGAAATATCTTGATGTGATAGTCACTGGATCTATGGCTCAATACATTCCCACTCTAGATTACTATAGTGGTGGCTTGCCAAAGCCTTGCACTATGTATGCTTCATCCGAGTGCTATTTTGGGCTTAACCTGAGGCCGATGAGCAAACCATCAGAGGTTTCTTATACAATTATGCCAAACATGGGTTACTTTGAGTTCTTGCCCCACGATCCCTCAGCTCCAGCCTTCTCTCGTGAATCCCCTCCTCGTCTCCTGGACCTTGCTGATCTTGAAGTTGGCAAGGAATACGAACTTGTAATCACTACTTACTCGGGTCTCAATCGGTACCGAGTAGGCGATATCCTTTTAGTCACTGGGTTCTACAACAAGGCTCCACAATTTCGATTCGTGAGGAGAAAGAATGTCCTATTGAGCATCGAAGCAGACAAGACAGATGAATCTGAGTTACAAAAGGCCATTGAAAATGCATCCTTGTTGTTACGTGAGTTCAACACTAGTGTTGTTGAGTACACTAGCTACGCAGACACCACAATAATTCCAGGTCACTATGTGATTTACTGGGAATTGCTTGTTAAAGATCCAGCTAATTCGCCAACTGAGGAGGTTTTGAACAAATGTTGTCTAGCCATGGAAGAGTCACTGAACTCAGTTTATAGGCAAAGTCGAGTTGCTGACAACTCCATCGGACCACTAGAGATAAGGGTGGTGAAAAATGGAACTTTTGAAGAGCTGATGGATTATGCAATTTCAAGGGGAGCATCCATTAATCAGTACAAGGTACCAAGGTGTGTCAGCTTCACTCCTATCATGGAATTGCTCGACTGCAGAGTGGTTTCCAAACATTTCAGTCCATCTGCGCCACATTGGACCCCAGAAAGACGCAGTTGAGTGCCTGAGAATCGAAGATTGTGCTGCCGACCAAAAAGGGGAGAATAAGGGATCAGTCCTGGGACACCACCTCCTCTCTCTCTCTCGTATCTTTTATTTTGTTTAGCTTTTGAAAGTGTCGTTTTTACCACTAGTTTCTTTCTGATTCTGTGAAGGGAAAGTGTGTGAACGTGTTTGTGCAATAAGTTCAAATAATATGTACTACGCAAGATGTATAATTGTCGATTTGATGTTTGTCTATCCACGGCGTGTTTTCTTTTGCAGTTGAAGAAGAAAAGACGTTATGAAAAAGTGAGCCATGAACAACACTAATTAATTATGTTTGTAAAATAATTTGTCGATCATGTTTCAAATTCAAGAGTGCGATTCGATGTGGTGTGTTTATTATTTATTTATTTATTTGGATATATTAATCTGTAGCCTTTTTGTGCATGGATTTTAGTGCATGTGCTAGATATTCCTGATCTCTCGTGGCTATATAATTAATAATAATAATAATGATAATTATTAATATTATCCCTGCGCTGTAGTTATTAACAACTAGTTTCCTAGGTTCAAACTTTCTTGTTTGGAAGCATGCATTTCATTGGTTCTTCCATGAGTGGATCCTCACCATGTACTCTGCTTGAGACTATCAGAGTGGGCAGTGAGAAGCAGAATAAATATATGAGACCCGTACAGAAACAAATTGGACACCCCAACGCACTCTTTAAAGAAAAAAACACAGAATTCAAGACAATAATAATATATTAATTGTTAATTTAGACTGTTTTTCATACACTGAATAATGGCTGCTTTTATATATGATTTCATGGTGTGTCATATATATATATATATATATATCAAGTTTATCAATTTTATTTCTATTGATATTTTATTTTTTCAATTGAAATGGTATGATTTGGTTTCAAAATATTTTAACGCTCTGTTTCAAGATTGTATTATTTATGTTTTTATATATATAATTAAATATATTTCAACAAAAAAAAATTAGTTAAAATCCAAAAATAAAATTATTTAGAATTGTATAATTTAAATTTCAAACATAAGTAAAAAAATGAGAGTTGAACTCATATAACTCGACCAATTTGATGAGTTCAAAGATAACATGAAAAATTAATGAAAAATAGTTTAATTAAAAAAAATTAAGTTGACATCTTATAAAAATATTGAAATAACAATATATTGAATCAACTCGGGTCAACCTAGGTTAACCTTTCAAATATATGACCTGTATTATAAGACCATGATAACCTTAAATAAAATAAATCAAATCAAATAATAAAATTCAATTCATAATAAATTCATTTGAGAGAACCCATTACTTTCTCGTTCAACTCTCTCATTCACTCGGTGGATTTTATCTTATATATAGTTTACATAAGCTCCATTCGATCTTAATTAGGGCAGATGTTAGGATATATAAAACTGAGCTCACTCCCCTTTTATAAAGGATCTCACGAATATTTTCAAACGAGAAAATTTGTTGGTGTCAATAATTTGTGTTGAGGGGTGAGGGTCTAATGTGCTAATTGAGAATAAGCTATTTTTAATTTTGATTTTTTTTAATTTCAACTCTACTTTATTAGCAACAATAATAGCTAACGGATTTTCCATTGCTAATTATCTGTATGAATATATCCGTTATAAATAAATTAGTAATTATAAATTTGCATTGGATATTATCCATTATATATTTCATTGCTAATATGTTTTAGCAATAGATTTTAACTAATTGCCTTAGGTTTTTAGTAATGAACGTTGTTGTTTCAAAAGTTTAGTGGCTCCTTAATCATGCTTTCAACAATTACAATTAACTACAATGACTTGTGAGTATGTATTTAAATAGTTTCTTTTTTAAAAGAGAAGGACGTTTGATTCACATTAATTCTAGTTTTTTTTGTTAAAAGTGAGGAGAAACTGCCATCATCATCATCATCATCATCATAATAATAATAATAATAAGTTTATTTTATATATATGGATGTGTCAATAGGATATTTACATAGAGGTCTTTTATTCAAGAAGTTAGGGTGAATTGAGCACGCGCACTTCCTCCATGTAAATAATTTACTCGACTCTCTAATCCATCATTTTCACTTTAATTGACGTAACTACAACAACCAAACTATGAAATTATCAAAACCTATATGTTATATCCATTAAATAAAATCTTAAAAATAAATTTATATTAATTATTAACTCACTATCATCACTATTTCTAAAAAACCCAACTTGTTGTCTGCAATAAAAGGCTTGCTTTCTCGGTGAACGACATGAAAAGTAAAACACAGAGGTTGCTAATGTCCCTCAATCGAAGGCATTCACTTTGTTAAAGCTAACTCTTTGCATTGTCTTGGTTCTTCAAGGTCTAAACACAAACTCATAAAGTTCTATATAAGACGATCCAGTGTCACATATATAAAAGTATGCCTTATGATCAATATTCTAAATGTTCTGAAAGTTATTATTACAGGCAAGCACAGCCAACCTCGTCCATTACGAGGATAATTGTGTTGTCTCTTTCATCTCGGACATTCTTTCGGCATAGAAAAGGAAAAGGACTGCGGCTTCAGGGATCATGATGATGTGAAAATGCAGCTAAACAACTCATAGCTGGATCACCTGCACTGTTTTGCAGTGCTGCAGTGGTACTCGCACTTCCCTGCATGGAGTAAATTTGTTTGACTAACAATGTGATCTGTAACAATTAATAAACAACATTAAAAATCGAAAGAACCTGTTCAATGATGTCCCTATTATTCTGGATATTGTTAGAAGGGAATGCATAGCCTTGAAGCATTCCCGGTGACTCTCTGATTCCAGCCACCGCTCGAGGTTGATTGCTGCAGCAGAAGAAGTCAAGAGAATTCTAAGATTTTGATGATATGTTCATGGCTGAACCAGGAAGAACTTTAAAAGAGGCAATATTATGATACTCAAGTTACGAGCTATATTTGGGGCAATAATTAAACTCGTACAAGGTTTCAAATCCATTGCAGGGACCTGCAATATCCATCACCAGGTTTGTGGGATCAATTTGTTGAGGCCCATTTAAGCTATGGCTTGAACTTCCCATCATGCCGCCGGTGTCATTTGCAATTTCTTGATGAAATTCTCTCTGAATACCACAATAAAGCGTCATTACTAATGGGCGTTATTGAATTCAATAATTTAAAAATCATGTTTGTTATTTTGATAATTCATAATATTATATTTTTAAAAACTATTTTTTAAAATACAAAAACAATTAAAGAAAAGCTAAGCCGTGTGAGATTTTCACTGCAGCTATAGAAACAGTTTATTATGGACTAGAATAGTGTAATTATTATTATACCCTTCAGTTCATAAATTTAATTACTGGTTTGGGGTAGTTTACGTCTATTTCTCTTTCTTTAAATAGTAAAACTATTGTTTTGCCTCTAGTTGAAGTAAAAAAACGTTAACTCGTCAAGGATGTTTTAAACATTTTTTTTTAATGGACAGTACAATAACTATTTTGACCTTTAATAAGACAAAAAATCGAAGTTACAGACATGGGTATTGTTGATTTTTCCATTATTGGTGAGTGATGGAAATACTGATTTACCCTTAGAAAAGCTAAAAGTTAAGAGTTTGCGTAAGGGGTATGTTGGTGTCTTTGTATGCAGTTTTCTCATTATTACAGGGGCTATGAAGGGTGTTTCATGTTTGGATAATTTTATTTTAATTTATTTTTTTGAAGAAACTGTCGGCACCTCTTCCTGACACGCCCACAATTGTTTTCCATCTACTCCATAGACAGTGCTTGCAGTGTCTTGTGTTGGTGCAAAATATTCATCGGTCATCTCACCAGATACACCGCCATGTTCTCTTCCACATGTGGTGCGTGTTTCGTCACATGCTGGCTGAAAACTTGTCGGTAGTTGGTAATATAATTTTTTTATACTAATAATATTTATTTTAATATTTTTTTTTTTTTTTTGCTCTTTTGTTAAAGTTTTTTGGTTTTTTATTTTTTTTCTAGATAATTTTTATTGTTTTCATTGTTTACACAATAATAATAATGATTTTACTAATTTTTTTATTGTTTCCTTTCTTGCTCCTTTGTTAAAGTGTTTTACTCTTTTTTTTATTCTTGGGAACAATTTAATAATTTTCATCATTTAAGCAATAATGATAATAAGAATGAATTTTCAATAATGTTTTATTCTTTTTATAGGTATAAAATCAATAATTTATTTTTGTTGTTTATTATTGTTAGTGTTTACATAATTTTTTATTATTCTTTTTAATTTTAGTTCAATTTAGTATTGAAATTTTAGTTTATGTTGATAATCATTTTAAATTTTATATTTCTTCTTTTCTCTCTTTGTTTCTTTTTTTATATAATAATTTTTTTATCTAAATATATAACATTATGAAGAGAGAGAAAACTTATACTCCTGACATTTGTTTTTTACACTTAAAAAACATTTGGTTCCGACTACAATAATCCTAACATTTGTTTTTATATTTAAAAAATATTTAATTCTGACCGCAGCGCAATTCAATGACTCATTAAATTTTACACTAGCTGTAATCAAGTTCAAGTTGCTTTTTTACCTTTAGAACATGCGGCCATATATCTGATAAGTACTATAAGTACTCTTGAATGAGAATTATAAAAAGTACTGCCGTCATGCTGCCTCAAATTTAGGGATTGTTAAGAGATATTACAAGTACAATAAATATTATTTTCTTCGAACATTTTAGAGTTAAATTAGAGGACAATTAAATAAAACAAGAACTCAATTTATAGGAATATAAAATACAATTAAAAGAAGTATCAAAATAAACATAAAACAAATAACGGGTTTTTTTTTTTTTCATTTTTGCTTCCTAAAAGCCTTTATTTTTATATCTTCGGTCCTTTTAGTTTTAGACTTTTACACTTAGATCCTAAATCTTATTTTTTTCCATTTTAATCCTTGAGTTTTGAGAGAGCAAAAAGAAAATTGCAGAAAAATAGAGAAAGAGAGATAAAATGATTGGTTGCCCACATTTTAAAAAACAAAAAAGGTGATATTTTTGTTACTGGGTTCATATAATGAGAGGAGTGACAATGAGTTGTTATGAATTTCCATCTCGCTGGAAAAAATAGATAGAGGTTAGTGAATTATTTTTTAATTTGGTTTAATTTTGTATGTTCTTAACTGATTGAAGTGTGTATTGACAATAATAATAATAATAGGTTTATTGAGATTATTATGGTGTTTTTAGGTTAAAATACATAGAAAAATAAGTTCTAGGTCCAAGAAACTCATAACCTAACTTTTTGACCACTTCTTGGAATCTAAACTAGCAAACGACACCCTGTCTATCCTTAAACATTAAAAAATAAATGAAAAAAAGAGAGAACGAGTAGCCTAACAAGCTCGTGCATGCTAGGATCATGTAGTAGGTTCTAATAGAACAAGAATATTTATAGGCTAATAAAACAAGGCTAAGTTCATGTAAAGGCTAATAGCAACAAGTTTGATAAAAAAAATAAAAAAAATCCATAACTTTCAACTCAATAATTAAATCACGCTCAAATGTTTTCGGAAGATTCATTAAGAAAAAATCTAAATTAGGCCCAAAAGATGTTTGTGGTTGTTCTGTTGTTTTCTCTTTATTTTTGTATATCTTAGGTTATTTAAGGAGTTGTAATTATCTTAGAGAGATAAATTTTTTGAGGATAAATATTTAGTAATATAGTTTTTGTGCGGTGAATCTATGAAGGTGTTTAGTAATATAGTTTGAAAAAAAACATGTTGAAAAGTTGTTTGGTAATGTGTTAAACTTGGGCTTGTTAATTCCGTTCCGTTCCGGGTGAAATGGCCGGAACGTTCTGTGCCATTAAAAAAACTGAGACGAAACGGCGTCGTTTTCGTCTTGGTTTTAATTCCGATCCGTTCCGGAAATTCCGGCCGGAACGCCTCGGTACCATTCCGGCCGTGGTGTTATGGCTCAAAATTATAATATTTCTTTTATTTTAGAACATTTTACTATCATAATATTTTGGAATTTTAGAGATATTTCTAATTTTGAGATTATGTTTGTTCAACTTTGTGTTTATATTGTATAATTTAAAATTAATTTATCTTGAATTTAAATTATACTTGTTAAATTAATATTTTAATTTTTTTTATATATATATATAATTAATTATATATGAACAGTATAACCCCGAAACAGCACGCCGAAATGCTCCCAAACTAAAATATTTCATTCTAATAGAAAAACTAGAAACGACAATCAGAACGATATTAACAATTTTCGTTAAACTATTTAAATGGTTGTATGGGACTCGCAAAAATTTGATGAAACTGCCGGTTGAGGAGAAGCAGCTAAGAGCTGCTGCTCGCTGCTTATCACCCACTTTTGTACGTACAGCTTACTTCTGTCTTTGTTAATTAATTCAACTAAGGATTGTCTTTGTTCAACTAATTTAGCTTACGTATTTGTGCAATTTTTTGCAGCACCTTTCTTGCCTTGTCATTTTATGATTTTTATCGAGACATAATAAAATCAAGGTCAAAAAAATTAGTTGTCTTTGTTTTATTGCATCTTTATATTAGCAAATAACTCACCTTTACAGGGCCAATTATTTTCAAATAAACATGAAAAATATAAATTGCTTCTTTAAAACTGTAAAGTTAGTAGACACTTTATTTTAAAATAATTTTTTTATTTTAAATATATATTTTTTTAATTTTTAATTTTTTTATATACTAATATCATAAATAATTTTTTTAAAATAAAAAAAATATTTTGTATGATCGTAATCCCAATTATATCCCAGATGATTTTTTACCAGATATTGTAGCTCACGCAAATAGTCAATCATTATAGAGGCCTTCACGTATGGATCTTGTTCGTGATGACATTGCAAGTTGTTTGTTGGGAGAATAAAAAGAAAAGCCCAATTTACTTGAATTATTAATTACATTATGATATTATGATTATTAAATCTACAATATATATATATATATATATATATATAAAATATGTGTGTGTATGTTTATGCTCTTTAAAGTAATTTAACAAGTTGACATCAATATGAAAAGTTTGATAACCAAACACATGAAACTGTTTTTTATTAACCTCAAACTCAACCACAGTTTTAACCAAACACTTCAAAAATTATTTTGAATCGTAGCTAAAGTACTTTTCATGAAACTATTTTTTTATAGCCTCAACCATAAAAGCAAAAACAATACCATACACACCCTATGTAGTAGAAATCTATGCTATTTGTGCTTATTGTCTTTCTTAAGTTGCTTTTGTCTATATCATAGAATTTATATTTTTTATGAAGTAATGTGTGTAGCCTACTCTCTTAGGCCTAACATCTTGCCTTCTCTATAATATTTTTTCTATATAATGTTTTTTTATAGATTGTTTTGAAATGCAATATAAATAAAATACTTAACATGATTTAAGTTATTATTCAATTTTTCCATAGTTTCTATAGTGTTTTAATTTTTTAGGGGAATTTTAGTAATTTATTTTTTTAACTATTATATACTAATAAGGAAAAAAACATTAAAAATGTGCTATGCATATTCAATTATAAGGGAGTTCATTGATCCCCATGCTCATATTTTGATATCAAAACTTTCTTTTCCTCACCTCATGTCCTTGGATGTTGAAAAAAGCTTATTTTAGTCCTTCAAGTTTTTTTTGTAATTGAATTTTGTTCATAAAGTTTTCTATTTTTATTTTTGATCCATGTAGTTTTTAGTTTTTTATGTTTCAGTTTTAAAACTTTATCTCTCTTATATTTCATTCCCAGGAAAGAGGAAGTCTATGGAGAAAGGAGAGGAGAGAAGAAATTTTGCCACCAAGAAGCAAAAAGTTGTTCTTTTGTATCAATAGGTTTGTTTTGATAAGGGGGTTCAATTAGGGTATATTTAATTTATTTTAAGACTGATTAAATATTGTTTTGAGATTGGTAATTAAGTTATTATGACTAATAAATTAATTTTGCTATGTTATTAATAGAAAAAAAAATGTTTTGTCAAAATAGGGGAAAATACATAAATAAGAAATTAGGACTTCACCTACATAAAAATCTTCAAACTCTTTCAAATACCTATTTTAGTTGTAGAATAATAAAATAAAATTTAACATTGAAAATGGTCTCCCCTTCTCTATGTATTATCTCAATCTTATATTTTATTGCATATACATTACCATCAATTAGTATTACTTTTTTATATTTTATAATTAATAATATTTGTAAATGCATTTATGTTTTTCTTATTGCTGAAAAGATTAATTTTTACTTTTAATGTTTATAATTTATTTTACTACTTGTAAATTTATATATTCTCAAATCTATTATATTAAATGCATACATCATTTTGCGTTCTTCAATTAATAAAATTTATAATATAAAAAATGATATCATAAACAAAAGGCAGAATTTTATACCTTGCGATTTTGGACACATTTCAAAGCCTTTTCCAATATCTTCTCATGAAATTCAACCTCACTCATTGTCTTGAAGAAATTTGGGCTCCCCACGAAGCACCTGTAAATTAAAATAGTTTTATTGTCTTAAATTGGATTTAATTGATTTTCCAATGCCTCTCTCATGTCAAAAGGTAGATTATTGCAAATAACAGTTAAATTCTTTCACGGATTCCATGTAAATGAGTGCTGTCCAACAACGAATTGATGACAATAAAATTACTAGCCGCCGTATTACTAGAACCAAGATAATATGTGACTTTTAATGAAAGCAAACAAGAAAAAAAAATAAAGTCCAATAAAAACATTTTTTTGTATTATTGATATGTGTTTTTATTTGTATTATTGATATCCATTTGAAGTCCCCAAGAGACGTAGCGTGATGACAGAGAGCAGGCGCTATGTACAGCAGATCTCAATTTCAAATTAAAACATGCATTCCTTATAAAAGCCTAGAACAACCGAGGTTAAACTCGTTCACTTGAACTCATAAAGTACGCTTTCCAGGGATAGGGTTTACTCGCATAAAAAAAAATATTGATTTGAATCCTAAGATAATATGTGACTTCTAATACATTATTTCGTTTAGGACTTCCATTCTAGGAAGAAAAAAAAAACTAAACTCTCTAGTTTTTAACACATATTAAAAGTTTTCTAAACTTCCATCATGAATAATAAATGCTCTTAATTTTGTTATACAAATTGTTATCAAATTGTTTATTTAGTTAAACACAAAATAATTATGTTATTAAAGAAGGTGCATTTAAACACAAGGTATTTATTTAGAGTATTTTCACAATACTTAACTAAAAACTCACATCCTTATTATAATGAAGAAATAAAAAAATAAGTTGTATTGTGAAAATAACCTAATTCAAATTAGTACATTGGATATTTGATGGTAAATAAAGAAAATTTTTTGTTATATTTTCTGAAAAATGATGTTCATATTTTATTTAGATAATTATATTTTAAATAATTTAAATTCATTCTATTATTGGAGAAGCTCATATTCAAGATGATAAATGAAATCAAGCCTAAACATCAAGCTTCAAGCATAAATAATACATGTTTGGAATCATATTATACTTGCAATCTATAGGTTACTAACTTTTAGTGATGTCTGTGATAAGTATTACACTTATTCAAATATCAACCATTACTCCATTAATAAATAAATTATGTTCTTATGCTCAATATTTTTTAGGATTTATCAAAATTATTGAAACATGAAAATTAATCCAATGACTTATTATCAACATATTTAAAATTCATGGCCAATTCCTTATAATTGCAAATCATTTGGCTTAGCAAAGTTTACATTTAGTCTTTCCATTTGTATTGTCTTTTTTACTAATTGAAAGATTGATTAGGTGACTCATATTATCTATTCCTATAAACTAATTAGGTCTATATTGTAGTGATATAGTCATTCTTTTATTGCCCCTAAGTTGATTATAAATAACTTGTCACATGCTTTTACTATTTTAGCTTATCCTTCTAGCAGGCCAAACATCAAAGTTTGATACAAAGATAAAAGCACATACTTGTTCTTGTATATCCAAACTCATCTAAGAAGGGTATTATATCTTTTCTTTGTTTCATCCATAAAGAAATTTATAATGGAGATATTGGATGTAATTATTAGATCAACTTACAACATTCTTGCAATATCATTTATGTCCCTTTTAACATCTAACATGAGCATGTTTGATGGGTCATATAGATCTTATTGTGACCAGATTTTATGATCAAGGATAAACGTATATTATTAAGAACTTAACAATTATCGACCAAAAATTGTTTTGTTGGTACATCATTAGAATTGACTAAGATCTATAAAGGTTCAAGGTGATGATCCATAATCACTATTAACTTTTAAAAATGACAAAACTTAATTGTTAGTTAACTATAGGTTTTGGTTGGTTAATTTTGATTATTTTTACCTTTTCTTTTATGCCTTTTTTTATTATCAAATTAAGGCAATTGTTTAGGTTTTTCCTTAAATAAAGAAGAGAGAAAACAATGTTTATTGATATAATATCATGGTAAACACTTATTTCTATTATAAAAGGAATCTACATTTTATCTACTTTTATTATTGCATTATGTTCATCTAGTTATTATATCAAGACAAAATAATTCACTACCAATTCCCTCTTTTAAGTGTAGACTATCATTAAAAGCATGCAAATTTTATTTTTCATTGCATTTTAATTTAAGAAATCATCATAAACTATCAAGTTTTTTTTATTCTTAAATTGATCTTCCTTATTGATGAAGATATAAGTTATAACTGGTTTAGGCTTAGTGATAAGAATTTGTGTTTTATGTTGGGAAATGGTGTTTTCTGTTTTTGTGTTGTTTTTTGGCTAATAATCCAAGTCAGTTATGGAATGACCCATTACAACCTTATTCAAATAACTAACTTTTAAGCTCTTCCTATTGGCTTTGTTATGCTTCTTTACCCAAAATCTTTTCATGCCAACCGATATCATTTGTGAGAGTATAGATATTAGTATACTTGACTCCAACAAACTATTTTTTGATGCTCTCATGCATCCCTTCCATAATTAACTTGAAACACTTATACTCTATTATAATTGTAGTGCATTTGGTTTTGAGAGTTATTAAAAGAATTGCATAACTTTTTATGAATTATCATAGATCTTAAGTAATCATGTCCAAGTAAGCTAGTGTTATCTCTTGTTCTATTCTATAAAAGAGTTAATGAAATAAGCCATCATTTCTCTCTAGTCATTAATGGAATTAGATGGTAGTTTGGATAACTAATGAAATATAGTTTTGGTTAATGAAGAACAAAATAACCTTCGTTTCATGAAGAGATTGACAACACCATTGTCATATTGATTAACATTACATTGCTCCCATTAGATATTATATTTCCAAACACATGTTAGGTTGTTTATAGGTCAAGTTCTTAGGTCATGTAATTAACTTGGGATTACATGTATGTCTATAGAGTAGTTAGCATCACGCGTGATTGATTATGATCCTATATTGATGGGGTTGTGTTTGTGTTTCTTATATAGGCTTATGTGTTCCCAATTTGTGCTTAGAAACTTTCATACATTACTATCAAGTGTTTTTTTTGTAACATATCCTAGTATATGTCATCTCCCCCTTCAAGTGTTTGAATTGAAGATCGATTCTATCTCAAATCATTTTAAATCTAATTGAGCTAATAAACCATGAATTGTTTACTTATATTGACTACCATAATCTTATTATGGTAAGTTATATTTTTTAATGTTTTCCATCTCTAATTAGATAACTCATAAGTTAAAATTAGATAAGTTTATTTACTAAAAAAAGGATGATCCTTTAAAATAAATTATTGATGGTTGACTAGTATTTGACCACATCGGTTGTGATCACCTAACTACATCAATCTCTAGAAAAAGATATGCGTGATGTTATGAGAACTATGTTTTTTACCATATACAAATGAAAAGGTTATGAGAACTATGTGAACTATATAACAATCACCTAAATGCATAGGATTTTTATATTGTTTAGATATTAGATATTATGTGAACTATATTTTTTACCATATACAAATTATTTATAAAAGATTAAGAGTTTAAATATTAAATTCTAATACAATTTAAGTTTGTAAATGTTCCTTACCTAAAAATCATATGACCTTACAAAATTCTATTACTTGCTAATTTAATTTATTAAAGATTCTTCTTTTGAATCGGCTTATAGACAGTCATGTAGACTTTTATCTTTGTGGTTATTTTATCTTTCTTTGTCGTTCATGTCTTTTAACTCTTTAAATCAATCATAACTTTCAAGTTCCCTCATCAATCACTCATTATCTTTCCCAGTCAATTTGGATTCTTCATGAACCTAATTAATCTTACTTTTGATGATAAATTTAGAATTTCTTTCCCTATCTAGTAGTGAACAACTAGTATTATTACTTAGTTGACTTGATCATGTTTATTTTTTTGCATAAGCAATCATTTATATGGTGTTTATGTTTAAAGGATTGAGTATATGGAACACATTCTCTCTTTCCATGTTCAAGAAAAAATGACTTGTTTGCCAGTCAACTAAGATACAATTTAAGTTCAATGGGTTTCTAGTCTATGGTAATTGATGAGAGAAATTGAAACAATTCTTTAAAAGGTGAGCAAAAAAAGTTAATGATCATATTTATTTTCTTTTCTAGCATAATTATAAGCCCAAGAATGACTGTCTTTAAATGAAGATTTCCAAGTCCAATAACTATAATATTTTGGGCATCCAAAGAATTTAAGGAGAACTAGACTTGTACACTTGTATACATGAGGATTTTGCAATATCCAAATATTGTTTTGAGTCAGAACATTAAGCAATAACATAGATAGATTCCTACAAACAATAGACTATTCAAATTTAATTGTTTTATATATATGGTGGATGTTCAAGAGGCTATTAAGGTACTTTTTATGCTAAAGAATAAAAGAGTGAAATTATTTTAGGTAGAGCGTGGACATGTAAGGTGGTCTCAAATCAATTTAGTTTTCATTCAAGTGTAGCATCTACTTTTCATAATGATGATGATAAAGGTTCATTTGGAGATTAAAGCTATAGTTTTTAATGCAAAACAATGGTTGTGTAGAATTTATAATTTTAGAAATATAAATATAGATTGTTAGATAAGTAAACAGGGTAGATGAATGACTTGAGGCTAAACATGTATAGTTTGTTTTTTATAGTATAGCAGTTTGGTGTTAATAGTAGCAATAGCAACTTTCAAGTTGGTTTTTATGGTTTTTCGAGAATTCGAGTTAGATAGGAGTGTGTATGGGGGACCTTTTAAAAATGTTAATATGTATTGATCTAAGTAAAAAGCAAACAACAACAATTTTTTATTTCATTAATAAAGGTGGGTGGTGCCATAAAAGGGTTTGAATGTACTTTAATCAAGGAACACATGCAAGAAATTGAGAGTTGATGATGTGGGGAGGTATTGTTAAGTTGTGTTTCCATCCATAATTTTTCATTCGATGATTATCGATGAAGGAGAGTTGTGGAGCAAAGTGAAAGTATCCATCTTGTATGTTTGTAGTGGTGAGCTTGCTCACCTTTTCTTTTTTTACTTGCTTAGACTTTAGTACAATTGTCTTGTTGTAATTGTAAGTTTTGCTGGCTCTTACCTTTAATAAATATTTATCTCATCGTATAAAAATAAATACTCATTAATTATTCTTGTTATTGTTTTCTTATGAAGTAGTTTTGCCATTTACAAACCTTAATTGTCTCTCAATGTTTTCCGATTCAAAACTGCATTGAAGTATGTCGTTTTCGATATCCTGCAATCCAAGGAGATTTATTAATTAATTTAGCTCTAGAAAAACATGAAATCGAAGGGGGGGAAATAGTTAATTAGTACATACATACCTCTAAGTCTGATTTATTGCTCATTTTTCTGTCATTATTAATGTAAAAAAAAAGAGTAAATAGTAATTACAACATAAATCACCAAAATAGGATTCACCAAGAGATCCGAATAAGAATTAATAGAGAAGAGAGCAAACCCAAATCCGCTCAAGTGATTGTGAATGCGAGCTTCGAGACTCATTTGAGCAGAGATCCGCTGGACCAACTGTGTGTGTTTATATTTGTAATTATTCTTATCGTTTCCAAGCAAATCCATGAATTTGAATTACTAACAAAAGAATAGAAATCACAAGAAGTTACCTCTTCGTCATGCAGTCTTCGTTGAAGAAGTGCAAAATCACATGAAATAATTTTACCAATAAAAATGATTAATTAATAAACTCTACTGAGATTTATTTATATGGTGAAGTCTATGAAATAATTTTTTTTTATCATGTCACGTGGCTTGATTCGATCAAAACCCTAATTATATTTGCAGTTTGCAGTCAAACAAACACTCTTGGTTAAACACTTGAAAAGAAATTTCCTTACCTTCCACGTTGTTTCCTGGAAAGATTTAGATAACTCTCGAGAATTTCCTCCAGCCTATAAACCCCAAAAACCAAGAGTGATTAGCAATAAAAAGAAAGCTAGCAATTATTTAAAATTTAATAACATATATAAAATTTTATTCCCCGTCAGTAAATAAATCAATCAAAATCTTTCAGCCTTTTTAGGTAAAAATTAAATACCTTTTCTTCGCTTCAAAGAGAATGAGTTTTCCAGCTGGAGAGAAAATGATCACAGCGATCTCTACATCACACAGAGTAGAGAGTTCATAAGCTTTCTTGACAAGGCCACCTTTTCTTTTGGCAAAGGTGACATGCCTGCTTGTTTTATTCTCAATTTTCCTGAGCTGTAGCTTCACTCTCCCCATTCCTTCTATCCTATCCTCTGCGTTGAGGAGATAGCTTCCAACTTTTATATCGCCAACAAAAAAAATTAAAAAGACCTTTCCCCTGTTTTGGTCTTTTTTGTCCACAATACCATAAATGTGTAATTAATACGAAAATCCTTTTTTTTTTCTCTCTCTCAATTAGTAAGAAAATCCTTTTTGTTTCTTATTCTGCTAAAATAACTTTTAGTCTAAATTGGTGGATTCTTTATTAAAGAGCCTTAAAGATAATGTGAAGCAACTCATTATCCATCTACAGTGTTTTCATACCGTGCTCTTTTTTTTCTTCTTTTTTTTCTGATTATGTTTTTTTTTTTGGTTTTTTTTTCTTGATATTTTTTCTCTGGTTATACTTTTTTTTTCACTTATATATTTTTTTTGTTTTTTTTATAACCGGGGTGTTCGGGTCAGCTTAAGCGCACCACAACTAATCCTCGGATCCATTTTTTTTATAATCAGTGTATCTAGGTCATCTTTCATCTCCTTCCAAAACATTGTTGATTGCTATAGTGTTTTCCCACTTATATATTTTTTATGATAACTTGGGTGTTCGGGGCAGCTTAAACGCACCACAACTAATCCCTAGATCCAATTTTTTTCTTATATTTTTTTGTGTTCACTTATATATTTTTTTTTATAACCAGGGTTTCCAGGTCAGCTTAAGCACACCACGACTAATTCTTGTGCTGAATTTTTTTAAAACAATATAGATTGCTATAGCACTTTCCCACTTATACTTTTTTTTGTTTTTCTCTAGGAAAAGCACTATAGCTCCCCACACATAACTTGCTACAGTGCTTCTTTCTTCTTCTTTTTCTGATTGTGCTTTTTTTTGTTTTTTTTCCTGATATTTTTTCCCCGGTTATACTTTTTTTTCCACTTATATATTTTTTTGTTTTTTTATAACCAGGATGTCCGGGCCAGCTTTCATCTCCTCACAAAACATTGTTGATTGCTACAGTGCTTTCCCACTTACACATTGTTTTTGTGTTTTTATTTTTTTCCCCTACTTATACATTTTTTTTGATAACTTGAGTATCCAGGTCAGCTTAAGTGCACCATGATTAATCCCCGGACCCATTTATTTTATTATTATTTGATTTTTTTCCTTATACTTTTTTTGTTCACTTATGCATTTTTTTTCTTTATAACCAAAGATTTTGGGCCAGCTTAAACGCACCACAACTGATTCCCCAACCGAATTTTTTAAAAAATAATATGGATTGCTATAGTGTTTTCCCACTTATACTTTTTCTTTGTTTTTTTTTCACTTATATATTTTTTTATAATTGGGGTCTTTGGGCCAGCTTAAGCTTCTTTTTTTTTAACTTATATTTTTTTTGTCCGGGTGATGTGCACCACGAGTTGTATAAGTACGTATATACCCCTATAAGACAAAATTCAAGAGTTGGCTATAGGGGTGTATTGGTATATTTTTGTTTTCCCACTAATATATTTTTTTTTATAACTGGGGTTTCCGGGCCAGTTTAAGCACACCACGACTAATCCGCGGACCGAATTTTTTTTGTTTTGATAATCAGGGTATCTAAGTCAGCTTGCGCGCACCAACACTAATCCCTGGACCCCTTTTAAGTTAAAAGATCTATTGGTATTCAACAATAGATAATGTCATAACTAACATAAGACAATCAAATCTTGTTTTTCTAAATGGGAAGTGTTTTTGATTTTAAGAGAGGGTAAAAGGTCTAAAACTTGTATGATATTTGAAGGAGTCACTTACTAATATTATGATTTCTAGAAATCTTAATTAAGGTTTCACAATTTTAAGGTAAGGAACTAGTAATGCTAAATAGAAGATATTGTCACCATAAAAGTCAAGTAAGTTGCTTTGTGAATAGTCTTTTATTTCTAATTGGCCTATGTTAGTTACATGTACTAATTGTTTAAATCTACACCATCTTTTATTTTTCTTATTATTCATACAAATCATACATTACCACAAAATTAATACATGCAATAATTTTTCTCTCAATATATGTTGAACATCTCTGCGCGACATCGAGGGCTTGTTAGAGTCATCCTCCTTGTTTGGTTCGAGATTGTTAGGAAAACTCGGGTTTATTGGTCTTGTCAAAGATCCATTGTGTCAATACCCATTTTCAGGTTATTCCTAAAATTTAGTAAAAAAAAGTTCACGTCATGGAAAAATCAAATTTAAATTTTTTGACGAATTCAAGAGCCTAATCATACTCCTACAGTGCCCAAGAATGAAGAAAAATACATATTCAAGGTCAAAATAAATAATTATTGAACAAATCTGCATAAAAATTAACACTAAGAGCATAATTAGATTTTAATATGTTAATTTTATTTAAAGTTTAATTATATTTAAGAATTAATTTGCGTACAATTGAAGGATTTAATTAAGTGCAAGGACTCAATTATACTTAAAATGGGTCAAATTGATTTTATTAAAAGCTTAATAGGTGAGAAATTAAGTTTGGGGGGCTAATTTGAGTTTAATTGTAAAGATTAGATTTTTTTTTAGACTAGATTTAATTATTTTTTTCAAGTCAATTGATTGCAATTAAGGGCAAAATTATAAGAAATCAAAGTTTTTAGGTCAATTAGGAGCTAAAGTGAACTTTGTTGTCAAATATCATTTTGTAAAAGTCGTTGCACACTAAGGACATAATTGTTTGAAATCATGGGTGCAATTGAAATTTTAATGATTAATTGATGGTTAAATTGTATAAATTCGAGACCAAGGATCAAAGTGAAAAGGATGCGTAAATTCAGGACTTCCTTGAAGTTTGTTAGGGAAAAATTGTATGAAATTAAAAAATTTAGGTCAATTAAGGTGAAACTAAACCAATTAAATATTCAAGGACCAAATTAAACTTTGGACATTTTGAAGAAGAAAAAAAAAGAAGACCATGTTGTTTGGCCCATTATGAGGAATCAGACTATGCAACGTGTAGTGCATTGTTCATTGTCTTCTTTCTTTTGAGCAAAAAAGTTGTTTGGGTGGTCACTTTCAAAGGCATCTAATGCTTCATTGTTTCACCAAATTTCACCAAACTTGAACCATAATGATAGCGTGACATTCACCTACACCATGATATGGTTTATTATGGTTGATTCACCTACACCAATTGATCATTGCAGTGTCGACCTAAAGTAAGTCAACTCCAACTGTTTTGAGTTGTCAAAACTGATAGCTCTACGTATCTTCTTTGAGCCAACGCCTAGGATGCTTACGAATTAAATCAAGAGATGAATTTTTACCCTAGTAAAGACAATATTCCTCTCTTTCACCACCTATAAATAGGGGTTCATCCTATACTCCTAGGAGGGAGAGATATAAAGGAAAATTTCAAGAAAAAAATCAACTCATCTCCCTTATTTTTCTGTTTTGCTGGTAGTTTTCTCCTTCTTTTTCTAGCCAACATTGGCTACCATTGCAACTGTTAACGCCTCCCCTATCACCATAAAAGTCTCCCTTTCACAAAGGAGTAACCCACAACCACCAACTTTTTTTTCTTTTCTCCTTCCTTTTCCTTTTCCTCTTCCTCGTGCAACCACTATCACCTTTTCAACTCTTTGTAATTTCTTCTCCTTAACTATTGTAAGCTTTTTTTCTTCCTCCAACAGCCAACATCGACCTCACAATAGGTAACTTCCATTCTCTCCTTCTTCTTCCCCCCTCTATCCCTTTGTTGCAAACAGAGGTGTGAATTAATTTACACCTACTCATTTGATAGTACTTTATAGCCCTCAATTAAACCAGATAATATGCTTTCAAACACTATCTCTGCTTCTGTTTTGAGTGTGTTTTCTAGCCCTCAATCAAACAAGATAATACATTTTCTAGCCTTATCTCTGCTTCTTTTTTTAGTGCATTTTCTAGCTCTCAATCAGCTTAGATATTAGGATTTCCAACTCTCAAGGAGCAATCAAAATAGTGCGCTTTCTATCCCTATTTTTCTCCTCGGATAGTGCCTTTTTTAGTCGTATCTCTTTTTTTTCATTTGAGTACGTTTTTTAGCCCTCAATCATCAACTCAGATAGTGTGTTTTCCATCTTTATCTCTTTTATTATTCGAGTGCATTTTTTAGCTCTTAATCATCAACTTAGATAATGTATTTTCCAGCTCTATCTCTCTACTTCTTATTTGAGTGTGCGTCCTAGCTCTTAATCATCAACTCAAATAATGTGCTTTCCGACCCATTTCTCTCCTTGTTTGAGTGTGTTTTCTAGCCCCCAATCATCAACTCAAATAGTACATTTTTTAGCCTATCTTTTTCCTTCTTGTTTAGGTTTGTTTTTTAACCATCAACCATCAACTTTGATAGTATGCTTTTCAGTCCTATTTATCTCCTTCTTGTTTGAGTACATTTGCTAACCCTCAATCATCAACTTAGATAGTGCACTTTCCAACCCTATCTCTTTCCTTCTTGTTTGGATGTGTTTTTCAACCCTTAACCTTCAACTTTAATAGTATGTTTCTCAACTTTATCTTTTCTTCTCTTTTAAGTGTATTTTCCAGCCCTCAACCATCAACTCAAATATTACATTTTTTTGTCTCTATCTTTTTTCCTTTTTAAGAGTGTTTTTCAGCCCTCAATCATCAACTCAGATAGTACACTTTCTAGCTTTATCGTTTCTTCTCTTTTTAGTACGCTTCCTAACCCTTAATCATCAAATCAGATAGTGTATTTTCCAATCTTATCTCCCTCCTTATTTGAGTGCACTTCTCAACCCTCAACCATTAAGATAATGTGTTTTTCATTCTTTTCTCTCTTTTTCTTATTTGCATGAGCTTTCCAACCATCAACTTAAATAATGTATTTTCCATCTTTATCTCCCTTCTTGTTAGAGAATGCTTTCTAGTTCTTAACTATCAAGATAATGTGTTTTCTAGCCTTATATATTTTCATCTTATTTAAGTTTGTTTTCCAACCATCAAGTCAAATAGTATGCTTTCTAGCCCTTACCCATCTCAAAAAGTATGCTTTTTAGCCCTATCTATTTTCCATTTCTATAAATCTTCATGTCATCTCCCGGGAAGGTCACCCATTACAATAAGAGCATCTTGATGTTTTCACCTAAATAGGTTACCCATTACAATTAGATCATCCTTATCATTTTTATCTCCACACTTTCACTTGGATAGGTCACCCATTACAATTAGATCATCCTTATCATTTTTATCTCCACACTTTCACTTGGATAGGTCACTCATTACAACGAGACCATTTTCATCACTTTCTCTAGGTAGGTTGCCCATTATAATGAGATCACCTTTGTATCTTCACTATCTTTTCACCTATGTAAGTCACATATTACAATAAAATGACCTTTGTGTTTTCCACTTGGGAAGGTTACCCATTACAATTATATCATTTTTCTATGTCTTTCAACCCTTCACAAACATTATTTTTCCCTTCATAAATTCATTTTTTTTATCATTTAAGTATGTTATTAAGCTCTCAATTCTTAGATAGTGTATTTTTTAGCCCTTTCTCACATTTTCTTTTTAAGTGCACTTCATAACTCTTATTACTAAATCTTTCATATGGAAAAACCATCTTTTATTTGGTAAGTCCATTCTCTCATTTATCTTTTTCTTCTTTACAAAGCTTACTATAAAATTCTTTTAAAGGCTTTTGTCCTAAATATTGTAAAGAGATGGCAATTATCATAACTCAAATTTTGACTCCCTATTTTTAATATTTATGTCAATTTTAGTATTTTCAACATCATCTCAAATGGTTTTTAATTTTTAAAAATCTTTTTTTTTAGTGTGTTCAACTTTTAACATGCTCACTTAAAAATTATTGATTAATTTTATTGATTCTATGTTGATGTTATCTTTTTAGAAAAACATAATAATCAAAAAGCCTATTATGCAAGCTATCATTACACCCACCATCAACAAAAAAGAAAAATGGTATAGAACTTACCTTACCTTACAACACGTTATAGCTTGCAACACGTAAAAGATTTGTGCTATCATTGCAGACCAACGCTCTACTATATATAGCCAAGAAGAACAAAAAATGGTGGATAGAAAAAAGAAGGTGACGGGAGACAAGAAAAAGAAGCACATAGAGGAGAACAAAACGAAGAGAGAACGAAGAGAAAAGAGAAACAAAAAAAGCAAGGGGTAAAGAGAGAGCAATAAAGGAATAGGGGAGTGAACATAAAGATAAAAAAATAATAAATGCTCGACAACACTTTCCCCTCTTCATTGTTGAACAGCTCCCTTTTCTCTCTAGTGGTGTCAGCTGCAACACCTTCTCTAAACAACGATGGCAACAACAATAGCATTAACAAGACTCGACGTCACTAGCGACAACCGTAGCAACTCCACTATATGGCACCAACAACAACTTCATTAAGCTCGCCAACAATGATTAGTAGTAGGTTTTCCTCTCCTTTCGGTAACAACAATTTTTCATCTCTCCCCCAACGAAAGCTCCAACCATTTTCTTCTCCACGCAGCATCAGCAACAACAACAACAACAAGTAGTAGTTGCTTCCTCTTTTTCTATAGTCATCGTCCACCTGTCTCTCTATCAGTACCTCCTACACCACCAACTAGACCTCCCCTTCAAGACAGTAATGCCAGGTACCCCTCATTCACCTCCGGCTACAGTTATTGTTCACTTGCATGTGAACAATATACATGAATTAAAGAGGATTTTTTCACTTGCATAGTGAACAGTATGCACGAGATTGGGCTAGATATAACATCCAACCAATCAAAGAAGATTGTTGGGCTATTTCGACCCACCAATAGGTCGCTCAAGCTTATATATATATATATATATATATATTAAAAAAATCTGCATTTCAAAAATACAAAAAAATATTTTGTTTTCATGCATACGGCTAAATCCTAAATTGTTCTGAGCATATTTTCCCAAAAAAAAAAACAAATTGTATCTTTTTTCATGATACTTGTATTTTTCTTGAGGCTTTTGTTGAATTATAGTTGCATCAATGACACAACATAATTATATTAGAAGAAGATCGCAAGATGATGTGGTTTTTGATGAATATGATCGCAATTCTAATTTTATTCTGGATGATTTCTTAACAGATATTATAGCTCGCTCACATAGCCAAGAAATGCATAGGCATTCACATATAAATTTTGTACGCGATGAAATTGCAAATAGTTTAATGGGATAATAAAAAACATAATGTACAAGTATTATTCATTTCATTATATAATAATTATTCCAAATCTACAATATTTTGAAGGAAACTATGTGTGTGCGCGCGTGTGCGCGTGTGTTCTTTTAAGTAACTTTACAACTAAATCTTAATATAAAAAAGCATTTAACCAAATAAAAAAATTAGTTTTGCTTCAACCTCAATTTCCATCATAGTTTTAACCAAATATTTAAATTTATAAAAAAAAACTTCAACTGAAAATGATTTTTATTAAATGTGTTTTTCAAATCATAACCACAAAGCAACTGTAATTTCAAACACACCATAAATCTATATTTTGTACAAACATAATTAATAGGTCTAGCATTCTAACCTTTTTTTCACATCTCCAAGGGTTTTTTTTTTTGTATTTGTTAGTTTTAACTTTTATTCAGTGCAATATATTATTTTTGTTTGATGGTGAAGAAGAAGAATATTTATACTAACTTGAGCATTAATTAAAATTATTCTTTTCTTTTTTATATGATATTCAAAATACACCCCCACATTTTATAATATTTAAGAAATAATAACATGTGGCATAGTAGAAAAAAAATTCTTCTCTCCAATTTTATAGCCACATATCTTCTCTATTCCTATTGAAATCAATTCAAATTCTCAATTGTTCTAAATAAAAGGTTAATTTTTCAATTAAAAAAAACCATATAATGATAATGAAAAAATAGATAAAGTTGTTAGTTATTAATATAGTTGAATTTCAAGTCATCCGATAAAAAAACAAAATTCTCATAAATTATTTTGACCAAACTATATAGATGAACTTGCAAAAGTTTATTCTAGTTCGATGTGCAAAAGTTATTCAAAATAAATTTCTCCAGCAAAACAAAATCTGAAATAAAATGAAAATATATGTTTAGTCCCTTTTTCCCGGCCACTTCGATGTTTTGGGTCCACAATCTCTCCTAACCCATTTGAGAATAGCCTTAACCACCATTCAACTCCTTACGAGTTGCACGTGCATGGATTCACACACCTAACCTAACCATCAAAACTTGGGGTGGTTGAGACCTGCGTACCAAAGATAAATCAGCAACTAACATTCTTCAGCCCAACATGTTTTTAAACCCTGAAAAGTTTCTTCTTCCCAAGTGGCAATACTGCATGAGCCAGCTTCTTCATTTGCTTGCTCTTCTGTTCTGGCTTCGCTACTCCATTCCGATTTGGCTCGACACCTCATTCTCCGGCCGGTCGCAGCAGCATATTATATGAAGGATCCTCTTCTGTAGCAGTCCTCGTGAACTTAGTGAAAATGGAAGATTGATTTCAAGGTCATTAATTTACATCTTATATTTTACTTTACCTTGCGACTTACTCTTACTAACATTTCTCAAGGCTCCCGATTTTCATTTCTTCTTCTCTAGATGCATTTTGAAATTTGAAGAATACGAAATAAAGACAGCAAGAGAGGACAGGAGGATAAGCGATGCACTCCATGGCAGAGCTTGCAAAACCCCATTTTGTTAATTTAGCCACAAGAATTAATCTAACATGGACCAAAGCAGTAAGTCATTATCCTATGTCTTCGAATCTATTTATAATTTAGTTTTTTATTTCAGTATCTTGTTCTTTTTCAATTTATATATTTTATGTTTTGAAGAATATTAGAGAGATAGAAGAAGAGAAGTAGGTACGATGAGAGTTTTTAATTAGGAAATAATATATTTTTGGGAAAAGAAACCTAAAATTTGATGGTGACTTTGAGCTTTTCTTTAATATTTTCAGGGTCATACGCTTGGTTGTTACCCGGCGCTTTCTCTTTTGGCTCGTTTAGTTGCTTACGTTTCAATTTTAAGTAAGTTGCTTCCTTATCAACAATCACTAGCACAATCCATTGTATATTATATGGTAAAATGGCAATGCCATAGTCAATTTTATTTGTAAATTTTTTTGAGAATCCAACATTGTCTCCTCTTTTTTTTTCCAATGATGCAGCCATTATCTTGATTATTGTTCTCATAATTGTGAGATGTATGACGTATTCTGGAGATGAGGGGAGTGGAGTTGAAGTAGGAGCAACGGAGACTGACCAGCTATGGCCAAGAAAAACACTGTCATTATTATTCTCATATGGAACATGTAACAAAGATTTAGAATCAGGAGATTGCGGCGGCGGCGGCAGCAGCAGGGACAAGAGTAGTTGTTCGGAGGAATTATATGATAGAACAATATGCGTAATATGCTACGATGAGGAACGAAATTGTTTCTATGTTCCTTGTGGTCACTGTGCTACCTGCTATGTTTGTGCCCAGAGGTATGCATTTCTTCGTAGAACTATCAGAAATTTGGCACTGTTATTAGATATGGAACTCATCCGTGAATGAATGGCTTGCAGGATTTTTAACAGCGAAAACAAGGTCTGCCCCGTTTGCCGCAGATTTATTGGCAAAATAAGGAAGCTTTTTGCCCCATGAGATTCGATTGTAAAAACAATTTCAATTGTAAAAGCTATTTTAGAGAGTTAAATTTCTAAAATAGTTTTTGAATAGTATAAATATAGTTTTTTTATTTTTGTGTACTCTAATGGTAAAAATCATTTAGAAAAGCTATATTTATATATTATTTTAAATATAGTGCAATTATTTTGTATATAATTTAATTATGCAAGTAATTATACAATTAATAGAAGTAAGTTTTATAATTAAATAATTTCTTTAAAAAAAACCCTCCAACAATGAGATTATTTTTTTAATTATATTTAAATAAAAAAAATTGAATTTTAAAAAAAAAACCGCAACATATTTCAAGTAACCAATAAGTTTAAACATAATTAATTAAAATACATTCCATTACAAATATTACAATCAAATTAATTACAAATTAAAACCTCTATTTGCCATAATTTCCAACTTTCTATTTTGAAAATACGCTGCAGAAATTGGATCCAATATAGAAGTATTCATCTTCATAATTTGATCTTCTTTCTCAATCCTATCCATTTCTTGTTTCTCTTGACTTTGTTAATCATTAGAGCTTGTTGTTCTAACATAATTTTTCTGTCTTGTTTTTTTTCTCCCTCAATTTCAATTAAAGTATCCTTGAATTGTTGTAAGAGATTTGTTACAATTGTCTCCCCAACTTTTTCTTTTCCTTGTCTACGTTTAAGTCGTTCCTTTGCAGCTTTCTGACCAATTGGTCAATTTTGATAAATATATGCTTCACTATCTTCTCCTAAACTAACAAACTTGGACTTGTATTTCCATGATTTTTTGTTTCTTGTTTGACTTTTGATATAGACTTGCACGCTCAAATTGTCATTTGGGTTCTTTTTTTAAGATAACCCAACAATGTTCTAGTTGAAATCGTTTACTAATGACAGAAGCATATATTTGACGAGCATTATTAATCTGGTAAAACAAATTCAATAAATTAAACTATGTTATATAAATATGTTAAACAAATAATTAAATATGGAAATATTCAAATAAAAACATTACCCTTAATTCTTCAATCGTTCCACTTTGTTGACAGTTTTCAATTTGGGTAACAAAGCCAACAAATTTTTTAACTTTTCTATTTATTTTTTGCCATCTACTTGAGATGTTTATTTGGGAACGATTATTCAAGTTTCCTCTGTTCTCGACAAAGTAAGCATGTACTCAAACCCAGAATTGTCTTGTTTGTTGTTCAACTCCTGTAATTGAATCTTTGCTTGTATTTAACCATGCAGACACAAGTAACCATGCTTATCACCATAGCTTTTAGCAGTACTGCAGGTGCTTGGATTTCTAAATTAAACAGGCAGACTTCAGCCTAGGATAATATCATGTGTCTTACTCGCATGTGATTTTACAGGGATATTATAATTATCAGATCTCTTCACCTGAACTTCTACCTTTACTTATGGAATGAGCTACTACCCAAACATTAATTGTTTCTCACTACATTTTACAATTGGTTAAATTCATAGCAGAACTGACAGAGATCCTGCTTCTTAAACCACTAGCTCAACCATCAATTCAGGCACCTCCTTGACTAATATACATGCCCATTTAACTCCCTATACAGTTACCATCACCCTTTGGTAGTTTATTAGTAAAATTAGCTTTACTCATAGAGACAAAAGAAAGCAAAATAACAGTAGTTCTCTAGTTCTTTTCAACTCATGCATACTCTGCTTCTTTTCCATTGTTCTTCCAGTGAAACTATGTCATCAACACTATAAATATAATTTCAACAAAATATGAAAAACCCAGCAAGTGGTCTCCAAAAAAGCTCAACAAAATCTAGCTTAGTACCCTCAAGATGAAATTATGTCATCAACACTATAGGCATAATTTCAAAGAAAACAAGTAATTAGAAAATGTACAAAACACAGAGGCAATTATCTATTTTGATAGAAAAACACATTTCAACCAAAGATAGACTTAAAGTCTCCTCCTTCCTATGTTTATAGAAACAAGTCTGTAATGTTTTCTTCAATTACTTTTATTCATTTTGGAGAAAAAAACTTGTTGTCTATAAAGGCAATATTTATCACAGAGCCATACCTCGATGCAAAAACTAACATTACAAGGTCGAAAACAATCATGGGAGAAAAAACCCTTAAAGAAAACTGATTAAGAGATCTAGAGAAAAAACATAAAAGTTTTGCCTTGTAATAGCTAAAACATAGATGCAGATGAAACAAGATTAGAACATTATGAGCATCTCAAGTAAAGAATAGCACACGGTAATTTTATCCCATCTAAACAATAAACCTTTGGTCATTTAAAATAGTAATAATGGTTGCAGCTTCAGCAGGTGAAGGAGAGAGTGTGTGTTTGGTAGGCCAGAATTTGTAAGCTGTGAGAACTAGAAGTGCTACTAGTTGGTGTTGCAGAACTAACTAACGATGGAGGGTACCAAGATTGTGTAGGATTAACGATGGACAGATTGTGTAGGATTAACGATGGACAAGTGTGTTTGTCCTAGTTGGTTTGTTATAGACAAATGGTCGAACGGCTCGTGAGCATGTCCAAAGCCAAAGAAAATGTAATTTTCAATTTTCATTTTGAACTAAGTATTCCATCAAATTCCTGGAGGAAATGTAAATTATACTAAATTATGTAAATCCAAGACTAATAGACACGGTTTAAACCACAAATGCTTGTTCATATTCTTAGAACACAAATTCTTCTATTTTAATACCAAAATGCATAAACACATGACAATCAATCAAGAAAAAATCCATATCAAAACTCAAATCAACCAACATTTATTTTGCCTCTCAAATCAAGACATAGCAAATAGAAAAAGATTAGAAAACTTACCTTTCCGGATGGAACCAGTGGATTCTTGAGAGCAAGTCCAAGTTCTTTCTTTTTCTTGACTCTCGGGTCTACAAAATCAATCCCTTGAAGAAGATAGTGGTCCTTGTTCAGCTTTTGTGAAGCATAAATACTTGGGATGATTTATTCATTTTGTCGAACAGTGTTTCTGAACAGTATTTCAATGGTAACATGTACTTTTAGCTTTTCTCTTTTGGGCAGCTACAAATAGTAACCCACCAACAGCACAACTATTTTCCCTACTCAAATAGTTGTCCCGTTGGAATGTTGTAAAATGAAAAAAAATGTTAAAAGTACAGAATTTTGGATATGGTTGTTCATATACCTTCACCGTTGGACTTGCGCTAATGATGTGTATACAAAGATTGTCATTTTTTGAGGACAGGATGAATGAAATTCATGTCTTCAACCTTTTTTATTATTAATACTATTTTTACTTTTTTGAAAATTCATGTCTTCAACTGATAGAAAACTTTTAGGGAACGAATTCCACCTAATATGTAAACAAATTCAAAGAACATGCATGTTATTCATTGTTACTCTCACAAGCAATTTGATACCGATAATCTGTGAAGTAATTCAAATGTGATATGAAGAAGTGTACAAAGATTTCTTTCATTAATTTATAATGAGTATTGGTATGCATTATTTTTATGCATTTATTTCATGTGCAATTCTAAATTAATTATAAGTGGGTTGTTTAGTCATGATAATTATATATATATATATATATATATATATTGCAAATATAAATTTATTATTCACATTTCTTTCAAAAGATGATAATTATATTTGTCGCGATGGCTGTTTTTCGCTTTGTACGCTGACATCCCTGGAGACGGGAGTAGGTGTGCGAAAAACGGGTTTTTTTATAACCATAAAGTTATTATTATTATTTTTAAGAGTCACCACCTACTATTAAGGTTACTAGGAAACCTAATGGTCTGCGAGATTTTAGGTAAGAGGACTTGTTGTGTAAGTGGAAGACGCATTGTTGTCTGATTTTTTATGTCAGATTTTTATTTATTGGTATTTTCTAAGTCTCGAAGTAGATCTCTTTTCGTGAGAGTCTTTACCTCATTGAGTTGAAAATCTAACCGTTCTAAGGTATTTTAACACTGCATGTATTGTCTCTTTAATATCTATGGGTGTACTTTATAATGTAATGTTACAACCCTATAATTAAAGTTTGCAAAAAAAATGAACAAAATGATTGTTGAAAGATTTTTGATATTTTGTTCAAACTCTAACAGTTAATCGTAAAGTGGTTACAATATCCCATTTTCATTTTAAAACATTAGAAAAGATGCTTTTTTTTTGTTTTGTGAAAAATATGCTTAGGATATTTTTAGAATTCGGCCATGTGCATGAAAATAATTTTTTTTGTTTTTTTGTTCAATTTTTTTATATTTTTATTTAAAAAAATATATATTCAGATTGGGCCTGGCCTAACTAAATAGGTTAGCCCAGCCAATTCGACCCAACAATCTTCTCGGATTGGGCTAGACATAACGTCCAACCCTACTACCTATTGTTCACTTGCAAATTGAATAGTAATGGCCAGAGGAGAAGGAGGAGGTTATCTGGCATTGCTGACATGAAGAGGATGTTTGTTAGTGGTGCAGGAGGTGTTAGCAGTGAGAATGGTGGTTGATGGCTCCTAAGGAAGATGATGAAGTCTACTAGTGTGGAGAGAAAGGGTGATATTGTTATTGCTTTTGTCATTATTGTTGCCAAAAGGAAGTAAAGAGTTATTGTGGTTGTCGCTAGTGAAGTGTAGTTGTTGCTGTTGTGGCCGAAGGAGATGAAGAAGTACAGCTGCTACTACTATCACCAAAGAAGAAAAAGAAGAAAAAGAAAAAGAAAAGGAAGAGCAACTTTGTTGTGATGCCAAAAGAAGAAGTGCAGCTACAACATTGGGGAAGAAAAAGGTTGGAACTACTGCTGACGAGGAGGAGAGGAAGGAGATGTTGCAGGTGCTGCCTACGAGAAAGAGAGGAAGGAGTTGCAAGTGCCGCCGACGATGAAGAGAGGAAAGTTGAAACTATTGGTTGCCATTGTCACTAGAGAAGAAGGAGAAATTATTGGTGGTATTTTCAATGATAAGCTCAGTTTACTTGTGTTTTGATCTCTGTTTCCTTTGTTCTTTTATTTGTTTTGTGTTATCCCTTGTTGTTCCTTTTACCTCCTCCATTTATAGAAAGAAGATGGCCCATCAACTGCTCGTTGTGTGCAACTACAGGTGGCCTCTTCCACTTCTGCGATGATGAAGATGTTGGCTTGCACTGTTACATATCAGAGCACAAAACGCTATACTGGCTGCCTGCAAATTTTATACAACGATGTCTGTATAATTTGGTCCCTCAATTTATAATTATTTTAATTGCGCTCTTAATTAGCTTTAAACTTCTAATTTTATGCAATTTTATCTTCGTTATAGCTTCAATAGCAGCCTCCAATTTACACGTCTTTTTTAATTTGGTCATTGGTCTCAAATTTATATAATTTCACCCTCAATTGACCATTAAATTTTCAATTTTCTTCAATTTCACCCTTAATCTCATCCAATTGACTTAGTAAAAAATAAATTTGGTCTCCGAAAATTCTAATATTCTCAATTTAACCTGAAGTAGGCTCTCAAACTTATTTTTTCACCAATTAAACCTTAATAGAATTAATTTAACTCCATTAAAAGTATAATTAAATCCTTACACTTAAGTAAATCCTTCAATTGGACGCTAAATTAATTTTTAAACATAATTTTATTTTAAATTGGCTCACGATTAAATCAAATTGACCTATAAAAAATATAATAATGCCTTTCGGTTTAATTTTTATGCAGATTTATACAATAATAATTTATTTTAGCCTTGAATATGCATTTTTATTCATTTTTGGGCACAATAAAGATACTATCAGACTCTCGAATCTATTCAAAATTTTCAACTTGATTTTTTTTCACAACGTTAGCTTTTTTTATTTTATTTTTGTTATTTTTTTTTACATAAATGGGTTATGATAATATATATATATATATATATATATATGTTTTGGAATTATAAATTTATTTATTTATTTTGTAAAGTTTACATCTAGCAACAAATGATAATTAATTCAAAATATGGTGTTTTTATTGGAGTTTTTTTATGACAATGTTGATTGTTGTTTATTTTTAAGCCTTTTGAAGTCAATACTTTGCAATTTGAATTTTAACTTATTGACATGTGTTATTTAAATTATTGTGACTCATGCTTAATTAAACAAAACAAAAGAATAATATTAGAAAGGCAAAAAAAAAACTTAATAAACACAAGATTAACACTAATAACTTAATACAAATGAATATTTAGTGGCAAAAAAAAACATACTTTGAAATCTTATAAGAAAATAGTAATGTTAATTATAAGCCCATCAGAAAGATTAAAAAAAAATGAAAAAACAATGTAGTTTTTCTCTCCATTTTTGTACATAAAAATCGAATCGATCCAATCCAAAAATGGTCGGTTCAAACCAAGTTTAGCTTGGTTTGGTTCAATTTTTTTAAAAAAAAACAATCATGATTTTGATTTAGTTGATTTTATAGATAAAACTGAACTGAACCGAAAATAATTATCCTTAATTCATTCAAGTAATTATAACGTAGGAGATGATACAATGATCGTACACTGCATGCAATGATCATGTCGTTCTTACAGTTTAGTCCTTGAGCTATCAATTTTTCACATGTATCTTCAAAGTTAATTGTAAATTGTGATCAGTTAAATGCAAAGTCTAAGGGTGTTTTTGGTATTGCTGTTGCTGTTGTGGTTGAGGTTGAAAAAAAGCAGTTTTAAGAAAGCGTTTTTACTGCGGTTCAAAATAAGCAATGAAGTGTTTAGTTAAAATTATGGTTGAGTTTGAGGTTGAAAAAAAAAATAGTTTTATGTGTTTGGTTACTAAGCTTTTCATTTTGCTTTTAACTTGTGAAATTACAGAACACGCGCGCGCGCGCACAGATATATATATATATATATATATTGTTTTTTAAATATTTAATAATTATAAAAAAATATATATATATTTAATAATTCAAGTAAATTAAACACTTGTTTTTATTCTCCCATCAAACTACTTGTAATTTCATCTAAACTAAATCCATACGTAAAGGCCTCTGCGATCCCAAAACAATCATAAAATATCATTTAAAAAAAATTAGAATTGCGAGACAAAAATTATATTGTGATATTCTTCTAATATATTTATTTATTGTAATTAATTTTTAAATTATTTTAATATTAAAATATATATACATATATGTATATGTACATATGTACAAATACATATATGTATATGTACATATGTACATATACATATGTGTGTGTGTGTATCTCAGTCCCAGCCCCAGTCCCGTGAATATATATATATATAATAGGTGGGTCCCATAACCAAACCAGCTTTTTTTACACTTACCAAACACACACTTGCAGGTGCAAACTGCGTTTTCAACAAAACACAGTTTGCACCTCGTAAACAAACGGGCACTAAGTGACAGTACGCTGCCACATACATGCCATGTATCATAAAAACACATTTATCTATATATGAGCTAGTAAAATTACTTTTTTTTTTTTATAAGAAAGTAATATCATTATTAGTTTCACATAAAGTGGTGCAAAACAAATATAAAGTATTATAATCGTGTGCGTGGTGGATTTTAATTTGCTATAGTACATCGAACTTATCTCTTTAAATTGCTTAGATCAATAAATTTTGGCATATTTATTTGTTGGAGAGTAAATTGATAGAAATTGAATTATTTTTTATTTGGCAGTCTCATGGAAAATAAGTTGAAAAACATTTTTAAATGTTTGGTTTGTCGTGGGAAATAAGTTGAGATTTAACTTATAATTGTTTTGATTTTTTTTCAAGTTTATTAAAATAATAGGTATCAGATATAATAGATAAAAAAACTGAAGGATGATGAAAATAAAAAATAATCTAAATTAATGAATTATTTCAGATAAAATAAATATCAAATAAAATAATGCAGACCAAATCTAAAATATAAAAAGGCTGAAAGATGATGAAATTAAAAAATATATATAATTTTTTAAATCATTTAAAATAAAATAAAAGGCAATAAAAAGAATGGAGACTAATCTTATATATAGAAAATCTTAATTAAAAAATAAAAGAAAAGAAAAATAATAATTAAAAAATATAGATCAAATATAATTAATAGAGAAATTCAATCTTAGTTCTGGAATGTTAAGAAAGGAGAGAGAAACATGCTGAAAAAATAAGAGTGGAGAGAAAGGTTTTGACCAGCCACATTTTTTACCATAAAAAAATTGATCTTAGTGATAATAAGTTCATCAGAAAAGAGTTTAATGAAGGTTACTTTTCTCTTTTAATCATATTATAAGAAATAGATTTAGGCTTAGAAATATATTTTTTTATTTTGAGTTATTAAATTGATTACAAGGTGTTCTGAGGTTTAAAATGATTTATGCAATTTTCAAAGGTATTTTTAAATGAAAATTGTTTAAATTTAGATTTTTATATTGAGTTTAAACCATTTGAATCTTAACTATTATTTATTTTAATTGCTTTAATTTTTATTCAAAAAATTATGATATTAATTAAAAAACTATTTTTCATCAAACAAAAAAAAGGTATGAGTAACTGGAAAATATTTTTCTTACTCGAGAATTTTAATCTTTTAAATTTTTAAGATTATGCATTTTTATAATTATAAAATTAAATAAGTTTTTTAGAATGGATCCGGGCGTTGAAAAGAAAAGCTTGTGTTGAACAGTAACAACAATAACGTTCTCATCTCTTGCATCCAACAAAGTAATGCCCTGGAATTCAAAATAGAATCAGAAATATATTTTTATTTTTATTCTGACACTAATTTTATCGTCAAAGGACACGCAATGTCTCGTGCAAATCGCGACCAAAACGTCAGCTCACTCGTTGCCCCCACATAAATGGCACCATCAGAATCGACTTTCCTCGTGCCTCCTTCCTGGTCCCCTTACATCTGCCATTGTAGTTGTTGCCACGTCGTTTTGCCACTTGGTTCAATTCCGATCATTTTCATTAAAATATACGAAGTGGACAGTGGGCTCCAAAGTAAAAGTTAAGACTGCCGTTACCTTTATTAGTGTTTAAAAAAGTTTTTTTTTTTTCTTTTCAAAATTACATTGATGGAAAAATATTTAGACAGCTGGCAGAGTTTCGAGAGTAACAATTGGTATATCCCCCGTGCAAGCCGCGAGGGTATTATTTACTGTAAATAAATATTATTTATTGTACATAAATTGTAGACGTTTATTATGGCTCGAGTATTGCAGATGATATATACAACTCTTGTAACATATTTATTTTAGAGCAATTTATTTTGTTATCAGCAGTGCTGCCTTAAAAATAGCAATCTCCACAATTTTAAATAATCAATTTTCCAGCAAGTTTAAACCGATGATTAACATAATATAATTAAATTAAATTAAGCTATATATATATATATATATATTCATGACTCTCATAATATATGGATGGATCTGAGTCATTTATAGACAGATTTGGAACATTCGTAAAATCTTTTATGGATGGACCGCCATCCTCAACACTTTCATGATAAACAATATTATTTTTTATTAATGCTACTTCAAGATGTTTGGCCTCCTCAACCTCTTGAAATCCACCATAACATAAAATGAGTGTAGTGTTCGCTACAATACATATCATTTCACTGACACATTTATTTAAAGATATTATACTTTTTAAGCTTTATATACCAAGTAATTAGTCTATATATATGCATTAAAATTCAATTAGCAGTCATCATGCATAATAAAATTAATCTGGTATTTAGTAAATATAAATTAATATTACTTATCACTCAATGATACCACCCTGAAAGGATAATATTTCTAAATTAGCAAATATTTTATCAAACAACACATCAAAATACAATTCTAATTTATTAAAATCTTAGAGTTAATCAAAATACAACCTAAATTAATAAGCGAACAATTAGATTCATCAAATTAATTTGCAAACACCTCCATTCATTAAATTTTACTATCATGACAATATTATCAATCAAATTCATGTATTTCATAGCTAATACTATTATTTTATGCATGATTCGGTATGATTTATAATTTAACCTAAATCAATAGTAACTCTTCCATCATAAAACCCGTCGATGGTAGAGAGAGAGAGAGAGAGAGAGAGAGGTAAATACAAAAAGAATAAAGAGATTAAAAAAGAAAATACAACTAGCAAATACTATTTGCGGCGCATAGCTAATTTTTTAAAATTGTGTTAGCATTTTGTTTTTATTGTGCTAAAAAAATACTGAATTCAGGATAATTAGCGTAGTTGAAAAGTCTAGTGAGCAGCCGCGAGGTCACTATCCTATTGGTCCTTTATTCAATGATAATTATCTAAGTATCATCCACTGGACGTTGGTTCCGTGTACTTCTTTCTCATGCTATTTGTTCATGGTTGTGAGTTTTTTTTTTTAATATCAGTTTGGCTGTCGTTTTTTTTATATTTGATAATAAATAATATTTTAAAATTATTCTATATATAAATTAAAATTATATTTTCATTTTGATAGAGAATAATTTAATTTAGTAAATAAATAAAAGTTTTTTTTTTATAAAAAAAAAAGCACAATAGGAGTTAAAACTAAATAAAAAAAGTATGATGGCTGATAAAAGAGTTTTGGATGATGAGTCTAGCTTCATATGTACGGCTACAAAAAGAGTGGGGAATCGATCATGAACCTAGGACAAGAATTGAATGAAGTTTCGTTTTTTGTTTTTGTTTTGGACCGTCTAAAGTCCTCCCTTTACTACGATATTGATTAAAAAATATTTTTTAAAATATATTAAAATTATAATTTTGAAAATGATATAAAAATATCAAAAAAATTAATTTAAATTAAAAAATAAAAATATATATTTTTTTAAAATATATTTTTAAAACGCATTGTCAAACACCCCCTCAAATAACTTTGTAACTTTGGTAAATATTTTTTTAAAATAATTTTTATATAAAATATATAAACATATTTTTTATAAATTATATTTAATATCATTACATTAAAATGATATGAAAAGATCATGGAAATTAATTTTAAATAATTTTAAAATAAAATAAAAACAATTATCCAATACAACTTTTATTTCAAATCAGATTTAAATAGTAGTGAAGATAGATAAAGACTATTCTTTTTTGTAATAGATGTAAATAGTGTATAGCATGACAAAATATAATCAATCAATCAATCAATCAATTAATAGACATTTAGAATCACAAATTTCTGGATCAAGTGCATGGCTAGAGTTTTACTTCATTTAATTTTAAATGGTCAAGAGGAAATAAAATGAGGTGAGTTGACACCGAATCAATATCTTTTAGCTCCTTCATGAAATCTTTCCATATTATTATAAATCAGTCCTTGTATTTAGACACCTTTACAATTTAAATTATTTATTTATTTATTTTATTTGAAAATATATTATACTTTTTTTTATTATAACGTTAAAAAAATACAAATACCGGTGGACATAATAATTCAAATTAAGAATGACAATATATAAGAAAATAATAATTCAAATTGTAAGGGGTGTCAATCTCAATGTATTTTAAATATATTAAATACATTGAGAATGACACCCTTACAATTTAAATTATTATTTATTGATTTATTATATTTTGTAACTATCTATGTTTACAGCACGAAAGACATGAGAAAAAAGAAAAAAGAAAAGAACAAGAAAAAGAAAGTCTCATTTATTTTTCAGTGAATCCCTTCTTCTCTTTATGTCAAATATATTTATAATATTGCAAATACTAGTAATTAAAGCTCGAGTACCTCTAATTTATCATTTTTATACTCGTTGGAGTTCTTTTCTTCAGATTATCAATACTCTAAGAAGCTGTTTGAGACAGCTTTTGAAATTGCATTTCCAATTTTTTTTATTTTAAATAAATATGTTTTGGTGTTTTTAGATCATTTTGATGTGCTGATATTAAAAATAATTTTTAAAAAATAAAAAAACATCATTTTAATATATTTTGACACGAAAAGCACTTTGAAAAGTTACAGCAACAACTATCTCAAACAGGCCCTAAAAGTCAAGAGTAAACATTGTTTTCCCACACTCTCTGCACTAAAACTCACAGCTGATTTTTTTTCTCTTGCCCTTTGAGTGACTGAGTAAATAATTTTAGGCTGATTTCGCTTAAATTGTTAAGGAAGATTAAAATTAAAATACAAAAGACTAAAATGAAATACATGGAGAATATAGGTGTTGTTTTATAATTTTTGTGAAAAGTTCAACTGAGTCCTCATTCTTTACTAATTATAAAAATTGGGTTCCTCCAATTTTTAAAGTCTCATAGGAAATCAATTTTGATCCAAAACTTTTTTTTAGTTTTTAGTATGAGACAAAAGCTAGAAAATCAAATCGCTAAATTCTAGTAATAAAGACAAAAATGATGTTAATATCGATTTTAATCACATAAATAGTTGATTTTTGCGTCAAACAATTCAATATGATGAGTAGCATTCTAACTATTTTTTTTTACCTTGAAAGTTCCAAAAAAAAAAAATTTGAGTTTGGAGAGATTTTTTATTTTTAGTTGGTTTTAATTTTTTAGATGGTTTTTTAAGATCATAGATTAATTTGAAAAGATTCTTAGTTTTTTTTTTAAAGTATTCTAGTTAAAAATATCTTTAACCTTAATTCTTCACAATATTAAGGATAAAAGCTTAAGGACCCTAATGAAATGGGTCAAGTGTCGCTAGTCCTGGCTTGTGAGGTTGCTTAACGTTTCAACTTTTTTAATATCTTTTTTCAAATAATTTTTTACTTTAGATTCATTTTATTTATTTATTTATAATATTTTAAATAATATTTTTTTTATTTTTTATATGTATTTAAGTTTTTAAGTTGATTAGTCTGATTCATTTATAATTATATATATATATATATAAATAAATAATATTTAATTTTTAATAATATTTCTAATATGTGTGACTTTACAATTTAATTTTGAATGTGTGTAAAATATGTGTAATCATATTATTTTTTCTTCAATTAATTTTATCTGTATCTATTTTTATTATTATTTGATTGAATAAAAATATGATTTTGATAAATAAAATCATTGAATACAACAAGTTAAAAGTCAGTGTTGTGAGATTTAATATATATATATATTAGTAACTTGTTTTTAATTTATATTTTAATTTTTCTTAAATATAAAAATATATTAAAAAAACTGTATATATGATTTTTATTAAGTAGGGGGGCAGAGCGTAATGGCTAGTAGTACCATAAAGCTTGGCGGTTGTCAGCATCTTTAAATGACGTTAACACCCCCAAAACCATTCATTAGCTGAAGCTAACATGCTATTCCACGTGTCATGCTATTCTCTGATTAGAATAAAAGTGGAAGAGAGAAAAAAGGACCGGTAGTTTTATCTCTCTCGCTCAGTTTATTCTCCATCTTAAAAGAACAAGACACCAACCACCTCGAAACACAGACATTAACAGTAGACTTCTTGCTGTAACTACAGAATCATGTCTTTAGATGAAAACCAGCATCCTTTATTGCAAGAAGAAGAAGAGAGAGCTTATGATTCTGATGAGAAAGTGCTCGTAATTGGGATTGATACTGACCCCGAAAGCGGTGGCACAACGGTGTTGCCACCGTTTTCATGGAAAAAGTTATGGCTGTTTACTGGTCCTGGGTTTTTAATGTCCATTGCGTTTTTGGATCCTGGAAATTTGGAAGGGGATCTTCAGGCTGGTGCAATTGCAGGCTACTCTTTGCTTTGGCTCCTTTTATGGGCTACTGCTATGGGGTTGTTGGTGCAGTTGCTTTCAGCAAGGCTTGGAGTGGCTACAGGGAGGCATTTAGCTGAGCTGTGTAGAGAAGAGTATCCAACCTGGGCTAGAATGGTTTTGTGGATTATGGCTGAGTTAGCTTTGATTGGTGCTGATATACAAGAGGTTATTGGAAGTGCTATTGCTATTAAGATCTTGAGTAACGGGGTTGTGCCTTTATGGGCTGGTGTTACTATTACTGCTTGTGATTGGTAATTCCTTGTTTTGAATACCCTTTTGTTTGGATTGGTTGGTTATGGCTCTTTTTTTGTGTTGTTTTGGGTTTAAGTTGCCGGTGTTATGAGGGGATTATGTTTATCAAGTTTAGGACGTTTTGATTTAGAGTTTCTAATTCTTTTTGGATCATTTGGTTTTTGAATGTTAGTTCTCTTTTAGTAACTGTTTCTCGGTTTTCGGATTTTTGTCTGTTGATTTTATTTCCTGCCTTTTTAATTGAAGGCTTCAACCTTTCAAGTACCATATCTGTGATTTTTCATGAATTATGTCGATGTTGGAGACTAAGTAAATCAGGCAAGCTATCAGCAAGTTAGAAGGATAAGTAATTAATCAATTACTGTTGTCGCCCGGAGTTGGATACATGTAAATTACTGCACAGAAGCCACAAATTAGTGATCTTTTGTTTGTTTCCTGGAAACTGGAGAGACTTTCCCTCGTGTTTTCAGTTCTGTAGCAATCAAACAGATTTTATGTTAATTTGATTGTAGAAAAGTAAATTTCATTGCGGTGATGCTATTCATTTCTTGTGTCAATACAGCTTCATCTTCCTATTTCTAGAGAACTACGGTGTGAGAAAATTGGAGGCTGTATTTGCGGTCCTAATTGGAGTTATGGCAGTTACATTTGGATGGATGTTTGCTGATGCCAAACCCAGTGCCTCCGAACTTTTTCTGGGTGAGTAATGTCTTGCTTAACTTACGCTTTCAATTTAAAAGCTCCAGTTTCTGGGTGAATAATGGTTTCTTCCCATTTGGCCGACTGTAGTGCTTACCTTGTATCTAGGAGAGATTTAATTAGAGTCTCTGCTGTAGGTATCTTAATTCCAAAACTTAGCTCCAGAACAATACAGCAGGCTGTAGGGGTTGTGGGTTGCATTATCATGCCTCACAATGTGTTCCTGCATTCTGCTCTTGTACAGTCAAGGGAGATCGACCACACTAATAAAGTCCAGGTTCAAGAAGCTCTCAGATACTACTCCATAGAGTCAACCACTGCCCTTGTGATATCGTTCGTAATCAATTTGTTCGTGACGACTGTGTTTGCTAAAGGTTTCTATGGGACAGAACTGGCCAATAGCATTGGCCTTGTAAATGCAGGGCAATACCTTCAAGAGAAATACGGGGGTGGATTTTTCCCAATCTTATACATATGGGGTATTGGATTATTAGCTGCTGGCCAAAGTAGCACCATTACTGGGACCTATGCAGGACAGTTTATCATGGGAGGTTTCCTGAACATGAGGTTAAAGAAATGGCTTAGGGCATTGATCACTCGAAGTTGTGCTATCATCCCAACGATAATTGTTGCGCTTATTTTTGATACCTCTGAAGATTCTCTAGATGTTCTGAATGAATGGCTAAATGTGCTGCAGTCAATACAGATTCCTTTTGCACTCATCCCTCTTCTCTGTTTGGTCTCCAAGGAGCGAATCATGGGCACTTTCAAAATTGGTTCCATCCTTAAGGTATGTTGACTAGCATGTTATTCTGCGGTATTTCTCTTGAAGCTCAAGATAGCCCTTTAAATTGGTGACAGTTGACTAAATCAAGGAACCAGTTGTCTTTTTCAATTTCTTTGGAAGCTCCGTATAACCACACCTTTCAACTTTGTGTTTTTCTTCGACACGCCAATGCATCATAAAGTCAAAATCATGTGGCAATCTGTTAACGTGTAAACACCTGAAATTGTGCAAGTGATGGATGAATCTTGGGTAAAAAATGGAATTCTTGCAAGATTTTTACATGTAGCTGATCCATCTCTGGTGCAAGTGAAAAGATGCATATAGTCATGGTTGATGGTGTTAAGTGACACTTCTCTGAGGGAAACTAGTTTCATGCATGCCTAGAACTGAGAATCATATGGTTGATTAGATTATTCTGTATCCGATACATTTTGCCTCAAACATCACCTAGATATCATGAAATGGTTCATTCACGGGGGGATCTGTTTAATGATTCTGGAATGAAAATAAAATATGGGACTGTTACCTTCATTTATGCCAGACACTTGGGAATCATATGCTTATTTTAAGGTTGCTGTTCTTGTTACTGGGGGGTCTAATTTATGTAAGCTATCTTAAATTACAAGAAGTGATGCATTGTTTGAACCATCCTTCTCCTTTGCAGGTCGTTTCTTGGCTTGTGGCGGCCCTGGTGATGGTAATCAATGGCTACCTTTTGCTCGACTTTTTCTTCAATGAAGTGGCTGGAGTAGCGTTTACCACTGCAGTATGCACTTTTACAGGCGCATATGCTGCGTTTATAATTTATCTCACTTCCAGGGGCGTTTCGTGTTCTTCCTGGCGCGGCCCACCTAAACAGATAGAAGTAGAGTGATCCAACTTTTACAGCAAGATATTTTAGGCATGCTGTTTCATTTATCAATATTAGTTTTCATTGTTGTATCTCTGTAATTCAATTTGTAGTCAAACCGGATCAACTCAGTTACCATGAAATTGTTTACACAAAAATCAACCAGGACAGTCGTAAATCAACAAAATCGTAACTCGGTTCTTTTTACCTCCAAACATGTTTAATAAAACAGGAAAAAATGAGAATGATTTTTTATGTCATTTGGTCAATTTCTAGCTATTTTATAATTTTTTATTGTTTTGCTTCTGTTGATAATGTTTTTGAAATCGAAAAAAAAAATAAAAAAAAATATATAGTGAGCGGAACGAGAGAAGACCAGAATAATCAGACATTCTTTCCAAGTAACTAAACGACAAGAGAATAAAGACGGGCATAAATAAAGCTCGACCCAAAAATTGAGAAAAAGAAATGGAGGGGTAAGAATAAAAAAAATCAAAAAGAAAGAGAATAAAAACAAAATAATAAAATATAGAGAGACCAATTTGAAAAAAGAAAAAGTGCATCTGTAGTGAGTCATGATATCTAGCTGATTGCCTTCTAGAAGCAAAGTCACCTACGGTGTGATGCGAAAGTCACTTCATTTGCTTTGGCTTTACAGTTTTTTTTTTTTTTTTAAAAAAAAGAAACACATGGTAGATTCCAAAAACAAAATTAATAAATTTATAGTTTTGTTTTAAAAATTAATCATTTTAAAATTCATAAAGGCCCAATTTTCTATTTTGACTTGGCAAATATGGAGCTTCCTTGTTCATGAACATCAAAGCTTTTTTTTTTTCTTCTTTCAAATTTACATTTTTTTTTAATTTTTATCCTTTAATTTTTTTACTAGTCTTTTATGACCTAATTACATGAAATTAAATTTCAAATTGTGTTTAAAAAATATTTAAATAAAGAAATTTAAATGTAAAAACAGAGAACACTCATGGTCACTCCAAGATTTATGACAATTTTACCACAAGTTTATTTTATTTATTTTTTAATTATTGAATTAGAAAGATGAGAGAGAAACTCCACATAATAACAAAGAGAGATGAAGTCGTTGGTTAGCTACAATCCAACAACAAAAAGAAGGATTTTTGTGTCAATAAGTTTTTTTTTTATAAAAAAAACTCAAATGATGTTTTTTTCCATCTTATAATGGCGGCAATGACAAATTTGGTTTGGATTGAATTTTTTGGATTCATTTGATTTTTTGTGTTTTTTTTAGTGATTTTGAGTTGTTTAATAGATTTTATGGTTTTCTTAGATTTTTTTAAGTGGAGACTGTACACAGAATTTCAGGAGCAACTCTACCTCTTAATTTTCAATACCATAATGGTGGTTGGATTCTAAGCAATAGCAAGCTATGTGTCACTTAGCTTCTTCTTTTTTTCTACCTAAAACACTAGGAGATATTGATATCATTCACATCTTGAAAAGAAGAAAAAAATAAAGATGTTATGGGTTAGTGTTTCTATCTCAGGCCCATGTGGTTGATATTTTTAGAAGCCCAATCGACAAGGGTTTTTTCATTTGATTTTTTTTAATTTTGTTTTTCAATATTGAGTTTTAGTGATTTTTTTTTTCAATTTTATCCTTACACATTTGATTTATTTTTAATTGGCCTTCATGAGTTTTATCAATTTGCTTTCTATATAATTATTGCAATTCAAATAAACATCTTGATATATGGTTGATATTAAATATTATGAGTATCTATTTTTTTTATCAAATAATTAAGTAAAAAGTAATTTGTTTATAAATATTAAACCTCATGGAGTTTATGAACCGGGTCGTAGGTTTAACACAC
This sequence comes from Salix arbutifolia, assembly GCA_025169955.1. NCBI lineage: Eukaryota > Viridiplantae > Streptophyta > Magnoliopsida > Malpighiales > Salicaceae > Salix > Salix arbutifolia. The sequence continues at coordinate 4,437,636 of CM045908.1, forward strand.
TAATTCGTAAAATCTAGGTCAATTCAATATATCACCGTCTTAATATTCAAGAAAAGAAATCATCTTGAGTTTTTTTTCTTAAATCAAAAAATATTTTTAATTGGTCATCCGCGTTACCTTTAAATTGCTAAATCAAATGAGTTATGATTAGTCAATTCTAATATAATTTAATTTTAAATCCTAGTTAGACAAAGAGTTAGGTTTGAAAAACTCAAGATGAAGCCACTTAGTTGAATTTTTTGTAAAAATAAAAAATAAAAAATTCAAAAAATCTTATGATTAAGAAACTATCACAAACCTAAAAAAGTAAAACTAAAACATTGATGAAAATAATGAAACAACGTCTATTGTATGATAGAGATATGGACCTCAACCCAATATAAATGTGGGCTTTACGAATGATTTATGGGCCCACAATGAATAAGTAAAATAAGAACCCAGAGGGAAAGTGTTAGGGTTCTTCTTCGTAGTCCCTGGAAAAAAAAAATCAAGAAGAAGGAACTTCATTCACTCATCATTGATTTCTTATCGTCTGAAACTGAAAAGGTGTTTTATTTTATCTATTCACTTTTTTCATTTCTCTCTCTAGTCGACCTGTAATAGTTTTCTTTTTTTTTAATGCATTTTGTGTTTCCAGCTCGTTGTTTGTTTAACTATATTGTTGGAATTAGATTTCTTTTTGGTTTTGAAGTTTGCAATAAGAATTATAAAATTAAATTCTTTCTTGGGCTTTTTCATCTATAATTGCAATGCATGGAATTAGTTTACTAATGGTATATCAATTGATTATCTTTGTTGGTTTGGTTTAGGGGAAGATGGAATGGAAATGGGGATGTCTCTTTTCATTATGCATGTGCTTGATCTCTGTTTCTTTTTTCAACCAATCTCATTATAAATAATGAAGCTTTTCTTTGTCATATTGTTTCTCTTGCAATGCATTTGTTGTCAAATAAATAAATATATATGATGCCCATGCATGCTATAATTTGGGATGAGAAAATGAGAGAAGTGATGATCTTGAAGCTTAAGGAGAGAAGTTTGCCTACTAGTATGGCTATTTGCAGTGCCTTCCTTGTGAGTCTAGCTGTGGTTTATGTCGTGAACCCCCGCCTTCCTTTAAATGGCTACCATACATTCAAGTAGCTTTCTTTGTGCGCACCTTCTAAAGTACATAAAGTATATTGGATGCTGTGTATAAATATTAAATTCGTTTGCAACTTCTGTAACATCGCACAGTTTCGTAAACAAGTAGAAACTCATATTTTGTCCTGCAAGTTTGTAAAGCAGTTGAAACCTGATTTCATATAAAATAACAAGAAGCTTTTTGGATTCTTTCCTCTGAACCAAAACTGCAAAAACTGATTTAAGTGGCATTAGACTTTGTTAGAGTATAAATTCAGAAAACGTTGTCTGCATTTCACATTAAGAAACTAAGGTGCTGTATTGATAATCATTAATATCACTGATATAGTTGAATGATGAAGCATTGTTCATCTGTGTGATTGAAAAGTAGTTGAATCACCAATTTGGAATGAAATTTGATGTTTACTTGAATAATATAATATCCAAACTTTATACTTTGACAATGAGAAGATTCACTTATATGCTTGAAAACCTTCTGGCATTTGTATTCAAATATTATAAATGGTCACTTCAATTATGTGCCTACTCTTCTTCCTGTAATATCCTGACACATGACCAATATTTAGTTGGTATGGGGATACTCAATAACAATGTTTGTACCTATCTACATTTTGATGCGCCGTGACATTTTTTTTTAATTTTTTTTATTCAAAATCTCTGCTGGGATATCTTCTGATCATGCTCTTTTTAGAGGATCTGTTTTTGTTAATCAATGTCATAGTGCGCTAGGCATAGTCATATATTAGCTGGTAAGTTCATCTCTAACATGTTGTTGTGCCTTCTGCTCCTTACGTGACCTCTTTTAAGTTTGAAAGGTTCTTCTATAGGCTTTTCTTTTTTTGTTTTCTGGATAAAATGGTATCCTCATGAAAAGATAAATAAAATATGTTTCAAACAATCTCACCGTAATGAGGCAAAATTATGTGATGAAGGAAACCTAACTGTCGCAATTCTACATTTTGAATTCTTGCTTGTGTCTAAACCCAGACGGGTTCACTAGCTGCTGGCGTCGAATTGTGCCCTTATGATAACATACATAGTGAATAAATGAATGCAAAAAATCTACATAAAAGGCTAGAAACTTCAAATGAAGACTAAAATTGATTGAGGATAAATAAAATAGAGGGAGGTTTGCATGAAATTGTCAATCATGAGCCTCAAGATTGGTAGGAATCTGAGCTTAAAACTCCAAATCATTAAGTGTATTTTCATCTGTTTTTTCCTCTTCTTTTTCACTTGAAATTGGGCACGTGATATTCTTGTTTCTTATATTCTTTTTGATATTTTCCTGCATTCTTTAGAAATCCACTGAGCAAATCCTCTTCGGTTAGTGATGGCTAATTCTGAGCAAGTTGTGGAGAATGATGCTGGATCCTCTCTGATAGAACAGCTTGGGAGGGCATTACATGAGCTAGAAGCTTGCAAGGATTCTTCTGAGGACAAGGTTCAGTGGATGGAAATTGAAGAACATTTCCGCAACCTTGAGACCGTGTTAAAGAAAAAATCTGAAGAGTTAGAAGCTAGGGAGAAAGAATATGAAGACAAAGAAGCTGAAACTCGTGCATTGCTTGCTGAGAGAGAGGTGGGTGTTGTCACTAAGGAACTAGAGCTCCTAGATCGAATACAGGAGCTAAAAGATGCTGCTGTTTCTGTCATCGCAGAGGCACGAGCTAATCACCAGCCCAGCTCTTTGGAGTGCATTGATGGTGGAGATAACATAAACAGAAAGGTAAGCAGCTCTCTTGCTGAAATAAATTATCCAGGGGAGTATTCTCAAAAAATGGGTGAAAATGCTGATGGTGTGGCTGCTGATGTCAAGCCACGTCCAGAGCTCAAACAATTTTGCGAGCAGATGGATGCAAAAGGGCTTCTGAGTTTTGCCATGGAGAATCAAAAAAATTTATATGCCATCCGTGATGAACTTTCTGTTGCACTAGAAATTGCAACTGAACCTGCCCGTTTGGTGCTGGATTCACTAGGGGGGTTTTATCCTCCAGTTGAAACCACCCAACAAATGGATAAGAAGGATGCTGCCCTTCAGGGCATGCGCAAATCCTGTGTTATATTTATGGAAGCCATGGCTGCCTTATTGGCAAGAATTGACCCAGGTGCTGATCACCTTCTAAACCCTGAAATAAAGCAGCAAGCCAAGGCATTTGCTGATGAATGGAAGCCTAGGTTGGCTAGTGCGGGCACTGATGCTACCAATGGAGATCCATTGGAAGCAGAAGCATTCTTGCAGCTCCTTTCAACTTTTAGAATTACTTTGGAGTTTGATGAAGAAGAACTCTGCAAGCTTGTTCTTGTAATTGCTCAGCGCAGGCAAGCACCTGAGCTCTGCCATTCTCTTGGTTTAACACACAAAATACCAGGTTGGTGTTCTTTAACTAACTGGCCTGAGGAGAGTGGAGACTGGACCATTGTTTCCATAGGATGTTTCATACTCGTCATTACTTTAGGAGTCCTATAATTATTGGCCAAATATGGACTCTTGCAATCAGTTTAACTCTAATATTCTAATTGGGCTGTTAAATTGTTGTCTTGAATTTACCGGTCTGCATTATCTTTGCAGGTGTTGTTGAGTCATTGCTCAATGATGGGAAACAAATTGATGCTGTTCGATTTATCCATGCCTTCCAGCTTACTGAAGTTTTCCCTCCTGTTCCCCTCCTGAAGACATACTTGAAGGATTTGAGAAGAAACTCACAGAACACACAAAGAAAGGGTGGAAACTCAGGAGGCGGTGCAGGTGTACAGGTACATTTCTGTTCGTAGAAAAAGTACGGGAAATAGTGAGTGTTGCTTGTATATTTCAACAGATTAATACTTTGCGACTTGCTCACTCTACACAGGTTGATGGAAATGCGCTAGAGCTTGCAGCACTGAAGGTTGTCATCAGGTGTGTTGAAGAGTACAAGCTTGAAGCTGACTACCCACTTGATCCACTTCAGAAAAGGCTTGCTCAATTGGAGAAATCAAAATCTGATAAGAAGAGGACAGGTGATTTTGGTAAGCATTACCAATCAAAGAAACCAAAACCTAATCGAGGCTATCGTGGATTACGAGGTGCTGCCACTGGTCCTGCAGGTGGTTGGCGAGCTCCACCTCCTTGGACAGCGTTCCCTGGGATGCTGCCTGAGAGGTATCCTCATACTGTTCCAAATCCATATGAATATCAGATTCCTAGCCAATCTGCGTATGGCCAGCAAGCTAATGATCAAAAGATGTACTACAATCCTCAAGATGACAGGGTTCCTGCCGCCTCCTCATACGGTGCAGCTCCTCCTAATTATGGCAGTTATATGGGTGCTGGAACGCGATCCTCACACCAACCATATATGCAGTAGTCTCATTTATGTGGTAGTTCTTTTTTCTTTTCTTTTTTTCCTGCGATGCAGAATTAAATATTGTAATGTTCTGTATTCGCGTATCATCCCTGTTCTGTTAGTAAATGCAAAGATTCAACAACATTGTAGTTGCTAGATGAAATCATAATCTCTCTGAACCATTTAAAAATTTCTCCAGTTTTTATTCATTTGTCATATTTACGCACTGCTATATTCATCTCTACAAGCCCCACTCCGCTTTTGAACATTGAGCGGCTGCAACGATTCCCAATTGAAATGTCTGTGTCAATCAAGCTCTTAAATAATCGGAAAGTTGTTAATTGGGTCCTTTAAAGGTAAATTAATAAATTGAGATTTAGACTATAGTTGGGACTAGCTTGAGATTTTCAATTTTCAATCCTCGACCAGGTCGACCATTTTCTGAACATTAAATACTTCTACTACTCATCTCTAACTCACTCACTCATGACACCACTGATTCAATTCGTCATCCTTCTAATTCAATTGTAATATTGTTATTATTATTACATCAACTCCGCAGCACACGATGTCTCTTCCAATGCAACCACCTTCCTCCACGACAGTTTTGGCTCTGCCATGATATCATCGCCCTATCTCTCTCCCCTATATTCTTCTACCAGATTCTCCAATGCGCGTTGCCTTCTCCCGCGACCCAATGCTAATAACGCTCTACTGGACGCTCGCATGCAACTCCACGATGATCTCCTTATCAATGGGTAATCACATTAATGGTTTTATTTTCATTATCTTTTTTATTATTTCTTTTCGATTCTATCTTTCAGTAATTGATTGGTTTTAAGTTTGGATTGTGGTTTTATATGCGGTGATCTGGATAATACCTACAGTCAAACAATGACCAATAAAATGGTTATATATTTTGAAATTAACTCTACTTACGACACAAAGAACCTTGTTATACATCCCTAACATACAACAAAACATATTAATACTACTTCAGAAGCATAGGTTGTCTTTACCTAAGGGATCAAATAATTGAAAGAACAATTAAAAGTTTGTGCTTTAATACCAAAACTAATGCAAGACAAGAGAATTTTGAAAAGGAAGTAATAAGCTAAGAAGAAGAATCCAAAGAAAGAGAAGAAAATTTGTAAAAAGAGAAAAAAAATAAGGGTTGGCAAATTGCAATTCTGCAAAATTTTATTCAACTCATAAAAATTGTTTAAGATTTAGAAAAATAGGATTTAAATACTAGAACATTAACTAGAGCAAATAATTAAGCTTATAGCACAACGAATAACAATAGCTAAACCCAACAAATAAAGTCTAATTAAAAAAATTCAAATAAATGAAACCAAGAATCTAAGTTAAACGGTAATATTTTAATGGTCTGGACTACTTTTCATCATTTATAATCATACAAGTAGATAAAGTATCTTGGGTTCGGTGTTCCCGCCGCTATGTTTTGATGTGGTTCGTGCCTCATGGTATTCTGTGAACAATGTGATCTTATCATGTTATGCAGGGGATGGTTGCAGCAACATTTTTTATCTGTGGTTCTAGCCAGTGTTGTTGCATTTAGTTTTGGACTATCAACTCTTGGAATATGGTTTATTTGGAGACACTGGCAACATATTTTATTTATTTATATTCGAGAAACCATATTTTCTGGAAAACATAATATATGGTTCAGGTGAGTGAATAAAACTCCGAGAAAATACTGATAACATACATTAAATGCATACAGACAAGTTCATGCAGTGGCTTCGGAGCAAAACCTACAGTCGTTGTAGGCTTCTCGATGGTCAACGCATTGATTTTTGACTCGGTCGGAGAAGCTGTAAATTCTCTACCCCAGCGACCAAAATGATCAAGATTTTGTCCATTGACACTACTTACCCTACCCTTCATTGTGCTGTGCAGTACACTGACCATAGATTTTGTATTTTAAATCAGAACTTGTTGCCGTTTACTTTTATTTCTAGCTTTGAAGTTTATTTAGACAAACATGCAAGATTCAAGCGTGGCTAATTATTCCACAACGTGGTGCTGAACGCGTTACGGACCGAGCGGGTCAAAAGATAAATAATTGGACTTTGCTAAGACCAGAGCGACGGGTCGTTAGGGAATTTAAAAAGGATTAACAAAGCAGATTCTGGTGGTTCTTGGTCACGCATAAAGTCCAAAGAGGCCTTTGGGTGCCTAGGAATCATGCATCACGTCAAATTATACAAGTAAACACATGATTAAAAGATTAACATTGTGGTTGAATTTATTTTTTAAAATCTTTTTTATTTTATTTTTAAAAAATTATTTTTAATATTATAACAAAAATATCTAAAAACAAAAAATAATAATAATGGATACAAAAACGAGTAGGATCGATTTTCTAGCCACCACAGTGATGACAAGAATTTAGGGTGACAAATGACATGTTATTTTTCATAACAAGGGATGTGTTGTTTGCCTATGTCTTTTTAATTAATACCCTCTTATGTAATTTTTTTGGTTTATTTATTATATTTTTAAACAAGAATTAATTTTTATTTATATTAGTGTCTTTAATTCTTTAGGAGGTCAATATGATTCATCTATAATTATACATACATACATATATATATATATATATAATAAATTAAGTTTTTCTTAAAAATAAAAATATTAATGTTTTATAATATTTAAAAATATGTACAATATCACGTAGTATTTGTTTTCCCCTCTATCTTATTCAATATTTTTTTTTGCTTCTCAATTTCTATTACAAATTCATTTTAATGAAAAAAACTCATTAAACACAATCGAGCAAACGATTAGTGTTGTGCTATTAAATATCTTGATCTATATTTGTGTCTCAATTTTTGCAATATTATTTTTATCTATTTTCATTTTTTTCCAATAAATTATTCCAAACTCATGATCTATAACACTTAACAAACACATAATCTTGATATAGCTCATGTTCAGGCCATAGATTTTTTGTGTGTTAACCTAGCTTTGTCTAAGGCATTATTTTTTCATTATTTTTTTGGTATTGTTGCTTGATTTTTTATCGTATTGTCAAATTGATTAAATTTAATCTAATTATGAAATTTATTTTACTTCTTTAAAAATATGATCATCTCCTAAATTTTGTCATGTTAAAACAGATTGGTTTGGCCCGCGGTGTCGCGATGTCCACTAATCTAATTTCTATGTTCTATGGATTTGAAGGGGGGGTTTTCTTCCAATTCTTAGACTTGATTAGAGTCCAAGATAATGATATATGGTCTTAATTTTTAATGGAAGGATATAATTAAAAGACGAAGGAGTGTATTGTAAAATAAGAGAAAATCATGTTGTCAGTCTCAAGTTTAGATGAAAAAATCCTTTTTAGTCCACCTAATTTCGTTTTTTTCTTCCAAATTCCCTTCAGTGTTTGGGGTTATAGTTTCATTAAATACTATTATTATTCACACTTAAATCTCCTTGTTTGATAAAGGAAAAGTATGAAAGAAAAGGAAAGTAATATTTTGGAAACAAAAGAAAATAGGTATTGACACAACTGAGTTGATAGGTTTATTAAATGAAAGAAATTCTATTTAGGTGTTTAAATTTTTTATATTGCTATAAAAAGTAAATTAAGGCTAGATGATGATATGTGTTGCTAATATATGTTTTGTTTTAATTAATTAGGCATATGATGATAGAAAAATAATATATAAGAGGTCTAGATGAGTGCTTAGTCTTCTTTATAGACCAAGCTAGCTAGCCTATTAAGCCCAACAACCTAACTTGTTTTGTCTTTTTATATGTTTTTATATAATTATAAATTTAATTAATTAATTTACTTGGAATTTATTTATTAAAATACTATTTGATTTGATTTTGTTTTCAATTATTATTATACTTTCTTTTATATATTAACAAACATTCTTTTTTATAACCCTTCAAGATTTTTTTGTTTTTTCTTAAAATATATATTTTTTGTTATCTTGTGCATGTTTATTTTTATTATGAAATAATTAAATAAAAAAATAATCTCAAAATGTACATTTTTTTTTAATATCAACGAACCTTTTTTTACAACCCTCCATGATTTGTTTCTTTTTTCTTTAAATATCATTTGATTACTTTACCGAGAATGTATTCTTTTATTGAAATCTAATTAAATATAAAAAAATTAAATTATTAAAGAACTAACTTGATGGCTTGGGTTATGAGTTTAATGAATTAATCTTCTTGACCCTAGCTAATTCGTATACATTGTCATCTTACTACTAAAAAAGCACTAAAATGACAATGACTTTATTTTCAAGATCAAACTAAGTTTTAAATAGTTTGATCGAGCTGTTTTAGTATGAAACTTGAACTAAGTAAGAATTCACAATATATGATTTCAAAATTTACCTAGTAGGGTAAGATAATATTGCTTTTAAAACAATGCCATAAAAACTTGAACTAAGTAAGAATTCACAATATATGATTTCAAAATTCACAATATATGATTTCAATATTATTCTTGTATATTTAATACATTGACATAAAAACTATCATACAATTTAATAATTGTTGTTTCAAAAGGTATTATAAGGAGAAAACTTATTTATTTATTTGATATTATCATCTATTTATTTTCCTTTATAAATTTTTTTATGCAATTTGTTTTTTGAAAAATTTGAGGAGACATGTTTCTATTTTTATTGTTTATTAATTTTTATTTAATAAATGATGGATTATAGTAACATATTATTTTATTTTAATAAAATATAAATTATAATTTTTGTTAAGAAAATATTAACATCTATTCAAATAGAAAATCTTAATATAATATGTTTCTATCCTATTTTTTCATTTCAGATTTTAATTATTATTAAAAATATTTTTAAAGATTTATAGCAACATGCAATTAGCATTTTTTTTATTAAAATGTACATGGGCTTTTCATTTTATACAGACCCTCGGCGGGTAAGTTGACCAGTATATAAACAGAAATCAACAAGAACAAAAAACAGCATAGCATTGCAAAGAGGGAGACCAAGCGAAAGAAAGAAAATCTTTTGCTGATTTTTCCTTTTCTTTTTCAAAAATAATGTGAGTAAATAAAAAAACAAGAAAACCTCTCTCAATCTACGACGATAGTGATGATGATGGTGATGAGAATAGCAGAAATATAATTGGGCGTTTCATTCTCGCTTTGGCTGCATTCAACAGACAGGTAAAGATATTCTCCCTTTATTTGATGATCTATCTTAGGTTTTTCTCTTTATCTTTAATTCCTCAACATAATCCAACTGCTTCTGCTGCTCAATTCGTCAAATGTTTGTTTTTTAGGGTTTCCAATTAGACTACCAAGGCCTAAGCTTCCTCCATTTCTGGTCTCTGTTTTTAGAGTTTTGACTATTTTGACCCACTGCCGTTCTTTCTTTCAAGCTCAGATGATTACTTCTGTGATTCCATGCCATCCTCATTTTGTATTCATTTGAAACGCTTTAGGATGCGAAAGCTTTTAGTATAAAAAAATTAGCAACTTAAACATGGGAACGTTTTGGATCAGTGCTATAATTGGGGACTAAATGGATGGGAAGTGTTAGCGAAGCTTCAATCTGGGCTTAAAGCTATGCTTGTGGAAACTTGAAATGCAGGAGGTGTGTTTTAGTTATAGGAAAAGGGGAATTTTAGCTGTTATGGTCTTCGAATGATTAAGTTAGAAAGTGGGGTTGAATTGAGTATGCGCCATGTTATTTGATTTTAGGCGCAGTAGAAGCTTTTGAAATTTTTGGAGCATTCTAATCAAATCGGGTCTAACTTCCCTGTTTGGTTGATTGATGGGTACTAAGCTTCTTATGCTACCTTGATATTATGAATTCTAGTAATTTGAAAATAAAGTTTAAGTTTGAAACATAAAATTATTAGATTGCAGGAACAAAAATATAAACTAAAAAACTTCAAGAATTTGCCGCATATTACATTTCCACGCTGTTCCTCTGCAGTCCACATTAGCTTTTTTGAGTTAGAGGAACAATAAGGTCTATCGTAAAGATCTGGATGAATTTATTTATTTAATAGTAAAAAAAATATATATTAAAGATTTCAATTTCAAATCATAAGAAAATCACACTTGGGAATTTTCTTAGGGTTAAGGAAAAGAATCAAACATTTTTTTTTATTACTATAATACACAAGTGTCAACTCTGAAGGAAGCTTCTACAATTTCTAACTATAAGAAGCACACAACTACAATGGTAACATCATTTCCATTATAATTAACCTTCAATATCTCTTCACTTATTCAAAACTTCTTTTTTTAAAAACCAAAACAACCCCAATTCATTGCTCCTCTTCACCACAACCACCACAACCAAAATGTAATGTTGTCCACGACGATGGCATAATTGGAGTTTGCTTAGCCTATTTCCTAACCATTTGGTCAACAGAAACAACCATTGAAGTCCACCCACAATTCTTCACAAAAACTCTTTCATCAAAAGCAGTGGATATTTATGGAGTGGAATGTCAAGGAATCATCTCACCTAAAAGTTTAAGTTGTTAGGTGAGGCCACAAGGTATGAGTTATATTATTTTGTACACACACCCCTCAAGTGAAAGTCTTTTGGGCTTGAAACTTGCACACAGGTTCACAGTACCTTGTGCTTGATTTTTATTAATTAGAATGAGGGTAGTGAGATTTGAACTCATGACCGCCTCACTTTGATACCATGTTAAAAAACCATTTCACTCTTAAGTTTAAACTGTTAGGTGAGGCTTCATGACATGATTTATATTATTTTCTAACATGGAAATGGTGACAGGGAAAGAGAAGAGGGTTGGGGCTGAAGGGGGGGGGGGGGGGGGGGGGGGGGTTAACAGACTTGGTGGTTTTGGCCTTTGTTTAGAGTCTACTGTTGCCCACGCGATGCCACTGGAAATTTTTATAATCATGTACCAGCTATACAAAAAAAGAGTTGGAGCAAGATTTGATGATAACTTTAACAAAAAAAAAAAAAATGGTGATAAGCAAAGTGCATCTAATGTACGTGCAAGAGTTATGTACTGAGCGTTCTAAGAGCTAAAAAATAAACAGTGTTTTATTTATCATTATCATTAGTCATCATCCAATATAACCTAGAGTTGGTTTAAGCTAAGAGCTATTTGGACATTGGTCCAAGGCATTCCCTTAATAAAAAGCCTTAAGAATAAGTGATGTATATTTATCAATTATGTTTTATTAAATGAATATTATCCCTGTCTAACAAAAAAACCTCCAATATAAAATGAAGATTGCACAAGACTCCACTTATTAGAAATATATATATAAAATATTAATAAATATTTTGAAGCATTCTACTCAAGCTAGGCTTGAGCAATAAATATTTTGAAGCATTCTACTCAAATCGAGTCTAACTTCCCTGTTTGGTTGATTGATGGGTACAAGCTAGGCTTCTTATGCTACCTTGTTATTATGAATTCTAGTAATTTGAATTTCACTTCTTTTCTCCCATAAATTCCCTTGCATTATGTTGGAGTAATGTCAACCCTATGGACATTTGGTCTCTTTTTGGGTTTTGAAAATAGTATGTTTAAATTTAGTTTGAGAATGGGGTTGTGCAAATCAATACAGATCCTATTTGAGGGGAATAGGAGTGCATGCAAGTAAATATGAGGGAAACCTTTAAGAGAGGGTAAGTGAGAAATTTCCTTTTTCATCATAGGTGACAAAATATATTAATAGTCATGCATGTTTGAAGCTGCATGAAAGTTCTTATCTTTAATATCATCAACAAACATACACTGTATACTTAGAAATGATCCATCTAGAAAATGGTGATTCTGGTAAACACGAGTTTAAAACTGGCAATCAAAAGTAAAAAACATGTCTTTATTTGCGTGTGTTATCGTTGATGACATAGATTAGTTGAATTCCTGGAAACTTTGTGTGAAAGAGTTCTAAGAAAGAAAATAAGATAGTTGAAAGAGAATAAAAGGAAACGACCAAGTTGTGGTCCTGCTGAATTGTGTTTTTTCTGAAGTAACCTTGAAAGTCCTTTTTGATAATATTGTATAAAATGGTTGCTCTCAAGTCTCTAACTAGCAGTCTTTTGGCAAGTTGGATTATATCATTGCCCTAGACCATTGGTCCTTGCTTAGAATTTGAGTGCAATAATCAATATATATTGTTCATATTCCACTCACAACAATATTGGCATTTATTACTTGTTGTAAGGATGACAAGATTGTCACCTTGGCTAGGAACCATGATTATTGAGGTTTATATATATTCCTGTATGTGTGTGATTTCTTCTCCAAACTTTAAATATTTTCAGACAATTCATAAGTTTATCTTGGATGTCGAAATAATGAAATATTATATGGGTAGTTGAAGTGACAAGTTTGTGGGGAAAAAAAGGTACAGTTGCTTCTCGTTTCATTTATGCCAATCTTGTTCTGTGAATAGGATAAATAAGGGAGAACTGTGTTAGAATCCTAAAACTTCTTAATTTCGTTATTTGTGCCTAAGTCTATTAGTTTTCAACTATTAAATGTGATTTTATTAGTGTAATCTTAAATGCAATATCTGTTAACTCCTAACTGACTTGGCAATTAATTGCTCATGCCATTATTGGTATGGCAAGTGCATAGGTTAACTGTATAGATACATAATCACTTTCACATTAATAGGGAGAGAGACCAAGATATAAAATCAAAACTAAAATGATTCTTGCACGTTTGCATATCTAGAAACTTGAAAATTTCCACCTTCAATACCTCTACCATCCCAGCAAGCCTCCAATGGAAGAACCATTCTCTTGATAAACATCCATAGGCCCCTTTCTTATTTTTTGCCTTTTCTGTTATTTCCTTTCCATGGTACAAGTCCATCAACTCTCATAATCATCCTTGACATCGGTCCCACGACAAACCATCCTCCTTTGGCACCATTGCAACCATAAATTGTTTTTAACAATGAGTGCCACCATGGTCCTATCTTTGACTATCTTCTGGGAAACACTACAATCTGATCAAATTTACTCACACCACATACCAGAGCTTCTGAACTGAAAGCAATGAAGTAAAGATAATTAACCTTTCTGTCGATTATATGGGCCAAGATAATTTTTAATTGCAAGGTTCAATTAGATTTTTGTGATTGTTTTTATCTTATTTGGATTTGGATTAGTATAGTTAATTGCTACAATGTTAATCTCAGGATCAACATTTGGTTGGTTCTTAGAAATTGTAGTAGGCAATGCCATGGGATGCACATTGCCACTATTTTTGGCAGGAGTATGGTTTCTTTAGAAGCTGTAGTTGGAGGTTGGAATTTAAAATTAGGTAAGGTGTTAGGCTTTTATCAGGGACATGGACAAATGGTGATACTTGGTTGACATTGGGAAGCATTCTGGGGAATTTAGAATGAGAGATGCAATTCCAGTTCTTTTTTTTTTTCGAGATCAGATGACAGATGATGCAATGCCATTAGCTGACTTTGTGTTATAACACATCTAACTGATTTGCATGCTAGATTAGTGATGACATTAGTAAATTTGCAGTCAGGCTACTTGGAGTTAGCTGACATCCCATTTAGGAAATACATTGATACAAAATTGGCAATTGTGACATTCAATTGTTACAAAATAAAGTATTAGGACTCTACTAGACAAGCTCGAAAAGTTGTAGGGCTTATAATGCTAGTATCCTACAATGAAAAACATTAGGAAGTTTGTTTCCATCCTGTGTTTTGTTCCAAGAAGCACCTCAATGAAAGTGGCAAAAGAAGTGTTGAGTTTTGATATAGCTAACTAGTGTACGAGGAATCATGTAAACATAATTTTGTCATTTGGCTGAATGCTTCATTGAGCGATGATTCTGTCAAGTTTTATGTTGACATCAATTTTCTCTCTTTGTTGGAATTGTGGCTTGTTGTTGCACAATTACTTCGTAAATTGAATACCATTTGTACAACAATATCTTTTATAACCCTTTCTTTGTGGCACTCTATTCACATTATCATTGTTTATCTTGGTTAGTTTGGTATGATATTTGCTTTTTATTATTTGATACAGTCCCTGTATTGCTTATTGACATTCATTAGTTGTAGACTTGCATTAAGCAGTCACTCTACAATCTGACATCTTTTCTTTCATTTTTCTGATCAAGTAAACCACTTCTAAATATTTAGCAACTAAGAAAGAGTTTCCTAATAGCCAGTTGATTTATGATGAGACAGATTGATACTGCTTTCTTCGTTACTACCAGAGTGATAACCTGCTTCAAAGATTGTGGCAGATTTTTTCTCTCTTGCTCTGTTCGTGGGTTTTTTTGGATAAGTTTCCTTGTTTACAATATCTATATGACTTTGCTAGGCCTCGGAGTGCAAGACCTTGCATGGGGATCATAAGATTTAGATCCTTTGCTCCATCTTAAAGAATTTTGCTGGCCATCTCTACTTTGTTTGATTTTATTGCATCTTCAGATGTTTGGATTGACTTCCTAATGTAATGATTCTTGATATGTGATAACATGCTGAGAATGATCATTAGTTAACAGTTACCTTTGAAAATTCTAGTTAACAGTTATCAGTTACCTTTGCACATGTAGCACAATCAGTGCTTTTTATTAGTTCTGATTGAACTCAATGTTTAGCTCTAAAGAGTCGCAACTGTAATGGTTTGCTAGTTAATTGATGGTTCATTCCTTTTACCGGAAATGCAGGTGTGATGGAGATATCATTGTTAGAAGTGCTTCTCAAAACCATCTCTACCTTTTTACATATATCAAAAAATGACAACATCAGTTCTGATCCAGTTCAGAAGTACTACCAGAAGTCTGAAGAGATACTCAAGTTGTTGAAGCCAATACTTGATGCCATTGTTGATTCTGAAGTAGCTTCTGATGAAGTGCTTAATAAGTTTTTTCTAGAATTAGGTCGATCTGTTGATGAATTGAGGGAGATATTTGAGAGCTGGCAACCATTGTCAAGCAAAGTTTATTCTGTAAGTTTTCAACTATATCTTTGTGATTATAGGTGGCATGTTTGTTCTACTCATAGATTTCCAGGTTGGTATATCAAAGCTTACCTTGGTTTAGCTTCCTCATGATTAGTTCCTGTTTGACTTTTTCGTATGCTGTTAGCTTATGTAAGGATATTGAATCCCTTTGTTTATATTGCTATTACCAACTTGCCATTAGTGATGGTGACAAAAGATGGGAATGTAACATGAATGTTTTAGAAGTAGAATAGCAAAGGTGGAGGGTAGTCACGTTGATAGGAATTTTTGCTTTGGTTATTGAAAACAAGATGCTACGTTGTTGATTTAACAGTGACAGATGCAGTGCTGGTGGTGCCAGTCTAGTTCATCTGTTCACTGCATTTATTTCATTTCCTGTGACGGTAATTTCCATTTATATACAAGCTATTTTTTCTCTGGAACTGAAATGTGACAACTGCAAATGCTGGTAAATAAATAAATGTGCTGGGGGCTGGGTTGGAGAAAGCTTAAATTTGCAAATAATGAAGCCAACAGTGCCTTGAACAGGCTTTTCTTTGTTTTTAGATCTCTATACCTATGAAGTTTCTGGAAGCATCCTTCTGTGAAACTTGATTAGTTGAAGCTTGGGAATTGTTATCGTTACTGTCATTATCCCCATCTTCATTCTTACTGTCATTTCTTCATACTTTGTTTCTTGAAGTTGAATGAAGGCATTTAATTTATGATATTCATTCATTGAACAATAAAAGTTGAAATCTTGAATTACATGCCTTCATTTAGTTTTCATTATGAACTGTTATCTTCTTTATGTTTGTCATTACTTGTGCATAATGTATAGAGCTACTTACTGAAAAATGGAACAAAAAGATAATGGCAAATGTTTGCTACCTTCTTAAAAAGGGACTGGTTTGTTTTGGCTAATCCTCTCTTGTACATGGTGTCTAGGTTCTGCAAATTGAATCATTAACATTGAAGATTCGTAATCTTGTCCTGGATAGTTTTCAGCTACTGAAGTCTTCCCATCAACATCTCCCAGATGAATTAAGCTCCTCTTCTCTTGAGGTATTTGTACACAAAATCTTGTTTTAAGCTTGTAGTTATATTGTTTATAGAAAGAGCATACACCTCAATAAACTATGAACTATACCTTCTATGATGCCTAACAATTGAATGTCTGATTGCAGAACTACATACAGAAAATGAAGCATTCTGTATATGAGCAAACATCATCTATCATTCAAGAAGCTGAAAGTGACCAAGAGGAGGGTGTTGGACCCAGCTCAGAGATCCTGGTGAAAATTGCAGACAGCCTATGCTTAAGGTCCAATCAGGAGATATTGATTGAAGCAGTGGCCCTAGAGAAGGTTAAGGAGAATGCTGAGCAAGCTGAGAACACTGCAGAAGCTGAGTTTATTGATCGAATGATTGTCCTTGTGACCCACATACATGAACACCTTGTTCTGATAAATCAGTCACAGACATCTAGCCCAGTCCCAATACCTGCTGATTTTTGTTGTCCTCTCTCTCTTGAGTTGATGACAGATCCAGTAATTGTGGCATCAGGGCAAACTTATGAGCGGGCATTCATTAAAAACTGGATTGAACTTGGTCTCACTGTGTGTCCCAAGACACGTTCGACTCTAGCTCACACAAATCTCATACCTAATTACACTGTTAAGGCATTGATTGCAAATTGGTGCGAGTCAAATAATGTGAAGCTTCTTGATCCCATAAAGCCCATGAGCTGCAACCAGCCCTCACCACTGCTTGTGCACGTAGAGTCCATTACATCCAGGGATTCACATGTTCTTCCTCATTCAAGGGAAAACCAACCATTGTCTTCTGAGTCAAATCAGTCTACTGGTTCACCTGGTAGGAGCATGATCTCTTCCAGTGGAATCCGTAGTGTGGGAAGTTCTCCACTGCATCCCCGTTCTACTTCTGAGGGTTCCTTGTCAGTTGCAGTTGAAAATGGCCAGGGTTTGGATATTGCAAGAATATTACTGAGTTCTGAAGAAGGGTCAGGTAACTCAGAAGAGATGTATTTGGATTCAGTTGGCCACCGGTCTTCATCACCATCTAAAAAAGAAGTTTCGACTTCTAGTAGAGCTGATGGTCTGCTATCTCAGAACCACAATAGAAGTGCATCATCTTCTAGTGCACTTGCTCATGCAGCTTTTCCTCAAGGAGCATCAGGCGATGCCAATGAATCAACAGAGTTCTCAAACCATTTGACCTCCTACAGCAGTGATACTTCTGGGGAGGTGAAGCCAGAGCCACAGGCATCATCTACCTTGAACACCCCACACAGAGAACCTGAGTACCCATCCTTTTTGGTTGATACACGGACTCGAAGCCAAACAGGTTGGCGCCGGCCTTCTGATAGACTTTTGCCAAGGATAGTTTCTTCTCCGGCTATTGAAACAAGAGCTGATCTTGCCGGCATTGAAATGGAAGTTCGGAAACTGGTTGAGGACTTGAGGAGCACTTCAATTGATATTCAAAGAGACGCAATAGCTAAACTGAGGCTACTTGCTAAGCACAACATGGAAAACCGGATTGTTATAGCAAATTGTGGGGCCATTAGCTTGTTGGTTAACTTACTCTGCTCTACAGACTTAAAAATTCAGGAAAATGCTGTCACAGCACTTCTTAACTTATCAATAAATGATAATAACAAAAAAGCAATTGCAAATGCAGATGCTATTGAGCCCCTGATTCATGTCCTTGAAACAGGAAGCCCTGAGGCTAAAGAGAACGCAGCTGCCACTCTCTTTAGCCTCTCTGTGATTGAGGAGAACAAGGTCAGAATTGGGAGGTCTGGGGCAATTAGACCACTTGTTGATTTACTGGGGAATGGGACTCCCAGGGGGAAGAAGGATGCAGCCACAGCTTTGTTTAATTTGTCAATATTTCATGAAAACAAGGCCCGAATTATAGAAGCTGGTGCTGTTAAACATCTAGTGGACTTGATGGACCCGGCAGCTGGGATGGTTGATAAGGCAGTTGCTGTTTTGGCAAATCTTGCGACAATTCCTGAGGGAAGGAATGCCATTGGTAACGGGGGTGGGATCCCTGTTATGGTTGAGGTCGTTGAGTTGGGTTCTACAAGAGGGAAGGAAAATGCAGCCGCTGCGCTCTTGCAGCTTTGCACGACTAGTAGTAGGTTTTGCCACATGGTGCTCCAAGAAGGTGCTGTCCCGCCATTAGTGGTATTGTCTCAATCTGGCACTTCAAGGGCTAAGGAAAAGGTACAAGAGTGAAGATGCTATTCTACATTCATCTCTTTTCTGGAAGTTTATGATAAAGAGTTTTTGATTGCTTGCAGGCGCAGGCCCTTCTTAGCTACTTCAGAAACCAACGGCATGGTAATGCTGGAACTGGAAGGGCTTGATGAGACAGACAACCTGTCAATGCTATCGAAGGTTTGGATTCAAGCTCTACATAATGTGTACATTTGATGTTGCAAATAATGCATATGAAGGTTTTGAGGAATTTGGATACTTACATTATTTGTATAGAGAATTGGTTTATGGGAGGGCGTGATCGAGTTCTCTTGTGAAAAACTTTTTAGATGAGATGTGGAAAGAAAATATACCTGTGAATTATCTTTGCAGAGAGCCTGGGCAATGCGATGATGGATGGTGATCCATGTTATTTCAGTGATGTCATGCCTAATTGATGTCTGCTTTCTATGCGAGTTATGTTTATGTAACTGTTGTAGAAGCACCGGATTGGTGTGGCGGATGATTTTTTTCTTCTTTTTTTCTCCTTTTCTTTCCTATCCTTGTTTTTTTTCTAGTCATGTAATATTTCAAAACAAGCTTTCAATTTGTTTTTCCTAAGAATTTGATCCCTTTTTTATTGTTATTTTTCTTATTTCATCCTTTATTTTTTTATTTCATATTTGGTTTTTATTTGGGATAATTTTTTAGAATGATTTTTTTAATGATTTTAGCTTCATTCATTGTATTTATATATCTTATTATATTCTTACTCTTTTGATTGTTATTTTTTACATTATTGACAACAAATTTTAAATTGATATTTTTTATTTTCTTTTTTAATATTAAATTGAGTTTCTTGATTAGGGTTTAAGGTTTAACGAGTTATGCATTTGATTTAATTGAATATTGGGCTCTGTAATTTTTCTTTCTACCTTATATAGGATTTCTCATTAATTTAAAAATTAACTTATGTTATCTCAAGTTTTTTATTTGTCTTTCTTTGTTAGATGTAGCTTTTAAAAAAAGTTTTTTTTTTTAAATAAATTAAATTAGTTGCTCAATATTTCTTTTAAAACATGTATAGTTCAATGTCATTATCTCTATTTTTTTAAAGGGTTAGGTAAAAAATATCAAACTTGTAGCTTAATGCGAGACAAAAGCTTGTTTTTTTTAAGTTTGTTTTTTCAATTTTATATTTCAATATTTGATTTGTTTGAGAATTGAACACCATTTGTTTCTATAATATTTTTCATTAATTTTAAAAATAACTCAAGTTATCTCAAATTATTTATTTATTTATTGTTCTGTCAAAAAAATTATTCATATTATTAAAATAACTCAACTTAATGGATTCATTTAGTTTAATGACCAGAGTTTTGGATTTTACTTTTTTCTTTAAAAATATTGGCATCACTTAGCATCTTTTATGTTTATTTAAAACAAATTGGTCCAAGCTGTAACATAGATGGCCATCAATATAAGTTTGCATGACTTTTTATTTTATATTATATTAATTAGATATTTGTTTTCTTTTAGAGCTTCAATATTTAGTTGGTTAGAATTAAGTTTTCTAATTGGTTTTAATTTGAATTTTATAGGGTTATCAGGAGCTTATACCATGGATTGCGAGTTGAATATATCATCAACTATATATTTTACAAGTGTTTCATATATTATACTTTAAATTTTTAATTTAGTGACATCTTCTTCTTTTGTTATATATAAAAAAAGAACTTAGGCTACAAAACTAGTAATTTGTTAAAGTGACTAAATAGTTTAATACCATAAATATTGAGTTTCAAACTCTAAAATTGCTTGACATCAAAATATTAAGTTCCAAACTTAAACCAAATATCAATAGTGCTCCAATCCCAACTGATATGAACAATGTGATCAAATGGTCATGCAATTCATAATCGAGACTGAAATCTAATTTTAAAGTGTCAAAAAAGATTTTATAAAAGTGTGACATAATAAAAATCTATTTCAAGATCCCATCACTATTGAAATTAAAATGAATGATATCATATAGTTAATTAATCTTTGATATATCGGTTTAGTATTTTCAAGAACTAAAGAATACAATAACCACTCATATATAAGCTAAA
This sequence comes from Salix arbutifolia, assembly GCA_025169955.1. Taxonomy (NCBI): domain Eukaryota; kingdom Viridiplantae; phylum Streptophyta; class Magnoliopsida; order Malpighiales; family Salicaceae; genus Salix; species Salix arbutifolia. The sequence goes on from CM045908.1 coordinate 4,458,407, forward strand.
AATTCAAAATAAAACTATTCATTAACTACTAAATTTTAGGTTTACAAAGAGTTTAATAATCTTAAAGAATAATAGCCCTAATGAAATACCTTTATCGACTAAATTGTCTCATTCGCAAAATTGACTTAAACCTTTTATAAGCTCAAAATAGTAATACAAACAAGTTTTGGATCATAACTAAAAATCAAGTATTAATTAAACCTAAACATGAAGAAATAATAAAAATAAGAAATTTGACATATAAACTAAGGTTATTGCAATAGAAAAAAACTAAAGTTAATGTTTTCTGCACTCTGGTTGAATTGAAAATTTACCCCGACATAGAATAATATTTAAGGAAACTCTGAGTAATTATCATCCTCATCCAATGGCCGGATTGAGAATAATAATTGTTAATGTAAAAAAAATAGTAGGCACAATTACACTAGAATCTGAATTCCTTTGCTCAACCTTTTCTTAGATTGTATCAAGAAAACTTGTTATTCTTGTTATATTCTACTTAAGGTTTTGTGTTTAAGAGGTTAGGAAATCTAATCCAAGCTTAATATAAGGTTTTGACATGTAATAGAATGGATTGTGAGTTTTTATGTATTGTGGAAAAAAAAGGTTAGAGAATTTAATTATTTGAATGGATAGTTTGATCCTAGAAACATGTTTATTATAGTAATTAAACCATGGATTGAGTATCAATTTTAGATGGATTGAAGAAAAACCTTGCCTTCTTTTTTGTATTAAAAAAAAAAACATGTGACATTCTATGAGCGTTTAGGCTTCTTTGGATTAGGATAAGTGTTTGCTATACCTTTTCAAGGTCATGCACTTGGCTACTTTTATATTTTACTTTGATTTTTTTTGTTTGTTGTTTTCCTTGGATTTTGAATAAAATTTACTATTAATAAATAAATTAAATATAAAATATTTTTCACTTAAATATCATTTAATTTTGTCATAGTTTTCAAATAAATTACATCTTTTCTTTAAAATATTAGTAATTATTTTCATTTAATTATTTTAAATAAATCTAATATGCAAACTTTTTTTAAGAAAACAAATATGATAAAATGTATTTAATAATCTTCTTTTTCTATTATATTTTTTACATAATATTTTATATTGATTATTATTTTTGTTAATTGCATATACAATATTGAGAAATAAGTATTAATATTGTTTTATTTAAACTTGCTTTTTATTCATGATATGCTTTTTTTTATAAAAAATATCACTGTTAAAAAACTATGTTTACATTTAAACAAAAAAGGAAATGAAAGAATAAACAAATAGAGTTTATATTGAAGAGATACATTCTTACCTACTTATTATTATAGAATGTCTTATAAAATAATATTTTAACTTCGTATCGTTATTACTAAAAACAATACTACTAATAAAAAAGATATGCTTTAGTTAAAAAAAAAAAATGCATGGATAAGAAAGAACTATTTTTTCCTTGAAAATTCTTCTAGAAAAAAAAAGATTTCCTTCAAAATTTTAGTTGTCAAAAAACTACATAAGAATATATTTCAAAAATTATCATCTGGAATCGCATGGGAAACTATCTAGTTCGCAAATACATTCCCATTTTGTTTTTTTTTAAAAATATGATAAAATTTCATTGGTTTGAGTTTTTAATTAAAATTTTCCATGTTTTTTTTTTCATTCATAAATGTTAGAAACTCATAATTATGTGTATTGAATGTCCATGAATCTTGAGTTTAGTCTCTTGAATTTTTATGACCCTTGAGTTTATTTCCTTCTCCTATTAATAGACCACTTATATTGTATTCTTAGTACTTTGGAAAAATAAAAGAATTTATAATAAGAAAGGTATTTCTCTCTTGTCTCTTTTGATTATATTTTGATGTCTATATTTTTATATGTTAATTTTTTTATAACACGTCAACACGGTTATTATGTGGCTTATATAATTTTAATATTTTCACTTTTTATTATTGTAATTTATTTTTGGAAAATTTTCTTTCACTTTTATTCATAGAAAGAGATTTATAGTTCCTGAAGAACGAGTATTACAAGTTCATAAATAATTAAATAAATTAAAACAGTTCCTTAAAAACTAGTATCACTAATTCCTGAAGAATTAAACAAGTTAAATATAGTTCATGATGAACTAGTATTTCTAAAGCTAAACAAATAACAATCTTAAAGGAATGATTTTCCTGAAGAATTAAATAAATTAAAAATAGTTCTTGAAGAACTATTATTATAAGTTCCTAAAGAATTAAATAAATTAAATATAGTTCGTGAAGAACTAGTATTTCTAAAGCTAAATAAATAATAGTTTTAAAGGATTGGTTTTTTTTTTAATTTTATCTTCATGATTTTATTTCATAAGTTATTTCTTATTTTTAGAGATAAAGATAATGTCAAATCTTACAAAATTTTAATTTATTGTTCTTTATATCTTTAGAAATAATTATTTGTCATGAAACATTAATGTCGAGATTTATCTGGAAGCTATGAATCCTTAAGAGACCATTAAAGAAGGAAATAATATGTGAAAAAATCTAAATCAAAGATATGACCACAAAAAATTTATCATACTTCCTCAAACTTGTTATGATTGGTTGTAGGTTGCAAGATTTAAATCGATTAGTGAATATAATTCTTTTTTTTTACCTCACATCTAAAATTATATGGTAAAAATATCACAGAATACCAAATATTAGAGAAAATATTCTCTACTTTTCATGCCTCGGATAAGACAGAAAACATGCTTAGTGGTGGAATCATTAGAAATGATTAATAGTTTTTATTTGTATTAAAATATTTATGTTATTATATTTACAATAAACATTATCAGTTTGAATCAAGTTAAATAATAAACTTTGATCATATTTTGAATAATGACATGACTTTTCATGATGAAGATTTATGTCTAGCAGACAGTGCAACAATGCACACAATTCTTAAGAAAAATAAATACTTTTAGCATTTGGCACTAACTAAAGCTAATGTCACTACAATATTAGGTCCAGCAGACATGATTAATGGCTCTGAAAAGGTTAAAATTATGTTACAAAATAACACAAGATTGAGCATCAAAGATGCATTATATTCACCCGAGTCCAAAAAAAATATACTAAATTTTGAGGATAAACATGCTAATGGTTATCATATTGAAACAATATATGAAGATAAAAAAGAATATCTTTATATTAGTGCATGTATTTCAGGTCAGAAGTTTGTATTTGAGAAATTACTTGTTTTCTCTTCTAGAATTTATTATACGATCATGAAATTTATTGAATCAAATATTGTAATACACAAAAAATATCCCGACCCAAAATAATTTATACTTTGGCATGATCGACTTGGACATCCAGGATCAATAATGATGAGATGAATTATTGAGAATTCATATGGGCATCCCTTAAAAAACCTGAAGATTCTTTTATCGATTGAAAATTCATGTGTTTCATGTTCTAAAGGTAAATTAAATATCAAATCATCTCCATTAAAGGTTCTTATAGAATCATCATATTTTCTCGAAAGAATTCAAGGAGATATATATGGGTCTATTCATCCACCATGCTGACCTTTTAGATATTTTATATTATTGATTGATGCATCGAGTAAATGGTCACATGTTTGTTTACTTTTAGTCAAAATATTGTATTTGCTAGATTAATAGGAAAAAATATCAGACTACGAGCACAATTTTCTGATTATCCTATCAAAAAAATCTATTAGATAATGACTGTGAGTTTACATCTTAAGCATTTGATAGTTTTTGCACTTCTATTAGAGTAGATGTTGACCATCTTGTTGCTTATGTACATAGTGGTATAGCAAAATCATTTATAAAACGACTTCAATTAATTGCAAGACCATTACTTATGAAATTAAAATTGCCTACATGTGTCTGGAAACATGCTATATTACATGTTGCATATAAAATTATCAGACTATGAAAAATGACTAAAATGGGTCCACGATGAAGACTAAGAATTTATGTTGGTTTTCATTCTCCATCTATTATTAGATTCCTTGAACCTTTAACTGATGAAATTTTTAAATCATGTTTTGAAGACTGTCATTTTGATGAGAACATTTTCTTATCATTAAGGAAAGCAAATTCAATGCTTGAAGCATGACAGGAAATTACTTGGAATAACCCAAAATTATCTCATTTTGATCTAAGAACAAATCAATGTGAACATGAAATTCAAAAAATAATTCATTTCCAAAATATTGCATATCAATTACCAGATATTTTCACTAACAGTGAAAAATGACTAAAATGGGTCCAAGATGAAGAATAAGAATTTATGTTGGTTTTCATTCTCTATCTATTATTAGATTCCTTGAACCTTTAGCTGATGATATTTTTAAATCATGTTTTGAAAATTGTCATTTTGATGAGAACATTTTCTTATCATTAAGGAAAACAAATTCAATGCTTGAAGCACGATAAGAAATTGCTTGGAATAACCCAAAGTTATCTCATTTTGATCTAAGAACAAATCAATGTGAACATGAAATTCAAAAAATAATTCATTTCCAAAATATTGCATATCAATTACGAGATGTTTTCACCAACAGTAAAAAAATAGTTATATCCCATATCCCAACTGTAAATGTTCCATTTAGAATTAAAATTTCAGAAAGAAAAAAAATTCAAGATAGCAGCAAATGAATCTATACCACGCCTTAAATGCGAGAGACCTATTGGCGTTAAAGACAAAAATCCTAGAAAACAAAACTCCAACAGATAGATGATGGTCTTCTTGGAGAGTCCTTGCCCACTAAATAAACATCAAATCTTGTGTCCAAATCATCTTCTAATACTGATCCCCCCAAAGAGGGATCTCCTGAAGAGAACCAAGTACCTGAAACTAATGAAGTCTCCATAAACTATGTTCATACATGAGAGATTTTGGAACGAGATAAAATTATCATGAATGATGTGTTTGCATTTAAGGTTGATTTTGGCATCACTAGAAGTGATGATGAAGTTGAACGACAAACTGTTGAAGAATATCAACATGGAAATGATTGACGAATATGAGAAGAAGCAATTCAAACAAAGTTAAACTCACTTGCAAAACGTGAAGTATTTGGACTTGTAGTCCATACACCTAAAAGGTGTTATACTCGTTGGATATAAGTGGATTTTTATTAGAAAACAAAATAAGAATAGTGAAATTTTATGATATAAAGCACGACTTGTTGCACAAGGTTTTTCGTAAAGACCTGACATTGATTATGAGGAAACTTATTCTCCAATGATGGATACAATCACTTTTAGATTTTTAATTGGTTTAGCAATCTCAGAAACCCTAGATATGTGTATAATGGATGTAGTTGCATCACATCTATTTGGATCATTAGATAAAGACATCCATATGAAAATCCTTGAAGGATTTACAATGTCTGAAGCCTTTTGCAATGAACCAAGACGTGTTTATTCTATTAAACTACAAAAATCTTTAAATGGGTTGAAGCAATATGGTCGGATGTCGTACAATCGTCTTAATGAATACCTTTTAAAAGGGGGTTTGAGAATGATGATGAGATTTATCCATGTATTTTTATTAAGAAAACAATATCCAAGTTTGCTATTTTTTTAGTATATGTTGATAATTTAAATATTAATAGTACTCCTGAAGAGCTCACAAAAACTATAACCTATTTGTAAAATGAATTTGAGAAGAAAGATCTCAGAAAGATAAAATTTTGTCTTGGTTTACTGATCAAACATCTTTCAAATGAAATATTTGTACATCAATCGATGTATATAGAAAAAAATCCTAAAATGTTTTTGTATGGACAATACTCATCCTTTGAGTACATCTATGGTTGTTCGATCACTTGATGCAAAAAAGACCCTTTTAGACCTCCAGAAGAGGATAAAGAAATTCTTAGTCTTGATTTTAGTGCTATTGGAGCACTTATGTATCTTGCAAATTGTACAAGACCAGATATAACTTTTATAGTAAATTTATTGGCAAGATATAGTTCCACTCCTATAAAAAGACATTGAAATGAAGTCAAACATATATTTCGCTATCTTCGCGGAAGAACTAAAATGAGATTATTTTATTGTGGATCAAATTCATAATTAATTGCAGATGCAAATTCAGGTTATATGTCTGATCCCCACAAAGAGAGATAATAAACAAGTTATCTATTTACCCATGACGGTACTACAATTTCTTGAAGTATTCAAATATGGATCTTGAAGTATCTATATAAAACTCTCTATTGAATTGTAAAGTACATGACCATTCAAGGAGAAATGTTATAAATCCATAATTATATGTATTGAATGTCCATGACTATTGAGTTTAGTCTCTTGGATTTTCATTACCTATGAGTTTTTTTCTTTTTCTATAAATAGACTAAATGTCTTGTAATAAAAGAATTCATAATAAGAAAGATATTTCTCTCTTGTTTTTTTGATGTCTATGCTTTTATGTGTTAATTATTTCTTCTTTTTATAACAATATATATGTATTATTTATTTTTAAATTATAGTTTTATTAATCACTGTGCATGTTTTTTTAACATATGTCACCGTATTTAATAAAATTAAAAATAAAAATAAAAAAAATAACAAAACATACAATGAAAAAAAAAAGTGGACATAGAATTCATAAAAAAGAAATTACACAAAGACGCAAAACCTGCTATTAACCCGTGCTTATGATTTAAATATTTTGTGTCATAACCTTACGATTTTCTTACTTCTCTGTCGCTCTCTTTTTAAATACAATATAAAATTAAGTGGAGCCCACTTGTCTCCTCCTGTGCTTCCTTATTTTCTATCGGCTGCTCTATACTTTTTGGTCTCTTCCAATTATAAAAATATTAAAAAACAAATAAAAAATTCCTTCTCCTTTTCTCACATAGTACACCAGCGGCGAATCTTTCCTCGCCGTGATCTGAGCCCCAAAAAACTCTCCTCAGGTAACTAATTTCCTGATTTATTCTCTAATTGTTAGGGTTTTACTCAATTCCGATTCAAGGTCTTATAGCTTCAGTTTTCATTATTTTTTCTTCCTTGGTATTATTTGTATTAGATATGTAAAGTTTCGTGTAGTTTCAGTGAATTTCCATTGTGAGATTCCTGTTTGGTTTCTAAAGTTGCGTTCTTTTCACTCTTATTTAATTATATTTTTATTTTCTTAGATATTATTGTTATTATTAGAATCTGTTTCTGTTAATTTGGAAAATCGAAATCATAAAAAACTGATTTTCTCTCTCTCAATGATATTTAATATGTTTTGAATAATGGGGTGACGATAATTGAACTGCTGAATAAAAGGTTGTTATTCTGTTGCAGCCATTGAGTTAGATTAACATGGGTCCTGACTTGGAGATAAAAAACAAACAGATTGTTGCTGTGGAAGTTTCGGCTAGTAAAGAGAATATAAGTGTGCCGCAAGATCCTGAAGATAATAAGGTCCTGCAATGTCCAAGTAATTGTCAGGACAAAAGCTTTCTTGATGATCAGGATAAGGCAGCTGTTGGAAGTGCGGACGCGGAGGTTAATATAATTGACTGTACCAATACCAGTGACAATGAGCAAACTGCAGCTAGATATGATGATTCGACTGAGAGCATGAGTTCTTTTGGGGACTTGGAATTTGAGACTAAGAATGGTTCTTCTGATACTGAAGTCGAGTCACAATTATTTGTTGGGGGGGGGTCGATCTCTATATGTGATGGATATGGTGGAGGATCTCAAATGAGGTATTTATTAGTTTGATGGATTTATTTTGTACATGTATAATTTAGTGCTCAACTGTACCTACGGCAACATAAGAAATCAATTGATCTAATACTCCACTTTCAAGGTATTGCATCATGAAAAGATAATCATGGACTGTCATCAATTATCAACTTTCCTTTCTCAGTGAAATTGCATGGTTGAAATTTAGTAGGAGTCAAACTTGTGCAGTTTTCCATGGTTGTCATCATTCTTGTCACTGATTGCCTTTGCCATATGTTATGTTAACCTGTATTTTGCAGTATGAATGGCCTTAAAACATAAATTTGGGGGTTGTGAGAGAAAAAAATAAATAAAATAAAACCTTTTCAGCTCCACGGAGCAACCCCTCACAGTGTATTGATTTTATTATCTTGTCCGCAGGTTTTGCTGAAAGGTAGGTAATAGGCCTCTCTTTGGCATTGCAGTGGAAATCATAGTAATAGTAACTTACAGCTGTGCTTTCCTAAACTCGCATCTACAGTTTCATAGGAGCACCAGTGTTATTATTACATTGCTGCTACCTGACTTCTCACTATTTGAAAGGTTGTTGAAGGGTTGTAATTCTTGCCCTCTGTTAAAGTAAAAATTTCTGTTCTCATTTCCAATTTACTCCTGATGAACAATGAATGACAAACATATCCATAATCAAATCAAATCATTGTCCTAAATCCTTGATCTATATTTATATTATCTTGCTTCTCTATTAAAGTAAAAATTTATGTTCTATTTCTAATGTACTCCTGATGTATAAGCATTGACGGACATATCCATAATCAAATCATTGCATGGCCTAAGTGCTGTAATTTTTTTTATCTTGCTTCAATGAGACTGATATGGTTCCTTCTGTTTAGTATATATTTACTAGCTGCATTTGTCACAGCTAAGTCCTCCTGAGTCTTGCATGTTTTCCTTATTGTTTTGTATATGTAAGACTGAAAAAAATCTTACGATGTTCTCCTCATTTTTACGATAATTGCGTGTTGTTTGCTTGATTTAGCTTTCAATTATTGTTTCCCATGCAACCTTTGTGGCTATTTTCAATTTTCCAGGAGGAAAAAACTGACAGATCATTGGAGGAGATTTATACGTCCTCTTATGTGGAGATGTAAGTGGGTAGAATTGCAAATTAAGGAATTTCAGTCCCAAGCGCTTAAGTATGACAGAGAAATTGCAGAACATGAACAGAGAAAACTATTTGATCTTGAAACATTTATGGCAGAAAGTTTTCCTGTGAAGTCACTGCCATTTTCCACTTGTATGGAAAGAAAGAAAGCAATGAAGAGAAAGAAAAGAAAGAGATTTGAAGAGACTGTGGATGCAGCATCATATATGTTACAACATAACCTCTTCTCCTATTATGGTATTAAATATGCCAATCTTTTCCTTTTGTGTTGTTTATACTCCTATTCTAACAATTTTTTTGCTGTAAATGAAAAAAATCAGCCTCAACTTCCTTTTCTTTTGATTCTTGTATTGAGCAGAAAATAGGAAGTCTGCTACTGATGGTGCTTCTATTGATGATGGTTGCCTTAACCATGGTAAGGAAAATATTATTGACTATTACTTTTTGGGGAATTAATGATTTCCTGGCCAAGATCTATGAAATCCGCGCATACTCCTATAATTATTTTATGTGGAATTTCCCAATTGCCCGCCTTACCATATAAGCTTTAGAATATGGGCTAAAATAAAAACATTCTAGTATGTCTCTAACTGACTTTATGTGCTTCTATATAAGACTTAACAATTGTCATTTCAATCACTTTAGAGGGGGGCATGTCGGAACTTTTTTGTATCAAAGATGTCTTGTTTGAAAGGAGCCTCATGCATGCTGCCTGTCAATAATTTAGTTGTTGATTTGATGTTTCTCTCCCCTGCATCATTTTTTTCTTTTTTTTTAAAGAAAATGTTGAAGTACCTATCTGATTCCTTGTTGACTAGGATCGTTGCAGTTATTCAGGTTAATGAGAACAGTAATTTGAAATGTTATAGCCTTATAGGTGATCCATCTGCACTCACTCATTCGTATGTTCAAGACATGATTGTTCAAAAACATATGACAATTATATGTTTCCTGATTATTGTTGGGGTTGAAAACCCTGCAAGGTTATTGGGTTCTTAATGTTCTTTTATGGGTGGTGATTTTCAGCAAAGACAATTAAATGCAACGATGAGTTTGAGTTTCAAGATGGATTGGCATCTCTTCAGTCTAGTGATAGCATCAGTGAACATATTCTTAGACAGATAGACGTGCTAAAATCACAAGTAAATAAGCTGAAGGCCCGGGTAGACAAGGTTGTTAGCGAAAATCCTGTGAAATTCTCTTCTATCAATGCATTGATCGTACTTGCACCAGCTGATGCTTTGACCAGTTCTGATTGCAATCCGGCTTCAGTTGCCAAAATGGGAGATAGTATGCCTTCTAGATTGCCCCGTAATGCATCTAAAATGGGAGATCTTATGCCTGAAAATGCAGTTTCAAGTCATGGAGAGGCCCGATCTGATATGATTGAGAGCACAGGCTTACCTCATGTTGACGCTTCATGTGGAAATGTACGTGTTTCTTCCAGGATTTATAATTTACCTCATTTCACTCATCGTTGCTTGAAACTACATTTTTTAGTCATGGATAGGCCACTTGCTAACAATTGTTAAGTCTTATGAAGCTGTTTATCTGTCATATCTTCAGGCTGAGAAAGAAATTCTGATAAACTATGCTGCAGTGAAAGAGGAGATAGGAAACTCAAAAAATTATAATAGTGGGGTAACAGAGAAGTCTTGGGGAGTAATGGAAAAGCAAACACTCCAGGATTCAGAACCTGAGCTGCCAGAAGAGATGCTAGTGACTCGTGTGCGTTTTGGTGGGAAATCACTTCCTAAATCCAGGCTCAATGTTACCAATAACAAGAGAAAGCGAGGGAGGAGAAAATAAGGCTTCCCAAAAGAAAAGTTGGCACCTGCTGTGATTAGAATTGTACATGCTGCTTATATTTTGACACGTCCTCTCTCTATTCTTCCCTTCATACTACAAAATCAAGTACATAATTCTTATTCTGTAAATCTCTCTCCATCTACTGCCACTTTGTGCTCTGTTTCCAAGTTTGGATGGTATTGTTATATTCTCATATACTTAGTTTTTATTCATTAAAAAGGGTTCCTTTGCCATTACACTTTCAAATTTTCACAAGCCTTTTTGGGCAAGCAGTGATGGTAAAGAGTTATTTTAGTTGAATCTGCTTGAGGCTCTCATCATCTCCTTGCTTGAAAACTTTTCGATACTTTCATAGTAAAATAAAACGAAAAGGGACGAGGTTTTTTGTTTTGATTTGTATTTTTGGTCATGCTGGAGAACGAACAGTAATTTTCTGTAGCTGCACCTTTTGGAATTGAAGTTGAAAGGAGGGAAGCGAAAGGGGAATGTGCTTAGAATTAAAAGTTTAAAGAGCTTCAAAATGGAAAAGTAGGGCATTCAGGAGTTTTGTCAGCAATCACACCATCTCTACTGGCTCCTCCTTGAAGCGAACAACTCTTTCAAGCCAGGAATCTGATTTCATATTAAGAAAAGAGTTGTTTAGATCAGATCATGTATTCTTTCCTTGCATCGACCCCCAAACTCAAGCAAAATATTCCCTTCCCTTCCCTTTGCATCTCTATCCTCCTATTCCATTATATAATAACCCCTCCATCATAGGATCTACTCTTGTGTTTTCAAATCTGCTAAATGGGGATGGTCATGAGTTTCATGGGAAAAGGTTAGCCATTGAGTGATCTAATATCGTGTGATTTTGCTGATGCTTGCCTCTTACTCCCTTTCTTCATTTTTCACTCGATTCCAACCTGGTTTTACTCTCTGTTTATTTATTCTTACCTTTTCCCTTTCTCAAATCTAAGTGAAAGTATGAACAAGCGTTTATGTTTAAGATTGTGTTTCAGATTGTGAATAATCATGAGCCGTCTGTTTTCTGGCAGGGCTGCCCATGTCTTCAACACAGATGCCAAATTATGTGATGGGATCACTCTATAAGCAATTTGTGGACAAAAATATCAAGACATTCGATGATTTCCATGTTGCTGTTCTTGAAATCTTCAAGTAAGATTACAATTACCGCATTATTTTCATAAAATGTCAAAAGAATACAAGTAAGAAAAAAAAAATAGAATGGAAGTTCCCATGCATGTGTGTCTGTCTTGGATTTTGCCTTCCATCATTTCTATTGTCATGATGAGTATAGTGCGAGACAGACTTGTGCTCGTCCAATTTATGGTTTTTCTTTGAGGATGGATTATCCTGATTGGTAATTGGTTTGATTATAAAAGGAGGCTGAAGGGGAATCTCTTGTTCCTTCTTTGAAGTTATGTTTGATTCGTCTATCTGGTGTAATCTTAGTCCCTATAGTTTGGAAAAAGTAATTAATTAGTCCTTGTGTATTTATTCCCTATGTTTTTTCAATTTATAACTCAATCCTTTTCCTTTACTTCATGTTCCTTTTCAATTCATTTTTATTTTATTAAATAGAAAAAGGAAAAAAGAAAAGGAATAGGATGGAAATATTGACCAGAAAAGAAGATTTTGTTTTTGAAACAAAATAATACTAAATTAAATATATTCAACAGTACTAGTCAAATGATTATTTAATTGATAATTTAGAGATTAATTTATTTATTTTGATAAATTATATGAATTATGTTTATAACTTACTCTAGTCCTATATATATATATATATATATATATTCCTTTTAACAAACTGATTATTATTACTCCCATAAATAACTTTTACGCAGCACATTCAACTCATCATTACCTGGAAAGCATTATGATGTACCCTCAAGGAAGGATATAGAGGTTGGTTCAACTCTAAAGGATAATCTCCCTTCACATATATTCTCATTAGCTTCCAAATTCTATAAATCTCAAATAAATACAACATTATAAATTGTGCTACAGGCTGGTTACAATAAGTGGAGAGCAGCTACAGATCAGTTGGAAAAGAAGGAAATTTTTATCAAGTTCATGAAGGATAAAATAAACCCTGGCAAGTTAGATGAGTCTACCTTGATCATCGGGCTAGCAACTCCTCCAGCAGCCATGGCTGCTAAAAGAGCAGGAGAGAATGTGCCCCAGTTAGGGTTTATCAAGGCCATCCCTGATGTTATCTTTGTGCCATCAGCAACGATATTAGCCCTTGTCTCGGCCAAGCTCACTAAAAGGATGCTCCAAGGAAGCCCTACAGCATCTTGATGAAACCATCATCCTAGTACCCTATTCCCCTAAGCAAATAATTCGATTGATGTAATGCTGGCTCTACAATTAATATTGTTGGATATTACTTCAAAAGTTTCAAAGAGTGATCGATTATCATTAACATTATTAACAGATTGCCTGGAATTAATTATATATATTGTCCTTTTCATGATTTGACGATCCGTATATGTGTTCATAAATTATGCTGTCAACAGGAAAAGATTGAATATCATATTAATTTTTCAAAGTGCACGGCACCTTCCCTTCTACAAAACCGAGATTAAACATTAACTTTATCAGAACTGAACAAGTCGGTGCTGGTAATATCAAAGTGAGAGATTATATAATAATTAAGATGTGAGCGCAAATAAGAGTACTAAACTAGTACCAGGAAACCAGAGAATCACATTTTTTAAGCTTCAGCTCGTGTACAGAAGTCAATGAGACAAGAAAGACCACAAAACGACTACACTATTTACTCAACATCATTATGATTCTCCAACTTCTTATTACAATGCTACCAGCAGTTATGAATATAGAGATGCAATTTTTGGAAATATTTTAGTACAAGTTCTTGGATTTTATTGAGTGAAAAGGGAAATTAACAAAGGATAAGATGATGAAATTGTTTTAAGGACATTTGGAGGTGCCCTTTGAGTTCAGCTTGTCTCTGTAGCATGGACATTCTGACTTGTTTGCATAAGGCCCTGAAGGCACACACTTGCAAGCTTTGCAGCAGATCATGCAGAAGTGATAGCAGCGTTGGTAGCGTTTTGACTTGGAACACCTAGCCTTGCACTTTGGATCGCAGAAACCTGTCGTCGATCACATTTTCCAAGCCAATAAATCTGCGATTAGCCTGCAATAATGATAATAATAATAATAATAAACCTAATACTATAATATATGCGTGCATGCACCAGCCAATGCAGTTTAATTATGTGTGTGTGTGTGTAAACCAGATGGGTGATCAATGGTTCTGCATGCTTACTTGGAATTGCCGGGGAGGGATAAGGTGGAGGCGACGCGACGTTGTTGGGCAGAGCCATGGTGAACCGAAGGAGAGAGGACAGGAGGGCCACTGAAAGTAGCAGCGATAATGCAAAAGAGAGCTTCATCATTTTTATTGGTTAGATGTAGAAAGGAGAGATATCAGCGAGGCTTGATATGAAGGGCACTGCTTGGGAGGTGATGGCCTTGAGCATGGTATTTATAGTGAGACTGTAGGGTAAGCCCTTGCGTGGAAATTGCAAGAGATTCATAATCAATTACAGATTGTGTTAAAGAAACTATCTTATTAAAAGTAAAGTAAAATTTATATAAAATGATATTTAGAATATGATTTATATTATTTTTTAATATAATCCCTTAATTAAAAGTTTTTTGAACGTGAAATTTACACAAATTCATATTATTTTATGCTCGATTTTTAAAAAATAAAATAAAGATAGTGAGATTTAAACTCGTGATCGTTAGATTAATAAAATTTTAATAATATATTAAAAAATTATCGCATCTAAATACTTAAAAATTAAGATAAAACTATAAAATATAATATAATAAAATATAATTTATATTATATTTTAATACATTTGATCAAGTTTGTTTTCTTCATATGTTGTGCCACTAGCTTCCTAGCAAGCTAGGGTTTAATAAATTCTTCGTCAGTTTCAAGTTCATGTAAACCCACACCAAATAGGATTGGAACGCTCGCTCGACAATGGACCACCTCCTGCGCTAATTAATTTTCCTTCGCATGTACGAAAAGCTGAGACTGGTGGAGTTGCGATGTCCTCCTGCCTGCCAGCAAGTGCTCGCATAGCCACATGCTCAGCCACAGCACATCAATTCAAACATGGGGATATGTGACTGTCAACTATGTATTAATTTTCTTTCGTATTAAATTGATTTTTAAATAATTTTTTATTTATAAATATACTAAAATAATATTTTCTTTAAATACAGTATCAAACGGTGATATAAGAAGTAGGTGGATAGTTTTGCAATTTAAATTTATTTTCTTGAGAGAGAAAATGTCATTGCTAGTAGAATTCTTTAATTACATATCATAAATTGACTTGGGCATGGCTAGGTTTTTTCTGTAGAGCCAGAGGCTCGAGCCCGTCTTGCTAGCCTTTGCACGCCTAACCTTTAACTTTTTTTTTATTTTTTAAGAAAATTTAGAATAATGTTTTTAAAAGATAAAGATATTAAAATAATATTTGTATAGTTATCCAATTACATTATTTCTAGTAATATTAAAAATTATTTTATGAATAATTATATATTAACCTAATATACATAATTTTTCTTAATATGTTTATTTATTAATATTCAATAAAAATATAATTTCAATTTTATTATTTCTATTGTTATTTTATATATAGTTTTTTCAAATTTAATTTTTTATATTTATTCATTCAGGTTCATAAAAATGATTGATTCATAATTTTTTTATTGAAACATGTAGTCACAATCATAATAATGTTTTATTAAAAAGCAATACTTTTAATAAAAAAAAAAGTTCTTATAAATAAATAAAATACATGAATAAGAAAAAATAATTCAAGTCATTGAAATTTTACACACACAACACATATGTATATATAATGGGGGGGAAAGAATTTTTACTATTTTTTTTCCTCTAGGATTTTAATTATAGTCTTTCTTATAAATATGTATTTTAATTGTAATATAATAAATAAATTAGTTTGCGTCATGGGTCACTATATACTAAAGAAATTATCAGATGTGTTAGAAAATAATATAAATCATATTTTAGGGTCTCACCTAACAACTTAAGCTTTTAGATGAGATGGTTTTTTGACATGATATCAGAGTCTTGTTGACCTAGTGTATCTTGATTTTGTACACCCATCGATACCCAATACCAGATTTGCCAGGAGGAAGATCAACTATGTCCGAAGTGTGAATTTTAGCTAGAGCAATGTATCATGATTTTGTACACCCATCGATACCCAATAGCATATTTGCCAGGAGAAAGATCAACTATGTTCTAAGTGTGAATTTTAGCTAGAGCCTGCATTTCATTAGTCATAGTTTGCTGCCAAAGTGGATTGGATTGAGCCTCACGATAGGAACTAAGTTCATAAGAAAAAAATACAGTGGAACCAACAATACAATCATGAAAAAGAATATAGGGTTTTGTTACCCTTTGTGGTTGTCTGGATGAAGATAGATCTAATTGAGATGATGGTTCGATAGGAATCTCAGTCGAAGTATCAGATGAAGGATAATCATCAAAGACAGGACCCTCAGTAGAAGCAGTAGGCATGATAATCTTTGGAGAGCTAGAGGAAATACCTTCATCAAACTCATTAGAAAACAAGTCTATATATAGATCAAGAAATACCATAGAGGTAGATGTATGAGGTAAGTGAAATTTAGACAATGATGAAAATATTTTATGCTCCTAAAAAACCACATGATGAGAAATACGAAGACGTTTAGAGATAGGATCCCAACAACGATACCTTTTGTGTTCAATATCATAACTTAGAAAGAAACAAAGACAAGAACGAGGTTTTAGTTTGGTGTGTTCAAGACACATTGAGAAATATTGATCAGAAAAGAAGATTTTGTTTTTGAAACAAAATAATACTAAATAAAATATATTCAACAGTACTAGCCAAATGATTATTTAATTGCTATTTTAGAGATTAATTTATTTATTTTGATAAACTATATGAATTATGTTTATAACTTAGGGTTTGTTTGATATTTTTTTTGCTTTTGTGGTTGAAGTTTTAAAAAAAATAGTTTCATGAAAAGCACTTTAGCTGGGGTTTAAAATAATTTTTAAAGTGTTTGGTTAATATTGTGGTTGAGTTTGAGGTTAATGAAAAGCAATTTCAAGTTTTTGGTTACCAAGTTTTTCATATTGCTTTCAACTTGTGAAATTATTTTAATATATATATATATATTAAATATTTAATAATTATAATAATAAAATGTAATTAATAATTCAGACACTTGTTTTTATTCTCCTATCAAATTCCTTATAATTTCATCACGAATAAATTCATACGTGAAGGCCTCTACGATCCCGAACTATTTAATCGAAGAACAACACCTAGTAAAATATCATCTGAAACAAAATTAGGATTGATAAAATAAAAATTATATTGTGATCTACTTCTAATATATTTATCTATATTTTAATTAAGTTTTTAGATTATTTTAATATTAAAAATATATATTTTATATAAAACAGAAAATATAATTCCCCACCCTGTAAACCCCCCTCCCCCCACTGCACACACACACTCCTCTCTCTTGCGCCCCCTGATACTCCACTCCTCTCTCTTGCCTCTACTCCACTCCTTTCTCTTGCCTCCCTGTTGTCTGTTAGATGGGTAGATGGATTTGTATATTATTTGATGTTTGAGATATTTAATCCCCCCTAATACTCCAATCCTTTTTTTTGCCCCCTTTGGTCTATTAGATGGATAGATGGGTTTGTATTTTGAGTTATTTGATGGGTTTGAGGGACGGGAGGGTGAAAGGAGAAGGGGAGAGTGAGGGACAGAGGTAGTGAAGAACGGGAGACAGATGGTCTAGTTATTTTTTATGAGGCAATGAGGGACAAGAGAATGGGATGCAGAGTGATAATAAAATCACAATACAAACTCAAGATAAATAGCAAAAGAGACATGCTGCTTTTCTTAAAACATAGGTTAGGTGTTTTTTTAGATGGGGCCCACAACAATTTTTCAGCTTAATTATCACCCCTAACCAAACAACAAAACCACAACTTATTTGGAAACTCGGTGCAACCTCAATCCCAAACACCTAGGGTGTGTTTGGTATTGCTTTTGCTTTTGTGATTGAGGTTGAAAAATAGCAGTTTTAAAAAAAGCGCTTTTACTGCGGTTCAAAATAAGCTGTGAAGTGTTTGGTTAAAACTGTGATTGAGTTGGAGGTTGAAAAAAAGCAGTTTTAAGTGTTTGGTTACCAAGTTTTTCATATTGCTTTTAACTTGTGAAATTACTTTAAAGGGCATAGACATATACACACATATTTATTTATATATTTATGTATATATTTATATTGTATTAATAATCATAATTTCATAATATAAGGAATAATTCACGTAAAATGAACACTTCTTTTTATTCTCTCATCAAACTATTTGCAATGCCATCACGAACAATATCCATACATGAAGGTCTCTGCAATCCCCGACTATTTTAACGCGCTACAATATCTGATAAAAATATATATTTTATATTAATACACATATATTATGTAAATATTATTTATATTTTAATTAATTTTTAGATTATTTTAATTTTAATATATATATATATAGACACACACGCCCAGGAATATATATATATATATATACACACACACATGCCTAGCAAGATGAATATAATGTTTGTGCCATGTTTCGATAATTTATATTTGATGCAAAATCTAAACTTTTACTAAAACAATTAATTAATTTAATTAATTACTAAAGATAGAAAGGCAAGAGAAGCATAAATTTACCATCACTTTCACAAACCCAAAAATAAAATAATAAAATATAATAAAGGACAGAGAAAAATAATGTCATCTCCATTGTTCCTTATCCCTTCCATTTCCAGCCCCTTCTTGTTCTCTCATTTCTTCACGAGCTTCTCTCTCTCTTTCTTTTTCAAAAACAAAAAAAAAAACCCAGAGCAAATAAACTAATAATTCATCTCCAATGTCACCACTAGAACACCAGGCTATGAAATGAAACCATAAAGAAACCCTCCCTCTCTGTCTTGAATCCTTTTCTTTAGCAATCAAGAAAAAACACCTAAAATGAAGAGAGAGCATCAAGAAACCATTGGTGGTGCTGGGAGTTCTAATGGCAACAAAGTTGAATCTTCTTCTTCATCAACGGCAACCGGGAAAGGAAAATTATGGGTCAAAGACGATCAAGATGCAGGTGGCATGGATGAGTTACTCGTTGTTCTGGGTTAAAAAATCAAATCAAATCTTCGGAGCTGTGGGTCGTTTTGTGCAGAGGAGAGGAAAGGGATGAGAGGCGCAGAGGAGAGGAAAGGTAGGGTTATTTATGTTTCAACGGTAATATCAAATAACAATCGGCATTTCAGATAATAACAATCGCAGATACAAAAGCACCATTTATGTGCTTTTTTCGCAACACCGATTCAGAGCATTTTTTCTGTGGGTCCCACGTTTTGAAACACAGTTTGGTTGTTTACCAAACAGTGAATTGAGAAGCTGTTTGGCAATCGTGGATCGCACCACAATGCCAAACGGCTACCTAAACACCTTCTTACTCAATTATCTCTCTCTCTCTATATATATATATATATATATATATTCCTTTTAACAAACTGATTATTATTACTCCCATAAACAAGTTGTATGCAGCACATTCAACTCATCATTACCTGGAAAGCATTATCATGTACCCTCTAGGAAGGATATAGAGGTTAGTTCAACTCTAAAGGATAATCTCCTTTCACATATATTCTCATTAGCTTCCAAATTCTATAAATCTCAAATAAATACAACATTATAAATTGTGCTACAGGCTGGTTACAATAAGTGGAGAGCAGCTACAGATCAGATGGAAAAGAAGGAAATTTTTATCAAGTTCATGAAGGATAAAATAAACCCTGGCAAGTTAGATGAGTCTACCTTAATCATGGGGCTAGCAACTCCTCCAGCAGCCATGGCTGCTAAAAGAGCAGGAGAGAATGTGCCCCAGTTAGGGTTTATCAAGGCCATCCCTGATGTTATCTTTGTGCCATCAGCAACGATATTAGCCCTTGTCTCGGCCAAACTCACTAAAAGGATGCTCCAATGAAGCCCTACAGCATCTTGATGAAACCATCATCCTAGTACCCTATTCCCCTAAGCAAATAATTCGATTGATGTAATGCTGGCTCTTCAATTCATATTGTTGGATATCACTTGAAAAGTTTCAAAGAGTGATTGTCATTATTAACATTATTAACAGATTGCCTGGAATTAATTATATTATCCTTTTCAAGGGAATATATATTATATTAAAAAAATATAAAATGCGTTGTGTTTTTACTGTGTCCCTAGACACATATCACTGTGGATTTCAATAGTAAAATTACCATTTTGTCCCTAGGTTGAAAATTTTAACCCTCGATACCAGGGGCATTTTAGACATTTCCAGGGGCATGTGTGGTATTTTTATATTGTTTGGGGTTTTCTAGTATTTTATGTTTTAATTTGCACAGTGAAACTACCAGTTTACCCTTAGGAGTTGACAAAAAGATGAGGGACAATTAGGGGTATTTTTGGTTTTTCACATATTCGTGTGCAGTTAAACTATGATAATACCCTCAGAAAATACAAAAATGAAGGCTTGGAGCTAGGGGCATTGTGGTAGTTTCACGTCCAGTTTTTTCATGGTTATCGCTGGGTCCAGGGGTGTATAGACAATTCTGTATTTTTATTTTTTTTGAATTTACTACAGGCACATCCGTACGATGCCCCAACAATTTTTCACGCCCACGCACTTATCAAGCGGTGCATGTGGTGTCTATATGTGATGTAAAATGTCTAGTCACCGGGTGCATCGCCATGTCCTCTTCCACCCAGTGTGGTGCGTGCCGTGTGAAGGTCAATAGTAAATTATCGATGGACGATCTTTTGTTTCGCCCCTCTTTTCTCTCCTATAGCCTGCAAATACATGTCAATCCTTCGGTTTGTTGGGTGTTTTATTTCAGCCCCTGTTCTTTTGATTTCAGTTTTATTCTTGATTTCTTCAATGAAAATTTTGACTGTTTTCAATTATGCCATTTAATTGAAACTTATCATATATGTTGGTTTTCATTTCAATCCTTATTCTTTTGATTTTTTATTTATTTTTTGTTTCTTTAATTGTTTTGGTCTGCAAGTTTTAATTTGTTTTAATTTAGTCCTCCAATTGAAATTTGTCATATATCCTACTTTTCATTTCGGTCCTTATTCTTTTAATTGTTTAACAAAATTACACTGCAGTTTTTTTTTTAAAATCCCTTTATTTGTTTCAGTCCCAGGATTTTTATTTGTTTCAATTTTATCTTTCGATTGGAATTAATTATACATTTTAGTTTTCATTTCGGTCCTTATTCTTTGAATTTTCATTTTGTATTAATTTCATTGGTTTTTTTGTTCTTCTTGAACAATGTTTATTGTTTACCTGTATTTATGCATTTATGCTTTATTTTTATTTTTTATTTTTTTTGTTGGGTTTTTATTTTTATTTAGTTCAAATGAAATTTTAATTTATGTTGGTGGTCATTTTAAAATTAATATTTCTTTCTTTTTTCCTTTGTTCTTTTTTTTGGTGTTATCTGTTATTTTTATTTGTTCTTCGGATCAAATGATTTTATGGTTTCATTGTTTGCAATTGAATGATTTTAATTGTTTGAGCAGTAATTTTGATAATAATTTTAACTGTTATAAACATGATAATGATGGTAACGTAGAGATGAATTTTTCAATGATGTTTTTTTTCTTTTTGTAGATAGAAAATGAACTATTTATTTTTGTTATTTGGTTATTGCAAGTGTTTACACAATTTATATTTTGTTTGTTGTGTTTAATTTAAATTGGATTATAAAATGAACTAATCTTAATACAGTGAATTTGATAATTCAGGTATCTGAATCTTCTTGTTTTTTTAATGATGATGATAATTTATCACCGGATAAATTTATATCGATTTAAAATTTATATATTTTATAAAAAACTTGTAGTCCACAGGAATTCTGCACGGATTTATTATTTTTTCCAAATTTATATTATAAAAAAATTTCAAACAATTAATATTTTTTTTGTATTGAAAAGAATATGATTCCGGCCACGACAAAGCACGGGTAAGTGGCTAGTATATTTATATATATATATTTGATGATCCATATATGTGTTCATAAATTATGCTGTCAACAGGAAAAGATTAGATATCATATTAATTTATCAAAAAGTGCATGGCACCTTCCCTTCGACTAAGCCGAGATTAAATATTTACTTCATCAGAACTGAACAAGTCGGTGCTGGTAATATCAAAATGAGAGATTATATAATAATTAAGATGTGAGCGCAAATAAGAGTACTAAACTAGTACCAGGAAACCAGAGAATCACATTTTTTAAGCTTCAGCTCGTGTTCAGCAGTCAATGAGAGAAGAAAGGCCAGAAACGACTACACTACTCAACATTATTATGATTCTCCAACCTCTTATTACAATGCTACCATCAGTTATGAATGTAGAGATGCAATTTTTGGAAATATTTTAGTATAAGCTCTTGGATTTTATTGGGCGAGAAGGGAAAATTAACAGAGGATAAGATGATGAGTTTGTTTTAAGGACATTTGGAGGTGCCCTTTGAGTTCAGCTTGTCTCTGTAGCATGGACATTCTGACTTGTTTGCATAAGGCCCTGAAGGCACACACTTGCAAGCTTTGCAGCAGATCATGCAGAAGTGGTAGCAGCGTTGGTAGCGTCTTGACTCGGAACACCTAGCCCTGCACTTTGGATCGCAGAAACCTGACGTCGATCACATTTTCCAAGCCAATAAATCTGCGATTAGCCTGCAATAATGATGATAATAATAATAATAACATGTGTGTGCATGCATAAGCTAATGTTAGCAGATGGGCTCTGATTACTTGGAACTGCTGGGGAGGAAGGTGGGGAGGAAGGTGGAAGTGACGCGACGTCGTTGGGCACAGCCACGGTGAACCGAAGGAAAGAGGACAGGAGGAGCACTGAAAGTAGCAGCGATGTTGCAAGAGAGAGCTTCATCCTTTTTACTGGTTAGATGTGGAGAGGAGATATCAGCGAGGCCACTGCTTGGGAGGTGATGATGGCCTTGAGGGAGTTTACAAGGTATTTATAGTGAGACAGACTGTGAGGTAAGCCCTTGCGTGGAAATTGCGAGAGATTCATAATTAATTACAGCTTCACATTTTCTTCTTATTTTGTGCCACTAGCTTCCTAGGTGTTACTAAATTCTGAGTACATGCACACCCACACCAGATAGGATTGGAACGCTCGCTCGACAATGGCCACCTACTGTTCTTTTAAATTATTTTTTATTTATAAATATATTAAAATAATATTTTCTAAAAATACAATACCAAACAGTGATAGTTTTGCAATTTAGATTTATTTTCTTGAGAAAACAATGTCATAGCTAGTACAAAACTTTAATTACATACTAAGTATTTTACAAACTTAAATTATAGTTAAAATATTGAAGGAACAAGTAACAAATTTAATACAAAAAAAAACTAGAATCCTTTTTTATTTTTACTGATAAAACACGTGGAAAACTTTGCTTTAGTGCTTGATTTTTTTATTTATGTAATTACAGTCATTTTCTTAGCTTTTCACAATTCGATTTAAAATTTTATTTCTTTTCACGTTACAATTTTTGAATGTTGAAGAAGAAGAAAAGAAAAAAAACTCACCAATAAATATTGAAAAGAGAGAGTGGTCATAATTTTTCTTAATATGCTTATTTATTAATATTCAATAAAAATATAATTTCCATTTTATTATTTCTATTGTTATTTTTTATATAGTTTTATCAAATTATTTTATTTTTATTCATTTAGGTTCATAAAAATGATTGATTCATATTTTTTTTTACTGAAACATGTAGTCACAATCATAATAATGTTTTATTAAAAAAACAATACTCTTAATAAAAAAAAGCTCTTATAAATACATAAAATATATGAATAAGAAAAAAGAAATTGAAGTTATAAATATGTACTTTAATTGTAATAACAAATAAAATAATTTGCGTCATGGGTCGCTATATACTAAAGAAATTGTCAGATGCAATATTGTTTTCTAAGACATGTTTGAAAGTGTATTTCAAAAGTATTTTTTAAAAAGTTAAAAAAAAATATTTTTTAAAAATTAATATTTTTTATATTTTCAAATCGTTTTAATTTGGTAATATTAAAAAATACCTTTTCTTTGTTAGACCAACTGTTCCTGAAGCAAATCCCACAATCACAGCACTTCCCCAATCTGCAGCAATGGCTCATTCCTATTCAAGACCAACGGCTCATTTCCATTCAGAACCAACATGATTTGCATCTCCTTGATTTCTCTTTTATTATACTTTCCATCTTTGTATATTTCCATTATTAACTCTTGTAAAGCTGTAACTCTTTACTCTATTTAAATCAAATGAAGATCAAGGAGAAGATAAGTTGGCCTATCGGTTTTCACTACAATCTACTGTGTTTTGAGTTTCTACATGGTATCAGAGCCCTAAGGCTTACGCTCAAAAACACGACCCTATAATCTTTGCTTCCGCACCAAAACACAAATGGCCTCTCCTCTCCAAACCCCTCAATTTCTGAAATTGGATGGCCCCAATTATCTTACCTGGAGGATCCAATTTCTTGTTTTTTTGAAGAGTCATGACATGATTGGCCTTGTTGATGGTACCAATCCTGCTCCAACAAAGACTCTCTTCGATGGATAGGTGAATCCTGCATTTTCCATCTGGTCCAAGAAGGACAACAGTGTCCTCAGCTGGCTTTATGCCTCAATTACAGAAAAATTGGTTTCCACAGTGCTCAACCTAGAAACTTCCAAACAGGTTTGGGATGCACTTCAAACCCGTTTCTCCTCAACTTCACGGTCTTGTGTGACCTTTCTCAAACGACAGCTTCAGACCATCTCACAAGGAAATCGAAGCTGCCTCTCATACATCGAAGAAGCAAAAGTCTTCTCCGATCAACTATCCGCTGCAGGTAAACCTGTTGAAGAGCAAGACCTTATCTCCTACCTATTGAGTGGCTTTAAACCCCAGTTTATGTCATTTATTACTGCCTTCACTTTTGCAATCAGAGACAAGGAGCTCTCACTTGATGATTTCCAGACTGAAATGCTCAACTTTGAAACGTTAATGGAGTCTTCTAATTCCCTTGCAACCCCTGAAATGAATCTTGCATTCTTAGCCACTCATTCCAAACCAGTGACGACAAAACGAAACAAGGGACCAGGTTTTACAAACCCATCCCGCTCACCAATGTCTTATAGTCGCTCTCCAGCTCATATGGATCCCTCTACCAACAAGCCAGCCGTGCCATATTCTGGTGACAACAGATCAACTTGTCAAATATGCAGTAAAAAAGGACACATGGCTCTTGATTGTTATAACAGGTTCAATTTCTCATATCAAGGCTGCTTACCACCGTCTGATCTTGCTGCTATGGCTGCTGAAGGAAATACTTCCCATACTCAACAGATGTGGTATGCAGATAGTGGGGCCAATGCCCACATCACCAATAATACAGCAAATCTTACCACCTCCCAGCCCTATGAAGGAGAAGAAACCATTACTGTTGGAAATGGCTCAGGTTTGATAATTCAAAATATGGGTACCACATCTTTCACCTCAAAAGACTCTAATTTTACTCTATCCAATGTTTTACACTGTCCAAATGCTTTTTCAAATTTAATTTCTATTAATCGTTTTTGCTTAGATAATGATTGCTATTTTGTACTCACTGGACATGATTTTTCTGTGAAGGAGAACCACACAGGGCGACTGCTACTCCAAGGGCAAGTTGAGAATGGAATCTATCTGATTGCGGATAACAAATATCGTTCAAATAAAATTTCCTGCTTTACGGCCTCACTTGGCGTATCAACCACTCTAGACATATGGCATGATCGTCTTGGCCACCCTTCTCAAGTTATTTTAAATAAATTGGTCACATCCAAATACATAGATGTGTCCACAACAACTAAATTAGGATTTTGTTCGTCATGTCCTTTAGGAAAATCCAAACAATTGCCCTTTAATGACTCAAATCGTCAAACAATTCATCCTTTAGCCCTTATTCATTCAGATGTATGGACATCTCCTGTTCATTTAGTTGGTGGATCAAAATTTTATGTTATTTTTGTTGACGATTTTTCCCGCTTTACTTGGCTATATCCCATTAAATTTAAAAATGAAGTTTATGCAATTTTTAAAACTTTCAAAGCTCTTGTGGAAAATGTGTTTTCTTGTAAAATTCAACAGTTACAAATTGATAATGGTGGTGAATTTACATCCACTATGTTTAAAACTTTTTTACAAGAAAATGGCATATTTCATCGCTTAACATGTCCACATACTTCACAACAAAATGGGATCGCCGAAAGGAAACATCGTCACATAGTCGAAACCGGATTAACACTTTTAGCCTGTTCTCACCTACCTAATACATATTGGCCTGATGCTTTCCTCACATCTGTCTATCTTATAAATCGTCTCCCAACTAGAGTCTTGCATCATATGACACCATTTTACATGCTCCATAAAAAAATTCCCAAATATTCACATCTTAAAATATTTGGATTTGCACGTTTTCCTCTTTTAAGACCCTATGAAAATCATATGCTCGCTTTCCGTAGTAAAGAATGCATTTTTATAGGTTATGCAAGTCAACAACGTGGATATCGATGCCTTGATTTTAATACCGGTCGGATATATGTTTCACGCAATGTAATTTTTAATGAACAAAGTTTTCCTGCATCATGTGATAGAGTCCCTTCTTCTCCTGCCTCACAGAGCACGGTCTCCCCAGGTAAGTCCACTCCTCTTTTTTCATTTACACCACCGACAATACCTCCTGCAATTGAGTCCACAACCACCAACTCAGACATTCCAGACGCACTGCCAAGCATCCCATCTCCGGTTCATCAACCAACCATTCCTTATCCTGACCCCCCAACAAGTTCACCGTCACCATCAAATCTTCCATCACAACTCCAACCCATTACAGATTCCCTAAATCCTCCTCTATCTGCAAACCACACAGATCCCCCAAATCCACCTCTACCTGCAAACCAAAACCCTAACCGAATCATCACCCGCTCCATGACTGGGCATTCAAAACTCAAAACTTTTCCAGAATTCACTGCTCTATACTCGACTCGACATCCCCTGCAGGTACTCTCCACTGTGGTCACCAAAATTGAACCATCCACCTACACACAAGCTGTCTCCTCTCCTCAATGGCGTGCTACCATGGGAGCTGAGTTTGATGCATTGATGGTGAATGGCACCTGGTCTCTCTGTCCGCGTCCAACAGGTAAACATATTGTTAGAAATAAATGGGTATTTAAGCTTAAAAGACTGTCAGATGGTAGCATTGAGCGCTACAAAGCGCGTCTCGTTGCCAAGGGTTTGACCAGCAATATGGCATAGATTATGCCGAAACCTTCTCCCCTGTTGTGAAACACACAACTGTTCGGATAGTTATTGCTTTAGCAGTGTCTTTTAACTGGAACATACGCCAATTAGACATTTCAAATGCATTTTTACATGGTTTTTTAGATGAAGAAGTATTTATGGAACAACCTCAAGGATTTGTTGATGAAAATTGTCCTGATTATGTATGCCATTTGCATAAATCTTTGTACGGCCTCAAACAAGCACCCCGTGCTTGGTTTCATCGCCTATCACAGTCTCTGCTGGAATATGGTTTTATTGAGTCCACTGCCGATTACTCTCTTTTTATATATGCTACTGAGTCAGTAAAACTATATGTGTTGGTGTACGTTGATGACATCCTAGTAACTGGTTCCAGTCAAGATGCTATTAATTCTTTTATAATATCTCTTAATGCCTCATTTGTTGTTAAAGATCTGGGTGAGTTGAGCTTTTTCTTAGGTGTTCAAGCTAGCAGGGATTCACTTGGGCTACATCTATGACAAACTCGGTTCATCACAGATTTGCTACACAGCACCAATATGGTGGGTGCTAAGCCCCTTAATTGCCCCCACAGTCTCCGGCCCAAAACTCTCTTCAACTGATGGTGAACTTCTGGCTGACCCAACTGAATACCGTCGAGTGGTTGGGGCCCTTCAGTACTGCACCATCTCCCGCCCTGACATCGCATATGCGGTGAACCAGTTGTGCCAATATATGCACAACCCGCGAGAACCTCACTGGACAGCCGTAAAAAGAGTACTTCGCTATCTCAAAGGAAGTATTGATTATGGCCTCTACTTTTCTCCTGGTGATATAAACATACAAGCCTATTGTGATTCTGATTGGGCTGGCAATCCGGACGATCGTCGCAGCACAACTGGGTATGGAATATTTCTTGGAAACAACCTGATCACATGGACAACCAAGAAGCAACCGATTGTTTCCAAAAGCAGCACCGAAGCAGAATATCGGAGTTTGGCAATTATCACTGCTGAATTGTATTGGATAAGAATGCTTATGAAAGAACTTGGTGTGCTCTTGTCGTCCACCCCAACTATTTGGTGTGACAACATTGGCGCTATTGCTCTAGCATCAAATCCAGTGTTTCACGCTCGCACCAAGCATGTTGAGGTCGATTACCACTTCATTAGAGAAAAAGTTCTCAACAAAGACATTCAAGTGAAGTATATTTCAACACAAGATCAGATTGGTGATCTCTTCACCAAGGGTCACACTGCATCTCGGTTCACTTTTCTTCGGTCCAAACTAATGGTGATCTTGATCCCCATTACTTTGAGGGGAGGTGTTAGACCAACTGTTCCTGAAGCAAATCCCACAATCACAACACTTTCCCAATCTGCAGCAACGGCTCATTCCTATTCAAGACCAACGGCTCATTTCCATTCAGAACCAACATGATTTGCATCTCCTTGATTTCTCTTTTATTATACTTTCCATCTTTGTATATTTCCATTATTAACTCTTGTAAAGCTGTAACTCTTTACTCTATTTAAATCAAATGAAGATCAAGGAGAAGGTAAGTTGGCCTCTCGGTTTTCACTACAATCTATTGTGTTTTGAGTTTCTACATTCTTTTAAAAAAACAATACTATTTTGATATATATTCATAAAAATACTTTAAAAACCAAACTCTCAAGCAATCCCTTCAAATTGTTTGCTAGAGTTTCTAGTTGCCGATGCTAAAATGATATTTACTTTATTTTATTTATATAAAAAAAACAAAAGTCGCCACCGCTGATACTCACACTAAGTACTTTAATAATTTACATGCCACTTGAAACAGCTGTAATGGGCTCAGTGCAAGCTGTAATGGCTTTCTCCAACGCGCCTCAATTGCATTGCATTCTTTCCTAAAACTGTTCTGTTTCTTTAATGCATAGGCTTTTTGCCGAGGTTTGATGAAGACTTGGGATTTCAAACCCTAGACTAGGAGAGAAAAGCTAGCATGCACTTCGTGGGCTACCTTGCAGAGAAAATTACTAAATTATAGAAAGAAACTGCATCCGACGTCAGAAAATTACTAACTATACATGCAAGCTGTACTGTGTAATTAAATACCAAAGTCAACCTCCCAGGAAGGTGGATCGGATGTTTTGACCATGAGAATGCTCTTCGGTGCCATGACTGGAAGCTAGTAAATTGACCTGCACATGGATATCAATGGTTTCAGCTACTGCAGATAACCTCCGTAATTTAACACTGTCAAACACCGTCATGCGTTTCGGAAGTTACCTTGATGATTTCCCACTTAGAACATGGACGCTTAGAGGCTGTTAACACACTCATGTGGAAAAGCTGCATTTGGGAAAACAACTAATTAATGTTTCGTACCAGAAAATGCTTCACAATGATATCTTGATTTCACATAAAACAACGATAATGCCTAGATCCTGACAAACCATGAGTATTCTGGGGTTTTCAGCAATTAAATCTATTATTGTTGCATGTATGCACACTAGAAATGAAAACTGCGCAAGAAATTTGAATATGGGCTCGTGGTTGACATTTCTTTCAATGATGAATTATTTGCGAATACCTAAATCTGAAAGCAGATCTTACTCATTGATCAAGCGCAATATTTTTTCAGTAAAAAACTTACTCTGAAAGGATCACCCCTTAAGGACTGAACATATAGAGAATTCCCAGACTCCACATCCTGCAGAGGAACAAGAAGCCCTGTCAAATTCCTTGTCATTTATCACAATTAAGAGTTGTGCAGAGCAGTAATGGAATCAAGTGAATGATACAAAAAAGGAATTTAAGAAATTTATTTCTGGTATACCTCCAGATAAACATCCCTTAGTCGCCTTCCAGTTTGAGTACAACAGATTCGGACAACATTTTCATCACAACTACCACTGATGATGTAGTCACTTCCATTAACGTAGTAGGAGCGGGTATAGTTATGAGCACTTCCTGTTGAAGCTATCTTGAAATCCATGTGAAGCCTCCCATCTACTGCCAGAAGTTGCTTGACCTGACATCAGAAACAACAAGTTCATTATTATCAGATAAATGGAGAAAACACACTTCCTGAAACCTAAAGCAGCATCTTGCATTTGATGATAGATTGGTGACATCTACAGTCAGATGTGTCAAATGGTCAGGTCGAATTGGAAGATTTTATTGACGACCATGCTCATTCAAACAGGCCCTTTCGAGAACCATGGAATTTATATTCATTCTGTTAAGATAATGAAACTTTTGCTAAATACTCTACAGTATATTTTTAGATGTGTACTGTACGCATGCAATTGGGACCTATCTGATATAAAATTTAATATGTATGAAGACTAATATATCAGGAGATTAAATTTCATACAAGTTGCAAGTACAAGTTAGTAGCATGTCAGATTATTCTAGTTTGTGTGTTCATGTTCAAAAACCAAACAAACTCAAGTGATCAGAAATTTAGAAGTAGTTAATAGTTTCTCCAGTATCACTTGAGTATATACATAATCTAACAAGGAATACCTCATTATCAACAGCTGATACAAGCAGATAGCGA
This sequence comes from Salix arbutifolia, assembly GCA_025169955.1. Classification (NCBI taxonomy): domain Eukaryota; kingdom Viridiplantae; phylum Streptophyta; class Magnoliopsida; order Malpighiales; family Salicaceae; genus Salix; species Salix arbutifolia. Next base: position 4,489,135 of record CM045908.1, read on the forward strand.
TCATCTGGTGAAAAGCAAACCATCACATTTCCACTTGAGCTTGATGCTGTATAGCAGGGCCACTGTGGTTTCTGTCTCAAATCCCACAGCTTGACATCATGGTCAAATGAGGAAGTGGCAAACAAGAAGGGGGAATGGTGAGCAAATTTCACGACATTAATGGGTTCTCGATGCATATTAGTAAATAGTTGTGAACGTTTTCCACTATTGATGTCATATAGAGCAACATCTTTTGAGTATCCGCTAGCCAAAAACAGATCATCTTCAGAATTGACATGAACAGAAGTCAATTGATCAAAGTCATCAAAAGTGGCCACACCAGCACTGCGATTTACACCACCGACTATTGGTGGTATATGATTGATGTCAAACAACTTCAAGCAACCATTATCAGAACCAGCAAGCAGCTGCTAACACACAGAAAAGACGATCAGCAACTGCCAAATTTATGAGAATCAAAATGTAAGATGATTTCACAATCTAAATAATACAAATAATTTATTGGCAAAGCATACCTTTGCAGGATACTTCTTGAGCCAACAGAGACCCAAAACGCTGTTCATGTTGTTAGCAGATGGAACATAACCAACTAGCTTCCCACTTTCATGATTGATTACAACAACTTCACCATCAAGAGTTCCAAAAACCATCAGACAAGAATCAGATGGATGGTATTCAAACTGCCTTGCACGAAGCTTCTTACTTCCTTCTTTATATATATGGCTAATGGTGTGCAAAGGATGCAACAGGGGCCATGCAGCAGACCCAAGTTTGGCAGCAGCAAGAGACCTTGAGAAGTGATATTGACTCTTTCCATAATGGCATGATTGCTTGAACTTTGAGAAATTTGGGCAGGAAGAACCCGTTGTTCCCATCTCACGCTTCTGCAGAACAGTAACAACACTTTGTTTGTTCTGTCGTTTATATGGTAAGTACTCATAGTATTTTGAAAATACAGTTCTTCCCATTTCTCTGTCCATCTTTGTAATGGAAAGATTATCTAAAACCTCCAAACGAGGCAATGAAGCAACCATGTATTCCCTATAATGTTTTTCAAAGCAAATGGGTGAAGGGTAATGTGAAATATAGTTCTTCAATGAGGTAAGGCGGCCATTATTCAAGTCCCTCATATGTGTTCTTGCAAGGATCTCTTCTTTGTCTGTAATCTATAATCCGCAAAAAAGAGACCTGTTAGACAAACTTAAAACAAATTCATCACAGCACTCAATAATTTAAAACTTTCCCTTCCTAACCAGCTAATCCTCTTACCTTGTTTTCCAATTTTGATAGTCCATTCAAATTGGGTCGGATATCAGATGATATTTCTATTGAACCTACTCTCTGAAGGCAGCTTGACATTTCAACTTCACTGATATACGATAAATTATCAAATTTTCCAGACCCTTCCTTGATCAAAGCTGAACCTGTGAGAGAAGGCAAGTCCCCGCAATTCTCTTCAGCAAGGAAACCTTGAAATGTAGCATCTCTAATGCTGATAGATGATGTCTCACTGGATAGACACATATTCAATGGTGCTGAACCAAGTTTCTCAGATGCAATTCTAGCTTTGTTACCACACGATGCAGGACATGGTCCAGTATCCTTGCAACATAGGCAGTTTTGGAACCGTAGTTCTAGTAAGGAAGGAAGTTTCGATAGAGCAGCAGTGGTTGTCCAAAGATTTGCTACCCTTGTCTCACACATTGAGAGACGCATCAGACTTGGCATGCAGGAAAAACAGTCTTTATCCAAACTACCAATTGAAGTACAAAAATCCAAATTCAAGGTGTGTAGTTGCATAAACGTTCCAGCCATGTTGAGCTTTTGGATATGAGAACACCTCATGTTTAGAATACGACACGCCAAGCCATGGTGGCACAATTCCCTGGAAAGATCCCAATTACAGGATGCTGAAACATGAATATATGTAGAGTACCTCATACAAAAGGATGATAAAACTTCATCCTCCGCAAGTAGAGTTGATTGGCCATGCTTGTCATTTCCAAGCATAAGATGATGGACAAGAAGCACTTCATTACAACAAACTAAATTAAGCAATGCAAATGCACCAAGAAACAGATTGCATAATTCTGGTGGCCAGTGGAGATCCCTTGGAAGGGCCCAGAGTGGCCAAGACCCTCCCTAACCTAAGAAAAGTTCCTAGGATATTATAGCTTTGTTACTCATATTTACATCATTCAAAGAAGTCCTTTTAAAAAAATTAAAATGTATATTTTTATCAATCGCCTTCCTTAAAATAGTAGTGTACCGCCACTGATTCTGGGTCCTGAGATGGGTATTTCGACCAAAGTCTGGACCTTTAGCATTTCCACATTTAGGGAATTCTGATAAGGCTCTAACATGACATCTGTGTGCTTGGCAACACAGTGATTTACCATTACACCAATCTATCAATTCACCAAGTGTAGTTTCCATTATCAGTAAATCTATTCTATCAATTTATGACATAATATGGAAAATTCCCAGGCAAATCTTCCAGCCCAAATTCTCAAACCTTTCCCCTTTGCACTAGTTCTTATAAACTGAAAATTTCCATATGAAAGTGAGATCTGCTGCTTTTTCCCCCCTCAAGAATTCAAACTGAATTTCTCCCATTAAAATGGCCCAAAGTGCACTCTCTTCTTGCATTCATATTATTCTCCAACAGCCATGGTCTTGTTTCCATCGTTATATTCTTTCCAAAAGCCAACATAAACTGGAGAGTGGAATTTTCCATTTACAGTGATTTTATATCAAAATTTTAAAAGAAGTTACGAGAGCTTCATGCCCCCACCTTTTTTAAATTCAAGAAGGGAAAAAAATCTAAAAAATAAATGAAACTTAATGATAGATAATGAAGTGAAATTATAGAAAATGAAAGGCGAATTATCCAAAAATCATTCAAAAGCGAGGCATAGGAAGGTGATAATACTAACTGCAAAAAGTTCTCTTCCGGGGGCACGTCATGGAAATCAACTACTCGGAGTTTCAGCTTGATAGTCTGCAACAAAGGCACAACATATTCTTCATTGAAACTACAGGGTGATTCATGAAGTATGTCGACCGCATCAACATCAGAAGAGTCTATTGCCAGGAACACATCAATCAGGGGATAAATATCAGCATTACATAGCTGATTCAGAAAGAACTTAATGCTGCACTTCCCTTGTTCGGACTTCTGAATTTCAGCCTGTATAATACAAAGAAATATTGTAATTCAAGTGAATGGTGCCTTCAATTCTAAAAAAACCACGAGTTTACAAAAATTATTGAAGCATGTATCTATAGGCTTGAGAAGTCAAAAATCTAAGGTGTAAAATTCTAGTGTCGATGAGTAGGATGCAAATGTTATTCCTTTGAGTGTGAATCCGGGGTGGTTGTTTAGGAGAACACTGATCCATTGAGTAATCGATAACTTCACAAAAATAAAACACAAGATGATCCATAGGATCTTCCATTCATTTATGAGAAGAGGATTGATCCAAGATACTCATCAGTAGAAGCAAAACAAATTAATTGTAAACTATCAATCAGCAAAAGGTCTGTACACGAATGCCAGAGAAGTGGTCTGAAAGAGGTATAGTATTGAGTGGATTGTTATACAGAGCCATCCTTTTCGACATGTACTAAGCTAATCAAATGGATGTAGTTATATTATTAGTTCATCCATACATGGATTATAGCAGACTAAATTGATAAAATTTCAGGATCGATGTAATATTAGTTTCATTGCTAATTCTTTAACAAGAAAAAGAAACATTAGTCAAGCATTTTGAAAAACAACACTAGATTCAGTTATATACAAGTCCTTAATAGGTTAATAAAGGCCTTGTACCTTAACCTTTGCCCACCATATTCTACATCAATTGTCATCTCTGAAAGTTCAGATGAACTACGACTTGTGAAAAGTAGTTTTCATCAACCTACATCCTCTAAGAGATGTCCTTGTTACTAGCAAAATATTTCTGCTAAACTAATGGCTGATATTCTCTTCGATTGAACATCTTCAATTTATGCCTGCAAATCCTTTTTAAAACATTCAAATTAATCAGAGCTGCTTTAGTTATAAGGACAAAGTTAAACTAATCTGAGAACAGCTTCAGAACATGATATGTTTAGCTAGTACTTGCAGAGCAGTGCAGTTAATTCTATTGGATTACTACATTCTGAGATTATAAACACAGAACACAGCAAATTCTAGCTGGTATCACCATATAGCTACAGAATTATCATTGCAGTTGCAGCCCTTAGGCAACATTTCTGCACCAATTTCGTCTGTAACCCACTATCTAGTGAGTGCACAGTTCTATTCTTTTCCAACCTTCACGGACTTCTATTACTTCTGGAAAGTGCACTTCTTAGGTGATGCAAACATTGATATCAAAATGATCCAGCAGCTGGAAAGTTTTCACAGCCATCTACAAATTGCTTGTTTTTTAGTATCTTTCATTGATAAACTAGAAGGCCATAGATCTTAACTGTATTATTTCAGAGTAACAAGTAACATTGAAAGGGAAAGGCCGATCAAAGTAAAATCTAATATGAAAACTATTAAGAAATAAGAATATTCATAGGACCAACAATAGAAAATGAGTGCAAGTTTATTAAAAGACCTTATAAAACCATGACAAAACTGCAGAATTGGGTAGCACTTTATGTTTCTTGCAAGAATCAAGGTACCTGGAACCAAAAAGACAAGTAGAAAACAATAAAGACAGAAAATTAAGAATATAAGAAATTGGAGACAATATCTCCAACACTAACATGAACAAAAGAGCCATGCAGCAGGCCATACTCAAGCCATCAAATCCTTTGGACCATTAACTGATGGGAAGTTGCATGTCTACACAAAAAGAGTTTCATAGATGTAGTAATGAAATTTAAATTTTTTGAAGCTTACAACTACTCGTGAATGAAGTTTTGACCATATTAGACTAGATTTATTGCAATGTTGTATATCAGGAGAACCATTTTACATTACATTTACATGTGAGTCCAAATGCAATGTGCTTTGGTCTTGACATTAATTCTCTCTTGTCATATCAACTCAAGTTTTAGGGTGATTTTACACTAGAAGCAAAATACATTGGATGTTACAGCAAATATAAGATGATTTCTGAATTCATGACAATACAAGTTTTGTAGTTTCAGCCTTAATTTTCTCTTGAAATACTTGTTATCATCAAGGAGAGTTATAGAACAACATTGCCCATATAGCCCTTGTGAGTTTTGTGTCAGTGGACGTAAGTTAACACTAAAACCACATACTCTTTGAGCCTCAACTCTCACATTAGAGCTCTACCATTCATCTAATGAAATTTCCAGAGCTAGATATCAGGGAAGCTGCAAAGTTTACAGTAACATCAAAGGCAGAAGAGGAAGATCAAATTTTCCCGGATACCGCTAACAAACTAACTTTCCATAATGGACTTAATTGGACACTGGACGGAGCAAAGTTACAGAATAAAGGAAGGGTAAGCCTTGTATTAGTAGTTTATTGTGCAAAGATATTAAACTTGGAAAAAAAACAGAAGATATAAATGATCCTTTTGTTTTCATTCCTGTGGATGTCCACAAAGGAACACCCTTTTGCTAATTCAAACTTTTCTTGACATAAATTAGTTCGAAATCTATCAAAACTCAACTCTCTGGCCAAGAATCTGCCAGTTTTCTTTTCAACAACTCCATATAACCGTATATATGAAACGAAATCTTGACCCCAACCCCCAAATATTTAACAATTTAGTACCATTATATTGAAGCAAAAACAACAGAAACAAAAGTCATTAAAGCAAATAGACAGAGAGGCATGGAGAAAGCAAGAGAAAGAAAGATACCGAGATTGTAAGCTGGAGACATCCATTGGTGGAAATGATGGGCTCTGCTTCACATATGCTACATACACAGCACATCCACAACGGAAATGCAAACCTGAAGTTGCAAAAGGGGATTTAAGATTCCTGTGCTTATGACCAAAGCAAGAATTTGTATAAGCGAACTGGCTTCTCGATACCAAATGGATAAGCAGAAGAATACTGCTATTACCATCAGTTGTGTATATGTCAAATCTCCATTAATGTGTCTGCGGGCTCATGGCAGTCCGTGATGTCTGAACTATAGCTGATTTGTATTAATATGCTCGTCTACCACTTACGCAATGGCTTGGAGATGATACATACACACACACACACACACACACTCAAGTGATAGACACGTTGACTGACTCCGTGCTGGCTACCGATATATATATTACACATTGATTTCGTGCGTTTTTATAATTTTTTAAAAACGTTTTTTTTTACTTCAATTTTTTTAGATTATTGTTATATACTTATATAATAAATAATTTTAAAAAATAAAAAAATATATTACTTAGATATAATAAAAAATATTTTAAAAAATAACTACAACCAGACATAAATACTCTTAAATATTATCTAAAATTGGTTATCTCTGCATCTAACGCATTTAACTAGTTAATTTATTGATGCTATTTATAATTTTAAAAAAATAATTTTAAAAAGATTATTTTTAAAAATACACCAGGCTAATGTGGGATATTGGTTGGTAGTTGAATGGGTAATCGAGGTTACAAAATGGGTGCGTGCAAGAAATGGATAGATGGGCATTGAACGATTACATGGCAAAAGACCATATCCCTTTCTATTAATAAAATAAAATTAATATCCCTTTCTTCACTCAAGGCCCAAACAACCCATGATTAGGTTTAGGGTGGGCCCTATGGCATCAGGTCTTGGCCCAATTGAAGGCTTCAAAGGTCCGGTCAACAGACCTATCTGAGCACGGGATGCTCTCATTGGTTGAACCAATTCTAAGATGGTGGAGTTAACCCAGCTGGAACAACCTCCAGAATGGCCTGGTTAGCGTAATTGACACGATATCTGAGGAGGCCCGTAATAATTTTCTACTCTGAATGACTCCGGAGGATGGATCTTATGTTGTTACGGTGTCGTGCACGGGAATGTCAGGTTTGTTTACTTGGCATGTGGGAAAAAACATACGGGATGTAATTATAAAATTATTATTATTATATAATTTAAAAATCATTACGGTCATTAAAAAATTTAATAATTTGAAATAGTCTAGGCAAACAAATTTATTTTGAAAGAGAAAGACTCGGCATTTTTAGTGCATCCAATCTAAGATAAATTATATTGTTATTTAATTATATTTCTCAGTGAAATTTTTATTCATTGGTTTTTTCTAAAACTCAAGATAGATTTTTTTTTATGAAAGAGTCTTTATCTTATTAAGTCCAAACCTAATTGTTTTAAAATTCAAATTTTAGTATCACATTTATTTTTTATTTTTAATATCTACAAGTATATTTCATAGTATAGTACCTTCAAATATTAAAATCTACAACTAAATTCTAAATTCAAAGTGAACAAAATTGTTGGTGAAATGTTTTTTGATATTTTGATCAAATTCTAATAGGTAAACTAGTTATGATATTCGATTTTACATTGTAAAACATGAGAAAGATGAATTTTTTTATGAAAAATTCTCGAAAAGCTTTAGGATTTGTCCATATACACGAAAAACAAAGTGTTTTTTTTGTGTTTTTTTAAATAAGTATTTTTTTGGTTTTGTTAGAAATTTCAAAGAAAATTAGATATTTTGTACCAGGTCGATATCCTATGGTATAGTTCTACAAAACAATATTGAATAAAATTGCTAGAAAAGCATGTGATAAAACCAAAACCAAGAAATATTTTAAAATGACCCTTAGAGTTTTTTGAAATTTTGTTTCTTGAAGTTTAAGAGAAAATCATGTATTTTTAATATTAGATTTGTATCTTACCATGTAAGTCTACAATTTAATATTATGCAAAATTATTGGAATATATTTTAGAAAATTACAAATACTTTGAAAGCCCATTTGAAATGGGGGTGTATAGGAGGGTTACACACAGTGGTGGCGGCAAGCACTAGCCAGCAGAGGAAGAGGCAGTTATGGGGGTGTATAGGAGGGTGGCAAGGTCACCCTGAGCCTTATGCAAGGGGACATCTCCGGTGATACAAGTATTTGCTTTGTCATCAGTTTTTTTTTATATTACTTTTAAAAGGCAATATGAAGAAGAAGAAAATATTGGTAGGTACAATGATATGAATTGATTATCTTTATTTTAATAAATTCAATATTTGGAACATTAATAAATAAATCATTTTCATCCAATGATAATTCAGCATTATAAAAAGCCCGTTTATTTTTATGTATTTTTAAATGAAAAATATATTAAAAACATCTGCTATTATAATATGAATAATTTCAAAATTAATTTATAAAAAAGTATTTGTAACCTGTCCATCGAAAAAATATATGGATAATTCAACATCTTGAAGTTGATTCATCCCCTCCATAAAATACTCAAAAATATTTGTGATGTAACAGGTATTATGGTAAGATATTGTGAAATTAAAGAAATTATCAAAAACTTTATCCATTTGACAAAGACCCCATTCAAGTCTTAGAAAAGAATGCAAAACATTATTTATATACAAACTACCCTGTTTACACACACACACATGTAATGCCCTTCGTAAATTTAATTTGATTTTTTTTTTTACATGCTAGTTATTTTATTATTTGATTGTTTGAAAGCAATACTAATAAATTGGCCTGATTTGGGGTTTAGAATAATATGAGCCATAAACCCGCGCTTCGCCGCTGGGATTAAATTTTTTTTGTCTAATTTTAATTATATATAATTTTTTATTTTTTATTTCAATTTTTTTTTTGTTTAGTTTCGATCCCTTGATTTTTTTGGTCCTTCTGAGATAGATCTTAATTTTTTGTTTGTATCTGCACACCTCTACTCTCAGTTTAGATTTTTTTTAATTTGTATTAAATGCAGTTTGCGTTAAAAAACATACTAAATTCAGCTTCGGTAGTATAAAATGAGAGTGAAACTCTTTCTTATGCATGTATACGAATGTTATTTTGTATTTGTATATTATAAAAACATGTGCAATATTCTTAATAACCCCGGATTTAACTGTTGATTTTTGTCTTATTATAGGGTCTCATGATTATTTTACTGTACCTAGAAACTTTAAAAATCTAAAATACTCCTAGACTCATGGCTAAAATAATTGTTCACTAAGATGTAAAATAGTAATTACATCATTATAATCCATAATATTCTATGTCTAAATGCATAATGAATTTTCATGTGCAAAACCCTATTCTCCTTTATATATATATATATATATATATAATAAAGAACAATTTAAAAAACAGTATAAATAACGTTTTTAAACATAACTCATGCAGAATGCAGTTGACAAATTTCTAATATGTGCACATTTTTTTCAACATAATAGTTGTCATGTATAAATGTATAAGTGGGAAGGGACTTGTTCCCTTCCTCTGCACCCGGGTTCGATCCTCTATGTACATGCATGTCACCCCCACGGTGTCTTACCTGTCCACTGGGCTTGCAAGGTGTTCAGTGGATCCGGGCATTAGTCGTGGTGCGCGTAAGCTAGTTTGGACACCCCGGTTATAAAAAAAAGGATCCGGGGATTAGTCGTGGTGTGCTTAAGCTGGCCCAAACACCATGATTATAAAAAAAAACCAAAGAAAATATATAAATAGGAAAAAAAATAAAAAAGGTATAAGCGGGAAAGCACTGTAGCAATCCACAGTGTCCTACAAGGAGAGTTACAGTGCTTTCCCCACACCATTTAAAAAAAAATGGGTTCGAGGATTACTCGTGGTGCGTGTAAACTGGCTCAGACACCTGGTTATAAAAAAAATGTATAAGTGCGAAAAAACAGGAAAAATATTGTAAAAATAAAAAAGTGGGTTTGAGAATTAGTCGTGGTGTGTGTAAGCTTGCCCGAACACCCCGGTTACAAAAAAACAAACAAAATATATAAGTGGGCAAAAAAAATCATGTTGCGCGTAAGCTGACCCGGACATCCCGGTTATAAAAAAACCAAAAAAATGTATAAGTGAGAAAAAAAGAAAAAAATAATGTAAAAAAAAAGGTGGGTCTGGGGATTGGTCGTGGTGCGCGTAAGCTGGTCAGGACACCCCGATTATAAAAAAACAAAAAAAATATATAAGTGGGAGGAAAATCGTGGTGTGCGTAAGCTGGTCTAGACACCCCGGTTATAAAAAAAACCAAAAAAACATGTATAAGTGAGAAAAAAACAGGAAAAAATATAAAAAAAGTGGGTCGGGGGATTAGTCGTGGTGCGCACAAGTTGGCCCGGACACCCCGGTTATTAAAGAAAAAAAAAGCATAAGCAGGAAAGCACTGTATCAATTAAAAAAATGGATCCGATGATTAGTTGTGGTGCGTGTAAGCTGGTCCGGATACCCTGGTTATTAAAAATAAAATATATAAGTGGGAAAAAAATAGGAGAAAAAATGTAAAAAAAAAAACAAAATGAGTCCGGGGATTAGTCATGGTGCGTGTAAGATAGCCTAAACACCCTAGTTATAAAAAAACAAAATAATGTATATGTGGAAATAAAAACAGGATAAAATGTAAAAAAAAGTCATCGGTCTGGAGATTAGTCGTGGTGCACGTGAGCTGGCCTGAACACACCGGTTAAAAAAACAAAAAAAAGAGCCCAGTTAAAAAAAAAAAACAATGCAAGGGAAAGCACTATAGCAATGCACAGTGAAATGTGTGCAGAGCTACAGTGCTTTCCCCACACCGTTTATATGTGATTAGTTGTGGTGCGCATAAGCTGGTCTGGACATCTCGGTTATAAAAAATAAAATGTATAAGTGGGAAAAAAGGAGAAAAAATGTAAAAATAAAAGTGGGTCCGGGGATTAGTCATGGTGCACGTAAGCTGAGCCGAACACCCTGGTTATAAAAAACAAATATACGTGAGAAAAAAAACAGGAAAAAATATAAAAAATAAAGATCGATCTAGAGATTAGTCGTGGTGCGTATGAATTGGACCAAACACCAAACCAAAAAAACAAATGAGCCCAGTTATTTAAATATTAAAAAAAAACAGTGAAAAAAAAGTAATGTAGCAATCCATAATAAAATGTGTGGGGAGCTGCTTTCCCATATCATTTATATATATAATATGTGGAGAGATATAGTGTTTTCACCGCATCGTTTATATGTATAATTGGGACACGAAGCCTCTCGTGATCCCTTGTTTGAGATGGGAACAATAATTGCTACTGATTATAAAAAATAAAATAAAAACTGCTAATTGTACATTGTATACGTGGTTCCACGTGTATTTGTTTTTCTATGATAGCGTAACCACCTCATGGATAGATCTTTTCATTTTATGTTTACTTCGATTTAAACTAACATTAGCAGTGGAGCAATTTAATTATTATTATACTGATAATTGAACATAAAATTAGTAAAATCAGTAGTATTTAATTAATTTATTCATCTCTTATTTGAAATAAATAAATTATTGTTGAAAGTATTTTTCATTTATACATGCATTAAAATAATTTTTTTTTTTTTTTTTTTTATTTTTTTAAATTATTTTTAATATCAGCATATAAAAATGATTTAAAAACACTATTTTTTTAATAAAAATAAAAATAAAAATTTTCAAAAATATTTTAAAAACACAATTCTAACCCGAGCCTAAACAACTAATCTGATTTTTGTGGTTCAAATTAGAAACTTAAGACTTGGGGTCTAATCAAGTGTTCCTGCATTATTTTGATTATTTTAAACATGAAATACTCGGGAATAGAGATACTAATTTAATACTTTAAACATAACTAAATAGATTATTTTTTTAATAAATAATTATATAATAAACAGAATTTAAATATTACCCAACCTGCCTCGAAACTAGCCTATATAATCTGTATATATATATGCGTGTGAATCTAAAAAATTGAAAAAAGAAATATTTAAATTCTTTAATCAATAAAATAACAAGTGGAATATAGATATAATTAAAAAAAGAAAAGCAATCTATCTCGTGATCATCCACTGTCATCTTCACCGCGAAACGTGGCAACAAGACAACAAACAGCACCGCTCGAAACAGCTCTAATTTTGGTGGCTCCCCTTTTTCAGAAAAGATACATTCAAAACTGAAAGCATCAATGAATCTATTTTATTTGCAGGAGTGTGGGGCTGTGGACTTCCTCGTGCTACAAATGCACCGTCTTAACAGATCTCAACAATCTAATTGCCCCCTCCTCTCTTTTTATCAGCAGTTTTTCTCGTTAAAAAACTTACAAGTAAGGAATAAAGCCACCCCCAATAAAGAAATACCTCCCACCGATAAAGAGAGATGCTAAGAGGGTGTTTGGCACGGCTTTTTTCAAGTCGTGCCACAGTTTTTGAAGTTTTTATTTTATTTTAAATGAATATATTTTTGTATTTTTAGATCATTTTAATATACTGATATCAAAAATAATTTTTAAAAAATAAAAAAAACATCATTTGGATGTATTTCGGTACAAAAAACACTTTGAAAAGCTATAGCAACAACTATCCCCTAGATACAAAACAAAACGTAAAGGCATGCAAGACATTAAAATCATCATCACCATCTTCATATCATGTCTGTGATAATCCAGAAAGAGTCGCAATCTCCCAAAAGAATAATTTGACCAAACAATGTGGAAATAAATTATCTCTCTCGAACAAGAGGTAATAATAAGAGTAATACAGAAGTACGAGGATGGGAACATTGTCTCTCTCTCTCTCTCTAGAAGATCAAAGCAAGCAGACCCCATCCCAACGCCAAACCTCCTCCTATCTTCTGAAGGCATCTTATTGTTCCCGCTCCACTCTGCAATAATTGGTTCGTTCAAGATTCATATCTACTTGGAGTTGAAAAAACATTTCTCTATAGCTTGACCCACGTCCACATCACATCAGCAATTTATTACTAGTAATTATTACACAACTCCAACTCGAACCAGCATTTCACATATCACTAGTAATTTAGCCCTCACCGACAGGAAATATCTCCATCCTCTTCACTTCTCAACAAATACTTACGGCTATGTACTACTTGCATTGAAACATAACTGGTTGCTATTACGAAATTCAATTACATGGGTTTAATTAAAAAGATGAATAACAAGTATAGAAATTAATAACGAAAGAAAAGAAGAATAAGATAGAAATAGCAGTGAAAAATGATATGTTTTTTATTTATACTGCTCATGGGACATCTATCAACAATTTGATCTCTATTTTTATCAAAATTTATATTTCAATAAAAAAAAATCATTTATTTTATATTTCAAACGCTAAATTTAAGGAAATGTGAGGATGACAAGTGAAAGGGAGAGGAGAGACAACTTTCACCCTATCACATTCTAATAGAAACCCTAATCTAAGTGTCTACGTGTTTGACTTTAAAAAAGGAGTGGAATATATATGATTATGGGTTCAATTTAAAAAAGAAAATGCAATAGAGGTGGTTTTAACCTTCCAAGAAAAAGTGCATCAAGGTCTAGAAATCTCGTTTTAGTTTAATTTAATTGAGTTTATTTAATTAGAATGTGTTTTGTAGTTAAGAATGAAGTTTTGGAGATTCCTAAAATGTTTATACTTATTTTTTATTTTAAAATATATTGGGATTTGAACTTTAGTGGTCTAAAAGCTATAACAAGCGACAGGATAGTCTACTAGTCAAACAGCATGTCCTCCGTTAAAGCAAAAAGGTGCATTGAATTAATTAGAATACAAGTAAGCTGATCGAAAATACCACATTAATGAAAACATTTTTGCATAAACTCCTACGTTAATGAAAAAAAAGATTCCAGGGCTAAAAATTCCATATGCACAAGATTGAGCTTAAAAGCCTAGGCACGTGCGCAATTATTCTTTTACTTTATCATATTTTAATTGATTTAAATTTTAATCCATAGCCATGAGATTAATAAAAAAATCATGGTTTCATAAAAAAAAGCATAAATAAGAAAATGAAATTTAAAATAAAAAAAATACATTTTTTACTACATAAATTAAAGCTTACGCGTTGAACAATCATTTTAGCTTATATATATATATTCAAAGACAAAATATATCAAATTTAATATAATTATTAATAATTACTTGTGACTCAATTGAAATGAATAAAATAAAAAATATCACCGATCTACTTAAGACAGCAAGCAAGTACAATAATCGGCTTCATATTAGGAACTACATACGAGTTCTTACTGGTATTGCATTACATGCCTAATAACACAGTCAGTCGCTACACTACCGTTCTCTTACCAAACCAAAAACCCTAATTGGATCTTTCCATTTTAATAAACTTTTCATGATTTGTGTTTCTAGATCTATTCCCGCATTGCCTTATCACGCATGTTAAACCTAATTATAAAATTGCTCATAAAAAATAAAATAAAGATGAAATGGTAGAACTTACGTCGTCAGCGACAGGACCAGGGGACATGGATTCTGCGCTAGGTCCAGGAGCCTCCGTTGGTGGTGCAGGTGGGCTCGACAATGCCGGACCAGGCGCCGATGCGTGCTTCTTCTTAGGCTTCTTTTTACTAGGAGTAGGAGCAGGGACCTCTGCTGTCGGTGTAGCCACAGGCGAGCTTGTCGGTGGAGCAACAGGCACTGGAGACGGAGGAGATTTTGCTGGTGGAGAGCTAACAGGAACTGGAGCCGGTGGGGAGCTAACTGGAGTCACGGCTGGAGGAGGTGTAGCCATTGGCGTCGCCACTGGAGTTGGAACAGTCTGTTTCGGTGAAGATGCTACTGGTGTTGCCGCCGGTGGTGATGATACGGGTGCTGGCGTTGTAGGTTTTGCAGGTGCTTTAGCAGGTGCAGCTAATGGTACGGAAGGAGTTGTTGGAGTCGCCGGAGTTGATGTCGGCGTCGCAGCTGGTGCTTGGCCACCGACACCGGCGACAATGACGCATATCAGTGCTAAACCAAGCATGCCATTCCGATCCATTCTGAGAGAGAGAGAGAGAGAGAGGGTGCGAAAATCGAGAAAGAGTGTTTTTGTCGGAACATAGCAATGGAAGGGACAATGTTATATATAGAGAGCCCAGTAGTAAAACGCAACGGACATTATTAGGTGGATCTGAATCGTTGATTATAAATGGGGGCCATAATTAATAGCCTTTAGATAAACATACCAAACAAAATTGAACAAACTATTTTTTAGATAGTGTTTGTGATTTTGAATTTTTATATTTTTTAATGTGAATATGTTGGAAAAAAAAGTTTAAAAACAATAAACAATTATTTTATTATATATATATATTTTTTTTAAAAATCATCACCTCAAAATCAAATACTACCTTAATAAATTGTTTTTAAAAATAATGAATAAATAATATCAAATCAACTTAGAAATTAAGGATTTTTTCTAAGAAAAAGTTTTCCTTTTCTTAGTAAATGAAAACATTTTTTTCTTCATTTACGCTAAATATCAACAAGTATATCTTTTTAACATAAATAACTTTCTTCAAAATAAACTACTAGTAATTATTTTCTTCATATATCTTTTATCTTTAGGGTTTTATTTCTTCAATTTCTATTTTATGGATCAATCTTATTAACATGTTTTCTTTCTAATAGCTTTTATTGCTTATTACAATAAAATTTTCTATAATAATCATACGCGTTAATATTTATTTTATTTTATTTTGATATGAGATTAAAATTTTCATTTAAATTTGAGTGACTAGAGATTGATTTTAGATATTCTATTTTGAAATCCTAATAACTTTGATTTTGTTGGATGAAGAAATATTCTTTACTTACCCAATTGCTTTTTATGTTATATATGATCATATCTTTACATTGTTTCTTGAGAATCGAAGAAATTGTTAATAAGAATCCTAACATAACCTATAATTGATTCTGTGAATTTAAGATATACCTAATTAAAACTTGAGATTGATAATTGAGTTTAACATAATGAATTATCTACCCCAATACCAAAACTATAATAATCATTCTCACACAACATCCTAAGACAAGCATAAGAAGCATAAAAGCACATCACATATTGGTTAGATTTTAGAAGAATATAGTTCAATCAAGAACTAAGTAAGGAAATATGTATTTCATATGCTATAACATGCAGTAACTTATGTGTAATACATTGAAAAATTAAACCTTGCAAGAAAATATTTATATTCTTGGAAATAAACTCTTAAGATAATTTAATGAGCTCACTTGACCTGATTTGAAAATAGGCTCAAAGTAACCCAAAAACTAACTAATTAACTTAAAATAATATAAATATTATTAAATTTTTATCTTATGTTGCCGTAACTAATACCTAAAAAAAGACAAGCGAAATAATTGTTTTGAAATAAAATATCTTATGTTGCTACTTTTTTTTGAAAAATAGATTAGAAAATTATCCTGTCTTCATCACTTTAGTTTGTTGCCACCTTTAGTCCATGGTATAATAGGATGTTCCTTGTAATTAAATCTCATTGATAGAGTATACTTTCTTTTCCGAAACAATTGATGATTTTCTTGTTGGATTAGAAAACATAAAATACTTTACAAAATAAGTCCAATCAAGATTGTCAAAATTATTTTTTTGACATAATAAGGGAATTGGTATAAACTCAGAATTGTAAAATCATAAGTATATACAACTAGTCTGCCATAAATTTTCAAAATATAATAATTTTCAGCAGATTTTAAGCAGTCATGGTTTGAACTAATATCAATCTAATTTGATAATTCCATGCAGCAAGTATATGGCTCTATATTATGTTATTCGTGGACATTTCTTAGTTAAATTATATGTATCTTAGTTTTAGAAATTGTAAGTATTCACACTGCTTAACACAATCCAACTAATAAATAACATATACCATAAGTTTTCACGGTTCATTAACTTCCTTTCCACCATGTCAGTTAAAATTAGTGATAAATCATTCAACTATTCTAAGGTTCATCAACTCTTATTTTCATGTTCCTTATAAAATTTATATGTCGGTAAGCAATATCTTTATGTTTGTTGACGGACTTGAAATCTTGATATGTGAACAACATTGATAAAAGAGCTGGAAAATCCCAAAAATATATGAACAAATCTCATGCTCACCCAAAAACCAATTACAATAATAAGGAAACAACCCAGTAAATCCAACCATTGAAAAAGCAATTTCAGTTGCTCCAAGTAGAGCTGCAAATATTATTATGTTCTAGCTCCATAAATCATTAAGAAGATTTTCTACATTCAACAAACTCATATCTTCTATATTTGAATAAATTCAAACTACTCCCTAGTAAAACCCATATTATAATATCCTGAAATCATCGAATTCCCTAAAACCAAGTCTCTTTCATCCATTTCATCAAATGCCTTCCGTGCAAATCACATTTCAACACATCCGGCATGCATTGTAATAAAAAAATAATTATATACTCATTACTATCCAAACCAACCTTAAACACCATACAGTGACCAAACTTCCCATGAAATAAAACCCAAACGATCTCGCACTCTATGAACCAAAAAAGGCACACAAACTTATTTGGTTATGGGCTTAAAGACTCCATCTTGTAATTAAACTCAATACAAAAATCATACTTTTTCATGTAGTGGTTAACCCATGAATCATGATATTTGGTTTGGTGAGTTGGTTAAAAGCAAGAGATGCACAGGCAAAGCCCGAGGTGAATGATTTTGGAGAGAAGGAAATTGGGTTTAAGAAAAAAAAACTTACGGTTGCACACACTAGAATATTAGATCTAATAAACTAGGCTTAATTAACACAAAAGAAAAACTAAAATGGGAGAAGTGCAAGATTTAAGAAGAAAAACTGACCTTGTCGGAAGAAATCTGTGCAATAGATTCAAGTTTTTCTACGGAGAAATTAGTTTGATTTATTTAACAGTTAACTTGTAAAATCAGTACGAGTTCACTGATTTTACGAGTTTGACTGAGATGGCGAGTTAACTCGTGATTTAAGTGTTTGTCGATTTTTTACTCTATTTTGCAAGGTTTGTCAAGTTGACTCGTAACAACCATACAATTTTAAAAGTTAAATCGTGTTTTTGACAACCTTGAGTCTAATGATGCTGAATTACTCCCTTAGACAAAAATCATGGTTCTCAAGCCCATCTTAAATATAAATCAAAATTATCAAGACTTATTCTTCTTAGGGTTTTTTGTAGTCTATCTTAACTTTTGTGTCTTGTGAAAGCTTATTAAGAGTTCCTTTGAATTGTTTTACACTAGCCCTAGTGATTGGACCTACTGTAATTACTAATAGATCATTTAGCGTGGATTGGGTCACATCAATTATGAAATATAGATTTAAATTTAAAAAAATCATGTTTTTTGAGATTTTATAAATAGGATTTTTAGATTTTGTAGATGTGGAAATTACTTATTTGTTGGTTAGAAAATCTTATTTGATTATTATGGATAATAATTCTATTCATATAGCACATATTATAGTAGTTGCATTTGTTTAGCAGCAATGATATCTGTTATTGAACGAGAAAAGAATAAATTTAAATATTAGAAGAACCACAAATAATTAAATAAGAATGATAAAAATTATTATATATAGATAACATTTTGAATTCACGTGAAAGCAATTATACTTTGTCATTTCTCTCCTCATAAGTGATAAGCTAATACAATCAACTTAAATGAATACATATGAGGGAGCAATTACAAATTATAGGTGGATTTCATATGTGATAGCCCAAACAAAAATATTATAAGAGCTCATAGATGTAGCATTATTCTATTAATTAAATGCTTGTTTGAGAGTGTGGTGGTTGAAGTTGTTTTTGAAAGTGATTTTCGTTCAGAAATACATCAAAATGATATTTTTTTTAAAAAAAAAATTATTTTTGATATCAACTGAAAATAACCTAAAAATACCAAAAAAAAATATAATTTCAAATAAAAAATAAAAATAATTTTTTAAATAATTTTTTTAAAATACAGTATGAATTTGTATATAAGCACCACCTTAAACGTAATGTGGACAGAATCCAGCTGGATGGGTTCCATGCTTGTCCATTTGTTGAATCAATGCATGTGATTTGTCTGTGGTTATGATTATTATTGTTTTTGGTAATGCTAGAGTGACACGTCATTAAGCTACTTTGGTAACGAAATTTACAGCACAGACATAACTATCATTTGGTTATCTCTTGAGAGAGGGGTTTTGTGCGTTTGTGTTTTTGGCTTCAGCGAGAAATTGACACCCCTGTGATGATTGAGATGGGCGCGTAGCTTGCCAGTTTGAAACTGCGAAAGAAGGTGTGTTTTTTAAACTAACACATGCTAGAAATAAAAACAAATTAGAAAATAACGTCTGTAAATCTTTTTTTTAAGAAATAGCATAGCCAAGTATTTTAAATAAGAAAATAACGTCTGATCACTTTTGTGATTTCAAAAAACCTTTTTATTTTTTTATTTTTTATAATCACATATAAATGCTAATTCACTACAAATAAATAAATTAAAACTCAGCTAATTTTTTATTTTTTTATAAATCCAAGTTTTACTTCCATTTAAGATGGACGCCACCAATTATAGACACAGTTGTCTGTTTTGACTGAAATAATCGAAATGTTTCTTATCAGTTAAAAAAATGAGACAAACAATTTAATTTTTATCTCGGTTTAAATTCCGTCTTATTCCAAATTTTTCGGCTAAATACCAGCCAAAATATTTTGATTTTGTTCTACCCGTTCCATTTTGGCCAAATTATGTTTTTTAAAAATAATAAATAATCTTACAATATCAATCATATCTCTTAATCCGATCATTAGGTTGAGATAAAATTTTACGAGGAGTCTCTTGACATATTTATATATATTATGTTAAAATTTCATAGCAATTAGAGAATGTAATGATCTTGATGATGTCATTCTCGTAATATTATACATGTTCATAATTTTGTTCAGAAAAATCATTTTATTGTGTCTTTTTTTAGATTAAATTGCACAATTCTAAATAATTTTATTTTTGGATTTGAAATATTTTTTTATTTATATGTTTAATTATATATGTATACATATACAGTAAAACCCCAAAACAACGCGTCAAAACACTCCGAAATCAAAACATTCTGCTCCATTTGAAAAAGCAAAGCACTAACCGGGTATTGACAACCTTGATTATCTATATATATATATATATATAAACTGCGACCCATAATCATTGTTCATATAGACACAAATTACTGTGGATTGCGACAATAAAATCACCATTTTACCCCGAGGTTAGAAAAATTGAAACCTCGGGTCCAGGGTCATTTTATACATTTTCAGGGGACATGGATGATATTTTCGAATTCTTTGCACAATAAAACTACTATTTTATCCCTAGGTGGTGAGGAGATGATGCGAAATAACTGGGGGTGTTTTCGGTTTTTTTTCAAATTTCTGCACAGAAAAACTATGAAAATAGCCCCCGAAAACAACAAAAAAGAAAGCCTGACACCTAGGGTATTGCAATACTTTCAACCCTGGTTTTTTCGTTGATATCGCTGGATCAAGAGGTGTATAAGTAATTTAGCATTTTTTATTAATTCTTTTTTCAAAACACTGTAGGCATGTCAGATGGACACACCGCCAGTGTTTCATACGCATGCTCCAGTCAGGCGACGAGTGCATGGTTCTGTGTAGTGGAAACTGCCTAACCCTCGTCTTACCTGGTGCGCCGCCATGTCCTCTACGTCCAGGCGCGATGCGTATCATATTAAAGTGGTCGTGGAATAGATGGTGGATGGTTTTTCTTCCCTCTTTCCTCTCTCCTACTGCCGGAAAATTACAATACGATCCTTTATATTTGTAGCTGTTTCATTTCAATTTCTGATATTTTGATTTTGTTTTTTTTCATGATTTCTTTAATGGAAAATTCAATTATTTTCAATTATGTCTTTCAATTGAAATTGATTATTTATGGCATGTTTCATTTCATTTCAGTTCTTAATCTTTTGATTTTGTTTTTATTTCCTTTAATAATTTTGGTATGCAAGTTTAAATTTGTTCTAATTTTATCCTCAAATTGAAATTGGTCAAATATGCTACATTTCATTTTGATCCTTATTCTTTTAATTTGCTCAACAATTACACTGTATTGATTTTCTTAAATCCCTTTATTTTTTTCAGTCCCGAAGTTTTGATTTGTTTCATTTTTATCCTTCAATTGTAATTAATTATATATCTTGTTTTTCGTTTAGCCACTTATTCTTTTAATTTTTTTGGTATTAATTCCTTTGGTTTTTTTGTCCTTCTTGGACAATGTTTATTTTTTGTCCATATTTATGTATTTGTGCTTTTAGTTTTTGTTTTTAATTTCTGTCATTTTTTTGTTGGGGTTTTATTTTTATTTTGGTTTCGTTATGAAATTTTAATTTATGTTGGTTACACTGCATTTTATTTTTTAAATTCTCCTTATTGTTTTTCAGTCACAAAGTTTGATTTGTTGCAGTTTTGTCATTCAATTGAAATTAATATATATTTTGTTCTTCATTTGGCACTTATTGTTTCAAATTTTTATTTAGATTGATTCCTTTTTTTTTGTCCTTCTTGGTTAGTGTTTGTTTTTTGTCCATATTTATTCATTTATGCTTTTCGATTTTGTTTTTATTTTTTGTCGGTGTTTTATTTTTATTAGGTTCCATTCTGAAATTTTAATTTATATTGGTTATACTGTATTTTATTTTTAAAAATCTCTTTATTGTTTTTCGGTCTCAAGGTTTTGATTTGTTGCAGTTTGTCATTGAATTGGAATTAATTATATATATTGTTTCTCATTTTGACACTTATTCTTATAATTTTTTTTATTTAGTATTGATTCCTTTGATTTTTTCGGTTCTTCTTGAACAATATTTATGGTTTTGTCCGTATTTATTCATTTATACTTTTAGTTTTTGTTTTTTAATTTTTTTTGGGTTTTATTTTTATTCGGTTGAGTTCTGAAATTTTAATTTATGTTAGTGATCATTTTAAAATTAATATTGCTTCTCTTTTTTTTTCTTTATTCTTTTTTTTTTGTGTTTTCTGTTATTTTATATTTTTTCGAATTAGATGATTTTATTGTTTGCGCAATAATAATGATAATTTTACTGTTTATTTTTTTTTTATTGTTTTGTTGTAAACATATTTCCTTTTTTTTTTTAATTCTTCAGGGTAATTTAATGATTTGAACTATTTAGGTAGTAATGTTGATAATAATTTTAATTGTTATAGTAATGATAATGACGGTAACATAAAGATGTATTTTCAATTTATGTTTTCTTCTTTTGGAGATAGAAAGTTAACTGTTTTTTTATTTGATTATTGTAGTTTTTTTCACTATTTATATTTTGTTTGTTGTGTTTAATTTAAATTAAATTATAAAATGAACTAATCTAATCGCGGGGGCAATGGATAATATTTTTTATAATCAAATAATACTTGAAGTTGTTTATCCATAACTTGTAAAAACAAAGGAAGATTACTTTGATGTCTTGCGAAGCGTATGATATAAAATAGTTTTTTTAATTATTATTATTATCTAGTCATGCTTCTCAAAACAAATATTTTTGTATTTTTAGTTAACTTATATAAATTATATATATATATATATATATATCTAAATGAAAAACTTTTTTAAAAAATAATAATTATTACAATATAAATATATAACTTCTTTTCCCTAATCTGTACAAACTTCATGATTACTATACAATTTTGTAAAGTTAGAAGCTTCACGTTCTTCTTGATGCGTGTATGTTTTAAGGAAAATTCTCGACTCCTTTTCTTTTCTTTAAAGAAAATTATTCTCTAGCATTTTGTTCCTGTGTAACATGGACACGTCAGTTGTAGAATCTTTGCCTAACCGCCAAGAATTACAAGTTGTACTTCTTTACTATTAGTAAATTTCATAATTTGTTTTTCTCGGTATTGATCCAGGTTTGGACTCGTAAATTATTTGCATTCGACTGATTAAGACAATTTTTGTTAGTATGTTTTAAAAGTTTTGTGGAAAAAAAGAAATTTTTTATTTTTATTTATTATATTAAATTATATATTTTTTGATATTTTAGATTAATTTGATGTGCTGATGTCAAAAATAATTTTAAAAAATAAATAAATATTATTTGATATATTTTTGAATAAAAAATATTTTGAAAAGCAACATCAGTCCTAGAGGGTGTTTAAGAGTGCTGTTGCTGTAGCTTTTCAAAGTGCTTTTTGTGCTGAAATATATCAAAATTATATTTTTTTATTTTTTAAAAATCATTTTTGACATCAGCACATCAAAATAATCTAAAATCACTAAATCATATTTATTTAAAATGAAAAAAAAAACCGGTAAAACAGGCTCGATAACTACTCATTGTTTCAGCTATCCCCGTTAAAGTTTGGGCTTGTAATTTGGTGGGCTTGAGATTTGAATTTCATAACAAATGGGCTAAGAGTTTGATTGGAAAATAATAAATAAAAGGGTTGCAAAACATTCGTTCCTGCAATAATTTAACCAAATAATTGATAGGTAGACAGAATGATTGTACTTGATCGTTCTATTCTCCAGTGAGAAATAACAAACATAAAAAGAGAGATTTAGAAACATAAAAGAGTATGTTGTGATTGATGTTCATGGTCTGCTACCCTGTGAATGAAATTATGCATTCAATGAACTTGTTTGAACTTCTGGTGGTGTTTCTTTTACATTGTGAACCAGGATATTTATACATCTAGGTGACTTGAGCTTACTTCGTGGAAAATGGAGTAATTAATAGAATAATGATTTTTTTCATGCAAGATTGTTAAAACATATTATTTTACAATCCCATATATAAAATATATAAAGGTAAAAAAAATGATGAGGAAAATGTAGAATTAATCACAAAATAGTTCTTTAAAATTGGAAAAAATAATTAAAACTAAACTAAGGTGAGTTTGGCAAAACATAAAAGAAGAAGAAAATAAGGGCTATGAAAAATAAGTTAAAACATATTTGGCAAAAAAAAGAAGAAATAAAATAAACATACTCTAAGCTAAAAATAAGCAAGTTTTTCATACACGTTTTAAGGACTCCAAATTGCATTTTTCCTTTAGAGCTTTTTGGGTAAACAAACAAGCCTATAAGTTTTGATAGGCTTAACACAACCACATGGACTAAGCTTCCCAAACAAAACACAACTCTACCTCAAAAAATAAAATAAAAACAAAGATAAAAAAATGTTTTTGTTTGAATTTTTATTAAGAACACTCTCATAAACCATAAACCAAATTGAAATTCTAGGCCAAATTGCATAAAATTAAAGGTATATATAGATATAACATTAAAAACCAAAGCATAATGAGACACAAAATAAGACAAGCCAAGAAATGAATTTGGATCGATTGATCCAAGCCAAGTATGTAATTGATCCAAACCAAGTCTTTAAAAAGTTATACAATTCACAAATCTATCTTAACAATATTTAACATTAACTTCAAAACTAAATTGAATTTACTGATCCAAACAAAGTCTTTAATTGACCAATAAGTAGCATAGAAAGATAGTATAGTAGTTTTTGTTTTGATTGTAGCTCACAAGAAAAGCTAGGAAACTAATTTAAGAAAAAATCAAGAAATTTAAAAGAAACCCAAAAAGATAACTAAGCCTATAAATGATTAAAGATCTAAAATGTTGACCTAAAACTTACAACCAAAGTTCAAACATGCTTGTTGCAACTTTCTTTTATAATTTAAAAAAAGAAGAAAAAAAGAGCCAATTAAATCTACTTCAACACATAATTTTAAATAATTTTTTTTTTTACTCTAACATCATTACACTAAACTAGTGTGGTTTTTAATCAAGCCAAAAAGAACATTATTGTCTATAAAACCAGTAATATACTTAAAAAACCAACTGTTAGTCTTGATTTTATTACCTTCATGCCATCAAAATCAAATCAAAATGACCAAATTGAACTTTCAAATATCATTGTTGGCTTTATAATAATCAAATAATATGAGATATAATAATTATAACAACATCAAACACGCATTCAAAACACCTTAAACACTTTGTTTAAAACCATACATATCATTTTCTATAAAAACTAAATTTGGCTTATAAAAAAACAAATAAAATATACATTACATTTGAAAGTGATAAATAATCATCACAAATAAAACAGTAAGCATTACAATGCAACAAAACTTAATACAGAGGTGAGCTTATTAAGCTACACCAACTTATCAAAGTTCAAGGTATACATTTTTCAATTGCTAATGGCTTTTGGTTAGGAATCTCTTGCTTCTTCTTCAAAGTCCAAATCATTGGTGTTTTAAGCTTCTTATCTTTGATTTGTAAGTTCTTTTTTCTTTTGAACACTACTTTTCTAGTCTTTTTACTATTAAAACTTTTAATGTCGTTGTTGATTCTTTCTATAATTTATTTCCTTTATTTTTTCCAGAGAGACCCTCTTTTTATAAGCCAAGTTAAACTAGGAAGATACAAAAACAAAATGTTTTTTCTTAGAATCTAGGTGGTTATCCCCCACCCTTCTCTCTATCTTTTATTATGTATTTTGAATGGTTATGCTGCTTTCTTCCTTTAAAACTAAATCTTTACAAGAAAAAATAACTTGTAAGTTAATTTTTTTATGGGCGTTTTTCTTTTTCAATAAAAGCTGACCAAATATGATACTTTAAAGCAACTATTATGAAGTTTGGGAAATCAATGTGCCATTTATAAAATTGTTGAGGGGTTTTAAACCTATCATTGGAATACAATAACACTCTATTTTATGCTCTTAATTCCATATTCAATGATTGAAAGGTTGGTTTCCATTCATTTTGGACTTCTCAACGTATTGGAGATTGACCGGAGATAAGATATTATTGATTTCATCAAGACAAAGAAGGTATAAAAATTTAATGTATGTCGCACTCTCCACGAGAGCGCGGTGTCGCGACGACTCTCCCCATGAGCTGGGGATTCATGTCAGGGTTTTATCAGCCACCTAGTATTATGGTTACTAGAAAACCTAAATTGGTCTTTTAGAGATTCTAAGGAAAGGGTTTGGTTGCGTAAAGGGAATGTTTTAGCACCCGTAGTACGCCCTACCTAAGATAAGCTGCTTGATGTTTTGGTTTGCCTTGTGATTGCTATGATGTTGGTGTTATCTAATCATTTTTCCTAGGATGAGTTCGCAAGGAAAGGGACACAAATTTACAACCTATGGAACGAAAATATAAGGAAATTCAAAGTACTTTAAAAGCCTATTTTTGCCTTAATATTTCATACTTTTACGGCTCGTAAATCGTGGAGTAAAAAATTGAAATGTCCCTAATTATGATTAAAGCTTCTTTCAAAGATATGTTGGTTAAATAATAATGACGTATTATTCCTATAAAAATATTTTGAATATTTACCACTTTAAGATTTATTTATCCAAATATTAACGGTGAATAACAATGAATTATCGCTGCTAATGATTTGGATATTAATCCCTTTAGGATTTCTTTACCCAAATATTAACAGTAAATAATATGAATTCCCAAAAATAAGATTTTGATATTTTTGAAATATTGGCCAATACTCTTGAATTTTACAAACATGTTGTAAAATCCAAAAATACGAGAAAACAATTTTTGTGTTTACGAAATCCATGCTAAAACATATTTTTTTTAAACTCTGAATATTTGTTTTTGAAAGGAATGTTCAAGATATGTTAGCATATTGGCTGTATGCACGAAAACAACATATTTGTTTTTTTATAAAAAGATATTTTTTTATCCAAATTTGTATTTTTTATTTTTTTATATTTTTTGGGTTTGCTTGCCCAGTCCTAATGGGACGAGAGGCCCACCATTTAAGGTCAGGCTGCCAGCATGTGGGTTGTCAACCCCCTCATCTCGGGCTGGGTTTCTGGCCTAGATGGCAGGTAGCCCAAGTGCTCCAAACTGGGCATCCAGTCAAGACGGGTTGGAAGCCCACCTCACTCAGGTGGTCAGGTCGGGCACAAAGCCCGACTCGACCAACCCACTGTACATATGCAGTGAACAGTGGGCGGGGGAGTGAATTAATTCACTACCCCCTCCATGTCATGAAGACAAGGAACAGTAAAGTGGAGGATTTTAGAGGGTGATAAACGGCGTACCTGTCACTACCGTCAGGTAAAGAAGGCTGAGGTGGTTGTTCCTGTGGTGGCGGCGTCGAAAATGGTGGCCTGTAGTGGCCAGAGGCATCGAAAGCTGGTCAGTCTACTTCGCTGCAACTCCTGCCTTCCCGGAGGTCATGGTTGGGCTGCTGGCGTGGAGGGGGAGCTGCTGGTGATGACAGGGTGGTGCTAGGTGGTTGGAGTTTTGAAGCTGGAGCTATTGACCGAGAGGGAGAGAGAGAACTGCGACTACTGGTTATAGAGAGAGAGGGTCGACCAAGAGGAAGAGAGAGCTAACGGTGAACTGTTGGAGGAGAGAGAAACAAAGCTATGAAAGAGGGAGAGAGAGAGAGCTGACGGTGACTCTGCCAGAGACGAGGGAGATGAATATTGATTGTCGTTGGTTTTTAATTTTGCGTGCAAGTTTTTTAGTCTCTGTAAGTTTTCACTGCATTAACATCTTTCACCGTCACTGTGTGTAATTTTCTTCCCCTCTTTACATTAATTTTTCTACTCTTCGTTCTCTTCCTCCTGTGCATGGCTTCTCCATGCAGTATTTATAGGCACAAGAGGTAACCGTTGCTTGCAATGGTGGGTTACCTCCTGCGGCAGCGTGCTTGAAAGTATGCCTATTAGTGGTGGTGTGTGCAGGTGGCCTGTCGGTAGTGGTGCAGGTGGCTGTCAGCAGCGGTGTAGGCGATGACATGCGCCATGTCGGGACTGTTGTTTTGGGAGAAGGTGTAAGTGCAGTTTAGTCCCTCAATTTATAATTGTTCTAATTGAACTCCCAATTGAATTTAAAATTAATGAGAAACATCTAAGATTTTCATGCATGGTATCTGCTTAGGAGGCTTACCCATGAAGTGAAAAATATCAATTATTTTTCGCAAATAGTCTATGTTCAGGTGACCTACCCATAAAGTGAAAATACATCTATAATTTTTTATCAATGGTCTGTGTTTGGGTGACCTATCTATGGTATAAAAACTATCTAGTACCTTTCATAAATGCTTTGTATATGGATGATTTACCCGTGGTTCATAATTTGATAACATGCCCGTGGTTTATGATTGAGTAACCTACTTATGATTTGTGATTGGGTAGCCTACTTATGGTTCATGATTGAGTGACCTACATGTGGTTTATGAACCAATAACCTATATGTAGTTTTTGATTGGATGACCTCTAGTGTAAAAAATATCTAGGATTTTTCATAAATATAATAATTAATGATGAAATCTTTGGTTTTTCCCTGGAGATGTTTTCCCCTCATTCTGACTATTTTTGTTATCGACAATTAGGTTGGAAATACAGGAGTTTGCCATTTGTTTTGTTACTAAAAAAGAAATTAGGTAAAAGCTTAAGTTTAGGTTTCATGCGAGATATGTTTGTCGAACAAAGCTGTCCATCATAGGGTTGGGTTACATTTCCAAAATTGTAGAAGAAAACACAAAGTCCCCGTACAAAATTTCTCTGTTCAAGAACAGTCCCTAGCCCCACATGAGCGCCACCACCATCCTACAATACTCTGAAAATTAGAGATCAGACATTCTAACGCAGGTAATGGCCGGCATAAGTAGCTACACCTTTTGTTTTGGTCCCATATAGCTATAGAAAAATAAAAAATTATTTGGGTAGCCTGCAACACTCTCACTGACTTGTCCATTTGCCTGTTCATTTCTAGCTTTTACTTCTTTATATTCCACTTGTCCCTGGCTCTTTCTTATGAAACCTTATTCAAAATCCATGTTTCTTTCTCATATTTAAATAGCTTCTTCCTGGTGTGTATATAATTCTTAATCTCTTTATCCTTTTGCGACTTCACAGGAGGACCCCGACAGTATTTGAACCTAGACCTTTTGTAAAATTTTACCTTGTAGGAATGGCGGCAAGCTCTTTGGAAGAGAAATGGGAACAACCAGACCGTCGAGCTCAGGAAGAAGAAGATCAAGAAGACGAAGAGGAAGAATCATTATCACTGTGTGATTTACCGGTCAAAATGGTGAAAGGAGAGAGCAACCAAGCAACTAGGGATCAAGAAACTCATCAAGAACCCGAAGCAAATCAAGAAGATTTCGACTTTGGTCCCATCAGGGGTGGCGATGGCTCTCTTTCTAACAAATCATATATGTGTGCAGCTGATGATATATTCTTTCAAGGCCAAATTCTCCCTCTTCGTCTCTCATTTAGCTCAGAAAGTGGTGTGAACAGGTTCAAGAATGATATCAGCTTGAACCCATGCCAGTGCCTATCAAGGTCGGAGTCCATGGACCACAATTCACTTGGTGGTTTAACAAGTTTCAGTAGCAGAAGCAGTAGTAGCAGAAGCCATTACTCGTCAAGCAGCAGCAGCAGCACAAGCACTGCCATTGCCAGAACAAGAATAATAAAGCCAATAATTCAAAACCAGTTCCTCGCACATCCAAGTCCAAAGCCTCAAATTAGACTCTCCATTGCCTCGCTGGGGAACCCAGCCAGTAGCAAACCAAGAAATTCTTCAATCTGGGACCTTTTCAGACTGGGTTTGGTCCGTACACCAGAGATCGAGTTGCAAGATCTTAAGGCTCGTAACTCAGTTAGTAGGAACAGTAGCTCTAGTAGCAGCAATTCAAGCATCAACAAGTGCAGCAAAATTTACGTTAGCAATGGCAATAGTAAAAGTAGCTGGAAAATCATGAACGCGAGTAGACATAATAGGAGTTTTCTGGAGAAAAGTGGAGGGTTATTAAGTGGATGTAGCTGTTCAGTCAGTGCAGAGAAACCAGTTCCATTGAAGAGCAATATCGCTGTCGTGAAAAGCAGCAGCAGCAGGAGTCGAAGCGCAGGAAATGGCAATAATGATAAAAGTGGGAGAGGGTCCATGGAGGTAGAGGAGAAGCTGCAGGAATTGAAGATGAAGAAAAGAATGGTGCACAAGCTGCAGGATGGAAAGCAAGCTCTGTCACGTCATCGAACGTTTGAGTGGATAAAGCAGCTTTCACATGCAAATACCTATCTTGACCATGAAGAGGAAGCTGTGTAGACTCTTTTTTTTAAAAAAAATCCTCTCGCAGCATGCCTGTATTCCTTTTATCATTATCTTTTTCTCTGCCTTTTTGTTTCTTGGATTCGCTTTTTCTTTAATTTAGATTTTCTGTTTTTTACCTGTTACTGATGTGAATTGGCACTGTTAACTAGAACTACAGCTCTTGTTTTCTGGAGAATGTTGAGGCTGGGAAAACCCTAAACTAGAACAGCAGCTAGTTATGGATTTTATATATAAAATGAAGGATTTTGAAGATTGCGAGGCTCCGTAGGACCTTTACACAGTACACAATGCGACTAAAAAATAACATCGGTGTTTTACTTTTCATTTGCCTAAATTCATTAAGGGCACCTTTTTTTATTTTTTGTTTTGATTATCAAGCTTTATTCTTTTTTAATTTCATCCTTACAAGCTATAATGGTAATATTTTATATGTTGAGATTTTGTTTCTTTGCATTTTCTTGAATTCAATGTGTTTGATAAACTTTAAAAATTGAATTGGAGGCCACCTTAAAATTTAGTATAAAAAATAATTTAAAGAAGAAGGACCAAATTAAAAATATAAAACAAATAAGGCTCCTTTTATTTTCACCCAAAAAACTTCATTTTTGTTGATAAAGATTTAGTTTATGAACTCTTGGTTTATAAAGTACAATTTGATCTAAAACTTCAATTGTTTAGCGTTTAAGTCCACAAGTCTTAGAAAAGAGAGAAGAAATCACTGGAAAAAAAAAACATAAATCTTAGTATCAATAAGTTCATCTTGTATAGTAAGAACTTAAATTGAGGTTTGAGGGGATTTTTTCCTTTCATTTGATTTCGATTTTTGATTTATTAAATGATGTTTTGTTTTTGTTATTAATGAGTTCAATGTGGTTTTTAGCATGTTTATTGAATATTCTTAAGCAAAAAAGATTAAAAAATGATTCTTTACTTCTAAAATTTAACACTTTGATTTGATGGTTGAAATATAAATAAGTAGATGAAGTGGGTATAAACAAGAAGTCATTAGCTAAATAATAAATAAATATTAACAAGAAAACATAATTCACCATTAAAAAAATAAAGAAAGTCAAGTGTGAGAAAACTATCACACCCAATTGGATTGGAAGTTATGAATAAAGAGGAATGTTTTTCAATCCACCATTATTTTCATAAAAAATAAAAATAAAAATAAAAATGGAAGCTAAGTTGAAGGGAGGAAATGATGAAAAATGAAGGGCGAGGGAGGCCGTGGTGTTGGTGGAGGTGCATGTAATGATTATGGCGTGACAATTGGAGCTTTATGGATGTGGGGGCGTGACTGTGAAAATGGCAAGTCGTGACTGCTACAAAAGCACACATGGGAGAGAAGTTGAGCGATAGAGGGAGGAAAAAATAAATGGAAGAAGCAAAAGACAAAAAATAGGGGAGGATAATTTAGAAAAGAATATAATCTCTATTTAGTTTGATGTTTTATTTTATTAAAAAATAATAATATAATTGCATCAAAACGAAGAAGAAATTGTAGTTCTACTAGTAAATTATAAATTATTTTCTCTAGTTTTGCAAAATAAATTAGATATTTTTTTTTCTTTTTAAAACTAATTACTTAGTTTCTTGATAAGTAGTAATCATGTTTAATTTAATATTATTTTGCTAAAAAAACATTAAATTCCATCCATCATTCCATGCCATCTATTTTTTGTTTTTTTAAATAAATCAAAAAACAACATGAGATGGATAAAAAGTATTAAGTTACAAATAAATCCACAAACTAATTTTTAAAACTAAAGAAATTATATAATTCTTTTTTCAAAATTAGAGAAAGTAATTTATTATTTACTCTTATTCTAGCTATTGCATAGAAATTTTCAAATTTAAATTCAAAATTAACTCTCAACTAACAGATTTTAATTCGTTATGTTTATTTAGTATTGTAACAATTTTTGTTTTTTAAAGTATTTTTGAAATTACTCATCAGAAAAATAAAAAAAAAAATTTTTTATACACTTTTTAATATGTTAATATTAAAAAAACATATTATTTTATTATATTTACAACTAAAAGTACTTTTATAAAAAAATAATCTGAATCCACTTTACCACGCACACCTAGAATTTACTAAAGAAAACTCTTATAAGATTCCAATTTTTTGGCTCAAGTAAAAGTCATTTACGGAAAACACGACAGGAGACAGAATTATTACAACTATTCACTCGGATCCAATGAGATATTTATATTGGATAAGCTGTCAGCACATCTGGATTTCTTTCTTTTGATTTTTTTTAATAAATAGAAAAGATAGATAATATAAATCAAGGAATCAATTCCATGAAAAAAAAAATCAAAATTTTTAATACGTATAAATTACTAAATGATAGTAAATACACAAGAACCATGTGATAACTTGGCTGTTCTCATCAGAACAAGTCACGATGAATTTTTTTTAGATTACAAACTAATGAGTCTAAATTAGTAATTAATTAATATAAGTTTTAATAATTAAAATGAAATATTAAACAATGTTTAATACATAAGATTTTAAAAATAAATCCACGATTTTGAGAAACTTGACCAGTACATTTGGATTTCTTTCTTTCGATTGTTTTTAATTTTTCTATTCATCTCAATTGTAATGTCTAAGCCTAGGAAGCGAATAAAATAAAGTTGCAGTGTCAGGGTAAAGCTGTCCCCGCTGCATCTTTAATACAGCAAACAATGAGTCCGAATACAAAAATTTTGAACCCCGACCGTTTTATCGAAATTAGCGATTTCAAACAAGCAAAGACATGATGGTTTCTTCCTTCTAATTATGACGTGGAATCCACGGATTGTTATCTTACCCTTGAAACAACTTTTACCCTTTTGGGATAATTTTAGAGGAATGATATCATCACTAATGAGACATCCTTTTCTTCTTCTTTCTTTCTAAGTGTATGCAAACTGATATGAATGATCTATAAGTTATTTAACTTATAATATTGACATGTATCATAAATAAATTATGAATAAATAGAAATTTAATTTCAAAACACCATATTCCATGTTAGAAGACTATAAGCTTATGTACTAACTTATATGATGTAGAGCCTGTTTGGGACAGCTGTTGCTGTAGCTTTTCAAAGTGTTTTTCGTGCTGAAATACATCCAAATGATGTTTTTTTATTTTTTAAAAATTATTTTTAACATCAGCACATCAAAATAATCTGAAAACACCAAAACATATTCATTTAAAATGAAAAAAAAACTTCAAAAGCTGCGACACGGCTTGAAAAAAGCCGTGCCAAACACCCTCGTAGTTGGGTTTGCGAGAATGGATGATTATGAGTAACTCAAAGTACATTTGCTCTATAACTAGATAAGAATTTGTCTAAGATAGATTATATAGATGACATAACGTGTATATATATATATATATATTTATGGAGAAATGATACAAGCTTAGGCTCAAGAAGTTTTCACATCAGACCAAAATAATCACTCGGAAAAACTATAATTTTTTATTTGACCGTTGAATCACGCTTAAATTTTTACAAGAGTTTCTAGATGTTGTTTTTCCTAGAGTAGCATGAAATCGCTACTCTTACCATTAAATCTTTAGATTTTCAAACTATTGCCCTAGAACCTCGGTATTGACACTTTTTATGATTTTTCCTTGTTAGTTTCGGATTTCATGTTTGTTTTTGGATTTCATGCTCTCTTTTTTTTGGATTTTGTGTTTCTTTCCCTGCAATCTCAAATTTTTTTTTTTTTTTTTTTTTTTTTAATTTAGGTAGAGTTTCTGACTTGTTTAAGGTCTTGTTAATTTTCTAAGTAGGCAATCTATATTATTTAAATTCTAGAGAAAATAAAAATTGTGAACTTGAGATTAGCTTTTTGCGCTCATTAAAATCCATGTGTTTTTTCTTTGTTTTGTTGTCTTTAGTTTCGCGTGCTTGCATTGTGTTTGAAAGTGAAAATTAAGTTCGTATGGCACTAGAGTTCTTAGATGGGAGAAGCCCGATATAAAGTGAGTTTTTTTTTTTTTCTTTTGTAAAAACAGTCATGTTTTCGTAATTTTTTTATATAGAATTAACATTTTATATGAAAATTGCTTGAATTAATTGTAGTAGTTGTTTAGCCTGATTTTTTTGTGTAAATAATGGAGGTGGGAGCTCTTTGTTTTTAGACAATAAATTATATTGTATTTACCCTCCAAACTGCCTCCAACTGGCCTTTTCTTTTATGCTTCCAATTCATTGTCTTCTTATTCGTTTAATCTTTAGCTTTAGTTTCTATAATTATTTTTTTGATTAAAATTGGTGTTTATTCAACTTGTGTATACCTTAACTAATTTCACAGGCCCTGAAGTTAACAATCATGTAAGTTTACAATGATCATCATATTAGCAATCACATAGATCGAACTTAAAATCATTGGGGGAGGAAACTCCTTACTCCCAAGCTGTCATATTAGCCTTTAGCTTTAGTTTCTATTATTGTTGAGAGAGGATATGAGTAGTTTTCAAGTATATATGTCTTGGTTGAGGCATTTATAAGTGCTTACCCGAGTAAACTAGTGAGGTGAATCATGCTAACTTTCAGAAAGTCATCTCTTTCTAGAAGTGAGCATTATGGTGAGTACGCTCTTCAGCTTCTATATTTCTTTGTCGAAGTTGAGTATTATAGACTCTACTAGTTTAATATCTTTGGAGACCTAAATTTCGATCAGGTGAATGTATATGTATGTTATTTACAATAAATGAATGCAATATATATGTACATGATCATTAGGTTTGGATTATCAAGCAATTAATACACTAAGGGCAAGTACGTCATTACAAATGAGGTAAGCTTTCTATCTAGTCTTGAAAGCTCTATGAACTATCTAATGATCCCCTTACATAAAGGTATTATGGGGATTCATAAGTAATGGTTGGGGAACTATGGATTGTCATTACTGAATAAAACACTAAGCAAATAGTTCGACGTTTCATGAATCTGAAGTCGAACTAAAAGTCGTAGGACAGACCGTTGCTTCTCACCTAACCTCAAATTGAGTTTATTTATAAAATTACAGTGCTTGAGGGTATTAATCCATAAACGATGTGCTCATGCATTATTTGAAAGTAAAAATGCATGCTAAAATTAAATACACCAACAAAAATAATCAACTAAACAAGCAAAACTTAACCCGACCAAATTGTCCCTAGAGAAGTCATCAACCTGTTGTGGGGTGCGCGGAGCCTCGAGTGGTTATTCTACTCCTAAATCTTTGTGAGGAAAAAAATTATGGGTATAATATTTTATTATTATATTAATATAATATAAATATAATATTGTGATGGGCTTGACCCATCCAACTAGCCCAACCCAATTGGGTCAAGTTGGGTCACTAGCTGCCTAACATGCTCGACCTTGCTCTTTTATATTTTTTCTTCTTCAAAACAACGTCGTTTTAGAGTTTATATTAGGGATTTTTGTCAAAGTTCAATTTTATCCTTAAACATTTAATTCTTTTCAAATGCACTAGTAGTTGATCCTAAACTTCCAATTTGGTGCAATTTTTACTTGTGGCTGGATTTCAATGTGAGCCTCATATTTGCGTGGCCTTTTTTATTTTGATCCTTGGTTTGGACTTATGCAATTTGACTCTCAAATGATCATTAAACTCTTGATTTTCTTCAATTTCACTCTTGAGTTTAATCAATTAAGCCCCTATAATTGAATGTCTTTTACATGTTGGTACTTGGTTACAAATTACTACAATTTAGCTCTTAATTAACTATAAAACTATGTTTTACTTGCAATTTGGTCTTTGATTTGAACCAATTGACGTAGTAAAAGTAAATTTGGTATCTTAAATTACAATATTTTCAATTAAACTCAAATTAGGCTGCTAAACTTAGTTTTCACCAATCAAGTCCATAATAAAATTAATTTGACTCATTTAAAGTATAGTTAAGTTCTTACATCTAATTAAATCCTTCAATTAGACTCAAATTAATTCTTAAACATAATTAAATTTTAATTTGGCTCATAATTAAATTCAATTGGTCTATTAAAAATCTCATTATATTTTTGAATTTGAGTTTTATATGAATTTATCTAATAATCGTTTAACTAAATTAAAAACACTAACGAAAGTATGGGTTCAAAGACACTTGGTCTTTGGTGTCATGAGATTATTAGCTCTAAACATTCCAAACACTACTTCAACGTGTTTTTGAGACATAGCCTTACACCAAGGCCAAAAGTTGGTTTTTTTATAAATATATTTTATAATAAACTTATATTAATTGTTTTCTATATAACCTCATTTTTAATTGTATATTTAACTAAGCACTTCTACAAGATTTTCACCATTTAAAAATCTTTTTAACTATTTTATAAACTCCCGTTCTAAAACTTCCACCGACGCTACCACTGCCCTCAATGCCAAAACTCCTAAAAGCCAATAAACACTCCATGTCTATTTGGGATGGTTGTTAAAATTGATTTTGAAAGTTCTTGTTATATAAAAATATATTATAATAATATTTTTTATATATTTTTTAAAAATTATTTTTGATATTAATACATGAAAATGATCTAAAAATACTATTTTTTTTAATTTAAAATAAAAATAAAAATAAAAATATTTTGTTTTTAAAAAAATGCTTTTGAAACAATGAGAAACAATCATCTACCATGTGAGTAGCGCCGCCGTGCTCCCTTGCTTCCGAAAGAAAAGGAGATAAGTCACAGAATCAGAGACAGACCTTGGTTTCGGAGAAAACACCAAGCAATTGGATTCTAAGCTGACGAAAGCTGAAGACAAGTTTTTTCTTAGTCCACGTCAACTAAGGAAACAAAAACCTTAAACTTCCACCATCCTGACCGTTTACTTTGAACCATTCTCAAGACCCCATTCGAACCGTCCTCAACTCCCAATATCCTCCCTCCACTTCTCTGTCCTCAGTTTATGCACCAAAGCTAACTCGTAAATCAAACGCACAGAGACAAAGAGAGTGATTTTCATTGAAAGGGTATTTTTTTGGAGATGTGTACAAGGCCGTTAATTAGGTGTTTAGGAGGTGAGGGTGGTGGAGATGGACTATTATGGCATTTGGACTTGAAACCTTATGCTTCTGGAGATTATTCAATTGCTGTGGTTCAAGCTAACTCCTTGCTTGAGGACCAGGGACAAGTTTTCACTTCTCCTTCCGCTACTTATGTTGGTGTTTATGATGGCCATGGTGGCCCTGAGGCTTCTCGCTTTCTCGCTAGCCATTTGTTTCCTTTCCTCCACAGTGAGCACCGTTTTTTTTTTTTTCCTTTTTCTTTAAAGTTTTATAGAGCATGTTTGGTTCATGGGAGAGAGTGGGAAAGTAGAAGAAAATGAAAGGTTTTATGATCTTGATTTTTCGTAATGTTTACCCTCTTCTTATTCCACTTTGGTGGAGCTTTGGTTCTGCTTTGGTCTGTGTTGCATTTTTTGGGATTTGATCAGGAAAAAATTATTCAAAGAAAATAGAGCAAGGTTTTAGCATCTTTAGTTTTCGTCTGCTTAATCTTGCTAAGTTCAGTTTCCGAGAAGGTGCAGGAAAGAAAAGAAAAAAAGTGGGTAGTTGAATTATTGATATGGTGAGAATACTTTAAAAATTATGTCAACAATAAAATGTAAAGACCTTATGGTTTGGGGTCATTGTTATTATTGGCAATTCCATGTTGGTTAAATCAAAACAATATAGTAACTCACTTGGACAATGTTTTATTCATTTCTTTAATCGTCTTGTTCTTAATTCGATGGTTTTCTCTATCAGAGTTTGCAGCAGAACAAGGAGGATTATCTGCAGATGTGATGAAAAAAGCAATTGGTGCTGCCGAAATGGAATTCTTCCATTTTGTAAAGCAATCATGGATAGCTCGGCCTCAGATGGCATCTGTGGGTTCTTGCTGCCTTGTTGGGGCAATATCAAATGATGTTTTATACG
Source organism: Salix arbutifolia (assembly GCA_025169955.1). Classification (NCBI taxonomy): domain Eukaryota; kingdom Viridiplantae; phylum Streptophyta; class Magnoliopsida; order Malpighiales; family Salicaceae; genus Salix; species Salix arbutifolia. Next base: position 4,527,144 of record CM045908.1, read on the forward strand.
TGGCAAATCTCGGGGACTCGAGAGTAGTGCTCGGTAGAAAAGTATCTGAAGGCAAGGAAAATAATGCAGTGGTGGCAGAAAGGTTAACTACTGATCATAATGTCAGCGTTGAGGAGGTGAGGAAGGAGGTGGAGGCACTCCATCCTGACGATGCACATGTTGTGGTTTGTACTCGTGGAGTCTGGCGGATAAAGGGCATAATTCAGGTATCATTTTTGTAGTACTCTTGCTTCATAGTGGATGTCGAAATTCTCTTGGTTTCCATTTATCTAATAGAAATTGGTCCAGCATGAGCGGCGATTGCGTAAACTGGTTTGGATGGACGCAAACTTAACAAAAGATCTAATGAATCTTTGATAAATTCTTCATTTTGCTGGTATTTGATCCTGCATCTATACAAAATGCCTTCGAATGCTGATGTTTGACAGAGTCACTATCTTGAGTTTGCATTCTGCATTAATTTCTCGTCCATGATGAGTTCAATGCTTAATAAGCATGAATCTGCCTCTTCAGACTCTCTTATGATTCCTTTGTCAGTCTACACTTGAATATTGAAGTTTTGCTTGATAATTCCTCTCTGTATATCAATGGAGTTCATACCTAGTCACGAGTTTCATTCCCAAGTTCATTTAGAATCAGACATGCAGAGTCAATGGAATAGAAAATTACTGAGAGATTATTAGATTTAAATGGTGTATCTTCGTTTCCTTCTCTTGCAAATAGTGCGCATGCTCCTTCATATTTCTTGATATTTTCTCATTTTCTCCTATTGCGGTTTTATTTTGTGGTAGTTGCATGGCTATGCTTGTCCTGGTGAAACAATCTACATCTTTTCGTTTAAGGTAGAAGTTATTATCTATATTCCATGCCAACATCTCCCTAATAATATCTTGAAAACAATTGTCTACAGTTTACAAATAATACTTTGTGAAGAGTGCATGAAAGAGAACTTTTTTGAATTCCTTAGCTGAACTTCTGTAACTTGTCTATGCTAGTTACATCGTGTTTCTCAAATGCGAAAGGGTAAAACATTCTCCTCCCCATAGTTTTACTTGCTGGCAACCTTTTCTTAGATCGGAGTAGTTTGAAGAATGGTTCATAAGATGTGTTCTTCAATCTATAACACTCTGTGTTCCAACAGTAGCCATAACATAGGCGAATTGGACATTTGTGAACTTTTTTATTTTGTAAATTGGAGCTATAATACAAGTTATGTGGCTCTAATGGAATCAAGCGTAAGTTAAGCTGCATTGCTGCAATAATTTCAGCTTCTAGACCTTTTTATGAGCTAAAAGTAGGTACAGTGTTGTTGATTGAAATCAGCTACTCGTCAAATTTTCTAGTGACAGTCTACAGCTTGTGATGCACTAGGTTTATCTAAAACTTCTCTACTGCAGATTTCAAGATCAATAGGAGACTTCTATTTGAAGAAACCTGAGCTCAATAGAGATCCTCTTTTTCAGCGATTTGGATTTCCAGTTCCTTTAACAAGGCCTGTGTTGACGGCAGAACCCTCAATATTGATGAGAAAGCTGAAGCCACAAGACTTGTTCTTGATATTTGCATCAGATGGTCTTTGGGAGCAAATAAGTGACAAAACAGCTGTCGACATAGTTTTGAGAAGCCCCCGAATTGTAATGTCTCCCTTATGATCTGTTTTTGTAAATTTTTCGTTCATAATTTGTTTCTTTGCACTTACTTTTGAAAACTTGTTTCACTTTTTTGCCTGTAAATTGTCTTAAACCACAACTAATGATGCACTGTAACAAAAAGATGTTTCTGTTTGTGCTGAAAAATGAGTGCGTGCTTTCTTAACAGGGAATAGCAAAGCGATTGGTGAGAGCTGCCATGCAGGAGGCTGCAAGGAAAACAGAAACGAGATATGATGATATAAAAACAACTGAAAGAGGAGTGAGACGCCATATCCACGATGATATCACTGTCATTGTTGTGTATCTAGATGATCGAAAAGGTTCTTCAAATGGTAGATTGGGTCATAATCTTGGTGGCTGCACAACCTCCCCTGTTGATATCTTCTCATTGACCTAAGATCGATGAAGCCCAAGACTGGCTTCAAATTCTGTTCCAAGAAAGAAATTCTAGCCGTTGGCACCCCTATCTGGTGAGTAGAAAGGGATACACACAGCATTTGAGAGTTCAGGATGGTGCTATGACAGGGTTGAACGGTATCCTCACGCGCGCGCGGGGATGCCAAGCTGAAGCTTCTGCTGACTTTATAGTTGGGATTTTACCTCATTCATAGAACAGTACAAGGTCGCTTGATTTCAAAAATCTTGCCCTTTTCTCTTTTTTTTTGTTTTTTTTATTGGAGATGTTTAAGAAAGTATAGTAATTCGGAAGATAACTGCAATAGAATTGAAATATGTATGTGTGGCCTCAATTCGGCATAATATTCTCTTCCTGTAATATAGAGATGAAACTAGTTGACAGTAGAATATACCCCTGATGGCTTAGATGATGCTACCAATATATCTCAGCCTCTGTCATTTCCAACTTCACTCTCTGCGATATACTTTGTAGCGCATGTCATGCTCTGTTATCAAAATCGCGAGTCAACTCGTAAAATCGTACGATTTTGCAAGTTAACTCATCAGATCGTGTCAATTCGGGAAGAAAAATCGTTTTGAATCTACATTTATCTCTTAATTTTTTCTTAGTTATTATTAATATTTATTTATTTATATAAATGATTATCGATTTATTAAATTAAATATTTGTGTAGCCTTTTTAATTTTGTTTTATAAAAAACACGTTAAAACAAGCTAGTATTGTTTTTTTGAAAAATAAAACTGTAACCCGTGGCTGCTGTTTAAACGGCTAGTCCCGCATCTGCTATTTAATGAATCTGCAGTGTTTCAACAGAGTAGGAGGAGGATGGGCAAGGTCGAGATTCATAGCCAACTAACCACAGCTAATACCTCCAAAATGTCATATTCAGAAAACTAGAAGAAAGGAGGGTCAATGGCTCAACGTTCATCACCAACCAAGCATAACAAATAATAGAAAATTTAGTTTATCATCAAATATAAGGTAGGTGATGTAAATTTCAGGCAGGCAACTTGAAACTTTATTTTTATTAATACTAATATTTGAGTCAGATTACATGTTCTTCAACTAATTTCAATAAATCTCTAAAATTATTATATTAAAAACCATAAAACTCGAATATAAAATTAAAAAAAATAATCTTCCTGGTTCTAGACTCTTATCCATAACTCGCTATCTTATAAATGAAGGTGGGTTCTTCATCCAGGGACCACCTGTTCATGTGTCGTCATCTAACAGGTATCTGCTACCCCACTCTCTTGGAGCAGCAATAATTGATGCTGACCTTCGTCTGTAGATGTCAATAATGGAGAAGAGCCTCATTGCATGACATGGACCCATTTGATTATGAGAATGAACATCTAATAGCCTGTTTGGAAGTGCACTTACGGTGCTTTTTTAAAATATTTATCGTGCTACAATATATCAAAATGATGTTTTTTTTATTTTTTAAAAATTATTTTTGAAATCAATACATCAAAATGATATAAAAATACCAAACCGCCGGTTGTTAAAATGCAATTTTTTTTTCAAATTTCAGCAAAAAACTAGTGGAATCGCAATGACAAACGGGTATTAATTTGTTACCAGGATAGAGATCTCTCAAAGTTTGACCGATTCCAGCTATTATTAACTTCTTTCACACCCTAATGGATCCCTGTTCATGTACGCTAGCTTCGATGGGGATGGTTTTATATTAATTAAAAAACAATTCTGATAAAGACTCCCTCGAGCTTTACACGTTCATGAGATATGGTGGGAGTATGAAAAGGGGAAGGATAAGAAGATGAGAGCAATGTGGATATACTATTATAGGTCTATTTTCTTAATAGAAAAAAATGATATGTTCGTCATATTCAAGTGACGATGAGAAGCATGCTAGTGAGAAGATTAAATTCTTAAAGAATAGATAAGGGTTTGGACTTCCTATGAAAGTTTTTAAATGAAGCATGCTAGTGATATGAAATTTTGTTAAACCACCACAAAGCCAGAAATTTATGTGTAAATAAGTTTACAAGAGGAAAGATAGATCCTAAGGGTTATAGATGCAAGGTTTAAAGCACGCCTAGTTTATAAGAGTTTTATATAAAGAGAATGCGTTGACTTCAATAAGGTGTTGCTTTAGTTGTGAAGCATAATTCCATCCAATTTGTTATGGTTACTTTATTTGACTTAGTGCCCGTTTGACATTGTGATCCCACCGGCTTTTAGCCGAAATTTGAATATTTATTTTTTTACATTTTAAAAACCGGCGGTTTGGTGTTTTTAGATCATTTTGATGTGCTGATTTCAAAAATGATTTTTTTTTAAAAAAGAACATCATTTTGATGTATTTCGGCACGATAAGCACTTTGAAAAGCTACCGCAATCACACTCCCAAACAGGCTCTTAAAGCTTGAGTAGTTGAATGTCTAAATAGATTTTCTACATGGTAAACAGGAGGAAATGATCTGCATGCATCAATTATAGGGTTTCAACACTCAAATTAAAAAAAAAAATGAGTCTTTATTGAAAAAGTTATTGCATAGCTTAAAACAATCACTAAAAAAATGATATAAAATGTTTCATACTTTTATACTTTAAGAGTGACTATGATAGTAGTTTGTATTTCACGCTGCTTTAGATTTTTTTTTTGTACACATTGTTGTATGTTGATCACATGTTAATTGCCTCCAAAAACATGTCTAAGATCAATGATTAAAGGATTGATTGAGTGGTAAGTTTGAGAGTAAAGATTTAGGTAGATCCAAATTGTTTTTTTGGTAGTAGGAGACATAAAGATCAAAGTGTTAGTTATACTTATCACGACAAAAGTATCCTCAGAAGGTATTTGAGCATTTTGGTATGCAAGACATATGTTAATGCATACTCCATTTGCAGCCCATTTCATGGTTGTCAAAATCGTGATTTTGACACGACACGGAAGGAGCTTCGAAAACTCGGATCGTAAAATTATACCTGAATTTTTCCTTACAAAAATCGTAAAATCACAACTAAAATCGTGTAGGTAAAAAAATCATAAAATCATAAGTAAAATATTTCCGAATATAATATAACATAATTATGGACATAAAACTTCATTAGTTAAAGTTCATGCATGATTCAAAATAATTGAAAAATACATTACAAAACAATTATGTCCATAGAATTTCATTAGGTAAAAATTAACAAACTAAAAATAAATATTTTGTTGATGTGATATATAAATTACAATTAGTCTCATGACTGTCATTTTCCTTGTTATTTTTAATACATTCATCAAAAACATTATTATTGAAAGGATTATCAGTACTAATACTGGTACCAATACCAATATTGTTAGTACTAGCTCCAATGCCAGCAAATTATTTCGACGTCAAGATATGAAAATGATTTAAAAAAACATCAAAAAAATAAAATAGTGTATATATGATTTTTTTGTTGTTGTGTTCTCCAATGATAAAAACTATTTTGGAGAACTATTTTTTTATCTTATTTTAAATAAAGTTCAATTATTTTATATATAGTTTAATTATACAATTAATTATATAATTAATAGGAGTAAGTTATATAATTAAATAATTGCTTTTGAAAAACCCTCCAACAATAAAATTATTATTTTTAATTATATTTAAATTAAAAAAATGAATTGAAATATAATTAAAAGACCCACAATATTTGAGATTTGAAATTTAAACTACTTATTTTATGTTTTTCAAGTAATTGTATATTTTTTTATGGTTGTGTATTTGAAATTAATTAATGTTATTTATTATCTTAAATTAATAGGATTTTTTTAAAATTATTTTTTATGCTAATTATTATTATTATTATAAACCCCCAGATTAAGATTATTATTATTATTATTATTATTATTATTATTATTATAACCCCTCCCCTCGTAGAAACCTACTTTATTATTATTATTATTATTATTATTATTATTATTATTATCATTATAAAAGCCCCCCCTAAAGTAAACCCTAATTCCCTTACCTCCCTTGCTTGTGCCGCCGCCCACCCATCTCCCTCCCTTTGCTTATGCCGCCGCTCGCCCGCCCACCTCCCTCCCTCTCATTGTGCCGCTACTCTCTTTTTCCTCATCTCCTCATCATCTTCTCCACTTCTTCTTCTTCGTTGTCTCCCTCCATCTCCCTTTGTTGTGTCCTCATTTTCTCTCTCTTTCTCCACCACCACCACCACCAGCAACCTCGACTCCATTCCCAAACCCATTAATGGTGGTAAGAGAAGGAACAAGTGCAAATGTTGCTGTTTTTGGCTGCCAAGAGATTTTTGATTATTTGTGTATTTTTGAATTGTGGCTTTGTTGATGGTGATTGTGATTATTTGTGTATTTTTGAACTGTGATTTTGTGGTTTTTATTGTTGTTTGTTGTTGCCCTTATATACAGAGGGGGGCAGCTTTAAAATTTTGAATAAAATCAAATTTTTGAATTAGCTTTTGAAGTAACGGCAGAATGAGCAGGATCGTAAAATCGGACCGATCAGGTCCGATTTTACGATTCCGTACGAGTTTGACCCGAAATAATTTTTTTCTCCGAGTTGACACGATTTGATGAGTTGACTCGCAAAATCATACGATTTTATGAGTAACTCGCGATTTTGATTTTACGATTCCGTACGAGTTTGACCGAGTTTGACCCGAAACAATTTTTTTCTCCGAGCTAACACGATTTGATGAGTTTACTCGCAAAATCGTACGATTTTACGAGTCAACTCGCGATTTTGATAACCATGCCCATTTCATGTCTTTAGCTTTGTCACTAGAAACCAAAGAGAAGAAGGACCGCATGTGAGGTGTCGCGTATATATAGGTTTTTTTTTTTAATTTTGTATTTAAAAAATCTATAAATCTTTTAATTTGATTTTTTAAACGCTTTGATACAATGGGCACGAACATTTTTATTTTTATTTAAAACAAAAGTATGTTTTTTTTGGTTTGTCGAATTCTAAAATCAAAACTAATTTATTTTTGGAATGGATATCTCATTTCGTTTATTTTACTGATTTTATACTAGTTTTTTACTTAATTCAATTATTTGAATCGTTTACTCAATCATAGATAAACCTAATTATACCATTTTTTAAATAGAAAAACATTGAGAGTCGGAGAAGGGAGCAGCATGAGTCATCATCTCCATTATTAAATAATGACTAATTATTTAATGCAATTAAAGAAAAATCGATGTATATCATCTAACAATACACTATATCACCTTCACACCAAATCATAATAAGAGAACCTTCTACATCACAACTTCATCACTGCATAATTAGTTATTTTTAAATTGAAATATCAAAACAAACTTTCATAAAAATAACATTTTCTTGGTTTATTAAGCTCTTATAAAATATATATTTCGAAAACATCAAATTAAATAGACAAGATGGCATATTTAATGTTCTTATTTATTAATATACAGAATAATTTAAAAACTAAAAAAACATCGCAACCATACAACAACCCAATAATCTTATCGTAAAATTATCAGCACGTTCATGGTCCTCAATGGAACACCGGTCCTCCACCTTGCATATTTAAATGTGTAAAACGACACCCACAAAAGAGATCGCTCCGCTTTCACACCATTCGACACAAGCCAGCCCAGTAAGAGTCAAGCAGCAGCAGCTCTAGCTGAAGAAAAAAGAAAAATAGAAAATGGGTATTGTAGAAGAAGCTCACAACGCGAAGATCTTGGGGTCAGGAGAGCAAGTGATCGTTTTGGCTCATGGGTTTGGGACGGATCAGTCTGTATGGAAGCACTTGATTCCACACGTCGTCGATGACTACAAGGTTATTCTGTATGATAACATGGGTGCTGGCACTACTAACCCAGATTACTTTGACTTCAATCGGTACTCAACTCTTGAAGGTTATGCTTATGATTTGCTTGCCATTTTAGAGGAGTTAAAAGTCGAGTCTTGTATTCTTGTCGCTCACTCTGTTTCTAGCGTTATTGGTGCTATTGCCTCTATCAGTCGCCCTGAACTCTTCTCGAAAATTGTTATGCTTTCTGCTTCTCCAAGGTTTGTTCCTCGAAAACTTTTGAATCGTTGATCATTTTTTTTCATAATTACATCATAAAGTCGCTGTTGTATTGCTAATTGCTACTGCATCTAATTCTAATCACAAAAACAGTAAGACACGTCCATATAGATACAATTTTGTTAAAACACTTCAGCTGCCATTGTTGCGGCGTTTGATTGTTATGCATCAGTTCATTTATGGATTGTACCGCCCGTTTTTACTTCTTTAATATTTGTTGCTAACTTGCTATGGATTTATCGTTAATTTTAATAAATGATCAGTTAATGATCAGTTAATTTTAATAAATTATTACTTTAGGTAGTTGAAAGAGGAGTTGCTTATGATGATATGATGATTTTATATTATATTTTTGTCGTTGGGTTTTGGGCTATTAGTTAGCCAGCAACTTGCCTCTACGCAAATTAGGTATCTGTTTCTGTACCACAATCATGGTAAAAAAACCAGAATCGATTGTGAAATTTTGGCCTGTCAATTTTCTTCTTGTCAGGTATTTGAATGATGCTGATTACTTTGGAGGATTTGAGCAAGAAGATTTAGACCAGTTATTTGAAGCGATGCAAAACAACTATAAAGCATGGTGTTCAGGTTTTGCCCCACTAGCCGTGGGTGGAGACATGGATTCTGTAGCAGTGCAAGAATTCAGCCGCACCCTCTTCAACATAAGACCAGACATAGCCCTTAGCGTGGCGCAAACCATCTTCCAAAGTGACATGAGGTCAATCCTGCATATGGTCACAGTGCCCTGCCACATTCTGCAGAGCATGAAGGACTTGGCAGTGCCTGTGGTTGTCGCTGAATATTTGCACCAAAATCTTGGTGGTGAGTCAATTGTTGAAGTCATGTCATCAGACGGTCACCTGCCCCAGTTGAGCTCACCGGATATTGTGATCCCGGTGCTTCTAAAACACATTCGTTATGATATTGCTGCGTGATTACTTCTCTGTTGTAAACCTCCTCTTTCCCTGCAAAATGGGTTTCCTTTCTTATGTTGGACTGCTAATTAGGAAGTTGTGTGAATGGTTGTATCTAGATTCTAAGGTGATTGCTGTCCCAGGTCCGAAAATTCGGAGATAGCTGAGATAGAGGGGATGGGCTGAAACAAGAGATAATAAAAGATGGGGTGAATGTCTCCGTAGATTGTATGGTTGATGAGGGACAAGTCAAAATAAATTGTAAGAAAGTTTGCTGTACCTTGACATGTATTATGTTAAGGGTGTTCTTAAAAATCGACCAACTAAAATAACCGAAGAAACCAAAAAATATTTACTGTAAAAACCAAACTGAGACAAAAACAAGAAGAAGAACTAATCCATTGAAAAACAAGAAAAAACATCTGATTTGGTTCATTTTTTGTTTCAATAAGCTAAAACCAATTAAATCGAACTAGTTAAGGCTTTTATTTTGTGTTTCTCGGTGTCCATTTTCTGCCGGCAAATATGTCTTGTTTTTATATTTGTACAAGATAGCTAGATGTCAATTCCTATAGCAAATTTGATTTAGTGGCTGTTTGACATTGTGGTGCGATCCACGATTGCCAAACGGCGTTTTCAATTTAGTGTTTGGTAAACAACCAAACATAGTTTCAAAATGTGGGACCCACATAAAAAATGCTCTGAAACACCGATTCATTAAAAGCTAGAATTTGGTGCTTTTGTATCTGCAAACCGTGCTTATTGAAACGGCGATACACATTTGAAATAGAAAAAATAACCGTTGAAAAAAAAAACCTACATTATCCTCTCGTCTCGCCCGAAGTCAGATGAAATGGCAACATTTTCTAGAAACCGAGAGGACAAAGGCTGTTGTTGCTGTTGGTGAAAGGAGAGAAAAAGAGAAACGGGCTTGATAGAAGAAGTGGAAGAGAGAGATGAAAAAGAGAGTGAAGTGGGTTTGCCGTAGAAAGATTTTATTATGGTATTTGGGTGGTTAAGCGAAATTATGGCCACAGAAACTTTAAAATTCAAAGAAGAAAACGAGAGAACACTGAAGTTTCAAATTTTCAGAATTGTGAAAGAATTCTTAGGAGAGAAGAAAAAGAAACGGACCTTCAAGAAAAACTGGATCGAGGCCGACCCGAAATCGAGACAGAAAGGCTCTCTCTTTTCGGTATTTTTCAGAGAAAAAGAGAGGAGAGTGGAGGAAGAGAAGGGTGTGGCGGATTCAGAGTGAAGAAGTAGTAGTAGGAGGGGTTATGGAGTGAAGGAGAGATCGTACGGCTTAGATTAGATCCTGTGTTTTGTAATAACCTATTATTAACCCTTGGATGTAGGGTTTAGCGGCTGCTTAACATGCTCCTTCTCTTCAAGGGTTAGTCGATAGAAAAAATAAGATTTTTGAGAAACTTAAGTTTAGTCCCTAATCTATTAACGCATTATCAATTGAGTCTAAGATTGTTTTAATTGATTATGATAATATTTCGAAAGGCATAAATTCAATTCAGTTTTATCATATTAAAAATGTGTGTGTATATGTCTATACCTTTTAAAGTAATTTCATAAGTTAAAAGCAATATCAAAAGCTTGGTAACCAAACACTTAAAACTGCTTTTTTTTCAACCTCCAATTCAACCACAGTTTTAACCAAACACTTCACAACTTATTTTGCACCGCAGTAAAAGTGCTTTTTTTGAAACTGTTTTTTTCAACCTCAATCGCAAAAGCAAAAGCAATGCCAAACACACCCTTATTATTATTGAAATCTGAAGTTTGGGGTTCGGCTGGTTTGGTTTAAAAAGTCCACTACAAAAATATTTGTTAACGAAACCTAAACCGACAAGAAGATGTTCAATCCCAATTTAAAACAAGCCCCTTAAAAGCCCAAAAACAAGCTTTGGATGTTCTAGTTTTTAAAGGGAAAAATGGAGTTGGGGTTGGTGAAGTTAAATTTTTTGTCCCAAATAAGACTATGAATATCCCTAATTACCATCACATCATTCTTTTTTGGAAATCCATCATAACATGGCATTGTGTTTGAAAAAACGTGCACTTTGATAGTTGTTGACGTGTAGTTTATATATCTCTTATCAAAGCATAAAAACCTTATAATTATAGGAGGCACGAGGTTCAAAGACAAACTATTATCAATGATGCTCATGCGAATAAAGCAATCATTCACCTTGTTCTTCACATAAAATGGACAATTATACATAATAACAATTGTTATCCACATGATCTTGCTTCTTTACAAAAAAATTTGTAAATATATAGGTATGCCTAACAATAATTTAGTAGACTTTCATTCCAAACTCATTGTTTTCATTTCAGTTAGGTCATAAGCAATACCATATACTTGGATGTTATGTCAATTATAATATTGTGGTAAAGGATCATTATTATTTTGGAATAAACTGTGTAGGATTAACTAGGTGAAATCAAAAGCTCTATATTTATTTTATTATCTCTAAAAGTTTGATCCTCAATTTCTTATAATTACTTTTCTCAAACACTTTAGTTTTATTTCAGTGGTCAAATTTATAAATTCTTAGTTATATTTTAAGTAATAAATAATCTGGTAAATTTTAATACTTAATACCATAATTAATCCTTATAGGTCCAACAGTCTCTTCTTCATAAACACTTTACTAATTCTTGTGATTTTATGCACTTGCAAACATTATCACATTATTAACGACCCTAGGAACCACATAATTGATCTACCAAAGTCTAAGTAAAGGTTTGCTTATGTGAAAGGTAGATGAACTCAATCAACGATGCCCCACCACCATTTGACCTGAGACCAACCACAGTGCACACATTAATCATAAAAAAATCTCTAGTTATAACACAAAAAAAGAGTGAAGTAAATTAAGGAAAAAAAAACATAGGAATCTTTTACTCAAGAAGATGATGGTCTCAGGACTCAAAAATGTGTGCAAAAAAATAAACACATAAGCAAATAAGATTCCAATTATCAACCTCAAAGATGAAATTCTTGATTTTACCATATTTGTAACACAAGAAAAAACACCAAAACTAATGGGACATGACACAACTACATATAAAATATAATCATCATAGACCAATCATCTCTAAGGGATTGTTGTTATTTTAATTATTATTGTTGTTGTAAATATACAACATGCAACACTTTATTACATAAAAGAGAAATACAATAGGGAAAATATTTTTTTCTAGTGGTCAATCAATAATGAATCCCCAGAGGAAGAATTGTTAGAAAACCTTAAGTTTTAAAATATATGAGTTAAGAACATACCACGTATGGGTGAATCGATAACAAAAGTATTGGTTCGTAGAATTATTAATCAAAATGAGTCACTCATAGGTTAACCAATTAAACACAAGGTTTTAAAAAGGATTAATATAACAAAAAAAGCTCATTGGTGAACTAATCGAGAAATACAAGTTTTTAAATTATCTAGTTGAAACCAAATCCTCGCAAGTGGATTAGTTAAACATATATTTTTTTTAAATGATTGAATATAAATGAATTGTTTATGGGTGAACTGATCATAAAACACAACTTTTGAAATTAACTAGTCACAACAAATTATTTATGGATGGATTGGTTAAACACAATATTTTAAATATGATCGATTAGAAATAAACCACTTTTGGATGATCCCATTAGAAATAAAGAGTTTTGAAATCAATTAGTCAAAACAAACATCTCTTAGATGAACTAATTAAACACATTTTTTTTTTAATACAATTAGTAAAAAACAAAGCTTTTATGGACGGATCAAATCATAAAATACAAGTTTGAAAATCAATTGATCACAACAAACAACTTATAAATGGACTAATTAAACAAATATTTTTTAATCCATCCATAAGAACTTTTAATTCGTCCAATTAAACACATATTTTAATTGGTAGTCTGAGTCATTTTTAGACCTATCAAGTCAATCAAATCAAGTTAGGGTAACTCTCAAATAGTTAATTTTAAATTTGGACTAAAAAAATACTCAAGGTAGGAGAATTCAAGGTTGACATATTGGATCAAATTAAATAAAAATGCCAGTCAATATTTTTATAGCTTGGACAATTTTTTATATGCTTATTTTTTTGAAAACATTAATCAATAGTGCGAGCTAAAAATGAACTATATTGTGTTTATGTTTTTTATAAAAAAAATATTTTTTATTTAATGATATGATAACAGAAATAGACTCTATTAAAAATAAATATTAACCAAATATCTTATTTGAGATTATGATAACTTTAAAGAAAAAAAATCATAACAAATTATAATGATCAATTTAAAATCAATAAAATATTAAGAAATAAAAATGAAAGAAAACAAATTTGGAAAGTACAATTTAAAAAACAAGAAAAAAAGTCAAAATAAACTTTACTATTCATATAAATAGTGAAGTAAATCAAAATAAATTATGTTTACCAATTTCTAATTAATAAAATATTAAAAGATGAGATTGGAAAGAAAGGATGTAGAATATAGGTATTTAAGGAAAAAACAAGAAGAAAAAAATGAAACACCACAATTTTTTTATCAATCCTCTCATTGATTAGTAAGTGATATTTGAAGGTGTGGTTGAGGTTGTTTTAAAAGTATTTTTTGTTCAGAAATACATCAAAATGATATTTTTTATTTTTTCAAAAATTATTTTTAATATCAGCACATGAAAAAAATCTAAAAATACTAAGAAAATAATTTGAAATAAAAAATAAAATAAAAAATTCATTTTTTCAAAACTGCTTTTTAAATGCATTGCTAAACAACTGTGTTATTAGATTATCTCATATTTCTTCCTTTCATTAAATTACATTTTTTTTAAAAAAAATTATATATATATATATTAAAAAAAGAGAAATTACAATGCAAGGTTTACGAATTAATTTTTGTATAAATTTAATTGCTCACACAAATACACATGGCTAAAAGTGTTTTGCCAAACTTTTAGATATACTTGTTCCTCCTTATTTGGTAAGTATCATTGATATTACTTTACTTGCATTGTAAGGAATGGAAGCATCTAATCTCATGGAAACTTGCTCGTAGAAATGATCGCATGCAATCTTTTTAACTTGCTCGTAGAAATGATCGCATGCAATCCTCTCATTGATTAATAAGTGATATTTTGGGGTGTGGTTGAAGTTGTTTATTAAAGTGTTTTTTGTTTGGAAATGCATTAAAATATATTTTTTTATTTTTAAAAAAATATTTTTAACATGTGCACATGAAAATGATCTAAAAACACCAAAAATAAATTTAAAATAAAAATAAAATAAAATTTTTATTTTTTTCAAAAACGCTTTGCTAAATAGTTATGTTATCAGATTCTCTCATCTTTCTTCCTTTAATTAAATTATATCTTCATTTTTTTAATATATATATATATATATATATATATTAAAAAAAAATTACAACGCAAGGTTTACTAACTAATTTTGGTATAAATTTGATCGCTCACATAAGCACAAGTGGCTAAAAGTGTTTTGTTAAACTTTTAGATATACTTGTTCCTCCTTCTTGGGTAAAGTATCATTGATATTACTTGCATTGCGAGGAATGAAAGCATCTGCATGCACAGTCTCCACGACATCGCATCTCATGGAAACTTGCTCGTAGAAATGATCGCATGAATCCTCTCATTGATTAATAAGTGATATTTGAAGATGTGGTTGAGGTTGTTTATTAATGTATTTTTTGTTCGGAAATGCATTAAAATGATTTTTTTATTTTTTAAAAAAATTATTTTTTTAAAAAATATTTTTAACATCAACACATGCAAATGATCTAAAAACACCAAAAAATAATTCAAAATAAAAAATAAAAATAAAAATTTTCATTTTTTTCTTCAAAAGTGCTTTTAAAACGCTTTGCTAAATAGTTGTGTTATCAGATTATCTCATCTTTCTTCATTTCATTAAATTACATCTTCATTTTTTTAACATATTATATATATATATTAAAAAAAGAAATTACAATGCAAGGTTTACTAACTAATTTTTGTATAAATTGCATCGCTCACATAAGCACACGTGGCTGAAAGTGTTCAGTTAAACTTTGAGATATACTTGCTCGTCCTTGGGTAAAGTATCATTGATATTACTTTACTTGCACTACCAAGACCGGAAGCATCTGCATTCACCGTCTCCTCGGCATCGCATCTCATTGCTACTTGCTTGTAAAAATGATCGCATGCAATTTTCTCATTAATTAATAAATGATATTTTTTATTTTTTTTTTAAAATATTTTTAACATCAGTACATGAAAATATTCTAAAAACACAAAAAAATAATTAAAAATAAAAAAAATCAATTTTTTGAAAGCACTTTTAAAATGTTTTACTAAACAGCTGTGTTATTAGATTATATCATATTTCTCCCTTTCATTAAAAATTACATCTTCATTTTTATAAAAATATTATATATATATATATATTAAGAAAAATGAGAAATTACAACGCAAGGTTTACTAACTAATTTTTGTATAAATTTCACCGCTCACATAATCACACATGGCTGAAAGTGTTCAGTTAAACTTTGAGATATAATTGCTCATCCTTGGGTAAAGTATCATTGATATTACTTTACTTGCACTGCCAAGACCAGAAGCATCTGCATTCACAGTCTCCTCGGCATCGCATCTCATGGCAACTTGCTCGTAGAAATGATCACATGCAATCCTTTCATTGATTAATAAGTGATATTTAAATCGCTAAAAAACTGTTAAAAAAAGACTTGTGTCATGTTAAGTTCAGTCTTAGAGTATAAGTTGCATATACCAAATTAGTACAAAATAAAAAGAAAGGATGATTGTTCCTTTTTTTATTTTATTTTCTTTTATGATGAGTTGATGAGCTCGTGATAATTATATGTAATGATAATTCACAACATATATCTATAAAAAAGACGCGAACAAGTAATATAAAATCACAACAAAATTGATCAATTAGTTAAAAAGTTTGTAAGCTCAATCAAAAGTTTGGTATGATAATCACTCAAGTAGACAAAACATAGCAAGAAGTTCGATTTATTTAGCCGTATGCATGATATTGGCTATGCTAATTAAAAATTGTAATGGAATTTTAAAAAAAAACATTTGTAAACCTTATAATACTTACACAACCTAAACAAACCTAAAATAAATCAAGGAAAAACAAGAGAAGAATAATATACAAAAATAGGACAATAGCCAAAACGATCTTGACAACTTACAAATGACAAGGCAATAGCTAAAAAGGTCTAACTATTTTAAGTAATGATCAAACTAATTCTCATAGTAGTCAAGATGTTTCTCACAATGGCTAGTCTATTTTTGGAAAATTTCCAGAAACTCTTAAGGCTCTCTAAAAGAGTTTAATCAATTATAAAAGGGTTTTGACAAATTCTTATAAAAATTTGATCGATTCTAAAATAGTCTATTTATTTTTACCATTGAGCAAAAAACTATTTCTAACGACTTGTTTCTTTTCTAAGTTTATAAATATCCTTTCACTTACCCAAAAAAGGTGTGGAACTCCTATGACAAATATTTAAGCATACTCTCTCTTAAAAAGAACTTATAACACTCTTGTTTCACTTATAATAATCCAAAATAAGGTTAAGTATGAATTGAAAAATTCTTTCTAAAGAGTTTGATTGTTATTCAAATCAACTCTAATAAGAGAGTATATTGTGAAAAGTGTAAGTGACACTCTAAACACTTAAAAAAGTCTCATAAAGACAAAATTATGAGTGGTTTAAAGTTCTTCAATAAGTATTGAAGAGAGGTTTTCTCATATTTAGCCCATAAAAGGATTAATGATAATGGTTTGATTAAAACCACAAAAAGATTGGGTTTGCTCTCATGCCTATAAAAAGATTAGGTAACAATTTAGTCTCAATTACTAAGAAGATTGTGTATGATAGTGAGACTCTTAAATAAAATTTAAAAAGAGGAGTAGGAGGTTTCCCAAACTTCTATATATCTTTATGCAATTCTTTAAATTCCCACTCTTTAAGCATCATATTTATATTGTTTATTTCTTCTATATTTGGTTAAGTATTTAGAATTGCATATTATTAGGTAAAAAACTTTTAATTTATATTTTTACTTTGCATACCTAATTTACCTTCTTTTTAGGTATTTGTGATGCCTTAATCCTATAACAAAAATTGGTATTATAACTTAAATCTAATTTATGTTAATATACATAGACTTTGTGTAAATGGTAACTAGTAGTTTTTAATATTTAAGATGATTGACCATCAACCTCTAAATTATTTTTATTTGATGGTAATAACTATACTTATTGAAAAGCTAAGATGATTATATATCTTCAATCTATTAATTATGATTTATATCAATATATTGAAAATAGACCATACACCTACAATTGAGTATACCGATAGTGATAAGTTATTGGCTATGAATGTTAAAACTATGAATATTTTATATTATGCATTAAGTAGAATTGAAATGAATAGGATCGTATCATGCAAGAATGCTAGAGATATATGACATCCATTAAAGATGACTCATGAAAGAGCAAAGGATACAAGTAAAGGAAAAAAAGTTGACATGTTAGTGCATTAAAATGTTATAAATGAATCCATAAGTATTATGTTTACTAGAATGATAGCTATTACTAATAATTTGGATACTCTTAGTAGGACTTTCACTAATACCGATACAATAAGCAAAACTCTTAGGTCATTCCAAAGATCTTGCAAAACTTCTATTGGAGAGATCATCAGCTCTTTGATGATACATGAAATAACCATGAATAAATAAGACTAAGAAGTACATCTAAAGAATATTTTGGCAATAAAAACCATACATCAAGTTTACAATGATGTTGATAATGGTAAAAAGATTAAAAAGGATATTGCACAACTCACAAGATAGTTTTGAGATTTCTAAGAAAGAAACAGAGGGATAAAATATTCTTAAATTTAAGAAGAAGAAAAGAATAAAGAAAATTCAAGCAAGGAACTTCCATGATGTTTTGAATACAATAGAAAAAAGGTAGGTCAAAATAAATTATCCATTTCTTTAAAGTAAAAAGAATCATCATCATCACAAAAGAACAATAAAAGTTATGTGGAGTGACAATTCGGATTATAGCTCTAGCAATGAAAAATAGCAAGTGGAAAACACATGTTTCATGGAAATTGAAAGAAAAAATAAGGTACATTCTTCAAATGATGAAACCAACCACTATTACGATGAACTAAATGCTACGTTTGAATTAGTATATAATGAATAAAAAATTTAGGAAATAAATATAGTTCATTGAAAAACATGCATGAGAATCTAAAAAATAAACTAATGATTTGCTTGAAAAATATGATAAATTAACACACGTAAATGAGTCATTATACAGTATTGCTAGTTGTTCATTATCTATACAAGATTTGAAAAATAATGATAATGATTTTAGAAAACATGTTAAACACTTGACTTCAACTTTAGCCAAATTTACTTAAGGTAGAGATAACTTGGATGTTTTGTTGGGAGGACAGAACAAAAGCTAAATAAAAATGGTTTAGGTTTCATTAGTGTAGAAAAATAAAAATTGAATGAGCATATTAATAACCTAACATGTATAATTGTTATATATATATATATATATATATATATGATTTTTATAATAGGAAAGGTTATTTATCATATAAATGTAGATTAAAGAAAAATAACATTCCTAAAAATATATTATGGGTATTGAAACATACAATACCTAACAAATAAGGATCCAATGTTAAAAAGATACTTAAAAATGCTTCTCACATGAATTTTACGAATGAAGAAACAAGGAAAGTGTTCCAACAAAGAAGGGATATAAGTCATTGAAAAGCAAGGCATCAATTTTAAAATCAAAATTGAGAGGCATCTTACATAGTTGGAACTAATGGAAAATGTAAGAAAAACTTTACTTTTAAAAATATTAAGTTAGAAGAAACTTCCATTAGAAGAATGACGATAAAAAATGTTTAATCAATAACAAATTGAGGGAGAATGTTCCATAACAACATCCAAGGACTTAACCCTAAAGGTATCAAATTAGAGGCAACCGATATTGGAGGCACATGTGAGGAAAACCAAGACCTATAAACACAAGGTCTTTTAGAAAGATAAACCCTATGGTCTAAAATATCAACTAAGAACCAATAAGTAATGGGTATCAATCTCAACGATACATAAGGCCATGGGATAATATATGTTTGACACACAAAGGTAAAAGATATACAAAACCAACTCTAAGACTGCAATAACAATTTAAATATCATAATCAAATATTGAGAAGATACATCATATAAGGGTTTTAGGAGCATGAAAGTCTTTTATTAACTTATGGTGATGTCATTCAACCAAGTAGGAAACTAGTACTTGAGGTTAGTAATCCAAACCCTATCTCATTTATTACAATTTAGCTAATATTAATGTCACAATAGAAGCATGATAGGAACACTCAAACTTGATTTATATGTTTGTTTTGTTTATACATACATATGTTAAAACTTGAGCAATATGAGAATCGATCAATCATCAAATTTTAAGTCATTTGATATGGATTTTTTTAGGTTTAGGTCATCATTCATATGGAGAAATATGGTTAGAATCAATTAGAATTGAATCGTGAAAAAAAAGAAGAAAAACAAGAAAACTCATAATTTTATATAGTAACTAAAATAGTAAGATCGTTTCAATAAATGGTCATACCATTTCTCTAAATTGGTCACATCAATTATTAAAACACTTAGACCATTTTGCATGTTATAAAATCTATAGTAGTCATTTCTCTCTTCATACACCCAATCTCTTAATCTTTAATAGCCTTTCACTCTTTTTCTCTCTTTTAAACCCTAAACACCTAAAAGCTTAACATTTTAATTAAACACTAAATTCTAACCTAAAACACCTTATAATCAGCTATATTTGGTTGATTTTTTTAAAATTCCCACAATATCAAAAACCTAACATTGTGTTCTTTAAAATCCCTTTTGAAATAACAAATGCTTAAAGTAAAAATCCCATTAAAGAGGGATGTTCAAAGGTTTGACTATAATATATTCATCTTTTAAAATGCTAAATAGAGATACAACAAAGATAAAATTAGGTAAATTTTCCACCATAGCATGAGGATTGGTATGGCCTTGGTAGAATGAATATAAATGATTGTTTTGAGAACATTGGTTAAAAGGATGTGGTTAGTATAAATGCTAGCTTTTATGAAAATTCTATCAGGATGTTTTATGTCAATTTAAGTGTTAAGAAAAAGAGGGATAATATCTATTTGAGTGGTTATGTTTATAGTATTAAAATATAATTGAGTTCATATGTTCTACCTCAAATTTTAGTGATACCTATAAGAGATTTTATTGGAACATAGGCAACCCATAAAATCATTGAGGTACCAAACACACCAAAACCTTTTGACCAAATAAGATTAGTGTTTGGAAGAATTTTGGATGATAGTGAAAAGATTATTATAATATCTTTATCATGTGAAATGTATTTATTGCATTCAATAGTTACATTGGATTTCCCCCCCTAAATATGGGAATAAAAAAGAATTAAGATTCATGAATCCACGGATAATGACTTGTATAGTAGAAGATGGAAAGCCATCTAATTTGGCATATGTTTTGTAAACACACGTGCAATGCTATTAAACATGGGCAACACCTACGAATTCCAATCTTCTGATTATTTCAATTCCATTAGTCTTTGTGCATTCTAATGTATAGGGCCCATCACCTGCATCTTCTCACTCTGGTTATCACATTCCTTTCTTAGAACTAATTCATAGGGGCTTAGTTCAAAGCTCATTTATGGATGAAGTATTTCGTTATAATTTTTTTTTAACAAAAGAGTGCATTGGCGAAAGGAAGAGAAAAGGCAACACAAACCTTAATATATAAAGTTATTTTGATTAATATCCTCATTGCATTTTATATAAATATGGAAGAACATGGGGATGGTAGAGTTATTGGGAGAAAACATATCTATAATGACATAAAATTAAGAGAATTAATAATGGTTGTACTGGTAATTTATGGATTTATAACCCCTCAAAAGAGTTGAGTGCTATAAAAATAGAATTAGATCCAAGACAAAGATTATAAAATATAGGCCAACAACCTTCATATTCATAACAAATGCCTTTTTATCAACCTCAATCAACCTTTTAAGAATATTCATCAAGTATCTCACCGATCACTTTTTAATCAATACATGATATGCAAAGTGAGATGCTTAGGCAAATAAATACCTTTCATGGACATATGCCTGCATTTCATAGGGATGTCATAAAATTGCATCAAGATATGAGTTAAGATTAATAGAAGAGTTGGCAATATCTATAAGAGAGTAGATGTCATGTATCATTTGATGTAACTCAACCACTTTAGCTAAAATCTTGGAGGACTTAACTCCAAATGATATAAATGACATCCTTGAAGAAGACAATGATAACGATGATTAATCCTTATTCATATTGCTCATGATTTTTGTATTTTAATTTTTTTATTATTTGGAACATCTTTTGTATATTATTCATATGGTTGTAAGAAATATGAATTTGATGTCTTAGATATTTTTTTTGATAAATTTATTTTTTAAAATGTTTAAACATCATTATTATGTTATGAAAAATGCTCCTAATGATGAAAACATATTGGGTTATTCATAAAGTGCTTTATTTATAGGGAAATACTTTTCTAAACTAATGGGGGGGAATTTTATTATTGAACTTGGTTTTCACATTGTCGGGAGAAGTTTTTTCATTCTTAAGCTTAATGATAAAAAAAGAGAGAAGTTTTGAAATGCATGCATTTAAATATTTTATTACATGAGTATTACATCGTATGCATTGATGCTTTATCATTATAAAAAAGGAGATTGTTAGCCTTATAGCTATAATAACGATTTAATTATATATTTTGATGATAACATAAATATTATATATATAATCAAAACATTGTTTTGATATAGTTTTGATATATGCATATCACATTAGTAATATAATAATGTATTCCATGCTTAACTAAGTTATAATTCCATACATCCATACATACATACATGTGTGTGTTGCATATAACCTTAAAATGATAGATAGGCTTATAACATTCAAGAAATCATCTAACAAGCAAGGAAATGATTTGCAAATGTCAAGGATGAAAAACTTGTAGAAATTATGATATTGACTTCATTGATCAAGAATTTGTAATTGAGATTTGTAAAAAGAAAACATTAGACTTGTTTATGACCTTTATAATACCCACACAACCTAAACAAACCCAAAATAACAAGAAAAATACCAAAACATGGAAATGGAATAAAATCTAGACAGTAGCGAAATGATCACATTATTTTGGAAACGACATGGTAGTAACCAAAATGGTCCAACATTTTAAAAAACAATTAGAACTGTTTGAAAGTCGAGTTTCATAATTTTTATTTACTTTCCATCTAAACTCCTATAAATTTTATCTTTCTTAAAAATTATTTCTTTTATAAGTTATGGGTTGATTTAGAGCTAATTTTTGTAACTCCTTTCATAATGTTATCCTCATGACTTGGATAACAAGTTTAGTTAGTTGAGAATTGAGATTCATGATTTTTCCTCCTATTAAATTAACATAGTTTTATGATTTGGATTGCGAGTTTATTAAGTTAACTCGATTATATTTTCTTATTTGTTTCTTAAATAGTTACATAGTGTTCATAAAAAAATGGTTAATTAATATCTAAACTTTATAGTTTTTTTCCTAGCCTGCTTTTTATGGTGTAATCCCGCTCTCATGACTTAAATCATAACTCGTAAGTTTGGTTGATTGAGAAATGAATTTCACAAACTTGGTAGTTGACTTAAGACAAAGAATAACATTATAACACATGTTAATTTTTTTTTATATCTAAAATAGAATTTGAAATAAAAACTAAAATTTTAAAAACATAAACATATTAAAAAACAGAGGATGATATGAATTTCCTCGCGTCAAGTAAATTTCGGAATAGTTTTATATAAGAAAATGAAAGTAAACTTTATGTAAGAGGAGTGTGTGGAAGATTTTTTTTTTCTTTTTCCATTTTTGGATGGCTTTTCTTGAATTTAATTTTTTAAGTACAGTATGGATGTGACTTAGACTCACACCTGTCAGTATGCCATTGGTTTTGGACGTCAACTAACGTAAAACATAAGCTGAGGAGGGTCTTCGATGACCAGAAAGAGGAAGTACAAGGCATGTTGTGGCAAATTATTAGTAAAAGGTCTAATCGGAAAAAAATCAAAATGTATGGGAACCAATAGTGATTCTTACATTGAGTTTTGCATTCGAGTGCGTTTATCTTAAAAATATATTGAATTATTTTTTAAAATTCTTTTCAAGTATTTTAAGATGATAATATTAAAAATAAAAAAAATTATTTTAAAATAAAATTCAAAAACAAAAATTCACTCCCAGACATTCAGTTAACCGGTTAAGAGATGCAACTACCAAAACCCAAGAACAATGAATGAACCCAGCCAGAGAGAAGATTAAAATAAAAAACCCAACCAATCAGATTCAAGCAATATTGTCCACACGTGTAAATCCCACATCCTCCACGCTCATTTTCTCCACCACCACCTCACCTTTCCTTCTTCCACATCTCGCCGTGTTATTTCCAGCTCTCTTTCCCCCAACTTTCTTGTTTCCCATTTTACCCTCTCCCCTCCCCCCTCTCTTACTGACAACAATCGTTTCGCCGTCCCAAAATATCAAACAACACCGGCAAGCTCAGCGCCACCGATTTTTCGATGCCCTCAGCAATCTCCGAACGAGTTGAGCTCGCTAAACTCTGTAGCTGTCGAGACTGGTCGAAAGCAATTCGAGTTCTCGACTCGCTCCTAGTTCAGTCGTGCGCTATTCAAGATATCTGGTCCGTCCGTTCAATTTGATTGATCTTCAATTCTCTTTGATCGATTTGGTAATTGTAAACGTGAATTTGATTTTTATTTGTTTGGATACAGCAATAGAGCGTTTTGTTACAGTAAATTAGAGCTACACAAGCATGTGATTAAGGACTGCGATAGAGCGCTCCAGCTAGACCCTACGCTTCTTCAGGCTTATATTCTCAAAGGTGCTGTAATTCTCTTTTCTCTCTCTTGTTTAGATTAAATTAGATTGCATGAGATTTTTGAAGCAATTATTGCGTTTTATTTTTCTTATTATCAATTTTATTTTAAGGAATCCAAATATCTGCTTTCGTGATTGATTTACTGGAAAAGAATCTTGATTCTGCATTTTTGAAGGGAGAAAAACAGTGATCACTGGTGTTGCTTGCTTGCTAGATATGCAAATAATTCGTTTATAATGTTATAGTCTCTGTCTCTCTGAGTTGCTAATGCTTTTTAATGTCTTTATTCTTTAGGTTTGTGGATTTCTGGTTGAGTTGCCTAATAAATTGTCATGAGCAGTTTTATGTGAAAACAAAATTTTAATTTAGCTCATGAAAAAATTAGTGGGCTATGGAAACTGTAATGGTTTTCCAAATTATGAGTGCAAACACTAGAGTGGCAATTGGTTCATTATTGTGGAAGAAAATAGGTGTATAATTATCATTTATCAGATAGAAAATAAAAAGTTGACACGCAGGAGTATGAGCATCATGTACTGTTTCAAAGAATAATATAATTTGGAATGTAGATTCTCCTTTTCCTCTCACATCCTCCTGCTTTTCTTTCAGAAATGTATATTGATCAAAAGTTAAGAACTTACTTTCTTTGCATGTTTGAACAAGGAAATCATCATTTTGTTATCACATCCTTGTTTGGTGTAAGTGTGTGACTTTTGATCCATGCGAGAATAGGTTGGCTTGTCTTACTGTATTCTCTTTGAAGAATGATAGAAAGTGATATAAACTGTTTTTGTGACTATCAAATTTAATCGAGAAAATATTATGCATTGGGCTCATGTGCTGTATTCTGATGCTAGCCCCCCTGCTCATTGTCATCTAGGTCGTGCATTTTCATCCTTAGGAAGGAAAGATGATGCTCTTTTGGTGTGGGAACAAGGCTATGAACATGCTCTGCATCAATCTGCAGATCTAAAGCAATTGCTAGAACTGGAGGAGCTCTTGAAGTTTGCAAAACAAGACAGGAGTGCTGGTTGTGAAACCCATTTCATTGAATCTAGATTGTCTATGTATGTCGCAGAATCTCGACCTCATAGCAAATCAGATGAAACTTCTAAGCACCAAAATAAATTGAGTGACATCTCTAATTTATGCAGTGAGTCAAGGAATGTACTGGGGATCCATAGCAAGTCTGGAGATAATTTTGAGATACACAAGGGGATAAGTGATGAAGGTGGAAGGTCACTTAAGCTTGTTCCTGAATCAGGATGTCATACCAATGAAAAATCTAGTGAAACCAGTAAAAACACCAGTAAAGAGAGTGACAAATCTGAGTTATGCAGTGAGCTCAGGGATGCTCCTGAGATCTGCTGTAAATCTGGGGATAATTTTGACATGGATAATGGGCGAAGTGAGAAAGCTGAAAGAAATCAAAAGCCTGGTATCCTAGTGAATGAAACTCATGACATTCTTGATTTGCCGAATCTTGTTTCTGGATCTTGTAGTGGTGTAAACAATGCATCTGAACTATCCAGTAGATTATCTATGATACCTGGCAACTTGGGAGATACAAGTGAAATTCTGAGCAAGTCAAGTAATAAAGCAAACATGCATAATGAAGTAACTGATGAAGCCAAAAGAAATAAAAAATTATGTGTTACTAGGATTTCAAAGACCAAGTCCATAAGCGTAGATTTTCGACTGTCAAGGGGTATAGCACAGGTGCTTGTTACATTTTCATCTTCTTATTTTCTTAAAATGTACAGTTGGTGCCTACATCATGCTCTTGATATTTTCATTCTTTTATCTTGTTTAAAAGATTTACTCTACTCCCCTTGCAGGTTAATGAAGGAAAATATGCTATTGCCATATCTATTTTTAACCAGGTAATTTGTTTTGGCATGAGTGCATGCATCAATCTGATAATTTTGTATCAACTCAGAATTTATCTTCATTGCCCCTTTCTGTTTTCAAAGAGTACGTGGGTGTGGAACAGTTGGAACTAACCCTCGTATTTTGGGTCCTTTTTTAAAATTTGTACGAACCTTTTGTGATTTCTTTGGCACATGTTATTCTCAGATACTGAAAGAGGACCCCACTTATCCTGAGGCACTTATAGGAAGAGGGACAGCACATGCATTCAAAAGAGAACTAGGATCTGCTATTGCTGATTTTTCTAAGGTATCAGATTTCAATGCTCTGCAGGCATATGAAAAAAATTCCAGCTTTGATTTATAACGGGCTATATGATTTATGACTTAGGCTATAGAATCAAACCCAGCAGCTGGTGAGGCATGGAAGCGAAGAGGGCAGGCCCGAGCTGCCTTAGGGGAATCTGCAGAGGTCAGTGAGATCATTTTAAACTTCTAATGAAAAGGAAAGAAGAAATGTTTGAAATGTCAGCGTCTTTAAATGTATAAAAGAGTTTATCTTTATTCCCTTTGTCCATTTGTTTCTAATCTTTGTTTTTGGTTTTTAAAATGACCACGCAAACAAGCTTATTTAAGTTTCCCGTAAAAATTATAAGCTTTTCTTAAAAATAAACTGCTTTCTTCCACTCTGCACAGAAACTTTTATTTTCATGTGAAGCGACATTTTATACTCATGGAGTGAATAAAAAAGGCATCAAACAAGTGGGAAAGTAGATCTAAAACAAATTTCTATGTAAAATTCATCAATATAAAACCATATTTGTTAGTGCCAGTTATTAGTTATTACAAAGTTGTTCCTAATGACTGCAAGCTCCAACTGAATCACATTTGTGACATAATCATATTGTCTGTTAAAACCAGGCCATTAATGACTTGACTAAGGCATTGGAGTTTGAGCCAAACTCTGCAGATATCTTGCATGAAAGAGGTACTTTCCTGAATCTAGATCTGTTCATGTACTTGAATGTTTCGGTGATCTTCTCAATCAGATGCAGCAAAAATCTGTGCCTTCACTTCCACTTCAGACTAATTGCAGCAAGTCATGTGAATAATTACTTGATGTGTCGATTGTATTGGAAGGATCTATAACTGAGTGTTATCTGCACCCGCACCTCATGTAGTTTTTTAGGATTAAAAGTAGTGGTCTTTATTGTTAAATCATAATATAATTTACTGTTAAAATCTTGATATCACAAGTGGAACATTTCAAACTTTTCTGATATGAGTTGAGTTCTAAATTCTAATCAATATACTTCTTGATACTGTAACAGAAGTCTCATTTTTTTCAATGAAGCTTTGCAATGAAACACAATTGCTAATAATGCAGGAATTGTTAGTTACAAGTTTAAGGATTTCGATGCTGCTGTTGAAGACCTTTCTGCATGTGTGAAGCTTGATATGGATAACATGTCTGCCTACACATATTTAGTCAGTACCGCTCATATGAAACTACGCTGTTTCTACACTTGAGTTATATTATAGATTCTATTGCTTGTCATGCATTGACTGTATGTTTGACTTTACTAGGGTTTGGCCTTATCTTCAATTGGAGAATATAAAAGGGCAGAGGAGGCACATTTAAAGGCAATCCAACTTGATCGCAATTTTCTTGAGGCATGGGCTCATCTAACCCAGGTATCTATGAGATACTATTATCTTTTATCGGAGGGGCACAGTTTAGTTGATTTCTTAACTGAGGATTTCCATGATAGTAATTTTTGTATTTCTGATGTCAATGCATGCAAGCATCAACTGGCAATAAGACATGGACCATCATGGAATTGGGCTGAATGAGAAAGTCTCTTCACAATTGACAGGCTTGTACAAAGCATGTTTCCAATATTCTGAATCTACAAATTTTTCACTGGCATAAAATTATTTATGTTAAAATGCATTTTCTTTGAATTGATACAACATAACAGATGTTGTAGAACACAAGATTAAGGAATTGTTTTGATGATGAATAGGTGGATAGTGATTGTGTGAACAAATAGAGGGGAATAAAACAATAAATTAGACCTGTTTGGATGCAGAGATGAGAGAAAGATGGGGGATGGAGAGACTCAAGTTACCAAACAATTGAAAGTTTATGTTTGATCAAGGTTTTAGTGAGATAGCAAGTTAGAATGGAGATGAATGAGCATAAAAAGAAAATGCAAGGGATTTGGGACATAAAAGAGTCACTAGGTTATTTTCAATTTCATGGATTCACACATACAGATTTTACTATCAGTCTTTGATGTGATGATTCCTTTTATTTCTTTGTTTGTTTTGCGTTTTTAAATATCTACTTATTGCTTCTTCAAGACACAAGGCAAGTTTGTAAATGTACTTCATGTCTTACTATATCTTTCTTGATGGTAAACTTATCTTGTACCAAACTTGCTCAACATCTATATACAAATGGGTTTTGCTTCTTATTCTCTGTCGCTTTCTTATGGTATTTAAATCTGAATGGAACACCTCTAAAGACTAAAATTCTTAGTTGATTGATTCAAGTCCATGAGTTTGGTGCACTCAAGGTTGTTAGAATCACTTTTTTTTTTAAAAAAAAAAACTAGGATCGACAGAGGGTTTGAAAAATCACATTGTAAAATCAGAAGTTTTTATAAACTACTAAAATTATGTTTTATAACTACAAATATAAACAGAAAAAGTTAAAATGTGCTACTTTGTCCTTCGCTTATCCCATCCCATGCCATCTTGATTTTTTGTCCACACTTTAATCTATTGTTTTTTATGAAGATTAAAACTACTAAATTCAAATATCCTTATCATTAAGCCACATATAAAGAGACTTTTTCTAGAAAAATTACCAAGTTAATAAAACACATGTATGAAAGAAGTTATTGGTATAGGCCGTCAAATAAAGACTTGATTTGGGCCATGTACAAATCAAGCAGTTGAAAGGACTTTTCTTCCGTGTGGAAAAATTTGTAACCATTTAGTCCAATATCCAACAACATTATTAAACCATGTAGTTTCTTTCTTATCTTCTCTATTTTTCTGTTTTCCATCTTAACTCCATTAAAGTGCTTGAAATCTTCTAAGAGTGATTCTAGTTTGTTTTCCTATACTTTATCAATCACTCTTCTTGCTCAATCGTTTTCATCCTTCATCTTCTTAGTTTTAAGTCTCACAAGTTAGAAGAATACTAGTCAGAGGATGATTGAAGATAGTGATCATACTCCAATTAAATATGGAAAATGGAAATAGGATGAAAAAGAGAAGAGAGTAGGTAAAGAGAGTGCATGTGACAACTATAGATTCAATAAATAATAGCAAAAGAGGCAGGCATGAGAGAAGGGTTAGTTTTGTCATTGTGTCAAAAACTCCTAATCCCTTTCAATTTTGAACTCCTTAAAAATGCAGGTAAACTCGCGATTTTAAAGAGCTTGACGTTTCAATTACTGATCTCATTCTAGTTGGATTTTCTAGAGGAGTCAAATCATTAGGTCAATTTTGAACTGTAAAACCTAAGAATTGTACAATCCAAAATGTGATTTTGATAGCCTTGGGTTTAGTTGAACATTGATTCCTGTGTTTTTGGAACTAACGAAATAGTCTCTTGTCTTTTTATTTACAAGGTAAGGCTTTAGTGGCTCTGTACCTTTATTCCTTGTTAATTATGCTTTATAGGGAATATGGTGTTGGTTTTAAAAGCACAAGGATTAAAATTTAATCCGCAACTTTAGAAATTTAAATTGCATTATTTAAAGTCCGTTAATGCTATACTTACTAGTGGTTGGAATAGTCGTGATTCATTGTGTCTTCAAGAGCACAATATAACTATGCTGCACCAGGTAGCTCCCACCATTTTTACTTGGTGTTAAAATTATAAAGAATTTTTTTTTACATTCGTAGTTTTTTTTTGAAGCAGTTCTGTACATGTTCATATTTCAATTTGTCTTTTTGGCAGTTCTATCAAGATTTGGCAAACTCAACAAAAGCTTTGGACTGCATCAATCAAGTTCTCCAAATTGACTCAAGGTAACTGTCACGTCTGTTCCATTCTGTTTCTCTTCTGGATGCGTATGCTTACTTGCTGGTATATGGTTCTTCTGATCCCTTTATAAGCTTTTTGAATAATGATTGTTACTGTTACTGCTTTTAATAGGTTTGCAAAAGCTTATCATTTGCGTGGACTGCTGCTTCATGGAATGGGTGAACACAGGTATTTTATACCAAATAATTGATGCTCTATGAATGATTTGAGTTTTCATTTTGTTGAGAAGTGGTTCTCACAATTGACTCTCGATCTTTGGGACCAATCCATTGATGATGCTAAGAGGAATTGGGAAGAATAATTTGCTGTAATAATAAAATGAGAGGGTTGTTCATAGCTCTTTGTGGATTTTCTTAACATGATGTCACTGTTTGCTACTTGAAAATAAAATCATTGTCTAATAATAACTTGGTCTTCTGTCCTAGTTCCAGGGTGATGATCTAATAATAACTTCATCATCTGATTACACAGTTACTGATGCATTTAGTTTTTGCTTCTGTCCTGATATTGTTATTTAACCGCCTCAGCATTCCAATTTTATGTGTGGATCTATGATTTTGATGCCCAATAACAAAAAAATAACTGTATTGCAAAGCATTTTTCCAGTCATTTGTGTTTTTATGCTTGAAGAACATCCATTTTGTATGTCCTGTCTGAGTGCTGCATGTTGTAAAGTGCCACATTTTCATGTTTGTCAGCAATAAGCTATTCTTAAGAGAACTCAGATCTTACAACACAAAGCATTTACTTCTGATGCAATGTTAACTGTTTTAGCTTTCTTTTGTTTCTTTTCTAGTTTTATCAGTTGAATTGCACTACTGGGGATTAACCTTATGTTGATAGTCCCCTATTTTAGCATGATTTTTGTATAGAATTTTATAGAGCTTCCTTTAGTGTTATAAAATGGAGATGTGACTAAGAGTTGGGTTTTGGATTGTGTTAATCATTTTCCAAGCCTTAATGGGATGGATACTTTGACATTGATTCATTGTATTCTTTTCATGCATTGTAAACTCTGTTTGTCCTTTTTTCCCTCTTAAACCATAACACAAAGGCTATCAATTCCTCATGACTTCTAGTTTTCTTGAATGTCTACCATAAGCATTGGAATTAAAGTATATGTAGAAAGTTACAAGGTTTATATTGCATCAAAATGTGAAGTCGTTGGAAGTCCGTGTTTTATGAATCTTATGCCTTTGAGTTTGAACAACTTACATAGCGGACTTTTGAGTATTACAATCAATAATTTCTGTTTAATTTACACAGTATAGAATGATAATTTCTATGATAGATGTGTAGTTCTGTGAACGAACTTCATTTAGGAAGGCAGAAAGACTGTCATGCTACATTTCTATTAAGGAATAGAGAAAGAACATATTATGGTGAAGGGGAATGGAGATAGTGAGGGAGATAGAAAGAATAGAAGTTGCAGAGGAATGGAGATAGTGAAATAAAGAATGTAATTCCTGCCTTGAAGTGTATTATTCCAGCATTCTAGAATGGATAAAAAGAGAACAGAAGTTCTACAGAAAATAGGTCCTAGAATGATTCTCTAGCACTTAACCATTCATACATAATTAATTTTTTATTGCTTTTCTTCTCTTTGTTTGAAAAAAAGAAAAAAAGAAGCAATTACCTGACCAACAATTTTTAGCAACTTCCTACAGTTTAGATGCAAGAACCTGGCCAATCTCCCATAAGAATGCACACATGCAATTGAGATAATCTCACATGGTAATTCTTGTATTAAACAGCGATGACTGTAGATTGCATGTGTGCATTTAGAATTGTTTCATTGTTGGTGTTGGTGTTTTCTCACCAAGCAAATTGATTTTGATTGTTGTAGGAAAGCCATCAAGGATTTATCGATTGGGTTGAGCATTGAAAATGCAAACATAGAGAGCTTATATTTACGAGCATCTTGCTACCATGCTATCGGAGAATATGGAGAGGCGGTAATGATTTTTTGTTTTTCTTCCATTTGTTCTCATTCTCCATTATAGAGTTAGCCCCCCTTAGATTACTGTCTACTGAATAGCATTTTTTTATTTATTTAATGCTTCAATTTGTGGGTTATATTAAAATTCATAACATGTATTTTTTTTCTTCAAATCTTTTAGGACATAATTTTCAATATAATCCAACAATATCAATTCACATACATTTGTCTTTTGGAAGTTTTTTATCCAATCCATTAGAGACTGTGAATTTGCTCTTTTACTTTTCATTATCATATATTACTCTACTTCTATAATGCATCCTGTTTGTGGATTTTTTTTAATATGTTTGTAGTTTGATATATTTTTTTCTCAAAGTTCAATTTATATTTTATTTAGTTAGAATGCAAGCAGACATCTGAACATTTAAAATGAAGATATGTGAAACTACAAAAAGAAAATGAGCATTAAACTTTATATATTGTTTATAAATAATATTCTTTAATTACAAACCCCTGTTTTTTTTGTACTTGCCATCTACACTTGGGAATTGACTGGAATTTTGGTCAGTCTCAATAGCATGTTAAATCTCTACAACCATTTTCCTCATCAGTTTTCATAACATTTATTTGATGGTAACAGGTTAAAGATTATGATGCTACACTTGATTTGGAACTAGACTCAATGGAGAAGTTTGTGCTCCAATGCTTGGCCTTCTATCAGGTAGGATTTGACTTGTAATACTATAGCTTATTACTTGATAGACATGTTCCCTGTAGTGCTCTTCTTCTGAATATTTAAATTATTCCAGGTATTCAAGAACGCAACTGGTAGCCATAACCACCATTTGCACTGTATATGAATATATACATGGGGTTGCTAACTTGCACAATCCTTGAGCAAGTTGGCCTTGTGCCACTTTTATTGAATTTAAATTACCCCTAAATATAAGGTTTCAATCATTTAAATGCCAAATCAGAGAAAATAAGGAAAACCCTTGATCTCTCTCCCATCAAAGCATGGTTCTCTCTCCTTAGCTCTTGTTTTCTATGCTTTGATTGCTGAACCAAACTTTTTCACATCTGAAAATCTGGAGAAACCTATGCTGATTTTTGTTACAGAAATCACTTGCTTTAGATATGGAAGTATATATATATATATATATATATATATATGC
The DNA here is from genome assembly GCA_025169955.1 of Salix arbutifolia. Classification (NCBI taxonomy): domain Eukaryota; kingdom Viridiplantae; phylum Streptophyta; class Magnoliopsida; order Malpighiales; family Salicaceae; genus Salix; species Salix arbutifolia. The sequence goes on from CM045908.1 coordinate 4,560,337, forward strand.
TATCTGATTGTTTGCACAATATAACAATAAGATCATATTTATAATCTTAATGCATTTAAAACTTGTGTCATACTAGAAGACAAGAAAGGTACAAAACTTGACTTTCAAAAGAAAAGAAGTTCAACCCAGTGTACACAGTTTCTTCAATTTTCGAAGTTCACCTTTTTTTTTTCGGGCCTAAAATTTTGATCAATAATCATTGTTATTTAATTGCGTGAACAAGATTGGCATGTGGGTTCCTTTTGGTTGATTCAAAATTTAAGTGGTAAGTGAATTCTTTCATCTTTTATAAATTGATTATGAAAGGCCTTTCTGTTTGTCTTATTAGTTCAAAAACTGCAGTGAAGAGAGAAATGATGTGAAAGGAGAATAAGTGAGATGCAGGTTTTTGTTAGTTTAACATATATCAGTAAAACCCTCTATTCTAAGGGTAATTTAAGTCTGAGGAAAATAGGCACAAAGGGTGTGCAAGTTAGCGTGCACCCCTATATGTAATATACTTTTTGAGTTTTGAAACTTATTTTGGACTGTCTTTGCATAAGATTTGAATTACATGGTCACCATGTTGAATACGATGTTCTTACTTCCCTTTTTCATAATACAATTGTTTCACTAGTGAGTTGAATATGCAGAATACAGGTGGCCTCTATTGTACCTTCTTTCACATTCCAGCAGCAATGCCTTTTAAAGAATATTAGGTCTTCTTTTCTATGAATTTTGAAACATTACAAAGAAGTATCATAACTGCAACATTTCTACTTATTTCCTTTTTTATTTTAACTGAAAACTTTATGTTTTGTTTTTTTCAACTGATATCATAATGCAGTCAATCCACATGCAATTAAGAGGGACATGATTTATTACGAATTCTCAATCCCTTTGTTTTTACTGAGGCATTGAAGACAGCTCCTTACTATTTAATAAACCAATTGGGTAGCTGTCAATTTAAACCCAAGGAGGTGTATAACTGACCCTAGTTTTTGAAGAAAGAGGGTTCTAAATTCAACTCTTTTGTTTTGCAGAAAGAAATTGCTTTGTACACAGCTTCAAAAATCAACAGTGAGTTCTGCTGGTTTGACATTGATGGAGATATTGATCCTCTGTTTAAGGTGATATTTGTTGAGAAATTTACTGATTCCACAATCTCATACTCACTCTTTGCTATTACTGCTTTACATCTCATGCCTTAATTTTAGGTTTTTTTGAGTTTATGGTTTACATGCTTGTGAACTCCATGAATATTTTGTTTTGAAAGCTCACTATAGTATTTGACTTTTCTTTCAGATATAATATCATATTGTATGTAATTTACTATTCATCCATCAACTTCTTGCATGTCATTAGCTTAATTGGAAAAGCACTTTGGTCTGAATTTCAACAGCCTTGATAAAATTGGGAAGAAATAGCAAAGCACTTCCTGAGTGCAATTTAGACAAGCATTGTGAGATTTCAACAGCCTTTATAATTTTCTTTATAAAGCACTTTGGTCTGAATCTCACAATGCTTTCATGGACTATTCTGATGAAGCAAAGTGCTTTATAATTGAAATAATTTTCTTTAGGCGTGTTCTTCATGCCCATATTTATGTTGAGTTATGTCATAATGGAAATTTTAGGAGTACTGGTGCAAAAGATTGCACCCTAAGAATGTGTGCGAAAAGGTTTATAGACAACCTCCTCTGCGGGATTCTCTGAAAAGGGGTAAACTTAGAAAGCAAGATTTTGCTACAACAAAGCAGAAGATTGCTCTATTGTTAGCTGCAGATTCAATTGGCCAGAAGATTCAATATGATTGTTACGGCTTCTTATCCAATAGACGACAGGTAATTGATTTTTGAGAGCAGATTTTAATTAATCTTTTTGTATGTATGTATGTATGTATGTATGCATGCATGCATGCATGTATGTATAGTATTTCAATGGTTTCTTCATTTTCTTTTTATGTTCTCAAGTGTTTGTCCATGTAAAATGATTTTGCATCTTCTCTTTTCCAGAATGATTGTTATATGTGAAGTATCCATAATATTTTAATGCTTTTTCCATGTGGTTTTGATATTGAAACGAGTTGATATCATGTTGCACTAGTTCTTGTGGTCGAAGTGACTAATTTGGATGCTAAAGTAAGAGCTGATGTGATAAAGTTAGTAACTCAAAACAAAGAATGAATTTCAACTCTGATAATACTTGTAATTTTTGTAATGCTTGTGAATTGTGTATTGCTTTATTTTCATATGTTTTGGTTCAAATTGAAGATTATAAAACCACTGAGATGTGTTCTCTAAAAATTATTTTTTGCAGGGTGCTTTATTTATTTTTTATATCTCACAGTACGGAGCTAGAAAATCCTTATTCCGAGTGTTAGGTTGGCAGACAAAATTGATAACATTGTTGTGGCATTTAAATGGTTAATGTCTGTTAACTCTTAGCTAATGTTCTTATTCAACAAGGGAAACATTTAAGCCAAAACAATCGACTCATTTTCAGAAATATAGACCATTTGAAATGGAATTAGGACTTTAAATAATTACAATTTTATTGGAGATTTTATGGATGTGAACATAAAGTATTCTTGATCTGCTTCTGCTAGTGTATCAGAGTTTCCTGCAAGCTGTTTCATTTAAAATTGTCTCCATATGTTCCTCTGTGATGTGTCAGACTATCTTGTTAGCCTTGTCATTTCAAACTGCATTTACAAAGCACTATCAAGATTTCTGGTGTTCACATTCTAATAAATGAACTGGTCATTTCTAGAGAATTTCTCTCCTCTCTAAAGTGGCCTGCTAATAATCTTATCAGGGTTCTACATACAATTTTTTATTTCTCTTTCAAGAAGTAGACTTATTTTTATTTCCCAAATTGTCAAAGAATTTGAGTATATTAATGAGATTCATTTTCTGTTACATGTCAGCATCGTATGGCAGGATTAGCCATTATTGAAATTGCACAAAAGGTTGCAAAAGCATGGCGTTCTGTACAAAATGAATGGAAGCATTCCAATAAAAGCACGTCAAAATATGGTAAACGTGTCCGGAGAAGAATCAACATACCCAGCCAGAATAGAGGTGGGGCAGGTTGTAGTACCAGTAGTTCGTCTGAAACGACAACCTCATATGGCGTCCTTGAAGATAGATCATCTGGTCGTTCTATGATGTCATGGAAAGATGTTTACTCAATGGCTGTCAAATGGAGGCAGATATCTGAACCTTGTGACCCAGTTGTTTGGATTAACAAGCTAAGGTATGCCCTATTTATCTACCAAATTGAGTAGTCTCTTGGGACTGTCATATGTTTTGTAACAGCGCTATTTACTGTTAATGTGATTTTCATTGCCGCCTTGTTACTTACTTTAGAATAGAATGACTGAAAACTATGGTTTTAATTAGTTTTTTTTTTCTTTAATGTGAAACATCGCCATCATTTTTATTCCTCATAAAACATTGAACTCAAGCAAAAGTATGAGTGCTTCAAATCAAGACAAATCCTTTACCATCTCTTACCTTATGAATGCTAGAGGGTTCCCATTAAAACCTGAACTTTCTTCTCCTAGTCGACTCCATATGTAGATCTCACCTTTGTTGAGTTGCTATAGTTATGCATGTGATGCTGAATCCAAACAATTCAGAAAAAAACTTCTACTTTTGTTTTATGTTTTTGAAAGTTTCAGATGAATGGTTTAATATGTTCTTCCTTTTCCCATTGCTTGTTTTTGTGTTAATTTGGTATCTTTGCAATTCAGTGAGGAGTTCAATTCTGGATTTGGGTCTCACACACCAATGATTCTTGGACAAGCTAAAGTTATTCGCTACTACCAAAATTATGAAAGGTGATACCTGGTTCTGGTTTCTTTTAGATCAATGTTGTCTCTACAAATGCTCACTACTGGTTGACACTGCAGAACATTTGATGTTGCAAAAACAATCATGAAGGATAAGCTCTTTGTGCACAACAAGTCGGACAACATCATTGATTTGCCCAAAGATAAAATTCAAGCTGTGAGCATTTCAACTCTGCTTCCATTGATGATCTCCCTCCATTTTTTTTCTGCCCATTATGCTCAAAATAGGATATTGGACCTGTATAGTTTTTTGTATATTGAATTATCTAAAATGTACAATTGAAAGCTAATTAAATAGTAAGCAATGAAAGAGGTCAACTAGTTCCTGAAAAACAACAATTCAGGTGCTATGGTGTTCTTGTTTGAGCTTTTGCTTGGCTCTTGCTTGATTGTTACTGTTTGAAAGTCTTCATCTTTGCCTTCTTTATTTTGAATGGCTGTATTGTTTAAAAGTCTATCAAATTAACAACATCCATAATTTATTAATTCATTATTACTTTTTGATAAGGCATTCTATTTGATCAAATATTGTCTCAATTGAAGTTGTTGGGTATCAGTTAAGAAAAAGAGTGTTTTATGCGCAAGGCTAATGTTGAGATGCCATGTGCAGATTATAGATGCAAAAAACTGTTCTGATCTATACAATATAGTTGGTGAGGACTTCTGGTTGGCTACACGGTGCAGCAGCACAGCATTTGAAGAGTAATTATCTTTTTAAGTCAAAGTGCAATGCAGTGAGCATATTTAGTTTCTTTCATTAAAATTATTCTTGGCTTTCACAATCATTTCAGGAAGCAACTTGAGGGCACGAGGATTACTCTAGTGAAGATGTAAATACCTTTATTATTGTTTCTCATTGTTTCTTCTTTTATTTGATAATAAATGCTCTTCTATTTTTTTATGGGGAAATATTAAATGATTCTTTCAGGGCTGAAGGTGGATTTGACTTTGCAATCAGAACACCTTGTATGCCATCTAGATGGAATGAATTTGATGCAGAAATGGCAATGGCATGGGAAGTAAGTCAACCAAGTCCTCAAAATAGTAGACCAAAACTCTTGGCATGTTTACTTATCATGCTTTCGTTTCTCTACCAAATATTTTATCTGTTTTGATTAGCTCATCTGTATTTTTTGAAAACGGTCCGTGTGTCATTTCTGACATTCTAACTGAGCTTATGCTACTTTCAATTGATTCCAAATAGAAACTGAAGATGTGCTAGCCATTTAAAAATGGAGTAGAAGAAGCTATGTCTGTTTCCTTTTAGGTTCTTATCTACCTGTGGTGTTTATCACAAGGTAGCTTTGAGAACTATGTGCTTAATTGACAATTCTAGCGGATGCTTTCTTTAGTGGTTGAATGACAAAGGAGGACTTCGAGATTTGGGTTTGACTTAGGAGAGTGGTCTTTTTACCACCAAGACGTCATTGTAACTGTACTTCAAGCCTTTATACCATCCATTCTGGCTATTTTTTGATGTTGTAGCTCTTCTGGTTGGAGCTGTAGTATGATCAAGTTTAATAAATTTTGTGCGCTGTGTTTATACATGCCCTGCTTGATATGGTCCTAAAATTAGCAACACAACTGTACGAAGCTACAACTTGGTGAAATTTCAATTACTTTCCTTAGCAGATGTAGGTCCTTTCCATAGGCACTAGCCCCCATAAGCAGACTGGTAGCCTTTTATGTTAAACAAATTTGAGATTAGTGGGTTTGGATTTGCAGGCTGTGTGCAATGCTTATTGCGGTGAAACTTATGGGTCAACTGATTTTGATGTCCTTGAAAATGTTAGAGATGCAATTCTAAGGATGACGTATTACTGGTATGATACATTTATGTTAATTGTGTTGAGATAATTTATCTTGGATAGGTTAAGGTTCTGTGTAATGATTTCCGGGATGTTTTTTAGGTACAATTTTATGCCAATGTCTAGAGGCTCTGCTGTAGTTGGGTTTTCTGTTCTGCTTGGATTACTTCTTGCCGCAAATATGGAGTTTACAGGGAAAATCCCAAAGGGCATACAGGTGGACTGGGAAGCCATTCTGAATTTTAATCCTAACTCCTTTGCAGAATCCATTAAGAGCTGGCTGTATCCTTCTCTCAAGATTACGACATCCTGGAAAGATTATCCAGATGTTGCATCGACTTTGGCAACAACAGGATCTGTAGTTGCTGCTCTGAGCTCCTATGATGATTGAGCTCCTACGAATCCAGAGCAGGTAAGTTAGTTGCATTTCACGTTTGAGGGGTTATCCATGAATGAACACTTGATTACCCGATGGAAGTGACTCCATATAATTGATTCCTTGACATTTTAAGATTGACAGACAGTTGTCATCAAATGGTAGATGAGGTGTCTCTGTTTCTGCTAGAACGACTACGTATTGTGACTTGTTGATTCACTAACTATGAATGATGTGCAAAACTCAAAACACGTAAATAGCGTTCTGTTTCTGAGTATATGAATGGTTCTAACAAGCATTCTGACCTGCGCAACTTCAACCTCAATGCAGTGAGCAAAGCGATGTGGTGTTCTTCCCTGGAATGAAGTGCTCTCCTCATGTTGGACCAGAATCTCTCTCAATTAGACAAAAGATACCTCCATTGCATGCCACACCAATTCAACAATCTTGCCACCATTATGTGCTGTACAGCGTTTTAGAATAACATAGCTTCAAAGTTTTAACCGTTGCAGTTCTCCATTAATTTAAAAATAAATGCTCATGTTTGCACAAGTGGGCTCGTTGGGATATAAATGATTAGCTTTGTCGTTGTGTTTCATTTGGCTTGGTAATGAATGATTGTATTTGATCGACATTTTCTATGGCTGGTTTTGAGCACCTGCTAATGACTTCTGCCTGATACTATCATGTTGGTGCTGCATCTTCCTGCCGAGAACTGTGCCAACGCTTGTACTCTATACATTGCCCCTTCCATTTAGATAAACAACCATGTGGAGAGTTAAATATAAGGTGTAGCTGGCTTAATATAATAATATTTCACCAAGCAGCTCGTTTTTTATATGTTTGTTTTGTATGCATTGATTTGTCCATGTATGTGAAGGGCTAGGATTCACCATCGCTTTCCCTAGTCCATAGGCAGTCCAGACCCGCCACCAGGATAAAAATTTACACGAGGTCACCAAATAAGTTAACTTGATCTGTAAAGGAAGGGTCACTGTGAATGAACGCCCCCAGCATCCACGATGGAGCCAGCCAGCCAGCCAGCGTTAGTGATCTCTAAAACACCCGTTTATTAATGAGTTAGGTATTGATTACCACTTTCTCCATATTCAACAGTAGAGAACAATTAGTGAGTTAGGTAAGATATCCGGCATGCAAAATCTAGATTAGGTTTTAGAAAAGATTTCGGTCGTATTTTTTAAGTGGGAAATTGGGTCTTCACTAGATAACGGTCATAATCCATAACCATCAATGAATTTGAAGCAACAAGCTATAAAATTTAAATGACCTTTAGGTATCATCGACAAAGACAGTTTTGAAGGCGTGAACAGTAGTAGCTACATGACAGTGCTTTTAATTTATGCTAGCTCTAGCTTGTTACAATCATAAGCAAAGTCCATGTCTCTCATTTTTTATATATATATAATTAATATGGACATGACCATACAATAGGACGTTGATCTGCCTAGAAGCTTCCAAGTTCATTTCTCGGATTTACATAGCAGTTCAACACTTCTCGCTGCATTTTGAGCTGCCAATTCAGCAGTCATGGCTGGCAGCGTCCTTTCCTGCCTTGACCTATCTTTCTTGCTTCTACTTCTCCGTTTCCCTTCCGTAAACGATCCATCTGGAGCTGAATCCGGCAAAGAACAAAGCCAATTTATGGTTTATGGACACATATATAAAAAAGTCAATCCCTAATGCAATCTTAATTTTATCGAATAACTATCTAAGCTGATACAGTCCAATCCTGTTACTATTAAAAGCTAGCGGCTTATAGAGCAAATTCTTCTTGGACTAGGATGAAGGAGATTAAAAATAGATTAAATGAAATAATAATGGCATTTTAAGAATCTTAAGGTTACCACTCACCATTTCTCTCTTTGATCTCTTCTGTCACTTGGCACAGGTCCTCTCCATGCTCTACTACTTCCGGTTTTTCTACTTCAGCTTCATGTTTGTTTTTTGACCCGGCAACAGTTGAGAAAAGCCACGTGGCATTCATTTGCTTGTGAATCATACGAGCTGCGAAGTATGGGATCTTGGCATGCTTGGTTTTCTCAGCTTTCATGCGTCCATGGATGAACATTAAGCAGTCCATCAAGCTTTCCTTAGCTAACCCTTTCATATCATAAGCCTGTGCCCTTCTCCAGAGGCTCTTCCTGTGAGGACTCGCAGTACTGGATAGGCACAAGGCTCTAGTTGTGTCACTGATTACAGCTTCAGCGTTGTGAAGAAGCAAATAACTCTGACCTCTATTACTATACAGAACTATTCTTTCTTTTCTCATCTTCAATGGGCACAAATCCAGGGCTTTTGTGTATGTGGTGACAGCTTTTTCAATCTGGCCAGACCAAAACTTTTTGTTTCCTTCTTGTTTCAGCATGCCCACCAAATCTTTTCTCTCTTTCAGTTCTTCTTCAGACATCAGCTCCTCTCTCTTTCTTCTCTCCACCATCAAATCCCATGTCTCCTTTAATGCTCTCTCAGCATCTTGGCTACTCAATTTTAAGTCACCATATTTGATCTTATGGTAATCCTGCAAGAGTGCCTGTGTTATCGCTTCTCCAACTTTTTTTCTTTCCTTAAGGCTTCTTAGCTCAACCAAATCAGCAAGAGACGAAGCTGCAGTGTGTATGATTATATATCTTGTATCTGTGTCTTTTAGAAGTAAGAGAAGACAGTCAATAGCCATATACTGCCAATCATCAGAAGATCTTGAGGTATTGCATAAAATCTCCATCACTTCTTTGGAATTTGCTAAACTTTCTCTTCCAGCCTTGAAGTTGCACAGAGTTCTGATGCATCCTATTCCACCAGGCGATGCGCAATTTGCCAAGCCACCCCACATGCCGCACAGCTCCTTCAAGAAGTGTTTGTTGCAGATAAGATTTAGTGATCTTCCTTTGCAAGCGAAGCAGTTTAAGAGGTACAAAGACCAGCACTGTAACTGACTGGCCCATTCCTCAGCCTTTCTGTTCTCAATCTCCGAGTCTCCAAGCCCAGTTGTAAGCAGGTCCGAATGATACTTCACTCTCTTGCTATCTTTGACACCGACAAACCTTCTATAGACATTTTTGATGCAATTGCAAGCTATTTCCATGGCCAACTTTATGATTTCAACCTCATGCTCAGCAATGGCTTCAAAGGTTTTCGCATGGCTAGCCAAGTGGCCTAGTGATCGAACCGCAACTCTTTGCTCAACCCAACTGATTCTGCCTCTCAGAAGCTCTATTAGAGGCAAAACCACATTCGAGTTAACTGCTTTCTCGGCAAACTGAACTTTGTTCATGGTATATGAACCAATAATATGTGCTGCATAGTATGGGATATAGATGTTTTGATCTCTAAGAAGCCATTGTCTATCTTTAACAGCTCTTTGGATCAGTTTTCCCATGCACTCGAAGATGCCAAGGGATGGGAATTCAGGATCATCAGGTTGGGTCATTGCAATGTTCCAGATCCCACGTAAGACCAAGACATGTTCCTGGTCATCTCTCTGAGGCATTTCTCTGAAACATCGAGCTAGTTTGGCTTTTCTGAGAGACTGGTCTTGTTCATTCATGGAGCAGAAGAAACATGAAGGATTGGTACATTCTGAGCTAGCTCTGTGAAGTGAATCTTTCTGAGATTGTGACTCCATTGGAGGTTTGTGCAATGATCAGTAGAGTCGAGTTTTTGTTTTTGTTTCTGAATTCTTTGTGGTGGAGTGGTATACTTAACATGCAAGTTGATATATAGCCTATGGGGTGGGGGGAGAGGTAATGAAACTTTAAGTAAGCAGCAGCCACTAATAAAGTAACGTCCGAAAAGTCCAAAACAAGGCTGAATCATAATCACAGGTGGGCAGAATTATTTTAGTGGAAATGGAACCAAGTTGGATTTAACAAGTCTTGAAAAGGAAACGAAATATTAGAGTATATATTTCTCTGTAAAACATTCTTCTAAGCGCTAGCTAGCTTTTGAGCAGCCGCACTCAAAGTCAATTATACTAGAAATGGTCAGTGGACAGGGACTGGAATAGCCATATACACGCATCAACCCATGAGGAGTCTGATCAGGTGAAGGATTCAAATAACAATATATATTTCTGAAAAGAAGAGACTTCAAAATTAAACTACATGCATCCAGATTATAGAAAAGAGTCTTGAATTGCAGATCAGGAGTCATGATGGTCTCCATTTAGAGTTAGAATTAGATCCCTTTAGAGCCAAGAAACTTGCCCTGGTCCCCTCCATATGAAGCCAATCGAAGAGCATTGTTTTCAAATATAATCTATTAAACAGCAACATGCACCGTAATACATAAACATTAAAGCCTGCTTTTCAGTTAGCTTCCAACTCAAAAAAGCGTAGTATAAATCCCAAAGTATGTTCATACAAGTACAGCCGGGTTGGTCTCAAGAAAATGCGGCTACCAAAATGAAATCTGTAACTACATGAAAGGCATGATTAGTCCCATATTTTGACCATGGATGTATTGGAACTTGGTTCAATAATGTTACTGCCTATATTAAAGTAAAAAGGTGCATTTTAATGTCTTTCTTTTTTAGCATGATTCATGGGCATATGATCCACAAACAGTTAAGTTCAGATCTTGACATATGTACATTTATAATATAGATAGATATGCCCTAGTTCATTAGTTTTGTCGTTAGCATATGTGTATATATGCCCTAGTTCATTTAGTTTGTCGTTAGCATATATATTATATATAAAAGATAGGCAACATAGAGTGAATGATCAGAAGGCGTAATTTCTGGATCATAAAGTCTGCAGCAGGAATGAATGAAATATTTGGGATTAATTAATTTCAAATAGTTCTCTACGTTTTGCGAGCAAAACACCAAATTAAATTCAACAGAGTGAAAACTTTAAGGGCGTTACAGCTTACGTTTTAAAATTAGATGGAAGAACATAAAGGGTCTTAATTTCACTCCTATATTATAATATACCCTATGATCAGAACAGCTAATCAAGTGTGAGGACGAGACGAAGAGCATTCTGTTTTTCTCTTTCCTTCATTTTGTCGCTATCTCAATCAAAAACAAGTTGAAAGAGAACCCTCCTCCCCATTTCCTTTCTTTTCAAGTTTGAGTGATCAATGGTCCTGGATTCTTAATTCAGATCACAACACCCCAACAACAACATCTAATCATGTCATTTTGCTCACAGCGTTCTCGATCCTCCAAGATTCTTGCTATAACCATCAGCAAACAATTCAAATAGACTAAATATTTTCAAAAATAAAAATCCTAGACACATTCCTAGGCGCAGTTGGTGCTGCTGTTTTGAGAATGTATTCAGCATGATCCATGGTATTCGAACAGTAGGGTACAACCGTACGTTGTTTCAATTCGTCTTCAGTACTCGTTACTGTTTTTTATTTCAAGATGACTTGAGGCACTCGATTTAGAAGTAAGCTTCAAGTTGACTTTACACTCGATATTATAAATAACCATTTTTGTTTCTATTTTCTGAAATAATCAATCACGTTAATAAACATCAATCCGGGGCGCTTTTCTTTTTATACACACACGTTGTTTGATGTTCAAATCCACTATTTAGAGTAGTAGTGTCTTGAGAAAGATGTGGTGGTGTGACATGGATTAGCGATGCAGAGCTTCTTGAGATGAACATGGTTACCCGCTATGTTGTTTTTGGTCAATTGCATAGAATTTTGCATGCTGCAAGGAGTTTTATTTAAAAAAAAACTATGCAGCCTGCATGTTTTGACTTGTTAACGGGAGAAGAGAAGAGAAGAGGGGTGATGAGGGGTAGAGAGAGCAAACAGAACAGAAGCTGCCATGAATTTATAAATTAAGCTAAACTAGATTACGAATATTGGATTAATGCTTGGTTTGATTTATGAGATGATCATGTTTGCGTATTTTTTGGTTATTAATTCCGATGGTTGCTGTCATTAAGTCAAGCTCCTTTGGAAGCACATGGAAGAATTTATAGAAACTGGGGATAACTAGAGCATTTGGGTGAAGATACAACAATGTTACATGGAACTGCAATTACATTCTTTAAGTTATATGCAAATGGTATTATAGTTTGAGATGTACATACTTAGACACATAAAAAGACTTCTGACATAGTTTGGTGATGAATTGAAGACAAATTTTGCAAAATAATTTTTTTATATTATTAAAAAAAATCAAAAGAATAACTTTTCAATTTCCTCTTTATATTTTTTTGTTTATCATATGTTTGATCCTTGGAATTTTAGTATTTCACATTTCAATCCCTAAAAGTTGAAAGAGAAGAAAGAAATTCACTGGAAATTGCAAATGAGAGAAGAAGTTATCGTTTGTTGATATTCCAAGAGTCGAAAAGGATGATTCTTGTTGCCGGGTTAGGCTTTCAAGAGGATATCCTTCTATGTTTTGAGTTTTGAGTTTTGACTTGCAACGATATTTTCCTCTGTTTTTTTTTAAATACATTTTTTATACTACTATTTGAATAATTCATATCATTTTATATAATGAATCAAGAATTTGCAAACTCAATTATATATAAAAAAAGTTTTAAATATTACAGGTTTGTTATTATTATTAATTTAATACCTAAAATATCCTTAAAAGTGAAATATTATAGGTTTCTCACCATCTTTTCCCTTTATTCCATCTCTTCTCTATGGATGAGAAAGCAAAGATGAGTTGTTTCTTACTCTTTGTTTAGATGGTTTTGTATTTCTCTCTTTTGGTATCTATAATATATAAATAGTAAAAAACAAAGTACAAATATGATGGCCAGGTGAATTGCATTTCTTTAGAAGTTTAGTTTTATGCATTAAATAGATGAGTTGCCTAGCTATCACTTTTCATAACAAGATTTTATGTTTACCTGCAAGGTTGTGGCCCAGCGGTGTACGGGTGCGCCCTCCATCTTTCGAACTTTGGTTCGAGTCCCAGTGAGAGTGGGGCTGGAGGGCTTCTCCCCTCATGTTTCTCTAGGTCCTTCCTTGCGTGGTATGCCTGTCACCCCCGCGGTGTCTTACATGCTCGTTTGGGCTTGCAGGATGTTCAAGTGAGCCCGGGGAATAGTCGAGGTGCGCGTAAGCTGGCCCGGACACCCCGGTTATCAAAAAAAAAAAAGATTTTATGTTTTAAGTGTCCACAAAAGCTATACACGAAAATGTTGATTTTTAAACAATATAAAAAAGTATTCTAATGGCTGAACTGATGAAGATTTTGGTATACATAATGATTATTTCATGAAAATTAATCAATTGCATATCTCTTGTACATGAGAAATTGATTTGAGAATATGAAAAAAAAAAAAAAAAGATAAATAGTGTTAGCTTTTGAGGATAAGAAAATTTGATTCAATAAATTTAGAACTTGAAAAATCCTATTTTTATATTTCAGAATTCTTTTCACAACCGGTATAAATACTTTGTTGTGTACTTTTTTTCCCGGAAATCGAGTAAAAACACACGAAAATGAAAAACCGACACGTTTCAATTTCCATGCTTTCGAGTGTCAACTTATCATACCTCATCACCAATCTGACGGAGGCATAGCCGCTAGAGTCCGAGCATCATCACCATTTTCCGGGTGGGGAAAGAAGAAATAAAAGAAAAGAAACTAAAACGCAATTCAAAACAGGAAGTGAAAGAAAAGAATTATTTACTTAATTTCGACTCAATCAAGTTACAGCAACAATAAAATGAAGTGCAGTTATATAGTCTTATCGCTGAATTCGAGTCATGGAGGTCGGTGGTTGAGCAGCAGCTCCAAGTCGACTCGGCCTGAGTTCACTGGCGAGAACGCGTATGATATCTTAGGAGTTTCGGAGAGCAGCTCATTGGCAGATATCAAAGCTTCGTTTCATAAATTAGCGAAGCAAACTCACCCTGACCTCGCTCGTCACTCAAACGCCTTTAATTCTCATCGTTTCATTCAAATTCTCGCTGCTTATGAGGTTCCTAGTCTTCTTCTAGGCCTCTATTTGTTTGTTTTTTTCTGATCTTATTTATTAGTATCATTTCTTTGTTGAATTTGATAATTTATTAGCGAGAGTAGATTTTTCGTTTTTGATGAACGATTTTTCAGTTGCGTTTTAGAAATTAATTTAATTGTGGTTGAGAATGATTTTCTGTAGAAATTATATGCATTTTAATTATAGTCGAGAATGATTTTTCTAGAATGTATTTTAATTTTAGTTGAGAATGTAGAAATTATTTTTAATTGCAGATTCTTTCGGACTCTGAAAAGAGGGCGCACTATGACAGTTATTTGCTATCTCAGAGAAAGAGAGTGATAGTGCCGAGACAAGGTTCGACAATGTACAGATACGAATCACGAATGACTATGAATAAAGAGATGGAAGTTGTTGAGTGGTTAAAGTGGTATAGATTGGCTATAAATAATATATTGTCTCAGAGAGAGGTGGTGGTTGGAACTGGTTATTTTGATGTACTTGAAGCTGATTTTTATTCAGCCATACATGCAGCTTATTATGGACCTGTAATTGAGTCTATGGATCTTCTTCCTGATCGGTTTGAGGCGGAGGAAAGGTCTGTATATGAAACTCCTGAGGTTTTGCATTTGGTTTCAGGTCGTGATCTTTTTGGAACGGTCTGCCTGGCCAACAAAATTCCTAAATTATCTTCCTCTACTAAAAAATTAAAAAATGCCTTCGCGTCTTTTGGTTTGGGAGTCTGTAAATCTGTTGAGGATACACGTGTCTTGAAAAACTCCGATGTGGTGGACGATGCTGGAATTTCTCAGATGAATCCAGGGAATAGTGTAAGTGATAAATCAGATGCATATGAAGATTTAGAACTGTATGTTTCTGGAAGGGTGGTGGCTGTGGCAACTAGAGTTCCTCCTGAAAACCAGGATGACAGAATAGTACAGAATGAAGATGCACAAGATCAGATACATGTTTTTCTTAACTCGGAGGATGACTTTGTGCATGCTAGCAAAGGTTTTTACAAGGAATCTCTTTTGAATGGTTCTGTTGGTGCAAGGATTCCACTAGGAACTATAAAGGGACTGGGCGGCTGTCCTGAAGAGGGATCGTGCTTTGTCTATGATGGCCGCGGTACCAAAACTCATGTGATAATGAATCATAGAACTTTGATGGTTTGTAGTGTTATTCTCCTGTTTGTATTCTCTCTTTTTTCCCTTCCCATTGTGCAAAAGATACAAATTAAACTTTTTGTTCTGTGCCTCTTCTTGATAATCCTAGTTTTATATGCTGTTTATTTTACATGGAATGACAAAGAGAGTACCGGGTCCCTGCATGATTAATGTCTCTTGAATAAATGCAACATAAAGCCTCAATCCCAAACTAGTTGGGATTGGTTATTGGTGTCTCTTACATACTTGTCAAATATCCCTCTATGACCATACTGGGAATTGGAATTGTCAATGAACAGAAAGAAGACCTTTCTCCTCTTTATAGCTTGTGAGGAAGATAAATGTGTCTTTATTTCCCTGTGTATCATGAATACTTTAATTACATTGATTTGTTTTAACTTAATAGCTCCAATAGCCCTGTTTAGTATTCTATCCTTGCATGTCATTGTTTGAGTTTTACCATCTAGATCCATTTACGAGCGCATGGATATCTTGCCACAATTCTACAAGTATTTTCTAGGTTATGCTGGTAGCTTGCCAGAACACCTTTCATGAAGACAGTTGATAGTTTTCAGATTGTTGTGGAAATGTAACTGATATTTATTAAACCTATTTTTTGTCCTCGGGTGGTTTTCCATTCAATCCTGGCCTGAGGTGAATTTATTTATGTTGCAAAGTAAGGGATGGCCACAGATGGGACAATTGATAATACAAGTTAGTTTTCCCTGTTGACCATGCATGTCATTTTCATTGAGAATTATTAATGCATGCCCTATGGGTTACTGGTCGTGTTAGTTAATCATATAGTACTCATGAATTCTGTTAAAAAAATTCAGGTGAAGCATATGCACTGGTATGGAGTAGGAGATAGAGTTTCTATTGGTGAATGCAGATGCAGCAGAGCCCGATTGCCACCAAGCAAGTGAGTAGCTTCATTTCATTTTATCCTACAATGATGGATGAAATACTATTGCCAACAGACGATTTTGTCTTTAGTTTTTTATTTTAATTTGTTCCATGTAAATGATTGCAACAGATTTTGGCTGTTTGAGCCTCGTTGTGACATGCATGACATAGGTGGTTGGTATGTTGAAACATTTGGTAGAGACAAGAAAGGTCGGACAGTTCCATCTCGAAGGTTTTGGGATGGATTTGATGGAAATGAACAATATGACAAGTAAGTACATGACATGTAGCCTAATGAAATTTTGAGTTATGTCATAGTTTCCCCTAACTTTGCATGATTCATCTTTTGATAAGACCAAGGATTTCACTTGTATTATGTATGATCTTACTGGAAGTATTATGTACAACTAGTGGGATAGGTAGATCTTTTCAAAGGTTCTAAGTAGGTACTAGATTGGTTAATACCTGAAATGGCTTGATAGTAATCGTGGAATGAAGTCTCAACTTGTTATATTTCTTCAAATTCAGTACTTTTTCTCCAAACCTCCTCTTATTGCAAGTTGGCATTTTAACCTGTAGCTACATCTCATCTATTTTTTGCATTAGGTACATGAAAGAACACCAAAAAGCTAAAGAAAAGGGGAGAGGGGTAGAAAAAGCAAACACAACTTTTGAATCTAATGCCTCTAGCAAAGCTGGCCATCCGTGTAGCATAAAAATCATGCAGATTTTTCATACAAACTAATGTGACAATTATTCTTTATATGCTGAACTGATCATTTATCACATACCACATTTGTTTGTATGGAATTGTGGTATGATTTGTTTGCATGCATGGCAATTCTTATTCACTATGCTTTTAATAGCATGAAATACCAGTTCAGTTTATCTTTGATGGCACATGATCTGAATGTATTGAAGATATTCACCTTTGTTTGCTATAAATGATGTATTTTCAGTTTATCTAATCTCACCTTGATAGTGTCGTGTCATCAATAAATATTCCATACCTTCAAGCTAAGAATAAAAAAATTTGTATTTTTGTCCCATTGATTTGAATCCCAAAGGATATTTTAAGAACCATATTGTTGTAGAACTGCCAACAAGAACACAAATCAAGATAACCTGTTATCTAGGAGAATTTTTTTATAATTATCATTATAAGTTTAAACTGGATGTCTATAGATAGAGTGCTTGTCTATAGGGCACTAAACCAAATAAAATGGGAAAACTAGTAATAGTAGGAAAACCTTCAGAACAGTCTTATATCCATAAGGAAACAAAAACATTAAACTAAACTCTATTTTTCTCTTTGGGTACTGAATTCGAAAAAACTTGTCTTCCTGCAATCCCGCCATCACATAATTTTTGTGTTTTCCATCGCAGGAGACTACATCCAGCGATGTATTTACTTGCTCTTGCATATAGAACTCTGGATATCGAAGATTCAAAAAGAAAGAAACGAACAGTTAGGAATTTAGTTGAAAGTAAACTGTGTAGAATACTCCATTGGTGCAAGAAACTTGTGTAGGAGTGACCTTGAGGGCTTCAAGATTCATACCAGTTTCAGCTCTTATACTTGGTAAGCGCATTGTTTATGATGTTGAAGGATGGTCAGTTACTATACTAGTATAAATCAAGCAAGGCCATTGCGCGAGCCATAGTTTCTGCAAGATGAGTGTGAATATTATGAAGAACAACCCTGTATGATTTTCAGGACAACAAAGTTGTTTAATAGGGGAGCCATTTTGATGCTCATTTCTGATGCTAAATATCACAGCTCTAGAATTTTGGATTATTTATTTCTATGATTGAAGAATGATTTGTTAAGTTTGCTCTTATATTCAATTGAGAAAGAGCTGGGTTTTGGTACCAATAATTTCTCAATATTCTATCATTGTATCCAGCTAGATGAGTTTTATGGCATACAGGTTTATAGGGAAAATGGTCACTGCTGTGCTAGCTGGATTTACAAGATGATTATTTAGATATCTTGGGGACATGGAAATTCTGTTTTGCCTGCTCACCTATTCTAAGGGCTTATCATCCGCACCTGATATTCTTGAGATTGTTTGTATGCAATTTTCGTCAGGCATGGATGGGAGAGATGATTCTGTGAATCTTGATCCCCCTTGGCTACATTTTATGTGAGCGCATGAATTCTTCAGAGCTTATTTTCTTTTTGTTTGGTGAATGGAATTCTTCAGAACCTATCCTTATGTACCCTGCTTTCTAAGATGACCTTGGTGGTATATGGAGAAACTGTTTCCTATAATTCCAGAGCTAACTGGATTTAAGAACATTTTATAGATATCTTTGGATGGCATTCTTGCCCATTTTCTCTTATTTTGTATTCTAAAGTGTATCTTTCTTTACCATATTTTCTGAGGCATTGTTCATCAAGCATGTTAAAGTATTGACTTTTGGCAAATATCTAACTTCATCATTTTGTAGATAGACCACAGTTATAATTTGGCAGTTATTTAAGCACAGATCATAGAAAAAGTGATGGTTTCTCAAGATTAATTCAGTTGCTTTGTTGGTGGCATGGGTTTGCTTATTTGATTCATGAGAGTGTGTATATCATCTCATTATAGCCTGCAGGTTTGCTGCATTTGCTTGCCTCTTTAAAGTTTCTAATCTACCGGCAATCAGTAAATTGGATTTTCCTGCATGAAGTTTCTCTATGATGGTTGCCTGATGTTCCCAAAACTTCGTTGTTGTTCTGATTTTTGAAAGTATAATCATTTCCTCGAAGGTAACCACATAAAACCATATATATATTTATGTATATATTTCTTATTCCAGTTTAAATGTTACAAGATATTTCCTTTTCCTCATCAATTAAGTAGGTCTTCCCACTTGCAGTATTGTCCACCAGCTAATGCACGATAATATCTGTCTCTGCAGTAGACTGGTCTTCCATCAGCAGCCTTAGCGGCAGCAGATGCCATTTCATCATCAGCTATCACCCCCACAGGCAATCTAAGCAACTCCTCTTTCCTACGATATGCACAGGAAAATATAATGATGTAAATTAAATGGACATGCAATGGCAGTAGGATTCTCTAGACCTGTGCTCGTACCTCACGTTGTTCTTTGTATTTTTCCCTGAAGCTGGATCAATTGATTGAAAGAAATCTTCTACTGGTGTAGCAAAGATAAATAGCATTACTGCTGTGACAAGCAATGCTCCTGTTCCGACAAGTGTTTGTTTCAACATCTTGATGACTGGTTTAACCTAGGGGTTGGAGTTTCAGTATGAATCTCTTTTGCTTTAGTAACTTTAAGAGCGCTATTATGTGCCAGTTTGTAATGTGAAAAGACAATGAATGAAATCATCTACAGTCCACTCCATAATTACATTGGCATTTGATTCCTTGTTAGTGAGTATTGTGTGGTTTCTTGTGCTTGTGTTTGCATACCTGTGTGTTGTCCGGCTTTGGATGCGGTAATGCCCATTAACTCACACCTGTGCAACACTATCTAGGCATGTGCAGAGTTCTTGTAAGATCTTTTAGTTCCATCAAAGTCTTTTTCATTTAGTATGTCCATCTGTCTTTGTTGTTCTATACATGTGGTATTTCATTTGGTTTAGTATAAAACTTTTCTTTGTTATAATTTTCACTGCAAGCATCATCCTGAATTGAATATATTATATGGTGTTCTTACCTTGTAAGAGCCCAACAGTCTATCACGAGCCAGGACCTGCATGGGAGAAAAAAATTATTAATTCGAGTGCCATTCTGATTTGAAGAGATAATACCTGCATATGCCTGTTTTAGCAAGCATGCAAAACAGAATGAAAAACAAACTGTTGGTACATGTCCTCCCTAGTTTGCCTAAACATTGCATCCTATCCCCACTTCAAACAACCACATTTGTGAGAAACTCTGGTTGAACATTAGTAGACATTCTTATTGCTATTAGTTATTTTGACTTTTCTACGGGATTGTGACATTTTACTTTTTGATGTTTATTCGAAGTTTGGTCTTTGAGACAATGCTATTGAGCTATCTCCATCACTGTGCTTTGTAGAGGGCATGTTGGCTGCTAGCTGAGTTGGCTGATATCACGAAGTGGTAAGATAAGTTATGCTTTTACTTCTCATTCATGTGAATTAAAGAATGTGCTAGTTATTATACTTGATTTTCATACACTCATGCTATTATATTCATTATGTGTAGCAATCTAACAGTGGCCCTTCACGGGTTATGAGCTTATATGATACTGTGACCCCTTTTGTCCCAAATAAATTGCATGATTTTGCATCTATTAAGGGGTTATTTCCTTCATGTTATTCGACAATTATTTTTTTATTGTTTTGTGGCCTGACATCTCTCTGACTCCTGTTAATATTTTGTTCTTGTAATTGCTAAATATCAGTGATGTCACAAAATACATAATTTCACTAGCTGTGGTGATATCTCTGATTTATTCTCTCCTATCAAAGCTCTGTGCACGCACAAGTGCCAGAAACATTGATAATTAAGAAAATGCATGAAATAGAATGTTGTTGGCAGAATTAATTCAAAATTGATTTTTTAAACAATGTCTGTAGTGTTTTGAAATTTTAAAAAGGAAAATACATGAATGCCCTTAGTGGCTTAGAATTAGGTTAAGGGTGTTGTAGTAATTGAACAAGCTAATAAATATAAATAGAAAAGAAGAGAAAAGAAAAAGGAAAAACAAAAAAAAAGAAGAAGAAAGGAATAGGTCTGAAATTTGAGAGAGAGAATCGGAAGAGAGAAAGAAAGAAGAAGAAGAAGAGAAAAGAGGGAAAGAGAAGAGGAAGAGAAAGGAAGAAGGAGAAATAAGTTGTTAAGGTAATGTGTGTGTTTTATTATGTATAAATGTGATTATTAGCTATGATTTTGCTTGTATGGGTTGTTAGGGTTTAAGAATTTTATTTGGGTTTGATTGATGAATTAAGAGAGATGTTAAGGGTTGAATGTGTTGGGTAATAGTTTAATTAGTTTGATGGTAGATGATTTTGAAATTTTGAGATATTTGGTTTAAGAAAATATTGAGAAAAATGGTGAATAATGTTGAGTAATTTCGAAAATAGCTTGCTGGAAATCTGGGTTAAGGTTGAAGATGATGAAAAATTCATTTTGGTCCTTTTTGGTGAAAACTACAATTTAGTCCCCAAACTTTGGAAATTTTCAGTTTGGTCCCTGGAGTGAAATTGAAGATTCTGGACAGAATTGAGGATGAATTATGGACAAGATTTTAGGATAGCTATGAATTTATGAAGTGTTCAGTTTAGTCCTTCAATTTGATAAAATTACAATTTGACCCTAAAAATATAGGAAAAATTCAGAATGGTCCCTAAGAGAAATATTAGTATTTCAGATTGGTTTGATGGATAATTGAAGCTCATTTGATGGATTAATATCAATTTTATGAATTTTGTATTTTGGAATTAGATTCGGAAGAAACCTTTGTTTTAGGTTTTTGCGAAGAAATGGATAGTTTGATTCAAAAACACATAGGATTATGAGTTGAACATTTAGATATGTTATTAAACTTATTTTACTTCTTTTGAGTCATTTTTGAGTATATCTTCTTTTATATATATTCAGATAATCCCGATATTCAACTCGCGGGACATCAGTAGGATTTCGTCAACACTCTGCTTCTAAACCTTGTTTGCTCTTAAGTCAGGTGAGTGGATAACATTTAATATGCATGAGAAATAGTATAAATATTTGAATTTGCTAGTATGAATTGGATTATGCTTTTTGATAAGATATACCTTGATTATATTCTTGATACGATAAAGCATAATCATTTGTTGAATATATGTTCTTGATATGAGCCTACATATGTTTGTGAATTGATAGCTCCTCATTTGATTGATACCATGAGTTGAGCCTTGATATATGAATATTTTGTTTGATTATAAGATATACTTATGGTATGCCGGTCAGAATACCCATGCTAACAAGGTAGTGTTAGCCTTTGTGCACATCGTATCTGAAACCCTAGTTGGTCGGGGGAGTCACCAACCTGTGTGGACTGATCATCCCACAGTACGGAGCCTCATGCTCATTGCATTTTAATTTTCTGACGAGTTTTGCCTATACATTCTTGTTATGACCTATTTGAGAAATTTGTTGTAAGAACCTTGAGCCGATTTGATATTATACTTCTCTTTGCTATATGATCTCGTATGTGTATATTGGATATTATCTACTCACTGAGTTGCTGAACTCACCCCCTCATTATTCATTATTTTCAGGGTCGTAGCTTGCTAGCAGGTCATTTTTGTCCTACTCTGGGAACCTGCTATTTTGGTTGTAGTCGACACTTTTGTTCATATGTCTAGTTAGTGCTCCACAAGTATAACAATATGTAATCAACTCTTGTATAAAGACAATTGAATTATGTTATAAAGTTTACTTGTTATTTCCGTTGCGTTAAATTCTGAAATTGAATGATAAGTTTGTGTGTAAGTTTGGGTTCGCATAGGTGTGGAACCTTGGAGGGGGACCATGCCTATGCGCCGGTCATGGATCCGGGAATCAGGTCGTGACAATGTCTCCACTTGTATGTGCCCCTGAAGGCCTTTGCTGCCCTCAGCCTTTTCGCTAAGAATATCATTCTCACCATTGGTATTGTGCTTAGGGCGCAATTAAAAATTCTTGGAAGATGATTGAACCCCCTTGACATTGAGTTTTTCATTCCTCATACAACCCCTCGTTGACCAATTAACTGTTAGGAAATTGTCCTTTTCATATGCTTCCTATCCTTTTAATGCACTAGAATTAAGAATTCATTGAAGTCTTCGTCCTAAAGAATTCATAAGTTTTTTTCTGCATGCATGCAGACACATGGCCCCCCACACCTAAAGGACACACAGACACACACTCATATGTCGAAAGATGATAGAGAGAGAGAGAGAGATGCTAACCTCTGGTGGCTTTACCCACATTTGTCCATCATACCATCCACTCTCTTCATAGGGGATCACTGCAGACAGAAGTCTATCACCAACGTAACTCCATCCCTGTGGTATGCAGATTAAAATACGGTAATTTCCAAAGGATTACTTGAGAAAAATGTATGAATTGGTGGTCAGTTACATGTTAAAATGGAAATGACTGAAAAGGGTGCAATTTGAATGGTAATTAGTTGGGATCACACCTCTTGTATCTCCTGCATACTAACGGTTTGATTGTGCATTCATCTAGACTGCGTGGTAGTTTTATATAAGGACAATTAGAGAAAAGATATGTTACTTTATTTAGAATATTCTGCCTTGGTATGTTTCTAATGTTTTGAGTGGATAAAATGTTCTTTACTGCCAGAGTTTAGTGTTTGAATAAACTATTGTAGATCAGATATCGAACTCTCTAACACTTTTCAACACTACCACTTCGTGATTTTTTTGATAAGAAACTACCATGTTACGACAACTTTGCAACCACCTTTCTTCCGGATGAATTGAATAGAATGTGTGGTGGAAGCTTTAAGAATATGGCCTTTCCAGTTGAGGAGCACCTTTCAGAACCTACCTTTTTTGCCTAATACATTCAGCAAGGGAGTGACTACAAGAAAAAACTGGTTTTCTGTTAGGCATCTCATAGTTATTTACCCCTGTAGTTACCACCATCACAACCAAACAAATGATTTATTTTGTACCTATATTTATGAAGTATTTTGTAGGAAAAGAATTATTACTCCATGACAATACTTAGAGTTCTCTGGATTGTGATTTTATATGGGTGTGATGTTATGATGATGAGGATTAAAAGAAGATGGAGATGATACCAGATATATTCTTAAGATGATTAATGACACAAGGAATAGAGTTCCTGTTCCAGCAGCTAGCACAAATCTTAATGGTTCCTGCAAGATTGGAACACTGAAATAAAGCCTCAAAATTCACAAGTGAAAATCTTTTCACAAATCAAATATATCTAGCTTTATATCTATACTTCTGAGATACGTGATTCTCGCCCCCATTCTATTTTTATACCCGTCATCAGGTAGTTCTTCAAAAACTAATTCCCTAGTTTCCAAAGCAAAAGGCTCATGCAGACTGCTGTTTCCTTGTGCTCCAGCACTTTTAAATAACTTAAAGACATTCTTTTTGGGCCTTTCATGTGATAACTAGCTTCAACTCTGTTTCATATTTTTCATCAATGTTTTTTTTGGAAAGATGATCTGCATTATAAACTTACCCTGGAAGGATTGAAAGTTGCAGCTGCAATCGGAACTCCAAGAACTGTGAAGGTTACTAACCAGAGTCCACCAAGACGAAGGAAAAAGGGTCCTGGATCAAGTTCGCCCCAAGAATACAGAGGTCCGTCTTTCAAAGACGAGTACTCGTTCACCTATTACACAACCAGGACCACTGTAAGTCTGAATATGTCTTGTATAATGCGCAAGAGATGGTTTACTTGATGCATGCATATCTGAGTGCAATTTTTTTTGGGCAAGAAAATTATGCATCTCTTCGAAAGCTTTATAAGACACATGGATATAAATTTGCATAAAGCAGTTGGGAAAGCCGTGCTTACAGTCGCGCAGCAGACTTACCGGCCTTTGCTCATAAGGGACCTCGATTTCCAAGCCAGGCTCCCAGCTCCGGCCCGGGAAACGGCTTGTACCCCCATTCGTCTCATCTTTCAAAGCTTTCACAGAAACCGACGGTAATAGTTTCTGAGCTCTATGGTATCTAATGATCCATGATCCACAGCTGGCTCCAAGTTTGGCTTGTCTTGGACTAGGAATTAGGGAGCAGCAGACATTTAGCCTGAGCATTGAGTTTCAGGCCGTTAAATTAGCCGCTGACAGTTGCAGCAACCAAATTCTGAAACTTTTAGGTGTTCGATTTTTTTCAGTGGAAGGAGTGGACTATCTAGTTAAAGGGATGGTTGCTTTTTCTTCAGGGACCACGGGTTATTTACGTGGAGGAGAACAAGGGATAGGTCGTTTTATTTATTTCTTTGAAGAAGAGGATTCTTGCCAAGGTGGACAAAACTGGCCACGGTGACGATTTGGCATCGTCTTGGTGGCCCACAGATGGACTGCTAATCTGTCCAGGCCATCTATTTACGTGGCCTTTTTTAATACCACCACTTGTTTCTTGGGGAATCAGATTATCCAAATGTGAGATACTTGCTGTGGTTCAACTCGAGCTTGCACGCAATTGTGTGTGTAGCTCTCATGTTTC
Organism: Salix arbutifolia; assembly: GCA_025169955.1. Lineage (NCBI taxonomy): Eukaryota > Viridiplantae > Streptophyta > Magnoliopsida > Malpighiales > Salicaceae > Salix > Salix arbutifolia. The sequence goes on from CM045908.1 coordinate 4,585,539, forward strand.
CACGGGCATAGGCTTTCTAATTTTCCAGCCAGTTCATATTTCCTATTATTATTTATAAAATAAACTAAAAGAGATCAGGAATTCATTGTGCATTGTGAGTAAAAATATTGTGAATTATAATAGTGTATTTTTTGGTCGGTTTGGTTTTCGGTTTGTTCGGTTGGTTTACCAGTTCATTTATTTTTTTATTATTATTTGTACAGTAAAATAACATTATTAGCCCTTGAAAAAGATAAAAAAAATTGTTTTTCCAGGAGGGGCTTCATGGGGATTTCATAATTTTTGAAAATGGCTAAATACTATTATGCTCTCATATAAGACAAAAAAAAATGTTTCCTGTAGGGTAGGGGTATTGTAGGGTAGGGGTATTACGGGTATTTCCCATTTTTCAAAAATAACTAAATACTAATATACCTCCCAATAATACAATTGAAAAATTGTATGTAGGAGTGTTCCGGTAATTGACCATATTTTTTTTTATTATTTGCTGAAATTTGGTAGTGCGTGAGATGCACGCGCATGATGTTTTTCCGCCTCATACCCTCTTCTGGAGGCGCGTGCATCGTCCTCAAGCGGTGAAAAATACGTTTTTGGAGTCTCAGACAATGCGCCGTCATGTGGTCTTCCTTCTAGTGTGACGCGTGTGGACAGATCATCTCCATAGGAGTGACAGTGGTCGGTTAAACGTTTTATTTCTGTTTTCTCTTTCCTGTACGCTAAATTGCAGGAGAGGCCCCTAGGTTTGTGTCTTTTTCACTTTAGTCCCTTTACTTTTAATTTTGTGTATGGTCCTGATTTCTGTTATATAAGTTTTGATTTAGTTCAATTGGGTCGTTCGATTGAAATTAATTATATATTTAAGTTTCACTTTGGTCCTCCTTTTAATTTTCGGATTGGGTTTAAATACCTTAATATATTCGGTACATAAATTGTAATTTTTTCAATTTTGCCATTTGATTAAAATTGATAATATATTTGATTTTTATTTCAGCCCTTATACTTTTAATTTTTGATTTTAATCCCTATATTTTTTTATACTTTTATAATAGTCTTTGTTTTTGTCCATGTATATATAAGTGTGCCCTTAGCTTTGGTTTTTAACTTTTATTATTTTCTTATTTGTTGAGGTGGTATTTTAAAAAAAATATTAGCTCTTAAATTTTATTTTATATTTATGATCATTTGAAAATTGATATTTCTGTTTTTTATCTCCATTTGCTCTTCAATTTTTTTCACCTACTATTTTTTTTTTTTTTGATCTTTTGTTAAAGTTTTTAGGGATTTTTTTAGTCTTTCATTTATTTTTGTTTCTTTCATTATTAACACAATAACAACAACAACAATAATAATAATAATTTAATTGTTTTTCTTGCTTACTCTTTTATTAATATTTTTTAGTTTTTTTTCTCAGGATAATTTGATAATTTTTATTATTTTAACAGTAATAACAATGATAATTTTTTTATTTTATTTTTTTGTTTGATCTTTTGTTAAAGTTTTAGAATTTTTTTAGTGTTTCATTTATTTTTGTTTCTTTCATTATTAACACAACAACAACAACAACAATAATTATATAAAGACTTTAATAAAATATTTCTCTCGGGATAATTTGATAATTTTTATTGTTTGGACAGTAATAGTAATGATAATTTTAGATTTTAAGACTTTGATGTTGCTATTGTTATAAAAAGGTGTGTTGATCTATTTTATTATATTAAAGTTTGTATATGTAGATATTATATTTTAATTTTGATCCAGCAAATCCTATAAAAATTGTTTGCTCAGCCCGCAACATAGGGCAGACAATTTTTTTTTATTTTCAAGTTAAATGATTTTTTTCAACTAATAATTTTTATTTTTGTTTTATCATATATTTAATTTTTTTATTCTCTTTTATTAAAGTTTTTATGCTTTTTTTAGTCTTTGATTTAATTTTGCTTTTTTCATTATTAACGCAATAATAATAATAATAATTTTAGTTTTTGTTCTTACTTCTTTTTTTGTTAATTTTTTTGTGTTTTTTTCTTGGGATAATTTAATAATTTTTATTATTTTGGCAGTGATAATGATGATAATTTTAGATGTTAAAACTTAAATATTTTTGTTTTTATAATAAGATATGTTGATATATTTTATTATATCAAATTTTACATGTATAAATATTTTATTTTAATCTTAATAATTATAAAAATTATTTGTTGTACTATCAATATAGCGTGGACAATTAACTAGTGTACAACTAAAATAGGATCCCACAGGCTGGAACCAAAGATCATTGCCCTCCATTAAGGTGGTAAAAAGCACATAGAGCCCAAGCTATCATCATCCAAAGCTACGACTTTAAGCTAGCAGTCAGTATTGCGTGTCCGTAGAGTGTCAGGTACGTAACTAGTTTTCAATTTTATCATTCAATTTAACTTTTATAATTTAGTTTTTATTGTTTTTATTTTTAATTTTTTCTTTGATCTTCTATATAAATTATTAATCTTTTCAGTTTCATCATTTAGTTATGACATTATTTTTACTTCATCTAATTTCAATCTTCAATTAAATATAAGATTTTATTTTAATTTTAATTTTGATCATCATTTCTTCAATTTTTTTGTAAAATTAAAAATAAATAATCAATTTCATCATTCAATATTAATTAATTGAAAATCAGACTTCATGATTTTATTTATTAAGTGTTTCGGGTTTAATGACTTGGGTCACGAACTTGAGAAATTAACAAAAAAAATTATAAAATTCTTTTTTTTTATATTGGGTTATTTTAATAATATGATATGAGTTGCAGGTTTAGTAACATATGATAGATTAACCCAGACTCTAATTAGCAATGTCATAGATTTATCATAATCAATTTTTGAAATCTATTTTTATCCCATTTCAAGGCTTACACATTATTTTTCAAAAAACATTTATCTAACCTCGCAAAAAAGCATGAAAATAGAGACTAGTTAGAAGCTTAAAAGCTCTGAAGCCATGTTTTATTGTGCATGGTGAAACATGCCTGTAATCCCAAAAAAGATCCAACTTTAAAATCCCACTTCTCCTCTCTCGCCAACGGCTACATTTTGAACCCAATTGTTAAGAACTTAAGATCAAATTCCCATTATTCATCCATGCTTTCATGATTATAACTTTCGAGTCATCGGTCACATATATCCATGTGCATGAACAGGTAGTGATTGCTAATATCATGGTATTTGACCGCAGGATCCAATCACTTGGGCTTCTCTTGTGATTCTGACCATCAAGTGCATCTTGACCTAAATCCTGTGGACTTTTTACCAGGGGACAGTGTGGGGTAAAGAGAAAAGAATATTTTACCTTTTGAGGAAACGGGCATTCCTGTCCTGGTAAACTCTCTCTGTAATTTACCACACCCACGACAAATTTTGCAATAACTTCACCTTCCATGGCTACAAATTCCTGCTCGAGTCATTTTAGCACCGCCTCGTGTACCATAATACCTTTCTTGCTCCAATAATTAACTGACAAACACTGACAAACTCAACCAACGTAGATATAAAAGGGGAAAGAAAACACATTACACAGCTTGCAAGTGATCACTGAGCACAAAAAACTTGTTAAAGCATGAGAGGCAAAGCTTGTAAAGAAAACTGGAGGTTTTATAAGAAACCGAACTTAGGCTTCCCTGCTCTGATTCTCTCATGCTCATTTTTCTTCATTGCTGGCCTGTTTGCCTCGAATCTTCTTCTCTCTCAGGTATTTTTTTTTTCTATTTTTTTCTCTTCGCTTTCTATTTGGTTCTAGTAATAAATCCAACGCAGGATACATCAAGTGATGAAAGATGGCTGAAGGCAAGAGCTAGGCAGCTCCAATCAGTGGAGGAAGAGATAATCAGCAAGTATAATTTATTACAAAGTGGAGAGACTGGAGATGATTTCATTACCCTTATCCCGTTTCAGGTTGTATTTTAATAAATTTCAGCTGATCATCACATTGATCTCATCAACTTTTATTTCTAAATCTCGTTGTGTTTTCTACAGATACTAAGCTGGAGACCGCGAGCACTTTATTATCCTGGATTTCTAACCGCAGAGCAGTGTCAGCACATAATTAATATGGCAAAGCCAAGCCTTCAGCCTTCAACTCTGGCTTTACGGAAGGGAGAAACAGCAGAAACCACAAGAGGAATCAGAACAAGGTAAATCAACAGTAGAAATAATGTCGGTGTTGTTAGAGATATTCTTAACTGAAACTTGCTTTTCGAACAGCTCTGGCATGTTTGTTCTCTCTTCTGAAGACCAAACTGGAGTCTTACAAGTCATTGAGGAGAAAATTGCTCGGGCCACCATGATTCCCAGAACTCATGGAGAGGTATGAACTCGGGCCATCTCTATCTGTCAAGGAAAAATTAATTGTTTAGTGTAAGAACAATACGAGCATAGTGACGCTAGGCATATAACAAAATTAATTCAAATAAACAGCATATATTAAAACAAAGTAATTATAAAACAACTCAACAAAGTCATATATATGGCCATGGCCACAAGCCCTTGTAGGTGAAATTAGGGAGGGCCACGAACTTGTTAAAAGACACTGTTGCTAGCACTTTCCCACTCTTGGGCCAAGGTTTTTTTGTTAAAGAAGAGGAGATGGAAAGAGAGTGGGGAAAGAAGAGACGGTTCGGTCTTGGAAGAAAATAAAAAAGGGGTATTTTTGAAAAATAATTTTCAATGTCAATTAGAATGGAACTCCTTGACTAAATAAAAGGGTATTCTTTCTGATTTAATTTTTGTTATTTTTTTATAAATTGAATTTGATTTTCTGGGTTCCAAATAACCCATCAAAGTGCAAACCATTAAAGTTTTTGGATTTCTCATAATGCATCATGAAAGATGATGGTGAAAGCCTTTGTGCCGAAACAACTCTTACAATAACAACATTTGTCGAAGAAATAATAATAATCAAAGCTATATTTTTTTGGGAAAAAATTATAATTATTTCTATAACAATAGCAAAAAAAATACTTGGTTAATTTTTTATTTTATATATACATACAAATATAATAATTCAATTCAATAACAATAGATCTCATTGAAGAAACTAAACATTTATTATAAGGAATTTACCCTCAAGGTTGCAAAGGAAAAATTATTTGTTTAGTGTTCAAATAATTTGACCATAATAGATTGATATAGCAAGAGCTAGAATTTTGACTAATGTATATGGTGTATTTGATGATGAATTTCTAAAAGAAAAACATTGTTTTCTAGGATTATATCATTTGTTCTTAAGACTAAATTGTTTGTCGCTTGTCACTTAGCTCAAAGAATTTCGATGTAAACATCCTTCATAAAATTCAAAAAACTTTATCTTTAAAAGTTTACAATACCAATCAAGTTGTAAACTTTGAAAACCATCTCAATTTCCTACTACAACATAAGAACCTAAAGGCTAGAAGAAATGGACAATAAATAGGAAAAATCAAAATAAGGCAAGAAGTAGAAGGTTTTATTCTCATTGTTTTTTCCTTTCCTCAAATAAATTTCCCTTACTCCTATTTATAATAGAGACATGTGTATGAAATGTTTTGCATACTGTTTTTAATAAATACTGAATGTTTACATTAATTATGATGTTTTAAAACCAAAAACAATGTTTAGGTATTAAATAGGCATTCAATAAATTTTGATGGATATTGTTCATGAACTAGCTAGAAAAAAAAGGCCTAAAATATTATTGGGTTTCCTGAAAATATCTTAATTCATTTTAGAAGAGAGACATTGTTATACCTTCAAGTGCTAATAATTTTTGTTATAATGTTTTAGATATTTTTGTATTATACTCTATTCTCATAAAATAAGAGGCATTGCTTTTTTATTTACAAGGAAAGCTAAAAAATCTATAAATAATAAAATATCAATTTATCTCCTGAATAATATCACATATATTATTTTAAGATGATTTTAAAATTTTATTCAATTAAGTCCCTACTTGTTTCTAGGTTTAGAATTGTAATTCCCTATACAAATTACGCTTTCATCATCAATTTCTATTTTTTATTATAATCAAGTCACATATGATTAATCATTTTATTTCAATTCCTAATCAATGGTTCTTATGTGTATGACCCATTAAATTCTCTAATAAGTTGGAAAAATATAAATCACAATCCTAAATAAAATAGAGTAAAATAATTAATTTATCATAAATTCAATAATTGAGTGATTTATACTTGAAGATCAAACACAATATCTAATAATTTGTCTTAATCCCTTAAATATTATGAAAGTTTTAAGTGGTTTGACTATTTTGTTCTATATATTGATTATAGGTATCTCTCATTCCTTACCTTATGTGAACAACTTTTTTTTATAAAAGAAAAAACATAATATATTTTAGTCTTAACAATTTTAATTAATGTTCAGTTTTAATATAACATTGATCATGAATATTTAAATATAATACTTTGATATAATATGACTTTATATTTACTCTAGATTTATTAATAAAATATTTGTTGAATATTCAATAAAAATAAAATTTTATTAATAAATTAAATATATTTAAATAAAAAATTAATGTTATGTATAATCAATTGATTGATTACAAGGCATATACACTAACTATTATTATCTAACAATTGACACAAACCCAAGCATGAGTCTGAGTGTGTGTGTGTGTCTATGGTTTAAGTTGAAAACCTAAACAGCTTAGGGTTTCACTGTATTTCAGGCTTTCAATGTCTTGCGTTATGAGATTGGCCAAAAGTATGATGCTCATTACGATGCGTTCAATCCTGAAGAATACGGGCCTCAGACGAGCCAAAGGGTACAGTAAATCTCATACTTTTATTATTACAACTCTAATTTTGTGTTTTAATAAATACTTGATTATATTCTTCAAACATGTCATCTTTTCTTAACTTTTATTCAGGTGGCCACATTTTTGTTGTATCTATCTAATTTTGAAGAAGGTGGGGAGACCACATTTCCACTTGAGGTAACAAGACTCTTTTTTTATGTTTTTCTTTCTAGATAAATGAATGGGTTTATCTTCATAGAATGAGGTAAATGTACAATATATTTTTAATTAAGCTAATTGTGTTCCCATGAGTTTTTAATTTGTTATTTCGGTAATATTGTTTTGCCAAATCAGTCAAATGTTGCGCTTGACTAATTTTATGCCAAAAATAGAGGTGAAAAGAAAAATAGCCCAACTTGTCCTTGCATTTAGATGCAAACTTCAATCTATGTTAAAAAAGTTTATTTGCTCCTAACTTGCTCTTGTATTATTTTTCTCAATAAATTCGAGTGGGATCTATGTTTTTTCTTGATATCATATAAGTAGTGTTATGTATCGATTGATTTCAGTAACGTTTACACTTTCAAAGTTAGTTATGAGGCGAAACTCAAGCAAAAGATTATTCAAAGATATAATAAGGAGATTGGACATTGAACTTGTAATCTTATTATTTTCATTAGTTTGTATGAAAATATCTACTAAAAGGGTAAATTCAAAAATGATATAAAATAGTTTTTTAAGGATAAATTAGAGACTGGGCTTAAAATGTAAGAATTTAAGGAAGGACAAGTTGGGATAATTCTTTTATTTTTCTGCCTCAAGATTGTTTTCAGTATAAAATTGGTCACGTGATTTATTATGATGAAATGGCAAGAAAATGTCATCGGAAGGAGAAATCGGAAACAGGAAACTGATTATTTTTGCAGGGACACAATTGATTCAATTACAAATATAGAGACATTTGATCCCATGAAGTTATATACTTCTTTTCCTTACAAATATAAGCAGTCATCCTGACTCTCTTTTTTCGTGCAGAATGATGAAAACTTTGAAGGATATGATGCCCAAAAATGCAACGGTTTAAGAGTAAAACCACATCAAGGGGATGCCATTTTATTCTATTCGATATTCCCAAACAATACAATTGACCCGGTAAATGTTCCCTCTCGTCATTCTCATCACCTTTTCCATCGTGTTCATAAATGGGGGGGCGGGATTCTGAGCCAGGCATCGGAGTTTTTCAAATTCTGTGCACTCAGTTAACAAGAGAGATTTTTCCAAAAGGAGATTGCTAAATCTCTTTCTTCTTTAATGTCATTTAATCTTGTGGATTTGCTTGATGAACAGTGCCGAGATGAAAGATTATTTTAGGAGAATTGCATAGAATTGTAGTTTTCCAAATTGGTTCTTCTGGCAGTGATGAATTAGAGTGGTGTTTTTTTTGGGCAGGCATCTCTTCATGCAAGCTGTCATGTAATCAAAGGGGAGAAATGGGTGGCTACCAAGTGGATTAGAGATCAAGTACAAGTTTAAATTGCTTAGTACTGTTTTACTCGAGGTTTCTTCTAGAAAAAGAATCTGTGCCGATGCCACTCTATTTTGGGATTGATTGTAAGAAATGGTTTTAGGACAAGGGTAATGTCTCATGTTACATCGCAATTTTTGAGGATTAAGAAAATTGTGGTGATTATTCTCTCCTGATATTGGAGAAAGGCTTCTTTCAAGTAGGGCTTGGTTGGAGCTGGGAAAAATGGTAGCTGTCACAAAACTGTTCAGCAGATTGAGCTCTCACTCTCATGGCTAATGACCTAGTGGTGGGACACGCACATGCAGCAGCGTTAGGGCTTCTTCCATTGGTGAGAGCATCACTACCTCGTCCATCCATCCCCATCTTCCTCTCTTCTTTTCTGTTGGTGATTATACCTTTTTGGATTTCATGGAATCAAATTCAGTATAAATAGAAACAACACATCATCTCAACTTCAAAAAGAATTCTTAAGCACAGATCTCTACTTCCAGCTTACTAATCGAAGAATTATCTCATCCCTCTTTCAAAAATAGAGTCAAACAAATATTTTAATGTATTTTAAACAAAAAAAATTAAAAATCAAATGCCACTACGCCTCCACTAGATTCCACTAGAATGACTAGAAAGGAGAAAAAAACTAGGATTAAATTGTCTAGTCGAACAGGTTATTATTGGTTCTATTAAACTCATCCAATTCACGCCGGGTGGCCTGGGCAAACGATTTTTCATCAGAATTGAACAGTTGTTTATTAACTGGCCAGTCGGGTCTGAGCTGACTGGCTTCATGAATGTCCTGTGCTGTTGAGATTTTTAGACACCCATCGACATAGCAACTGAAGTAATTTTATCAGTCAATTGCTTTCGTGAATGAAATTAACAAATAGTAAAAGGTAAACTGATAGCAAAAAATATTTTCCTAAATTCACGACTGTTTCCAGTTAAGAACAAATAACACCGCGGGTCAATTCTTGTATGATGACCTTGACAGAGATCATGTAAGCTCAGCAAGACTGTTTTGGTTTAAACAGTAAATTATTATGAAACTCTGGAAATGCAATCAAGCAGCTTATGTATGATGCCTTGCTTGAAACATGAAGCTTAATAACAGTCACGAAATTCTTTTCAGTTTCAACTCATGCAAACCACTTTTTTTAGCATTTTCCTCTTTCTCATTTGTTTTCCAGTTTCGCTGTCAAGAATTCTCACAGGAAAAAAAAAATGCAATCAAAAGATGGTTACTCAGGTTCTAGTCCAAACCTAAATTAATCAAAATTATCTGGAAGGCTATTTCTTGACCACTCTCGGCTCATTAACCTGTTGCTCTCTGTAAATTGTAACTTCAAATAGTGGCTCGTTAATCAGTAGATAAACATCCTTGCTGACGTAGCTGCTGAGATACCAGGTTGCCTGTGAAACATAATTCTAAATTTAGCAATAAAATTCAATAAACCAAAAACATCTTAACCAATTCCATTTTGCTGGCCCTCCAAAGACATTTTCAAGGACATCAATTTTTTTCAGTTGCATTTATTTATTTATTTTGTTCATTTTAATTTTGAGGAAAGAGTAAAAAACAGAAAAAGGGAGAAATTGTATACCTTTTTTGTTGAATTCAATTTTGTCTTGAGAGCAGAAAAGATCACTCTTTCAACTTTCAGTTAATCAATCAAAAACAGATTATGGATACCATAACCAAATCAACTTTGGTACTGAGCTTGGTATCTAATGGAGCTTCTGGTTATTATGACTTGTGCCAGTTTCCAAACGGCTGCTTTCCCAAACGCTTCAACAAATGCATGGAACCAGATGCCATGAAAAGCCCAAGAGCAGCAAGTGCCACCATTGTTGAATTCTCTATGTTCTGGTAATAGCCTCTCTGAAATGTGGCAATGGGGCAAGTCCAATATTGTAAAAGGTGAACAGGACAGACAATACAAAGAGATGTGATACAGTGAACATTTCTTCATGAAGTCATCATGGGGCTTCCAAAGGTTGGCCCCATGATGACAATTGGATATGGAAATGAATGGATGATCAACCTAAGTGCTCAAGTGATTTTGGGTTAGAGAAACGCACTAGTATCAGCAAAAACAGAATAGCTGCACTTGCGGGTGCTAGAGAAAGGCTTATCATCCCTCCACGCAATTCATTTGGTACATGACTATGAAAAAATTAAGAAAACACAAACCAAATTTAATATGCTTGATAAGGGACACTATAAGTATTGTTAAATAAAACAACAAAGACACTTCTTTAGCTTACATGGTCCTCAATCTTGCAAGTGAAGGTATAATCAGGCCCACACCCGCATGGAATAGGCAGAACAAAGACACTAAAACTCCAATTTCCTGCATTTACAGTCAACATCAAGAATTTATGGCCATCTAATTTAGAACCAGATTAAGAGACAAGGACATGCATACCTGATAATCATAAGCAACAATAGACAAGGCAAGCCCCATTACAGTGAATGCATATACTAGGCAATCCTCAATCCGAAGTGATGATGAACCACAAAATAACCATGGACACACAGTGCTTCCCAGCATTCTTGCACCCATTAGGCATGGATATATCAATCCTAGATGCACTTCTCGTCCATCAGCCTAAACTCGCATGTAATATAAAAATTGTAATATTTCTTGATCAGTATTTTATTTCTTACTAGGCAATGGTTATGCATAATCAGTTTATGTTCTTCCATGGTTACAAAAGTAAACACTGGAAGAGTTCAATATCATTTTTCAGAAAAGGAGCCATCTTCAGTTTACCAAAACAATTATTTTTGGAAAAATAATTACAAAATGAAAGAAGGCACTATTTAGGGTATTAGACACTACCCGTCTCCTAACATAAATCAGTAAATGATTACATCTTTACTTGCTTCCATATCAAGCCACAGTCATTTATCAGGAAAGCTTTGTCTCCTTCCACATCTTGTGTAAAGGATTGATCTTAACAGGGCTATTAACATGTGATGCATGATTTACCAAGAGCGAAGCATATTTGAACTATTATTGTAGGATAAAACAGGTCAATATTGATGTCTGACACTTTAATTAATTAATTTGGTTTTTTTTTCAATATAAGAACAACTTTTAAACAAAATCAAGATAAATGATCAACATGATAAAATTACTTCCAGAATTATAAGGAATTGAGATAACAGTATTGGATAATTAGAGTTGATAATGATCATACCACCAATGTTGGGGCCCACAGGATCCAGAAGATTGCAATCGAGAACTGAAGGCAAGCATGTGCAAAACCCAGTAACAATATCCGTTTATCTGGAGCATAAAAAGTTCATTGATGATTCAAGATATTGGAAGATACTCAAAATACATCATGGTGACATCTAATGAGATTTTGACCAAAAGAACATCAAAAGCTTTCCACTCCTTGCCTCATTCCTAAAAAATATCCATGCATCTTAAGTATTTGACCTTCAAAATGTCAAATTGTCCATGTTTAACAGGCCTATTTACAATTTTTGAAAGATGATGTCAGCTAAAAGAAATTGGACATTTGAATATATAGATATATATATATATATATATATATATATAGAATTAATTGTCAAAAAATGTATGGAAATTAAATTGAAAAAAGAGGCTGAAGCTAACACCAATAATTGCACAAATTAATGCTAGGTTATCAATCAATAAGCGTTACATCCTGATTTTCCCAATCCTCTGAACTACAAAAATGATTCCTTGTGTTGCCATTGTTGTCAAATATCAGCACTTAAAAGTCAGGAGTTCCCAAGAAAAACTCTGCCTCTACGAGTTCCTATATTCTATCACCATTCTAAGGCAGCAAGGAATACAGGTACTTTGATTTAGCAGTACATATAGAGCATCATCAAACAAACAAAAAATGCTTACAAGGGAATAAAGACAGTAACTTTTGGACCTTAGGTATATCATCGAAGGAAAGAACAGCAAGTGGATACCGGAGACTGTAAAAAGCAGATCATGCACCAGAAATAGACAGTATAACTCTTACAGCTTACTCACGCTTACAAATGAAGTAAGAGGTAAAAAAATGTACATCCTATTCAAGTTGGTGATGATTTCAAATAGCAGATGACGACATTTACCCAGAAATCAGTCAACACAACATAAGTTTTTACCCAGAAATCAGTCAACACAACATACGTTTTTACCCAGAAAAGAAAAACACAGCACTCACCACTAAAGATATTTATGTAAGACATCCAGTGGCGATCCTTTACCGGTGCAGAATGTGGGGTTTGCTTCCATCCTTTGGTGACACAGAAAATGCCTATAATTGCAATGAAGATAGTTGCAGTGGAAGAAGATGCAATTCCTGTATCCACATCACTAGCAAGTAGCCAATTTACAAGCACCTGGCTTCCAATTAATGACGCGGACTCAATGAAAGTCATTAACCAAAAAGTGTTAGTGAGAGCACGTAGCCTATACCCTTGGTTTTCATTTTCAAGAACGATCCACGCCTCGAAAGCAAAAGAAAAAATGCCAGTGGCAAGCGATGAAGAGAGAGTGAGGAACCAAACACAAGGGTGTGATTGGGGCACTATCCTCTTCCATATACCAACAAAGAGGTGTAGTATGCAAAACACCAAACATGCCTTGTTGTGCCCGCCGCTAAAAATATCAATACACACAGTAAAATATTAATTAAAAAATAAATAAATAATTTTGAGAAAATAAATAAATAAATAAGACTTACATTGAATCAAAGAGGAAAGCTAGAAGAGGAGCGAGAAGAAGAGAAGATCCAAATCCAAGAATAAGGGAGAAGAGTATCTGCTCCTTACTCGTGCCACTATAAACAAACTCAAAATCTCCGAAAACCGACCAAACTCCTTCCATCGCTGCAAAACAAAATCGAAAAATCAAAATGAAAGTTAAAAAGAAAAAAAAAATGAAAAATGAAATCCGATACCTGAAGCGAGAGAGTAAAGGAAGAGGAAGTATCGATGGGAAGTTGGAGAGAGGGACTGATCGGAGAAGGGAGAGAGAGAAAGAGATTTGTTGAAAAAACGAGGAAAGAGAGCGATTGAAGAGAAGCAACACATTATTATGAATCCGTAGAGTGATAAATTTGGTTCCCATTTTGAACTCTCAAATTCTACTCCCATTTTTCTTCCTTACGAGATCTCGATCTAACTTCCTTTTCCTTCTCTTATTTTTTCCAGAGGCAGATCCAGATAGAGAGTGCCGATTTCGAGCTCTGCTTGCTTTCGAGAGATTTCCTTGCCCTGGTGGCCTCTACAACAAACTTTTGCAGAGATTTTCATTTCCCGTTCGCCACGTGGCTTAGAGTGTAAATATAAATACACTAAAAAGGCAGCGGAGATTTCCTGTCACACTTCATTTTATTATTCACCACATTGTAGTCACGTCTATGATCTTGATATTTTAAAGTCTATGATCTTGATATTAATGTCTGTGATCTTGGATGTAAAATTTAATTGTTTTTTATTCAACATTATTTTTTTATTATTATTGATTTATTTTGTAATTTTTTGCTAAAATATTTTTAGAATAAAAAAAATAACATGGTTAATCAAAGGTGTTTTGATATTTTTATTTTTTTATATTGAAAAATAATTGATTAAAATACAAAATGAACTAAAGTCAACCAGGCGATTTTTTGAAGAAAATCATTTACATCATCAGATTCAATAAATCATATAATCATAGAGATTATTATTTTTTAATTATATGAACAACATGTTTTTCTTAAGTTAAAAATTTGTGATAGACATGGTGTCGAGATAATAAAGGGAAATCATAAACAATGAAAGATGAAATTGTATTTTTTTATATTTAAATTAAATAAAAAAATATATATGTAATCAATAAAAAAAAATGAAATTTTATTTAAAAAAACAAATTAATTGACGGAATAAACATTAAACAAAAAATAATAATAGATTGGATGTTATGGATTAATTGGTTAAACTATTACCTAAATTATCTATACAGCTAAATCAGCTTTTATTTTTATTGTGTATTTTTCACGGTTAATCTAGACTCATAAACACTGTAGACTTGAATAAAAAAAAGAAACAAAAACGGGAAAGAAAAATGCAGAGCTCGACAAGGAGCAGAGTGGCCGTCCAAAAACTGCAGTCGAGTAAAGAGACAAAAATTTTCTTGATTAATTCATAATAATAATAATCATAAAAAATAATCGTTATCAACCTGATTTTAACCTGACTTTATTGCTCAGGCATAACAACCTTCTTCAACCAATTACAAAAAGACAATAAATGCAATTTCAGTCCCGCATGAGACATGTCTATATATATATATATTTCATTTAGGCGGTTATATTTTTAATGTTTGATTTTATTTTAATTCACTTATTTATTTATTTATATATATATATATATATTTGAAATGGTTTCTATTTTTATCCATGCTTATATATACATGTTCTTTGTTTTTATTTTTAATTTTTATTATTTTCTCTGTTGATAAGATTTTTTTTAATTTAATGCTTAAATTTGAATTTGTGTTGGTAATCATTTGAAAATTGATATTTATTATTTTTTCCCTCTTTTTTTATTTTTTTATTTATTGTTCAAGTCAAATAATTTTTTTAAATCTAATAATATTTATTTTTGCTTCGTCATTTTTTTTAATTGTTTTTTTTTAATATTTTTAGGTGTTAAAATTTCTAATTATTACAAATAAGACATTCAAAATAGTAATAATGATTATTTATAAGTATTTTATTCTTATAAATATGTTATACTAATTATATATTTTAATATTTGTTTAATATTAACGCTTTCAAATATATATATATATATAATGACCTAAATATTTTTGAAAAAAAAAATCAAATTAATTTAATGTTAGTGTTCTAAAATACTTTTAATATAATAATATGAAAAATAAATCTTATAAAATAAAATAAAAAATTTCTTTTTCTAACAATAATGATGGTGTCAACGATAGTATGACCAATAGTAATTAGAATATTAATTATTTATAATAATAGTTATAATGACAACTATAATAATTGTGACAATTCAACAATCATGATAATAACAATGAGAATAATAATCAAAATAATTCATCAGTTGATGTTATTTTTTTTAAATGTTGATTTTTACGGGTTTTTTATGTAATATATTTCAGATCTCATATCACATAAATAAAAAATATACGATGTCACACGTAGACGAAACGAGTGGAAAAATTGACCCAATTTATCTACAATAAAAAAACTATACGAGTCACTTGCCCTCCACTTTGCCGTAGCCAGAAACAATTTTTTTAACATGCAAAAAAATATTGATGGTCTTAGATTTTTTTATGATGCTACATATCTGGCGGGAATAATCAGCTTACAAAACTTTTAATTATTACTATAGCAAAATTATTTACTATAATAATAATAATAATAATAATAATAATAATAATTGTATATTAGTTTTTATATATTTATTTTATTATGGAAAATGCGTTCAAAATAATGATAACGATTATTTTTAAAGTTTTTACTCTTAAAAATAAATATTTTTTTTATATTTGTTAAATATTAACACCTTAAAATATATATGTATAAAAATGAACTAAGTTTTTTTTTATAAAAAAAAAAAAGCAAATTAATTTAATCTTACTGTTCTGAAACACTTCAAATATAATAATATGAAGAATAAATCTTAAAAAAATATTGAATTTCTTTTTATAATGATAATGATAGTACAGCAGCGATAATATTATCAGTAATGATTAAAAGAATAATTATTTACAATAATTGTTATAATAACAACTATAATAATTGTGATAATTTAACAATCATGATAATAACAATGAGAATAATAATCAATATAATTCATTAATCAATGTTGATTTTGTTAAAAATTAACTTCTGCAGCTTTTTATGTATGATATTTCAGATCTAATATCACGTGAATAAAAAATATATGAAGTTACACATAAATAAAACATGTGGAAAAATTGAGTCAAATTATCTACAAATAAAAAATATATGAGCCATAAAAAAAGGAAAAATTGATTTTCTTCTCATTACTGTTTGAAAAAGGTGCTTTCCCCTTGCACTTTTTTTTATAATCGGGCTTCCTTTTTTTATTTGTTTTTTTATAATCGGGTGTCTAGGTCAGCTTACGCGCGCAACGACTAATCTCCGGATCCACTTTTATAAAAATATTTTTTTCCTGTTTGTTTTTGACACTTGTACTTTTTTTCTTATAACCAGGGTATCTAGGTCAGCTTACGCGCACCATGATTTTTTTCCCACGTATATATTTTGTTTATAACCGGCGTGTCCGAGCCAGCTTATGCGCGCCACGAATAATCCTAGGACCCATTTTTTCTTACATTTTTTCCTATTGTTTTCCACTTATTATTTTTTCTATAATCGGGGTATCCGGGCCAGTTTACGCGCACCACGACTATTATTTTAAAAAAAAAAGCTAAAACAGCTCGATCAAACACTGTGCACACACTCACAAAACACTGTGGATTACAACAGTGTATTAACGATTTCACCCCTCAGTACACCTCAGCCCTTGCCTTGGGATCAGGGGTATTTTTGAATTTTCCATGGGATCGGTTGGCATTAATAGATTGTTTGGGTGTAGTTTTATATTTTACCAATATTTTTGCACAGTCAAATAACCATAATACCCATGAATAGGGCAAAAATGCACAAGAACTGCAGAGGGCATTAAAGTTATTGCACATATTTTTTTAAATAGCTAAATACAAATTTACCCCCATATAAAAATAAATGACCTGTTTATTATTTTCAACAAATGATAATTTACTATCATTATTCTAAAATATTTTTAATATAATAATACGAGGAATAAATCTTAACAAATAAAAAAAAATTAAACAACAATGATTGTGTCATCAATAGTATGATCAATAATAATTAAAATATTAATTATGTATAATAATATTTATAATGACAACTATAATAAATGTGACAAAAATTCATTAGTCAATAATAAATTAAAAAATTGTCATGCATTTCGCCACAGTTAGCACCAAATTTTGTAACAGGTAACAAAACTGTTAATGGTCCTAAATTTTTATATATATTATTTTTTGGACCTTTTCTTAAAAAATAGGAGAGGGTAATTATATATTGTGTAATTTTTTTCATATTAACGTCTTAAAATATATATAAAAATTTGAACTGACTTTTCTATAAAAATCTCACATTAATTTAATCCTAGTGTTCTAAAAATTTTTAATATAATAATATGAAGAAAAAATCTGAAAAAGCATCCTTGATAAATTTTAGCAGTTGTATTTTTGCTATCTGTCAAATAAATTATTCAGCAAATAGTTAAAACGTGCCAACAAACAATTAATATATTGCAGGCAACAAATAATATATCTTTGGTCAATTTGATCAATTGCGATTTTGCTATCTACCAATTAAATTATTACCAAAGTAATTAAAACAAAACATCAATCAAACTGTTTGTTGCATAAAACAAATCACTCATCTGTGTTGCAATTCAACGATTATAATTTTACTATTTGCTAATGAAAAAAATTCATGAAACAAATAAAAACATACACAACAATCACAAAAAAATTTCAATTTCAATTGTACAATCTACCAATTAAATAATTATCAAAACAGTTTTAACAGTAGCAACATTCAATAACTTTTAGGAGGAAAAAAACATGTTTATAACAGATTCTATCAGTTACAATTTTACTAATTAAATATTAAAATAACTAATTATAACACGCAAAAAATCAATTAGTTTTTTATATAGAAAAAAGTCCAACATAGCGCGCGTGCAAATCACCTCGTAATGAACTAAATCTGGTTCAATAATCTGTTTTATTAAAAAGAAGTCAATTGTATGGGCTAGGCTTTTAAAAAAAAGCTCATCCAGCGTGTCTAGGCTTATTTTATTTATTTTTTAAAAGGGATAGACAATGTCAACCCTATTTATTTTTTTATAAGAGAAAATTGAGCACGACATGTCATTTTTTTTTGTATATTTTAATTACCAAGGGTCATTGTAAGATTAGGGTTCAATTTTTTCAATCAAAAAACATTTTCAATCCATTTTAACACAAAACACCCTATATAACTTGAAAAACCTATCACTGACCACAAAAGACAAAATACTAAAATTATTCTCGAGTTAGATCTATCTTCTTGAGCAAGGAGAATGATAATAAAACATTTAGGTTAAACTTTTCTCATGAAATGAAACTCATTGACACAAAATTTGACCATTCTTATTTATGGAATTAACAACATTGATGAATTTCTCTCTAGTGAAGCTGGTGCATGGACCAATGCCGCACCACAGTTCCTGCACTGCCATAACATTTTGACATTGTTCCCAAGGTTTTTTTTTGTAATTTTATACGTTTATATTTTTATTCCAACTATTATTGTTTTTAATTATTATTTGTAAATGTTATGTAATTTTTAAAATGTAATGAAAAATAATAAAAAGAATGTGTGTTGTATTTTACTTTTATTTCATAAAATATACAAAAAACAAATATGTTTTATTTGCATATGGACAAAGCCTATAAAAACACAAAAGAAGCATCATTTAATATTTTCATACGAAAAAACAAAAAATATGTTTTGCACGAGTTTAAGATTTAATGACCATTTTTTTTTATCCTCAAGAATTTGGCTTATATTTAAATAATTCATGAACTTAATTCACAAGAATTAATGGTGTAAATTCAGATAATAATTGTTGGAACTACAATTAGACTAAAATTTAAATATCTTGAAATGATCAAAAAATTCTTAGAGGAGTTATGTTGCGGTTATGGATTTTTACGATTCATGAATTGCTGAAAACTCATCCGCTTTCCAGGATAGACGATCCATTTTAGAGCATCTACTTGCATCTTTTTCCTAATATTTTATTTGGGTACACGAGCCCATAATAAAAATTCAAAAGCATGATTTATTCACGTTAATAAATACTACCCATCGAAATGCTAATCACATCAAAAATACATAATGCAGTTTACCTCAAGTAAGGCGTATTAAGAGTGTTAATATCTTTATTTTACGCAATCATTCTCCTACCTTTGAATCTTTGATTAGACCAATTCACCCAGGTACCGATTGCCGATGGAGTCACTCTACCTGACCTATTAATGCTCACTAACTCCTTATGACTCTATATTGGTTGTCTTATTTTTTACTCTAAGTCTCCTCAGTACTTGTGTGTGGGAACTCTTTCTTCCTCTATCTAACCTCTCCAGTCTCCACAATAGAAACATAGAGAGTTAAGATATGGACACTCCCTCCAACAGTATTCTTCTTGTCTATATATAAAAAATTAGGAGGCTAGGTATTAATTCAGGATGTATTATTAGGAATTTTAAGAGGGATATTAGAAGTGGGACTCATTAAGGAGCACACTTAATATAAACTCTAGGTAGTTATTCATTTCCTTCTCCTTTAATTAAATTATTTTTATCATAAAGAATTTTATTTATGTAATAAGTTTTAAAAAAAATTATAGAAAAACTTAATCAAATTAAAGTCAATCATTTGGATAAAACTTAATCAAGTTATTTTATATACAAATCATTAATACGAGAGAAATCATGTATTTGAAGTTGAGCTTTGATTTTGCCAACAAATTACAAAAATGACTTTAGTCTTATTTAGATTAGTTGAGTTATTGTTATATTTATTTTTAGTTATTATTAGGCTTTTACAGATTTTAGAGCCTTTATTTAAATTTGAGTTAATTGAATTATTATCATTTATTAGGTTTATCCACATCCATTACGGATAATCCTATTAGGCTTAGGATTTTTTTTTATTAGAACTACTCATTTATAGAGATTTTTTGAGGTAAGATATTTTTAATAAAGAAGTCAACATTCCTGCTTTATTTTGTGTGATTGGGTAATTATCATACTAAATTCTTGATTAAACTTGTAAACTCTTTGTAGTATTGATAAACCTTTTATGACTTTATACTATTTTTGTACATCGTTTTATAGACATAAAATAGAAGTGATCATTGTATATAACTTTGGTTATCTGAGACAAGGACTTGTTGGGTCACATTGCAAACTATTCAAATATGGTTTCAATATATCTTGGGAGGTTTTTGCGTCACTTTTCATAGACATAAATGAAATATCCTTGGTGTGTCTTTATGTGGGAATATGTTCTAGGCAAACATTTATATATTACTTTGAGGTATTTCTTATAACTCAATTTATACAAACAATTGTTTTTTTTTCAAATAAAAAAACATAAAATGTATCAATCTCAATAACTCTAATTAATATTCAATCTTTATAGATAATTGACTATAAATAATTATTTGATATAATATAAATCTTCATAATTGTAAATAATTTATTTACAAAATATTTTTGCTCTAAAAACTTTATCTTTATTCTAAACTCATTAATCAAATAGAATATAAAAATGTTGGTATTAATGATAAATATAATTTACATAAATAAAGTGAATATTACATATAACCTAATGATTTATTACAAGGTAAATACACTATCAATTTTAACTAGGATTGTTTTGATAGCTATAGAGTACTTACAGATTCCAGTCCCCGTTATTGATTTCTCGAGTAAACAATGCATCTAATATGACACTTTTTAAAAGAAATCCCAAATGTTTCTTTTTTACCTTTTTATTTTTTTTTGGTAAAAAAAGAAGCATTGCAATGTCATTTTGCATACAAAAATATAAACTGCAAGGATTCAATGATCAGAGTCAATTTTCTCGACATTTAGGGATTGATTCATGACAGATATGAAGTTTTAGTATCAAAACGTAAGCACCTAAAATTATAAGAGTAAAAAGTGCAAAACTTAGAAAATCTAGGGATCAAGATTGAACGTTTTAAAATTTCTAGGATGAAATTAAACTTTTGAAGATGATACTATTCTTTGAGTATACAATAAGTTTTATTTTGTTATATGGGATTTCTCTTCACGTTCTAAGAGTTTACTATTCTTTGATTTGGCGTCTCCTCTCCTTTTCCTCTCATTTTCTTCAATTTTGTCTATGTTAGGAAATTTAGCAAACTATTTCAGAGTAATTTGACATATGTTTTTAAAATAATTTAATAAATTATAGAAATAATTGAATTATTTATTTATTTTTTAAAAAATAGTCAAACCCACGAGGAGCACGTAATGTAGATCGCGACTCTGAAATCTTTAGCCTTTAATATGCTTGTTCTATATGTCTTTCCCCCCTCGGGATGTATTTTTTTGCAACTGCTTCACGTCTTTGAAATTATCTTTTACTTCTTTTTCGTTTTCCACAACTACATAGTCAAATATTCTCTGATGCAAGCTTTTCTTATTCCTTCCCATCAAGTTTAACTTAAGCGAAGTTCAGCAATTTTGTGACCAAACTCTGAAAGGAATTGGAGTTTAAGGGGCGAAAAACAAAACACTGCAGTCAAATCATTTCTCTCTCTCTCTGTTGGTAAGCGCTGTCGTTTCGTTATTAAAATCACAATCACTCCAGAACAAATATTAAAGAGAAAAAAAAATCTTATTTCCTCTGTTTTTTCAGAGTGGCAGCGTGTAATGTGGAGCCGAAGATGGGTTCAAGCACCAGCCTTGTTGACCAAATTCCATTTAAGCCAAAACGGCGCAGTCTTGGCGAATTTTCCCATTTCCACCGGTCTTGACACCGACGCGGCCCAACTTTGTCATGGCAGTGATAAAGGCTTGTTGAAAGGCCTTTGAGTCAGTGGCCCATTTATTAACAGTGGGCTTGGACCTGGAGTCTGTAAATAGAACTTGATCAGAGGTGAAGAGGCCCATTCCCTGGATAAGGTTCTTGTAGTACATGTTGTCGAAGGTTTGGGGAGTGTTTGGGTCCATGTTGATGGCTATTCTGGAGTCAACATTTCTGGGGCACAAAGATTGCAGTGTTTTTGCATATGTACTGTTGAGTGTGCGGTCGATCGGTCTTTGGCTGCTAAAACTGTATATCCGGTTGGCAAATTTGCTACAATGAGAGAATCCAAGCGTGTGTGCCGCTGATGAAAAAAAATAAAGAAATCATCAATTGATCCATCTTCAAACAATACAATGCACATTTTTTTAAATTGTTTATGATTAATTTTATTAATATATTATTGGAGGTGCATTATCAAATTTATGCATAGAAAAAATTAAGTTCAATGAACTTGTAGATCTATCTTTAAATTGTTTTTAAAAAGACCTAGAATAGGAGTATAGAAAGGTTGAATATGGGTTTGATTAATGATACTTCAATTGACAAAAATAAATAATTAAATAATTATCTAATAGATGGTTCGGTGATAAAAATTTGAAATTAAAAGGTTTGTTCTTTTTTCAGTCTCAGATTCAAGTCATGCAGTTACTAATATGATAGTCACTGAAAGTTTACATAGTCATTAGCTCTAAAATCCGTGAATTAGTCGAGATACTCACAAACTATCTCAAACACCTATATTAATTAAAATAAATAAATATATAAATGTCCTCTCAAAATGTGGCCAATGAAATCCAATTTCAGGACCCACCTAGATAAGAAAAAAATTGTGATTGGAGCACGTAATTTTAGGACAATTAAGATGATCCAAGATGACATGTTATCAGACCTGAGAGAGCAATCATGTCGGTTTGGGTGAGTCCGTTGGCAGCAAACATATCAGTAAGCTGATTCAAAGTGAAAGTTGGCTGAGGCAGCCTCCCATTAACGCTAGCAGCTGTGGAGCTTAAACCATCCAAACGTCCCAATTCAACAGGATATGAAGGCCCACCAGACTGCATCAATCTCACATTTATAGCCACACCAGCACAGTTAGAGACTATCATCCAGTGCATGGACATGGATTAACCATAAATGAACCAGGAAAAAAAGATGAAGAATACGATGGTCTGACCAGAGCAATAACATCTCTCGTCGCTATGGCGAGGATATCAGCGCACGAGACCTTGTTTCTGCATCCGGGGGTGGCGTCAACGGCTGCTTTGGCTTTGATCACGGTGTCAAATCCATCTCCGGCTAACGATAAATTGTCAGAATGGTCCTTTTCCGCCTTGTTGGTTGCGGTGGAGGCCACTATAACAGAAGCATCACAGCCCTGTAGAAACAAAACATCGATTATAAGCAGGAGAGAATGAATGAAGCAACGGGCTGTTTACTTATTATATTCAGTAAACATCACCTGAACAAAGCAATCATGGAAGAAAAGCCTGAGAGTTGCCGGAATCGTCACAAAAGTTTGCTTAATTTTGTTCTGAACCACGCCCCTCACGATGCTCTCCACTCTGGGGCAACTGCTAGCATAATAATTTTGCTTAAGCTGAGCCCGTGTGGTGTCAGGGAAGAGACAGAGACTGAGAGTGAGTGAAAGAACAAGTAAGAGATGGAGATGGGGAGCTGCCATTTTTCTGACAAGGAAGAAGCTGGCAAGTGCAGAGATTATATACAAGAGAGGTGGACGTGGTCGCAGAAAGACAGTTGGATTAGAATCTTTTTTGACAGCTGGGCGAGGGCATAATTTAAAATTTATAATCACTGTAATGGCCCTGTAGAGTTTGAAAAAGAAGTCGATGTGTGTTAGCTTATGGCTCTGTAGATTGGCCGCCTTTGTTTCATTCGTATAAATATGATTAGTCCAAATGTTTGAAACTCCAAAAAACAAGAAAGAAAGAAAGAAATGCCTTAGAAGTGGGCCAATTAAGGGTGGAAAAACCTAGAGAAAGGGCTGGGAGGACCAAAATGGGACACAACTAGAACGTAGTATCCACGTTAAGGCTGCTTCGTGTGGCCTTCATTCACATTAAGTAGTATCCGTGTTATGTTTTGGTTGTGTATTATTTTTTTAAAAAAAATTAGACATTAAAATTTTATTTTATGTGAATAAAATAAAAAACATTATTCAAAGTTACACATATTATAACAAGTAATAGGCCTTTTATTTATTTATTTTTAAAAATAATGGGGATCACCACGCTTCATCTTTTGTCGCAAAAAAACAAATAATACATCGTCTAGGAAACACCCTATAAACCTTGTTAAACCAAATTATAGTCAGAAAAAAACAATCCAAAACCCAAAATTAACTCGGAAATAAAAAAAATTGAACCTAAATATGTTTTTTAAGTGTTTTCAATATATATATTTTTTAATAAAACCCCCTTATCATATGGAAGAATTATTTGATCCATAAATGACAATTAGGTACCATAAATCTTTCCCTACAACAATCTTATCTCTGTTAGGTGGAATCCAGCGATCCTATTTCTCTTCTCCACAAAAAAATAAAACTAAATAAAATTGTGTACAACAGAATGATAATCTAATAACCTGAGAAAATTAAAGATGAAAATAAACTTTTCGAGAAAATTATAAGGAATCACATGTATTACACGTGTTTTCACTTATTCTCCGGCAACTTATTGGAAAATTCTAAACGATTTTTTTTTATTTAAAAAAAACAGTTTACTTTTTATTATATTATAGACAATGATTGAAAAATAAAGGTGTATAGCTAGAGGCCCGAACTTAAGCAAACAAGATAAGCCAGCTATCAAGAGGGTGTTTGCGAATGCTTTATAAAAGTGTTTTTGAAAAAATTTAAAAAAATTTTATTTTTATTTTTAAATTTAAATTAATAAAATTTAGTGTTTTTAGATTATTTTAATATACTAATATTAAAAATAATTTTTTTTAAATAAAAAAAATATAATTTTAAACAAAAAATACTTTGAAAAATAACTACAGCAAAACTCTGCACTAAAAGTATTGCTACCTCGATGCCCCTAAAATTGAGCATTCAGTGCTTGAGAATGAAATTTGATGTGACTATTGCCAAAACAATATGGCTACGATCAAAGAAAACATCACAGCTTAATTCATTCTTTTTTCTTCTGTAAATTTTTTTTGTTTACAAATATATTAAAATAATATTTTAAAAAAATTATTTTTAACATCAGTATCAGTATTATTTTTGACATCAATACATAAAAATAATCTATAATTTAAAATAAAAATAAAAAAAATTCAATTTGTTTTCAAATTATTTTTAAAGTCAGTGTCAAATATGGCCGAACAAAGACATCATCTCATGGGGCATAAAATACTCAAAAAGAAAAGAAATTGGATCAGGTGACGTCGGATGACGGCAATAAAGACAAGCATTGGGCTTGACTTCGAATATTACAATACGCTCATAATTAACTTCTGCAAACAATCACGAAAAAAAGAAGAAGAAAAAGGTGTCTGCTGTCAATTCTGTCCTTATCACGAGGAAGACATGACTACTTTTGCCCCTGCATGCATGTATATTCACGATTGGGCATTTTTTATAAGTAATTCTTGAGAGAAATTAAATAGATTCTCCTGAATACTCGATTTAAAGCTAAAAAATATAATAAATTTTGTAATTTCTCTGACTGGGGAAGGAATTAAAATAAAAATAATTCTAAAAATAGAGACCACCCAGGAGATTAAACATCTTGGAAGATAGATAGCTAATTAGATATGTGCTGCACGTCATATACCTACTTAATTGACTCATAAATTCTTTTTTTTTTTATTACTTTTCTAATTAAAACATGTTTTGATCGAGCTTTTCTAAGCTGACAGGCTTCAGGTTCTTGTCTGTGTAGGACATATTACATCAGAGTGAATTAATTAATTAATTAATTATATAAATTCACTAAAATGAGGTTTTGAAGGTACACGTTGGTTTATTAAATATCAGTAATCAATTAGTAGACATCATGTATGTTTTGAAATTTGATGTAACTTTTTAGCAATCTTGCTTTATGAAGTTTACTGTAATTAAATGAATGTTTTTTTTTATTGATGTTGGTAACATGTTAGAATGCATTTATAACCCTAAGTTTCATTTTTTTTTTCTTTTCGTGTAAATTAAGTTTAACCTAACCAGATTAGGTATTTTAAAAGACATGCTAACCTTAAAGTATTTGTTGTTTTGAAACTATTTCTATTTGTTTGTTGTCATTTTTTGTTGAGACCTTCAAAATATTTTTTATCACTTGCTACTACAAACATCTAATGTTTATTCAAAATTGAGTTTTTTTAAGATTCTCAGGTTGTTGGCTCTTGAATTTCAACCTCAAAATCATTGAAACCCTTCACTCATGCATTTTTAGGGCTTGGAACAAGTAGGCAAGACCCATAAGGTTTTGAATTATATTTAAAGACCTATTAGAATAACATTTTATATTAAAAAAAAACACTTATATTTTATTTTAAATATAACTTCATATTATTTTGGTTATTCACTATAATATATAAGATAAATAGACTTCACATGAGTCATTGTCTTAGGTGTGAAAGAAGAGTAATTTTTCCTTTAGCTTCCTAAAAGTGCTTGGTTGTTCACTTGTAGATGTGAAAAGTATATGGACTCTACACGGGCCATGATTTTAGGTCTTTAGAGTAGCAATACCCTACAGGTTTGATAAGCAAATAAAAATGAGGATTATCCACTTGTTATGTATCGATACCGATGAGGAGAAACCAAAGCAAGATACATGAGGGATGAATGTTAAATAACACACCTTAATAATGAATCTCATAAAGGTCACTATTAAGATATATATGCTTATGTTAATTCGAAATGATTTAAAAAGCTTGATTTATATTTTTTTGAGTTTTGTAGGTAGTATGATAAGAAATGTAATTGGAAAATGGATTTCCAGATAATTGTTTCTAATTCTACAAAAGGTTAACAACATGTCATTCTGCTAGGAAAAAAAAAACAAAAGCTGTCCATTTTTACTAGCAAGTCATTTTTCTTGTTGGTATTAGATTCAAATAAAAATATTCTAAAAATCTATGATTATTACATTACAATATATATTAAAGTACTTAGGTAAATACTGTAACAATATACAATAATTCCATTACGATCAATTTATTAAAATTTGTAAAGGAAATAGAAAATTCAACAAAAGACACCTAAAGGGTAAAGCAAAGAGAAATTTTATGGACAATCTCAAATTTGATAGAAAACATTTTGTTTAGTTCACCTATAATTCATTTTTCTTAATATTCAGTCATTTTAATTTTGATTCAAAAAATTATTTACTTAATATTTTTGGTCTTAAGGCTAAGAAAGGGGAAATAAAGTTGCTTAAAATGAAAAAGATAAAAGAAAAAAATTAGGCACTTTTTAATAATGAAAGTCATCTTCTTGGTATCATCAAGTTTTTTTTTAGAGAGAATCTCAATAGTGGTGGTTATACACCTTCATCTTGCCTTAAAAAATTAGACCGGGATCAAAAAAATATTTTTTCTCAGTTTGATTTTATTTTTTGGGGCCATAGTTTATAAATTGGCTTTTTATATTCTAAAGTTATTTATAAGAGGTTTTAAGGTGAAAATAAGCTCAAAAATAGTTTTTAGGCTCTAAAAATCTCCTTTTAATGTTTAAGCTATCATTGTGTTGGGCTGAATTCAAGGAAAGAAGATGACAATGTGTTATTGAACTTTATTCTTACATAAAAAAAAACTTTCTTAGAAAGAGAAAAAATAATAATCCTAAATATGCAGACCTAATCCTTTAGGCCTACATGTGTGGGCTTTTCCTTTTCTAAGTGGCCTTTTGATATTGCGGTGCAAACTGTGTTTTAAGGAAAACACAGTGGTAAATGTTTTATCGCAATTTTATTTGCTATGGGACCCACCAAAAACACATTCAAACCAACCTTTACTAGAAGCATAATTTTAATGCTTTTGAGTTTCATTTTGCCTGCGTTTCAGGGAGCAAAGTGACTGAACCAATTCATTCACGACGTAGCAGCATGAAAATCCTTTGCTTTGCAATTGAACGGTGAGAAGAATACTAATAGCAAGCACACCACCTTTGGTCTCTCTCACTCCACAACGACAACTCTCTCTCTCCACAATCGGGGGCAACTCCCGGAGAGCACCACCATTATCCCCCTCAACACTGATAACTTCTCATCTATGCTAGAAACTCCACTGTGACCTCCAGTTACAGCAGAAAGCCCCGGATAAGAAGCAGCGACGATGACATCAAGCTTCCAACACTCCTCCCAGCCACACGGGCCATCAATTCTAATGTCATCACCACAGGAAGAACCACTTCAATCTCTCTATCCATTAACATCAATAATTTAGCCTCTCATCACCGTCAGGCGACCGCTACTATTCATGTGAATTAATTCACGTGAACAGCCCGCTGCACTGTTCATGTGTTTAAGAAGACGTGAACAATACAACACATTGTTTCAATGTTTTCTGCTGCACTTGGGCTGGTACTCCTCTCGACCCAGTCCAAGTCCAGTAGAGTTGGGCCTTTCGGACCATTTTAGCTAGCCGATCCATTTAGTTGGGGCAGACCCAGTCTATTTTAAAAAAAAATATATAAAAAAAAATGTTTAGATGGAGATTTGTCCTGATGAAAGGGGAAAACGTGTGACTTTGTTTCACTCTACAACCCTGTTGTTTTCGATTGATTATGAATCAGAAAATTGCAACTGGATTTGGCCTTGAAATTATGAAGCTGTTTGGCGCGGCGTTTCACCCGCCGCGCTGCAGCTTTTCAATATTTTTTTCATTTTAAATAAATATAGTTTGGTGTTTTTAGATCATTTTGATGTGCTGATGTCAAAAATAATTTTTTAAAAATAAAAAAACATCATTTTGATGTATTTCGGCACGAAAAACATTTTGAAAATCTACTGCAACAGCTCTTCCAAACAGGCCCTATATCTCTACAGTTAGATTGCAGATGTTGTTACTAATGATATTGTTACCAGATGTTGTTCCTTGATCAAATAGGAAGGGATTGCAAAGGCATTCACGTATCGATTTATTTCGTGATGAAATTGCAAGTAGTTTGATGGGAGAATAAAAATAAATATCTAATTTACTTGAATTATTAATTACATTTTATTTTTATGAATATTAATATACAATATTTAAAAAACAATATGTGTGTGTGTGTCCTTTAAAGTAATTTCAAAAGTTGACAACAATATGAAAAGCATGATAGCCAAACATACAAAACTGTTTTTCATTAAATCTTAAGCTCAACCACAATTTTAACAAAACTCTTCAATTTCAATTATGAACCGCAACTAAAAATGTTTTTCATGAAACTATTTTTTTTAAACCTCGTCCACAACAACAACCACAATGCCAAACACACTCTCAGCTAGAAGTGCTAGTCCACCTAGGCTTTTGACTCATTTTAATTTTAATTTTAGATCAACTATAATATATTAATTGAATAAAAGTGTGAGATGCCCAACATGAGTATTCAATTTTAATTGAGATCAATTAAAATAACTTAATTATTTATTTGTGATATTTTTAATATAATAATGTTTAGTTTTTACTTATTGTTTTATTAAGATTTTGACAATTTCTATTATTAGAATGCGTATTTTTTTGTGAAACTATACACAATATGTCAAAAACATGTTGAAAATACCTATATATTAATTTTTTGGCATTAGAAAAATCTTATAAGGTATTCCTCATAAAACGAAGTTCACCTATCTAAATTTTAAAACTGATTGTAAAACTCTCTCTCTCTCTCTCTCTCTCTCTCTCTCTCTTTATCTATCTATTTATTACTTTCTGCCGAATAATATTGGTATGTCTAGTAAAAGCGCCGACGGTATTCGGCTTCCCACTCCATTCAGTCGGCGCATAAAACAACTTCCAGTGGTTAAAAATATTCATCTAGCATCTCACCGGATGCGCCACCAAGTTCTCTGTCTCATGGTAGTGTGCGTGATGTTCCACGGTGGCCAAAGGTGTGACGTTGGTCGGTTGATCTTTTTTCTTCTTTTCTCTCTCTAGCATGTTAAATGACATTGTAGGCCCTTGGTTTATGATTGTTTCATTTCAGTCCCTGAACTTTTGATTGTTTGTTATGGTCATAATTTCTGTTATATAAGTTTTGATTTGTGATTTTTGTTAAATCAGGGTGGCCAGAGGTGTGACGTTGGTCGGTTGATCTTTTTTCCTCTTTTCTCTCTCTAGCATGTTAAATTACACTGTAAGCCCTTGGTTTATGATTGTTTCATTTCAGTGCCTGAACTTTTGATTGTGTGGTATAGTTATGATTTCTGTTATATAAGTTTTGATTTGTTTCAATTATGTTCTTAAATTGAAATTGATTATATATTTGAGTTTCATTTCAATCCTTATTCTTTTAATATTGGGATTAGTTTTAAATCCCTTCATATTTTCGATATAGAAGTTTTGACATTTTTCAATTTTGTTCTTTGATTAAAATTAATCATATATTTTGTTTTGATTTCGATACCTATACTTTGATTTTTTTATTATATTTTAGTTCCTTTATTTTTTTTTATATATTTCTCAAATAGTCTCTATATTTTTCCATGTTTATATGTATATATGTCCTAAGTTTTGGTTTTTAGTTTTTAGTTTTTATTATTTTCTATTTTGTTGAGGTATTATGATTTTTTTTTCAATTAGTCCTTAAATTTTAATTGTCTTTGTGATCATTTGAAAATTTATATTTCTTATTTTTCCCTTTGTACTTTTTTGTGTTTTTTTTATTTTTATTTATTCTTCAACTTAAATGATTTTTTTAAGCTAATACTATTTATTTTTGTTGTGTCATTTATTTAACTTTTTGATGTTGTTTTTGTTAAAAATTGACTTTTATGGTTTTTTATATATTATATTTTAGATCTAATATCACGTAAATAAAAATATATAAAGTCACACGTAGAAAAAACAGGTAGAATAATTAGGCCAAATTATCTAGAGTGAAAAATTTACAAGCAACTTGCCATGCGTTTCGCCACAACCAGAACCAAATGTTTTAACATGTAAAAAAATATATTAATGGTTCTAGTTTTTTTTTATGATGTTATAATTTGAGAGAAATAATCAATTTACAAACATTTCTATTATTTAGGTTTTTTATATATATTCATTTTATTACGGATAAGATGTTTAAAATAATGAGAACAATTATTTTTAAAGTGTTTTTTTTTAAATATCTGAGACTAATTATATATTTTGATAGTGTTTAATATTTATGCCTGAATATATATATATATATATATATATATATATAAATATAATGAACTATTTTTTAAATTTTCAAATTAATTTAATCTCAATGTTTTGAAATACTTTTAATATAATAATTTCTTAAAAAATAAATTTCTTTTTATAACGATAATAATGGTGACAATGATGATATTGCTAGTAATAAGTAGAATATTAATTATTTACAATCACGATAATAACAATGAGAATAATAAGCGATATAATTCATTAGTCTATGTTGCTTTTGTTAAAAATTGGCTTTTGTGTTTTTTTTATATATGATATTTCAGATCTAATATCACATAAATAAAAAAATAAATGAAGCCACACGTAGACAAAACAGGTGGAAAAATTGGGTCAAATTATCTATAGTAAAAAATATACGATCCACTTGCCTTCCGATTCGGTACAGTCATAACCAAATTTTTTATCATGTGAAAAAATATTAATGGTCGTAGATTGTTTTTATGATGTTGTACATTTGAGCGAAAATCAGCCTAATTTTTTTTCAATTATTTAGTTTTTTTATATATTTATTTAATTACGAAAAAAGACATTTAAAATAATGATAATGATTATTTTAAAGGTATTTGTCTTAAAAATATGTGAGGCTAATTATATATTTTGATGTTTATTTAATATTAACAATTTAAAATATATATAAAAAAATGAACTAAGTTTTCTATGATGTAAATAAATACGTTTTGCCGTAGTCAGAACCAAATTTTTTAACACATAAAAAAAATGTTAATGGTTCTAGATTTTCTTTTGATGCTATACTTCTAAGAGAAATAATCAACCTACAAACCTTTTGATTATTTAGTTTTTTTTATATATTCATTTTATTATGAATATTTGTTTAATATTAACAGCTTAATATATATATATATATATATATATATATAAACTAAGTTAATTTAAAAATAATAATTTAATATCATTATTCTGAAAAATGGAGTTAAAAAATTGGTTTTTATTAAACTCAAAAAAAACACTAAAATCAGTCTGAATCGATTCAATTTTACGATCACAGACGAAAATCTTCCTAAAGCCCAATTTTTCATCCCTATGCTTTCTTTGTCAACTAGGCCATATGCCTGTACCCCTCCCTGCTCTCTTTGTCAACTCATGGTTGTCCCCCCTTCTCTCTCTTGTCAACTAGGCCATAGGGCTGTACCAGTGTACCCCCTCCCCCCTTTTATCCAAAGGTGTATTTGATTTAAATTAAAATAATTGTGATGCTTTGAACTTTGAAAATCAATTTTTTTAAATGCACGTATATAATATTTTTTAGACAATATTTTTTTTATACTTATGTATTGATTTAAATATTAATTTTAAAATTTATACTTAATTTTTTTTAAAATATTTTTTTAATTTTTAATTTTTATTATAAATTATTTTTTTGGTGTTTTAGATAATTTTTATGTGCTGATGAAGTTTTATGACCATAATTGTGTTGTATTGTATTCAAAAATATTTTACTTACGATTTTATGATTTTTCTACCTACACGATTTTAGCTGGGATTTTATAATTTTTGAACGAAAAAATTTCAAGTATAATTTTACAATTTAATCTTATAATTTAAGTTTTAAAAGTATGTTCCGTATGGTGTCAAAATCATGATTTTGACAACCATGATTGTCATTGCAACGTCTGAAAGTTGCAACAAGGTTTTGGAGACCCCGTATTTTTTAAAAAGGGTTATGTGGACCGGAATCGGTATATAGCCCACTGCATAACTCAACTAGCCCACTATATAACTCAACTAGCGTCATCGTAATCAGAACAAACTGAAGGAAGGAGACAGCACCAGATCAGCTTTCAAGAGAAAGCCCACTGCATAACTCAACTAGCGTCATCGTAATCAGAACAAACTGAAGGAAGGAGACAGCACCAGATCAGCTTTCAAGAGAAAGCCCACTGCATAATTCAACTAGCCCACTAGATAACTCAACTAGCCCACGTTAGGATTCGGTATGACTAGTAGCCCAGCAAAGAAAGCATTATAGAGCAAAATTTGGAAGCCCAAATGTCATAATTCTGAGTCCTTGGTCCTCAACAGTGGAATCTCACATGTTGCAGCAGTTTGCTTGAAGTGGAGTTGTAAAATAGACGACACGACGAGGGTGTAGTGTCGAGAGTCATGATGGTGTCGTCTATTTTACATTGGATACCAAGTAATCACCACATGATGCTAATATTATCAATCCCTACTTCTTCGTACTATCTCTGAATGTCTATAAAAATCATTAATCTTGCTTCGTCGTAATTTATTATCCTTGTTATGAGCTTGGTTCTTGTTACGGGATAAATGTTTGGTTTTAGACGTTTGGGGGTGAATATGAAAATTAGAATGTCTATTCTTATGATATAGTTTGGTTTGTATGTGTAAACTTTTTTAAAATTACCTTTTGTTGTGATAAAAAATAAAACTTAAAAACTAAGGTATTTTAATTTAAGAATATATTATTGTAGAGGTCGGTCCATGCCAGCACTCGATCTCTTTTATGCATGGGTCTAAGTTTCAAGATACTAGTGTTATTAAATAACTATATAATAGTTTTATTGCATTAAAATGTCCTTAAATTTAGTCAGATGATGTAGAGTAGGCTAAGGTATGGGCATATCACTTTCTAATGAGATTCTAAGCCTTTTGTAACTGACAAAAGCCATACATTAAATTGGTGGAATAAATATACTCTATAAATCTTTAAAAAAAAAACACTCATTTTCAAATGCTAATTAACTTATAATCTCTCTAGAAAATGAAAAATAATTGAATTAAAAAAAATAATGATCCCAATGAACTTTCTTTGGCATTGTGAGAAGAACTCACCTCGATCGAACTCCCTCG
Source organism: Salix arbutifolia (assembly GCA_025169955.1). Lineage (NCBI taxonomy): Eukaryota > Viridiplantae > Streptophyta > Magnoliopsida > Malpighiales > Salicaceae > Salix > Salix arbutifolia. The sequence continues at coordinate 4,619,758 of CM045908.1, forward strand.
AAAAGTTCAACCCATTGACACTATGATCTCTTTTATTTTTGCCGGAATATCGATATCTGTCAACTTTCTCTCCCGTTATCATTTTTCAGCAATTATCTTTCCTCTTTCCAACTTAAGAATTAAAACAAGAATAAAATAAAGTTTGAGATTGAAATGTTAAATAATCAAACTAAAAACACAAAAAAATTAAATTGGTAAAACTCTTTAGGCTAAGATATATCAAAAGACGTGATTAATAGTGAAACTCTTTAGGCTAAGATATATCAAAAGATGTGATTAATAGTAAACCCAGAAACATAACATTTCATTGTAATACCCTAGATTTATTTTCTAGAGTTCACCGGTTCTAGTCTCACAAATCTCAGGATAACTGGAGACTTACATGATCGCTAATTTCAGGATCCATGAGATTAGTCGAGATATGCACAAGCTGACCCAGATAGACAGATACCCATGTTATAAAAAAAAACACTTCATTGTTTGTCCACTGTCAAATTTGATCCTTGAAATGTTTTTTTTTCTGTTATAAAAAAATAGAGCATCCACCCACCATTTGGATGTTCTGAGATTGGAATAATTTAATTAAAAATAAATCAAAATAAATTATAAAATCTTATTCTAAGATCACACAATATAAAAAAAAAGATAAAATAAAAAAAATCAATGACAGTATAAAATATTAAAAGAACAAGAAATAGGAGGAACACTGTCGGAATCACTATGCATCTGGTCACAGTTCACAATGTAATCGGAGCACTTTTAGTTTTTTTATTTGTAAGAAGCTTATTAGTTAATTTATTTAATTGCCTTTTATGTATCTCAACTCTCGGTAGGTAGTCTATATATATATATATATATATATAGAGAGAGAGAGAGAGAGAGAGAGAGAGAGAGAGAGAGAGTGGATATGATTTTTGAAAGACCAGGAGGGCAAGTGGCTTTAAACTGGACTTGAAAGTGAGTTCGAAACAGCGTTGTCAGGTCACGGTTTGCATGCAAAGGATGATATTATTTTTAACAGCGAAAAGGATGATCAGTGATTGCTCCAGATGAGCTCAGAAGTTAGGCGCCACCTAAGAGCAATACTCTATTCTCCCCCCCACTAAGTCACCGACGGACGTGAATATTTCCATTTTTTTTTCTTTTTTATTTTATTTTATTTTGGTACTGTCGTCATGCTCGATTAAACAAATGGGGGACATATCTGGCTAGCTCATCACTGAGTTCATGCCCTCTGAGTGGCTGATGACAAGCTCCCAAGGACAGTCCGGAGTGCATATCTAATACCATCCAAGAATGTCCACTGTGGAGGAGAGCTCTCAGCTCCACATGCTTCTCCACTACGATCTCTTTCCAAGCTTCACAAAAAAAGTAAATATCACCTCCATTTTTGAGTTTCCACTATCGACCATCACCCCTCTTTCTTACCGTCTATAAATAATCTAATCTGATTTATTTCAACCTTTTTTTTTATTGTGATTAGTTTTATAATAATAATAGGATCCATGATTATGAAAGGAGCCAATAATTCATAGAGACAGAATACGTCTCTCGTTTTTGTTTTTTAAAGCATTTTTTATTTAAAAATATATCAAAAAGATTTTTTTTAAAAATATTTAATATCAGTACATTAAAATAATTTAAAAATATCTAAAAATTAATTTAAAATAAAAATTTTATTTTGTTTTCAAACACATTTTTGATGTACAGTGACGACAAACAGGGCAAGCTTTGATTTGCACGTTTTTATTTCATGCCCGTAGAAATGTAATGGAAAAACACTTATGAAAGCACTAATTCGAGAATAGATAACTTGATAGGAAAAAAAATGTTTTTTTATATGTAGAAAATTGTACTAAAATACAATGAACATTAAAAACTAAAAACAAAATAAAGATTTTTCACTACATCACCGCATATCATTGTGGGGTGCGTTGTAATAGAAGGGTGTTTTTTTTTTTTTTTCCTTCTTGATTTGCTGCTTGTTCGACACCTTATTGTAGCACATTGATGATTGAACACGGTACATAAAAAAATGTCTGATTAGATTCTTGTGTTTTAATTTTTGTGACAATAAAACTTGACTTTTGGCCATATGAATGTCCAAACACCATAGTTCGACATTCCATCCACTTCTTTTGATAAAAAAACTAAATAAATAAAATCATCTAATAGATGGTCCATTGGTAAGATTTTAAGACTAAATAAATAAAATAATTTAATAAATGGTCTAATGGTAAGATCTTGAGACTAATTTTTTTTGCTTATTCTATAGTCTCAAGTTGAAGCCCTGTGTTTGCTAATATGATAGCTACCGAAGACTTACATGATTGTTAATTTCAGAACTCGTGGAATTAGTCGAGCTGTACACAAATTGATGGTTTATGGTTTTGGGTAAAACAAAATGGATTTTTTAGTAGCAGAGATCATTTGCGTGATTTTCCACGGACCCTCTAGTGAGTGTAACTATCTCATATACTAAAAGATATCACAGTCGGGTTACTGTAGATTATATATAGAATTATTGTGAATTATAATAATGTTGCTTAGTTTTTTATTCGATTCTTTTGGTTCAATAGTTTACTATTTTTTTTTCACACAGTAAAATAATTATTTTATACCCTGAAAAAGATAAAAATCAGGCCTGACATGAGGGGTGTCGCGGTAATTGCACCTTTTCAGTCCAATTCGAGTAACCAGTTTATTGATTTTTTTTATATTTTTTTGTACAATAAAATAATCATTTTGTCCCTCGAAAAAGACAAAAATCAGCTCTGGCCGGGAGGGGTGCCACGAGAATTTCATATTTTTTGAAAATGGCTAAATACAAATATGTTTTCCAATAAGATAAAATTGAAGAGTTAGTTGTAGGGATGTTGAGGTAATTGATCATATTTTAAAATTATTTTCCTCGAAACTGTCGAAGAGTAAAGAACACGCGACCGACATCATTCGGCCTCACGCCCTCTTCGGGCTACGTTACTATCATTATCAAGACTATAATATCTAAAATTAGAATCAACATTACTGCTCAAACAATTAGAATTTTTAAATTGTCCTGAAGAATAAAAAAACATTTTTACAAAAAAGCAAGCAAGAAAACAATATCATTAAAATTATCATTATGATCGTGCAAACAATGAAATCATAAAATTATCTAGAAGAATAAAAAAACTTTAACAAAAAAACAAACAAAAAAAAACAGAAAGAGAAATCTAATATAAATATTATGAGCATAAAAAAATCATATGATCCAAAAAATAGATAAAAATAACAGAAAATATTAAAAAAATGAAAAAAGAAGAAATATTAATTTTAAAATAATCACTAACATAAATTAAAATTTTAAAATTGAACTGAATAAAAATAAATCTCCAACAAAAAATAAAACAACAAAACTTAAAAACAAAACTAAAAGTATAGATGCATAAATACGAAAAAAAAAATAATGTCCAAGAAAGACAGAAAAAACCAAAGGAATTAAATTAAAAATTAAAAATTAAAAAAATAAGGATGAAATTAAATATATATATATATAATTAATTAATTCCAATCAAAATACAAAATTCTAACAAATCAAAACCTTGAGACAAAAAAAATTAAAGGGATTTTTTTAAAAAAAAAAACAATGTAATTTTTTTAAAAAAATCCAAAGAATACGACGCAAAATGAAAATTAGCATATATGCCAATTTCAATTAGAGGATAAAATTGAAACAAATTAAAACCAAAAAAAATAAAGGCACCAAACCCAAATCAAAAAAAATAAGGGTTGAAATGAAAAATAACATATATTATTAATTTTAATTGAAGGGTATAATTGAATAAAATAAAAAACTTATATTGAAGAAATCAGGAAGAAAAAAGAAATTAAAAGACCAGAGACTAAAATGAAATAATCCTAAATATAGAGGATTGACATGCATTTTGCCATTGTAGGAGAGAGAAAAGGGGAAAAACATTCGTGTGCTAGCGATACGACCGTTGTACAATGACACGCGCACCACCGAGAGGAAGAGGACATTACAGAGCACCCATAAACATGCGCGACTAGACATTCTGTACCACCGGTAGACTGCATGTACATGCAAAAATTGACGACACGTCTAGGTGACGCGCATGTAATAACTTTTCGAGAAAATAATTAAAAATATAGAATTACCTATACATCGTGGACCCAAAGATAACCACAAAAAACAGAACGTGAAAGTACCACAATGCTCTAACATCAGGCCTTTATTTTATCGTTTTCAAGGGTATTTAAGTATTTTCACATTCCATAAAATGTGAAAAACCTAAATTACCCTCGCTTCCAGCCTCCTGCCCGTGTCCCACCCGAGGGTAAAAATTGATATTTCATTGTTCAATATAAAAAATACCCCCAATCAGCCCTCATCTGTTTGTCAGCTCCTAGGTGTAAATAGGTAGTTTAACTATACAAGTAAATATGAGAAATATCATAACACTTTCAGCTAAATCTGCAAATGTTACACAGGTCCCCTGGAAATGATCAAAATACCCCCGATATGAAGAGTTAAATTTTGTGGTCTAAGGGCCAGAGATGTAATTTCACCGTCCATAATAATTAGACACAATGAAACATCGACGATTTTTATATTATTTATAAAATATATGTGCCAATAAACAGAACTTTGCCACACCATTTAAAATAAAAAAATATACTATTACGATGACCCATATTAATTCTCCATGGCCTTAAATATATTTTCTTAAAAAAAAACAATGCTTGCTGTTTTTAGAAAAATAAAAAGATACCGGACAAATCTAGTTTCTTACTACATTATGTTAACGTGTTCCCACACTCAAATCTCACATCAAGGCAAATTAAGTTACTGTATTTAAATAATGATGCGAGAATCTTGAATAAAATTGTGTCCACATTTTGATGATCATATGACCGGCTGTTATTAAGGATGTTCTTGTTGGAGTTCACCGACATGGCAGGAAACAAGATTCCTCAGTGACAAATCAGTTCTGGTTTGAAATTCCCACTACAAAAATACGTACAAGCACGATACAAATACTCTCTATAGTATTTACACCTTCTGGTTTTTACGATTCAGTCTCTATGATATCATTTTAAGCAATTATTTTATTTGTATTTTCGCAATTCATCAAATAACAAACAATACTGCTCAATTAAAAAGGAGTGCTGATATTAAAAATAAAATTTGATAATAATAATTTAAATGGACAAAAGGTATTTAATTCACTAAATAAACTTTTGATTTTAATAAATTATACTCAATTAACTTTAATTTAAAAAAACACTTATTTGATGCAATTTGTGAAACATAAGATATATACAACGAGTTTATTATTTTTCAACCTCTTTGGAACTAAATCACATATGAAATTAAATTCAAAACACATAAATAATATGATCTGAATTGATAGCTTATTATAATTCGAGAAATTGATCTCTTAAATTCTAATTTAGCATTGATGTCATTGAAAAAAATAAGATAAAATATTTTTCTTGAATTTAGGTTTGAAATAAAAGTAATTGATGAAGGTATATCCAAACAAAACCATTTCACAAGATCTCTCTCAAATATGACAACCCAATCTTTATTGGAGATGCAACACTATCAAAATAGGTGACTTAGTAGTACAGAATTAGAACTAAAAAGTTTGCTCCCTGATGATATGGAGTTGTTATTTATATTTCTTCCAATAAACTTGAGCGTTGCTACTAAAAGTCGCCAAATTATTATGTAGATGAATATAATGTCAATAAATTCAATCTAAAATAATTTCGGTACTCAATCACTGGATCTTGGATAATAATAAATAAATTATTTTCATTTTAAATAATATAAAGAATAATTTCCTTACTCATTGGATAATAATAAATAAATTATTTTCTTTTTAAATAATATAAAGAATAATTTCCTTACTCATTGGATAATAATATAAAGAAGTTGTAAGGATTTTTTAGAGAAAAGAAATAGGAATGTTTTTGAAATAGTATTTTTTTTATTTGGAATTAGTATAGAAACTTAGAGACACTTTTTTTCTCTCCTGATTTGTTTTAAAACTTAAATTAATATCCTTAAAAATTTCAAATAAATTGAATTACAAACAATCTGTTTATTTTTTTTCTCTCTAAAAGATGGGACCAAAGCACACCCACACCACAAGCACCTAGCCTCTGTGGCTCAGCCTTTTACATCAAACCCAATGGACCCACCTCCCCATTCGGCTGCACCTTCCTGACCGGCAACGCGTGCTTCAATGTCACTCTCTCGTACACTCTTCCTCTTTCACTACCGTTTCTTTCTGTCTTCCTTCTAAATTCTTGTCGAGCATTATTGGGAGTCGTATTACTTTTAGAGCATAAGGCCTACATATGCATGTGAATGTGATTATGTTTCTTGATAAGCACTAGCAGACACACGGGCTTTTAATTTCTCGTTAAATTGCTGTATATTTTGTCTTTATTTTATAAAATATATATATAACTATAGTTTCTGCAGTGCATATTTTGTATTTATTTTATAAAATATAGATAGATATAGTTTCTGCAGTATATATTTTGTCTTTATTTTTATAAAATATAGATAGATACAGTGTGTGTGTGTCTCTCTCTAATTATTTATAATATTTTGTAAGTAATTATCATATCCATTTTTACTGCCATGCTCATTCTCGCTCTCCCCAAAACAAATAAAAGGAGATCAAGCTCTCTCTCTCTCTCTCTCTCTCTCTCTCTCTCTCTCTCTCTCTCTCTCTCTATATATATATATATATATATATATATATATATATATATATCCCATTTGGCAACGTGGATGTTGATGCACTGCACCTACACCTTCTATTTTTTTTTATTTTAAATTAATGTTTTTATGTTTTCAGATTATTTTCAGAATTTATATCAAATATTATTTTTTAAAAATAAATAATATTATTTTAATATATTTCTAAATAAAAAATATTTTCAAAAACAAACTAAACTACACTACTAAACATACGCTAAATCTAAAGTATCATTATGATATTAAAGAAAAAACTATTGATAATGGATGTAAACAAGTCGTGTGTATATCATATCTATAGTTTTTTTTAGTTAATACTTGAGAAATTTACAATTTATGTATATTTTATCTATTCTATTTAGGTGTTTATCATTTAAGTAATATTTATTATTTAATAAAAAATAAAATAATAGCATGCATGTTTGAAGTATTTGTGTACTGGCTGTGTTTTAAGTGCTGAAATTATAAATATTATACTTATATGTCTGTCCCATATCACTATTGAGGTATGTATATATTATATAGTATTGAAAAATTAAAAGTACTGATTATAATTAGTTTGGTTATTTTTAAATCAACTCTACATTACCTTATTTTTTAAAATTACTTATGAATTTTTTTGTTAGCAAAACAATTAATTTAGAAAATATTAATTAAAATTGTCCAACGAGGCTTTTATCATTTTTGAAACAAATGTGATATTTTTCAAAATAATTCAATTGAGCGACGTAATTAGTCAGGACGTGCATCCCTTGTAAGAACGTGGGACAATCGAGATTTTACTCGCTCATTTGGATCTACAAAATATACTTTTCAAAAATAAGATTTTCTCGAATAAAAAAAAGAGAGAGTCATTTACATGAATATCTAGTACAGATACAATCCCATGATCCTCCACAATTATTTTATATGATAATTCAATTCAAATATGAGAAGTATTGGTTTGAGATATTTTTAAAAAGCATAAGATCGATCGATGCAGAGACAAGTACTTATTTAAGATTGGAAAAAAATACTTTATTTTTATTGATGAATTAATTAATTGGAGAATATTATTACAAGAAACAATTAATATAATCGAGACAAAAGTAAATATATTACTTGTGGCGGTCAATGGTCATAAACAATTCCTGGTTGCATGTGGTGCAATTCATCTAGGCCATCATCGTAATCTATTTATTGTTCTGAGCAACATTGCAAGGCCTTGTGATCCTCAACAACTATATTATAAAACTATATATATAACAATTTGAGGTTTACTATATCTAATTTTATATAGCTGCGTTGCTGGACTTGTCCGAGGCATCTCCATCACAACACTTGAATGGCATTGGCCTAAGACAGTAAGATTTGTTTGGCATGCCCGCATGAAACAAACACTTTGGTGTCTCGCGAGTGAGAAAGAGAGGAGAGAATCTTAAATTCTTCTTAAGTTGTATTTTAATCCTATCTTCTGCAGTATACAGTGATGGATAATGTGAAGGCAAGCTCTCTCGTCTGATCTAACAGGCAGCTGTAGGCCAGAGGTTTTTTTCTCCTGTTTCGCTCTTCTCCTTCCCCAGATCATAAGATTTGATCTTCCTCTGATCATCAGCTCTTGAAAACTCTGCACACAGGTCAGAAGAGATCATCAATCCTTTATAACCCTTTTAAATGTTGCCACTTTTTTGTGCTTAATTCTATAAACGACTCTTTTTTTCTTTCTTTTTTTACAATTGAGTTGTTAAAATCTTCGTTCCAATCATATTCTTGACTATGCATTTATTCTACGTAAAATTATAATCTCAAGCGAGGAAAAGTTATCTTCTCCAGTTTCCCTTATCTTACCAGCAGCAGGCTACACACTGATATATGTACTGTTCTATCTAGTCCTAATATTCTCAAAGAAGGCTTATTTATCTGCGTTAGTCATTTTGCTTTTAGCTTCATGGAGTGTATATTGAGTTTTAATCTTGGAAAAACATTTCAGAAAAATGGTTTAATACTTAAATTCATTGCTTTCTACATAATTCTTGTTGGAAGATGAACTTCATCCCCATAAATCTAGACATTGCATGCATACCCTTCTCTCTTTGATCTACTCAGATTCTGGAAGCATAGATTTCAGCTCGGCTCAATAATGAAACCCTCAATCAAATTATCAATATGGATCGAAATTCTCCATTCAGATATTGTGGCGATCAAACTCCATGTTAGAGCCACTGTATTCTTCTTTTGATTGAAAAGTTGCACAAGTTCTAAGAAATGATTAGTGTTTAATTCCACAGAGCGTGATGTAACACTATGGTTCTTGGTTGGGAGATATTTGTATGCGGAAATTACGATTGTGGCCCTGGAAGGATGAATGGAAGAAAACACAAGCTAGCAAACAGACAAATTATACAACCACGTAGTTGATTTTATTATATTGCATTACTATTTGGAAGTAATAATGAATGCTCCAATCTTTTGTTGTTATTGCTGTGCAATCTATCATCAGTCAAGGAGATTCTTAGCTTTAAACTGTTTCAATTTTATCGTCTTTTTACAGATTCAAGCAGGGGAAAACGTCACCAAACTGGAATTGAGCCTCTAAACGCATCTCTGCTTGCAAGTTCTTGGAAGTAGGCATTGTGGATTCAAATATATATATATAAATTCTTGAGGAGACAACTGGGCTAAACCTAACACAATCAAAAACCATGGAGAAATTTCTCAAGCCTTGCGACAAGGAATGCATGAGAATGGCCATGTTAAAACATGAAGAAACATTCAAAGAGCAGGTGCCTACTTTTTCTCCACGTGAATATGTATGTTTTTAACTAATTATACTGTCTATCCTCGTAAAAGATTCTGATTTTCTTAATAATGTTGCAGGTGTGTGAACTTCATCGTCTATATCGAATCCAGAAGATTATGATGAGAAACGTTGAAAGCAACAGGCCCAGTACGAGGAGTCAAGAATTATGGAGCTCAAAGAATGGCTCTAGTTTTTATCAGAGCAATCATGCTCGTGATATGAAACTTGACCTGGAGAGGCCTGCTGAACTTCATGGTGCAGAATCAAAAGCGGATACAGTGTCAGAGCTAATAGATGAGAGTGAGATTCAGCTAACACTTGGACCTTCGAGGTATAACAGAAGGAAGAAACGTGAAACAACTCTAACTTCAGATTCAGGACCAAGCCTCTCTTCGACTTCCACTGGATCCAGTCATATAAACAGGACAAGTTCCTTGACAAATCAAAAGATCAACACCAGACGAGAAGAATTAAGTGGCCCTGAAATGGGGTTTTTCCAGGTTCCTGACATTACCTTGGGGTACCAAAATGGAAGTAAAAGCAGTATTGGTGTCGAGGAGCTGCACGTAAGACAGGAGAGACTGAAACAACCTCCATGGCTTTGTCAAGTTTTGCGTCTGAACATCACTTGAAAATATATCTTCCAGGTCGATATGATAGGATTTTAGACTGATTCTTATCGACTAAATCTATCAGTTATGCTGTATTGATTTTTCTTCTTAGCTACTACCATGATGGGTTTCTTGTGTAAAGATGATTTTCCCTGTGCCTTGCCAAACCCAGTACAGTTCAACTATAATCTAAAGATTGACCTTATATTTTCGTGATTTTTATCCAGGAAACCCTTGTTTGTATAGAACAAAGCATCCTGGAGAGTTCATTCTGTCAAATATTTTAGGTTCCTTACAGAATTTCCTCTTTTCTTCAATGTTTTTGTAATCCAACTGGAACTTGAGACCGTACCCCACTAAATACAACTAGAAGAGTATATTTGTGTTTGTCTGCCACCAGATGAACACCAGGTTCCTATCTCAATAATTAATGAGAAATTTCCTACCTCCACAGGATATTGTAGATCCCTCAGGAACATTCCATATACCTGAATTTTGAAAGTTTAAACCATTATGTGTGTGAACGTGTGTGTGCGCGCGCGCGCGCATGAGCCCCAGATATGCTCAATATGCTCTACTGCTAGCCTGTCCCATGAGCTATTCTTGCTTTTCCAAAAAGAATCCATAATTTAGATCCAGACCCCACGCTATGCTGTTAACAGGTCCTCCATTTTCATGGGCCAAAAGGTCTGTCTCAGTTTTGGATAAGTCTTGCTGTAGTTTAAAAATGAATTGACCTACCTGCAGGGATTCCTGTCAGAAGCAGGTTTTATAAGAGCCTAAGACTGGAAGATGATTGTACTATTTCTGATTGCAGGTTGAGCTATGCTCTCAACAGAAGCAACTCAGATTTTCATTTCTTGGGAAGAAACAAGAATCACTTATTGCTGTCTAGAAACATCAATCTGAGGAACAACAACAAGTTTAACACTCCCGGGTTTGTTTTATCCTCTGAATCAGTATTTTATTGAAAACACAGTGAAGATAATATTTACAGAAACATCAAACCAAAGAAGGAGATCTTAAGATACAAAGTACTGGTAGTTCGAAAAAAAATAAGTGCATGTTTTGAAGACTCAAGATATTGAATGCCGGCGATCTTTGTTTGGTTTAGTTCGAGCCTTGGTATTGGAGAGTGGGAATCCGTCTGCTCGCACGAATGGATTGATCCTTCCAAGCTTTTTTGAGACAGAGTTGATAAATGATTTTCGAGGCAGAGGAGGTTTATCAGAAGATGGAGTGCTCACAGTTGATGCGACAGTAGCTCTTTCAATCTCCTTCATTTTCATTTTCATTTTTACAAGCTCTATTTTCAAATCCTCGTTCTCTCTGCGTAAGCTGGAGAGCTCATCCGAAACAGGATGAATATCGGTGGAGAATATATTTACTTTGGGAGGAAGATGAAGATGAGGGGAATCTCCACCCATGAGATTGCCATTCATGACATCCCGAAGGCGTTGTTGCTCATAGTAAAGCACTTGGACCACAGTTTGAACCGGAAGCCGATCATTCTGAGCAGCATGAGCACAGGCCTCCCGGGATAGCTTCTGACAATCCATCAAGCTGCAGACTTTCTTCCTCTCCATGTCACTTAAAGCAGGGTGGGCCTAAAGAACGGATCAAAAGGAGAACTTCTGTTAAAGTGAAAGCATGAAGAGATAAGAGGGTTTTTTTTTTTTTTTAATATATATAAGAATGAACATCAACCAAGTAACAAGCATGCTGAGGCTCAGACAGACATAAACATGGAAACTGTGTAATTTAAATTGTCTTATGATCAAAACTAGCAATGCAAACTATACTATCTCAAAAACTTTAGGTAATGCAGATAGAGAGAGAATTTCATGCAAGGGACTGCACCTTGAGGTATATATCTATGGCCCTATACATCCCATCTTCTGTCACCCTTGATTGTTCTGGAATAATTTCAGCTAGACCAATAAATTTTGAAACTGTCAAGTTACGGTCGGAAGCTATTTCAGCCAGGTAGTTCTCCGTCAGCTTTCCAACTCGTTCCATATCACATTGCAGAGTAGCGCCAAATTCATCATCAGCACGGTAACCGATTCGATTTCCCTCAGCTTCACTATCAAGGTAATTCATCATGATCCGCTGAACAGTATCCACATCAAACATTGTGTCCCCTGTAAAAGAATATGAAGGAATCAAGAGATCATCCAAGGCAGCCTGTCCTAATTGCAAGCCCATCCTCTTCTCCAAATCCAGCCGGCAAGCGACTGTTGTCTCAAGATAAATTGCTGCACGAAGCAACATAGAGAGGAAACTAACTGACAGAACATTCTTTTCCCTTGGTAGAAGACTCACAATTGTTTCTAGAACAACCCTCTTCTCATGCTCTTGCTGCGCCTCAATTTTCTTCCTTCCCTTCCCAAATGCTTCCTGCAAGAAAAACAAGATTCAGATATTGTGAACACATAACTGAATCAAATCAACTTTTCAGGTCGGGATCTCACCAAACCTCGTAGAGATTTCTGCGCGTAGAGCATTAGTACAGGACCAAGAGCGTACTGTTTAAACCCTCTTGCCATCATTGCAATCAAAACCCTTTGGAAATTATCAATTCTAAGAACAGTTAATTCTTCAGCCCACCAATCAACAATGGGCTTTGGTTGAGACACAATGGAGGAAATCACAACCTCGTTGCCACTATCAGACCTTCCAGACACAGAAAAATGGCTTTCTTTGCAGGCTGTGAATGCTATTGCATCTATGCACCGGCTTACCAATTTCACTTTCTCTGCCATCGGGAGGAGGCTTTCTGAGAGACGTAGAACTGAAACTGCTCCTGCCAGGCTCTTTAGTGCCACTTCATTCAAATACGCATCAGTTCTTGACACTAAATTTCCAACTGCATAGTCCTCAGTCATCTCTAGACTCTCTGCCACACATCGAAGCATGGCAATATTTTCGGTGCTAATTTCAAAATTAATTCCATAACAGAACTTTGCCGCTAGCTCAAATGCTTCTGCCCCGCCAGGAACATAAGGGATTTTTATCTCAGAAAGATCAGCATCACTAGATTCTGACACCATTTTCCTAATGTATCCGCACTTCGAGACCAATGGAAACTGCAGTTAAACAAGGAGGAAAAAAAAATGTGAATCTAAACAGCTACGAATATCACAATCGAATATTAGATTATAGCTACCGAGTCAGTTTTTCTTGCTGCTGGTTTGATTTATTGATACAAGAAAACAAAATCGAAGTTATAATGTAACACAAGATAGGAGACAGCTTACTAGACTGGAATTATTAATCGTTCTTCAATCTCTAATGATCATAATTTGAAATGAGAATCCTACCTTGTGCAGCGAAAAAGAAGCTCCTCCAGCATGAACTGTGACATCACTGGGGATTTCCTGGGAAAAAATCCTGTGACAGTTTATGGTGTTTGTCACGTCCAGTGAATAATTATAGAAAAAAAGAAAGAAACAAGAAGCTGAAGCAGTTGTCTACAAGTAAACCTTTGATGGAAACAAAGATAAAACAAAAAGGTAAAGAATCAAACCATTCACTGGTTCTCTTCATGACAGTGGACAGAAGCTCCTTCTTTTTAGATGACATGCTAGTAGTACTAGGGGGCGCAGGTTCTTCTGATCAAGCTCCACCTCGACAGAGATATGATGATCTTTATTATCATTACCATGTCTCCATCAGGCAATGAATGATGAAACGAGAACCTTAGTTTCAGTCACAGGTTGTGGTCAGGCAAGACCACCGCCTTCATGTGCATGTCTATCTCCACTCTCCAGTACTTTTTTTGTTTCCTTATGACCCTTTTTTTCAAACTCCCTATAAGAAGCTGAAAAGAGCAGTAATGGGGCAGAAGCTCGAGCTCTCGAATGAATTTCCCATATTAGGCTTATTGTTTAGCTAGAATGAGACTTCTTTCGAGGGATAGAAATGTACAGGATGGCATTTTGGGTATTATCAGATGCAAGGAGGGACAATTGAAGTAAGAGGATGTAGATTATATTCTGTGGTGTAGGCTAAGGATTTCAGCTGAAAGGATGAGATTGTGCATTCTCATTGGAGACTAAAGGTGAGAGTTTCCATGTAGGAATTATTCTTATCCACATAAGTACCCATCCTCATTTTCTCTTAGTATCATCATTTGTATCAAAAAATGTTCGAAATTGCTAAATATATCTTTATAATAATACTTAGTTAGGATAAAAGAATTATGATTTGAGGAAATTAGGAAAACAGGTTAAATAATAAAAACCGAAGATGTTTTAGAAATTATGATTTGAGGAAATTAGGAAAAAAGGTTAAATAATAAAAACCGAAGATGTTTTAGAAATTATGATTTGAGGAAATTTATAAAAAAGGTTAAATAAAAAAACCGAAGATGTTTTCTAGCATTCATAGTATTACGTTATTTATCATATAATCACATGCTGTCGTGCATGACTCATGTAGTAAATGTTTAATATTAAAGGTAGATTCTAGTTTTTTTTTATTAATGTGAATATTCGGGTCAATTTGTGTGCATTTCGACTAGTATCATAAGTCCTGAAATTAACGATTATATAAATCTTTAATAACTATCATATTAACAACTATATAATTCAAACATGAGATCATAACAAAAATAAACTCTTTATTTTCAACGGATCACCCAATAGATAGATAGGGAGGTAGATTCTAGTTTTGGTTGTAGCGGTAGCTGTGTTGTGATGTGTTGGTAAGTGTAATTAGGTTATTATGACTTTAAAATATTTAGTAAAATGTCAGCTAAAAGTGTATCTGCGTGAAAATGGTCATTTTGGGGGTGAATGCATGAAAAAATGGGCTGCGTTCACATACCACTTCGAGAATAATATTCGAGACTTTCCCCACCTTCAATAATTTTCAGGGCAGAAAAACATACACACACAGAGAGCTGGGGTCTGACGGGGGTGACCTTGTATTATCACAAACAGGTTACTTGATGATTTTGTTCCCCAGATAATTATACAGCTACCATCAGGAACGTCTCATCACATCGCGGACCAATTTATAATGTTGATCGTTCATATGACAGTATCAAATACGAATCCAATCTCCATGTTTCTTAATTGTGGTTTGGGTCCCAATATCTCACCATGATTAAATCTCAATGGCCCTATCCATACAGCTGTATCATCATCATCATCATCATCATCATCATAAGCTGGAAAACAACTTGTATGAGCTTTGTTTTGCTTACTAGTTATTAAAAGCATGATGTGTGTTTAATAATGCAATTCAAGTGATTTTTAAATAAAAAGTAATCATATTTAACATTTTTTTTTATATGTCATTACCATTTAAAATTACCTTAAACAACATTAGACTAAATGCACTTATAACTATAATACAAGCTTGTTACCTAACACAGACGAAGTCTGGCTAATATGCCTATGTATAAATAGCTATGTATTAGTAAAACTAAATAAATAACTACGATGCGAGTCAGACTAAATTTTTCTTAAGCATATGATTAAACCTGACCCAATTGTTTCTAAAATCTCTTCATCCATCTTCATACCTAGCTGAGGTTTCAAATTAAAGCGTGCAAGATTTGTCTCGATATAACCTTGTTGACTTGCTTTGACATTCATAATGACATCTTTGTTTTAAATATTGAAAAATGATATAGTGGGAGTTTTGTAGTTTAACTTATCAAATTTATGAGTTAGGTTATGAAATCAACTAGGTTTAATAGCTTTCTTTAGGTTTATTGAATTTTTTGTATTCCTTTCTATCAAGTTACCCCAATCTAAAAAACAATCCTACATTGATTTGATTATTGATTTTTTTGAAGAAGAAATCAATTTAATAGTGATGGGATCAAAATTAAAAGTGAGGTGAAATGGCAACCCTTTAACTAAAAATAATAATTTTTTGGTCCATCATTATTTCAGGTTGGCCTTTGTCCTCTTTTTTCTCAATTTCATCCTTTCCATATTTTATTGATCGGTGATTCAATTTGATGATTTGATTCATGGTGCTTTTTTTATTATCGCCGCCTTAAAAATTGTCTTCATATTGGATTGGTTCTTAATTTTGTCAAAAATAATTTTCTTTTGTTTTTTTGTAAAAAAATTAAAATAAGGGATCAAAATTAAACTCTTGGTGAAATGACAACCATTTAAAAACATTGTTTAAGAACATTCCAGATTTATAATTTTGTTCAAATTTGGTTTTTTGTCCTTTCAATTTTGATATAATACATTTTAGTCCAAAACTTTATTTATTCACATTTCGATCAATAGGTTTGAGAAAGAGGGGAAAAGTCATTAGATTACAATAAGAGATAGAGTTGTTGGTTGGCCATATTCAAACAATAAGAAAAATCAATAATGGTGCTAACAACTTCCATTCTTCAAGGAGAGTCTCATTGATGTCTTTCAAAACCCTTATCTTGCCTAAGAAAATAGATCATGTTTGAGAGAGAATTTTTATCATTTTATTTTGCATTTTAGGGTTATTTTTAAGGATTTTTAGGTTGATTGATTGGTTTTTGAGGGTTATAAGGGCGTCGCCTCATTCTTTCTTAACATAAAACAAAAAAAGGCGGACAATGCATTCTACACCCATTTGAAAAGAAAAAAAATAATGACTTAAGAATTTTTATTTTTATTTTATTTTATTTGGTTGCTTAATGCAATAGGTGGATTTTATTATTATATAATAAAATAAAAATAGGTTTAGAAAAATAAACTTATTAAACCCCATTTGGTTCAAGACCTGGATCATAGATTTTAAGGGTTGGTCGTAATGAAACTAATATGATACTTTCTCAATATTAAAAAAATGATATCATCTTGAAAAATTTCAAAGTCCAGTCATGTTTTTATCAATTTTCTAGTTTGTCTTTAAACATGTCAAGTCAATCTGATCACGTCAAGTCAATCTCCATGTGGTTTAATTTTTAGGATGACCATTTGAGCTGAGTTTAATGACATTTACCAAGTATTCCTTTAAAGAATACGCAAATATTGTATTATTATTTTTGTTGATGTTATGTTTTTTGATGCACTCTCATTAAAATTATTACTGTGTTATTTTTTGGAATTAAAAATTTCTTTTAGAATGCTGAAAGAATATTATTTAAGAAACAAATATTATGGAGATTTAAAAAAAAAAACACGAGTATGATAGTAAGACAATGGGACTTTAGTTAACGATGTATCTTCATTATACTTATCGTGATTTCTTTAGTATGTCTTCTAGATTCTTTTCAGTTTTATTAAATAAATAACATAGAAATTTTTGTTTTAATTTTTTAATTAAAAATATTAATAAAAAAGAGATGAATTTTACTAAATAGAGGAATTAGTTTCATAAAATTAAATTAGGAAAAAATAAAGGGCTTCTCTTTGAGCATGATAAAATATTTTTGTTTGTGCCTGTTTCTTAACTTTACTACTTAGGTTGTGGTTAGCATTAAGATTTCTTTTAGTATTTATTAGCATTAATATATTTTATTAAATATATTTGTCGCAACGATGTTTTTTTCACACTTTGTGCCCCGCAATCCCCATGATTGAGGGGGAGAACGACGTGCTGGAAAATCTATTGGCTTACGAGAGATAAGGGGACTCATTGTGCAAAGAAAAGACACATCACCCCCGGTGCACCCTACCTAAGGTAAGTTGCATTGTTGTTTGATTGTTTTTCTAAGTTAATTTTTATTCGTTCGTATTTTCTAAAATTCGACGTGGATCTCTTTTCATGAGAAAGTCTCTACCTCATTGCGAGTTGAAAGGCTAACCGAAAATAATTTGATACTACATTTTGAAAACCTCCTTTTAACTATCTTGAGTGTACTTTACAATGTAATTTTACACCTTGATAGTTGAAACAAATAATTGTTAAATTATTTTGATATTTTGGCCAAATTCTAACGGATAATCATTAACCGGTTACGATCTCCAGTTTTTTATTTTAAAATATGAGAAAGATGCAACATATATTTTTTTACAAAAAATATGCTTGGAAAAAAACTTGGAATTCGGTTGTATGCATGAAAACAAACACAAATTGTATTTTTTGTTTCGTTTTTGAAGATACATTTTTTATGTTTTTTTAATGAGATTTTTTTAAAAAGGAAAAGTCAGATTGGGCCTAGCCTAAGTAAATGGGTTGGCCTAGCCAAGTTGGGCCAAAAGGCCCAACCCTGCTGGACTTGGGTTGTTATTGTTCATGGGGTGTTACTGTTCACGTGTTATGTGAACAGTAACAAGGTGGTAGGTCGATAGTGATGAGAGGCTTACCTGCTAATGCCTTCAGGTAGAGGAGGACGAGGTGGTTTTTTCTGTGGTGGTGGCGTTGAAAATGGTGGCATGTGGTAGCTGGAGGAGCTGTCAAAAATGGACTGGTTTTGTGCAGGGGTTGTTGCTGTTATCAGCGTGAGAGCTGGAACTGACGTTGGAACTGCTAGCATGGAGGAAAAGACTCTAATGTTGATGGGGGTGGTGCTAGGTGGTCGACTGACTGTAACTGGAAGAGAGAGTTGTAGGTGTGACTAGTTTTAGAGAGAGGGGGAGAGAGCAGTGCAACACAGGGAAAGAGAGAGGGAGGTTCTACGACTCGAGGCTGGCTGTCGATGCAGTCAGTTGTCGTCGTGGGTGCCAAGGACTAAGTTGTTGGAGCTGCCGAGGGAGATAGGAGCCATCTGTTACTGGTTCTTAAAGAAAACTATGGTTTTTGTGTCTGTGTTGGAGCTGGGGAAGGAAGAAGGGTGGTGATCGATGACAAAGGAGGATTGTGGTTGTCACTGTTTTTCCCTTCTCTATCCCGTCACTTGTAAATTTTTCACTGTGTTATCGTCGTCACTGGAGCTGGGGAAGGAAATAGGGTGGTTATCGTCGTCACCTTCATTTCTTCCCTTTCACTGTCAAAAATTTCCACTCTATGTTGTATTCATTGCTCCCCCCTGTAAATATTTTGCTCTCCCTGTAAACTTCCCCCGTGTTTCTGTAAATTTTTCTCGTTAATCTTTTCTCCCCTTTCTAAGTTCGTGCATGCATTGTATTTATAGGTAGAAGACAACCCTTCAACTGCCCCACGTGCAGCTATGGGTTGCCTGCCTCTACACTTGTTCAGGCGGCGTGCCTGCACTATTCAGGTGATTGAACAGTGCAGTCATGTTTGTGATGATTTTGGGAGAGGGTAAAAAATTCAATTTGGTCCCTCAACTTATAATTGTTCTAATTGCACCCCATTCGCTTTAAACTTTTAATTTTGTGCAATTGTATCCTCGTCAAAATTTCAACAGCAACCTTAGCTTTGTATGCCATTTTATTTTGGTCCTTGATTTTAGATTTATGTGATTTAACTTTTAATTGACCATTAAACTCTCAATTGTATTCAATTTGACCCATGACTTCATATAATTGGCTTGAAAAAATTCAATTCGGTCGTCGAAAATTTCAATCTTCTCAATTAAACCCGAATTAAGTTCGAAACTTGATTTTTCATTGATTAAGCCCTTGATAAAATTAAATTAACCAATTTAAATTATAATTAAATACTTTAATTGGACCCTAAATTAATTTATAAACATAATGATACTCTAAATTGACCCATTTAAATTTTATTTTATTTTAGTTATTTTATAGATATATTTTGAAAAATAGCCTAGAAATTGGGTTACAGGAATATTTATTAGATTTTAAGTTAATGATTAAGATTTTTATTGTCAGAAAACATGCACAACAATGGTGAATTCTTTTGAGATGAGCAATGGAAAACTTTCTGCAATAATTTCCATCAGTGTCAGAACACATGACTTTGCGAGGACTCAATGAATTGCCATATCGTTGTACTCTTCCCTATAAAAGTGGCCGAATCATTGTACAGATGCTATTTTCTGCTAAATAATAGAATCAATAGTCGAAATCCACCCAGGAAACAAGAAGTCATAAACATGTCTATCCATCAATCAATCAAATGTCCATTGCTGATGTATTTCCCTGTTCGATCTTCTGTACTCATCTAAAATGTTTACAGACAAATCAAGTGATTGTAACAGCTTCTCCAAATGAGAAAATGGCTGATGCCCTGTGTAATAACAGGTTAACAACAGCACAAGAGAGAAGGATTAGCCTCTGGTATTGCGCAAGAATGACAGGATTTGCATGGATGATTGTCTTTTGCATGAAGAAGAGAGAGAGAGAGAGAGAGAGAGAGAGAGCTTTATCTGGTAAGGTCCACAGGGATGTATTTCACTGACTTGCAATGGTGGTTTTAGATTCCTGCTGAGTTGGGATCCATACAACACGAGTGAGAACCGCTAAAGTCCACATAGGTGGCATCTGGGCATCTTGCTCGCTAAGGAACAGCCACCTCAGGACAGCAGCTGTCTCCATCTTTACTCGGGGCTCCATTAATAATATACTTCTGGATTTTCATATTGAATATCTCCAGAAAGAATTATCATCGTTGGTAGGGAACAATGGATTCCCCTCCTCAATTATTTATTGTCATTAGGCTGGTAATTGCGCCACGTTGCAAGTTCACATTATTTTTCAGTCAAGTATTTAGGTGTCACGAGTGTATTTTGAAGAAAAAAATCCAATAATTCATGTTATATTTCCAATCACCTAAATAAGCTGACTTTATTTGAATCATATTAAAAAAATGATAGCAAACAGGGATATATGTATATTTAAAATCATGATAACATGGGATAAAAAAATCTTTATCCGAAAGCAAATAGAGAGGTCATTTGACCAGTTGTGTTAAATGAATTTGTTTATTAAAATTAATTTGTAATATAAATTGACACACATGTAAAATTTATTGAATAACACTGCACATATTCAAAATATCATAAAAATAAGTATTTAATTAAATAAATCATACTAATCTCTTAAAAAATTAAATGCACCCAATACAATTAAAAAACAAATACTATTTAAAAAAGGCTTAGAAAACCAAACCAAAATAATAGATAATAGGAATTAATTAAAGCATAAATTAAAAGAACATTTTGAAAGACATTAATAATAATAAAAAAATTGATGAAATCTATTTGCAAGCCCACACTTTGAAAGTTCTCACAGGTGTGTGGGTTATTAACTAATTTTGTGGGATACCACAACATGCATAAGAAATTGGAAGGGAGACTTGAGAGCAGGGGAAAAGACAAGGGAAATGATGAACACAGAGAATACCAAGCTATTAAAAGTTAAAAAAAAGAAAAAGAAAAAGTAGAGGTAACATTAGAGACTTTTCAGATAATTAGCCTGCTTGTTTGTGATTTTCAAAAGTATTTTTACAAAAGAATTGAATTTTTATTTTATTTTTTATTTTAAATTAAAAAAATAGTATTTTTAAATTATTTTCATGTGCCGATGCCAAAAATAAATTTTAAAAAATAAAAATAATACCATTTTAATATATTTTTAAATAAAAAATATTTTCAAAAACAAATAATGATCCAAAAAAGAAAGTCACAATATCAAGGGACTTTAAATTACGGGAAGGGAAGTGGAATACTGGTGACTTCCTTCATGCTTCAAACTGTAGTTAAAAAAAACTAAAATTTTGCATTGTACAAGGCTCGTGTACAATTCATGTAAACAATTCTGACAAATAGGAATGCTTCCCACCAGATTCTGAGCAAACTCACCACCCTGAAAAAAAATGGGTAGAGAAAGAAAGATAAAGCATCATCACTTATATCGAAATCATTAATCATCGTTTGACAGTACACAGGAAAAAGAAAATGAGAAACTGGGCCAGAAAAGAATCAATCCACTTATATTTCAAATGCTAAAGGAAACGAAAACGACATTATTTTTCATTGAATCTTCAAACAAGTTTTGGTTGAGTTTGCTCAAAATCAAAAACGTCAAACATGAGGCGCCTCACGTCTGGTTTCCCATATATAGTGTATGAAAGCCCGTGAAGGGAATGGTTGACAGCAGTTGTCGCAGGATTTCTTAGCCGTCTATTGTGCTCGTATGCATCTTGAACCTTGTCAGCATAGACGATATATTTATGGAGATGCTTCTCTCTCAAGTACCTTCCACAGAACTTGTTCATGAGAACACGGCGGTGCTTCTCCTGCAGCCACTTTCCAGGAGCATCTAGATGCTTCATCAGTAATCTCTCGGCCATGACAATATCCTACAGGAAAGATATGAAAACAGAGATTTCTCAAAATGATTTTACTACAGCATATTTTGCTTGTATTTCGAACAGAGATTTCTCCTTTTCTTGAACTTTTTATTCTATGTTGTAGATATTAAAGCTCAGAGCAAAAACATAGTCGCGTTCATAGAAGGGAAAAGAAACATAACATTTCATTTTACAAAGACAGGCAAAAGCAGGTTGAATTTGTAAGAGGAAAAACATACAAGGCATTACCTGGATCTTTTGGCCGACATATTCTAATCGCTCGTAGCAAAATCGAGGGTGCTCAAATTTGTGGTTTGATGGGTGCAAGAAACAGAGCTGCAATAAAATGTCAGATAGTCAGGAAACAAGAACCCAGTAAATTTTAAAAGGGAACAGAAAGCATATCTTCTGAATAAGGGATGTTTGAGAATTGTGTATTTGATGCCACACTCATAAAATGATGCCAGAAGGTAACTTCAGCTCATCAATATGCATGCTATTCGTATGGTTAAATTGTCTAGGAATAATTTATTACAGCCCCATATTGAAGGCAGATGGACTCTCACACGTGTAATAGAAGAGAGGGCTAGCCATATACAGTGGACATGTTGAATTGCTTTAATACATGGAAATATACATGAACACAGATGCATGTATCACATAAAAACAAATTTTTATACATTAACATGCTTTTGTGAGCGTCTGCAAATATAAATGAGCATAGAGTAAAGAATTACCTGTAACCCAAGTCCAAGTTCGATATTCCTAGCTTCAGTTATGTCTGGAATTCTGTCTCTCATTGTAAGGGGATAGCCCAATGTCCGCATAACATGGGGTCTGCTGTCATAATCCCATATATTTCCTCGGAATCGGTGCATGCCTGGTGGGACACAAGCCCTGAAAAGCCTAGGGTGTGCGAAGAGAGCATCTTCAGGAGGCTGCAAAGGCAATGAACATCAATCAAGGGATTCCATCCAACAACAATAAAATGCAACCGGCTCTTGTTTAGTTAAGAGAAAAACAGATGAAACTCACAAATAAAATTCAAATAGAAGATTTGAACTTGCAACCACGTGCTTATTTTCACTTTATAAACATTGGGTAAAGTCACTCATGCATGATCCTTTTTCTGACCTCTTTCTGATCCCATCAGCTTGTATGTGTAAATCTAGAATGTTGTCTGATGTAATTGTTATACTCCAGTATGCATTGATATGATATCAAGAACATGGAAATGAATACCGACAATGATTATTCTATAAGGCCATTTTTCAATCAGAACCCTGATGATTATACTTGTTCTCAATTTTCCTTTTCCTTTTAAAGATAGAAAAATTATCATAACTAAAAAGAAGCTTAAACAAAATGAGAGCTTGCCTTATAAGCAGCAACATCTTTCCAACTGAGCTGCCTGCCTTCAAATTCAACAGAAACATAATCTACATCTTCAAATTGCCTCCTTAATTTTGGCTGGCAATCCTCTGCTTCTGGGTCCATCTCAAATACTTCAAAAAGAACACGATATACTTCTGGCATGCCAAAACACAGGTATATTGCCCCAAACAGAGCCCAGAACACAGACCTGCCCGGTGACCATAGCAGCAGAATGTTAGAAAACATATAATTGCACATACCTATTATATATAAATTCACATGTCATGAACAACAGCACTAACAGTTTAAAATTGAAAGGAAGGTGAGGTTTATAAGCAAATCAAGCATGGAGATGCTGCTAAAGATAATCATTGTTATATAAAGGAACAGGTAGATTTAAGCTGAGGAGAAGCTGTTACAAAATATGAAGTCACTGAACACTTTCTCTCTTTTTCTTTTTTTGAACAGTAAACTATCTACAGAGATTTGGAAAAGATACTCTGATTGGAGATAAACATCCAGCCAACTGTACCACTGACACTTAACTTACCAAAAGTTTCATATATTTGCTGGGGGTATAATCTTTCAATCAGTTAACATGTGAATACCAACTTACCAAGAGTATTTTCAAAATAAAATTGTCAACTTCAAAATACCAATCTTTATCATCTTCTTTCTGGGAGCATCGAAATGAAATGATTAGCATATTGAAGCAACGATCAAAGGCTTCATCCAAAGCCTTCAGCAACATGGTTTTAAAATTGGTTATAGTCATGGTCACAAAGTCATGGATATGATCGACAGTTTCTAGAAAGTTGTTTCTAATTCAAAAAGTTTTCAATAATTTTAGAAAGAATAGTAGAAAGAAGTCTGGTGATAAATAAAGTTCATAATTTACATCACTATAAGAGTAGGAAAAACAAATCAATGTATGCAGCATAAACAAGGTGATTCTAATAATTTTTTGCAAAAAAAATAAATAGTTGAGGTTTGTACTAAAATCTTCAAATCAAGGATAAGTGCTTCATTTTTAAAGCAAAACTAGGGGGGTTGTGTGGTATCATTTTCATTTTTATTTTAAATAATAGAGACACATTAGTTGTCAAAAAATTTCAAAACCAAGCAAAGCGGTTTTCAAAAAAAAAATCAATTTTTTTATTTCTAAAAATTCTTCAAAGTGGTTGTTGGTATTGCTTTTTTTCAACAAAAATATCAGGAAAAAAATTATTGTTTCTGTTTCCAAAAATTTGAAAACAAAAACAGCTTGAGGTTAGAAGGTGCAAGAGAGGTGGCTCCCTCTACTAAGCCTTCTAAAGCATAATGGTCTATTGATTATGATTTTAGATAAAGGTTGTTCAGGGCATTACTCATGAATCTCCAAAGCTCATTCCATAACAGGGTTTTGTTGTATGACTAATGGATGATTTTTAAACCTTGTTCAGCAAGCACATAACCTGGAAGATTTGAATGCTTTGATATTTGATTTCCATGAAACTCCAATGTTAGTTGGCCTGTCTTGGTTCCCATCCTCTAAAGTCCGGAGAAAAGTTTGAAAACAGATACAACCTAGAATAAATTCAACATGCCTGCTTGAGCAAGTCTTCTCTCTGGCTCTCAACAAAAGGAAGAATTGATTCCCTTTTGATTCACTATCACATAGCATCCTAGTTCTCTAACAAATAAACATTAGCGATTGCATATATTAGTTGCATACTATAAATCGTAAAGCTGGTACCCTTTTTACACTAGATCAAGGAATCACTGACACAAATCCATCCCCCATCAGATTTTTCTGAAAACATAATCTACCTATCTTTCCTAAAGCCAGACAATGCCACCCTCCATATATGAAAAAATGGTAACACACTTGTATGAGTGTCCATGCACCCACTTGCATAAATGATCCATGGCCCTTGGATGCAGTTAGACAATAGCCACAATCTCTTCAAGGATTTCATATAATGTATACTAAGGCATGTCAACCACCAAAAACCAAAACATTGGAGCCATGTTTGAGACATGCAATCCATTTATTTGAAACTACCACATGTATACTTCACATTAACCAGTCAATCCAAATTTTTTGACATAATCTAGAACTATCAAAAAATCATTTTAGAAGCATATCGCTTAACAAATCCACAGAATAAATCCTAAAAATTCATGATATTAACTCATCTTACTCATATTAATGCTACAGCTTCAAATCAAACTTTGACATTCAATGAAATGAAGAGCTTATTCACAAATCTAAAACAACAAAAAAACAGAAGCAAACTTACTTAACTGGCGGTTCTCGTTCCTTCCTCTGCAACTTATCCATATTATCAAAAGGAAAAATCAAGTTGTGCAAACTGGCAGCTTTAATCCATTTGGGCAAATTCCTCTTGCCAATCAACCCATAAACTCTTTCCCTCAAAGGAGCAGGAGACTCCCTAGGATATCTCTGCAAGAAATACTCAGCGAAAGCCAATTCCAAAACATACTGCCCCAAGAACCACAATCTTGAATGCCCTGATCTCACATGCCTGGCATTAGTCCGTTCGCAACTCGGATGCTGAAATGCCATATACAACAAAGTATCAAACTGTTTAGCAGGATTATCATCCTCGAATCTATCACTTGGCTCTAAAGGGTACCCCAAAGCTTGCTTGGCTTCTAACAAATACTCATCAATCCAAGTTTTATCGGCATTGTTCAGCCTTGAAGAAGGCAAACAAGAACTCAATAATGGAAATTGTTTGAGGGACAGTTGAGGGCTATTCAAAAACCTCTGTGCGAGTCTTTTATCATCAAGTGGGGGTTTAAGTATGAATCTTTTGGGGGGTATTCTTTTCTTTGGGGATGTGGTTTTCTTGCGTTCTGCTAGTTCTTTAAGAAGTCTTTGAGGGCTGTTTTGAGGGAGTTCTTGCGGGTCTACAGCGACTGCAAAAACACCAAGATTTTGTAGGGTTTTGTGGTGGGGTTTAAGGAATCTGATTTGAAGGGGGAAAGGAGGACAAGAAGATGAGAAGGAGATGTCAGATATTTTTGGTAATTGAGAGAAAGAAGAGGAGAGTTCCATTACTGGTCTGAAAGTGTTAAAAAGAAATGTGAAAAATACTCTAAATTTATTTAGGAAAGAAAATAGTGGGTTTTGGTTTTTGGCTAGAAAGATGGATAAGGTGTCGTAGTGACAAGCAAGAAAAGCTAGCAAGGTGGAGGTGGTGACGACTTGAGATATTTACAAGACCAAATCATATGTCATTGAATGTCCAAACGGGTTGTCGTTGGTTTTACGAGGATGCCCTAAGCGACCTGTCTTTAAGATGTCGTTCTTCTTACTGTTAAACTTGATGCAAAATTCATGTGGCAGAATAGGCTACCCTCTCCAGCTATAAACCAGCCGAGCTTTTGTTTTTATATGTTTTTTTAAAATATATTTAATTTTAAAAAATATTAAATTAAATTATTTTATTTTATTTTTATGATTTTGATAATATTATAATAAAATGATTTTGATAATCTTATAATAAAAATTTAAAATTATTTAAAAACCTTATTTGAATATATTTTTAAGTAAAAAATATTTTTTAAAAGTATCATGCACATAATACCAAATACACGTCAATATACTAAAAACTAATATACTTTTTATTATCATTAAAAAAATAAAGATTTATAAATTATTTTTATGACAGATGCAATATTTTAGTGAGAATAAAGAATATGGTTTTCTATAAAGAACCTAATTTTAAATTATCAATAAAACTAGGGATAATTACAAAAATCATCCTAATCATATTTTTATTTTCCAACTATAGTTTGAGAAATTATATTTTAAATCCCAAGTCAAATAAAAGCTTTAAAAATGATCAAATTGACCTCATATTTAATATAACATTAATAACAATTATCATGTCAATTTTTTTTTCTATTCTCTTCCCTTTCCTTCTTTCTCTTCCTCTCATTTAGGGTTCTATAAAATATAATTTCTCAAGCTACAACAAAAAAATGAAAACACAAACAAATCTTAGGAATTTTTTATAATTATTTCATAAAATAAGATGTGGCTAAGTAGCAGCACTTGGATCGGTAGTTGGTGCATCTCACAGGTTGCATTATTCTTGGTATGATTTAGGGCCTGTTTGAGAGTGCGATTGCGGTAGCTTTTTAAAGTGCTTATCGTGCCGAAATACATCAAAATGATAGTTTTTTTATTTTTTAAAAATCATTTTTGAAATCAGCACATCAAAATGATCTAAAAACACGAAATCACCGGTTTTTAAAATGAAAAAAAAATCAAATTTCGTCCAAAAACCGCTGGGATCGCAATGCCAAACGGGCACTTAAAGGTAAAATAACCATGATGAAGACTTTTCAAAATAATCAGGATTTACATGATTTAAGGTTAAAGACTTTTCATTTTTCCTTTCATGATGTAAATTGTAACATCCCAAATTTCAAGTCAAAATCATATTCATTTTATCATATTAATATGAATCAATTATAAAATTCTTGTTGTATATATTTTCAATTTCAAATGTTCATTGTTCAAAATTCTACCACGATCTTGGTAGAGTTTTCTTTGTATTTAAAACATATCAAGTTATCAACTACTTCATATTTGTTCATTCAGCATTATCATAGTATAGTCCAACCATCTTGGACCTTGCTCCTATCATCATTATTCAACACATCACACAATAATATAAAATATAAAAAGAGGACAAGAGTACTAATATGTAATATGAGAATTTTAGACACAACATAAAAAATTATTAAAATTTACAAAATAAATAAGTAATTCTAATTCATACACATAGGAAATACTAGGATAAAAGATACATAGCACTGCTAACTATTATAATAACTAGTTAGTTATATCCCCTTGTATATAATGGCCTCACACCTATAGTCAACAAGAAAACATTACATAAATAAATAATCTATTACTAAAATTCATCCTATAATTATTCTTATAAAGCATAATAAATTATAAGTATAAATAATTATGTTATCTTTCACATAAATATCATTTCCTAAGTAATCCATTTTCTATATTGAATTTATCAAATCCATCATTTAATTATACCTATAACTCAGCCTTTATAGCAATTCTTATTTCTAATTTTCATGTATATTCACTTTCCAATGAAAGTTATATCATTGGTTTTCATTCAATAATAAAAGCAACACACAATGTTTTCCTTCAACCATGGAAACAACAAACCTTTACTTATATTCCATGAATTTTCCTTTATACAATAAACAATGGTTTTCATCCAATAATAAAAAGCAACAAATATTGATTTACATTTAGCAATGAAACAAAATAGTATTAGTTTTCATTCAAGAAGGAAACAACAAGCAATGACTTTTATTTAATAATAGAAGCATTACTATTGGTTTTCATTCAGTGATGAGAACAAACATACTTAGTGGCTTGTTTCTGTAATGGAAGTAACAACCAAACTTTCCTTCATTTTCAATTATTATACTGTAACCGGCCAATCAAGGAGGAGTGACCGAGAGAGAAGGAGGAGCAGGAGAGAAGACCGAAATGAACAAAGAGCTTCCAGTCAGCGTTCTTAGCATGTCAACCTGCACAAGAAACAAGGAAGAGTCAGCGTGTAGGGCTGAGATGAAGGAGAGAGAGACTTACATGGACGGCTGGGAGGGAAAGATGAAGGCAGCGACAAATCATCAACACGCGGCAATAAGGATAAGATCAAGCAGCGATGAGCAACACGTGGCATTAAAGATAAAGAAGATGGAAACGGCGCCGTATGGACATCAGGCAAGAGAGAAAGATAGCTGGCAGTCAAAACAGGAGCAAGACGTATACGGCCCAAATACTAAGAATTAAAAGCAGAAACGTATATCAACAAAATACCATCAACTGAAGAGGGTATAAAAACGAAGGGAGAAACAGATACGAGGCATCCGATTGAAATTGCTTTAAAGCAAATCACTTGTCCAAGGAGGCCCGAGGCTACCTCGAATCTGCCCAGAAATTGCACTCCTAAGTTCTAGTTGAATTTCCGTAGTTCTTTCTAAGTATTTATTTTCGTATCAATAAACCTCAAAAACACAAAAAGAGTTGTATTCCCCTTTTTTAAAATATATAAAATTCCGAGAGAACTTTTCTCTCACTAAAAGAGAATTAAAGATTAAGTTTGTTCCATATACCCTCTCACTTCTTAGGTCATCCTCTTATATACATGATCTTTTTAACATAAAGACTTTTCTTCACACATAATGAACCTTAGTTTTTCCTCATATATTTCATCAGCCTTAATTCAACATTTATCATTTTTAACACAATCATCTTTTCTATATAAACTCTTTACAATTACTTGATCAACATTAAATCATAAAAATAAAATTGCAAGAATGTAAGTACTTAAGTAAAAGATTAAGGTGCAATAACACCTATCTGAAACTCCAATAAGAAGTGCTCATGTACCAAATATGGATGTTGCTCTAGAAACTTCTTATAATCTAAGGAAAATATTACGATTTAATATTTTCTAGATTTCACCTCATTACATACAATTTTTTTGTTTAAACCAATTTATATTATACCATATATTTCATTGTCATAGTCATATTCAATACTTCTTTTCCTTAATTTTATTTAGATATTAAGTACATTAGTTTACTCTTCATTCTTTTTTTAAGGCTGGAAATTGAACTAATAGATGACACATTATTTATTTTATATTTTGTTAAATAAAAAAGAGAACGATGCATCATCTGCCTTTAAACATAAAAAAAAGAAAAAGATTGGGCACATACCTGATCTTCAGGCTCATGTTAGGCTTTCTTTTTGTTAGGTGAGATATGTAGGCCTAATCTCTTTGCTTGGTCACCTAATCTCCTTTTTTTATATATTTTTTTCAATTTTTATATTTTGATTGAAATGTGCTATAAATTTAATACTTATCATGATATTTAAATTATTATCTAGTTTCACCATTGTTATGTTGTATTTCTAAAGCAATATTACAGATTTATACAGGATTGTTAAACATTTTTATTTTTTAATAATAATTATTATATATCTAATAATGGAAAAAAAACAAATTACTCATGAATATTCAATGAAAAGTCTCTCTCTCTCTCTCTCTCTCTCTCTCTCTCTCTATATATATATATATATAATAGTTTTTATACATGGTTTTCCACATTAATCACTTTTTTTCTTTCTAAAATCACATAAAAAAGTTGCATTTTGAGACCATGATAGATATTTTTTCTTTCTAAAATCACATTAAAAATCTAGTTTTCATTAAAATAATATGCATTACTAATAAATTAGGTTTAGAATATCTATCTATCTATCTATCTATCTATCTATCTATCTATCTATCTATCTATCTATCTATCTATCTATCTATATATGATGATGATGATGATGATATCATGTATTATCATAATATACAAAAAATATAAAATAATTATCTCATTGATATTGAATGAGAATAATGTATGTATCTCTTTTTTATAATAATTTTTCTATATACTTTTCTTAGATTCATTGTTCTCATATTGTTTATATATAGTTACATCAAAATTATTTATTCATGATTTTTTAATTGAAAAATGCTTTCATGATTATAATATATTTTTCTAAAAAAAATGATTAACATATTTTTTTATATTAAAAGAAATTCTTAAATAAGAAATTAGGATTTTGATTATATATATAGTTTAATTCATTATGTATATTTTTATTTATTGTTGTTTCTTTTTATTT
The DNA here is from genome assembly GCA_025169955.1 of Salix arbutifolia. Classification (NCBI taxonomy): domain Eukaryota; kingdom Viridiplantae; phylum Streptophyta; class Magnoliopsida; order Malpighiales; family Salicaceae; genus Salix; species Salix arbutifolia. The sequence goes on from CM045908.1 coordinate 4,651,161, forward strand.
AATGAACAATTCTATTAATAAAAAAACACTTTATTGTTAATTTGTTTTTTGCATAAATCATAAAGATAATTTTGATTTAAAAATATATTTTAAAAAACAAGGTTATTGAATTTATTTACTCCATAATTAAAATCACGAGTAGTCAAATTATTCCGAATTGATATGTATCAAATCTAAAATGTCATCACTTTAATATTAAATAAATATTGAGATGATGTCCTTTTAATTTTTTTTTGTTAAACAATTAAATTGTACCTTGATTAGTTTCACTAAATTATTTGTGAATACACCAAGTGAATAAAATCAACATTTAATTATTTTAATTTGAAAACTAGTTTAAGCTAGGGGTATAGCAAGTAGATTATCATGTTGACTAGCTTAATTGGACTGAATTTAATAAAGTTGTTGAAAAATTCCCATGGTGAAAACATTTGAAATTTGAAGAATCTAATTGAAAATTAATTCATTTTGAAAACTATAGAATTAGGGGATTAAAATGAAAGTTGGACTTTTTTGTTTTTGTTTTTGTATTTTTTATATTTTAATGAGATGGTGGTGCAAAGAGAGTAAAGAGGATAACACCCCTAGCACATGAAAAAAGATGGGCGAAACCCAGCGGTAGTACCACTTGGTCCTCACTTTCTGCTGCTGTGCGCCCTTATTGCTTTGCGTGCGACTGTTGCGCGCGACTCCAACGAGCGCACCACCACCCTCTCCAACAACGAAGAAACCGATACCATAAATATCATCGAGATCTCGAATCGACGGGGATCGATGTCGAAAGCGCGAGTTTATACCGATGTCAATGTTCTGCGTCCTAAGGAGTATTGGGATTACGAGTCTCTCACCGTTCAATGGGGGTAATTAAGTTTTAGTCAAACCCTAATCTGTTACCGAATCTCTCTTTTTAGGGCTTTCATTTTCATTTTATTTTTTACTAATCTGTGATCGGGGACGTGGAAGAGAGTTTATTGAAGCTGTGCTAAGCTAGATTTCTTTTCTTGTGGATCTATAAGTGGGGTTAGAGAGAGGAATCTAAGATGTTTATGATGTATTAGGAATGGTATCCAAAGTTGCTTGGTTCGGGGTATGGATGAGACCCATTTCTTTGGCTTGGGTATTTCTTTCAAATGCTATATTATCCAAAGTACCGAAAGTAATTATTTCGTTTGTGTTATTGTTTTGTGGTCGTAAAGTTGTTGTCTAGAGTTGGATAAACTGTGTAAATGAGGGAGATTTATGCTTATATTTTTTAAAGGTAAAACCTCATCCAACTTATGGAAGTTGATTTTTTTATGGAGTTGTTTGTTTATAGAAAAGAAATGAATACTTTTGTTTGGCTTGAAGGATCACTAAGTGCATAATTACATAGGACTGTCTTATATTAAATGAAAGTTGTTGATACCAAGTTTCATTTATTGATGCAAAATTTAAATCTTTAAATGAATGGGAACGGTGAAGCATGGGAGACCATAGCAATTTTAAAGCTAAAATACTTGAGTTGGGTTTTGATGAATCCTTTTGTACCATTTGGCTTCATGTATGAGTCTTCCATATTAAATTGCAGGCTTCATATCAGTTTACTCTTGATGTTTCAGTGTCTTAAAAGTAAAATACCAGGTTATTATATTGAGCATTGTGTTATATATAGCTGGAAGATCTGTTCATTCTTCCTTATTCCAACTTTCTAGTGATTGTCATGGTGTGTTTTCTTTCCCTTTCTTTTATGCCTTAACTTCTCAAGATCTTTCCAGAGATCAAGACGATTACGAGGTTGTTCGGAAGGTTGGAAGGGGAAAGTATAGTGAGGTTTTTGAAGGCATAAATGTCAATAGCAATGAGCGGTGTGTTATCAAGATACTCAAACCTGTTAAGAAAAAGAAGGTGATTATTAATATCCCTATATTTGACATATCAGTTGTTTTATGCTCTGTCTCTTATAATAAAAGTTTTTTCCTGTAAATTTAGCTACATATCTAGTTGGGGATAGTGATGATGATCATTCTGTGATCCTTTTGCAGATTAAGAGGGAAATAAAAATACTTCAGAACCTTTGTGGTGGCCCAAATGTAGTGAAGCTTCTTGACATTGTTAGAGATCAGCACTCAAAAACTCCTAGCCTCATATTTGAATATGTGAACAGTACAGACTTCAAAGTTTTGTACCCCACTTTGACTGATTATGACATACGCTACTATATATATGAGCTTCTCAAGGTAATTTAAGCACGGGAACTCTCTACTTTCTTCCCTCTTTAAAACTTATGTTGATGGGTAAGAAATTTAAGAATTTGTTATGCATAAAATTATGTTAGAAGTCATTGCAGAGTATACAATGTGTTTTTTTATTCAAGTGATTACAATGATATGGTCTCATCCTTTAACCTTCCCTAAGGCATATTAGTGTCTATGCTTGTAGGTCATCATCTTAAATTTGAGCCTGTACTACTTTATGTGGACCTGTTCACCAATGAAAAAAGAAAGAAGCATTTTCATTGTGTTGTAAATGTCGTATAGTGATTACATTAAGGTTTCTGATCAAATAAAGATATCTTCACAATGCAGGCTTTAGATTACTGTCACTCGCAAGGAATAATGCATAGAGATGTCAAGCCTCACAATGTTATGATAGACCATGAGTTGCGGAAACTCCGCTTGATAGACTGGGGTCTTGCTGAATTTTACCATCCTGGCAAGGAGTATAATGTTCGGGTAGCCTCAAGGTAATGGTTGAATGCATGACATGATAGATCATCATAATGAAATTCCGCCTCTTTATCTTTTTGTTTTTGTTATTTACATTTAGCCCTTTAATTCAGGATAAATTTAGTGCACCCCTCCTGGCCTTTATTGATGTGCTAAAGGACTTAAACCATTCTAATTAGGCAACTTACTATTTTGTGTCCATTATTCAAGCGTAAGTTATAAATAAAGGCTTATTCCACTCAAGTGGCCTCTATGTAATGTTCTTTCTAAGCTATACCTTGAATCAGTTGAATAACTGAAAACTAAGTGGGTTCATAAAGATGCATTTTTGGTAACTAATCTATCAAATTTCTTTTCAACCCAAGCTGGGAGAAATTCTGATAATGCATGATTCCATGATCCATGCTGGAGATCTTGTGAGTCAACCATCAAAATGTTTCCCTTTTTCTATGTTTGGATTCGGTTTCAATTCCTTGGATTTCCTAGGAGGTGCTTTCTTGGAATTCTGAGTTTTTTTATCCTGAACTTTGAGAATTTAACAGTTTTCTGAAAATTCCAAGCAAATCCAGTATCAGCTTAACCATTACCTTTTATTAATCGTCTTATGGTGATATATTTATCACTTCAACTTAGATTGGAAGATTAAAGTATTTTCCTTGTTTCTCAGATATTTTAAGGGGCCTGAACTTCTTGTTGATTTACAAGACTATGACTATTCTTTAGACATGTGGAGCCTTGGTTGCATGTTTGCTGGAATGGTGAGAATCACTCATACAAAGCCTTTATGTGACTTTTCTTTATGAGATCTACCATATGATCAGCTGATCCTTTGTCATCGTGTGATTTGCTGATTGCCCTTATTCTTGATGCAGATATTTAGGAAGGAGCCATTCTTTTATGGCCATGACAACCATGATCAGCTTGTCAAAATCGCGAAGGTAATGCTGATTCAGTTGTTTGATAAAATATTCTGTAATGCTTTATGCATGCTATTCAAGCCATATCATATTTTTTGAATATCATGACATTGTTTCTCTCTCTTTTTTTTTTTTTATAAAACTAAATTGTTGCCACATGCCCAGTGTCTAATTTATGACCAAATTTCAGGTACTTGGAACTGATGAGTTAAATGCATATTTGAATAAATATCATTTAGAGCTTGATCCTCAACTTGATGCGCTTGTTGGGAGGTTTGTCAATCATGATTTTCTTCTCCATTTTACAAATTAGTTTGCCAATAGTAAGAAAAATGTTTGATTAGGCTATAACGCGGCCTTCACTCTCTGCATCAACCATTTATATTTAGTTAGTCCACAATAAACCAAGAGAGCAACACTACCTATATCCAACATGAATTAATGTGTCATGTTATACTGCTGCAGGCACAGTAGGAAGCCCTGGTCCAAGTTCATTAATTCAGATAATCAGCATCTTGTGTCTCCTGAGGTTCATCATCTTACACAATTTGTCAAGTTTACCCCACCTATCATCGATAGCCTTAAACTATCATATTGATTCTCTTGAGTTGCTGATGTGCAGGCCCTTGATTTTCTTGATAAGCTTCTTCGGTATGATCATCAAGACAGGCTAACAGCTAGAGAAGCAATGGTAATTCCATTTTTGACCTGTCAGCCATATTATATTTGTCTGTGTGGTTTAATCAATGGGCACAAACTTCTCTCATCCAGTCTTTCCTCAAGCATGTTGAATCACCTGCAATGGGAAGGGAGGGTGTTGTACAAAATACATGTTAGAAATGCCATCCCTGTCCCGCATCCAAACACAATAGTAGTACATAAATTTTGTAATTTGCCATCCCTATATCCGAATTGGATCCACATTGATATTTCATAATTGGCTTAAGAGAAGCTCAAACTTGCTATTGGTCTGCAAGTTGCACTCCAAGTAGGGTTGCTTCGTGGGTGTATCCAATCTTTTGCTCCTTGAACCTAGCTTGTTAAGTCTTACTGCCATGGCTAAATATGAGCAATATCCTAACTGGTTGCTATTCCGTGTTTTGACATTTTAGTTTTTGCAATGCGAGCATGTGAGTTTTTGGACTGGCAAGCACAAACTCCCCTGTAGCTGTTTTTGGTTAATGTTTGGTTGATAACAAAAGCCTGCCATTTTGGATATGCGAACATGTTATCTAATTGTTCCTTGGTAATTTTGATGAAGGCCCACCCATATTTTTCTCAAGTGAGGGCTGCAGAAAGTAGCAGGATGCGGACACAGTAGGAGGTTGCTATGCTGGTATTCTCATGGAGTCTGTCAGTGGACCGGAGGTACACCCATTAATGTTCTCCAAGCGAAAGTAGCAGGATGCTGACAAAGCAGCGAGTTACGCTGGTGTTTGCTTAGAGTGTGTCAGTGGACGAGAGGCCATCGCATATGTGGGATATTGTATTGTGCTTATGACCATCTGCTCTATAAGCATTGTGGCTGCCTTTTGTTGTTTGCAGGCAGCTAAAATTGTGAATCGATACTTGCCAGAGGATTTAAGTCACTGTGATCATACTTTTGTTTGGAAGAATATAGTCGAGTCATTCACTTCACCCCCCCAGTATTTACCTGCTCTCTGATTTTCGCATGAAATGAACCCCTTTTGCTATGGCCAATCATTTATGTTACTGTTTGGTTACAAAAATTGGGATTTTTTACAATAGTTCGGTCTCTTCAATTTAAAAATAAACATTTCAGTCCCTATGTTTTATTTTATTAACAAATTGATCCTTGCTTTTATTTTTATCCATGTATATTTTTTCTAAATTATAATAATTTAGTTCTTATAATGAAAACTTTTTAGAATTAGGCTCTCATAATACTTCATATAGTTTTTTTAATGTAATTTCTATAGTATAACAAGTCATTATAATTTTAATGATCCATTTCGTTATAATTTTGAAAATTACACAACTAAACATAGACAGCATCTTTGTATGATCAAATTTCAACAACTAAATCATGAGAGATCATACGACTCCAATATTTCTTAGTTCATGCCCATACTTTTTAGTAACAACAACAACAACAAATATGTCAAGCGGAGATAGTTATGCTAGACTAATCAAAATATTACATGATAGTTAGTTCTTAAAAAGAAAAGAAAAAAAAGAGTAAACATAATTTGCAGAACATTATAAATAAACAAAAGAAGAAAAACAGGAAATAACCTTGATTTTCATGGCTTTCTTGTTTGAATTTAATTGGCTACATGCGAATTATATAGAAAATAAAAAAGGTTATTAAGTATTTGAACTTTTTAGATTTTTACCGATTGATTGTTTTAACTGTATTTTTTATCAATTAAGTTACCCATTTATTTATAACAGCAAAATCAAGTTTTTTGAAAGATATTTATTAGAAATTTGTTGATGTGCATGGTTGTTAAACTTGCGAGTTGACTCGCAAAATCAGACACGAGTCAACTCAACAAATCTTGTCAAATCGGGTAGAAAAATCAAGCCCCGTAAAAATCAGAAAAAAATCAGAAAAATTGGGTCAGATCGTAAAATCGGACCGGATCGGTCTGATTTTACGATCCCACTAATTTTACCCAAAATCCATCCCTTTTGCCGCCCCCTATAGCCCCCCCCTCTAGTTTTAAAATAAAAAATCAAAAAAATTAGTATTTTTTAAATGCTAATATAATGATATAATTGTTATGTATTTTTAATTTTCTTTAAATCATGTATAAACCTTAACTAATAAAATTTTATGGCCATAATTATATTATATTGTATTTGAAAATATTTTACTTATGATTTTTCTACCTCCACGATTTTAGTTGTGATTTTACGATTTTTGTACGGTAAATTTTAAGTACGATTTTACGATTCTGATTTTATGATCCGAGTTCAAAAGCAACTTCTAATTCTTGTCAAAATCATGATTTTGACAACCATGTTGATGTGTTCATTAAATAATAAATTGAATATTAAAAATCTTCAAAACAAAAAAAAATCAGTATGCTTCATGAGTATGAAAAGGTGTTCTTTTAAAACATTATAAACATTAACTTTGGATCCTGAATATACTATTTCTCAATGTAATTGATGATATAAAATACCTAGATTGACATCAATCTTATATATTTTTTTTGTTAAGTTTTAATATCTATTTAGTCATTTAATAGATATTGTTGTTGACATAATATTGATGTGATCCAACATACACCAAAAGATCCATTAGTAGTTCAAGCAACCTAATCACAAGTGTTAGAGCCAAGAGCTCAAAGAAGTCATTGATGAGCTTTTGCAAGACACATAGACCAAGATGAGTTTTAAAATATCAACAATCCAATAAGAACAAGCCTTATAAAATTTGATTCATATTCAAGATTAGCTTGAGGACCATGAGCCACGCCCTATGGAGTAATTTCAGCATCATGGACTTGTTTCACCAAACATTTTGTGTTTTCTAATCCAACAAGAAAATCATGAATTATTTGGGAAAATAATCTTAATTTATCAAAGAGATTAATTGGATGGAGAATTCTAATTTATCAAGGAGTTTTAATAGAAAGAAGAATTCTACTCTATCATAAACACTAATGGAGGAGGCGAACTAGGATGATTGAGACAAGAAAATTTCATAATCTATTTTTTAAAAAGTAATTTCACCTAGGAGGGATTTTTTTCTACCTAAAAAATTATTTCTCTTGTATTTGTTTTGGATGATAGTTGCGGCATCATAGGTCGTAAATTTCAAAATATTGTTTTCATATTATTTAGTTAGTTTTGGGTTATTTTGAGTCTACTTTTAAATTGGATTAAGTGATCCCATTAAGTTATCTTAGGGGTTTATTTCCAAGAATATATAAATACTCTTTTTTAAAACTTATTTTTTTAGATTTGAAAACATACCCATTGCCACGTATTGAAGCATAGAGAATATATATTTTCCTTGCTTGGTTCTTGATTAAACTATACTATTTAAAAAATCAACCAATTTTTATTGAATTTTATATTTTTTATGGTCATCTCTAGATGAGAATGCTCTATGAGGGTACATAATAAAGTCTTGGTGTTTTAGGGGCAGGTCAACCATTATGTCAAATCAAATTATCAATTTCAAAGCATGAATTAAAACGATCTTAGTTCGTGAATTCAATAAAATTACACCAGGGTTCACATTAGTTGGTATTAGAGCAATCTAATCACCTAAAAATTATGTGCTCTTGAGTTTTTTGAAGTAGTAATCTAATCAACATCATTAAAAAAAACTATATTACATTTTGTTTGAGTTTGCCTAAAGTTTATTAAAAAAAAACTCCAAAGTTTTGAAATTCCTATGGTGGATAAATAAACAACATTAAATTTTGATCATCGAACAAACAACATTAAATTTTGATCATCGAACAAGTTGGTTAAACCTTAGATCTTGAATCTTTATTCATTCTTGATTGAGTTTCTTTAATAAATTGGCTTGATTAGTTATTTTCTTAGTTTTCTTGATTATCTTGATCTATTTATTGTAATTATCAAAGCCCATTTTTTGTATTTACTTGTCAAGATCTCTTTAGAATTTTATGAAATTGTTAAATTGTACAACTCTTACAAGTTCTTTTCCTAAAGTGATAGTCTTTGAGTAAATTTTCATATCTTTACCCTTTACACACACACACACACACACACATTTGTGTCCTATTTATCAATTCATTCATATATCATTCACCTTATTTTTTCCCTTTAATTGAAATAATTTTCTCAATTTGTACACTGAATTCATACTCAAGGTTTACAATGACATATTGTATATATATTTTTTTAAAATATTGAGACCATAGAATAATTAATTGGCCTAGGTTAATTCATTTGAAGGATGAAAGTGGTAATAAGTAAATAAATTATGAAACTCAATTTCTAATTATTGCAGGATGAAAATTGTATTTTTTTTAATAGGGGAAAAAAGACCTGAGTTAACTATGATTAACCTATTAAAACTGTAATCCAAGTTGTGCATCACATGAAATTTAATAAGTCTTTATCAATGAGATTATTTTTCATTTAATTATACAATAATCATGTGTGAGGTTTTTTTGCTTTAAATAAAATATTATTTTTATAAAAAAGGAAAAAACAAGATACAAATATGGACCATTTGTTTTACACAACATGATATAAAATTGGATCGTAAAATCATAAGCACATTTTTTTAACTATATTTTGAAAATTTTGGCTAATAAATTAAATGACATTAAAATTCAATAAAGAGAATCAACAATATTATAATCAATTAGTGATCTAAATAAATAAGAAAGATAAATAATATAAATCAAGAAATCAATGACATGAAAATAAAATAAAATATCTCACAATAAATTCTTTTAAGATAGGCAAATTACTAAATGGTAGTAAGTACACAAGAATCCTGTGAAAACTTGGTTGTTTTCATCATAACAAGTCATGATAAACCTCTTTTAGATTGCAAGCTAATGAGTCTAAATTAGTAATTAGCTAACATAAATCTAATAAATAAAATAAACTATTAAATAATGTTTAATGTGCAGGAAGTAATTTAAATAAGAAATAATTATTTAACATTAATTAAATAAATAAAATATGATAATAAAAACAAAGTCTTCTTTCTAAAATATGAACGGTGCATTGTCACAAATTTATGGTAGATTTCAGTCATTATTTCAAACACGTAGTTCTCTCTTATATGAATGAACTACTAAATTTATCATATATATTTTAAAATATTAAGATGTCTAGTTTCTCTCCCATTTAAAATTGCAATAAAATTTCATTTGTAGCTCCAAATGTGTTCAAAACAAGACATGGATGTCTATTTTTGACTGAATTGACAAGATTCATCTAATAACTTTGACTCTGTGAAATAATATATTTTTGAACTTTGTTTAATCTAACAATTTACTAAAATATATTTTCATGTATCTAATATTTTCCTTTAAAATTCCAACTAAATCCATTATATAGTTTAAAAGATATGTTTGATATCACAAAATTATCAACAAATATTTTAAAACCAAATTTAAAACTAATTTGGTTCATATCACAAACTTAGTAAACTCGTAAAATCAAACAGATTTTACTGATTTTTCACGAGACAAGTTCGATTTTACGAGTTTGAATAATCTACTCACAATTTTGGCAACCTTGAATATGGTACTCAAATGATGAAAGTTGGCTTAATTCTTAATAAAAAAACAACTTTAAATAAAAAAGGATACAATATGTTTTTTAATTTCAGGAGTACAAAAAATCATTAAATAACAGAAAAAAAACAAAAAGCTATATGCATAGGTCTACAAGTGAAGGCCTAACATATATGGGCCTTATAAAAAAACAAAACACAAGCATGAACCTTTTAATATAGGACACCACATCTAAGCTTTAATTTTTTAGATTAAAGGGAGGATAACATGACAACCATCCAATATTTTGTTTTTTAAAAAATAATTGGAGACAACATGCCATAAAACCCAAATTTGGGCTAAAGGTGTTTTACATTTAAAAATTGACTTTCAATAATTTTTGACCAAAAGACCCTAAAAAAAACACCCAAAAAACCTAAGTGAACCTATTTATGCCTTCAAACAACTAAAAAACTGGTCATAAATTAAAAATAAACCCAAAAAAAAGAAAAACTTTTCAATACCAAACCTACTTTCTTAGGCAAGTTTAATATGAAAGAACAACCTTATAAAATTTCTCTAATTTTATGAAATTCATTGACATCAAGATCAAATATTTTGATGGTTAAAATAAATGTAAATTGAGATTTTTTTTCCGCATCACTAAAATTTTATGAGTCTTTTCTCTCTCAAACCATAAATTGAAAAATAAAAGAAAATAATTTTTTGAATCAAAATCGAATTGTAGGAAACTACAAGGACCAAAAATCTGTCAAATTAAACAATAAAAGGACCACAATTTATTGTTCATGCTAATTTTGAAAAAGCCACCTTATTTCTCTACCTATTTCACTTTGGTCCACTTACTTTTAATCTTGTCTTTCATCAATAAATTGAAAGCAATTTGCTACAAAAATACCCCCATCAATTCACCCCCCAAAAAGTTTTTCTTCTTACAAAAATGAAGAAAAAAAACCTTGTCAATTCATAGTAAAATATGAGAGGGCTTTCAATACATTCTGCATAGTAAAACTCTCTCATAACTTAGTTTTTGTTAATTTTTGAATTGAAATCTTTTTATTTGATATAAAAACCAAAGCTATAATAATTTTATACTAATTATCTAGAAATCGTAACTAGAATATATCAATAAATAGGCAAAACTGAAATAAAAACCTACTACCAAGCTACTCTTGATATAATTTCCAAAGTTAAATTAGAGAGTTACTACAATACAATTAAAGAAAACGTTCTAAGAAATACATAAATAAAAATAAAATCAGAAAACCAAATTATTTATAAATCCGATATGAAGAAGCCTTAAGCAGGCAACCAAGCACTAGCAAATACAACATTATGTCCTTTCCAAGTGAGTACAATATCATCGTCTTCCTTCTTTAGTCCCCACCCGGCTGCATGCTCATCAAGCATGGTCTTAACTTCAGAAATCGCATCGTCTGCGAAAGAAATTCCTCGAAAATTTGCATTTCTCATCCGTTGAATCCACCGGCATTTCGGTTCAAGCCGCTCCACTCTCTGCAGACCCTCATGTGCTATGACATTCTCAATCTTCCAGCTTATATCAGCCTCATACCACTGTCTTTGTCGACTTCCCCTCGGAAGAAATGTATCCACAGTATCATAAGGTATCCATAGATAATTGAAAGCTGACTTTAGTCTACACACCAAATTATTCGATGTAAAATCGGCATCCTCATCTACTAAGACAACAATTGTTGGGTCTAAACTCCTAAGAGACTTAAGAAACATTGTCCTAAATGAGGAAATAGATGGAGATTCATAAGAGTAAGTGTTTGAGTTTGCACTATGAATACCAGAGAGGGTTTCTTCAGGTATGCAATGAAGCATCATGTGACAGTTAATGACCAGCGCCTCACCACTTTCAGCATACACTAGATGTTGCACCCGAAGTTGCTCGATAAAGGAGGAGAACCCATCTGAGTAACTTGAAGGAATGACACTAAATTCCATTATTACGTTTCGTGACCGAGCGAAGTTGACCAACTTTGAGCCCAACTCTTCATAAGAAAGATCGAGCAAAGGTGGCACATCTTCAATGGCACCAGCAACAGTGAGCTTTATCAATGGGGGCACCTCGAACCGATTAGCAATAGCATCGATGAGAGTTGGGATTTGCATGCAATGTGTCAAGCTTAAATCTACAATATGAACAACTACATAACCTTCAACAGCTTCCAATATTGCAGCATTTGCTGCAGTGTAACCGAAACGATGCCATGGGGTTAAGTCAACAAAGCTTGCAAGCTCAATGATAGAGAATTTATGTGTGTCTATGGCTAGGTTGAAGTGAGCACTTTCCATTGAAGCAAGAAGTTTGCAGGTACCAGTCTTCGCTGCACGTGCGATCAGGGCTCTTAGGAAGGCACATGCCAAGCGCTGGTTTGAATCACCATCTGGTGGTGCAATGTTGTTTAGGACCCATAGGATCTGCTGGGATAAAGTGGCATCATTGCTTTCAATTGCATTTACACAGTGGACTAAAAGCTGCTCCATGCAATTAGCATCACCAAAACTTCCTAAGGATTTCGATGTGGGGAATCCAGCAGGCCAGGGACGGTTTTTGTTCATGGTGGGGTTCGAAATCGGATTGGTGATTTGGTGCAAGGATGGTAGTGGGGTTTCAGTGAATTGCATCATGGAAAGAGAGAAGGATTGAGATAAAGAACAAGGAAGTGTACCAAATGAAGCTGAGAAAGATGGAACAAAAAGGAAAGATAAAAGAGTAATCTGAAAATCAGAAGAGACAAAGAGACCAGACTAATAGTGGGTACCTTGGCATTGGGAAACGATCCAATAGAGGTGAAACTTGAATGTGTAAAACCAGTTGTAGCATTCTGCAAGTGAATCAAAGAAAATAGACAGTTCAGCTTTATCCAGGGATTTATGAAAGGGAGAAAAAGGACTGATCATGAGGTGTGAACTCTCATCCCCAAAAAAAGAAAACAAACTGGCAAGTCGAAGTCATATCGAGCAAACGAGCAATGCAATCGACGATTCAACTGCTTCTTTCATTGATTCAAAAGGTCTAATCCTCCATTGACGTCCCTCATTCTGCTGTTTTCGGGTAGCTCGGGAGAGGGAGAGGGAGGTGACGTTCAGGAGAGGAGAGTGGGCTAGCTAGTCCTGTTGAATTTGGTAGCATGTGAGGTAGCCGGCCAAGGTCTTGTCTATATGTGGGAGTTGGGATTTTGTAATGTAATGCGAGATGGGTGGGGATATATACAAGGCTGTTAAGGCTTGGCTCACTCACTCACTCACTCACTCACGGGCCACCATATAAATAATATATACTTAATCATGAGAGGAAAAAAATCAATTTTTTGTTCAGTTTACCCTTTCTTCTGCATACCATATATAGTTTTTCATATCTCCATCAAGGTGGGATTCAACAATAGGGACACCAGTGATCGTTGATTGTGGTTCAATAAAGGCTACAGGCTCCCTCGTATGACTTGCCAAATTCAGCCGATAAGACAAGTTTTTTTTTTTAAATAATAGTCAAATGAAGAGTTTTCTTTATAGAAGTTTTTTTTTCAAATATTTTTCAAATAAAAAAATATTTTTTTTAAATGATTTCTCAATATTAAAAAGATATAAAAATACTAGAATGATTAATTTAAAATAAAAACAAAAACATTTTTTTTAGTTTGTTCAAAATCATTTTTGAATCACACTTTCTTCATTTTATATCTTCTTTTTATAGAAAAAAACAAATTTATATAAAATAAAAAATGAATCATTTACCATAAATATTTAGTTTTTCTTAAAGATAAAATAAAATTCAAACTCAACCATTAAACTTCCTATACTATCAAGTTTTTTTTTTTTTTTTTAAAAAAAAGAAGTCTAATGGCTTAGTAAAGTAAGATTCTAGAGCTTAATCTACTTTACAAGTTGATATTTCAAATGTAGACTTCAATACTTGATAACATGCTTTAACATTTTATATAACTTTATTTTCCATGGTTTTCATCGTTTTAAAGTCGGTTTGTAATTGTATTTCAAAATTGTTTTTTTTTCTTAAATTAAAATATTATTTTAATATATTTTTAAATAAAAAAACTTTTAAAAACAATCCCAGAATATAATTAACCCTAAATAGTAGGAAACAACAAAAGAAGGATACATACTTTTATGATAATAATCCATATATTTGAAGATATATCAGGAGTACTGTTTGAGTTCTTTCCAACAATTTTAGTGCTTTGCTCTTATGATTCTGCGTGGTATTTCCGAGAATCATTTCTTACAAGTCCTGAAAACATTAAAGAAAGAAAAGAACACCAAGCACTTGCAGAAACGGGCTGTCAGGAAGAAGTACAAAATCCAAAGACAGCAATACATTGTTCATGCAAAATTTCCCATAAAAGCAATCCAGCTCACGCAAAGAATTGCTATTTTATTATTTTTAGCTTTTGCCTTGCAACTTTTTATGCTTCTCCTGTATACCGATACGCATGCAAAGTTTTATAGCTGTCAGGAACACGATTGAGTTTCCGGCAGACCAGAGGATATACTGTTCCTTTCATTTTCTGATCACCCATTCTCATCAAGTTTTATAGACGCAGAGTTTTTTTTTTTCAATTTAAATATATAACTTGTTGGTTATAGTTTTTTTATTTTCAAAATAAAAGGAGGAATAAAAAATACTGACCCCATGTGTGAAAGCCTCTTTTAGACTCACGTGTTTAAATTCTTAATTAATTTCATCTTTAGATTATTTAATATGGAGGTTTTTAATCATTTTATTATGCAATATCGAAATGATTTTCTTACCTACCCGGTAAGCAATGGTCACACGAAGCAATCCCACATAATTTAATTTAAAATTTGAGCTAAGAATTATCCCACATGATTTAATTTAAAATCTGAGTCAAGGAAATTGTCAAGTTAGAGTTTTCAAGTTTGAAACTCTGTACCAAGATTCATGACATTGTCAAAAAGTTTTTTTTCTTTTTAATTTGAAGTGTTAAAGTAGATATCCAACATAAATAAATAATTGATAAATAATAAAAGAATCAATGATAAAACCCATACTCAAATGATTCAATTTTATAAACAATAAAAAATATTCTCCAACTAGCTTACTTATCAACTTGGACTAGATATTGTTTTTTGAAAAAAATGATTTTAATGCCATGTTATTAGTGTATATGCCTTACAGTCAATCAATTGATCACAATGTGACATTAACTTTGCTTGCGTAAATATATTTAATTTATTAATAAAGATTTATTTATCCTTAATATTCATCAAATATTTTATTAATAAATATAATGTATGATTAATGAACCTAGAGTTAAGATTAAGTCTTTGAGATAAAAATTCTTTACAAATAAAATTATAATTTTTTTTATGATTATGGTATTTTTATTGCATCAAATTATTATTATTATTATGTTCTTTTATTTATGAAAGGAAGTAGTTTTTCTCATAAAATGAGGTATGAAGAATACGTGTAAATAATATGTAGGTTCTTGTTAGATGATATGAACATTGAACTAACTCGCATGAGAATCTCATATGGATAGATCACATGTATTTATTAAAAAGCCTATCTATCTGTTATGTAAGTGATCATTGGACTTGAGATCACTAAATTATCTTATATATATATTTTGATCCTGTTACATATTATCCTAATCAAGGGTAACAAATGTGCAAATATTGGATAAAACATGAATTATATGAAAGTATTTAAGTAATCAAGAAAGGATTCATCTCTCTTGGTGAATTGGAGAAAATGTTCCACCTATCCTAAAATAGTATTGATTGAAAATTCTTATGCATGGTAGGATTAGATTTGAAAAAAAGTTTTAAAAGAAACTAATAACTGAAATGTTAAGTTAAACCACTTATTACCTTTCTAATATTTAGACGATCATTACAAGTTGCTAGACATTGTACTTAATCTTCAAATGTAAATCAATCAATTGTGGAATTGATAATAAATTAATTTATTTAACCCTATTTTATATAGGATTGTGATTTATATTTTGGTCCAACTTATAAAAGAACTCAATGGGTCAAACCCGTAAGAACCATTGGTCAAAAATCTAAATGGAATGATTAATCATTTGTGACTTGATTATAACTAAATTTTAGAAATTAAGGATTGAAATATAATTAATATAAGTGATTATAATTCTAATCCTAGAAACAATCAACTAAGGACCTAATTGGATAAATTTTTAAAATTAGCCTATAATAATATTTGTGGTGTTATTTAAGGGGTAAATTGATATTTTACTATTTATAGGATTTTTAGGTTTTTCTATAAATAGAATGTTATGACTCTTATTTCCTAAGATGTGATGAAAAGGGTAAGTACAATATAGTATGTAAGTACCTAAAACATAAAAGAAAAGAGCTAGCACTCTACGGTATAACAATTCAACTCTTTTTTTTTTCCTGCATTTTTTATAATACATTGACAACTTATGGTGTGCAACAACCTATTCTTAAAGTAAATATTTACAGTTAAAAAATTGATTTTCATGTAATTTTTGCATAAACCTTAAACAACTTCAAATTTATCAAACATGATTCTTGAGACTCCTAAATAAATCTTAAATTTATAACTTCCACTTGAATGTGTTTCAATAACCAACACATACTCCTCACACCAATCGATGTGGTTAAACAAAAATTAAGAAATTATCTTAAAGTTATAAAATCGAGTGTGTGTGTGTATAGATGTCATAATGTATTTTGTCTTTATTAAAATATTAATGTATTTTCGTACTTGTATATGGAATATTTAGGCTACACAATCGAACAGCACCATCCAAACATTCTTAAAAGTCCATTAAATCGCTCTCTCAAACATAATCCTTCCAGGCAAAAGAATCCGATGTTTTAACAATTTGAGCGGAATCTCCAATTGGAGAAGTCATATATACCTTCGAACATCCTCCCTCCCTCCCTCCCTCTCTCCCTCTCTCTCTCTAAACTAAACTACAGAAATCTTATCGAGGACCATTTTGTGATATTCACTGAATATCTGAAATATGACCAGATGCAAGAGAATTATAGTGGGCAAATATCATGCGTAGGAACGGGTCCATATCTTATATTCCTTCGCTGAGAATGGACTTTCATGCACCTTTGCACGTGATTCACAACCCTCCCTACGAGTACTGCCTCCCTTCCAACCCGCCAGGTCCACATCTAAATAGACTACTCGACCATGCCACTCAGTACAGGGGACAACCCATTTGCTCTCTGAGCTGTGATAAACTCATCTACACCCTGATCTGCAATGAATCCCACATGTTGATGAGCAAAACACTTGTAGACTTGGGTGTATAAGCCGCTCACAGTGCTATAATTATACTCCTTAGGCATGCTTTCTTTTATTTATTATAATGTTTTCGGTACTTAGTTGATGATTATTATATGTTAAAACATGAAGATTAAAAGCATATGCTGTAAATATAACCACATGTAAGCCTCCCTTTGGCTGCTTCGCTTTTTTGTTATATGAAAATAAGTAAATTGCATGAATCAAAGAATATTAATTTATTTTTTGTGTTGATGTCAAAAATAATTTTTAAAAACTAAAAAAATATTATTTTTATATATTTCAACACAAAAAACACTTTAAAAAACTATCATAATCATAATCCCAAACATAACTTATCTCGTATCACCGCAGAATTACAAAAGTGGGATCACATCTTTAAATGCATATATTATTAGCATATGATTGTATTGTCACATCTCGGTTAATCATAACTGTACTACTGCTCGTAAATCCTTGTATTCCGAATTGCTTCATGTGAGTTGTCACTGTCAGGACCACCAAAACCATCTCTCAAGCATCGCTATATCGGAAGGAGGGAGGCCGCTTTTGAATTTGCGGGGAAACAAAAACCCTAGATATACATCTTTCTCAGCCACAACCAAGATCTCAGAAGGAAAGTTGCTGATTGATCTTGATTATCGGAAGGTTTTTAATTGTCCTTTCCGGTCCAGGGTTTCGAAACGCACGCAGGTAAACACAAGCATAAGAAGAATCCGAGGAAAGCATATGAGGAGAACCACATAAGTCAAGGTGGTGTATTTTTTATTACACGCTTGAGATTTTTGAGGAGGATTCCTAAGCTTGAGATACAAGGACTAGATGACATAGAAATACAGAAGAAAAATAGCTGAAGCATGTTTTCTCTCCGTAGAGAATTCTCTGCGCGCATATATGGTTTTTATTCATCCAGACAGCACAAAAAACAAGAGGGTCAAGCATAAAAGTAAGGAATGTAACCATGTGGCCTGGCTAAGATACCTTGTATTGACGACCAAATTACTGTACTGTATTAAATCAAACAAGTCCAAAACAAAATTATCTTACAACTTGAAGGAGATCATCGTATATATGGAAGCCAAAAGGATAGAGCCAGTGGCTTCGAATTTTGAGATACACAAAAACGACGAAACCTTTTTAATTCACATTTAAGACGTGTTTGGGAGTGCTTATAAAAAAAATTAAAAATTTTTATTTTAAATTTTTATTTTAAATTTAAAAAATTGATGTTTTTAAATCATTTTGATGTGTTGATGTCAAAAATAATTTTTTAAAAATAAAAATAATATCATTTTGATGTATTTCTAAATGAAAAACACTTTAAAAAATAACTGCAACCACACTCCCAAACAGGTATTTACATGACTAACATTTATTATATATATACAAGTGTTACACCAAATAAATCCACCCAATCATTACAACTTCTTGCTCCATGTATTATGTAAATGAAAATTAATTACGTCTAATCATCTGACACTGCTTTGAAATTAACATAAGGATAATTAATTTGTCCTCTCTCTCTCTCTTATATATATATATATATATATATATATATGGTCAACCTTGGATTCAATGCGATGAAGAACAGAATTTTGAGCAATGGCATTTTGGCTTTGCCAATTGAGAATAGCTTCAGCCTGGGTAACTTGCTTAGGGCGGCCATCAGCATCAACACCTGAAGGGTTGTGGACATGGGGAAGAGTACGGACTCTATCTTTAACTTGTTCCTGTAAAGCAGGAAAATCATCATCATAAGGTCTTGTGGGTTGGTACATAGAAACTTAACTAAAAGATAAAACCCGTGGCTCTTTTACTGTGTATTTCTTCACTGTTCATCCAGACTCAGTTTACTATTCATTGCTACAATATAATTACCATTTTACCCCCAAGTCCGAAAGTTTTTAGCCCCTGGTATTTTCGAATTTTCCATGGGACACGGATGGTATTTCTGGATTTGTTGCATAGTGAAACGACATAATTAGCCCCCCTAAACGACAAAAAACACCGCCAGCACCCGGGGGTATTTCCAAATTTTCACTCTGGCTTTTTCGTAGATATGGCTAGGGTCAAGGGATGTATGGGTAATTAACCAATTTTTTATTATTTTTTATCCAGAACACTGCAGGCGCATCATCCAGATGCGCCAGTAGTGTTCTGCCCGCACACGCTTTTCAGGTGACTCGTGCGGTGTACTCCGTCAATGGAAAATGTGCTTCCGCCATCTCATATGGTTCGAATCCATGTGATCTTCAACCACACTTGGCGTGTGTCCGTTAAATAGGGCTGTGTGATCTCCGGTGGATGATTGTTCTTCTCCCCTCTCTTTTATCTCTCTTGCTAGTGAAGTATGAGACAACCCCTCATATTTGTATGAATTTCATTTCGGTCCCTAATCTTTTGATTTTTTTTTTTACTGATTTTTCAATGGAACTTTCAATTATGCTCTTGAATTGAAATTGATTATATACGGTAAGTTTCATTTCGGTCCTTTATTTTTTGATTTTTAGTTTCTTTAATAATTTCGGTATGCAAGTTTGAATTTGTTGTAAATTTGTCCCCAAATTAAAATTGATCATATATATTACTTTTCATTTCGGTTCTTATTCTTTTAATTAGTTCAATAATTGCACTATATTGATTTTTAAAATCCTTTTATTGTTTTTTGGTCCCAAAATTTTAATTTGTTTCATTTTTAGCCTTCAATTGAAATTAATTATATATTTTGTTTTTTATTTTATCACTTATTCTTTTAATTTTTTTTATTCATTCATTTGGTTTTTTGTTCTTCTTGAATAATTTTTATTTTTTGTCCATATTTATACATTTGTGCTTAGATTTTGTTTTTATTTTGTCACTTATTCTTTTTTTTTTATTTGGTATTGATTCCTTTCTTTTTTTCAATCTTTCTTGGACAATGTTTCTTTTTTGTCCATCTTCATTTATTTATACTTTTGGTTTTTGTTTTGAATTTTTGTCATTTTATTTTTTATTGGGATTTTATTTTTATTCGGTTCAATTTTGAAATTTTAATTCATGTTGGTGATCATTTGAAAATTAATATTTCTCCATTTTTCTCTTTGTTCTTTTTTTTTGTTTTCTTTTATTTTTATCTGATTTTCAGATCGGATGATTTTATTATTTTATTATTTGCACAATAATAATGATAATTTTTGTGATTTTTTATTGTTTTTTTGACAATTTTTTTTTTAATTCTTTGGGGCAATTTACTAATTTTCACTATTTGGATAGTAATGTTGATAATAATTTTAACTGTTATAGTAATGATAATGACAGTAATGTGGGGATGAATTTTCAATTTATGTTTTCTTCTTTTTGGAGATAGAAAATTAACTATTTATTTTTGTTATTTGATTAATGCAAGTTCTTTCACAATTTATATTTTATTTGTTGTGTTGAATTTAAACTGAATTTTAAAATGAACTAATCATAATTCAATGTATTCAATAATTCAGATATTCGAATCTTCTTGCTTTTTTTAATGATAATGATAATTTTATATTGGTTATTTCATTGAAACCTACTAAACAGATAAATTTATATTCATTTAAAATTTATATATTTTATAGAAAACTTGCACTTCACAAGATTTCTACACAAATTTATTATTTTGTCCAAATTTTTATTATAATAAAAAAAATTACACAATTAATATTTTTTTTACATTGAAAAAAATATGGTTCCGGCCACGACGAGACGCGGGTGTCATGGCTATATATATATGTACAGACACACACACACACTAGCCATGACAATGAAAAAGAACATCTTCCAGACAATTTGTCCATTTTGCTCACCATACATGAAGTTTACGTCTTTGGTGGCTCATGATTTGTTAACTTGGACCTAATTCGGGCATATTTAAAAATATATTTAATATTATTTTTTAAAATATTTTTTGTCTAGAAAAATATCAAAATAATTTTAAAAAAAAATATTATTCTTAATATCAACATATTAAAATGATATCAAAACATACAAGTAAATTAATTTAAAATAAAAATAAATAATTTCAAAAACACTTATAAAACAGAGTGAAAACATTTAATTTGTAAAGCCACTCGGTTTTAAAAAGAACCAACACCTCAACAAAGATATTCAAACCCAAAACATTTGATAGTACTAAAAGATGGGCTGTGATTTTATTTTTTTGGGTAAAAATCGGGGCATTACGCCCTACTAAATTAAACGAGGAACCGTAGACCCAATAAGGTCATAGTACAACAAAATGTAAAGACCTGCCAAGGGGTCAGTTATAATATCTGCCCCTCCGTCTAACAAATCTCTAGTTAACCCAAAATTAGCCAACCAATCAGCCACACAATTGGCCTCCCTGTAAACATGAACTATTACAACCTCCCAATCCCTGCCCAACATATTTTTAATTTGCATTATTAGGTTATAATTTCTATCTACCCTCAGTCCGACTACCACCCTGGAATCCAATTCCAAAACCACTTTTCGAAACCCTTTATCCCATACCAGCTGAAGCCCACTATAGATAGCCCATAGCTCTGCAGTCATAGACGAACATAAACCAATATTTCTTGCAAATCCCCCTATCCAAGACCTTATATGGTCCCAAATAACTCCTCCACCACCCGCCAACCCTGGGTTACCCTTACTGCATCCATCCATGTTGAGCTTGATCCCATCTGCTGGATACTTCCACCTTATTTGTGCAACATCCTTACCGTCATGCATTCCACCACAGCCACTCCTCTGTAACAACCGACTATCTTCACTCATTCTTTTTATCGCTAAAGTCATCCCAAACCAATTTCCCCGATCCCCTCCAAAAACTCTATTGCATCTCTCCTTCCCAATATACCATAGTGTTATGCCGAAAACCATTTGCCATTCTCCATACCGCATACATTTCTTCCTGGATGATAAGTTTGAAATCAACCATGCGTATCAATTTTGGCTGAAAAACAACTCTCTTTCCTCTATCCTGACGAAGACCTCCCAAATTTTCCGTGCTTTCGGACAATCCCTTAAAGCATGTATTACAGTTTCCACTTCATTAACACAATGACCACAACATCTATTATCCGATATCCCTCTTTGCCATCTCCCATAATTAGTCATAACCACATTATAAGCTACAGTCCATAGAAACACTCTGATGTGTTCCATTCCTTTCCACTTCTTAATAATCTTTCATATAGGGTCTCCATTCATAGCCTCCTCTTCCTCTCGAACCATATAAGTTGTTCTAACTGTAAATCTCCCATTTGAGGATTGATCCCATACCATTGAGTCCGCACGCTCATCCCGCCTAGGAGGAATGAACCCCACAATACCCATCAAAACCTGAACCGGAAGCAAATGAGCAAAAACATCCCATTTTCAGTTGCCCCTATTATCCATCATGTCCGCCACTGTATAGTTTATAGTGTCCACCTGAGTTCTCGGAGGTACATGACTTATTAGAGGACCAGAGCTCTCCAACCATCTATCTTTCCAAAATAATACCTTTTTGTCGTCTCCTAAATTCCAGCTGACATTCTGATGCACCACGTCCCATTCCTGGCATATAGCTTTCCACAACACTAAGTCTCATGAGGTTGCCACCAGTTGCCTTTCTCTCCTATGTGAGCTCATATACTTGTCTTTTAGGAATTTCACCCATAGACTAGTATCGTGCATTATTCCCCAGGCCAATTTCATTATAAATGCCTTATTCATCTTTTCCATGTTCCTTAAGCCCATACCACCCTCCTCCTTTGGTTTACACATTGTCTTCCAATTCACCAGATGGATCTTGTCTTTACCTTCCTTCTGTCCCCAAATGAATCTCTTGCATAATTTCTCTATCTCCTTGCATCTCTGCTTGGGAATAGCTGCGGCTTGCATAGGGTACAACAGAATAGTGGCTAATACAGCTTTGCATAACGTGATCCTGCCTGCTAGAGACAAGTTGCTAGCTTTCCATCCAGCTAACCTTTTCTGCATATTCTCCAGTAAGTACCCATAAGTCTCCTCAGTAACTCGTTGATGCAGCAAAGGCACCCCCAGATATCTTCCCAAAACCTTAGTGACTTGAAACTCACTCCTCCTACTAATAGCATCTGCCAAAGAGGCTGACACATTCTTGGAGAAAAAGATTCTTGTCTTTGCCGCACTCACTTTCTGGCCCGATACGGAACAAAACAAATCAAGATAATTCATGACTCTATCCAGCTGATCTATGCTTGCCTCTATAAATAAAAGCATGTCATCCATAAAAAATAAGTGAGAAATCTTCAATCCATTCCTGCGCACACTAAACGGCTTCCAACTGTTATCCTCTACGCCTTGATTAATTAGCTGCGTTAACCTTTCTAAACAAATGACAAATATATAAGGAGATAAAGGATCTCCTTGCCTGATGCCTTTGCTAGGATTAAAAGTTTTAGTTGAACAACCATTCCACAAAACACTCAGAGTCGAAGATTCAATACATTGCATTATGACTCTTACTAGTTCCTCAGGCAGTCTAGCAGCATATAGAGTATCTCTAATAAAACTCCAGCTTAGGCGATCATAAGCTTTTTCAAGGTCAACTTTGATTGCCATAAAACCTTTTCTACCTTTCATTGTACGCATGGAATGAATAATTTCCTGGGCAACGATGATATTATCTGTAATATGCCTTCCAGGCACAAAACTACTCTGCACTTCATTAATCAGCTGCAGCAACAAATTTTTCAGCCTCCCAACTATCACCTCAGTAACTATCTTGAAAATGACATTACATAGACCAATAGGTCTAAATTAGTGCAGATATTCAAGCGTTTGAATTTTTGGAATCAGGACCAAATAAGAGTGGTTAATTCGAGACATATCCACATTACCCGCCAACACCTCTCAAATATATCTGCACCGCCTGGCCAATCACCTGCCAGGGATTGATAAAAAATTGGCTGGTATCCATTCGGACTTGGGGCCTTGTATGGTTTCATTCTGAAAATAGCTGCCCTTCCTCATCATCTATGAGTGGAACTGACAATTGCTCCATGTACATGGGATCAATTAGAGGGAAATGACCTTCCAATCTTCTAGTATCCTGTAAATCCCCATGATCCATCTGAAATAGTTTCTGATAAAACTTCTGAGCCATATCCTTTAAATCGTCCTCCTCCCACACCCATCCATTATGTTCATTCTTCAATGCCTTGATTTTATTTCTTTGTCTTCTAATAATGGTTTTCGTGTGGAAATAGGACGTATTCCTATCCCCAAAAGAAATCCATTGACAACGAGACTTTTGATACCAATGAATCTCCTCCTGGTGAAGAATCTATCGATATTCAGCTGATAGAGTCTCCTCTAACTTGTATAAATAAGGATTTCCTCTCCAAGTTATAGCTTTCTGAACTCCTCCTAGTTTGGCCAAAACCCTTCGTTTCCTCTGAAAAATGTTACCATAAACCACCTTATTCCATACCTTAAATTGAGATGCTAACCCCTCCAGAGCCGTTGGAAACTCTATTTCTCCCTCCCAGCTTCTTTTAACAAAATCTGCAAAATCGTTGTGCTGGATCCACGCTGCCTTAAACCGGAATGGTCTTTCTACACCTCTAGCCCTTCCTCTCTACTCTTCGAACTCTACCAGTATAGGGTGATGGTCCGACCTAATTCGTGGAAGCACTAATACAGTTGCATCCTGATACATTTGTCTCCACTGAGTATTACCAAAACACCTGTCCAATCTTTCATACACCCTGTCGTAGCAACTTCTAACTCCCCCTCGCCATGTAAACCTCGGCCCCTTACTTCCTAAGTCTATCAGTTGACACTTTTGAACCCATCTACCAAACCGGGAGATTCGATGACTATCAGCAACCGCTCCCCCTACCTTTTCTGTGACTAACAAAATTTCATTGAAATCCCCTATAACAATCCACGGCCTTCTAATGTTTCCTGCCAGCTGAGTAATTCCATCAAAGCATTGCTTTTTCAATGTAGCATTAGAATTTGCATACACCACTGTAAATAACCAAGCATCTATACCCCCTTCATTCACAATGTCGTGTATAAAATGTTTAGACGAATCAATAATCTTAATATTAATTCTTGACTGATTCCACAACAACCATATTCCTCCTGACATCCCTTGAGCTTCCACCCTAAAACTAGATTAAAATTTTATTTTTCAACAATTTTATCAGCCATCACCCCATTAACCCTAGGTTCCACCACTGCCAACACATTGCAATGCCATAATCTTCGCAAATCATGCACAACCTCACAAAACCCACTATTTCCAGCCCCTCTACAATTCCAAAATAAGAAACTCATAAGATAATGTTCAATAAATTCTTACCACTCAGCCAAGCTCTTCTTCAATAAGGGTGAGCGTCCCTGACCTCCCCCACTTCCATCCAATTTTCTCCCTCCGATGTGCCTTGGCTTTTCCCTCTTTCATCTTTAGCACTCACCATTCTTCTATCATCCATCCAAACGGTACCGTCTGAGGGGTCTGGTTCCAAGTTCCTCTCCTCCGTACTGTGCACCATTATAGTGTCTTCCTTGTGCTCATTGTTATATGTTGCCAGTACATGCAAATACTCTGGGCGTGTGACATTACACGGTTTCTCAACCATATTTTGTGTAATTTGGCAAAAAAAATTCCTTAACCCCTAACCTTCCATCTTTTCCTTTCCTCTTTCCCCACCTGCAGGCATCCTCACATTTGACTTCTTTATGGGCTGCTTACTCCCATCCAATACTTGGCTATCCTTGATTACCTTAGATGAAACGCCCAGATTCTTGGCATAATCAACCCTCTTTCCAGCTGCCATGATCGGCTCCACCCCCTTCCCTTTGTTTAGCCGGCATGTTCTCCGTTCAACGATCATCCATGTACCAAAAGACTCCAGTATTTTTGGTTTGACGAGGGGAATATTAGGGACTCCAGCCGAGTCCATCTCCTTTGCTACCTCCTGATCGGCTTGGGGAGCATGCGGGCACTGTTCTTGTTTATGGCCATATTGTCCACATTGGAAACATATTAGATGCAATCCTTCATACATTATGTGTCTAATTCTTCTGCGTAATTTAAACTTTGCCAGTAATGGCTTCATGAGGTCCACCTCCACACACAATCTTGCAAAATTCCCCTTTATTCCAACAGATGTATCTCTATCTACTTTTAGTGTTCTTCTAATCCTATCTCCTATCTTCCACACACCGTAGTATCAAAATATTTCATAGCCAAGTCCGGCAACCTTACCCATACAGGCACTTTGTCAATGGAAGCTTCAAAGGGATCAAAATTAGGGTGCCATGATCTTACTGTCAAATAATGGTCTGCCACAATCCATGGTCCTTCAAACAGCACATGTGCTCTATCCTCTGTATTAGCAAACTTTGCTAAATAAAAATCATTACCCAATTCTGTCAAGGTGAAGTCCCCTCGCAGTCTCCACAATTTTTTCAGGCGTTGGATGAGGAACATATATCCCACCCTTCATCCCATCAGTTTTATGATGAGGGTCTGTTGCCACGGTTTCCTAATCCTCTTCTTCTCCTTCGTCGATAGTTTGATTACTGGGCAATCTGCCTCATCACAATCATCATCATCATCGTCTGAAATGCATTCAGATTCATGCATGTTTTCATCCACTTCTGGTGCAACAAATGAATTGCCCATAAGAGATTCAATATAACTGTTACTCCCTTTGTTTCCCCCTTCGACATCTGCGTCTCCAATTTTAACTTTCTTGCTTGATCTTGTTAACAGATCAGCTCCCTCTGTTGTAATCTCTGATTCTTAAAGACAGATCATTGCTTCGAGTTTGATTAGAAGCTAGATGGGTTGTGATTGAGTGTTAAAGAAACTATATACACATTTAATAAATGCAATAATATACTATGATTGTGTTTCTTACACACAGGTCAGGTCGTAAACCATGATGCCTTTGATTATTTTTTTTCATTAAAATAAAAAAGCAAAGACATCATTGTAGTTACTTAAAAGCTTATTGTTGAAACAACAAGAGGATCATTAGAAGTTTATTATGAAATAAAAACAAATCTATGAGGACCGTCCTTTAACTATATGTTTGAAATTAAGTTGAAAAATCTTGTCACTATCACGTGGTGAAATTTGTTTAGTTAAGGAGGGCCTGTTTAATATATTGGTTGTTGTTGTTGTTGTTTTTTAATATTTTTTTGTGTTTGTAAATATATTAAAATAATATATTTTTTATTTTTAAAAAACTTATTTCTCACACCAATACATTAAAATAATATTTTAAAGCAAAAAAAATTATAATTTTTTTCAAGGTGTTTTTGCAAGACATACACAAACAATGCTGGAGAATGGAGGTGTCTATACAAATTTCATACTTGAAAATAAACAAATACGGGTGTAGATTTGGAATCTTAATTCTTTTCTTCAATATGGCATATTGACAAGTCATAGATTTAGTGATTAGGTTATCTTAGTTTAATTTTTGCACTTCATTATAAAATTAAATATATTTTATGACACCCACAATTCTCTCAAATCATATTAGGAAAGACTTTAAAATGAGTATTTTGACTGAACTCTTGAACTCCTTCCTGTTCATTCGGTAAACTTTTATGCAACAACTACTTCCATGCCTAGAGTAATGACTAGAATCTTGAACTTTCTATAAATATCCATCATTTTTATGCATTTTGCTAAGAGAAAGCAAGAAGAAAAGTGAGAGAAGAGCTTGCATTCTTATAAATATCTTTCTTCATAACCTAACTAATTGAATTCTTCTAATTTGATTGTTTTGCTTTTGGATTGAGCATAATTATTTGAGTTACTTTTATTCTTTATAGAGTTGGCTAGAGTGAATTAGATCTATAACAAGTGAGATGCTTTTGAATCCGAAAAAAAATGGTTGCAAAAGGCTTTGTTCCTCACATGTGAAAGTAGAAATGCATTATGTATATGAATGGCATGAGCACAAGCTTTGTGAGTGACTTATAAAATCTTGCAAGAAATATCAAAGAACTATTTATGACAGTGAACGAGAAATGCAGGAAATGCAAGATTTCACCTTATCAAACCTTACTGTCTTAATTTCATAGAATCCTATCTAATGTATGCGTGTGCATCTTATTTACTTTTCTATAATGATATTTGTTATTTAATGTATGCTATAAATATCGTGGTTGTGATGATGATATTTGTGAGATTGAAACTCAGGATGATTGAGTCATGATTAAGTTAAGGGATATTGGATATTGAAAGTGTAAATAAATTATTATATATAAATATATAATAAAAATATATATGCTTATGTTGATTTGTATTTAATGTTTTATCCCGGATAAGAGGATGTTACATGGAATTTGTAATCATGTAAAACACAATGATATTTTTGTAATTAAGTAACAAACAACCCCTCCCATCTTCCTTTTCATTAACTTGGCCAAAAATTCCAATAACAAAAGGAAAGGTGAAAACAATATATCTTTCAAAAAAATTTCATCTTTCTTTTCTTCTTCCTTTAATCATTGATGAGACTATCGCGATGATGTTTTTTCCCGCTTCGCGCCTGCCGTCCTCTAAGAGAGGACAGCGCGCGGTGACAAGAGGGGTTTATAGTCATAAAATCATGACTATAAATCTTAGGAGTAAATCTTAGGAGTCACCACCTAGACTTAAGGTCATTAGAAAACCTATTAGTCTGCTAGAGTCTGGATAAGGAGACTTGTTGTGCAAGGAAAATATGCATTATCCCCAGTGCACCCTACCTAAGATAAACTGTATTGTTCTTTGATTGTTTTTCCTAAGTCATTTTTTTATTCCTTGATCTTTTCTAAGCTTGAAATAGACCTCTCTTCGTGAGAAATTCTTTACCTTATTAGGAGTCAAAAACCTGACCATTCTAAAGTTTAAAAATTTTACAATGCAATTTTTTTAAACACACTTCTTTTTTTATCTACGAGTGTACTTTGCAATGTAATTTTATACCACAGCAAAAGAAAACCTTTTTTAATATCCACGGGTGTATTTTACAATATAATTTTACACCGTAATAGCAAAAACCAAATAATTGTTATTTTTTTATATTTTGGCCAAATTCTAATGGATAATCATAAACTAGTTACAATATCCAATTTTCATTCAAAACATATGAAAGATGCAAAATATAATTTTTTTTCTATGAGGACATGCTTGGAAAAACCTTGGAATCTGGCCGTATGCACGAAAACAACACATTTTTTGTTTGTTTTTTTATGTGCTTTTTTAAAATAAAAAAATAAAAAAATTGGATTAGGCCTCGTCCAACTAAATGGATTGACCCAACTCTGGACCCGAACCAGCCAACTAGGCTAGGCCATGAGCAGATTTGGCCCAAAAAGAAAAGGAAGAGGAAGAAGAAGAAAAATATAAATTGTGGCATTGTTCATGTATTGCGTGAACAGTAACATGATCAGCCGACGGTGATGAGAGACTTACATCTACTGCTGCTGGATAAAGGAGGCTGAGGCGATTCTTCCTATGGTAGTAGCATCGGAAATGGTGACCTATGGTGCTGGTAGAACCATCGAAAGGTTATTGGTCTGTGCTGGAGTTCGTCGCTGCTTCTTCGCCAGAGTTGGTTGCTGCTGCTAGAGGTCTCGGTAACGTTGTCGATGCTGAGATAGGAGACAAAGGCGATCATGGTGGTTGGCTGCTACTGGTTGTGGTTGTTGCTAGTTACTGCTGGTTGTGGTTGGAGAAGAGAGGGGGGGAACTGGTGCGGGAGAAAGGAGAGAGGGGAAGGAGAACTGGTGTGGGAGAAAAGAGAGAGAAGGGGAGTTGTTATTTCTGTTGGGGAAGACAATGCTACTTTTTGCTATTTTATGCTCTCCCTTGTTCCCAGGTCTCTTCGTGTGTTTTCATTTCACTCTCCAGGTAAATTTTCTCAGTATCCCTTAGGTTTGTTAACGATCATCTCCCTCTCACTATATTTCCTTCCATATAGATTTTTTGTCCCCTCCCACAGTCGTACATGGTTGCTGCTATTTATAGACGTAGGAGGTACCCTTGCGTGCAGCCATGGGCTACCTCCAGTGGCGTGCATGCAATGGTGGCGTGTCGGCGGTGTGCTGCATACTTTAAGAGAAGGTGCAAATGCATTTTAGTCACTTAATTTGTAATTGCTCAAATTCAACTCCCAATTGGCTTAAACTTTTAAATTTGTGCAATTGTATCCCTGACTTCGCATAATTGTCTTGGAAAAAAATTCAATTCGATCTCCGAAAATTCCAATCTTCTTAATTAAGCCCGAATTAAGCTCAAGAACATATTTTTTTTATTGATTAAGCCCTTAATAAAATTAATTTGACCAATTTAAAATATAATTAAGTCTTTGCACTTAATTAAATCCTTCAATTAGACCCTAAATTAATTTCTAAACATAATCATACTTTAAATTAATCGATGATTAAATCAAATTGGCCCATAAAAATATAATTATGTCTTTTGACTTAATTTTTATGCAGATTTATCCAATAATAAATTATTTTAGCCTTGAATCTGCATTTTTCTTTATTTTTAGGGACAAAAGAGATACGATCGGACTCTCGAAAACATCCAAAATTTTCACATTGGTTTTTCTATCAACGTCAACCCCTTTTATTTTATTTTTGTTATTTTTGTTTTATTTTGGATAAGTTTTGGGAATAACCCATAATTGGGTTATGACAGAGACAATGAACTAGTGATAAAAGAAGGAATGTTTTCGGATTAAATGTGCTAAATATTTATGGGTTAGAAAGAACAATAAATGGTTACTACTTGAGAGATATAATGTGAAGCTTTAAAGCGGGAGAATAAAATTGTAAAGGAAATTGACAGCAGTTATCTAAACTGAGTTTGAATTTGGTTGGTAAGTTTTTCTTTTACTCTTTTCCTTGTTTTAGTAGTTTGTGTTGGGTAATTGGAAAACCATTGATTTCCTCATTCTAAAGTTCATGAAAATGATTGAAAAATAGTATGCTCCAAGAAATTGATGTAAAAGGCATGATATGGGTGATGACTAGAATAAAAACATGGGATGAATTCAATACAAATTGTGAGGGAACAAACACACCTAGATACAACCATAGAAAACAAATTATGGTAAATGACAAAGTTGACCTAAGTGTTATAGGATTGTATGTATATGAATAGTGTTCTCAAAAAAGAATTTCTAGTTGCTATATGGATTGCATGTAATGTGCATTTGGTAGAAAGTTAAGGATATGATATTTGTCTTTTATTTTTAGATATTAAATGTGTGTGAATTAAGACAAAGACATTATACATGGCATTTTAAGTACAATCTTGATTTAAATAAACATTGGTATGTAATGTCATTTGTTAGGAAATTTAAGTAGGGAATTTCAGCAAAAACTTGGATGTATACATTAGAAATAAAATAATTTGGAATTATGATAAAGTGAGTGGTAATAATAAAATATTTGAGGATGAAAAAATATTACAAATGAAGGAAAAAATAAAAATAAAAATCTTATCACCCAAGGGTCGACCATATATAGGAAGAAAGATGTTCAAAATGTGTGACAAGTTACTAAAAAGAGGAGCATGTGATTTGATGTGGGAATGATTATTCTTGAAAATGGTAATTATGACAAATTATAAATGTTAATTCAATGAACTAAAAGATTAGTGGTGAGTTTTGAGAAATGTTTGTGGACATGAACAGGTAGTTGACTTATGTTGTTTTGAGTTTTTAGGGTAGATTAATATAGTAAACAAATATATGAAATTTGATGTATAATGGAAAATTGTAATAGATATGGAAATTGGTATGCAGGATGATATAGAAGTGTGGTATTTTGTAGAATCTTAAGAAATTGATTGTTAAATGTTAAAAGATATTGAACTAACCACAAGAAATTGATGAAATATTTTGTGTTGAAAGTGATACAGATTATAAGAAGTTATAAATGGGAGAACTTTTTGAACCAAGGTTGTCAATTATGTTTTGAATGGTGCTTTTTTTTTCAATTGGAACGAAATGTTTCAGTTTTGAAGCATTTTGGCGTTCCATTTCAGGGTTGTACTGTTTATATATATATATATATATATATATATATATATATATATATATATATATATATATATATATATATATATATATATATATATAAAACATAAAAATATTAATTCAAAAAAAATTAGTTTAAATCCAAAAATAAAACTATTCAGAACAGTGCAATTTAAATTTCAAATATAAGTAAAAAAAAATGAGAGTTAAACAGATATAACTCGACCGATTAGTTCAAAGATAACATGAAAAATTGATAAAAATATAGTTTAGCAAAAAAAAATCAAGTTGACATCTTAAAGAAAAATTGAAACAACTCGGGTCAACCTTTCAAATGTGTAACATCTGTTATAACTTATAAGACCACAATAACCTTAAATAAAACAAATCCAATCAAATTATAAGGTTCAATTCGTAATAAACTCAATGTTGAATAATAAAATTTAGAAAAAAAATAATCTAAAAAAACACAATAAAATAATTTTTCTGAACAAAATTATAAACATGTAAAATATTGTCATCATCAATCCGACTGTTAGATTGAGATGAAATTTTACTAGTCTTTTCATATATATATATATATGAAAAGACTAGTAAAATTTCATCTCAATGAAGAGATTCGTAAAATTTCATCTCAATCTAACAGTCGGATTAAGAGATATGATTCATATTGTACAACTATTCATTATTTTAAAAAAATACTATTTGGCCGGAATGGAATGGGAAAAACAAAATTGAAATGCTCTACCGGAATTTGGGTGAAATATACAACAAGCTTTAATGGTTGTTGTGGTTTTCAGGGTTATTGAATTCAACCTAGTTTATGACCCAACTTAAGGATTGAGTAACGAGTTGAATGAATTAACTTGGATTGATTTAAAATAATTAAAACAATATGGTTTCATTATATATTTTTTATAAAAAGAATTCAAACCAAGTCGTTTTGGAAAAAAAACAAATAAAAGAAAAGTTAAATAAGATTTTGATTAAGTTTATGGGGTCACAAATTGATACATATGATCATCAGGTTTAATCAATTGAACTCCAATTTAGTTTTAAAAAAAAAAAAAAAAATTGGACCATGCCAAATTTTAGGTTTATTCACTAGACTTAGCTAGGTTTAATTATGTTGACCAAGGTGATGACAATAATTATGGTAAGCATTTGCATGGTGTTAAATCATGGGAAAACCCGAAGTTTGATTAATGGGTGGTGGCTTCATGGACGATACGCCACAATTATCGTCCTAAGAATTAGGAGACTGGGATGCATTGGTTGAGAGACTGCAAACGGGGCCTAATAAAGGCCCATTACGGGATCCAATTTCGGGCTTCTCGTTGTAAAAGAAGTCCGAATGCTTAGGCGCAGTCCATTAATGATATTGTGTTTTTTCGTTTGGTTTGTAGGCTCAAACAGGCCCATTGGAGACCAGCCCACTCATGATTTCGTATCAGCTTTGTATTGCGGCTTCGAAACTTGTACAAGCATTCTCTGATATGAATTCTCTTGAGAAATAGAATGTTAATTTAGCAACCAACAATAATTCCTCCTCTTAACTATCCTTCGAATACTCTTGTTAGATTATAAAACACTAAATACCTAACAAAACAATTCTAATAATAATAAAATTACTCTTTATATACCATGACTATGGTCTTTAAATTCATCTTGAATATAAGTTAGAATTATTAGGGTGTAACGTGGGTTATGTACACAACTTGATTAATCCTTCTGATGTTAAAATTAACGACCATATAAACATGAAATGATTATCATATTAATAATCATATGACTCAAATTTAAAACCATATGAAAAGCAAACACTTAGTCTGAACTCTTATTACTTCAACACCTACTAGATAGTTATTAGAGCTTGTTTTTATTAGATTGGATGATTTTTTTTTATAGTTCAAGTTAACCTACAAAATTTATTTCTTTGAATTTATTTGCTTTGTGATTGGGCCTACGGAGAATCTTTCGGCGTGGGTTGAATTGCATCAATTATGGATTTTCTTATCTAGATTCTTCAATCTCCATCATTTGCCAAGCAATATCTGGGATCAGAAGACCACTATTTTATCCTTTTTGGAAACCATTCTAGCTAAAGAAAGTCGCCCTTTCCATTTCCAGGCTGCATGGAGATTTCAAGCAAGTTATGAGTGATGCCTGGTTTGTTCATCCAATTTCGAGTAGAAGAGCTTCGGATAATATCAGGACCCGCACGATTCGTTTGATGAAACTGAGATATGATATTTAAGCACCCGTTTGGTAATCCATGAAAAGCAGTTTATATTGCCATGAGACCCATCAGAATCACGATTGAAACCGAGATTCACATGAAGCAGTATATTTTGTAGCTTTTGCTGCGTTTCAAAACCGAGGTTTTAGTGGGCTACTGCTGGAAAATCTTGCTGGGTTTTCATCTTAGCTTTGAGAAAGGATCAGGTGTTGGTGCTCAGGTTTATGGTGCTTGTTGACATGGAAATTGTTTATGTTAGAGAATTGGGTGGACGGCCTTGACAGTGGTGGCAGCTGGTTTTGGGAAAATTCTAGGTTGCCGTGAGTTTTGTCTGTCATGAGGAGAGATCAGAGCTCTGTTGAGAAAAGATCAAGTCGGTGGCTATGTGGTTGGTTGGCTAATGGTACGTTTGGTTTCAATGTTCTTATGGAAGAGAAAGAAAGAGGCTTCGGGGCATTGTGGTAGTTGATGTTAGGTTTGTTAGGGGTTGTGCTGTGGTGCATCTTAGCTTGATGACATTGATGGGTGGCTATGGAGTGTCGGTAAGAGAACAAAATATGGTGGAGGCTGAGCTGGGCAACAGAGGAGATGGGTTTGCAGTGTCGGTAAAGGTTGGTTGCTGGAGGAAGTGGGTATTGGTGATACTTGGTTTGTCAATGGGTTTATTTGTTTGCAATAAAGCACCCGTTTGGTAACGCTGGACTTGGGTTGGATTTCCTCTCGGCCCAGCCCAAGTCCAGCAGAGTTGGGCTTTTTGGCCCAACTTAACTGGAGCGACCCATTTAGTTGGGTCAGACCTATTCCAATTTATAAAAAATATATATTTTAAAAATAAAAATAAAAAAATATGTAGATAGAGATCAGTTCTGATGAAAGGGAAATGCACGTGATTTCATTGCACTCCACAACTCTGTTGTTTTTCGATTGATTATGAATTAGAAACTTACAACTGGATTTGACATTGAAATTATATCTCTACAAATATATCAAAGATGTTGTTACTAATGATATTGTTACCAGATGTTGTGCCTCGATCAAATAGCGAGAGATCACAGAAACATTCACGTATCGATTTAGTTCGTGATGAAATTGCAAGTAGTTTGGTGAAAGAATAAAAACAAATATCTGTTTTTTTCATGAATTATTAATTACATTTTATTGTTATGATTATTAATCTACAAAATTTTAAAAACAATTTATGTGTGTGTGTGTCATTTACAGTACTTTGACAAGTTGACAGCAATATAAAAAGCATGATAACCAAACACATGAAACTATTTTTTATTAACCTTAAACTCAACCACAGTTTTAACCAAACACTAACATAATTATTATGAACCGCAACTAAAAATATTTTTCATAAAACTGTTTTTTGAAAACCTCAATTACAAAAACAAAAACAATATCAAATACACCCTTAAAATTGATCTAGCTAAAGCCCATCCTTCTATCCCTGTTGAATTTACTTTTCCTTCGCAACTTCTCTCTTTCATCATAAATTTTTATTTACATTATTGGAAGCGAGTGTTAGCATTTCATCCTAAGCAGGATTTAGACAAAATTTTATAATTCAATATATATAGAAGATGGAATATTAGCATATTTTATAAATCAATTAAATATGAGTTAGAAATTATTCTAAAATAATTTTTGGATAATAAAAAATATAAATCCAAAATAGCTTTATGGAGTGGGTAATAGGCTCATGAGTCTAGGTTTGGGTTTGGTTAATAATTTTTTTTAAATATCTGAGTACGTGAACTAATATATTAATTATAATAAAAATGAATGTACGTATTGATATTCATGAATATGATTAATTCATGAACTATAAAGATTTATAGAATATGAGTAATTCATGTTTTGGTTTTCAAGTTCTATAAATAGGTGTTTTAGATGGGTTAAAATGTATTCAGAAATCTCTTGAGTTATTAAAAGTATTTTTTTAATTATAACAAATAAATAATTGTATTATGAATATTCTATGCTTTAAAGTCATCTTCGTGTAATAAATATAGTTTTAATGATAGCAATCAATATTAGTGGGTAGAGAAATTTAAACCGGAGATTACGTAGAGACCATATTTCTTGTCTGAACTCTTTATCAATTACTAATCATTTTCATCACAAAGATGATGAAAACATTAATTATACAAAATAATCCAAAGCCAAAAATAGCTACTAAAAAAATAAGGATCAAAACTGAAAAAACAAATAAATTAGAGGATAACTATTTGTGATTTGAAGGGTGAAATTGAAAAGAAAAATCAATTTAACTAAAGAATAATAAATAAAAAAATTGACGATCGTTTAAAAACAAATAAATTATATATTTTTTATAATGAAGATCTCAATAAAAAAAAGGAGTGGAACCTATAATATATGTTAATTAATAAGACACTTCAAAAGTTGTAATCTACACAAAATATAATTTAAAATGCACCTCAACACAGCACCAAAGGATCACAAACCTCGTAATAAAATAGCCACAAAACAAAGTTAAGAAAAAAAATAACTAGTGTCTGGTCCATCCCTTTTTTATTCAGAATTAATGGGAAGCATGTTTGACGAAGGAGAGGGGCCAGCACTAGCACTTAATCAAATCACGAACATCCAATTATCAAAATTAGAATCTATGATCAATTATCTTCATCGAAAATCGATGCCCAAACTTCTTGTAATAAAACCGACATCCAATTCTAGTGTTCTCTATTTACATGTTAGAATGGATGATGGCGGAAAAAACTATTCGATAAATTAGCTCTAAATTGTTTTTCTTTCGGATTCCATGATTTCAGGGGGTCATCCAACAATTTTCATTCAATTTAGTGTAACTTATGAATTTACTTTGATCAGGGTTTTCCATGTTAATCATCCAAATTGATACCGACACAGAAGATTTTGTGATTTTTTTCAATTTTGGTGTTTAAATTTTGGTTATAAAATATATTTGGGTGGTCAATGATTTGAAACATGGTAATACAGAGACTTGGTGCCTTACAAGGTTAAACAAGCAAAGCCCCACAACAAGTTGAAGTGGTAAAGTGGAGAACCTAAAATTGAAGTGGAGGAGAAGGTTCCGAGGGGTCCCATCCCAAATGCGGCGAGACGCAGCATTGGAGAAAGCCATTTTTTTCTCCACTACAACCCTCCCTTTAATATTATTTTTATATATTTTATCTGGGAATACTGTCTGTGTTGACGTGGATCCAACACTTCCCAAGATAGGAGGAGATAATGGCACAAGTGGGGAATGAAAAAATCTGAAACCGTTCGGACAAAGAGAAAGAAGGACAGCCAGATCGACGCTGACATGGCCAGTACTACTTCCTCCCTATTGGCCAAGGAAAAGGCGTAGAAAATGCATTGCTTGTAGACGTAAACAAAAACAATAATCTATATCCAAAAAGAATTTAATGATTTTAAATATATATAAACCCATTTCTCTTAAAATATTAAACCCATTTCTCTTAAAATATTAAACCCATTTCTCTCTACTAAATTTAAATAATCATAAATAAGAATAAAAAATAAAATAACAATTATAGTTTGATGATCAAATTAAAATAGATTAAAAATAACTTGTAGACTTTTTTTCTTATTTAAATACTAAAAAAACAAATTGAATAATTTTAAAATTGAATCGGTCTGTATCTTACAATCTTAAAAGTCATTTTTTCAAATCCATTTAAATCATTAAAAAACGAGTCACTGTCCATGAAACTCTATCCGAGCAAGTTCTGGATTCCTTCTCCACTTGTATGTATACGCCTCTCTCGTTCACCAAAAGCCGCCTCTCTGAAAATCTATATTATAAGAAGCTGCATAAAATAAAAGGCCGAAAGAGTCCTCCAGACTACACACACTATCAGTACCACAGCACACAAGGGAGCCCCACTGCTTGTCGGACATTTTAAAAAGAGGTCCATTATTACCAGCCAATGCTATTTCTTTGCTCAAACATTGCATTTTATATGCGTCTTACCCTCTTTGCCACGTATTGGTGAGGTCAGTGTTTGAACACAAACCCATCATATATATATATATATTCATGCAATCAAATTTATTAAAATCACTTTTTTAATACGATGTGAAAAATATAATATAAAATTGAATTGTAAAATCGCAAGTATTTTTTTGTAATTATATATTGACAATTTCAGTTAATAAATTAAATTAAAATATGATAAAGAAAGTCAATAATATTATAATCAATTAGTGATCTAAATAAATAAAAAAAGATAAATAGAATATGACATAAAAAACTTCAAAATCAAAATTTTCAATATGGGCATATTACTAAATGATAGTAAGTACACAAGAACCCCGTGACAATTTGGTTATTCTGATCATTACAAGTCATAATGAATTAGCATAAATAATTAAAATAAACTATTAAACAATATTTAATGTGTCAGAAAAAATTTAAATTAGAAATGTTTTTTTAACATTAAATAAATAAATAAGATATGATAATAAAAACAAAATATTCATTCTAAAATTTTTCCATGTAATCTAAACCTCTAATTTTCACAAATTACTGCTAGATTTCAAACATATAGTTCTCTTTCGTGTGAATAAATTACCAAAATTATCGTATATATTTGAAAATAATAAGATGTCTAGTTTCCCTCCTATCTAGAATAGAAACAAAATTTTATTTGTAACTCTAAATGTGTCCGAAACAATACATGAATGTCTAGTTTGACAGATTTGACAAGATTCATCTAGTAACTTTGACTCTCTGAAATAATATGTTTCTAAACTTTGTTTAATCTAATAATTTAACAAAATATATTTCATGTATTTAATATTTTCCTATAAAATCTCAACTAGTTCCAATATATAGTTTGAAAGATATGTTTGATCTCATAAAATTGTCAACAAATATTATAATACCAAATTCAAAACTAACTTGGTTGTTCATACCATAAATTTAGTAAACTCGTAAAATCGGATCTATATTATTGATTTTACCGATTTTGCACAAGTCAAAGTCCAATTTTACTAGTTTTTGAGTTTAGTTTGATTTAGCATCTAAATAAATGTTGACTAGTAAAATTATAAAATTTTAAGAGTCAACTCGTAATTTTGACAACCTTGCATACAATTAACTATGTTAAGTCTTTTTCAACTATAAAGAATATTTGTATATAAGCTAATATTTATATGTAATTAAAATTTTAACAAATCTAGATGATGATGCTCTCTTTGATCAAATAAATTAAATTCAAAACTCATTCCAAATTATTTTTACTTTACTATCCTTCTAACTAATGATATTTTAAGTAATTGCTACTTTAATTTTTATAAACTATAATTTAGAAGAATAATTGATATAAATTACACTTGACTTGTTTATAAATAAACAATAAGTCACCAAATCAACACACAAAAAGAAGAAGCAGGAGAGATGGACAATAGACAAAGACTAAAGGTCAAACATAAATACTTGTAAGTTCTTTCAAAGAAATTCTAAGGCTGTGTTTGTTTTCCGGAATTCACTTTCCGAGAAATCACTTTCCAAACTTTCCTGTGTTTGTTTGCCTTCCGGAAATTTGGTCAACGGAAAACACTTTCCAGTCAAAGAAAAATTTGGCTTGGTTTTCAGGAAAGTGTTTTCCGGAAAATTTGGGCGGAAAA
Source organism: Salix arbutifolia (assembly GCA_025169955.1). Classification (NCBI taxonomy): domain Eukaryota; kingdom Viridiplantae; phylum Streptophyta; class Magnoliopsida; order Malpighiales; family Salicaceae; genus Salix; species Salix arbutifolia. The sequence continues at coordinate 4,691,227 of CM045908.1, forward strand.
CACTTTCCGGAAGTTGTGAAAAATTTAGAAATGTCATTATTTGCTGATTATATCAAATTTGATCCTCAAACTTTTGATTGCTATATATAATTTGTTTTTGAATATTTATTTTTCAATTCCATCTCTTAAAATTTAATTTTTATATTAATTTTGGTCCTTATTTTTATAATTGCTATTTGCTTTTTTCTTATCATTTTTTTATTGAAATTTTTTATCTATCAAATTTGGTCCTCATTTTTTTATTGTTACTTATTTTATTTGAAATAATTTATGAAATGTTAATTATTATTATTTTAATTTATTCACCTTTCATTTTTTTTAAATTTTTAGATTTGATCTCTATTATTTTGATTATTATTTATTTTATTTGAGATAATTTATGAAATTATATTTTTTTTCAATTTCATTCTCATTCAACTTTTTAATTTGTAAGATTTGTTCCTCATTATTTTAATAAACTTGAAAAAAAATTAATTTATTAATAAATTATTTTTCAGTTCATTTTCCATAACACAAACAAACACTGGAAAGTGTTTTCCAGTTCATTTTCCATAACACTGTCAAATATCGGAATTCACTTTCCAGGAATTCACTTTCCCCGGAATTCACTTTCCAAAAGGAAACCACTTTCCAGCAAACAAACGGGCATAAGTCCTTCAAAGAACCAAAGGATCATAATCTTTCCCTTCATTAAATCAAATTGTTTATGCAAAAGATCATTTTTTCCCTTCATCAAATCAATTCAAGTTAAATCTCACATGATAAAATCTTTTAGACTCATATAAATAATATTCATCAAGTCAAGTTAAGATCTCACATGGTTTAAGATTTCTAGCTCATATGAATATCTTCCCATCTAAAACAAGATCTCAATCTATTAACTAATTAGAATATTTGTGCACATAAATAACACTTAAAGAGAGTTTCCATTTTTTTATAATCAACTTCATTTTTGTAACTTTAATATCATTTTTAAAGTATTTTTAATATGCAAAATTATGTGTCCAAATTTCTAGTACTCTCGATGGGACCTTTCTTCCTTCCATATTTTAAGTCAACAAATATGTTATCTAAAATGGAAAATATAGACCATATGAGCAATTTTATATTAAATTCTCAATAAGCTTAAGTGGATGCTTTGTCAACCACTCGTCTAAGGACTCGGTTTGGAAAGTCCAATTTGGTCTCTTCACTAAAAAAACTCTAAAAAAGAAATCAATTTTCTTAAAATATAACTTTGCAAACTCTCATTTTCAAGATCTATAAAAAGGAATTGAGATCCCACCATTTAACTAAAATTCAAGCATACGATCCAAGTCTAGATATCATTTTATGACTTCTTTCAAACAAAGTTATGAAGATTAATCATCTTCATATGACTCATACTCTAAAATGAAAGTCATGGTCACTAATACATCACAGATCATTTCCATTAGATGTGACATGAAATGAAAGAACTAGAAAGATCCAATAAGAAAAGGGATGTGCAGGTTGCCATGTTGATGAACCGTCTAGAAAAGAAAAATCCACTTGCTGAAAGCACCTAAAGGATTGGAGATCCATAAGAATAATGCTCACCAAGATCCTTTATAAAATCCAATAAGCTCTTGAATAACAGTAAAAACAAGAGCAACATGATCAAACATTAGTATAAAATGATCTTAGAGACACTATTAGATCATCAATGAGCTCACTTACTCTCCAACAATTGCAACATATGATTGTTGTTACTATTCATGCTTAGTATGAAGGTGCTCTACAGTCTTCTTTTATGTATGCCAAAAGATTTGCAAAACACATTGATGAAATGAGGACGCCAAAAAATTATCAACTTCTAAAGTTCCTTTTAAAAATATAAATAATTAAAACCAATTAAAGCAAGACTTTTTAATTTGCTTCTATAGCACTTGGTGTACTAGTAAATTTGCCAAAACTTGCATGTACTAAGAAAACAAAAGAAGAGCTAGTCTTTGATTACATCGAGAATAGAGAAACTTAGTTTATGGCTGTAAGGAAAAGATAAGTAGATATATGTGTCTAGGGAATGCAACAGGAGTTTCTAAAGGAACATGTCATTAACTTTTAAGCAACTCATTACAGGAGCCCATGACTTGGAGATCCAAATATAAGGCATAAAAGATATTTCCAAAATGATCCTCGCGGTAAAAAAAAAAGAACATAAAAGAATATAGAACATGCCATTCACTTTTAAACTCATCCTCACTATGCAAAACTTGTAGTATCAAAGGAAGTCATAGTTGTCTTCAAGATGACACCTATAAATATTTCTAGCCAATAAGGCAAACCAAAGCCAAAGATTGAAGAAAAATCCTAGAAAAACTTAACCCAAAAATTGAGTTTAAGAACCTGTGAGCTAATGACAGTAATGAAAAGGAAGAACATTTCGAGGACCAAGATGTATTTATATAACTTCATTTTGGTCCTATTTGTTTTAATCTAGTGAATTGAGTCCAATTCATCCCAATTGAATGGATTCAGTTCAGCCCCAAATTAATTCACAATTAAATCCAGATATTACAATCTCCTAATTATAGATCTTCAAACCAAATTACTCATCAATTAAACTCAAGATCCTAGCAATTAAACCCAGCTCCTCGATCCAAGATTTTCAGCTCCCAAATCGCAGCAATTAAAAGCCTAGATTTCCAGCATTCAAATCCCAAAACCACCATACACAACCTGCCAACACACAGAGCCCTCTTTAATCACAAAACCACCACAGCTTCCCACTCAATAACACAGAGCCTGCTCATTTAACCTAGAAAAATCAAACCACCATCATCTGCAACCTTAATCCACCATACAAACAGTTTTCAACCATACAAAACCATTAAATCAATCTCCCTCATTGTCTTTCTTAAAACTGATACCACCATGCACAGCCGTTCGCTACCACTGGAACCATCCACCTATGATAGTAGCCCTGCAATTGGCAAAAACATAGACTTCTTCTCTACCTAAGAAAGGAACCATTATAACTCAGTCTTCCACCCAACCAAGAACACTCAACTCCCCTCACCAGCCTTCTTAACCTGAAATCTCCATAAATATCCACCATTATCCAAAATTTAAACCCAAAATGAACCTCCACCTTGAAGCACAACCCATAAACCAAATGTTAACCCCTCCTTACAGCCGAGAACCATCAACAACAACCAGAAGAGAGAAATGAAGTCAAGAGTAGAAGAACAGAAAGAGCAGCCACTTGAATTTATGGAAATAAACTAGGAGGAAGAAAGCGTAGAGAAAGATAAAAGAATCAAATCTATGTTTCTTTTTCTTGGAAGTGGGTTTTAATTGGTGCTTGTTGAAGCTACACACATAAATTTTAAAGATAGTCAGCTAACTAGCGTGTTAACCACACGCTTCTTCAAGCCAATTTTTGTAGATTGGCCAGCACGAGATTCGCACGTGTCCCAATGCTATTTACCGTTGATATTTGGTGTTTTCCAACTCAAGGTCTGAAACCTCGTATAAATGCTTTTGTTATTGATGCGTTTAAATCTCAATGCAATATATCCAATTATAAAAAAAGAAGTCATATGGTATACACCTTTATACAGTGGGAATGTCCGAGACCAATGAATTAAATGCATATTAAGTGATGATGAATCAGTAGTTAAACATCATACTAGCTTGTAAGATGCAAATTTTTGGTATATTTCTTATGAAATATCCGAGAGTAGATGTGTGTGTATAAACAGAACAATCCCGAAACAAAGCGTCCAAACACTTCAAAACTGAAATATTTCGTTGCAATTGAAAAATGAAACACTAACCGAAATAGAATAGACAACCTTGGGATAAACTAGCCCTAACTCTAAAAATATTTGAAAAATAGGAGCAAACAATAAAACATACAAGATTGTTGACAAAAATGGTCTATGAATTAGACCTATTAATGAGAAATTATCGAAGCAATTCTACTCTTGAAGGTATTTAAAGCTCTTTATCACATGGGCATAAAATGTTAGACACAAAAACAATATATTACTCTTGGGTCGTAAAAGTATAAGCTGTGAATGACAGAAAAACACAAAAAAAATATTCATTTTAAACTATATCATGACATACCATTCATTTATAAAGCTATGTAGAAAACTTGGTGTTCATATTAATTGAAAAAATCAAAATAAAATCAAAGAACAAATCTTATCATTGTGCTACAACTAGACCACAAAAATATAAACTATGAATTACTAATAAATAAATAAAATTCAAATCTCTAAATATTTTTTCAAAAAACAACACCCAAAGAAATACTCACCAATCATATGTTTATTCATGTGTACTCAAAGCTCCAAGATCTTGAAGATCTTTAAAAAAAATACTGGAGTTTCAAGTTCTCAAGGATCCTTAAAAAAGGATTCACCAAAGGTTGAAGTGTTAAAAAGATTCATCAAAGTTTCCAAAGAATTTCCTTAAAAAAAGTTTCATCAAACATGTTACTATAGATGATCTAAAAATATTTCCACATGATTTTTAAACTTAGAAGAATCCCTTTTAAGAAAGTTCTCTAGATCTTCGAGCCTCTAAAGATTCACTTGAAAAGATTTGCCTAACTGTCAAGCTAAAGTGTCATGAGATATTTATCAAATTCTTTGAATCCTAAAAAATAAATGAATACGAGGATTCAAGAAAAATTTAGAAAACAATTACAAAAAACTTCAAAGTGATTGTTTAAAAATATAGTTAAAATTGTTTTTAAAAATATTTTTTATAGATAAATATATCAAAATAATTTTTGATATCAACAAATTAAAATGATATAAAAATACTAAAAAACTTTTAATTTAAAATAAAAATAATTTTTTTTCAAAAACATTTACAAAACACCCCCAAGTCAGCTACCCGAAACCCCAACCATAACAGCCACAAATCTTTATTCCATCATGAAAATTCCAGCAGGGTCCATCTTGTTTTAAACTATACTCAAGCACTACAGCCCCCTCGTAAAAAACAAAAACAGCCTCCCTTATCTTGACCGACCACTCAAATAACTTACCCCAGCCACACCTAATCCGATTCAGCAGCCATTACCCCTTAACTTTAGGTCCATTACCAGCTATTGCATTTTGGATGCATCTTACCCTTTTGCCACGTGTTGGTCAGGTCATAGTTTGTACACAAACCCATGATCTAACATACAATCCTTTTCAACTATACGCTAATACGTCAATAATTAATTAAACCCGTTAAATAAATAATTATTTTAGCACATTAGTTTCTGGTGTGCCCGAATTTCAGCCAATTCATTGGTCTGCCACTGTTGTTGCTTGTAATTAAAGAAATAGTACTCGATTTCAGCCACAGCAGAAACCATGAATGTGTCGTCAGTTACTATCCTTCTCTTCCAAGGGCTACGGTCTAGCTAGCTACCCTCTTTGATTCTCGAAAGAAAAATTGACGACAGACTACTGCAACAAGTGGATCATGCTTTAGGTCAAGGAAATACGCCTACCTACTTCTCAACCTACAGAATTCTCAGCATTTACAGATGCTTGCTCTGATATTCATTCAGAAACACAAAAGGCGAGAAATAAGTAAAAAGAAAACGAATAAATAAATAAATTGGTTTTATTCATAGTCACACAGTCATAGAGAAAACAGATCATCGGCAAATTCATTTTTTTCTCTTGAATCACAGAGAGAAAAATCCTCAGCCGATGATTTACAAAATCTCTCCGGAATCCAATTCCGTGAAAAAGAAAATAAAGAGGAAATTCTTCATCAAAACTAATCCAGAAGAGGAAGAAGAAGGAATGGCACCAAATTATATCTTCTCTTCTGTTCTCTTCTCCCCTCGAGTGAACTCAAGATTCCCAAAATTAAACAGAACAGAGACCTTACCCTCTCACCCCCCCCTCTCTACAAATCTAAAGAAACAACTTCAATAACTTCGTTTCTCCTCCTTCATCTCCATACTGATCTCCCAATCCAGCACTGTCAAAGCAAGCTGTATTTGTAGTCACCGACTCCGCCGAATTCATTGAAGGGGTCCCCGGTCGACGGATTTCCTGTTTATAACCAAGCCCTTTTAGGGGAAAGCTTGGGGTTAACCTAAGATCAAGATCGTTTTGCTGCACCTTTACTGCTACCGGCTCTTCAGTTCTTGTTCTTTTCGGGGAGAGTCTAGATCTCGAAATCGAGAATCTAGGATGGTGGTTTGGATTCGGATCCTGTAGCTTCCACATGTCTGTACAGGCTACTTCAACCTCCGATGTTTCGTCTGATGCAGGAGGTGGAGATCCTCCGCCGCCGCCAGTAAGTGACTCAGGCATCGGCAGTAAAGTACCTCCTCGCAGGACTGTTTCCACTGCAGCTTGGCAGACGTGCCAATTTCCAGTCCACAAAAGGCCTGCAGCGCCGTTTACTGGATTCACCGTTCTACCACAAGCCTCGAATAACAGAGATTGAAACAAAGCTGAAACACAACATACGAAAAGACAAAGTTTTTAAGAAATTATCAGAAAACTCGGAACAAATTAAAAGAACAGAAACAAAATAAATGGGTAGATTACTAACAAGGACGTTGGTTTTCAGGGACAGCAGAAATGAAGGACATAAGACCAGCACGGCCAAAAAACTTGGCAACGAAAACAGTAGCGTGGCCTTGAGCTTCAGGGCTCTCAATCCACTGCAAACACGGACGTAAGATACAGTTCTCACTGCATCCCTTTCGAAGAACTCTGCACCCGTTGCAACTCATTCTTGTTCCTGGTTATTATTAATCATGTAAATTTACATCTACCCAATACCAGAATTGTATCTGTGAAGAATTCAAACACCTCACAAGTTAGTTGCTTTGAATGCAATAAAAGAATTGTCTTTGAGATCGAGAAGTGAAGTAATAATGGAGAAGAAAAAGGAGGAATAAAGGTAGCGATAAGAAGAAGGGTGTATATATAATAGTGAAGATTGAAGAAGGGAGTTGGGTTTAAAGAGGTTTTAATTTTAACTAGGGTTGAGGTTGAGTTAGTTTGATAGGTGGATAAAATGTCTTGTAGGGGCGTGATTAGATTAGATTCCAAAGACTTGGGCTCGAGCGGCTCCGTGTTTCCGCGGATGCTTCTACCTGCACCGTCGGATCCTCGTTTTCTTTTGGGTTGTGGTGATCACAGAGGATATTGATGGGCTTTCCTTTTCATTATCATTTTTTTTGTTAATTATATGTATATAAATTTTTAAATATAAGTTAAGATTTTTTAGGTGATTACATTTTATTATTTTATGGATGAAAACCATGAAAATACAGGATCCATAAAATAATATAAAGTGTCATCACTTGACCCAAAGAATAATAATTAACATTTAAAATTTTACGTGATTACCCTAGTTTTAAAATTTGAAAACATATTCAAAATAAATAAAAATCTAAGCACTCCATTGTAAAATAGCTCAAATCTGAGACACTGTTTCTATATTTAATTTTTCTTTTTAATTCAAAGACTTAATATATTTTATTAAACAAATCAAGAAGTGATACTTATTTGAATTATTTTAGGATTGATTAAGTTTTGTTGTTACCAACAACAAATCATTTGCCCTAAAAAATTTATTTTTTGTTACTTGGTGTAAAAGATTGTTTGTAATAAGTCTCCTAGGATTTCAGCAATACCACCTTGTTTACATACACACATAAATAAATTCAACAAATAAAAAAAAAATATGATTTAAGTATCTCTCAGTAAGATTGTAATCCCCTCCCCATACACCTTCATAGTCCTCACCCATGCAATTGACTATACGATTGCCCACTGCCATCACACTTGTGACCAATATATCAATTTTTAGGATCAAGCTCCCATGTCCTTATGGTCGACTTAATGTTAACAATTTTGGGTCCTGACTTTTATGGTTGACTCTTACACATAAAAATACATCTATCTTACCCTCCAATAAACTTTGATCTTAGTCCCCACGCACGTGACTAACTATATTTACATACAAACCATGCATCCATCTTACACTCCAAGAGACTTTGACCTCAACCCTCACACGTGTGGTCGATTATTTATAACATAAATCATATGTTCTTGTTTTCACAAAAGCAGATTTATTCAAGTAAGCCCCACTTTTCGGATTGGCCTTTCGTTCAACATCCTAAGTATTTTATAAATAACAATTTATCAACCTAAGCCCAATTCATGTGGTCGGCTTATGCACCCAACTTTTATCTAAACAAATCTCCATAACGAGATTCCATGCGTTTTTACCATTCCATAACACGTAATATTTAAATGAGAAGAAGAAATCAAAGACCTTAACCTCTCTCTTGTTTTTCTGTATACTTACTCCTATATATTTTTTTTTAATGTCAATATATTTCTATGTTTCCCTTAATTCTAGTATTGAAGTGTTCTCTCTTTGAATCAAAAAGTCAAATAAAGTTCTCCTTTCTTTTTTCTCTTTTATTTAATGTGACAACTCCTTATTTTCCAAGATAGATTGTTCCTTCCTTTTTTATTAAATTTTTATTAATATTTTACTTTTCTTGAATTCATTTTACTCCCCATTCTAATTTTAATCTCTCACATTCAACTATAATCCTTTTTTCCCTTAACAATTCCAGTCTTTTTTAGGCCCTTAAAGGGAACCATTATTTTCTTTGCTTTATTCTTTGTATAAAGATTTAACGTAAGCTTTGAATTTAGAAGGAAAATAAGTCTCAAAACAATGAAGGAAACGCTTAAAATTAAGATGGCGTATGTTTATTAAAAACTCAGAAAAAGTGTTTAAAACTCTTTCCATAACCCTCCTTTTATAGTAAAATCGAAAACCAAGATTGATAAGAACTAATTTTGATTAATACTAGAATAAATTCACTCTATAATAAAATTTAATTACATGTCATAATACTATAATTCATCTTGATAATTTTGGTTTTAAGATCTATGCAAACTACCCAAAATCACCTAGGTTTATAAAAAATCAATTATGGAAAAGTGAAGTCGAATAACCTAATCATACTTAGTCCATGGATCTAACAAGATAATAGACTGAAGAATATTCCTTAATGAATTAGACTCAAACACAAAATTAAACGGGGAAAAAAACTGTCTTGTAGATCAAAAAATTATTTTCAAATACTTGACACGTTGTGATAGATGTATGAAAAGAGTAGGAATAAGGTTTGGAAACTTGGATGTGTAATTAAGCAATTTAAACCAAATAGAATTACAGACTCAATGTGTTTAAAATAATATAATGGATAAAATAAATTTAGTGTAAAATACTGGCATAAAATTTAATTTGTAAATGATTGGACATATATGTGTATATATATATAAAGGACGAAAAGTGTGTTGTGTGTAGATGAAATCTAGTTAAATATGATTGTAAATGTGTGAGTAGTAAATATCGGAGGAAAATGCTTGAAATATAAATTTGTGAATGTTATGATAAAATGGTGTAGGATGTTAAATTTTAGTTAAATAGTTGGTTTGTGATTTTTTTTAGGAATTCAAGTTGATTTTGGTTATATTGTAATGATGTTCTTAAATGGTTAACAATTAATTAATGGTGTTGTAGAAAAGTATATAGAAATAGGGAATTTGGGTATATAAATTTAAAAATAAATTGATGTTTTGAGTTAAATTAATTTGCTAGGGTTAAATATAAGTCTTAATGGGTTTTAAATGAGGCTAATAGTATTTGAAGTAAAAGAGAAAGATTAGGTTAATACTATTGTGTGTCTATATTAGTGTTAAAGTTCGAGAATTGAAAGGGTTGTGAAATCTTGAAATAAAGAAAAATATGTGTGATATTTTATTGTAGAGCAATAAATCAAATGCTTGATGTAATGTAAGTAAGAAAAGAATTAAATGGGAATAGTGGAAGTCATGGTGTGTTGGTATAAAATTATATAATCATAATTATGAGATAATTTGTTTGGATGAAATCTATTTTAATATAAATGTAGATTTTATGAGATTGAGATAATGAAATATAATGTGGGCATCATTAAAAGTATTAGGATTTTGACCCTCAGTTAGAGGAGCTTGGTCGATTAGGGAAGTAGGTAAGTGTTCTTCATTTGGTCTTGTTATTTTTAATAATGTCATTGTAATCTTCTTTATTATTGTGAAATGTAGCTTAAAAGAAATGGAAAAGGATCACTTAATATAAAAATAATTTTTCAAATTGCATGTATAAGTGGGGGATAAGGATAAAATGTTTTCAAGTTGGTCATATCAATGAGGGCTAATAATAATAAAATTTCAGGTTGGCAACATGAGTGAGAACTAATAATAAAATGTTTTCAAGTCAGCTACGTGAGTGAGAGTTAAAGATAAAATGTTTTCTAGTCATCCATGCGAGTGGGAGCTAATGATTATTTGTTTTCAAGGCGACCACATAAGTGAGGGGAGTTACAAGGATTCTGGATTACAAGTATAATCAACATATTGTTTTTTTTTTTTTATCCATGGGTTCTCTTAAAATTGGATTATTCTAGATTACAAGAATATATTAATATATTGATGTGACTATTGTAAAAATTGAAGGGAAAGAAAATGAAAACAAAAGTGGAAAACTTGAGGCGTGCAGGAGCACTGTCCTTGAGGATATTTCCTTAATAGTATAATATCTTCCAGGATTCAACTAGTTATTCCTCAATACAAGAGGGCAACATAGAAAAAACTTGAACAGTAAGAAGATCAACAAACTCAGGATAAAAGATAAAAGTATTTTGGATTGTTATTTGTTTGAAAAACTACATGGTATTTATAGACAATCATGATGTAACAATTATATTTAAATTTATTATGAAATAAATTTTCAAGCATTACAAATATTATGATTTCAATTTAAAGCTCATCAAAAATATTTTAATATGGATACAAAATTTTAGAGAGTATAAGCATTGTCTCGCTCACAAGGGACAATTAAAAATGGAAATACTGATATGTATAAAACTCTTACTTCTTCCTCTTCTTTTTGTATTTACACTTCTATATTTTCACATTACAGAGAAGAGAGCAAGGTTACATTTACAGAGCAATGGTTGCTGCTCTATCAGCAGCTCATTGGCTCAGTTCATAACAGAAAAATATTTCTCTAGTACATAACAGAAATGTCAGTGCAGGATTCATAGATTAAGGATAGCCAACCAGTGATAACAGAATTGGTTGTGGCTACCAGCTGTTTGTATTAATGCTTGTCCTGCAATGGTGATTGTTCCAGCCATTTTATCATAACAGGGACAAATCAAATGTTTTCCTCTTGCTCAGCTCAACTTTACGTGCGCGAATTCACTCTACTTTTTTTGTTGGTTATTATCCCATATCAAATTTTATCATATAAACACTTGATGTAAATCTTACTTTTCTAATTTGGAATAGAGAGTCCTATATATATTCTTTGTATTTAAAAATATTAGTTGTGTTTTTCAATATGAGATAAAAAAAAAAACTTTAGAAATATCTTTTACAAGTCGGGCTCAAGTTCTTTGGTTCAAAGGATTGCATGATAGTACCTGGCTATTGACTTTGAATTGATTCAGGTTCGGCAGTGCTACCCTCTAATTAGAATAGCTGGGATGGAGGTTGATCTCCTTTGCTTTGGGTTTCTGGTGCAGCAAGATTCTTGAAGCTCTTTGCTTGTGAGGTTGGTTGGTTTGCTGGAGCTGGAGATCTTTTAGCCTCTTTTTCTCTGTTATGGGAGCCTGTTTCCGTGGCCCGTTCAATCCGAGGCAGGATTAATAAACTATTGTTTTATTTTATTAGCAATATCGGATAGATTTCAGAATTTCAAATCGAGAGTGTTGATGGAAAATCCAAAAGGTCTGGCGTGCCTCGGAGAAGAAGACCTCTTGGATTGGAGATGTCATCGTGGTCTCCGCGAACGTGGCGTCCTTATCCTCAGTGCCAGCCATGCATGTCACCTTCCCTCATAGACTTTTGCCAATAAAACCAACTGACCAGCACAGCCGTGGATAGAAACAGGGAAAGAGAGAGGGTGCGTTCAAAATCCTCGCCAACTGAGACTTCAATATGTTTGGAATTGTATTCACAATATCTTTATATAGTTTTCTTTGTGTAAATATATCAAGATGAATAAAAATAGTTCATAAAAAATAAATTTAAAATTATTTTGATATATTAATATATTTCCAAACATAAAACACGATCATTATCACAATAGTTTTTTCTTACACAAAAATGGAACCCGTTTGTTGATTGTAAGAATCGGATCCCATAATAAGTAAACCAGGTTGCTTGACTGTAACTTTCTTACCGTGCTTTCTAGGTAACAGTTACATCGTCATTAAAGGTACGAGGCACTTCAATATCTCCTGCAGTTCTGAATAAAACATGGGTCCTTGCAGCCATAAATTCCCACCTTTTTAGCATTTTCATTTCAATTAATTGTTTTTTATAAAAAAATTGAAAATTTTAATTTAGTTTTTCAATACACTACTTGCTAGCTTCAGAAAGAATTTCTGTGAAACGTCTGGTATAGAGAAAAGCACCTGTAATAATAGCTGGGACCATTGCATTGAGTAAAAAAGGACAAAGGGAGCAACGTATATGTATAAGAACAAATAAAACCTAAAATCATGATGAAATGCGCAGGCCATATCTATGAGATTTTGATTTGTGGGATCATCCTGTGTAGGCAATTTGGATTACCTTTCAGCCCATTTTCCATCGCTAAATGATAGCGGTTCTTTTAAAGAATATAAATTATAAAATCATGAACCGCCCAGCTCAATAATTAATGGCCACATGGAATCTTTCTGTACAGATTGGAAAGGACGAAGCGTTCGATCTTGTTAGGCTCTCATTTAGGTGTCGAGCTCAATCAGTTCTCCAAGTCTCCGTCCATCACTAAATACAGAGAAATGAAACTCTGCGGTGGCTGTCAAGCTTTGACTGAAAATGAATGGAGTGCAGCAGCAATGAATCATTTTCTGCCTTTTAATTTCATTAAGATTGAGAATTTTGGCAGAGAGCCTTGGCTAAAAGATTGGTCGTTCCCATGGATGTCAAAAAGAAGCCATGGGAGCAGAAACTTCCACTTCACCGGTCGCAGAGGCAACAGAGGGAGAGCTTTCCGGTGGGTTTCAGTGGAGGCGGAATCACGAAGGGATACGCCGCAGAGGACATCAAGAACGCTGATCCCTCCACTGTAAGTTTTCAATTTTCCCACTCTACATATCATTTCCTAAGGGTTGGTTTCTGTCTATGAATTGCATGGAAGGAATTTCATAAATAAATAAAATAATGAATAAACAAAAATTATAAGAGCAAACGAGGATGCAGTTATGTAAGCTTAAGCGATTGAATGGTTGCAAAATGTTGTTTTTTAAAATATTTTTATTTAAATAATATTTTATAACATTTATTTTTTATATTAACATATAAAAATATTTTTATACAAAATAAATAATTAAATAATTACATGTTATCTTAAAAGAATTATACATTTTATAAATAATATCATGTTATCTTAAAAGAAATATACAAATATTTGGTGTATATATATAGTTGTCGCATATATTTTGATAATTTATAGGGTTTTTTATATTTTTCCAAAGTAGATGTCTGTTAAACAAAAAACCTTTGTAGATCATAGAAGTGAGAGCTAACATTATAATAGCAATTTATCTTTCTAAATAGAATTTAGGAGATTTTTTATTGGCATTTTGTATGAATTATTGTTAGAAACCGACCAATTAGATGATTTAAAACTTAAGATAACTAATTTTTAAAGAATTTTTCAAAGTTAAAGAAAATTAAATTTTCAAGTAATAAAATTCTTAAATAACTCTAGATCTGTCTAACGAGATTTTAAGGGCTCCCAAATAATTTTATTTCATGGTTTTCATTGCGTGTATGATATTTAAATAACCGAGTTTTTAAATAATTATTCAAAATAAAAAAAATAAAATCTTTGAGTAACAAATTCCTAAATAACTAGATTTATCTTACAAAATTCTAAGAACTTGCAAATAATTTTATTTCATAATTTTTACAGCGATGTTCAGAAAACCGAATAGTTCAACACAGGCTCATTCCTCATGTAGATAGTAAAAGCATATATGAGGAAACAGGAGAACAAAGTAGTATATGGTAGCGAAACACGCGTCGAAATTTAGGAGCTGCTAATAATTAACTTCATCAGAAGAACCTGCATAATTATTGTAATCAAATCACTATGCTAACTAGATCTATTTGAACGATTGTTAACCATGGTTTCTTTGGAAACTGGTTAGGTTCATTCTCTCAGCTTCCCATCCTGAGTTTGAACCCAGCAAAAATTGACAGCACCAGAACTTGTAGGCAGAAGAAGAACTCAATCTCCCATGCATAAAATATAGTAAAGCACCATTTCCACAGTTCAAGAAATTTCATGTGTTCAAATAAACGGCAGTGAGAAGAATGCCCTGCTAAAGATAACATTTCTTGGAGTATCAATGTCAGATGACTGAAATAGAGTTGTTGGTTTCAAAAATAGGTTTAGCCCTTCAGAAAGGAGACTGAAAGATGCATGGATTAGTTCTTAACGCTAACAAAAATAACCTCAACTTTTTCACAGGAAAAATGGATCCTCCCTCCTCCCACAGAATTATTAAAGCTGCTCTAGCGTATCATCTGTTCAGTAATATATTGAGAGTGTCCGATGGTGTGGAAGAGATGGATTTTGAACACCGTAAGCCCAGAGCCAAAGGTCCAACTCCACACTCAGCACCTGAAAAGAGGAGTCTTCACTATTAGAACAAATAGAATTGAAAGAACAGAAAATTGAGAATCAACAGAAGAAAGAGGATTCATTTCAGCAAAAAGCCAGTTTTTCTCTTGACAGAAAACAAACACTCCCTTTGCTTACTGGTCAGAAAAAATGACTAACAATTAAAAGGGTTAGATCTACAGAAGCATCATCACTGAGGAAATATATATATATAGATAGATAGATATATATATTCGTGCAATAACTTCGAATGGCAGAAGCAGAACATTGGTGGTCTTGGTATCCTGCCCGCTAGCAGTAAACTTGACATAGAATTTATTTTTTTCCAACATTTGCTTGGATTAACTACCAAATATGATAATGTCATGGGATTCTGACACCCAAGATGAAATTGTTAGGAAAGCAGATTGAGAATATTTGATAGCCATGAGATTCTGGGTGCTGTCATGCTTCTCCTCTGTTTTCTAAAAGAAAATGCCTATCATGATGGTGTAGTCAAAAGTGATTATATGAAGAAAAGTTACAGAAATTTAAAATATTTATAGAAATTACACTGGTCATATTTACAAAAATATGGCATCACAGTCAGATTTCTTCCACCAGAGATCACAAGTTCCAAATTCCAGCAGGAAGCAGGAAGTAGACCAATCATTCTCCATTTATGTGTACCAATATAAAAACTCTACAGTATGCAGACAGAAAAATATTTTTTTTTTTTAAAAAAGTCATCAGTTCCACCATACCTGTTTTCCTAACTTTACACTAATCAGGTCCCTCATTTTCTCCACAGCATATATGGAACAGGCTCGTAATTCAACTTCCTCCTCACTTCCTGAAGCTATTTCTTTATTAGACTCAATTATGCTGGCAAGGGCTGAACTGTATTTTAGCACACCAAGCTTCCACAGCATAGCTGGGACAATATAGTCTGCAAATATAGTGATCGAGCTAATGTCATTGAATTCTCCATATCCTTGGCCTTTGAAAGCACCATATAGATCAGCAGCAAATATCTGAGCTCTTTTGTACAAGAATATCTGGTGGCCTTTGTAAACAGAGTGGTCTCGAAAGCCTAAAACATCCATTGTAGAATCATTGTTTAAGTATCCTTGCAATGTATCTTCACATACAACCAAGTAAAGATAAAGTCACAAATATAGAATTACAGTAAATGATGACAAAACTGTAAATAAATTACCAGGAAAGTGACTGGCTATTGTGGCAACAAGCTTTGCAGCTGATCTCCCACAAGACTGCACTAGATTCGATGCTTTGCCCCCAAAACTTCTTTCCAGCTCAAAACCAACCTATATTAAGAAGTTTACTGGTATCAAACAACTTATTAGCTCAAAAGACTAAGAAATTGAATGAAATTAAATGCAGATTGATACCAATCAACTCAAAGACCAAGATATTTACATAATAATCCTTAAGAATACTGATATGGAAACAATAATAACTGGTAAATAATTCTAGGTGGAAAGGTAACCTCATGCAGCAGACGAATCCGTTCGTCCTCCAGAGGAAGTGGTCGGGGCCACTTTAACAAGTTGCGTAATTGAAGACCTGGCAACAAGAATTGTGGCCTTTCAATATTTATCAAAAAGGCATACACCCTCTACTGCAAAGTGTAGACATTGTATCCAGAAATGTGTTTCGAAAAACTTTATTTTTTTAATAATAAAAAGAGGAAATAGAAAAGGTCAATGATTAAAGCTTAAAAATTAACTTGCTCATCCAGAAATTAGAATTAAATACTTTCAGAGCACTTTGAGAAGGAGCAGGAATGAATGTTAAAAGGTCGATTCCTTCATGAGGACATCGGATTAAACCCTAGTTCCAGTATAGTGCTTGTTGCTCTGAATTTAAATTTCATGCAATGCCGGAAACAAATACCACACTTAGAATGTTAAACCATATGCATCATTTATTCAGCTTTAATACCCTTGATTGGCAACTTCTACACTAACAATTTAGGCTGCCATGATTAGAGAGACAATCTATAAGTTAATGGCACCAGTGATATTCAATTTGCTTGTCATTCTTCAATGCTGCCTCCAATCCTTATTTGGAAGTCTCAATCTTTTTCTTTTTGCTTTATTCCAAATGTTTTTTGTCATCTGAGAAGGAACTCATTATATATCTAAGAGTGTAAATGTAGCCCTATGTGCTGGCAATCATTTAAGCAACACTGTATAATATAAAATGATTCAATCCAACATTTCAAAAGAAGTGTAATTACCGGTGAACTTTTGCAGATGGTCAGCATCAAATACAGACTTGTCATTTTCCAAAGCCTCCTTCAACCCAGAAGCCAAATCATCATAACTTAACTTCTTGTCTATAAAAAAAACCACACAGTATATGATCAAATAAAAAGAAGAGAAAGATCAGCCAAGCAAACCACACAAACTTTGTATCAAATATCTCAAAAAAAGACGACAAAACCTATCCAGGGGATTCTAAATGACATTCAAATAAGTCGGCTACATAGGAAAATTTTAAAAAGCGAAAATCCTGAATAACATTTTAAGCTGAAACTAAAGAATAAAGATAGAAAAGAATATATTGAATTCGCTGGCTGGCTTGCTTGCCTATTCCATCAATTAAGAGGACAATTAAGCATCTTGAAGAATGTTTTTACCATAGGAACCACCCAATCTCCTGAACTAAGATTTCCTAACAAAAGCCAAAATACACACATGCAGAGCAATGAACAAATTTTCAGGGTTTCCAAGCAAAGAAGAAAGAAATACCAGGCCAAAAGCAAAAATTGAGCGTGTCTAAAACAAAGAGGTACTGAACGGTGAGAGGTCCGTTGTCAAAATAATGAATCCCTTCAAAATCCCACTCTATTTTCGGAATCTTGCCTTGAATATTCTCCACTGCCTTCTCTATCCCTGCATGCCACACCTCAAATATTCATCAATTCTTTTATTTTCTTTAATAAAAGGAAATAAAAAAGAAAATGTGCCATCGTTGAGCGCGGACCTGCAGAGTCGACAACAACGTGAGAGGAGCTGTTGGCGACGAAGGCTGTGGTTGCTTTGACCTGGTCCATAGTAATCCCGAATGCACTGCACCGGCTGCTGCTGTGTTTGATAATAGCTGTGAGTTTTTTTAATTCAACCAACCCTAGTACTTAGATACTATAAAATATGACAACCCACAGGAAGTGTGTCAAAGGTTTGCTTCTTTTCTTTTCCTTTTTTCCAAGCAAAATCTTCCGTCTGGAATACAGGATATAATTTACGATCGTTTTTATAAATAATACAATAAAAAAAATCAATTAAAACGTAAATTATATTAAAAGTATATATGCTATCAGACACAAGATACTATAATAATTTATAATTATAATTATATTTAGAGGGTCAGACGGGAGATTTGTTGCATGTGAACCAATCAAAAGCGCATGTTCTTAACTATTTCGAAGTCTCCCGCTATCGTATGGACCCCGGCTTGTCGCTTTCCGTCGTCGTGGTATGGACTCTGGTCCTCTCCTCTGTCTATGGCGGGCGTTCAGACTCACCAAATTTTCCCTCGTTGTCCGTCGTTTGTTTCACGTGAAGCGTACATTTGATAGTCATTTTTTGTTTTTTAATGTTTTATTTGAAAAAATATTAAATTATTTTTTAAAATATTAATGAAAAAACAAATAAAGGTGTTGATGTTTTACTGTGTCTCTAGACATAGATTAATGTGGATTTTAATAATAAAATTATCATTTTACCTCCCATACCGAAAAATCTAACCCTCAAAACCAGAGGTATATTGGACATTTTCAGGGGACATGTGTGGTATTTTCATATTTATTTGGTTTTTTTTCCCTTTAAATTTGCATAGTAAAACTATTATTTTATCCCTGAAGCCGACAAAAGACCAGAAACAATGAGGGGGGGGGGGTCATTCCAGGTTTTTTCATGGTTATTGCTGGGTGTATAGGTAATTTGAAATTTTTTATTATCTCTTTTTGGAATTACTGCAGGCTCGTCGTACAAATGTGTCAGCAGTGTTTCACGCGTATAAGCCTTTCAGACAGTGTGTGCGGCATCATTTTGTTATGGAAAGTGTTCGGTCACTGGGTGTGCTGCTATGTCCTCTGCCTTCCTATGTGGGACATGTCATGCGATGATAGTTGGTGAATCATCAATGGACAATTTTTAGTTTTTCTTTTCTTTTCTCTCTTCTGCCGCTGGAAAATACATGGCAATCCATCATGTTTGTGATTGTTTTATTTTAGTCCATGTTCTTTTGATTTTGGTCTTACTTTTAATTTCTTTAATGGAAATTTTGATTGTTTTCAATTGAAACTGATTATATATGTTGGTTCTCATTTCAATCCTTACTCTTTTGATTTTTAGTTTATTTTTTTCGGTATGAAGGTTTTAATTTTGTCATCCAATTGAAAACAATCATATATGTTACTTTTTATTTTGGTTCTTACTCTTTTAATTTTTAACAAATTACACTAGATTTTTTTTTTGAAATCTCTTTATTTGTTTCGGTCTCAAGGTTTTTTTTTTTTAATTTTGTCATTCGATTGGAAATAATTATATATTTTATTTTTCATTTCAACCCTTATTCTTTGAATTTTTTATTTGGTATTAATTCCTTTGATTTTTTGTTCTTTTTGGTCACTGTTTATTTTTACCCGTATTTATACATCTATACTTTCAGTTTTTTTTTTTAATTTTTGTCATTTTATTTTTTATTGAAGTTTTAATTTTATTCGGTTCAGTCCTGAAATTTTAGTTTATGTTGGTGATCATTTTAAAATTAATATTTCTCTCTTTTTCTCTTTGTTCTTTTTTTTGTGTTTTCTGTTATTTTTATCTGCTCTTCGAATCAGATGATTTTATGGTTTCATTATTTGTGCAATAATAATAATAATAATTTTAGTGATTATTTTTTTATTGTATTTTTTTAAAACTATTTTGCATTTTTTTATTCTTTGGGGCAATTTAATGATTTTAATTATTTGGGTAATAATATTGATAATAATTTTAACTGTTATAGTCATGATAATGACGATAACGTAGGGATGAATTTTGAATGATGTTTTCTTCTTTTTGTAGATAGAAAATTAACTATTTATTTTTGTTATTTGATTATTGTAGGTGTTTTCACAATTTGTTTTTTTGTGTTTAATTTAAATTGGATTATAAAATGAACTAATTCTAATAAAGTGATTCGATAATTCAGGTATTCAAATCTTCTTACTTTTTTAACAACGACGATAATTTTATACTAGTGATTTCGTTGAAATCTACTAAACAGATAAATTTATATTGATTTAAAATTCATATATTTTATACGAAACTTGCACTTCACAGGAATTCTATACAGATTTATTATTTTGCCCAAATTTATATTATAATAAAAAAATCTCACACAATTAGTATTTTTTTCGTTAAAAAATATGATTCTGGGCCCGATGAAGAGCAGTAAATGGGTAGCGTGTGGTGTCACGCTAATTTTTTTTCAAGTTAGATCTTTCTATTCTTTCTTATCAATAAATAAATAGAGTTATCACCTAGTATTTTAGTCATTAAAAACCCTAATCAATTTCAGGGTCCTGGAAAGATGATTGATTGTGTATAAAAAGAGCACATCACATCTAGTACATCTTATCTAAGATAAAATGCATTGTTTGTTTGATATAAATTAAAATGTTGTTGTGTTATTTGGTTGTTGGTTTGTCTAAGGTTTAAGAAAAGTTTTTCTGGATAAAATAATTCTTATTTTATCAGGTTAAAACTTAATCATTCTAATCTCAAATCATAAATTTTTTAATAACAGGAATACATCTTATATATAAATTCATAATCCTGGATGTTAAAAGAAAACAAAATAACTTTTTGATATTTTTGAAATGTAAAGTTCTTTTAACATCGGCAAAGTTGTCATGGATTTAATAAACTAGTTATTAATCCAGAAATACATATAAAATAAAATAAAATACTATTTTTTGTTTTTTTTTAATATGCTTAAATATGCAAGTATAATATATTTTAGAGAAATTTGATCGTTTTTCTATGTAGCTATTTTATTCTCATTTAATTTTTACTTTGCTAACAAATAAGATCATTGATGTGTTTTAAAAATATTGTAAAGATATATTTTTATTGTATTGACAAACATTCATCTTTTGCATTGAATCACCGTTGTTTTTTAATTTATTTTATTTGTTATCAATATCCTATTTTCTAGTTATATTATGAAATCAATATAGTTTATTAAATTCTTTTGAGTCAATGACCAAAATCTAAAATTCTTTTTCTTGAAA
This sequence comes from Salix arbutifolia, assembly GCA_025169955.1. Classification (NCBI taxonomy): domain Eukaryota; kingdom Viridiplantae; phylum Streptophyta; class Magnoliopsida; order Malpighiales; family Salicaceae; genus Salix; species Salix arbutifolia. The sequence goes on from CM045908.1 coordinate 4,712,231, forward strand.
ATATTTGCATTGTCTTATATTTTTCTTACAATGAAAAAAACAGAAGACTCGCAGCATGGTATAAGACACGTGTCTATCTAGTTTCGCGAAAAAACTAGAAAAGACAATGCCACCAGACGATGAGGCTCTGCCAATAGCCATTCCCTTTCAAAAGTCCACAAGAACATCAAGTTTGTTTGCAATGATCATTTTGTTCTTCTAGTCTTCAAAAAGAAGAAGAAAAGCTAGCAAGCCACCGACAACTCTCTAGAACAACAGATCTTTTATCTCGCCTGCCTCTGTATGCTGGGGCGAAAAAACACAAAAGAAGGCTCAACAACTCAAATGACGTGCTACGCGGTCGTTTTATGTAAAACGACCCGCTAAACAACTTCGAAATTATAGATAACAGGATGGGGGACTTAATTGATAAAATCAGTAATTAGAGAGCTGAATTGAGAAACGTTATATAGGTAGAGGAGTGATATGGGATTCGGGAGAAAGCGATTCCTTTTTCCCGGCTAACCAAAACACAGATAAAAACAGCACACACTTTTATTATTATAATTATTTTTGCCTAATTAAACGAAGTGATTTGATGGCCATAAGGCCACCCCATAAGGCCACCCTCGCAACAATCTTTGAATCATCATATACGACAGAAGAAGAAGAAGAAGAAGAAAAACAATAACAATAAAACCCTCTTTTCTTCTCTTTTATTTCTTCGCTATAATAACAACAATAATAATCCTCTTCTCTTCTCCTCGCTCACCATCCATTTCTACTTTCTTCCGTCAATTTGCTTCTTCAACCACTGCCTTCTCTCACCCAAATCAAAGACAACAACAGACACAGCACCGTTTCCCTCACCGATTTAGGTCTGGTGCTTCCTCCGGACACGCTGGCGCAGAAAATTGGCAAATCGATTCGCCGACCTGGCGCTCCTTCCAAGGCCAGGGTTTACGCTGATATCAATGTGATCCGTCCTAAAGACTACTGGGACTACGAGTCTCTAACCGTTCAATGGGGGTATGCTCGTCTTTTTCCCTATCCTGTCGTCCTTAGATTGATTGTTGAAATTGGTGTATTTTTTGATTGGTTTTGCAGGGAGCAGGATGATTATGAGGTGGTCAAGAAGGTTGGGAGGGGGAAATACAGTGAAGTTTTCGAGGGAGTGCATTGCACGGATACTGAGAAATGCGTAATTAAGATTCTCAAACCCGTGAAGAAAAAGAAAGTTAGTAGATTTGTTGTGTTGATTGTTTTATTTTCTCTCTCCCTCTCTCGTTTCATGTTTGAAGTGATGTCTTGTTGCTCAATTCTTCTTGAGAATAGTAATCTTAGCGGTTCTTCTAGAATAGTTTTGTTTATCCCTTATTTTTTGTGGATTAATAAATCATTTAATGAAGGTCTTATTTTGAAATGTTTTTTTCCCCTAATTGTTCATCAAACAGAAAAACAGACCATCATTCTTACCTTTGATATGTTGTAAATCTATATGTCTAGTGGACAACGTTTAATCGTGTTATTTGCTTTGCGCTTTCTGAACTTTCCACACCTTGTTAGCCATTTCTTTGCGCTTTCTGAACTTTCCACACCTTGTTAGCTGGCCACTTTGTAGCCTCAAGTACCTTCGTGGCTCACCTGGATTATGACCCAAAGCAACCTTGAGATGTTTGAGTGATAGATGATTATGCCCATGCTTAATCTTCAAAGAGAAGTTTTCTTTTGTGCATGTGATTTAGTAGCCCTTTTCTTTTCTTTTCTTTTTTTCTTTTACTAATTATTTTCTTGTAGGCCTAGTCTATACTTTACAGGTTTCATTTTTGGTGACTGACTTCGTTTTTTCGTTCTTGATGCAGATTAAGAGAGAGATTAAAATACTGCAGAATCTCTGTGGTGGACCAAATATTGTGAAGTTGCTTGATATTGTGAGAGATCAACAATCAAAGACACCAAGTCTCATTTTTGAATATGTGAATAATACTGATTTTAAAGTGCTTTATCCGACACTTTCAGACTTTGATATTAGGTATTACATCTATGAGCTTCTGAAGGTAAGCACATCATTTTCTTGTCTCTCCAAATGACAAGATCAGCATTAACTGCATAAAATGACAGTGACATGCATTTGAAAAGATGGAAAAGGCATTAGCATTATCGTACTCAGTGCTTCTTGTCTGCATTTGTCTTTTTAGTGATGCAAATTTGAAGTCCCTTTACATTGTGTTCTGGATTAGATAATCAGGTAGGAATTTAGCTGTTGTGCAGTATGTTGCTCTGCAATCACTCTAGCTCTAATGGTGGGGTGGTGATTTCTGTCCAATGCTTCAGCAATGGAGTTTATCTTCTCTCTATGTTGTAATTCTTTTGGATGATGTTGAAAATTTAATCCTGATGTAAATATTGTTTGAACAAAATGAATGTCACATGTAATTGCCATCCTTGTGACATGTTTTGCTACTATGAAGATATGTTGTTCATAAAAGAGTGTTTTTCTACTAACTTCCTTTGGATGTTAGTGTGGTTTTGGAAATACCATTCTAATTTTGAGAAGCGATTGTTTGATTTTTATTTGTGATAAATCCAGTGCAGACTTGTGATTCTGTTTTTTAAAGTAAGCATAGTGGAATTGAAATTGTTTTGTTTAATCTTCAAGTATATGTATCCTTTTCTGTAGGCATTGGATTATTGCCACTCGCAAGGTATTATGCATCGAGATGTGAAGCCTCATAATGTCATGATTGATCATGAACAGAGGAAACTTCGTCTGATAGATTGGGGCCTTGCAGAATTTTATCACCCTGGGAAAGAATACAATGTTCGTGTTGCTTCAAGGTTCGTCACTTGTTCATTCACTGTTGAAAATTTATGTTCCCATGTTTCTTTCTCAAGTCAATACCACATGTTCTTTTTGCTTCCATAATCTGTTTTGGTCAATTAATGTTCCTGGTTTTGTTTGGATTAAGCCTTTGTTGCTGCTGCTGAAATGATTATGGCCACTAGAGTTATAAATAAATAGCAACTCTCAGCTTTTTTTAAGCAATGCACACATTTATTTAGTATTTGAACTTAATAAACACAATAGTAATATATTATAACTAGGATTTTTGCAACATAATACAAGTTTATAAAAATGTGTTAAAAGTTGATGTTGTGATGGATCATAATCCTACGCGGATGGTTGCTGCCAGTTTTTTAAACAATCTACGAACTCATCCATCACTGAATTAAGCCCTCTTTAGATCTTCTCATTTTACTCAAACTGGTGAATTGATGTGGCAGTGTCTTTTAACTAAATAAATAATATAGTGATATCATATAGCTAGGATAAATGCAACAAAATACAAGTTTATAACTATATTTAAAACTTGATGACGGTTCCTGTTACTGCTGGTTCTTAAATTGTATCATATCCATCTGGTTCTTAAATGATATGTAAACCCTTCTGTCTCTGAGTTAATCCCTCTTGATTTTGACATTTTACTCAAACTGGTGAATTGATGTGTCAGTTCTTTTTTATTCTGTTATTCCATTTCTGATATGCAGATACTTTAAAGGCCCTGAACTTCTTGTTGACCTGCAAGACTATGACTATTCTTTGGACTTGTGGAGCCTTGGCTGTATGTTTGCTGGAATGGTGGGTGTCCTCTCTAACTTCCACTTTTCTCATCTTGCACATTATTTGTTCCATGCAAGCCCACATGTCCACCTCAAAATTGTGGCCTGGCCCATAATGGCTTGCTTCTCTATGAGCTTGCATTACTGGCCTGCCATTGCTCCATGTACATGTATTAATGTGTATGATTACTAATGCCATAGACAAGTGGGCCTTTGTATGCTTGCCTATTCTTGCTTAGATGGCAGATAGGGTAGAATAAATTTTGAGGTAATGCCAAAATATGTGGTGATCTTGTTATTGCTGTTGTGTTTTGCAGATATTCCGTAAGGAGCCATTCTTCTATGGGCATGATAATTATGATCAGCTGGTCAAAATAGCTAAGGTATGTGAAATGATTGGATAAAAGTTGAATAAAAATATCAGGAAAATCATTTCATCGACCATCTAGATGACCATTTACCAGCAAGTGATATCAATGTCTTTGGGTATCTTTTGGGCCTTGCCTTTTTTGTATTGGCTGGTCTGGTTTGGAAAGTTAATTGACAAAAAATGTGCTAAATTGCTTCCATGGTGTATAGCATGACGAGAAAAGGCAAAAGATAGCTAACACAGCCACAGGCTGATTTTCTAGGTCGAATAACCAGAAAGAAAGAACAAACTCCTTATGAAATTATCAAATATAAAAATTGTTCTCATTACAGAAGTACAGCCCTTAAATACTAACAATACCCCAAGTAAATGAAATCCTAGCTCTAAAAAATAACTAAATTTTAGCCATCCAAACTATCACAAAAAATAATTCATAAATAAACTTTTAAAGAAAACCCTTAATTATATGAAGGCTGTTGCAGTTTTTGCTCTGGCATCATGATGTCTATCAAATTTCAGCCCAGCTCTGGTATCTATCTGGTTGTAAGGACCACATCGCAACAATTTGACCACCTGTGGAGATTGTGATTTTTAATACTTTTAGGATGAAAGTTGGAAATTCAGAGCTATAGGGAACAATCATACTTCATCCTGTGAGTGTGTGCATGACTGACTACTTGCTTGTTAAGGCATTTCTGTTATTTTTCAGAAGCTTTTTTCCCCAAATGTGCTTGCCAGTGCCTGACAACCTATATGGCAGAACTGTCTTGTGGAATTTAAGAATGTGATGGATAAAGATGGAAATGTAATCATTCTTGATCTTATGTGTCAGGTACTTGGAACAGATGAGCTGAATGCCTATTTGAATAAGTATCACATAGAGTTAGATCTGCATCTCTCCGCACTTGTTGGGAGGTTGGTCATGTGTGATGATAGCTTCAATTGATTATATTTAGAGAACTAGTTCTCCTGATTGAAAAAATTCTTTTCTTTTACAGGCATAGCCGGAAACCATGGTCAAAGTTTATTAATGTTGACAATCAACATCTGGCAGTTCCTGAGGTATAATTTTATTCATAAATTTAAAATGATTTTCATTGTTAAATCTATATTAAGTCATGATTTTTTCTCTCCTCAATGAAGGCTGTTGACTTCCTTGACAAGTTGCTGCGATATGATCACCAGGAAAGGCCAACTGCAAAAGAAGCTATGGTAAGCCCCTACTCCTTGTCTATTGACTAAAACTCTTGACTGGGACCTTTATTATATTTGTTTTTTCGTTCATATATTGTTGCTGTGTAAGTGATGAGCGAGCTTGATACCATGCAGGCCCATCCATACTTCTATCCAATTAGAAATGCAGAAAGCAGCAGAACTCGTACCTAGTTTCAAATTTCAAGATGCTGTCAAGTCCTGACATCTCTTTGTTCTTTGTTGTGGCCTTCCTATGTAATCCGACTGAATGTTACTATGATGGCGAGTTTGCATTTAGGGAAGTCCTTCATACTTGTGTTAAGAAGCCAGTCATTTTTTAATTCCCATTCCAGGCATCTTCTGGCTTAATATACTGTTTTTCTTCCTCTCTGAATTAGTGTGCCCCTAATTTGGGAAGAAATACTGATTTCAGATATTTTGTTTGTTTTTTATTGTTTTTGTGATTAGATGATACATTTGAATATTCCTTTGTCCTGTTTTGTTTTTCTTTTCCTTTTGTGCGAGGGGATTATTGGTTTCGAATAGATTGTTTGTTTGAATGTATATAAGATGGATCTATCAAGAAAGTGGGTTAATTTCGGTTTACCCTTAAAAAGTTTGGGATGAATCTAATTTTTTCTCTACTAATTTCCTGGAAAAGAAGAGATAGAGATAGTGAAGAGGGAGGGGGGCATATTTTTCTTTACTTTGAAAGTAAAGAAACTTTCCAACACTTATAATATATTATGTCTCCAGCCAAACATGTTTGTATCTTTTGTATTAGTCTCTTCTATCATGTGACACTAATCAAACGCAACTTAGGATTATTCACTATTTTCTACTCTTTTTTTTTAAAAAAAATTTAAGTTATGTATACTAATTGAATTAAAATTGATATAATCTTAAGTGATTTAGGAAATGAAAACTATATATGAAAATAAATCATGTCAATTTTAACACAGCATTGTCAACTTGTAAATGTTTAATTTAAGTAGATGGAATAACGAATGGTAGCTATTCCTGAAATATGCGAGCTATTCTCGGCTAGTTTTAGGTCTAATCTTTTGCTGGTTTCCTGATTTTTATTTTATCAAAAAATTCATTTAAATTCATTATATATTGCAGTGTTGTTTTAATAATGATTTCGTTTTTATCAGTTTTCACTTCTTTTTTTTCTCCAGCTTTATTCAAAATCACTAATTACCATGATTATTAAAAAGAATAAAATCCCTTTTCTTTTGGACAAGGTTTTCTACCATAACATATTATTATTAGTATATTAATTTGCTTATTTAAATAATTTCTGTGCAGATAGTGTATATTTGAGACCAGTTTCTCACCAACAACTTATAAAATTGCAATCGTTGGTGGAGTTATGGGTGCATGTGGATGCAACTAATTGTGGCTCTGTGATATGATTTGGGTTTGATATTTTTTGCATAAAAAAATAATGCAAGAAGACAAATTGTAAAGGAATTAAATTGATTTTTTTAATAATTGAATTGAATTGAATTGAATTAAATCATGATAACATGAGAGATTATTTCAATAAAAATATCAATGTAGCTCCATTCCAAGCTCATTAAATAAAATGATGAAATTAATAGAAAAAAATAGTTTGATTTCACTCGAGATAGCATTAAGAACTTGTAACCTTAATCAAAGTTGAGCAAACCTAGGTTGTTACTATGCTCGCAATTCAAGTCATAAGATTTGAAAAATCTAATAAAAAGAAATCAATTTTTTTTATTTAATCTAGGTTTTAAACCCTGAAAGCCGGGTTATTAGACTAGAAATATCATATCTAGAAAAGCAATGAAGTTTAATTTTTAATCAATTAAATGTTGAAGAATGAAATTGAAAAAAAATTATTTATATAAAAGGATTAAAAAATAAAAATTAAGAGAATGAGGATTAAAATGGAAATACAATTTTTTTTTATCTATGATTGAAGGGCAAAATTAAAAAGAAAATCAATTTTGCAAAAAGGATTAAAAAATCCAAAGAATAAGTATCAAAATTGAAATGAGAAATACAATCAAATTCGTGATTGAAGGGTGAGATTTAAAAAAGAAAAATCAATTTTACAAAAGGATTAAAAAAATAAAAAATAAGGATTAAAATTGAAATACAAAATAAATTTTATCTTTGATTGAAGGGTGAAATTGAAAAAAAAAGAATTTTACAAAAGGATTATAAATAATAATAAAAGAATGAGCATCAAAATTAAAATGAGATATAGAATTAAAGTTCTGATTGAATGATAAAATTAAAAAAAATAATCAATTTCTAAAAACAATAATGATGATGAGATGGAAAAAATCATAATATCCCAAATTGAGATTGATAAATGGAATAGAAAACATATCCAAATTTTATAAAAAGGCCATGAATAAAAATTATAAATCAAAACAATAAGAAAATAAGAGGAGAAAAAAAAATGAGCACAATGATGTTTTAATTAAATATTAAAAGGAGGTTTTTATAGTGGGGTGACACTTGCACATGCTACTCGAAAGACATAGACACTTTTTACTTGCTAACATGATTTTTTCTTTAAGATTTTGTTTTTCTAGATTCATTTATTTATTTTTGATATCAAACATTAAAATCATAGAAAAAACACGCAAAAAAACTTAAAAGTATAAGTAGAAGTTGTGCTAAACACCCTTGAAGTTGACCCGGTAACAATGAAAAAAATCATGGTAAAAAAATAAAAAAAAACCCCTTGACATCATTTTTTATTGTTTTTAAGGCCAATTTGGTCATTTTATTATGATTTTTTTTCTTTTTTATTATTTATATATTTATTAAAAAAACCCTTTGTCATTATTTTTTTTTTGTTTTTAAGGGCTTTTTGGTCATTTTACTATGGCATTTTCTTTTTTATGATTTTTATATCTAGTCAAATATCAAATAGGCCTTCATCGGACATGATAATAATGAAAAATCATTGTGAAAAATAAAAAATTAAAACTTGCTAAATTCTTAATTGTTTTAGGATTTGTAATATATATATATATATATATATATAACAAATAGAGGATATTAAATTATTAATGGATGAAAAGATTTGATAATAAAAAATAGTATATTAGTTAAACTCTTCCTCCCTTCCATTTCAATGAAACGTCTTAAACCTAATCGTATCTCTCATGATCCTCCAACACTTTTGGCGGCACAAGAGAATCGTCTCCATTATTTTGTCTTGTAAAAAATACAATTCATCAATCTTCTTATATTTTTGAAATTCCCTAACATATTTGGTAGAGTTCAAGCAATAGTTATTACCATTTTTATTGAGACCCCAAACATTTTTATTTGGTTGAATCCTAAAATTATTCTTCATCTCATAAATTATTTTAGAAAATAATCTTGCAAATCTTCTAACATTCTGTCACCAAATGATTTTTGCTATAAAATTGTATGTGAATGTCAAAATTGCTGATTAATTAAATATTAAATTTAAAACACAACAATATAAAGAAAGATAACAAGAAAATAACGAAAAATAAATAAATAAATAAATACAAGATAGTAACATAGATAATCATGTGTGTTACCCAGCCAATCGTATATTATTACTTTTGTTTAACAAGTGCCGTCTAATTGGTTGGGTTGTCGGCACAAACAGCTTGGTGTGTGTGTGTGTGTGTAAAATATGGGTTTTTGGAGGGTGGCATAAAATGTTCGATGATGTGCCTAAGGATCCCTATCTCTACCATGTCATTGAAAATGAAATCACATGGTCCCAGCCAAATTTAGACGTGAAAGTTTCCATAGCTTTCGCTAGTTGATGGCGTTGCTGGGGTCTCAAATTTAGCTGTGCTATACCTAGAATTCCCAGAAATGACTGGCCTTTCCTTCTCAGTCATCTTCCGCAAATCCTCCACCACCAAATCCACCCCTACTACCGACGGTTTAGAACAGCACAAATCCACCAGCATATGGGATGTGCCCTCATTGCGTTTCAAGAATATCCCTTAGCGCGTGAATCCAAATCTAATCAATAACGATCCTGTAAAATCTGTTATAAAAGATACTCTATAGTGTATAATTGTTTTTTTTTATTAACATGGATGTTCGGGTTAGCTTTCATGTATATCGATTAATTTCACGATCACTAAAGTTAACGACCATTTAAGCTTCCAGTGATTATCATATTAGCAACAAGAGGCTCGAACATGAAACCAAAAGGGGAGCAAACCTTTTAGTCCCAAACTCTTATCACCGACTACCGACTAGATGGGTATGGCTTATAAAGGGAATGAAAGGGAATTGAATTGCTAAATAACAACTCACGTCTTTAACAATCATAAGATCACGGTAAATAACTAGAAAGTAGTCCAACACTAATTTGAAAAACAAAACTAATTCCTAAATATTAAGAGTTATTGGCAAATTCAAACAAGAGACCTAAACTCTAGTTATTTGAAACTTTAAGAATGTCTCTAACATTTCATCTCCTAAACTGAAATTGTCAAAAACATTCAGTTCATCTCAGTCAGAAGCTTCATTCCCAGCTGCTCTCAAAGCTTCACAAAATTCTCCAACAGGCTACTTCTTTGAAGCCCAAGTCACAACTCCTCCACTCAGCTTAAACACATACCTGTACTACTTTTCGTATCATTAGCATAATCACTATTCGTATATGCGTACAATTATATTTCACCTTCTATTGCATAGAACACACCAAGCTCCATAGTTCGCTTTACATATCTTGAAGAACTCTCTTTGCAACAACTAAATGCTCCTCTGCTAGATTTGCCGTATATATGCTTATGAGACACACACTGAACATTAAATCAAGTCTAGTAATTGTCAAGTACATGAGGCTGCCAACCAATTGTTTGAACTAAGTTGTATCGACTTTCTTCCCCCCCCATCTTTTCTTGTCAATTTTGAACCAGGCACTATAAGATTCTTTACCGAATTGCACTTTCTCATAACAAACCTATCAAGAACATTTTTGAAATATTTCTTCTGACACAAATGAATACCTTTTGAATTTTGTTTAGCTCCAACACCTAGGAAATGTCTCATTTTTTTCTAATTTTTCCTAGATCTGTCATCTTTGAACTCAGACTTCATTGAACACTTAAACTTCATAATCAAGCAAGTATCATTACCAGTAAAAATTAAGTCATCTATATAGAGACTTATAATTAAAATCTTACCTCCAACATCTGTTTTGACAAACAAAGTAGACTCATGATTGCATCTCTTAAAACATTCATTGAGAAAATAATTCTTAGTCTTAATGTACCAGGCTCAAGGAGTATACTTTAGGCCATATAAAGCCTTCTTGAGCTTGAACACTTTCTCTTATTTTCTTTTTTTTCTTCTCATATCCTTGTGGTTGCTCAATGAAAATAGCTTCTTTCAATTCTCCATGCAAGAATGCACTCTTTACATCTAACTGAAACACTAATCAACCCTTCCAAGCAACCAAAGCCAAAACCATGTGAATTGTATCCCACCGTGCCACTAGAGCAAACACCTCATTATAATCTATCATATGTTTCCGAGCATAACCTTTAGCCACTAAATGAGTTTTGCATTTATCAACCTCCCCACTTTCATGTAACTTAGTTTTATATACCTACTTAACACCAATTCTTTTTGCTCCAACTGGCAGATTCACCAATTCCTAAGTTTTATTTCTCACAATAGCTTCTATCTCTAAATCCATCGCAATCCTCCACTTCTCACTCTTTGCAACCTCTTCATAGCAGGTTGGGTCTTCTTGTGAGGTGAATAGAGCAAGATTCTATAAATTTTCTTCTTCTGATAGACCCTCTTCGTCTTTGTAATATTGCATTCAATTGGGTGCTCTTTTAATTCTTGGTCCAAATAGACTAAGTGAAGATGAACTTTCTCCATTACCTCCATATGAATCAGTTTGAGTAGATGACTTATTTGGTTACTTCCTGTACTTTCTTCATCCTCATTCAAGTTACTGACATCGTGATCATCATTTTCCCATTCAAGTACATCGAGCTTCATCTCTTTTTCACTCCTTCCCCAGTTCCAACCTGAACCTTCATCGAACACAACATCTCTGCTAATTATAATTTTCTTGTCAATAGGATCAAGTAACTTGTAAGCTTTTGACTTCTCATTGTATCCGAGAAGCATACATTTGTAACTCTTATCATCCAACTTTGATATTTTAGTATCTGGTACGTGAACATCTCCAATACATCCATAAACCCGAAAGTAATCCATAATTGGCTTGATACCACTCTAACACTCTTCTGGGGTCCTACCTTTTATCATTGTTTTAGGATTCTTGTTTAAGACATATATTGTCCATTGAACTATTTCTGGCCAGAACACCTTGGGCATTTGCATATCTGTCAATAAGCATCGAACCATATTCATTATGGTTCGGTTCTTATGCTCTGCAACCCTGTTTTGCTGAGGCATGTATGCTATCATAAACTATCTTCTAATGCTATGAGATGTACAACAAATGTTAAACTCAAACAAAATTAATTCACCACCTCGGTCTATTCTTAAATAACATATATCACTCCCCACTCCTTCTCAACAAGACATTTAAAGGCTTTGAAAGATATAAAAGCTTCACTTTTTTTAGACAAAACGTAAACCAATTCTTCCTATTATAGTCATTAATAAAACTCAAAATATACTTCTTGTTGCTACTTGAGCTTGGTGTGATGGGACCACAAATGTCAACATGTATTAACTGCAATTTTTGCGAGGCCCTTCACTGACTTTTCTTTGGTATAGTCTCACGATGTTGCTTTCCAATATTGCAAATAGTACACATTCTATTCACAACTTTGAGTTTTGGAAGCCATGTCGCTAGTTGTTTGGAAATGCAATGTTCTGAGACTCTTGGTATCTTTAGCTGTGACTTGAAGAAAGTTTGAGCTTTGCATTTGTGTATCGGAGAGCATGACAAGCATCCTATTTGTTGTCATTTAAGTATGTGTTATGAGACCTCTCCTAGGATGATAAATTCTGACATTCCATCTTGAATCAGAATGGTAAACCCTTTCTCTTGTAACTGTCCAACACTCAGCAAATTATTTGTAAGCTCCAGTATCTAAATTATTCCTTCAATATCTATCTTGATATTTTCCCTTCTCATTACTGGAATCCTTGAATTGTTCCCCACCTTTACTGAATAATGAAATTGCTCATCAAAGTCCACAAACCACTACTTATTTTCTAACATGTGATTTGAGTAGCTTGAGTCAAGAAACTAGGTTACTTTCCTATCTGCATTGTCGAGTACAACATGAGCTATCAAGAGGACCTCCTTTTCTTTGTCTATCTCTTCATCTTTATCTACCTCTATATAGCTTGTGGCATTTGTAGCACTCAACTAGTGCTTTGTTGAGCTCCTACCTCCCTTGGCCTCTTCCTTTATCTCTGATCATTCCACGTCCTCATCCTTTCTTGCTCATTCTTAAAGATAAAAATCAAATCGAAATTATATAAAATCACTATGACTAATCTCTTAATTTCCCATCAATTTTATATATGCATTATAAACAAAAATCCAATCAAGAAGGATAAATAGTATAAATTTTCATGAATTTATTTATATGGAAACTTCAAAACTCAATTGATTGTTAGGATTTAATTGACATCTATGTCATGCCAAAGTGATAGGACCTCTCATTGATGCACACTCCAACACTTATGTGCTTAGAGCTCATGTGTTTAAATCTCTCAAATTCAATTAATGAATATATTCCACCATAAACTTGCTCTTCGATGTCGTCTCTATTACTAACATTACAAGCAATGTATGAATCAAAAGTTCTTACCTTTTGGTGTGATAAAAGAAAGAAAAAGAAAAAGCTAAAGCTAAAGGAAGTAAAATATTCTAAAAAAATAATCTTTTGATCTAAGATATCCCATCAAAGCATATAATGTTTAATGCTCAAAAGCTTGTATTGGTATGGTATAGCACTATAAAGTTAACATGATATATTCTCAAAGTCAATCCTTAAACCAATTAAATATTAAAATTTTCATGGACACTCCTTCATTCAATTTATATGTTAATTAATTCTCATATACAATACTCATATTCTCATAAACCAATAGGATTTTAAAAGATTAAACATAGAAATTTGTGTTTGTACCAAAATAAGAAAACCAACATTCTCCTAATACCCCCACATTTAAAACACAACATTGTCCTCAATGTTCAAATAAAAAAAACAGAATATAAGAAAATGAGAAACCAAAGTAAAATGCAAAAAATAAAAGATAAGGAAAAAGAGAGCAAATCTGAAGAAAAAAATCTCTTTGTTGGGTTGCCTCTTAGTATGCGATTTTGTTTTATGTCATTGACTCCATATGTTGCATGCTCATTCTTCATAGATTGCACAAGGGTGATGTAATCTTTGAGAAATATTTCATAAAGCATCGATAGAAACTTGCATGTTCCAAGAAAGAATGAACTCCCTGTAGGCATGAGGGATAAGGCAATGATAAAATAACATCTATTTTAACTTTATCAACCTGTAATCCATGTGAAGACACAACATGCCCAAGAACTATTCCTAGTTCTACCATACAATAACACTTTTCATAGATCAAGAAAAGGTTAGTTTCAATGCACCTTTTCAAGATAAAAGATAAATTTTCTAGACACTTATCAAAAGAGTCACCATATACCGTGAAATCATCCATGAAAACCTCAATTATTCTTTGAACATACTCAGAAAAAATATTCATCATGCATCTTTGAAAAGTTGTAGGTGCATTGCAAAGACCAAAGGGCATTCTCTTATATGTATATGTATCAAATAGACATGTAAATGTACTCCTTTTTTAATCCTTAGGATTAATAACAATCTAATTTTATCCACCATATCCATTGAGAAAGCAATAAAAAGACTTACTTGCTAGGCGTTCAAGCATTTAATTCATGGTAATGGGAAAAGATCTTTGCATGTAGCAAAATTTAGTTTTTAGTAATTAACACACATTCTCCATCCACTCAAGATGCGAGTAGGAATGAGTTCATTCATTTTTGTTTTTCACTAACGTGATTCTGGTCTTTTTGGGCAACACATGGATTGACCCATTTACTGTTTGTGATAGGGTAATTACTCTTATATCTATTAGTTTCAAAATTTCAACTTTCACTATCTCCATCATAGACAGGTTCAACCTTATTTGCATATCCCTTTTTGGTTTCACATTGTCCTCTAATAGTATGTGATGCATTCACATTGATGGACTAATGCCCTTGATGTCATCTAAAGTCCATCCAATGATCAACTTGTGAGCACACAACAACTTCACAAGTTTTCCTCTTGCGCACTTGTCAAACCCTTTACTATGATAACAAGAAGTGTATTGTTGTCGCTAATGAGCACATACTTCAAATTATCAGGCAAATGTTTCAATTTTAAATCAGGTACTTGTAAAATAGATGACAAAAGCTTTTTATGTGAAAGTACTAAATCAACAAAAACATTACCATAAGAAATAGTTTGCAAAGCTTGCTAAGTCAATGTTGATTCGTCCATGTTTTGGAGAACACATATGTGCCTCTCCATCTCTTATATCTTGGTAAAATCATAATCATAGCTCAAAGCTACGCTTAATCCATCCTCACAATTAAAATCACAAACTTGTTGCACATACTTATCAACTTAGTCAAAACATGTGATAAAATAAACATTGCTATAAGAATATTTCATTGCATCATTGAAATTAAATTAATTTTTTTCATCTTTACCTCAATAGACAAAATATCCTTACAACAATCAATCTTTGTATTGACAGTTTTCAAAAATGGTCTCCCAAACAATATAGGAGTGTTGTTTGATGAATCATAAGAATCATGTTCCATATCAAGAATATAAAAATCACATAGTAATCAAACTATCAATCTTGACTAGAATATCTTCTATCACACCAAGTGGGTACACAAAACTACGATCCGCAAGTTGTATTACAATGCTAGTTTTATTCAAAGGCTCCAAACTAAGAGAATCATTAACATGTTCAGGCATAACACTAATGGATGCACCTAAATTGCATAAGGCCCTTTTAAAATTAGCATTATCAATAAGACATGGGATAGTAAACGCATTTGAGTCTTTTTGCTTCAAAGACATATTTTTTTGAACAACAATAGATACAACTTCACCCACACTTACCATCTCCTCTTTTTCCTCCACCTCAATTTCTAAGTTCTTTGTCACTTGACAACATGATCACACTAGCATTCTCTTTTGGATTCAATGTTTGGTAGGGCAATTTTCCAATCATTTGTGCTTCCAATTTCCCTACATTGAAGCTACATGCCCTAGTTGCTTCTCCAAGTTGTGAATACTTGACCTTGTTTCGTGTTGAAAAGACATGACATTTTGTTGCAAGATCACAATGTTTGAAGCCAAAGTTTTCATCATCTCACGAAGATCATCATTGAATGACGAACCTATAACATTGGAGTTTATGAATACAGGGGTCTGGCCTGATAATTCTGTTGGGACTAAAATCCATGAGGATGGAACTATCGGCCTTGATTATTTTGTTAAGGCAGGTTCCCATAATATAAGTTAGGATGATCTCTTCATCCGGGATTGTGCATGTTGGAAAAGGGATCATATTTACATTGGGGTTGTCCATTCAATGCTTCATAAGCTGCATTAGTTTGTTCGATATAATCTTCTTGTATTGTTGGGCATATATCTGAATCATGTCCTTATAAGGAGCATATACTACAAACTTTCACCTAGTGTACATTTCCACAAACCAAATAACACAGAAGAGAAGTAAGAATATTAACTTTATTCTCAAGGCTAGAAATATTTACCTCATTTACTTGTTTGCTTGAGAAGTATCCACGGGTGCCAAACTATTTCAAGTTGGCTTCCATGTTTGAGATCAATTGGCGTGCAACCTCAAGTGTCTTATATATCAATGCCCCTCCACTTGCAACATCAATGCTATTACGGTCACTAGGAATCAATCCTTCATAGAAATATTGAATGAGCAGCTGATCGTGTGTATTTGATGATAAAGCAATGAATGCATAGTTGCTCAAATCTGTCCCAATATTCAAAGAGTGTCTTTCCATGAGATTGTTGAATCGTATCTTTCTTCTTCTTATGTTAGCAGCTCGAGATGCTGAGAAATAATTCTTAATGAAAATCTTCTTCATAGCATCCCAAGTTCCAATAGAGCCTGGAAGAATAGAGAAAAGTCATGCCTTTGCTACCCCTTTTAAAGAGAGGGAAATCTTTCAATGGTACCTGTTCTTTGTCAACTCCATTTGTTTTCATGCCAATGGAAACCATATGGAACTCTTTGAGATGAGTAGAAGGGTGATATCCTATGCGACCATTAAATGTTAGTAGCAAGCCAAATTTGAGCTCGAAGTTGACATTATTGTTTATATTTATGCACAATGATTGATTTTTCACGTTAGGAGCAACAAGCTCCTTGATCATTTGGTTGTTTATCTCTTAACATTATAATCCATGTATATATTAAATAATCATTTACAATGATCGTGATATACTTCTTTTTACCAACACTTTAGGTTTGAGTTGGACTTATTAGGTTTATGTGCAATAATTCAAGTGGTGTTGATGTTAAAATATCAGTAATCTTTTTGTGTTCAACTTTAGTTTATTTTTCTTTCTAGCATGCTCCACACATAATTGTTTTTATTGTTTGCAAATTTCATAGCTCTTGTACAACTTCTATTTAGAAATATTTGACAAAACTCTAAAATTAATATAACCAAGGTGTTGATGCTAAACATGGCTTCAGGTAGAAAATCCATGTTTCTTCGTGACATCCTAAAGCAATTAAGGTAGAAATTTCATAACACTTATTAGAGGTTTTGGTTCCTCTCATAAACTGTTTCCCAACACAGCAATCCCAAGGAGACGAAGGAGCTTCAAAGTCAAGTTGATGAGCTGATGGAAAAGGGCTACATTCATGAGAGTATGAGCCCATGTGTTGTACTTGTGATACTTATGTATAAGAAGAATAGAACATAGAGGATGCGTGTTGATTGTCAAGCCATCAACAACATAACGGTAAAATATAGACACCCCATTCCTAGGCTTGAAGACATGTTAGATGTGTTACATGGATCTTGTATTTTCTCTAAAATTGACTTGAAAAGTGGGTACCATTAGATTAGGATGAGAGAGGGTGATGAGTGGAAAACTGCATTTAATACGAAACATGGTTTTTTTGAATGGTTAGTAACGCCATTTGGACTTATAAATTCACCTAGCGTGTTTATGCTTTTTATGAATCATGTGCTGCATGCATTCATAGGTAAGCTTATGTTTTGTGAAAGATTTCAGTACAATAGATGCACTCTTGAATGAAGTTGTTAAAAAGTCAGTTGAGTTTAAATTGGGGAAGGAACAAGAATTGACTTTTGTTCTTTTGAAAGAGAAATTATGTTCTGCAACTGTTTTGGCTTTACTGACTTATAAAAGCATTTGAAATAGAATGTGATGTGTCTGGAATGAGAATAGATATTGTTCTTATGTAGGATCAGAGACCTATTGTGTATTTCAGTGAGAAGTTAAGTGGAGCGACCTTGAACTATCCCACTTACAATAAAGAACTTTATGCCTTGGTAAGAGCACTTGAGACATCGAAACATTACTTGTGGCCAAAAGGGTTTGTAATTCATTTGGATCATGAGTCCTTGAAACATTTGAAAGGACAAGGTTAGTTGAATAAGAGACATGCAAAATGGGCTGAATTCATTGAAAATTTTCTTTACTTAATCAAGTATAAGCAAGCTAAAGAGAAACATCGTAGCTGATGCACTTTCACACATGTATGTTCTTTTACACACCATGAATACTAGATTGCTAGGCTTTGAATATATGAAGGAATTTTATGGTAATGATTTTGGCTTTGTTGAGATTTAAAATGCATGTGGACATTTGGCTTTTGGTAAGTTTTTTTTTATGAATGGTTATTTGTTCAAAGAGAATAGATTGTGTGTTCCTGCTAGTTTTTTGCGTGAATTGCTTGTTCGTGAAGCACATAGGGGTGGTTTAATGGGTAACTTTGAGGTTGCGAAAACCTTGGATGTATTGCATGGACATTTTTATTGGCCAAAGATGAAAAGAGATGTGCAACGAATTTGTGAACAATGCATTGCTTATCAAAAGGTAAAATCTAGAGTATAAAGCATGGACTATATACACCATTACCTGTGCCTACTGAACCATGGGTAGATATCTCTATGAACTTTTTTTAGGTTTACCTATGTCAAAGAAAGGTAGAAACTCTATTTTTATTGTGGTTGATAGGTTTTCTAAAATGATGCATTTAATTGTATGCCATAAGACAGATTATGCATCTCATATTGTAGACTTGTTCTTTAGAGAGATTGTATGTTTGCATGGCATTCCTAAGAGTATGGTGTCAGATCGTGATGTTAAGTTCTTTAGCTACTTTTGGAAGTCCTTATAGGGAAAGTTGGGAACCAAACTCTTATTTTTGGCAATCATCCTCAAACAGATAGACAAACTGAGATAGTGAATAGAATATTATCTCCACTTTTATGTGTTGTAATTCAAAAGAATTTGAAAAGTTAGGAAATTTTTTTACCTTTTATTGAGTTTGCTTAAAATAGAACTATGTATTCAACCACTGATTTTTCTCCTTTTGAAACTGTTTATGGTTTTAATCCACTAGCTCCTATGTACTTAATTCCTTTACTTTTTGAAGAAAAGGTAAGTTTAGATGGTGTTAAGAAGGCAAAGAAGGTAAGACAACTCCATGAGAGAGTTCGACTGCAAATAGAGAAAAACAATAGACTTTACACTTTTAAAGTAAATAAGTGACGTAAATTGGTTGTTTTCCAACCTGGTGATTGGGTTTGGGTGCACATGTGTAAGGAACAATTTCCTAACCAAAGAATATAAAATTACAGCCTTGTGGTGATGGTCCATTTCAGGTTTTAGAGAGAATCAATAACAATGCATACAAAATTGACCTTCTAAGTGCGTATAGTGTTAGTGCTACCTTTAATGTTGTTGATCTTACATTCTTTGACACAGATTTTGATTCGAGATAGAATCCTTTGAGGAGAGAGGGGATGATGTGAACCAGCCTAGAAACACCATTAATGACCCATTACATGTTCCAAATGGTCCAATGACCCGAACAAAGACAAATACATTGAAAGAGGCATTGAATGCATTGATTT
This sequence comes from Salix arbutifolia, assembly GCA_025169955.1. Classification (NCBI taxonomy): domain Eukaryota; kingdom Viridiplantae; phylum Streptophyta; class Magnoliopsida; order Malpighiales; family Salicaceae; genus Salix; species Salix arbutifolia. The sequence continues at coordinate 4,731,595 of CM045908.1, forward strand.
TGAAGGTTTCAATCAAGTCAGAATTGCAAGGACCATTGGAGTATCAAGAGGAGATCTTAGTACATTTTATCCATGTGTAGGAAAGGTCCAATGCAACCTTATTTGGGCTATGAAGTGAGGACAACTTGTAAACAACATGAGTGACTACATTTTCCGTTTGTTCTTAGGATTAAGGGGCTAGATGAAAGGCTATAAATAAGCCTTGAATTAGCTCTATAATATTTTCTTTAACGCTAGGTATTCAAACAGGAATATCTTAAGCTTCCGATATCAAAATCAATCGATTAAAAAATCCAAAGTTATTTATACGTACAAGAATACAACTTTCATGAAAGGATCCAACACGAGAAAAAATCTTTTTGAAGAACATAATTTGTCTGCAATCTGCGTGGTCAATAACCAAGCAAGACAAGACATTCACATGGGAATATCTTGAGCTTCCGATATCATAATCAAACGATTCAAAAATCCAAAGTCATTTATACATACAAGAATACAACTTTTAGGAAGGATCCAAAGCGAGAAAAAATTGTTTCGAAGAACAGAATTTGCTTGCAATCTGCTTGATCAAAAAGATCTTCTGGTCTGATTCGGAAACTGACAATGTCGAGCATCCTCATCCAACTGAGAATATGACATGAGAACAATGGGATTTAGGATAAAAAAGGTTCAGATCAATTCTTGAACATGTCATGAATGAAAAAATATAGCTGGGATGGTCAGATATTGCATGAAATCAAGTCAGATTCAAAGTCTAAGTTGGAAGAAAAAAATGTTATTAGAACAGGATTGCAACAATAGCAAAATCAGTGCAAATTCTGAGGAATTTATCCAACCTTAAAACTAGATAAAGAAACAATGACTTTAGCATTATGAAGATTCCTAATTAACCTAAGAATCCTAACAATTTCATCAGCAAATGAGGAGAATAAGAAAAGCAGAAAGCAACAAAGACAAGGTTTGAAAAAATATTTTTATTCTCTATTTTTGTCAATCGTCCAGTAACCATGAGCTAGACTCCTGTATTTGGTTCAAAGGATATACTCCATTCTCAACAAATGGGGCCTAAAAATGAGTAACAACACCTTTCATCAAATATTTCAGAATTATTACTTAAATTCTTTTTAAATGGAAGCATAAACTTTATCAAATGATTCCTTGTATTTTTATCATAATATTTTTTTCTTATCCATTTCTAAGTAAATGGTGAACCACTAATTTGGAAGAATTGTATTTAACTCATTTTACACCAAGAGTTAATTTGTCTTAAGCTCAATATTTAACTTGTTTTACAATCAAAACTCTTATAACAACTCTTTTTTTTCATTCAAAAAAAGGCTTGTATTTGTTTCTAATAGGATGAACCATTGTAAAAATCAAAAGGGTGAATTCCTAAATTATTTGTTGGAGTAATGACTAAGTGCTTCATTTAACCTATAAATACCATTTGTTTTCATGTAAAAATTCATTTGGTGCTTGCAAACTCTTGAATATAAAAACTTTCATTTCTTTTATAACTCTCTTAAAGCTTTAATTTTTATTTGCATCAATCCTCTCTTATGAAAGTGTAAGCATTATAATCTTATATTTATTATGAGGTGTAATAAACTTTGAGTTCAATTCATTATATTCTTGATCTAGATTACATTTTAATAAACTTGAGTTCAATTCATTATAATCTTATATTTATTATGAGGTGTAATAAATGCTTGTGAGAGATAATCTATTATGAAAGTGTAAGCAAAGCTTGAACAATTTCGAAAAATATTTGGTTATGAGCTTTTAAAAGGTTAAAATTTTGATTCTTGAAAAAATATTTAGATTGAAATGTTTTCTAATCTGAAACTAGTAAAATTATTAGTTTATTGGCAAGGTCTTATACATGAAGAAGACCGGGTGTTGTTAGTTAATACTTCAACAATGGTTCAATGAGTGAAGTAGGCTTTTGTTCGAACTATTAAAAATTTGGTGTGTATATCTCAATCTATATCTCATTTACTTTGTGCACTTTCATATGAAACTTTATTTCAAATATTTAAAGTGTCAAAGAATCAAAATTTTAAGTCACCAAATTTTCAATTAAGCACCTAATTCATACCTCCTTATACTTTTTTTTTAGACTTTGATTACTTTGTTAAGCTTTATTTTTGCAGCTCTTTATTAGGTGCCTTGTCTTGTCATAGACAAAACACTTTTCATTAAATGTATTTTAAATACTTTACCATTTTACAACAAGTTTACTTTTGGTTTTTATTATGGAACTTCTCCACTTGTCCATAAATTTTTCATTAAGGTGTATACTAGAGAAGATAGATCTACTTATGGATAACTTATTGTGATCTTATACCCATAGACTTAAGATAGGTCTTTAACTTTTATTTTCTTTGCTATTATGATTACGGGTAGTTTTTTTATATTTCTCAATAGCTATAATTTACAATACTTTTAAACATATCTTTAACTTAAATATCATGCAAGGTGAGTTGAAATTCTTGAACTTGATTCATAACAATCTTTAAGTCAACCATAATGAAATCTAAAAAATCACTAATTTTGAATTCTTTCATACCGATAACTTTAATTTTAAACTTTTTTCCCAATGCTTTTTAAAGTGTCTTTACACTTTTGATTGAACTATATATATCATTTATGTATTGTTCAGTTTAATCAAGATGTAGCTCTTGCACATGAAGTCCTTATAATTTATACATCCAAAGATACCATAATAATTAAATCATATTTATTATATGAAAATTTTTATTTTATTTATTTATTTCTGAAATAAACTTTTTCCAGTTCAAGATGGCCAAATAAAATAATATTGTATATTGTTATCTCCTAATCTTCCTACTGAACTAGCACCAGTTGTCAAAGCAGCAGTGGTAGGAAGAATTAATTCTCGAGTTGGTGTTATGATAAATATTATGTAAAACAATAGTCAAAATTTTATAAATATAATTGGCTTCTCAAATACGATATATAAAATAAAATATTAAGTCCGCACAAATATTTTAACAAACTAAAGTTTAATTAAAAACAAATACTTATTACAGCAAATATAAGATCAAGATCTTAAAAATCATGATATGAAATATTTGATTTCACAAAGATTATAATATTCTCTTTAACCACTAATCTAGTTATCACAAAAAAATCATAAACTAAATAATAACTACTAATGTTTTTGCTACTAATTTTATGTTTGATATTTTAAGGACAAGAAAAATTATTGGTGAAATGAGGATTTATTAGAGAAATACTTTTCATTAATCAAATTCAAGTTCAAACTCATAACCCCACAAGCTTATTGCCCAATCAACAAAGCTATTTGGATACAAAATTTTGTTCTTTTTTTAGTTTATTTTTTTATTTAATAATTAGAATAAAAATATGTTAATATTCGATGTTAAAATATTCATGTTGAACTATCAAATTTTGTTGAGAATGAGAACAAGAAACAAAGAGCTCACAAACTCATAACCCTATAAGCTTATTTCCCAATCAACAAAGATATTTGGATACAAAATTTTTGTTCTTTTTTTAGTTTATTTTTATATTTAATAATTAAAATAAAAAATATGTTAATATTACATGTTAAAATATTCATGTTGAACGATCAAATTTTGTTGAGAATGAGAACAAGAAACAAAGAGTTCACAATACTGGATTGAATGATCTGTCTTTATTGGATAATAGTGACTAATAAATAGCCTTACATGAATAATAAGATTAGCTAGAAAGTAGCTCACGTTCACAATAACGTGGCAAATGCAACAAGAAAAATAAATAACATAAATCCCTAAACTATGTGTTGACTATGAAAAACTTCCTAAAGACTAGGGATTTATGGACTTTGTCAACAACCCTGCATTCCTTCCCTTAAACTTATTGCAAATTGCAGTTAGTTTACGTTAGAAATCTCTTAAACACCCAGTAGTTTTCTTAAAATCTCTTGAACACCCAGTAGTTTTCTTAGCTTCATAAAAGCATCAAGCTTTAGAGTCTTGGTCATTAAATCTGCCACTTGATCCTGGCTTCCACAATGGACCAATGTAAATGTACCTTCTTTAGTAAAATTTCTCAGAAAATGGTATCTCACATCGATATGCTTATTGTGCCCATGCATCATCGATTTTTAAACAATTTAATAGTTGAGTTGTTGTCACATCTCATTTGTGTGACCCTCCATTAGAATGTCCTAATTCCTTCAAAATCCTTTTTATCTAGAGAGCTTGACATACACACTATTAGCTGCTTCTTAGAACTTTATGAAACTGCACCAGAGCTCAGCAAAAATACATATATGCTTGTACTCTTTCTATCATCCATGTCTCCAGCATAGTCACTATCTTTAAATGCAAGTAATTCATCACTTTCTTCTTTCTTGTAATGAATTCCAAAATTTACAGTCTCTCTCAAATATCTAAGTGTCATTTTTGCTATTTGTAGATGGAGCTCTGTAGGTGTAGACATGCATCTACTTATGAGACAAGTGAAAACATCATGTATGGTCTTGTGGTTGTGAGATACATAAAGTTTCCCACCAACTGCTTATAATATGTTTCATCTACTTTAATGCCATTTTCATCTTTGTTGACTTTGCATCCAAGAACTATTAAATTATTAATTGAATTGCACTCCATCATACCAAACCTCTTCAAAACCTCTAGTGTATATTTTTTTTGACATATGTAGATACCATCTAACTTCTGTAGTACTTCAATCCCTAAGAAAAACCGCATCGTCCCCAAATCTGACATGTCAAACTCTTTCATCACGAAACTTTTGAATTCAGACAACATATTTTCATCATCAATGGTAAATATTAAATCATCAACATAAACACTTACAATAATGATCTTTCCTTTCCTGCTTCTTTTAGTGAATAATGTTTGCTCACTTTCACACCTTAGGAAACCTTCATTGGTGAAGTGTGTCTTGATTCGAGCTTGTTTTGGTTATTCAACATAGACATCTTCGTTCAGCTCACCATGAAGGAAGGCTGATTTGACATCCAACTTAAAAAATTTCCAATTTTTTTAAGTTGTTAAAGCAATAATCATCCTTACTGTATTCATCCTTGTTATTGGTGTGAAAACCTCTGTATAATCTATCCCATGTTGTTGTGAGTACCCTTTTACAACTAGCCTTGTCATGTGCTTATCAATGTTCCCATGCTCGTTGTATTTTTTTTTGTAGACCAACTTCACTCCTTTTTTTTTTTGCTCCAACTGGCAACATATTGGGTGTCCAAGTCTTATTCTTCTTGATGGCGTTGATTTCACTGTCCATAGCAAGTCTCTAGTGTTTATTTTTTACTGCCTCTTCAAAATGAACAGGATCAACTGGCATAACTAATGTCATGTTTGACTCATATTTGGATAAGTCTTCCACAATAACATAATCTTGCAGCCATACCGGAGGACCCCTTTCTTTTCCTCCATCTGGAATTATCCTCACCGAAGGACCCCTTTCTTTTCCTCCATCTCGCATCATCCTCACCGAAGGATCTGCATTCTCTGTATTTCCATCTACTCCACCATTTGGCATCATCCTGTTATAGAGTAATATAAATCATATTCTAGGGTATCACCTAACAGCTTAAGCTTTTAGGTGAGATGGTTCCTTGACATGGTATCAAAGCATAAGGTAGTGTGATCATGTGCAAGTTTCAAGCCCAAAAAGCTTTCACTTGAGGGGGTGTGTTAGAGAATATTATAAATCATATCCTGAGGCCTCACCTAACAGCTTAATCTTTTAGGTGAGATGGTTTCTTAAAATGGTATCAGAGCCTTGTTGACCCAGTGGTCACGAGTTCGAATCTCACATATTTGGATAAGTCCTCCACAGTAACATAATCTTGCAGCCATACCAGAGGACCCCTTTCTTTTCCTCCATCTGGAATTATCCTCACCGAAGGACCCCTTTCTTTTCCTCCATCTCGCGTCATCCTCACCGAAGGATCGACATTCTCTATATTTCCACCTACTCCACCATTTGGCATCATCCTGTTAGAGAGAATATAAATCATATTCTAGGGTATCACCTAACAACTTAAGCTTTTAGGTGAGATGGTTCCTTGACATGGTATCAGAGCATAAGATAGTGTGAGCATGTGCAAGTTTCAAGTCCAAAAGGCTTTCATTTGAGGGGGGTGTTAGAGAATAATATAAATCATATCCCGAGGCCTCACCTAACAGCTTAATCTTTTAGGTGAGATGGTTCCTTAACATGGTATCAGAGCCTTGTTGACCTAGTGGTCACGAGTTCGAATCTCACCACCCCTATTCTATTTGATAAAAATCAAGCACAAGGTAGTGTGGGCCTATTTAAGTTTCAAGCCCAAGGGGCTTTCACCTAACAACTTAAACTTTTAGGTGAGATGGTTCCTTGACACATCCTTATCGTAGGATCTGCATTCTCATGTATTCCCATCTGGCATCATACTTACCATAGGATCTGCATTCCTACCTACTTCATCTGAACCTCCCTCTCTCTGTACATCTTCAATTTATCTTCCTCACATGTCTCTACACCAATGTATCTCTCTTCACCTTCACTCTCTCATCCATATCTCTTTTCACCCTCACCAATCTCTCCTTCATCATTCTCCATGTTTCCCTTATTATTTTCTTCATTCTCACCTCAATCTAAATCTAACAAAATTTGTTCCTCATATGACACATCTTAGTCCCATTATTTTTGTTTTTTAAAAATTACATCCTACTCACAACAATCTTCTTGCTAATAGGATCAAACAACCTATACTCATTGGACTCCTCACCCATTCAATAAAACACAAGGAAAACTCTTGTTATTAAGCTTACCTCTTTTCATATTCGGAATGTGTACATGGGCTAAACAATCAAAGACCAAAAGTGGTCTACTAAGGGTTTTATCCCACTCCATACCTCTTGAGGTGTGATGTTTGTCACTGCGAATGTCGAACACTTATTGAGAATATCAAAGGTCCAATTCACTACCTCTGGCCAGAATGTCTTTGGAATCCTTTTACCAGAGAGCATCGATCGCACCATGTTCATCACGGTTCTATTTTTCCTCTCGACTACCCTATTGTGTTGTGGTGTGTATGCTGTGGTTAGCTACCTTTTGATTCCATGTTGTCTGAAGAACTCAATGAAATCATGAGAGGTAAGTTCTCTTCCCCTATCAGTCTGTAAACACTTTACATGCATCAATGTGTCCTTTTCCACCATAACTTTGAATTTTTAAAACAATTCAGTGCCTCTGACTTCGCAGCTAATAAAAATACCCATGATCTTCGACTGAAATCATCAATGAGATATAATGTATACCTTTTGCCACTATTGGACTCAAGTGAGATAGGACCATGAATATCAACATGAATTAGTTTCAATTTGACTTGCTCTCCATGTGCTACTCTTTGGCATGGCCTCTCTATGTTGCTTCCCATTGAGATAGTCTGTGTAGGTCACGCTTGAGGCAGAAAATCTAGGAAAGCCATGTACCATCTGCTTCCATTGCAAGGCTTAAACCTTTATAGCTCAAGTGGTCATAACATCGATGCCCAATGTAGGAGGGATCTTGAGAGCTTCTGTGGAGACATCTTTCGTGCTATGTTTGTGTAAGTACTGGAGCTTAGGTTTATGCCAGTAGGATGAACATCATGTTGGCACTTATTTGTCTTTGAAATGATTAAACCCTTCTCTAGATGGTAAAGCTTAGAAACTCCTTCCTAAATTAAAATTGCTAAACCTTTCTCTTGAAGTTGGCCTATGCTCAAGAGATTGTTTTTGAGTTTTGGAACATAGTATACTTCATTGACAACATGATTAACACCATTCAACAGTAGCTTCACATTTCCTTTGCCAACTACAGTCATCCTACTATTGTTTCCAAGCTTAACTTGATGTTGAAAGCTTTCATCCAAATAGGTAAACATACCTCTGTATCCACAAATATGATTAGAGCATCCAGAGTCAAGGAACCATGCATCATTTCGTGTTGCCACATGTAATTCAACATATGACATCGGTAATAGCTCATCCTTTTCATTTATCTCTGCATAATGAGCTTCTTTATTCATAGTTGGACATTCATATTGAAAATATCCAAGTTTGTGACATCTGAAACATTCCACCATGGCTCTATTGAGTACCGGTCCTCTTCCACGAGCTCTTCCTCTATAATTGCTTCTTCCGTGACCTTTGCCACTGATTCTCTCATCATAAATTCTCAGTGCTTGATCATCTGTGTCATTCCTTTTTAAAAAAAATTCATGAACAAGTAATGAACCATGCAGTTCATCCACTGAAAGAGGATTGATGTCTTTTGACTCCTTAATTACAAACTATGTAGTTGTATTTTTCAGTAAGTGTGCGCAAAATATTCTCTACAATCTTCACATCAGATATATTTTCTCCTAGATTTCTCATGTCATTTGCTACCAGCATCACTCTTCCAAAGTAGTTTATGATAGATTATCCAGGTTTCATCTCCAGCACCTCAAAATTTCCGTGAAAGATTTGAAGTTGAGCACGCTGCACCTTTGCGTTTCCTTGGTATTTGATCTTCATGGAATCCCATAACTGCTTTTCGTGTCTTTTTGAGTAATTGTCTTCGAAATAGATTTGTCAATGAATTGGAAGAGATAATTTTTGACCTTCAAATCTTTCAACTTTGTCTCCTCCAAATTTCTTCTTTGTGCACTAGTTAAAACTTCTCCAAGTGCAGACTTTACAAAGTCTCAAAAACACTCCAATACTCTTTTGAACGTAAGAGATTCTCCATTAGCATGTTTCAATGCTCATAATCCCCTCAAATTTTGGAATGCAAGGTTGCGCAAAATTATTTGACTCTGCTACCATTTTTTGTTTGTTTACTCTCTTACTCTATGTTTTGGAAATCACTCAAGAACTCACTCTCTCACTCTATGTTTGGAAATCACTCAAGAAGACTATGGCCTCCCTTTGTTATACTGGATTGAATGATATGCCTTTATTGAATAACAGTGGTTAATATATAGTTTTACATGATAACAAGATTAGCTAGAAAGTAGCTCATGTTCATAGTAACATGATAAATGCAACAAGAAAAATAAATAACAAAAATCCCTAAACTATGTGTTAACTGTGAACAACTTCCTAAAGACTAGGCATTTATGGACTTTGTCAACAACCCTTCAAATTTAACATGGTTTTATTCTTAAATATGAGTGTACCTCATATTTGATTTAACTTTGAAATACTTATTTCATGTTTAATAAAATCAACAGTGTAAATTTATGATAGAAGTATTTCATGGAGGAGGAAAATAATAGAGAGTTCATCTAGTTCAAATACTAGATAACTTCATACATGACAATGTAAGTGTTGAGATTTATCATGATTAATTAGGGATTATATAGGTGTAAGATCATCATATTTATTCCTTGAAATAGGTTAATTGATTCCTGTAATCATTTCCAGATTGCCTTATATATTTAGTTTTCTATTATGATATAGGCTTGTAAGTGTATCATTCATATTCAATCCATGAGATGAAAATATAATTATGGAAACATACATGGTATTAGAGCAAGGTTTGAAACCTCTGCCTCAACAATTTTTCCTCTTTTCTTAAACCCACCTCAGCCTCTGCAATTTTCTTTCTTCTTCTACAAGTTCCATTGCCGAGACAAAGCCTCACCAAAAAAAAAATCGATCTAAATTTCGTGAAAGCTCCATTCTTTGAATCTTTGAATCTTTGAACAACCTTGAAACTGCGAAATCAAACCAAACCAAACCACCCTTTCACAGAATCCAAAACATAGATCCATCACCAAACCCAGAAACATACCCGTTACCAAACCAGATTCCATCATTCCTTCCAGAACACAAATCCATCACCAAACCCAGAAACATATCCATTACCAAACCAGATTCCATCATTCTTTTTCTCCTCTCTAGTAAATAAAGATGGGTGAAAAAGGTGTTGAATCATGTGGGACAAAATCATTCTCTGTTGTTGTTCAATCTGAGGGTGTTTTTAATACAGGAATCATTCTCACTGAATCAAATTATGATATTTGGTCCTAGCTGATGGAGATGCATATTGCTGAAAGGGAGAAACTCTCCTACATTCGTGGCAAAACAAAGCCACCTGCAAAAACAGAAGATGGATATGAAAAATGGTATGCTGAAAATCAAAAAGTGAAGAAGTGGTTGTTGATGTCCATGACTCCAGAAATTATGAAGCGTTACCTACGCTTACCTACTACTTATGAAATCTGGAGTGCTCTGTCAAAGGCCTTCTATGATGGAAGTGATGAGTTGCAAGTTTTTGCCTTAAACCAAAAGGCCTTTTCTGCAAAACAAAGTAGCAAAACTTTATTTGTTTATTATGGAGAACTAACTGAGGTTTTCTGAGAATTGGACCACCGTGATAAAGTGGTCATGACAGATCCTGAAGACATTGTTGTATACCGAAAATCCATTGAGCAACTTAGGGTACACATCTTCCTTGCTGGATTGAATGGTGAATTTGAATAGATTCATGGTGAAATTCTACGCAAGGAACCAGTTCCAGACTTAGAAGGATGTTATTTTTTGGTCCGACAAGAGGTAGTTCGTCATGCAACCTTGAAAGGGGAATATGGGGATCCAGAAGCTTTAGCCATGGTGACCAGACCTGGAAATCCAGAAGCTTTAGCCATGGTGGCTAGACACCGATTTAATCAAAACTGGAAGAACCATCCTAAGACCAACAATGACAGTGACAAGTCTACCTACAAATGCACCCAATGCAATCAGACTGGTCATACCAAAAGTCAATGTTTTGAACTTGTGGGTTATCCTGAATGGTGGGATCACAGTCGTGATACACGGAAGAAGAATTCACCAAGGCCCTCCACGGTAGCAATTGCAGAAACAAAATCTGAGGATGATGTTGTTGAAAAGGGATCTGCACTGATGTTAACTGCAAATAACGGTGGTAAGGTTTTAAATATTTCTACACCTGTTGTTAATAGTACATGGATAATTGATTCTGGTGCTACATATCATATGACATTTGATTCTAGACAGGTCTCAACTCTAAATTCATCCTTATAAAAATATGTTTCCACTGTCAATAGGGCTTCGACCCCAATTATTGGGGAAGGATCCGTGACTCTCACTAGTACTTTGAATTTAGACTCTGTTTTATTGGTTCCATCACTAGATTACAACTTATTGTTAGTTTCTCAAATAACCAAAACTTTATATTGTATTGTAATTTTTTGGCCTGATTTTTGTGTGTTTAAGGACATTCAAACAAAGCAGACGATTGGTTATGGTATTAGGCAAGGGAAGTTGTATTACTTGGACCTGGTGTGAACGAGTTCAAGCGAGTTATGAAAAGCCTTAACAGTTGATGGCTTTGAGGGGGGGGGGAAGAAAAATGAAATCTGGTTATGGCATTGGTGTCTAGGGCATGCTTTCTTTGGGTATTTGAAGAAATTATTCCCTAATTTATTTGCAAAATTTGATATTTCTAGTTTCCATTGTGATGTTTGTGAATGGCAAAGAGTCATCGTGCTTCCTTTCAATTATGTTTGAATAAAAGTCCACTCTCTTTTATGGTTGTACACTCTGATGTCTGGGGTCCATCCAAAGTTACCACATTGAGTGGATCGTGTTGGTTTGTTAATTTTATTGATGACTGTACCAGAATGACCTGGTTATACTTGATGTCATCCAAAGATGAAGTGAATTTGTTATTTCAGAAGTTTCATAAAATGATTAAAACTCAAAACAATGCACAAATTCAAGTTCTCCGCAGTGACAATGGAGGAGAATATCAAAGTTCTGAACTTCAGCAGTATTTGGAAACATACAGAATTATTAATCAAACTACTTGTTCTAATATACCCCAGTAGAATGGGGTTGCAAAGCGAAAAAATCGACATTTATTGGAGGTTGTTCGAGCTTCACTAATAGAAGTGCATATGCCTTTATCCTATTGGGGAGAAGCACTTAACTCTGCAGCATATTTGATCAATCGGGTTCCCTCAAGCCCTATTAACTTCTAGACACCATTCCAAGCTCTTAGTGATGCGGTTGTAGCCCTAACAATCCCGAATTGGCCACCTCATATCTTTGGATGTGTAGCATTTGTGCAGTGCAACAAGTTGACTCCTCGAGCGTTACAATGTGTTTTTCTCGGATATGCTACTCATCAAAAAAGGATACAAATGTTATCATCCTCTAACTCGACGAATGTTTATCATAATGGATGTTGTTTTCCATGAGGACTTAATGTATTTTTCCTCTAAGCCTGGACTTCAAGGGGAGAACCAGAAGGACATTCAGACTCTAGATTATGATGTTTTAAATCATAATTATGAGGATAATGAATTTCCTGAATCTGAATCCAGTAACCTGGATGTGCACAACTTGGATCAAAGTGGTCTAACATTGGATTTAAGTGGTGATGACTCACAAGTTGGCCTTGTCAATCATGAAGTAGGGGAATTGGACTTAAGAGGTATGCCTTTAGATACAAATGGTGATAAAAGTATAGAAGTTGAAGACATTGCTCCTCTGTCTGAGTTAAACCCTTGCATAATATCAAACCAATCATCTGTTGCGAATGTTCCTGATGTAGTTTCTGAACCATTTCTAAAACAGTTACCACTTCGTCACACTAGAGGTATTCCTAAATCCACATATGAACTTGAACTTTCTAGCAAAATTAAATACCTTATGTGTCATTATGTGTCTAACCATCGGTCGTCTGAATCAAATATGTCATTTGTAAATCAATTATCTGCTGTATCTATTCCTAACAGTGTATAGGAAGCCTTAGTTGATCCCAGGTGGACAACAGCTATGAATGAGGAGATGAAATCCTTACACAAAAATGAAACCTAGGAACTCGTTGAACCTTCACCAGGAAAAAAACTAGTTGGATGTCGATGGATTTACACTGTGAAGTATAAAGCTGATGGTACAATTGAATGCTTCAAAGGAAGACTGGTGACAAAAGGTTATACACAAACTTATGGGATCGATTACACGGAGACATTTGCACCTGTAGCTAAAATCAACACAGTTCGAGTCCTGCTATCTTTAGCTGTGAACTTGGATTGGCCTTTACAATAATTTGATGTAAAAAATGCCTTCCTACACGGAGAATTATCCAAAGAAGTTTACATGGATCTTCCACCGGGATGCATGATACCAACAAGATAGAGTTAGAAGGTGTGCAGATTGAAGAAATCATTGTATGGATTGAAGCAATCTCTAAGAGCATGGTTTGGAAGGTTCACAAAGTCTATGGTAGCTTTTGGTTATCATCAGAGCAATTCAGATCACACCTTATTCTTGAAGAAGCAATAGGGTAAGATCACTGCACTTATTATATATGTGGATGATATGGTGGTTACAAGAAATGATCCTGAAGAAAGGAAGGCTCTATATAATTACTTGTCTAAAGAATTTGAAATGAAAGATTTAGGTGATCTGAAATGAAAGATTTAGGTGATCTGAAATATTTTCTTGGGATAGAAGTGTCTCAATCTAATAAAGGGATCTTGCTGTCTCAAAGAAATATGCCTTAGATTTATTACAAGAGACTGGTATGTTAGCATGTCAGCCATCTGAAACACTAGTAGAAGAAGATCTAAAGTTATGTGTTAAGTCCAACCAAGTACCTACTGATAAGGGAAGATATCAAAGACTTGTAGGCAGATTGATGTACTTAGCGCGCACATGACCAGATTTGACATATGCAATGAGTATTGTTAGCCAGTATATGCATAATCCTGGAGAACAACATATGAATGCAGTTATGCGAATTTTGAGGTTTCTAAAGGTTACTCCAGGAAAGGGGATTTTGTTCACTAAAAATGCAGATCACCAAACAATAGATACATATACTGATGCTGACTGGGCTGGAGCTATAGATGATAGACGATCTACTTCTGGTTACTTCACCTTTGTAGGAGGTAATCTCGTTACATGGAGAAGCAAGAAACAAAACGTGGTTGCTCGCTCTAGTGCAGAAGCTGAATTAAGAGGTATGACCCTTGGTCTTTGTGAGGCATCGTGGCTAAGACTTCTTTTACAGGACCTAGGTTACCAATATGGGCAACCAATTCAACTATACTGTGATAACAAAGCAGCATGTGATATTGCCCATAACCCAGTTCAACATGATCGTACAAAACATGTCGAGGTGGATAGATTCTTCATTAAAGAGAAATTGGATGAATTTTTTTTGGAGTTGCTAAGATTCGTTCTGGGGATCAATTAGTTGACATTCTCACTAAAACAGTCTCAAATCGAGTGTTCTCAAAGCTTTTAAACAAGTTGGGCATATGTGACATCTATGCACCAACTTGAAGGGGAGTGTTGAGATTTATCACGATTAATTAGGGATTATATAGGTGTAAGATCATCATATTTGTTCCTTGAAATAGGTTAATTGATTCCTGTAATTATTTCCAGATTGCCTCAATAAGATAAAAATATAATTCTGGAAACATACAATAAAAATGTCCTTGGTTTACTCTTTCATTTCGCGCATCCAACTTTTCTCTGTTTCTCCATATGAGCATAGCAAGTTTTGAACTAATATACAAGTTCAGAATGGATGAACTCATCTTGAGTTAGCGACGAGGACGAAGAGAAGAGCCAAACGCAAGGCGGACACGCGTCAAGATAAACGTGATTCAGAGGAAAGGTCATTTTAAAAGATATATAAACAGTAACTAAGATTATATGGGGGCAGAGAAGAAGGGATGGGTGATGAGACATGGGTGCATAATCCTGGGGTTCGGCCGAGCCAGGGCCGCACCCTAGTGTCGGTCTCCTAGCATACAAAAATGCTCAGAACCAAACAAAATTAACAATTTGAGAAATGACAGCTCCTTAAATGCAGTCCCCCTTGGCTCGCCAAGCTCCCAAGTACACCACCAAATCAACCCTATCTCTGCTCTGTCTCCCTCCCTCTGTCATAACCCCAACATTCAAAGCTGTACTCCATTGGAACAAGTTTTTTAAGCAAATGGATAAATATAAAAGGGGCAATTTGGTCACCAAAAGATCCTTTGTGCCCTGGTGTATTATCGGAAAAAACATACGTGAAATGAGAAGATGGGAATTATGGGTCGTAGTAGTCAGCCAACAAGGTCAAGACTCAGACGATGCTTTCTTATGTCACCGACCATAAAACCACGTTACGAGAAGGGAGCAAACTAGGTCAATTTTCATCAGCACAAGGTCTCTTTTTTTATCTTGGATTTAAGATATTTGCAGTTTTTAAATGCTTTTTTGGACCATAAAATCATCACTTTTGCCGGGTCAAATTTTGAAGGTCTCGATGCTACAAGTCAAAGGCAACCTTTGTTTTTAATTCTCAGAACAAAACAAAGAGGGAAAGAAGGGAGAAAAGATTAGCACTAAACTAATACTACAAAATCATTTCTCGAGCCATAAACTATCCGCTGCCCATATAATCTCAAATCTTAGGCTCAAATCCCTACTTTCCAGCTGTATTGAGCTATATTTAATCGCCCCATTAACAACCTTGTTATTTCCTGGGCAAGACATTTTGCAAAATGATTGTCAACATGTTACCTAGTTGATGATTTTTCTAGTGTTTCATGTTGGTTTGCCATACAGGCATGGAATAGCTAGGGTTCCAGATTATTGAACATGGATTAACTTTGGTCATCATGTTTTCTAATTTCTCTGCATGCGATATCCGAGAAGAGACATAACCTAATATAAGGACTTATTGTTTCGTTTTGGCCCTACAATGGTGGTTGTGCTTTGCGAGCATTATTGATTAGAATATGATGGGGATAAAAAGGATTGTACGAGTCATAAGCTAGATTACAAAAATAAGGGAACAGAATCCTTACCATTATCATTTCGAGGCAATTGTCCTGGCATTTGTCTCTTCACCGTGTTTCACTATTTGTGTAATTTATCATCCGGGTGAAACATGTTAACATGATACGTGTCGAGGACCCATGTTCTCCTTCTTGACTGAAACTTTACACACACACACACATGCACGTATGTGTGTATTTTACAATCGTGGTCTTGATATTAGGGTTTCTGTTCAAGTGAGTTGTGGAGTTGTGGTCCTAGCTAGTTGAAACCCTAATAATTTTATCTCTGACTGATTGGCCAATTTAGAACAAAATCATATGGAAATATGCATTCGTTTCTTGATCCATCCATTATCGACATAAAAAATGTTTGCGTGTAGCTCTAACGCCTTACCAAAGGAACAAAACGAAGGTTGAAAATGGAACAAAAGCCAGAATTCTCGCAAGAATCATGTGTTTTATTATGATTATCGAGTCTGTCAGCTCTTTCGTCACCATGATCTTCTTATTTTGATCTGATCTCCAGTTCAGCGATCAAGTTTATATATTCTTAAATAAGTAAGATTCCGAACCATATAACCTGTACAGGAGAGACTCTTAATTAGCTCATCTCCACGTATAGATCTCAGTTGAAGTGAGTCAACAAATCAAGTTCTTTGGCTTTTGTTACTCGTATACAAATCGACATCAAATAACTCTCTTTGATTCCAAATCTAGTGGACCCTCGGAAGTAATCTAGACAAGGAATAAAATGATGACTAAAATGTTGGTGGATTTTTAGTATCATCTAAAGCGAGAAGGATTATTTAATGATGAGCAAGAATATATATATATATATATACATATATATATATATATATGTTTGTGTATATATATATCACCAGTTGTTATTTCCAGAGTCGCTTTATTCTAATCCTAATACTTTCCATGAACCAATTATATATTATGAAATATGCTTCTTCAATTTTGACCGTCAATTTTCTGGATACGAAACATGTGATTTCTTTTTATTCTCTTAAAAAAAAAGACACCTCACGAATAGTTTTCTTGTCTTTGTTTGCGTTGATATCTTATGAAATTACTAGTTTTATTCTTACATGACAATAACAGCTGCAACTATTATTTGTTTCATCAATTTCTCAAACTAGTTTTGTCTTAATTTCTGTACTTCATGATAAACTCGATCGTTTATTTATAATTGTCACCGTCGATCGCCCTCGCCCTAATTCTAATTACCTTCGTTGTTCTCGATGTTAGTATCATCATGTATCATCCACATCATATATATACATCATTGCCCATCCAATGTCAATCTGCCATGCATGATCACCATTAATTCCATTTTCCTTCCTTCGTCAAATTTTATGTATGATGTCTTCCTCTCTGACCCTTGATGTTTGCTACTGTGTATTAGCGTGATAAAAAATGACAAAATGCCATATTGCATGGACATGTTGACTCGTTTGTTTTTTGGGAAAATTGGGAGCCATGATGGAGCTCTTACTCATATCACCTCCATATAAAGTATTATAAATTAGATTTAGATTACAATAATCTTGACATGTATATTTATATAATTATAGATTCTTGAATATATATATATATAGTAAAAATGACATTTTCAACTGAATATTAATTTCTAGAGACTCTATATTGCATCATTGAATACAAGATGAGTATATATCTTATTAGCTCGAATGAATCTTTCTATAATTTTTAGATATCATGAGGCTAGAAAATAATATTCTATAATCTGGGGTGGAGAAAACAACATTAACTATGTTTTTAAATAATCTTTTCCCTTATCATTTGTCTCCCATGATATAATTCCATTTGTATTTTTCTTTTCATCTCTTTTATTTTTTTATTTTAACCCGCTTGCCTTGCGTATCATGGGATATTCTTGCATGCTTATATATAATAAATGAGTGGATATTCTTGCATGCTAACGACCAGTTTTACATAATTAAATATTATCTTATTAAAAAAACAAAATAGATAAAAAAAAACCAAAATTGACATGAAAGATGAAATGATCTTTGTCCTAAAAGGCATGCGAAACTATTATTTGATCTCTACCTTTTTTCTCTCATGATCTTGAGGGGGGGGAAAGAAAGAGAAAAATCATTGGGAGATTTTAGAGGAGAGAAAGCTTGAAGATGACTAGATTTCAACCACAGATAACTTTGATTCTAGTGTATATGACTGTCTTTGAGAGTGGAGTTTAAATCATTCTTGTAGGGGACTTAGAAAGCTCTCAAGTGACTAGATTTCAACCATAAATAACTTTAATTTTGATGTGTATCGATTCGTCTTTGAGAGTGGATCTTAATTTCTTTTTTAGTTTTGTTTAATTACTATTTTTTAAGAGATCCAAGGCTATTTTTGAGATACAAAATGGGTTTGCTAAAATTTCTACAAATTTTTGAGATGTTTTCAAGTAAAAATAAATTAATATATATAGCTTAAAACTTGAATTTAAAATTTTTAATCATGAAAAAATAAAATAAAATAAAAAATGGCATATTTCCTGTCACGACAAATAGCCTGATATCTGTTTAGAAAAAAAGAAAAAAAAAAACTGAAACAGACAACACTTACAAGGAAAAAAAATATAATCAGGCATGCCTAGATCTTTGGGTCCCTAGCCACACACGTGGGCTTGTTCTTCTAGGTGCAGCAATGCCTAATTCTTTTCTTTTTTAGAGCTTTGATTGATTTTTTATTTAAATTTTAATTAATATCTTCCTCCCCATTTATTTATTTTATTTACCTTGTCATGATTTTTTTAATTTAATTTTTTATTAATACCCTCTCTCTTATATATATTTTGTTTAGTTCAATGTTTTTTTTTTAAATAGTAATTTTTAATTTTATAATGTTTCAAAAAGGTTATTGTGGATTTATCCTATTCTATCTTAAATTAATTATTTTTATTTACTTGGTATATTTATAAAAATTGATTTAGTTTCTTCTTAAGAGCCAAAAATAACATTGAAGATAAAATAAAATAAAATAATAGTAAAGTTAAATATTTATATGTTCATCTATTTTTTGCTTTTGTTATCATGATCAACTTTCTGTTTTTTTTTTTTTTTTTTTTTGTAATAGCAACATTTTGCTGTTTTGTTGGTTTATATAATTTTATTTATTTATTTTATTTAGTGTAGACAATAGCTTTTCATTTATTGATTAAAAATAAACATGATACCCAAGAATGTATATATAACGCTGAAGGTTTTTTTATTATTAGAAATTAACTTAAAATCATAATAATACTACGTATACAGATAGTATATTTTGAAAGTGCATTAAGCTTCTTCACTAACCTCAAAATTTAGGGGAAAAACTATTTAGTAGTTGGTGCAATAGCCAGAGCATAAGATTAAGAGATTTGATCTCTTATCATTTGTTAATTTGTTGAAGTTCATTTATATAATTATTAATTTTTATATTAATAAAAAAAAGATATGGAAAAACACGTGAGAAAGTGTTTTGATCCGGGCGATCTTTTATACATGGGCCCCAGGAAGCTAGCCTCTAGATTCGAACCGGAATTCATTAAAATAATAATTAAAAGGAAAAAAAATAAAACAAGAACTGAATTAGGTTTTGGATTTATAGAATTATTTCCGATTAATTACAGTATATATTTATTTGAAAAAAGGATGACGTTCCTCTTCTTTTCTGATAAGAAAAGAACATGGCCGACATACGTTTTCGTTTTCTTTTAATTTCAACAAGTCAACAGGCTTCGAAAATATCCCCCTCCTAGTTTCTCTAATCAACAATTAACAATACTTTATTACGCTTAACTGTCCTCGAAAAAGGCTTGAAGCATCCAGACGCCTGTGGCTTTTTAGGCATTTTTCACATCACCGTTAAGAGATTGCTTAGGACAATATGAGGAGGAGTCCAAATATTAACATACCAACAAACTAATTAACCTCATATTCAATCTGCCATGGCTATTATATGTAATCTACATGCCATGTACGCTTGCTAGCTTCAATGCATGAAACCTGTCTTATTCTCTAGCGAGTGCGTGCTCAACACGCGCGAGAGAGCACGAAAGAAAATAATAATAAAAAATATTTATTTATTTATTGTTAATATACTAATCCAGATATATTTATTTATATGCAAAGCAAGAGTAATAAACTATTGTTCACACAAAGACAATATTTTAAAAATTAATTCTACACAAAACACCCGCGTAATTTTCTAATAGAGGTGGGATCCATTCCTTTTATGGAGGTGATTAGGACCCTATTTATTTCATGAAAATTAGTTTTTTATAAATCACTTTTCAAATTGTTTCTTGTTTTTTTTATTATTAGAAAATTGATATATGACAAATATTTTATAGTCAAATAAAAATTTAGCTTGTTTTACGAAAAATATTTTCTTTTATTTTGTATATAATTCACTTTTTAAGAGTTGAAAAGAATTCAAAAATATCAACTTTGTTTTAATTTTTTTATTGCTATATGTTTTTGTTTTAAATCCTTTTCTTATTATTCTTTTCAATTTTTCTCTTAGAATTTGATTTAAATTATTTTTTATATCAACTTTAGCTCTCATCATTTTGATTATTATTTTTTTAATTATAGATTTTTATCGATTCGATTTGGTTATTTTTTATTGCTATTTGTTTTATTAGAAATAATTTATGATTTTTTTATCTATTAGTTTCATATGTTTTTTTCATTAATTTGGTTTTTATCTATTTTTTAATTTATCTTTCAACATTTCTTATGTTTTTGTTTTTTAATTTATATATTTTTATTTGATATAATTTATGAAGAAATTGAGAATTTTATTTTAATTTCATTCTCTTTCAAAAAAATTTATTTGTCAAATTTAATATCCATTATTTTGATTGTTATTTGTTTATTTGAAATAATTTATTTATTTAATTTTGTGTTTTAACTTCAGCGCCTTTAAACCTTTTCATTTGTATTTTAATTTTTATCTTTGACTACTAACTAGTGAGAGAAGAAGAGAAAAGTGAAGGGGCCACTGTTGAGGCTGTCACGATTTACAGAAAAGATGATCTAGATAATGCAGGGTGTAGATTCAGCTACATGTAGAAGTAATGATAGGTACAGTGAAATGTGTTTCCTTTTCAAAAAAGTGGATTGTGGCGGCACAGCCAAAAAATCTGGTTCAGGTCATCGTGGCCGTTCATCTTTAAATCCGTGGATAATCATGGAAAATCCACTCTATTAATGCTACTTGTCGTCTTCAACTCCACTATTCACTCTTTACCATAACGCAAAGTATTTACTGTTGATCGTAAAAGGAAACCCTCTTTTTGTAGCCCACTTAATAATCAACGGCCGAAATTCCTGGTACTTGCCCACGTTGCCACTTCCCACCTCACCGCCGTTGGAGTTCTTAAATTCCGAAACCGTATGTCAAAAATAATTAATACCATCTTGTAAAATTGAACACATGCTGCTATGCCCCATCCTATTAATTATGTGAAATACATACATACATACATATTCATGTCTCTTCCGTTTTTATAAAAAAAATATGTGAAATACATGCATACATGTTCATGGCTCTTTTAAAAGCAACTATTTATAAAAGTATTTTCAACACTATATTCTTTTTTCTTGGAAACATTGATTTCTAATTATAATTATTAAACTCAATCTAGTTTGGTCGGTCAAGATCATAATAGGTTAATCTAAAACTTAGCTTGACAAATTGACTAGCCTTGCTGTTTTATTTAAAATTTTTGATCAAAATGAGATTTAAGCAATACTGTATTTTAAAAATATTTTTTATTTTAAATTAAAAAAAATAATGTTTTTAATTCATTTTCATATATTAATGTCAAAAATATTTTTTTAAAATAAAAAAAATATTATTTTAATACATTTCAGAACAAAAAATATTTTTGAAAATAACAATAAATACAAATATATATTTATGAAGGTCAAATCTAATAATTATCATCTAGATTAGATTAGGGACACTCAACAAACAGAAGATGATGATGGGTGCGCATAAGATGCAAGATAATAAAAAAAAAAGAGTTTTTATTTATTTATTTCAATACCATATTCAACAACTCCAAAATTTGTAAACTAGTACAATAGAGAATTTTGTTAACAAAATGACATTTTGAATAGATGCACTTTTACCAATCAACGCAACTTTATAAAAATATAATAAAATTTAAAATGTTTGTAAATGTTACGGTAATTATTTTTTAAAATGATTTTTATTTATAAATATATTAAAAATATTTTGTTTTTAAAAAATATTTTTTATATTAATATATCAAAATAATCTAAAAATATAAATATTAATTAATTTTAAAAAATCATTTTTTTAAAAGTATTTTGAAAAAAAAAACAAACTATGTTTGTTTTCATGAATAAAATGTAAATAATAAAGTGATGTGATGATACCGTTCATTCAATCTTTTTTATATGAATAAGGGTATTTATTTCGCATATATATGTACATTGATTTTATGTTTAATAATAATAATTTTTGTGGTTGTAATTAAAAAAATAAACTTTAAAAAAATGTTTCAATATTAAAATATTTTTTTAATTACAACCACAAAATTTATTATTCAATGCTTTTGATATTTTAGATCATTTTCATATATTGATATTAAAAATTATTTAAAAAAAAATTATTTTAATATAATTTTTAATGATTTTTTTTATAAAAAAACAACTTAATCGTAATTTAAAATAGGCACTTTTTAATTTCTGAATTTTATTTGATTGTACTTCTAGAAATAACAAAATATGACGCTCAATAGCTCAATCAACCAAATTCAATTGTGATGGTTTGCAATTTTATTTTTATATTTTATATTAAATTAATATTTTTGATATTATTTTAATTTTGATTTTTTAAATATTTTTAAAAACAAGTTAAATCAAAGTTTCAAACTGACACTTGATATAACTCGGGTCGGGTTTAGATAATATTTCAGGTCGGGTAGAAAAATAATATGGGTATGATGATGATGGATGGATGGATGGAAGAAGAGAGGGGGAGGGAGAGTAAGAGAGGTAAAATAAAGGTAATGATTACAAGCGGTGTCATGATGGCAACGGATCCTATATGATTAAAATCAAATGCAAGTAAGTGAGGGAGAACTGCGCAGCCATAGCCGCCATTTCCTCTTCCACTTTTTTTTTTTTTGTTTTATGATGATGAGCATTTCTTATTTATTACCCAATTACTATATATTGAAAGGATAATCATTTATTAATAATATTATTACCAGTGAGAAAGAGAGAGAGAAATAAAGGACATGTAGACAGACAGATGGGAGATGGAGAGATAGGGACTTGAAAAGCACTGAATTAAATAAAAATAGAAAAAGAGGTGAGGCGATTCTAGAGAGGGAGTTTTCTTTTTAATTTTAATATATAAAAAAACAAGAAATTCAGGTATTTACAGGTACATAAGTGGCGCATGAGTCTCTGCAATGAAGAACTACTCCCCACCTATAAGCCAAAAGAGATGGGAAAAAAAACCACAAATTAGGCTTGCCGAACCCTTTTGATTTCCTCTCTTCTCTTGTTAATTATTTATTATTATTATTATTTATTTATGCTATATCTTAGCTGTTTCAAATATGTTCTCTTTTTTGGTTTCTCTAATTTCCAAAGGCTGTAGCTTCTTCTAGCCTTTGCTCTTGAGTCTCTCCTTGCTTATTTCACAAGTTATTCACTCTCCTCCTCTCCCCCTCTCTCTCTATATATACGTGCAGTCCCTCTTCCAATCCTAACTGAAGGTGCTGCCCTTTAAGGTCCTCTCACCTCATTTTTTCTCCTCTTGTTGTGATCGGTCTAATCACGAGCATCAGTTATATATACATACAGATATTCACGCACAAACACCTATATATATATATATTATGGTAGAAGAGAGAGTGAGCATGATAGTGGTTAGAGAATTCGATCCAAGAAAAGATGGAGTTGGTGTGGAAGAAGTAGAGAGAAGATGTGAGGTAGGTCCCAGCGGCAAGCTCGCTCTCTTCACCGACCTCCTGGGTGACCCAATTTGCAGGGTCCGCAATTCCCCTGCTTTCCTCATGCTGGTACATACGAGCGCTTTCTGTGAAATTTGTCCTTAATTTTCTTTACCAGGCAATTACTGTCGTTAGAAAAAACGAAATTGACGAACCATACAATAACCGTGTCCTGTAAATATTATTAATAGGTGGCCGAGATGGGTGAGGAGATAGTGGGGATGATAAGAGGTTGCATCAAAACCGTTACATGTGGCAAAAAGCTTTCAAGAAATGTGAAAAACTACTCCTACAATGACCTCGCCAGACCCGTCCCTGTTTACACCAAAGCTGCGTACATTTTAGGCCTTCGTGTCTCTCCTTCGCACCGGTAAGTGCTCCTGGCCATCGTCTCTGGCTCCGAAATCTCCCAATTAAAAATGGCCCCACATTCTACTTGCAATTCCAAACAAATCAACTTTGATGCTAATGCTATGTTTTGTTCTTTTGCGTTTTGTCGTCAACTTGATCGGATTGAAGAGATGGATTTGCTTTACGTTATGAAAAGAAATGCTGTTTTTCGTTCCCATATAGTACAGTACAGTGCAAGACTAGTGTTGTTGATTATTTTAATTATTGGGTTGAACCATTTTAATATTATTAAGACATAGAAACATCTTTTTATCTCTTGTCTTTAATGTTCAATAGCAATGATGATGTTAATTCGTATTAATAATTGTATCCTGTTTTTTTCATTTAACCCAATCTTTTTCTCAGGAGGATGGGCATAGGCCTAAAATTGGTGCATCAGATGGAGGACTGGTTTCGTCAAAACGGCGCTGAATATTCCTACATAGCAACTGAAAACGACAACAACGCTTCCGTTAACCTATTCACCGACAAATGCGGCTACTCCAAGTTCCGTACCCCTTCCATCCTGGTCAACCCGGTCTTTGCCCACCGAGTCCCAGTATCAAACCGGGTGGCAATCATTAAGCTCACCCCGTCCGACGCCGAGATTCTGTACCGGCGACGATTCGCCACCACCGAGTTCTTCCCCCGGGACATTGACTCCGTCCTCGAAAACAAGCTGAACGTGGGGAATTTCTTGGCCGTGCCGCGCGGCGGTTTGAAATCTGGGTCGTGGGCCGGGTCGGACAGCTTCCTATCCGACCCGCCTGAATCGTGGGCCGTGCTTAGCGTGTGGAACTGCAAGGATGTTTTTAGACTTGAAGTGCGTGGCGCGTCGCGTTTGAAACGGACATTTGCGAAAACAACGAGAGTTGTCGACAAGGCGTTGCCCTTTTTGAGGTTACCTTCGGTACCTGCGGTGTTTAGGCCTTTTGGGTTGTATTTTATGTATGGTTTGGGAGGTGAAGGACCACGCGCAGCTAAGATGATGAAAGCGTTGTGTGGCCACGTGCATAATTTGGGTAAAGAGAGTGGATGTGGAGTGGTGGTTACAGAGGTGGCGAATCGCGAACCGCTCAAGTTAGGAATACCTCACTGGAAAATGCTATCGTGCGCAGAGGATTTGTGGTGTATTAAGAGGCTCGGGGAGGACTACAGCGACGGGTCTGTTGGTGACTGGACTAAATCACCACCCGGCCTGTCAATTTTTGTTGACCCTAGAGAGTTCTAAACGCTTTCGCGGTAGAAAAGGAAAGAAAACTCTTAACTCGGAAATGAAATGTTTTTTTTTTTTTTTGTAATATTTTAGTAGGGTCTTAGATCGTGGAGAATTTTAGGGTATGGAAAAGAAACGAATGGAAAGGGAATGGGAAGATATGGGGTTTTTTGTAAAAGGGGGAATATCCTCACTTTTAATAATCTTCTCAACTTTTGTAAATGGATGTGGCTTTTTAGATCCTCTTCGAGCCAAACGCAGCACTCGTTTCCCAGGGGATAATATGGTAATCTTATATTCGTCAATCGACTTTTATCTATATATTCGAAAGTCAGCTAAATGTTCGTTCGTGGATGAGATCGAGATGAGAAAAAATCGTGTGTGAATCGGAATAAACCATTTGAAGGTGAGTGCATGTAAGAACTTTTTGGCCGTATCATTTCCCGCTGCCTTTTTCTCGATTATATACCTTATCTCGACGATCTTTCCCTTCGTTAATAGGGTTCGTGGTATCTTTCTAATTAGGGTCAGTAGCCGGCAAATGACAAAGCCTGTCCTTCCGCACACAGTACCACCAGGCTCTAATGAAGGGCACGGCTGTCTTTGCCGCCGTGCCCGAATTATATATTTTCATACGACAAGCCCGAATTATATATTTTCATACGACAAGATATAGAGTCAGTCATAATGAGCAGCAGCTATAGTTAATTATGGGTGAGCTTAATTTGGTGGTGCGGTATTTTTCTCTTATTTATTTGTTTTTATTGTACGATGGAAAGATTTGGCTTTTAGCTGCTGTGGGCTTCGCTGTGAAAGAGAGTACGAGTGGGGGTCTGAGGTATTTTCTTCCCCGTCTTTAGCTCCACTGGGACCCCCTTTTCTTTTTTCCTCGTTTTGGTGGCTTTAGTTTGGAACAATGGAGGGTGGGACCATTCGGGAAGTTCTGAGAGATTGACGTTTATTAATCCAAACAAAAACAATATATTATATATCTATCTATCTATAAAGAAATGGGGCTACCTCGATCATCTTCATCGATCGTCCATATTTCTCTATATTAATCCAACAAAGGAAAATTCTACTAAAAGCACGGTCCTCAGTCTTACACATGACAACAACCACGTCCGTTTCTATCTTTTCATGTTCCCGAGCTCGTTGTTTTTTCTAGTCAATTGATTGGGATCATTTGGAAAATATACAAGACACTGCTTTCCTAGATATGATGGGAGCTTACATAAATTAACATTTGTGTAATGATTTCACAGTGTGTATATATATACTAGATAATTGCCCGCGCGTTGCCGCGGGTAGTTTTTTTGTATATAATTTAACACAATTAAATCTACAATGATATATTTATATGATATAAGTAAATAAAAATTATAGATTAAAAGATAAAATATTTAAATTTTTGAGTCGAGCTTGTCACGTAAGCATAGATTACATCTTTTAGAATATAGGTATTGCGTCATAAACGATCATAAAAAAGCGCGCACTAACATTAGAAAAAAGAGCAAAATATTTGAATAAGAAAAAAAACAATGATTGAAATCATTATTGTGCAGATAATAAAATAATTAAAATCAATTAATAGAAAGAGCAAAAAAACAAAAAAAAAGGAAAAGGAAGCAATATTAATTTAAAATATTATAACAATAGTAATATCAGAGTCTTAACATCTAAAATTATTATTGCCGCTAGAATAAAAAAAAAATTATTAAATTATACCGAGGGAAAAAAATGAAAAGCATGAACAAAACAGGAAGCAAGAAAAACCAATTAAAAATTCTTATTCTTATTATGACAGAATAAATAATCACTATTATTATAATAATAGAATACATAATCACTATTATTATAATATTAATAATAATCACTATTATTATGTTAATAATGAAAGAAACAAAAATAAATGAAAGATTAAAAATATCCTAGCAACTTTAACAAAAGATAAAAATAAAAATAAAAAAATTATAATGGCTATTACTGGCAAAAAAAAAAATATTATCAAATTATCGGGAGAGAAAAAAAAAGAGTAAGAATGTAAAATAATTAAATCATGATTATTATTATTATTATTATTATTATTATTATTATTGTGTTAAATACACTTATATGATTATTATTATTATTATTATTATTATTATTACTATTATTATTATTATTATTATTATTGTGTTAAATACACTTATATATATGGATAAAAGTAGTGATTATTCTAGACATATTTAAAAAAAAAACATAAGAACTTAAATGAAAATCAAATATCAAGGGCTTAAATTAAAAAATTAAAAGTCAAAGGGCTGAAATGCAAATTACATTTATTCTCAATTGCAATCAAAGGACAAAATTGCAAAAATCGAAACTTTTGTACCGAATTCATTGAGTTATATACAGCCAATCCGAAAATTGAAAGTCGAAGGCCCGAAGTGAAACTTTGACATTCAATTCATTGAAATCGGAGGACCCAATTGAACTAAATAAAAACTTATATAACAGAAATGAGGACCAAAAACCAAATTAAAAGTCGAGGGACCGAAGTGCAAAGTTAACAAATATGGGGGACTCTCCTGCACATTGACGTGCAGGAGAGAGAGAAACCTGGCCGGCGCCTTTAACCGGCCTCCGCCGCGCCCAAGGACATCTGGTGGCGACACGCACCACCGCGGGAGGAAGAACAGGAGGCGGCGCATCGTTCTGGTCGCCGGTAGACACTCTCCGGACACAGGAGGAGCACGCACGCGCCGCTTGAAGAGGGCGTGAGGCACAAAACCGGCTGGCGCGTGCGCCGCACGCCCTCCCAGACACGGAATAAAAAATTAAAAAAATAGGGCCAATTACCATTCTAACCCTGCACCCAATTAAGTGTTTTTGTCTTATTAGGGGCTAAAACCGTATTTAGCCATTTCAGAAAATAATAAAAAATTCTGAAGTTGCGGCGGACCGGGCCGGGCCGGTCCGGCCGCGTGCAATGACGCCGGTGCCCCTCAGCCGGAAGCCTGATTTTGTCTTATTATCGGGGACAAAATAGTCAATACACTGTTCACCAATGAATATTTAAAAAAAAAATAGAAAATTAAAAGGAAAAACCGATTTTGTCCCCGCCTGCCAGCCCCTTCTCCCCGCGCGCCCGAGGCCATTTTTGTCCCTGCACTGCCACAATCCACAGTGAATTGTGAGAGCAGCTACATGGACAAAGGCCACGCCTTTTATTTGGTTTGTAATATATATATATATTCGTTTATTTTAAGAAGAAAGGTGCATATCAGAATCAAAATCAGAATTAATAGGTTGAGCATGCACTGAACGCCTCTGTTGTAAAAGGTGCCGAGTCTATGAATGACTCACCAACTTCACGGGATTTTGCACTAAAAGGATCATACGAATCATGAGACGAGGGATACGGGCGAGAAAGCAATTTTCTTTAATGAAACTGGCTGAGGCGAGCTGCCGCTAAGTATGTATTTAGCATGCAATAAAGGGTAATTAATTGCCTGCCTTTATATTAAATTTGTTTTCTTAAAGTCAAGAAAACGTTCTCAGTGATTTCCAGCTGTTAAGGTGATGAGAAAGGTGAAAGAAAAACCCATGGATAGAAAATCCAATAAGGGTTCATGATCCTTGATTAAGCTTTTAACCGACCATGTTGGTAATTAAGTTGGTAACTGTCGGGTTCCATTCTTCTTCACTAACTCATCATGAATTGCCATCTTTAACGGTCAAAGAAAAAACAAAGAGGTCTTGTCATCTTTTAGAAAAGCTGGGTCTGGTTGTGATCCATCTTCATAACCTTAATTCCCCGCTTTGTATGTACACGTGGCACGGCAGCATGGAAATTCATGTACTGGCGGGGGGCTCAGGCCACACTGCTACCTAACAAATTCATCCCGGAGACCACACAAAACTGAATTGAACAATCTATACAAATGCCGAATTACTGCTGTATTCTGCTGTTGATGAGGTGAACTAGGAGCTTTCCATTTATGCTTTAATTAATTTGCTAGATCCAGAATATATATATATATATATATAGATCAGTGGCTCTGGATGACCGCTCAATAAATAGCGTGTTTTCTTTTCCTGGTTATCCTTGTAAATGGTATGAAACGAATAGTCAACAAGGACATAAACAGTGAATTGGACCAGGCTGATAGGTGTGAAAATGCATGTTAGGCAAGTTTTGACCAAGGTTGTCTCCACTGTATATATATATATATATATTTCATGCAAAACCTAATCCAATCAGTTCATGGAACTCGCATTCTTGTGCTTCCAAGGAAGATAAAGATTAATTTTAATTTTGAAAAAGACAATAGCCCTTCTTGTTCTGGTCATTTTTTGTGGGATCTTAGCCTGAAAATATAAGAGAGGATTAGGTAAAAGAAATGGTGGGAGAGATATCATTAGTCAATAAGATTCGGTCGGCCTTCGGCTTCTTTACCTTTGCTTGCTAGTCTTCTTAGCAAGTCAATGACTAAAGTGGAGTCTGTCTTCTTAACACACACTTTCAGGACTAAATTAGTTCATCAATTGGAGATTACTGATCTACAATTAGGCTGTTTATGCTGCGCGGGTTTACATAAACATATCAACGGGTAAAAGAAAATGCTATCAGAAGCATCTTTCATCCAACCCACTTGGACTTTGAATAAAGACAGACAGGTGACCTGGGAGGTAACAAAAACAACATTAACCCGCATTGACTATATAACTAAATTACGGACAGCCCACTAACAAACGATAATGCCAATAATCGCACGCGTGCATGAGAAATAAGGTGCACAATAATTGACAACTAGAGATTACCCATTTTAATATGACCCTTATCAATATCCTTTAGCATGAATCATATGAACATGTTTATTTTTTACAAAAACAAATTGAAGAAGAACATCTTCAGCTCCTGAAAAATCTAATCAAAACTGGGTTAAAATTCATTTTTAAATCATATTATTTTTATTTTGTTCTAAAGAAAATTAGATTGTTTAAGATCAATCCACTTACCTCGTATGAATCTTGATACCAGTTTAAAAAACTATGTTTCTACATTACTTTATCGAATTGTTTGGGTAGAAAGTGGACAGAGGCATAAATCGTTAGTTTACATCAATTATTATTAACTTTTATTTTCAATTATATTTGCAATTCTTGAAATTTATTTGAGGAGAAATTAAAATTATTTTATTTAACATAAATTTTAAATCTGCTTAAAAAATATATTTTAAATATTTAATCAATCAAGTTAATTTAAAATAAAATAAAATATATTGGAATCAATTATAATATTAGCAAGAAGTTAGTAAATGGAAATGAGCAATGATGTCATATTGAAAAAAGACAGAGACTCAACTAATTTCGAATTGAACACATTAAGAAAACTTAATGATTAAAAGAATTTACCTAGAAAGGGTTCTCAATGGAGAGTGCATAATTTTAGTTAACGAGTCTATAATTATTGATTAGAAAACTGCATCATTCTTAACTTGATAGTTTATTTATTTTTTAATTTGGCACTGATATAATTTTGAAGATTATTTTTTCTTATTTAAAATCTGATTAAAAATTTACTTAAAAAATGATAAGACCAAACAATATATTACTTGATACTTCTATGCTACTTCAAAAGAATAAGGAACCACTTTTTCAGATACGATGAGGAATTATAATAAATTTTGAAATATTCATAATTAGTAAAACGAAAATATAAACTAAAAGAAAATAATTGTCATAACTTATTTCTATGTTATTCCTAAATCTACTCAAAATAAAAAATAAAAAGGAATAGCATGGTGAAAAAAATAAGCCCATTTTTTGGACGAAGTGAAAATCTCGATTCTATCCTCTTGTGCTTGAAACTAAAGAATAAATGAAAATTCAAGGTCAAAATAATTAATTATTGGACAAATTGCATAAAAATTAAGTTTAAGGACATAATTAGATTTTTAATAGGACAAGTTGATATAATCATAAGCCAAATTAAGATTTTAATTATGTTTAAGAGTTTATTTGGGTCCAATTAAAGGATTTAATGTAATATGAGGACTTAATTATACTTTAAATAGGTCAAATTAATCTTATTAGAGACTTCATTGGTGAAAAACTATGGGACCAAATTTAATTGGCTTAATTGAGAAGATTGGAATTTTAGGGGGTCAAATTTATTTTTTATAAAGTTAATTGGTTCAAATCAGGGATATAATCACAAGAAAATTAAAGTTTTGGGATCAATTACAGGTTAAATCAGACTCAATTGATTAAAATTGAAGAAAATGGAAGTTAATGGTAAATTGAGGGTTTAATTGCATAAATCCAAAACGTATGACTATAATAAAACAAGTGCGCAAATCCAGGGCTGACATTAAGTTTGATAGGTGTAAAATTGCAAAATATTAGAAGTTTAAGGTTACTAAAGGGTGCAATTAAAAGCAATTAGAAGTTGAAGAACTAAATTGAACTTTGGCCAAACCTCTTAAATTTTAGAGGGAAAACGATATCGTTTTGAAGAAAAATATAGGATTAGATGACGTGTTGTCTAATCCACTAAAGTAACCAAACAACATATCCTTGGTAACAACTTACTACTTGTCGCGAAGGATGTGTATGAGGTTGGAGTTTATATTTTTATCTATAGTCATACCCGATCCTAATAGTCCAAGTAGGAATATAAATGTTTGTTTTTAATAGTTGATTGATGAGTTTAAACACTTTTTGTAATATAGAACTTTGACTTATGATGTCGCGAGGAAAAGTATTTTTTTGATGAAGGCAATCTTGACTTGTACTATCATTGATCTTCATGCGTATGAGTTAGTTTATGGTTGGAGCACGCATGAAAAATTAGCATGTCCATATTGTATGGAAAATAAAAAAGACATTCACCTTAACAAATAGTGATAAAATTTCTTTTTTTTTATTTCAATTAGTTGTTCTTACCAATTGATTACAAGTACAAAATGAATAGAAATAACTTGTTTATTGGTAAAGTTAAAGGGATGTTGCACCATCAATATTTTTAGGTGAAGAACTGTATGATGTGGTCTCGCAATACAATGACATTGTCTTTAGTTTTCAATCTAGTAAACAAAAGTTTTCTGATTTTAGTGTAACCTATAATTGGATAAAGTGATGTATTTTTTAAGACCTTTGTTATTGGAAGACTTATCTTCTCCACTACAATTTAGATGTTATGCATATTGAAAAAAATGTTTGAAACTATTCTTAACACAATTATGGATATGAAAGAAAAAGCAAAGGACAACATGAAGGGTAAAATGGATATATATTGTTTTGTCTCTTATATAGCACCTCCCTTATATAATAGACCACCCAAAATTTATCTGCAAATACACATCATATAAGCCATAAACCAGTTGGTTTTATTCATCTTATTCAAATAATTTTGCAACATTCAATTTCATCGAATATTTTTATTTCTATGATATAATATTTTTTAAATTAATCCTAAACTTGGATACCAAACTATTCAAAGAACTTAGCAATTCATATTGTTAGCAAAAATAATTCAAATAATACCACAACAAACAATAGCATAAAAATTATAGTTGAATGATCCATCAATAATAGAAAAGTAAATTAAAACAAATAATATGAATAACACACAAAAAATCCATTAGTGATATAAAAATCATTAGTTAATAATGAATTAGCACAAGAAAATGTAATTAAAAATAATGCAATAATCCCACACCAAACCCGTTAATAATAATAAAATTTTATGTAAAATTAATATAATAACCTTAATACCATTAAGAACAAAAAGAAGACAAAAAAAAACTCAACAAAAGAGAAGAAAAAAGAGA
Source organism: Salix arbutifolia (assembly GCA_025169955.1). Classification (NCBI taxonomy): domain Eukaryota; kingdom Viridiplantae; phylum Streptophyta; class Magnoliopsida; order Malpighiales; family Salicaceae; genus Salix; species Salix arbutifolia. The sequence goes on from CM045908.1 coordinate 4,764,879, forward strand.
ATCATCGACGAACAAAAATGTTAATATTTTTAATTATTCTGTTATTTAAATTAAAAATTTTCAATTCTGCGAATAAAATTCAAAAAACTCTCCAAATATTACCGATGGCATTTCATTCCATAGGTTAAAAACACAAATGGAATATTCTGTTGGTAAAATTGTGTGTTATTTCTTAGGTAAACAATCGATGGGAGTAGAAGATTTCTAGTGCATACTGGAAAATACTAACGGGATATGCTGCCGGTAAATTCGTGTGTAATGTTTCAAGTGATGGTGACTGGTTTGGTATGAATTTATTTGTATTAACTATTTATCCATCTTGCAAATACTTAACATAGTTGCACACATAACACAATAACATCAATATATTTCTGTCATAGAATAATAATTTTACATCATTGTCATAACATTGAAAATAATTAATTAGAATTGTATTCTTCCTCATTTATTGATTCGTCCTCATCACAATCTTCGATGTAGATTTCATTGTTATCATTGTCATTGAATTGTGTATGTCCACTTGAACTTAATACATAATTTAACTCCTCATCATCAACATTAATAAAAATATTCTTGGCGATGCAAAAATTTGAATTTTCTTCTAGTTTGTTAGACATAGCAATTCAGTATCGATCAACTAACTCTCCAAGTTTATAGACATCATCCCCCTCTCTGAATTTATTGTTGCTGTCCGAAATAACCTCTACACGAACCCTGAGTTTGGTTTTCACTATGGATAACCAATCAACTATTGAATGATCCTTTCTAAAGGAAGGGTGCATGTGTAATAAACTTGCTCACATTACTTGGCAAAAACAAAGATATCGTCAACATTGCTGAGTTTAGCCTTTAAATTAATTTTGACCAAACCATGATGGGGATCTACTCTGACTCCTCTGTCAGTGGTGTCATACCAATAATATTTGAATAAATATACTTTATTATGATTGGTATGATATTGCAACTCAATAACCTCTTTTAACTTTCCATTTTAGTCAACTTTAAACTCATTGGATGTGAATTCCTTAACACAAACTTCAGTGTTATATGTCCTTTTACCCTGTCCATATTCTTCAATATGAAACACATGTCCGTTGATTAAATACCCGGTATAACATTTAACTTTTTTGTTGAGGACCCAGACTTAGTAAAGACAAGATATCACTAGCATTTCTTTCCAAATATAAACCTAGTACATGAAGTGCACACATGAACAATTAAGGAAAAATATGTAATGAGATTAAGTATTGTAAGAGATAAAAATAATTACAAAGTACTAACATGTGTTCTAAACCACGTGAAAAATTATTCATCTTGTAATCAAAAGATTTAGAATTCAGTCAATTATAGAGTTTGGAACAATAAAAATAGATGATATTGTATACGAGGAATTTAACAATGTATTTGTATGATAATAAATGTTTATGATATTTGTAAAATAATAAATGCTTTAAAACAATGTTCATTAGTATACTTATTGGATAAAAGGTCTCAACTCATCACAGTTAAAAAGCACATAATTATGTACTTGTTTTAATTTCTGTTTCTAACAAATATCTTCTCCCAACTGTATTTTCTAGAGTGGGTTGTCCAGGATAGCAGAATATTGACAAGCTCTCACTAAACACCCTACCATCATAATGCCTTGGATTGATTCTAGTTGTCAACTAAGGCTCAAAATAGAATGAGATAAATGTTGCAATCTTTTCAACAATATAGGCCTCACATATCGAAGTCTCGATGTGCGCCTTGTTTTTAACGTTTCTCTTTAGGTGGAACAAGTAACTACATGAAATTAATTCTGCATTAAAAAACAAAATAATTTTAATTTATAATATCTAATCTCTCAAATGGATACATCCATCTATATTGGCCTGGGCCTCCAACTTTTGCCCATACGATAAATGTAAGGGTAGATTCCATTGAGTAAAAAAATGAGGGAGAGAATATCATCTCAAGTTTTTAGATTGTATGTACAATATTCATTTGATGTTTCTTCAAGTATTGTTTTTGTAATTTGTTGGAGCAGATATCTCTAAAAAAAGTGACTATCTCTATTAATGCATCATTTATCCTTTTTGGCAATAAATCTCGATAAGCTAATGGAATGAGTGTTTGTATAAACACATGACAATCAGGCTCTCTATTCCATAGAATTTGCAATCCTTCAAGTTCACCAACTTTGATATGTTTCAATAATGTCCATTAGGAACATGTGGACTTTTAAGCCATTTGTACATTAGTAATTGTGAATTCTTGTCGAAGGTGAAACTGGCTTTTGATTTTAAGATCTGTGACACATCATAAACCAACTCCATGTTTTTGCAGTCATAAAACAATTGTACATCCATTATATTTTTGATGTTGTCCTTAGTCTTCCCTTTCGCATCCATAACGTGTTGAGAATGTTCTTAAACACGTTATTTTCTATATGTATGACATCAAGGTTATGATAGAGAAGATTGGTCTTTGAACTATAAGCTCTCAAAAATACTTCTCTTTACCCAATTGTGGGTCAAAATAAAACAAAGAAACTTATGCTAACTAAATTGAAAACTATACACAATATCACCATACTCTGACACCACCTAATGTAGTTTTTCACCTCATGGTATCAATGGTGCAATATCCCTATCAACTGTTTCAACAAAAACATATTTTTTTGTAATTGTGTTTTATTAGCAAGTACCATTAATGATAATAAAAAAATGATTTTTGTCGGTGTTTGTCAGTGTCAATGATTTGTTGTTTTCTATAAGTATAAATATGCTACTTTTTCCATGCGTGCTCCACCAAGAAAGCATTTCGTATGGAAAAAAATTATTGATAGTCCATATCAAAGCTGCCTTCATCTGAAAGTTGTTTCCTCGATACATCATAAATTAAAGCCCTAAATGACCATAATTGTTTCAACTCATCATCAATGATCGATAACAGACATCAATCTTGTGACCTAGACTATAAGGACTAGGTATGATCATTGATATAAACATGAACTCTGGCCTCATACATATCCTCGGTGTCAAGTTGTATACCGTGAGTATTGTTGGTCAAAAGAAATAAGAAGCAACAAATAAGCAAATTGGATTAAATCCATCTATACATAAACCAAGATGCATGTTATTTGGTTTTGCTGAAAACTGAGTATGCACATGGTTAAAGTGTTTCGAAGCTTCACCATCACTTCATCAATTGTATTATGTGAACAATGCCATGTTATGTGCTTAGCATTCTTTGGTGACATGAATAATCTCTGTTATCAAGGTGTGATTGGGAAGTATCTATGTTTTTTATATGAGACAAGAGTCCATCCCCTACTAGTTCTATATATATAATGAGAATGCTCACATGTTTTGCACTAGGTCAACTCTCTATTTTCAAGGTAGTGCAACATGTAGAAGTTTGGACACATGTCAATTATCTAGTATCCTATCCCAAGGGATTTCATCATGGAGGTGGCAACATAGAATTTTTTTTCCAGCTTATTTCTTTTAGGTAAAATGCTTCTCGTCCATTGAACAATTTTATCATAACTGACCTCACTCAACCCATAATTTGACTTGATGGTGAACACCCATGTCATGAATGGTAATTTACTATGATTTATGCAATCATCCAATAATGGTTCATCATAGTCTTTTAAGAAATAAAAAAATTGCTCGTGTCTGCATTTAGTTCTTCATCTACGACTGGACATTCACCCGCACCACTCTAATACTGGATTACTATTGACATCTCATAACTATGTTTCTATAAGGATTACTATGACAGCTATAACTCATTGCACATTGCAGAAACTAGAAGTTAATCCAACCATCCTTTCTACCATGACCACATGAGGAATAAATTCTTCTTTGTTTGCATACCAACACAAATATTCCTCCTTGAACCTTTTTTTGTAGAAGATGCATTGTCACAACATTCAGATCAATAAGCTATTGGTTTTGGCACCTTCTACATGGATATCTAATACTGCCTCCACTAATATTTCTCATATTAGATATTGCATAGTTAATAAAACCCTGAACTCCACTGCAATAATCCATCTGACGCAATCTTTAGGGTGATTAATGATACATCCATGAATAATACTTCATTACTTATATATCAAACCTATATACAAATATCATGTATTAATTAGCTATATTAACTAAACAAATATAATTTTACATAATCTAAAACAAACCTAACATGTACACTTCATAAATTCATACAATATATTTATATTATAAAAACCTATCAAACAAACAACAAGCACCTAATCAAAATCAATACACTTAAAAAATAAGCAAAAAAATAACATTTTCAAAAAGATATGGTGGATTTGCTTACTTAAAGCGGAGAATCCTCAAAAAATTGAATAATAACACAAATGCTTCTAAACTTGGTGTTGAAGTTGCTAGATTTGTTGTGAGAGGTTGAACAACGTTGTAATCAGGGGGAGGGTGGTTGGAGGGTTACAAAGAAAAAAATACAAAAAAAAGAAAGAGAAAGAAGAGAGGGGAAAAAGGGTTGATGAACGGGTCATAAATTAAACAATTATTGATGGAACTTCTATTGATATTTCTATCGATAAAATATATCACATCATCATTCCAAAATATTTTTGAATTCCACTACAATTTCGCCTGAAAATCTGTTGGTTTTTATTACCGTCATTTACCAAAAGAATAATTTTCATTGTATTTCCATCAGTATTTACCGACGAAGATTTCTCGTAGTTAAAGACTGACTAAAACAGTGATAAAACATTCTATTTGTAATGTTCACAACATAATACCAATAAAAAAAAATTGTTGGTATTTCGTGTGATTTAGTTGATTTTTTAGTAGTGTGTATCACAACCCTTAATCTAATTTCATGCAATTACAGTTAACTTCCCACTTGGGACTCGTATATTTAGTTTACACAACAATTCATTTATACTCTTCCAATGCATTAACTTGGGTAATAATAATATGCTTTTTTGTACACCATACATATCACAAACCATGACATGAACGATAATTTATTTAGACTTGTATTTATCTACACTTATCAAATTTATCAGTAATTTAACTCTTTTCTTTCATAATATTTGGCTAAGGACACATTTCTTTCAAATTTTCTTCGAATCTTCAAAGCTCATACATTCATACCCCTTGTTTGATACTTCAGCTTCGACTTAAACACATTATTCTTCAAAAGAACATTACCTTCTTCCACTTTTTGCTATAAAGAATACTTCATCCATAAAAGGGACAATCATCCTTTTTTAAGTTTGTTCTTCTTCCAACAATTAGTAGTCTGATCTATAGGTCTAAGCTTGTATTATATATTAGTAATACCCAATTCTCTCTTTACGTTACTCAATTCAACTTAACCATTATTCTATAGACTCAATGTCACATCATTTCCAACGATTAAATTACACATCAATATCATTCTATTGTCACAAGTCCCATTGACTTTCATCCATCACTAAATATCCATAATAAAGAGTAATCAAGATGATTAGGCTAATTGAATCTTATGAAGATATGCAATAAAGTTTTTCCAAACATCTAGAGTTTAAAAGTAGATATAAGGTCAAAGCATAAAGTTTTAATAATGTAGACAAAATTATCAAATTTATCTAATGACATATAATTAGATAACTAAAAAAGATTTTCTAAATATTACATAAAATCTTAATGCATAAGAGATATCATTCTGGGAAGCTAGACTGATGTGAACCTCTTGATCACGTGGTCAAGGAACCCTCTATGAAGATGATACTTCCCCAAGAAAGCTAAAAATCAGGTTTGAGAAATGTGACAATTAAAACCTATCCCAAGACACTAACACTAATGGAATTGATCGAAAAACACCACAAGATCAGTTATACCTTGATAAGTCAGCTTTGATATTTTTCCCAACAAAGCAAATGTGTTGCATCACGTAAAACACAAGTTTGTTTTATTAATCCATGACTACTAGGCTTGTAGCATACAACTAATATAATGTTCAAATAATCATAATTGATCCCCATATGTGGGTTGATTTGAGCTCACTTTTAAAATTGACCAAAATATGTAATAATAATCCAAAAACTAATAAGAAAATAATAAAAAAATAAAATTAATATTCTAGATATGCTAGTATTAAATTTGTCATCTCTAAGAAGTCTCAAATAGACTAAAAAACTTGATTTAATCCCAACTTAATTAATCAAAGCCAACTTTGGACCCCAATTGGTCCAAACTCAAATTCATTAATATGAACCAAATAAGACTCAACATAGACTTCAAATAAGCTTTCTTTGTTGCCCAAAAGGAATTGAATAACAAAACTCATAGAGACTGTTATGATCTATATCGCAAAGCCTTTTTGAACTGTGATTGATCTAAAATTTCATCCCCACATAGAACCATAGCTCTAGATGTTTTTAGTAAAGTTTCAATATAAATATATGCTCAATATAGTATAACTGAACAATATGAAATTTCATATCAAAATCCAAAATTGAATATGTATAGATCATATCATTTGCATAATGAGAGCAACAAACATCTACTACTCCATGCGAGGCTGAAATGCACTCAGGAATGAATATTTTAGATACTTGTCACTTGATTGGTTAAATAATATCTATCTTTCAAATATGATATTTTTTTATTGCCACATAAAGAAAATATTTTGTTGCAATTGAACAAGATATCAAAGACTTGTATATATATATAAAATCATAATTTCTTAAACGAACCTTTTCAATATAAAAAGGAATCTTTGTTACAATAGAAACAAAAATGATGTAGATTATTCAAGAAGAAAAGTTGATTTTCTCTATAAGAAGAAGATATCAATGAACTTCTATGAAATGGTTTTTAGAGGATTCAACCATTTATCAAAAGATTTTCATGCAATTATTGATAGTATTGAATGAGTTGCTCATCAGTAAATTACTGAATAAAAAAGGTGAAAATTTTCCTCTTTCGACCAATACTTTTGAATTTAAGGAAGTATCATAATCATCCAACAAAAAGGGTTTCAATTTTCTCATATTACTGATTAGAAGATCTATTGGTTCTAACAACTGTTGTAGAGTTTATGGAATTTTATGCTTCTGGCTTTCGTAGGGTTTAACTCCTTTTGCGGAGATAATAACCCCTGCTAGCGGAAATATGCCGGGCTGCAGGTATAGGTTGATAGTAGCTTTCTTTCCTGCGGCCGGGCTAGTTCTTGACGTTTCTGTGCAGTATGATTGGAGATAGCATGCAAAGAAGTTCTTTTCAGTTGCGGTTGCCCAGCCATTTCCTGCGGGCGATCAATATGGAGATGGTAGCCACTAGCACGAAAGAAATGACTACTTGTTAGCTTAGATAGCGTGGAAAGCAAGTTCTGATGAACCAGTATGTTGTTAGAAGATAAGAATGTGAAGAATGTGTATATTATCTTTCCTATTTGCTGTATATATTTTTTCCTATTGTATTGCCTAAAGTTTAGCTAAAACAATTCATAGAGTCCTGATTTGTAGGGATAGTCGGTAAGTCTCCTTGTACAAATACTCAATTGATGATCGATACAATACATCAATACATTCAGTGTTTCTTTCATCTTTTCAAGCTGAATTGAAGCAAAGTTCCAAGAGTGAGTCCCATATGCCTGATAGCTTCTTCCTTTTTGGCATACCTCGAAAAGACTACCACCTAGCTTCGGCTCGAGAAGACTGCCGTTCAGTTAATGTCGACTCGGTTTAGAGAGACAGTTCACTCACGTTCTCTCCTTTGCTCGCGTGACTGCCTTATCGGGGACAATTCGGGACAGAAATAAATGAATGAACGTTTGTCGACTCAGCATTGATCCACCTAACAGCCGTTTTCCTCGACCCAAAGAGGCTTGAGGAGCTCTAATGGTTCTATCTCAGCAATTTGGGCCAAGAATTAAATCGAAAGAAAAAAGGTACAACATCAGCAGTCTATTTGTCTCGGAAAGATATAGGCAGCCTTTCGAATCCAATCATAGTGACCAGCGGACATAGTTTCGGCTCACCAAGTGTTGGTATTGTCTATACAGCTAAATCAACTTGTGTTTTGTACTGTTCATTTGCTCATTATTCATCTAAACTCATAAGCACTCTGGACTTGAATAATAAAATTATATAATAATAAAAATATTATTTCTATACTACAATAGCATAATGAAGTTGTTTGACCGAGTGGTTAAGGCGTGCGCCTAATATTTCCCCGTAGCGAGAGTTTGAATCTCTTAGGCTTTTGAATTTGGATTTTGCTTTAAAAACACTTAATAATATATGTATTATTTCTATACTACAATAGCACAACAAAGTTGTTTGGCCAAGCAGTTAAGGCGTGCGCCGTTCCTCGCAGCCGAAGTTCGAATCTCTTAGGCTACAAACTGATTTTTGAACAGCGATGAACAATGTTTTCACTGTTCATAACTGTTTAAAAAGGTGTTTTCCTTTTTTTTCCAGGCTTATTTTTTTTATAACTGGGATGTCCGTAACAGCTTACACGCACATGATTAATCTTTAGACCGATTTTTTTTTATATTTTTTCCCTGTTTTTTTTTCCAATTTTACTCTTTTTTTGGTTTTTTTTATAATTGGAGTGTCCGGGTCAGTTTACACGCACCACAATTTTTTTTCCTACGTATACATTTTTTATCTCTGGACCCACTTTTTTTTTACATTTTTTTCCTTCTTTTTTTCCACTTATACATTTGTTTTGGGTTTTTTTATAATCGATGTGTCCAGGCCAGCTTATGCGCACCATGATTTTGTTTTCCCATGTATACATTTGTTTTTTTATAACGGGGTGTCTGAGGCAACTTATACGCGCCATGAATAATCCCCGAACTCATTTTTTTAACATTTATAACCGGGGTGTCCGGGCCAGCTTACGCGCATCATGACTATTATTTTATAAAATAGCTAAAGGAGATCACAATTTCAAACAATAATGAACAATGATTTCAACGGTGGTTTTCGCTGTTCATTATTATTTGAACAGGTGAATTGAATTGTGGTTTTGATGGGAGATGGCAGGGGTGTTTGGGAATGTGCTTGGAAAGCATTTTTGAAAAAAAAAATTATTTTATTTTTAATTCTAAATTAAAATAATTTGATGTTTCTAGATAATTTTGATGTTTTGATGTAAAAATTGATTTCTAAAAAAATAAAAAATATCATTTTGATGCATTTCTAAATGAAAAGCTAAAGGAGAGCACAATTTCAAACAGTAATGAACAGTGATTTCAACTGTGATTTTCGTTGTTCATTACTATTTGAAAAGGTGAATTGAATTGTGATTTTGAATGGAGATGGCAAGGGTGTTTAGGAATGCGTTTAGAAATCGCTTTTGAAAAAAAATGATTTTTTTATTTTTTATTTTAAATGAAAATAATTTGGTGTTTCTAGATAATTTTGAAGTATTGATGTAAAAAATGATTTTAAATTTTTTTTAAAAATATCATTTTTATGCATATCTGAACGAAAAACACTTTCAAAAGTAACCTCAACCACACTCCCAAATAGGCATAACATGTGGTGGACGTGGAAGGTAAAAGGCGAATTGAACTGCTAGCTAAATATTGTCCTTTATATGACATTTATTTTATATGTATTTTTCATTTTGGTCCTTATACTTTTAATCTTGGATTTTATTTTAATTTCTTTATTTTTTTATATATATTTCTTAAATGGTTCTTATTTTTGTCTATGTTTATATATACATGCTCTTAGTTTTGTTTCTTATTTTTATTATTGTCACTGTTATTAAGGTATTTTTATTTAATGCTTAAATTTTAATTTGTGTTGGTGATCATTTGAAAAATTGATATTTATTACTTTTTCACTTTGCTTTTTTTATTTTTATTTTTATTTATTCTTCAAGTCAAATAATTTTTATAAGTCTAATAATATTTATTTTTGTTTTGTAGTTTATTTTTATTTATTTTTTTAATATTATTAGGTGTTGAAATTTTTAATTATTATAGATAAGACATTAAAAAAAAATGATTATTTGTAAGTTTTTTTTCTACTAAATATGTTAGACTAATTATATATTTTGATTTTTATTTATTATTAGTGCCTTAATATATAGATAGATATATAAATGACCTAGGTTTTTTTTTAAAATAATATTAGTATTCTGAATTACTTTTAATATAATAATATGAGGAATAAATCTTATAAAATAAAAAAATAATTTCTTTTTCTAACAATAATTATGGTGTCATCGATAGTATGAACAATAATAATTAGAATATGAATTATTTATAATAATATTTATAATAACAACTACAATTGTGACAATCTAACAATCATGATAATACCAATGACAATAATAATCGAAATAATTCATCAGTTAATATTATTTTTCTTGGAGGTTGACTATTGCGGCTTTTTATGTGTGATATTTCATATCTAATATCACATAAACAAAAAAATATGAAGTGACTGTTGCAATGTCGCAGTTGCACAAATTAATTATCCTAGCTTAAAACAAATCAAACAAGATAGTATAGAGCAAGCAAGGGGTCAATCCCACGAGGACAATTTAGTTCAGATTTTCGTGCTATATGTTATGCAATTGGGGGGGTTGGAAGTTGTCTAGGCTAGGCTAAAGCAAACTAAGAGAAAATTATATAAAACTGAAATTTATCAATAAAGCAAACCTTGGTCGCAAATCAACATCCACCTACAGAAATCAGAACTAATCATGGAAACGACATATCAATTTGTATTCTGAATATTTATCTCTTCTTAAAATTGATTCGTTAACGGATCCGCCGTATAACTTACCCTAACCATCAAACAACCACAGTGTCCGCACTAGTAATTTGATTTAATGGCAAAATTAAAATCTAGATAAATTGATCAATTAAGAAACATAATTGTCCGTAATATATGTTTAGTTCAATTGAATGTTCTCCCTAAGATTAATAACATAGATCCGCTACAATTATTAACTTAGTTGCTTCATAAGTTCATATACCATAACTCCGGTTTTGATATCAAACTTAGCAATCGATTGTCTACAATAATAACTTTGAGTCCGCTCTTAGGAATTAAATAAACAATCATAGGGAAATAAGCATAGGAGAACAAACATATTCATCATATAAACTGAAAAATTGAGGTAAAAATAGATCTCACAGTCCTTGCAACCAAGCAAAAGAGTCTAGCCTTGCATGTTTATTGAACAACTAAATAAAAAGATGGAAGAAAACATGATTTAGGGTTTGAAGGAGGAAGATTTGTGTGTTCTTTGGTGCTGGCCGCCACTTCCTTGCTCCTCTTCTCCTTTATATATGCTTAGAAACCCTAGTGTCTATTTTACAAAATAATCCTTCCTTAAGTTGGCAGAATTTAGTTGTCCCTTGTAAAATTCATATCTCCTTAATATCACATCTTTTTGAGCTTAAATTTTTATATTTTATAGGTCTTTGAGTTCTGAATCCACAACAATTGAGTTTGCGTCAATCGGACTTCTGTAGCTCGAGATATTGAAGTTGGAATGGACAAAGGTCGATATCGGCAGATTGCAAGATTTGACTTTGAAGGCTGCGATTTCCATGATCTTCCTTATTTTATTTCTTTTTCCTTAGCTTTACATAAATTTATGGATGTTAGCTTTTGAATGTCACTGGAATCACTTCATTTCGATCTTTAGAGCTTCCACTCTGCACAAAAACACCGACTGAAGGTCAAATCTGTCAATCAGCTCCAATTACCTTCTTTTTGCATTTTTCATCCAAAAATGCCTTTAAAACATAAAACGAAGAATATCAAGGCATTTTATACACAAAAAAATATGAAAAACACTAGGTAAATATGGATGAAACTATCAAATAATATGGTCGCATCAGTGACACGTAGATGAAAAAGGTGGATTTTTTTTTTACTATAAACTATTTGTTTAACATGCAAAAAAATATTAATGGTCTTAGATATTTTTTATAATGCTATATATTTGAGCAAAATAATCAGCTTACAAAATTTTTGGTTCTTACTATAAAACAATTATTTACAATAATGATAATAACAATAATAATAATTAATTATTATTATTATTATTATTATTATTATTGTACATTATGTTTTCATATATTCATTTTATTATGCAAAATGCGTTTACAAAAATAGTGGCGATTATTTTTAAGGATTGTTCACTTAAAAATAATTATATATTTTGGTATTTTTTTTATATTAACACCTTACTATATATATATATATATATATATATATAAAATGAAGCTTTTTTAAAAAAAAAAATTCACAAAGTAGTTTAATCTTAGTATTCTCGAATATTTCAAATATGAAAAATAAATATTGAAAAACTTTTTTCTTTTTATAATGATAATGATAGTGACAACAATAATATTGTCATTAATGATTAGAATATTGATTATTTATAATAATTATGATATTTTAACAATCATGATAATAACAATATGATTAATAATCAAGATAATGCATTAATCGATGTATGATATTTCAGATTTAATATTACATGAATAAAAAATATACAAAGTTGTACATAGACAAAACTAGAGAAATATTTTTGTCAAATTGTCTACAAATACAAAATATATGAGTCACTTGTCTGCGCTTCACCGCAGACAAAATCAACTTTTATAATATGTCAAAAAAATTAATGGTTATTGCTTTTTTTTTAATAATGCTATATATTATAGAGAAACAATCATGGTTGTCAAAATCGCGATTTTGACACGACACGGAAGGGGCTTCGAAAAATCGGATCTTAAAATCATACCTGAATTTTTCCGTACAAAAATCGTAAAATCATAAGTAAAATATTTCTAAATACAATACAATATAATTATGGCCATAAAACTTCATTAGTTAAGGTTCATACATGATTCAAAATAACTTAAAAATATAGTACAAAATAATTATGTCCATAGAATTTCATTAGGTAAAAAATAACAAATTTAAAATAAATATTTTGCTGATGTGCTATATAAATTAAAATCAGTCTCATGACTGTCATTTTCCTCGTTATTTTTAATACATTCATCAAAAGCATTACTATTGAAAGGCTTATCAGTACTAATACTGATACCAACACCGATATTGCTAGTACTAGCTCCAACTCTAACAAATTATTTTGATATCAGGACATGAAAATAATTTAAAAACATTAAAAAAAATTAATTAAAAGTAAAAAAAATAAAAAATACTTTTTTTTCAAAAATTTTAAGTATAAATTTTAAAGTTAACATTATTGATTTTCAAGAGTGATTATATATATATATATATACACACACACACACACACACACACACACAGAGAGACAGGCCCCCTCCGATTTTAAAATTTTCAAACTTTTGAAGGATCGTAAAATCGGAACGAGTTTGTACGATTTTACGATTTTGTTTAACCGAGTTTGACCAAAATTAATTTTTCTACCCGAGTTAACAAGGTTTGATGAGTTGACTCACAAAATCATATGATTTTGCGAGTCAACTCGCGATTTTGATAACTATGGAAACAATCAATATATTCATTTTATTATAAATAATCCATTTAAAATAATGAGAAAAAATATTTTAAAGGTTATTTCTCTTAAAATAATTATACATTTTAATATAATTTAACACCTTAAAAAATATAACAAATAACTAACAACTGAAGATTAACTATACATGCATAAGAGAGAGTTTACTTTCATCTCACACTACCAAAAATGAACTTTTTTTTAACCAAAGCTACATTTAATACAAAGATAAATTCTAATAAAAATAAAAAGTGAAAACATAGAATATTGATACATAAATGCCAATAAATTATTTAAATTTATACCAAAATTATTGAAAAAAATAAAGAGATCGAAACTAAATCAAGAAATAAAAGAATTATTTATTTTTCCCTTACAACACTTTTAATTTTTTTAATTTAATCCTTCCATTTAGATATTTTTTTTTCATTTTTGCCCATATGATTTTAATTCTTTATTTAATTCTTTTATTTTTTTGTATATATTTCTAAATAGTCTCTATTTTTTCATGTTTATATATATACGCTCTTAATTTTGGTTTTTAATTGTTCATTTTAGGTGGAAAAAAAATCTAACAGATTTAATGGAGTATAATTTACTAATTAAATATTAAGATAATCAATTAAAACAAGCACAAAATCAATCAATTTTCTATATAAAAAAAGCTCAGCCCAGCACGCAGGCAAATAACCTCATTTTATCTAAATTTATACGGACATCCGTTTGTTTTTATATTTTAAAAATATATTTTTATTTTTATTTGTGTTAGAGTGTTTGATATGCTAATGTTAAACTAAAATTTTAAAAATAAAAAATATTATTTTAATGTATTTTCAAACAAAAAACACTTTGAAAAAAAATTATTATCCTATTTTGGATCACCCCTAGTCCACCAACTATGTGATTCATAGTATCAAGGTGACACATGCATCTACCACACTCCCTCAACTCTCACTTATTTGATTCACTACCTTATACGATCGAATCTGCGAAACAGAAACTATTATCCCAATCAAGATTAAAGTATTTAGTTTCCACAAAGTTAGGAGTTTTTTTTTTACACTAGCCCTATTTCAGGTTGTACTTAACCTCTCTTACTTAGTGAGGCGAGTCAACGATATAATAACCTAGCCCTTTTTACCTTATTCTTCATAGTAAGCTAAGCAAATTATGTATGATAGTTATGTAAATGATTTTTAAATTTAAGATCACTAAATTATCTTATATATAGTGCTTTAATTCTAACCACATGTCATCCTAATTAAGAGTAAAAAAACAAGTAAATATTAAGTTTAACATAAACTATATGAATATATTTAAGTCGTCAATAAATGATTATCACCCTAGATAAATTATAAAAAAAATCATATGTTATGAAAATATTGATTGTGAAATTATTGTTCAAGTGAGATTCATTTTAAAATGAGTTTCAAAAAATCAAAGACTATAATTGTAACATCCAAATTTTTAACTATGTTGTATCCAAATAATATGCTTATATGCAACATAAGGGTTAATTTGTTTTTTGTTATAGAATCTGCCAAAATTTCAGCACAATTTGCTTATACTTGGAAGGTACTAAGTTATCAACATCTTCAATCACATTCCAAACAACACCACAAACATTGTCCAATTCTCCTGGACCTTGTTCCACATTAACACATTTCAAGATTAGCATACAATAAATTTTCTTCCATGAAATATGGATAATAAAAAAAATAAAAAAGACAATAATACAAAACATGTAACAAGAAAAGTAGATGCATGGTATTATATTTAAAGAGTTTACATAATGACTAATTTATATAATACAGTTAGGGATTCTACTAATTACACATAAAATATGTGAGTACATAATATACCTAATACAAAGAAATCTACCTTTAATATATCAACTCTTCCTTGTAGTGTGCAATCATCATACAAATGACAATAATAAAATAATAAATAATTTAATAATAAAATCCACAAGTGCACACTAGTATTTTAATAAGTCTTGACACACTATTTATCATTTCCGAAATATAATATCTTGTCCCTTCAATCTAAAATTTCTATTTTTTATAAGCATAACCTTATTTCCACGCTAAAAGTCATATTCAATATTCACAAACAGTTAATCTTATTGGTTTCCTTCTAACAGTGGAAACAACATATTATTCACTTTTATTCAACCATGAAAGCAACAAATAATGACTTCCATTTAACAATGAAAACTACAAACAATGACATTCACCTAAATATGAAAGTAACATAACAAGAGCTCCCATTCATCAATGGAAGCAAGAAACATATCATTGACTTCTATTCAATAATAAAAGCTACAAACATTAGCTTTCATCTAGGCATGAAAACAACATAAACAAAAATACCATTGAGTTCTATTTAACGATAAAAACTATAAACATATGCTTTCATCTAGGTAGGAAAACAATATAACAATAACTCTTTTTATCAATGGAAGCAACAAATATCAATTTTCATTTAATAATGAAAGCAAAATAACATTGGCTATTTTTTTTTGTTCCAGGAAAACAACACATATTGACTTCTATTCAATGTGCAAGCTATATAATCAAACATTTATTTTCCATAAACTCTGTGTCAAAATATGTTTTCCACCTTTACCAAGGTTTATCAAGTATAAGAGATTGCAAGACTAATATACAATATTAAAAAGACTAAGGTTCAAAAGACCTATATGATGTCTGACATCTAGATGCAATGCCCTATTGCTGTACTACTAGAGCAACCTCTCCTGTACCAATAAAGACAATCATCACTGACAAGTTCCTCAAACAATAAAAGTGTCATTTTAATTGTCATCCATATATAGATTTTAACTCACTAAGTAGGAAAAAAACTTAAAGTTTCGCACATGTACACAATATTTTGTTTGTCATAAATTATATCGTGCTAAACTCTAAGCATAGGTTTGCTATTAATTATTTATGCCATTCAACTTAAATCCCTTAGAACACTTTTTAGTGTTTCAATCATAACTAAAGTTGCAGAAATCATTTTTAAACATGATTTATTTAGCTAGAGAGATAAGATATAAGGCTACAATTTTTATGAAGGGTTATGAACACAGTTCTCCCATTTAGATATTGAAAATTACTCATAATAATAATAATAATAATAATAATAATAATAATAATGTGTTGGATTGTCCAATCGGTTCTATATTAGATCTTTCATAATTGTTTTCCCATATTTGGAGTTTCTAAGGACACCAATCAGGTTGCTATTGAACTTAAACATCCATACCTATAACTTTCATGAATATAGGTACATCAAAGATTGGTGTCTTAAGATTCAAATTAAAAATTGATTTAAGATGCCAACCATGGCATCATGCAAAAAAGTAATTATTATGTCCAAGTAGATTTTTGGAATTGAAAATAACAAGAAAATGTATACTAATTATGAGAAGAAATTAAATTTAAGTATTCGAATTAACTAATCAAAAAGCCTGTTATTAATAGAAAAGAGGTGGGAGAAAAACATCGTATAAGCGGATCCACGCACATTGAGGCTACATGTAGGCATCTTATATTTTTTTTATAAATTATTGTTGTGCAATTGTTTTCCTAAATTGAGATTATTTGTTATATGAAAATGAGATTGTATTAACATGTATATATTATAATGTTTGTACTAAAGATGAATTATATATTGAAGGTTGAGTTAGTATTCGCTGAGGGATACTAGATTTCAATTGTACTGATTTTCGTTGGAGAAAACCAAAATTTTGATTTGAGTTGGTTTTCGTTCAGGGATACCAAGTTTTGAATTCACTGGTAACCGTTGAAGGAATTCAGATTTCTATCGAAGCTAGTATTCACTAAGGAATACTAGATTCTTAAGTCGAATTAGTATCCATTGAAGGATATTAGATTTGACAAAAAATACTCGTTAAAGAGTATCAAATGAGTTGGCCCTAGTGTTCGCTAAGGAGCACTAGATTCTTGATGCAATCATGTTCATCATAAAATATTTGTTTGATTAAAGGTAATGAAAGATGAGAATGAAATACACATTCATGGAAGAATGTTGGAATTAAGAGCTTTCTTGTTAAAATGATAAGATATTTTTTATATTGCAATTGCTAATCAATTCCTTGGTTATTAAAGAAAAAGAATTTAAATAAATTCTTACATTATATTAAATCATGATGATGATATGTTCTAAGTATGAATTCAATAATACTAAGTCTTTGTATGCTCATTAAACCTAAGAGCTAAATTATTTACATTATTGATTTGGTACAAATACATCCAAGTCTCATCAGGATTAATTGCTTAGTCATCTAATTTTGTTAATCTTGATGTTTAGGAGTTTCTAATACTTATGAATGATCTTTTGTATTTTAAACCTTAGACCGCTTAAACTAGGTATGTAATTAGGTAGCAATTATTTTATTTAGTTGTAGCTGTTAATATAAATCAATTGAATAACTATGTGTGGTATGTTAAAGTAACACCTGTACTTAAGCAATTGAATTTATGTTATACATGTCATTACATTTGTGTAGGATTTGTTTATTTACATGGATTCACAATGTTGCTGTCGTTTATCTTAGTAATCAAATTTATATTTATAATGAGATATTTCTATTTTTATTATATTGGAGACTTGAGATTTGAATATGTGGTAACTCTTTGATATTATGAATGGAATAAGGAATATGACATATGAGATCCATAATACTTAGATTGAGAATAAATGATGATTGATAATTTTATTCATTATTTGAAACACCATTTGTTGTTGTGTGAATTGATTTCGATATAGGGGAGACTCTGCCAAAATGTTGGTAAAACAAATCGTAGATTATTCATAAGTTTATGATGAATGTAGATTGTGTAAGATGAGTTTTTTTAGGATGTTACCATTGGTATTGAATCTTTGGCTTTGATTCCACGAGAATGATTTGAGATTTAATTAAATGATGAATTATTGTAGAATTGCAAAATGGTTAGAACAAGTTATGGTACAAGGACAAATGTTTAGAGAAGAGTCCAAACAGAGTATTAGAATGGGAATCCAAGAAAGGTTCATTGACTAATATCGCCTCCATAGTACGAGGCAATTACATTGATTAAGTTAATGGTTGTGGAATTGTATTTAATGATGTTAAATGATGTATTAAATGATAATGGTTGCCTTAAATGTTGAAGAAATTAATGGAAACTATTTGGTTTTTCGTCAATTTTATAAATTGGAATGTTGACAATTTTACCACCTAACTTTTAACTAATTTCAAATTAGTAAATGATGGAATTTGGACTATGTTTTTCTATAAAAAAGAAAAGACTCCTGATATGCTACTATCATAGGTGGACAAATTGTTTCTTAATGGAGAAATCGTTTATGCTACTATAATAGGTGGTTTTGGTTATGCAAATGATAGAACTAGGTGTTTTTTCCTTCATAAGAATTGTAGTTTTGTATCCTAGCTTTCATACGAGATAAGACACACTCAAAATGGAATCTTATAAATTTAGTTACAATTTAAATATTAAACAATGTTCCTCAGTGACTAACTTAAATCGGTCAGAATTAGCCAACCTTGGTAATTTTAAGAATGGAATTGTAATGGGTTCCTATTATGATTGAGCTATGTATGACATGATATTCACATTGTTATAAGATAGGTGTTTGGCACATTGTAACTTTTAATTTAGGAAATATTATTACATCGTATAACCACGCCATTTTTTTAATGTAATATGTCCATGTTTTTTATATGATGTATAGGGACTAGGGCTAGTGCCTAGTTTTGAGCTGAGAAACTAGTTACCAGAAAATGGGGTTAGTGCTTTATTATGGATGGATGAACTAGTTACCCAATAATGAGGTCAGTGTTCTATTTTGGGCAAAGGAACTACTAACTTAATGATAGGGCTAATGCTGAAAAAAGGGTAATTATAATAGTTGATCGAATCATTGTTACAGGAAAGATTACGAAGGGAATAATATATATTAGACTAAGATTTATTGGTAAAATTCTTACATGAATCTTTATGATTCTGATTTATTGCACGAGTTATTTTTTTTATGTGCTAAATTGATTTTAGGCACCTCTCGACCTTGCACAAATTAGTATATAGTTTAGGTCTTTTGTGTTAAAGGAAAAGAAAAGGATAAACGTTTTTTTTATGAAATAATCCTTTGCATTGTTAATATTTGATATTGATTTTATGTAAATTGTAATTATTTTGGATGATTTTCTTTTTTCGTTCATGAATAATATAATTAAGTTGTTAGTACATTATACTTAGTTACTCCATGCACTTGTTACATATTTTTCTTAAGAAAATATCTAATATGATTTTGAGTTATTTATTTCATGTTCCTACCTTATGAATTCTTTTATTTAATTTTCATTTTATTGCTCATGAAATATTTCTATATACAATGTGATTTAAATTTGGATTAAAGATATTCTAGTATATGAGATGTTGTGTTGGGTTAGTCTGGGATTATTGGCTCTATAATAACATAAATATTAAATAAATTATCGAGAAAAGATTGGTGTTTTTGATAACTTGGTACCAATATTTATGGGAAACACTTTTGAATTCTCGATAGAAAACATTTCTGTTTTTTATCTTGATGGCGTTCCTTATCACATGATTAGTTGACTCTAGAATTGGAGTATGTTATAGTTGGTATCAGAACCTTGATTTGTTTTCAGGATAATGGAGAATTTAAAATTTCTTATTTGTTATAGGATGGTTTGTGTAAGGAAAGGTGCAAAAAGAAATCCTTCTTTTGTAAGTTAAAATATAAGACTCAAAATTTGATGATATAGGAGAGGAAGATCGTTTAAAGGATCCTACCTTCCATATGCCACTAGTACCTCATCAATCGAGTTTATCGGAGTCATCAGAACTTTGTGTTAATTCTTATTCTAGACAAGGTGGGGTATCACAACCAGAGATTTCAAGTGAGTATGGATATAAAGTTGTTTTTGCATGAATAACACATATAGCAATCCCTCCACCCTATGATGATTCTACATTTCTTGCATAAGTTGAGAAGATAGTGATCGAGGGCATGTCTAGTGCAGTAGCCTTTGTAGTGCCAATAAATACAACACCTATAGATAATGTGGTTACTTTAGTAAGGTTGGTGAATAACATGCCGTAAGTCGATTTTGAGACCTTTCTAAGAGAGCAAGATGTCACTATGAAGCAAATAAAAGTGACATAGGATTTATAGGCGGGTCCTCCTAATTATTATTAGATAGAGCATAATCTTGGTGAGAGACAATGTAGTCAAGAAAAGCCATTAGGACATGAACTTTAGGTGATTTTTTAGTGTATTTTGAGAATTAGTTTTACTTTAAATGTCGATGGACGTTGAAGGAACAAGAGTTCCTAGCTTAGATATAGGAAGATATGTTTATACTTGACTATGAAAGAAGGTTTCATGAACTTTCTATGTTTGCTTGTACTTTCCCTCTACTAAACAACATTTGATAAACTACTAGATGGATTACAATAAGAGTTAAAGCAAAGATTGATAGCACTTTAGTATTGGATAACCAAAAAGCTTGTATAGGTAGCTTAGGCTTTAAAGGCATGTAATGAAGAGGGTCAACGAAGCTAGTTTGGGTTGGGCAAAATGAACAATATTGATTTCTCCTCGAGTATACCTCCTATTCCCAAAGAAGAGTAATTGATAATTTAGTCAATTCAAGAGAAAAAATGGCAACAATTATATTTTTCCATAGTGCTTGTCTATAATTGACTAGAGGATTAAAACGAAAATAAGGTTCTATTAGAAGGATTTTAGTATAAAATACTATCACATATCCCTATTATGTCTAATATGAGAAGAAATATCCAGGAGAATATTTTGCATCACCATGGTGATGTTATATTTTTTGAGGAGAGGTGTATAAATGGTGAGATTAACCCCACTTAGACCAAAGATGCTACTATTATGGACAAAATAATTTTTAGAGGGATTTCCCTTAAAGGGTTGAGTTTACATAAGGATAAACGCATAGTGAACAACAATCAATCATTATGGACAAACATGTTAGGCCAACATAGTCAGGGGTTAATGGTAATAAAAGTCAGTCTAGAGTGTAAAGCGACATGACTTAGGGTTGAGTAATTTATATGATGCTGAAGGAGGTCAAAGTTACCCCAAATATAGTAGCAAGTATATGACGATTAAATTTATAGTCTATTTATTCATTGATTAATCCTGGGGCTATACACACATTTATAACAAATAAAATACTAGGAGAAAGTCTTATTATGATAGAAAAGGGATATACAATACGTATTCCTATAGGCAATACTATAGACATTAATTTGGTGTAAATGGGCTTGATATGAAAATAAACTTGATACCTTTAGAATTAAAGGATTTTAAGGTGATATTGGGTATGGTTGGTTGAGTATGTATAAGGCTAAAATAGATTGTTTTGCAAAAATAGTCTCTTCAAAGACCAAAAGAAAGATGAGTATTAGGTAGGTTGGTTGGGTATGTATAAGGCTAAAGGAATGTCATATAAAATTATATTTTTTTGGCTATAACTATTGGGAAATAATGAAAAAATAGTGTGGTCTTTTGCTTTGCCTTTATAATGGATGAAAAAAGAGGAAATATAAGAGTTGGAAAACATCCCCATGGTAAAAGAATTTTTAGATGTGTTTATAAATAAGGTAATAGGTTTACCATTAAAAAGGGAAGTAAAAGTATTTATTGATGTACTACCCGATTCATCTCCTACAACACAATCATTATATAGGATGACGCTTATAGAATTAGCCAAATAGAATATACAACAACAAGAATTACAAGGGTTTATACACTCATGTAATTCACCTTAGAGAGCTCTTGTTTTATTTATGAAGAAAAATGATGGAAGTCTCTAACTCTATAATGATATGAGATAGTGAAAAAATAATGGTGAAGAATAAGTATCCAATTCCATAGACAGATGACCTATTTGATCAGTTGAAAAGGGAAAAAGTTTTTTTCAAAGATGTAACAAAGGTCTAGGTACTATCAATTAATCATTAAATAGCAATATGTGCCAAAAACCATATTTAAGAATTGTTATGAACATTATGAGTTTTAGTGATGCCATTTGGATTCATAAATGCACCTATAATGTTTATGGACTTGATGAATTGAATCTTTTGGCCGTATTTGGATAAGCCTATAGTGGTGTTCATTGATGATATCCCAGTTTACTCTAGCTCATATTTAGAACATGAGCAACATTTGAAATAGGTATTACAAACCTTAAAGGAGCATTATATATATGTTTAACTAGGTATGTATGAGTTTTGGTTGTAATAAGTGGTTTTTCTAGGGCATGGCATATCTACTGAAGGTCTAATTATTGATCATAGAGAAGTTAGAACAATGTTGAAATGGGAAAGGCCTATGAATATGATTGATATTCATAGTTTTCTAATATTAACAGGATATTACAAGAGATTTATTGAAGGATTCACCATAATACCTATTTCAATAACCTACTTGACTTGAAAAAAAGTTAAAGTGGGAGTTGTCGAAGAAATATGAAGAGAGCTTTCAAGAATTAAAAATAGGCTTACTACTGTTTTAGTATTAATACTTTCTTTATAAGCTAAAAGTTTTTGGCATATAGTGATGCATCAAATAAAGGTCTTGGGAGAGCTCTTAGTAAAAAAAACCCGTTAGAAAGAGAATTAAGAGAGAGAAGATCTCCTTCTCTAAGAAGCTTCCGCCCGTAGCATGGCTGATCACTTCTCCTGAGTGTTGTCTTCTCCTAGAATCATGTCACGATACTACTCTCTTTTCCCTTCCTTCTTCTATCTGAAACCTCTCCTTTAGTCGTCTACCTCTCGTTCCACTTTCACCTTCCCCTTCTTTGATCTGGCACCCCTGCCACTCTCTGATAATGGCCGACAAGAAGAAAAAGGTTGTGTCTCAAAAATCTCGCTCGAAACAGCAAAGGTTATTAGCAAATGCTAAACTCAGTCATGATTCCACAGTGTTATCCCTAGAAGCCCCGTCCTTGGTCTGCACTGTTCTGAGTTATTCCCCTAAATCTACCTAAAATAAATCAAAAAAAATAAAAATAAATAAAGGGGCGGCGTTGGTAGAAAAATCAAGGTGAAAATTTTAGACATTTTCGAGAGCCTGATTGTATCTCTTTTGTGACCAAAAATAAAGGAAAATACAGATTCAAGGCTAAAATAATTATTATTCGATAAATCTATGTAAAAATAAGTTAAAATGCATAATTATATCTTTATGGGTCAGTTTGATTTAATCGCCGACCAATTTAAAGTGTAACTATGTATAGGAACTAATTTAAGGCCTAGTTGAAGGATTTATTTAAGTGCAAAGACTTAATTATACTTTAAATTGGTCAAATTAATTTTATTAAGAGCTTAATTGGTGAAAAAATAAGTTTAGAAGCCTAATTTAGGTTAAATTGAGAAGATCAGATTTATTTTGAGACGAAACTTTTTTGGGTGAAACCGGAAGCCAAAACTGAAAAACACTATTCTTCCTGGTTTTCCCTTCGAAAAACTCTTTTTTGTCACAACTCACTTTTTTTGTCTGTCTATATTGCCAAAAAAAAAAGTTGGCCTGCTGAGGCATTACAGGCAGCCATACTTGTGTCATGCCGACAATCATGCCCTGTAACCTACTCCTGCACTACAACAAACAACACATCATTCCTGAACAAATCTCCCATGCCTTGCAACCTGTAAATTTAGTCTATAAAAGAGGTGAGAAATTTTTACTTAAAGGGGGAGGAGCATGAAATAATACTGGAAATACGGGGAAAATTTGCAGGAAAAAAAAACACCAAGGAAACACAGGGGAGGAAGATGAAGATATACAGTGCGGAAGTTGCAAAAAAAACACATGCACGCATAACCACCAGCAGCAACCACCACCATTTTCTTTGGCACCTACTGATAGCACCGGTAGCTCCCTTCTCTTCTACGATCAACCGACAATCTTTCTGATCTCTCTCTACAGTCAGCGGCATCCTCTCTCTCTCTCCTCCAGCAAGTCGGCCAACAACCTTGCACCATCCCCCTCAACACTAGCCGGTTCTCCTCCACGACAACAGCTCCTCTGTGACCTCTAGCAATAGCAGCAGCAAGCCTCGACGTAGCAACAACAACATTGACAGCACAGTCCAACAACCCTTTTCGATGCCTCTCCCGGCCACCACAAGCCATTATTTCTGATGTCACCATCACAAGAAGAACCACCTAGGCCTCCTCTAACCGGTAACAATAGCAGGTAAGCCTTTCGTCATCATCAGCCGACCACCCTATTATTGTTCATGTAACACTTGAATAGTGCATGAGTCAATTAATTCACTCTACACTATTCACGTAGCATGAACAATGCAACAACCTGATTTTCTTTTCTTTTTTTAACTCTTGGGTTGGACCTGGTCTCAACCCAGCCCAGTTGGTTGGGTCAGGTCCAGCCTAAGTCCAACAAAGTTGGGCCAGACCTAGACCGAATTTTTTTAAAATATAATATAAAAAATCACATTGAAAACAAAAACAAATAAAAAATATGTTGTTTTCGTGTATACGGTCGAATTCTAAGATTTTTCCAAGCATATTTTTTGTAAAAACAAATGTAGCATATTTCTCATGTTTTGAAACGAAAATCGGATATCATAACTAGTTTATGATTATCCATTGGAATTTGGCCAAAATATCAAAAAACAAATTAACAATTATTTTGTTTCAGCTACTGCGGTGTAAAATTGCATTGTAAAGTACACTCATTTTTTAAAAAAAAATGCGGTGTAAAAATTTTAAACTTTAGAATGGTCAAGTTTTTGAATCGCGATGAGGAAGAGATTTACTTCGAACCTTAGAAAAGACCAAAAAATTAAAAAATTGATTTAAAAAAAACAATCAAACAACAATGCAGGTTGCCTTAGGTAGGGTGCACACTGAGAGTGATGTGTCTTCTCCTTGGACAACAAGTCTCCTTACCTAGACTCTCGCAGACCATTAGGTTTTCTAGTGACCTTATACTAGGTGGCAACTCCTGAGAAATATAGTCGTAATTTTATGACTATAAACATCTTCTTTTTACCGTGCACCATCTCCCCTTTGGGTATAGAGAAGCACGAAAAAATGTTGTCGCAACACACTCAATTTCAAATTCTGCTCAAAGCCCGCCTAATTCCCCAGCCCCGAAGAGTCCTAGCCCTAACCAACATGTTAACTCAAGTTCATAGGCCTATCAACTCCGAAGTCATGGTGATCCCTCTCTTAACATCAACCATGTGTTTGTGGAAGATTGTATGGATGAGGATGATTTTGAGGATGGCAAAGTAGATTTTGACTCCTCTGAAGAGGATTGTATGGGGAGGTCAAAAAATTTCACCTCCAGTACCTATTGCTCCTTCCACCCTTGCTGCTAATTGTCGGTGGTCGGTCAATTCCCCCACCTGCATGTACCATACCACCCCCTCCTGGTGAGCCCTTACGTAGCACCTAGCGTAACCTCTTTGCCATCAATTGCAACATTGCCAGTTGCCCTAGGCTCACTCATTATTCCGACTTCACTGAAACTAATGGCTGTAGTGTTGGATGATGATTTAGACAACAAATATGATTTGTGGAAACTGAGCTTTGTTGGGTATATCGTCGGCCACTCTCCTGGGTTTAAAGTCTCATTTCCAACATATGGCAATGTGAAGCAACTCTGACGATTCATGATTCGGGGTGGCTGATTTTCAAATTTACTGATGAGGCTGACAAATTGAAATCTTAGTGAATGTCCCTTACCTTGTTTACGGCACGCCTCTCATCCTCAGGGATATGCCAGAATACTTCAATCTCTCCCCTTCTGAAATGCATACGGTTCCAATAAGGGTCAAGTTTCCAAATCGTCCCCTGAAGTGCTGGTAATATCAAATGCTTATTTAAGATAGTCATTGTCCTCGGCAAACCTATCCAAAGTGACATGCTCACATCTTTCATGGCATGGCTCATTGGAAATTACCATTTATGCCTCTAATGACACACTCATATTCTTGTTTATTCAAATTCATGATCATTGAAATGGATCATGGGGATTGATCATAGGGATCAATTGCCTAATTTTCTCCTTGATGGAAAGAGAAAATTAGCTAATGAATTAATGAGAGAGGTCCCTGATCTACCTATAAATAATAGTTTATATACTCTATTTGCAGCTACTAGTAGATATAGATCAGAAAATTTCTCTTGAAATTGTGTTGCTACTGTTGCATTGGAATTTATAGCTGGAGATTTTTATAATTTAAATTTTCGTTGCTATATGAATTTAACATGCAATTATGTAAAGGGTTTAACATGGCTCTGATATGTGAGGGTGTTGGTGGAAGTGAATTTGCTTTTGACTTGCCCTACTCCATTGAGGTTACCTTGCCTACTGACAATACTCTCCATCAACAAGTCGATCGTCTATGAAACCCTTCCACATTTTTGTATACACTGCGAAACTCTTGGTCACAATACTTCAACTTGCTTCAAATCTGCACCCTCTAATGCCTTACATAAGCAGCAGACTTCTGATCCTAGTGCTCCTGCTCCCATTGGCAAGGCTAATGTTTTTACTTGATTAGGACATCAAAGGGACCCTGCTGTTCGATTTTACTGATTTCGTGTTTTTATAATTGCAGGTGATTTGGTTTGTGCTTTGAAGAAGCAGAGAGAGAGATTGAAGATCAGAGAGATTTACAGAAAGATAAGCAACTTCTTATTATTGCATATCTATTGTTTGATGAATTGCCAGTTTATATACTTGGCAAAACACATGCTTTTCACATTGTTGTAACTACTAACTGATTCATAACTACTCAAGAAAAAATTAGTTACAGCTTTTCTTCTTGTGATTGTTACAACTGAATTAACATGCAACTTGTTCTGTTACAGAACTTCTCAATGCATAAGTCTTCTTCTTCTTTCTTTAATACTTCCAATCCACGTGAGCAGCTTATATATTAACATCCCCTCCTAAGCTGCTTACAATTTTGACACCAAGCTTTGATTTGAGTTCAAAAAATTTGTCCTTAGGTAGTCCCTTAGTAAATATATCTGCTAATTGTTCTTCACTGCTGCAGAATTTCATGTCAATAACATCTCCTTGAACTGCCTCCCTTATGAAATGAACTTTCCTATTAATATGCCTTGTTTTCTGATGGAATATTGGGTTCTGCCATTGTTATAGCTGACATGTTATCACAATATAGGGTTGTATCTTTTTCTTGTTTTTCACCGAGATCATCAAGTATAGACCTCAACCATATTACCTGGGCAGTTGCTTCAGAAGTTGAAACATATTCAGCTTCTGTAGTTGATAATGCAACTGAATTTTGCTTCACAGAAGCCCATGAAAAAACTCCACTTCCAAACCCAAATGCATCTCCAGAAGTGCTTCTACTGTCATCTTCACTTCCACCCCAGTCTGCATCACAAAACCCCATGAGTGTTGCTGATTTTTGCTTTGCATACTCATAATCAAGGGTTCCTTGGACATATCTAAGAACCCTTCTTGCAACTCCCATGTGCTTCTTTGTTGGCTGATTCATAAACCTCGATAACAAGCTAGCAGTATACATTAGATCAGGCCTTGTTATTGTCAAATACAACAAGCTTCCCACTATTTTTCTATAGACATTTGCATCTGCTAACTCACTTCCATCTGCCTTTATCAGCTTATCACCAGTAGCTAAAGGAATAGAGACTGGTTTACAATCAGCAAGCCCGAATTTCACAAGTAAGGACCTTGCATACTTGCTTTGATGGATGAAGATGCCTTGATCAGTTTGTATCACACCCATGCCCAGAAAATGATGGAGAAGACCAAGGTCACTCATCTCATATCTCAGCATCATTTCCCTTTTAAATTCATTCATCAGCCTCTCACTACTTCCTGTGTACACAATATCATCCATATAGATGGACACAATAAGCTGATTTCCCTCACTGTCAGCTCTTGTATATAGAGTAGGTTCACTTGCACTCCTTTTGAACTTACTCATGATAAGATAGGTGTCAATTTCACTATACCAAGCCCTAGGAGCTTGTTTAAGTCCATATAGTGCCTTGTTTAATTTGTACACCTTGTGTTCTGCTCTTTGAACACTAAACCCCTCGGGTTGCTCAACAAATACCTTCTTATCAAGCATTCCATTTAGGAATGCTGATTTAACATCCAACTGGAATAATTTCTAGTTTTTCGTGCTTGCAAGTGCAATAAGAGTTCGGATAGTATCCAACCTTGCCACTGGTGTGAACGTCTCATTATAATCAATTCCTGGCTTTTGCGCATACCCTTTTACCACAAGTCTTGCCTTATATTTGTTTATTGTACCATCCAGGTTGAGTTTGATCTTATACACCCATTTGATCCCTATAATAGGCTTGTTAGTGGGTGTTTCTACCAGCTCCCATGTGTCATTTTTCTCAATCATGTCCAACTCAACTTTCATGGCATCCTGCCAAGCTACATTTCCAGCTACTTCTGTGTAGTTCTCAGGTTCTATCATGCTTACATTGCATCTTGCATATATGTCCTCAATGTTCTTATTTTTACTGGAGTTAGTGTATCAACTTCTGAACCTGTGCTGCTGTCTTCATTCTCACCTCTGTTTTCTGCACATTCCTGAGAGTATTCACCATTTTCCAGCTGAATTCTTTCAGTTTGTGAGTCTTCATTTCTGCTTTCAAACATGAGCTGTGAAGAGATAAACTTCTCATTCCCCATCTCCCATGTATAGATGCTATCCTCATCAAATACAACATTGCGAGATAACACAATCTTCTTTGATTTTGGAATGTAAACTCTGTAACCCTTCTCACAGCCACCATATCCCATGAATATTCCTTTTTCAGCTTTATTATCCCATTTCTATCTAAGAGAAGCTGGAATATGTGTGTAGCAAATACACCCGAACACCCTCAAGTGTTTAATACCAGGCTTCCTCCCTGTAAATTCCTCAATTGGAGTCTTGGTTGCCACTGATGTTGTATAGCTCCTATTCAGCAAATACAGCTGTGTTAACAGCTTCAGCCCAGAATTCATCACGTATGTTCTTATCCTTCATTATTGATCGAGCCATTTCACAAATGGTTCTATTTTTCCTCCCAGCAACACCATTTTGCTGATGGGAATATGCAACTGTCAGCTGCCTTTCAATTCCATGATGAGAACAGAAATTCTGGAATTCCAAAGAGGTATACTCTCCACCTCTGTCACTTCTTAGCCTCTTCATCTTGAAATTACTTTGCAATTCAGCTAGGACTTTGAACTTCTTAAGCATATTTAGAGTATTTGATTTGTTTCTAATGAAATATAACCAACACATTCTTGTAAAGTCATCAATAAATGTGATAAAGTACTTGTTACCTCCATTTGATTCACTATGCATAGGTCCACACAAATCTGTGTGGACCAATTCTAGTGGCTAACTTGCTCTCCTGCTAGCATCTTTATCAAATGGTTGTCTCTTATGCTTGCCTAGCACACATCCTTCACACACAGCATTCACATTCATTAGCTTAGGCAACCCTATCACCATCCATTTGCTGCATCTTCTTCATGCTCTCAAAGTTCAAATGTCCATACCTTCTATGCCAAATCCAAGAACCTTCAGAAACAGAGGCCTTTCTTGCTTCAGAAACCACTGATTCCAGTGTTAAGGGAAAACACCTGTTACCTTTCATAATCACTCTTGCTACAACATTTGTGAGTGTTTATCAAATATTATAGCTTTGTTTCCTCCAAACAAGATATAATAACCATGCTCCATCATCTGCCCCATACTCAGCAGATTTTCATCGAATCCAGGTACTAACAATACCTCTTTTATATATCTTACCCCTTGTTTTGTGTCTACTACAAGTGTCCCCTTTCCTGTTGCTTGCACAAGGTCTCCAGAACCCATTTCTACCTTGCAACTCACTGATCTGTCAATATTTATCAGTTTTGATGCTTATGAAGTCATGTGATTACTACATGCACTATCCACAAACCACACATCTTCATCTTGGACACTTGCTGCATGACAAACATAAAACATTGTTCCCGTGGTTGTATCTTCTTCTTTTGCACAATTAGCTAATTGTCTATTGAATTCACAACCATTTTGATTGTGGCCAAACCGACTACATTTTCCACATCTTGGCTTTCCTTTAAATCTGCATATGCCAAAGTGAAATTTCTGACAGGTGCTACATTTTGGCTTTATGCTTGACTGAATACTACTGCCACTTTTGTATTGTGAATTGGATGAATTATTATAATTCATTCCTGACTTCTTATTCCAGTTTGCATTTTGCAAATTAGACAGATTTCCAACCTGACTCCAATTTGCAGACTTCCTTTGTTGATTCTGCCACTTTGGATGTGGTCTCCCTTTTAAGCCCTTGTTCTTTTGAAAGTAGTTATTCCCTCCAATTCTTAGGCTACTGAATGCTCTTTTAGTATTCATAACTCTTTCCCTTTCATCATGCATATCTTCCCTTCTGTCATACACTTTAATTGAAGCAATTACTTCTTCACTTCTTAGTGTATCTAAGTCTCTTGTTTCTTCAATAATTGAGACTATAGACTTATATTTTCTGCTAAGACTCATTAAGGTCATTTGCATTATCCTTGTTTCAGGTACCTCTTCTCCGAGGGACTTCAAATCATTTATTACTTCAAAAAACTTAGTCAGGTAATGATATAAGCTTTCTCCTTCTGTCATTATTATATACTCAAACTCAGCCCTTACTGCCTGCAACTTTACAGCCCTTACTTTTTTATCTCCTCTATATTCTCTTCTCAACAAATCCCATGCTCCTCTTGCTGTATTTTCATTTCTGATTCTAGGAAAAAGTTCATCAGTCAAAGCTCCTTGGATTATACTCAAAGCCATGGCATTTTTTATCCTATTTTCTTTAGATACAGCAGCAGTTTCTCCTGATTCAGTCTTCTTACCTTCTGAACCAGAAGCTTCTCCAATTTCACCTTCCTTGGATACT
The DNA here is from genome assembly GCA_025169955.1 of Salix arbutifolia. Classification (NCBI taxonomy): domain Eukaryota; kingdom Viridiplantae; phylum Streptophyta; class Magnoliopsida; order Malpighiales; family Salicaceae; genus Salix; species Salix arbutifolia. The sequence goes on from CM045908.1 coordinate 4,796,410, forward strand.
TTTGTTAATGTATCACACTCAATCACATCCCATAGATCATACGCTATGAGGATTGTTTCCATTTTAACTGCCCAAAACTCATAATTTTCACCATTAAACTGTGGTGCTCTAAGATCTCCACTTGTCACCATTTTTTTCCTTTTCAATCACTGTTTGTATGCTCATAGATTGCTTTACGCCCCTTCCTTGTTGATCAAGCCAGCTCTGATACCATGTTCGATTTTACTGATTTCGTGTTTTTATAATTGCAGGTGATTTGGTTTGTGCTTTAAAGAAGCAGAGAGAGAGATTGAAGATCAGAGAGATTTACAGAAGATAAGCAACTTCTTATTAGGGCAAGTCCAATGGTAAGAGCCATTTTTAAGAGCCAAATCTGTAAAATGACTCTTGAATAGTGTTTATATGGTTTTTTTGTTGATGTGTGCTCTAATGGTAAGAGCCATTTTGGAGAGCCATTTTTTTTAATATTATTTTAAATATAGTTTAATTATTTTATATATAGTTTAGTTATGCAATTAATAGGAGTAAGTTATATAAATAAATAATTGCTTCTAAAAAACCTTCAAATAATATAATTATTAATTTAATTTTTTATTTTCTTGTTGAGATATTTTTAAATAAAAATAAAAATAAATATTTTTGATATATTTACATTTTATATATATATATATATATATATATAAAACACACACGTGGCCAGATTTTTGAAGCCAAAATTTTGGCTTCTTTGCATCTGAGCTGCTACAAATAGCAGCTCAGGGCAGCAAAGCCAAAATTGGCTTTGTAAATGGCACTCCGATTGGAGTGCCGAAAACCACTAAAAATTGCTAAAATATTCATTTTTTATTTATAGCTCTCCATATAGCACTGCCATTGGACTTGCCCTTATTGCATATCTATTGTTTGATGAATTGCCAGTTTATATACTTGGCAAAACACATGTTTTTCACATTGTTGTAACTACTAACTGATTCATAACTACTCAAGAAAAAATTAGTTACAGCTTTTCTTCTTGTGATTATTACAATTGAATTAACATGCAACTTGTTCTGTTACAGAACTTCTCAATGCATAAGTCGTCTTCTTCTTTCTTTAATACTTCCAGTCCACGTGAGCAGCTTATATATTAACACCTACTGTCGTTGATCCTTAAAGGCTAATCTGACTGCTGTTGATGGTCCTTCCCCTCCTCAAATGGAGTCGGAGCTAGTTTCAGATGGAGTTCCTGCTCCTGGCTCAAGTGACTAGGAAATTGTCCGATGCAAAAAATCTCGACGAAGGCATCCTCCTCTCTCCCACAGTTGCTTCAAGCTTGTCTCATAACTACACTTGTATGGTTAATCAGGACAGACACAGCAACTTAGAGTCAGTTCTGTTACAAGCCAACCCTAGTCAACGCCAAGTATTCTATTTATATGGGGGGCAATCCGTAATTAGTTTGAAGTTCAGGGTAGTATTCAATTAAGTTTAGGTCAGGGACTCAATTGCAATTTATCTTTAATTTATTGTCAGTTTAAATTACTTATGCATTTAATTAGCAGTTTAAGTATGTAATGGCTAGTGGGGAAGTGGGAAGTTAATTACAAAATGTAAGATGTGTACTGAACATCTATTTAAAGATGGAAAAAACAATGAATGCTATCAATCTTATTCATCAAATTAAGAATTCTCAATCGGAGGCCCTGACACCTTGAATAGCCAGAAACTCACCGAATATCAATCTTTATTTCTACTAAATTACTTGGGGTCGAGCAAGTGGTATCAGAGTCGCGTTCCCGCGACATGGCTGAAGGAACACGATTCACACAATTATCTGATGCAGTTAAACAATTACAAGAAGTCACTACAACATTGTAGGAAGAACAATCCAAGCATGGATTGCTTATGGAAGGGATATTACAGCAATTAAACAACATGGCAGCAAGTTATGACAACAACAGAAGGAATTCTAGGGAAGGCACTTCCCAGAATACAAGGGTTCATGACAATCCCTTGTTGGAGGGAAATGGAGGAATTCAAGCTCGATCCTTGCGCTTGGAATTCCCTTGTTACGATGGGAGTGACCCTAGTGAATGGATTTTGAAGGCCCAACAATTCTTCAATTACTTTGAGACACCGGATGACCACAAGATGGAGATTGCATCTTTTCATATGGAGGGGAAGGCGTTAACTTGGTATTACTGGCTGAAAGAATCTAGCCCATCAACATCTTGGAATGAATTTGTGGAAGCCATTCGTACCCAATTTGGGCCATCAGCTTATGAAGACCCCATTGGAGCATTCACCAAACTGAAACTGAAAGGAAGTGTAGAAGAGTATCAGACTGAATTCGAGTTCCTGTCTAACAAAATCAGAGGGTTAAACGAGGAGTTTTGTATTAGTACCTTCTTGAGTGGGTTGAAGGATGAACTGTGAATTATCGTCACCATGTTTAAGCCCAACACCTTAGCCGTTGCCTTCGGACTAGCACGCCTACAAGAAGAAGAAGTTAACAGGAAGCAATATCCCTACCAAAACAGACAACTCCAAAATCAGCCCTATAACTCCACATTCAAAACTCACACAAAAATACCAAACCAGAATATTACCCCTAGATTACCACCAACCCAATCAGTCCTTAGATTACCAGCCCCACCAAGACTCGCTCCTGCATTTCAAAAAAAGAACCCTTATCCTGTTAGGAGAATTAGTCCAGATCAGATGCAAGAAAGGAGGGCAAAAGGGCTGTGTTATTTCTGTGATGAGAAGTACCAAGCTGGACATAAATGTAATCGACCCAGTTATATTTATTAGAAGGAATGGAGTTTGATGAAGAAGATGAGTTGGAAGAGGGAGAAATCACAAGTCAAACAGAAGAAATACCTGTTATTCTGCAAGCTGAATTGCTAGGTATTTCCTTGCATGCAATTGCAGGTGCTCCCTCACCAAAAACAATGAGGTTAGTAGGAAAAATTGGCAAATTTCAATCATAATTCTCATTGATACTGGAAGTACTAATATGTTTGTACTGAGATGCAGCAGTGCAATATTATAACTAATATGTTTGTACTGAGACTGGGGGGATGTGATGTGGTGTTGGGTATGGCTGAGGAGCTTAGGCACCATTAAATGGAACTTTGCTGACTTAAGCATGAGTTTCGTGTTGGGTGGGAAGGAATTCACTCTTCAAGGCTTACAGAGACCAAACCAGGTTATTGAAGAAGAGAAAAGTCTAAGCAGAATGAACATGGCAGAATGCAGAGGAATATGGCTGCAATTAATGAAGGTTGAAGGAGGACCAGAAAAACAAACCCACCAACCAGCCATACAAGCTATATCACAGCAGTTCAAGGCAGTATTTCAGGAACCCAAAGGGCTGCCACCACCTAGAAGTCATGACCATCAAATACATTTACAGGATACTGTCAAACTAACAAGTGCAAGACCCTATTGATACCCCTACAACCAAAAGGAAGAGATAGAGATGCTAGTCAAGGAGATGTTAAAGGTTGGAATCATCCAACCAAGCCAAAGTCCCTATGCATCACCTGTTTTGCTAGTGAGGAAGGCGGATGGAAGTTGGAGAATGTGCATAGATTACCGAGCCCTCAACAAAGACACAATTAAAGCTAAGTTCCCTATACCCAACATTACTGAATTACTAGATGAACTTAATGGTGCAGAGTATTTTTCTAAGCTGGATTTAAGGTCAGGATATCATCAAATTAGGATGAGATCTGAAGATGTGCAAAAGACTACTTTTTGTACTCATGAGGGACACTACGAATTCTTAGTGATGCCTTTTGGCCTCACAAATGCCCCAGCAACATTTTAAGGGCTAATGAATGGCATATTCAGACCTCATCTTAGGAGGTTTGTTTTAGTGTTTTTTGATGATATTCTTGTATATGTAAGACAGTAGAAGAACATGTGAAACATTTAAATTTTGTCTTAGAAATTCTACTTAATCATCAATTATATGCCAAGGAATCCAAGGGTGTTTTTGGATGCCGTGAACTAGAGTATTTAGGTCACATAATCTTGAAGGAAGGAGTCAAGGCAGACCCCACAAAGATTTCAGCCATGCTGATATGGCCTGCACCTAAAAATCTCAAAGCATTAAAGGGTTTTTTGGGCTTAACGGGGTATTATCGAAGGTTTGTGAAGGGTTATGGAGGAATAGCAGCTCCCCTTATAGCCCTCCTCAAGAAGAGCTCTTTTCAGTGGGATGAGAAGGCTACCAAGGCTTTCACGGACCTTAAAATTGCCATGGTGACACCCCCTGTCCTTGCTCTTCCTAATTTCTCTAAACCATTTGTGGTGGAGTGTGATGCTTCAAAGAATGCTCTAGGTGTTGTCCTTATGCAAGAGGGAAGACCCTTGGCTTACTTAAGCCAAGCACTCAAGGGTAAAAAATTTATTTTTATCAACCTATGAAAAAGAGTTTTTGACTCCAATCTTGGCAGTACAAAAGTGGCGGCACTATTTGCTAGGGTACAGGTTCATTGTGCGAATCGACCAGCAGGCACTCAAGTATCTACTGGAACAGAAGTTAGGGACCCCTTTTCAGCAAAGGTGGATAACAAAGGTACTAGGTTTTGACTTCAGTGTGGAATACAGGAGTGGAAAGAGCAATAAAACAGCTGATGCACTCTCAAGAATGCCAGAACAACTAGTACAGGAAGAAACCCTACAAGGAGAGGTCAAGGCACTCAGCCTAATTAAGGGTGCTTGGTGGGAGGCTTTTCATCAAGCCTACAACCAAGACTTGCAGCTGATTCAGCTACTCAAACAATACGAAGCAGGGGAACTTGAACCCCTTAAGTACCATTCGAGAGGAGGATTCCTATTTTACAAAGGAAGGCTCCACTTGGGTACTCTTAAGGAGCAACAGGAGCATATCATGACTCACTTCCATAACAGCCCTATAGGAGGGCATATGGGGTCACAGAAAACCTACAGCAGGCTAAAGAAGGAGTTTTTTTGGGCAGGTATGAGGAAGGAAATCAGACAGTTCATCAAAGAATGCGAAATTTGCCAAAGAAACAAGACAGACAATCTCAGGCTAGCAGGGTTGTTACAGCCTCTACAAATACCAAAACATGTGTGGACAGATATCAGCATGGATTTCATAGAGGGGCTGCCTATGTCTAAAGGGTACAATGTTATATTGGTGGCGGTGGATCGATTAAGCAAATACATTCATTTCATACCCATAGCTCATCCATACACAGCAACAACAGTAACACGAATTTTCATGGACAACATCTTCAAATTGCATGGCATACCTAACAGTATAGTAAGTGATAGAGATGCAGTGTTCACAAGCAAGTTCTGGCAGGAAATTTTTCATTTTAATGGCATAAAATTAATGATGAGCACAGCATATCATCCCCAGACTGATGGACAGACAGAAATAATGAATAAATGGCTAGAGGGGTACCTTCGTTGTTTTACTGGAGACCAACCGAAGGATTGGGCCAAGTGGTTAGCCCTTGTTGAATGGTCCTACAACACCTCGGAACACTCTTCCACGGGGTTTTCACCATTCGAGTTGGTCTATGTCCACCCACCTCCTCGTCTGTTGCCTTATGAAGCTAGAACTACAGCAGTTCAAGCAGTGGACGAAGAACTAAGAAGCCGAGAGCTCATCTTGTCCTTAGCTCGAGAAAATCTACAAGAAAGTCAGTCAAGAATGAAATTGTATGCAGATCGAAAAAGAATAGAGAGAGAGTTTGAAGTGGGAGATTGGGTTTACCTGAGGCTTCGCCCTTATCGACAGACCACCGTTGCGATTGAAAGACCATGAAGCTTTCACCGAGGTACTATGGGCCCTTCCAGATCCTTCAAAAAATAGGTATCGTTGCATATAAACTGGATCTACCTCAAGAATCGAAGATCTACCCGGTGTTCCATGTCTCGTGCCTGAAGAAGAAGGTCGGGGACCGAATCAACATCAAGCCAAAGATGCCGTCAATTATGGACGATGGAACCCTAACTCCCGAGCCTGAGCTGATACTGTAGAGGAGGCTTAAAAGGAAGGGAAGTAGAGCTGGAGTTGATCTATTGGTGCTGTGGAAGGGAGCTAGCATGGAAGATGCTACATGGGTCGATGTTAAGGAGATGAGGCAAGGTTACCCCGAGCTCGTGGGCGAGCTTTTCTGAGAAGGAGATTATGTTTCAAGCCAACCCTAGTCAACGCCAAGTATTCTATTTATATGGGGGGCAATCCATAATTAGTTTGAAGTTCAGGGTAGTATTCAATTAAGTTTAGGTCAGGGACTCAATTGCAATTTATCTTTAATTTATTGTCAGTTTAATTACTTATGCATTTAATTAGCAGTTTAAGTATGTAATGGCTAGTGGGGAAGTGGGAAGTTAATTACGAAATGTAAGATGTGTACTGAACATCTATTTAAAGATGGAAAAAACAATGAATGCAATTATCAATCGTATTCATCAAATTGAGAATTCTCAATCGGAGGCCCTAACACCTTGAATAGCCAGAAACTCACCGAATATCAATCTTTATTTCTACTAAATTACTTGGGGTCTAACAAGTTCCTATTAAAAATTGTGTGAGTATGGACAAAGGTAAATTTGTAGTTGTATCAGATGTCCCAAGGCACCCCACTCCTTGCCCTGCTGGTGTGCTCACACGGAGGTACTATGGGCTAAGCAGCACACTTAGGGTGCAACTGACAGGGGAGAGGGGTTACTTACCGCCCCCCTCTTCATGTTAATCCATAGCTAGAATGTTAGAGGGCTAAACAACACTCTAAAGCAGCATGAGGTTGCAACCCCATGAAGAAGAATAAACTGGATGTTTGCTGCATTTTGGAGACCAAATTGACTCCTTTGAAGGTGACCAAATTGACAATGCTGCTCTGATCTTGGCTTAGCAGATCTAAACTACACTCGTAGTCATTATACCTGGTCCAATGGAAGTGCTGGTGCAAGCTTGACCATGTACTTGCCAACCCCCTCTGGTCTCTTCATCGTGCTTCAGCTCATGTTCATTTCAAAAATCCTGGAGCATTTTCTGATCATTCTCCTGCCAATGTATCCTTCCTCTCTCAGCACCTAATGGGCAACAAGTGCTTCAAATTCTTTAACATGTGGACCAACCATGTTAGCTTTCTGGATTTGGTTGCAGACAACTGGCACCAAGACATTCATGGCTCCCCATGTATATCCTCTGTGAGCGGCTTCAGCAGCTTAAGAGGCCTCTAAGGGAGCTTAACAAGTTGTATTTTAGTCACATCTCAGAAAGAGTGACTCGTGCAAAGAAGGACCTTGATCAGCTCCAAACTGCTCTTTATAATGATAGGGACAACTTGCAACTCTTGGCAGAGGATAAGAGTCTTCGTCTGTGGCTGGTCAACCTCTCTCTAAGAGGAATGAACAAACAAGATGATTCGGTAACATGTCGGACAAAAGTGTCATTACCCAAGGCATTAGATAAACAGGGACGTGATGATAAGCCTCTCCTAATGGCATTGATACTCTTTATAGATCATGCTTTTGTGGAGCATATAGCCAGGGATGTGGCAACAAGGATGACACTGGAAATGTCCAGTACAATTCTTAGGCTAAAAAGGGTGCCCACCATAATATAATGGATAAAATGTATAAGGGAGATGGGCAATATGACCTTATTAGGAGACGAGGAAGCTAAGGTTGTGGGATATTGGATGTGAAAAATTGAGAAAGTCATAGATCAAATGCAAATGCTAGAGGAGTCACGAGTGGATTGAGCACACCAACTGTTGATTAAGAGTGTCCACTCTTGGTGATAGATTATTAAAGAGAAGATATCATAAGAAGTTGAGGTTGAGGGATTTTTGGTATTACTCTTGGTAGCATAGAATAGAGAAAGAACAAGAGTTTTTGGATATGAAACAAGAGGATAATTTTCTAGGTTTTTGTTCATTGAAGTCTTACTAGACTTTATTGATGATTCTTTCATGTGCAATTCATGAAAAAATGTTATGCAATTATTTCGGATCAGATGATTGCATGCATATTTACCTAGTTTTGAAATAAAGGTCCTCATTCTTACAAATCATTCTTAGATTGGTGGAAAGGTTTATTGTTACCGATTTGGCCTCTTGGTTGCTTAGCTTAAATCTTCAACCCACTTGGGTTTTGCCCCATGTGATCAATATGTTTTATTGTTTTTTCTTTCTCACACTTTTTGAACCTTGTATAACAAATAAGGAATTATCTAGTTGAGATTGTTTTAGAAATGAAAAAGATTAATTGTCATGATGCATGCCTTTTAGTCAAATGATGCCCTTAATTTGTGATGCTCTTACACTATTTTCTTATCATTTTGATAGGGAAGCAATACTCTATTCTCGTTTTCTAAATGAGTTAAACAAATCATATGTTACCAATGATTATTGCAAATTTATGATAACATTTTTCAGGTATATATTGATTCTTCAAAGGGTAAACCATATTTTAAAACATAAAGATTCCCCTAAGTATAGCACTTCTCTCGACCGTCTATAGAGTCCATCTAATATTAATATGTCCTTGGGCAATATTATCCTTATCTCATCTAGTTGCAATCATTTTTATGCTTATGATCAAAAGACATTTGTCATCGTTTGATGTTATTCATAGTTTTGATAGATTTGTTGAATCATCATTTTATTATGTGCTTCTTTACCCCCTAACTAATCTAGATATTATTTGTTATCCCCCTTAAGATCCACTGTATTACCCCTTAATTGCTTAACTTTTCAAAGATAACTTGAAAAAGTGTCATTGTCATTTATGCCATAGACATTGCAAACCTAATTAATGACTTTTTTTCTTTGAACATCTTTTTTCTTAATCAACTCGCAAATTTCTAGAAGCATGTTCATTCAAGTTTAATTATTGAAATCAAATCGGTTGAGAAATAAGTGTTAGTTCAAAGTTGAGCTATCAAAGGCTCAAATGAATTTTTGCATTTTGAAAAAAAAAAATTACCCAATGTAGGCTTAAAATAATTTCATTTTGAATATCTTACAATCCATAAGGGTTTAATATCTCTGAGAAAAAAAGATGATTTGGTTTGGTTAAGATACATAATTGGTGACTTTATACTTTTATAGGTTTCAAGGCAAGAGCCTTGAGTAAAAATATAAGTTTTTGTCAAGAAAAATTTTTCTCTTTTTTTGGCATTTATTTTATTAGTATAAATAATAACAAGTGGCTTTGTTAATTCATGGTTCTAAAAAATAGTAGAATTTTAATAACCGTATTTATTAGTACATATTGTTTGATTAAAATGGTCTTTTAAAGGCAAATAATGCAGGTTATGACTATTGGCTATGGAAGAAAGGGATTTGTAAGCTCAAGGAGTATTTTGAGGCTCTAAAGACTTAGGATCACTACCATTGTGCATTCAATCTTTATTTCTTTCATATGTAGTTGATTTGCCCTTTTTGTTTCATTTTAAAGGCATGTTTCATTAAAATATATGATGTAAGCCAAAAACAAAAATGCATAAAACAAAAGTTTGGCACATACCACACTCTTCATTCAATAAAATTACCTAGCATGTATGGTTATGACATCAAATATGGATTAACCTATTCAAAAAGTTAATCCATGATTTCATTATGGAGTGCAAATGGAATCCATCATCTAATTCATTTAAAAACAGTTTGCCTAAGTCTTTTTCTTGGTTAAATCCCATACACATTGAAGAGAATAAAATAGAAGATGGGTATAAGCCTTTTTTATTAAAAAAAAAAAATGGTTTTTATGTGCGATAATTTTTTAGCCTTGGTCTTTGGACAATTTTCCGAGGTAATTATATCATCTCAAATCGATACTTGTACATAGAAAAAGTCATGGTCTTAGCTTGGAGGATCTAGTGGAGTTTAGAATTATTAATTGTGTTTTAATGCAAGATAAATTATTAAGGAGTCCATATTTTTAAGGAAAGTCAAAACCATTACATGAAGGGTAAACAAATTAATTGGTTTAAAAAAGGTCTATGATTTGTCTAATGGCCACTTTTCATTAAGTAGTGTAAAGGTTTATAAGGAATGGTTGGGGCACAATATGATTGCTATAACAATTTTTTTATAAATTATAAGAGGTCTATTTTATATGTTTAAATTTTTATATGTTTTTTTAAATTGTTTTTTTTATTTGTAAACATATAGCTTGTAGACTAGTTAATTGCCCGCACTACATTGCGGGTCGTAAAAATATTTTTTATAATTGTTGGAATTGAAATAATTAATAGATTTTGCTAGTTTAAAATAAAATATAACATTTATACATGCAAGGTTTAATATAATGAAACACATTAACACATCCTATTATAACAACAACAACATCGAAGGCTTAACATCTAAAAATATCATTACTATTATTGTTATAACAATAAAAATTATTAAATTATTCCGAGAAGAAAAAAACTCGAAAACATTAATAAAAGAGGAAGCAAGAAAAAAAACTAAAATTATTATTATTATTATTATTATTATTATTATTGCGTGAATAATGGAAAAATAAATTCAATAAAAGAATAAAAAAGCCCAAAAACTTTAACAAAACAACGAAAAAAATGAAAAATAATTATTAGCTAAAAAAATCATTTGACTTGAAAAAAAAAACAAAAGAAAAAACCAAAAGAAAAAACAAAGGAAAAAAATAATAAATATCAATTTTCAAATAATCATAAACACAAACTAAAATTTAAGAACTAAATTTTTGAAAAAAAAAATATTATCTCAACAAAAGAAAAAATTAAAAATCAAAACCAAAGGCACATATATATAAATATTGACAAAAATAAGGACTATTTAAGAACTATAAAAAAAATTAAGGAATTAAAATAAAAAAATTAAAAGTATAAAGACCGAAATGAAAACCAAATATATTATCAATTTCAATCAAATGAAAAAATTGAAAAAAAATCAAATAAAGTATAACATCTATACATGCAAGATTTGATATAATGAAACACATCAACACACTCTATTATAACAACAGGAACATCGTAGCCTTAACATCTAAAAATATCATTACTATTATTGTTAAAATAATAAAAATTATTAAATTATCCCAAGAAAAAAAATCAAAAACATTAACAAAAGAGGAAGCAACAAAAAAACTAAAATTATTATTATAAGTGGGAAAAAATTCAATTAAAGAAAACGAAAAGGTCAATAACTTTAATAAAAGAACAAACAAAAAATAAAAATAAAATAAAATTATTAGCTAAAAAATCATTTAACGTGAAAAAAAAACCAAAAGAAAGAACAAAAAAAAATGTGTAAGTGAAAAAAGAAAAAAAAATTATAATTGGGAATAAAAATGATTTAGAGGGGGAAAAAGCATAAAAACTTCAGGAGCTAGACAGGTTCGAACCGTGGCTTTCTACTTGAGGAAACAGATATTTTATCCACTGAGCTACAGGCGTTTTTTTGTATTGTACTGTGAAAAATATAAAAAACCAGTAAATTGGCGAATGAATGAACCGAACCGAAAACTGAGCAACACTATTATAATCCACAGTGATTTATCTTACAATCTACAGTAACTGAATCATGAACTCTTTTAGTATATAGTATAATGTGTAAGTAAGTATATAATAATAATTTTTTTTTAAAAGTGTGTGTCCGTTGTTTTTCCTTTTATTTATTTTTAAATTTTGTTTCAAATAGTGGATAAAAAAGAAAAAGAAAAACAAATACAACACATTTTATTTGCATACAAACGAACCCTAAAAATACAAATATTTATCATAAAAACAACCTAGCTCTCCGCCTCTCCCTCGTTGCAACCAAACTAACCTAGCCTCAGTCCTCCATCATCCTCAACTCAGTAACCCACAGCGAACATTTCCCATGCAAACCACCTCCCTCTCACTTAGTCGTCACCCGCTCCCTTTAAACCGTTTCATTTGTCCTTTACCACACCACATTCCTTTCCCCACTCTCATTCCAACAACCATAAAACTCTGGATTTGTCCTTCTCTCCACCAGCACCACCTCAGTCCCCATCATACTCGCCCCGTAACTTCCTATTCCATCCTTTTTTTTTCCTCTTTTTTTTCTGTTGACTTTTGACCCGTCATCCCCTTCTATTTCGACCAAGAAAAGAAAATTTGATCTTAAAAGAAAAAAATTAAAACCAGTTGTTATGTATTTTGTTTTGTTTTACCAGGGACGTTGAGATTCATTATCAAAACAGGAAGAAAGAGGAATAAATGCTGCTCCCAGTCCCTATTTTTGTCAAATCAACTAGTGGTGGCGCGTGGTTCACACCGCGCCAGTAATTGTGGTGCGTGAGATCATGCGCTGCCAGATTTTTTATAGTTCCAAAGTTCCAACAACTTTCAAAATTATTTTACAATTTTAGGAGGTTTATTTTGTAATTTGAAATGTTTGTGTGTTTTTAAATTGTTATTTGTATTTTTATTTGTTAACATGTAATTTATAGATATAAAGTAAGAATATAATAATAAAAAATAGACAATGTGTGTTATTTTTCATTTTATTTTTTTATTTTATGTCAAATAAAAAATAAAAATAAAAACTAATTAACACAAAAAATATTTTATTTGTACACGACTAAACCTCTCAAAAAAATACAAAAACTTGTATCATTTAGTATTTCCATATCTAGCCAATATTTCAACCATTCATAATTTTAATTCATAAGGGATAATGGTAAGACTTTTGATATAATTATTGGACCTACTAGTAAATTGATATTTAAATATCTAGAACTAACAAAAATGCTTCTATAATTATTTTGAGTTTTTTACCAATTTCTAATTGAAATATTTTACCATAATACATGAGTTGCGAATAACTCATCTACCTTTTATGATAAATAAACCATGTTAGGGCATCTACATGAATCTTTTTTTTGAAATTTATTTTGAGCACACAAACCAATAATAAAGCACAAAAAGGCTGATTTTCCGCACGAATAAATTGTACTCATCAAAACCTTTAAATCACATTCAAAATCACATAATGTAGCTTATCTCATGTAAGACATATTAGAGGTTTTAATACCTTCTTTTTATGCAACTAATCTCTTACACTTGAATTTATTACAAAATCAGTGCATTCAGGCGTTCCCAACAATCCTTTATCAATCAACTATAGAGAGACTCTATCGATCCTCCAATGTAATGCATCCATGTGAGATATAATGTATCATTTATGGTTGATTTAGATAGTTCTTCTACTCAATTATAGCATTGGATTTTTATGAGTGTTGTGTTTATGGTAAACAGTGCAGGGTTAGACTCAATATTATTATTCATCATACCAACAATATTGTGGGTTACGTTCATTCTTACCTTTAGGGTTCTTCTCATTTTATGTCAAAAGGTAGAGCATAATAACAATTGACATTTATTCATGATTATTTAAGAAAAGTTTGGGTGTTTTTTTTAAAGTGAAATAATGATGTGTCCATCATCTTTAAGCAGTTAAAAGACTTTATTATGAAGTATATTAGTAAAAAAATCAAACATTTAATTGATAGTGGTTTATACTTTTGCTTAGGTGAGTTTTGGAAGAACATTTGACATCACACTTTTAGGAATACATTATAGTAAAATAGGACTGTAGAATATATGAACTAAACATTCTTATAAAAAGCACATTGTATGTTTTCATAACCTAAATTGTTAACTAACTTTTAAGCTGAAGAAATTACATGACTTGTTATCTAATGAATAGATCTTGATCAACATTTTTAGACTTGAAGACTTCATTTTGGGTATGGTCTAGTTCTTTTGCTAATTACTCTAGATTGAAAGTATTTGATTGTCATGTTTATGCTCATATTAAAATAGATTAACTTAGGTTGAAAGTGAAGCAACGTATATTCTTGAGCTTTGTATATAAGATGAAGGAATGGCAATTGTAGTTTATTGATCTCAAGTAACCTAAGTTTATTATCAGTAAGGATATGTCATTTAATGAGTTTGTTGTGCTTCTTAAGGGAAAAAAGTTGACTAATTTTGATGTTGAGATGGACCAGGGTGCTGGTATCTAAGTAGAGCTAAAGTATTTCAATTGAGTCTGTTAAGAAAATGATGTAGGACATTGTTGTTAAAAATTCACATGAATAATAACCTTATAATATTTCTACTAAAAGATAAAGAACATAGAAAAAAGCACTAGTTAAATATAATTATGATGATTTAGTTGATTTTGCCTTGAATGTTGCAGAGAATCTTGATGATCATGAGCCTTGTTTTTAGGAAAAAAGTATTTTCTTGAAAATAATTTATGAGTGAATGTTTTTTATGAATAAAAAGATTGAGTCTTCTTTTTATAAAAATTGGGTATAAAAGCTTGTTAAACCACTATAAGGCCAAAAACATGTTGGGTGTATTTACAAAAGGAAAGATAGAATCTCAAGGTTGATGATGAAAGGTTTAAATCAAACCTAATCACTAAAAGCTTTGCACATAAAAAAAATGTTGAGTTGAATATAGTTTTTTCTATAATTTGAAGCATAGTCTCATCCAATTATTATTTGCCATGGTTGCTTTGTTTGACTTGGAGCTTGAGTAGTTAGATGTCAAAATAACTTTTTTACATGGTGAGCTAGAGAAGAGGATTGATATACATCAACCAAATAGTTTCATTGTTTAAGGTAATGAGGACCATATGTGTTTAGTGAAGTTATTATATGACTTGAAGTAATAATCAAAATAGTGGTATAAAAGGTTTGATATTTTTATGCTTGAACATGATTACTTTAGAAGTGACAGTGATAGTTGTGTGCATTTTAAGAAGCTCTTATATGGTTCATTTGTGTATCTGTTATTATATATTGATGACATGTTGATTGCCTTTTAAAAACATATCTAAGATCAATAGTTTGAAGGGTTTGTTGATTGATGGGTTTGATATAGTAAATTTGGGTGTAGCTAATAAAATTTTAGTTATATTTTGATCTATTTTCAAGATTTTAATATGAAAGACAACAAGATAATGAGTACTCCACTTACAACCTAATTTATGTTATCTTCAGCTTTGTTATTAGAAACTAAAAAGAAGAATGAGAACATATTAAATGTTCTATATGCTAATACAGTTGAAAACATTGTGTATGTTATTATTTGCACTTGTCTAGATATTCACATTTTATTAGTATAGCTAACAAGTTTATAGATTTTTTTTTGTAAAATTGATTAACAAGTTGTGAAATAGATACTATATTATCGTAGAGGTACTACATATATTGGTTAATTATATGAAAAAGGTGGTAGCATTTAGAGTAATGTTGAGGGCTTTGTGGATTCAAATTATATTGGTGATTTGGATAGAAAGAGGTTATTGATAGGTTATGTCTTCACCTTGTCAGGGTATGTCATTAGTTGGGAAGCAATTTTGCAATCAACTATTGTTTTTTCTACAACAAAATTTAAAACATTTGGCATTGGAGAGCCAATGAAAGAAGATTTATAACCGAGAGATTTGGTTGATAATCTTGATTTGTCACTTAATTTGACTAATGTGTATTGTGATAATCATAGTGATATTTATCTAGATGATAGTAAGATATATAATGAAGGGGTCAAACATATTGGTATCAAGTATCATGTCAATCTAAATATGATTTTTCAAGGTATTGTATTAGTGAAGAAAATTGTTACAACCAAGAATTTATCGCTATGTTGAAGAAGTTGTCTCTATAGTTAAGTTCAAGTATTACTTGAATTTGATCGTTTTGTATAGTATTTGAGAGTGTGATGGTGATAACAAGAGAAAATTCAAATTTCATAAGGTGGTTTAATTTAAGCTAGCTCGGAGATTTGCTGAGCTTGTTTTAAATTATAGATCCAAGTAAAGAAAATATTTATATACTTATTTCATATAAAAATCTAAAGTTATCATATTTTATGTTAAAATTGCTTTAATTCTTTGCACTTTAGTGGGTAACGAGGTAACCTGCCTGCACACTGTGCTAGACTTTTTTCTATATAGAAAACTGATTGATTTTTTATGTGTTGTAATTGATTACTTTAATATTTAATTAGTAAAATAATAATAGATACAATCTTTTATAAATGAGTTCCCCCCTAAAAGGAACATTGTAATCGAAACGTAGAGGAAGTATTTCGTATATTTTTTAATTATAAATAACTTGGGCAAATTTGTCTATCCATTTTGTTTACGTGTTGTCTCTTTTTTTTATGTAATATTATATCTAAAATCTTATACATAAAAATGTTTTAAAGGTAATTTTTTAACAAAAACAACCTAAAATCCAAGAATTAAATTTTTATAAGAAATAAAACCAAAACAAAAGAGGAAATAATTAGAATTAAAAACCAAAATTAAGAGCGTATATATATAAACATGAACAAAAATAGAAACTATTTAGAAATATATCTAAAAAATAAAGGAATTAAAATAAAGAATTAAAAGTATATGGGATAAAATAAAAACAAAATATATAAATAATTTTAACCGAAGGATTAAATTAAAACAATTAAAAGTGTTGCAAGGAAAAAATAATTAATTCTTTTATTTCTTGATTTAGTTTCGATCCATTTATCTTTTTAGTAATTTTGGTATATCTCTGAATAATTTTTTCGTATTTATATATTTATACTCTTAATTTTGATTTTTATTTTTTAGTAGAATTTATCTTTGTATTAAATGTAGTTTTGCCTAAAAAACAAAGTAAGTTTATCTTTGGTGGTGTAAAATAAAAGTAAAACCTTCTCTTATGCATGTATAGTTAATCTTGATTATTATTCTTATTGTTTTTATCATGATTGTTAAATTGTCATAATTATTATAACTATTATTGAAATAATTATTATTAATAGTTAATATTCTAATCATTACTGATAAAATTATCGCTGCCACTATCATTATCGTTATAAAAATAAATTCAATTTTTTTATTTTCCAAGATTTGAAGTATATCAGAATACTAAGATTAAATTAATTTGAGAATTTAAAATAAAAACTTACTTCATTATATATATATATATATATATATTAAGGTGAATATTAAAAAATATCAAAATATTTTTTTTAAGAGAAAAATTCTTAAAAGTAATCGTTATCATTATTTTAAATGCATTTTTCATAATAAAATAAATATATAAAAACCTAATATACAATAATAATAATTATTATTATTATTATTGTAAATATTTTTGCTATAGTAAGAATTGAAAATTTTATAGGCTGATTATTTTGCTCAGTTATATATCATTATAAACAAAATCTAAGACCATTAACATCTTTTTGCATGTTAAAAAATTTGTTCATGGATACGACTAAGTGCAAGGCAATTGACTTGTATATTTTTTCATTGTAGATAATTTGCCCTAGTTTTTTGACCTGTTTTGTCTGCGTGTGATTTTGAATATTTTCTATTGATGTGATATTAAATATGAAATATCATACATAAAAAAGCCGCAAAAATCAACCTCTAAGAAAAATATCATCAATTGATGAATATTTTGATTATTATTGACATTGTTATTCTCATTATTGTTAAATTATCACAATTATTATAGTTGTAATTATAAATATTACTATAAATAATTTATATTCTAATTATTATTGTTCATACTATCGATGACACTATAATTATTGTTAGAATTGTTTTTTTATAAGATATATTCCTCATATTAGTATATTTAAAGTATTTAGAACATTGATATTATTTTTTAAAAAAAAAACCTAAGTCATTTATATATATATATATATATATATTAAGACACTAATATTAAATAAATATCAAAATATATAATTAGTCTCACATATTTGTATAAAAAAAACTTACAGATAATAATTATCATTTTTTTAAATGCCTTATCTGTAATAATTAGAAATTTCAACACCTCACAATATTAAAAAAAGCAATTAAAAAATAAATAAATGACAAAACAAAAATAAATATTATTAGATTTAAAAAAATTATTTGACTTGAAGAATAAATTAAAAAAAAGAAATAAATATGAATTTTCAAATAATCAACAACACAAATTAAAATTTAAACATCAAATAAAAAAAACCTTAATAATAGTGGAAATAATAAAAATTGAAAACAAAAACTAAGAGTATGTAAATATAAACATGGACAAAAATATGAATCATTTAAGAAATATATATAAAAATAAAGGAATTAAAATAAAATCCAAGATTAAAAGTATAAGGGCCGAAATGCAAAACACATATATAATAAATTTAATTTAAAGGACAAAATTGAAACAAATCAAAACTTTGATATCAAAAAAATTAAAGAATTTAAGACAAAACCGGAAATTAAAAAACTGAGGCCCGAAATGAAACTTAAATATATAATCAATTTGAATTGAAGGATAAAATTGAAACAAATCAAATCTTTGATATCGAAAATCTTAAGAATTTATAATCAATTTGCATGGAAGGATAAAATTGAAACAAATCAAAACTTTGATACCGAAAATATTAAGGATTTCAAACCAATCCAGAAATTAAAAGACTGGATATCGAAATGAAACTATAATATATAATCAATTTCAATTGAAGGACCAAATTAAAATTAATCAAAATCTATATAATAGAAATAAGAACCATACAAGACAATCGAAAGATCAAGGACTACAATAAAAAGCGACGCTGACGTGTGCTTGCGCAGAAAGAAAAGAGAAAAGAGAGGGAATTCAATCGACCATTGACACATCGTTGACCACCTTATAAGCGCATGCGCCGCACCTAAAGGTAGAGAACATGGCGAAAATCATTCTAGATGGTGGGTGGACATTTTTGGATGCCGAAATACGCCACACGCATCGTCCGAAACCCGCGTGAGCACGGAAACGGACCACGTGTCCGGTGATGTGCAAACAGTAATTCGGCAGAAAAAAAAAAATAGTAAATTACCGGGACACCCTTATTCCCAACTCTTTTATTTTGTCTTATATGGAGGTATCAACTTATTTGTCCATGTAAAAAAAGTGTGCAATGACCCTGTGATTTATTGTTCTGTTTTGTCTTATATGAGGATAAATTTGTATTTAACAATTTAAAAAAATATGTGCAATAACCTTTATGCCCTCGGTGGTTCTTGTGCATTTTGTCTTATTCATGGGATTATGACTATTTTATTGTGCATAGAAAGACAAAAAACTAAAAACATCACCAGACTCAGGACTAAAAATGCAGTAAATGGAGGGGCAAAATAATAATTTTACCATTCCAAGCCACAATGTCTTTGATTCTAAATGGATAGTGTAAAAACATTGTTCATTACTGTTTAAAACATGTCCTCTTTTAAAAAATATTTTTTTTAGAAGAGAGAATAATTTTATGTAAGTTCTTCTGAACTTTGTATTTTTTTCATAATATTTTTTTTCTTAGTGAAAACACCTAAATTGTTCAACCATGTAAATTTACAGGTACTCTTATATACTTAATTATATATACTAGCTTTTTTGTTTAATATTTTAAAATTGTTTCCACAATAAATTTAATGATAGAAAGGTTATATTTGTCTTTGCATAGCAACGGGGGGTGGTACACTGTATGTCCAATCAAAACTCAAAAGAGTAAAGCAAGAGAGAGAAAAGCAAAAAAGCATCTGCTGGAGTGCGTGTGCTTGTCTTGCTGGCAGAAAGAAAGGGTCGGTGGATCCATTTAAGCCGAGAAAAGAAAACAGAAACGTTAACTTGCCACACGTCACTTTCTTCTGAAATTACCACTATGCCTTGCTGTCATTCTAAAATCTAAATTCCCTCCATGTTAATAAATTGGCCTGGGAAAAACCACTCAGGGGAAAAATAATTTCAAGAAGATGGAGGTTCTATTCAATTTTATTTTTCTGGGTTTAAATCTCGAAGCTATTTTCTTTTAGGTCAATAGTGTTATAAGTCCCCTTTTGACATTATTTTTGAAAAACATAATTTTTTTTGTGTTTTTAGATTATTTTTATATTCTGATGCCGAAAATAATTTTGTTTTAAATAAAAATTACTTTTAAATCAACTTCAACCGTGCTTACAAATAAATAATAAATTTCTTTGAATCCACTTAATTGATATGGGAATGGGTTTTAAAATCACTTTAAAAAAGCAATGTATCGAGTTTCAGGAAACTAATATAAAAAATATTTAATTTCTTGTCAAAACTTTATCAAGAAAATAAAATAAAAAAATCTAAAGATTTTATTCCAACATAGCACCTGTTTGGCTGTGCGGTGCAACCCGCTTTTTGCCAAATTTCAATTTTTTTTTTTTTGCATTTTAAATGAAATTTTTTTTGTGTGTTTATATCATTTTGATGTGCTGATATCAAAAATGATTTTTAAAAAATAAAAAAACATCATTTTGATATATTTCGGCACGAAAAGTACTTTGAAAAGCTACCGCAACCGCTCTCCCAAACAGGCGACAAGACAATGCATGCAACGCAGATCCCAACAGTTACCTCAGCTCCATCAAAGCACTATTGAAAGAAGCAAAGTAGAAGAATCAAAAGCAATTATATATATATATATACACACACTCAAAATTTACGAAGAAGAAAAGAATCATGATGAAAATGATAACGGCACGCCTCCCCCAAAGATTTCAACTCTTTAAATAATTTATAATTAGGAAAAAGCAGTTCAAGAGTCTTGGTTGTCTCAATTAATCTCTCTCATCCAACAATTTTTGTGATTTAAGAGTATATCAGGGGTATTTTGGACATTTTATTTCTGCAATATTCGTAACTGCGGTTGCAGCCAATAAATATTTTCTGGATTTTATATATTTTTCAAAAGATAGAATTCTGAACTTAATATATTTTTTAAATAAAAAAAAGCAAAGAAAAAGATATGGCAGACACTTCACAAACAAATGGACAGGGTTACAAATGTTATTTTTTTAATTAAAGTGATATTTTATTTTTTAAAACTCAATTTTAAAATATTAAAATGATAATAAGAGAAAAAGCGGCACTGGAATGACAAACAGAGCCTGCCGTTATGCCAGGTACTGGAAACCTCTCTAATGAGGCAACATCCGAGGGCCATGTGGTCATGAAATATCAAATTAAAAAGAAAGTAGAAAAGCATTGCAGAGGACAAAAGAGAATTAACGGCACTAATGCGCGTCGTTTGCTTCTGCCCTCGATCTCAGCGAAAGAAGGAAATATTACTAATTGATCAACGTGGCCGTTGTAAATCACCCCTCCATGCCATCACCGTCTATTTTCATTTGTAAAAGTAGATTCTGCCTTCCTCCGGTGCCATTCCGCAACTGTTGGTAGAATAGCACATCAGATTGTTGGTTTTCTTATTTATAAATATGTTAAAATAACAATTATTTTAATATTAGTATTTTAAGAAAATCCAGAAACATAAAAAAATATTAATTTTAAAAATATATATTAATCTCTGTTAATTAGTTTTTTTAAAATAATTTAGACAAAAATAATAGTATTAGCCAGTAATTTTCCAAAAAGCATAAATGACATAAATATTATTAAGCTAAACAAACTTTAAAAATATATATTAAAAAACCATGGTGACGTCATATTCTGGAGCATCGAGATCTTGCAGCCTAAAGAAGCTTCCCTTGATACAGTGCACAGCCTCTCACTGCAAGCTTTTTTTATTTTTATTTTTTTTTCCTTTTTCTTTTTCGCTTTTCCACTGCTGTCTCTCCCTCTCTGTCTCTCCCCACAAAACTTTTGCGAAGACAAAAACCGAAGGCAAAGAGAGAGGAAAGAGAGAGATGAATTTAGTGAAACAAAAAGAGTTGCAGAAGAAATAAGATCAACCCAGAAAAATTCAACATGAAAGCTCATAATTTGAGCCTCTTTTTGATTGTATTGTCATCACTGACCACACCCAAAACTGCAACCATAATTCAGGACTCTATCAGCCAACGAAGAATTCTCCACCAGCCATTATACCCAGCCACTTCTGCACCACCACCAGCCACAGACTCACAGCCACCGCCACCGCCACCAGATAGCCCAGCTATTGCAAACCCAGACCAGCCCTTTTTCCCTGAAGTCCCAAATGGGCAAACCCCAGATCCAGGGCAGCCACCACCGGCATCAGCCGTCAATGGGACCGTGCCAATCCCCACAGCAACACAGCCAGCCAAGCCTGCTAAGAAAGTGGCAATTGCAATCTCAGTTGGGATTGTCACTTTAGGGATGCTATCAGCTCTTGCATTCTTTCTGTACCGACACCGGGCTAAGCATCCAAGAGAATCTCAAAAACTTGTTGGAGGCGATTCTCAAAGATTTGCAGATGAATCTAGAGCTCTCCCATCAAGTTTCTTGTACATAGGAACTGTCGAACCAAGCAGGTCGTCAGTTACTGAAGTAAATGGAACAACAACAACAACGAACGGAGCCAATACCTCACCTTATCATCGACTAAATTCAATCAAAAGATCAGATAATTATAGGCCTAGTCCTGATTTGCAGCCACTACCACCACTACCTAAACCTCCTCCTCCTCAATACGAGAACGAGAATTCTCCATCACCAACATCATCGATATCGGATGAGGAGAGTCTTGACACAGCTTTTTATACGCCACAGGGCTCCACAGTTAGCAATGACGATTCCTTTTACACGCCTGTTCCGGTGAGGCCTGCTAATGCTGCAAGGAACGATGTCCGTGTCCAAGCAACAAATTCTGTTCCGCACTCTAAAAGAACCTCTCCGAAGTCAAGATTTTCTACAATTCCTTCACCGGAAATGAAGCATGTCATCATCCCTTCCATCAAACAACCATCATTAGAGACAACACCGCCGCCGCCTCCACCACCTCCACCACCGCCATTGCCGCATCAGGATAAAGTCCAGGTTTTTGAGCCAACAGCTTCATATTTTTCTAAAAGGCCAAAATTTCCAGTCCCACCGCCACCACCGAATTTGGCACTTCTTCGATCCATATACAATCAACAGTCAAGTAAAATTTCACCACCCCCACCCCCTCCCCCTCCACCCCCACCCCCACCCCCACCCCCACCCCCACCCCCTCCTCCACCTCCGGCTCCAATGTCAACATCAAGAAAGATAGGATCTTTGGAAACAGCTAAAACAAGTGTTGTTTCTTCGATGCCTGCAACAGTAATGGCGAAGCAAAAGCTCCCAGCTTCTAGTCCCATAGCCAATTTGACGACCGGAATAACAAAAACTATAGAGGAAGTTAATAAAGGAGCCAGTTCTTCAGAGAGGAATGATGCAGATGACAATGATGGAGAAAAGCCCAAGTTAAAGGCACTGCATTGGGACAAAGTGCGGGCATCCTCAGACCGAGCCACAGTGTGGGACCAGCTTAAATCAAGTTCATTTCAGTAAGTGAAGTTTAGCAGTAATTCCCTTAACCAAATTATTGTTTTATAAAATTTACGATCATATGGTCACTGCATTTCTTGCTAGATTAAATGAGGACATGATGGAGACACTTTTTGGCTGTAATTCTGCCATTTCGGTA
This sequence comes from Salix arbutifolia, assembly GCA_025169955.1. Lineage (NCBI taxonomy): Eukaryota > Viridiplantae > Streptophyta > Magnoliopsida > Malpighiales > Salicaceae > Salix > Salix arbutifolia. The sequence goes on from CM045908.1 coordinate 4,819,826, forward strand.
CCAAAAGAAGCTACAAGAAAATCGGTTCTGCCTCCTGTTGAGCATGAAAACAGAGTGTTGGATCCAAAGAAGTCGCAGAACATAGCGATACTGTTACGAGCACTGAATGTGACACGAGATGAAGTGTCTGAAGCTCTTTTGGATGGTATGCAATATTGTTCTTTTCTGTCTATGATCATTTTCACAGCTTGATAAGAAGATAACGAAACGCTAATAAACAAAAAAGAACCAATATACTGAATGTTTTTTTGCTTGAAACCAGTAATTTATGAGACCAGAAGAACTGAGGTAGGGAGAGCTCCACTAAACCAACAATGGATGCCCATATTTAGCAATATGGGCTACTGCATTTTGCAGACCTATGAACCTGATTTTTCATGCCAAAAGTCGTGTTATATTTTATTGCGATGTCATTAGTATCACAGTGCCTGGTGCTAAATTGAACAGCTAGCCCATATTGTAGTACATCTCACAATTCAGTACCCTGGCCTGACTGCTTGGGGAAAAATAAAAATAATATTTTCTAGCAAGTTTCATTTCAAAATTCTGACACATAAGCAGATTGTTATGAACGTAAGGTGATTACATTTGTGTAGGTGTATTCCCAAAAGCTGAAAGAAAGAACTGGGTTGAATGCAGTAGTTATGGTTGAAGTGCATCAATTGAAAGATACCATGATTCCAGCTGAATAGAAATTTAAGCAGTACTATACCATATACATCATTATGTTAGTTGTCCTAAAAAATAATTGCTACCGAAAAAAAAGTAAGGAAAGAAAAGGGGAAACTTTAGAAAAGAAATTTGTGAAAGACCTAGAAAGGTGCATTATAGGCAAGTCCCAACGAGTTGGTGGATGGGTTGACTTTCGTAAGAGGGAGGAAAGTGGCATGTAGCAAGCTATTGTTGGTTTCCTTTTTGTTTATCCAGGAAAAGTAGAGAATTTTTTGAGGAAAATACTTTATAGACTAATTAAGAGGGAACACCTTATGTTTAAACCGTTTTACAAGCTTGCCTCACAGAGTCCCTCCCTCAAATCTCACCTCTGTTGTAAAATGCTTCCATTATTTATTCCTTTACCTCACAATTCTGAACCAAAACAAGGAAAGAAGTCCTGAAACTTGGTTTCCTCTCTCCCTTTTCTCCTCTCCAAACTCTATGTTAGGTTCTAAGCCTCTGACACCTTTTTTCCAGTCATCACCCAGGACCTTACATGGGAATCTCAATCACTTTCCTCATCAGAACTAGGCTAACTTCAGCAACTGTATAGTTCTGAAGAGAATGTATTAGATGTTAATCACTAGTAAGAAAATAGAACAGGTGAATATTTCTAGGTAATACTGCCCAGAGATTTCCATTACAGCACCAGAAGAAATACAATATGCTTCTTTAGATATCAGCTTAGCCATTATATTTTGCTCTGCGAAACCCAAGCAAACCATATAATAACACGAAATAAAAGGGACACAAAGTTGATGTGGTTCGGCAAAGCCTCCTCCACAAAACTTCACTATCAAATATTGGGGATTACAACCACTGAATATCAAAACCGAAATGACAACCGAGAAATAACTCACAACAAAATACCACATTAATACATTTGGCTACCACACTAATTCTTTTGTTGCCACCATACACCATCAATATTGGAGGCATGCATAAACTAGTCACTACAAATGCTATTTATACTAGCAACAAGGTCCTTCAGTAGGAGAAGAGTTCTTCTTTCATTACGAAAATACTTCAAGTCCAACTCAAACAAGGAAACTCTTTACCTAAATAGAACATGTCAAGATATTTCATTCTTGTTTAGGATACCACACCTTGCATATACCAATCTAACAAACCAAATCACCAATTTAAACCACAACTCAACAATCTCCACCCTGGCTTTAATTGTGACAAATTGTCCTCTACCTCGATCTTGTTTTAGTGAAGTATGCCTACACTTGTTTGTACCTTGCATATTTCTTCGCATAAAAAGAGTAAGCACGAGTCTGAAATCCATGAATCCTTCAACGAGTCCTTACCTTAAGGACTTAAGGAGATCATCATCATGAACGTCACCAACCATAGTAGAAATTACATTTCCACACTCCTCTCAACTCTTCATCTTTTTCTTGAATTCTTATAGATCACTCTTCAACCTCCTACAATAAAATTGGATATGACCTTTTCTATGTTAGTAATAATAATCTTAATTACTATAAGCCACTCTTGGTTTTGATCTTGATCTTGATCTTGATCTTGATCTTGAATTAATTCTATCATAATTATTTCTTACTAGTATATTTTCATCACCATGATCAAAGTTCACCACACTAGCTCTACCTCTATTACCACTACTAAACTTTGTAAATATTTTACTATTTAATAGCATAGCAGTGATATCCTCCACATTATTCGTCTCTTTCCCAACCAACAATGCTGTTATCAAATCATCATAAGATTTTGGAAGAGTGCCAATAATATCACTGTCAAATCCTCCCTATCAATCTTCACATAAGCAAATCAATTATACAATCAATTTATTAAATTTATTCAAGTGATCTAGAATATTCACGTCTTCGTTCATCTTCAACTTATATAATTCCTTCTTCAAAGCAATACATATTATGAGTGGTCTCGACACATACATCTTCACATAAACAATACCACCTTAAATTTTGCACTTGTCATCTTCAATTGATTTGCACAAATCTTCAATCAATCTCGAACTAGGCAGGCTTTGATACTGGTTGTTATAAAAATTCCAAGCAAACCAAATAATAATGCAAATAAGGGACACAAAAATTTGACTTGGTTCGTCAAATCCTACCCCACAAAACTTCTCCATCAAATAGTAGGGATCACAACCACTAATCAAGCACACACTTAAATATCTCTCTACTGAAAACCTAAATTACACCCAATAAATCACTCACAACATAATACTACACTAATTCTTTTGGTTAAAGGTTTTGGCTACTTCACTAATTCTTTGGTTGCCACCACACCATCATTATTGGAGGCACGCATAATCTAGCGACTACACATGATTTTTATACTAGTAGCAAGGTTTTTCATTAGGAAAAAAAGGCTCTTACTTTCATTAAGAAAAACACATAAAGTTCAACTCCAACAAGGAAAGTCTTTACCTAAACAAAATACGTCAACAAGTTCCATTTTTGTTTAGGACACTGCACCATGTAATTACTAATCTAACCTAAATATCTTATTTAACCCACTACTCAACATATTTTCCAACTCCAACAAGGAAAGTCGTTTGCTAAACAAAACATGTCAATACATTCCATTCTTGTGTAGGACACTGCACCATGTAATTACCAATCTAACCTAAACTATCTAATTTAAACTCAACATATTTTCCATCTAGAATTATAGATAACAAAATATCAAGAAGTAATGCTTATGAGTAGTCTTCTAATACAAGCCAAATGGTTTCACATGAAAAAATTGCATAAATATGAAAGTATCAATAGACAAATAAGTATGTATTTTGCCATCAAAGGACACATAATAGTGAATGTCCTATTTATGCACGTTGACCTTAAATATTTTCCTTCTATAACTTGCATGTGGAAACCATAAATTGAGACCCAGGGTATTTCTCAACAATAAATATGAAAGGTTGGAACCTCATTGATATCAGGAAGTTCTCATCACTATGACATGCATGTTCTGTACTTGTATCAACTTTCCATGTTATATCTTGAGTTCAGTTTGCTAACGTTATAATGAGATTCGGTGTAACAGGAAACCCTGAAAGCTTGGGTGCCGAGCTTTTGGAAACCTTAGTAAAGATGGCCCCAACCAAGGAGGAAGAAATAAAACTTCGAGAGTACAGTGGTGACATCTCCAAACTGGGATCTGCAGAACAATTTCTCAAGGCAGTACTTGATATACCATTTGCTTTTAAAAGAGTTGAGGCAATGCTATACAGAGCCAATTTTGATACAGAAGTGAAATATTTGAGGAAATCTTTTCAAACCCTAGAGGTATGCATATTGGCTAAGCTTACTGCCGAACTCACTCTGGTTTTTAATCTAAGATCTTTTAAATTATTTTGGCTGAAAGGTTGCTGCTAATGAGGTTCACTTAATGTTCTAATGTAAAATCTTTTAAATTCTGTTTACACTAATTCCTAGGAACTTAATCCTGATATCTTCCTATCTACCAGGAAGCAAGCAAGGAATTGAAGAATAGCCGGTTATTTCTCAAACTCCTTGAGGCTGTTCTCAGGACAGGGAACCGGATGAATGTTGGCACAAATCGTGGTGATGCTAAAGCATTTAAGCTTGATACACTCTTAAAACTTGTAGATATAAAAGGAACTGATGGGAAAACTACATTACTCCACTTTGTGGTCCAGGAAATTATTAGATCTGAAGGCACTAGTACTGATTCTAAAAATGTGAAATTGCAAGACAGTACACTCTCTAAAATGAAGGAGGATGATTTCGGGAAACAAGGATTGCAGGTTGTGACAGGACTGAGTAGAGATCTGAGCAATGTAAAAAAGGCGGCTGCAATGGACTCTGATGTTTTAAGTAGCTATGTTTCAAAACTCGCAATGGGGCTAGAGAAAGTCAGATTAGTATTGCAGTATGACAAGCCAGATATCCAGGGGAAATTCTTTCACTCAATGAAGCTTTTTCTAAGAGGCGCTGATGAGGAAATTAGCAGGATTAAGTCTGATGAAAGAAATGCTTTGACACAGGTGAAAGAGGTCACACAATATTTCCATGGGGATACAGCAAAGGAGGAAGCTCACCCATTCAGAATTTTCGTGATCGTAAGAGATTTCCTAAATGTACTGGATCATGTCTGCAAGGAAGTAGGGAAAATGCAAGACAGAACAATGGTGGGCTCAGCTAGATCCTTTCGGATATCAGCGACAGCTTCACTACCGGTTCTCAACCGATATAATGTTAGACAAGATAGAAGTTCAGATGAGGAAAGCTCCTCTCCTTGAAACCATGTCGATAAAAGATTTATGAAGATGATCAAACTACCTGATCGTTTTACAGTTACAGATTCCTTTTCAATTGAAGAAGCAGCACGGAATATTATGTAGTCTTTTTTTTTATCCCGTTACATACGAGGGAGTGAAACAATGGAAAAGAAACCAACAAGTCAGAAATTCTTTCATGGTCAAGTAAATGGGGTTTCAGATGGAGAAGGAACTATTAGCTTGCAAAAGAGAGGAGATTCATTTCGCATAAGAAATTTTTGATATCCAGTGCCCACAGGCTGACTGCTCTCCTCCTACGTTAAGAGAGAAGATTCAGATTATTCGGAAGCTTTCGCAACAACAATGACAACGCAGACTTGTGTTTTTCCACTGCAGTAGAGTTGCCGTAGATAAAATAGGTATTTATTCATTTAGATGAGATTCTAGCAATACATTTTCATGAAAGTAGAACGTTTATATATATATATATATATATATATATATATATATATATATATATATTACGTGCAGTGATGTGTTACACTCCACATTTATTTGATACAATATGATTAACTAATAAATAGTTATAATTCGCAGCTAAGAATTGTTCTAAGCCAACAGATAGCCTTCCAGGCATATTCTTGTCAAACTTGTTGAATGAGCATTTGGAATACAAGCAAGCTTATGATGTGCATAGATACAAGTAAAAAACAAAAACAATAGGCTTCGAAAGCTAGCCAACATCAATTGTAAAGTTGAGGTGCAGGTGATTATTCTCAACTTCTTATCTTTGATGCAGTGAATATCTTATGATTGATTTATTAAATTGACCCAACAAAGAGCATTGAATCCCATCATTTATCTTTCTCCAACAGGTGATCTTGTTGGCTTATCAAAAAGATAGCAATGTAGATAAAATAATATTGCGTACATTTGAGTACTCTAGCCAGTTATAAATACTTCAAACTAAGAAGCTTGAAATGAATAATGATAATTCTGTTAAAGAATTATCTCACTTAAAAGTTTAAGCTATTAGGTAAGGTTCCAGAATATGATTTATATTATTCTCTAACATATCCCCTCAAGTGAAAGCATTTTGGGCTTGAAACTTGCACAAAGATTTACAATATCTTGTGTTTAATTTTTATCAAATAGAATGAGGTTGATGAGATTCGAACTCGTAACCATTAGGTCAACAAAACTCTGATACCACGTTAAAGAATCATCTCACCTAAAAGCTTAAGCTATTAGGTGAGCTCTCAGAATATAATTTATATTATTCTATAATAGATTCTTATCTTTCAAAAAAAAAATACTCAAAATGCATAGGTTGAAATGGACAAACTTAGAGATAAGCCAATGAATTTATTTTTTGAACATTCATTTCTTTAGGCTGAATTCTTTGGTTTTTAAAAGGATGTTAATTGATTTTCTTAAATTCAATAGTTATTTGAACAAGATTTTAGGAATGAGTTGCCATGTTTCAAGTAGCAGCTACAAAAAAACTCATTACTGTGTGGGAGATTAGATTCTAGTTTCTCAAAATAAAGAGTTAAGAGTCTTTTATTTTCACTTCCTTACTCTTAAAATTTAATTCAAGACAAAGTAAACCTAAAAAAAAATCATCATTATTAGTTCAAGAAAAAATCTTGTAGATTTTATTTAAAACAAAATTAATACATTGAATACATGACAATTGTCTATCTAATTGGTATCATTAAATATTCGAGTAGTGAAAGCCCTAAAGAATTCAATTCTATAAATTTCATTAAAAATCATCCAAACCTAAATGCAAAACTAGGAACTATAGCTTGGGATCCATGATAATCATAAGTTTTATTTTTAAAAAATCATAATAAATGCAATTCTTTTTTTAAGGGTCGTGAATGCAATTTTTTTTATATGAATAAGCATAATATATTACATTTTATTAACATATGTGATACAAACATATAAAAAGAAAACATAAAAGTGAATTTATTACTTTCACATGTTATATCCTTAAAGATAAAAATTATTTAATTTATAAAAAACCCATCAAATTTTTGATACAAAAATGTGAAGAATGAGTGATGTAAAAGAGTTAAGCAAATCAAAAACAATTTTTGTAGTAAAATCTATAACATAGAATGAGATGAATGAGTGATGCCTTAATTCTTGTTTGGTTTTGTATTTATCAATAACATAATATTAAAAAGCAGTAACTTTCTTGCTCTCCTTAATAGAAGAGAAATAAATATCAAACCAAATAACAATCTATGGATTTTATCATTATTGTTAACAATTTTTAGGGCCACACACACACACACACACACACATATCAATGAAAAAAATATACTACAACATTTGTAAAATTATCAAAGACTAATCGAGGAAGATCAAAATATATAAGATTAGAAAAATATGACAATGTTTAGTCTTTTTTTGGCAGTTTTGGATGATCAAATTGACAACTCCAAACCCATGAATATGGAGCTATAAACTTAAATTGAGGAAAAACAATTCAAAATGAAAGGTATGCATCTTCTCTACCAATTTATGGTGTTTTTCAATGATGATGATGTGGAATTGCTCCTAAGAAGCCTCAAAATCTGGCCACCCAATCAACTTTGATAGTAGAACCACTAGATAAAAAAGAGGAAGTAAACGATGACCAATTACAAAAAAGAAAGAAAAGGTAAAGAAATGATAGTTGTTCTAAGTACTGTCCAAAGGCAAGCCTTTTGGCTTGTTTTGTTTTATTTTCATTGTATTTTTATTCTACATTTATGTTTCCAAGCTTAGAAAAAAGATTTGGAATGCTTAAACAATTGATATTGCATTCATCTCTTTGATGTTGTAATATTATTTTTATGTTGTAATTTTGAAGTTATTTTATGTTTTATTTAATGTTTATAACTATTGATTTATGTTTTTTTGCTATATATAATGTTGTTTTTTTAGTTTATGTTTTGACCTAATCTATGCATGTTGATGAAAAGGTCTTCATCCCTAGCATGTTTGAGCTTGTTCATTCACAAAATAGATTCAAAAATTCAATTTTAAATCTATATTGCATGAATGCATAGGTTGTGTTATGTTATTGTTGTTTTGGTTTTATAATCACAAGCTTAATTTTAATGTTTTGATTTTTTTTAGTGTTTTAGATTGAAATGTGTTTGTATATGTTAGTATGACCTTTTGGGATAAAAGAGGCATGTTTTAAAAGCCAAAATACTAACTTTAAAGACTAGACAATGGCTACTATTTTGGGTTTGGGTTTTGGTTTTGTTCATTGTGTTCTTTTGGAGAACATTGCTTTACTTTTTTGTTTCGGAGCTGTTTGAGTTCATTTATTTGCCTAGACTTTTTTTATAGTCCACTAGTCAATATTCTATGCTTTGTTTGCATAAAAACATGTTTTGATAGGTTTAATTTGTGTTTTCCCTTTTAGTTTCTAGGCATGTTCTTTGGGTTTTTCATGTTCTTCCCGAGAACATTGCTTTAATTATGTGTTTTGGAATATTTTTGGTCCGTACCATTGCTCAAAATACTCTATCATACATCATTAATAAGTAATCTAGTGTTTACTTGCATAAGTAACTTGTTTATAAGTTTTTCATCGTTGGGTTTTTGTTTTGAATTGAAATCTATTTTGACAAAATCATGCATTTTAAGTGTAAATTGACACATTCAAGTGATCGATTCTTGTTCTTTGCGTGTCTTAGTTGTTATGTATTTTTTTGACCAAATTTGGTCTAGTTTTAAATTCCATGTTGCTGGGTTCATTTGGTTTCTAGGTTAATATTCTTCATGTTTTTTGTTTTTATACATTTTGATCCATTTTGTTCAATACATTTTTTAGATTTTTGTGTTTTTGGTAAATTTAATCCATTTTTCTTATTTGATTTTATTTTGGGTTGTTTTTGGATTAAACCAAGGTTTATGGTTCAGTTTATGGCTGAACCAAAACTTATAGGTTAACCTGGTTGAATGAGTCAAAAAAATCTTTGTTTATTCCTTTATGCCTTGTTTATTTGGTCATGTTTTTATCAAATAGTTTTTTTTTTTTGCCTAATTGTTTGTTTGACAAACACCATTTTGGCCTATTTTTGGTTATTTTTATTTTAAAAATAATTTGTTTTGCTAGACAAAGCCTATATATATGTATGTGTGTGTGTCTGTGTAATCTTTAAATTTATTTGAGCATCCATTCAAAAAAATATGTATTAAAATATGGTGACATGTTTTAAATTAGTGCATGGATTTTACATTGTAAAATTTCAAAGAATTTTGGCCTATATTTAAAAAACACTTTTATTTTTGTAAAAAAATAAATATTATTCAATTTTAATATAAAGGACGAGAAACATAAAGGGATAATAGTTTTATTATTCACTTTAATATAAAGATAAAAAAAAAACCTACATGAGATTAATATAAAAAAATATTATTGAAAATAATACAAGTCATTCATTTATAATATAAGCATAAAAAAGGGTTATTATCCATAATATTATTAAGGAATGACGCGGTAGCAAAAGTCCCAGTTTTTATCATAGAATAAGCTTTAATGATGATTGAGGATATTTCACTTCTCCAAATTGATTGTGTTTAGAAAACAAGGGTTAGCTCCTCATAGCAGTCCCACCATGGTAGGAAAAATAAAAGAAAACATATATCATTAGACCATAGCAAGAAAACAAAAAACAACAACAATAGAGTGTACCTTAAAGAAGGCGTAAAAATGGTTTTAATATCTTTCCTTTTCGCAATTAGTCATTTACCTTTTGAAACTTTGATAAGATCAGTGCACCCTGATTTTCTTAGCGATCCTGAACAAAACAAATAGGTGAAGACTCCAACAACCCCCTAATGTTGCACGTCCACCTGCAACATATGACTGCTCTACTAAGGACTCGACTAAGTTTTTTTTTTTCATTTTTTGTTATGGTAAGGAAATTTGATGATTGTTTAATTTATTTTATTTTATTACTATGAATAGTTTTTTTAAAGGTTTTAACACATTATTTCTACATCCTGTCATGCAAAGGCATTCATTTATCATTATGACATTTAGTTGAGATTTAAGTTTGTGTAAACCCAAACTTTTTATTGAGTGCTTAAACTAGTAATTATTGGTACACGTGTCAACTCATTACCTACCAAACCCTTATATTTACCTTAATGAGGGTGATCACTAGAACAATAAGAGATTTTTTTTACACTAAGTAGTAACTCATATAATAGAATTAAAACCTATCTCTAGAAGTATGCTCCATAATACATGTTTTGCATGAAATCTATGTTTGACCATAAAACATGATGAATTAAAGGTTTTAAGAATGATAAGATGACTATCACTATAAAATTCATCACTATAGAATATGGGTAGAATTTTGAATTATCACAACTATCATGGGAAGATTACCCTAGATGCAATGTAAGGAAACTACCACCGATTAAGAACCTAAATTGCATAGTAAATGGTGTGAGGAGATTATTCACCTGTAATCAGAGTATCGATGAGAAAATATTTTATGGGAAATATAGGTGATTGCTAGAAATTACAAGGATAGAAGCATTGAACCTAGTAATTAAAGCTATAGTTAGTTGTTGGATCCCAATTGGAGATGTATTTCTTTTGAGAATGTGGATTTATTTCTTATTATAGTTGAATATGGAATGTTGATGAGATTTCCTAACCATTTGTATAGAGTCTACTTCCCTTTAAAAGAGAACCAAGTGATCCATGTTTCGTCAAAACTACTCAAAATCCCTCATTTGACTAGATTGTTAAAGAAGAATGACAATGGTCTAAAATAGAAATTGTTAGAAGCTGAGCTAGAAAAGAAAAGATCAAAACATGGATTTGTGATCGAAAGAGATAGACTAATTGCCCTAGTATATTTTTCTTCATATTATTTCCAAGCTATTAGGGCGTAATAAGTTTAGAAGTTGTCGTAGTATTTGTGGAGTACAAAAACACATAGATTAACCTTGTTGCTACTATATTGGTTGAAACCATCATGACCCTCCATTGTACAAAAATAAGGAAAAGAGCAATAAGATGTTATACATAGTTGCTATACATATGGATGGTGAGCCATATTGTGACAAAGAAATCAATCTTTAATATTTCTTTGTGGTTTAACTAAGGACCTTTGAAGTTGTTGGAGAAACAAAAATGAGGAAAATTGGGTGAACATGGCTGGATAGGATAGATAGGAAAGTTACAAGAATTGCCCTGTAATAACTTCAACTGGAAAGTCCTATAGGTCACAATAATAGATGCCCTAATGAGTTGTAGACAAAGACAAAAATGTTATGTGTCTTTGGTTGGAATCATAGGTTATGTCAGCTATGCCCCAAACTTTCTAATAAAGAAACTAGGGGGCATACAACATGTTCCAATAACTATGCAGGTGGGGTCTTGGCCTAGTGGAGGAAGGGATTTTTTTTCCCTTCCTCTGTACTAGGGTTCGAGCCTCACTATGCACGCCTGTCATTCCCGCGGTATTCTACTTGCTCATTGGGCTTGTAGAATGTTCAGTGGATTTGGGGATTAGTTGTAGTGCGTGTAAACTGACCCAGACACTCCAATTATAAAAAAAAAAAAAACACTATTGGACTAGCTCAATTCTCTAGATTATTCAAGGATCAATCCGCACAAGAAGTCCTTGAAGTTATCAAATAGGATTATAAACATTTGACTTTAGTTCAAAAAGATTCTGAAAGACCCTAACATAATACAGCAAAAAGAGGAATCTGACCTAACATTTCAAGTTTGTTGAATTTGATTGATTACATATTATTATTGGCTGCGCTGTTTTTGGAAGTTATTTTTATTAATTTTTGAAATAAAATTTCTGGTTAATATATAAAATGTTAACAAAGGCATGCTCTGTTTATCAAAGCAAAAACATGTTCGCTGGGATCGATGACCTGGCTTGATCTTCCAAAGACAAACGACATGCTGTGTTTATCAAAGCAAGGAAATACTGTTCTAAGAACAAGGAAGTGATATATTTGCTGATTCATCATTATTTTTGTTCACGGTAAGGTAGAAAGGAACTGCCGTATTTCCAGAAGGACATTGCTCCAATCTCTACAAGATGGTTCCACCAAATATGCAATTGAAATTTATTTATTTATTTATTTATTTATTCATCAAGGAGACATGCAAAATGCTGATGAAAAGAATGGCGATCCCCCAATGCTCTTTGTCTTGAGCATATTTTTCACAAGTATTCTCCACTTAATCTCATCCTTCTTGCTTTGTTTCTTGGTCCTCTCCTTGAAATTCCTAAGACGACAGTTTTTTCGGTTGATCAGTCTAACAAGAAAATGAGGTTATTCATGTCATTATGATGGGGTGATAAGTATACAAGGCTCACCTGCATAAAGGAACTCTACACGCTTCTGAATCAACACAGAGACGGGAGTGTAGTTCCAGCAGTTGCCACATTCTCTTGCAATGGATGCAACCACCAGGTACTCTTAACTTGCAGCTTGCGAAATGGCGGACGATCATTTCGAGTCCTTTGCATGCTGAATAATTGCAGGGTGCCTGATTATCTCGGAAATCTTTATCATGTGGCCCAATTGTCTGACAACCATCTCTGCATATATGAACAAGAGCCTCCATTGCTTCGTATAATTGGAAATAGATCTTCCTCTCATTTGATCTTCTATTTCTCTCCCTTTGCATCTGCAAATAATTTGGACCATTCAGATTTTCCAATTTAAACATGAGTGGCCACAAATGCTGTGAGAAAAAAAAAAAGATTACTTACATTTTCTTCATCAGTCAAGGACTCCATCAGTGCCTTTTCAAGTGCCGGGTGGCACCTTTTCATTACTTTCCATCCTTCAGTAATGGAAATTTCCTGGAAGTTCTTCAGGATCATGCGATGACAAATATGGCTAAGCCGGGGAGCATCACATAATAACGCAAGCTGAAAGATGTCAACTACATTCTCTGAGGTAAGAAAACCATGCTCCAACTGCTGAATACATATTTGCTTCAATGATGGAACCACAAACACATGTGAGAGCACTAGCAAATGCAACACATAATCCTCCATTTCTTCTTTCTCACAGCTGTGCAAAGACCACGAATAACAGTTTTAGTATAAGAGCAGCAGTGTTATCAAGCTATAAAAAAGGTCCTAGATACAGCACATTCATCTTCTTTTTAATCTTGAAGAAACACCAATGAGGGAAAATTTGTTACCAGGAAGAGTACAAGAGTCGAATAAAAACTCTAACAGCATCGTGTGGAACACCATGAATTGAGATCGATCGTTTTCGACCTTGTCCTTTTGCTTGCTTTAGCATTCCCTTCATCACTTGAGAAGCCATTCCCTGTTGAGAAACATTCAGTTTATGAATAAGATTCTGGTATAATTTAACAGAACACATCTTATTATAGCAGATTCATGCCTAATTATACCAGATTCATGCCTAACAAAGCCTGGAAAATGAATATTTGCAATTAAAATACGTGAATTTATTTACAAGATCTGCACAATCTATTGCTGACAATAGGATGTACTAATTTCCTATGATTGTGCTGTATGTGTAGCCAGAAAAAATAAAATCAACAGAAACACAGGTTGTCTAAATTCACCACAATGAAGGAAACCATGAATCCCATCTCTTTATGATCATTGGCCAGACCTTCTGAAACAATACAGCAGTTTAGGATAACACAGATCACAGTTCCTTTTGGATATTTCTTATATCCTTCCCCAAACTTTCACTACATGTCTAGTCAAATTTCTAAAAGAGCCAGCACTATGTAATCTGAATCAACTCTTTATCATCATATATTCAACAGAAAATGAAACAAGGCCTTACAAGAACACTAGCATGGGCGTATATGGAGCCACCATTATCAGTGCTAATCGTAACATCTGCTCTATAGCCTTCTTCAAAGAGTTGGTCCCACAAATCCCTTGTAGCTGTGCGGACACAACTATATCCTCTTAATGTTGAGGCATTTATGAATAGCCCCTTTTGGTGGTAACTGGTTGTTGGTGGACAGCGTAATGGAGGTGGCACCGGAGCCTCTTTCTTGGCAACAAGGGGAAGTTCTTCGGAGATGTTTTCCATTTCTTCTCTCAGATTCTAGGTAATCCTTCTGCAGATTGAAAGAAGGAATCAAAATGAGATTTTAATTCAAAAAAAGGTCATGTGGGGAAATTAAGAGTTATTAGATTTTTAGGAAGAAAAAAATTAACGATATTATTTATTGACTCTCTTATATCTATTCCATGAAAAGGAGAATAATTATATATCATAAAAGATAAAAGAAACAATGATTTTGGTTTAAATAGAAGATCCTGTGTTTTCTAAATGACTCTATTGGTTGTTTAATTCAATGTGAAAGATAACAGTTAGATTGAAATCTTTCGCTATTCTCAAGAGAACATAAGATCAAAATAGTGCATCCAAAAGCGACCATTTCTTGGCAAAGTTGTACATCTGAAATTAATTTCTTAGACTTGCTCCCCCCAAACTTCCCAAGCCATTGCCAGGTTCTATGACAAACATTGGGTGCCGGTTCCCTACCAACCAAAACTGAGCACCTCTTTATCATTACACATCACGATCAATAGAAGACAGAAGCAAAGCAACCTTGACATGCAACACAAATTTGCAGTCAAAGAGCAGAAATGCATACAAGGAATACTATAGATAAAGAAAAGAAGAAATTGAGTCCAGAAGTTCTTGAAACCCACAAAATAATTTCATTTATTCTGCGGATTGGCTCACAAACCTCCTTCATTCGCAGAGGTATTAAAAAATCAGACCACGTCAAAGAACTGCAAAGTGACAAGGAAAAAAAAAGAAATTCGATGTGGGATACGAGAAAAAAAAGTCAATGGATGACAATAAAAAGGTTCAGAACACATAAGGAGGCAAAAAAACATGTATGGTAACGATTAAACGTTGCCATCTTTCCGATTTCTACCATTTGAATGCTAATCCACAAGGCTCCATCTTTTCAATACAATTCCCATTTTCTTGTGAAATTCAATGATCACGTTAATACTTTGTAGAGATTCTGTATCCATTCCCTTTTTACAAATTGCCAATTAAGTTCAAAACCTGATCAAGATCTCATTGTTTAACAATAAAAGCATATAAAACAAGAACAATCAATCAGAATCCACAAGGGAGAGGGGGGAGAGAGAGGGAGAGAGAAATGACATGCCTCTTTCAAACTGCCTATAGAGAAATGTATCCAATCCAATGCCCAAGGTTTTGTCTTCCTTTTTCCACTGCAGAAGAAGAGAGAAGGAAAAGGAAATAAAATCCCTGACTAACCCTCACAAAATAAAATCCGTGAAAGATTCAGGTGAGGAGGTTGCAGGGAAGCTTCTCTCCTCTCTCTTCTTTCTTATTAACAGAATTATAATTATTATTATATATAATAAATCTTACATTCAACGAGCTCACTACCTTTTTTATAGTGTTCGTGGAGACCCGTAACTGCCCTTGTAAATTTGTCTGTTCCCGGTAGATATTTATTTGTCTATGTTTCAAGTAAAATATTATTATTTAATATTTAAATCGCAGTTTCCACGGTGGAGGTTAAAAGGCCTTGCATAAAATAAGAATAAATAATATTGAATTAGATTGGTTCTATTTCATAAAATAATTAATTTAAAGTTGGATCTTTTATGATGCGAGGGCTTATCAGTCATTCTAGATTTGATTTTCATGGCTGGCCATCTAAATATCACACGTGATATATTTTCTTTTTGTCTCCTTTCATGCTGCCTCACTGACACAAACAGACGAGGGGAATCCCTGGCCTCCTCCCTCTTCTTCCACTTTCTTTCAACGGTTATCGTTGTTTGCCGCGGCATTTTATTTCTTATTTTTTATTTTCTCTTGTAATAGAATTAATTAATTAATTATAGGAGCCGTGCAGACAGTTGAAGGGAGTAATCCATCCATCCATCCAGCTATTATATGTCTGTCAAATTTCTTTGTTTTGGGTTTTTTATGGTGCGTCTGTGCGCGCACGACCATTTTTATTTTTTATTTTTATTAATATTTTTGGTTTTAATCATATTTTAAAAAACAATTCCGTAAAATAACTCAGTTAGAAAAATAGTTTATAAAACACTATTTTCATGGCTAGTTGTTATTCAGAATAATTACATCAAATAAAAAACATTAAATGGAAACATAGAGAGAAAACTAAAGAAATAAACATGAAAAATCACTCACGTCAAGTATGACCCATATGGATCACTTTTTGTGATTTTGTTTTGGTGTCGTTAGATTTGTCTCATTCAAAATTTCAAATAATTCTAAATAATTTGTTTATGCTTCGCCGCAGCCCGAACCATATTATTTTTTTTATATGAGATGAAATATTTAAAATCATAATTAAAAACTTGATAAGAATATCAGACCAAATTAATTAAAAGAGCAGCATCATCATCTTTAATATATATATAAAATCGGTATGTCTTGTTCGACCTAGCAAACTAAAAGCATACTGGTCGTCCCATTCATTAGGTGATTGACTTATAAAGAATTCATGTTGCAGTTGTTTTAGCCTTGTCTAATCCTAATTTAAATGTGAAACAATAAATTGAGAGCATTTCTCCTTAATGCACCACAAAATTGATATTCATAAAACAAATGGAAAATGCAAAATAAATAAAATAAATAAATAAAAGAGTGAAGACCTATGGATTCCTTTTTGAGTCATGGATAAAAATATCAATCATTAATATCTCACAAATTATTTTAAGAAATAAACATAAATGAGTTCATCTTGTCATGTGTGCACATAAAAAAAACAAAAAACACATCCAATTTTAAAGAAAAAATAAAAATTTATTGAAAGTTGTAGAAGCTTTAGTTTAAAATGTATATTTAATAACTTTTGTTAAGACGTGAGAGCTAAAAAACAAGTAAATATAAATAATATCACATCAATTTACATCAAAACCTTTTAAGTTGTTAAAAAACTTGAAAATTTACACCTTTTTTAGTTTTTAATGAGGCCTTCTATAAATAAATCATGATATAAAGCGATACAATTTATATTACTGCTTTTAAAAATAAAAATAAAACAATTGAACATGCATTAAGAAAGTTTATGTTATTTTAGTATATAATTTTTAAAATTAATAAATATTTTTATTATTTCCATGTCAATACATTAATTTCATGTCATGCGACACACACTGTAATATTGATTTTTTATTTATTTTGTACCGGTTAGATATTGCGTTTCAAAAGTATTTAAAAAAATAAAAAAAATATTTTAAATTAAAAAATTAGTGCTTTTAGATTATTTCTATGTGCTGATATCAAAAATAATTTAATAAAATAAATTTGATATATTTTTAAATAAAAAAATATTTTCAAATAAAAAAAATATTTTTAAAAATAGCTTCAACCTGAATTGTTGTTGAAAGATGAGAGGCCTTCCTTGGAAAACATATAGATAAAGGGTTTTTCTTTAGCTTTCAATGTTTAGGAAAAATAAAGGTATTAAACTTGGAGAAAAAACAAAAATAAAGTATAAAATTTATCATCTTTTAACTTTTGAAACCTCTTTCGGCTTAAAATATATGACGCAATGCTTTTTTCAGCCTTCCTTTATTTTTCGTTTACTTTTTTTTTTTCCTTTGCTGCATCACCTATATTTTTAGAGGTGTCATTGGAGTTTCTTTCGACAGCTATCACAATCAGCCATAATTGTCTATTTTTATTCTCCTTCTTATGAGCTCATCCTTGATCGTCTATGAACGTCATTTTTTGCCTCTAATGTAAGGGTGGTAAACGTAATTATGGCTTAAAAAATAAATTATTAAAGTAAAAGTGAGATAAAAAGGATAAAATCGGTTTGAATAATGTGTCAAGATAACATTTCTTAAATCCAAATTGCTTAGTTTGATAAGGTTAAACAAGGAGAAGAAATGGTAGGTCATGTGGGTTCAAAGGTTGAAGAATGGAGGAACAAAATAAATCCATGAAAGAGGAGTGGTAATGTGGTGAGCACTCATTTGGGATGTCCGGGCTAGCTTACGTGTACCATAACTAGTCCAAGTTTAACCTTATCAAACTAAGCAATTTGGGATGTCCGGACATCCCAGTGATTTCTTAAATCCAAATTGCTTTACTCACTTAGGACATTAACCAAGTTTTTGAATTTGATCAATTTTGAATGGATTTTCATTATATTCCTTTTGATTCGGATGATATAAATGGACAAATAATATTTTCAAATAAACTTCTTTAATTTCAATAGACAACAAAATAAATAATAGCAAGAGATAAACTAATTTCCATTAAAGCATTTATTGGAATAAGGCTTGATTTGTTTTTCTTTATATACAAAAGGATAGTATTGTTTAATTAGAAAAGTTAGAGAACACATCCTCTCACAACCACCATGTTATCAAAAGCCAACTTGAGTATCTCCTTTCTATTTGTTTATCGTCCTTATATGAAATCAAATTCTTAATTTGATAATTGTTATAATATATAAGATTTATTTATCTCTAGGAATTATTTTAAAAGACGTGTTGTCTGGATACTATAGTGGATCATCTAATCCCTTTTCTTCCTCTTCTTCTTCAACATGGCGCTATTTTGGCTACTGTTTAATGATTTTGGTTAAATTTTAATTTGATTCTTTGTTTTTTAATTGTCATGTGGACATCTAATTGGGTAATATATGAGTTTGGTTGCATCAATACACGCTTGATGATGTTGACACACTTAATGACATGCATGTTCTTAATCATCGAGGTAAAAAGAAAGATGATTGGTTGGTGGTTCATCATAATATGTCAATTTGTGGCATGAAAGAATATATCTTATATTTAAAGAATTTTACAGAGTTGTATCCGTCTATCAAGTTAGATCTCTACATGTCTTGATAAATAAACATAACAAGACAATTCATAAACCCACTATTGAATCATGTTACAAGATGTCCACATGACACTCTGTGTTAGCTAACATATAATCATGATAATTATGAGCCTCATGCACCAAAATATAATAGATTGATATTTACATTTTTAAACATGTAATAGAATTGTTTTTTATACATAAAAAACAATAATTTAATATTTTCTAATATATTACATGAATGCTTTAATATCCGAGGATCGAAGAGTTGTCTTAATTCATTTAATACTTGGTTCTCATCGTGTTATTCTTCACTTGACGAGGTCGTAGACGGTCAACGTTTGGATAGTGCAATAGAGGAGGATGGTTGTATTTATCACGCAAAGAATATTGCTTCTGCGCTAGACTGGAAATATTTTTCTAACTGGGCTAATTTAAGAAATAAGTTTTGCCGTTGTGCTAATGTTGAAAAATACTCTCATGTTTTTGTTTATTTATTTTTATTTTTTCTAATAGCTATGCCATGTCTGCGTGACTAGACCGTGATCCATCTAGAATAGTTGCGTGCGAGCAAGACCATAAGCTTTTTATGCTCAGACATTTTTTATTTTTTATAATGGCTATGCCATGTCATTCTAGCTAAGCTATGCTCTGGCCACGTCTTGAGCGTCAATCATTCTTTTCTAGAGGTTGATTCTCTTTAGTTTCGTCGTGTCTACCTGGCCAAGTTATTAGCTTTTCATGCTGAATAATTCTTTTTCCAAGAGTTTGGTCGCCCATCTAGATCTAGCATGAGTAAAAGGTGTTTAATATTGTGTTTTAAAAATATTAAAAAAAAAATGATTTTTTTTAAAATTTAAAAAATTGGTATTTTTAGATAATTTTCATATGTTGTCAAAAATCATTTTCAAAAATAAAAAAAATATTATTTGATATATTTTTGAACGAAAAGCACTTTCAAAAATATAAAACTTTCAGTGTATTTTATTCGAAAATTACTTTCTCCCTGTTACAATAGTCATTTATATACAATGAAAAAAATACAATTTAACTCAGTTTCTAGTACACTCTTTCTGTTACACAACAATACAAACACAGGAAAATACCAAGTCTTTCTGTTACATAAAAATACAAATAATCCATCTGTTAATCCAGTTGTAATTTAACAATCCCCCTTAAGATGGAGCATAAATATTTATCATGTCCAACTTGTTAATAGCGTCTTGAAATAGCTTTCCTGAAACTGTCTTTGTGAGTATATCAGCTAGCTGATCTTTGGACTACACAAATAGAAATTGTAGAATTTTTCGATCAAGATTTTCTTTAATGAAACGTCGGTCGACTTTGACGTGTTTGGTAAGATCATGTTGTACAAGATTGTGTGCAATCTCAATAGCTATTTTATTATCACAGTGTAGACTCATGAATGTTCCATAATCAATCCCCAAATCCTGTAACACATGTTTTATTCATAATAATTCAAACACACCATGAGTCATACTTCGGTATTCTGTTTCTACACTCAATCTAGCGATCACTTTTTGCTCTTGCTTCTCCAACTGACGAGGTTTCCTTCTACAGATGTAAAATAATCTGATGTCGATCTCCTATCAGTTCCTACTGAGTCTGAGTCTGCATATCCTTAAATCACATGGGCTTTATTTTTAGAGAATAGTAGCCCTCTTCCTCGTGCACTCTACAAATACCTCAAGATTAGATATACTGCTTCCATATGTTCTTCTCTTGGTGAATGCATGAACTAACTCACTACAATTACTGTATAGGTTATGTCTGGCCTTGTATATGATAAATATATTAGTTTCCCAACTAACCGTTAATAATGTCATTTGTCTATTGGCGTCTAATTTTCCGATTCTCCAAGCTTGTGATTCATTTCCATAGGTGTGTCAACATGTTTATATGCAATCATTCCAGTTTTTGTTAACAAATCAATACATATTTTCATTGTAATAGACATATCCCAGTTTTTTTTACCCTGAGACCTCGATCCCTAAGAAATACTTCAATTGTCCAAGATCTTTCATTTTAAATTTTGATGTCAAGAATTGTTGTAATACTTTTCTTTCTTCTAGATCATCTTCTATTAAGACCATATCGTCCACATACACAATTAATATTGTAATATTTCCTTCTCTGTGCTTTATAAACAAGGTGTGATCCGATTTGCTTTGCTTATAGCCAAATTCCTTCATTGTAGAGGAGAATCTTTTGAACCATGTCCGGGGTGACTATTTCAGACCGTATAATGCCTTGTTTAATTTGCAAACTTCATTTTTATATGAGGATTTGTGTTTAGCTCTAGGTGGTAACTCTATGTAGATTTTTTCTTCAAGGTCTCCATGGAGGAAAATATTTTTGACATCAAATTATTGTAAGACTCAGTCTCGATTTACTACTAGAGATTAATGGATGCGGATAATATTGATTTTTGCAAGTAGAGCAAATGTCTCTTGATAATGTACTTTATACTCCTATTTATACCTCTTCGCAACTAATCTTACATTGTTCCTATCAATATTGTCATACGCCTTAAGTTTTACTTTGAACACCCATCTGCACTCAACTATCTTTTTCCTTTTGGGTAGTGTACACAGTTCCCAAGTGTTATTATTCTGAAGTACCTTCATTTCTTTGTTCATTGCCTTAGTCTATTTTGGACCTGGTAATGCATCCTATGAATAGATATAGTGGATAATTGAGTAACAGATAATGCAGACGATTCTGATAATCTATGGGGAGAAACATAATTATTGATAGGATATTTAGTTTTGTTTTTGGGATCAGATTTATATTGTTTCCCCGGGACTCCTCTATTCGATTTTGTTGGTATTTATTTGCTATATGTTCTATAAGAACAAGAATTTCGTTAGTTTTATCAAGAATAAGGTTTTGATTTACTTGAGGAAAAATATTATGGGTCGATTCTTTGACTAATGATGTAGACATAGGCAACTCTAGAGATCGAGGGGGGTTATTGCTGAGAAAACTCTAGTCTATGAAAAAGTCCAAATCAGTACTATCGTGTGGGACCACATTATTTTGTCTTGTTTCCTTAAAAAAAACTTTCAATCATCCCTCCATTTTCCTCCAAATCAAATAGATCATTGTTCTTTTCAATATTTCTCGCCTCCTGAAGAGACGACCTAGAAATTTCTCTTGAATAGTATGGTTCCAACTAGTAAAACGAGGTATCTAGGGTCACATGTAACTTCGGATGTAAGGAATAGTAAAACCAATACCCCTTCTGAAATTTTGAGTAACCGATAAATACAAACAACCTAGCTGTAATTTAACAAAAAAATAACCTTAATTACATTCTCAAACAAACACTAAGGTTCAATTACCAAGTGCAAGAAAGAAAAATCAATCTGATCATTTCCAGTTGACCGCTAAAATAAATATGTAATAACAAAGACTTTAGAGAGCATGAAAGAGTTAGCTAAAATAAGTTTTTAGCTATTTTAGTTTAAATCTAACTAAAAATAGTTAATAACAATGTGGATGCTCTAAATGGCCACATATTTACATGTTGCAAACACATCCTCAAAGGCAGGGGTGATTTCCTGTAGGCGACGACAAGTGATGTACATGGCATACAGACTTTAGCAAGCAGTGCGCCAGCCATGAGAAGTCAATATATTTAAAAAATTTAGGTCAATATACTTAAATATTTTCTTATGACAAGTATAATGTTCTGTTTGTGAGTATATTTGAAGTTATTTTTTAAAGTGTTTTTTTTGTTCAGATATAAATTGAAATAATATTTAAAAAAAAAAACATTTTTGACATCAACATATAAAAACAATCTTTAAAAAATAAAAAAAAATTGATTTAAAATAAAAAAATAAAATAAAATTTTGAATTTAAAAAAAATATATTTGAAATACAATGACAAATAGGTAGTATCCATAAGAAGGGATAGCATGGCTTACCTTGGCAAGTAGCATGCTTGCTATGGCAAGTCAATATTATACAATACACTAAAAGAGTTTGTGACATCATGGGTGCGTTATTATGCATTGTGAGACAAATCACTGTGGATTACAATAGTATTACTCAATTTTCGAGTTGGTTTGGGTCGTTCAGTTCGCTGATTTACTGGTTTTTTTCATTTTTGCATAGTAAAATAACAGTTTTGTCCCTCGAAAAAGACATAAAACGGATTCTTGAAGGAGGGGTTCCGTGGTAAATGCACATTTCCGAACAGGTGCGGTCTGGTCCGCTGCTTTTTTTTATTTTTTTTATATTTCTTTACACGGTAAAATAACTATTCTATAATTCAAAAAGGAAAAAAATTAGCTTTGGGTGGGAGGGGTGCCACGATAATTTTATATTTTTTTAAAATGGCTAAATACGGATATAGCTCCTAATAAGACAAAATTGATGACTTAGACATAGGGGTAGACTGATAATTGCCCATAATTTTTTATTATTATTTTCAAAATACTGTCGCGACGTGTGGCACAAGCGACCAACAGTATTTGGCCTCACGCCTTATTCCGGAGGTGTATGAGGCCTGTTCAGGTTAACAGAAATGGGCTTCCGACTTCTATGTCGATTCGTCATCGTGCTGGCTTCCTCATGGTGCGGCGCGCTTTGGCAAATGGTGCCCGTAGCCGCGACGGTGGCCGGTTAAAGCTTTTTTTCCCGTTTTCTCTCTCCTGCACACTAAAGTATAGGAGAGGCTCCCGATTTTATTGATGTTTCACTTCCGTCCGTGTACTTTTACTTTTGTGTATGGTCCTGATTTATGTTATATAAGTTTTGATTTACTTCAATTGAATCATTCTATTGAAATTAATTATATATTAAGGTTTCACTTCGGTCTTCCTTCTTTTAATATCCGGATTGAGTTTAAATACCTTAATATAGTCGATACAAAATTTTAAATTGTCATTGGATTGAAATTGATAATATATTTGATTTTCATTTCGGCTCTTATACTTTTAATTTTTTATTTTAATCCCTTTATTTTTTTATATTTTTGGAATAGTCCTTATTTTTGTCCATGTATATATAAGTGTTCTCTTAGCTTTGGTTTTTAATTTTTGTTATTTTCTTATTTGTTGAGGTGGTATTTAAAAAAAAAAATAGCTCTTAAATTTTATTTGTATCTATGATCATTTGAAAATTGATATTCCTGTTTTTTTCTCTCTTTTTCTTTCTTTTAGTTTTTTTATTTGTTTTATTTTTTTTATTTTCAAGTCAAATGAATTTTTTTCAGCTGATAATTTTTTTTGATCTTTTGTTAAAGCTTTTAGGATTTTTTTAGTCGTTCATTTATTTTTGTTTTTTTCCATTATTAACACAATAATAATAATAATAATAATAATAATAATAATAATAATAATAATAATAATTTTAGTTGTTTTTCTTGCTTGCTCTTTTGTTAATGTTTTTGAGTTTTTTTTTCTCGTGATAATTTCATAATTTTTATTGTTTTGACAGTAATAACAATGATAATTTTAGATGCTAAGACTTCGATGTTGCTATTATTATAATAAGGTGTGTTGATCTGTTTTATTATATGAACTTTGTATATATAGATATTATATTTTAATTTTGAACCAACAAATCCTATTAATTTCTTTAATCCCAAAAATTATAAAAATTGTTTGCCTAGCCCGCAACGTAGTGCGGTCAATTTTTTTAATTTTTTAGTCAAATGATTTTTTTTCAATTAATAATTTTTATTTTTGTTTTATCATTTATTTTATTTTATTATTTGCTCTTTTACGAAAGTTTTTAGGCTTTTTTTAGTCTTTGATTTAATTTTTTTCCCATTATTAACGCAATAATAATATTAATAATAATAACTTTAGTTTTTGTTCTTACTTGCTTTTAGTTATTTTTTTGTGTTTTTTTATCGGGGTAATTTAATAATTTTTATTGTTTTGGCAGTACTTATGATAATAATTTTAGATGTTAAGACTTCGATGTTACTGTTATTATAATAGAATATGTTAATCTGTTTTATTATATCAAATTTGTCTTCTCCATATTACTATATCTCTAGAGTCAATAATTTTATATGAGGAACTACTGAACTCAATCACTTGCTGCCCTTACTCTTCAGTTTTCTGTTGAGGTCTATCCTGTAAAGGTACTCGAAGTGGATCAGTGATCGATTTATTTACATGTATAAATATTATATTTTAATCTCAACAGTTATAAAAATTATTTGTTCGGCTTACAAGTAGTGCAGGCAATTAACTAGTACCGGCTAAAGCTCGTGGGAAATATACTTGCCCAATGTTTTCGACAAATCCATTGACTATGAGAAGTGATGGCAAAGTATGCTCGGATACGTCAATATACTTTGCGAATTAGTTTTCAATGACAAGAATGCTTGAGAAAATTCTTTGGAAAATACAATAATACAAAAAAAAATATTGTTCTGCCACCCTTGGCTACACGCATACCAGGTTTCAAGCGGGGTTCTCAGTTGTTGCTCGCATCCATGGTAGCATGAAGATAGAAACAAATAAAAAATGGAAATTTACCTTTTGTTTCCTCATGTGAGATGGACGACAACTCTCCAAGGATCTCTTGAATCTACGTTGGCCATCCAAGTTCTAGCCTTCCACTACCAGCAGTGATACTCCCTCCCTATGGTGCAGATGCCCACACACCTTTTCCTACAAGGAGAAATATTCTTTTGGATCTAGAGGGGGAAACAAATCTTATGTTAAAAAGAGTTATTATCAATTGGTCAATCACAAGGTTAAAAAAGCATTGTGATATGAACATCTTGAACATGTGGTCCACTAAAAAGCATATGATAAGAATTAAAAAGCATTGACATGATCCAATGTTAAAGCCAATAAAATTAAAAAAAAAAAAAAGCAATCAGCATGCTTGTTTAGAATATTTGAGCCAATTCAAGGCCAAGAAAGTTAAAGAGACACTCAATTGGTTTATTTAAGATACTTGGGCCAAGTCATGCTTTTAGACTTTAAGAAGGGATGATCAAACTTCAATTAATATAATTCATGCTAAGAAAGGAGATGTTTATTGGGCTAGAAGCATTTAGTAAAAGTCACAGCATATTGGATTCTACATCGTTAAATTTATTAACAATTAGAGTTTATAAAGATCTTGTGATAAAGCCTAGAAGCTTTTGTGCGAGCATTGTATTATTTTCCTAATAGGTTTAAGGTTATATGTTTTTATTTTATTTAAAAAAAATTATTTTTTTCCTAGTAATGTTTTTCTTATCAATCTAATTTTAGCTTTCTTAAATTGTTTTATAATTTGATTGTGGGTTGTAGAGCCTCTTACCCTCCGGGTTAGCATCATAAAGAGAAGATATTATCACTCAAAGCATTCTATATAAGGTAACCTGCATTATTACTTGTCTTTTATCCTTAATGGTCTATTGTACCTAATCTACCAGTGGTTTATATACATAGATGATAGTGGATCTACTGTAATATGTTAAAACCTAGATGGTTGGTTTAAGCCTAACTATTCTTAAGGCCTAACTCATTTGTGTCACTCCTAATTATTACCATTTTGATAGCATTTAATGAATTGACATATCTACAATCAGTAATTCATGATCATGATATATGAAAAATAGATTATCAAGTTATGCCAATGAATAACCAATGGACTTATATTGGGCTCATTAAACCCAACTCAAATCCTAGAAAAGGTTCATAGATAATGAGTTGTTAATGTTAATCTATCTTACAGTACCTAAGAGTCACTCACAGTATTTAATGAATAAAGAATATATGCCATCTTCCAATTTAGATAGTGTGATCCGAACACCTTGAACATGCGGTCAAATAACTCACACGCAAAAACATCAATTTCTGAAAAGTCAAGTAAATTAGGTTTGATAGAAGTGTGACAAAAGATAACTTGTATCTAGACACCAACACTATTGGACTTAAACCCCATCCAATAAATAACAATAAGTCAATTAAACCTCAATAAGTCATTTTCATTCATTTTAAGAACCAAGGAAGATACAATTCTGACCATCACAAGCACACAAAGTTGCAGGCATATAGAGTAAAGATGGAATGCATCAAAAATATGAAAGAGATAAAGGAAATGAAAAACAAAAATAAAGGAAATTAAGAACTAAGGTTTCGACAAGAGACAAAATAAAATAGGGAAAGATTATTTCAACTTAATTTGTGAATAAACATGTTTATGAATCATGTTTTTGAACATGATTATGGTAATTATGTTACTGAAATTACATGTTTATAATTCTTTTACATTTTATCTTGATGTGATCATGTATGGAAGCATCAATATAAGATTACAAAGAACGAATTGTATAAATTATTGGAGTTAAAGATAAGTGTGTCATACTTTTTCATAATATTTTGGGTAGAGGTTGGGTTCTCTACTAGTTACGTATTTAGGTATCGTATTGATATTTATTTAAACTAACACGCATTGATTGTATGCCTTTGGTGGAGCGGATTCTCTACAAGATCAAGTTGTGGACATCAACCTTTCTTACTTATGTTGGGCTTCTCCAACTAATCAAAACAATTCCCTTCTTCATTTAGGTATATTGGTCCTCTATATTTACTCTTTTTATTATTATTAAAAGGATTAAAGGTATCTTGGGGTGTCTTTCTTTGGAAATATTGCTTATTTTCCCACTCAAGGTCTAAGGTCATTTGAGCTTCTACTTTTTATTAAAAAATGTGGTTTAATAATTAAGAAGGTTTAGACTTGGAATAGAGTAGTTATTATCAAGAAGGTTTAGACTTGGAATAGAGTAGTTATTAGCAAGAATATTTGGAGATTATTTTTAGATAGATAATAAATATGATCGAGATAGGCCTATAGTGTTCTGCTTAGAGGTGATTTTTTCTAGTATGTCAAGTCTCTTTTAATGTCCTTTTTAGTCATAATCTTCATAACAAAGATTGGTGTAAAAGGAAGTTTGTATCATATATTGATAGTAATACTACTATTTCAATATGGTTAGATTATTGGTTGCTAAATGAACAACAATCCTATAACCCCATGCTTTTTAGGGTGCTAACATTTATCAGACTCCCCTAGAATGTCAAGGTCTTAAATATTATTGAGGAGAGCACTTAGGCTATTCCATTTAGTAGCTCGTAGCTTTAACCTATTTGGGACTCAATTCACTTTCACTTAGGAGTTCCTTATCAAACCATTACCATTACATGAAAGGTTATTAGGGATTCTAGACACATAGACTCTATGTGTCATTTACTTTGGTTCTTAGGTTTCATCCTGACACATTTATTTATCATCTGGTTAGCTTCTATAGGTTGTTTTTACATCATGGATAGACTATAAGCTTCCAGATAATTCCTTATTTGATATGTATCCTTTGTGGATCACAAGTTGATACACATGGTAATTTTTTTCTTAGTGTTTTTTTCTATTATAGTTTGGGGTGCTCTCATAAGCAGGACTAAATTCAACAAAGTTTCCCATATATTATATATATCCCAAGTATCGATATCATTAGAAAGAAATTAAAAACACTTAATAATTGTTTATTGATGTTAAACCCATCCATTCAGTCGTGATCCAATCGTCTTGAATCTCAATCTCATTATAACTATCAATTTTTAATTAGATCTCATCAATCCAAAATACTACTAGTTGAGATTATAATAAAGGCATTTAACACCATAACATATAGTCACCAAAACCTTATCAAAAAGGTTTTTTTATTTTTTTTTAGTGAGAGAAAATAATACATAAGTTAATGGTTTGGATGAACATGGATCAAGATGTAATATGGTATTTGACCATTAAGACATCATCCCTATGAGGATTATAGATCAATCAACTATTGTTGATATAAAATAAAAGTGTTATGATGAGAAAAATAATATAAATCCCATGGTAAAAGATCTCTTGGTATTTTGATTCTTTACAAAACTGTTATTGCATCTTATTCAACTAGTTGGTAAAATTTGCTATAGTATAGTAATAATGAAAACGATCATGAAGAGTGGAATAAACCATATTTAAAGAGACTCAATTGACTACAGTATTTAAGAGGAAGTCGATCAAAAGTCATGATCAATCAAAGAAAAATAATTTATCATAGCAATAAAAGTTCATGTTGTCAGCTAGAAGGTTCAATTCAACTTAGAGTTGAGGGTTCTTAACAAATTAAAACTAATGAGTACTGTAGATTAATTAGGATTCATATGTTTATTGGTAAGGATATACATGTTATTTTATATTGTATTAAGATTCAATGTGTAAGCTTTTTATCTAGTAAAAGTAATTTATATATGATTAGAATTAGATGTTTATGTAAAATTCTACCTTGTACTATTATAAATAGATCATCCAGTTACTATGACATGTCAATTCAATTTTTTCTTTCTTTCAATTTGTGCCTAACTTTATTTATTTATATTTCTTTTAATTCATATTTCTCTTTATATGTTATTTTTCTTATTTGGTGTTGCATGGGATAAATATTTGTTTTAGATTTGAAATCTTGGAGTTCCCACGATTTATTGATTAAATTATTGATGGCAGGTATTTTTTTTCATTAATCAACCAAAGCAATAACAAGATCTAAAGTTGTACTTGATTAAAGTTAGACCACCCCATTAGCCACCATTAACTTGCACACATTTTACTCGGTATCAATGTATCTATTGTTAGGACTGAATTTCATAACATATAGAAATTATTCATGTTGAATTATCAAGAAATCATAAACAATAAAACATAAGCGTACTTGAATCCATATCTGAAAGTTGTTTTCTAGAGTTGTTGGATGACCTTCAAGATTAACACGTTCTCCTTTGAGAGCCCTTTGATTCTTTCTACCTTAACCTTATTTTCTCTCTAATGATGGGATGTTAGAATGAAAATGAAATAGAAGATGTAATCTGGGGACCATGACCATATATATAGATAACAAGGTACATTTTAATTCATGTCTTTTGGTATTCTCACCCTTTGGTATTCCTACCTTTTGGTATTCCTATTTTAGCTCATCGCTAAAATAGGAATAACCTTTTAATCTCTACACATTAAAGGCCTATACCCTATTATATATACCAAAAACTCAATTGCCTAAAAATACTTAGCATATCATTTTTTTTAATTAGGCTTTACTTTATTTGATA
Organism: Salix arbutifolia; assembly: GCA_025169955.1. NCBI lineage: Eukaryota > Viridiplantae > Streptophyta > Magnoliopsida > Malpighiales > Salicaceae > Salix > Salix arbutifolia. The sequence goes on from CM045908.1 coordinate 4,849,784, forward strand.
GTCCACAAACACATAATTATTCTCATACAAGCCCAATGTTGGATTATTAATACAACAATCTCCTATTTGGACTATATGTATAACCTTATAATTATGTTTTGCAAAAATAACCAAAATGAGCTCAATATTTGTTGTAATTAAAAAATCTATCTATAATCAATCTAGTCCAGTAATCATACCAGCGTAGGATATAAGCGGTCTTCGTTACAATTACCGTAACTCAACCTATCAAAGGTCATGTATGCCAATACAACTAAATGACATGGATCATGATGTGGATGTGTAGCATGGAAATTTCATGCAATATGATCTTTATATGCCTATTTTCAACTGGTCCACCTTTAAGCCTTAGTGAAGTTAAACCATACTAAAATCAGAGTGTAAATTAAACTAAAGACTTTATTTCTGCAAAAAATAACCTTATAAATGTCAATAAATTGAAAATATATCCATATTATAAAAGCATCTAAAATTATAATCCCCCTTATAAACTGAATATTATCAATTGCCAAAACACCTATATGAGCATTATGCTCATGAAACATTTTGGGTGGCAATCCCTTAGTAAACGAATCCGCAACCATGGAGTTTGTACCAATATGTTTTATAGACAACTGTCCACTCTGAACTCTTTCTTTAACAACTAGGAACTTGATGTCTATGTGTTTCGACTTCGACGAGCTTCTATTGTTATTGGAATATAAAACTACTAACTTATTATCACAAAATAATTTTAGTGGTCTTTTAATATCATCCACTATACGCAGTCCCGTGATAAAATTTTGCAACCATACTCTATGATTGGATGCCTCATAACATGATATGAACTCTATTGTCATAGTGGAAGAGGCATAAGTGATTGTTTAGCACTCTTCTAGGAGACAACACCTCTGGCTAACAAGTAAATATAGCCCAATGTAGATTTCATACTATCTTGACATCCAGCAAAATCGGAGTCTCTATACCTAATGATCTCTAACTTAGCTAAACTTTGATATGTGAGCATGTAGTCTTTTGTTCTCTATAAGTACTGCAAGACCCGTTTAGCTACTTTCCAATGGTCTATTCCTGGATTGCTTAAATATATACCCAATATCCCAATAATGCACGCAATATCCGGATGCGTACAAACTTGAGCATACATTAGACTCCCTACTATTGAAGCATAGGGAATCTTTTGTATTTCTTTTTTCTCAAAATCATTCTTAGGGCACTGATTGAGACTAAATTTGCCTCTCTTAGCCATAGGGGTATCTCCTGGTCTACAATCTTACATGTCATATCTCTTAAAAACCTTTTCGATATAAATCTTTTATGACAATCTAAGAATACCTCGAGAGCGATCTCGGTATATCTGAAGTCTAATACAAAAGAGGCTTTACTAAGATCTTTCATCTCAAAATTCCTCGCTAGAAATTTCTTAGTTTCATGTAATAAACCTATATCGTTGTTGGCAAGTAAGATGTTATTGACATATAAAACCAGGAAAATATATTTGCTCCCATAGATCTTATGGTATATATAATCATTGATCAAATTCATCTCAAACCAAATGAGATGATCACTTGATGAAATTTGAAATACTATTGTCAAGATGTTTGTTTGAGTCCATAAATGGTTTTCTTAAATTTGCAAACCATATTCTTTGGGTTTCCAGACATAAAGTTTTTTTGGTTGCAATATATAGATCGTCTCATCAATGTTACCATTGAGAAACATTGTCTTTACATCCATGTGATGTAACTCAAGATTCAAATGTGCCACCAATGTCATTATAATTCTAAAAGAGTCTTTCGAAGATACCGAAAAGAAAGTCTCTTTATAGTCGATACCTTTTTTCTATGTAAAGCCCTTTGTAACAAGACGTGCCTTGTACTTCTCCACGTCACCTTTCGAATCCATTTTGGTCTTAAATATCTATTTGCAACCAATAGGTTTCACACCTCAAGTAATGGGACAAGATCCCACACGTTGTTGTCTTTCTTTGACTTAATCTCCTTATCCATGGCATAAATCCACTTTTGAAAGTTAGAACTTTCAATGGCTTAATGGAAGTTGATAGGATCATCTTCCATCACTCCAATATCTACCTTATGTTCTTGGAGAAATAAAATGTAATCGTATGATATTGCACTTATCTTCTCTCTAGTGGATTTTCTTAATGGCATAGATTCTAGATGTGCTCGAGGTTGTTCTTCTGGAACAATTTCTTGAATAAGAGGTGCTTCAACATTGTTTGATTCATTGTGTCTTGTACATGGTCAGAAATGGAATCTTGACCAATGTTAATAACACCTATGGGAATATCAATATATTCCTCTTCAAAGACAAAGTCATTATCTTTATCACCTCCTACAAACTCGATATCTTCAAAGAATCAAGCATTTTTCGTCTCAAAAATCAATTTAGTTGTGGGATCATAAAATTTGTATCCCCTAGATCTTTCCAAGCATCTAATAAAATAGCAACTTACCGTCATAGAGTCTAGTTTATTTTCATTAGGCCTATAAGGTCTTGCCTCAACTGGACATTCCCAAACATGCAAGTGTTTTAGACTAGGTTTCTTACCTGTCCAAAGTTCATAAGGGGTTTTGGTAGTGGCTTTAGTTAGAACTTGATTTAGGATATATGTTGCAGTCTTAAGTGCTTTTCCCCAGAGTGATTCTAGTAAGATAGAATGACTAATCATACTCTTTATAATGTTCTTAATCGTTCTGTTTTGTCTTTCAACAACACCATTCATATTAGGTGAACCCGACATGGTGTACTGTGGGACGATACAATATTTATCTAAGATTTAGCAAATGGTCCTGAACGTTGTTCTCCTAAACCGTCATATCTACCATAGTACTCACCACCATGGTCAAATCTAACACTTTTAATCCTTTTGCTGAGTTGGTTTTCAACTTCAGCTTTATAACTTTTGAACACATCTAGTGACTGTGATTTTTCACTTATGAGATATCCATAGCCATATTTAGAATATCATCTATGAACGTTATAAAATATTATTGACCATTCCAAGCGACCGTAGGAAATGGCCCACAAATATTTGTATGTATGAGCTCTAAGATGTCCAAAGTCTTGTTGGCTACAAATCTGCTTATATTAGTTTGTTTACCCTTAATACAATTAACACAAACTTCAAAATTTGTAAAATCTAAGGGGTCGAGAATTTCATCTAACACAAGTCTCTCTATTCTCTTTTTATAGATATGACCTAATTTTTTGTGTCATAATACATCTGAATTCTCACTAGTTAATTTTCTCTTGGTATCTTGTGTACTTAATTGCAGGGATTCATTAAATAAAGTAATGTTATATATAAAATAGAGATTATCATAACTAGATAAAGAACTGGAACCAACTAATTGGAAATCATAAAACAAACTAAAATTTCCATTCTCAAATGAACAAGAGTAGCTAGATTTGTCCAAAGCAGAAATAGAAATCAAATTCCTTCTAAAAGTTTCATCAAGATCCAAATAAAGTTTAGTCTTTACCAATAATCTAAATTTTCTAATTGCCTCAACTTAAACCATCTTGCCATCACCTACATAGATGTATCTTTCAACATCATTTGGCTTTCGGCAACTCAAATAACCCTGTATAGACTCACTGATGTGAGCTACTGCACAAGAATCTAACCACCATGTGTGTCTAGGTACCGAAGTTTAATTAACTTCAGAACAAACCAAAGTAAGAAGCATACCTTTCTTAGCACGCCAAACGTGATAGTTGGTGCATTGTTTCTTTTTATACCTTTCAGCACCACAAAAGAAACAACTAGTACCTACTGAATCATGTGATTTTGTTAATTGCTTTTTTAGGTACTGTAACTGTAGCTTCCTTATTGTTCTTTCTTTCCTTCCTTTGTCTTTAAAGGTAGAGGCTAAGTGAGCACTCTCCATTTTATCAGAGACCAAGTCTCTTTTTGACAGTTATAGCTCACCTTAAAATGGTTAAATTGTGCCGGAAGAGATATTGTGCACTAGCAAGTTCAAAGAGTTCAAGCTTAAGTGCTTTTAGCTTGGAAGCAAGATGAGACATCTCCAATATGTACTCCTTTACATTGCCTTTGCCCTTATATTTCATTGAAATGAGACTTGTCAAGAGCATACTGATTTCAACCTTTTTGTTCTTGATAAATCTCTTTCAATATTAGTAAAGAATTCCTTAGCTGTAGTGATCTATTCAGGCATAATGCCCTTGAATGCTTCTGGAATGGCTCTCTTCATGATCATCATACACATGCGATTTGATTTCTCCCACCTTTCCATTTCCCTCTTTTCATCAGAGGTACTCTCATCTGTAAGGGGTGGGGGGAAATTAGTTCTTAGCGCAAGGTTGAGATCTATAACTCCAATAACTATCAAATGATTATCTTTCCAAGACTTGAAGTTAAAGCCATTAAGCATCCAATAACTATCAAATGATTATCTTTCCAAGACTTGAAGTTAAAGCCATTAAGCATAGGAATAAAGTTGATATTGGCAGTAATTTAGCAGGATTAATCGCTGAAAAGATAACAACGACAATTGAAACAAGCTTATATACAAGACTTATCTTAAGAGCAAAAATAATTCAAATAAAGGTAAACCCCATCTTAAGATATCGAGCACTCCATTAATAGTTTATCTTCGGATAAAAGATTAATTTGTAAGTGATATTTTAATGTAGTAATCAAACATTGATAATAAAAACATGTCAAAAATAAATCGTTGTTTGGGTCGATTAATTATTCACATGTAAAACCAAAAAATCATTACATGTTGATTACTACATGTGCACATGCATTTATTTTAAATATTGACCTTCATTTGGGTTGGTCAATATTAATATAAATCGCATACACAACCATTTATATTTCAAAATAAAATTAATGTCCACAAGAGAGGTCACTTTGGTGACATATTATTTTAATTAATTTATTGCAATATATATATATATATCAATTGTTGACTTTGATTGTTGATCTGTATGGCTGGACCGGGTTGGGCCAACTAGGATCCTAAAGCAGCAAGCTCTGGGTCGTACAATCTAGCTGTGGGCTAGAACTTTCTATGGGCCAAAACCCACAATACAAAATATTTTATATTAGCTTAAAGCCCACATCCCTGTTTGTTGTGGTTCGAAACCCACAACCCAACAAAAAAAAAAACTGCCACAAACCCGTTAGGGCTTGTGAAGAGGTAACTTGGGTAAAGAATTATTGTTGCAGTCATATCAGTTACGGCCCCCCTAATTATGTATCTACCTCTTAACTGCAATTGTTACAATTTTCCTTTTTTTTCTTTATTTATCACCAATGCTGGCCATTGCCAGCATTGGTCACTAGCAGTCTAAGGGCAGATCATTAAAGGTCCACACTCTATTAGATACATTAAAAACTCAATTGCCTAAAAATATGTAAGAAAACATTTTTTTTAAGTAGGCTTCATTTTAAATAAGACAATCCACAGATACATAATTATTCTCGTATAAACCCAATATTGGATCAACGATCCAACATCTATAGGTCACGATATTAGCTCTTGGTTGGTCGGATGAACTTGACACCATGAAAAGGGAGATATTTAGGCCTGGAATCGTGATTAATTCCTCTGTATTATAAGCAATGGATCGGAACACCCCCATTTACAAGTCAAAGCTGCTGCTGACCATCTTGAAGTTTCAGGGTCAAAAGATCTAGACCTAGAGCACCAAAACCTACAAGCTCATGTAAATATTTTACTTTATTCTAAAATGTTGGTGTGGGGAGAAGCTTTGGATAGACGAGGAGCGTCTTCGTCTTCTTCATCATCGTGTATATTATAAACCAACCAGGCTGGAGTGGTCCAGGCTTCCACACGTGATGACGCTCCTACCTGCAATTATATTCACCGGTCATATCACCACCATCATCAATACTTTCTTTGGCTTCTATAACTTTGGCCCCCAATTTGCTAGTCAAAAAGCTTCCAAATCTCCTGTATCCAAGTCGTGGGTCCTTGGTTAATGGAGAATCATACAAGGGACCATCTGTTGTATGATCGATGAGGTGTAGCTATACCACCATTTCTTCTTCGTCTTCTTCCTTGAGAATGTGTTGCGCTTCAAAGGGAAAAGGATTTCTCCACTCTATCACAATCCATGATCATGGCCCCGTTCGAGGGAAGGAGGGTGTTGTTCCGCCCCCGCCACAGCTTTTTGGTAGGGTTTCTGTGCACCTATGTTTTATATTTTGGCTGTGGATCGGATTTCAAGTTTGTTTTTAATATATATATTAAATTAAAAACAACAAATAAATATAAATTGTAAAAACACATGTAATAATCAAATAATAAAAATAAATAGTTAATTTTTTTATCTACAAAAAGAAGAAAACATAATTAAAAATTCATCCTTGTATTACCTTCATTATCATGACTATAACAGTTAAAATTATTATCGATATTATTTCTCAAACAATTAAAATCATTAAATTGCCCCAAAGAATAAAAAACTTTTCTACAAAAAAAAATCATTAAAATTATCATTACTATTTTGGAAACAATGAAATCATAAAATTATCTAATCCGAAAAACATATAAAAATAACAGAAAACACAAAAAAAAAACAAAGAAAAAAAAATAATTTTAAAATGATTACCAACATAAATTAAAATTTCAGGACTAAACCGATTAAAAATAAAACCTCAATAAAAAATAAAATGACAAAAATTAAAAACAAAAACTAAAAAATTAAAAGGAATTAATACCAAATAAAAATAATAGAAGCCAAAATAAAAAATAAAATATATAATTAATTCCAATCGAATGACAAAATTGAAACAAATAAAGGATTTTTTATATATATAAAAAAACAGTGTAATTTTGTTAAAAAATTAAAAGAATAAGGACAAAATAAAAAGTAGCATATATAACCAATTTCAATTGGAGAACAAAATTAAAACAAATTAAAATCTGCATGCTGAAAAAATTAAAGGAACCAATAACAAACCAAAAATCAAAAGAATAAGGGCTGAAATGAAAACCAACATATATAATCAGTTTCAATTGAAGGACACAATTGAACAAAATCAAAATTTTCATTGAAAAAATCAAAAATAAAACCAAAATCAAAAGAATAGGAACTAAAATAAAACAATCACTAACATGAAGGACTTACATGTAATTTTTGGCGGCAGAGAGATAAAAGGGAGAAAATACTAAAACCTGTCTACTGGCGATTCACCGACCACCGGCAACAGACACACATTGCACCTAGAGGCAGAGGACATGACGACGCACTAGGTGATACGGTGGACAGACAGTTTCCACTGCCAAACGACGTATCATGCGCCACATAAAAGGCGTGTGCACATGAAACACTGCTGGCTTGTCCATTATCGCGCCTGCAGTGTTCCGAAAAAAAATAATAATAATGAAAAATTACGTATATACCCCTAGACCCAGCAATAACAATGAAAAAACAAGGGATAAAAGTACTGCAATGGCCCCAGCTCCAGGGCTTCGCTTTTGTCTTTTCTAGAGTTATTGGCGTAGTGCACGAATATGTGGAACAAAACAAAAACACCCCTAATTGTTCCGCTTCTTCTTGTCAGCTCCCAAGGGTAAAATGTAGTTTCATTGTGCAATTTAAAACGGAAAATATTAGACAGCCCAAAAATATATGAAAATACCATACATTTTCGAGGGTTATAATTTTCGGACCGAGGGGTATAATGATAATTTTACTTTCACAATCCACAGTATTCTGTGTCTATGTACACACAAAATATCAACACCTTTTATTTGTTTTTTTAATATAGAACAGATAAATGAAGTAGGCAAGCCATATTGCTTTATTGCTTTATTGCTTTAATTAGAATAATAATTTATTTGTTTTAGTTTTAAATAAATCACCCATATGCAAAGCGTTGCAGTTATATATATAAAAATAAAACTTCTTGCTTCTCGCTATTTCAAACTTGAGATAATAAAATGAGAAGTAATTAATTTCCTCTACCACTCTTTAACATATATTTTTAAAAAATAATTAAAATTGAGTGGACCTACGTACATCAATAGACAATTTAAAAAGAAAATTATACAATCATCACCTGCCAACATTAAATTAGAACCCCCTCTTTAGCAAAAAGTCTCTCTCCAAAAAAAAAAATGATCAATTTTCTTAAAAAGTCCTCATTTTCCTATATTAAAATAAAACACCAATAAATAATTTTTGGTTAAAATCATTTAAAAATAATAAACTACTAATATATTTTAATTGAAATAATATATTAGGACATATAAGTATTGTACCATTTTAGGTACGTATAATATCGTATATCTTCAACCACCCGCATGAATCCTTTGCTTAAAAACTATCTCAAAAATTCGAGATTTTTGAAGCGACAAAACATGTCATGAACAACGAAAATACCGCAAAGCCGTAATAGCAGAATTAGAATTCAGCCCCAGTTGATTATTCGACTTATTAAGTGCATATATACAAGCCTACATATACGGTAAGTATACAATACGTGCCGTATAAATAGGCTTGTATGCACGTAAGAACCGCTTAAAAATGAGCTCTTATATCTCTCATCTTCCCATTTTGGCGGCACCTTCACTCCTAACTCGGCAGATTCTACTCTTCCCATAGCCTTTCTCCTTGTATACAAAATCCCCCAGTCTCTCCAACGTGGATTCAGCAGTTAGATCATCCTGTGAAATCCCATGTTTCAGTTCAAGCCTCTAAGATTTTCACGATAGTAGAATCAAACTAAAATATATGGGAGACTTCGACAGTTCTCTCTCTTTGTCAAGTCTTTTGTGTCATGAGAGTGAAACTTGTTTTTTCGACGACAGTATTAGAGATCACAGCAACATCAAACATGAACAATCTTGTTTCGGTGTAGAAACTGAAGCTGATGTTGAATATGTAGAGAAGTTGGTGGAGCGGGAGACCATTACTTTTGGATACAGATGTCACGCGTCTTTTGACGATTGCTTGATCAGTAGCCACAATTGGCTAAAATTTGCTCGCTTAGATGCCATTGAATGGATTCTTAATGTAATTCGCTCTCTTGTTTTTCGATTTCTGTTTCTCAGATTCTTTGTTTTGTTTCCGTTTCTAAAATCTTGTGTTGTGTTCTGTTTTCAGACAAGAGCAATCTACGGTTTTCGATTTCATACTGCTTATCTTTCTGTCACTTACTTCGACCGTTTTGTTTCAAAAAGATCTATTGACGTAAGAAACTATATATTATACATGAAAACAAGAAACTACTAATTGATTTTGATGTTTACGATTAATGAATGTTATTTTATCCTTCCATAGGAAGGGAAATTGTGGGCTGTCCGGCTATTATCGGTGGCATGCTTGTCATTAGCAGCGAAGATGGAGGAGCGCAAAGTTCCACCCTTATCAGAGTTTCCGGTGGAAGATTACTGCTTTGGAAATAAGGTTATACAGAGAATGGAATTGTTGGTATTGAATACGTTGGACTGGAGAATGAATTCAATCACTCCTTTTGCTTATCTCCACTACTTCATCCATAAAACATGTGGCGAATCTACACCAAAAGAAACTGTTTCTAGAGCTGTGGAGCTTATTGTGGCAATGATTAAAGGTATAGTGATTTTTTTCATCGCTCCCTTTGCTCAATAAATTGTTGCATACTGTGTCTGATTTTAGTTTTTATATTTCTGTGTAGAGATTGATTTGCTTGATCATCGACCATCTGTTATCGCGGCAGCTGCAGTATTAGCTGCATCCAATCGGCAATTCACGAGAGAAGAATTGGAGCTGAAAATGGATACGATTTCATCATGGGGCTCTCTAGAAAATGTGAGCTTTCTCGCCTTCGTTTTATGATTCTGCATCTGATATCTTATCTTCTGTCAGTTAAATCAAACAGCAGTACGTATAGAGATGGGTGGTTGATGTGCATTTCATGTTTTCTGGCAACAGGAAAATGTATTTTCCTGTTACATCGCAATGCAGGAAATAGAGATGGGAAAAGTTAAGACGCCCAGGCTAGTGTCTTATCCCAGTTCATCATCGATACATTCTGGCTCATCCGATGATCTTGAAAACTCTTCCATCGTCTCTGGAGCTGGTATTAAAAGAAACCTCGCATTGAATGAATGCGATCAAACTTGCCCAGCTAAGAAAACCCGCCGGCCGTAGTGTTTGATCTTGTCTTTAAAGGATTGACTCGGGTTCATTATGGATCATTGAAGATTGGCGTTTCATTTTTCAAAGGTCTAAAGAGTGTTAGTGGCCACTTTACGGCATGATTTGGAGATGAAGATTGGTGTTTCATATACCCAACAAAAGAGGGAACACAAGAAGTATATACAGAAAAAAGGTAGATAAAAAAGAAGCAAGCAGCTGACTGTTCGAATATAGCATTCTCTGGATTCAAGAATCCCAAGCACCTTCCTTTCCAGTTATTGTATTTCTTTTTTTCCCATTTTGCTTTCGTTTGATGTGACATCAGGAATGCAGAAATGTTTTTGATTGATTTTGGTAAGCCTGAGTTGCATCTGGGCCATTGAAAAGTGCATCAAGGTTGAGTTTTTCCGGAGCACAGCAAGAATAACAGTGTCAAAAGGATCGAGTTGAAGTAATTTTCATGTTTTTCATTTCATGAAAAAGAAAAAAGAAAAACAATACCAGGAACGCTTCTTGAAAAGTAAAAACAAAAATCCTGCTGTCATTCTTTCTTTCTCAAAGTTGCTGCTACCCATCGGCCATTGTTTTCACCAATATATATGTTAAACAAACATGGGAAAGCTGCTTTTTGCTCCCTTTCATGGTTGTTTGTGGGGCCAGACTATCATCATGAAGGTAGAGACCACTGTTCTAAGGGTGGACGGGGGAGGGAGGGGGTGTGAGATTCATGGCAGAATGGTGTCAGAGGCTCCACCCTTTCACATGGATATCCAGTCTGGCATTGTACTCCAGCAATGTATCCTAGGCTGCAGTTATTGCCACGACTCACAGGGGATGGATGTTTAAGATTGTGTTATATATTGAAAATTTAATTTTTTTAAAAGTATTTTTAATTGTAATTTCCAGCAAGTATAATATTTTTATATATATTACTAGCTAAATGCCCGTACTACGTTACGGGCGTAGTACGGGTGGAACAAATAATTTTTACAGCTATTGAGATTAAAATATAATATTTAACATGTAAAGTTTGATATACTGGAAGGGATCAACATCCTCTATCATACTAACAGTAATATCGAAGTCTTAACTTCTAAAATTATCATCACTATTACTGTCAAAACAATAAACATTATTCAACAAATCTGAGAGAAAAACAAAAAAAATATTAATAAAAAAGCACATTGGAACAAAAACTAAAATTATTATTATTATTCTTAATATTAATATTATTATTGCTTTAATAACGGGAAGAAAATGAAATTAAATCAAAGGCTAAAAAAAAGCTTAAAAACATTAACAAAAGAGCAAATAAAATAAATGAAAAAAAAATAAAAAATTATTGACTGGAAAAAAAATCATTTGACTTGAAAATTAAAAAAATTTATCGCAGTACGTTGCGGGCTGAGTAAGAATTTTTTATAATTGTTGGGATGAAAGAAATTAATAGGATATGCTGGTCCAAAATTAAAATATAATATTTATATATGCAAAATTTAATTTAATAAAATAGATCACTACACCCGATTATAAAAATAGTAACATCGAAGTCTTAACATCTAAAATTATCATTGCAATTACTATCAAAACAATAAAAAATATAAAATTATCCCGATAGAAAAAAACTGAAAAACATTAACAAAAGAGCAAGTAAGAAAAATAACTAAAATTTTTCTTTTTCTTTTTCTTCTTCTTCTTCTTCTTCTTCTTCTTCTTATTATTATTATTATTATTATTATTATTATTATTATTATTATTATTATTGTTGTTGTTGTTGTTGTTGTTGTTGTTATAATGAAAAAAACCAAAAATAAATGAAAGATTAAAAAAATCCAAATAATTTTAACAAAAGATCAAACAAAAAAATAAATATAAAAATTATGAGGTAAAAAAAATTTACTTGACTTGAAAATAAAAAAAAACAATAAAAAAATAAAAGAAAGAGCAAATAAAAAAAATCAAATAAATGATAAAACAAAAATAAAAATTACTAACTGGCAAAAAAATTACGTGACTTGAAAATTAAAAAAAATGGATCGCACTACGTTGTGGGCTGAGCAAGCAATTTTTATAATTGTCGGGATTGAAGAAATTAATAGGATTTGCTGGTGTAAAATTCAAATATAATATCTATATATGCAAAATTTAATATAATAAAATAGATCACCATACCCTATTATAAAAACAGCAACATAGAAGTCTCAACATCTAAAATTATCATTGTTATTACTATTAAAACAATAAAGATTATCGAATTGTCCTAGAGGAAAAAACTGAAAAACATTAATAAAACAGTAAGTAAGGAAAATAACTGAAATTATTCTGATTATTATTATTATTATTATTATTATTATTATTATTATTATTATTATCGTGTTAATAATGAAAAAAAACTAAAAAAATCATAATAATTTTAACAGAAGATCAAATAAAAAAATTAAATAAAAATTATAAGGTAAAAAAAATTCATTTGATTTGAAAATAATAATAATAAAACAATAAAAGAAAAAAATAAAGAACAAATAAAAAAATGAAAGACTAAAAAAATCATAATAACTTTAACAAAAGATCAAATAAAAAAATAAAATGAAAATCATGACGTAAAAAAATTCATTTGATTTGAAAATAATAATAATAAAACAATAAAAAAAAATAAAAAAAGAACAAATAAAATAAATAGGATAATAATAATAATAAGGGGTGGCGTTTGGGACAGTGTTCTGTAATAAGGGCACCACACTTTTGTGTGCTGTTGTGTTTGCGATGAGGGGAGAAAGAGAAACAGAGTATCTTTTCTTTAAGAGCAATAACACGCTTTGCTTCCTTAGCTAAACAACCTGGCGTAATTTTAGAGCCCAAAACAAAAAGGTGGACGAACGCTCGCGAATCATGAATGAAAAATATCCAGTCTACAGGAACGGTCTGATCTGTTTTAGTATATAGGACGAGCGAATTTGCCTGCTCCGCTGGGCTTTTTTATATATGTAGAAAATTAATTGATTTTATAAATGTTGTATTTTGTTATTTTAATATTTAATTGATAAAATTGTAATTGATAAAATCTGTTAAAAATGGTTTTTTTCAACTAAAAAATGATTGAATATTGCTATTGCTAAAAACTTTTGATAAAATTTGTTAGAAAATTTACTAAGAAGGTGAAATGATTTGTTAGAAACTTGTTGTCACGGAAACTTTGGTTAAAAAAAAACAAAAAAAGAAACTGGTTTAAAAAAAAAAACTTGAACACGACGGTTATTAAAAAATGAAAAAAATGTGAAAAAAGGTTATCGTTTATTAAAAGAACAAAAAAAAGATTATAAAATAGAAATTTAAAGCTAAAGCTAAATCCAAAGTTATATTTATAAGATTTATTAATCATATTATTATATTAAATGTATTCAAGAATACCGATATTAATTATTTTTTTTGCAAGAAATTGTAGGTCATTTTTTTCTCTCTCTATATATTTTTAGGCGATAATATTCAATAAATATTAAAACATATACTCAGTCTTACATACTTTATAGTGTAATCGAAATGGGAAGTGGGTCGTAGATTTTTTAATTGTAGATAATTAAGGTAAATTTGTCAAAAAAAATTTATGAGTTGCCTTTTTCCTCTTGTAATAAAAATATTGTAATTTATTTTTAGAAATAAACCTCAAGTTTTTTGCGTGCTATAATTACTTATTTGTCGTCTAAAAAAACAGTGTAATCGAAACGGGAAGTGACTCGAATATTGTTTAATTGTACATAATCTAGGTAAATTTGTTATTTTTTTTAGTTGTATTTTTTGCCCAGTAATATTAGATATGAAATATTAAAAACCAAAATATTATAAATATTTTTTCAGAAATAAACTTTAAAAAATAGAGCACAAAATGAAAATTCGAAGATTTTTGTTTTTTGAAAAAAATTATTTTTTGTATTATTATATTAAATGTATTACACTGTTGGAAAAAAATTTTATTTTTGAAAAGATGTATTCTTTGTATTATTATATTAAATGTATTACACTATTGGAAAAAAAAGGGTAGACGTGCGTTGCGATGCATCGGAGCAAATTGCCAATGAATAGTGACTATGAGTCACGGGCTACAGTAGAAAACTGAGTTGTTTTAGCTCGTTAGGTAATAAAAGAAAATAATAATGAGCCCAGGGATTATTCGCGGCGCGCTCAGTTGGCTAGGAAAAAAATATACTTGGGAAAAAAGAACCGTGGTGCGCGTAAGCTGACCCGGACACCTCGGTTAAGAAAAGAAATGTATAAGTAGCAAAACAAAATAGGGAAAAAAATATAAAAAAAGGTTGATCCAGAGATTAGTCGTGGTGCACGTAAGTTGGTTTGGAGACTTTAGTTATTTTAAAAAAAAATCTTGTTTTTTGGAAAAAAATAAAAACAACAACCAGTTATTAAAAAAAAATCATTTTTTAACAAAAAAACATTTAAAAAACAAACAGTTCTTAAAAAAAACAAATCAGATTTGTAAAAAAAAAAACTAGTTATTAAATTTTTTTTTTAAAAATAAACAATATTTTTTACAATTTTTTTCTTCGCAGTTCTTAAAAAAAAATAGATCACATTTTGGTGTCTGAGCGGTTTGAACTCGCGCGCGCCTGTGTTGGTAGCGCGTGGACAACCGCTCGGCCAAAGCTTATGATCTGTCATTTCCACCATAAAAAAATACAAAAAGAGTCCTTGTGTAAAAAACAAATTATAAAAAAAAATGGATCCGGAGATTAGTCGTAGTGCACGTAAGTTGCCCTGGACACTTTAGTTATTAAAAAAAAATTTGTAAAAAAATAAAAACAACAACCAGTTATCAATTTTTTTTTTAACAAAAAATACAAAAAAAAAATTTTGTAAAAAAATGAAAACAACAACCAGAAAAAAACATTAAAAAAAAAACAGTTCTTAAAAAAAAATCAGATTTGTAATAAAAAACAACATCAACCAGTTAGTAAGAAAAAACACTTTTTTAAAAAAAGAAACCATTTTAAAAAAAAATTAAAAAAAAATTCATTTTCAAAAAAACTTTTTTTTTGGAAAATGTTTTTTTTATAAAAAAAACAGTTATTAAAAAAAAAAACGAAATCACAATTACAAACACAATTGGTGGTCGAGCGTCTTGAACTAGCGCGCGCCTGTGTTGGCAGCGCGCGCGACAACCGCTCGGCCAAACCCTCTCATCTATTCATTTCCACCATAAAAAATACAAAAAGAGTTCCAGCGTAAAAAAAAAAAGAGCACATACACCCGCGATTCACCGTGACAAATTGCCAGTGAATAGTGGCAATGAGTCACGGTGAACAGTAGGAAGGACGATCTGTTTTAGTTATATGTAATAATAATAATATCACCATTGCATTGCATTGCAATTAACTGTAAAATAAATCCTGTGGCCTTTTATTGTGTATTTTTTTACTATTCACCTAGATATAGCTCATTATTCATTGCTATAGTAAAATTATAATTTTGCCCCCATGACCAAAACATTTTAGCCCCCAGGACCAGAGGTATTTTTGAATTTTTCAGGGGACATGGATGGTATTTCCAGATTTGTTGCATAGTAAAACGACACAATTAGCCCTCATAAACGACAAAAACAGACACCTGAAACCGAGAGTATTTTTGAATTTTCCAGGGAACATGGATGGTATTTCCAAATTTGTTGCATAATAAAACAACACAATTAGCCCCCATAAATGACAAAAACAGACACCTGGAACCGAGAGTATTTTCGAATTTTCAACCCCGGTTTTTTCATAGATATCGTTGGGTACAGGGGTATATGGGTAATTAATCAAATTTTTAATATTTTTTTATCCGGAACACTGTAGGTGCGTGGTACGAACGTGCTAACAGTATTTCGCTTGCACGTGTCCTTCAGGCGATGCACGCGTCTTACGACTGTGGAAACAGGGCTTCCATTGTGGTAGAATATGTGCCACTATGTGCTTTGTCTCTAGGCGTGGAGCGTGTCCTCTGAATCAGGTTGAAGAATCGTCGGTGGATGGATTTATCCCCCCTCGCCCGTTTCTCTCTCCTCTGCCGAAAGTATGGGGTAGTCCTTGATATTTGTATTAGTTTCATTTCAGTCCCTAATCTTTTGATTTCATGTTTTTAATGATTTTTCAATGGAATTTTTTATTATTTTCAATTATTCCCTTCAATTTAAATTGATTATATATGGTATGTTTCATTTCAGTCCTTACTATTTGATTTTTTGTTTATTTTTGGTTCCTTTATTAATTGTGGTTTGCAAGTGTTAATTTGTTATAATTTGGTCCTCTAATTGAAATTAGTCATATATGTCACTTTTTATTTTGGTTCATATTATTTTAATTGTTTCAATAATTGTTTTTTTAAATCCCTTTATTATTTTTGGTCCCAAAGTTTTGATTTTTTTTTGTCCTTGAATTGGAATTACTTATATATTTTATTTTTTTTATTTTGGCACTTATTTTTTTAATTTTTTATTTGGTATTAATTTCTGTGGTTTTTTTTCCTTCTTAGACATTGTTTATTTTTCATCCATATTTATGCATTTATTTTTTTGGTTTTTGTTTTTAATTTTTGCTATTTTATTTTTTGTTAAGATTTTATTTTTATTCGGTTCCGTTGTGAAATTTTGATTTATGTTAGTTACCCTGCATTTTGTTTGTAAAAATCTTTTTATTGTTTTTCGGTACCATGATTTTGATTTGTTGCATTTTTTTATTCAATTGGAATTTTTTATTTATTTTGGCACTTATTCTTTTAATTTTTTATTTAGTATTGATTTCTTTAGTTTTTTCGGTCCTTCTTAACAATGTTTATTTTTTGTCTTTATTGATTCATTTATACTTTTAGTTTTTGTTTTTAATTTTTAACATTTTATTTTTGATTGGTGTTTTATTTTTGACTTCGCTAAATACGAGATTTTAATAATAAGAAATAAATTGTTTTGAAAATAAATTCCACGAATCAAAACTTGGGTAAAACTGTTGCTATAGGAGGCGGGGGACAGGGCGGGGGAAAGGGTTTGAAAATTTGAAACCTGGCCCCAGCAGCATTTATTTCTAACTCCCTTCACCTCTCCCAGAAGCCCTCCCTCCTCCTCTCCCTCCTCCGCCATTGAGAAGAGGCAGAGTACCATCATCCCTCGCTCCATACTCAATGAAGAAGAGGCAGTATCATCATTCCTCTTCTCTCCAAAACTCATCACCGCTAGAATTCCTCTCCTCAGCCACAAAACTCGATCTCAAAGCCAAATCCTCAAAACGTACACTCAAATCCTTAATCCACTCAATCCCCTCCTCTTCTCCTCTCTCTTCCTCTCTCCTTCCCTCTCTGCATACTTTCATTTCAGATTCTATCCTTTCCTTCCGCAACCCCACCCATTCCCCTCCCTCTAAAAAACCCCGTCGATCCGGCCGTAAAAGCAATAAAGATGGAGAAGACGATTTCGACCTCCACAAACAACAGCACAGTGTTGAGAAGCTCCACCTTCTTGCCCACGTTGCTTTTCTATGCGTTTCGCATCCCAAAAAGGTGTTTTCTCCTCTGGACTTGCTGCCATCTGTTCAGTTACTTCATGACAATTTGGTCTTTTTTGAGTCGGATTCGAGTTTGCTATCGGAGATATCGAATCTATGTGAGCTTTACTGGAAGGAGAATTTACAGGGGAGAGAAATGTTGATTTCACAGTCCTTACCATTTCTGGTTTCCCGGTCTTTGACTTTGAAGAAGAAAGTGGATGTCCACAGAGTTTATGCTTTACGTGAGGCTTTTACTCTGTTTGATTTTGAGGATGAGAGCATTGAGGATTTGAAGATGCTGTTGATTCGGACTGTGATCGCTCCGATTTATTTGAAGACTGAAGATGGGAGGAAGTTCTTGGGGTTTATTTTTGGGTTGAGTATGCAGTTAATGAAGGAGGCATTGGCGATGATAAAGTCTCAGATTGCATTTGGTAGGAAGTCCGTCTTGGAAGCTTATGGAGTGATATTGTTTCGAGCATGGAAAGGGATTGACGGGGTTTTGAAGGAGGAGTTTGAGGATGGGTTCCTACAGAGCTTGATTGAGGGTTCGATATACGCGAATTCCAGGGTGCTTGCAGCTTCTGTTAGGAGGGTTTTGGGTGGGTTTGTTAGTCAAAGGATTACTGATGGGGTTGAAAAGTTGCTTTTCCGGCTCGCTGAGCCAGTGATATTTCGATCCCTCCAGGTAAACCAATTCTTCTATCCCATGTAAACTTGATTTTTTTATGATAATATTTCGGTCTGGAATAGATTATTAACTAGCATATAGGAATTTGTGTTGGCATGTGAAAGAAATGTAATATTAACTTGGTAGCTGCTGCTCAGACACAATTGATCTCAAGGATGCAATTGTTCTTTTCAACATATCTAATTTATTATTGCTTGGCCTAGATAATTTGCTTAAAGAATTATGCGATTGTTCTTTGCACGTTTTGACAGGTTGCCAATTCAAATGTTCGTCTTAATGCACTGCATTTACTGTTAGATTTTTTCCCTCTTGAAGATCCTGATGCAATGAAAGAAGTAAAGGATACACTGCTTGATAAGCAGTTCTTTTTAATGGAGAAATTGATCATGGATGATTGTCCAGATGTAAGAGTTATTGCAGTAGAAGGTTGTTTCCGTGTCCTTCATTTATTTTGGGAAATCATCCCCTCATCAACCATTACAAAGCTGCTTACAAAACTTTTTGATGACATGTCACACGATATATGCAATGAGGTTAGGCTTTCCACGGTGAATGGCATTATTTATTTGCTTGGAAATCCACAGTCCCATGAAATTCTTAAAGTTCTTCTACCAAGAGTGGGGCATCTGATTCTGGATAGTGCTCTTTCTAGTCGTGCTGCTGTCATGGATCTCCTCCTCCTTATAAGGGATATCCGATCCTTTCAATTTAATAAGGTATTGCTTTGCATTAACATTTTTATATTGTTTTTAGCATCTTTCTCATGTTACATGGTTGAGCTTATTCTTACTATAGTAGTATATTTCTCATTGGCTGGTGCTGTTATTATAAAACTGCAGGTTGTTGGTTTAGATGTGTTATTATCAACACTTGCAAATGATCATACTCAGGTTGCACAGAAGATTACTAGATTGCTTATACCCTCATACTTTCCCTCAAAAGTTAGCATCGAAGAGGCATGCAATCGTTGTGTCACTCTTATTAAAAGGTCTCCCATGGCTGGTGCAAGGTTTTGTGAATTTGCTATGTTAGAGGGGGCATCTCCTAAGTCTCTCATGGAGCTTGTCAGAGTGCTGATCAGTTTGGTTTTGTCAAATGAAAAACTACATGCAGATCAGATTGAGGGTTTGCTTATTGCCGCTGCCTCCCTATGCAACAATCTAGCCAGTGAGCCTTGCTGTAAGAATGCCCTTAAAGAGTTTTTCACTGGTGGAAAAGTAAAATGTTTGTTTGCTGTTGCATCCAATGGGCATGCTCAACCATCTGTACTCAACATTTGTTCTGTTGTTTCTCCTGATGATGTTGCTGGGCTTGTTGAAGAATGCATGAGCCTAGTTACTAATTGTCGTGGATTACCGAAAGATGTGGAAATGCAAGCTAAAGTAAGGTCTGCTCACAGATTATTGTTGTCTTATGGTGCCTTTGATGAGATGTTTGATTCTTTAACAGGGCTGTTGCAAAAAGCTGCCTATCATTGCCATGTTAAATTTGGAATTGAAATACCAAAGCAGAGAGTTTCCCCTGGGAAAAGGAAGAAATGCAAGTCCTCGGTCAAAATCTCAGCCAAGAGGAAGCATGTAGGTGGGAGAAATCCGACCACTTTTGAGGATGACTACTCAATTGCTGTTGGAATTGCCTGCCAGATAAAAGACCTGGTTGTTTCTGAGGACTCTCGGGAAGCTATTTTAGGGTCCCAAGTTCTAGAATTGTCATTTCTTGCTCTGAAGGTCATTTCAGAGGTCAGCATTGAGCACTGCATCTCGTGTGAGTATATGGACACATCACCTGTTTTGGCGTATTCAGGTCTTGCCTTGCATATGAGTCTTCAAAACATAAGCGTTAGTACAAATGATTATGGCAGCAAGAAGAGTGAGGGAACTGACTCTTCATCAATTTTGGAGGCAAGTTCTATTTTTTTTTTTTTCACTTTTTTTTTATTGAAGTCTCTATTCTCTATGGCTCTCCCTTGTATTTTTTTTCTTTGACCAATAAATCATTCAATTCCTATGCGATTTTGTCAGTTTTACGTTGTTTAGCCTTACATTCTATGGCAATATCTGAATTTTTTTATTTTGCAAGAGATTCAATGTCCCTTTTCTTCACGTAAGACCTTGAATTTAATTTCCATCTCTTGTTCTGCCAAGGAATTTATCATTCTTTACTTGGAAACAGTATAACATCCTGAAATCAATGGTTCCCTATTTTCCCATTGCCATCAGCACAAGCATGCTGGTTTAATTCTTTAGAGCTGCCACTTTATGCAAAATTTTGAAGCAGGACTGTGTTTCTTGAATATTCCTCCCAGAACCCTAATTTGAAGGGGACCATAATCAGACAATGTTTGCTTATCAATACAAGCACTATAATTTTAGCTGCCAGTTGTTGATTAAGACCTGGTTATTGAGCTCATTGAAAGCATTTTGTTCGAATTTTAATAAAAGGGAATCTGTAGACAATAGGTGTTTTTAACTAATATTCATGTATATCTTTCTCATCTTATAATTGGTAATCATAAAAGTTAAAAGTTTGTAGCTGACAGTTGTTGATTTAAGACCTGGTTAATGAGCTAATTGAAATATTTTTGTTGTTTGAATTTTAATAATAGGTATCCATAGACAATAGGTGTTCTGTACAAATGTACATGTATATCTTTCTCATCTTACAACTGTGGTAATCATAACAGACTGTAATCTTCATGGATTTTTAATAGAGTGCATATTTTAACTGTACCTGCTCCTTTGCCAGTTGTGACTGTTGCTCACATATCTGCTTCAATTTTTGAGAATGAGGAAATGTTTGTTGATGATGTGCTCTCAATTATGCTTCCTTTAAATTTCATTTTCTTCAGACGGTGATGGACCAGACAGTGGATCACCTTCTTAATTGTATTGATAAGCTGCTCAGAGAAGTTAACATCGGGGAAACTGAAGCAGACACATCTATTTCAAATGATGATGGTATGTGATTAAGGAGAGTATAATTAAATCACCATCCCATTAGCGCTGATGTTCTATTTTAGAATAATAGTGACTGCAATAGCATTATAATTTGAATATCTGCGTCTTTCATGAGATCTCATCATGCAATCTTTTGCTTTTAACATCTTGTCATTTTTCTTTCTTTTTCATTAGAGAGAGGAATCATTTTTATTTAATGGTGACTTTTTAACATTACGTAGGATCTATCTCTACCAAAGAAAGGGGGATGTCAAATAAGGTGAAGATGCTTACTGCAGTGCTAAAGCTCATAGTTGATTCCATTGCAATGGGCCTTCTATCTTGTATTCATGGACGGTGCTTGAACTTTACGTCTGCATATTTAAAACACATCATCTTTGCATTAGAGCACCAATCCAGTGAAAAACTACAATTTAAGGAGGACGAGTTGAAAGATATTTTTCTGTGTCTGAAGAGCTCCTTCAGTTATGCTGCCAAGTTACTCAATCTGATCCTTTGTGACACCAGTGAAACTTCACCACTACTGCAAGAAGCTTTTGACCTTGTCAATGATATGCTTGATCTAATCACCTCAATTGAATTGCACTTGGGCTCTGTTTTTGCAGCAGGCCTGGTTGCTTCAGCCAAGTCTTGGCTGCCTGATCTGATTCTTGCATTGGGATATCTGTGCATGCTAAAGGACACTCAAGTAGCAAGCACATATATAACTGCACTAGATTGCATCAAGGCTGGTTATCCATCGTGGCCTACAATTTTAGCGAAGACCGAGCTTCATGAAATAAGAGAAGCTAACGTAGAAGAGGTGGATGATATATTTTCCAAACCAGAAGAAGAAGAATTCTGCGTGTTTAAGAAATTCATGGAAACGATAGTTTCACTATTGAAGGGGAAATTTAAAATTCTGGATGCAATTGGAGTGATTTTATTGACTGGTTCAGTTGTTGGCCTTGAAAGGAAGGACTTTGGAGTCGTATTGGGACTTCTACAATTTGTCTGTGTGAAGTTAGTTGGAGAAGAAGACAGGGAATGGAATGAACTGGATATGATGTTGGCTTTTCTGCCAGACATCTACCCTCAAATTGAGAGAGGGATTGAGGAACAGAGTGACGAAAATGAAAGGCAGAAACTATGCAGTGCCAGGATGTTGCTTGACCATGTTTGGTTTTACCATATCCATGAAACCGGGAGGCTTTCCGCTATATGAGAATAAAGGGAACTTCTGTAAGAAGTCTTATATTCTAAATTTCATCCTAGCTAACATCATTTTATTTCATCCTGTCAGAGGTTGAATGAAATGACAAAATCGTTCCTGTTCTTTTTTGAGATGGGACAAGATTACTCCTGGTCATTAAACCGTTGTGAATTAACAGGTTCATTTTCTTCAACCAAAACGACAGCATATGATTGCAGTGCCTTAGCAGTCATGAAATAGCTTCAAAGAGTACAAACTGGGCAAGGATGTCTCAACCTTCAGTTAGTAGCGTGCCAACTCTGCTGACCAAGATGCAATGAACTGGAGTCCTGTCTGAGGGAGAACAGATTAGAAAATAAAAAAATGGAATATCGAGCTATATGGGATCCAAAAAATGATAATGCCTTCAACAATACGGTACTAGACTAGAAGAATAGTGCAACAGTTAAGCTTGTTGCTGCAAGCTTTTCAGACTGAGGATGCCATGAGAAAACTGCAGATACAGGAAATAAGAACTCTGGTGGAGACCCCCTGGAGATGGATAAGAGAAGTTTGAACGGTGATGCAGTTACTATCAACAAACATGAGGTTAGACTGAAGACTGTTTGGATGGTGGTGGCTGCCACTTCAAAGTAACGATTTCTGGAAAATGAGTGGAGAATGCTGAAGCTCAAGGTTTTCTCTGTGCACAAAACCCAGTCAAGGAAACAGCTTGGGTGTCATGACAATAAGTTGTTTGGCATTGCATTTCAATTTGTATTTTGGTGCGTAATTAAATTGATGTTTTACAAGTGTTTTCTAATTATTTTAATGTGCTCGATATAGTAAATAAATAAATAAATAAAAATAATAACAATCATTTTAATATCAAAAAATATCATGCACATATTAAACTAAAAAACAAGAGCTAGGAATTAGTAAACTCATTTTTGATAAGTTGATGGGCTCTTTTTTGAAGGCCCTTCTATTTTCTTTCTGGTATAGTATTATTGTAAAAGGATTGAACATCCACAAATTTAGTGGAGCACCTCTCATCGACACAACATAATGTGGAATCTAAATCATTTTAAAAGCATTTAAAAATAAATATATATATATATATATATATTTTACTTTATATTAAAAAAATTAGTATCTTTTAATTATTTTCATGTATTAATATTAAAAATATTTTTTTAAAAATAAAAATAATATCTTTTTAATGCATATACTTTAAAAAATAATGTTAACCGCAATTCCAAATTAGTCACTGAGTCATAACCTACACCACCTCTACTAGAGGCCTTTTAGTGTGCTCGCCCTTACTTTCTTGTAAGAAGTTATTCTGGAGATAGAATCCACGTATTTTAGGATGGACCTAGTTAGATGACTTAAGAGACTAACTCTTGTTGTACAGCTTTTAATGATTGTGGCAGTTTTGATTCTATTTTTCAGAGTTTTAAAATATTTTTGAAAATAATTAAAATTTTATTTTATTTTATTTTAAATTAAATTAATTTAGTATTTTTAAATTATTTTCATGTGTTGATGTAAAAAATAATTTTTAAAAATAAAAAAATATTATTTTAATGTATTTCTAACAAAAAACACTTTAAAAAACAACCTCTAACTTCCAAACAATTATTTTATAGAATACGTACTACCTTGGTGTCTGATGAACTTTTGGGGAGCTCCAGGCTTAGCTAGAGCCATATATGTAGAAGGAGATACCATAGTGGCTTGGCCTGCCTTTGGAAAGGCCACATTAAGTGGGTGTTTGGGACCGCGGTCCAACCTGTTTTTGCATTGGACCGCGGCCCCAAAAATTCTCAGTACCAAACAATGAGACTAGCGTTTCGCTGGGAACCTCACGAATAAAAAAAAACAGGTCGCGCCTGCAAAAGCAGTTGAGAGCTGCTTCTGCAACCGTGGCAGCATGAAATAAGAGAGACGGAGATGTCGAGGTATAGTTGTGGGGTCCAGTCTTGGGTATGACTAGCATGACATTCATGTGAGATAAAGGCTATGACAGCACAGTGAGAGATTTGAGTTTGGGTGATCAAAAGGTATCATTGGGACACATGGTGTTGATCATTTTGACTGTTATGAAGGAAAGTTATCTTAGGTTAATGGTTTGGAAACTATGGGCCCACTTGACTTTTCAAAGAATCTCTGGAAAAAAATGAGAAGAATTTCCAAAGTTTGATAAAATACATAATATTTGTTTGCAGAGGTGAAGAGATTCTTAAAATATTATTATTTTTTTATATTTATTTGTTAAAAAATTATTGTAACTTTTTATTTAAAAATAGAAAAAAAATATAATAATGGGGTTGAAAAAAACCAAATAAAAAAAATGTTCACTTTAAATAGAAAAAAAAGATAATAAAGAACAATAATAATAAAAATCTATTTTTTAGTTTCTATGATGGTAAGTAACTCATTTTCAAGTTATTTTTTTTATTAAAGATTATCCATTCATCAAATAAGTTTTTCAACATCATCTTACTCATTATCTTAATTTCTGTTTAGGAATATGATTGAAAATATTTTTTAAAAATATTTTTTATTTAAAAATATATCAAAATAATATTTTTTATAATTATTTTTTACATCAAACATAAAAATAATCTAAAACCACTATTTAGATTATACATGTGTATTTTTAAATAATTTCACAAGTTGACAGCAATATAAAAAGCAGGGTAACCAAACACACAAAATTATTTTTCATTAAACTTAATCTTAACCACAGTTTTAACCAAATACAAATTTCAGTTACGAACCGCAGCTAAAAGCACTTTTCATAAACCTGTTTTTTTTCAACCGCAACAGCAACAGCTATACCAAATAGACCCTAAATCGTTTGTTTTTAGTCTCCATTATTTACTCCCCTTTATATTTTAGTAGGCGCCAGTCTTCTTCATCTGCCTGCATTGCTTCAATACCCATCAGATAATCCATTCTTGATCAATCAAATATTATAGGACCATCAAATCTTTGGCTGAGAACAAGGACAAAGACAAACTAAAACTCAGCAATGCTGATCGCAGTTGCAGTCATTGAGTGTTTGTTTGGGAATGTTACATTATTCCTGTCTCCAAGATTCTCTTATACTAGCAGATAATTAGCATAGAATAAAGCATTAAAACAGGATTTTATGTAGTCCTATAATATTTGTACTCGAAAATTGATGCGCATCACAAGGACATTTTCTGGCAGTTGAGAGGGAACCCTTTCCTTCAATGATTGCCGCCTCCATGCAAGCTTCAGTTTTCTGGACACAAGTCAAGCACATAGAATCTGAAAGATTATGAGAAAAGTAAATTTGTCAACTGTGCTGATGATGACAGAATGGTGAATTCTACTTGTGAACCTGCAGGCTGCAAGCAGTCATTGAAACACAATTTCCTACCAGGTGCTGTGCAATCCACCACAATCACAGACACAGACATCAACACATGCGTGCAGGATCTCCAAATTTCAAAACCAGCAAACAAAAAACATTACTAAACTTTTTTTTAATATAAAAACATTGAATTAATTAGTACATTGATTGAATGACGAAGTTCAGTTACATGATTGCAGAGTGTAGACCTACCAAAATTCCATCAAAAGATTCAAGAAAAAATCGCTGCCATCTTTTTTGATGCCAGGAATATTTACTACGTAAAAGAAAAGTCAGGATCAAGGAACATTTGTTTTGGAAAACTGTTCCTAGGATAATAATATTTCTGCTCCTGGTTTCATAGACAACTAAGAAACTTTTTTGGACAACATATTGAGCACTTCACAAGTCTTCCATTGCATGTAAAGGCCTCCTCAAATACCGTCGTCCAAACTTCAGTTTTAGAAGGAATCTCTGAAACACGATTTATACAGGGATCTTCTTTAAACCAGCAGCAATCGGCATGCCAAGAAATCCAATGAACACACTAAGGAACCACTGTGCGAAAGTGAGAGGTGTTGTATTTGCAAATGTACCCAGGAATTCCACAATTATGATTTGGGAAAGGACAGTGCCACCTATAACAACAACAAAAACATAGTTGTCCAATATGCCTTTGAAAACATCAATCTCCTCCATCTCACGGGAGCTTATTTCATTGAATATCTGCACAATCAAATGAAGTAATTTTTAGCAAGTGAAAGTTATCAAGGCAATAAATGGAAATACTACTAACTAAAAGCTTAGTTCACACTATGATTATCGCCTTCTCTTGCGAGCTAATTCACTCAAGCAGCAAATATTAGGCCAAAACTTAGGATTGTATTTAACCAGGATAAAGAAATGTTTCTGGAAGTATGAGCAAAGGAAAATGGACGAAGTGTTCAATTCCATATCATCATGTAAGAGATGCATCATCTACACCTGATAAGGATTTTTATTAACAGACAGAATATTTGCTACAGGTGAGAGAGAATATTAGGCATCCATGAATATCCTTCTCATTGGAACTGACAGCCTTGCTGTGATATTTCTTTAGCGTTTATAGGTTTTCTGGAAATTTATCAACGCTAAAGAAATTGGAAATGACAGCCTTTCTGTGCCCTTTAAACCTGTTGGATTGTATTGTACTTAACAAATAATGAAGCCTTAATCTGGGAAAGAAGGTGAAGCTATTGATGCACATGATTCTCATTCCTTCTGCACAGCTCATACAGAGGCATAAGAAGCAACAAGTGGGTTAGGAGAGAAGAGAGCCAAAGGAAAAGAAGATGAGAAATGAATTCGTAAGTTATAATTTCAGAGAACAATACTTCTAACAATGCTCTAACTAATCGTGAAAAATGCACCTATATTTCCCACTCTGATGGTTCATGATCATAACAGGTATACCCTTAATCCTTCAGTACGTGATATAACATTTCTATTTGAGTTAAATCTACCTTAAAAATCTTAAGGTATCCACAAATAGCATTCAGATAGTCAAAGATAAATTTTACCGGTATAGTAATGTCAAAGATGTTATGCGCAGACTCTAGTGCTACTTCAAAAATAATCTAAAAGTCTTGAGATTCTTAGAAAAGCTTGCCTGACAAAAGACGAATGTGTTGAATATAAGGGTGTTCACGACTAGATCAGAATTATGGCCATCAAGACCAAATAATGCTTTCCCCTTGGCTTGAAGTTGCCATATTACCATAAACTGGTACAGAGATTGGCCTAAGATATTTCTCCACATGACGTTGCTGATAAAGTTCCCTTTCCTTCCAACTGGGGAACGCTTCATTAGTTCATCATTTGGAGGTTCAGTTGCAAGTGCAAGTGCTCCCAGGGTATCCATGATCATGTTTACCCACAAAAGCTGGACAGCTGTGAGGGGAGCACTACCTGAAAACATTTGGAAAGTAAGTATCGGCAATAAAGAAAATGGTTTCTATAATGCAAAACAAAGGCAGAAACTTGATTCATGGAAATCTACATTCAGTATTTTGCTTGGTTACACACCTGTCAAACAAGCTGAAGAAAAGTTAACAATTAAAGCCACCACATTAACAGTCAGCTGGAACTGTACGAATTTTTGAATATTTATGTAAACTGAGCGTCCCCATCTGGCTACTGTCACGATGGTTGAGAAATTGTCATCCAGAATTATGACATCAGCACTCTCTTTAGCCACCTGAAGTTCGAATAGTAATTAGTCAAACTCCACATTAAGACCCAGTATCATTTTGGAAATTCTAATGGATGAGAACTGAAAACTTCTTATCATCTTGAAAGAAAAACACAAGAATAGCCCCTCTTTCTACTCCATAAAAAACTAGAGGTCCATCACTAAAACCAAACCAGCCAATTTTTGTTTGGCTTGACTTCCATGAAATTATGAATAATGTATTTAATTATCTCTCTCATATTAGTGATTCTCAATGATACTTACCTTGGCTTTTTTAACTAATAAAGCCAATGGCTTCAGTGAAAAATAAAAGGACATTGTGAGAAATCAAGGAACTTTTCATCAACCTTTAGGTGGACCACATATAACTCTTAAATATGTAGTATAAACACTAATACAATGTCAACTCCTATAAGCAAGACCATATACAAGGAAGAGGTTCTACAAAATGCAGCATGATATCTTTGAAGGATACAGGGTACAGACCAACAGTAAACAGTTATCTGATCCAAATGGCCAGCTGAATCATAATGTTTTGCTTGAAAGTCATGCTTTGGC
Source organism: Salix arbutifolia (assembly GCA_025169955.1). Lineage (NCBI taxonomy): Eukaryota > Viridiplantae > Streptophyta > Magnoliopsida > Malpighiales > Salicaceae > Salix > Salix arbutifolia. The sequence continues at coordinate 4,878,445 of CM045908.1, forward strand.
ACAGTTTTGCCTATTCTATGGATGGCAGAACGATTGATGTTGGACTGGGTTCTTGGAAAGAATTAGAATAAACATACCTCAGTTCCAGCAATGCCCATTGCTAGACCAATATCTGCTTCATGGAGTGCTGGAGCATCGTTTGTTCCATCACCAGTCACTGCAACAACTTCACCAAAGGTCGTTCGCAAATGTTTCACCAGTGTATGTTTGTCAAGAGGTGAAGATCGAGCCATCACCTGCAAATGAATTCCTATTTGTTAGTCTTGGTGAGACAAACTCTTTTTATTACAAACAAGTTTTTGCAGTTAGATGTTCGATAAACAAGAAAGTGAAAAGACACCTGAATTTTGGGAACTAGTTGGAGCAATTCTTCCAGGCTCTTCTCTCGAAAATCTGGACCCTCAATTGCTATACCATCATCAGTAAGAATCCCACATTCCCTTGCAATAGCCTTTGCAGTATTTATATTATCTCCTGTAACCATTCGTACAGTGATACCAGCTGAACGACATACTGCAACAGACTCCTTGACTCCTGGACGAACAGGATCTTTGATACCCACAATCCCTATACAAGTATAACCAGAAACTGGCATAGGATTCTCAGGGGAGAACCCACCTTCCAGTTCCATATAGGCAAGGCAGAGAGTTCTAAGAGCCTCACTAGCAAACTGATCAATTGTACCATTAAGGAGGTTAATGGATTCTTCATCCAGGGGAACAATGTCACCATTTGAATTGATAACCTTGTCACAAGCAGCCAAAACTATTTCTGAAGCACCTTTGGTGTGGGCTCGCAAGCCACCTTCATGAAGCTCCACCACTACCCCCATTCGCTTCTTCGTGGAGTTGAAAGGCTCAACTTTAACAAGTTTCACAGCTTGTCGCTCTTCCTGGAAATCTCCACTCAGAGATAAGCCAAATTCCAATAAAGCTGTCTCGGTGGGTGTTCCTAAAATCTCTCGTTTACCATCTTTGTTAACACCAACCTCACCTCCAGTGTTGTTAAATATTGATTGCAAGAGAAGTTTTACAGCAGAAACAGGCATTTCAGAGACCAAGCTAGCAGCATTAGTAGGTTGGTCAATTACCTTGACATTCATGCAAATGCATGTCTTCACAACAGTCATGTGATTAGTAGTTAATGTCCCAGTTTTGTCACTGCAAATTGTTGTTGCGGACCCCATAGTCTCACAAGCTGCCAGATGTCGAACAAGTGCTTTATCATTCATCATCTTCTTCATGGCAAATGCAAGGCTCAACGTCACAGCTAGTGGTAGCCCTTCGGGAACTGCAACGACAACAATTGTAACTGCAATGGCAAAGTATTCCAACATCTCCAATGCATCATCTCCAGACCAGCGAAAGCAAGTCCCTGCTTGCCACTTGTGGCTAAATAACCCTTGTACCAGAACTGCGAAAGTCACTACAGCAAAGAAAAGGCCAATCTTTCCAATAATGGTTGCCACTCCATTCAATTTTACCTGCAGTGGAGTTTCATCATCGCCTCCTTCACTTAGTGTTGCCATCAATTTACCCCATTGGGTTCTCATCCCAACAGTGGCAACCATCATCTTGCATGATCCATCTTGGACCTTAGTTCCAGAAAGCATAAAAGGACTTTCAGAATTTACCATTACTGGCTCACTTTCACCAGTTAAACTGGACTCATCAATTAATACAGAAAATCCTGAAACAAAAAGCCCATCAGCAGGTACTTGGTCTCCAATAGAAAGATGCACTATATCACCAGGAAGCAAATCATATATTGACAATTTCTGCCTAAATCCATTTCTAGTGACCTGAATGATGATTTTCTTTTTCTCTGTGTCCAAATCCCTGAATTGTAACGACTGACGGTAATCACTTGTAGCGGTCACAAACACGACCAACAAGATACTTGCAACAATTCCAAGGCCATCATGGGATCCCTCTAGCCATCCTTCTGTTGCTATGCCAACAATTAAAGACACAAAAGCACACACTCCAAGTATCATAAGAGTCATATCCTGAAGTGCTTCCCAAACAAATACCCAGAAACTCCGAGGTTGGCTCTCGGCAAACTTATTGATCCCATAAATCTCTTGTCTACGATTCAGTAGATCACTATCCGCAGTGGTTAGCCCATCAATGACTGAAGTGCAGAGCTTTTGAGAAACACCAGTTACCCCACCATGAAATTTGAGCTTCTTGACATCATGGCTTTCAACAATTGATCCTAACTCGTCAGCACATATGTCAAAACCTGCAGCCTTGACCTCTGCAGGGACGTTATAGTCGCTTGGGGAGACACCTGCAAACATTCAATTATTATCAGATAAATAGAGGCTATAGAGCTTTATAATAATAAAAAAAAGAAGCTTAATTATCTCAAAAATCCAAATAAGCTTACCTTGGATAAATTGAAACGCAGCTTTGGAAACCAGAACAGCAATCCTTAATTTCTCCTAAGTATAATATTTAAAAAAAACACAAGAAAAAAAGAAAAGTAAGCGCATCTCTCATCCACAAAACAAAAGGCATTCATTTTCATGCTCCATAAATTACTTTGGAAAAAAAAATGGATGCATTATTAAACGATTCACCAATATGAGAAGTTAAAGTTAGTGATTAAGGATGTAATATGATAAAGATAATCAAACCAAATATCTGTATAAAAAACGTAGGTGCCCATTTCATTAAATTATGATGGTATACACCGATGGAAATCATCGATTCAATTAAGGATTATACATGGATACCCTATGTTGCTCGGACTCCCATAATCGATACCATTGTCCGAATCAGTTATTATTAAAAGAAAAATGTAATTGAAGTGTCTAGGGTCGTTCGATGCCCATGTCCAATGCCTGTAATTATATCCTATACTATTATAATAAGAGAAAGAAAGGAAGAAAGAATGATATTGTAAAACAAAACAGAAATTGAAGAAGAAAAGTTATAAACCTGATTGGTTTTGCGCATAGCAGCAGCCTCATATCGTTTGGAAAGATTGGCAGTGAAACGAAACCTTCTCTTAGGATTCTTCACCACCCCACACAACTTCCTCCATTTCTGCAACGCTTCCTCTGATGAATGCTTCGCTTTCACATCAAAATCCCCACTCATTAACCTCTCCATCCTTCTCTTTCTTTCTTTCTTTCTTTCTTTCTTTCTTTCTTTCCTCAATGCAAACAACCTTGATTTAAATACAAAACACCAGCAGAAATTTCTACGAAGTTACTTTATTAATAAAAGGCAGAACGTGTTTGTTAGTCGAAGCAGCAGCAGCAGCCGCCGAGAAAGAAAGGAAGAATCCGAGGAAGTTCCAATGGCATTTGCCTTTTCAAATTTATGGTGGCAAGGGAAGAAAAAAGGGAAACTTGGGGTTAGGCTTCTACAGAAGAAGAAATCTTTTCGGTTTCTTTTTGCTATTTGCTTTCTATTTTCGTAACAGATTTGTTATTTTATAGGCAGCGAAATAGGAGTGAAGTCAAAGGCGCCAGAGCCTTTAACGGTATGTGCTATCCTGTTCTTTTGCAACTTTTTTGACCCGGAGTAAATTGCATTTTTTTAATAAATAAATAAAATATATATATATATATATATGTATATGTATTATACATTTTCTTTTTTATTTGAAAAGACTCATTAGATATACACTAAAGTCCCAATGATATGCATTACCGAGTCCAAATTATGATAAATAATGTTCAAACTAATTATATACAGCAGCAAATTCTATAATAATGAAGACTTGGGAATGAAATTGATAGCTTTACTGAAAGATTGGAATCTATGTACAAAAGATTAAAAGGACAAATTTGAAATAAAGAAAACAATTGCGACCAAATTGAGGTGGTTGGACCTAGAATTGAAAGTTATGTTTTTGTTCCTTTCTATGTACTAGTCTCAACAACTCTAATTAATATTTAGTTTTGATAGAGAGCGTTGACTAGAAATGTATTTAGGAACAATGTTTCGATACAATAGAAATCTCATAGCTATAATACTTTTTATAATTTCCTTTACAAAACATTTTTATCTCAAAGCTTTATCTTTATTCTAAATTCATTAATCAAATATTAGATTTATTAATTAAATATTAAAGATAAATAAAATTATATATGTTTACATGAATAAAGTTGATGACATGCGTAACCAACCAATTAACTAAGAAGATGAACATCAATTCTCATGCTTCAATAAACAAGACTTCTCTATCATTATGAGCTATGGTATATGATTTTCCTCAACAAGACATAAGACTTTCTTTACATATTTTCAATAAAAAAAATGGTAGAGATATCATTTCTTATGAAAAATCTTCTAGTAAAGACGATAAAAAAAACTCTAATAGTTTTCCCAAGCAACCAAATAAAAGTCCTACAAAAGAAATCTCATGTAATCATTTTAGTTAGGAAAAAAATTTCTCCAACGAAATTGAAATTTACATGTTTGGTCGAAAACAAATTTTAAAATAATAGAAAAGGACAAATCTTTTCACAAATTCAAATTATATTTTGGGTCACATTTTTAAAAATCTTTTCAATTTAGCTCTTTTTAATTATATTTTTGTTATCACAAATTCAAATTATTTTTCAATAAATTGACCTCAAATCAAGTTTTGAGAATGGATAAAGTCTTTTAAGCACGTGAAGACAAGAGTTTATCAGCTTGCAAAACACTAAAAATAGCTCACAAAGAATGCAAGTGAAAGAAAATGTTTTATTGCCGAAATGAAAAAAGAAAAAAGTTATAATAAAATTGTTGCGGGTTTATTTTATAATTGTAATAGCTATAATTATAATAAATGTAACGAACTTGGATTTAAACAAACAGCTGTCACCAGAGAATCGTTCTCTCGGATTTTACCTTGGCCGAAACCACCAGTTACAAAGAGAGAGAGAGGAAGAAGCTAAGCCAAAATATTCCCTTCATTTCATCTAACTCTGATCACCGGAATCTCTCTCCCTAATCAAAACCAGAAACAAAAGGCGGTGAGATCTATCTGTGTCGCTCCAGTCTCGCAATGAGCAAAGGACCTGTACTCTTCGCCGATATCGGCAAGAAAGCCAAAGGTAATCTGTCAGTTTCTATCCGTGACAGAAAATCAGAATCACTGTTTGATGGTGATGATTTGTTGATGCTATGTAGATCTGTTGACCAAGGATTACAATTCTGATCAGAAATTTAGCGTCTCTACTTATAGCGATGCTGGAGTGGTATGTATTCTTTTTGTTATATTTATATGCATATAATTTTGTGATCCTTTTGAGGGTCTGGGCATCAAGCTCTGTGTCGATGCTGTTGAAAAGAATGTTTTAACAATAGTATCATAGCAATGATCTTCAGATGTTAAAATGAACTTTATTTCATTTCTTTACGAATGTGAAATCCAATCATGTATTGAAGAGTCATGTAGCGTTTCCAATGCAATTAAGTTATCTTGTGGGTGGTCTCATGTTAATTATTTATTACTAGCATCGTGTGCCTGATGGATGGATTTCTGGCTGCCCTCTACTGCTTTACGGATCATTTTCAATTTCTACTTGTTTTTGGTCTTGTCTTTCAACTTCATGACGTCTTGTTAGTTTTCTGAATGGTACTTAAATGTCAGGCAATCAGTCATTTTTGGTCTTCAAATGCAGTGTTGCTGAAATCCATCGTCTCTTAAACTTTATGATCATCTGCTCTTTCTTATGTTTTTATTTTCTGTTTTTCAGGCCCTCACATCAACAGCCGTGAAGAAAGGGGGGCTCTCAACTGGGGATGTTGCTGCACTCTACATGTACAAGAACACTACTTTTGATGTTAAATTTGACACAGGATCCAATGTATGCTGCTTCTTCGTTTGCTTAAAACACTAAACTGCAAATTCCCTATTTCAAATAACCATCTTACCTTCTCATATCATTCTGGCAGATATCAACAACCTTGACATTCACCGACTTCCTTCCATCAACTAAGACCATTGCTTCCATCAAATTTCCTGACTATAACTCTGGCAAGGTAGGAACTGAGAAGTTTGGCATCTTTAAAGCTTGAACTCCTCAAAAAGTAAATACTTGAAATCTGAAATAGATGTTAAAGACTTGTTAGGTTTTTCTTATTTTATTTGGTTTGGTGCTTATAAATAAGCATGTAGACATTTGTTGAATCTTTGAATAAAATAAACTAAGCTTTCCTCAAGATCAAGTGTGTATCTTGATCTGGTCATTTCAAGATCGAGTATCTCCTTCATTGGGTATTTTGGTTTTTGCCCTACATTTATGATTAAGGGGGTGATGAAGTCATGAAACACCAAGGAGGAGTTGACCCTTTACACGACTAGATGAAAATTTACTGGAGGGGGGGAAGGTGGCTGGTGAGCTTGTAAAACGAGTCCCTCTAATTGTGTGGGGACCCTTCAATGATTAAGTTAGAGCACGAGGGAGGAGATATATGAAAGAAGTAAAAATCAAGGGAAGAGAAAAGGAAAGATATGGGAGAGAGGGGAAATCCCTAAACCCGAAACCGAAACCTCTTTTTTTTTTTTTATATAACCACAAGACTTGACAAGTTGCATGGTGACAAGGGTGGTAATTCGATCCATTCTTTTGCCTTCAATAGTTCTAGAAACTGATGAGGGGATAGGTGTTTTTGGTGGTAATGGGTCATTGTAATGTAGGCATGATGATGGGGGGGCGTGCATGCATTTAGTGAAAGTATAATCTATCCTTCTAGTAGGTAGGTGGTATGTCAAGGTCCTTCCAGGCTAGGACCAGGTATGTTACCAAAAGGAAAGGGGTTCTCCTCCTATGTGGGCTGAGCATCCATCTGGTCAGGCTCGTCCCATGCTGTCCCCGTCCTGCTCTGGCTGTTCTCAGGTGCCTTGCAGGAGGGCGTGTGGTTATCTTTTCTCGTGCCAAACCCTTTTGGAAGCAGCGGGACTTGACTTGGGTGGTAGACGTGTGTCCTGGTATACGAGGGGAAATTCTTTAATTGATTGGAGAGAGAATATTGCCTGTATTGTTGGTTTGGGGTGAAACTCGGCAACAAGCAACCTTAGATCTACATGCAAATCTGGCCCTCCTTGTAATGACAGTAATATCTTTTTATAGTCTGTTTCTGCCCTGGATTTTGCAGTTGGAGGTTCAATATTTCCATGATCGTGCAAGTTTCACCACAGCTGTTGCTTTGAATCAAACTCCAGCAATTGATGTTACAGCCACCATTGGTACCCCAACAATTGCTTTTGGTGCAGAGGCAGGCTATGATACTACTTTGGGTAGTTTCACAAAGTACACTGCTGGCATTAGTGTGACCAAACCTGATTCTTATGCTTCGATGATTTTGTAAGCCTCTTAGACGCGTTTGCATACCAGCTTTGCTAGATATGTAACTATTTAAAGTCTGGGATTTAAAAAAAATAGATATTGAAAAGACGGGTGATATGTATTTAACCTGTTACTTAGTTGCTCTCTCTTCGTACAGAGGTGACAAGGGAGATTCTTTACAAGCATCATACGTGCATCATCTGGATCTGCTGAAAAAGAGTTCTGTTGCTGGAGAGATCACTAGAAGGTTTTCCACTAATGAGAATACTTTTACTATTGGAGGGTCATTTCCCGTTGATCACCTGACAGTGGTGAAAGCTAAGCTAAACAACCACGGGAAACTTGGGGCATTGGTGCAACATGAGGTCATACCAAAGTCAGTGCTGACAATCTCCAGTGAGGTTGATACCAAGGCCTTGGACAAAAGTCCCAGGTTTGGGTTGGCAATTGCTCTGAAGCCCTAAAGGCTCTCTGCCATTTGTCGAACCCAATACTCATTTGTTATTTTTTTTTTTCTGGACGGCACTTGGAAAAGAGTGTTAATAAGTAGCTCCACATAAACATATTTCTAGGAATATGATAGCTACGGATGGATTGATTTGATGTTTATTTTCACTTTGGTCCTTTATTTGTAGGTTTTGGGGGCATTTGATACCTGCGTAGTCTGCTCTTTTACGCAGAGAACTTTAGTTTTGATTGATGGGGATTTTTGCTAATTGCATTCATGTTTCTTTTCTCATAATTCAGTGGAGACTGTTCTCTAAGAGTGATCCAGTTGCCAACATTTTAGTTGAGTCTCCATGTTTTATTTCTCTGCAATATGAGATTTGGGTTTAGCATTAGGGCATCTTCAGCAGTAGAAGGTATATTGGAGAGCCAAATCTTTAAAATGGATGTTTGAATAGTGTGAAAATGGCTTTGGCTTTGGTGTGCACTTTAATGGTAAAAGGCATTTTGAAGAGCCATTTTTTTATATTATTATTTTAATGTAATGCAATTATTTTGTATATAATTTAATTATGCAATTAATTATACAATTAATAGGAGTAAGTTATATAATTAAATAATTAGTTTTAAAAAACCCTCCAACAATATAATTATTAATTTTTTAGATTTAATATGAAATTAAAAAAATTAATTTAAAATTAAAAACCCCGCAATAATTTAAATTTGAAATTCTAAAATATTGAAAAATTCTCCCAAAATTTGATTTGCCACCAACTTTTCAAATTTCAAATTTCAAAATTGAAAGAATAGCTGCCAAATTTTAAAATTTTTGGATAATTATTTTTTAACTAAATATTATTATTCATTACTTTTTTTTTCTCCTAAATATTATTATTAATCACCTCCACAACAGTTCAAAAAACTACATTTACACAGTTTTTAAATCTAACTGTAAATTTAAACATGTAATTAAGCTAATTGATAAACAAAATCATAAATTTTCAATTTCTTATAATTATTTTTTTTACTAAATATTATTATTAATTACACTTTTTTTTCCTTCTAAATATTATTATTATATATTCCTAAATACTACCCCCCGAAACCCTACATCTTTCTCACTTCTCATCGCCGCCCCCCACAAATTTTCAGCTCACCTCTCCAAAATTCACATTTGCGCCGCAGCCCCCCACAAAATTCCATCTCTTCTCACTTCTCATCGCCGATCTCTCCTTCTCACTTCTCATCGCACCATCTCTCCTTCTCACTTCTCATCGCACCATCTCTCCTCTTTTCCTCAAAATTCCACAAAATTCACAATCTTTTCCTTCAAGCCTCTCCCATGGCGCTCCCCCCCTCTCACTCTACTCTTTTCCTCCTCTCCCTCGACTCCCTCTCACTCTGTTCTCCCCCCTCTGTCAAGTTTCTAGCATATAGGTTCTATTTTTTTATCAACAAACCTAATTGTACAGACAAAAAATATATCAAGTTAAGAAAACAAACCGAAGATTCTGGGGCAGAAGGTTTGACAGGAACCGAAGATGCAATCTGCTCGTTGGATTTTGAACTTTGATGCAGGTATTTTCTCGCCAATTCTTCTTCGGATTGGATGCAAAATATTCTGTGTTTTTTCAATTTTTTAATTCTGTGGGTTGCTGGTGTTCAATTGTTGAATTCGTTGGGTTTTTTTTTATGGGTATTGCTTTGTTCTGGGTTGATGTCGTTTGTTGAATGAGTTGTGTTTCCAATTTCTTTGCTGGGATTTTTATTGTACATGGCCAACGGATCTATTTCAACGGTCATATTTTTTTTGCCTCTGCAGACAATATATGTGGGAATAGCTCCCGGATGCCTCCAGAAAATGAAGAAGCCATTTTGGCTCTTCACTTGGCTCCTCCTGCTGGAGATGAAATTTAACCCAAAAAAGCCAAATATTTGAATTTTTGGCTTTGGCTTCCCGGATGCCTCCTGCTGCTGGAGATGCCCTTAGGGGTGCTTGCAATGGATCAACCATCCATCAGAACCCCAGAGTGAATTTATTTATTTATTTTGTTTTGTAACATAATAATCAGATCTGGATTTATTCTTGAAAAATATCGGTGCTTTAACTCGAAAAATGAAACGAAGTATCTCCTTCTTTTTTTTTTTGTATTTTTTTAACAGAATGGGATACTCCATTTCACTGAAATTTTATTCTTTGTCAGAGTGATTTATAATCTAATATGAGTTTTTTTTTTTTTTTTGGGGGGGGGGGGGTTTGGACTGTAAGCAATCATGCATTTATATCAATATTCTTTTCTCTAGAGTTCATGAGTTTATGAAGTTGATAAATGATGATAGAAGATCTAAGACATACAAAACACTTTTGGTGAGATTTAGATAATGAGTTTTAAGTTCTAAAAAAATTGTTTGAAAATAGAAAAATTATGAACCATAACCTCTTAATTTTGTCATGTTGCTTGAATAAAAAGGAAGAAATATCATTTTCTCCTACTGGCATTAATAAAAAATGAATATCCCTTATGCAAGATTAATGTAGGATAAATATCCCTTATACATTATCAATGTCGATGAAAATATGATAGGCATTTATAAACTTTTATAATACACCTAAGGGTGTAGGGAGATGATAATTTTTTTTTAATTTTAACATTTTATGTTAATAGTCATAAATAAATAGTTTCATGACCCAATATGAGGCCTACAATGATTGTTAGTTCCATATATATTTGGAGCTAAAATGATTCTAAACCAAAGGGTAATGGATCTGTTAGCTTGTTAGATCCACATGTATCTAAACATAACGTATAGTTAAATCCAATGATGTTGGATCTTATATGTTGTCAAGCTCACATGTACATAACACATTGTTAAGCCTAAAGATATTGGGTTTGACATCTAGACAGACCTACATGTATTAAGACTCATTACATTGTTGAACCTAAGGATGTTGGGTTTCACATCTAGCTATATATGTACTTGAGCTCAATACATAGCCAAACATATGACAATTGAAAGAAATTGCACAAAGTGAAAACCAAACCACTTTTAGCTATATTTTTTCTTTTACTTTCACTTTGTGCAATTTCTTTGTAATAACATATTTGTTGAAGATTTCTTGAGCAAGTTTTGCTCTTTCTAAAAAAGAAATTGTCAATCTTAAGTATCTCCCAACTAAAAGTTTTTTTTTCTTATTCATTACTAGAATAATAGCCCTTAAAACAATCAAACTTGGCCTTGAAGTAAGAACATAGTTTCCTTCGGCAATGAGTTCATGTTTCAACCAATAACTAGAGAGAGAAATTTAGGACAAGAGCTTTAAAATAGAGGGGGTGGAACCCCCAACTCCATCTTTAGTAGGGGGAAGGTAGCTCTCGTCATTAAAAAATTTATTTTCCTTACTACATCTAGAGAACCTTAAGGAGAAAAAAGCTACCTTAAATCCCTAAGGATGCGTGGAGGAGGTGAAATTTGTCATTGGTTGACAACAAGAAATGTATATAGCTCAATTATTTGTCACGTTGAACATATTAACCAAATGATCTTGGACTATGTCTAAGGATAATTTAAAATTACAGGTGAGCTATAAACCTTATCTGAGCTCGAATAAATAAAACACATGTGTTACATTGACATCGGCCTCAACCGAGTACAACATCAATAAAATAGTAGTAGAATATTACCAAGTCATGTTACAAAATAAGAAACATCTTCATCCTTTTTTTTTTATGTATCTAAGCTCATTTTTTACTTTGTTTTTGTGTAGGGTTACTAGCTGAAAAAGAAAAGTTTAACTAGGTTTGTAGAGGAGAGATTGTCTACCTTAGAGAGGGGATATTTGTCTCTTGATATGTGTGGAGTCATGATTGGAGAAGAGATGGAGCATAACCCTATCAACATAGACAAACATGTTATTATTGAGGACTCTATTTCTGATAAAACAATGACGAGAACCATTACTCCCATAAGAATAAAAGTTAGGGGAAGTTGTGCTCCCCTAGTTGGGGGTTATGGAAATTTGACCTATTTGAATTAATTATGAGTATCGCTACTCATTTTAAAAGAGAGAGGTCTTTTTTTTTTTTATAGATTGACATTATAACCCCAATTGTAGAGGCTTTATTCTATCTTGGCAATCTCACTGCTCACATCCATAATCTCAGATAGGTTTTTATTGTTGGGACCTTTGTGTTAGGGTGTTTCTAAGGAAGCTGAACAAACTAGTTATTGTTATAATTGTCCTCATTTAAATCCCCTTTACTTTTCCTACCCTAATTGAGAAAGAAAAGTAGGTTGAGGTTATTGTTGGCGAGAGTTCTGACATTGGAGAAACTAGCTTAAGGGTGGTGAAGCACCAGTGAAGGGTTTTTATCATTCTTTCAAACATCTTACCCTACTAATGACAGTGATACAATAATAATCCATCCTAGTACAAAAAAGAATCGTTGTTTTGTACAATTGATCATTACGATTGGTTGAAAAGCCAACAACACAAAGTTATTATGTGTTGGATTATGATTGAATGCTTATAAGTTAGAATTTAAGCTAGAATTCGATGCATGTGCTCATCATCCGATTGTCGTCCTATAGTTTGGGCCTCTTAGCATTGGAGGCATGTGTCGTTAGCTTGCCCTCGTGGTGGAAGAGTCGTGTGGGCCGCCTTAAAATACAATTCCCACTAAGTGATGAGTAAAACCCTTTGCAGATAACCTCAATATATGATGGGGTACTATAAGTCGCAGAGTGACCGTACTGCCATGATCAACTACTGTCTGATGAGAGATATAATAATCATCTAACCCTTATAGGATATATAACTTTTAATGTAAGAAACTCATTGTTGAACCTTTCTAGATTAGTTTTATAACCATTATTTTGTAAAAAAAAATTGTTTGGTAGACTTTTCTTATGTGTGTTCATTTAAAAAGACATTGAATGATAGAGAGAAGTCAGGTGAGGGAGGTCGTTGCCAAACATAGGGTGGACCGAACTTTCCTTAGACAACTAAAAACAAAGAATGTTGTTATGGAGGCTGAATTGAGAGACCTTAAGGTATATCTCGTTAAAGGATAGCATGCAAGGCATTGTTATTTTACTATGCTTCATTGAAAATCTTCAGATGGCTTATGATGAAGTGTGTGCTCTTAAAACAAGAGTCTTTGAGGCAAAAGCCACCTAAGATGATCCATAGGCTCAACTACATGCTTCAATAGAAAAAGCCCAAAACTTTTATGCGTAGTAGAAATCTTTGACTAACTTTTCTAAAAAGTTTCAAGAGATTTTTGAAGGGTTAATAACTTTGATTGAGACTGATTAGGATAGGATATTCTTTATCATGTTCAATGTTTGTTTCTTCAACTACTCAAGAAGAATATAAGTAATGTTACCTTTCATCCATTCCTAGTACTTGAGATATGTGTTCTTACTAAGGTTACAACTGCTCAACGTGAGGAATACCTTTTTGAGGAGCCTAATCTAGATATCTAAGCTTTAACTCCCGATCTCCATTCATCTTTACAAGCAACCTTAATTTTATGGTATTTATCTTTTTGTAACACATTTTACATTTATATTATATAAAATTATTTTCATTCACTTCCCTATTTGCTTTGAGAAATATTTTGCACACTTGTGTGTTATATGAGTCCAATGCCTACACTTAAAAACATTTCAAGAAAGATTTCTTTAGGCAATTTACATAGTTCTAACACCTATACTTAAAAACAAATTTAAAACTTTAAGTAGGTTTAATGCTAATACTTAAAAAAGTTTCAAGAGAGATTTTTTTAGGCATGTCAATGAACCATCTCACCTAAAAGCTTAAGCTGTTAGGTGAGGCTCCAGAATATAATTTATATTATTCTCTAACACACGCCCTCAAGTGAAAGTTATTTGGGCTTGAAACTTGCACAGACCCACATTACTTTGTGCTTGATTTTTATCAAATAGAATGGGGATGGTGAGATTCGAACTCGTGACTGTTGGGTCAATAAGGCTCTGGTACCATGTCAATGGATCATCTCACCTAAAAACTTAAGCTGTTAGGTGAGACTCCAGAATATGATTTATATTATTCTCTAATTATGGGTCTAATACCCATGTATAAAAAAATATTTAAAAGTTTATATGGATCAAATGCCCATACATAGAAAATATATTTATGAGGAAATCCTCTAGGTATGTTGTATAATTCCAATGCATATACTTAGAAAAATATGCAAGAGTTTGTATGAGTTCAACGCCTATACTTAGAAGTATTCAAAAGAAAACCATCTAGGCAGTACTTATAATTAGAATACTTTTGCAATTTAACAAGGTTTGAACTTTACCTAACCTTAGTAAAATTTATGTATCCGTAGTTAGATTCATTTCTCGCCTTGAATGGAGAGGAAATCTAGATAGCAAGTATATCTTTATCCGGCTTGAAATCAACACGTAGATGAACCCAATAATGTTGAATGTGGAAGCAAGCTAGACTTAGGTTATATGAGCTTAACATTCTACCAAGCTTAGAAATATTGAGTTATTATCCTGTATTTGATTCTCTTAGACATGAACTTTAAGCAAAAATAACATCTATAAAATATATGACTCCATCACTTCTCAATCTATTCTCTATCAATTCCTCCTTAGTCTTGTGGTTTGTTGATGGCGTGCAAAACCAACCAACAATATTTTTGCAACAATCACTTCCTTTTTCTTCAGCTTTATAGGTTTATTGTTGATCTCATAACTTAAAAAATGCATATGATAGCCATTTATTGATGGTTGATTCTAAACTTTTGTTAGCTCACAATTACAATTACCAATTTGTGCATGATATACATGTCTTCATTTTGAACCATCCCATTCTCTAGCATTAAAAAAATAGTTATTAGATAGTGAACTTCATAAAAACTAGTTTTTTCATAATTGCATCTTTAAGTTGTTTTCTTTTAATTTTTTAATTTTTCATAATTGCATCTTAAGTTGTTTTCTTTTAAAAAAACATTAGTAGAATCTAATAGCCTTAAAAAACCTTGAAAAAAAACTTAATAAAAAAAGTAAAGAAAGTCCAGCAAGGGTACATCATGTACACCAAAATGAAAAGAAAACTCTTATTTCATTTAACTTTGTAATTACATGTTCTTTCTTTTCTCAACAATACACCTATTTATAAACATATGTTTATAAATACTTATAAGCTCAAAAAACATAAAAAGATATATATTCAAATGCACTTAGAAAGATTCATATAAACTATAGAATAATAAATGAATATAAGATAAGAAGAATGTATAAAAAAATTAGACATCCACATATAAAATGTACAAGTTCATAACAAAAACAATAATTTAAAATAAAAAAAAATTACAAAATTACTTTACCACAGCAAAAACAATCCCAAACCTAAATGGCTAACTTAAGCAAACGCTTTCCTCATTGTAAGCCAAGAGCGTTGGAGTCTTAATTTAAAATAAATCCTTTCCAAGTTATAATTACAATATTATTTAATAAATCATTTAATTATGTTATAGTTTTTAAATGAGATTAAAATCTTAATTATTATATTCATAATAATAATTTTAATACAACGAGCCTAATCTGAAATAAATTATAAACAAACTATATGAGAATATTTAATGAGTACATATTTACAAATATTTATTTCAATTATCTTAGAATATATATATCCCTAAAACATCACGTAAGCATTCAAATGCGAGGGGGGTTAACGAAGGAGCACGGTACAAAAAAGAAGGTCAAGGAATGAAGTAAACTTGACAACAAACCAGTTGACTCAATGCGCAGGTTGACTACAAAAAACACATCTCGTAGAAGGTAAAGCTTAAAAGAGACCAACAAGATTCAAAACAAACTTCATCTGTCAAGCCAAGTTTAATAACAACATCATTTAGTTCTCTATGCTCAGATACGTTTTTGGCAGGATGAAAATAAAAATAAAAAGATAATCTCATCCATAGTGTAGCAGGGGCATGTACACTAGTAGACACTAAAACAAGCAATAAAAAGTTCATACATCATACCTTAAAGTGGATTTTCAAAAATTGGCACAACCCACAGACAGAGCTTGCTTCACAGGGTGAGACTACAACCTTTTCATGTAAGAGATTATTAAGAATTGTTGCCATTACAAAGGGCAGTTTAGCAAAAAGCTAATCATCAGTTAGAAAAAAAATGGACAAAAAACTCTCAAAGTTGAGTAGCTGTGACATTTTCTAGCAAACAGGTCAAGGAAGAAGAAGAAAGAGAAAATTTAATTTAAAAGACAGTCGGAACTTGAGTTCCAACATCTGCAAATTTTAAAGCATACATCCACGGAGATGAGGAAACAGGATGCAATATTCTCTGTAAGCACACTATAGTTTGCCAGTGACGAAAATCACCACGGGCGCACGAGCACATACACACAATGTTAATGAAAAAAAGAACACAATTTGAATGCTATATTTAAAATGAAAATTACAAACTTGAAAATCCTTGTCCAGCAAAATGTTTCTAGCATATAATCATCCAGAAGATCAGAGACAAGCATCCATCCAGACATTTGAAACAAAAACCACGAGCACAAAGAAGAAGTGAAGAAAATGAGAGCAATTTGACTAAAACAAGCACAATTTGCAGATTTTGGGTGGTCACTAAACATAATTACAGTCCATCTAATCTGTAGTCCAACAAGAAATAGAGTATATCAGATGATTAACAGCACAGCCCTCAACCAGATCAATTGTGTGCAAACTCAAATTAGGCACATACAAGTTCCATCTAATCACACCATCAAACCAAATGTGAGACGTTATCTTAGATGCCTAGAAATGAAATCACAAAGCACCAATGTAAAAACAGCACGCGCAAATCACATACGGTTATGACAGAACCAAATCGAATGGCAATCCAATTTTCTTAAGCTTCAATAAAATCCACATGACGTTCAATTAAACTGATTAAAAATAAGCTTGGTAATTAAAACAAAAACAAGAGCTTATAAAACCAAACACCGCCTATCATTAAACCTTCAAAAACGAAAACCTCATGATGAATCATGAATCAGTCCACGCTCTGCATGATATCCTCGGCAGTGAACTTGGTTCCCTTATCCTTCTCACCAACAGCACGCCCCTTAGCCTTGCGATCCAGCAGGGACTTCCTGTCCTTATCAAGCCTGAGCTTAGTGATCACCACCTTGGAAGGGTTAATTCCCACGTTAACAGTGGAACCATTAACCTTTTCCCTTGTAATCCTCTCGATATGAATAACCCATTTTCTCCTGTAAACCTGGACAACCTTCCCTTCCCTTCCCTTGTATGTCCCACGAACAACTTGGATCTCATCGTCTTTTCGGATAGGCATGGATCTCACGCTGTATTTCTGACGGAGGTCAGTGGAAAGTGGTGCGCTCATGAGAATACGACGCACGGAGGATGGCGCCGTGAAGTGGGCCTTACGGCTCTTTCGGCGGGAGGAGGAGACTCTTGGGTTGTACTTCATTGTGGTATAATGGAGTCTGCGGCTAGGGTTTGTGTTTGATATGGATATCCAGGAGAAAATGGGGGAGTGGTTTTGTAGTTAAAACTTAAAAGGAGAAGCTAGGGTTTTTGGTTCCTTGTGGTTATGGTCTGAAATTCTGTCAGGGAATAGAAAGTATTTGGGCCTTATGGGCCTTTTTCAGGGAATAGAAAGTATTCGGGTCTGATGGGATATGAGATGGGCTATTCTTCGTCTATTACTACTTACTAACACAACCCAGCATGGCTGATGTTTAGTGGGTTATTTTAAAAAGTATTTTTTATTTAAAAATATATTAAAATATTTTTTTTATTTTTTTAAATTTATTTTTAATATCAGTACATCAAAATAATTTAAAAATAAAAAAATATTAATTTAAAATAAAAAAAATATTTTTTTCAAAAATATATTTGAAACGCAATGTCAAACAAGTTTATTGTTTATAATATCATCTGCATTGAATAATACATGCATGCCTAGTAAAATTTATTTTTTCAGTGAGATAAAAATTCAAAGATACAGTTTTCTTTTATGGGCAGTTAATTTAATTTTTTGTTTAATTTTTATTCAATCTTTGCCAATCAATTTATTTAATTAATTTTTTTAAAAAAATATTCTTTAATATTTGATTGATTAAAAATTAAGTTTAATGATTTGTTTTAGTTTGTTTTTATGAATTTATCATGGTTTTATTATTTGAGTAATGAGTTGGGTAGGTTAACTCTATTTTTGTGTTTTATTCATTTTTTAAAAGTATTTTTTTTCTCAATTTCATCATGTAACTTTGGGTTGATCGAAAATTGTCCTTCATAGTTTATTTTTAATTTATTTTACATCAACATATCAAAATAATTAAAAAAATATACAAGAAATTAATTTGAAGTAAAAAATGTTTTTTTTTTTAAATGATTCGATAACAAACAAGCTCTTTGTTCTAAACTTCTAAGTAATATTGTGTATGTGTCTCTCTTTATCTCTCCATATATATATATATATATATATATATATGAAAAAATATAATCACACTTCAATAACAAATAAGCCCTTTCATACGGTGGTCAGTTGTTTTTTTTCCCTTCTCTCTATTGTAGCTTAAATTACATGGAAGTCCTCTTGATTTATAGTTTTTTCAGTCAGTCCCTTCTCTTTTGATTGTTTTGTTTGGTCTTGATTTTTGTTATATAAGTTTTGATTTGTTTAAAATTTGTCCTTCAATTGAAATTGAATATATATTTGACTTTCATTTCGGTCATTATTTTTTTAATTTTGGGTTTGGTTTTAAATCCCTCAATTATGTCCTACAATTGAAATTGATCATGTAATGTTTTTTTCATTTTGACCCTTATTCTTTTAATTTTTTATTTAATTTTAATTACTTTTAATTGTTTTGATACTTCTGAAACAATCCTTATATTTTGTTCATGTTTATATGCTCCTAGTTTTGATTTTAAATTTTTATTATTTTCTCTATTGTTGAGGTTATGTTTTTATTCAATTTAGTTTATAAAATTATTTTGTGTTGGTGATCATTTGAAAAATAATATTTCTTCTTTTTTTTTATTTATTCTTCAAGTCAAATGATTTTTTTGAGCTAATAATATTTTTTTTTCATTTGCTCTTTTGTTAAAGTTGTTAAGTTTTTTATACTTCGGAGTAATTTTGTTATGTCCATTATTTAAGTAATAATAATTTTAGTTTTTTTTTCTTCTTTGCTCTTTTGTTAAAGTTTTTAATTTTTTTTCTATTCTTCTGGGTAATTTAATAATTTTTATTGTTTTGGCAGTAGTAATATTAATAAGAATTTTAGATGTTATAATTATTGTAATAATATTGACATTACTAATCATAATAATGATAACAATTGTAATTTATTGTAATGGTTATAGTGCTTATGATATTAATAATTATGACTATGATGATAATAATAATAATAATAATAATAATAATAACTCATAAAATAATATTGAGAATATCAATAATGAAAAAATAATTATAATAATGATATGAATAATTATAATAATATTAATTATAATTTAACTGATATTAAAAAAATATCAAAGAATAAGGTAAACCTAGGCAGAATGGTGCTAGATTTTTTAACATGTAAATTGTTTTTGTTCATGATGCTAGATCTTTTTTATGATACTATACATCTTAGTGAAATAATCAATTTAGGCATAATTTTTATTAGATAATGTTAAAAAATCTAATTATAGGACTTTTTTGTTTTCTTTAGTACAAGTGTTAAATAATGTAATTTTAAACAAATAAAGTAAAAAACATTAAAGAAAATATTGAGTTACATTATTTTTAATGAATACAATATCAAATGATAAATTATTATATTTGAACCATTATATATAGAGAAGGTGTAAACAATAAATCTTGATAAATATAACATCAGATGATAAATTATTTCAATTGTTATTCTCAATGTTATTCTTATGATTGAAGGCAGAAAAAATTATTAGCATAAAAAAAATTATTTGATTTGAAAAATAAATAAAAAAAGATAAAATTAAAGGACAGAAGCAAAATTTGTACTATTACCATTATAAATATAATTATTATATTTGATTGGATTATAATATATTTTGTTGTTTAATATTTTCCATTACTAATTTTAAGTCATACAATTTTAAAGAAATAAGATAAAATATTAAAAATAATATATGAGTCATAAATGTTTTTCAAATCATTAATCCAAGATATAGATTTGTAACATTATATATAGAGAAGTTGTAAAACTTAATTCTTAATAAATACAACACCGAATGATAAATTACTGAAATTATTATTCTAATTGAAAGTAAAACCAAAAACAATATTAGCAACATTGAAAAAAAATGATATAAAGAAAAAATGAAAATATTTGAAGAAAAAAATTAAAGGACAAAAAAAAATAGTATTATTATCATTATAAGACATTACGAGACTATCGAACACAATCTAAGTTAATGTGTTATTTTCTTCTTGTTTACCTAAAAAACTTTCAACTATTTTGTTTTTTTTATATTAATTTTGTTATGGATAAGATGTTGAAAATAATGTTAATGATTATTTATAAAATATTTTTCTTAAAAATATGTTAGGCTAATTATATATTTTTATATTTGTTTAATATTAACGCATTAAAGTATATTAAAAAATGAACTAAGATTTTTTCAATCTCAAATTAATTTAATCTAAGTGTTTTGAAATACTTTTAATATAATGATCATATCAAGAATAAATCTTAAAAAATAAAAAATATTTGATTTTTTTAAAATAAAAATCACTTTAAATTAAAATATATCAAGCTACACGTAGATAAACAAATAAAAAACACACAAAGATAATAGATCACTAATAATAAAACATTCACTATACGTGCATCAGATAAAGTTTCACTCTTATTTCATGCCACCAAAGCTAAACTTATTATATTTTTTAACGCAATCTGTATTTATTACAGAGATAAATAACAATAAAAATTAAAGTAAAAACTAAAAGTATAGATCATAAATACGAACAAAAACTAAAAACTATCCGGAAAAGACCAAAAAAATTAAAGAGATCGAAATTAGATCAAAAAATAAAAATATAAAAACTAAAATATAAAAAAAATTATATGAAACAAAACAAAAATAAAATTCTATCTATGGCGGAGCGCATGTCAAATGGCTCGTTGTTTCTATTTTAAAATTGTAGCTAGCTGTTATGTTGACAAGCCAGAAGGATGGTGTCGGTCGAAGCTGCCTAAATAATTTAATTCCATGAGTTCATCTGTGAAAGGAGGCTTGGAAGGTGAACGCAGTCCAACCTCCTCTTTCCTAAGCATTTGAACTACTTCTGTCATTGTTGGTCGGAGATTTGGTGACTCCTGAGTGCATAGCAGACCAATCTGAACAACCCTTTGGATTTCTTCAGCATCTTCAATCGCCATACTCTTATCAATGATCTCCTGCACTGTGTTCGACTGGAAATGCTTCCACGCCTGTTATAGAGGGGGGGGAAGCTGAGAGCGCAGCTCGCAGACATGAACTGTAACATATATTCTTATATATCGACATACATTTTGGACATCGATCATAAATGCATATATATATATATATATATAGGCAAATATATAAGAATTAAGGTGACAGGAATTTTACCCAGGTGAGTAGGGTTTCAAATGTTTTCTCGGATTGATGTTTGTTGTTCTGCACTCCAGTGATCATTTCGATGACGAGAACTCCAAAGCTATAAACATCCACCTTCTCGGTTAACCTTCCATTGGCAATGTATTCAGGCGCCATGTACCCCCTTCACCCACCCAGAAGAGTAATAATGTTTTAGTTAGGACGACAATGTGAGTTAATTTGCACATATATATGTATATTGATGCTTGATAGTTGAATATATATGCTTACAGGGTTCCAGCAATGGCAGTGTTGGCGAGGGAATGACCAGGGGAATAAAATCTTGCGAGTCCGAAATCTGAGATTTTGGGTCTATGTCTCAGATCTAGCAGGACGTTACTTGCTTTGATGTCTCTGTGAATGATCCGCACGTGACAATATTTGTGGAGGTACTCCAAACCTTCAGCTGTTCCTTCGATAATTAGAAATCTTCTTTTCCAATCAACTTCTTTCTTCTTTTCCGGATCTTGCTTCCGTGGGTGGTTGCACAGAAATTCTCAGATTGTTTAGAAATAAATTAGGCTAGAACGTACGTACGGGTAGATATGATCATTTCCCAGTGAACAAACACCAGCTAATTATTCTATATCTATCTATAGCTTACCAAATAAAATGAGATCCAGGCTTCTGTTGGCTAGGTATTCATAGACAAGGAAGCTGTCCATGGTGGTGAAGCAGCAACCGAGGAATCGAACCAAGTTCTTGTGCTGGGCTCTACCGATAATATCCATTTCATTACGAATCTCTTGGACTCGGAATTTTCTACTAATATATAATCGCTTTATTGCAATCTCTCTACCATCTGGTAAGGTTCCCTGGCGGTCATTTCAGGTCAATCATCCGCATATATTTAGCTAGAAATTCATGGAATGGATCTAAGCAGAAACAAAATGAAATTGAAGTTTCATGTGTGTCTCAGATACCTTAAACACTTCACCAAATCCTCCTCGGCCTAACCTATTTCTTTCACTGAAACTTTGAGTTGCTGTGTCGAGTGTCGCATACTTGAACTGCATGTACTGCACCCTCTCCTCTAATACCAAGTCCTCCGTCTCTTTAATGATTAACGACGGAAAAACAGGTTATTTCTCTGCCTCGATATACTATCATATAAAAACTAGCTACTTATTGTTTCTGCAGAGGGGTTTTATCAACGAAAATCTTGAAATAAAGGAAGAAATATGAATATATATTGTTTTCTTCCTATGATCAAAGCATAATTATATTGTACTCTGTATATTACCTTTCGATTGTTTGAGACGGATCTTTCTTCTGTAGGAGAGTTTACCCACGCAAACACCAATACCGATTGCTAATATGCAGATCAGACCCACGCCCATAATGTATGTAGCGTAGGACAATACTTCTTCTGCGAGAGAACTGCACTAAATTAACTGTGTGTGTGTGTATATATATATATATATGTTGTCCATCAATTCTCTGAAAATTATCATTGAATGAAAAACAAAAGAACATGCAAGTGTCAAACTTGTCGAAGAACCATCTTGCCTAGAAGCTAAAGCTTCTAAGTGAAGCTCCATAATATAATTTATATTATTCTCTAAGACACCCTCTCAAATGAAAGTCATTTGGGCTTGAAACTTGCATAGACTCATACTACCTTGTATTGGATCATTAATCCAACGTTGGGCTTATATGAGAATAATTATGTGTTTGTAGACTGTCAAATAAGGTGAAGCCTAATTAAAAATGATCTGCTAAGTAATTTTAGGCAATTGAGTTTTTTGATGTATCTAATAGGGTGTAGACCTTTAATGTGTAGAGATTAAAATCTTATTCCTATTTTAGTGATGGGCTAAAATAGAAATACCAAAGGGTTGGAATGCCAAAAGGCATCAACACCAAAAGGTACCTCATTACCTATATATAGAGTCATGGTCCCCAGATTACACGTGTTACTTCATTCTCACAGTGACATCTCATCATCAGAGAGAAAATAAGGCTAAGGTAGAGAGAATCAAAGGGCTCTCAAAGGTGAATGTGTTAATCTGGAAGGTCATCCGTACGACTCTGGATAACGACTTTTGGATATGGATTCAGGTACGCTTCCACTTTATAGTTTATGCAGTTTATGCGTTTTTGATAATTCGACATGAACACAATTTCTTTATGCTATGAAATTCTAGATCTAACACCTTGTGCTTGATTTTTATCAAATAGAATAAGGGTGGTGAGATTCGAACGTGACCGCTGGTTAACAAAGCTCTAATACCATGAGGTAGATATTGGAGTGATGGAAGATGATTCTATCAATTTCCATCAAGCCATTGAAAGTTCTAACTCTCAAAAGTGGATTTATTCTATGAATGAGGAGATGAAATCAATGAAAGACAACAACGTGTGGGATCTTGTCCCATTACCTGAAGGTGTGAAACTCATTGGTTGCATATGGATATTTAAGATCAAAAGAGATTCAAAAGTGATGTGGAGAAGTACAAGGCACGTCTTGTTGCAAAGGGTTTTACACAGAAAGAAGGTATCGATTATAAAGAGATTTTTTCTCCAGTATCTTCGAAAGACTCTTTTAGAATTATAATGGCATTGGTGGCACATTTCAATCTTGAGTTACATCAGATGGATGTAAAGACAATGTTTCTCAATGGTAACATTGATGAGAAGATCTATATGTTGCAAGCAGAAAATTTCGTGTTTGGAGACCCAAAGAATATGGTTTGCAAACTTAAGAAACACCAATACCAATTGCAAATATGCAGATCAGACCCACACCCATTTTGAAGTAGATAGATTTGTGTTTCAAGACATGGCTAGCTAACAGTTTTCTAGGCTGCATTGACTGTAATTAGTAGATAAATGGGCTAACCTTCGGAATAGTCACCATTAGAATCATTGGCAAATGAAGTATCATAATAGCGTAGGAAGCAGCCAGCATTAAGAACACGCGCCTCCGTGGATGGAATGCAAGATAAGGCAGACGCAACCGCCTCTGACAGGCAAATGGAACACAAATCACGGTCCAAGATCTTCCAGCAACTCGCCATCCCGTAGGCAGATATGCCGTTTGAAGTCTCTTGCATGGAAGCAAAGCCTCGGAAACTCGGAGCCTTCAATAACATCTGACTCAGCACTTCATCTACTGCAACACTAAATTCTTGCCTCTTGTTTACGATGCCACTGCATCTCTACTCCCATTA
Source organism: Salix arbutifolia (assembly GCA_025169955.1). Classification (NCBI taxonomy): domain Eukaryota; kingdom Viridiplantae; phylum Streptophyta; class Magnoliopsida; order Malpighiales; family Salicaceae; genus Salix; species Salix arbutifolia. The sequence continues at coordinate 4,903,032 of CM045908.1, forward strand.
AATTCCCGGAGAGAAGGGTCAGTATAGCATATTCAATGAAGAAAGAATTTATAGCCAAATAATGAGAGATAAACCTCTAAATTAAAGCTCTTTCTTTAAAAAATAGCTCAATAACTTCACGAGCTCTGCAGATTTCAGGTGTGAATTTTTTTATTTTTTGTCATCTGAGAGGCCAAACATACCATGAGCTACACAATGAAGATGCCTTTCCCCATCTCTGAATCCCAACCAAAACCTCCTAGGGTTTGAACCCAAGATCGACTTGTTAGCATAAATATCAAATCCTAACAGCTAGCTAGGCACCTTGATCAAAATTTATTACGAAACTCTAGGTTGAAAAATGCATCAAATCTAACGCCCGTTAAGATCACATGATAATTGAAACGTTAAAATGCAAAATCCAGGTGGGGATGGAGAAATCAACATGCCAATGGAGCCACAGAGCTTATATATTGGCAATTAAATGCAAAATATTTTCCATCAGCATATCAACAGATAAGAACTTCATAACTCGATCGTTAATTAAGGTAATTTAGAATCTTAAACTAATGTGCATTCAATTGCCAATAAATTGAAAGAAAATAGGAAATTTTAAATTTGTGGTTTAAAGAAAGAATGATCACCTTCGTATCTTCAGGGCCAAGAACTTCTCGATAGAAACTATAATTCTCAGCCCTAATAAAGCAACCATCAAAATAAACGCGACCACCGGTGCTAGGAAAGCAACTGGGGATGAGAGTACTAATCTGTGTGAAACACATAGCACATTCCTCGTTAGTTAGATCATCCATGCATTGAGCAAGCACATACAACCGATCTGGCGGCTCTCCTACATCCTTAAACGCAAACTTGTTGCGATAAATCTCATCTTGCATGTAATCTGTGATGTTTGAATAATACTTGAAGTAGTTTGACACATTTTGAACTTGCACTTTGCCACACATACGCATAACATAGTCTGTTCTCGGGTCTGCATGCGACAGATTGATCGCAAAAGCCATGGCATAAATGACCAGGGAGAAGATCAGAAGAGAATGAGTGGCCATCAGAGAACAAAGTTGGAAAAAGAAAAGAAAAATGGTGCTTTTGATGCTCTTTTATCCCTCGCTTCTCGTTGTTCGCCTATATTAAGTCGGGTTGTTCTTGTTGTTTTTAGCCAAGGTGTTAAATTAAGGATATATTGATGTGAGTTTTAAGGCCAAAAATGCAGTTGCCAAAACGAGTTGTAATCATCGATCTGATTCCTTATCGAGTTTATGTTTCAAGTTTCAATATAAACAAGAGTTTCTTGACATAATTCAATTTACTTGGCTGGTCCAAAGGCAATTATCACAGATTAATCAACAAAAATATGATTTAATTTTAAAAAAAAACTTAATTAATATGATATTTTTTAAAAATATATTATTGAGATAGCTTATTACTGATATTTTAAAAACTTTTTGTGCTAATGGCCTGTTTATTATTATCATTATTTGTTAACAGAGGGAATCATGGACAAAGATCCCTAAATTACATATGCTGCCTGCCCTTTATTATCAGGTGGCTATGTTTTTCTTAAAGATTTCTTGTTAATTACCTTTCCCGCATCAGGACTTGAAATGTCAGTCTACAACTTGGCTTGACTAATTCTCCATCATGTTTAGATGTGCTGACAAATAGTCACCGGAGGACCCACTATTGATTTTGTTCTGGGCAGTAAGGTGGTGCGTCCATCGGCATTCCTTTTATTGCTGCACTGTAAAATGTTCTGTTTCTTGTTTAGGACTCGAAAGAATCTTCTGAAGAGGGCGTCTTCCAGATGCAAGCCAAGTTTTGTTATCGACTTGGGTGTGGCTTTTCTATGATGTCTGAATGTGTCTGTTCCTTGTACCGGAAAAAACTTGCTCTTCTAACTCATTTTGGTTGCAGGAGCATCACATTAAAGGAATGTGGAAATTGCATCTCATTCGCCATTAATAGTATCCATTTGACGTGATCTTCGTGGATGGAGGATCAATTATCGAAGTCCTGATTCAGTTACTGATTGAGAGTATTCATAGAAGTCTGTGATTGAAATAATATGAACGATTATTTTATAGAGTTTGTGAATGAAGAATCTCTCCATTCTCCATCCATGCCTGAAACGGCTAGCTTCCGATTTGATAAGCAGTGTGATGATCTTCCAAATTTAGGAAAGCAATAGTGATCGGATATTTCAGCGATGAACACCATCTTCATTTTCATAGGATAGAACTACAAGAGATGTGACATTGAATTATTATCAAGTTAACATGCGCCTTATTCAAGAGGCTGCTGACAAATAAATGAAATAAATAGATAGATAACATGATTGTGAGTGCAGTGAAAAACCCACAAAATCTTGCTTGCTACTACTTCCACCCCACCACCGCACACCGCGTAACTCCTTCCTCTGAAGAGGAACAGGGGTCAAGGAGAACAAGTTTATCTCCCATCCTAGGATTAAAGTATTAACTCTTTGAGTTTAAATTAGTTTAGGGTGGTAACTAAGTTAAGTCAGGCTCTTGGGCTGAGAGAGAGGGTGATGTCCTGGAAAACCTTGAGTCGCTTTTCCATCTTCTGCTGAAAGGTCCCAGAATTTGCAGTCTCCACTACCTTCCCTGCTGTTTTCCCTGCCTTTCTTGTTGAACCTAGAACGGCTGCGAGGATGGCCTCTTCAAAGTCATCATTATCTGGCAACAACTGTGACACCTTGTCCTCTGTTTCATCTGATAGTCTCCTCGTCTTTGTTTCCGCAGATGGTGCAGCGAACAACCCCATTTCAATCTTTCTGTTTGAACTAGCAGCATTTCCTGACCTTGTCCTCTTAAGTTTATCATGGAATTGATGGTATCCAATCGGTTCCTTAACTGGCTCCATCACCAATTTGGAGGAATAAAACGGAGGTGCATCAACATTCCATAAATTCCCTAAAGGAGGAGTAGTGAACTGTTTGATAGTTTTCTGTTGAGGAAGCCCCATCTGGGCTACTATATTGGAATCGACGTTCTCATCGGAGAAATCATCATGAGAAGATTTTGCATTGGTTGTTGGCAAGACACTATGATGATCCTTACAAGGCTGCGGCTGCCAAATCGATGAAGAACCAAGAAATGCATCAAAGAGCCTACTTTGTTCAACCCGATCGCCTCCTATGTTCATCATCTCAGATTCAAGATCCTTGAGCATCTGCTGTGCCCTTTCATAGGCTTTGAGATGGGAATCTACACCTCGTGGCCCATCAGACACTGCTGGTTTCACTCTGCGTAATGTCTCTTTAGCCTCATTAATTCTCCCCTGTTTCATCAAACAAATCCCAAGATTGCACATCTTGTTGTTGTCAGGTGCAATAGCAAGTGCCCTCCTATAGGCATCTTCTGCTTCAATGTAATTGTTTTTTTGCATCAATGCCCATCCCAAGTTCCCCTGAAACAAAGAATCAACCTAATAAGTACACAAGTACCATAACATTTCAGAGAGCCGAAGAGGCAAGACATCCAACTCCTTACCAATAATCTAGTTGCTTCTTCTTCCACAGAAACCTGAAATTTCTTCCCTTGAGACCTTGCAGTCTTTGTTCTTTTTCCATTGAAAGCTAAACCTTGTTGAATCAAGTATAACTTGTGCTTCAACAATGCTATTTGGTCATCCAATCTTCCACATCTCTAAAAGAAAGGAAATCAAACTAAATAAGTACTTGCTTTGATAAAAAAAAAACACCAAAATGTACCGAGTGGAATCAGTAAGAGACCTTATAAAGATCAAGAAGAATGTTATCGAGAGACTCTTGGGCTTGATCTGAACACCTATGTCTTAAAGATTTGATAGCCTCAATTGCTTCATCAGCCCTATTCTGTTGCTTCATAACAATAGCCATATCTTTCAATGCACTATCCACTCTATCCCCAGCATTTATTGCCGCCCAGAATAGAGGTATTGCCTTCTCTGGATCTTTATCAACCAACTAATCAGAGCAAACATTAAAACAATCAAAAACCCATAAATAAAATCAGCCAAACTCCTATCGAATCCAAAAGAACAACATATTCTAATCAATTTGAAGACCCAAAGATGTGCAGCTAATTTACCTGAACATTTTTGGCTCTAACATAAGGAGAGTCACCAACAGGGACTTTGTGGATGGCATGAAATGACTCAGAGCGAGTTCTTGAAACACCAAGCGGCTTTGCTGGTGATGTTGGTGCAGATTTTGTTGGTCTGAAACCAGGTGGTGCATTCCACATATCTTGCATCATATCGATAAACAAACGGATCTTTTTTTCTTATTTTGTTTGTCTTATGGTCAGTTTTGGTAAATCAGAGTGACGTCTCTTGCGGAGAGAAGAAGAGAGAGGGAGGGAGAGAGAGACGTAGAGAGAACTGAAGAGAAGATTGGGATTTTAGAGGGGATGGAGGGGAGTTAGAGACTTTTGAATTTTTCGACCGTTGAGGTTACCGTTTTACATACTAGCCGTTGAGCCTCTCTCCATCAATAATTTGCAGTTTTGGCGGATGTTAGAGAACTGTTATTTTAATATTGACCCTTACGGTTTGTTATAATTGTGCTATAATCTCCTTCAAGATTTTGTTTTCATTCGCGTCCTTTTCTATGAAGGAAAGTTGCATTCCTGCAGGTCTTCCACATTTTCTGCTAATAATTGTCTAGAATGATAACGCATATGGTTGATATTGGATGAATATTTTCTTCTTTACCTTTTCACAAATGTTGCATTTTCTAATATTGTTTTTTAAATAATACTCAAACTGATTTTCATTTTCTTAAAAAAAAAATCTATGGATTTAGTGGGTACCTCCTCCTCTTCTTTAACATAGAAATTACCATTGAGACCATTCAGAAAATTATTTACTTTATCTCTCTCTCTCTCTCTCTTTTTCAGGAGAAAATACAATATCACAAGATTGTATAATTTTAGCAAATCCACATTGATTTGACTAATTCAGGTGACTCGATAGGTTGACCTACAACCTAAATGACCTAACTAAATTCAATCCAAATCTATCTAAGTCAAAACTATTTTTTTTTTAAAAAAACTTAAATTAGATTGTGTTAGATACATAAGAAATAAAGCAAAAAACCTGCAAGTTGTCAATCCAAATCTATCCAAGTCAAAACTATTTTTTTTTTTTAAAACTGAAATCAGGTTGTGTTAGATACATAGTGACTTGATTTTTCTTTTAGGTCACAACCTAAACCATGTTGAAATAGAGCAAAAAACCTACAAGTTGACTCGATGACATAGTGACTTGATTTTTCTTTTAGGTCACACCCTAAACCATGCTCTATAACTACACTACTTGACTAACAAAAATCAAGTAAAAACTAAATAAAAATATATTTAGAAAATACAAAAACTATATTGAATTTTTTTATGCATATTTTACAATCAATATAATTAGCTTAAAAAAATTCAATAGACACTAGTCACACAACTTATTAAAAGAAACTAATTGGCTCTAGGAAAACACTATAGCTCATTTACACTATTAATTGGAACAATATAATTCATCTAGAAAATTTAACACTAGCTATCAAAGTCATTCAAATCATTTCACATAGGTCATTAGTCATTATTAAATTGAATGGAAATAAATAAGTCTTTTCACATCTCAATTGCATAATGAAATGAAAAAAAAAAACCGATGGAATAAAAAAAATTGGATCCAAAACATTATGTGTTTTCATAATGAATCTTTTCATTATTATAATGTTAGCTAAAAAGCAATTTGATATTTGACCAAATATAAAAATAATAAACAAATAAAAACTATGGTAAAATCATCAAAGTGCTCTTAAAGAGAAAAAAAAAACAATTAAAAGTATAGTCAAAGGGCTTTTTTTCACAAAGCTTTTTATTATTATTATTATCATGATAGCTTTAGGAAAATTTGGTATTTGGATAAATATATATATAAAAGGATAGAAGTTTGTACAACACCAAAAACCACGAGAAGGGTGCTTGTTCACTACACCATCTTTTGATGTCCAAAAATACCCTTGAGTCATATCATTAAAAGCATTTTCATGCCCTCTTTTTCATGGAGCGATACATGTCAATGTTAGTGGTCTAGTTTGTCACTAGTGGATCTCTCTCTCTCTCTCTCTGCTCAACGCAAAATTATAGTTTGATGTTATTATTTTTATTTCTATTTTTTTTCTTGGCTTTTTTTAAGAAGTTCTACATTTTTATAATTTAATCATTCATTCCCAAATTATAAAATATTATATTTTTAAACTTTGTTATTATTCTTGTGATTTATAATTTTGTTCTTTTATCAATATGAAGCATAAACTCACTATATATCATGCTAACAATGTCAATATTCAATCCCAAATTCAAATTTTCATATAACTAAGAATATTTTATTGATGTTGACGTTGAAGTGTTAAATGATATATTAAGAATCAATAGACATACAAAAGTCGATAAAGATAATGATATTGATGAGCTTTAATTCAATAAAGAAGATTATGATGGACATGATGTTGATGATGAAATTGAAAAACAAAAAAAAGACAATTATAATTAATTTGTAAAACATCAATATTTAATGAAATTGATTTTAATGCAATCTTTTGGGTTGTATTTTAAAACGACAAAATAATTATTATCATGATTTTATTATTATGTTATAAAATAGAAATAGTGTGAGCATGATGTTATTTTACTAAATCTGCAAGTTTGATAAATAGGGGTTTAGAGAATTTTAGGTTTTATTGAAAAAACTATGTTTTAATTACCAATGATATTATCAATTAAATGTAAAAATTAATTCATATTTAATTGCACATCGGTAATGTTGGAGGTTAAAAACCCAATTAAAAAACTAGAACCTCTAATTTCATTTGTTTCACGTTCTCTTCTTCTTTTCTTCTCCCTCCATTCTCTCTCTTCATCTTCTTTGTCCTTTCTTTCTCTCTTTTATCCTCTCTCTCATTCCCTTTCCATCCTCGACACCAGAAACAATCTTCATCTTTCATGCCTCTACGCCAGGTAAGTCTACTTCTCTTCCCTATTTTTTCCTCTTATCTGTTGAAGAACATTTTCTTTTTTAATGTTCTGGAACTTGTGGTTTGTTAAGAAGATTTTTCATTAAGTTATTGGTTTTAGTAGAAGAGATATAAAGAAACTTTTGTTTTTATATTTTTTTCTATTGTTGTATATATATATATATTGTGAATAAAACTAGCACTAGATTTAGTTTTAATTTAATTAAGAGAGAAAAGGAAGAAGAGAAAATAAATGAAAGGGAATAGTTGAATTCCATAATAAGTGTAAAAAACAAATATACCACCTTTAAATATTTAGGTTAAAGGGGAATGTTAGTGCTAGGATCAATCTAAAACTAATGGATATGCATTTTATTTAAAAGCTATTAGCTATTATTTAATAAAATCAAATTCATAACCTATAATTTCTTTTAAAGTTTCTAGCCTTTTTTCAAGTTTTTAGGGTTTCCAGTATGCGTGAAACTTTTGTATGATTTTTTTATGTTCATGGTAATTTTTAAATTTAAATTTATGTTAATAGAATTTCTATAAAAGTTTTATTTGTTTTTAAAATAATATAATGACAATATACTTATTTAATCTAAAAATATAATGTCTAAAAAATATCATGTATGAAGGATGCAATTTCAGATGGAAACATTGTAAGACCAATTAGAGCAATTAGGGTTGTTTTAATCATGTAAAATTTATTTGGTTTTTGTTTACTGTTTTTTTTTCTTCCAATAGTTGAGTTACTTCAAAATTTAGGTAATTAGTTTTTGCGTATGAATTTGTTTGAAAAAAAAAATGAAAATAGGTGAATATTAGTAACAAATAAAATCAAATGGATTTATTTATTGATGTGTATTTAGAAGTAATAAAATTTTAGACAGTCTCTTATGTAAACCCCTGTGTAAATGTAAGACCTTAGAGAGTGATGAAAATAAAGAATAAATAAATGATGATAATAAAAATAATTATGATGTACAATGGAGGGGATAACCTTTATCAAATGAACTTTAGTTTAGAATTCATTACGATTAAGAAACTGGTAGCGTGTTTTAACGGATAAAATAATAACGAAAATGATATAAAATTTCTTAGGATTAAGCGAGGTGATAAAAAATAAATTATAAGAAAGGATATTGCAATAAAAAATGCAAGATTGAAGGTGCAAACACTAGTTAAAAATTATGATGTTGCCTTGAAACGATAGTAAACCTGATAAATAAATAGTGGTGGAAAATTTAGAATGATTATATTTCGAAATAATAAATAACCCTATGGGTTTAGAAAGATAATTGATATGATTTATGTGAGGATGGAACAAGAAAATTTAAATTGTTGATGAAAAGTCATAAACTCACCAATAATACATTAAAGAGCAAAACTCTCAATCCAACTATTGGATTAAAATATAATTTTGCATATAGCATATTAATATGTTGTCCTACCTTGTTTTAAGACCTTAACTCAATTATAGCTACGTAAGTATTAACAATTTAAGCAGAAAAAGTGGATAGTTTACATGAAAAATAAAATAAAATACTTAAAGCAAAAATAAGGGACAAACTTGTAATTAATGGAAAACTTGCCTTTAAAAAGGAAAGAGACTTACTAGCTAAATAAGGGAGTGAGAAACAAGAGAGAAAATTTGGCTAGAGAGAGATGTGTAGAATTTGGATGAGCTCCCATAAAAGGTAGTATGCTCTTGCTGTCATCTCTTGAAAAAACCTTTAGACCTTGCTTATTTTTGAGTATATTGTTCTTCTCACTAGCTTGTACCATATGACTAGAGGGATTGGAAAAATCACCTACTATTTGATAGAAATCTCAATCGAAAATATCTTGAAAAACAAAACAAAACAAAACAAAACATTATTCAAGGAAGTTTCAGTTGCCAATTGATTCCTCTCTTCTACCATTGGATCATCTCTAATTTTGATTTTGAGATACATTGTGCAAAACTCCAAGTTCTACATTCTGACCATTGGGTTTAAAAATATAATCTAATGTATTATTGTATTTTTGCATGTATTGCTAGTTTTGACAAAATTTAGAAAACCATAGTAAACACATGTTTTGATGAAATTAGAATTGTGTGGGTGTTAGGGTTTATGGATTTAATGGTAAAATATGTTTATGTTATTAATATTTCTATGGTTAAATTGTATATTTTTTGAATTAGGGGAAAATGATTATGCTGTAAGATTAGGAAGGAACATTGTTATGTGAGCTTGTTGAATGAATAAAAGGTTAACTTGTTGGTGGTGTGGATGTAAATGAGGTGAAACCATGAAGAGATTGGAATGAAAAAGATTTGAAAATAATGAAACATATTTAAGGCTAACTATAAGAATATTATTTGGAAAATTGATTAGTTAATGAAAATTTTCATGGGTTACAACTAGTAGGGTGAATTTATTGTTGTGATTATGATTTAAGAACATTAATTGTTAAGGTTTGTTGCATATGTTTAATTGAACATGAAGGTAGTGAAGAATAAAGGTTTTATTTATTTATTTATTAATAATGATAATTAAGGATATTAATGTATGTAGTGTGTGTAAAAATAGAATTAAATATTAAAAAAATGGAGAAATTCCAAGGATTGTTTGAATGTCTTGTTTTAGAATTGGCTTATGATTTAATGATTCCAAATGATATTGGATAATTTTTTATGCATTGAAATACGTTGGAAGTTAAAAAGGATTTTCAAGGAATGAGAATCCTTTTTGTCCAAAATTTTAGTTAATAAGAAAAATGAAAAAGGATCAATATGAATGGAAGGTGAGATGACATTGAATAACTATTTTAGAAATTTTGATAGCTAATGGTATTAATGGAGTTCCTTTAATATTGGCATTTCAGATGAAATTGATTAGTTATCCAAGTTTGGATAGCTAATGGTATCAATGAGGTTCCATTGGTGCCAGCATCCCTTAAATTTATTAGTCAATCCTGCGTACTTAGGTGACTAATAATGTTAACAAAGGCTACTGACATTGACATGGTTACTCCCGATTAAAGATAAGTTGTTTGACTATTCCGAGTCAGAAATAATTAATGAAATCAATGGGTCGCATTGGTATCGACAACAGTTTCTGGTGTGATTTGCTACTCCAAGTAAGGAGGATAATGATGTTAAGGGTTTTTGACATTGGCTAATTTAATGTTAAATTATATGTGGTTTAATAATTGATTAACTATTTTGGGTTAGGAATAATTAATGATATCAATCAGTTGTATTGATATCAACACTTGAATGAAACTAATTAGTCTAACCCAAGATTGGGCACCTAATGCTACTAACGAGATTCATTAGTATTCGCAAATTACCTTCCAGATGTTAATAGGGGAGAAAGTATTTATTAGTTATCTGGAAAGAATAAGATAAGCTAATGATGCCAAGAGAGGAATATCTTGGTATTATGTGAGAATTGATTCATAAAGAGCTGGGTTGAGATTTTCAGGATAAAATTATTCTCGACAATTGGTTAGGATATTTGATGGATATTGATAATAGATGGAAAAAGTATGTTCTAAAGCAGACTTATACCTAATTTTATGTATAAAAAAAATGCCATAAAATTATTATATGTTGTCATTATTGTTTGTTAGTACCTTTTTATATTTATATGTACATGTTATTTGCTGTATAAAAAATAATTATATTAGTTTGGTTAGGATATTTGATGGATATTGATAATAGATGGAAAAAGTATGTTCTAAAACAGACTTATACCTAATTTTATGTATAAAACAAATGCCATAAAAATTATTATATGTTGTTGTTTTCAAGCCCATCAAGGGTAATATTAGTTTGGTTACCTTTTACTTTTTTTCATGTTGTCATAACTTATTTCTAGGTTATTCCTAAAAAATCTCAAAATAAAAAATAAAAATAAAATAAAAAGGGGTTGACGTGGTGGAAATGTTGGAATTTTTGATAAATTTAGAAGCTGAATCGTGCCTTTATTCTGCCAAAAAACTGAAGAAAATACAATTCAATGCCAAAATAAATTATTATCGAATCTATATATAAATCAAGTTCAAAGACATAATTATATTTTTAATACGCCAATTTGATTTAATCATGGGCCACATTAAGGTTTAATTATGTTTATGACTTATACTTTAAATTGATCAAATTAATTTTATTTGGGGCTTAATTGGTGAAAACTTAAGTTTGGGAGCCTAATTTAGGATCAATTGAGAAGATTGAAATTTTTGAAGATCAAATTTATTCTTTCCCAAGTTAATTAGTTGAAATTAGAAGTGAATCTGCAAGAAAATCAATCTTTTTGGATCAATTATAGGCACAATTGAAGAAATATGCAGCCAAGGACCATTTTGTAAAAGGTGTTGAACTATAGTGATTCACTTAGGCGAAATCAGGGATGAAATTGAACAAAAATCAAAGTTTAAGGGTCAATTGAGAGTTAAATTGCATAAATCCAAGACCAAAGATAAAATTGAAAAAGACACGTAAATTTGAGGTTACCATTGGAGTTCGTCAATGGCAAAAGTCAAAAACAATTAAAAGTTTTGGGTCAATATAGGGTATAATTAAAGCAATTAAATATTGAAGGACCAAATTGAACTTTGACTGAATCCTAGTACAAAAGAACATTTTCTGGTTACTAATTATCTTCTTCCTTATCCACCTGAAAAGACAACTTAGCGTTTACTTTGTAGGTGCATTTGATGTTTATATTATAGTATGGTTAATAGCAATTGATTGACACCACTACTGCCTTAGTGACGCTTCAAAAATGACAACTTAGGTAATCCTGAGTTGTCAAATTTGACAGCTTAGGGTACCTACTTTGGGGCCAATGGTTGGGATGCTTCCATGGTGAATCAATGACTGATATTTTATCCTAGGAAACACAAGATTACTCTCTTCCACCAACTATAAATAGGGATGAAATCCATGGCCTAAGGGGGAGGAAATTGAAAACCAAAGTTTGAAACAAAATTAGCACCTTCCCATTTTTTTTTTGGATTCGCCACTTTGCTTCTTTTTTTTTGCCATAGCTGCCACCATATCATTTACCAACACCTCTCATAACCACCAACAAAGTCTCCCTTACATTGTGAAGCAACCCAAGCCTGACCATCTTCTTCCTTTTGTCCCATCTCTTCCTCCCCCAAGACTGTAACTGTCTTGATTTTTTGACTTTTCCGCCCAACTATGGCAACCGCTGCCACTAACGACGCCACAACCACTAGTGGAGCTTTCTTTTTACATCGGACTACTCCATGATATATAATGCCTAACTTTATTTTCTTTAACTCCGGGCGTTGTTCACGTAATACACGAACAATGCAGAGTGAATTAATTCACTCTACACTGTTCACTTCAAATAGTTATTATGATTTTCTTTCTTTCTTTGGGTTGGACCTATTTCAGCCCAACCTAGTTGGTTGGGCCGAGTCCGACCCAAACTCAACATGGTTGGGCCATGCCTAACTTGAAATATATATATATATATATATATATAAAAGTAAAAAAATAAAAAAGTCTGCATCTCAAAAAAATAAAAACTGTTTTGTTTTCGTGCCTACAACAAAATCCTAAATTCTTCTAAGCATATTTTCACAAAACAAAAACATTGTATGTTTTCTCATGTTTTAAAATGCAAAATCAGATGTCGAAACCAATTTATGATTCTGCATCACAGTTTGACCAAATTATCAAAAGTATTTCACCAACCATTTTTTTTATTTTGATTTAGCTGTAATCTTTAATATTTGGATGTATAACTAAATTATAAGTACATCCTTAGATATTAAAAGTATAGCAAATGCAATGCAAAAAATTGGAATTAGAACGATTAGGTTTTGGAGCCTATGAGGTAGAGATTCTCTCACGAAAAAAGATCTACTTCGAACCTTAGAAAAGACTGACAAATAAAAATCTAACTTAGAAAAACAATCAAATAACAAAGCAACTTACCTTAGCTAGGATGCACGTGGTGATGCGTCTCCACTTGCATAACAAGTCCCCTTACCCAAACTCTCACAGACCTTTAGGTTTCCTAGTGACCTTAATAATAATTGGTGGCTTCTAAAAATTATAATCATGATTTTACAATTATGAAAAAAATCCATTTCCTCACACATTTTAGACTCTCACAGATCATTAGGTTTTCTAGTGAACTTAATACTATGTGGCATAACAAGTCATTTTACCTAGACTCTCATGAACCATTAGGTTTTCAAGTGATTTAATACTAGGTGACGACTCTTGAAAATTATAAACATAATTTTACAATTATGAAAAAAAATCCATGTCCACGGACATCCTTGTCTCTAGGGATGACCGCATAAGAAAAACTATCGCAATAGTTGGGGCTCCATAGGGGACTTGCATGATCAAACTGAGTTTTGTTTGTTTGATTGTTTGCAGATTACTTTTGTTGGTTTATTCAATTTTAGCATGAGTTTTTACTTCTTTGAAAATTTTAGCCAAGATAAGGGTCATTGAAGGGGTACAGTTATATGACCCAGTACAAGCGTTTTGACTTCATGAAAATGTGTCTAGTCTCGAATATTGTAGTACCAAAAATGTTGAGTTCTTGAGTTTATCAAACACATTAAAACTCAATGACTTATCACACATATGAAATCATACTACAATAAAATGACAAAATTAGTATATGATAAGAAGCTACTAATGCACTTTTCCAAGATAATTTGAGTAGGGCAACATTAAGTTGGTACATGAGACTAGACAACACCAAGATTTATAGTTGAAAAGATTTGGTAGTTGTTTTCATCAAACAATATAAGTATAATATCAACATTGCTACGAATAGAACAAACTTGTGTAACCTGGAGAAAAATAACAAAGAAAACAAAGAAACCCCCCGCTTCTAGATACGGAAATTGTGACATTATTTGCTAATACACTCAAGACACCATATTGTGAGTATATAATGGGTATTTTAGCACAACAATTTATTGATGCTGTTGCTGTAGCTGAACGAATAGAGTAGGGAGTCAGGAGTGGTAAAATTTCTACATTCATGGAGAAAAAAGGCTTTAATGGAAAGAGGTCAAACATGTCAAAAAAAGCTATAGGGATAGTAAACAACCAATTCCAAAGCTACCATACCTCTTCATCCCAAATAGCTAATTTTAACTTTAACTCCCCATTTCATACCCCAAAAAACCTGAACCCCATAATTTCCAAAACAAAAAGCAAACTGAGAACTTTTTCGACAAAAAACCACCAAAGAACCAAGAACAACTACCTTAATTTCCACTACCCTTAAATGAGATACACCAAAAGTTGTTGAGCATAAGTTAGGTTGCTCCCGAATCTCAGGTACCTCTGCAACCACCTTACCCTAACTGGTACACGCCCGACCTCACCTTCGAATACTATGTTGGTGCTTCAGGATATAATATTCACACTTCTTATGCCTTTAAAAAAATGCTTATGTAGTTGATTAAAGTCAAGTGAATAACATTTGAGGAAACTCTAAACCCTACATGCAATTATGCTTCAAGAAGTGGAACGACCACTTCATGGAAATGATGAATCAAGAGACCTAGCTAAGAAGTGTGCTAAGTGTCCACACCATTGAAATGACCCCTACAAGAGTTTTTGAAAGAGAAGTGCACTACAATTAGATGATAAAACCTCCTTCTATAATCTCTTTTTGTTTGATCATGTCAACACATATGCTTTGACTTTGTCATGTTTTAACTTTTTTTAGTCTTGCCAGCAATTTAGCTCATAATGCCACATGACTTTGTTAAGTGAACCTTTTCAATAAGATCATTTATTTTCTTATGTTTATGATGTGTTTTTGCTTTTGTTTTAATAACACAAACACACCATACCCTTTCATCAAAACTATACATGATCCTCATGATTTCATATTTTATTGGCAAATCAAATTATAATACAAAATCAAAAGTCAACTTGATGTTTGTTTAACAAAAAAGTTATGGGAATTTATGTGAGTTTATTGAAAATTGATTTCAAACCTACAAAAACCTATATAATAAAGCTATGGTCTTAGCTAAACAAATAATGAGAAGTCATTTCACATGGAAAAATAAAAACTTACTAATCCTAAATGCTTGAGTTTGAAATGAGGTCCATCTTTGATCATCCCTTAACAACTCTCAAATATCCTTTGCAATCTTTTTTTAGTCTTATGAGGTTTTCTTGATAATTAATCCTGATTAGGATCACATCCTACATTGAAAGGGCAAGTGCAAGGATAAAAAAACACTTCAAATCTATAAAATAGTCCTCAATGACTGAAGGTACCTAAACAAAGTAGGGGGTATAAAAGTCAAAAAGGTTTGAGCACATTATAATAAAATAATCAAACATGATGATAGTGCTCAAAACCCAATGATGAGAACAAAAAAATAGAAAAGCACAAAACAAATATTGAGGGGGCATGTCAAACTATTTTTGTGAGTCAATTCAAAAGTTCCAAACTCCATATACCAGAAAGAGGTCTAAAAGAAAACACTAGTGATCTGTAGTCCTGAAAACCTTTAAGCAATTTTTGAGCATATGATATCTTGTTTTGAAATTTTTTAATTTATCAAAATTTATTACGAATGATAAAACTCTTAAAGATTACACAAGTCCATATATATCACCATCTTATAGATTCTTTATGGTATTTCAAACAATTGCTGAAATAATTATCACTTTTTAGTCTTAAATTGAATCCCAAATTATACAAATGGTGATCTAGTGTACACAACTATTAAGTTTAGAAAGAAATACTCAACAAACACTTTAATTAATTAAGTGTAAGAAATATTCACATAATCATAGTTAGGCTACATAAAAAATCCAAGAATAAAAAACCTACTTCATAGTTAAACTACAAAGAAACAAACTTGATACAATGAGCATCACGTAAGAGTAAGGAAAAATTAGAGGACTTGGCGCCTTTAGGGGCTGTTGTCCTTGTTTCTTCTTTGTTTTGTTTGAATTATACTTCTATCAAGATGTTATCTCCTCTTTCTTGAGCTTCATCAAGGGTATCCAATGTGTGGTTGCAACTGGTCTAAAGTAGTTTATATACCCTGACTTTACCATTCAAAGAAAAGGAAATCACTTTCCTTATTTGTTAAAGAGTAATTTTTTTCTCTCCTTATGTTGCAAGCTAGTTTTGGGGTTAGAAAACGTGTGAATTACGGGCTCTTTATTTCTAGAACAATTGTAAAGAATCAAGTTTTATTTCCTACAAAATTGTTCTTGAAATTTCTGGACTTCTAGAACTCTATATATAGGCCAAAAATCGAGAAATGTCTGGCTATAAGAATTCTTGGACTGATTCAGACCTGTATCTAGATGCACCTTTTGGTCTTCAAAACAACAAAATTGGGTTATTTTTTCTCTGCAAATGAATTGAAGACCTATGGTAAAGAAATCTAGTTATTGCTCAAAAATCAATTAGTGCTCATACTTGACTAGAACACACTAACCAAAATTTGAACTCTAATCTCGACTCCTTTTTTTCCTTCTCATATGATCCCAAATCAACTTACTTCTATATTTAATTACTTGAAAAACACATGAAATACTCGTAAATAAAGTGAGAATAACTAGAAATATGTGTGCAATAAACTCCATTGTCAATAGGAAAAGTCAAGAAATCATTCCTCACTAAGGTCGAGGCTATTAGTTACATTCGCCATGTTAACTTGGTAAGAGTTGTTAGTTTTAGTTCTGATCAATTTGATAGGCTTCTTGTTAATGGACACATGCCTAATGGATCTTTAGATAAATGGATATTTCCCAAAATCAATGCGTTTATTACTTGTTTGGAGGCAAAGAAAGAAAATCATCATTGATATAGTGGAAGGACTTCGCCTATCTCTATGAAGATTGCTGCAAGAAGATAATCCACCTAAATATCAAACCCCAAAACATTCTTTAGATGAAAAACTTAATGCAAAAATATCTGATTTTGAATTGTCTAAACTGATTGATCGAGACTGAAGAAGAGTTATGGCACTCCTAGCTATCTAGCTCAAGAATGGTCAAAATCAGAAATCACCAGGAATGTAGACATCTATCTATACTGTTTGTGTCGTTTTCTTGAAAGAGTGTGGTGGGAGAAATTCTGATTGCTCCCAGCAGAAGAACAGATGTATTTAAGAAAGTTTTTTGAGAAAAAAAAGGTAGAAGAGGATGGATTGATGGATCTAATTGACAACAAAAGTAGTTTTTTTATTTATTTACTCTTTTTTTCCTGAATTCTTAGCTCAATACCTTTTATGCTATAGAAAATCAAGGACCTCAAATCCATGAGTTACTAGCAATACAACTTCCATGTTATTGCAAACAACTTGAAAACGAAAGAAAATCCCATGACCTGAAAAATCACAGCACAATTGGGCAATGCTTTCACATTTGACTAGCATGTTACTTTGTTTTTATTGAGCTGCCATTCTGCAATTAGCTTCTGCTTGGCTAGTGACAAGAAAGGTTAGGCTTTTCTTTTTGTGAGTGATAGAATGGTGGAAACCATCAACTTGTAGTCAATTGGCTTTGTTAGATAAGCATCCATGCCAACCTCCAAGCATTTGGCTTCATCTGATGACATAGCGTGAGCTGTCAATGCAACAATAGGAATGTGCAAGTGAGTTCCAGTTTCTGATTTCCTGATTGCTTTTGTTGCTTCATAACCATCCATCTTTGGCATCTGGTCACAAAATCACTCAGCATTAGTTTATAGACGAAATTGAAGCACTTGTTAGACGGAAGACATTATCACTTTTGATAGCATTCTTACCTGACAGTCCATTAGGATCAAGTCATATGACTGGGATTCCTGAATATCAGTTTGTAAACCTGTATTTCCATCATTTCCAGGGGATTCCCTTCTACAAACATTTCCCCTCAAACTGCAATTTAGAGCTTCTACTGCTTGTAGTCCATCTCCAACAGCAATAACTTTAGCCCCCATTTTTTCTAGCATGATGGTTGCCACTCTCTGAAGAACAGGAGTATCTTCCGCAAGCAGAATTCGTAAGCCATCCAGAGCCTTTTGTTGATTCCCAGCTTTGTTTGAATACGAGTTTACCTGTTCTTTATGACTAATCGTTTCTGAGTTTCGACCATCGAGTTTAGAACCTTCATTTTGAATTGCAGTTGAAAAGGGTACATTGGGCCTGTTTTTTTGACCTGGATCTTCTCTTGCTTCGGCATCAAAATCAGCCAATTCAATTAAGCACTTAAATGTTTGACACTGTGATTGACATGCGATCTCTTCACTTTCTTTTTGTACATCTCTGAGATGAAATGTGCTTGGAGAATTGAAATCACCCATTTCAGCTGTATCTGATTCTTCAGAGCTGGCAGTGTCAAAATGGGTGGAGTCAATCTCAAGGCATTCATGCATGTCACCGTCCTTTTCCATGGCTCTTGCAGCATTCGAGCTTTTCTTTTGATGCTCCGTATCTCTCTCCTTCATCACAGTTCCCAGAATGTGAATCATTTTGGCCCTGTAAAGTGGTTTATTAACCATTAGTAAATGCCCCTTCCTGCGAAGCTCCATCTTTATTGCATTTGAAGTATCATGATTCAGCATCCAAGCAAATTTAGCTTTCCCAGAGAAATTATCAAGGAAGTTAATTTGTTCCCTCCATATATCTGTGCTCAAGTCAAGTAACCCAACGTCAACGACTATGATGAATAGGTCCTTCACGTCTCCAATGTTCAGCACTTCAGATTTTAATGGTTCATTCAAAGAACACTGAGCATCAAAGCCATTCTCACATCTTCTGGCATGAAAGAGTTTCCGCAGAACTCGTGTGAGTTCATTCCATTCAGACACTCCTAAAGTGGTCAATCCAATTTTACGCAACCACTGGGACATAATAACTCTGCCCATGCTTCCATATAGTGCCAGCAGCACCTGCAGTTATAGTCAAATAATATGAGCACACAGGATTTGGTAATCCATGGGTGAAAGCATTTTTTTAATAATTTTCCTGTATGATATCACAAATAGTCAAGGTGTTGTCAATAAGCTGTAAAGTTTCATGCTACTATTCTGCAGAAAGTTGCAAACCTATTTTCAGCCCTTAAAATCTGCATATTTTGATGTTGTTTTGACCACATACAAGCTAATAATTTAGCCAACACAGATATAGATCGACAAAGAGGAAGCTTGGGATTTGTTTATGAATAACAACAGAGGTAATTTTACTCACCACGGCATTGTGACCTGAAAAATCTACTTGGCAATGCAGGTCTGCACCATCTGCAGGCGTCTTGAGAAGCAGGTAGAGTCGCATTAGAGTTCCAGGTCCGTTCTTCTTCACAACCTTTATTTCTCCACCCATCTTCTTAACCTGTCCTCGCCAACAATTACGAAAACGTCAGCAAGTGTCTGTAGACCAGGAATCTTGTATTATGAGCGTGGACTTTACTCACCAAAGTTCTTACAATGCATAGTCCAAGACCAGTGCCACCATGCCTGAAATAGACAATTGCTAAAAAAATCTAAGAATTTCTGCTCAATTCAAGGACTAAAATGTATGGAAAACATTTTGGGACTAAAATTTGGAATGTTAAAACAACAAGGATCAAATGAATACTTGAATTGAAACTTCAGAAAGAAAATTAAACTTTTCCATGCCAATATCCAATATATATGAATTGTGGATCTGAACCAGGAGAAACAGTGAACAACAACGCATTGTCCCTTTTTCCTAGATCTTTTTGTAACTGTGCTATTCAATGGATATGCATAGTAAAATCTTGTTCAATCTACTTACAGTCGAGTTGTTGATGGGTCAGCTTGTTCAAAGCTTTCGAATACAGACTCCCACTTGCTTGGATCAATTCCTGCCGATAGAGAAAGAAAAAGCTGTTACAAATGCTATAGAGATGGATGATTTTTAATGTGATTTCAGACATTTTTTGAGGTTCATACCACAGCCTGTGTCATCAATTTCAAACCAAATAATCATTTTGTTTTCCTTCTTACAGGCCTTCTTCAGATGATTCCCCTGTTGCCTAAGTTTTGGCTTAATTGCACAACGCATTTTCTTCTGATCGAGATGAAACTGTGTGTCACTGCAGGTATTCAAGCTCTCACACCAACCACGCAGAATGATGTGACCCGCTGAGAGTCATTTTGAAGATTCAGGTAAGCAAGAAGAAGTTCACTACGTATTGCTATTTTGTCTCTAATTCTATTACAGATACATACGCACACTAAAATCTAAGAAAGTTGGCCATGCAAGTGCTGGACTTACTTGTCGTGAACTTTATAGAATTGCTTATCAGATTTGCAAATATTTGAACAACTCTGGCGGAGTCTCCTCGAACTAATTTCGGCATATCATCTGCTTACAGGAAATGTTACCAGCAATGAACATCAGAAACAGATAGAGAGAGGAGGCTAATGATCATATGCTGATACTTGACATTCAATGCACAGCACGTACCAGAGAGATCCAAAACAGCCTCAACATTGTGGTTAATGCACTGAACAGAGAACATGTCAATAAGTCCTTCAAGTTCTCTTCCCAAGTCAAACTCAGCATCTTCCAAAACCAATTTTCCAGATTCAACCTATAAAACCAAATTCGAAATGGTTCAAGAAAAAGACATTCTGTGACTTATTGCATCCTTGGACGTTCAGGTATGTGATGGTCATGAAACCAACATAATATCTTTGTAATTGTTACAGCTTTTCACAACTCCTAGGCTATTTCTAGCATCTCACCTTGCTCAGATCCAATATGTTGTTAAGAAGCCGGAGAAGAGCCGTGGAGCATTTTCGGATCTGTGTAACAGTTGCATATTGCTCATTTGTGAGACAATCATCACAGATTAGAATGTCGAGCAGCCCAATCACCGCAGCCATTGGAGTCCTCAGTTCGTGACTGTTGTCCAAAAATGAAATGAATATTTTACCTCCGTCAAGGCTCAAGAACAGGAAAAGGAAAAGATCTTCATGGGCACTCAAAACTGTCGCTGATACAAATCTGAAAGCCTAATTGAATATGAAAGCTCAAAAAACATATATTACTATCAAGACGCGAAGTAGCAAACCTCATGTTTGCCAGAAACTGGCTTTTGTAGTTGTTTGATGCCTCTGCCCTTCTCCTTGCATCGAGATGGCTTATCAGCTCTGCCCTTAGTTTCATCTCCTTCGAAACTCCATTCGTGAGAATCAAAATGAAGACACATCCAATGACTAGGATACACAGAGATGCAGAAATGAGTACAACCAATGTTTTGAATGCTCTCTCATCAACCTTTCCCATTATATATCTTCTCGGGATGATGATCACCCCCACCTGTACAAAATTGCAGAAGCTTGGCAAATGCTCGGACAAACAATAACTACAGACTGAATAAAATAAACGAGTTCCTTCTGAGACAATTTCTCAGCCTACTAGTCCATGTCCTGGTGATGCTGGATAAAACTTGGAGTCCGAGGAGAAGTTGAGAGAAGATTCGACACTTACTATAGGGAGTCTCTTCAGATTTAGAAAAAACGAGTCGATGTAATATTTCTGCTTGTCAAGTTTTGCATTTTCCACATGAACAACGTGGCCTGGAGGAAACTTGTTTCCATAGACTCTCTCCAGCCATTGAGCTCCCATTCTTATTGTGGGTTCCTCAGTATCCACAGCCTTTATAAGATCTGGCCTTGTTGAATTTGTCAAGAGAGGAGCATTCGTGGACGTGGCCAGCAAGTAACCCTCCTGAGAGGTCAGATATATGTATCCACTGTGGACCTCTACAAGCTCTCTCATCAATTGGCCTACACTGTAGAGAGCAGTCGTGACACCTACGACGGCCACGATGCTTTTATTGGAAGCATCCCACACAGGCAATGCTGCTGAAAGCAGTGGCGAATCTGTGTACTTGCTTACTGCCACATGCCATGAGGCCACACCGTCAGGAACTTGTGAAAGGCCTGCAATGTTGATAAGATCGTCCGGTGGAATTGGACTTGCTTTTCCAATCTTCTCGCCTGAGGTAGGATCAAGTGGTTCACGATACCAGATTGCAGTGGAGTTTCTGCGGATGGATTGATCATTCCATGCGTGATGCGATGAGAACATATTTGTATCAGAAGGCTCTTTGGCATTGATCGAGTAGTTCCTCAGATCAGAGTAGATGTAGAATGTGTTGTTACTCCTATGATCCCTGTGGAAAGCCTGCACAAAACCATTTCTGTAATTTATGGTAATTGCATTGAGAGCCTTACGACTCGCAAACAGTGCCCATGTTACGTCCCTCATCACTTGATAAAGCTGTTAAGACCAAAAAAGAAGAAATAAAGTCAATGCAACATTTCCGAATAATCCAATATATTGTCACAATTTTTAGCAATTTAAGAGCATCATAAACACAACAACCTCCACTTGATCTGCTTGAACGGTTGTCTTGCTGTAGCTTCTGATCACGTACTGTGACAGCCCAACCTGGGCTGCAGTTATCTCAGCTGTGGAGTTCAGAATGTTCCACATTCTTAATATGGGGCGCTGCAGAAGCTCATATCGAAGGCCAGACGCCAAGGTATCTAGTGACTTTTTCGTATAGATTCTAGTGAAATGCCACGTTAGTATGGTTAGCAGCCCAATCAAGATTGCTAACATGGCCTGCATAAAGCATCAACAGAAACTTAATAATGTACTCGCTGACCAAAACCGCAGTTTCTGCATGCAAAAAGCCAATTTCTCTGATCATAGTTTCTTATACCGTAATCAGACAATCGAAACAAAAAACTGAATAAGATGCAAATGCATGAACAGAATTTGGGAAGAGAAAGGCTTATCGAATTTCCTTTTTCACTTTCGAGTTCTGAAGTTAGCAAGGGTAAGGGTAGGATTTGACCCCCGAGTCATTACTTTCTTTATCTGGACTAAACAAATATTGCCTTCTTTCAATGATTTTGTGCATAATGTTTCTTTCATTAGCAACGACTATACAATAGGTGATACATAATACACATTTCTATCAGCTAATTTACCTGATCAATAAATTTGATTGAAGTTTTCATAATTCATTAATGAAACTTGTTCAGAGATAGAGAGAGTTTAAACATATATACCATTATAGCCAGGCGGACTACAAAAACACTGTAGTAAGAGGAGAGGCAGTGAGTGTTTCCATACTGGAACTCATCTTGTTCAACATCTCTATGGAAAATTCTTCTACCATAAGGAGTTGTATTCTTTCTGCAAGAAGTGGCAAACCCGAGAATTCTGTTACACACTTTTCTCAAAGGAGTTGCCATTATTGGTGTGTCAGTGCCTGCAGGTGGTGAACATGAGTAGTTTCTTCGACGTCTTTCCTCTGTCATTTCCGAAAAGAGCATAAAGCTCGATAAACTAGCAGGAACTTACGCTTTGTTTCTGTGTGAGAGACACGAGAGGGAGGGAAGGAGACTCTGTGATTGATGGGGTGTTGTGTTTAATATGCTGCTGGTTCATGAGTCACTCCCCACCTTTTGAAGGCAAATTTTCTTGCAATTTTCTAAAGTGGATTTTTATTCTCTCTCTCTCTCTCTCTCTCTCTCTCTCTCTCTCTCTCATTTGGCTTTGATATGAAAACCGAACCTGTTCTGTGGTTTGGGAATTTAAGCTTGGGTAGGAAAGAAATATGGTGAAACTTCTTAGATAGATGTGCCGAACAAGTCTTGTTTATTCAAGGGAAAATTCCTATTGGAGTGGGGCAACTTGGACCTTCAACTTTTTGTTCCTATAAAACACCAAAGCACTTCAAATCTTGTTTCTTGTGGTATAATGCCTCAAATTATGTGTGCATTTGATGTTGAAGAGAAAAGAGAGGTGAATAAGGTTTGGAAATGGAGGTTTCGGAAGTTAGAGATAATTATTATGATTTTGGCATGTTTTAAAGCTTAGATAATTATGTATGAGTTGTTGAGTTTTATAGATTAAGATGTTTAAAATGGTATTATTTGTATAAAATCATGTTCTTGGGGATGAATTAAGAATGGCTAATGTGTAACTTATGGAAAATTGAAAAAAAAAAATTATGTTCCCTTTTATATGGGTAATTCAGTCTAGTGAGTAGTTTTGAATTTTTAATTCAAATTGGTGTTAAATTGACTTATATAATAAAATTAATGATCGGGTAAAGAGACAAATACATGAAGAATATCTATGATTTTATTAGGTGCAAGGTTAAGCATATTAATTTGGCTGGCTTAATTTTTATGAAATTCTAATTGAATTGTGTTAGGTTTGGTATGAAATGAATGACTAGTGTGAAATTGAAGAGAAGTTTTGAAGCAAATTTAAGTCTCCTTAATGTGTGAAATTTGGCTAGCGAAAACTAGTGTTGGAAGAATTGCATTTGTTAGTTCAAGGTTATATGAAATTTGTGCTTGGTTACATTACCTAATGGATTTAGTGATTGGAAATGAAACTAATTTTATAAAAACTTTGAATGAGAACTCACATTCTTCTAGGTGTTGAATTGAGCTTAAGATAATAAATAAGGATGAGTTTGATAGTTTGGGTGACTTAGTTGTTATAACGATTGAGTTGAATTGTGTCAGTTTAAAATTATTATAAAATTGAAATTGAAACTTAATGAAACAATCCTTACAGTTTTTTGGGGGGAAAGGTAAAGGAGCTAAAATTATATCTTATAAGTAGTTTGAATTTTTTGTTAAATCGAGAATTTTAACAATTAAATATACAGGAATGGATTCAAACATAAAAAACATGCATGTGTATAGAAATTTAAGGATTCAAATAATGGTTAAATAAGAATTACAATAAAATTTTGATGTTGGTTATTTCTTTATGATAATTGTATCATTGATGGTACAAGAGAGACATCTGTAATATGAAAATAACAAGGAGTAGTAAAATATGCACAAACTTCACAAGATGCCTTACACTTATTTTTTTCTTTCTACTTAGAAGATTTCTTAAGTCTTTAGAACTTATTTATTCATATATATGATATAAAGTCATTAAAAATACATTTTCTTTTATAATGAAAACTTAAAGTCTTAATACAAGTACAAAACTAATTTAAAACAAAGACAACAAAATTATAAAAGATAAAAAAACATATTAGTTTTAAAACAAAGAAAATATACCCAAACAAAACAACTATAATCATCAATAAACTACACGAAATAATTGTATTGAGCATGTGAAATAATAGAATTGACACATATTTCATTATGAAATGCTCTAAAGATAAGTTCATATCTATATAGTACTAGTGAATAATAAAACATTACTCACCATATATGGTTCAATAAAAGCTAGTAACCCAAAGATAATACGAGCATCATTTGTCTTCCAAGAATCAATTTCCTAGGGGTTAGTGTGATGTTTAGATGACCCATATAAAGAATCCCATAATTATTTACCCTTTGTAATTATATTATATTATATTAATTAATTATGTATTTAAACTATTATATTATGGACCAATGTTGTCCCACTACAACTGCCATTTAATTTGATCATTAAAGTTATGCTTGGCACTGTCATGTGGTGTTGGAAATGCTTTTAAACTAACCATAACTTTTAAAGATGTTTGGTTTTCATTGTTTAACTTAATTTTCATCTCAAATTATAGAAAAATTTTGAGTTTGAGAAAATCTATAATTTATTGCTTTTCTGAAACCTAGTTTTCTCAAATCATAACCATGTAAGATACCACAATATCAAACACATACTAAATTAATAATTAAGTTTTTATACATTACCAAAACCTTCTTTAAAAAGTTATCATTTATGTTTAATTTATTATTAAAAAACTTACACTGATTAGTTAGCATATTGTCATAATGACAACCTCCAAAATCATATGATAGTGCTCATTTCTAATTGTGTCATCCATCTTTATCAAATATCATATAAGATGTTAAATTCCTATTTTGAAGGATATATACATATTTTATGCAACATATTTTGCAAGGCTATATTTTTTTAACCTTGTGTTGAAGTTACACACAACGTGTTATGAATAATATCGATGATAACCAACAAGCTTAGGAAATATCTATGCCATAATATTCTTAATTGTCTTCTATCGATCTGATTTAATACACAACCTGATATGACTATAAATTACATATTGATAAAGCAAATCTAAAAACTATCTATAGTTACTATTAGACTCTTTTTTGACAAAAGAAAAACATAATAGATATACCCTATTATTAACATCACATATGACTATAATCAATAATTATGCCTTGTACTTACTATATAAGTGAGTGTCGTCAATATTAATCAGAGAAAAATAATATTGAAAACCTTTTAATTCAAGCACTGAAAGTTTAAAATGATCTTCGAAATATTCCTTTATTACCATAAATAATTTTACGATCCCAATCCATATGTGTTCCCGGATTTAAACCTTTAATGGCTAATAGCATTCTTGGTAAGATTTGAAATGACTCTTCATGTGTATTAAACGAACATTTCAGTATTTGTTTTTAGCCAATATAAGATGTCATGCTCATGATCCCACTTCATTGTAGGTTGAATGTATGCAACATTCATACTTCTATAAACTTTTATTATTGTTAACACCACCTCACCAATGATGTCCAAGTTAATCTGAAAAAAAAAGAAAACATTTCTATTGTATTTTATCATTTTTTTTAATTCTAATAAAACAACCGTAATATACACCGTTGACTTATGGAATTGACCCATTGGTGGAGACCCTGGATTAAAGATGGAGTGGAATAGAGTGGACTGACCACTGTCCCCTGAGGTGGCTAGATTGAAGGGGGAAAAATCAAAAATCCAAAATCCAAAAGTGTTCATTTGGGTAGCTATGAAGTATTCCTTGCATGGCCGGTTGAAATCATATGGATTTGACACCGCGACAACAATTTGCTGGAGCTCGAACCTGAACCCTAAACAATGGAGTAGTGGGCAGTTGAAAGAGGATAAAAGATAGCCAATGATGCCAAAGGTGAGGACTTTGAAGATTGGAATCACCAAGAAGGGACTACTGATGCTAGCGCAAGTGGGGGTAGAATAAAGTTTACAAATGACCGTTAGCAAGAAATTTAGTATAAAATATTTTTAAATGTATTTATGAAAATAATATTGATCGGACCGAAATATCAAACAATATCATATACTACAACTTAATAATCTTTAATTACTTTATTAATTAAGTCTCATAGCCATTTAAGACTTCGACTCCACGTATTTTTTATTATTATTAATGTGAGTGTCCGGATCTATTTACACGTACTTCGATTAATCTGACAAATTCTGAAATTAACAACCATGTAAACATTCAATGGTCATTATATTAGTAACTATAAGCTCGAACCTAAGATCGTAGGAAAATCAAACCTTTTAGTTCTAAACTTCTATTACTAAATTACCTACTAGATGATTTACTTCAACTCCACAACTTTATTTGTGCATGAGGTTCCTACTCTCTCTCTCTCTCTATGTTATCGTCGGGGAAACTTGAGCTTCCTACCCTCTCTCTCTCTAAAATTATTTTTTACTCGAGTTGGGGTAGCTGACATGATCAATCCATTAGAATAAAGACTAGTTACTTTAAGGACGGCTATAGAAAAACTTAACTGGACACAGAAAGCAGAAGCGTGCACGATACAAGTGTGGCTGCTTGACTTAGGGTTTGCTTCATCCTCTAGCTAGAGCAGTGAACTTTTGTGACTCCAATTCACTAATCCACCATTGTTGAAGAGTGAACGTACGAGAGTTCATGGCTTCTTTCTCAATCTTCTTTTGATGTGCGTGAGGTCACAGTTTAGCCCTAAAGCTAGCAATTCATATGGACTTGAGTGCCCACAAATATCAGCACGTTCCCTATCATCTTCTAATTTTCCTATCTTGAAAGATAACAACCACTACGCTAGAAGAAGTGCACGAGGTCATAATCAGTCACAAGATTTATCATCGTTTGTGTGGTCCCCAGTAAGCATCATTGGGCGTGATAGCAAAAGATTTACTATTTGTATACGATATTTCGAGTTCAAAACAGAATATGTATTTTTTATAAAAATTTGGGACAATTAAAATTTTACTCGTTCATCTGGACTCATAAAATATATTTTTCAGAAAATAAGATCTCCTCACATCAAAAATAAATAAATAATGTGTGTGTTATTTGCTTTGAGTTTCACTATAAATAACGAGAAAGTGGCACATTTCTTCCCCTTGAAGCTCAAGAAAAACAGTTTTAAGTTATTAGTTCTCATTTCTTTAGATTATAAGTGTTCACACGTGTTTCTAGCGGCGCGTGCGGCATATTACGACGTCCGAAAATACCCAACCGGCATCTAGAATGAATTTTATCCATCTTCTCTTCCACTTGGTGTGGCGCGTGTGAGTACAAGGTGGTCGTAGACATGTCAATGGTCGTTCGAATTGCCCCCCTTTTTCTTTCTCCTGCCTGCGCATGCTGACATCAGTGCAACTATTTTTGTGATATTTCATTTCAGTCCCTGAACTTTTGATTTGTTTTTTATGGTCCTTATTGCTATTATATAGGTTTTGATTTGTTTCAATTCATCCTTTAATTGAAATGGATTATATATTGTAGTTTCATTTAGGTTCTCATTCTTTGAATTTTCAGATTGGTCTGGAATTCTTAATATTTTTGGCATCAAAGTTTTGATTTATTTCAATTTTATTCTTCCATGCAAATTTATTATAAATCCTTAATATTTTAGGTATCAAAGTTTGATTTTTTTCAATTTTATCCTTCCATGCAAATTAATTATAGATTTCAATTTCATTTCGGTCCTAATTCTTTTAATTTCTGGTTTTGTTTAAATTATTTAATTTCATCGGTATCAATGTTTGGATTTATTTCAATTTTGTCCTTCAAATTAAATTTATTACATTTTTTTTATTTTATCCCTTATACTTTTAATCTTGGATTTTATTTTAGTTCATTTATTTTTTTATACATATTTCTTATAAAGTTCCTATTTCTGTCCATATTTATATATAAATGCTCTTAGTTTTTGTTTCCAATTTTTCTTTATTTCAAATGTTATTAAGTTTTTCTATTTAATGTTCAAATTTTAATATGTGTTGGTGATCATTTGAAAATTAATAATTATTATAATTTCTCTTTTTTTTTCCTTCAGGTCAAATAATTTCTTAAAATCTAATAATATTTATTTTTAATTTGTTATTTTTTTTTAATTTTTTTTAATATTGTTAGGCCTAGAATTTTCTAATTATTATAGATAAGACATCCAAAATAATGATAATGATTATTTGTTAGTTTTTTTTATAAATATGTCAGACTATTTATATTTTTTATATTTATTTAATATTAGCGCTTTAATATATATAACCTAGGTTTTTTTAGGGGGAAATATTACTCTGAAATAATTTAAATATAATAATATCACTAATAAATCTTATAAAATAAAAAAAATTATGGAATATTTTTATGGAACAATAATTATGGTCTCACAAATTTTTATTATTTCCACTGTTATTAAGATTTTTCTTAAATATTTATATTTTAATTTGTGTTGATGATCATTTTAAAATTGATATTTTTTATTTTTTATCTTTGTTATTTTTTAAATTCTTTTTATTTATCTTTCAAGTCAATTTTTTTTAAATCTACCTATATTTGTTTTGTCATTTATTTAGGTTTTTATTCTTATAAATATGTGAGAGTACTTGTATATTTTAATCTTTATTTAATATTAGCGCCTGAAAATATAGAGAGAGACAAAAAAAAATGACCTAGGATTTTTTAAGGAACAAAAAAATAATATCAGTATTCTTAAATACTTTTAATATAATAATATGAGGAATAAATCTTATAAAATAAAAAAATGATTTTTCCATTTAATTCTAATTTTGTCCTCTTTTGTTTAAGCTTATTTCTTAGAAAAATTTGAATCATGGATTTTAGATTATTTTTGTAAAAAAAAATAAAATTGTATAATATTTCAAAATGATATTACTGGCGGGAAAATACAACTTAAAAACAAAATGGATAGACAAATTTACCCAAGTTATCTACAATAAAAAAATATAAGAACCACTTCCCCTGCATTTCGATTATACTGTTCCTTTTAGGCAGAAAAAAAAACTCATTTCTAAAAAATTTGATCTATTACAATTTCATTCATTAAATATTAAAATAATTAATTACAACATATAAAAAATCAATTAACTTTCTACATAGAAAAAAGCTCAGCATAGCGCACAGGCAAATCACCTCGTGTTTCCTAATTCTTATCTTTAATTCCACAAACTCTTTTCTCAAAATTCAAGCTTGCAATCATCACTAAATAAAAATACGTGAGCATGAACATATATATATATATATATATATATATATATATATATACATATATGAGCATGCATATTAAACTAATCATAAACATGTATATATATATATTAAACTAATCATAAACATGTATATATATATTAAACTAATCATAAACATGAATTTATATAAAAATAGGATAAAACTCGTTATCAGGATCAGACAACGAATCAAACTGGAGAAGAAGCAGGAAAAACAAAAGGCAGAGGCTATTGCCCGTACAAGTATAGGGTAATTTTTCATTAGCGAAGAAAGAGTTCATAAAGCAAGTTTATGTGGGAGGCAGTGGTGGTGTCGACTGAAAGTAATAATGGAAGCACTCAGATCACATCCATACCTTCCAGCTATTAGGGATATTTTTACGAGTAATGGACGAGGAGGTGATGTCTCTCAAAATATAGATAGGGTGGTGTGCTCATAGGTATGACGTCGTCCACTCTGCTCTCTTTGTTAATTGCTATACAAAATATGTTGTCATTTGTTACTATGTACTTCCCATGTGATATTGATTTTATTTATTAATAAAAAAATTATTTGTTTTTAATATTCTCACATATTTGATTAATTAATTTAATATTTTTTAATGAAGTTGAAGTAAATATAAGAATCTCGGGACAAAAAGCTTTGCAAAAAAAAAGAATGAATAGATAGATTAATTAATTAATTTAATTTTTTTGTTAATGAGCATGCATATTACGAATTATTTTTGATTCAATCCGTAGGGATCAATAAGAAAGACAAATCCCTTATGCTACACCATATCCGGCTCGGTTATTGATAGAGTGAATAGATCTTTCATTTCTTGAAATCTTTCTTCTGATTTATATAAAAATATATTATGTTTTGATTTTGCTATACATTGTTCTAATCAAGGATAGCATACAAATAGGATTTATAGACCTTGAAATGATTATTTAAAGCCGAAAAATCAAACTATAAATTTATTTAACACAAATATCAGAACTCCTGAAATATTTTAACTTTATAGTTTCCGCAAAAAACCTATCGGTTATATAATCGGTAATGGTGGGCTTTGATAATATCATCACCCACTAATCCCAAAACGATTTACGGCAATCCAACACGTGGACTTTGATCACAGGAGCACCCACTACTCAATTAGTGGCTGGCACACGAACGACTGAAGTAGGTAGGTGGATGCTGATGCCGATCCCAATCCCAATCCCAATTACATGAAGAGGCCGAGACTTCGAGGCCATTCAAGAAAAAGGGATGGTTAGTGGGTGTCGCATGAGCCCTTGGATTTGTGTGAAATTCGTCCACCAGGAGCGTGAAGACCTAGCTAGGCTGTGTGAAACAGTAAGAGAGAGTGCTTCGATGCTGATACAACTAGCATCAGAATGAAGTAAAATACATAAATTGTGTTTATCTATTTGTGTTTAACTAATTCTGTCCTCAACCGGGGGAGTGGATTTCCTAGAATCTTAAAAAAAATTAACTAAATGTTTAAGGGATGCAATTTGATGATCAGAAATGGTCGTGCGAATCATCTTCAAATGATTGTGAAAGAAAGCTGAACCACGATGAACTGATAACCAAGTAAAGGGCCAAGATTTTCAAATCTGCCAAATGAATAGGGCTTAAACAAGATTCCTGCATGCCTTCAAAATACCATACGAGAGCGAAGCTGCTGAAGCATTTCCAGGGTAGCAACTTCAGAAAAGACAATCATTAGGCACAACGTAAGTAATTTCCATACAAAGACTCCAAACAGATCTACATTAAGATATGACTCTGAATTCTTGCTTTCATTAATATATAGACAATTAGAGTCAGGTTCGTTTGAAGAAAATGCCATCCCGAGGCACGAAGTAATTTTCATTTGGGGGTTGAATTCCCTTGAAGGTCTTTGTTAATACGTCAAGGATCTGGACTGAACTTCATCAATTAGCCGCAGCCAACAGATAAACGTCAAATCAGAGGCTAACAGGACCCAAATCTCAGCCTCCGAATGAAATTTGTGAGTCTTGCTCTTGGATGTATGGAAAGGATTTATTGTCCTTGATTTTAATACATTCTAGTATTTCTTCATCGGCGCAAACTTTACCTGTACATCAAGAGCGTCACGCGACGTTCTTGGGTCCAATTCCATTCTATCTTAACCCTAGAAACATTCAACTTAATTCGTGTTGTAAGAAAAAGTTGATGGCCAGCAAGATATAACGTCATCATGTTACTAGGGCAAATTTGTATAACCTCATCATTATATGCATGGATATAACGTCAAACTGCCGCCTAAAATTTGTCCCCGATTGTAAACCTTCAAGGATGAGAAACCTAAAGAACATACCTATAGAAGTACGAGACAAGAGACTCTCGACAGGATGACAAGTTATGGCAAAAAGAAGAGGAAAACCACAATAATTAGCAGGAAAATAAAAAAATTGATTTATAAAACAGGTGCAGCAATCCAAATTTCACAAAAAAAATCCAACTTTTAGCTACAAAAGCTTCAATGTGCAATCCAATTCTGTAAGTACAATACCAAAATTAAAGCACTTGTTACTCCACTAACAAAGTCTAATGCACATCCATAATAGAAGGACTTATGCAATAGCTATATTACTATTTTGTTAACATGCTAACACATAAAGCTATCATCAAGCATACAAATCTTAACAAACTACTTTGACTTATTCACACATCAATCCTAGCCCTCCCATATCCTATCTTCAATCCTTATACTTGAGGTTATATTTTGATACTATCCTTGATCTCCTTGGCAATTTCTTATCACAAACACATACAACACATAATTTTAACAAGCAAAAAGGGTTGTAAATATGAACCCCAAGGTCGCTGATAATTCTCTTTAATATAATAATGATAAAGTTTCCATCTTTAGGAGATTTAGATAATCTTAAATAGGTTAAAAACTCTTATCTCAACTAGAAAAGTAAAAATACAATAGAAACAACCATAGAATTTGAAATAAGTCAAAAATACAAAATAATAAGGAAAATAATAGAATTTTCAAAAGCAGGGGCCTCAATGTGTTTTTTGATATTTCAAGATCAACATAGAAATGGCTACCACATGGAAGACAACCTCCAAAAACCCTTACAAAGATTTTTGCCTAATCCATTGGTTAGATCAAAAGTGATGGCTCATTTGAGTTATTATTCTAATCTGACACAAACAAACCTCTTTTTAAGCCTATACCTATCCTATTATTTTATAAATTCATCTTTTAGTCCATTCACATAATCTATCTAGGGCAGGTAATCATTTAGTTATGGAAAATTCATACTTGATTGCTCAAACAACCTATTATTATAGGCCTGGCTACATAACTTATCATCCTCATCTCTCAAAATTGATGAGAAATTCTCCTTGGGTAATCTAAATGAGAAAATAATAGGATGTGGTAACCTAATCCTTAGCCAATTGTCATTAAATGTCTTTAGCAATATAGCCTAGAACAATATTATTTCCTTGAATAAGCCTAATGATGTGGTAATCCTTGGAAAATGAGCTTTAAACTATAGTTTTAATAAATTAAATTAGCAATAACACCTAGGATTTATATACAATAAAACTTTCTCAATAACCTTCGAGGGTAGAGGGTGGTGCAAGAGTGTGTGATTACGTGTTTATAATAAGATAAATTGAACGCAATCCCACTAAACCCTCTTCCACTGGAGGAGGGTAAGATATTGTCCCTAAAAAATCTTTAAATCTTAAAAGACAACTAAGATTACATAGGACTCTTCAAGATGAGAGTGTTGTCTGGGCAAGTGTCTTTGGATAACTCTAAGTAACTGGGGGACTTCTACGGTAATGTTGCTTGAGGAGAGTGATCAAATTACTCGGGTCACAAAAAAACTTAGCATTACTCCTATATATATGTATGAGTTTGGGAAATCATTTTTATTGCAAGGTTTTATAAGGGATGATATTTTTTATTACAACTTGAGTCTGACTTATCTCTACCCTAATAGGTGGACAACCTTGTTTGCTTTTGATATGCTACTAAGAATCCTTGAGGTGGAGCCAATAATTAGAATGTTTAAACACTATTAAATTTTGATTAGTAATGGTGAAAGAGGGATCTTTCATCCTTTGGTTTTTCTTTTTTTTCCAGTAGGCCAAATGGTCTTATGAAAGTTATTTTTCAATATAAATCCAATCATGTAAAGAAGTGGAGGGGGAAATAAGTTATAGTGAAATTTAATGGTATGGCTAGACCTAAGTTAGGTTATAATGTTATTTTGAGCTCCTCCTAGTTTTAGAGAGTGCCTCTAATAAGTTTGAAATACAAGAAACTATTTAATGAAAAAGATGAAAGGGTATGTATTAGGTTATGTTAGCTCTAGATTGAGTATGAAATCAACAACATAACTCAAGAACTATATCGCTTTCTAATAGTAGTATACTATTTTCCAAGTCATATAGTTTAGTTTACCATTGTTATTCATCATTTGAGTTTTTCTCTTGTGAAAAATCTTAGAAAAAAGTAGTTAAATCAAAGTTCATCAAGTCAAAACATCATTTATACCTAGCCACATGACCACCCCAACACCTAATAATGCTTTTTTTTTCTAAATACCTTTTTGTCTCTCTCAGAGAAAATCCTTATATTCATAAGGATAGGTACATAAATAAGTTTACATATATGTTGAAGGGCTTATAGTGGTTGCTTTTCCAACTAAAGGTTGGCATAATGGTATTATAGAGGGAGTCAAATTGAAAAAAAAAAGTTGATCTATAATATCAAAGCATCTACTCCCACCTGGTCCTCTTTGATGTTGCCTCTCACTAGAAAAGGCAAAAAGTCTTTATAACATCTAACTTTGATATGGAAATGGTCACTCCTCCATCATGTCAACTCTAATCATCCTAGTTTCTATGTTTGTTGGGTCTTTTAGCCAACTGCCTTATGCTATGAGAGTGAAGGATTTTTTTTCTCCAATTTATACTTGGATCATGTTCCCCTTTACTCTCTTAACTTCAACATCACTTTAGTAGCATCATGCTAATAGGAAAAATGTGTTTATGATATGAGAGGAAAAGGCTACTCAATATGTTTAGCAAAAGTCTGATAAGTTGCTCATGCTCAATTATAGAGGAAACTTAAGGCACATGACTACATCCTAAGCTTTACTAAAAATAGGTTTAAAAAGGGTGTATATTTGAATAGACTTCTTTGATAAAGAGGTAGTCAAGCTGAGAAATCTAAAGAAACCTTGAGGGAGGAGTTGAAAGTAATAAAAGAAAAGGAACAAAACTCTTGTTTAAGGATGAAGACTTTAAAGAGTTCTATGATGAGTATATAGAGTGTTTCTCTTTAATACAGACCATTAGGGATAAAAAAATTTATTCATATCCAATTTATGTTTTTTAACCTCTCTATTAGTATACAAGTTGACTTCAGTGAGTCCTTTCCGAATGGTGAGGAACTTGGCTTTGAGGATATCTTCCTTACAAAATTTGTTATGGCTAATGATTGTTTTTAACTTGTATTATTAAAAATAATAACTATATCTTAAAATGATTATAGTAAAAAATCTTCATCACGCATGACATTAATCATTTAAGATATAGTTATTATTTTTAATAATACATTTATAATTAGAAATTTATTTACTATAATATAATTTCAAATGATTATAATGTCATGCATGATGACAATTTTTTCCCTTTCATATCTTATAGATGATAAATGTTTTCCTTCATTACTAATTGGATTTAAAAAGACCATCTTATTTTAGGGCTAGCTTGCCTTTACTTGCTTTATTATTAGTCGCCTCCAACTTTATTGGACTAATTCTTTAAATTTGAATATTTTATTCTCAACCCTAATATTATGACATTAACTAGTTTTATATCAATAAGCTTTATTTTTAACTGATACAACTAAGCAAGATTGCAAGATTTTTTTAAGAAATCTAGATTAGCCCTAAAGCCTTGTTCAATTCATTACGAGGTATAATAAACTACCTTACAGTTTAAACAACCAATCTTAGGTGGGATCATGCCTTTAGTTCTATAAATGAGGGGAAAAAATGGTTTCATTAGTAGATATCTTCTGATTTTTCTTGTAAGTCCATAATATTTCATTTAGAAATTCTAACCATTTTGACTTGGCTTGTTTTATGTTTTTATTGAGTGCATTAAGAAATATTTTATTAGCCAATTCATCTTAATTATTGGTTTAAGGATGTGATATTGATGAGAACTTATAATCAATGTGAAGCCTCTAATAATGTTCTCTCATCTTATAGTTGTTAAATTGTATCTTATTATTAGTTATCATGACTTTAGGAAGTCTAAATCGGTATATAATTTTTTCTTTCTAGAAGAATGAAATTACTTTATTAATGGTAATCTCTTCTAAGGCTTTTACCTTGAACTATTTGGTGAAATAATCGACAATTATCATGATGAGTTCTCTCTTACCTACTACTTTAAAGAGTATACCAAGGATGTCTATACCTCATTAAGCAAAAGGTTATAGCGAGGTGATGGTTATCAGTTATGCAAATGGTTGATGGGAGACTAAGATAAATCTCTCAAACAAAAGCTCTAAATCTTGTGTGCAGACCACATATACTTTTATGTATCTTTCTCTAGACATAAAACACTTTATTTTAAAGTTAAGCATTTCAGTAATGGAGTTAAGGTGAATCTTTGATATAAATTATATGAATGATATAATACTATGTTACTCAATGAATTAGACAAATAAGTTCTTCAATCTTCTTTAATGTTAATGGGAGCAACCACAAAGTTATTTATTCTCACACTTGATTTTTATAAAACTTTAACCCATACATCTTTAAAATAATATATAGGATTAGAGCTTGTTATTTTAAATAGAAGATCTACCTGGTGATTATCTTCCCTTAGAACTGATTGATTAAAATACTCTCACCTTAAACTTGCTTAAATAAATAAGGTTGGAACTTTTGAAGATATTACTAAGTTGGTTCTTTAATCCTATATATTCCTTAGTATTAACAAACCATCAACTAGAAGTCACTATAAACTTAAAGTGGGTATACATTTCAAGCCTCTACGAGGTATAATCCTATTAAAAGAGCTTCAAACTCTGATATATTATTCATAACTAGTAGCTCAAATACACTTCATATTTGAATACATGTTTTTAATGATTGACAAGCATTATTTCAACTTTGTTCAATTGGTATTGGAAAATCTATTAACATATCATTCCTAAGTAAAGGTTATTATAGGTTGGTTTATTGAAGCTTTTGGTTCAGTACAATAAGTTAAGATTAAAGGTGGGAATAAGTTAAGATTGAAGGTAGGAATAAGTTATGATTGAAGGTGGGAATCTAAATGCATTTATGAGATCTTTGAAGGAGCATTCAATAATGAAATTTGTCAAGGCTTAACCTTTTATAATCAGCCTTGGCCTATATTGAAGTCTAAACTCTCCTAATTTAATGGTCTATTTTACTAGCATCAAAACATCTTTAGCTTAGATTCACCACAGGGGATGATTTCAGAGCATCATGACTTGGTGGGGTTAAAAGTATTTTTTTAAAACTTTCTAGATGCACTCACCAAAGCTAGGACCATTTTTTCCACTTTCGAATATCTTGTTTTAGTATTATAGAGAGTTTAGTTGAAGTAATTAAATGGAATGTATATTCCTTCATCCTTTCTTACTAAAATAATGCTTATTGTAGAGTTTGACATGCTTAAGTAGAGAAAAAAGTTCCTTTGGTTAAAACAATATCTTGGGATATGAAAAGTGAATTTAAGCTCCTAAAAAGTCTTTTAAAGAATGGTAGAGTGTGCTCTCTCCCGCAAGCTTTAAATATAAGGGTAGTTAATCTCGTTCTGAGGCTCTAAACCTTTTTTATAGATCAAGAAGAAGCCATGTCAAGAATGGATTAAATTTTTTTTTGGTTAGGCTTGGTTCCCTGCTACTCACTAGAAAACCAATAACATTTCCTCATCTACTGGCAAAATTACACTTATAAGGATTAAGCTTAATCTAATGATAGAAAAACACATAAAAGACTTCTTCTATGTCTAG
The DNA here is from genome assembly GCA_025169955.1 of Salix arbutifolia. Taxonomy (NCBI): domain Eukaryota; kingdom Viridiplantae; phylum Streptophyta; class Magnoliopsida; order Malpighiales; family Salicaceae; genus Salix; species Salix arbutifolia. The sequence goes on from CM045908.1 coordinate 4,941,390, forward strand.
AAGGTGTTGCTCAAAGTCCATGGTTGTCAATGATCTTCCCTTATTTAATCCTTCTAAGTTGGTTCTTGAGTATTTTATTTACCATATCCTATTAAGTGGCCCTAATATTTTTAAGCTAGAAGAGCATAGCTTTGTAATAAAATATTCCCCCTTCAGTTATGAGACTTATTTTTCCTCATCAACTAGGTGCATAAAGATTCAGTGATATCTAAAATTAGTGTCCAAGGAGCTTAGATACTCAAAACTTGCAATAGAGTCAACAAATCAATCAATCTTAGAGAGAGGATAACTATATTTTGGACAAGCTTTGTTCAAATCCATGAAGTCTACACACATTCTTCACTTTCCATTTCTTTTTATAACCATTACCATATTTGTTAATTAGGAAAGGTACATCATTTCTCTAATAAACCTAGTAGTTAAGAGTTTATTTCCTCTTATATTATTGTTTTTTTCACCGTTTAAATTCTTGTTTTTCTAACATTCCAGATGAACAATTAAGTACCCTTAACTCATAAATGGCCATTTCAAGAATAATTATTGGCATGTCAAAGGTGCCTAATATAAAATTGGAATTTTGGATATAAAGGAGTTCCATGGATGATTGTTATTCCATTAGTATTAGGGAAGAACCTTTTTTTTATGATTGCTTGCTCATTTTCTCTTAGATGGACGTCCCTTAATTTTTCAGAAGTTTGAGTTCTAACCTCTACCTTTTCTTTTAAAAAAAACCTTTTAATGTAAACCTCATGATCATGTAGTCATGCAACCCATAATTAAGATTAAAATTTGATCTTGGAAAATAGAAAAAAAGTCTAACAGGAGTGTAACACAATAAAAATTTATTATATGACACAAAAACTATGAGAATCAAATTGAATGATATCATGAAGTCATTTAATCTTTGATAAGTAAAGTTAGTTTTTTGAAGAACCAGATATTATAAGAATCACTCTTACACACAAGTTGTTCTTTTTATTGTCCCTCTTTGCTACAAATTGATTTCCCTTCCATTACTAGGAAAAACAATTAAAGCTACTAATATATTGTCATTGGAAATCAAGGAAACTTTGTTGCCACCTTGTTTTTCTATTAAGGTTGGATTTGTTGTATATTCTCCTTAGTTGACATGGAAATAAATTAAATAAGATATCCTAATATATGAATAAAATAATTAATATCCCCACATAAATTAATATCAAATCTAGTTTGGAAGTAAATTGTTTACAAGGTCATTCATAAATTCACCAAGAATGCTAGAATTGTTTGGGACTCCATCGGGAGTTGTCATGGTTACTGGGTTTATTTTAGCTGTAATGTTTTGACAACTTGATGATTCGCCAAAAAGGAGTGCAAGAGCAATATCTTTTACTCAATCGGGAACAATTTTACATGCAAATCGTTTCTCCATAATTATTTGATTCCAACACTAAAATATGTACTTGTCCATTCTCCATCTACAGACCCCTGACCTCTCAGTTTGCTCACCTCAACTAGAGCCTTGCTTAATTTTTCCATCAAGGAGTCAACGATTTGAAAATTAAGGTTTTTAAATGATTTGTTGTTTGTACAATGTATTGTATATGTGTTCGTCATTTCATTTGACTTGAACATTTTGTTTCACCGAGGATATGTAAAATATACTTTCTCAAATTATAGAGTCAAAGTGAAAAACTGATCAAACTATTTGTAATTTTCCCAAAAATAAATTTAGAACATAAAATTTTAAAATTAAAGAGACAAGGGATGCATGGTAAAGACTTCGATGTAATAAAACTGAGAGAAACTTTGATGAAAAAGTTGACGGACATTCTCAATTGGATCCTTTTCACATTCCATACTCACTATCAATTGCATCCCTGATCTGCACATTCTCAATTGGATCCTTTTCTAATGTGACTATTTTAGTAATAAAACGGAGAGAAACTTTGATGAAAAAGTTGACGGACATTAATAAAAGGATATTATTGAAAATTCTCTAAATCTTATCGCGCCTGTATGATAAAATCTGCAAGGTCTGGGATGCGGCTAGCAATGGGTATACAGGTTAGTGACTCGATATTTCCCGAAAAAGTCAACTGGTGACTTTGAATCCTGCAGGGCCTGAATGAACAAGCAAATCAGAGCATCGAAAAATCATAGAAAAGTGAAGGGACATGAGGAGAGATATTCCCATTGAAAAAGATCTGTGCCCTCATTTATTCCGAAACACATGCTAACAAGTTTAAGAGATTCTATGCGAATAATATTAAAATTGTAGCAGGAAAGTGCGAATTTCCATGGGACCAAGTTCAACTATGAGAGTTGAACTATCGACAGGACCACCTCTAACAGGTGAAGGTTGCTCGCCGCTGTCTCCCTCAACCTTCCATGCCATCTTCTTCATCTCTGATTTCTCTTGGTTTGATGACAAGCTCATTTCCTTCAGCTCCCTAATCTGAAAGTTGAAACAACAACACTTAGCACCAAACATGAAAGAAAACAAAACACATTGCGCTGAAACAAATAGAAATATCCTTACTGCTTTTCCACTGAGCATCTTCTTCAGTTCAACTTTAGCTAGTGTTGAATAAGCAGCATCTTCTCCCGCCTGGCCTCATTTGCAGCATCGAAGAAGTTTGGATTATAATTATTTGTAACTTAGCCGAGTTACTTAAAAAGCATTCAATTAAGTCAGTAAAAATAAAATATGAAAAACACTATCATGAAGAAGGATAGTTCCTGGTTCAAGGTTTCACATCTATCCTTGACAATGAGATGATCATCAAACCCTAGCTATTACCTCATATAAATGAGCCATGAAAAACACTATTCATGAGTCATGAGCTTATTACCTCGTATAAATGCGCCAGACGGAGAAGTACGCTCCCATCATCTAGCTCCTGCAGGACAACGGAAAGTGAGAAAGAAATACTCTTGAGCAATGTAATTGTTATTTACAATAAGATGGCACCCTCACCTGAAGGGTTATCAAAGCAACATTTAGTGGCAAGCTGTAGTCGGGATCCATGGCAGTTCCTGTGGCCACATGAGATGCTTTCCAAGTCTCTTCCTTCTTTATAATCAATTAATTGCCAAATTAGGATCTAAGAACATTCATACGTATTGTTATTGCAATGACCATACCTCCTGTGTGAAAGCTGCAATAAGCGGTGTGTAAATCTCTTGGCCGGTTGTTCTGCGCCAGACTGCTCCGGCCCCTACCTGGTTGATGGACAAATAATAATTTCCTCGAATCTGAAAAGGAAAGTAGATTGATTGTAAGGAAAATGAGCATATGAAGCATTTATTTCCCTTAGGTACGTATCTGCGGCCCTTTATTTCATCCAAGAACGAGGTCAAGAAACTCAAAACAAGCATTTTCTCACAGCTGTCAGTTTCAACAACACGGGCCATGTACTTGTCAAGTAACAACTGTGAAATTGTGTTCAGAATGATAATGAGAAGTGTTCATCCAGGACTTCTAGAATATAAAGTAGCAACTTCATAGTAAATCATACCGTTAGTCCTTCACATTCATCTCCAATGCAAACACTTTCATCAAGGGCTTCATTAACTCCTCTGGAATCATCAAAGAGAGTCCGCCTTGTGTATGAAAGAAAAATTAGTTTAGTATGTCCACAGATGAAAACAATAGCAGTTCTTGAGCATTTAAGAACACAATAATGTAACTATTTGAAGTTTTGAACCTATGAAGCATTAGTTCTAATTGACCATCTGCAATGCTGGCTCCTCCAGTGGCACGATCAACCAAGACTGATAATTCAGATCTCTTATCCATCATAAAAATTCCAAGATTAAGCTGAAAAATTCCAAAAGGAAACGATATTATTCAGTCACCTTTATGATGATTAATAAGACAGGTCAGTTTCATCAATTTGGATGGAAAAGAAAAAGGACTTGAGTAGCAATTTATAAGCAGTTGCTAAATAATTGTCAAAATGAATCTGAATAACTGGATCTTAACAACGAGCAATGCCCACAAATAGAATATGTTTTTTGAAGTTTCACACGTGAATAAACTTAATTTTCAGTAGGTTGATGCTAGCATGAAGAATTACTGGATAATAGTTTCCTGCAACAGGTTGTTTGACTGAGAGGCTCCAGTCAGCTCTGTGGTCTCGAATCTGTGAAGAAACATTGTTAGTTTAGATCAGAAAATACAATATCCTTAATTACTAATCGAGGCTTCAATAAGATAGAACAAAAAAAACTGTTTAGAAAAGAGAACGGAGGTTGAAATGGACCTCTGTGAAAAGCTGTTCATAAACCCAAAACTGACGTTCTTTTAAGGCGATGCAGATTTATAAAACATAAATTCATATTCCAATCATTCATTGACATTCTTTAAGGTGATGCAGATTTATAATAGATAACTTCGTATTCCAACCACTCATTGCTTGATGCATGCAATAAGGATGGGTGCAATTTATAATTGAGAATCACAGATATGATGCGACTTTGCTAGCTCCTAATCGTGATCAAGTTGAGAATTCTAAACTTAGCATTATTTAATGTGCATGTTCTTCCATTAAGGATAGATTGAGAGGTTCTGACATTGGAAAGAAATTGTAGTGAGAGTTACCCGCTTTAGAAAGTCCCTTCCATTAGAATCAGTATAAAACACCTTTTCTGTGGCCATATTTGCAGTCATTCTTGTGATGACCTCTTTTCCAACACCATCTTCAAGGGGAATTGGACCAATCTTCATGATTTTAAAACTTGTCAGTAATGCTTGGTATGAATCTAGAGAAAGATATTTAGCTTCTAGTTTACAGAAAGCAAGCAGACAAATTGGTTGGCAGAGCATTCTTAGTTACAAGAGTTAAATGCTATTGTGAAGAACATGCCAACTTTAACAAATGTATAATAAAAGCAGTTAGGATTCAGAAAATGTGACTTACAGTGTATTCAAGTTCTGCATGCTCTTGATCTTTGTAAACTCTTGTTACCTGATAAACAAACATGAACTAAAATTTCAGGGGAAAGAGCTAGTAGCAGAGGAAACATAAACCATAAAAGTATAAGGATAAATGCTATAACAAAGTTCTCATCGTATATTGAATGTTCTTGTAGGAACTCAATCACAAAATTTATGGTAAAAAAGGATTTTATATTCAGTGTTATAGTAAGTAATATCCCATTTTAAAGAAAGAAAGAAATTATAGGGAGAGATGTCTATAAATGTTAACCTGGTAGATCCATGAATTAAATTGCTGGCGAACCTCATCAAACAGTGGTCCACGATGAACCTGCAGGGGCACCTGCAAATAAACAAAACAGTTTCAAAATAAATAAATAAATCAACTCGTAAAATAGGAGCTAGAATTTGGCCCTTTATTCTTGGGGTGTGGGGTGCAGTTCTTACCAAAAGAATTACAAGTCCACGTGGTTGAGAACAAGGCTTCATTAATCTGATTAAAGTGAACTTGTAATTTTTTTACTCATTTGTCTCCGTGCAAGAAGGGGTTGGCAATTCGTTAAGCATAAGAAAAAGAACTTACTGATCTTGCAACAATACGGGGAGGGGAACCATCAGGCCTGAATATATATGCACCTGAAGATTGCTGTATAAAAGATGGCACATCAGCAACTACTGCATCAATTTGATCTCAGATATAAAATCCTTATACAGGTTTTGAAGTCGCATACCGTGCCCTCAGAGCTTGAACCATACCAAAGGTAGCTTTGCTTTATTGGCACATCAACCTAGTAAAAGATTTAACCAATTAATTATAAATGATGTCCAGTTTCACTGTCATAACATCTCTTGATCTATATTATTTTTCCATCTCAACTATAATCAGAACTGTCTAGATATGGTAATCTCATTTCAAAATTGTCCTTAGAAAATGATACAAGGTTCTTTAAGGTGAAGATTGATGTTATACAACAACGAGCCGAAACTAAATGATATATACAAAAATGTTCAAAGAATGTTTATTTTGTGAAACATTTAGTAGCTCCATATATATACCATAAACGAGCTAAAGGAATGGAAGCACAAGCAGATTTCAAGAAAATTTATAACATCTAAATTTCCAGACAAAAACACATGTGCATGATTATTGGAATTTCCTCTTCCAAACTGTGAGTCGTTTGTAGGCATGCTTGGTAGAAAAGAAATAAGCTCCTGACAAGCATTATGTTTGCAAGCCATAGAAGATGTCCCAGAAGAGTGACATGTATGATTGCGATTGGATAACCACTGCACATGCAGGCTACTTTCGGAGTTAAATATTATAAACTTTTAGTCACTTTATTTAAGAGTTTCAGTATGTTGGCCACAAATAGCAAAGTACCACAGGGACAGTAAAAAGAAAACGTTCCTTCCCAAACCCAAAGAATCGATTTTAGAAGGTCCAGAAAATAAATCAAAAGAATGGAACGGCTGGTAAAGATGTTAACGATAATGCTCATGTGAATGAGTCAAAACCCTTAAGGACTGCCTATGCTGCCTCCATTGATGAAATGAAACAAGTAAACAAGGTCCAAAAGAACAATCTGCCAAGCATTAAAAACCTCTCATAGATAGAAAAGGAAAAGTTAAAGAGTTCACCCCTGTTTTGGAATTATACATTCGTTTGAGATGACCAGTCATCGAAGAAAAGGACAATTTCAGATTTCCAGATCCAATTTCAATGGTATCATTCTGTGGGCTGTCCATCACAGAGAGTCCGTTTCTTCTTTTCCCTGCATGGTTTTTTGGCATCCAGAAATGAAAAGGGGAAATTGAAAGAAAATAAAGAAATCACATTAGTTTAAGCAGGTTCTAGAAGGAGAAATAAAATCACATGCTCACCTATCCCAGGAGCACTGGCAATAAAGTAAGTACTCCAACCAAGTGGTGGCACAGACACTTGAAAGTGCAGCCAATACCGGGGCACTTGAATGGATGGAAATCCATATGCCTTCAAATAAAAGTTTCTTAAGTTGCTTGTGGTATTATCCATGGAAACATATTGCGTCTTGATATGTTTCCCATGGGAATCAGAAACGACTAGATTAGGGTCATTTACCTGGTAGGAATAGTTGATCAACGATTTTAGTGAAAGAATGAATTCTATGTATCTGGTCATAGAAAGAGAAAGGGAGAGAACATCTTTGAATCACATTAAACTTAATTTACAAAGACTAGAAACTACAGATTGATGCTGAAAATACTGAACAAGGAATGAAATACCCTAAACGACTCAACCAGACACTTATAGCTAAACGCCCTTAACATCTAAGAAGAACCAAAGTCATGGTTCAGGACAGGTCAATGCATAGCAAAAAGTATATAAATGAACTAGAATACTGTTTTTCCTGCCTTTTAATCATTTATCCTAACACCTTGATTTTGATTTCATCTACTTGGTGAATGAAATGAACCCATTTTCTCCTTTACAGTATCAACAACAAAACAAGAAGTTACTTACTGGTATCCTAATAATATCATTGCGATTCCATCCAAGAGCATTATACACAACCATGACCTGGAAATAACAAGTTGTACATAATGAATAGGATTCTGAGTGGAGTATTCATGTAGAAAAAGTAGAAGAATGTGAGTTTACCAATGTCTTCCCATTTGCAATAGCTTCCTCTGCTGGTGGGCAGTAACTGATATTTAGTAGTTGACACTGACAAAATTAAAAGAAGCAAAAACAAAAGGCAGCATCAGGCCAGGAACATTAAATTGATCATCTAAATCCTCACATATTTGATAAAGATTGAAATTCAGTGGTGAGGACGTAAAGGAAATCCTCAGATAACGATGTCAAACTATAATCTTTTATTGTCTGTAAAATTGTCTCTCTTAAGGGATTACATAACTGAATATATATACAATAAAAGAATAGACTTTCTGTACCTACTATACTACTTTGCCGTCCTACACTGCAGCAATATTACACAAGAAAGGAAATCTAAACATAACGGTAACCTGCACACGGACAACAAGTTGTCCGTTGACAGCCCCCCTCAAATTGATGCAGGATGGTCAATCAGCATCAATTTGCTATTTAGGAAACAATGTCGTTGACGTGTGAGGGCTTTGGTGAAGATATCGGCAATTTGCAAGTCGGTGGATATATGAGGAAGAGTAATAACACGAGCGTCGTAGGCTTCACGAATAGAGTGGCAGTCCACCTCAATATGCTTCGTTCGCTCATGAAAGACAGGATTAGCCGTGATCTGAATAGCACTCGTATTATCGGCATGGAGAGGTGTAGGGTCAGTGGCAGAAAAATTGAGCTCATCAAGCAACCCTCGAAGCCAAATGATTTCAGAACAAGCAAGAGACATTGCTCGATACTCAGATTCTGTAGAAGACTTAGATACTCGATCTTGTTTCTTACTCTTCCAAGAGATCAATGCATCTCCTAAGAACATACACCAACCAGTGACGGATCGACGAGTATCTGCACAACCTGCCCAATCCGCATCGCTATAAGCTGTAAGGCGAAGAGGGTTGTTTGTAGGAAAAACTAACCCACGAGCTACCGTGCCGTGAACATAGCGTAAGATCCGATGAACAGCAGCCAAATGAAGATGGCGAGGAGCCTGAAGAAACTGGCTGACTTGTTGTACGGCAAATGAGATGTCCGGCCTAGTAATGGTGAGATAAACAAGGCTGCCTACCAATTTTCGATATAAACTGGGATCAGCAATTAAGTCACCCTCTTCTTTACGAAGCTTGATATTTACTTCCATAGGAGTATCAACCGAAGAAGCATCCTGTAGACCAGCTGTAGCCACCACATCACTAGCATACTTATGCTGATTTAGAGAAATGCCCGAGGAGCTACGATGAACTTCAAGACCAAGAAAATAAGTGAGGGACCCAAGATCTTTCATATGAAATGCTTCTGAAAGATGAGTTTTGAGTTGATCAAGTAGAGCTGAATCAGAACCCGTAATCACAATGTCGTCAACATACACCAAAAGAACAACAATACCCACGACTGATTTCCGAAGGAACAAGGAAGTATCATGCTTGCTCTGTTGGAAAGAGAACTGGAGTAAAGTGGTGCGGAATTTATCAAACCAGGCCCGCGGAGCCTGTTTGAGACCGTAAAGAGAGCGACGAAGCTTACACACATGTGAAGTCGGAGAAGAAAATAATCCCAGAGGCGGCTTCATATAAATGCATTCTTTAAGATCCCCATGAAGAAATGCATTTTTGACATCCATCTGATGTAGCGGCCAATGACTAGAAGCAGCAAGAGCCAGAATCATACGCACAGTAGTCATTTTAGCCACTGGAGCAAACGTCTCTTCATAATTGACCCCATATTCCTGATGATTCCCAAGCGCAACAAGCCTGGCCTTGTAACGGTCTAAACTGCCATCAGATCGGACTTTGACTGAGTAAACCCACTTGCAACCCAGGGGAATAATAGATGACGGACATGGCTCAATGTCCCAAGTGTGATTAGCCTCTAGAGCAGCTATTTCTTCCTGCATAGCCTGTCGCCAACAATCATGCTTGGCAGCGTGTGAGTAGCATGTAGGTATATCAAAATTAGACAGTGCAACAGTAAGAGCTGAAATAGAGTTACCAGAAGTGGGAAACCCATACCTATCCGGGGGTACGGACACTCGAGATGAGTGACGTACCCGGGGTTCTGGTGGTTCATCATTTGTCTGAATTTGGAGTGTGGGAGGATCAGATATCAAGTTAGCCGCTGGAGGAGACTGTGGGCGGGAGCGTCTTGTATACACAATACCTGGTTTAAAGCGAGAGTTGACTGGATGACGATCAAATACTTGTGACTCAAATGAAGGGAGGACCACAGTAGAAGGAGAGGACACAGAGGACACCGGGAAGAATTGTTGATTCTCAAAAAAAATAACATTCCTAGAAATACGTGTACGGCGTAAAGTAGGATCATAACAGACAAAGCCTTTTTGACATAAATTATATCCCAAGAATGCACATCTTACAGATTGAGCAGATAATTTATGTCGCTCATGAGGTGGTAAGTGAGCAAAACAGACACAGCCGAAAATACGGAGATTATCATAACTAGGTTGTTTGGCGAACAAGCGAAAAAATGGAGACTCCAGTTGCAATGCTTGAGAGGGTAAGCGATTAATCAAGTAGGTAGCAGTTTTTAGAGCTTCAACCCAAAACATGGAAGGAACAGAGGATTCTAACAAGAGAGTACGTACCACATCAAGAAGATGATGATTTTTTCGTTCAGCTACTCCATTCTGTTGAGGAGTAGCAGGACATGAACGTTGATGAATAATACCATTAGAAGCCAAGAAAGCCTGAAACTCAGTAGACAAGTATTCACCACCAGAATCTGTCCGTAGTGTTTTAATAGTAGTAGAAAAGTGATTAGCGACATACGCTAAAAACTCAGTGAAGATACGATAAACTTCAGATTTAGAGCGAAGACAATAGACCCAAGTAAATCTGCTATAATCGTCAATGAATGTCACATAGTATTTGAATTTTTCATGAGAATCGACCGGGGAAGGTCCCCAAACATCACTATGGATAAGATCAAAGCAGTGGGAAGCGCGACTAGCATGCAAAGGAAATGGAAGAATTTTGCTTTTACCAATTTTGCAAGGATCACACTCAAGAGATAAAGAAGGATATGCTTTATTACCAATAAAACCAGAGTTCAATACATGAGATAAGATCTGATTATTGGGATGACCTAAACGACGATGCCACACCATACTAAGAGCAGGAATTGCATTACAAGCAAAAGACTTAATGGAAGAAAATGTTGGAACAGGTAAAAATAGTGGAAACAAGCGCCCCACTTTAGGTCCCCTCGCGATCAGCTTTCCCGATACCTGGTCCTGCACAACACAACCAGCACCAGAAAAATGAACATTACAATTATCATCAACTAATTGTCCAACCGAGATAAGATTTGAGGAAAGATTAGGAGCAAGAAACACATTAGTGAATGTAGAAGAGGCATCACCAATAGCAGTAATGGGCAAGAAACTACCATTGGCCGTCTGAATAGCCGATTGACCATCATAGGGCCGAACACGACTCAAGACAGTAGTAGTATTTGTCATATGATTTTCTGCCCCCGAGTCTATGTACCAGAGTTTAGTAGAATTTTTACCTTGCAACCCCATGGCAGATAATGCAGAAATTAACATTTGTTGCACCATTTCTGGTGTACAATAATTTCCTGCTGGAGGTGGAAGAGTGGAGAGACCCCCTGAAGAAGAGGCATGTGGAACATAATTTTCTGCTGGAGGCACATTAAGAGAGGCGTGAAATGCTCTGGCCTGACGATTCTGAGGACGGATACGACATTCTTTAATAATATGACCCTTTTTCTTACAATAAGAGCAGAATTTCTTAGGACAATTGGCAGCAATATGTCCATATCCCTTGCAACAGAAACATTGCAAGTTTTTAGAAGGCATGGATGATCCTTGCCCGTGAGCAACATACGCCATTGTTGCTGGCCCAGAACTACCATGAGAGTGCTCCAAAATAGCTTGAGTACTAAGCCGTTGTTCTTCGCGAAGCAACTCACCGAAACAGATGTCAAGAGAAGGAACAGGAGATCTATTCAGTAAAGAAGACCGGACTGATTCAAATTCTGGTCGCAATTTCATAAGAAACTGATCTCGTCGGCTATTTTCATGAAGACTCTGAATAGTTGGAAGAGTGGCAATAGGGACATTCACTGTAACCAAATCAGAATATTCATGCCAAAGGGTCAAAAATGCAGAGTAGTAGTCCTGAATAGAAAGATTTCCATGTTGAAACATGGCAATAGCATGTTCTAGCTGAAATCGACGAGCACCATCAACTTGATGATACACTTGCTTCAAGTGCTTCCACATAGATTGAGCAGTACGATGTGCTCGCAAATTTGGAACAATGTGTGGTTCCACCGAACTAAGAAGCCAAGACATAATTCGGGCATCAAGCACAGCCCAAGAGGGAGAGTCCTTAGGTTCTTTGGTGGTATCATCTTTTGGGGCAGCATCAGTGCCATCAATATGGCCCCAAAGATCTTTTCCTAGGAGAAAAAGTTCAAATTGAAACGTCCAGGTAGAGTAATTTGTCCCCGAAAATTTGACACATATAGGTGCTGAATCCATCTCAAGTAAATATATAACCCAAGACAAATAAACACACAAAGATATTGACAGACCGAGAGCAAGGAATAAAACTGAGAGCAATAAAAAAAAATTTCGTTTTTTTTTTTTTTTTTTTTTTCGTTTTTTTTTTTTATCTCAAAATAATAATAATAATAAAAAAAAAAAAAAAACAGAAATAGAGAGGTGGCCGAGACTGCAGCAATAAAAAACAAGAAATAAAAGTGAGGTGGACGAGAGCAATAAAAAACAAGAAACCGAGAGCAAGATTTTTTTTTTTTTTTTTTATCTCAAAATAATAATAAAAAACAGAAACAGAGAGGTGGCGAGACTGCAGCAATAAAAACAAGAAATAAAAGTGAGGTGGACGAGAGCAATAAAAACAAGAAACCGAGAGCAAGAAACAAGAAACTGAAGATTGAAACCGAGAGCTAGAACCTGGAAATTTGACAGACCCAGGTGCCGAGAGAAGAATTTTCTCAAATTGAAACCGAGAGCAAGAAGAATCTGAAGATTTTGACAGACCCAGATGCCGAGAGGAAGAATTTCTTCAAATTGAAACCGAGAGCTGGAGATTTTGACAGACCCAGATGCCGAGAGGAAGAATTTCTTCAAATTGAAACCGAGAGCTGGAGATTTTGACAGACCCAGATGCCGAGAGGAAGAATTTCTTCAAATTGAAACCGAGAGCAAGAAGAACACAAAGATTTTGACAGAAATCGAGAGTTGCAGTGTTGACAGCACACCAACATCCAAACCGAGAGGTACTCAACACAGATTACTTTACAAACCGAGAGAGCTCTGATACCATGTCAAACTATAATCTTTTATTGTCTGTAAAATTGTCTCTCTTAAGGGATTACATAACTGAATATATATACAATAAAAGAATAGACTTTCTGTACCTACTATACTACTTTGCCGTCCTACACTGCAGCAATATTACACAAGAAAGGAAATCTAAACATAACGGTAACCTGCACACGGACAACAAGTTGTCCGTTGACAAACGAAAGTGCATTGCTTCTTTTCATGGCCTTAGTGCAGAAATATCTTTTCACCTGTACAAGGAAGAACAATTAAGCAAATAACAAAAGGTACCTGACTAAAATTCAATGCTGGTTTTTCACATTGATCTGTTGATTTATTGCTAACCAAGCATGACAGAGCAGAACTCACAGTAGCTTCTGCCTGTAAAATAAGTTAACTCTGAGGAATAAAACTAAATAGCAATGATTAACTATGAGGAATAAAACTATAGACGATGAAGAACTAAGGATCAAGTAATTCAGAAGAAATTTTAGCTGCCCACCTCCACGGCTCCAATAGCAAGGCGTTTTTCGTAGTCATTTGTAGTGTGTTGTTTGGCAGTGCCAGAGACACCATCATGGTGCTGTGCAATGCCTAAGGCATCTCCAAGTCTATATGTGTTGGGACCAGTGGATTTTTTCCCAACAAGGAACTCTAGCTGTCGTGCTGCCTGTTTAGAAAGCAAAGAATTGTGTCAGTAAATCAACAATATTCTACCAACCAAAACAATAAATTCAGCCAGAGTAGCCATTATAGACGTTTTCCTTTCTCCACAGGGTACTTCCAGTTCCACCTGGTTCATGCAAAATTACGAGCAAGCTCTAATGTAAAAACTTTAGAACCAGATCAGAGATTTTCCTAATATCTTTTCGACACCACAAATCACCAAGACAAAGTGGCTACTGACATACCAAATAATATCCACTCAGCTGGCGAACATATCGCTTCAAGGCTGGGCGACTAGTAAAAAAGCCAGTCCAGTAGGAATTATCCCCATCTGCATAACTGTCCAAAAACAAGCATCAAGTGTGCGTACTCAACAGACTCTTATGTCTGATGAATAGCGGGGGAAAAAAACAATAAGCTTTGGTTTTCTTACGGGAAATAATCATCAGTTTTCAGTGGCCAAGACTCATTTGCTGCATTTTTCACATCAGTGTAGATAGATGGTGTAGAATACAAAGCATTCACTCGACCATCCTGAAAGATCAATATGCTTAATGGAAGTTCAAATTGCATTTATCATTTAATATCTTCAAATGTCTGTGCATCACGTTTTGGATCAATAAGAGTTGAAATGGCGCTGTACTGCATTAGTTTCTTATCTTATCAAACTGCATGAAACTTAAACAAGAGCTTTCTGGTCTTCCTACATCTAGTATATACCCCGTAACACATGTCGTTAGCAATCTGATTGATGGGCTCACACTCTTTTCTTTGTTATACAATAGTAGTGATAGAGAGGTGTTTTGTGCATCTTCTATGATTGTCCACACTATATCTGAAAGCGAGGAAAACCAGGTAGATTATAGGAGGTGAAGGTGGGTGGGGGGGGACAACATTTGGGATTTACACCAAAACAAATTGCTTCTGTAGAAGCTTCTGGCAAGAATTATACATCAACAGTTATTAAATAGGCTTAGATTGATGATATTCAAGATATACATTTTCCAATTTCATATAAATATTACCTTGTTAACATAGTGAATAAATTTGTCCATCTGCTTGAACCAAGACTCGGCATATTGATACTGGAAATCATCACCCATGGTCCACATAATATGGTTTGTCCTTGTCACATTTGCCTGCATGATAAATGTATGATTCTATTATATATGCTAAGCTCATTTAGAAACATGAAGTGCTTAACACCTGACTCCTTTGCAGACACGAGAAGAATGAAATTAGAAAGAAAGAGAGGAGTTCAAATTTTACTTGGGTCGTAGCAGCATTTATAAAATCATTAACCCGCTGCTCAACATTGTAGTCATCTAGAAGGGGGTTGTCCTGCAATATGACATGCAATAGGCTAGGTGAAAATTCAACAAGAAAGTTGCATAGTATTTGGAAATAGCAAGCAAACATTTGTAGTTTGTAGTTAGCACCTGGACTGGCACAAAGTTGTCAAATACTTCAAAATGAAAACCAGATGGGGGACTGTAATGTACAGGAAAGGCATTGGCAAAAATCTGCAATCAGCCCAGACATGTGAAATGTAAACCCCACAAACCATTTTCAATAAAGTAATTTAGAGCAATGGATAGGTTGTTGTTAAGAACCTGAGAGGAAGAACCAAATGTCTTGGATCCACGCCATATAACTTCAAGAGCTTTATTACCTTTGCGCTTTGCTCTGTCCTGGTAATCAATCCTTGCAAAGTGTACAGAATCAAATCCAAGCTGAAGGAACAATATAACTAGTCAAAATGTGTCCACTGTCAACCCATTGGAAAAAACAAGCCAACTTTTAAAAAAACAAATAATCAGATGACAACAATACATCAAATTTAGTTAATGAAAATTTTTATTTTATTTTATTTTGAGAATAATCATTCTTATAAGATTCAACACCTCAGTCCCAAGAAGGTAAGCTTGCACTGCAGAATGTCCAAATGGATCAATCTGCCATCCAGCACGAGGAGTCTTGTTAAACTGCTCCTTTATTGCGCGGTGACCTAGAGTTGTTTGGTCAATCATGTCTATGTAGTGACAAGTTGCTTCATCATGCATACACCAACCACCATTTCTGCATTTGAACACTTAAACGCTTGTCATTTCCATCAAAAGAAATGCATCTTTGGCATGCCTAACTACCAAAAACGTTAAATCTCTCCCTCCCAACAAAAGCACATGAATATGCAGACACACTGAAAAATTGCTTTATAACTGCATACACAAATTCCAATTGGCCAGCATCAACAAGTTTCCTCACTTGCTCTTGAATTTCCTCACTTTGTTCTACCCACCATCGCTGGAAAAAAGCCTGCATGCCATTCACATCAGCTTTGTTAAATTATTCTAACCGCTTGTGTACTGGATAGCTTGACAAGGAAAAATAAAAAACATGAGAGAATTTCACATCAAAAGCCAAGATACCCTGCAAGTAAGCAGCAGGAGCTGCAAAACAGCCCTGGATTAGCCCAAACATTTGGGTACTCTTCTATGAAGTCAATCAACTTCCATGGGAGGATCCAACTTCTAATTAGAGAAAAGATGAAAACAAAAATTGTAAGTTTCTATGTTGACGATTGAATCCTATGACAATCAAGTTATAACTCTTCCAAGCCTGCAACACCTACTTTCTTCGTAGCTTGAATGAAATTTCAGAATCAGCTAATATGTCACAATTATCCTAAACTATAAAACTAACTCATAAAACAGCATTTAATGAGTGAATTCTCAGAGAGTCTAATAATGCAGACTGCATTTAGAATTCCTATGAAAATAAGTGCACCCTGCACATATCCTAAACTATACACCGGTTGTTTGTGCAGAAAAGGCAATCGATTGAAGTTAGAGCTTGTAAATACTCCAGAACAACGAAACACAATATGAAAAAGGGAATTCATGAATCTAGTATTGGACTAAAAAACAAGCAGGGGAAACTTGTAGACTCTTCTTTTCATTACCATTTCAACAAACACAAACTTCCTATTGGAATCTCGACGCAATGATTCAACCACTGAATCCAGCACATTCTCAACACAAGCACCCTACCAAAGAAAAGAAACAAAGTCAAATCAATCCCTTTAAAGAAAACCATAAAATCAATCAGAAGACAAACAGGTTAGAACCTGAATACTGTTATTTGATCCAACATAGTACTGATCAACAGTCTTTAACCAGCCAACATCATCATGTGAATGCGGTACCAAATGGACATTCAACTTTCCTGGCACAACTCCACCTCCAGTATTGTAATTCACATAACCACCATTAACTACTGCACCATGCAAACCAAAAACAATTACAGCAGCAATAAGAACCCATCCAACAAACCATGTCAAATCTCTCTCAAGCTTTTCCATTGCAGCCCCAACAAATTCTAAGTTATCTCTCTGTCTTTTAAAAATAAAGGGTCCAACCGAATCAGCGAAAGGAATGTTTTACAAATGATATGCAATGACAAATGTTTTCACTGGTCTTTTCACCCTTGCCGGCCTAGTAGCTGTAAGAAGTCAAAGAGGTCTCTATAAGGAAATGAAAAGGGGGGGAGACAGAGAGAGAGAGATTTTTACTGTGGAATCTCGTGTCATAATTTTGATAATAAAATTTAAATGTTTGATGTTTTTCTGGAACTTATTTGGTCAGCAAATGTTTTTCTGGAACTTATTTGGTCAGCAATTTACAGTTTTTATGGCAGAAATCCACTTTTCCTCTTCTGCGTAAACTAAACTACTGTTAAATTGTTTAATAGTAATAATAGGAAGAAAAAATGGTTCTGGTTTAAAAAAATCTCACCACCCCGCCGGCTGGCCAAAACTCGAGTAGACAGGTCATGGAGCAATAACTCATTCATAGCCCCGTTTGTTTCCCGAAATTCACTTTCCGGAAAACCACTTTCCAAACTTTCCTATGTTTGTTTGCTTTCCGGGAAGTTGGTCAACGGAAAACACTTTCCGGTCAACGGAAAACATTTTCCAGTCAAAGAAAAATTTGGCTTGGTTTTCAGGAAAGTGTTTTCCGGAAAATTTGGGCGGAAAACACTTTCCGGAAGTTGTGAAAAATTTAGAAATGTCATTATTTGCTGATTATATCAAATTTGATCCTCAAACTTTTGATTGCTATATATAATTTGTTTTGAATATTTATTTTTCAATTCCATCTCTTAAAATTTAATTTTTATATTAATTTTGGTCCTTATTTTTATAATTGCTATTTGCTTTTTTCTTATCATTTTTTTATTGAAATTTTTTATCTATCAAATTTGGTCCTCATTTTTTTTATTGTTACTTATTTTATTTGAAATAATTTATTAAATGTTAATTATTATTATTTTAATTTATTCACCTTTCATTTTTTTTTTAATTTTTTAGATTTGATCTCTATTATTTTGATTATTATTTATTTTATTTGAGATAATTTATGAAATTATATTTTTTTTCAATTTCATTCTCATTCAACTTTTTAATTTGTAAGATTTGTTCCTCATTATTTTAATAAACTTGAAAAAAAATTAATTTATTAATAAATTATTTTCCAGTTCATTTTCCATAACACAAACAAACACTGGAAAGTGTTTTCCAGTTCATTTTCCATAACACTGTCAAACATCGGAATTCACTTTTCAGAAATTCACTTTCCAGGAATTCACTTTCCCCGGAATTCACTTTCCAAAAGGAAACCACTTTCCTGCAAACAAACGGGGTCTTAGTGACTATTTATTAGTGCGATTATAGTTCTATTTTAAAATGATTATTTTTAACATCATCACGTTAAAATAATCTAAAAAATAACAAAATAATTTAATTTAAAATAAAAATAATTTATTTTTATTTTTTAAAAAATATTTTTAAAACGCAGTACTAAACGGAGTTTAAGAAAATATCAAGTTCAAATTCCAATGTTTTAATTAAATTAAAAATCTAAAACAAAACTCACTTTTAATTCTGGTTAGGGCTTGATTCATTGTGGATAACATTGTTGTTTATCCTAAGGTACCTTCTTTGTTTTAACTTCATTTCTTTGCTAATTTATTCTTAATGTTCTTATCGTTCACTTTTATTTACATTCCATCACATATACAAGGTGTTTAGAAGCATTCTATTTGTGGATTAAATATTAATTTTCTATAAAAATAATAATTTATTGTGAACTAAATTAATAAAACAAGGATTAATTGATTGATAATATTTCAACAATAATAATAAAAATAAAAATAATAAGTTTATCTTAGTGTCAATGAAGTTGATCTTAAATAGTAGACTTCCATGATAGTGATTTGAAACTTTTATTATGCTGGAAAAAAAAAAGGGAAGATTTTCTTAATGGATCTGATTTTTGTTTTGTATCGATTTTTATTATATTTTGGATAAAAATAGGTTTAGCTGGATTTTTAGGATTTTCTTAAAAGTATTTTTAGTTAAAAAAAAAACGAGGGATAGATAGGTAAATAAAACAGTTGATTTCTTGGTTTACTAACATTTTCCACTGCATCGTGTGTTTTTTCTTTACTTTAGAAAACTACTAGGTTGATGATTTGCTCGTGCGTGCGTGCGTGTAGCTCTGCAGCACCGACAACCCGAGAGAATCCACGAAGTATCACTTCTCCTCCTATGGTATGGCTGTTTGTCTTCATCCTTCGTCTCCCGGGGCTACAAAACATAGAAATGCTATTAGAGCACATGGGTATCGTGACCGTGTCATCACTTTTTTAACTTTAAATGACAAACATCGAAATCCATATCGATCACATTATTCTTCAGTCAGAACTGGACAGGGAGGGGCCAGAAGTTAGAGGATACCACAGAATTTATTTTAAGATTATTTTAAGTACATATTTGGCTTGATGTATGGTTGTGAAGCAACGAGAGGAAGGGCAACTGGAATACATGGTGAAATATAGAAGTTCAGTGAAGTCACCTCGGAGATATTAATTGATGAGCTGCAAGCAGCAGAGACCAGGGACTTGAACAGACTGAATCTAGTTCCTTGCGAGACCTGGAAAAGCGGAAAATCCATCGACCTGGTGCCAACTTTGGGTCATCCATGGTTGCCTCTTGCAAGAACCTGTTGTCACAGCGAATTCAACGAGGACGATGAAAAAAGCTGTGATCAGCCAAACAATGAGCCCATCATTGTTGCTGTGTCATTACTGTTCGCAGCAGCAAGAAGTGCTTCCACTTTCTCTGCCTTCCCATCACCTTCGTCACCGATATCGAGCCATCCATTCTTCTTTTTCAACCTTTTCCACTCTCCATTACTTTTCTGCTCTCTGTGAAAAAAACCCTCCTCCATAAATTGCATGGCTCACGACATTTGGAATCTTTTTCCTAAAAAACCAAAATCTTGAAAGAGCTGGCTTTGTGCGTGAGGGATGAATCATCATATGCTCAAGATAATGTTTAAGCGGTTCTTGGTTAGGAGGTGACCAAACCCACGCAAAAAAAACCAAGTTAATTGTGAGATAAATCCTTTCTTTGAATGGTATTTTAAATTACATGGATAAATGGTTGGCAACGACTCCAAGAAGGAGATGTGAGAAATTGTTAAACAACATGAAACCTAGGGGGCATCATATAAAGAGAAATAAAAAAATTCATGGTTTGATGATGCTCCAAAACTAAAGCAAAGACTCTTTATAAGAAATAAATCATATCTAAACAAAGTTCACGGGACAACTTTATAAGAGAAAAGAGAATGAAGAAAAGTGATCCTAAGTCTTTAAACCTTTGAGTATTTCTTTGAGCCTCGTCACATCCATTTCTTTAAAAACCCATAGCCATAGGTTGTATTACATATCCTTAGAAGTCCTTTTTAATCATGCATCCACAATCAAGATGCATGCATTCAACCCCAAAACATTGTTCAAGGTTTTATTTCATAGGAAAAATTCTTGAAAGTAGACTTGGACAAGTCAAACACTAACAAAATAAAAGTCCTTGGAAATTCATAGTTGAAAGGGATTCTTGAGATTCATGATTTGATCAGGTCAACTTAGTTGGAAAAAAATTAGTTTATGCGAGAGAATTTGTTGTGGGAAAACCCCTATATATATACATACCATAGTGATACAAGGAATTTGTGAAAGAAGAATAACAGAGGAGAATAGAGAACTGGAATGTTTTGCATGCCCTTTATTGAAATTAACATTGGCATTTATAGCCACACATTACATACTGAATCGACAACAGAATAAATAAGACAATAAAAGAGATTTACAGCACTGCCCACTACTTAACAGTTACTAATGACCCACGTTCTTTCTTAACTCCCCATGTTCCTGCAGCACGGTCCACATTCATATTCCTGTAACTAATCTTAAGAACAAGCAGCAGGCAATAGGGTTTGTATCCTGTAGTGAATGTCTCAATCTCGCCCACTTAATGATCCTTGTCCTCAAGGATTGGAGAAGAATAAGTCTTATTGAAACGCCACTCATTCTCCCACGTGGCATCTTCTACAGGGGTTCCGTTTCACTTAACTAAAATTTCAGATTTAGGCCGGTATTGACCTTTGCGAATGACACGTCGATCCAAGATGGCCTCAAGTTCTGGGAGAATTGTAGAGGTATCGGACACCTGGGGAAGATTGGTTGAGGGCTGTGTAACTTGCCCATGATGCTTCCTTAACAGACTGACATGAAACACATCATGAATTAGAGAACCAGGTGGCAGTAACAATTGATAAGCAACCTGACCGATCTTCTTCACAATTTGATAAGGACCGAAGAAACGTGGGGCAAGTTTCATAGAAGCTCAAAAGGCCACCGAAGACTGTCTATAAGGTTGCAACTTTAAATACACATGATCTCCCACATCAAAGGAAATGTCACGCCGATGCTGATCTGCTTGACATTTCATACGATTTTGGGCCAGTAAGAGATTATGTCGTAATTCCTTTAAAATTGCATCACGATCACGTAGATTTTCATCCATTGCCTGGATGCGTGAAGTGCCTGGAACATATGTTAGCAAAGTAGGGGGCGGGGTTCCATAGACAGCTTCAAAGGGCGTTGTTTTGGTTGAGAAGTATGGAAGTGTTGTAACTGAACTCTGCCCATGGAAGTCATTCAACCCATTTTTTGGGTTGGTCACCAGCAAAGCAATGCAGGTACTGCTCTAAAGTGCGATTCATTACCTCCTTTTGGCCATCGACTGGGGATGGTAACTCGAACTCATGCATAATTGGGTACCTTGCAACTGGAATAGTGCCTGTCAAAAAGAACTAAGAAATACTTTGTCCCGATCAGTAACGATTGACGCAGGAATTCCATGTAGACGCACCACATTGGCAATAAAAACCTTAGCCACAGTAATAGCAATAAAAGGATGCTTTAATGCAACAAAATGAGCATACTTTGTCAAACGATCAACAATAACCATAAGGACAGTATACCCGTTGGAAGGAGGCAGACCTTCGATAAAATCCATGGAGACATCAGTCCATATTGTTGTAGGAATGGGCAGAGGCTGAAGGAGGCCTGCTGGTTTCATGCAGTCATTTTTGAATCGCTGACAATCATCATATTCCTTCAAGAATTCCTTAACCATCCCTCGCATTCCAGACCAAAGGAAGTTCTGTTTAACGCGGGCGAGAGTCTTGTGATAACCGTAATGGCCATCGATTGGTGAAGAGTGACCATAGTGTAAAATCTTTGGAATGAACTGTGAAGTGGGGTTCAAGAAAACTTTGTCATTCTTAAACCACACCCCATCCCGCTGAAGTAGTGGAGCAGACCCCTTGTTAAGTAGATCGCTATAAAAAGAATCTTGTTGTATTTCTTTTTAAAGTAAGGACCACCAATCTGCTGATGGCAATGAAAGAGACAAAAACTAAAATTCAACTACACGGGACAGTGAGTCTGCACCTTGGTTTTCTACCCCGCGTTTATATTCAATCTGGTAGTCATACCCCCAACAACTTGGGCAGCCACTGTGCTTGCGTAGGAGTAGTAATGCGTTGCTCTAGCAGATACTTAAGGCTTTTCTGGTCTATACGAACAATAAATGATCTTCCTTGCAAGTAACGGCGCCATTTCTGAATAGCCTTGACAATGGCTAACATCTCCTTTTTATAGGTTGACAATGCTAAAGCTGACCCCTTTAGTGCTTCACTGAAATAAGCCATTGGACGACTGTTTCTGGGAAAGGATTGCTCCAAGACCGATACCACTTGCATCACATTCCACCACAAACTGCTGGGAGAAGTTTGGAAGACATAGGACTGAAGGTGATGTTAATGCTTCCTTGAGTTGTGTGAAGGCTTGCTCCGCGGCTGCTATCCAATGAAAACTTTCTTTGGCTAAAAGTTGAGTCAGAGGTGCTGCTATGCTGCCAAAGTAACGGATAAACTTTCGATAATATCCAGCTAACCCGAGGAAGCCACGCATTCCTTTCACTGACGTAGGCTTTGGCCAATCTAGCACAACTTGTATTTTCATAGGATCCACTGATACCCCTTGTGCAGAGATTTGATGCCCTAAGTAATCCACCTGTAAAATGCCAAAGCAACATTTTTCTACTTTTGCAAATAAAGAATTAGTGGACAAGATTTGCAATACATTTTGCAAATGTATAAGATGGTCTTCCCATGATTTTGAATACAAGAGGATATCATCAAAAAAACACCAATATAAATTTTCGAAGATGAGGACGAAAGAGTTCATTCATGAGACTTTGAAATGTTGATGGAGCATTGGTGAGGCCAAATGGCATCACTACGAACTCGTAATGACCTTCATGAGTACGAAATGTTGTTTTAGGAATGTCCTCTTCCCGTACTCTAATTTGATGGTAACCCGACCGTAAATCCAATTTAGAGTAAATTTTTGATCCATGGAGCTCATCTAATAATTCATCAATAACAGGAATAGGATACTTATCTTTGATTGTGATGTCATTCAGAGCACGGTAATCTACACAAAACCTCCAAGCTCCATCCGGCTTCTTTACTAACAACATGGTGAAGAGAAAGGACTGCGGCTTGGCCTTATCAGACCCGACTATAATATTTCTTGCACCATTCTTTCGATCTCATTCTTCTGATAGTAGGGATATTGGTAAGGTCTCACACTTATTGGCCCAGTTTATGGCTGTAGGGGAATCTGATGGTCATGTTCCTGTTGTCGTGGTAAACCAGCAGGGGCTGCAAAAACAAAAGAATATTGCTCCAACAGGGAGCTAATTTCCGATGGGTAAGGTGGAGTCTGGGCATAATTTCCAACTGAAAGGATTTGGAAAAACAACCCCACTCCATGCAATCCATACAGCTCTTTATCCGACAAGGCGGTGAAGTTTGTTGACCGGATTCCCCGAAAAAGATATGAATTGTGGCCTTCCTTGAATGACATGGTTAGTTATTTATAATCCATCTCCACCGAACCAAGAGTTTGTAGCCATTGTACCTCCAATACTAATTGACAGGCTGCAACAAGTAAAATGTAGAAATCAGCGATGACTGGATATCCCTCTACGTTGATGGTGAGCGCCCGACATTGTCCCACACATTCGATCTTCTCCCTATTAGCCACCATAACTTGAAACTTCTTTTCCCGATTAATTGGTAAGGCCAACTTAGAAACAATAGCTTCATCAATAAAATTATGGGTGGAGCCACCGTCTATGAGCAATATTACCGTCTTGTTCTTCAGTTGACCCACTATACATATGGTTTGTGGATGCTTAGTTCCTGTCATGGTGTGGAAGGAAATTTCAGGTATGACCTCTTCCTCTGCTGGTTCGAGCAAGTCATGCACACTGTCCTCACTGTCTATATTAGGATAATCCCAAATCATAAACAACTGTGGTCGCTGGTAACGATGTCCTGGGACAAACTTTTCATCACAATAGTAGCATAAGCCCTTTCTCTCTTCGTTCTCGTGCTTCTTGATTAGTGATCCTGTGAAAAGGTGTATTAGTACTGGTAGGTAATCTAGGACCTTGTGGCGGCCCCAACACTCCAGCTGTGGGGTTGGCTGATGCTTTTGATAATACTGATGGCGGTATCGATCGTATAGGAAGAGGGGCTCTCTTATGTAGCGATTCCTCTGCTCTATTAACCGTGCCACACCTATCGTATCTGCCAAGGTATGGGGTTGTTTGATTTTAACATCCAGACGAATTTCATCGCGAAGTCCTGCAATGAAGCAACCGATCAAAAAAATTTCAGGTAGACCATTCACCTGATGTGAAAGCCTCTCAAAAACCTCTTGGTAAGCTGTTACTGTCGTGTCTTGTTTAAGGCGAGTTAAAGCTTCTGATGAATCCTCAAAGTCGGTTGGACCAAATCTTTATTGTATAGCCTTGGTAAACTCGTCCCATGTCAATGGTCCCCGAAACTTAGTTAACCACCTATGCCATTGTAATGCAATACCCTCTAAATGAAAAGAAGCCAGTTGAACCTGCTGGTTTGGCATAATATCTTGAAACTCAAAATATTGTTCTGCTTTGTAGATCCATCCTGTTGGATCCTCTCCATGGAATTTCGGAAATGATAACTTGAGATTGTGGTGTTGCTGGTTATTTGTAGGATGACGAGGGGGTTTTTGTTGGGATGTAGCTTCTTCACTAGAGAAGGGGTTGATTTCATGAGAACTGGTGTTCTGCTGACGGGTAGTGCAAAGAGCTTGAAGTTCTGTCAAAACTACTTGTAAGGTAGTGTTAACCTGATCAAAGCTTGATTCATGTCTACCTAGAATTTCATGGACTTCATTGCGAAATTCAGCATTGGATTTGCTACGAGTATCCATGCTATGATACCACTGATACAAGGAATTTGTGGACGAAGAATAACAGAGGAGAATGAGAAACTGGAATGTTTTGCATGCCCTTTATTGAAATTAACGTTGACATTTATAGCCACACATTACATACTGAATCGACAACAGAATAAATAAGACAATAAAAGAGAGTTACAGCACTGCCCACTACTTAACAGTTACTAATGACCCATGTTCTTTCTTAACTCCCCGCGTTCCTGCAACACGTTCCACATTCATATTCCTGTAACTGATCTAAAGAACAAGCAGCAGGCAATAGGGTCTGTATCCTGTAGTGAATGTATCACATATTTAAGAGAACACGTCAATCAAGATTATTTTAGGAACAATGCTTTAATGCAATAGAAATCTTATAATTATAAGCACTTTATAATTTTCTTTGCAAAATCTTTTTGTTTCATGAACTT
This sequence comes from Salix arbutifolia, assembly GCA_025169955.1. NCBI lineage: Eukaryota > Viridiplantae > Streptophyta > Magnoliopsida > Malpighiales > Salicaceae > Salix > Salix arbutifolia. The sequence goes on from CM045908.1 coordinate 4,967,123, forward strand.
TATTTTTACTCCAGATTCATAAATCAAATATTAAATTTATTAATATAATATTATATGCATATTAAAGATAAATTAAGCCTTTTTTAATAATAAATATATATTTACATGAATATAATAATGTTATATTAAACTAATTGTTTGACTACAAGACATATTAAACTAACAAAAGGGCATCAAGACCATGGTAAATTTTTTACTTGGATAAGTAAAAGAATACGATACTAAAAAATGGTTGGTATTTCAAGTATGAATGTCAGCTTGTCAAACCATATTAAAAACAAAGGTTGCAATCTCTCTTTCCTTACCTATTTATTTTAAGCACTTTAATTATATTATTGATTATTGTGTTTATTATTTTTATAGTGTTTGACTGTTTTAAATCATATTATTTGTTAATTTTAGCGAGACACATAATTCACATCTCTTTATGCATTTATTATTGCCTTAATTATAGCATAATACAATTGACATGCGACCTAGGTGACCTGAGGCTTTCGTCAGGCTAAATTTCAAACAAAATCAAGAAAGATTTGATCTTGTATAAAATGGTAAAAATTTCAAATTAGCCCATATCTGGTTAACCTGGGGAAACCATGTTAAAATATGTTGATTATTTTCTTTATTTTTTTTAAAATGATGTCATTTTAACTCCTTTTCTTTAAAATAAAAACATTTGGTTGACTTATTTAACTTGGGTTGACCAACTCGACTTGTGACCCATACTTGTCCTAGGTCTAAAAATAATGGGAAAACCTATGGAGATCATATCTCAATAAATTAAATATTGAATGATGAAATAAAAAAAAATTATATAAATGGATTAAAAATAACAATTAAGAGAGTATGAACCTCATTTTCAAAAATTAAAAACTAAAATCTTGAATTGAAGGTAAAAAAATGGGGGGAAATCAAATTAAGAAAAGAATCCAAAATAAAAATCAGACAATGAGGAGGAAATAAGGAAAAATCAAGATTATGAATTGAAGGATAAAATTAAAAACAAATCAAATTTTGATAAAAGCCTAATAATAAAATTTAAAAATCAAAACATTGAAGGTCCGCAAGAAATATCATCAAGTTTGGAATTGAAGGGAAATATAAAAAGAAAAGTCAAATTCATCAAAGAACAAGTAAAATAAAGAGAATAAGGACCAAATTTGAAAACACTTAAAAATAAGATTATGGATGCAATGATGAAATTGAAAAAAATATTAAAATATAATAAAGAGCTAAGAACTAAAATTAGAAATTAAAACATTGAGAGTCAAATCTAAAATATCATAAAATAAGAGATAAATCTATGTTTTTTTTAATGGCAAGCTCAAGTCATCCCATATAAAAAGAAGTTATTACGACATTTCTCTTACTAGAAGACATTTCACTTGCTTTTAGAATAGCATGGACCCATCCCATACGTTAGCAGTACAACTTTGTTTTTAATAATTTTTAAAAATGAAAAACGATTGAATTGTTCTTAACACAATTAATAAAAAAAAAACTCATTGAAAATGACATAAATACCCTAGGACATTTAAAATTTTGATTTAGGGTTAATATATTCATTCTAATTTTTTAAATAAAGTAAAAAAAAATGCCCCTTAAGTGCAATTTAATAATTTTTACAATAAAAGTATGAGCTTAAGTATGACACTTATAAATTTGATTTTAGGGGTAATTTATTCATTCTAATTTTTAAAATAAAAAAATACCCTTTAAGTGCAATTTAGTAATTTTTACAATAAAAGTACAAGCTTACCATTATGTCTTTTTATGAATTTGATAATGCTAGTTACATCCCACTAAATAAAAATGAATTACCCTCTTAACCTAGCTAATTGATTTTATGTGGAAGGGGAAATGATTCATTCACTATGTTAATTCATAGACCAAGAGAATATTTGTTTTTGCATTTCAAAAATATTTTTGAAAAAAATAACATTGTTTTATTTTTTCCATGCTTAAAATTAATTATTTTTTTTTGTTTTTAGATTTTTTTGCTATGTTCATATTACAAATAAGTTTTAAAAAATAAAAATATTATTTTGTTATATTTTCAAATAAAAAACACTTTGAAAAATAATTGTTACTATTATACCAAATGAGCTCTAAATGTGTTTGTACAGTAAAAATATGATGACTTTTATTTTTTTACTTGTCCATTAGCCTACGCTCTACCACAGTTTAAAATGTAAATAAAAATAGTTAGAGTGTGAAGAACTTTTTGACTATTATTAAACTTGATTTAATGGTGATCTTGAAATCTCATAACTTAGCTCTTTGCCTTACTTGAGTTTCGAGTTAGCACCAACTAGATTAAATTGATTTCATGAATCAAAATGCAAACTTGATGATTAGTAAAAAACATAACTTAACTCTGAACAAAACTTTAAGATAATAACTTTTTATATAAAAACTATTGACACAATGATAGCTTAATCAATCTTACTCACTATACAAATTGTTTCATGGACTCCATTGATTTTAATAAAAAAAACATTATATGGTAAAGATATATGGCTATAAAATTGAGCACCAACCTAAAACTAAAAACTTGTTTAAGATAATTATAACCCCAAAGAAATAAAAAAAAAAACTCATGCAATTTATTGCCCAACCAATCAAATATTGAACGATAAAATCAAGAAAAAATAATAAAATCATGAAAAAACGATAAAAAATAATTAATGAATCAAAACCAAAAAAACATATTTGGACAATGGATGAACTCGTTATCAAATCTATGAACCAAGTAACCTAGACTAACATGTCAAACATGTAAATCAGGATATGGACTCTAGTGATATTATTATTTTTTTCAAAAGTTTTTTTATTTAACTATATGAGAAAAAATATACAATTATAAAATGAAAACCCAACCTAATACTGAGATGCCATAAAAATGAAGTGAAAATTAAATATTAAAATAGTTAAAGTCGCAACACAGGTAAATTATCTTGTTATGTATAATGAATTTCTCTATCAAATAAGTTTGTAAAACAACATAAAGTATGTAATAGAAATCGACACATACATAAACTTTATCGGAAATAAAAACAGTGCAAGGTCGCGCAAATAAAATTTTTTTATAAGAAAATCAATATTAAAGAAAACAAATTTAATCTATATAAAAATAAAAAAATCACAGATGAATCATACTTACCTCTTTAAAAACTAAACACCCCTAACATTATTATAAAAACCATCTCAAACTAATTAAAACATAAATCCAAGATTTATTTGATAAAAAATCAACTTACAAATTATTATTTTAAAAATAAAAATTTCAAATAATCAAGTAAGGCCTAATGCTTGGCCCAATCAAGCAATAAGTCGTGCATTAGCCTATACATCAGGAAAAATGACATTCCACCTGCATTGTAGATAATGTATCGTCTATTCATTCCTAAAATTTAACCACTAAAGAGACTGGAAAAATAAAATTATTTATTTTTTTAATCTATTTTGATCTAAAACACCTAAGAAGTACCCAAAAGACTTTGTTTAACCAATCGATGACCACTCAAAATATAAAAAACCGCAATAAATCTTGAAGTCTACCAAAAACAAAAAACTTTCTAAGCTCATATATTATTTTTAGGTGTTTTCATAGTAAAAATAACACCAAATCTCAACTTTTCTTATCATATAAATTATTTGACATAAAAAAATGATTGTTTTGATGGCTAGATTTATCATAACGAATATTCTATCTCTTTAGATATCTCGTCTCTCTCCTTGGCAAAAAAACCCAGAAAATAAATAAAATAAATTTTGAAAAAAATAAGAAAAATAAAATTTGATATTAAAATAAAATTTTATGAAATTCAGAAGAACGATCATCTAATAAGTAAAAAAAATAAAAAAACATTATGATAAAAATCTTCAATTTGCCATCTATTTTACCTCCTTTTCTCATTTTAGTCATTTTTTAATTTAATATTCCCTCGTAAGAAAAACTTAGACTCTGAATTTTATCACAAAACACTTAATTATATAAAAAAACTTCAAATACAAATTAAAAACTTTTGAAAATTACTCTATTATGCATAGTATTTTTATAAACAATAATAACACCACTAGATTGTAGCTTTCTTTATAATTTTTAATTTTATAGGGGCACTTTCGACTCTAAATTTGAAATAGCCTGGCTCTCTGCTCAATGCTCATTGTCGTGGCACGTACCTCTCATGAGACTGTTCCTCCACCACCTCCACCTCCACCAAAACCAAAGCATAACATCCAGACCTAGAAAGACGCATGGATAGAGATAGGCAAACCAGCGGTCATTTTGGAAAACCCAGAAACTTTTTCTTTGCAAAGGAAAAAAGCTTCAACGGCGCCATATTTTTGTAGCTGCAGCTAATAACCTTATTTTCTGCGTTTTTTTTTTTGGTTCCAAGAAAGCTAGTGATCAATGACCATGAACCCCCCTCCAACACTGATCAGTGCTGTAGGTTCTCTCACTCTCTCTCTTTCAAAAAGTGTTTCATTTTCTCTTCTGGCTCCAACTCAAGAACACAAAAACGCAACCAAACAACTGGCTTGATCTAGAGCGTGAAGAGAGCCAGGAACAAGAACAACATGGGCTGTTGTTACTCAACAATAGAGAGAGAAGAGATTGTGTCAAGATGCAAAGCAAGGAAGAGATACATGAAACAATTTGTCAAAGCAAGGCAATCTCTTTCTGCTTCACATGCAATGTACATTCGTTCACTTCGCAGTACTGGATCAGCCCTTCTTCAGTTCTCCAACACTGAAACCGACCTCCACCACAATCACCGCCGCCTCCCACCCACCCACCCCTCACTGCCTCCACTACCGCCCACCCCTCTACCGCCGCCCCCACCTCCAATGAGCCCAAGCTCAGATACATGGACAACCACAACCACCGCAAACGCTGCTTCTCCTCTTCCGCCTCCTCCTCCACCAGTGGCGGCGTCGAGTTGGGATTTCTGGGACCCCTTTTCCCCTCCTCCGCCGAGGTCAATGGAGGAGTGGGATGAGGTGACCACTAACACCACCACTGCATCGGAGATGGTAGCGGTGGCCCCACCTTCGGTGGTTAGTGGGTTTTCGAAAGAGACTGCTAGTGGAAGTGGGAGTGAGCTTGCTATGGTGGTTTCCAAAAATAGTAAAGATTTGGTGGAGATCATTAAAGAAGTCGATGAATATTTTCTTAAAGCTGCTGATGCTGGCGGTCAACTCTCTTGTGTCTTAGAAGTTTCAAGCCCTAACTTGTCAGCAATTCAAAGCAAAGGAGGTTAGTTAGCCTTTGATCTTGCAGTTTTATACATTTGTTTCATTATTGTCCCATTTTCTTGTTTTGACATTGTTTGGTTAATGAGAAAACAAGGGAATTAAGAAAAGGGTTCTTTGTCTTGTATTCAGATGTTTGATTGTTTCGTTTTCTTTGGTCATGTTCATTTTGTTTGTTGATGCTGCAGGTAAAGGTTATAATTATGGATGCCATTTGACTAGTCCATCATACTGGACATGGGGTTCAAGTCCAAAACTTAATGAATTTGGAAAGATTAGTGAGGAAATGGTTGATAGTCATGTAGGAAGTGGGGGTGTAGCTCATGCTAGTCATTGTTCTACTGTGGAGAGACTATATGCTTGGGAGAAGAGGCTATTCCTGGAGGTCAAGGTATGGCCTTGATGGACCATTTTTTGTTGTTTACATATTGGATTCTCTCTAATTGTACTCGATGAATAAAAAAATGAGTCATTGGCTGTCCTGTCTCCATCTATCTAAAAAAAGATGATATTCTCATGTTTATCTATAAGTACTCTTTTCCCTTTTTTAGTTTTGATCGAGAGATTGTTTATGTTGTGCTGTAGAATGGTGAGAGTTTGAAAATTGAGCATGAGAAGAAGCTGGCATTGCTTAGGAAGCTAGAGGTGAAGAGGGCTGAGTATGTGAAGACCGAGAAGACCAAGAAAGAAGTAGAGAAGTTGGAGTCCAAAATGATGGTTGCTACTCAGGGCATCGAGACCACCTTCACTGAAATCATCAAATTAAGGGAGACAGAGCTTTACCCTCAACTCCTTGATCTCGTAAAAGGGTCGGTCTTTTTTGTTTTTCAATAAAACTTTTCGTAGGGCCCATGACCTAGCTACATTTCAGAGCTGAAGCAAGTAACCCCTAAGTTTTCACGTGACCCATATCGCATCATTTTCCATTCCTAGAGAGTCCAAACGGCTACTGGAATAAAGCTTTTGGCACCTTATATTCTCATAATTATTACAAACACAAAATGAAAACTTGACCTTGGTCCACACTTGCATTTGAAACTGGCTCTGTTGTCGCCCTTTATACAGCCCACTTTTTACTGTCATAGCTTAGTATTGTTGCAGCAAGGAACATCAACTGATCCCCCAAGTCTTGATTTAAGCCTTACAAAATTCCTAGAAGATAAAAATAAAAATACCCTGTGAAAGTCAACTTTGGATTTTTTTCGTCGTGGAGAATTTATGCTCGTGTGTATTATACGGTACATAATTTTGCCTTTGACTGCTTTTATTGGCTTGTTTTGTCTCTCTTGCTTGCTATTGTTTCAAAGTGATGGGAACCAGCTGTGCCATGTGCTTAGTTGATGGGCGATGATATCTCAGTTTAGCTAGTGAATCTCTCTTTACATCCGTTGAAGTTTTGTCGTCTCATAGTGTTGCTGAGGTAGAATCCTGAGGCACAGGGTGCTTGAGTCAATAGTGTGTAATAATAGCTTTACTGCGGTGGACTCTGGTAGACGTGGGCTTGAGTTTTAATGTGTAATTATAACTTTACTGTGGCGGATTCTGGTGGCAGGTTGAAGTAATTGAAATTTTCTTTTTCCCTGTGTTGTATCCTGGCCATCTTGCAAAATTATTTCCATTTGGAAATCAGGATTTTACCATTTTCAAATATAGTGCAAGCAATCCAAATAAAATAGCGATGAACAATTTCAGTATTAAAGACAGTAGAGAGTACGAGCCTAAATCTAATAAATATCCTGCTAAATTATTCTTTACACATCCCTTGTATTAGACATGCAGGCAGACATGGCTTATTATACAATGAGATAACGTAACAAATTCTTGATGATGCTCTAGCTTGAATAAAACCTTCTTTTTCTTTGCAGGTTAATGTGCATGTGGAGAAGCATGTACGAGTCGCACCAGGTCCAGACACGCATTGTTCAGCAGCTCAAATATCTAAACACAATCCCATCTACTGAGCCGACATCGGAGATTCATAGGCAATCAACTCTCCAGCTTGAGCTTGAGGTCCACCAATGGCACCAATCATTCTGTGATGTAGTCAAGGCTCAGCGGGATTACATTCAGTCCCTCACAGGCTGGCTGCGACTTAGCCTTTTCCAGTTCAGCAAAAACCCATTTTCTAGAACCAGTCAGGAATCAAGAATTTATTCCCTATGTGAAGAATGGCACCATGCAGTTGATCGGATTCCTGACAAAGTGGCTTCTGAAGGAATCAATAGCTTCTTAGCAGTAATTCATGCTATTGTAGTTCAACAAGCAGAAGAGCATAAGCAAAAGAAGAAGTCAGAATTTGCATTCAAGTTGTTTGAGAAGAAGGCTGCCGAGCTTAGATCTTTGGAGAGCAAGTATGGAACGTACTCAATGCCTGAAACTTCTAGCAATGCAAGGAAAAAAGACCCGGTTACGGAGAAGCGAGCTAAGGTTGGGATTTCGCGAGCAAAGGCAGAGGAAGAAAAGAGGAAGCATGAAAAGTCAATTAGCGTAACCAGGTCAATGACAATGAACAATCTCCAGATGGGATTCCCACATGTTTTTCAGGCAATGGTAGGATTTTCAAATGTGTGTATGAAAGCTTTTGAATTACTAGACAACCAAGCCAAGAATGCTGACCAAGAGCATGATGTGAAGCGGCTATTACCCTGAGAAAAGAACTGCATTGCTAATTAGTGTTCTGTATATAGATAGGAATCCTTCTGAGTAGCTGTGGAATGTGACTACTGCCATGAAAAGTAAACCACCTATCGATGGGAAAATTATCCAGGTCCAGGAATGGTAAAACCACATGAGCACATATGGAGGGCAGCATGTGTTTGAAGACTTCGAAAGGCTATGGAGATAGAGGTTTTGCATTAGGGTTTTGCACCAGTATTGTTAATCTATCATAGGAAAGAGTTTGAGTGGTCTAGAAATGTCTTTTGATTTTATTTAAAAGCACAAAACTAATAATTTTATTGAGTTTTTTAAGGGTGCCTTGTTTCTTGAATGTGAAATCATGTGTAGTTTCGGCCATGGTTGCTGTCCCAGGTTCAACTACACGCTTGTCCCGAAGAAAATTGCCACGAAGAGGCGATTTACCAAGTATATTTGATAGTGAGAAAATGATTATTTTTTAAAAATGATTATTTTTTGGAAGTGTTTTTATTTGAAAACATATGAAAATAATATTTTTTATATTAATGCATCAAAATAATACTATAATACATACATAAACAAAAAAGTGAAACCAAAAAATAAAATAAAAAATAATTTTTTTTAAAGGTGTTTTTAAAACTTAAAAATAAATATATTCTACATAAATAAAAATAATTTTTGTTTTGTTCATAGTAGAGTTTTGAAATATGCACTCTTGTGTCTTTTTAATGGTGTTTAAGTGTGTTTTTCTTAATAAATATTAAATTCATGTTTTTTTTTAATGTTTCATGCTTTTTCTTTAAAAAATATTGAATGATGTTTTTAGTGTTTTATGATGATTTTGATGTGATAGTATAAAAAATAAAATATATTTTTTTATAAAATAATTATTCTAATTTATTTTTAAATAAAAAATACTTTTGAAAAATACTTTGCATCATAATATTAAGTACAAACTAGTAAGCTTTGCAAATTAGTGTTATTCATCTAGTAACTTCAATATTTTAGTTTTCACCCATCAATATTCTAGAAAAAACAGCATTTTATGTAATCTTATGTTAATAGGTATAATTTTTTATTTGATAACTAAAGCCGAGAAATTAATGTTCATGGTTTATAATATTTTACTATTTTTCTATTTAGTTTAAACTCTTTCAATATTTTTCTAGTTTTATTTAAGTTTTTTTTTATTTTGTCCTATTACTTTTTCTTTACTTTCAAATTTTCTATGGATTTGGGTAAGTTTTTAGGTTTATTTAAAGAGCTCTAAACCTCTTATAGAGGTATACTACTTGAAGAGAAAATGGCTAGCAATAAAATTTTAAATTAGAGTTTTGTATGGTGACCTTACTCAATGAAATCTTATGTTTTTTTGTTTGATTATTTTATGTTGTTTTCATTTGCGTCACTAACAATTAATGCAAACTCAAATACATCATTTTTTACTGAGTTATGATGTTCAAACTCTATAAAAATAGACAATAAATTAGGGATTCATAGAGCTTTTCAAGGCAATGATTTTATTGTTGCTTGCAATGATATTTCCTTTTATTCCATTTTTTCTAGTTTTATCTTTCAAGTTTTGATCAGTTTGACATATAAAAAATTAATTAAAAGGATACGATTTCTTCTCAAATGTTTTTGTTTTTGTTTTTGCCAAGAAAAAAGGCAAATCCTAACTTCTTCATATTTATAAAACTTATATAAGTTGGTCAATATGTGTTTTTTCAAAACCATGTTTTTTAAGCATTAGTGTACATGCTTTATAGTTAATCAAGTGATTACATGTGAAATCAACTTTATTTATACAAAATATATTTATTATCAATAAAATAATTTTTTATCATTATGATTTTATTTAAATTTGATTAATAAGTGTAGAGTAAAGATAAAGCTCTTGGGACAAAAATGATTTTTAAAAAATATATAAAGTGATTAAAATAGTAATTTTTATTGCATAAAATTATTAACAACAAAAACTAAAACAACATAGACATTCATTGTCCATCTAGACCTATTTTCATTGAACAATCATTTTAGAAATGATATTTTTATAGTTTTGTAAGCATTGTAATTTAATGGAACACCCGTTGTATATTTCAATTGCTGAGTTATAGTCAGCAACATTATTTCCGTTGTGGATCATCATTGCTTTTTTTTTTTTATCAATATTAATTTTCCTAATTTATTATTTTTTTAATCAATTATGTATTGATATTTTGAAAGTAGTAGAACATATTGAAATATCATTAATATGTAAAACTAAATATGGTGCAAATAAAATTTCAGTGAATTAAAAATTGATTGCGAAGAAAAAAAGAAATATTATTTATTTACATCAGAATTACATAAGAACAAGTAGGATTGAATTATTTTTTTTGCAGTGTTTCTACATAGTTCTAACACCACAATGTTCAAATTAAGAAGCTGAATAAGGTTGTGAATTTACTGTAGCAATTAACACAAATTATTGTGGATTGGAGTAGTGAAATTATCATTTTATCTCTTAGTATGCCTCAATTTTAGCTTTGGACTCAGGGGGAATTTCAATTTTTCCACGGGATTAATTGACATTACCAGAATGTTTGAAAGTGTGTTTATCTTTTTTGGATATTTTTGCACAGTAAAAATACTATTTGATCCCCTGCCAACAGACAACAAACAATTGCCTACTCGGGGGTATTTTTTATTTTTTATATTTTTACGCACAGTAAAGTAACCATATTACTCTCCAATAAGACAAAAGCCAAGAGTTGTTGGCGGGGGTGTTTCTGGAATTTTATATTTTTTAAAATAGTATAATATGGATATATCCTCATAAAAGACAAAATCAAAGAGTTGGCTATAAGAGTATTTAGGTAATTTAACCTTTTTTCTTTGCAGAATATTATATTTGGTCCTTTTATTCTTGTATAAAAAAGGGTAAAAATATGAGTTATGAAACTTCTAGTAGAATTTTGATTAAGAAGATATATATTTTTTTGTACTTATTTTAAAGTCATTAATTTTTTTTTATAGATACTTTTTTAGTTTCATTTAGTTTTTACTCAACAAACAAGTTGCTAAATAAAAAAACATGATTACCGAGAGGGAATTATGGAAAAAATAGTTTTTCCCAAATAATTAAATCAATTTTTTCTTATAAATATTTATTTTAATTACAATATAATTAAATATTGTTTTTGAAAAATGGGTGGGCCAATAATTAATATTATCGAACCTACATCTAGAGAATAATTACTACCAACACTAAAGTATTTATTTAAGGGGAAATTACATTCTTGCATTGCTGAAGTAGGTTTTTTTTTTATTATTATTTATCTTATCACTTAATAATTAGTAGAAATTGAATTAATCTTTGTAACTTGTCTTGACTTATTTTTTTTTTATAAGTTTATCATAGTATCAATCAAAAAGTCTAAGTATTAAGTTATTTCTTAATTTTATGAGAGCTTATTTTTATTAATATATAATCAAGTAATTTTTTTTAAATAACATAGTTACTAAACTCATTGAAATTAATTATCCAAGTCACAAGTTTGTGGGTTTTTTCGTGAAGTCTTTGCCAATCCAATATATCATTCTAACTTATTTAAAAGATATTATTTTGATTTTTACAAAATTAAATCATATTGTATTAGTTATTTGGGCAACTTTTGAATCCACCAAGCATACTAGATCGAAGCCAAGACAAAAAATAGTTTTTTTTTAAATAATTATTAAACTTAGAAGAGTTCATAGTTTAAGTTTCAAGTTTGATAAGTTAAGTTGCGAAACCCAAGTCAATTCAATATATTACCGTTTTAATATTAAAAAAGTAATATCTTGGATTTTTTTTAAAGATAAACAATTTTTTTTAACAATCACCCAAATTTAAACCACCAATCATACTAAATAATTTGGGTGATTGTTAAAACTTTATGAAAATTATATAATTTTATAATACTAAAATAATTTTCATAAAGTTTAATTTAAAACCTGCTAAAAAAATCAAATTAAAAAAGTCTCGAGTTAACTTGCAAAAATGTATTTACTGATAATAACATGAGTTATTTAGCATCTGAATAATTGTTTTACTTTAAAAACTTTTGGTTTTTATCTGCAAGTCGCCACTCGAAAAACAACTTCATTCTCCAAAAGAGAAACATGTCCTGAAAAGCGATTCCTTTTCTCGACGACGTGTCATTCACTTGATTTTTATCTTGTCGTCTAAATTTAAGAGAGCACTGTATAAAAACCCCAAAGCCATTTGTAACACCGATGAACTGCAGCAAATTAAGCAAAAGCTTCTCTCTTCAATGGAAGAAGAAACATCGAAGCTACCGTTACCAGATACTTTCCTTGACTTTCTACAAACAAATGGGATTGACCCATTAATTTATACAGCCATTGAATCCACCCCTCGTTATATAAGGTAACTTTTCTACATTAAAGACTCAAGCTTCACGTCAGTTTTGTCATCCTTTGTTTCAAAGAAAGTCTCTTTTCTTTCTTTCTTTTTGTTTTTGAAGGTTGAAACCTGGAAGTGAAGCTTATATTGAAGAGATTGAAGCTGAAATTAAGTGTAGGCTTCAAAAAGTGAATTGGCTACCTGGGTTTTATTCACTCTCGCCTCATATTCAAATTGCTAACTCTAAGCCATATAAGGAAGGCAAGGTAATTCTCTAAAGATTTAGGTTTTTGGTCACTTCTTATTTCTGAAGTTTGTTGGCTGTGTTTTTGGGCTGCTTTTTATAGTCTTGATTGCGGGTTTCTTGTTTTTGTTCTGGCGATGGTTGATTTTTTTTTGGTTTTGGGGTGATTTAGATATATGGGATTGATGCTGCTTCTGGGGCTGCTGTTTTGGCTTTGGATATTTCAGTGGGAGATCATGTTCTAGACCTATGTGCTGCTCCTGGTGAGTAATGTTTGGCTACTTTTCTGGTGTATTAATGGGTACAAAAGGAAGTAGTACACTGATCCAAACTGTAGCTGGAAGTGAATATCCTGCTTTGCATAAATTCGAAAAACTTAAATTGATATAGAATCTTGCACAATTGCTGAATGTGCCTTTCTTTTTCTGGGCATGCTTGTTTTTTCTACATAATAATAATAATAATAATAATAATAATAATAATAATAATAATAATAATAATAATAATAATAATAATAATAATAATAATACTTGTGTGGTTTGGGAATTTCCTACTTGACTTAAGATATCATGGCGCTTAAGCTAGAAGAGAAGCGTAAATTAGAATTAGGAAGGATATTGAGAGGAGTCAATGAGCATGAAAACACTAACTCTTAAAAGGCATAATTGCTTAGACTGTTCGGAAGGCATCTAAACAACGATAGAAGCATATTCAAGAAACAACGGTATTGAATCTCTAAGTAGTTGTCAATAAAACGAATTTGGATTATACCATTCTTTATTTACATCCATTTTTTTTTTTATAATTCGATGTTTTCATAAGTTGTTTCATCACATATTCTTATGTTCAGGGGCTAAACTTTGCATGATATCAGACCTTCTTGGTGATTTGGGTACTGTAACTGGTGTTGATGTTGCTAGGCACCGACTAGCAGCCTGTAGAACAATGCTACAAAAATATGTATTAGGTGATGCATGTCGACTTTTTGTTGCTGATGGAACTACATTTTCCCTCATGCCCTTGAGGGATCATTTGGATTCTATATCATGTAAGCAATTTGGGAAGTTTTTGAGACATTTTATTTGATCTTCCAATATGATCCTGCTTAAACTTTGAACTCTGTTTAATCTTATAGCATTTTTGATATTTTACCATTCTGTCTAGTATTTAACAGGTGAATTTGCATTGGAAGAAAAGAAAGACACTTTTACAGAGTGGACCTCTAGGAGACCGTGGAAAGAAAGGAAAAGAGCAGCCAGAGCAAAGGAAAATGCTGCTTCAAGATTGGTTTCAGGAACTGATCATCCTGAACTTATTTTTTATGGGAAGGCTTCTGGGGTGGTTGGGCTTAGCAAATATGAATTATATAAAACTGTGAGTACCAGTGAAGTCTCAAGCTCCGGCTATGACAAGGTCAATTTGTTTTGCCCAAAATCTTTGTTACAGTTGTTAGATCTCAGTGAAGGTTTGAATCTAATGATTGGTTGAAATTTCATTCAGGTCCTCGTTGATGCAGAATGTACCCATGATGGATCAATTAGACATATCCAAAAATTTGAGCATTGGGGATGGGAAACTCTAAATGGACGTGTACTGAATGCTGAAAGATCTGATAACTTGACCACTCTTCAGGTGATTGACCTCTTGTTCCATTGCATGTGGTAATGCATCCGTGCTGTACTGAATGTTTAGGGAGCATCCGTGCTTTGCTGAATGTTTAATGAAACATCCAATTCAGTTTGCCACATATCAGGGATGAAGCTAGCACATTTAATTTTTTCACATGTTGAGACTGAAGCCTGCGCTTTATAATTTTTATGCAAAAAACAATTCATTCTTTTCTTGAATGTTAATAAATAGGCAACTCCTTTTGCAGTTAAAACTTCTAAAAAATGGTTTTAGGCTACTAAGAGTTGGGGGTTCACTGGTCTACAGCACTTGCAGGTATGTTTTCTTGAAAAATCCCTATGGCTTGCAAGAACATATGCATAAATACACTCAAAATCAGTTTTGATTTCATCTAAATCAGCTACTTGATTTTCAGTTTGACAGTTTCCCAGAATGAAGATGTGATAGAGTGGTTTCTCAAAGAAAACTCTTCTGCTGGTAAGGTTACTATGGTCCATTGTGTAGTGAAGATCATTAGTTGTTTATTTTATTATTGTGCAGTGAAGATCATGAGTTGTTTATTTTATTAATTTATTGATTTTGTATTTTTTTTTTGGAAATTCTATTAAGACCTTGCTGTGGTTCCATGATTTCGTGAAGCACATTAGATTTATGTAGAGCCTAGTATTGTGTTGCTAATAGAATTTTTGACAATCAATGGGGAGTGCCTTCCAAATTACCCCCTCTTTTACTGGCTATTCAAGTCACGTATCCCTGAATCCTCTTTTTGAGTTGTGTGGTTGCCCTAAATACTCAATTAGAAAATTATTTGAGGGGAATCTTGAAGACAAATGAAATGGGCTTTCGTAAAGTTTCAAGTCTTAGTCACTCATTGACTAGTTACTTCTGTGTAGGTAGCTGCCCCAAGGACGCAGCTGTCTATGACTGTAAAATCCAATTTCACTGATGCTCTTTAACTTTGCTTGACATTCATAAACATATATGGTTGTTTAATCTTTGTGGGAATTTTTTATTTTTTTTAATTACCATCGAAAGCTATATCTTAAGTTTTTTATGGCAAACCTTGTCTTCTCAGCTTTTTAATTGCAGTAGACAGGGATAGCTATCTGGTTGATCTTTTATGTTTGCAGTATAGTGATAGTTCCATTATCTCACAGCGTTGCAGGAGATAGATGCTGCCAAAGACTGGCCATGCAAGAGTGGACGGATACCCAAGACCTTGCGCTTTGATCCAGTGACATCAAAAACTAGTGGGCTTTTTGTAGCGAAGTTCAAAAAACTGGCTGTTTAGTCAAGAACATGACCTGCAAATGCCAAATAATTCAAGGTTAGTAGTTTCATGGTCAATGAATATGCTGTTGCTAGTTATACCGAGTTCTTTCTTGTTAAATCATTACCTTTACGGGCATAAGGAAGAACTTTCAACTTGTTGTGATGCAGAAATTAGTTTGATGTCATCTTTCGGAAAATACTGGTTATCAGGCAAGATTCAATTACGAAGCAAATTGTGTTTGAGCCTTGCAGCCAAATTGCGTAGTGAAGTATGCTATTAAAGGCCTAAAGTGGCAACATATTATTATTTGGTGGGGGCTCATGCTTGCTTTGTTACTTCTCTCCATCACGCAGGCACGAGGAACCCCACAAGGCTTTTCATTCTTTGTTAAATGATTGGACCTTCTCCATATTTAAATTATAAATTGCACTGCTGAGATAAACAAAGAGTTGCACATTGTATGGGCGCAAGGTGTTGTGTTTTATAAATGAATTTAAAGATTGGTGTCGAATTTGACTGATTCTTCGACGTTTATTTTATTCATGGTTGACCTTTGTTCCAACGAGCTCCTTGTCACATTCTAAATAAGTGTCAAATTAGTGGCGCTATTTCAGGCTCATCTTCCCTATTTTCTCTGTTTTTGTTTATGGTCAAGTGGCTAAGTTGGAACGCTCTGTAAGTAGATCATTGCAGGCCTAACATGGTAGATTTCTCTATGAAAATGATCGCTATCATGCCTAGGATGCTTATCTTAATCAACCAGGAGCAACTAAAGCACCACATCCAGCTCTTAGTTGCTATTAAAATAAAATGATTTATGGATTCAGTTTTCATATCAACAAAGCGAAATGTTTTTTTTTTTTTATTTTCTTATAATAATAATTATAAAATCCTGAATTAAGAGTAACTAATGTATTTTAATTTAAAAATAAGAATGGCGAAAGGTTATCGAGTAATTTGAATATGTCTCGAAATCATTGCAGATACATGGCGACAGACCCCGCACGAAAGTGCCATCTCAAGACTGTAGCCGATACATTTAATAATTTTCTATTCTTCTTCTGATTGTTTTTCCTTGAACCTAAAGATCATTAAGAAATGTATGCGGTCCTGAAATCAACCCAAATACGTAGTTACTCCACCACCAGGCACCAGCACATGGGACATGGCAAGTTGAGGTGTCCAATCTGTCATCACATATTTTATTTCAACCAGTTGGCAAAAAAAAAGATAATTGCTGATGCAATTGAGGAGTGCTGTAATAAAAAACTGGAACACATGATCATCATCCACAAACTTGTTTATAGAATTTAAGGGATATTTTAAATTTTGTACATGTAGGAATAGATAGCCCAAGTAATGTCATGAACAAGAATTTCATATTTGTGTGAGAAGAGAAGAGAAGAGAGTAGAGAGAGATTAACACGATATCTAACCTTGCAGAGAAAGTTGGGAACATCTGTTGACTTTTCAAGTCTATAACTAAAACTAAGGGCTTTGTCCACAGCTTATTATTTATCAACTCTAATAATCTCTTGGTTTAGCCATGGTGATTTCGATCTTTTTATCCAGTATTTAAGTTTACCTTCTTATCATAGACGGGGTTCGTGTCATATCTTCTCAGACATGGATGCAGTGGACTCCCTTGAATGCACCAGTCCCATTTAATAATAAGTTTAGTCCTTCAGAGATCACTCTGGGCTCCATCTTCTCTAATTTAAGACACAGATCTCTTAAACTTGATCATAGCTGTTGGATATTAAGAGCAGAAAACTAGTAACGAGTGGAGGAGATGACCGGTACCAAAGAAATCACAACTCCTCTAAGTAAGGTTCTCCCTCTCTCTTCTTCTTCGTTTTCCTTCATATATTCCCTCATTTTCTCTCTAACTTTCCCTCTCTCCAAACACCCCAAACAGTTCATCAACGCAACAACCAGACCTCTTCAAGTGTTGCCAATTCCTCCTCTACTTCAGTGGACTCCAAGGAGAACTCTCCAATCGAGCAGGTTGCTCTTACTGTACCGACAACAGATGATCCCACTCTCCCTGCTGTCACCTTTCGCACATGGATACTTGGCTCTCTGGCCTGCATCCTCCTCTCCTTCCTCAACCAGTTCTTCTGGTACCGCCGCGAACCGCTCTCCATCACCTCCATCTGTGCACAGATCGCAGTGGTCCCTCTTGGCCACCTCATGGCTTCCATCATAACCAATAAAATATTTTTCGTAGGAAAAAAATGGGAGTTCACGTTAAACCCCGGACCGTTTAACGTGAAGGAGCATGTGCTGATCACCATATTTGCTAATTCCGGCGCCGGAAATGTTTACTCCATTCACATTGTTAGTGCTGTCAAGTTATTTTACAAGAAGGAGGTGACGTTTTTTGTGGCGTTGCTAGTAGTCTTAACGACGCAGATGCTGGGGTTCGGATGGGCTGGTCTGTTTAGAAGGTACTTGGTAGAGCCTGCTTCAATGTGGTGGCCGCAGAATCTTGTTCAAGTTTCTCTCTTCAGGTATGCATTTGATTGGTTTTGATAATTGTTAGCATTGAATTAGTTCTGTTCCACTTTCACAGTTTGTGGATGTTCATGACTATACAAAAAAAAGAGACATTTTGTGGTGGTAAGAAAATGGTTACACGCACTTTCCAATTTTATTTTAATTTTTAAAATGTAGTCTACACTCTACAGTCTATATCATAAGGAATTTAGAATTTGCTAGCAGTTTGAGTTGATTGCTTTAATTCTGATAGGTTATAGTTACTATCCTTTTTTGTTTTTGTTTTTTGATGAATTAAAAATAAGAAAGCTGTACAAGTAGTGCAAAAAAAAGAGACAAAGATGCTTGGAAACTGCAGTAATCAATCCCAAATTGCGTTGCTGCAGATTTTCACATGCTGCTGCATTTCTATAATTGACTACAAAATTATAGTGCTTAACAGTCTGCAATGAACTAACATTGTAATTGATTCCACATTCTAGTAGAGTAAGTAAACCTATCCTCTGATTTCTCTCCATTAATGTTACTGAAATCGAACTTCGCTTCTACAAGTTCAGCGTGTGAATTTCTTCTAGACCTTATTGCCTTGGTTTCTTGCCAAAATAGCAACTCTTCAAGTTCAACTGCTTAAATATACTCTTTGTATCTACCAACATGAAATTGCAGGGCATTACATGAGAAAGAGGAGAGGCGTAAACATGGATTGACAAGGAATCAGTTCTTCATCATTGCCTTCACTTGCAGCTTCGCTTATTATGCATTTCCAGGCTATATTTTCCCCAAGTTAACCTCTATATCATGGCTTTGTTGGATATTCCCTTCCTCCATCCTAGCTCATCAGCTAGGATCAGGAATACATGGTCTTGGGATTGGTTCCTTTGGATTTGATTGGGCCACCATATCCTCCTACCTTGGGAGTCCCCTGGCCAGTCCATGGTTTGCAACTGCCAATATTGCTGCTGGTTTTGCGCTTCTTATGTATGTCATTGCTCCAGTTGCATATTGGCTCAATATTTACCAGGCCAAGAACTTTCCCATATTCTCAGATGGCCTGTTCACCTCTACTGGTCAGAGTTACAACATCTCAGCTATCATAGACCCAAAATTCCATATTGACATAGATGCTTATGACCGCCAAGGTCCTCTCTACCTCAGCACTATCTTTTCTATGATTTATGGTCTTAATTTTGCCTGCTTGACAGCCACTGTAGTTCATGTTTTCCTCTTCCATGGAAGGTAAGTCCTATATATTCATGTCAAATTGCTGCAATCGGAAGCTTGCATACCTTTTGTTATTCTGATATGCATATATTTGTCAGCCCAAGATGTATTTGCCAGTTCATGGTTATACTCACTCAAGCAAACTATGAACCTGTTTTTGTTATGTTAAATCACATATAAACTAGTATTTTCTTTGCATTCCAACTCTCTCCTAGCATCAAACCATAGCTACAATCAAGGTTGGGCAATTAGATCTGCAACTGATATCTTGCATTGCATATTGATATCTGAATCGTGTTCTTTCAAGTTGAAATCATTTCTTTTGTGGATGCAGAGATATGTGGCAACTAAGCAAGTCTGCTTTCGAGTACAAGAAAATGGATGTGCATACGAAGCTAATGAGGAAATATAATCAAGTCCCTGAATGGTGGTTCTTGTGCATCCTTTTCTTAAACATAGCAGCAACGATATTTACATGTGAGTACTACAATGAGCAACTCCAATTGCCATGGTGGGGTGTCTTGCTAGCCTGTGGTATTGCTTTATTTTTCACCCTTCCTATTGGAGTGATCACTGCCACAACAAATAAGGTACACTTGACTTCATTTTTCTGATCAGTTCTTTCTTCTGTAATTATGTGAAATCTGTTCTCGACGTGGGGATGCCTCTGCGCTCTGCCGTGTTTCTGTTGTCATCATTTTCAGTTTAAAATTTTTTAGATGAGAAATCCATTAAGACATTCCAATAATTATAGACAAGTTTAATTCCAATGGCACAGTGCTTTCAGCATTTGTTTGAGCTTCTTGTTTTCTGACATGATGTTTTCTTTTGCATACAGTCACCAGGCCTCAATGTGATAACAGAATATATCATTGGCTACTTGTACCCTGGTTTTCCTGTTGCTAACATATGCTTTAAAGTGTATGGGTTCATTAGCATGAAACAAGCTATCACCTTTTTGGAAGATTTCAAGCTTGGTCATTACATGAAGATTCCTCCGAGAGCCATGTTCATGGCACAGGTTAGCTCCACTCATACTCCTCCTCTTCCCCATATAACATTTGCAAAAGGAAATTGCTCCTCTTCATGTTTCTTTCTTCTTTTTTTGGCCAGAGTTTCTTGATTACATATTTGATTTTCAAAATCATTAATTATACCCATCTATGCTCCTTGCTGCCTTTTGTTTTATCCAGGTGGTAGGTACTATAATATCTGCATTGGTACATTTAGGAACTGCATGGTGGCTGATGAAAACCATCCCAAACATATGTGATCGTGAATTGCTGCCACCAGGAAGCCCTTGGACTTGCCCAAGCGACCATATGTTCTATGACGCATCTGTGATCTGGGGTCTTGTTGGTCCTCGCAGAATATTTGGAGATCTTGGCCATTATTCAGCCACCAACTGGTTTTTCTTAGGCGGGGCTGTAGCTCCTATCCTAGTTTGGCTGGCACACAAGGCCTTCCCTGACAAGGATTGGATTAGACTTATCTCCATACCAGTAATCTTAAGTGCTTCGCTTAACATGCTTCCAGCTACAGCTGTGAACTACACTTCGTGGGTGGTTGTCGGATTCGCTTCAGGCTTCATTGCTTACAGGTACTATCGCGACTGGTGGAGCCGCCATAATTATGTGCTGTCAGGGGCGTTGGAAGCTGGACTGGCCTTCATGGCAGTATTCCTTTACTTGTGTTTGGGGATGTGGCATGTCGGCCTCGAATGGTGGGGAAGCGAGTCGGAGGGATGCCCGTTAGCTTCCTGCCCAACAGCTCCGGGGGTTTTTGCTAAAGGTTGCCCAACTCTTTAAGGAGAAGTTACAAAGCGTGAAGTAAAAGTGTTTGATATATTTTTTTTAGCGTTTGATATTCATTCACTTTCAAGCATAGCATTGTTGCAGATTTAATTAAAAAAAAAAGGAAAAAAAAGGCATAGGGTTATGTTTCTTAACATTGATTAAGTCTTGCTATGGCCAATCAATGGATGTTTATAATTTCTTAACAAAGTACAGGAATATAGAAATAGAGGACACACATGCAGTAGTGGAGCACAAAGATCTCTTTAGTCCTTGTACTTTTCTAATTACTGGTTCAATCTCCTTGCGTTTTGAAATTTTGATTTTCGTTTAAAACTCTTTCCTTTTCAATCCATATTTAAAGAGTATAAATGGGTTTATACTATTCTAAGGTCATTTAAGGCTATAAATGGGTTTATAAATGTATTTTTAGTGTTCTTTTTGGGTTAAAACATGGTTGAAAATCAGGTTTCTTGACACAATACCCATGCTCTGATTTTTCGATGATGAAGTGGTTGCCGGAAAATGGACTAACATAATGACACATCATTCACGGTCTGGACTAACAAATGACACATCATTTATCGTATTTTAAGAAAATATTAAAAGACAAACAACGTGATATTCATCCTGTAATATTAAAAAAATATTAAGAGGCTTGACATGCGGATTAGGCTTTTTTAATGGGCCACGCTTGCAAGCCCATGAATGCTTGACCTCTTATGCTTGTTATTTTCTTTTTGATTTTTTATTTGTTTCTCTGCATTTCACACTTTGAAGATTTCAAATAAATTTCCTAAAAATAATTAATTTTGTTTTGGAAAACCAATGGATTTGTTTTATGAAATTATAGCTTCTTCTTTTTTGAGATTGAAAACAACATTATGGTCCTGTTTGGGATAGCTGTTGCGGTAGCTTTTCAAAGTGCTTTTCATGCCGAAATACATCAAAATGATATTTTTTTTTATTTTTTTAAAATCATTTTTGACATCAACACATCAAAATGATCTAAAAACACCAAACCATATTCATTTAAAATAAATAAATAAAATATTTATCAAAAGTTGCGGCTAGGCGGGTGAAACGCCGTGCCAAACAGCTTCTGTGTTGATCTTTATTTTCTAAGTCTAAAATGCTTGTCAATTGTTTTTTGAAATACATGGGCTAAGAATGAATGCATGCCAAAAGATTTGAAGGATGACTAGTAAAACCAGGTTTGATGGCACTTGCAAAAAATGCCTTTTAACAATGTGCGTGCATTGTTTTATTCTTTTTTTTAAAATACATCCGTATTAAATTATTATTTTTTTTAAAATAAAATTTTATTTAGAGATTATTTTTAAGAATCTTCCAATATTTTAAAACATGTTTGCATGTAAAATAGCTTTATATATATATATATATATATATGAAAACAAAATGGTATAGCTTTCATCATAACACACACCATCTATCTCATAATATAATTAAACGCATGTCATCTATCTACTAATATAACTAATTTGATTGTATTTTTTTTTATTGATTATTAGTATGAGTAATGATTCTATAAATAATGCGAGCCTTATCTAAGAATTTTTTTGAATTCACAAACCAATGAGTTCTAATATAGGTTTTGAAAATGATAATTGACCTTGACACAATGAAAAACTTGCCGAAAGATACCTAAATTATAAATAACCATCCTTAAATAACGTCCTCACCTGAAGACCAGTACAAAAAATATAAAATCACAATAAAGATTAGTCAATTGTTCAATTAAAAACCAAACAAGAAAAATCTCTATTCTCTATGCTTCAATATGCGAAAATGAGCATATATTCAAATCTAAAAATTAAGACTTACAAAAGAGTATTTATATTCTTAGAAGTAAACCCATAAGATAGTTTAATGAGATCATTTGATCTAATTTGAAACTAGAACCAAAACAACTCAAAATTAATTAAAAAACATGCAAATAATAACAACTAATATTATGAAATTAATGACCTGTGAGGACATAACTATTATCTAGAAAATACAAGAGAAATAATTATTTGGATAAAAAAAATCATATCTTGCTAAAATTACTCTTTAACAAATAAATTAAGAAATTTCTTGTCATAATATTCCTAGTTTGCTTCCAACTTTATTGTCCATGATAAAGTACAATTATCCTTCTCATTAAATCTCCGTGATAGATTAGAACTCTCCTTCCAATTAGTCTCCTTAATAGATTATATTTTTTTCTTCAAATATTTGATGTTTTTCATGTTGGATTAGATAACAAAAAATACATAACAAAACAAGCCTAATGATATAGAAATTATTTTCTAGGTCATAGTTCAAAGTCCTCAAGCCCAAGCCCAAGCCCATCTTGAATACAAACTAAATTTATTAAGGATTATTCTTCTTAGATTATTTCTCTTTTGTAGATTACCTTCACCCATATGTCTTGCAATAGTTCATTAAAGGTTTTCTTTAATTTCTTTGCTATAGCTCTTGTGCTTATTGAAAACTACTTTTGAATACTTTGGTGTTGGTTGTATCACATCAATAATGTTATAAATATAATTAAACTTGTTGTTATTATTATTATTATTATTGTTATTATTATTATTAGATATGTAAATATAAAATTGACACATTTTTTCATGTTTTTATAAGGACACATCGATTTATACTCCAAATCTTAGATTAGAAAAATATTTAGAAAGTTGAGATCACCAAATGCAAAGTTAAAGTCAAGAGTACTCAAATAAAATAACAATATAAAGTCTAAGGACCAGAAGAGTGAAATCCGGCAACAAAACCATGGAGCCAACTGGATTTGAAACATGAATCAGATGGAAGCCAAAACAAATACGAAACCATCATCTCTCAGATGGGCAATCTTACGCCAAGCCCTCCTTCGCAAAACTCGTGAAAGTCTCGGTACTCTCTTCTAACACGTCAACTAAAACTTGATTTTGGAACACCATCAGTTTTTTGCAGTATGAATGTCAACTTGATGTCAAAAACCAATTATTTTGCAGATAATCAATCTCCAAGTGCTATCAAGAGCATTTCAAGAAAAACCCATCAAGGATTTAACTTGATACCAGGCCAAGGGGTTGAAGATCATGTTAACGAAGAATCAAACTTCAGGGATGTTTGCATGTGCTACACTTTGCCTGTTGATGGAAGTCCCAAAATCTTTGTTAAGTAAGTTATGTGGCCTTTTCTTTCAGTCATTTTATCGGACATATAGTGTCATTCATTAAATTTGAATTGAAA
The DNA here is from genome assembly GCA_025169955.1 of Salix arbutifolia. Classification (NCBI taxonomy): domain Eukaryota; kingdom Viridiplantae; phylum Streptophyta; class Magnoliopsida; order Malpighiales; family Salicaceae; genus Salix; species Salix arbutifolia. The sequence goes on from CM045908.1 coordinate 4,991,320, forward strand.
ATTGATTTGGTTTTTTTCGTGATTGATTTGCATGAGAGGGGTTTTGTGCAGGCAAAGAGTAAATAATGGTGCTGATTTGAGTGATTTTGAGGTTTCTGATAGATACAATGTCGATAACACTGGCCTAGTGTGTAAGTTCTGCTTGTCATTATTGAGTTTCTTGTATCAAGTTGTTTGCTTTATCTTGCTGTAAGAAAAAAAGTATAGAAGGCCACTGAGTACTTTAAAGAAAGATTTTATTTTGATGAACATTTTGGATATCTGTAGTCAACAAATAGATATCACTTTTCATACTATTCCTTTGATTTTAAGATATGTATCTTATTTGTGAAGCTCATCAGTTATTCAGCTTTCACAAGAATGTTGACCTTAAAATAAGTTTATCTTTATACAGATTCTTGAAGAACCTTTTGTAAGAACATGGTTGTATGGTTAAATATGAGTTCATAATAGCAGTTAGTGAAGGCACCACGATCATTAGTTGTTTAACTTGGTATTAAGATTGAAAGGAAGACTGAAACTTGAATGCTTCTGGGAAGAAACTTAAATGGTATAAACTTTAGAATGGTCATCTTTCTTGCATTCATTATAATGTTGTTGTTATACAGGTCAGTGGCCATCTGAAGATGTCCTTGCATATTTTTGCTTGTCACATGCAGACATGTTCAGGTTTGTGAATAATGTTAACTATGCGCTTTTGGTGATTCTATTCATTCTTGAAAAAATATAATCAGCTGTATTGTCTGTATTTTGGTTGTTTTGCTGGCATTATTTTGAAGTCTTCTTTGAATCCGCGCTACTTATTAGATTTGTGTCCACTCGTATAATTTTGCAGGTCTAAAAGAGTTATCGAGCTTGGATCAGGATATGGCTTAGCTGGATTAGTTATTGCAGCAACAACTGAGGCATCGGAAGTTGTAATCTCAGATGGAAATCCAGTAGTGGTAGATTGTATCCTTTTGTTAGCTAATTCTAGTTTTTAATATTTCTACAAATTAATGATTATCAGTCGCCTTTAAAAGCAAAATGAAGCTAAAGTTTTAAGCTTTGAAGAATCTATCAGCATCCTTTTTTCCTTGTGCATTTGCAATGCGAAGAAATATACGATGATGTAAAGTAAAGAATTTTTACTTTGAAATGCTGTCTGTTGGCAGATAAGACCTGCACTTCACGGCATGCAAAGCTAGGATAATTGGCCAGTCAACTGTTTCTTGAAACCCTTTTCACTCAATGTCATGAAATGAGAGTGTGATTCAGAGTTTTCTAGTGCCCAGACAACTGTTCTGATAAGTTGGGATAACTTGGTACTATGACATGGGAAGTGACTAACTAGGGTCTGCTTGGGATTCATTGTAGAAGAGTTATGAAAAGATTTTATATGTATATTGAAAAGGTGACATGTCAATGGGAAGCATGCGCCTAGAATGTGAGTTTGAAGTCTATTTGCATTTTCTTACTAGAACTTCAAGTTGCTTGTGGCGCATTATTCACTCTTTTATAATTTCAGTTAATGTTAAGCTCAAATTTCTCAAATTGCTAGTGATGGGCGGTTTTAAGGGAGACTCTGGTAATGAGAATATGAATCAGTTTGGAAGTCTTCAGCCTGTGCTAGCCTTGCATCTTTTTTATGATTGGACATCACTGTAAACATCTTTCTTTGTTGTATAACTTGTTTGCTTACCTTCTGTAATCAAGATTCAAGATGTTTCATGTCCTCTCATTTATAACAGGGGTCATTTTTTATGATAGCAACAGTGATTGTAATTGAAGTTTAAATGTGTTTGTTTTTGGTGTGTCTATTAGAGATATAATTTATTGATGCTTAGGTCATTGCATAGTCATGTAACGGGCTTTGCTCTATGTTTCTGCTGGTCGTTAGGTGTGCTAATGTAGAACTAAATTTATGTCAGTTTGCTGGGTTATGATTCAGACTTATATGTTCACTTTGTGTGAATGCAGCATTGGTCCAGTTTCTCTTTATCTTTTGTTCCCTTTAACAGCCAGATATTCAGCATAGCATAGAGGACAATTCCACAGCATTTGGTAATACAAAAGTGAAGGCTCTGGCATTGCATTGGGATGAGGAAGTAACTTATAATATCTCCAACACTTTTGATGTCATAGTTGCCAGTGACTGGTAAGTCCTGTTTTCTATTAACTTTCTATTTCAATAATCTATGCTGCATGGCTATCTTTCCTTTAGCCTATAGTGAAGCATCACGAAATCTACATCAATAGATTTTATACTTCATGTCCATCAAATTTTGTTATCTTAGCAATATATTCCCAGATACTATGCACCTTGACAACACTAGAGTGGCAGTCATAACATATCCCATATTGTGTGAATGCCTCAATTCACATCCTGTTATCCACCTTACCAGTGTTTTCTTTCCTATCAACAAAGTTCTGCTTGATGCAATCTGATGAGGAAATCTTATGTCTTTAACAATTTGTTATTGGCTGAGGCTGTCTAGATTCATAGGTTTCCTTCACTAGTCAGCAAAAGGTGCCTGCATCCAGTTTTAAATGACAGAGACACACACACACACGCAAGCGCACACTCATGTGTTTTCTCCTTTCGTGCTAAGCTTATCTTCCTTTATACTGAGTAAATGGATGTGCCGTTTGACAGCACCTTTTTTAAGGAGTTCCACAATGCCCTTGCATGTACCGTCAAACTCTTGCTAAAAAATGATGGGTGCTCGGAAGCAATATTCTTCTGCCCTAAAAGAGGAGATTCATTGGACAAATTCCTAGAGAAAATTGAAGAAAATGGGCTGCATTTCTCTCTAACAGAGAATTATGACTCTGAAGTTTGGAAGCGTCATCAAGGTTTCATGGCTGGTGATGACACCTGTCCCAGCTATGATAAGCATCACTGCTACCCATTAATGGTCAGAATTACATTATAAAATCTTGGAGCCTTTTCTTTTTCATTCATAACTTTGTAATTTTAGGCAACGTTATTATTTCCCCATCCATATCTGTGGCATGCAGCAATTACCATTTAGAAAACACTTTTTACTTGCTGAATGCAGTATTCTATCTTACTATCATATTGGGTCCGAAGGTCACTTGAATTGTGCAATCCTAGCCACTAGATTTTGTAGGTCTGACTGATGATCCACCAATTAGAAAGGGAAGCGTGCAGATGCTGTTTTTATTTGGTTTTGGTTGCATATGATTTCTTTTTTGAACTTGCTACTGCTACACGTGAGTGCTCGAAGCTTTTGACATAAGATTCCTTATCTTCATTTGAGCATCAAAGTTACTTGAAAGTGTTTACATATGACGAAACAAAGACCGTCTGCTAAAGGATAATCACAAACAATGTCAAAAGCTATAAGATGCTCTGTGGATCAAATAAACTTAACGCATATTGGAGGAATGGGAAATTTTGTATATGCTTAGCATATCATACGAATCATGGGTGCTTTTTTTATTCATAATAATTTTAGACCAATTATTGTAAATATATCTTTCAATACATTACCATCATAGGTAAATGAACATAAAAGACTAGAACATCAAAATCTACATTTTTACTAATGGTTGACTCCTACGCATAGCAATACAAGGATGAAGTCCTTATTACTAATGGTTGGCTCCCATGCATAACAATGTAAGGATTCAGTCTCTTCTCCTCATGGCCGACTTGATGTTAACAACTTTAACCCTCCACTCTTGTGGCCAACTCCTACACATGTCAATACATCCATCTTTCCTTTTATGGGACCTTTACCTTATCCCGCACACATGTAGCCGACAAATTTGCACACAAACTATACGCACTTGTTTCCGCAAATTCAAATTTTTTTAGATAAGCCCTACTCATAGGTTTGGCTTTTCTTCCAACAATTCAAGTATTTTATAAATAGCAATTTTATCAACTTAAGCCCCATTCGTGTGGTCAGCTTATGCATCCAACACTTGTCTAAACTTGGAATTAGCAATTTTATCTAAACAAATCTTCAAATTGATACTTTACGAGTCTTTACCATTCCACAACAAATATTATATAACTCAACAATTATAATATTGGGATTAGCAATTTATAATAGTTACTTAAATTAAAAGAGAATGAGGTGACAAACACCTAATTGATTCTCTCGGTGGTGTCCACCTTCTTTGGGATCTCGTAATTAATGTCTCACCTACATCACAACAAGTCTTTCATGACATTCTCTCCTTAAAAATATTAAGAATGCACATTTCAATATTATCTTAATACTCCAAGTATTTGTTACCATGAATACAAGTAACTAGTAAATTTTAGAAAATATTCATATGTTCTCAAATAATATTGACCGAGAAATCCTTTGTCAAAATAGAAAGAGATTTGAAAAGAGTTTCTTATTCAAACATTATTAATGAAAGGGTATTAATTAAACAGAGAAAACGGTTATTAAAAGGGTAAGTCAAGTCATCAATATCGTTTCTAACATTTAGGGTATCATGACACGTTGTTAGACGATGCACTTGATCTTCAAATATAAAATAATCAATTGTTGATTTGATAATAAATTATTTTTTAATTATATTTAATTAGAATTAGAATTTATATTTGAGTCAACATATTAGGAACCTAATAGGTCATACACATTAAGAACCATTAATCAAAAATTCAACTAGAATGATTTAGTTAAGTATGACTTGGTTAATATATATTTTATAAATTAAAGACCAAAATATAATTAATATAGGGATTATATTTCTAGAATTATAAAACCAAGTAAAAACTTGATTAATTTAATTTATAAAATTATCTTATTTTAATATATGGGTATTATTGAGAAGGCAAATTGATATTTTGCTAATTTACATGATTTTTTGAAATTTCCTATAAATAGTAAGTTTTGGCTCATATTTTGTTAATAGGATTGTTTGTTAGGTATAAAAACTACACGTGTCACAAAATATAGAGCTAACATTATAGGAATAACAATTCATCTCTTAGAAATAGGGATTTATGAGATTTTCATTAGTTTGTGTAAATTATTGTTGGAGGCTAGAAAATTAAACAGTTTGACAACTCATTGTTTAAATAATTATTCAAAATCAAAGAATATCGGATTTTCAAGTGAAAGATCCCTAAACAATTTTAGATATGTCTAATAGAATCCTTGGGACTCCTTAATAATTTTGTTTTATTGTTTATGTTATGTGTTTGATATCCTAGAAACCCAACAAAATCAATTATTCATCTTGATTGTTCTAATGTCTTTTGGAGTTGCTATTATGAGTTAATTAACTCTCATCTTTCTTTTCTAGCTTTAATTTTGGAACCTAGAAAGTTGTTAAGAATTGACAACTATTTTTGTGTGTTGTTGTTGGTTTTTGGGTTGATACTTTATTAGATCTATATCTGAGTATTGAACTAATAAAGCATATAACCTTGTTTAAGATGATGTCAATTTTGCCTAACTAGAGCTATCAACAATATTTATTTTTAGGTTTACATTAGAATACAAATTTGTCATCATTCCTGCCTTTACTATCACATTCATAAGATATTGTTGAGATGGTAAGTATAAGCCATAGAGTCTGAGAAAGCATATATGCCCTTGATACTATCAGAAACACCCTTACTGCTACTTAAAATGAATTTTCTATTGGCTTGTAACTCTTGTCTTCCTAACCCTTCTTGATGCCTTTGTCAACTCTTCTTTGTTCTATGATTGAGGGCTTATTAACTACATTCCTCTTGAAAGGTTCATCTATTTCTAATGGGAAATATAACTTAGGCTTCAGTTTGTTATCGTTTGCAAGAAGGTGGGCTTGAGATTTAAATGGTCAAGAGATGGAATAGAACAATTGTTCTCAAGCTTGTTTAAAGGCTACTTCTAGACAGATCTTCAGTTTGGTTTACTTGGGTGTATTATATACCGTTTAGAAATAGATCATTATGGTATGTTAGGCTACCTTCAATATCTTATTGATCATGATGGAAGATTATTCGATGTTGAGATTAGTGTAAGGGTATGTTTGTCTCTTCATTGGTGATGACTCTTTGACTTCTTTATGGATGGATTATTGGTTGTTAGATAGATAATGATTTTGTTACCTTTTTCCTTTTAGTACTCTATCATTTACTAGATTATCTTTGGGATGCAAAGGTAGTAAACATTATTGAGTATGGTGGTTAGGAATTTCCTTCAGCTAGTTAGGACCTTCATCAGATTTTAGACTCCATTAGATCCCACCCTAGGGTCAACTCTTTAGATCACTATGTCTGGACAAGTCATTCTATATGGAGGTTCATTATTGATTCAGTTTGGGAGGAATTTCGAGATATCAAGTCCAAGAATACTATGCACAATTTTATCTAGTTTCTAGGACATGTCTCATGACTCTTCATCATTTTATGGCTTACCTCTCTTTTAGTTGTCTACACATTATGGACAAAGTTTTCAAATCATCACCTCTAAGGTATGTATCTTATATAGAGAATCATGATCATCTATTTTTTAGTGTTTTTTCTTAACTTTACTATGGAGAAAGATTTTAGACAAGATCTATTACCATGGCTTTCTATGTTAGAAAACCTATTCTTTAGTGGGTTTTGTTTTGGTTTTAGGAGAGGAAAGAATTCACATAAATTATAATATGATTGTCACTCTCAACCACAATTTACTTTATATAGTATGAGAGGAATACTCATCTTTAGTCAGCGTTACCGATCATAACATGATGTAGTGAAAGAGATCTTTGGCTGGTTGAGATGACTTCTAGATTTAGAAGATTAATATATGATATTTATAGAGATCAGATCTACTTGATAGCTTTGATTTCTATATTTATTCATGTTGTTTCATTTTTGTTTGATGTTGTATATCTTTTTGAGCTTCTTGTAGTCTATTTTCCATAATCTTATAGGCTTCATAACTTTTGAATCAGGATAATGGATTCATTGTATTTCTTAGAGTACTCCCCTCATATCCATGTACTTATTTTTCCTTCTATGCATCTTAACTTACTCTAAAAATAGCAAGATTAGATCGTAGGCAATTGAAGAAACATAATAAGGTTGTTCTATAATTCCTCTTCTAAGGAAGTATGAAAGGGAAACAAGATGTGCAAGTCTTATAATGTGTAAAGCCATCATCAAACATATCACAACCATTAAAGTAAAAGTTATTTGATAATATTATTTTCTATGGAACATATCATATGAGCTCCTTAAATGAACATACTTTTTAAGATCTCTTTAAATGAACATCACTTTCCCAAACACTAAGTCTATACAAGTTATATCTTGAGTGAGCAAATATAAAAAAGCCATGAAAACTTGCAATGAGGATTAAAATTTTGAGAGAAAAAGTATATAAAGAAAGGGAAACCTACATTTATCATATAAAAATACATGCATATTAGTCTTAAAGCATTATATTTTAACCTTTGCACGTAGTCTAAGGAAAAAATCCTTAATAGGTTAAAAAGCTTTTAGGAAAAAAAAGTTATTAGAGGTTTAACTCTGGTAAGTATAAGGGAAAAAAAGTTGTAGGATACCTTTAAGATGTTCTAAGTACCCTTTTAAGTTTCTTTTTTTATGATGTCCTTGAAATTATTTCCTTTTGAGTGTGACTTTGAGCCCCCATCTTTCATAGAAAGAGCCTTTGATTCCTATCTCTTCTCTCCTTAGTATACCATAATGCCCTCACCTTCTAGACAACATTTCATCAAGTTATATCTCTTTTAAACAATGCTTTTGAAATTATTCCCTTCCAAGTGTTGCATCCAACCCTTACCTTTTAGATAAAGCGTTATCATACCTTATATTTTTTACACAATGCTTTTGGCACCATTTCCTTCTTGTGCTCTCACCTTTCAAATAGTGCATTGTCAAGCACTATTTATTTTACACTGTTTTTTTGGTATTAATTCCTTCTAAGTGCATTGTCAAGCCCTTACCTTCCAAATAGCACGTCATTATGCCCTATTTCTTTTACACAATTCTTTTGACATTGTTTCCTTTTAAGTGAATTATTCAGCCTTCACCTTTTTATTAGCTCACCATCAAGCCCTATCTCTTTTACATAATGCTTTTTACACTTTTCTTTTCTTTTCTGAATGCGCCTTTGAGTACTTGCCTCTTGATAGCATGTCGTCGAGCCCTATCTCTTCTACACAATTCTTTTGGAACTATTCACCACTAGAAGTAATTGTTTTATTGATGAAACTCTCCATCAATAATTGTTTTCCTGATAAATATATGGATGTGAACTGTCTGTCAATAAGTAGTAGTTGGTAATTTAGTTCCTATCAATGATTCCATCTACAATAAGCCCCATTGATAGAAACATTGATTGTAATAATACCGACAAAAACATCGACTGTAATTCCATCTATATATTCTGTCTGTGAGGTCATAAAATATATCATTGATGATTTCATTGTTACTATTCTATCAGTGATTCCATCGGTGTCACTCTGTTAGTATAACCATCAGTAATGGTGGCATTGTGAATAATTTTTATTCAACTCTTTGGAAAATACCAATGAACATTCCATTAGTATAACCATTGGAATAATGATATTTTGAATAATTTTTGTCTAACTCTCTGGAAAATATTGACGGAATGCTCTGTCGGTAAAGTGATCAATAATAGTGGCATTTTAAGTAATTTTTGTTCAACTTTCTAGAAAATACCGACGGAACATTCCATCAATACTATTTTTTAAGAAAAAAATATAAAAATAATTTTACTAATGTTAAAATAAATTCAAATCAAAAAATATTTTGAATTAGATTAAATTAATTTAAAATTCAAATATTTATTACAAATTATTAAGATTTTAACATTTGAAATTCAAATACAATAAATCTAAAACAAATACGGGGCTAAAGAAGAAGGTGGAAGCAGAGGAGGGTGGTTGGCACCGCTGGATGTAAAAAGAGGAGTACATGGATCATCCCAATGTGATTGCAATTATATAGCCATTCAGTGCAATGCAACCATCTAAACACGAGGTCCTGCCTTTTCATCACGAAGCTTCACTATCTCATCACGAAGTTTGGTTGTCTCATCACAAACTTTCTTAGCTAAAATCATTTAGAACTTTGGAGTTTGCGTGAATGAAACTGATTTGAAGGATGTTCCAACGGTCAAAACACTACAAGCCAATCATAAATTCTGAGTCGTAGTGTTAGAGAGCCCATATAACTGATTTTTACCGGGTCCATTAAACATTTCTGCCTTCAACCATACATCTAGATCAAAATCTAGATAGGTCAAAGGATTGTACTTGTATTTTTCCATCAACCGGTTATTATATGTTTCATAGAAATAAAATATTTAAGAAAAGTAAAAAAAAATCAATGGAATAATAACTTAAAAAATTAATTAAAGAATACCAACAAACTAAAAATTGATGAGCGTGACTATCCATAAATTGCTGCAACACTCCTTGTTTGTGGTCTCTACTCTGCATATGTGTCTAAACAAAAAGCTCAATCGGCAATGGATCGTGTTCAAGACTTTAGTCTATAAGAAAAAAAAACATTGTTAGTTACATATTACAAATATTAAAAAAATTATGAACAAAAAATTATAAATTTAATTAATAAAAATTACCATTCGTTAAACGAACAATATGGAGTCGCCGGTGTGCGTGGTAATGAAACCTAGAAAACATGATTCTGGTTCTACGAACCGGAATACGAGTATCGCGTTAAATGCTCAGACATTACATGATCAATGTAATCCACCTATATTGCCTCTAAAATGTATGGCAGTCTAAATTGCTTTCAGATTGCCATGTTTCTCTTACTCATGTATATTTTTGTGCTTTTTTTGCCCCTCATACTAGAAATTACACAACCTATAAGGTACAAATGAATTATTTCTTAGTAAATAAAAATAAAAATTATGGTATTTATAAAAAATAAACATTACCAACATCGTCAAAACTACCTAGCTATAACGTGATTCTCCCATGTCCTTCTCACAACATTATCATTAGCATCCTCCCAATCAAATTTTCACTTAGAGTAAAAATATAGAGAAGATAAATTTTTATTAATCTGATAAAGTAAATAGATTAAAATAATAACAAAATTATTTTCCTATTAACCTTAAACTTTGTAAATCATGTATCGACCCACAGTCTCTATTTAGAATTTTTGGAGATCTAACTTCATTGAAATAATGAAATCTCCATCGATGATATAAAGATTGTTAGTATCATTCTCGCGGCCTCAATATTTGTAAACTTGAGATTTTATTCACTAAATAAAATTATCTTTTAAATATATTTTAAACAAATTTGGTTGTGAAATTTTTTTGTATTAAAAGGTCATCTTTCCATTGGGCCTAATACTTAAAAATAATTGAATCCTGCTATGAAGGGACACCCCCTCGACCTCGCGGTGCTGCACTCGACGATCCCATGTCATGAGTCGATGCATGTGCCCTAGGTGCATGTTCATCATCAACATGCAAAAACTTGTGATCCTCAAAATCATTGATAGGAGAACAAGTAGGGATCTGTCTTGACATCGCTTAATGAGTTTTTTTTCCAGTCATCTTTATAAATTGACAAATATTCAAAATTACATGGTTTTTACATTTCAAAATTTTTTGGTAGCACCTCTCCCCTATATGGAAGACCACCCAAAATTTACAAACATACAAATACACATCATTTATGCCACAAACTAATTGTTTTAATTATTTTTTTCAAACAATTTTGCATAATTCAATTTCATCAAATATTTTTATTTTTGTGCTATAATATTTTTTAAATTAATCCTAAACTTGGAAAAACTGATTATAAAATTACAAAATCTAAAAAAACAACTAAATGAAACTAAAAAACGAATCACAATTATTTATAAAAAGGTCAGCTTCCATCGAAAATATTTGCCAACTAAGAAATAGAGGGTTGGAAACATGAAGAAGAAAGTACCTGGAATGTTGTATTCTGAAGCTGAAGGGTCAGGCTCTGCAAGACACTATTTGCCCGTGGGAGAATATGGTGTGCAGTGTTAACGACTAGCCCTTTATCCCGCGTGCTGCTGCTGGTTATCTCCAGGAATTTGAAACAAAACCAAAAAAATCAAAGGAAGAAGACCAAAACAGTGCGAAAGACAAATCTCATCGAAGCCAACAAAAAAAACACTTGGAATCAACCTTATCAATTCCGTTCCCTCCACAATAGACTGTACATTTCATTTTAATTCAAAAAACAAAATAAATCAAAGTAAATTTTATCTTATTCAAAATCTCAGCTTATTTCAAAAATTTCATCCGGAATGTTCCGGTTTCATTCCGCCTATAATATTCCATCCAAATAATGTTTTTTAAAATGATAAATATTTTTACAATATCAATCATATTTCTTAATCCGACCATTAGATTGAGATGATATTTTACGAGAAGTCTCTTGATATATATATATATATTATATCAAAATTTTAAAGCAAACAGAGAATGTAATGACCTTGTGAGATTGATGATGACATTTTTGTAATATTATACAAGTTCGTAATTTTGTTCAAAAAAATTATTTTATTTTTGGATTATTTTTATGTGCTAATGTCAAAAATGATTTAAAAAATAAAAATTCATCATTTTAGTACATTTCTAAATAAAAATAATTTCAACTACATTACCAAACAAACACTAAATAGAAATGCAGGGCTGGGAGGACATACCGAAATATTGTTCTCGAGTGTTATCTTAGAATATAGAATATTGGTTAAAACTTCAATAAATAATTTAGGCCCCGTTTGTTTGCTGGAAAGTGGTTTCCTTTTGAAAAGTGAATTCCGGGAAAAGTGAATTCCTGGAAAGTGAATTCCAGTGTTTGACAGTGTTATGGAAAATGAACTGGAAAACACTTTCCAGTGTTTGTTTGTGTTATGGAAAATGAAGTGGAAAATAATTTATTAATAAATTATTGTTTTTTTCAAGTTTATCCTATGTATATTAAATATTTAATATAAAATATTTAATCACTTTAAATAAAAAAATGAAATCAAATAGATGAATTTTTTTTTATTATATCCTATATTCATACATAGCTTATTTTATAAAATATTACAATATATGTCATATCATATTATAGAGAAATAAGTTTATTAAATATTTTGTAAGTAAAAATTATTCAATTTTAAAAGCTTTAAATAATTTGTTTTTTCATATTAAGAAAGCCAAATTAGTTTATGTTGAGAGTTATATGTTTGGGTTTTTGTTTTTGGTATGAAGTATTTTTGAAAAGATAAATAGATACAACAATATTTTGATGGGTATTTTAGATAAAAATAAATAAATTGGGTAAAGGCAATTATCCCTTTAATATCTATAAAATAAACATCAAGAAATAAATATTTATACCTAACATCAAGAAATAAATAGTCATGCATAAATATTAAGTTTCGATGTCATTGACATACATATTAGTTCAAATTACAAACATAAATATAGAATTCTCCGAATTAAACATGTAAACATACTTGTCAAATAAAAAACATAGTCTGAAACCAAACTTTGAACATTTTCAAACCATCTTAGCAAGCAGGCCTGTTGTAGTGTTGGGTGACAAAGTTTTGAACCCAAAGTTTCCTCAAATTAGCATTTTTTACCATAAATGCTTTTGCCAACATTTCATTTTGGACCAAATAATCAAATGCATCCACAAGAGTTGTCTCATCAAAGCCTTCAACTTCCATCACTGCCGCATACAACGCACTAACATCAAGTTGATTTTTGTTGAGACTTTGAATTGCAAATGCTACATCTCCAATCTGTTTAGACAACTGCTCAACACCATCATTTTCATACATGCGGCTTCTCTTTCTATGTTGCCTCTTTTGTGTACTAGAGGAAGATGTCCCTTTTCCTTTTGAAGTTTCTTCATATTCACCTTCATTTTCAATGGAAATTGATTGAACTTCAGTGTTCTCTTCCAAGTTGACATCAGCATATGATTTGACATAATTTCCGGTTGCCATGTCTTTTCCAACAACAATTGTCATTACTTCATACAAATCAAGTTTTTTGTTCAGATACTTGTCATGATTAGGATGTGCCTGTTCATAACGTATAGAATATGCAATTTTTTTAGTTCATTGTATAACATTGTATAAACAAAAGTAAATATAAAAATTACAAAGAGTATAATATTTATCATACCTTCACTTCTTCATCATATACATCTTTCGAAACTGTAATCATCTTCAAACAATCATCCCAGCCAAAACCACTTTTATTTTTAAGATTGGTTATTATTCCCCATTCTTTTTTCACAGTCTTGAGATGATTTTCCACATGTTTAGGCTCGCATTGCACATTGAACGTTTCACTGATTTCTGTAGCCACCTTAACAAACGATTCTGCTTTAAAGGTTGAAGAAGGTTTGTTTCCTTTAAGTGCCTCCTCAGCTAATAACTCAAGCAGCATGTTAGACATGGGCTTAGTCCATTTGAAATGCTTGCCCTTGCCTTTGCATTTTTCATCCTGTGTTAAACTCATTTCTACAAAAAAGAAATTATAAATTTATACAAAATCATACAATATTTCGATTTAATACATGTCATATAAATACTGAAGCAAGACATAAGAAAAACAAACACATATAATTAACACTCATTTACAAGTTTCTTTGAGTGATATAATCATTCCACATGGTTGAGGCAATCATTTCTCTTTTTGATATCCACTCCCTATTCTCTTCCCTTTCCTCCCGTTGACTGAAGTAGATTGTTCGTCTAATTGGTTCACTATCCGGACATATTTTTTCCATAAGAAAGTCATAAGGATCAACCCCCATTATGTGATTATGAATAATACAACATGCAAGCACAACATCTACTTGTGTTTCATAAGACCAAAAAGATTTTCCATTAATTGATCTAAAACGACTCTTCAAAATACCAAACCCTCGCTCAATCACGGTTCTCAATGAAGAGTGTCGAAGATTAAATAGCTCCTTTTCATTTTCTGGTGCACGGTCTGTAAACTCATTCAAGTGATATCGAACTCCACGAAAAGGAGAAATGATTCCTTTTCGAATACCGTAACCAGCATCACCAAGATAATATTTCCCTACAAATTAAAAAAAAAAAACCTATTACTATCTTTATGTAGTAAGACATTTTATATGTTTATGCATATAATACATACTTTATTATATACCTTCAGGAATTTTAAAACCATTAGATCTTGATAATGCATCAGCTAAAACCCGTGAATCATGGGCACTTCCTTCCCAGCCAGCTAAAACGTATATAAACTTCAAATCAAAAGTTATAGCTGCTAAAACATTTTGTGTTGTTCCTTCTTTTCGTCCTCGAAACTTTCCTTGAATCTCAACAGGAACATTTGCAGGAACATGGGTACCATCAATTGCTCCCACACAATCCTATATAAACATGACAACATAAATTATAACCTTTTCTTCTTAATGTAATTAATTAATTCATTAAAATATTGGTATTTTGTTCATACCTTAAAATAAGGATAGAATCTTCTATTATTCATTATCTCTGCTGGAACTGTATCCTCTGGATCTTTAATAAGGTGTTTGTACAACTTTAGAATTGCTTTTAAGACAATTCTAAAGTAACGATGGATAGTTTCAACAGACCTATAATATCTACCACTAACAACCCTAAATCTTTGGTTATGGCCTACAATTTGTAAGAACACAATTACTTGACACATTTTGAGTTGATCGTAATAGGTTACGACTTGTGAGAAGATCACACAATCTATATAATACAATAGGTTTCATACGAATTTGTTCAATGCAATGTCGATCACCTCGATTCAAAATGCTGTCAATATAGAATTCTCGTTAAGAAATTGCATTTATACGTGGTTCTCTTGGTATATAAATTCTATTTATTTCTTCTTCAATTATAGATTCCCCTGCAGCTATCACAGCAACAGCTACTCCCATGCATACTGCATTAATTATTTTACTATCCATAACATGAAAGTGTAGTTTTCTGCTAACAATACCTAAAAATATAGGGAAATCAATATTAAGAAAAGCATATCAAATATTTACACAATCAACACAGGTATTCTGCTTCTGTCTTTTTACCAAAGTTAGCCTGTATTGCAAGACAGAAATAAACTTCTCGATTCACATACATGATTTTACAGTGCTACTTTCATTTCAAGTTATTCACAATGTGCATCAAGCATATTCCTCGTAAGAAGTTTCTATTTCTTTATTCTTTTTCATTTTGTTTTCTAAATCTTTGCTCTAGCAACTTCCTCATCCACAAAAAACTCATTAATATGTATGTATGTATATATGTATGTATGTATGTACGTATGTAATATATGTCCTAACAATATATTGTCGTTTAAGGTGTTTAAGTGTAGTGAGAATGAGATTTAATACTCTTTGTGTTAGGATATGAAGATTTAAACACTAATTTGAGTATTAATGAGGATTGATGATATGAAGGTGTTTATGCACTACTAATTGCCTCAATATCAGATATAATAAAAAATTTCTGTTTTTAATTTTGCAATTAAGAGGCCTATTTATAAGTTTCAAAGAGAAACTAGCCGTTTCTAGCCATTTTAGTGCAACTGTCATCTCAAACGGTCGACCGGTTCAGCTCGAAAGGCAATTTGTCTTCCAAGCGGTCGACCGGTTCCCTTGGTAACCCAAGCGGTCGACCGGTTCATGCAGAAACCCTATTTTGACAAATTATCTTTTCTAAATTTCTTGAACCGATTGATGGTTTTCCTTACTTATTTAATTCATGCAAGAAATTTGGAAAGGTATGTAAGCTATATGGTGCATATGCAGCCCTTCTTTCACTAGTTATCCTATCTACCTACCATAGTTGCAGTGCTAGAAAGAACAACCACCACTGAATATATAATATTTGATACCCTTTTGAATAAAACACCAATCCCAGAAGCTGTTGCCACAAGAAAATATGAACTTGCTCGTGAAAAAAAAAACAGTCCAACTTTATACTTGAAGAAGGTAAAATATGAGGCAATCGAATATAGTAAGTTCATAATTCAAGTTGTGATGCTAGTAATCATAATTCAAGATGACAGCACAGCAGTTTCAGCAACAGTTCCAGATAAGAACAAAATGTGCTTTTATATGAACCAACAAAAAAATGGTGCTTAGGTGCACATCAATTCAAGAAATCAACAGAAACAAGAACAACAGAAATCAAAACATTTGCAATCACACCCATTACCATACTCGGCAATTTCAATTGTAACCCAAATCCCACAAACCCTATTTCTCATATCATCAAAAACTCACAAACTTAAAAAAAAACCCACAAAACCAATAATAAACTATTCTCTACTGCAAAAAGATTGAGATGCAGAGGGATTACCTGGTTTCTCTTGCTGTGAGTTGCAGAGGGAGGCTAGAGGAGGCGAGAGACGAGAGGGTGTTGTGCTGGGTTTGAAGAAAAAATGTGGGGAAGAGGGTGTTGGGTTACTGAGAGGGTGTCGAGATCAGAGATGAGGGACCGAGAGGGAGGCGAGAGGAGGCGAGAGACAAGAGGGTGCTTAGGGTTTTTTTAAGCAGAGATGAGGGACTGAGAGGGAGGCGTGAGGAGAAGAGAGGAGGCGAGAGGGTCTGGTTTTGCTATAAAAAAGGGTGCAGAGAGATGAGGGACTGGAGAGGGAGGCGAGAGGATGCAATTAGGTGCAGAGATGAGTGAAAGATGAGGGAAAGAGGGAAATAGACGTGCAGAGAGATGCGGCAAAGAGATGGGTCACGCGGAAAGTGTTTTCCTTTTGTGCAGGAGCGGAAAACACTTTCCACGTGAGAAAGTATAATTTTAAGTTGACCGGGAAAGTGATGGAAATCACTTTCCTTTGACTTTTTTTCCAAAATGTTTCCAAACACCGGAAAGTGCGGAAACTGAATTCCAGGAATTCAGTTTCCTTGAAACAAACAAGGCCTTATATTATATATATAATTGGATTTAAAATTAACGTAAATGCATCACTATCTTGAATGTTAGCTTACTTAAGATCTACTAGTATCTTGAATGGTAGCATAATTTATTATATAAAACTCTAAGATATTATTATTTAGCACAACTCTTTAACTAAATGCTTTGGAGTTTGAAACTTGTATAGATTTATTACAATTTTTTGCTTCATTTTATAAATTAAAATAGAATAATAAATTTAAACTTATGACCACTTGCTTTTATGTTGAAAATCTGTCACAACCTTTTGCTTAATTTTATAAAATGGAGCTGAACGAGTTGAGAAGTGCACTGGAAATTGATTTTCGTAAAGGAACGTTATCTGGGCAGGGAATTCTTCTCACTTGGCCCCAATCATACAGACAGGAAAAGGTTGTTATGTTCATACCCCTGAAAAAATGCAACTAGTGAGCGGCTAAAGCTCACTTCAGCAAGTGCTTGCTGCTGAAAAGCCTCAGATCATTAAAGTGCCTCATATTGACGCAATCCATGCTTACATGGCAGATTCCACTCCATCTTGTGCTTAATGTTGACGCCATCCATGCTTATACGGCGGATTCAACTCCGACCAAGCTGAATAGCTATTTCTAGATCGAAAAACCCATTGCAAAAAGATTGACTCACTTCTTTATCTGAAAACGGTGACATTATAGCTGAAGGCCATACCAAATAGAGGGAAAAGCTTCTCTTAACCAATACCCACCCCATATTGCATAATTTGCAGAGATCACCAATCAATAGTATTTTGAATGATATAAACATGTTACCAGCAATTTTCGCCTTTGCAGAAACATTTTTCAAGGTAACATGGTTGCATTTAACTAGAAAGAATCCTCCATATCCAAAAGAATTCCATCCCGACATGTAACAAGTTTGATCTATCATCAACATCCAAAAGCCAAAGAAGATACACCTTCAAATCCTCACGCATTCTATGATAAGTGAAAAAAGTCATTCAATGCACAAGGAAAGCTTACCTTTGTGGCACAACAATTCCAACACCAGGGGCTGCCATGGAAGAATTAACAGACAAGCTGTCTAAGTCTGCCATGGACATGAACATTGGCACTTGAAGTTCATGCTTGGTTGTCAAATAAACTTATATAAATGAAACCATCTCACTAGAAGCTCTCTGCAATTCTCATTCTCTTTCAAACTCAAACTCAACAATTCATAACATCAGTAGTTGTAAATATTTATTACAAATTGTCGGTTGTATACTCACATACAAAAAATGCTGCCTTAAGATTCTCTGGTAGGAGATAATGGCATCAAAACCTATCAACTTATCTTGAATATGGAGCAGATACAAGAAAAAATTGCACAAGCAAACAAACACCACAAAAAGCAGCTGTGGTCAGAGCATTCATATCACTGAATCAAACAAGAAAATTTAAAATGAACTTACCACAACAATACCAGGAACAAAAAAGAAGCTTTACACCTTCATGGCGGCTTCACATATAATTCACACTTGACAAAAATAAGAACCGCTCAATTAGAAAACTACTCGAACGTCATTAACAGTAATAGAAATTAAAAAAACTCAATCCGAAACGACCATGTATGTGTCAAAACTGGGGAAAAATTAATTTCCCCTAACAAAAATAGGAACCCCAACACAATCCTATCTATATCATAACCCCCCCAAAAAAAAACCAACCAAAGATAAACCCAAAATTAACAGAAATAGTTACCATCATCCCTCATTTATTCAAGACTGCTCGGGACAATCCCTAGCAAGGTGCCCTTCCTTACCACAATTAAAACATCCACCACTATTACCACCGCCAAACCTTCCACCACCAGTTCCTCTTGCACTGGTGCAATCCCTAGCCAAATGTCCAAACCCACCGCAGTTATAACAAGCTCCAGTCCCACCCGGACAGTCCCTTGCCACATGCCCAAACCCTCCACAACTGTAACACCCATTGTTATTCCCCTTCGTGCACTCCCTCGCAAAATGACCACTGCTTCCACACTTATAGCAACCAAAATCGCCACCGCGATTGTTATTGTTGTTGTAATTATTGTAACTCTTACTACTGTTATTGTTGCAGTCCCTTGCAATATGGCCAGGATTGCCACAATTGAAACACCCAACACCATTGTTATTGTTGTTGCGGCGGCCGAAACCACCGGGGGTGGTAGTGCGGCGTTTGATAGGTCCGCCACCGGGGGCGGTAACTTCAACAGCTTGGTACTTGTCTTCATTCAGTAAAATAGTGAACTCAACGACGTCGTCTTCGTAAAGAGTACGGTAGCCACCGTCAGATTTGATGGCGGAGTGGTGAACGAAGAGATCTTTGTCGCCAACATCAGGTTTGATGAATCCAAATCCTTTCTTGTCACTGAATCGAACCACCCTGCCAGTCGATCTCTCCTCCTTCGTCGCCGCCACAGCTGCCGCTTGCTCCTCCGCCATTGATGATTGATTCAATCGAAGGAGAGAGAGAAGTTAGGGGTTTTATTTTATTTTATTCTTTATATTTACAAGGGCACGGGTGCCTTTATTTAGAGAGGAGAGTCCCTTAAGAAACCCTAAT
This sequence comes from Salix arbutifolia, assembly GCA_025169955.1. NCBI lineage: Eukaryota > Viridiplantae > Streptophyta > Magnoliopsida > Malpighiales > Salicaceae > Salix > Salix arbutifolia. The sequence goes on from CM045908.1 coordinate 5,010,805, forward strand.
GGCTTGGTCAGCGAAAAATTAAGCCCTTGTTTGGTATTGAGGTACAAACTGTGTTTTGTTAAAAACACAGTTTATACCCAATACTATGTGTTTGATAACTTTAGAATTGATGGTGGGACTCATTCATTCTAAAGTTCCAAACCATGGTTTGCGGAAAGCAGGAATTTCCTGCTTTCCGCAAACCATTTTGCTAAAATGGAAAGTAGGTCTATATATATATATATAAATAAATATTTATATAAATATTTATTTATTTATATAAATATTTTTATATATTTATATTTATAAAGAAAAAAATATAATTTTTGTCTAGTAATTCTAATTTTATTTTAAATGATATTTTACGATTGTGTTTGGGATCGAAGAACCCTTTACGTATAAATTTAGTTTGGATGAAATTACAAGTAGCTTGATGAAAAAATAAAACAAGTGTCTAATTTACTTGAATTATTAATTATATATTATTATTATAATTATTAAATATTTAAAAAACAAATTTTAGATGATTTTGTACCATTGTTTCGGGATCGCAGAGATTTTCACGTATAGATTTAGTTCGTGATGAAATTACAAGTAGCTTGATGGAAGAATAAAAACAAGTGTCTAATTTACTTAAATTATTAATTATATTTTATTATTAAAATTATTAAATATTTAAAAAACAATATATATATATATATATATGTGTGTGTGTGTGTTCTTTAAAGTAATTTCATAAGTTGATAGCAATATGAAAAGCATGATAACCAAACATACGAAACTGTTTTTTTATCAACCTCAAACTCAACCACAGTTTTAACCAAACATTTCACTGCTTATTTTGAACCGCAATAAAAGTGCTTTTTATAAAACTGCTTTTTTTCAACCTCAACCACAACAGCAACCACAATAAAAGAGGGTGGTTGGAGAGCTGTTGCTGTAGTTTTTCATAGATTTTCAAAAAGTATTTCGTGCTGAAATACATCAAAATGACATTTTTTTATTTTTTTAAAATTATTTTTGACATCAGCACATCAAAATGATCTAAAAACACTAAACCGCCGGTCTTTAAAATAAAAAAAATAAAATTGTAATTTTTTTAGAAACCATGGTTGAAAAAGCTAAAACAAACACCCCCTTAGAGTCTATTAGGCACCGACCTTTGTGTTTTATTTATTTATTTCCAATGGGCCTTTTATTAAGCCCTTAATCACAAGAAACTTCTAAAATAGGGTATTTATGAAAATATTATTCTCTAAAAGTCTTATAATTATTAGTCATGGGAGAGCAATTTAATGGGATGTATACATGTAATATTAAAAAGATATATTATAATTAATTATGCTTACCATATTTTAAATATTAAAGTGGGAGTGGTAATTAACTAATTATGATGGGAGTATGAATTTGAGTGCTCGAGAGAAATAATGGTTAAGGATATAATTATGTCATTAGATATTATTGTTTGATTAATGCATAAATGCAATTAAGGTTGTTTCTCATCATTTATTATTAAATTTTTGAAATTCAAAAGTCCAATCATATAATTATAAAGTAAGTTTTAGTATGTTTCAAATTTTATATTTTAGAAATAAACCTAGTGCATTTGAAGTTCAAATTGATTACATTATAATAGAGTAATGTTTTTTTAGTATTTTTAAAAATATTTTTTTAATATTGAAATCCAAATTATTGCTTTTCAAAATGTTTTGTTTTGGACAATATATTTTTTATTTTCAAAATTTTATTTTTGATATCAATATATAAAACAAGAACTAAAACTAAAATCCAAAAACATCAAAATAAATAACTTAAAGCAAATAAAATGTAAAAATAAATGGGCTGATGATATCAACCATAAAATAGCTTTTATTATCTCAATCAAATTATGAATGGATGGATAAATACTTGTAAGCATCACTCTTATATCATTAGTATTTCACTTGGGAATTGGCGAGAAATCTATATTATAGATAAGATTTTGTTTTATTATTTTTAATTAAATTTATGTTTTAAATGGTAGATATACAAATAATTTTGGTGTAAATCCCTCCTTTCAATGTTAAATTATTTTTACAATCAATTATACTAAAATTATTAGTTTTATCGATGTTATAAATAAATTTTTTAATATAAATATTATTTTCTTTGCTTGATTAATTTTTTTATATATGTGTTCTCCATTCATTTATCCAAAATTTAATAATATTATGTTTTGATTTCTAGAGTGATTTCAACTCGGTCTAGTTTTTATTGTTGTTGTTTGATTTTTTTTATTACTATTTTTAAATAAGAATAAATAAATAAATAAACATGGAGAGATTTATTGGAAAAATAAAAAAATATAATGTTTATGTTATAAAAAGAAGAAATAATTAACATATAAAAGTATAAACATAAAAAATATAATTAAAGACTAGAGAGAAATATGTTTATGAATTCTTCTATTTTTTCAAGTTCTAAGAATACAAGACCAGTGGATCTATTTATAGAAGAAAGAAGTGAACTTAAGGGTCATGGAAATCCAAAATACTAAACACAAGAGTTATGTTCATTCAATACATATAATTATAGATTCATAACACTTCTCCTTGAATGACCATGTACTTAAAACTATGTCTCATTAAAAACTTTGAAAGGAAAACCTAATGGGAAAAAGAATACAACATCCTTGTATAATTTCTGAATATTTTATAATTTAATAGAGAGCTTTATATGGATACTTCAAGATCCATATTTGAATACTTCAAGATCCATCTTTGAATACTTCAAGATCAATTAAAACAATGTCAAATTGTTTCGTTAAAACCTTGCAAAGAAAAACCTAGTGGGAAAAAAACCTAAGTGAAGGGAAAAAAATACAATTTGCATTGTATTCTCCTCAAAAGTATACATCGTATGATAAATCTTTAAGATGATGCATGTAACAGACCAGCCCATGAGAGGGAAGAAGAAGGGAGCAACGGGAAGGGAAGAACAGCCGAGATGGGAGGAGCAGCCGAGAGAAGGGAGGTTGTCGAAGAAGACAATGAAATGAAAGGCAGAGACCCGAGAAGCTTCCTTAGCAAGCCTACCTGCACGGGAAACAAGGAAACGTCAGCGTGTATGGCTGAGATGGAGGAGAGAAGTACTTACGTGGACGGGCCGGATGAAACGCAAGAGACAGCGCCAGATGACCAACACGTGGCAAGGGAGATAAGACAAGTCAGCGATGAGCAACACGTGGCAATAGAGATAAATGAGACGGCACCGTATAATCAACAGATAACAGGAAGGAATCGTAGACATTAGTGACTGAAATACATACAAGAAGAGACGTATGCGGCTACAAACAATTCCTAAGGACTAAAGGGGAAGAGAGGGACAGAAACGAGGGCACGACGGAAATTGCTTTGAAGCAAATCACTTGTCCAAGGAGGCCCGGGCTACCTCGAATCTGCCCAGAAATTGACTTCTAGTTATTAGCTGAATTCCTTAATTTTCTTTTTAGAATAGTTTCTTTGAGTATTCATAAACCCCAAAAAACCCAAAAAGAATTGTTCTTGAATTTCTTTGTTTTTTTTATATAATTATATAAAAGCTCGAGAGAATTATTCTCTCACAAAAAGAATTAAATTCAAGTTTGTTCCAAGTGGTATCAGAGCAGGTCAATCCTCGATATGGCCGAAGGCACCAGAGTTTCCCAACTTATGGAAACAATAACCAGGATGAAACAACAACAAAATCAGCAGGGTCAGCAACAAGTATTGGAAGATATAGTTCAACAGCTTAAAAATATGTCTGCCCGACTTGATCAGTTGACCAAATCACAAGGGAAAAGGCCCATGAATTCACCCCCCAATTCCCCCAACCGGGCCATTCAAAGCGAGCCCAGACATGAGATAGTCCCACAGGAAGGAAATCAGCAAGTCCAAATTAAATCCATTAGGCTAGAGTTCCCTCGCTTTAATGGGGACGACCCTATCGGATGGGTCTACAAGGCCAATCAGTTTTTTAACTTCCACAACACCCCAGCCCAGCATAGGCTATTCATAGCCAGTTTTCACATGGAGGGAAAGGCCATTACGTGGTACCAAGAGCTAGAAGACACAGGGATCATCACGAGTTGGGAGGCCTTTGTCACGGCTCTCAACACTAGATTTGGGGCATCTTCCTACGATGACCCCATGGAAGCTCTCATAAATATCAAACAAACGTCCACTGTTGAGATTTACAAAACCAGGTTTGAACTACTATCAAATCGAGTTCGGGGTTTGTCCGACTCACACAAGCTCAGTTGTTTTTTGGGAGGGCTAAGAGAAGAAATAAGGATGGGAGTTCGGATGCTGAACCCCCAAAACCTGACTTCAGCCTATGGGCTAGCCAGGATGCAAGAAGAAAACTTGTCCATCATGAGAAGGGCGTGGAGGCCCAATCCAGTAGGGCCGCAAGGCCGAAATCATGCTCAAGCCCAACAGAGGGTAGAAGGCCTGGAAGGAAGATCGATGCCTATACATAGGCTCTCACCGGCCCAGATGAAGGAGAAGAGGGATAAGGGCCTCTGTTTTAAATGTGATAGTAAGTGGGGGCCGGGCCATCGATGTGGAGGGCCCAAATTATTCCTGATTGAAGAAACTGAGGAAGGAGATACAGAAGAGGCAGAAGAGGGCCTAGTCCTGATAGGCCTCAACGACGCACCAGAAGGGTCTGTGGAAGGAGTGGGGATATCGCTGCATGCCATAATAGGGAATCCCGACCCTAAAACTATGAGGGTAAGCATAAAGGTGAAGGGTCATTATTTTATTGCCCTAATTGACACTGGAAGTACACATAATTTCATACATCCAAAGGTGGCTAGGAGGACTGGATCAAGGGTGTCAAAACATGAACCTATCGGAGTCAGTATAGCTGACGGGTCCAAACTATGGAGCAAGGGAAGCTGTCAGGATATCCTAGTATTTATCCAGGGAGGCCGATTCACAACTCAAGCCTACATCCTCCAGCTAGGAGGCTGTGACATGGTTCTTGGCATTCAATGGTTGAGCAGTTTAGGGCCCATTGTGTGGGATTTTTCATCCTTAAAAATGGAGTTCAACCAAGGAGAGAAAAGAATATTAATTCAGGGAATGGGAGTAGAAAACTCCGAAGTGGATTGCAGCCCTTCCTTCGTCCAGGAACTAAAAAGGGCAGAGATGGGCCTGGTACTACAAATATGGGAGATGGGCCCGGTGGACAACAGAATCCCTAAGCAGGTTGAAGCCCTACTACAGGAGTTCAAGGAGATATTCCAGGACCCAACTGGATTACCTCCTCGCAGGACCCAAGATCACGCCATACTACTAAAAGATGGTACCCCTCCTATAAACGTTAGGCCATACATGTATCCATATTATCAGAAGACAGAAATAGAAAAAATAGTCAAAGAATTATTGGCCTTGGGGACTATTCGACCCAGTCAAAGTCCATTTTCCTCACCAGTCTTACTGGTCAGAAAAGTGGATGGGTCTTGGAGAATGTGTGTTGACTACAAGGCACTCAACAAGGAAACGGTGAAAGACAAGTTCCCTATACCAGTAGTGGAAGAACTGCTAGATGAGCTTCACGACTCTCAAATATTTTCTAAATTAGACCTTCGGTCTGGATTTCACCAGATCAGAATGAAAGAGGAAGATGTGCCCAAAACTGCATTCAGAACACACGAAGGGCACTATGAATTTTTGGTGATGCCTTTTGGCCTCACTAACGCACCCTCAACATTTCAAGGGTTAATGAATGACATATTCAGACCCTACCTCAGAAAATTTGTGTTGGTATTTTTCGATGATATCCTAATCTATAGCCACACAAAAGAAGAACATAGCATGCACCTAAGAACAGTGTTCGAAACACTGGTCAAACATCAGCTATTTGCCAAACAATCCAAGTGCAAATTTGCAAGCAGCGAGATAGAATATCTGGGCCACATTATATCGGGCCAAGGGGTACACGCAGACCCCAGCAAGGTTGAATCCATGATCCAGTGGCCTCGGCCCAAGACATTAAAGTCCCTCAGGGGCTTTCTAGGCCTAACAGGCTACTATCGGAGATTCATACAAGGATATGGAGGCATAGCTGGGCCTCTAACCAGGTTACTTAAAAAGGGGGCTTTTCAGTGGGATTCCGAGGCAGAAAAGGCTTTTGAAAAACTGAAAGAGGCAGTAATTACCCCACCAGTATTAGCACTGCCAGATTTTACAAAAAGTTTCACAGTTGAATGCGATGCATCAGGAATAGGACTGGGAGCAGTATTAATGCAAGAAGGTCGACCAATATCATTCTTCAGCAAGGGTTTGAAAGGGAGGGAACTCACCCTATCAACCTACAAAAAGGAGTTTTTAGCCCTAATATCAGCAGTTCAAAAGTGGAGGCCCTATCTTTTAGGGCAGGCATTCAAAATCAAAACAGACCAGCAGTCATTAAAATATCTCCTTGAGTAGAGGATTGGCACCCCGACACAGCAAAAATGGATATCTAAGCTAATCGGATATGACCTTGTAGTGGAATACAAGGCTGGTAAAGAAAATCTAGTGGCAGATGCACTTTCCCGAAAAGAGGGCACCACCGAGGAGGGGACGTTATGGGCAATATCTACACCCCTGGTGAATTGGGTGGAACAGCTAAAACAGGAGTATGACAAGGATCCTAAGATACAAGCCATACTGCAGCAGATGAACAACGAAACTATTGGGTCACTAAAATTTCAGGTCAGAAATGGAATCCTATACTACAAACATAGGATATATGTCAGCAAGGCCAGCCCACTCAAACAAGACATCCTAGCCTACATCCACAACAGCCCATCTGCGGGGCATACAGGGATGGAAAAAACACTTCAAAGGGGGAGGAAAGATTTTTTTTGGAAAGGGATGAAGACAGATATCCAAACATTCATCAAACAGTGTGAAATATGCCAGAAGGCCAAAGGGGAGAATACCAGGCCCTCGGGACTCCTACAACCACTACCCATCCCCACTAGGCCTTGGTCCTCTATATCCATGGATTTTATAGAAGGTTTGCCAAAATCAAATCAATTCTCAGCAATTTTGGTTGTGGTAGATAGATTAACCAAGTATGCCCATTTCATACCCCTATCCCACCCCTATAATGCCACCAAAATTGCTCAACTTTTTGCACAGAACATCATGAGGCTCCATGGCCTTCCCAACAGCATAGTATCAGACCGAGACCCAACATTTACAAGCAAGTTCTGGGGAGAATTATTCAGGGTGCAAGGAGTCAAATTACTCATGTCCACAGCCTACCATCCTCAAACCGATGGACAGACAGAAGTCACGAATAAAACCCTAGAGGGCTATCTCAGGTGCTATGTGGGGGACAACCCTAAAGGTTGGTCAAACTGGTTGACCATGGCAGAATATTGCTACAATACAAGTTATCACTCATCTACCAAAACTACGCCGTTTGAAGCTACCTACGGATACCCACCCCCAAGCCTTACCGACTACATTCCAGGTTCCACACAAGTACAAGCAACAGAAAAGCATTTGCAAAACCGAACAGAGCAATTGGCACAAATAAAGCATCATCTACTAAAGGCTCAACACAGACAGAAAAAACAGGCAGACAAAGGAAGAAAAGACATGGAATTTCAAGAGGGTGACTGGGCTTACCTTAAACTCCAGCCATATCGTCAGCGCAGCATGCCAAAGAACAAAAACAATAAGTTATCATATAAATATTTCGGCCCTTTCAAAATACAAAGAAAAGTAGGGTCAGTAGCTTACCAGCTGGAATTACCCAAAGAAACTCGGATTCACAACACATTCCATGTATCCATGTTGAAGAAATGGATCGGTAAGGACAAAAACCCCGAACCATGGCTACCTGAGCTAGAGACCAACCGAGAAGACAGCCCTCAGCCTAGAGAAATTCTCGACAGAAGACTCACCACCTCACAGGGAAGAGAAACAGAAGAAATACTTTTGCGATGGGACAACCAACCCGTGGAAGACGCAGTGTGGGTAGAAGAAGAATGGTTCAACACACACTATCCTCACCTTGAGGTCAAGATTCTCGAAGGGGGGGAGAGTTATAACAGACCAGCCCATGAGAGGGAAGAAGAAGGGAGCAACGGGAAGGGAAGAACAGCCGAGATGGGAGGAGCAGCCGAGAGAAGGGAGGTTGTCGAAGAAGACAATGAAATGAAAGGCAGAGACCCGAGAAGCTTCCTTAGCAAGCCTACCTGCACGGGAAACAAGGAAACGTCAGCGTGTATGGCTGAGATGGAGGAGAGAAGTACTTACGTGGACGGGCCGGATGAAACGCAAGAGACAGCGCCAGATGACCAACACGTGGCAAGGGAGATAAGACAAGTCAGCGATGAGCAACACGTGGCAATAGAGATAAATGAGACGGCACCGTATAATCAACAGATAACAGGAAGGAATCGTAGACATTAGTGACTGAAATACATACAAGAAGAGACGTATGCGGCTACAAACAATTCCTAAGGACTATAAAGGGGAAGAGAGGGACAGATACGAGGGCATGACGGAAATTGCTTTGAAGCAAATCACTTGTCCAAGGAGGCCCGGGCTACCTCGAATCTGCCCAGAAATTGACTTCTAGTTATTAGCTGAATTCCTTAATTTTCTTTTTAGAATAGTTTCTTTGAGTATTCATAAACCCCAAAAAACCCAAAAAGAATTGTTCTTGAATTTCTTTGTTTTTTTTATATAATTATATAAAAGCTCGAGAGAATTATTCTCTCACAAAAAGAATTAAATTCAAGTTTGTTCCAATGCATTCCAATACTATGGACAAGTTTCTTTAAAGTTGAGGCTGATAAAAACTTTGTAAATAAGTATGTTAAATTATCACTTGACCTGATTTGTTTGATATCAAATTTTCTCTTTTGTTGGAGCTCGGAGTATAAAAGAACTTTGGTGAGATATATTTTGTTTTGTCTCATTTAATATAATCTCTTCTGAGTTGAGTGATGCAAGCAACCTTATCTTCAAACAATATTGTGAGACTATTTTCAATGGTTGATAAACCATATTTTTTCTCTATGTGCTGAATAATTGATCTTAGCCATATACATTCTTGACATGCTTCATGTATCATGATAATTTTTGAATGATTTGATGAAGTAGCCATCAATGTTTGTTTGAAAGATCGTCAAGAAATTGCAGTACCGTCATTAGTAAATAGATAACTTGTTTGTGATCTCCCTTGTGAGGATTAGAGAGATAACTTGCATTTGCTTATCCAATAAATTATGAATTTGATCCATAATAAAATAACCTCATTCTGGTTGTTCCGGGGAAATAGCAAAATATATGTTTGAATCCATTCCAATGTATTTTTGAAACAGTGAAACTATTCTTTGCCAATAAATTTACTGTAAAAGCTATAGTTGGTCCTGTACAATTTGCAAGATACATAAATTCTTTAATAGTACTAAGATATGATACTTCAAGACCAAGAATTTCTTCATCCTCTTCTAGAGATTAAAAAAATGGTTTTTTTTAGCATTAAGTGATCGAGCAGAGCAATCATAGGTGTACTTAAAGAATGAGCATTATCCATAAAAAACACTTTAGGACTTTTTCTATATACATCGATTGATGTACAAATATTTCATTTGAAAGATGTTTGATCTGTAAACCAAGATAAAATTTTGTCTTTTCGAGATCTTCATCTCAAATTAATTTTTCAAATAGGTTGCAGTTTTTGTGAGCTCTTCAGGAGTATCAATAATATTTAAATCATCAATATTAAATCATCAATATATACTGCGATGAATTCAAGGTCATTAGATTTGACATTATCTTTATCTTTAAATACAAGAAATAACTTATTAAATAAAATCATCGATATAAAAGAAAAAAATCAGTCCTTAAGACTGTAATTTATTTAGCTTTAGAAATAATAGTTCTTTAGGAACTATATTTAATTCATCAGAAACTTGCAAAACTAGTTCTTCAAGAACATTTTTTGATTTTATTTAATTCTTCAAAAATTATAAATCTCTTTCTATGAATAAAAGTGATAGAAAACTTGCCAAAAATAAATTACAATAATAAAAAGAAAAATATTAAAATTGATATAAAACACATAATAATCATGATGATGACGTGTTATAAAAAGAAGAAATAATTAACATATGAAAGCCTAGACAATCAAAATATAATTAAAAGAGACAAGAGAGAAATATTTTTTTTATGAATTTCTTTTATTTTTCCAAGTTCTAAGAATATAAGACAAGTGAATCTATTTATAGAAGAAATAAATGAATTCAGAGGTCATGCAAATCCAATAGACTAAACTCAAGAGTCTTGGACATTCAATACATTAAAAAAATCATGTTGTTGTATAAAACAAAAGCTACATGAATGAGAGAATACAATCTTTATATTTATTCTCCAAAATCTTAATTTACATTTCTTATCTATATTTATTTTATATTTTATAAAAACTAAATAAAAATAGATTTCAAATGTGCCATAATTTCTTAGGAAATTAGAACTCCTTTAATCTGTAAATGCATGATATAACAATACATTCCCTTCATGAAAATACCTTTTTAGCCTAAAATTACAAACATGCATAGTATTATCTATCTACAACAACGCGATATATAGGAACATGATTGCTTGTAGTGACCAACAAAAAAGAGGAAATATTTGTACAAGTAATCACCACATCAATAGACTTCCACATTCCATTGCCCTGCTTTCTTCAAACTTCTTTTGTACTCAAGCCAATCGATTCCTGCAAAAAAACAAGAGGAAGAATGTCTCTTAATCTCTCTCTCACTCTCTCTCTCTCTCTCTCTCTCTCTATATATATATATATATATATATATATAAGTAGCAAAGTGATTTATTATTTCTTACCTTCTTTAGCAGCCAATGACACCATTATATCATCAATTCCCTTCTCCATTCCCTTCAACCCGCACATGTAGACGTAGGTGTTGTCTTTCTTTAGCATTTCCCATAGCTCTTCTGCATATTCTGCCATCCGGGTTTGGATGTACATCTTTTCACCATTGGCATTGGTTTGCTCTCTGCTAACAGCAAAGTCCAACCTGAAGTTCTCAGGGGCTTTCTCCTTCATTTTCTCGAATTCCTGTCCGTAGAACAGAGGCCGGTGCCATTAGTATTTCACTGTTTCGTTTCCATAAGTTAGTGTAAGATTAGTGAAATCATCTGTTTGCCTCACCTCCTTGTAAAGCAATGAGCTACTCGTTGGGACTCCCAGGAAGAGCCATGCCAGACCATTGAACTGCAAATCATTGCAACAACTGAGCTAATTCTACGATGATTATCATCAGCTAACGAAACCCTCGCATTCTCAAAAAAAAAGTGGATCCTGTTTTACCTTGTAGTCATCGTGCTTCTCAAAGAACATTTTCCACAAGAATGATCGGAAAGGAGCAATACCAGTTCCAGTTGCAAGCTGCAGGTTTTCAATTTCAAAATGCATGAGAATCTTAAATTGAGGAATAGTTCAACGTAGAAAAAAGGGGGCAATACCATAATGACAGTGGCATTGGGATCTTTAGGCATAAGCATTTCTTTCCCAACTGGTCCTGTAATGGTAACATCAGCTCCAGGTTTCAGGTCACCTGAGATGTAATTCATTTCATTACTGGGATGTTAGATGAGGCATCTTGATTCCCTGTTGCTACTTCATCTAGAAACCAGGCTACTTCCTTTTAAACTTGAACACAAACAAAATGCTTTCACAAAATATATATATATATATATAGTCTTGATTATTCAGCCTTACACAAGAAATTTGAGCAGACTCCTTTAACAGTTTCTCCTTGGTCATTGGTGTACACAAGCCTCTTCACACACAAGGAAACCTGAACAGGGATGAATCATCCCCCCCGAAATGAGTTAAAACTTAATCCTGACATCACTAACAAAAAGGACAACAAGAGGAACATTATGGCAACTAATTGAGGTTGCAAGATTGGCGTCGATTGAACATTCATCAATGTTTGTCTCTTAGAAAAACATGAAATTAAAGTTGGATGAAAAACTCACAGTTTTGGAGTCTCCAAAGTCACCGATAGCACTGCTAGCAATTGAATATAATCTTAGTTTATGAGGCTTCCCATTCTTATCAATACCATCTGGAATCACTCCGATTGACTGCCCTTCTCTATACGGCACCTCTCCTGAACCACCCCAAGAAACCAATCAGCCCAGCAAGATCGTTTCATACACACTATTGATTCGGCTAAAGAAAACTAGGAGATTGCTGTGTTAGATTTTCATTAAATATTCAGCAATTTGATTCCTCAACTAAACTTGTATGAAAAACAAGTAGGCAGTTCAGCAAATATACATTCGCCGTATCAATCAACCGATTTAACCTTAAACGACTGGCAGATGAATTAGCTAGATGAAAGTTGGAGGGCATACAATACCTTCAGTGCTGAAGACCATGTGCCAAGTTTCACCAGGAGCGTCGTCAGCAGTGATCTTCGTGTTCAAAAGACATTTTCCAGTGTAAGGGTTTTTAGGCTTGAACTTGTTCACAACCACTCCCTCTTCGTTTTTCTTTGATACCTTCTCAACCTTAGCTGGGGCCTCTGTTGTAACTTGAGCTCTAATGGAAACCACTCTGCCACTAGCAGGCGCGTCTCTACTGTAAACTGGCACCTGAAGATATAGCAAGCCCAAAAAAACGAAGAAGAAAAGATGAAACTCCAGCCTCCATGAACAGCAAAATGAGTGCTACATCAAAAGAGCCAGTACCTTTCTTAAGGTGATTCTTTCTGGTGCAATGAGAATGGATCTTGAAGGAAGAGAGGTGGATTTGGTTGAGGAAGGAAAGGAGACCGCAGCAGTCACTGCAGCTGCCATGGTTGTGATTAGTGGAAGGAGCAAGAAACAGAAGAAAGCAAATACTATGGATTTTATGTATTTATTTTCAGGATGATGGGATTTGAATGGATGAGGTTTTGAAGCAAATGCAGTGGTTGGTGTGAGGATAAGTGTTTTGTGTAACGAATGACTCTCCTTCCCTCCAATTATCCCTCTGCTACAATACAAAACTCTACCTGCCACTGTCTTTGTTTTGATATGAGCAATAAGGCTTGACTAAACAAATTGAAATTATTAGATGTGGGTATAATTATATTTATTGTGTTTTAGCGCTAATTAAATTAAAAACATAGTCCACATATATTTTACATATATTTTATAGTTTTTACTTTAATATTCTTTAAATTGAGGGTGTTTTAATTTTTTCTAAAATATCTTTTAGTTAAAAGACACTCGAGATAAATTGCAATTGACCTACCTATCTACGGATAGATAACAAAATCATTAAATCAACGAGAGAATAAAAACAAGTATACATGCCCACAACAATAACAAGAATCATAAGAAGGACAACAAGAATCAAAAGGACAACAAAAATAAAAAAAAAATAAAAATCAAACACAAATACTTAGGAGTTCTCTTAAACAATTCAAGTTCATCAAAGAAGAAAATAATCAAAGTCTTTTTTCTCATCAAATCAAGCCATGAAAACACACCATTATAGCCATGCAATAATTTATTTAATTATATTTATGATTTATATTTGGGACAACATTTTAGCAACATAATGAGTTGAAAACTAGTAGTTAGAAATTAAATTGGGATGAGTTAATTAAGTATGACTTGATTAAAATATATTTTAGAAATTAAGGATTAAAATATAATTAATATAGGGATTATATTTCTAGATTAGAAAAATCAAGTAAAGACTTGATTGAGTTAATATATAAAATTATCCTAAAGTATGAAATTATACAGGGGAAATTGATACTTTGCCCCGATTGATAGGGTTCTCATAATTTTCTATAAATAATAAGTTATGTCTTTTATTTTGCTAAGAATATTTTCTATTAAGCAGAAAAACTATGAAAAAAGTCATAAAATAAAGAGTTATCACTTTAAACATAACAATTCTTCTCTCATAAATAGGGATTTAATTTTTTTCTCACTGATAGTTCATGTAGATCATCGTTGGAAGTTGGATAATTAAATGACTTGTGGCTTGCAACAACCCAACCTTTAAAGAGTTATTCAAATCTAAATAATAAGATTTTAAACAACTCTCTAACTAGAAAATCCTAAAAAAATTATTTCATAGTTTTCCTTATGTATAATATTTAGAAACCCAACTATTTCTTGTTGCCAATTTCATACATTTCACCGCATAAAATTGCAGTCATTGCACCTTCTTTAAAGTTGTAGAGTGAAGCTAAAAACATTTTTTTCCCCTTATAGCTTATGTAAAACAACCAGAAAATAATGCTTTCTCTAAGTTTTGAATCATGTTATAGATGTTGACTTTCGTGAATCAGAGATACAAATCTAGAATGGTAAACTTAAATTTTTTCAAGAGTTCTAAGGATCATGTTATATAGATCTAGAGTTGTTTAAGATTTATGTTAAGATTGCCCAAATATTAGATGTTCTTTTTTGCTTTGAATATTTGTTTTAAGGTTGTGTTATCGCAAACCACAAGTTTTTCCTCTAATGGTAATCAACACAAACCATCGATAAAAAAATCTTTTAAACCTTTTTAGGATAAAGAGATTATTATAGGTTAGAGTTACAATTCTTTTTTGTGTGTTTTAGGTGTTTATGTGTTATACTTTTCTCACCTTCTCTTTTTTCTTCTGAAATAAAAGGCATAACCATTATATTTATAGAAAAACCTAGAAACTCTATAAATAGCAAAATATTAGTTTTCCCCTTAAAATAATATCACATATATTATTTTAAAATAAATTTATTCAATCAAGTCTTTACTTGATTATTTCTATGTATAAAATTGTAATATCTTGTATTAATTACATTCTAGTTCTTAATTTTTAAAATTTATTTACAATCAAGTCACATTTGATTAATCATTTCATTTTATTTCTAACCAATGGTTCTCATATTTGTGACCCATTATGTTTTCTAATAAGTTAGCCTAAATATAAATCATAATCTTAAATAAAATAAGATTAAATAATCTAATTTAATAATTAATTTATTTATATTTGAAGATAAAGTATAATGTCTAGCAACCTTTCATGATCTCTAAAATATTGAAATAATCATAATTTGTTTAGCTTAACCTTTCAATGATTGTTATTTAGTGTAATTATTATTATTTCATCAACAATGTTCAATTTAGATATTATGATATAAAATGTGCCTACTTTGTAAATCATATTTATTTTCAACATTGTAGTTATTAATTCTTGGAATAAGATTTAATTTTTATTTTCAAATCTCATTCCACCTTGGACAAGACTTTCACAATCAATATTATTTGAGAACAGACATAATATGTTTTTAACTAACCAAAGGTGATGAATCCTCTCATGATTACTTAAATACCTTCATATAGTTTATATTATATCGAATACCTTTCCATTTATTACCATTAATTAGGACAATGCATGATTACGATCAAATTATAACTCTCTACATAAAATAATTTAGTATCTCAAGTCTAATGATTACTTACACAACAATCATGAGAGTCTTTCCATAGACATAAATGATCTTTGTATGAAAATCTCTTGCGGGTAAGTTCAGTGTATAAGTCATTTGACAAACATATACGTATTAGTTTCAAATATCCTGTGTACCTTAATTTATGAGATAAAATATTTTCTTTCATAAAGGATGGGATATAATATGTATCAATCTCAACACCTCTAATTAATATTAAGTCTTTGTAGAACACCGACCAAGAACATTAAAGAAAAATATTTTGATGCAATATGAATCTTATAATTATAACAATGTTATAATTTTCTTTGCAAAACATTTTCGTCCCATGAAATTTATATTTACTTTTGATTTATTAATTAAGCATTATATTCATTAATCAAACATAAATTAATATCAAAGATAAAAAAACTTTTATTAATAATAAATATGTTTTACATGAATATAATCAGTGTTATGTGTAACCAACAAATTGACTACAAGGTATATTCACTAATAATCTCTCACTTGCAAATATTTGTCCCATGAAATTTATATTTACTCTATATTTATTAATTAAACATTATATTCATTAATCAAATATAAATCGATATTAAAGATAAAAAAAACCTTTATTAATAACAAATATGTTTTATATGAATATAATCAATGTTGTATATAACCAACTAATTGACTACAAGACATATTAATTAACAATCTTCTCACTTGCACTAAAATTAATCATTCATGCATCTAAGATCATATCTCTTCATATGATCATGTTTTTTTATTAAGAAAGCATATTAGTAAGGGAAATTACACAATTTTTTATAGTAGATTCTCACTCTCTTTTCTCATATTTCATCTCCATGACCAAAGGAAATTATCCAAGTACATGCTTGGATCTTTGGTGAGACGCTATTAGATCAACAATGCTAGGAATTATACCAAGTTTAGTGATGAACATTTTGATCCAAATAGTTTTTTTTGTCACCTTATATGTATACAATTTTAGTTGTGGTCTTTTATTTGAAACTTTTTCAATTTATAATACCACCATTTAATCCCGAGATTTGTTTGAGGTATGCATTCCAATCACAAATGCTATTTTAACAAACAAATTATATTTTAATATATTTAAAACGCAACTAATCAACTAATGTGATTAATTTTTATATAATGTATTAATTATACAATTAACTGAGTAATTTATCATAACTAAATATAAAATTAATGAGGTAATATGAAAGTTAGAAAAAATATAATTCTAAGCTCAAAGTTTAAATTTTATTTATATGATTCTCAATTTTATATTAGAACGCCAAAATTATAATTTTAAGAAAATAAAAGAATCACTATATTCTTTTCCTAGACCATGAAACTTTGACCATTTTAAAAGAATTAATGTATGGTTGAAAAGTGGGGATGAAAAGGAGGCAAACGACTATCCTCGACCATAAAAACCTTTGACCACCGATTTTCTTTTTCTTCAGCTCACGCCACTAGATTTTGAGCTCACCTCAAAAGCCTCCCATGGCCGCCAACAAACTTTCCCTCCTCCATTCAACCCACACGATTTCGGTCTCAACCCAGCAGGGACTTCACAACTGGAAAAGGAGGGCTATGCTAGAAATCCAAGCAATCAAGAAATTTAAATATTTATTTTTTATTTATTGGATTTATTTATATAAAACAAAATTCTTACTCAAATGATAAGTATCTATAGAAGGGTTTAAATAAAATTCTCATCATTAACTATAAAATTGATTTAAGAGGTGGCATATATGAATACGTGCTGCATACTTACCATGCTTATCAATTACTTGTATGAAAAATAGTATAGATTTTCTTATCAACAAGCAAAAATCCATAATATTATCTAAATAGTTATTAGTAGATGGATATCCATTATCAAAAGGTAAAAAAAATCTAGATATCCATAAATTATTTATAAAGTTTTGAAAATTCACAATTGATATCCATCTACTAATAACTATTTATTGTTAAATATAAAATAAAATAGTAACATATATATAAAGGTCTGTCAGTTAAAAGTTTAACAGCCTATCTAAATATTCATGTTATATTCATTATCTATCGAATAATGTAAGAATCCATAAGAACTTGCTCATTCGGATCGGATCTAATAACTAGTTATCGGCTTTGAATGAAATTGTCATCCCTAGCTATAAAATAAATTTAAAACATAAAAAATAAGAATATGGTTGCTTCGTTACCATACTTGTCAATCACTTATTTATAAGGAAAGTACATTATATTTTCTTATAAACCAAATTTACCAATGATGTTGTTAGAGAATAATATAAATCATTTTATGGTGCCTCACCTACAAGATTAAGTTTTTAGGTGAGATGATTATTTGACATAGTATCAGAGCCTTGTTGACTCAACGGTCACAAGTTCAAATCTCACCACCCTCATTCTATTTGATGAAAAACCAAACACAAGGTAATGTAGGTATGTGCAAGTTTCAGGCCTAAAAAGCTTTCACTTGAAAGGGTGTATTAGAGAATAATATGAATCATATTATGAGATATCACCTAAAAGCTCAAGTTTTGAAGTGAAATGGTTCCTTGACAATACATGTTTATCTTGTTATTGGATTTCATTAACATTTATGAACAGTAATGGGATGGGATCGTTATATGTACACTAAAATTTTATTACAAGGATACCCTGCCCATTATCAATCCACATAAGTCAAGATATTCATACATGTTTATATGAAACAACCACCTTGACTAAACGATTCTCGAGAAGACACTCATTGACACAAAAGTTGATATTTTTGGTTACTCGTATTGATCATCTAAGCATTTTCTCTATTTAAAATATTTTGTGACTTTCTCTCTCATCTCATAACATTTAAGAATTAAAATGTAAAGAAAATGAAGTTAAACTTGAATTTCCAAAACAACAGGATCCAAATGATAGGAAAGTTGAAATTGTAGGCTCAACTTGATTTTTTTTCATGTCAAGATTTGAATAGGACATATTTTGTTGTTATTTATCAGAACTGCCTCTTATTTATTTAATCTCAATTTTTAACTCTAATTAAATTATGGTTTCGTAAACCTTTCAAAACTTGGCACATGCTATATAATACAGATTGAAAAAATTATAAACAAAAATGCTATAGTAATGTTACTAGGAAGAGTGAAATTACAAATTTCAAGAACTTGATGATGATTTTTTGTTCAAGAACTTGATGATAAAAAGGACAATTAATATATATAAAAATCTAGTGTGTAGTGATTTGGAAGGTGGGTCACAATGAGTTGCTAATTTATTTTATCTATTTGTATAATATTTTATGTAAAATAAATGTTTTCTTTCAGTCGTAACTATAAGATTGACTTGAGACATTGCAGAATATGTTAGCATGCTTGCCATTCACTTCCAAGGAAAGTTGACGTTCATGTCTAAATTGATATTTAATTTCATTATTATTTAACAATAATCCTATCGAGAGCCAACAATAACGAGTTGCACTCAGTCATGAAATAAAAAGTTTTCACCAACCGTGGTTTAATCTCCATACTTAATTTTAAATATTTTTGGAAAAATCCTAAATTTCAATTTTAACAGAAATACCATGAAGAGAGTAGTAATATATATATATATATATATATATATATATCAATTAAAAGTAATGAATATATAATTTATTTATTTATATAAAGAGAATGGAATAACCTACAATCCTACTGGACAACTTAGGAGAATGTTTGGACCCACATGCGAGCCCGATACATCCAGTTTGCTACTGACAAAGTAATTTTTATTCTAATTTTTTTAAAATATATTTTTAACATTAATATTAAAAAATATTAAAACACAAAAAATATAAAAATAAACAAGTACCTAACAATGCATCCGCAACAGGAAAAGTACGATTACTACACGATTGTGCAAATATCTATGCCTGTTTGAATGAAAATGAAAGTGTAATTTCATATGTTTTTAAAAGAATATTTTATTTAAAAATACATTAAAATAATTTTTATTTTATTTTTTAAAAATTTATTTTTAATATCCACACATAAAAATAATTTTAAAATACCAAAATAATTAAAAACATTATTTTTTAATTGTTTTAAAAGCAATTTTAAAACAAAGTACGACACACCCTCTTAACTCGAAGTTCATACCAAGATGATGAGGATGGGGAACAGCCACCTCAACCAACTACACTCTTTTACTCATTTAGAGCATCTTCAATGGCAAGAGCCATTTTGGAGAGCTAAATCTCTAAAATAGCTCTTTGAATAGTGTATATATGGTTTTTTTTTGTTGATGTGTGCTCCAATGGTAAAAACCATTTTGAAGAGCCATTTTTTTTGTTATTTTAAATATAGTGCAATTATTTTGTATATAATTTAATTATACAATTAATAGGAGTAAGTTATATAATTAAATAATTACTTTTAAAAAACTCTTCAACAATATAATTATTAATTTTATAGTTATATTTAAATTAAAAAATTTAAAAACCCCTTAACAATTTAAATTTAAATTACGGTAATGAGTAAATAATCATTAGATTTAAGCTACTCCAAGCCGATTTGATTGAACATTTATGGGAACATTACGGTAATGAGTAAATAATCATTAGATTTAAGCTACTTATTGTATGTTTTTTCAAGTATTTGTATGTTTTTTTTAAGGTTGTTGTATTTGAAGTTAATTAATGCTACTTATTGTTGTTGAGTGTTAAAAGAACTTTAAGAAACAAACTGAATTGATATCAATTTTATAACACGATACAATATATTTAAAACAAATTACAAATAATTAATTAAACATATATTCCATTACAAATAATTAAATCAAATCAATTACAAATTAAAACTTCTCTTTGTCATAATTTCTAGTTTTCTATTTTGAAAATACACTACAGAAATTGGATCCATACAAGAAGTATCCGTCTTCATGATTTCATCCTCTTGTTTCTCTTCATTTTGTTTAATTATTATAGCTTGTTACTCTAATATTGTTAGTCTATGTTGATTTTTTTTATCCTCAATTTTCTCCATACTATCCTTGAATTTGTCTAAGAGATTTGTCATATATATCTCGTCAACTTTCTCTTTTCCTTGTCTGCGTTTAACTCGTTCCTTTGCAACCTTCTGACCGATTGGTCTATTTTGATTAAAAAAAAATGCACCACCATCTTCTCCTAAACTAGCAGAATCAGGGGTTGATGGATTTGAAGAAACTGGACTTGCAATTCCATGATTTTTTTGTTTCTTGTTTGATTTTTGATGTTGACTTGTACGCTCAAATTGCCATTTGGGTTCTTTTTTTAAGATAACCCAGCAATGTTCTGTAGAGATTAACACAAAGTGAGCAGAGGAGAAGATTAGAATTGAGAGAAGAAGAAGAGATAAGAAAATAAGAGGGAAAATATAAAATTTCAAATTTCCTTTACTGTTCTGTTTTTCCACACAACACACACACTCCGTATGTTGCCTATTTATATCCAAGAGAATGTCCTTGCGTATGCATACTCACACGTATGCATACACTACACTATACTCTATCATCCCCCCTCAATATCTGGCTTGAAGAATCAAAGCTGGAGATTGCGAAAATGAACAAGAAACAGAGGAGAGCCTAAGCCCTTTGTGAGAATATCTGCAAATTGCTCCTTAGAAGACACAAACTGAACAATTAACTGATCTTTGGCCACCCTTTCACGAACAAAATGAACATCAATCTCGATGTGTTTAGTCCGTTGATGTTGAATAGGATTAAAGGAGAGTGCAATTGCCGAGAGGTTATCACAGTAGAGAACAGGAGGCTGAGATTGAGAAATGCCTAGAAAAACCAATAATTGTTGAATCCAATCAAGCTCAGCTGAAGTGGTTGACAAGGCCCTGTATTCTGCCTCAGTTGACGAACGCGAGACAGTGTGCTGCTTCTTTGATGTCCAAGAGACAGGATTGACTCCAAGGAAGATGACCATTCCAGTAGTGGACCTGCGATCATTGGGATCACCAGCCCAATCGGCATCACTGTAGGCTGTGATGTCCAAGGAACCCTTTGCATAAGTCATACCAACATCCATTGTACCCTTGAGGTACCTAAGAATCCTCTTAACAGCTATAAAGTGTTCCACCCGTGGCTGTTGCATAAATTGGCAGACCTGGTGCACAGAGAAGGCAATATCTGGCCTGGTGAAGATGAGGTACTGAAGAGCCCCCACAATGCTGCGGTATAGCATAGGATTGTCGAAAAGATCACCATCATCCTTCATCAATCGTTGATATGGAAGGCAAGGAGTAGCACAAGCCTTGGCAGCCATCATAGCTGTCTTAAGAAGCAATTCATGAATATACCGAGACTATGATAAGATCAGACCAGCAGAGTTGTAAGTAATTTGGATGCCCAAGAAATAATGAAGTCTACCCAAATCTTTGACATCAAATTCAGCTGTAAGAGACTTGATAATATCACCAATACCACAAGAATCACTACCCGTGATGATAATATCATCTACGTATACAAGAAGCACAATAATTCCAACAGATGCAGTTTTAACAAACAAGGAAGAATCTGAAAAAGTAGACTGAAATCCCAAAGTAGGCAAAAATGAAGTGAACCTGTCATTCCAAGCATGAGGTGTTTGTTTAAGACCATAGAGGGATTTGTGAAGCTTACACACCAGCTGAGGATGATCAATATCAGCAAACCCAGGTGGCTGAGCCATAAAAACTTCTTCCTGTAAAATACCATGTAGAAATGCATTCTTGATGTCAAGTTGCCTTAAATCCCACTGAAAATGTGCAGCAAGAGAAAGCACAATTCTAACAGTGGTTGGCTTAACCACAGGGCTAAAAGTCTCCCCATAATCAATCCCAGCTTCTTGACTAAACCCCTGCGCCACTAGCCTGGCCTTATGCCTTGCAACAGTCCCATCAGAGTTCTTCTTCAGCTTAAACACCCATTTACAACCCACTAGATTCCTGTGAGGGGGGAGAGGAACCAAAGTCCAATTTTTCTGAGAGTTAAGTGCAGCAAATTCCTCCCTCATAGCCTGCAACCAAACTGGAATATGCATTGCAGCCTTGTAGCTAGATGGTTCAATTTGAGACTTATCAACAGAAGAACACTCAACATTAGAAACCAGGTAAGCTTTCTTCTTGCAAATGCCACTCTTGCTACGAGTTTGCATTGGGTGCACATTCATATCAGGAATTTGCAGCATAACTGATATGCCCTCAGGATTGAAAGACTCAGCAGATGACATGCTGTGATGCACATTGCTCAGAATTGGACTGAGGGTCCATCGGGACAAACAAGCCACGCAAAGATGCTGAAGTAATGGACTTTGAGGGTGATTTATCAGCAGATACAGAATTAGAAGAAATAGAATTGAAAGGAGACATGACAACAGTATTATGATGATCAACAATAGGCAAAATGGAAGGAGTAGTAGTCGAAGAAACAGGCTGAGACATAGAGGTCAATGTAGCATAAGGAAAGACATGTTCATTAAATACTACATGTCTTGAGATATATTTGCGATTGCTAACAACATCAAAACAAATATAGCCTTTGTATTGAGGAGCATAACCTAGGAAGACACACATTGTAGTCTTGGATTGCAACTTATTATTGACATAAGGACGCAAGAAGGGGAAGCAAGCACAACCAAAGATTCTCAAATGTGTAAGAATTGGAGCAAATTTAAACAGAATTTCATAAGGAGATTGATAATGTGTAACTGGTGATGGCATGCGATTAATGAGATACACTGCCGTATTGACAGCATATGACCAAAATTTGGAAGGTAATTTAGCATGTTGGAGTAAGGTAATGGTTGTTTCAACTAGATGACGGTGTTTACGCTCAGCAAGTCCATTTTGTTCAGGAGTATATGGACATGATTTTTGATGCACAATTCCTTTATTTGTAAGAAAAAGTTGAAAGGCTTTACTCATATATTCACCACCACCATCACTTTGAAGAATTTGAATAGGACAAGCAAATTGTGTTTGAACATAATGATAAAACGCAGTGAACACAGAACAAACATCATGTTTATTTATCAAAGGGAACAACCAACAATATCGTGAACATTCATCAATGAATGTCATATAATATCTAAACCCATCAACAGATACGCAAGGGGAAGGCCCCCACACATCACTATGGACAGTATGGAAAGGAATTACAGATTTATTTGCACTGGA
This sequence comes from Salix arbutifolia, assembly GCA_025169955.1. Lineage (NCBI taxonomy): Eukaryota > Viridiplantae > Streptophyta > Magnoliopsida > Malpighiales > Salicaceae > Salix > Salix arbutifolia. The sequence continues at coordinate 5,034,488 of CM045908.1, forward strand.
ATAAAAGGGAAGTTTGGTAAATTTTCCTTGAAGACAACTATGACACATTGTTGAAACAGAATCAATAGAACAATGAACATTAGCCTTGTTTAACATCAAGGTAGCTATTCTATTTGTAGGATGCCCTAACCTGCTGTGCCAAGTGGAAGACAAAACTAATTGACCCAAGAAAGACCGAGGCTAAGATGGAAGGTTTAACAGACCAGACTTGGACGCAGAAATGAATGGCAAGGGATACAGTCCATTATTACAGCACCCTTGGTAGATTATCCTCCCTGTGGCCCTGTCCTGAATCAAAAACCAAAATGCATCAAAGATTAGTCTATAATTATTATCCAAGCAAACACGATGCACTGATAAAAGATTTTGTGTTAATTGAGGAACATATAACACAGATTGCAGCTTAATAGGAACTGAAGCAGGACTGGTGGAAACAACAGAATTTCCAACATGTGACACCAACAAACCTTCACCATTGGCTATCTGCACTGCATCATTTGAAGGATAAGGAGCTGCTAATGACAGATTACTCAAATCAGATGTCATATGGTTCGTAGCTCCCGAGTCAGCAAGCCACATTTGAGGAGAAGATTGAGTTGAATGCATGGGTTGCATAACATGAACTGGACTGGACTGAGACTGAGCTGATGAGAAATTGGCAGAGCCAATACACTGATTTGGGTACAATACTGTATTCATGGCTTGCATAGTATGGGATGAACTCGGTTGAGAAGCTTGAGATGGAGAATAATGAGGAGAGCCACTGAAATTAGGACCACTGTCATTGTAAAAACAATACCATGTAGTATGGTTTGTTTTACCACAAATATTGCACTTACTTCTGTCATCACGTCTGAACTCACAAGCAGGAGCAATATGCCCTTCTCTGTTGCACAACTGACATACTGGCCGAGAGGAATTCTGATGCATAGGAGGTTTGAAAAAATATTGAGGCCTCTGGTTAAAATTTCTCATCCCTTGGTGAAATTTTCCTTTACCTCTACCTTTATTGAATGGCTTATATGCAGTATTATCATAAGGCTGAAAAGACTGTGATCGATCATGCTGATGAACTACAGACGGCAGACCAGGTTTAGCAGCAGACACAGTATGCATAGCAGACATATAAGAAGGTTCAGTGACAATTGATTCTACAATTTTCTCTTCAGCAAGCAATTGTGACCGAAATTCTTTCAGTGTAATCACACTCTCTTCCTCTAATTACACAGTGAAATGTATTATATTCTGATGAAAGACCATTTAACGCCAAAATTACAATATCTTCATCAGAATAATGCACACCAGCAGCAGTCAAATAATCCCGTGCTTCCTTAATCTTAAGCAAATATTGACTAGCAGAATCAACTCCTTTTCTAATATTCTGTAAGTTTGACTTCATTTGGAAAATAGTTGTTTTAGAGACTGTGGAAAATTGTTCTACCAAACGTGTCCATAAATCCCTAGAGCTTACACTACCAATTGCACAGGACATAGCAATTGGGGATAATGTTGCAGTAATCAATTGCATAACTGCCCTATCATGCAATTTCCAAATTAAAACATCATCACACTCAACTGAAGAAGAAGAAGAGGGAGAGTTATGTGTACCGCATTCATCAACGGTGACAGTGGAAGGGCAGAGGTGGGTTCCATCCACAAACCCAATAATTCCATTGCTTTCCAATAGCAAATGCATTTGAAAATGTCAATTCAAATAATTCGTGTCATCGAGCTTCACATTTACTGATGTGGAGATAGTTGAAATCAACATTGTAATCGGTGACTGTAAAATCTGGAGTTGTGCTGCTGTAACCATGATTCCTGAGCTTAGCACAATCACAAAATCGTCGATCAATTTCTGAAGAAATTCCGAGCTGATACTCTGGTAATTTCTGGAGGAAAAAAGAAAAAATTGAAAGAATAGAGGAATTTGATTTTGACGATTTAAGAAGGTATTCTGGAACAGGAAATTTGCTGCGTGAGCATCTATGGCTCTGATACCATGTAGAGATTAACACAAAGTGAGCAAAGAAGAGAAGATTAGAATTGAGAGAAGAAGAAGAGATAAGAAAATAAGAGGGAAAATATAAAATATAAAATTTCCTTTACTGTTCTGTTTTTCCACACAACACACACACTCCGTATGTTGCCTATTTATATCCAAGAGAATGTCCTTGCGTATGCATACTCACACGTATGCATACGCTACACTATACTCTATCATGTTCTAGTTGAAATCATTTGCCAAGCAATGAAGCATATATTTGACGAGCATCATTAATCTGGTAAAACAAATTCAACAAATTAAACTATGTTATAAAAATATAAGAAACAAATACGCTGCTATGAAAATAATCAAATTAAAAAATTACCCTTGATTCTTCAGTCGTTCCACTTTGTTGACAGTTTTCAACTTGGGTAAGAAAAAACCAACAAATTTTCCAACTTCTCTATTTATTTCTTATCATCTACTTGAGATGCTTATTTGAGAATGATTATTCAAGTTTCCTCCGTTCTCGACAAAATAAGCATGTTCTCGAGCCCATAATTGTTTTGTTTGTTGATCAACTCCTGTAATTGGATCTTTACTTGTATTTAACCATGCAAAAATAAGTAAACAATCTTCTGCTTGTGAGAAGTTCTTAGTTCTTTGTGATTTTTTAGGAAGTTGAGTAGGATCACTTGGTTGAGACACAATATCTTCAGACTCATTTATAAGAAAGTTGGTGAATGAGTTTGGCAAATTTGAGTCCATCTAACAAAAAAAAAAATTGTATTAGTTCATATATATATATAATCGTTCTGTTGCATTCTAAAAAAGGTTGCCAAGTCTATTGGAACGTGATAGTCTAAAAATAATGCCATAACACAGATAGAACAAATGTCAATTTCTTTAGCATAAGGAACAAAATAAATTAACCAACAATCACAAAATAAATTACCTATGTCTATATGCTATCCATTAAAGAAGTATGGACACACTCAAGTCTGTTTCCTTATTTGCCATATATGCGGGGTAATAATGAACAGAAAGCACATGCCCACGCGTACTTTCAAGATTTAAAGAAGTCCCACCCAACATCCAACACCAACGTCAAAAACAGCAAAACAAAGTAAATAACTCAATACTTTCTATCATAGACTCAAGTCAACCTGATTACACTTGATTCTCTGATCAAGTTAGTGGTAGAATTTCCTTCCAAAATCTTATATTGTAACCACCATTATCAATTCTTGGCTTCTTACATGTAAGCTACCAATCCTGAATCCCTCTCTTTGCAATCTCCTCCTCCAAAGTCCTAATCATGTCTGTATCAAATGAGCATCAATCCTCCACCGTGGACCCTCCTCCTCCTCAATTTGATCCAACTCAGCCATCCATTCCCATCTCCTACCCTATCAAGACCCTGGAAGACTTGGACTCTCGGACTTACTTCAAATCCTTTCACTATCCTTTTAACATATGTTCTGTTCCTCTTGCAAATTCTGTTTTAGCTTACAGGCCCAGGGTTCTTGTGTGCCATGATATGCAAGGAGGTTATGTGGATGATAAGTGGATACAGGGAGGGAGCAATCCCGATGCTTATGCAATTTGGCATTGGTATTTGATTGATGTATTCGTTTACTTTTCACATAATTTGGTTACTTTGCCTCCTCCTTGCTGGACTAATATTGCTCACCGACATGGGGTTAAGGTACTTAGGCTTATAATGCTTTTGAAACTCAGTTTTATGCTTGTTCATGAACAAATGGAGCTAAGTAAAATGAGTGTGTGTGTGTGTGTATTTCATATTATGACTAGTTAAGATACTCACTTCAATGTATGATCGTCCTTGTGCCTATGAAAACCAAGGTGTTAGGAACTTTCATCACAGAATGGGACGAAGGGAAAGTTGTCTGCAATAAACTGCAGAATTCATAACTTGAATCCTCCATATCTAGAATTCCCTACTCAATGTTAATCTAGAAGCACATCACATTTGATCCCATATCATCCCACCATCTTCCTCTCCATCATCCCATAACACCATTAATTAAAATAATAAACATGGCTGCAATATTTACAACAAGAACAGACCACCATAATTTGTCCCAAGTTTGCAAGCTTGGAAATCTGAGCCTAAGAGACAGAATAAAGCATCGACAAAGAGATGATGCAAACACAGTATCAAGGCCTCAGCCTTGCATTTTGGCCAACTAAATTCAATTCAAAACGCATACAAACACAGAATTAAAAGGTATGCCTCACATAAACATAACAACAGCAACCATATATATCAAAATCATCCATGCAATCGAACAAAAGATAACTGGCAATGCTAAGTGGAGCTATAAACATGACCGATGCAGCTTTTGATGCAAATGTCTGTTAAAATCCGAACCCCGTCTCACCAGATCACAAACAAACACCATTTTAGCAAATCCAAAAATGATTACCCACATACAAATCAATGTTTCCTTACATACACAACAAACAACAAAAACCCATTTGTCAAAACCATAAGAAAAACCTCAAATCACTGCATCACATTCCAAATCAAAACCCCAAAACAGACACAGTGTCGTTCCAATCCAAAAAATAAAAAACAAGAACCCAGGTTAATAGATAGAAAGGAAAAAAATCTAACCTTTTTGTTCGGCTTCTGTTCTTCTTTTTCTTCTTTTTCTGTTTCTCTTTATCAAAAAAAAATGGCCGTTGTTCTCTCTGGGTTCTCTTCAGTTTCGAATGAGAGAACTTCCAGTGTCGGGCACGATATATCATATGGCTGAACAGTGATTCCAACAGTAAAAAAATGTACTATGCGTTCTCTTTCGTCTCCTGCCATATATAGCAGCTCGATCAACCATGGCTATTTTTAGCTGCGTGTATAGCTCTCCCGTTGAAGCGTATATAGTAATAAAAACTGCTAAAAATATATTATTTAATTTATGCCTCCTCATATAGCACTCCCTGCTGCGGATGCTCTTAGCTAGAGGATAGAAAAGAGCAATTTTGGATTTGTTTCCAAAATCCAAGGTTCAAGAAGCTCCAAGTTTTCACTTGAATAACTTGCTGTTTCCTTCCTCTTTATTATTATAGGTTCAAAATGGGAATATTGTCATAAGCACACCGGCTGGATTAATAATCTAATGCTTAAAGACGTCGTCTGTGTATCAACGGCCTCATTTCATCATCCTATTCATTATATGCAGCTTCCATATAGCATCCAACTGAAAAAAAAAGGCAACAATTTCACATGACACGACCAGCTGATGCATAACATCCTCAACTAGTGCAATTGCAGAGCAGCATAATACCATTTGATTGGAGGACGCAACAAAAATATTAATCAGGAACGGAAATTTCACAAGATATGCAAAAAACGTTAAAAAAAGTTATTTCACACAAGCAGTCATTTGTGCTGGGATTTTGAAGAAGCCCATTTGAAGTAGCCACAATTTGCTTCAGGATTTGATGCAGGTCCCTACCAGACCATAAAAAAAAGAAACATAGGATCATCAGCAGAGATTAAATAATATCTGCCAAAATCTGTAGACAGTACAGAAGATAGGTCATTTACAAGAAAAGCTTCATTTTCCACCTACTAAATGATAATAACATGTAATTTTCTAAGAGCATTTGATTGTTTGCTAAAGCACAGTTAAACGTACAAGTATCATTGATTAGCTGGATTTGAAGGATTAGAGCGAATACCTCAGCTCGCGAGCAGACAAAAAATCTGCGGCCAAAACTAGGACCTGGTTTCTTTACTATCCGAGCAACACAGGGTTCCTTATGACCCTTGCAAACAGGAATGCTATTCTGCATGAGCTGCTGTATCCTCTTCCATTCCAACAAGGCAACATTAGTTTTCTCTCTCTCAATTGAGCCATCATTTCCCTTATCATGATCCTGAGAGCCTGCATTTGGATTTAGTTGGCAATGCTTGGGACTGCTGCTTTTATTACCCGGTGCATGAGAACCATTCAAGTAACTGCTAGTGTTTGATTCTGCCTGACTTGGCGATGCATTAGTAGAAGAGTTTTCAGCATCAGTGCTAAGGCTTGGACTTTTCTGGAAAAAAGATCTGAGGGAAAGCTGGGAACACCGACTTTTTCTGGGTTTTTTCTTGGTTCCCTCAGCAGGCACTAACATAGTAGGCTGACTTTGCAGTATCATTTTAGTGTCAGGACAGCCCTGATTCTCATCAGTCAAATCCTTGGAATTCTCATCTCTTTTGGAAATGGCACTATCAAACACTTCAGTCAAAGAACATGAAGGACTTGTAGATGGGTGAGATATACTGCATTCATTAAATGATCTTTTCATGCTTTTACTGCATGCCTTTACAGTAGCATCTCCATCTGAAAATGTACTTGATATCCTGGAGGATTGAATTTGTGTAGCAGCCTGCCTTTTTGTCAAGAAGGTCACTGCACAAGGTTAAGAACTTGAAATTACTGCATGGGCCTACAAATAAAACAAAAGAGATGCAACAGATTTCTTAAAATGAGCAAACACAAAAAGTAATAGGAAATATCATCAAGAACAAAATTGTCACACCAAGAGTTTGCTGGACACCATGAATCATGGGCAGATATCTTGCAGATAAAGGAGGAGTGTTATGTCTGGGAACATCATGGATTTCTTCCAAACTCATATAAACAGGAGCGTGATCTGAACCTTCCAATTTGATGCCCCACCCTCCCTTCCACCTGTTTGCGCAAGTAGAGAAACTTATGGTCTTTGCAATTTGCACAGACAGCAGACAGACTAATCCAAATACACTTGAACAAGCAGACACGGATAGAATCACATGCACGTGCACAGAGAGGTTGAACAACAGAGAAAACTGAGGTTTCATGGCATTGCTACATTCAAGAATATAGCTGGATCCAACGATACCTAGTTGTATCTCCAGGTTTCCAGCGTTTATACTCTGTCAATATGTCACATTCCTTGACATGGCAGGACAAGAAGCTGTGGCCTTGCAAGTCATGCTCTTGATGCAAGCATGGTCCAGCACAAAGAATATGGTCAATCCTACTCCCAAAATTAAATTGTTCAGCACCTGTACTTGATGACCAGCATGTGTATGCTTCTCTCCTGTAGGACAATTCAGGGTGGAAGAACTAGGATTCAGCACTAAATTACTCCAAAAGAAAAAGAAGAAACATCACCATCATTACTAATCAAAGAAAAAATTTAATGAATCAGAGGAAAGCCCACTGAGGAAACAAACTAAGTAGCGACATGCAAATTTAAATGTGCAAGGACATGAAGGATTATTTGTCAATTACAAAAGGGGGAAGAAGAGTTGATGCAAGGCTCTATTATGAAGAGGTCAGTAAACAAGGACAGTGATAGGTACAATTTTATATAACTTCAACTCTCTTTTTGCTGTCCAAAATATAACTCAACATCCAAATCCAGACTTAAGACCTTACAAAAAGAAAATCAAGTGAGAATTTTGAAACCTGTGAGGATGTTTTGCTCGGAAAACATCAACAAAGAGGCCACCTGACAGCACTAGCATAGACCTGAACCATCTTCTGAATCTACAGATAAGTGAATAGAAACTTACTCAATGCTTGCTTTGACTGGTGAAGTTTTGTGTACTTATTTAACTGACAACTCCAAATAGTCATAGCATAATACACAAGCACTGCTTAAAAACTAGCTCACAGCTTACTCATTCTTCTCAAAATCTGGATCTGCATCACACCTATCCATTGCAGTTGGTGCAATATTGAGATCACCAACAACAAATACCCTCCTTCCCTCATGCAGAAGATTCTCCCATCTTTTCTACAGCACAGATTACCAAAATCAATCAAAGCATACAGAACTCTACATTCATCAGGGATAAACTATTATACACTACCAACATCATATAATGCAACTTTAAAATGGAAAAACTGAAAAGCAAAACGCAATATAAACTATAAAACCCATCAAGCCACATCATGCATGATCCCCAGTAACAATGAAAGAAGCGAAGATAATACCTGTAATATCTTAAAAAACTTCATCTTAAACTCAATTCTCTCTGTATCATCATGTGCTGCTCTAGGGCCATATAAGTTAAAAAGAACTGTAGAAAACAAAATAATCAACATCAATTCCATTTCAAAATCAGAACTTTACCAAAAATTTAAAAGCCACCTAGACTAATTCCACCAAAAACTCCAATAAAAACAAAGCAGCAACCAAATTACCAACCAACACATAACAAATGCATTACACACACACACACACACACACACTTTAAACGCACCAAACTGATCATGATCAGTAACGACGCACCGTCCCTCACTATCAATCTTAACAAGTTCATCTTTCTCAAACTCCTCAAGCCCTTCCTTTCTTCCACACCTGTCAATAAACCCAGTGAAACCCTCCTCTGCCGCAACCGGCAATGCCACTTCAGTACTCAAAAATGCAGACTTTACACGACAAAATGTTGCAACCCCTATAAAGATGAAAAAAATCATCACCAAAAAGGCAGACGTTTTCAGACATTTTTATTTTGTATTTCATTTAAGCAACTCATCAAACACCTTACCGGAGTACCCAATACGGCCTTTATTGTTAGTTCGCGTGCAAGAAACAAAAGATTCATACCCATCAGCTATTACCAAATCTGATGTTAATTCTTGTCTTCTTAATTTTGTTTCCTGTATGTTAAATTTGCATCGATTAAGATAATGAAAACCAATGAAAGAAAAGTAAATGAGTTCATGGGATTTGTATACCTGAAAGCAAATGATGTCTGCATCGAAAGTATTTAGGAGGTTTGAGAGAGACCCAAATTGCGAGACTCGTTGTCTTAGGCCATTAACGTTGTACGATACTATCTTAATTGGATTCTCCATTGATAAACGAGTTGGTGTTTGTTGCATTTCTTGTGGTGTTTTTAAGGTTGCGGGTGAGTGGAAAGAAAATTGCCAAACTGCACGTGTTGTTTTTCATTTTAGATTTTATTTTGTAGTTTTAAAACGAGCGGTATACCCGCGCGATGCTGACAGGTTTTTTTTATCTATGTAAAAAATTGATTGTTTTTATATGTATTGTATTTTATTATTTTAATATTTAATTAGTAAAAATTATAATTGATAAAATCTATATAATCAAAATAAAAAGTGGTTTGTATATTTTGTAATTGCAGATAACGCAAGTAATTTTTTTCTATGAGTTGCATTTTTTCCTCGGTAATATTAGATTTAACACATTATAAATAAAAATATTGTAATTATTTTTTTCCAGAAATAAACTTATTTTTTTTTTGCCCTATAATAAGTTATTTTAATGTTTAATTACTGAAATTGCAATAGATCAAATATGTTAGAAATAAGTTTTTTGCATTGTATAATTAGTATGTCTGCCCGCGCATTGCGTTATGGTTTTTTCTATGCAGAAAACTATTTGATTTTTAAAATACCGTAATTAGTTGTTTAAATATTTAATCAGTAACACTATAATAGATTAAATATGTAATATATAAATTTTTCCCCCTCCTTAAATGAATAGTTTAATCTAAATGGGAAGTGGTTTGTATATTTTTAATTGTAGATGACCTAGGTAAATTTGGCATTTTTTTTTTAGTTCCATTTTCTCCCTAGCAATATTAGATCTGACACATTAAAAATAAAAATAATTAAATATTTTCCAGAAATGAACTTAATTTGTTTACGTGCTATAATGACTTATTTGCCGTCTAAAAGGAACATGAATCGAAACGGGAAGTACCCTGTATATTTTTTAATTGTAGATAACCTAAGCAAATTTGTAATTTTTTTTTAGTTTAATTTTCCCCCGGTATTATTATATTTAAAATATTAAAAATAAAAATATTGTAAATTTGTTTTTAAGAAATAAACTTAAACAAAGAATACCAAATTTAAATTCCAAGGAATTTTTTTTATAAGATTTATTAATTATATTACATGTATTTAAGAATATTGATATTAATTTTTTTTAAGCAAAAAATCTTAGGTCATTTTTTTCTTCTCTCTATATATTTATAGGCGGTAATATTTAATAAATATTAAAACATATAATTAGTTTCACATATTTTATAGAGTAATCGAAATGGGAAGTGATTCGTATATTTTTTTAATTGTAGATAACCTAGGTAAAGTTGTCATTTTTTTTTATGAGTTGTTTTGTTTCTCAATAATATTAGATCTGACGCATTAAAAAAAATTATAATTTGTTTTTAAAAATAAACATATTTTTTTTGCGTGCAATAATTATTTCTTAGTCGTCTAGAAAGAACAGTATAATCGAAACGGGAAGTGACTCGCATATTTTTTAATTGTAAATAACCTAGGTAAATTTTTCATATATTTTTTCAGTTGTATTTTTTGCCCGGTAATATTAGATCCAACACATTGTAAATAAAAATATTGTAATATGTTTTTAGGAAAAAAAAAATTTGTATGCTATAATGACTTATTTACCGTCTAAAAAGAATAGTGTAATTGAAACGGGAAGTTCCTCGCATATTTTTGAAATCTAGGTAAATGTGTCAAAAAAATTTAAGTTGCAGTTTTTTTACCCATTAATATTAGATCTAAAATATTAAAAACAAAAATATTGTAATTTTTTTAAGAAACATTTTTTTTAAAAAGAGGAAAAAATTAAAATTCGAAGACAATTTTTTTTTATGTTATTCGATTAATTCATTATATTATCATATAAAATGTAATTAAGAATATTGATATTAATTTTTTTTATTCAAAAAATCTTAGGTCATATTTTCTTCTCCCTATATATATTCCTAGGCGATAATATTTAATAAATATCAGAATATATAATTAATGAAAGACTAAAAATATTCAAGAAACTTTAACAAAAAATAAAAAAAAATTATCATTGCTATTACGGTCAAAACAATAAAAATTATTAAATTATCCGGAGGGAAAAAAATATTAACAGAAGAGTAAGCAAGAAAAACAATTAAATTATTATTATTATTATTATTATTATTATTATTATTGTGTTAAGAACAAAATTAAAATTCGAAGACAATTTTTTTTTTATGTTATCCGATTTATTTATTATATGATTATATTAAATGTATTTAAGAATACTGATATTAATTTTTTTATTCAAAAAATCCTAGGTCATGTTTTCTTCTCCCTGTATATATTTCTAGGGGATAATATTCAATAAATATTAGAATATATAATTAATGAAAGACTAAAAATATTCAAGAAACTTTAACAAAAGATAAAACAAAAAAAAATTATCATTGTTATTACTGTCAAAACAAAAAAAATTATTAAATTATCCGGAGGGAAAAAAATATTAACAGAAGAGTAAGCAAGAAAAACAATTAAATTATTATTATTATTATTATTATTATTATTATTATTATTATTGTGTTAAGTACAAAATTAAAATTCGAAGACAATTTTTTTTTATGTTATCTGATTTATTTATTATATGATCATATTAAATGTATTTAAGAATACTGATATTAATTTTTTTATTCAAAAAATCCTAGGTCATATTTTCTTCTCCCTATATATATTTCTATGCGATAATGTTCAATAAATATTAAAACATAAAATTAATGATAGACTAAAAATATTCAAGAAACTTTAACAAAAGATGAAACAAAAAAATAAAATAAAAATAAAAATTATCATTGCTATTAATGTCAAAACAATAAAAATCATTAAATTATCCGGAGGAAAAAAATATTAACAAAAGAGTAAACAAGAAAAACAATTAAATTATTATTATTATTATTGTGGCAAGTACAAAATTAAAATTCGAAGACAAATTTTTTTTATGTTATTCGATTAACTCATTATATTATTATATTGAATGTATTTAAGAATACTGATATTAATTGTTTTTATTCAAAAAAAATTAGGTCACGTTTTCTTCTCCCTATATATATTCCTATGCGATAATATTCAATAAATATTAGAACATATAATTGATGAAAGACTAAAAATATCCTAGAACTTTAACAAAAGAAAAAAAAACAAATACCATTGCCATTACTGTCAAAACAATAAAAATTATTAAATTATTCAGATAAAAAAAAACATTAACAAAAAAGTAAGCAAGAAAAACAATTAAATTATTATTATTATTATTATTATTTTGTTAAGTACAAAATTAAAATTCGAAGACAAATTTTTTTTATGTTATCCGATTTACTCATTATATTATTATATTAAATGTATTTAAGAGTGGTATACCCGAGCGATGCGGCGGGTTTTTTTTATATATGTAGAAAATTGATTGCTTTTATATGTACTGTATTTTATTATTTTGATATTTAGTGAGTATAATTATATTTAAGAATACTGATATGAATTTTTGTCCTTCAAAAAATCCAAAGTCATTTTTCCTCTCTTTCAATATATTTTTAGGCGATAATATTCAATAAATATCAGACATATTAGAAATAAAAATATTGTGATTTGTTTTTAAAACATAAACTTAATTTTTTTTATGTGCTATAATTATTTATTTGCCGTCTAAAAAGAATAGTTTAATGGAAACGGGAAGTGACTTGTATATTTTTTAATTTGACTTGTAGATAATGCAGGTAAATCTGTCAAAATAAAAAATTTAGATGTTTTTTTTCCCAGTAATATTAGATCTAAAATATTAAAAATTAAAACATTGGAAATTCTTGTAAGGAAATCAACTTAAATAAAAGAGCACAAAATTAAATTTTGAAGCCAATATTTTTTTATATAAGATTATTAATCATATTATTATATTAAATATATTTAAGAAAACATGATATGAATTTTTGTCCTTAGAAAAATCCTAGGTCATTTTTCCTCTCTCTCAATATATTTTTAGGCGATAATATTCAATAAATATTCAAACATATAATTAGTTTGACATAAATATACAAATATATAATTAATTTGACATAATTTTCATAATACATTTAATTTAAAGGATAATCTTAGGCTATTTTGTTCTCTCTCTTTATATTCTTAGGCGATAATATTCAATAAATATTAGAACATATAATTGGTTTAACATATTTTAATTTGATATAAATACATAAATATATAATTAAAAAGTCAAAACACTGCAAATTTATTTCAATAAATAAACTTAAACAAAAGAGCACAAAATTTAATTTTGAAGCCAATATTTTTTTTATTTTATAAGATTTATTCATCTTATTATTATATTAAATGTATTTAAGAATACTAATATGAATTTATGTCCTTAAAAAAATCCTAGATCATTTTTCCTCTCCCTCTATATATTTTTCTTGAGTTCAATTTTCTCCTTAGCAATATTAGATCCGACACATTAAAAATAAAAATATTTAATTTTTTTCCAGAAATGAACTTAATTTTTTTACGTGCTATAATGACTTATTTGCCGTCTAAAAAGAACATGAATCGAAACGGGAAGTGACCCATATATTTTTTAATTGTAGATAACCTAAGTAAATTTATAATTTTTTTTTTTAGTTTAATTTTCCCCCGGGTAATATTATATTTAAAATATTGCAAATTTGTTTTTAAGAAATAAACTTAAACAAAAGAGCACCAAATTTAAATTCAAAGGAATTTTTTTTATAAGATTTATTAATTATATTATTATATTAAATGTATTTAAGAATATTGATATTAATTTTTTTAAAAGAAAAAAATCCTAGGTCATTTTTTCCCTCTCTTTATATATTTATAGGCGACAATATTCAATAAAATGTTTTTATGTTATTTGAGTATTTCATTATATTATTATATAAAATGTATTTAAGAATACTGATATTAAGTTTTTTTTATTCAAAAAATCCTAGGTCAGGTTTTTGTCTCCCTATATATATTCCTATGCGATAATATTCAATAAATATTAGAACATATAATTAATGATAGACTAAAAATATTCAAGAAACTTTAACAAAAGATAAAACAAAAAAATAAAAATTAGCATTGCTATTATTATTATCATTGTTAGCATTTAAAAAATATTTGTGATTTAAAAAAAAAGATTATTATTATTATTATTATTATTATTATCATCATCATTGTTAGCATTTAAAAAATATTTATGATTTAAAAAAAAATATTTTTCAAATGATTACTACCAGGAATAAAATTTGAAGACTAAATAAAAAGAAACCCCAACAAAAGAAAAGATAAAAGAAATATCCAAAACCAAATTAAAGAAAAATATATACATGAACTTGTACAATAATAGGGAATAATGCATCAATATATAAATAATAATAAAGGAAATCAATTTCAAAAGAACAATTAAAAACATAAGGCCCAAAATAACAATAAAAGATATAATTAATTTAAAATGAAGGATTAATTTGACAACAATTCATACTTTTGTACCAAAAATATTCAAAGATTTAAAAGGAAAAAAATTTAAAAGAAGAGGGACTGAAATTAAAGTGCAATATATAATGAATTCGAAATGAAGGACAAAATTGAAAACAATATAACCTGCTGTACTAAAAAAATTCAGGGATCTAATAGAAAACCGAAAAATTCAAAGAAGAGGGACTGACATGCAAATTGCATAAATATCAATTTGAATGAAAGGACGAAATTGAAAGAATTCGAAACTTGGATTACAAAAATCAAACAAAAGCCAAGGGACTGAAATGAATGCACAATAACTTGGGGGACTGATATTGATTCTGGCGCTGAGGAGAGAGAAAAGAGGACATAAACGTTCAACCGACTATATGAGCCTCCACGTAGATCGTTGAATAGCACGCGCCACTCCATGAGATTCAGGGAAGGGTTGTGAATCGTTTGCACCGGCAGAGAAAAAATTTTAACCGCCGTATGAAGCCGCACGCGCCGCCTGAATCGACCGAGGTCACGAAACGTGCCGACGCGCTCGTACGGCCCACTGACAGTGCTGACGCAAGGGCACAGTAACGTCGTGGTCAATTACTAAATCACCCCTGAGACGAATTAATGGATTTTGTCGTTTCGGGGGCTACGAAAGTCATAACACATTTTAAAAAATATTAAAAAAAAAGGTTCCGGCGGACCGGACCGAACCGGACCGGTCCGTACGTGTGTAATTACAACCGTAGCCCTCATCCGAAAACGTGTTTTTGTCTTATTAGCGGGGTCCGAGCGTCATTACACTGTTCACATCAGGAAAAAACAAAAAAAAATAGGGTGGACGAACTCGCGCGATGCACCGAGGACAAAGCTCGCGTCCACAGTGACTTTGAGTTTGTGTGAACACTGATTTCCGTTTTCTTTTAGTGTATTTGTTAATTGTTTTTTTTTTAAATATTTTAAAATAATATTTTTTAATTTTTAAAATTTATTTTTGATATTAGTATATCAAAATAATTCAAAAATATAAAAAATAATATTTTGAAGTAAGGAAAAAAATACAAAAAAAATCAACGTAAATAATATTTTGATAAAAGTTTTTAATAATGTAGGTTTTTTTAACATGTTTCTATATAAATAAATTAAAAATCTTAATGCAAGAATCTAATTACATAATTTGATAATTATCTACGTAAATAATTTTAAAACAACATTATTAACAATAACTGAAAACAAAATTTTAAAAATCAAGAAATAGATATAAATCAAAATATTTGATCTAAAAACATGGAATATTAATATAATTGTGTTTATTGAATTTATTTTATTAAAGTTATTTTTTTACTCAATCAAATGATAATAAATATAGACACACATGAAATTGATTAAATAAAAATATTATCAAAAAATAGATACTTTTCATTTTTTTTAAAGCATTTATGCGAAGACATATTAAAAAATATTAAGGAAGGATATTAATTAAAACATGAATTTAAAAAATATTTAAAAAACATATTAAAAAATATCAATTAAATTAAAAAAATATATAAAAAAGACAATGATAATTTATGTGGCGCAAGTGCATTCAAAAGAAATAGAAAAAAATAAATAACTCATGTTACAACCTCTATTGGGTTTAATAAGTTGGTTTTATTTTAGTTAAATAATAAAAAATAGACAATGAGATTAAGAGTAGACAGATAATTTGTTTAAAGAAAATAAATAGATCATTATAACTTTTAAAAATTACAAGTATGAAATTGGATAAAAAAATCGGTTCAATTCAAACTAAGTTAAAATAATAAAAATGTAACTTGGGTAATAAAGAGCAAGTCAACCTGGATTAACTTGCAAAACTTATGATCCAAATCATGAGACTTAATCATGAGACTAAGATAACTCAATGATTTCTTTTTTTTTTGAAAAATACCATAAAGCCAATCATTTTTTTTTTGAAAAAAAATGATCCCAAATGATTAAATCATAAAACAAAATGAGCCAAGAAAAAGAAAATGTTGACTGTATTAACTTTTTAAACATACAACTTATGTCATTAGAGTAGAAACACTATAAATAAAAAAACCACCAACTGAACTCACATTAAATCAAATACAAAAGGATGGAATTGAAAAATGAATTCAATTAAACAAAAAGATTTTAAGAAAATATAATTAAAATAATAAGGGTGAAAAAATAAATAAATTAGAAAGCAACCCAAAATTCTTAATTGGTGTAAATTGAAAAGAAAAATAACTTTAATAAAAAAATCAAAATAATGATGATCAAATTAGAAAAAATAATACACATGAAGAGCATGTGCCAATAACATTTTGAATATTTATATTAATATTCAAAATGAAAAAATCATATGCCCTTTATTGGTATATAATTAACAAATACAAAACATTGTGAAATGATGAAAAGACTCATGGACATACAACATTTTTTTTCTTGAATCCAAAAGTCAAAATGTTTTTTAACTATTTAAAAAAACAAACAAATACTATTTGTCAACATTAATAGTAAGGGCTATTAATTTGTAAAAAAATAGTAGAATATCAAATTAAGATTTAAAACCTTTTCTTAAATTTGGTTTTAAATATGTATTTTTGATACTAGTACTTGTTAACTTTATATGAATAGATTGACAGATCAAAATAAATAGTATCATATCCTTACGCGGCATATTTGATGTTAAAATATTGATTGGACTAAATTTCTTGAAAATGTATCGTAATATGAGAATTGCTCTCAAATAAGAAAGAAGTTTATATGTTCTTGGAATATAATTCCTCTTGCCCCTGATGAGGATGTCGATTAAAAAGTTATAAATACATATCAACAACATATTAATAATGATGAGCATGATGCATATGTGATGTTAGTCAACATGACACTTGAACATCAAAGGCATCATGAAAATATAAATGTCCATAGTATAATTATGCATCTCAAAGAGTTGTTTAGTATAACTAGTAAAACTAAAAGGTAAGAAACCTCTTATGAATTCATATTAGAATCACACCTTACATTAGGGGGTAAATAGAAATTGAAAGATCAAAACCAATGAAAGGTCATGAAAAAACCAATAAGCATGAGAAATCAAAATGTTAGGGGGACATGCCTAAATGAAAAACAAAATTAAAAAAAAAAAGCCTTTAAAGGGTAATAAAAAAGGTGAATCTAAGAAATACAAAAAGAAAGATATAGTGACAAATATACTAAGTCTCTAGAATCTTGAAATACTCTTTAAGCTTGCAAATCTTTTTTTTTTTCATAACCAAAAGTCATAGCCTACATTATAACCTTTAAAAGTCCTTTCTAATCAAGCAAGCAAGCAAGTTACACTAATAAATAGAATTCTAAAATAATATCAAAGAACTTTTTAACAAGAATGACATTGCAAACAAGCTACTTGTTTTTCATGTTGATAAATGTGTGCTAGAAAAGACAATTTTTTTCTCAATCAAAACCTTGCGTTTTTATTTGAGTATCTTTCTTTGAAGTCCACAAAAACAAAAGGTTACATCATCATATATCTACTTCAACTCCAATATTGTCAGGATAAAGATTGGATTATCTTTTTTTCTAAATGATTAAACCCCCTGGAAATCATAAGAAATTAAAAGCAATTTTTTTTAAGTATACATCAGATAAATCTTTTTCTTCATAAATACAAAGATTTATATGAGCCTTGGATAAATGAAATTTGAGCTATCATTTCATTCTCAAACTTTACCTTATCAATCCTCAACCAAAAAACACATAAAAGATGCATCTTAGTGATGAATAATATATCTTGGGTTATGATTACAGAAATATTTTGAAAATTACATCTCATGATTTATTTGCAATAATTAGAATTGAATTGACCTGATCCTTGAAATTTATGAGTTTATCCTAAAACAAGAAAGGCTTTTCAAACAAAGAAAATGATATTGATAATTTGTATAAGTCATCCTTGAAAAGTTGAGCAGTTAGTCTAGATCTATTGGGGCCGTGTAAAAAAGCTTATTATGATAACAATAATTAAATGATTCTATAAAATCCATTAAAGATATGAATGACATTTAATAAGAAGAACAAGCACAACTAGATTGTATGAAGGCAAATTTCTTAAAGACAATATAGTACTTGGTGAATTCTAATATTAGGAAAGAGTAACACTACATTTGAGAGGCATTTTCATGGCAAATAATTTGGTTTACATTTTTAAGGATGATTATAATACATGAAAACTATTATCACTCGAATGAGTAGTTGGGGGTAATTTGCAACAGTCGTTAGCAATATATGATTTGATGAATTCCTCTAGAAAAGAGAGCATAACGAGCACATTTCTCTATCAAAATTAATAATAAATGGGAAATGATACAAGAATACTATAATTAAAGGGCATCGTCTGACTAAGAGGTCACATCATAAATAAAAGAGCTTGTCACTTTTCAATGAATAGTCAACTCAACAGAGCTTCATTTGTTTCATAAGGTTGAGGTTGCTTAACAAAAGACATACAAACACATTAATCACACGGTTGAAAACCTAGGTGGATTGAGGAGTTAAATGACCAAGATTAGAAATTACAAAATTTGTCCATTAAGCATGATAAAGAAAATAAGGCTTATATTTTCAACTTGGTAAGGATGCATAAATATCATCCTAATCTCAAATTATTATATAATGTTTTCACAAAACATTTTCCAGTAAAAATCTTTAATGAAATTCAACCCTACCATCAAGAAGCACTCAAAAACTTAATATTGTTATTAGGAACCTCCATTTTCAACCCTGTCATCAAGAAGTGTCAAGACAAACATTAATCCTACAATTAGAAACTCTAACTTTACCATAAAAAAATACAAAAGCCAACCTTACTATTAAGAAATGATGAGAAAATTAATCAGAGGCTGGTCACCTAAACACAGAATATTTGTGAGAAATCCTAGATATTTTTCACACCACGAGCTGACTACTTTAACACAAACTATAGATAAGTCACCCGATTATAGATTAAGAGCAGCCTACTTGAACACAATCCATAAGTAGGTCATCTGATTAGATACCATAGACAAGTTAACCAAACACCAATTATGTGTAGGACACCTAATCATTGATCAAAAGTAGGTTACCATCATAGGCAAGCCACCTGATCAGAGACAACAAACAAGTTACTAGAACACAAATCATGGATTGATCGCTCGAACAAAAACCATTTATGAGAAATACTAGATATTTCTCACAACATGGGCAAGTTACTCGACACATAGGTCATTATATCTTTAAGCTCACTAGCTCCAAAACAACTAAATCTTTAAACTTACCACTCTCGAAAATAACAAATCTTTTAGCTTGTTTCTCTTTAAAATGACTAAATCTTTGAGATGACCACACTTTAAAATATCAGAATTTCAAACTTTTCCTTGAGTTTGCCACTCTTTAAAAATATCTAGATCTTCAAGACAATGATTTATAAAAGATCAAAATTATAATTTTCTTTGAGCTGATCTCTCTTTCAAAAAAATTCCCTAACAAAATGAAAACCTTCAATTCAAAAAAAAAAAAGAGTTTTGAAAACATTTAGAAGGATATTCATCTCTTGATTTGTTAAAAAAACAAAACTCCAATGGAAAACTTTGAAACCTTATTTTGTTACAAATTTACTTTCTAAAGTCCCTTACAAAACTTTATACCATAAGTATTACAAAGAGGGAACAACTCTTATAACATGATTTGTTTTACCTTGTTTTCATATTTTTTTCTTAAAAATCCAAAAAGTAGCAAAAAAAAAAACAAAAAATATATATTTTTGATATATCTGTATCGTGACATTTTCAACATCTTTCAAAAATAATTGAGAATTGTATAATATATTTTTGACATGAGTTTTTTACGTACTCATTTTAAAATCTTCAATTATTTTTCTCATAAAGTTGGCATCGACGTTGCCTTTCTCAAAAATTTCAAAATACAAAAACATTAATATATATATATATATATGGTGGGATGCTTTCAGAAAAGAGCATCAATGTTCCTTACCTGCCGTTGAAGGATGGTTCAAGTCTAGTAGACTTCTTCCTTTCACTCATCAAAGCCAACATTATATATATATATATACATACACATACACGACTAAATATGCAAAGAAAAAAAATAAGAGACCAAAGTATTATTTAGTTTCTTTGAAACTAAGCATTTGAGAGGAAAATAATTAATTTATTTTATCTATGAATAAATAGTTGTACCACACACAGAAGAAATTTAGGCAAGAATAAGTAAAAATAGAAATAGTTAGAGGATGCCTCAACAACCAAAAAGGCATACATAATCACCCCCCTCTCACTAATCACCAGCACAAAAACGTGACCCTCCCCTCTAAAAAAACAAAAAAGCTTCATCTTCTTTACATCGCGAGCAATAGTGGAAGATCTCGACGCTATCGGTCATGGTGGTCCAGCAGCTTCCATCATGCAGCAATCAATGGTAGAGCAACATCAAGCCTTTGCCTTTCCACCACAGCAAAAACAGAGGCTGCAATTTGGTAGCTTCTTCCCCATAGCAATAGCAGAGCACCTGGAGTTTTTCTGTTCACAACATCAGCAACTGAAGTCTTCAAAATCATGTGTGACAACCTTGTCTCCATCATGAAAAGAAACAAAGCCAGTCTCCAACCACGAGTAGTTGATTCTCAGTTCATACCATGTTTCCTACTCGCTCGCATGATGATTTATCAAGCGTAGCCTTTATTCAAGCTAAGCTCTACCTAAGAGAGTCCTATTTTAATATCCTCACACTCTACTACCATTATATGCCTTCGGGGGGGGGGGGGGGGGGGGGGGGGGGGGGGGGGTCAGCATGACATAATACATCAACAGGAGATTTAAGCATAAAATTGCGACAAATGTTAGTACAACTGAAGTTACAGTTGAAACTGAAAGAGGCACCCCGCACCCTTCTCAATCAGCTTCAACTTTCAATAAGCACTTTTAACCATAGTTGTAAAATCCGTTCCGGGGTACCGTTCCGGTTTTTTGTTTGGAACGGAACGTTCCGGTTTCGGTGCATTCCGGCGTTCCGTTCCGGTTTTGTACTGTTCATATTTAATTAATTATATATATGAAAAAAATAAAATATTAATTTAACAAGTATAATTTAAATTCAAGATAAATAAACTTTAAATTATACAATACAAACATAATCTCAAAATTAGAAACATCTCTAAAATTTCAAAATATTATGAAAGTAAAATGTTATAAAATAAAAGAAATATACATCAAACATCTTCTATATTATTAATATATATATATATATATATATATATTAAGAGTGAAATATATATATCTTAAAATATATATATTTATATATATATATATATAATATAGTTGTCAATACCGTTCCGGATGCCGTTCCGGTTTTTCGACTGGAACGGAACGTTCCGGTTTTGGACCGTTTCGACGTGCCGTTTCGGTGTCGTACTGTTCATATATAATTAATTATATATATATATATATATATAAATATGAAAAAAATAAAATATTAATTTAACAAGCATAATTAAAATTCAAGATAAATTAACTTTAAATTATACAATACAAACACAAAGTCAAACAAACATAAATAAATATAATTTTTATTTTTTATAAAATCAAAATTGATGCAACTATTTTATTTTTTTATAATATATATTTTTATATTTTTATTTTTTTGATTTTGGTTTATTTTTATTTTTATAATAACCTTAATTTTGTATGCTAACTATTATTATAATAATTAATAATTATTATAATATAATAATTATTAGCAATCAAAGCTGTCAATTTTTAGCATGAAATTAGCCCTCATTTAGCATCCCACCCGTTCATTGACTTCATTCCTCTCATTTAGCATCCCACCATTCCTCTCATTTAGCATGAAATTAGCCCGTCCATTCCTCTCATTTAGCATCCCACCCGTCCATTCCTCTCAAAGTTAAAAAACAAAAAGCCACCCATCCGTTCATTCCTCTCAAACTAAAACCCTACCCTCATCCTTATCTCTTCTCCCTTTGGCCGCCGCTCCCACCCCCCACCCACACACACACTCCCATCCATTCCTCTTCAATCGCTGCCCCCACACCTGTCTGTTTACTTCCTTCCCCCATGCCATACTTTTATCTCCTCCTCCACCATTCGTGCATTCAAAGGTTGCTCAGCCATCATGGGCCATGCTAGAATCGACACTCCTACACATATGCTTTCCAACACCGAGTTCCATCCATAGTGACTCAAAAAACATTGTTGAGATTTGAGGTGAGCTGATGGAAGAATTATGGAAAATTGATTTGGGGAAGAATTTTTGGGTGCGAGGGCTGTATGCGTGTGATTTAAATCAGAGACAAAATTGACAAATTAAACGGCGTCGTTTTGATTTTGATACCGGAACGGCACACCCGGAACGGAACCGGGGCGTTCCGGCCGGAATTTGGCCGGAATTCCCGGAACCGGCCGGAATTCAAACCGGGATGAAAATGTCTCTGTTTTGTCCCGGATTTTGAAGTGGAACGGGAGATTCCGCCCGTTCCGGCCGGAACGGGATTCACATCTCTGCTTTTAACTCCAAGCAAGCACTGTCGGTCCAATCAACAGGGACAAGAACCAATCACCAAAGGAGACGAGTACAGAATCCAAGACAATGGAATCATTGAAAAGATAACTATCAATAACAGGAGACGAATACACACTAAATTTCGAAGCACCAACCTTTAAATGATACATTATTTGCATTACTCATTACTATTTTAAGGGCACCAGCAAGTAGAAATCCCCCGCACTCACAGAAGAATGTAAACTAGAATAACGTGCATGGAGCCCATCCTCCAAGCTTCAACTCTATAACCACACCTATCTGTTCAATACATTACATCGTTTAATAAACACAAGTTATTTCAGGAGTTCTACCATTAAAGACTTGAGTTTCAGAAAGAGGTGGGCCTGATAGGATGGTTATTGAGAAATTGGCGTGGTGTAACCTGGAAGACCAGCTTCCTAAAAAGGAGCTCCACTTCTTTAGCTTGCTCGCTGGTCTCAATCTTTAAAAGTGCAATTCTTATCTATAGCTTTTTTGAATTCCGTTGACCAGATGGGCTCGGCACATTTTGCGAACTCATGCTAGCAGTTCTTAGAAGTCTACGGAATTCTGAAAGGCTTATTCTACCATCCTTGTCAATGTCAGCCTCTTCAAGAAGTGGGTCAATAGAACCTCTCAGGCCTGAGTGCTGCAAGGCAATAAAGAAAAACCAACTTGAGCATCTGTTCTGATATCTATTTCTAAATAGAAAGTTGAAACACAAAGGTATGCTAGCTACCAAAACTTGACCCATGTCCTTAAGCAAGCACAAAGTGAACTAGCAGCTTCTATATGATCTGGGATTTCCTAGAGGTGAAATGCTAGTCATATACATGAACAAAGAGACTTCAATGTGGCATATCAAGCACATGACAGAGTGCAATACAAGAAACAGAAGAAAAGGATGAATGCATAAACTAATATGAGGCATTAATTAGGAGCGACCACCAAATAAATTCAAAGCCAAAACTAAATGAAACTACTTCAAAAGCTAGAAAGTTCTTTTATTGAATTTATTTTGTCAATGAAACTACAACCTAAGTTTTCAAAACATGCACAATGGAACCCTTGGGCTTAGAGCGTTAAGCAAAAACAATCACTTAAAATAAACATGGAAGTATAAAAGCCTTTACTCAGCTACCATGTGATTTTTTTCTCTTTTTTCAGTTTTACATGAAGAAGAGATAACAAGGCAGGATACTCAATGCAAAGAAATATCAATACCATTCTAAGTTCTTCTGGAGTTATATATCCATCTCTATCAATATCAAATTTCTCAAAAGCAGCCTGTGACCGAAGCTGCCACTTCTCAGAGTTGTGTTCCTCCAACTGATGGACATGCAGAGCAGCTGCAACAAACTCAGTGAAATCTACAAGTCCATCGGTGTTACTGTCAATCTGCAGCAAACATATAAATAGCTCCATCGAATTCCAAAACAAGCAAAAATGTTGGAACAAGAAAATATTTTTGGGTGGGCAAGAGATGGGATTAGATGAGAGAGAAGGAAAATTGCGTAAAGAGACATGCAATAGAGAAAGGAAGTGCAGTTTTTCAATACAACACCAAAGACACTCTAAAACAAAAGAATAGGTGCTTCATATTTAAGCACCAAAGAAATCTTAAAAATCTCTATGGAAATGATTTAAATATAACAAATAGCTAATATTTAATGCAATGTAATATAAAATAGGAATATCTAAAAACCATTCCAGATGCTCCATCAAAAGCAGAGTCGTATTAATTAACATGAAAAACAAAACAGAAAGGGAGAACGTAAGAAAAATTACCACTAAAAGAAAAATGTTCATTGTAAGCACTTAAAGATTATTATAACTTAACCTGGTGGCATGAGATACTAGCCAAGCAAGGAGCCAGTGGTTAGCAATGTGGAGGAGCATCTCACACTCCTCTCTCAAAAGCCAAAAGTATTTTGTTCATTCACAGGAAAAAAGTTGGCCACTAAAAGAAAAATGCAAGCTGTGTTGCTAATTTCATACATCAGAAAACATAGAAATGACTACTATGGGGAAATAATAAGGTATCAATCAACAAATTCAAGGCTCAATTCCATCTTTTTTCTTTGGAGGTCAGTAAATATTAAGAGGAAACAAGATTCATGCTTACCGCTTGAACAATTTCTAGGACAAGTGATTCTTTCAACTTCCAAGGAAGATCTTTAGCAAGGGCCTGCAATGAAATCATCTTCATTACAACAAAATACTGAAGACAAATACATGGAAATGTATCTCATAGAGAATGGAATACACAAAATGAGAGTTTTTAGGTTTTGCAAGAAAAACATATAATAGTTAGATAAAAGAGACTACCTGTCTCATTTCTTCAAGACTAATAGCACCATTTTTATCCACATCAATGGCATCAAATTGATCCTTAAGATCAGCTAGTTCCTCTTCATCAATCGTGCTTGCCAATGCCTGCAAAATATCAACCATTCATAAAATGTATAGAGAAATGTAAGAATCCATTTTTTCCCTTGGAGCAATCCTGCAAAAAGAAATCTTGTTTTACCCTTAGAGCAAACTGCTTCAAACGACTGTACTTCACAAATTGTCGCATGTTACTCAGGACAGAAATGTCAATAGGGATCTCAGATGCATCTCCTCCTTCTCTGACCCATGGGTGTGCTGGAAAATTGAAAACCGAGAACTTTACTCTTTAAGCAAGAAAAAAGAAGAAAAATTGCTTTGAGAACCAAAAAACATGTGACCCAATTCTAATTGATCATAACAATCAGGCATTTATTTCTTCAATGGAAAACTAGTATGACACATACATAGGGCTTGAGCAGCAGTAAGTCTTGCACGGGGATCCTTCACCAGTAACTTCTTCACAAAATCTTTTGCACTAGTGCTAATGGTTGGCCATGGTTTACGGCGGAAATCAGGCTTGTTTCTTAAAACCTGCATGCACTAAATATTAGAATTTTGAGTGATGAAATAATATTTAACAATGCAAATGAGAAAAATATCCATGCATGGTGATTGAATTAAGTAGGAGCCAAAAAGTGGCCTGTATACAGAAAAAGGTATGGTTAGAAACCATTAGGAAAAGAATAAAGTTATTTGAAGAACTGTGATGACCAAACAAAGTGGAGGATAGGATAGTTTGACTAATTTATGTCTGGAAAACAAACTGACTATGATTAAAAGTAATTACAGAGAGCTCAAGGAGAAGTAAGTACAGTGTTGTGGAAGGAAGGTTATTGACATGTAATCAGCAACAAACAACAACAACCATGCCTCAGTCCCCACTAGTTGGGTTTGGATATATTGATCCTTTTGCACCATTCCACACAAATATATACCGAATCCATTTCAATATCAAGTATTGACTGTAAGCAACATTAAAAGTGACAATAACTAAAGGCTTTACTAAATCCATCGAGTGTCCAATTGCAATGACTTATACCAGAGACATGTAGGAATCAGAAACAAAAAAAGCTCATCCAAAGTTAAAATTGTATCATACCTCCTTAAATATACCATCCTCAGTCTTATCCCAAAACGGACGCCTCCCACATAGCAAAATGTATGTAATCACACCAATACTCCAGACATCTGATTCAGGCCCAGAATTGCGTTTTAATACTTCAGGTGCAACGTAGTAGGCACTGCCAACCATATCTCGAAACTTCCTGCCTGCAGTTCATTAGATCAATTTATATAAATGATATATGGGTTTTACAACAGATGTTAGAAAAAAATGCTAACCACAGGTTGGCAAGAGAGTACTGCAGTCTCATGAGTACAAGTAAATATAAACTGAAGGTAAAGGCTTTTGGATTCTGCCACGTTATGAAAGTTCTCCATAGTAAGTATAGAAGTTTTTTTCACCCTTCCTTTATTATTTTTGTAAAGAAAATGCATATAAGCATAAGTCAGATCTCTGCATGATGAAAATATGACTCGCCTGGTTTTATGAAGTCTGACAAGCCAAAATCCGTGGCTTTAAGGGGTGAGTCCTCCTTGGTTGACTTGAAAAGAAAGTTCTACAGGCAGAAAACAAAGGATCCATTCTCAAGAAGCATGATTCTGCACATACATGTTATCCATAAGATTAAATTGGTAATACCTCAGGTTTCATGTCGCGGTGAACTAAGCCATGCAAATGGCATTCAGCTGCAACTTTCAGCATCTGTCGCACTACTACTGCTGCATCTTTCTCAGTATAACGGCTGTCTTTCCTAATTCAACAAAATAAAGCAGTGGTAAGGTGAACAGTTTGTGGTCATTTTTAGATATACTGAGCGCATTTTTTCAAATAAATTTAACCAGGAAAAAAAAAATTATCACAGAGAAAAAAAGATTTATTACTTTGCCAATATCCGATCTAGCAACTCTCCACCTTCACATAACCTGATAAAATACAATATAAAACATGGACAAGATTAGTAAAAGAAAATAGAGAGCATTGCAGGCAAAGATTGATGGTAAAAAACAAAATTATTCAAGGAGAAAAATTATGATGGACAATAATCAGAAATGGGAGATGCAATTACAGGAGCAACATGTTAATATGTGAATGGTATCATCAGAAAGATCCCATGAACATGAAACTTACTCCATAACAATATATACATATGAATCATCCTCAAATGCATTATGAAACTGAACTACATTCTCGTGGCCTGTGAGTTCCTGCAATATCTTGACTTCTCGTTTAACATCCTCTACAGCAATAGGAAGAACCATCTACCAGAAAAGCCAAATAATAATTTTACATAAGCTAGAAGCAGTCAACATTTACTGAGAAAAACATAAAGGAGATTTTTTGTTGAGAAATGAAAATGGTAATACTTGTTTCATCTTAAAGCTTGCAAGCTTTTGGTAGTCACAGAGTTAGTCTAACCTGAAACCCTAATAGCTAAAAACTTCATTTACCCTAACTGAAGAAGGAAACAAAACATTACCACTCACCTGGTAATTTGAGAGAGAAATATTTGAATAGAACAAAACACAATTGTAGCATTCCATTTGAAAGGCATACACAAGACAACATTATGGACTGGATATGTAGTAGTAAGAACGTTCCTATCCACCTAGTTTTGAATAAGAAATATACATTTCTGCTTTCTTCAGGGGGGGGGGGAACAGACCCTGCCTAATCTAAACAAGTGATTCACAATTTAATGCAAATTCTCAGACCTGTACTCTGCAACTAAAATTTCACCATCTGAAAGGCCTTTAAGTGTCATGCTAAAATTCCCGAATGCTTAAAAATGAGTTCTAGCAACAATAATGCAACAAAGCTCATAGTTTGCAAATAATGCTATGTAGTCACCAGTACCAAACTTGAAATAATTGCATACGGCTATGGATACACGATCAAGCTTTAGCCCATCAAACCAGTAAAAACCAGGTTAATCTGAGCATCACTAGAAAGTTCGTGTCCCAGAACCCAACATGATAACATCCCTAATGTGCAAAAAAGTAATCCAGCAAGTCAACGATCACTAAGGAAGAGAATTCCCATAACGCAAAAAATTTCTGAAGCACTCAAAAGATAAGATAAAATGGGGATTTCTGAAACTGATGGGGAAGGGTGGGACTTGTAGACCCTTGATTTTCAAGTAAAGAGGAGTCATTATTCAAAACATAAAAAAACAAAATGAGAACCTATCTATAACAAAAGGCAAAAACCCCTTTATGGATCTTCTGAGAGTCTTCAACTGCACCAATAAAACCACCATAAATATTAACAACAATCACACACAAAATCCCTTAATTATTGTCCTCCAAAAATAATAAAAAATAACCCCACTTCACAAAATAATAAAAGACGCAAGAAGCGATACCTTATTTTTCTCAATTCTCTTCACAGCAACTCGATCTCCATTAGCCTTATCAGTAGCAACATATGTATAACCAAATTGACCATGACCCAACAATTTGCCAATTGTATATCTGATATCAAAATCTTTATCATAACCAAAATCTGTTCTTTTCCCGCAAGGGATCGCCTTCCTACTTTGCTTCTCTCTGACCCTTAGCTTCTTTTCTGCCTCATTGTTAACATTCTTATTACTCTGATGATGAGAGTGCAAAACTTCTTGTTTTTTTGTTGTTGCTGTCCTTGTTTGTGGCTTTGTGGGTTCTTTTCTGTTGTGATTAGCGTTGTTGCTGTTAGAGCCACTAACTTTGATGGTAGAAAAACAAGCACCCATGATTTTGTATTCAGTTGATTAATCAGCAAAGTTTGAGAGAGAGAGATCATGAGATATGGGAAAATAAATGGCGGGTTTAGACAATGAATGGTGAAAATGCTTGAATTTTAATAAGACAGGAAAGGGAAGAAGGGAAGAAGGGAAGAAAGAGGGAGATTGGAGAGAGTGGAGTCAAAAGAGACTCTTTATTTATTTATTTATTTTCTTTATTATTTATTATTTTTTACTGATATAATAAGTGAGAAGGCAAATCTCTTTTTTCTTTCTTTTAGTTTTTCTTAGGTAGGTATTTGACATGGAAGAGATTGCAAAATGGGATATATATATATATATATAGTGGTTATTTTGAATTATGCTTGGATAGTGATGAAAAAATCTAAAAAATATCTTAATATGTGTAGATTTAATCTTTGTTATTTTTAAGTTTATACATTTAATGAAAAACAATTATTATTATTTTTTATACTTTAATTTATATCTTGGGTTAAAATTAATAATAACAGAATATTATTAATTTTATTCTTCATTTGCTATTTGATAATAAATACCAATTAATATTAAATTAAAACACTTTTATAATATTGTATAACTATATTCATTTACATGCTTGTTTATTGTTAAAATATAATTAGAGAAGATGAATTATTTATACCGGCATAAATTAAACATCAAACAGTGGGCCAATGTTCCTAAAATGTTGGGTTAGCCACGTGTTTGAATTTCTTCACATGGGAGGGGGAGGTTGCATTATTAACATCGTCATGTTGACCAGGGAACCTGGTTCTTGGATGAATTTGCTTCATGTTTTCAATAATATTCATTTTATTTAGCAAATGCTGTGGATAAACTAGCATCTAAAAGAAAATAAAAACAGGTAGCAAATTTCTCTAGTGAAATAGCATTTTTTTTATGTTTTGGTTCAGAATCGTGATATTTAGTTGAAATTACGGTTCAAAATCATGATATTTAATCAAGATTACAATTCAAAACATTATATTTAATTAATATCGCAATTTAAAAACGCAATATTTAATCAAATATTGTGTTTTTGAATCGTGACATTAATTGTGATTTTGTCGCATTTTAAAATTATGGTATTTAATAAAAATATCGTGTTTCTAAACAACAAAAAAATATAATTTTTATTAAATTATAGAAACACGACATCAATTAAATTTGATAGCTAGTTGGTCAATCATTTTATGTTAGTAAACTGATTGACCAATTGACATTAAAAAATAGACATAAGTTATTGTATGAATAGTAATTTTTTGAGATTTTAATTATACTCTATTTCTTAATCTATGAGTTTGACAAAAATATATATTTTGACTCAAATAACATGTTTAAAAGAAAATATTTATAACATCATAGTTTTGTGTAAATCAATTCACCAATTAATACAACTAGATCAATTGGTAAACTAATTAAGTCAGAGGATTGGTATTTGGTAATGATGTTACTGCCTCGTATAAATCTAATAAAAAAATATTTTCTTATGAAATTATCATTTACTTTATTAATTTGATATTTAATTTAGTTAATGATATTTTATTAAACTATTATGAAGCTTATATATCACAATGGGATGCATGAAGGAATATAATATTTATAGATATGCATCTTGGGATTACAAATGAGGAGCATTTAATTTGGAGTTTACCACCATACCATCTAGCATTACAAATATATATGAGTTTAATTGTGTTTTTTAAAGTTATAATCAAACAATATAAATGCATATAATTTCAAAATAACTTTGCAATACTTGAATTCTAGTGGGAGTTATAGTGTAACCTTCATGGTATAGATTGTGATAGGCAATTAGGGTTAGTCCACAAAAAGATGTTTTTGGGAACATAACTGTTATTAAATGAAAACAAGTTGATTATTTATTGTTAACAACAAACAATTTAAATGCAAACAATTATTACTTATTTTTTCAATTCATACCCAAAAAAGTAGTAAACATTCTTTAACTTGTTTGACTCCCTTCATGCATGCAAGACATAAATGTCTATAAGAGCATACCAAAACAACAGATCCCCAACTATAAGCAAGGATGACGTCAAAATCATTCAAATCATTAGATAAATTAATGGCACATATCTCCTTATAAGGTTTATGAATAAGATACACTACAAAAAAAAATGCGCTATATATGCTCTAGCATACCTATATTAAAAGTATCTTAAAAATTCATGAACATACTAAACTCATAAATTTATATGTACCTTAGTAAGACCTTGTTGTTAGCATCATTTGATGGTGTTGTTAATGTCTCTTCAATCCATTTAAGATGTATGCTACCCTTTTCAATTCAGAAATAAAAAAGTGTCAATCAAAATAAGTGCTTAAATAATATTGAATTACAAACACTAGTAGATATGATTGTCCATCCATCAATAGGCAGTCTAAACAAAATCTTTATGTCCTGTAATGTTAATGTCATCTCCCCATGTCTAATATGAAACATGTGTTTCTCACATCTCCTTCACTCAATCAATACATATATCAAGTCATGGTCAAACTTGATGTGGTTTAGACAATTTACTTACAAAAAACCTACCTAAAACATATATGGTACAATATAAAATGGTTTTATTCTGCATATCCGTTTAGATTATAAGTATATACATATATAATAACTTTAATGATAGGAAAATTAAAAATATATTAAAATTAAATATTATTATAATTTTAACGAATACATCCTTCGATCAATGTCAATTCTACAACTACAAGACAAACATGTTGGCAGGTTTGATATGTATCATGACTCATGCTCTCC
Organism: Salix arbutifolia; assembly: GCA_025169955.1. NCBI lineage: Eukaryota > Viridiplantae > Streptophyta > Magnoliopsida > Malpighiales > Salicaceae > Salix > Salix arbutifolia. The sequence goes on from CM045908.1 coordinate 5,066,357, forward strand.
ATGATCATAGTCATGTTCTTCCTACTCATAGGCATGTTATTCATGAACATCATCATCTAAATTAGGATGCTTAACATGAGCAAATGATTTACCACTTCAAGTATGAGTATCCGATGTAATAGTATTTGTAATTGATGAAAGTTAGATAAGTTTAACATGCTTGATAAAAAATTAATAATATATCATAACACGAGTAAACAACATAATATATATTTTGCATATAATTTTATTGTCATACATACGTTGTTAGTTGTCGATTATGACATGTTTTTCTATAATTACATCTGTCATTGCATATGTTAGACCTATAATATTAAGGACAAAAGGAATTTGATTTTTAAGAACATATTTTTTTTTTCTTGTTTGAAAACAATTTTCACATTTCAGTACCGATCCAATAAGTTTAGTTCAATCAGTTTATTAACATCAAATAATCATATACACTACATGGTGATATATTTATTTTAATCATGGTAATCTATTGTTCATGTAAAGATACTAAGTATTGGTTTTATTAATAAATATTTATAATTAGATTTAAATAAGGTCTATTAAGCCATTGTGAGCTTATACCAACCTAACCCAAATGGTTGGGCCAAGATGAACCCATAATATAGTAATAAATAATTTAAATAGTAAAATATTCCAAGGGTCATCTAATTTTTTTAATGATTTTCTTGCATGTTTTCCTATCAATTTTGTTGTTCAATATTGAGTTGTAAACTTTCACTCTAAAATATGAACCTGATATAAAATACAAGATTATCATTAAAATTTCTAAGAAAAACAAAAAATAAATCTCTATTTCAAAACACAAAAATAAAGTTAATAATCAAAACACAAGAACCTACAAAAGAGAGATTGATATGATAAAATTAAAACTTGAGGAGCAACTAGAACTGTTGTGCTCAAAATATGGGAAAGCCCTTATTTTTTTATTTATGTAAATTGCAGGCCATTAACTTTTAATTTGTTTTCTTAAGAAGAAGGAATAACTTGTTTTCATAAAATTATTCATAGGAAATCCTAACAAAACATAAGCAAACCTTGAAAAAATAGATTAGAACACACCTAAACATATAAAACCTAAAAAATATAACTCAAAGGGGCTTAATCAAATAAAAAAAAAAGTTAAGACATCAAAATGCAATTTTATTATGGTGTAATAAAAGTGGTAGTTGTAGCAATAATAATAACATCCATGTAATTTTATTATGTTTAAAATTTTAAATTATTGAATTTTATTGTCTATGACACAGTAGTTTTAGAGTTTTGTGTCTCTTATGGCATTAGTGATTAGAAATATAGAATTAAATTTATATATTAATTAGATTTTTTTAAGGTAAAAGAATATGCTTAATGATGATTATTAAATATACCAATAAAACTCTTTTAGCATATGTGAGGATTATTAAATATTAAAAATATTTTTGTCAAACTATATATATCCTAATAGGTTTTTGGTATTATATATAATTATGGATAGAAATAGGATGTGAAAATATTATTAGTCAAAGATAGCACTTCCTTTTTAGCCACATAGATTAAAACCTAAGCTCGTGCTATTAACAATAAAATCCTTCATAAATATATCGTAGATATTCCAAAATGTATTATTCTATTGGAATTATATAATGAGTTTTGTTTTTTTTCAAGGTAAAAATAATTTCTAGTGCTTATAAATAATTAATAAATAAAATTTTAAATAATACATATCTTTCATAAATTAAAAGTGTTTTTATATAAATAAATAACATTGGTAAATCAATCATTTTATAAATAAAATATATGAAAAGAGATTTCTTAAAGAGGATTGGGTTAAACTGTTTGAAACAATATTGGTATAGTGTTTGCCCTATTTTTCTAATAGCTTTAAGCAATGACCCCAAAGACATGAACTGCCCCTTGATAAGAATTATCATTATCATCAGTAATTGTTGCATTCATACACAAGCATTTTGTTTTATTTGATCCAACAACTTTTATAATATTACTATTACATTCTTGACTAATGAAATTGTCAAATTTGGAATCTCGTTACTTGTTTTTTTTATTAGTTTAATATATCTTGTTTAATTGGTAATTATATTTGTTTAAATATATATTTATTATTAGTAAACATTTAATTTATCTTTAATATTCATATAATATTATATTAATGAATTTAATATTTGATTTATAAACAGAGTAAAGATAAAGTCCATGTGATTAAAAAAAATACTTCGCAAATGAAATTATAAAGTTCTTAGAACTATGATATTTCTATTTCATCAAACTATTATTTCTAGAATGTTCATGATGAATGCTTTCTTAAATACTAGATATTTATTAGAATGGTAAAGATTGATACATATTATATTTTTTTCTTTATAAAAGGAAGCAATTGTTTAGTTAAGTCGAGATATAAAAAATACATAGAACTAATATTTAGATGTTTGTCATAAGACATGCACAGTGAACATATGACATGTGTACTTAACTGACTCACATGAAAGTTTTGTATGAAGAGATTATTTATGTATATGGAAAAACTCGCATGATGTTTGTGTAAGTAATCCTTATATCTTATATCACTAAGTTATCTTATATAAAGAATGTTATCATTTGATCGTATTACATGTTATTTTAATCAAGATGACGAAGGGGCAAACATTGGGTATAACATGAACTATATGAAGCTACTTAAGTGATCAAGAAATGATTCATAACCCTAGGTGAAAACATATGAAGCTACATATGTGATCAAGAAATGATTCATAATTCTAGGTGAAAACAAATGCTTTATTTATTCTCAAATAGTATTTCACCGAGAAATCCTTGACTAAGGTATAATGAGATTTAAAAAGATTTTCAAATCATATTGAAATGATTAATGGCTATTATGTAGATAAAAAACATCATTTAACATGACATATATACTCTATGTTTTAATGTTAAATCAAAATACTATCGATGAAAAAATATTAGTTACACCGAGAAGCCGATCATTGAAAGGTTAAGTTAAATCACTTATAATTTTTCAAATTTTTTAGGGATTATAACAAGTAGCTAGAAATTATACTTGATTTTCATATATTAATCAATCAATTCAAACAATTAATTTATTTAATCATTTTTATAGGACTTATATTTAGGCCAACTTATTAGTAACATAATGAGTCACACACTTTAAGATCCACTAGTCATAAATTAAACTGGGATGGTTTAATTGAGTATGACTTGATTAAATCATATTTTAGAAAGTAATGACTAGAATATAATAAAGAAAAAGTTATATTTCTAGACCTAGAAAATATTATATTTCTAGACCTAGAAAAAATCGATGAAGGACTTGATTGAGTTAACCTCTAAAATTATCCTGAATTAATATATGGATATTATTCAAGGAGCAAACTGATATTTTGCCAATTTATATGGATTTTTAAATTTATCTACAAATAATAAGTTATGCCGCTTATATTTGAGTGGTTGTTTATTAGACAAAAAAACATTATGTAAGTCGTAGAAAAAATAGCTAGAACTTTAGACATAATAATATCACTCTACAAATAAAGATTTAGGGGATTTCTCACTCTTAGTTCATATGGGTTAGCGTTGAAGACCGAACAATTATACGACTTGTGGTTTGTAAACACTCAGCCTATAAACAATTATTCACAAACAAAAAGAGTCAAATCTTCATATAATAAATCCCTCAATAACTCTATATCTATTTAATGGGATCATAGGGATCCCTAAATAATTTTGTTTTTTGTTTTGGTTGTGTGTATATGTTTCTAATTAAACTACATGGGAGTTAGATCGAATTCAATCATTTAATCTCATGGCTCCAAATGCATTATTGATAATGGTAAAAACATGGATTAACTCTTAAAAAAACTTCAAGATAACAAGTTTTTTTTTTAAAAAAAAAACAATAATGAGAAAATGACAAATTGGATCGATCTTATACCCCCAATGACCCATGTCATGGACTTCATTGTGTTTAATAACTGTTTTTTTTAATTATATGATAAGAATATATAGTTCACAAAATTGACCTCCAACATAAAAATAGACACTTATTTGAGATAATGATAACCTTATAAAAAGTAAACAAAAATAAATCATCCTATTATTTTTCAACCAATTGAATATTGAACAACAGAATCAAGGAAAAAATAAAAATAACTAAAAGAGCAAAAAATATTCAGCTAGTGGGTGAACTCATCAAACTTATGATGGGTAACCTGGGCTAACACGTCAAAACTATGAATCGGGTAATAAACTCTAAGGATATTATAATTTATTTATTTTTTAAATAATTTTTTTTTATTTAACTATACAATAACAAAAATAGATGATCATAAAATCAAACATCAATCTAATACTAATATGTTGACAAAAATAATTATTAACAATGAAAAACAATAAAGTCGTTAAACTTGCTAACCAGGTCAACCAACTAAATTTATTATCGTGATGACATTTTTTGGCGCTTTGCGCCCCGCCATCCCTAGAGGGTAAAAGAAGGTGTTTTATAGCCATAAAATTACGACTATATATCTTAGGAGTCACCACCTAGTATTAAGGTTACTAGGTAACCTAATGGTCCGTAAGAGTTTGGGTAAAGGAACTTGTTGTGCAAGGGAAAGATGTATCACCCCCAGTTCACCCTATCTAAGGCAAGTTGCATTGTTGTTTGATTGTTTTTTCTAAGTTAGTTTTTTATTCGTTAGTCTTTTCTAAGGTTTAAAGTAAATCTCTCTTCATGAGAAAGTCTCTACCTCATCGGGAGTCGAAAACCTAACCATTCTAAAATTTGAAAATTTTTACACCGTATTTTCTTAAAAAATATTTTTTACTATTTGCGAGTGTATTTTACAATATAATTTTACACCTCGATAACTAAAACAATATTTTTTTTTGATATTTTAGCCAAATTCCAATGAATAATCATAAACTAGTTACGATATCCAATTTTCGTTTAAAACATGTGAAAGATGCAACATATAATTTTTTTTATAAAAAATATGCTTGGAAAAACCTTGGAATTTGGTCGTATACACGAAAACAATATTTTTTAAATGCGATGTTTTTATATTATATATATATTTTTAAATAAAATAAAATAAATTCGAATTGAGCCTAACCCAACTAAATGGGTCGGCCAACCAAGAAGGGCCCAACTCTACTAAGTTTGCATCGTACATGGCCCATCCAACAGAGTTGGATCAATAGCAGTCCGACCTAAGACCAACAAAAACAAAGAAAAAACATGTGTGCACAGTGTATTAATTCATTCTGCATTGTTCACATATTGCATGAATGAATTAATTTACTCTTGTACTGTTCACGTATTACATAATAGTAGAAGGGGGTCGGTCGTCGATGATGAGAGGCTCACCTATTACTACCATCGGGTAGAGGAGGCCAAGGTGGTTTTTCCTGTGGTGGCCAGGAAGAGCCCCGAAAGCTTAGCTGGTCTGCTCTATTGTTGTTACTGCTGGAGGTCACGATGGAGGAGAAGTTATGGGTGTTGAGTGGGTGATGTTAGTGCTCGCTAAGAGTTGGTTGGAGAAGAGAGAAAGCGAGATGATAGTGACTATAAGGGAGAGAGAGACACCAATGACTGTAGGAGAGAGTTGTTGGTGCTATCAGTCATTGTTGAAGAAGATGATGGTTGCCACTGGTGGTTATGCATGTATGTGTTTTTTCTTGCAACTTTTGCACTATTTTGTCTTCCTCCCCTTTGTCTGTGTGTGTTTTTTCTTTGTTCTCCCTCGTCTCTCATCTGTTCTCCCCATCTCTCACCTGTTCTCTCCCCTTTTATAGACCTAATGTGCAGGTTGCAGGGCATGGGAATGATGTCTAGGAATGGTGTGTTGTAGTGGTAGTTTGCAGGGCATGGATACTGGCATCGCCCAAGCATGTCTTCCGACAAACAATTTTTTTTGAATAAAAAAATTGAAATAACATTAAAAATACAAAAATATTATTTTTGTTATTTTTATTTGATTTTGGTTAGAATTTGGTGATAACCTAGAAATGAGTTATGACCATTGCCCCTCTCTTTACAATGCTTACGACTAAAGTCGTGTAAGAGACTTTAGATAGTAAGCATTGTAAAGAAAAAAAAAGAATTTACCAGACTAAGAATTGGTCCATCCGGAAGTACAAATGAGGGATTTAAAGTGCACTCAGAAAGGAATGATAAGATAAGGCTAGAAAGCACACTATCTAAGAATTGAGGTCTGAATAGGATACTCAAACGATGAAAAGGTGATGATGTTTGTGAAAGACACAAGAAAATGATCTCATTATAATGGGTGACCTTCCCAAGTGAAGATGGTAAGAAACACAAAGATGGTCTTATTGTAATGAGCAAGTTGCCCAAGTGAAAAGTGTGAAGATGAGGATGGTCTTGTTATAATGGGCAACCTACCCAAGTGAAGAATTGCGAGAATGATCTTATTATAATGGGTGACCTTCCCAAGTGAAGATGAGGATGGTCTTGTTGTGATGGGTGACCTAACCAAGTGAAGAATTGCGAGAATGATCTCAGTGTAATGGGTGACCTACCTAGGTGAAAAATGGTGAATATGGTTTAATTACAATGGGTGACCTATCCTTGTGAAAAATGGTGAAGATGTTAAAGTCTCAAAGGCGGTCTCATTGTAATGGGTGACCTACCCGTGTGCAAGCAAAGGTTGTGATGAATATTTCATGGGATGGAGGATAGGGCTAGAAAGTGCGCTATCTAGGATCTATGGTTGAGGGATGGAAAACACACTCGAAGAGGAGGGAAAATAAGATTGGAAAGTGTATTATTTTAATTGATGGTCAAGGGTTGGAAAACACACTCAAAGAGGGGGAAATAGAGCAAGAAAGCGCAATATTCTAATTGATGGTTGAGAGTTGGAAAATGCACTCAAAGAGGGAGGAAATAGGGCTAGAAATTGTATTATTTTAATTCATGGTTGAGGACTGGAAAACACACTCAAAGAGGGGGCAAATAGGGCTATAAAGTGCACTATTTTAATTGGTGGTTAAGGGCTAAAAAACACACTAAAAAAGAAGGGAAACTAAGGCCAAAAGCACATTATTTTAATTGATGGTTGAGGGTTAGAAAACACACTAAAAACTGGGAAAATAGGACTAGAAAACACACTATTTTAATTGATGGTTGAGGGTTGGAAAACGCACTCAAAAGAGGGGTATAGGGCTAGAAAGTGCAATATTTTAATTGATGGTTAAGGGCTGGAAAGTGTACTCGAAGAGGGGACAATAGAATTGACGGTCGAGGGTTGGACAACACACTCGACGAGGGAGAAAATAGGATTGGAAAGTGCACTATTCTAATTGATGGTCGAGGGCTAGAAAACGTACTCGAAGAGACAAAAATAGAGCTGAAAAGCTTACTATTTTAATTGATGATTGAGGGTTGAAAAACCCACTCAAAGAGAAAGAAAAATAGGGTTGGAAAACATACCTAACTAAGAGAAGACAAGTAAGGAAGCTACGACTAAGAAGCGCACTATCCTAATTGATGGTTTATGATTGGGAAAAAACCATACTCAAAAGAGGAGGGAAAAAGGGTTGAAAAACACATTATTTCAATTTCTGTATAAGGGTGGAAAACGCACCTAACTAAGAGAAGAGGTATGGATAAGAAGCGCACTATCCTAATCAATGGTTTAGGATTGTAAAAAACTATACTCAAAAGAGGAGGGAAAATAGGGTTGAAAAATACACTATTTTGATTTATGGTTAAGGGTTGGAAAATGCACCCAACTAAGAGGAGAGGTATGACTAAAAAGCACACTATCCTAATTAATGGTTTAGGATTGGAAAAAAAACCATACTCAAAAGAGAAGGGAAAATAGGGTTGAAAAACACACTATTTTGATTTGTGGTTAAGGGTTGGTAAACGCACTCAAAGGAAGAGGGATAGAGTTGTAAAGTGCGCTATCCGAATCAATTAATGACTAAAAGTGCTTTTGAATAAGGATGAGGGATATAGGGTTGAGAACACGCTATCTATGTTGATGAAGGGCTCAAAAGCGCACTTAGGTAAGTAAAAGTGGTGAGGGCTCGAAGGCGCACACAAAAATTAAAGTTTGTAAATTATAATCCCTCCAAAATATTTTTTAGATTCCTAGTGGGGATGCATTGCATGATGATTCATGTATTCTTACTTGAGAAATATAAGTCCCCTTTCTTCTTCATTGTGTCCACTTTTTAGGGTTTGATCTCTGGCTTTAATGACTTCTTGTTTCTACTTACTCGAGTCGCAACTTATGATTTTGACCACTGGAGATGACATATCTTCCATGTCCACATGCCCCCTAGTTTTGTTCAACACTCTTTGAAAATGAATGATAGAGTCAACTTCAGTTGCAATTTTATATTGCCCCCAGTCTGGTCATACCCTACAATGTTTTAGGCTTCAGGTATTTGTAGGAAAGGGTTGGTTATTTGTAAAAATTGTTTCCATGTAAGATTTTTGGAATTTCAAAGCTATTCCAAACACAAAAATCATTTTGATGTTTGTTTAAACAAACTTGTTCTAGAAAGAATTCAAGTGATCTCATTTTCAGGTTTTATGTTGCTTTTGATGAGAATGTAAAATTATGCTTGTTTGCATGTTAAAAGGTTTTAATCAAGTCTTGTGAAATATTTGTAAGGCTTTATTTGAATGGAAAAACATTGCTTATTGATCCAGATTGCCTGTATTTGATTAGAGAGGGTTTTATCATGCTTGTAATGTAGGCTCGGATTTTTTGCTATGGAAAAAAGTTATTTATAGGCTTAAAAGGTGTTTAAGGTTTTTTTAGATTAAAGATCACGAGTGCTTACTCTTAAAACTCCTTTTAGTTCTCATATTTGATTTGCATAATGACCTGACATGCCCCCCAATATTTTATTTAGGCTTTTGTCTTGACATGCCCCCAATATTTTGCTTGAGCTTTCTATCATGGGTTTTTAGCACTAACATCATGTTAACTTGACTAGCCCCACAATATTTTGTTTGTGCTTTTTATCATGGTTTTTTAGCACTACCATCATGTTGACTTGATTTGCTATAGTGTACTAAAACCTTTTTTACCCTAACTTTATATGGGCATCACTTGTCATTAAGGACTATTTTGCAGATTAAAAGTGCTTTTTGATCCTCGCACCTGCCCTCCCAGTGTATGGTGTGATCCTTATCAGAGTTGATTATCAAAAAAAATTTGTTAGGCTCAAACAGGGATTCAAAGGATATTTGAACTTATGAAGGCATATCAAAGATGGTGTCTCCTCATTTCAAAAACATGCATCTAGGATTGATAAGCTTTGTTTTTCATGCAAAATGATTTATTTGTTCAGCTAAGAGCTTGGTTTTATTATGTGGGTTTTTGGAGGTACGAGATCACATTTCAATGAAATCTCTTGAATTCCGAGAAACAATCCTGAAGATGTTGTTGAAGTTGACAGATCAATAAAGAATCAATGCCGGTAATGACAATATCATCAACATAAACCAGGAGAACACAACCAACAGAGGTGGTGGAAGGAATTAAAGAGGAATCATAATTGCTTTGCACAAAAGAGAAGTGAAGCAAGGTAGTGCGAAATTTATAAAACTAGGAGGGGGGGGGGGCTTGTTTTAAGCCATATAAGGATCGCTTCAATTTACACACACCAGATGAAGAAGAGGAAACCAAACCCGGTGGAGGTGCCATATAAATATCTTCTTTAAGGTCACCATGGAGAAAAGCATTTTTGACGTCCAATTGATGAAGTGACCAACCCTGGGAAACAACAATGGCAATGATAGTACGGACTGTAGTCATTTTGGTGACATGAGCAAAGGTCTCCTCATAATCCATGCCATATTCCTGTCTATTGCCAAGAGCAACCAAGTGTGCTTTACAGCAATCGAGAGTGCCATCGGAGCGAAGCTTAATCGAGTACACCCATTTACACCCAATAGGCTTAACCGTGGGAGGACAAGGAAGAAGATCTCATGTATGATTATCCTGAAGAGCTCAAAGTTCCTCCTGCATGGCTATCTGCCACCACTCATGCTGGACAGCTTGTGAGTAACATTATGGAACAGGTGTATTAGATGAAGTAACAGAAAATCCATACCGATCAAGAGGATAGGAGACCCTCGTAGAGCAACGAAGAACTGGCGGCTCAGGAACAACATCAGGTGGTGGGTCATTCGTCGAAAGAGGCAAAGTTAGTCGACAACTTTCATACACAATTCCAAGTTTGAACCTCTCAAAAGGTGACACATCCTCAAAATGAGGAAGAATAGGAGCAACTGAGGAAGATTCAACAAGAGTAAGGAAGAAATATTGATTTTCAAAGAAAACAACATTTCTAGAGATTTGAAATTTATCACAACTTAGATCATAACAAATAAAACCTTTGTGAGAAATACTATACCCTAAAAACACACATTTAGCAGAAAGTTTGTGTCGCTCAGGAGAAGGTAAATGAACAAAACAAATGCAACCAAAAGTATGCAAATCATGATAGTTAGGAGTCTTATGATTTAGACGATAGAAAGGGGAATCAAAATTCAACACCTGGGATGGTAAGTGATTGATTAGATAAACTGCAGTAGACAAAGCTTCAACCCAGAATTTAGATGGAACAAATGACTCAAGCAGTAAGGTTCGAGTGATATCTAAAAGATGACGATTCTTACGCTCGGCAACCCCATTTTATTGTGGTGTATATGGACATGAATGATGTGCGAGAATACTTTTTTGCTGTAAAAAAACATGAAAATCATGTGACATATATTCCCCCCCAATTAGATAGTAACACCTTAATACCAGTAGAAAATTGAGTCTCTACATAGGCAACATATGATTTGAAAACCGTAAAGACTTCAGATTTGGAACAAAGAAAATATACCCAAGTGAACCGACTATAATCATTAATAAATGTCACAAAATACTTATAACGAGCGTGAGATAGAATCGGTGCAAGACCCCAAACATCACTATGGATAATCTCATAGCATTTTGTAGCACGACCGCCATGGGAAGGAAAAGGAAGAGGCTTACTCTTGCCTAATTTACATGTAGAACAATTAATCAAAGCATCATGAGAAGAGAAATTAATTTTATTTCCTAGTAAACCAGAATTCACTAATCGAGATAAAATAATAGAGTTTGGATGGCCTAAATGTTTATGCCATATGTCACTTCGATTTTGAATAGTAGTACATGCAAAAGAGAGACAACTAGGAATGCAAAAATGCAGTGGAAACAGTTGTCCAACTTTAGGCCCCTTCGCGATTATCCTCCCCGACACCTAATCCTGCACAAGACAACCATTATGAGAAAAATGCACATTACAGTTATCATCCACTAGTTGACTGATCAAAATAAGGCTAGTAGATAATTCAGGTGAGGCAAATATAATTTTGAAAGTTGGATCAATATCTCCAACCTTACTAATAGGTATATATCCACCATTAGCAACCTGAATTTGTGATGACCCAAGGTACTTACGCATATTTTTAAGCTCACTAGATGAATTGGTCATATGGTTTGAGGCAGCAGAATCAACAAGCCAAAATTTAGGATCGGAAGTAGTACCTTGAAGCCCCAAGACCGAGAAAGCTGTGAGAATCATTTGCTACACCATTTCTGGAGTAAGAGGACTGGTTGCAACTGATGTAGAGGTGTTGCTGGACAGTACTGCTAGGAAAGCATTGTCAGGCAACACTGTTGGGAAAGCATTTACCCGGCGGTTTTGGGGATGAGTGGAACACTCCTTGATAATATGGCCTTGTTGTTTGCAATAATTGCAGAATTTCTTCCTGCAATTGGTTGTTATGTGTCCATACTCCTTGCAGCTATAACACTGAACATTGCCCATACTCCGGCCCCTTTCTCTTCCCTGAGCTGCAAAGGCAACCGTCGCTGAGTTATCTTGCTTGAAACTGCCTTGTGTAACCAGACGTTATTCTGCCCGTAGTAGTTCCCCAAAACAGACATCCAAGGAGGGCGAGGAATCTCGATTCATTAAGTTAAAGCGGGTAATCTCAAACTCATATCTTAATTTCATTAAGAATTGGTCCTGTTTGCTTTACTCATGAACTTGCTGAATAATAGAGAGAGATTCTGCTGGTATTTGGGCATAAATAATATCAGTATATTCTGCCCATAAATTTTGAAAGCTAGAGTAATAATCCTGAATAGAGAGATTCCCTTGAACATAATTAGAGATATCGTTTTCTAATTGAAAACGTCTAGCATTGTTATCCTGATAGTAAACCTTTTTCAAGTATTCCCACATAGTCTTTGCTATTTTATATGGTCTTAGATTAAGCATAATGAGAGGATCAACTGACCCTAAAATCCAAGACATTACCCAAGCATCCTTGATCTTCCATTGAGGTTGCTTTGACACATTTGTGGGAGCCAGATCACTCCTATCCACATGGCCCCATAATTCCTTCCCTGTAACAAATATTTGGAACTGAAACTCCCAGGCCGAGTAGTTCTTTCCAGTAAACCGAACACCAAATAGGTCAGAATTGCTTGATGTCATTATTTTAGGTAAATCCCAAAAGACAACTAAGAAACCCAAACTGAAAAAACAATAAACTGAGAGCCCTATGTATCTAGGACTGACCAAGAAACCGAGAAGAGACCGAGAGGGGAGCAGACAAGATTTTGTAATGTAATTTCAGTGGTAAGGCTCTAATACCATGACAAATTAGCTGAATAGAAAACTGAATGACCCTTCTCTTGAGTGTCTTGTCTATTATATAGGAAGAAAAGAGATTTACATGCTCTAGCTACAATTTAGGGTTAAGTATGGAAAGATAAGTAACCTATTAAAACACTACTATTTACAGCTAGATTTCTATAGAATACTTGTTGTATATGGAGACTACTTTATTTGGATAATGCTAACATCTTATCTGGATCATGCTAACAGTTTTCGCTGGTTTTTGAGAAAGAGAGCTGACGACTAAGAGAGAGAGCTACCGGTGTTGGTGTCCTGTCGGTGCCGAGGGAGATGGAAGGGTGGACTTTTCATGTGATTGTTTTTAAATTCGATCGTCCCCCTTTGTTATTTTTTCTGCCAATTTTTCCTCGTCTGTTTGTGTGTGTTTTTTTGTCTCCTCCATGGTCTCTGAATTTTCTCCCCTTTTATAGACTCAATGTGCGCAATTTATAGGTATGAGAGATGTCTATGACGTGGTGTGTTGCAGTACAGAGTGGGTGGGTTGCTGGGTATGCCTACCGGCATGGCTACCAAGAAGGCCTTAACGGACTTCTTTTTAAAAATCAAAACATAAAAAATATAAAATAGTATTTTTGTTATTTTTTTTATTTTGGGTAGATTTTAAGGAATAACACAAAAATGAGTTATGACACTTATGAACATGTTTATAGACTTTATAAAGTTTAATCATAGCCAGTGCACAAATGTTAATAATCATTGATTTACTGCATATTTGGTGTCAAACTTTAAATTGAAGGTGTTACATATGTTGCATATTTGATCTTTGTAGGAAAATCCACATCAATGCTAATTTAAAGAATGATCAAACTATGTTGGTATTGTTTTTAATGGCTCATATTTTAGTATAAGAAAATGTTTATTATTGTTTGAACACTCAATCCTATTATTAGTTGAATTAACATGATTATTAAGCATTGCATAAAACATTTAAACAAGTCTAGACATTTGTTTTTCCAATCCTTTAATATTTTATGATTCAAAAAATAATAATAAAATATCCATGATAACATGGATGCGATACAAAATTTTAGAGAGCTAGCTAAAATAACTTTCTAGCTATTTTAACTAAAATTTAGCTAGCAATCAAAGAATATAAATATGGACAATATAAAAAAAAATTCACCTATTTAAGATGTTTAAAATATATATTTTAAAATTTTTATCTATACAAAGCATGATTTACTTTTAGATAAACCCTAAGAAGTAGAGGACCCTTCTCAACACATTTTAAACATCAAACCAAATAGACACCAAAGTAATGAGAAAAACATAATTCAATTAAATAAAAGATATCTGACACATTTATAAGACAAATAATGACATTTTGTTTTCAAGCAAGGATTTCCTTCATGGGTCTGATCTTTAATAGATCAATATATTTTTAAAATTCTATTGTAAGCCTAAATGCATATTTAAAAGGGTTAAAGGCATGGTGATAACCTAACATACATAAGAGTGGCAAAGTGTCAAACCTATATGACATGGGTTTAACCCAGTTACCTTAGATTTAGCTACACCTTAAACCTAGGTACATATGAGTCTACTAAGCTACCGGACTCAATATTCTTGGAATCAACTACAAATTAATCCCAAACACATATGGTCTAGCAAACTGTTAGACTTAATATCCTTGTATTTAGCATGTGTTGAGCCTAAGTACATATAAATTTGTTGATATGTTATACCCAATATCCTTGGTCTTAGCTACGTGTTGAGTCCAAATATATATAAATCTGCAGAGCTGCTAACTTAACATTATTGGATTTAACTATGTGTTAGGCCAAAAGATATATGGGTTTGGAAAGCTACTAGACCCAATATTTTTGGTTTTAGGCATATATTAAGCCTAAATAGATGAAGGTCTAGCAAATTGTTGGATCTAAAATTCTTGTGTTCAACTATGTGATAAGCTCAAATAGACATAGATTTGGTGATTTGCTAAACCTATATATAGTTGAGTTCAACTACATATTAAGCACAAAAAGATTAGAGTGAATTTCTAAACCTAATATCCTTAGGGTTAGCTACATGCTGAGCCAAATCATGTGTATGACGAGTTACTAAACCTATTGTCATTATGTTTAGCTATGTAGTTAGCTAAAATAAACATGGGTTTGACGAGCTATCAATCCTAATATCTTTGGGGTTTAACTAAGCATTGAGCTAAAACAAAAATGTTTTTGACATTATGAAAGATGCGAAGAGACAATTATTACCTTTTGAAACTCATAAAACTAACTTGTATAGCTGACTCCATGGCTTTATTGAAAACATTTTGACAATATTTGTTTTGTAACAGCTTTGTCAAAATTATCTTGAAAAAAATTAAATTGTACTTTTTTATTTTAAAAATCATTTGATATTTGCTTAAAACAAAATTTAGATACCCTTTTATAGGATGGAAATGAATCATTAAAGCAAAATTTCATTTGAGGTGCCTACATAACTTGAACCAAAATTTTGGAAAAACATGTTCACATTCCTTTGTATTTTAGGCCATATTTCAATTGTATGCATAATCACATATAGTTTGATTCTTATTTATTAATTCATGAAAACATAAGCCTTATGCAAAAGTTCTAAATCATAACACTAAACAAGGAAAATATTTACTGTTTCTAATCGCGTGTGCTTAAAATGATGAAAGACCATTTTTGTTATGATTTCACATTCTAAAATATATCCCTTGTGGTCCTATTTAAGCTTGAATATTATTTTTCTTTGTAATAACCCTCACTAGGATCACATCCAACTAGAATACTTTACACTGAGAGGTAAATAAAATTTTAAAAATCAAAGACCGAGAAGCTTTATCGAAAGTCCAAAGAGCTCAAGAAATTCAAAATACTAGGGGCATGCTCAAATGAAAAACAAAAATGACCAAGTCAAAGTCAAAACAAAAAAGGTGAATCAAAGAAATATGATGAAAGAAAATAAAGATAAAATGGAAGAGATTCTAAGTCTTTAAAACCTTGAAATACCCTTTAAACCTATAAATCCTTTTGTTTCATAGCCAAGAGTTATAACCTCATTATGTCCCTGTAAAAGTCTTTTCTAATCATGCAACTGAACCAATATATGACATTCTCAAAATGCACAAAGAAAATATTTTCAATAATTATGACATTGTAAACAAAACTACTTGTTAATATTCTTGATCATAAAATAAGTGTTAAGAATAAGATATTTTTCTTAAACAAAACCTCCAGTTTTTACTTAAGCCTTTTGCTTTGAAACCCCGAAAAAAAAGGTCACCTTACTACGCATCTTCATCAATTTCAATATTGCCTAAATAAAAGATTAAAATATATTTTTAAACCTTTTGGTACTATAATAAATCAAATACAATATTGTTTTATATATCAGAATGTCATCAAAATACACAACCACAAACTTATCTATGAATACACGCAACACATGATTCATTAAACGCATAAACGTACTAAGTGCATTTGTAAGTCCAAACGGCATTACTAACCATTCATACAAACAATGATTCGTCTTAAATTCAGTTTTCCACTCATCACCCTCTTTCATCCTAATCTGATGGTACTCACTTTTCAAGTCAATTTTAGAGAAAATATAAGATCCATTTAACTCATCTAACATGTCATCAAGCCTAGGAATGGGGTGTCTATACTTTACCATTATGTTGTTGATTGCTCGGAAATCAACACATCATCCATGTTCCATCCTTTTTATGCTTAAGTAGCACGGGTATAGCACACAGGCTCATACTCTCACAAATATAGCCTTTTTCCATCAGCTCATCAACTTGCCTTTGAAGCTCCTTCAACTCCTCGAGATTGCTCAATAGGCTAATTAGTTAGGAATTGAAGCTTCGGGTACAAAATCAATCTGATGCTCTATCCCCCTCAATGGTGGTAATCCGTTAGGAGTATCGTCGGGGTACACATCATCAAACTCCTGCAACAAAGAAATAACAACATTAGGCACAACATGATCAAGATCATTAGTATTAATGTAAGCCTCTTTGTACAGAAGTAAAATCATTGGCTTGTTTGTGAAATATGCAGATCTAACCTCACCCTCTCTAGTATAAAAATTGGGTTGTTTATTTAGTTTTTCCATATAATTCTCATCATTTTTCCTGACTTTCTTCACTCCTTTTGTCTTACCTCCACTCTTGACTAGATTTGGGTGTTTTTGAGTTGTGATCGAATGGTCTGATTTGTTTGGAGTGTTGGCCGAATATTTGTTTGTGTAATGGATGGGTGGGTGAATGGGTTATAATGGTTTGGGTTTTAGCCAAATCTGATGATCTTCTCTCCCTTGATCCACACCATGATTTTCTCTCCCCATCGCCTCATGCTCACTTTTTAGTTTTATTTGACCATCATACACCTGTTTGGTGTAAGAGGTACAAGAGTGATTGTTTTACCATCTTTTATTTTTAACCCCATCATGAAATATATTCCTATCATATTGCCATGGTCTCTCGAACAAGATGTGACTTGCTTGCATTGGTACCACGTCGCACAGAACTTCATCAACATATTTCTCAATAAAAAATGGAACCACAACCTGTTTAGTCACTTTCATTTTAGCATTATCATTCAAGATGATGAAGAAAACGAATTAAATATTGGCCATTTAACATTTGTCTCTCCACCTTTGTAGTCATGTGAACCATGTCCTCTAGCTCCACATAGAAGCTGTTTGGCATGGCATTTCACCTGCCGTGTCGCAGCTTTTGGTAAAAAAAAATAATTTCATTTTAAATGAATATGGTTTGGTGTTTTTAGATCATTTTGATGTGCTGATGTCAAAATAATTTTTAAAAAATAAAAAAATATCATTTTGATGTATTTCGGCACAAAAAGCACTTTGAAAAGCTACCGCAAGAGCTCTCCCAAACAGGCCCATAGTATTGTAGCTCAACCACATTGGCAATGTTCCAATTCAACTCATTAAAAAATAATTGTTATCTTCATCTCTTTGTGATATTCATCTATTGTCTTATAGCCTTGATTCAGACCTTGAAGCTTTAGGTATAAGTCTCTATAATAGTCGTTTGGCACAAATCGTCTCCTCATTAAGACTTTTATCTCTCTCCAAGTTTGAACGCATCGCTCCCCATTCCTCCTACTGATTACAATCTGATCCCACCATATTAATGCATGCTCCGTAAACTCAATTATCACCAATTTCACTTTTTTTGTTCAAAATAGCTATGACAATAAAAAAAATCCAATCTACCTTTTACTCCCACTCTAAATAATCCTTGGGATTGTTTCTACCTTGAAAGTTAGGAATTCTTAGTTTAATGGTTTCTAAGTCCCCATCCATATCTTCATAATTCCCCATGCCACGGAAATTCACATTCATCCTCGTCCTGTTCAGTCCAGGCATGATTTCATGGGTAGCAAATGCAAAATCATAGTCATCTTCACCCACATCTGCGTTTTCATCAACAAACTCTTCAAAATCATATCTGGTATTTCGTACGGCCTTACGGACTGTATTTCCTCGATGATCAGCCCCACTATTCTATTGCTTTATTGAATTCACCTCGTCTTTCATATCCTTGTACATCCTATACAACAACTCAAGTTGTTGTCCTATGACTCGCTATTGGAAAGCTACGTTAGCATTTTGTGTCATTGATTCGTTATTTTCAGACATCCTTTGAATCTCAAAATTTTGTTAATAGCATAAAATATATCCTCACACATCTCGTGTATCACATACAAAAAAAAATATCAAGGCTTTTCACTCTAATAAACTCACAACGCCTTTTACCTCATATTTTGCTTTCTTTTGGTTCTTTAGGAACTAAAATCGACAAATCAAAGTCAGTAGCATTCACAGCGCACTCCACTTATAATTTTCAGACTCAAGAAGCAATAAAAATACTGAAAACAAAGCAAAACAAAACTACGATTATGATTTCACGAGTAGCAAATCAAATTCATACGAATTGTGGACGATATGAAGACATGAAATAAAACAGAAGCAAATATTTGTGAAAAAAATTACTTGACTCCTAGATAACCCAAATATAATAGAAATAAAGAATTGGACAAAACTAAACAATAAGGATCACGTTTTGAGACTTGACGAGAATTAACCTCTTACACAATTTTACGTAATAGAATTTAAACCAAGACCAAATGACCTCAAATTCAATATTTAGTATTATAATACTAACAAACAACAAAACTCATTTTTTAGGTCATTGTATTACTTCTAGTTACCCAACCCCTATTGTGATCAGTTTGAGGCAGAATTGAACCTCCAATTGAAACCTCTAGTATATGATAACAAAATAAGCCCAAATTTAATATATGGTGTGATCTCAACCCTAATACATAGAATTTGAAGTTTCAATTGATTCTAGGGTGTTTAGCTTAGGGATCACTAAAGTAGTGTTTCTACGACAAAATTGAACCTCAAATTAAAACTTCAAGTAAACAATATACGAATAAGCCCAAATTTTACATATGATGTGATATCACCCCCAATAGACAGAATATGAATTTTTAATTGATTCTGATGTAGTATTCATATGTGTCACCAGAGTTGTGTTTTCTGCGGCAAAAATTGAATAATCCTTCAAATTTCAAATAATCCCTCTATCTCTCTTTCTTTTCTTTTCTTTTTTAATATAATGGTAAAAATAAGATAGTAAAAAGATGAAATATAACTTTTTTTTGCTTAGATAACGCAGACACGAAGAACAAGGAGATGAAAACTTTAAGGAACACTAAAAAAACAAAAATAACAAAACAATATGACCTAGCTCTGATACCAACTTATGCGAATCTCATGATCACATGGTCACGCAATCCACAATCAAGACTGAGATCTTATCCTTAAAGGCCAAAATAAGTGTTATAGGAGTGTGACACAATGGAAACCTGCCCCATTGCACCAACACTATTGGAATGAGTAGAGTGATGCCACGAAGCCAGCTAATTTTTGATAAGTCAGATTCAGTTCATTCAAAAACTAAAAATTCAAGGATCACTCTCACACATAAAACTGAAAAATTCAGAAGTAATTTATGGCTGCTAAAATTTAGCTTGCATGAGTTTATATATTTATTGAAAAATTAACCCTAATGGACCCCTTATGTAGACTTATATGAGGTGCACTCAATAGATCCAAAATCCTAAATTGGAAAGCTCATGAATTAATCCAAACAAGCCTTGGATCCTAACTGAAAACAAAGTATTAATTAAGCTTAAACAAGCCTGGGGTTGTAGCTAATAAAATTAAATAAAGTCTATAATATTAAATCCATTAACTACCTCACCCATGTTGTTTCCAAGTTGTAGTAGGATTCTTTTGTTTCCTTTGCTGTCCTCACTTAATGGCCCAAATAAGGTTATATTGGACCCCTCCTACACATGGATAAGATGTACTAGGGTCTCCTCTTGATACTTCAATGATCATTTCAATTCTAACTTGGCTAAAACCTTCAAAACCAATGCATTCGATGTCTCTTTCAATGTCTTTGTCTTAGACCAGGTCATTGGACCATTTGGAACATGTAATGGGTCCTTGCTAGTGCTTCTAGGTTAGTCCACATCATAGGGCTATTGTGTTTAAATCTCTCAAGTTTAATCAATAAATATGTTATATCATAAGTTTGCTCTCCAATCTCATTTGTGTTACTAACACATTACAAGCTATGTATAAATCAAAATGTCTTACTTTTCGGTTGTAATGGGGCTAAGGTTAAGGTGAGGTAAAAGAATTTAAAAGAAAAGTCTAAAACCAAAGGAAGTAAAGCATTCTAAATTTTCTATCTTTTGAAACAAGATATCCCATCAAAGCACACAAATTTCCATTTATAATCACCAATGCTTAACTTCTTTTAATTTCAAGCTCCATCAGTATACATTTTTAACAGCATAAATGAACACTTCTCTTCTCTTCTCTTCTTTTTTTCTTTTTTTATAATTTACTTTTAGCAACTTTGCCCATCTTTTAATCAAGCATCACTTCTCTTTTCACAAAATTTCCAACCATAATACCATGAGAAAAGGAAAACATATAAAAAGTTAAGGCCTACATATGGATAAAACAAAGAAAAGATAAACAAACTCAAATGGGGCTCACTAAGGATAATATGTTTTACGTTGACTTTTTGGTTCAAGTGATTAAAATTCTTAATGCCTTTATCATTTTCATATACATATATACATATATAATGTGAATGTAATCTCAAAGAGATATAAAGCGAGTTCTAGAGATACATATCATTGAAAGAATGAACAATTGAAGAATATAATGTTGAAGGCTTAAAAACTTGTGTAAGTATAAACTATAAAGTCAACATGACATATTCTCAAAGTCATTCATTAAACCAATTAAATGTTATTACTGGAATGCACTCTTTCATTCAATTTATGTTTTCATCTCTCTCAACTAATTCTCATACATGATACTTATATTCTTATAAACCAATAAGGAGTCCAAAAGATGGGCAAAGTGATATTCTTATAGGTGATTTGTAAGTAGTCTGATAAGCCCAAAGTGAATCATCAAGTCATAGACTCTAATCTTGTTGGTTAGGTTGCATTATTTTCTCCAAAATAGACCTCTTATTTATGGGGCTTTGTTAGAAATCACTATAGGGAGCCATACTTGGTGTTATTATTTAGTGGGTTAGATGTTTAAGAACGTAAAAATTCTTTGTATTTGCTGCAAAAGGATCGATTAATCAATTTTATTGGTCCTGAAATCAAGCCTATTTGTTTTCTTTGGAGTTTAGAGAGTTTATTCTAAGTTCCGGGTTACAATTTTCAAGGCAGCAAGATTTGTTATAAAACCAAAAGTATTCTCTCCTTTTTTAATTGGGTTTGCTTTGGTTTCTTTTTCTTTAATGAGAGACAACAAGGTAGCAAGAAAGAGATGATCATTGGAGACATTTTGACAATTCAATGAATGTTATGTCTTTTGTGTTTGTAGCTACTGCTAGATTGATATCTATGTTCCTTGTTATGGCTATCTTTGAAAGATTTTTAAGGCCAAGATTATTGTCTCTCTCTAATGCTAAAAACTCATAAATAATCCATTCTTCTTCACTATACTACAAATACCATGCAGTAAAAAAAAACATTAAATCCCATTACTACATGGATTTAAAATGCCAACAGCCTCATCTCCAAAAGCTTGAAAAAGAAAAAGAGAAGGACCCGACAACGACATGCTATTTAATTTCCAAATATCACAATCAATCAAGCAAAAACCTATATTGAAACCAAACCCATATCAAATCTCAAAGCAATCGATATATATTTTGCCTCTCAGATCAAGAAATAGAAATTAGAAAAATATTAGAAAACAAACCTTTTGGTATGGAAGCAATGGGTTCTTGTTTGGATCTTGACTCTTAGATCCAAGTTCTTCTTCTTCTTAACTCTCAATTCTACAAATCTTTTAAAGAAGAAACTAGTTCTTGTTTGGCTGTTGTGAAGCCCGAGAATAAAATATACAAAGAGGGGGAGGTTTATAATAATTTAAAATGTTGTTATAATACAAAAGTTTTTTTAAAAAAAGAAACAAAAGGGGCTGAAATATTAAAAAAAAAAGGGAGAAAGATGGGGCCAAAATGGAATTAAGAAGAGATGGGACTATAAATACCCATCCTTTCTCTCATCCATGGCCGACTGGAAACTAGAAGGAGGAGGGGGAGAGAATTTCATATTTTTACTTCATGAAACTAGGAGTAAACACCCAAAATTAGTAAACTCATATAAGCCTTGGAATTCTAAAGTAGAGGAACACAATCGGGTAGAGAATTAACAAGAAGAAAAGTGAAGAATTGGGGAAGAAAAGAGAAAGAAGAGTAGATGGCTAGATACAAGGAGAAGAAGGCTAAGATTCTTCCAAAATTTGTGAAGTAAAGTTTAGATTCCATCCAAGTAAGGAGTTCTAATTCTAATTTCTATGAAATTAACTTCAATTTGATTAGAAGTTCATGATTTTGCTTGAATTAGGAATTAGGGATCTTTAACACAAAATGTTGGGAAATGCATAAATGAGTGAGATTAAATGGACTAGAATAATCTAAGTACCTTAAAGAGGAAGAAGAAATGAGTGCATAGAAGAGAGGAAGGGAATTCTTGGTTCCCTTGGGCATGTCTCAGAATGAGAATTCATGAAATTGTTTAACTAATTAACTTGGTACAAAGGACCTTAAGAGGACATAAATGAGAAGGGTTTCCATGAATAAAAGGAAGGCATGGCTGTGACTGATGAGGAAGCAGGGATTGAAGGTGAATTGGAGATACTTTCTCCATTTGTAAAACAGGGCAGATTCGTTGCCAAGGAATTTGAACCTGAAAACTACAAAATTCAAGGAGGGTTCCTTCATAGAAGTTGTAGCTGTGAGTGTTATCTTTCCAAAAAGTCTAATCCCGTCTAATTTGGAGTCCTGGAACTCTAGATACAGATACAGATATGAGGAGAGGTCAAGTTGTCATCCATGTTGGCAGATTTGGCCAAGTTGATAAAACGGCAAAATTTAGCTATATTAAGGGTATAATTTGTTTTCTTGCCCTACATAAAATGTTCTTGATCTTCAAAAAAATAAGTTGTGATCAAAATTGGTTCTACAAATCTTTTGAAGAAGAAACTGGTTCTTGTACGACTGTGGTGAAGCAATATGTTTGGAGTGATTTTAATTATGTTGAACAATGTCTCAACGGTAAAATGTAATTTATAGCTTTTATCTTTGGTGTGGCTACAAACATCTCAAACACGAAACAATTATTTTATATATTGAAATAATTATTCCGAATGATAAAGTGAGAGCTAAAAGTACAAATCTATAGATATGGTTGTTCTTATACATGCAGCGTTGGAGATGCTCTTAGTGTTACTTGAACTCGTGTCCTTGTAGATGCCCTATATGCTTCAATCAACTACCCTAAGTCGCCATTTTATAATATATTTATCGTGTTTTGTTAATTGACTAAAAAACTTGGCCCTGAATCTCAAAACCCACAGCCTTACATTACTTCCACCCATGAAATGATATGAAGCTTGTAACCAAATTATTGAAAAAATATTTTAACTTGTTTTACTATTCAATGATTGTGATTTTCTTAACAGCCTTAATTTGCCTCGTGTGACATTATTAACTTGGTAGATTCAAAGAAAAAAATGTGTTAAATAAAATTCAAGAAAAACATCATACTAAAAGATGAAATTAAAATAAAATAAAAGGGGGATCAAAATTGTTCTATTTTTAGTATATTGTTCTATATGCCAATCACAAAATTTAATATTATTTATTCCAAGTCCAATGCTGCATACCAACAATAAAATAGTTAGTTGTTCAATCCAGATTTAATTAATATTCTCCAATAACTAAGATTTTTTGTAAGATGATTTACCAAATAAAATTTGAGTAAACAATGCCGCATAGATATGAATTTCAAGGCAAGACTACAAGATTTATTTATCTATCTGATGGAAAACATTTCGTGATGCTACCTGCTAAATTGATTCACTGATGGAACAACCAATCGACTGGTATATATATATATATCCTACTGTTAGCTATCCTGAGCCTAGACTTCAAAATAGCAGCAATTTCCAGATTCAGCTGAGCATATATTATATTTACAATGGAAAACCACTATTCACATTCAATCGCCATATACATGGCTTAAAACCACGGATGCCATGTTGGATCCATCATGCACAAGTTCCTTGGTGTCAAAGCAGCTTCTACCAAATCAGTGACACCCCTCTGCACCGACTGTGGTGGATCAACAGCATTTCCCTCCTGATGCATCACAAAATGGAAAAGAAACGAAACATATCAACACAGGAAAATAATTGGATTTCAGATCTTAAGATTCTTTCGTTGTTAATCACATTATAGGGCATGCATATTGCTATCATGAAAGACTTTGGGCAACATATTTCGAGTTCAACACAGAAAGTGCGAGACAAAAATTCAAATCCATTTCACATCCAAGGAAAATCAAGCAACTAATCTAAAAGCCTTGCCACTACATGAGGTATACGTTGAGGATTTTTGGCACAGATTTGGCGTATACTTTTATAAATACCAAAATATGTAATTAAGACATCACATTTGATGAAAGACTGGAGATAATGGTTACCTCTTCAGAGAGAAACTGTGGAGCAATTCCAGTGATACGGCTGATGACATTCTCAACATTAGTGGTGACCTTGTGCTGGAAGTCAGTAGGGTTCATAGCACTCCCTCCAGCACCAGGTCCCAGATTCAACCCAAGTGGTCTTCTCCAAGACCAAGACAAAAGCTCATCACGGAAAAACATGGCTAGTTGATGCCATAAATGTTGGCTTTGCTGCAAAATAGAAATTTGAAAACATTACCTAAGGATGTTGTCTATCAAAGAAACTCACCAGCCAAATAAATGCTTGCTAAAACTTACTTTAGGTGAGACCACAGCCTGCGCTGCAGCACACATGGCAGACACAATAAGACCTTCAACTCCAAAATGAGAGAAGAATGCCTGCATGTTCCTTGTTAGCCGAAAAGGAACTGGTTCATTAAACTCAATCATGCCATTTGCATCATATGCAGGGTGAAAATCTGTCTGGAAAATTTTGCCAGTGTTCTTAGCAAATAGTATCTTATTTGGCGACCTTCCTCCAATTTGCAGCATGAAAGACATGAAACTTGAAAGCGCTAAATGGATTGCGAATTGCTTTTTAAAAGCCCACATATGATTGCCACTGAGTAGAGTCTTGTACATATACTGGGAAAAGATGCCATCAGACACGTGAGTCTTAGTTATCTCATTATAAGCTTGGAGGCGAAGATCTACAACAGCTTCAGGAGAGATTTGGCCAGATATAGCTGGGTTTAGCTGCTCCTTAAAGTACGTGATGGGGAAATCTGCTTCTCGGTTATTCCTTGCACAATTGTTCTCATAAACTTCAAGAAAAGTGCTATACAATAAATCATCTTCAACCATGCGGACCTGTCCATAAAGAAAATAATTACCAGAAGCATCTTCCAGATATATTCTTATCAGCACTATTATGAGCAAGCTATGAGAATAATTTACAAGCAAAAAAAAGGAAAGGAAATTCAGCAAGGAACAAAATAGATTCAACATCCCACTATAAGATGTAATGTCCTCTCTTTAAATCATGTTCATCATGTTTATCCATTTCAAAATTGTAGGAAATTCAGGAAGAGATAATCACCTGGGACCAAACAGGAATTATGATTGGAGTGTGAATGCATATATGACGGCGTCTTGATTCTTTGTGCTTATCAAACATCTGGTTCATTACACGGAAAAGCTGCAGTATTCTTTCATCACTTCTAGCATTTGGGGTCAAGGATGTCTGGACAATAAAATGACGTTGAGAGCCATCAGAACCAATGAGAGTCAGACGCCTGAAGCTGCTTCCATGCCTTCGAACAATTGGAATATCAGCTCCAACCCTTTCTAACTTAACTGTGTGGTCTGGTGCAATGTCCTGGAAATAGTAAAATAGTTTCATAAGAAAAAGAAAATAAAATATCCAATAAATATATGGGTTCAAAACTTCAAATGGTGAATTACATGGTACGAGTTCAAGTAATTATATCAGTTAGCTGATCTATTAACCCATACCAGATACAAAAACTCCAGCATGTAAAGCAGAGATCCATCACAGAAGTTGATATATGTCACATGTAGCTCAATTACCTGATCACAAAAGTACTGTCCTGGAACCTCTACATCAACAACATGGAAGTCACGTAGCACCCTACTTTCTTCTTCAAGCTTCAAGACAGTTGGAAACCTATCCTCCACATTGCTCTGTAGAACATTTTTCCAATGTTTCAATCGAGCAGTCAGTTCAGAAAGAGTGGCAGGGAAAGTAGCTGTACTTTCTGGATCAAGATCACGTTCAAAATCCTGCTTGTAGTCTCTCACAAAATCAACATGCTTGTTCACAGCATCAGCAGAGAAGCAAGCCCTGCAAACACCAGAGAGTTCTTTCTTGAGAGATTGGGGAACCTCTCCTGTAGTGGCAGTTGGGTACTTGTAACAGCGGTGGAGCAGTGCATTAACCACTGCAAGAAGTCTCTCTTCTGGCAGAGTAACAAACCTTGAACCAATTTCAGTAAGCAGAATCTGCAAAAACAGAATTTTATTACAAACCAAATGACTGGAACAATTCATTACAAACAAATATAATTGTACATTAGTGGCAAAGAACAACAAGAAAAGCATATAGTATCATGAGCGGGTGATAAGAAAAAGAGGATTTGGTTTCTTATTATTTCTCCTATCCCAAAAGCTAGTGAGTTTTCTGTCATTACATGCATAATAGTTTTGTGAAGTAAATAATAAAAGTACATCTTAAGCAAGATATATAGCATGACAATCATCACCTCAAGTTCACCAGCCAAATTACTGTGCTTGCTTCTAAGAGCCTCCATTATCTCCTTTGCAGCTTCAAAAGCACTAGCAGCAGAGGCAACAAAGCCCAAGGCACCATTACGCCTCACTGCATTCTGACTACTTTCACTGATCATCGATGAACTAAGTTGTGAAGGTTGGTCATTCCCAGCATGCACGCTGCTTTGGACTGCTGTGTATCTTTCAGGTTCTTGTCTGTGAGTGTTTCCACCATCATGAGATCCAATCCCATGACTAGACTGAGCGCCTTGATGAACTGGACTGTCTGTGGCCAAGGCACTGCTGCCTCCATGACTCTGCACTCTTGCATTTCCATCAGCCAATCCAAGAGAACCAGCCCCATTAGCAGTTGCATTTTGTTGCATTCTTTGCTGAGCCATTGCTAATCTACCTAGTTCAGATTTATTTGCAACATCACGACGCTCAAGCAAATATGTGCGGAGCCAGTAATACAAAGCCTACAAAATGTAGATGGGAGAAAAATCAAGATTGATGTAAAAATAACGGGGTAACATGTTTGTTACAATCTTTTGAATGAGGAACACTTACCTGTGGATACACGGTGGCAATTTTCAGTAGAACAAGTTTGCTATGTGGTGCCTCGGTCCTCTGTAAAGAAAGTAATAACTGTGGAATCCACGAAAGCCAAACCCAGTGGGGTACTTGCTCCAAGTATTTATCAAATGCTCTCCCCACAGACTCACTAGGAGTATCGAAGCTGAGAAGATATAGCAACCGAGCTAGATGGCCTCTGGAATTGGAAACACCAAATTTGATCCCTTCAAGAAAGCAGCTAACAGCATATTCCAGCCAAATTTCATCCTGGGTATCTGTGTAAGCCTAAAAGCGAGATAGCAAATCAGTAGCAAGTACCCGAACCTGGCAACACAAATTTCAATGTAAGTAAATAAAAACATATACCACATCACAATAATTCCCCCAGCTTATCCATCCTTTAGACAAGTTTTTGTAAAGGCTGATGGCATTGGAGTATGCAAGATTAGCACCTTCAGAGTCATTTAACTTCCACAAAAAATCCCCTCTAAGACGAAAAATTTCAGCTTTGTGTTTCACTGGAAAATATTCCAGCTTTGAGTTGTTAATCAATTTGAGACCACTTGTAAGCTCTCCCTTCATCACCAGATAAGCCTTTGCCTGCTCTCTTATCTTAACAAAGGCTTCCTGCAAACATGAATCAAAAGAACTGATGACATACTTCATCTATTCTCCCTCCCAAAAAGAGGAATCAGAACAGCACAATCACCAAAGAGAAGAAGAAAGAACAAAATATTTAACGCGCAAAATACAAATAACCAGCACACTGCTTAATTGACAAACAAATTTACTAGACCAATTACAGTAATCATCTAAGATATTAAGAAACTAGTCTGATCATAAAAGTGAATATTTGAATATCAGAATTCCAGACAGCAACAACTTAATTAAGAGATGGTCCAAAGAACATATATTAGCAGATAGTCAAGAAAATCCCACATCTCTGTCTAAGAACCCACAAACTTGGCAGAGGATAAATTTTCCTACCAGACAAAATGACTTCTAAAGTGCTCATACCTGCACTTCCATGGTTGAATGGCCATACATCTTTTCAAGAATTGTCACACAAACATCATTAAGGCCTTGCTTACGAGCAATATGAGCAAGCTTATTCACATTCCATGCTTTGTCTCGAAAACCAAGGTGATGTAGTTGTGGATTTGTGGTGCCGAAATCCTTGAATGCATCAATTACAGAATTATACATTTCATTGCGCCACTGGAGCAGATCATACCAAGCAGACATGTTATCCCATTCATTTGGGGTTCTCAGTCTCCAAGTTTCAAGAATGTCCTTGAGATCTGCATAGAGGTTACCATGCACACCAGCAGAAGTGCTAGAAAGTTTGTTTCCATTTGCAATGTCCACAAGAATTCGAGCAGATTCTTGAACTTCAACCAGCTGCTGGAATTGCTGCAAAAGAGGAATCCTGGAATGTACAGACACTTCAGGCAACTGCCACCACTGTTCTAAAGCAAGATCAACTCCTTTTCCCACTATGCTTTCTGTATCCCCAATACCATTTGTATTTCTATCATGAAGAGCAAAAAAGGCTTGAACTAGACGGAGTTTTGGAGTTTCTTCTACTTGAGCCTTGGGGATGACATGATCCTTCATATATGCCCAATCAGGTAATTTCCAGAGGCAATCAAGAAGAATTTCATAATTCTCAGTACTTTTACCAAAATCAACCAATGCACCCCACTGACTCAATTGACTTGCGCAGTAAAGCCACTGCTCTTCCCAGAGACACATCTCAGCCTTAGGGACCGTGTTATTGTATGTTCCTTGAGTTGCCTTAACCATGGCCTGGTAAAAGAGGCTTTGAGCACGCTGCCAGTAACCATGCTGAACTAGTGAAAGTCCGGCTCTGGTTTCTGCAGTGATTGACCTCTTTTTCCACAGCCCGCATCTCATATCTTCTTCATTGAGCAAACGATAAAGCTCAGCCAGAGACTCGGAACATTTTGTCTCATTCATGAATAGCATGACATGACTTTCTAACAAAGCCAAGGCAATGTGCCATGCATTATATGTTTTTCCAATGTACTTAATCAGTTCACTGGGCATCCGAGGTTGTGGGTTGCTCAACTTAAGGCCTTCTAGAAGTGCTTGCACTACATTTGGTCTGCTGGCTTGCTGCTTCTTGTGATAATCTTTTGATAAGAGAGTAATCATTGGTTTTGCTAATGAAACTTGTTCTTCGTTGTGCAGGGTCCCCCAGACAATGGGAAATACTAGCACCCACAAATGGTATGCGACATTTGCATCTGTATGGGCCAGCTCTCTTAATGGAATAACCAGATCGGCCACCTGGAAGAACAGAAAAGGACTTAAACCTAAAATGACATTCAGTAAAGCAAAGCTCTCATCTCGCATGCTGGGTTACATAGGCATATGACATCACTAAAGTTAACAATGAAGCAGCTGAATCACTGGCTGCTTTCAATTGATAATGAGATTGAATAAAGAGCAGAGGCACAAAATGTATTGATTGTATTACTTGAAGAAAAAAAAATATTGCTACTTACAAAGATATTTTCTGCATAATGGGTTAAGTACTAATTATACTTCATAGCAATACAGACACTTAGTTGCGAAAGCATGACATATCACTAGGTAGCAGAATATTAAATATAAATGCAATAACCTGAAGTTTGTTCATCTCATTTAGAAACTGGACATGCTTAAGAACAAGACTATCAAAAGTGAGAGGAGCTTCCTCAGAACCCTCTGGAACATCAGCAACCTGTTTCTGCATCCTAGAACTCTCTGGAACAGAACTCGAGATCACAAAGGGCTGAACCCTGGCAGAATTAGGGGCAAGTGTGATTGGTTTGTCCTCAACTAAGATTGCCAGAAGAAGATCAAGACCCTGTTTGAGCCAGAAAACATCACCCAAAGCTTCCCAGTCCTGAACTTGGATAATATACTTCAGCCTTGTAAACAATGATTTCCCAAAAGATTCATGATAAAGCAAAAAGAATTTATTTCTAATGTCAGGATCTCTTGCTCGTAAACCAAGCATGCATTGCCTTTCCACCTTCAGAAACACCTCCTGACGTAGGGCCAATGGATATCTGAACATCAATCAAATATTATTATTATACCATTACACTTAAAAACATCAGTTATCTCAAAATATTGCTTACTTTGAATCAGCACAAATTCCATAAAGAAGCTGCAGATATTTCCTGTCCCACTCATCAAGAGCATCAGGGCTGAAGTTTTGCTTATCAACTTGTGAAAGCTTTTGAAGAAAAGAGACTATTTCCTTATGACTGATAAAACCACTTGATGTGACTCTTCCTTGTTTGCAGAAATCATCTTCAACCCACCCTTTTATCACATCTAGTATGCAAAGAAACACACTGGCATCAGTCCCTTTCTCTGAAAGCAAGGAATTCAAGACTTGAGTTACAGATCGTTTGCAGTCAGGAACAACCATCACTTTTTCGTTAGTAAGCTTCAGCACAGATTTTAGACTAGAGATTACAGCTCCAAGATCTGCACTTTGATGAGAAGAAGAGACTGCCAAATCTGGATCAGTTCGCTGACCCTGATGATTTTGAGAATAGCACGATATAAATCAATGCAAGTGAAAAGGAGCGATACATCATACATTAGCCCTGATTAAGGGAAACAAAGATGGAATAAAAAGGTTTTGCACGTGCAAACTGACAGTAAAGACAAGAAAGGAAAGACAAGTTGTGACAGCAAAAAGGTTGACAGTAGACAGTTAACACAAAAGAGGAAAAGCATGCTAGGGCTGACAGTAAACACAGAAAAGGAAAGCTTATATATACAGCATTAAAGTAGGGTTACAATAGGCAGATTTACTTTCTATAACTTGCAACCTAGATATAGCTTGACAGCTGTAATTGAGTGTAATCCAGATTATAAATAAGAGCATTACAGCATGAGGGGAGGTATTCAGACCAAACCTGTTATGGTATCAGAGCCTCTTTTTTACAAAAATTCGTAGAAACCCTAGAATTTAAGAAGTCTTAGCTTGATGGAAAAGGGAGATAATGGCTGTGTCAAATTTACTGGGAAGAATTATGCTGCTTGGTCTTTTCAAATGGAGATGTTTCTCAAAGGAAAGGAGTTGTGGAAGCATGTAGAGGAGGGTGAAAAGGGAGATCTAAGTGCTGAAGGATCAGCCAGTGCAAAAACTGCTTGGGCAGTAAAGGATGCACAAATCATGTCATGGATCCTTAGTTCAGTGGAACCTCACTTCATCATGTCATTAAGACCTCATAGATCAGCCAAAGCTATGTGGGATCATCTCACACAAGTCTACAATCAAGATAACAATGCAATGCGATTTCAGCTTGAGTTGGAAATTGGAAAATACACCCAAGGAGATCTGTCTATCCAGGAGTATTATGCTGGATTTCTTACACTGTGGAATGACTATTCTGATCTTGTTACAGCCAAGATATCAGCAGAAGGGGCCTTGGCAGTGCAACAGGTTCATAAAATTAGCCAAAAAGATCAATTTCTGATGAAATTGAGATCTGAATATGAACCAGTCCGTGCCTCTCTAGTGAATAGAGATCCTGTTCCTTCTCTAGATGTTTGTTTTGGAGAACTTTTGCGTGAAGAACAGCGTCTCCATACTCAGAACACTATGGAACAAGCAAAAGTGGGTCCTGTGGCTTATGCTGCCTACAGCAGAGGAAGGGGACCTGAGATGAAGAAACCTCAATGTTATAGCTGCAAGAAGTATGGACATATTGCACCATATTGTCCAAACAAAGTCTGCAGCTATTGTAAACAGTCTGGACATATAATTAAGGAGTGTCCCATTCGACCACCCTCACGGTTTACTAAGAACCAGTACACAGCCAACTCTGCCAAGGTTGTAACCAGTACTGGTTCTGATGCATCAACCTCAGCAACTCCCTTAACCAAAGAGATGATACAAGAAATGATTGTAAGTGCATTTACCGCACTAGGCCTTCAAGGTAATGCTGCCTCATCACACTCTTCTTGGATATTAGATTCTGGGGCATCAAATCATATGACTAATTCCTTGAAAGGATTGAGAAATGTCAAAAAATACCAGGGAACTGCACAAATTCAGACTGCTAATGGGAGTGTTCTTCCTATTGTGGCTATTGGTGATAAACCACCTTTAAGAGATATTTTTGTTTCACCAAAATTGGCTGAGAGTTTGGCTTCTGTAGGGCAGTTTGTAGATGATAATTGTAAGGTTTCTTTTTCTAAAGAAGGCTGTGTTGTGCAGGATCAAATGACAGGACAGATGATGGTGAAGGGGTCTAAGCATGGACGTCTATTTTTCCTGCACCAAGCTGTTCCAAGAAGCCTGGTTTCTTTTCCTGTGTTATCTCTCTTTTGTAATGTCTCCAAAGTGTCTAAAGAAGTGTGGCATAGGCGTCTTGGTCATCCTAATCATAGAGTGTTGTCTCATATTCTGAAATCTGGTTTACTAGATAATAAAATGCATTCCTCTTCTAGTTTATCTCTTGATTGTGCTACGTGTAAACTTGGGAAGAGCAAAAGATTACTCTTTCCTTCAGAAGGCAGTAGAGCTATTAAAACATTTGACATTGTTCATAGTGATGTATGGGGGATCAGCCCAGTCCTATCTCATGCAGGTTACAAATATTTTGTAACCTTTATAGATGATTACAGTAGGTATACATGGGTTTACTTCCTAAAAACAAAATCAGAAGTCTTCTCTAAGTTTAAACTCTTTCTAGAACTGATTCAAAATCAATTTGCTGCCATGGTTAAGATCCTAAGATCAGATTCTGGGGGAGAATATATGTCCACTGATTTCCAATCATTCTTGCAAA
Organism: Salix arbutifolia; assembly: GCA_025169955.1. Classification (NCBI taxonomy): domain Eukaryota; kingdom Viridiplantae; phylum Streptophyta; class Magnoliopsida; order Malpighiales; family Salicaceae; genus Salix; species Salix arbutifolia. The sequence continues at coordinate 5,099,883 of CM045908.1, forward strand.
ACAAGGGCATTATTTCTCAAAGATCATGTTCCTATACTCCACAACAAAATGGAGTAGCAGAACGCAAAAATCGACACCTTTTAGATGTCATTAGAACTCTGCTTATTGAGACTTTTGTTCCACCAAAATTCTGGGTAGAAGCCCTTACTACTGCTACATACTTGATCAATAGGCTTCCTTCACAAAAATTAAATCTAGACTCTCCATATTTCAGGCTTCATCACTGTCAACCCAAATATGACAATCTACACACCTTTGGGTGTGTATGTTTTATGCATTTGCCTCCCCCTCATAGGAATAAACTCACTGCTCAGTCCATTAGATGTGCTTTTCTTGGGTATAGTGTCAATCAAAAAGGGTTTCTTTGCTTTGATTCCCATACTCATCGAATTCATATTTCTAGACATGTTATATTTCTTGAAAATCAATGTTTCTTTCCTATGTTGTCCTCATCAAACACACAAGTTTTGTTACCCTCTTTCACTGATTCTGTTGATCAAGGTGCTACATTAACTACTCCTATAATTGAGAACATAACACATGGGCCTTTACTCAGTCAACCACTGCTGGTGTATAGCCGTAGACAGCCTCATGTGCAGCCCCCTTCACCTACTGTTTTGCCATCTGATTCAAGTCCTTCGTCTGAATCTGAGGTACATGACTTACCCCCTATTTTGCCTACTTTAAGAAGAACTGCTCGAGTTTCTATACCACCTGATAGGTATGGTTTTCAGTCCTCCAAACCTCCATCCTATCAGCCTGCTCTCTCTGCTACACTACACTCTATTGCCATTCCTGCTACTTATTCACAGGCTGCTACAGAATCTTGTTGGCAGCATGCCATGCAAGATGAATTACATGCCCTGAAATCTAATCACACGTGGGATATTGTTGAGTGTCCTGTTGATGTCAAACCTCTTGGGTGTAGGTGGGTGTATTCTGTGAAGGTCAAGGCTGATGGCAGTCTTGACAGATACAAGGCCAAACTAGTGGCCCTTGGGAATAATCAGCAGTATGGGGTTAACTATGAGGAAACCTTTGCTCCAGTGGTCAAAATGACTACTATACGCACTATTCTAGCTATTGCAGCCTCACAACAATGGGATTTACATCAAATGGATGTGAAGAATGCCTTTCTTCATGGGGATCTCAATGAAGATATCTACATGAGACCCCCTGCTGGGTTGTTTTCTACCTCTACTGCTGCTGTGTGTAAACTACGTAAGTCTTTGTATGGACTTAAACAAGCCCCTCGTGCATGGTATGCTAAATTTGCCTCTACTCTTCTGGATTTTCAGTTTCTAAAAAGCAAATATGATGCATCTTTATTCATGCGACATACTGCCAAAGGTGCTGTGTTTGTTCTAGTGTATGTTGATGACATAGTCATCACGGGTACTGATATCCATTTAATTCAGCATCTTAAACAGCACTTACAACAATCCTTTCACATGAAGGACCTTGGTACTTTAGCCTACTTTTTGGGTTTAGAAATACAAGCTGGTACACATGGACTCTTTGTCTCACAGCACAAATATGCCATGGACTTGGTAGCTGCAGCTGGTCTCCAGGATTTATCACCACTGGATACTCCTATGGAACTCAATGTCAAGCTTAGGAGAGATGAAGGGGAGCTACTACCTGATCCTATAGTATATCGCACACTTGTGGGCAGCTTGATTTACCTCACAAACACTAGGCCAGATATCTCTTTTGCAGTGCAACAAGTGAGTCAGTTCATGGCCTCCCCTAGACATCTACATATGGTTGCTGTAAAAAGGATCCCCTAGGGAGGTATTCAGACCAAACCTGTTACAAACAGGTTATTGATTAGATAATGCTGGTCACCAGCAAAATAGCAGAGTATTGCATTTGTATGACCCAATTCACACCAAAGAGAGCCTACAGGTGGTCTTTAATAGGCTTGAATACTACAAGAGATATTATCACTAACTTATGTATCATGTGTCAATGTAGAAGGACAGCACTGAGCCACTTAGTTTTTACACTGCTCAGTAACTTCAAACATGTTGGACAGGGATTTTGCTACTAGTGGAGAGTCCTCCGCGAATTTCAAAGGTTTTGGAGAACGAAGAACTATTGAGTTTGTGGAAATGTTCAAGCTTTTCCATAATTACAGCATTTGGCCAGAGCACAACTAAAAAATCTTTCAAATCAAACCATACAAAGATAACTGCCTTGTCATACAATAGGGTTTTTTCTGGCCTTCATGGTGTTCTGCTAAACAGGGATTGGAAGTGGTATTGAGGTGAATTTAAACAAGGATTGGAAGTGCTAAACAAGGATTTAAAATCTTTCAATATTGAGGTGAATTTGGCATGTGATCACACAAAATAAAGAGAAGTTTCATAACTGAGTGTTAATCACAATAGGGATTAAACATATAGATGATTATGGCATTGATGCATGCCAAATAAAGAGATGTGATTCAAATTTTTGATATAACACAAAAGGAGGAACAGGCTGGCCCATGTATGAAAATCAACAGATAGAAATGTTGGTGCAATGCCATTCTGTTACATGCAATATTCATTTGTAATAAAAGCTTTGGCACGCAAGTAAAACTATAAATTATCATAAAATTCTTCTGAAATAATAAAATTTATTGGCATGAGAAGAAAAAAAAAAGGAAATGCTTTACCCTAACAAAAAGAAATCAGAAAATATATAAGGTTCTTTGGTATTAAACATCACCACAAGAAATAAGAGAGGTTATATGAAAAGGAGAAGAAAGAAAAGGATCAGTTGCATACTTGTCTCAAATAAGAACCCATTGATGATCCCATATCACGTGCTAGGCGTTGAAGGATACGAACCAAGATGGGTGGTTCAATGTGCTTCTTCACCTCTGTCAGGGTTTTGATGACAAGCAGTATAAAGGAAATTGAACTACCAGATGTATCCTCACCCGATGTCTGAGGGGAAGTAACAGAGTCGATGTGCTTCTGTATCAAGTCATCAACTTTATGATACAATAGCTTCATATCAGGTGGTGTACTGGCAGCATCTGGTGGAAAAGCAACAAAGACCATCTTCAACAGAGAGCACAATGACTTGCCAGCATCTAGCATTTTCTGTTTGAAACAGGGTTCTAGAATCTGATAAAAACATAAGAGAAATATGAGCACAGAAAAAACAATTATATGACAAGGAATTAAAAAAGGAACAAGCAAATGCTCATTGTGTGAGACATACCTGAGAGATCTGGTTGATGTTATTTCTAATGAACAAATGAGGTTGCTTCTCCAAGACCTTATTCATGACATCCAAGCCCTGAGCAAGAGCTGTAGAAGGGTCCTTTGACTGAGATGGTTGCATGCTGTTGAGCAATTTTTCCAAGTAATTGAACTTGACATTAGCATTAGGCCACACCTCCAAAGCTTGTGAAAGTAGCTCCAATGCTTGTCCGTACATAGTAGTAGCTTCCTTGTCCTTAGGCTCTATGACCAAGGCAACCTGTTCCACACAGCTGACAACATTGTTAACTTGTCACCGTACTAAATAAAGAATATGAACAGCTACTGTTCCGTAACAAGTGAGGTAAAATAGGTGCCACAATTTTGTCCATGCACAATGATGGTAATGTAAATCATAAATGATCTCTATGTTATTCAATTTGCAGAAAGCTGCAGCGTGAAACACTGTGTCCATCTTAAACATTTTTAACAATAGCAAGTCAAACATTTCTGAAGGTTTCATCACTGTTATATGGAAAAGGTTGGGAAAAAGTTGAGAGGTCATTTGACTAAAGGTCATATTTTAACTAAATTCAAAGTATCTTGATCAATTTCATAAATAATGATAGAATATAAGACTTTATTTTGATAGCAGCATTTCTGTTGTTTTCTGGTAACCTAATCCGTGCAGGTTCAGCAATGAGCTGTAACATCTAAACCAAAAAGGGGTCTGTGACCAGAAAATGCAAACATAAATGAAATGCCAAGCATGATCTTCATCAGATCCTAGTCTTATGTCAAAAGCAAAATTGAACCAAAAGACTCACTCTTATAAGAAAATTGATAATCATCTCTTCCATAGCAGCATTAGGCTTGAATTCTTCATCAGGTTGGCCACTAGGTCCAGGGGTTTCTATATTAGGGATTGAAGAGGCACCACCTGGTGACATGACACAGATGGATTGAAGGCCAGGTTCAACTTTAACTCTCTTGCTTGCATCTTCAGGGTAGGAAGATCCATCCACAGCTCGCTTAGGATCAGTACCAGCAGAGGCAGGGTTAAATTCATCATTGGACTTACTGGGGACATCACTATCAATCACAACTTTTATTTCATTTTGCCTTTGCCTTTCCCAGCCAACCACCAGCCCAGCAAGCTCTATGGCGAGGCGCCTGTTTTCTGTTGTTGTGTTGAATGGCAGTCCAAGTCGACTGAGAGAATTGACCATTTGGGGAACAAACTGTGCTCTGCAACTGTAGAAGAGATCCGAATGCCGCACAATAAGCTGGAAAATGTGAATCAAATTAGGAATTGAGTGACCTTCCTCAACAAGAATTTTTTTCGTGTATCGGATCCAAATTGGCATCTGAGAATCTCCAAGAGGCAACCTCCGTGGTAATGCTGGCATCAGTATATCAAGAGCCTGTTTGACAAGCAGTTTATTTTCTGGCTGGCAAGTTCTGAGAAGTGCAACAAAGACCTGCATTTTTTAATTTGTATAAGGTTTATTTTCATAAAGTATGAAGCACAAAAATAAAAACAGATGCACTAGGTTTGTGAGTGTTTTTGTTTTCTGCACGCTTGATCAACGCAAATTACTTTAGAATGATGACAGCATATCAAAATACTGAATAACAACAAATTTGTAGACAATTGCAGGGTAATATAATCTGCAAAAAGGTAGTTCTTCTGTAATCAAAATCACTGGTGTACTTCATAAATTAGATTTTTATAATGTTCAATCCATTTAAGAAAAACAATTGATGTAGGTAATGGGTAATTCAATTGCATTTCATTTGACAGAAGTTAAGGCAAGGTCCAAAAGTTGTGTCAGAAGATTTTATATAAAAACAACTGGAAAAAAAAAAAGAGAAGAGACATCATGTCTTCAGAGTTGTTGTCTTTCAATTAATTCTTTAGGTACCTGAAGAATAATTTTTTCTGGGGCCTGATAGGCTTCCAGGAAATGGCAAACATTGACAAATGCCCACTGCTTACTAGCACTGTCCTCACGTTTGAGATGATTCCAGCCAAATTTAATGAGCTCTTTCCGATGGTGAACAAGGTCATTTTGGAGATATTTTAGCAGTAAAGTGGCAAGCTGCAAGAGTTCTATCCTCAAAGGTTCATCATATTCAGCAGAAACCTAATCACCAAATGCAGAACATTTTGATACTATAATACTTGAATAAATTAATGCACATACAAGATGTAGAGCTATTAACAAAATCCATGAGATAAATAACGGGAAAATGAAATTTCAAGAGAACCTCTTCCGGTGGATCAAGAAGCTTGTCAACAATGGTTTTTATAATACCAGAGTCAACAACCTCCCAACTTTGTCCATTTTGGAAAGCATGAGCAAGCATTGGAAGAATGAGCATTTGCATGACAACCACCAAATGATCATCACCAAGTTGTTTTGATTGGAAAAGGTTCAAAAAGTGCAAGAGGATTTCTCTCTTCATGTTAGGTGGATATCCTTCTGCAACCTGAAATTGAATAATTATTTGTTCAAGTTGTAACGGCCAAATGAACTAATCAATCAAAAGGCAATTTTTACTATGGGAGAAAAAAAAAATTAACTTAGTACCTCAATAATATAAAACTCCTTCAAAAAAGTGTAGTCAACGCGACTGTGAAATAAGAAGATGGAAATGATATCAAAGAGAACATCAACTTCTGTTTTGTCATGACGCAAGTAATTCAGGAAGCATTTGACAATCCATTTGCTTTCTTTAACCTGCATTTGTGAAACGAACAAAAACCAAAGGTTTTAAAATAAATCAGTCAATCTAACTCAACCAATTAAGTGCATGTTTATTTTCTTCAAAATGTAAACTGCTTTTGTTTTAATTAAGAATTATATGTTCAACATCAGAGAATTAGCAACACTGTTTGAACCAACTTCAGAGCAAAGTAGCAAAAAAAAAAAATCAACGGTGTACTATGCATGCACACTTAAGACTAAATTAATGGAGTATTTGTTTTTCCTTGAGTTCACAGGAGATGGAGCTGAAGGACCTCCTTTTGGCTGAAGATGGAAGAAGACGGAAAAATCACGGATGCACTTTTGAGCAAGTTTAGGCATAACTACAATAGGGCACACATAGCACAAGAGGCAGCATTTAAGAACAGAAAAGAGAAAAAGGTAAAGAAAAGAAAAATTAAACCGGCTAACAACAGATCAAATTCAGTGTCCAGCATTATTTCATAATCAATTGTGTGTTGGTGTATATAATACTTTTATATTCACCAGTCAACAAGGTTATCAACCAGTGCTTTAGTCATCTCAATAATAGTAAAGCCAAATTACAAGACATGACAACTAAACTTACTTGCACGAAGTTCAGCTCCTGTTCATTGTGCAAACGAGATATTCTAGCAGGTGACTTCCATACTCGCACCAAGGTATCAAACACAAGACGATTACTATGCAACCAACCCAGTATCAACTTGGCCAGTGTTTTGACAAGTGTAAGACCTTGAAAATAGGCATTCAAAGTTGTACCAGGGTTGACAGGCGGTAAATTAGCACTATCGGCTGGAGGGGCAACAAGGCTTTCATCACCCAACAAAGCAGAAGGTGGAGTTGAAGAAGAGCCAGGAGTCATCTCCAGATCTGATTTTGGCAGAAACTCAGGAAAAGCACTTGCAAGTATCTTCTGCGGCGACTTGGCCAGTTCATCTCTCAATGGTTGGCCAGCATCTGATCTTATAATATACATGAACCTGCATTTCACAAAAGAGCAAGAAAAAATAAGAACTCCAACAATGTCATTTCCAGTAACATAATACAGTTTTAGCTCCAGTATTTTAACCTTACCACTTGAAGTATTTTGGATCACTTAAATGAGTGAGAAAATAATCAACAGAAAGTGTTGCATATCGATTTAGAAATTTTGTAAGAGGTAGGCGATATGGACTGTTAATTTCACTATATAATTGTCCAGGAGGAAATGCTCCTTCCAAATCAATAGTCAAGGTCACAAGTTCATCAAGAAACTTTGATGCAGCATGGGGAAGCAAGTGGAATAGCTCAATGATAGCTGTACAAAACCAACAAAATGTTAAGGAACCATCTCACCAAAAAACTTAATCTATTAGGTGAGGTCCCAAAATATGATTTATATTATTCTCTAGCACACACCCTCAAGTGAAAGCCCTTTGGGCTGAAACTTGCACAAGCTCATACTATCTTGTGCTTGATTTTTATATCAAATAGAATGGAGGTGGTGAAATTCGAACTCATGACTGCTGGGTCAACAAGACTCTAATACCATGTTAAGGAACCATCTCACCTAAAAGCTTAAGCTATTAGGTGAGGCCCCAGAATATGATTTATATTATTCTCTAACACAAGATTTAGAATAGGAATGTGTAAATGTATTTAACAAAGGTGCACAAATCATGACCCTGCACTTTCATTTCTAGGTATGCATCCATGCAGGCACGCAATATCTAAGACACTACCTAGGCAAACAAACTATCTATGTCCACTGGAGTGGATCCCATAGATGCTTACCAGCTGTACATGTATTATCAAAGGTGCACACAAGCATGACCACTCATGTTCATTTCCAGGTGTGCATCTAAACAGGCACATGATATCTATGCTGCTAGCTAGGCAAAACAAACCATCTGTGTGTCACTAAAGTAAATGGCCTAGATACTTACCTGCTGCAATTTTTGGCTCTTCACCAGCCTTCCATGACTTCAGACTCTGGGCAAGCTTTTCAGGTTCCAACCATTTTTTAAGGTGCTCCAACAGCTTACCACCAAGGGTAACATTAAACCAACTTGACAAAAGTTCAAGCAGGCGGGCCAGACCTTGCAGAAGAGGCATGCTAAGATTCTTGGTGTGTGCCAAGTTAACTAGAATAGGCCTGAGGCTGCTCTGCAGAAGTTCTTTGGGCATTCTTTGCTGACTAATAACCTGCAAAAAATCAAGACAATTAAGCAAAGTAATTTCTTTTGAATTCTAAATAAAATCAAGATCAAAAGTAAAAAGCATTTCCAAGGCCAGAATGAGAAAGCTAATAATATGAGATGATAAGTTGATTAGAAAAAAAATTAAGAAATGTTTTTATCAGAAGACAAATGAAAATTGAATAAAACAGATCGCTCACAATGGATGTGATATAAGCACTTCTTTTATTAATTTATTTTTCATTTGTGAAGTAATCTGTGCTTCTCTTCCCCCTGGTTTAATGTATCCAATTTTTCAAAAATGAAAAGTATATATCTATGCCTAATGCATTATTCTAGTCCTTGAACAAACAACTATTATGGACAGACTCAAATACACACAACAGTTGAGGTGGTATACCCACAGAAGCACCATATGAAGGTCTCTGCTCCTTACAAAACTGCTGCTAAACTTACATTATCTACAATACTGAAATCATGGACAAGCTAAAGAAGATAAACATCTACAAACAAGCTAAGCCTACATGAGAAAAGCTAAACAATACCTGGCGTAAGCCCTCCTTAGAAACAGCAACAATTTCTGGTGTCTGACATGTCAAAGACTTGAAGAACATGGAAATGATCTTTGCACGCAATTCAGAATGATTTTGAGTCTTGAAATCAGCCCAGGCCATAGCAGTACAGAGTAGCTCAATGCAAGCTGTTTGAAGCTTATTCAATGACAAGGCATACTTGGGGTTCATAAACTTCACAGCCAATACATTTTCATCAGTCTCTGCTATTTGCAATGCTTCTTGCATAAAGTTCACCAGCTCTTGAGTCAACTTAAGAAGAGGGGGCCTCAAAGCCAGGCAAAAATTCAGAGCTGTAACTATCCCAACCTTTAAATGCCAAATCAAGTTAGCAAAGACAATTGATAAATTACATTAGCTGTAGGCAGCAACAAAGCATACCTGTTGATCAACAGTCTTTGACCTGAGTGGTCGGGTGATAAGAGGCTGAAGCAAGGGCTGGTACAAAGGCTCAAGCAACTCTGACACCTCACTGCCAGTCCTACTAGCCAACAGTGCCAAACACGATTGCACATTTTTTCGTACAATAATAGATGCATTGCGATTGAACAATTCTGAAGCAAGAAAATCAACTACCCCTTGAAAACTTTTCCTCCGTGGTTCACTGTTTGCTTCATCTACATTATTCACCACACGAAGAACTTGTGTAAGCACTTGACTAGTCTCTTCCTGCTCTTTGCTTGCATAAAGAGGAAGTCTTTTGAGTACATAGACTAGACCCCGCGCAATTCTTACTTGAAAGTGGCACAAAGTCTCAACAGTGACTTTTCCCACCAAAGCAGTAAGTCCCATAACACCTCCCATCTGTGCTTGCCATGTAGTTCCATAGCAACAATGCAAAAGACGTGGTAAAAGATGCTCAAAAACTGGAATGTGAACACTTGGGGGTGGTGAATATACAGGATTCATTGATGGACTAGACACAGTTATAGGGGTGCCAGGGCCTCCTCTTGACATCAGCACATCACCATGTTTTGAGCAAGCCAGGAAGAGAAGTGTTTCAGCAAAAATATTTAAAGCACCTAGAGCAGCTTTGGCATGGACCCTATTTTCATCAGCTAGCACATCAACCAAAGCATCCAAGAATATCAAAGGGTCCAACTCCTTCAGATTAGTGCTAGCCTTTGACCTGGAACTGACACTAGCAATTGATGAAAGCATTGACCCATCAAGACCAGCAGCTGGAATTGAAGGGTTATTTGAGGTATAATCTATATGAAATATCATAGCAAAATGGTGGCAAACATTGACAACAAAATCATCTTTGGGGTCATGCAGATCTGGTTCAGCACTGGAAGCAATTAAGGTCATTAACAGAATCTTGAAAACTGACTTCTCAGCCATAAGCTGGGTTTTTGTCTTCACACCTAAATCAGCCTGAAATAATACACCACAAATGTCATAATGCAAGGCTATACATTTTACACAATGGATATCGTAACAGCCTGAATTAGTTCTATCCAATTTGAAGAAGAAGAAAAAAAAAAAATATATATATATATAATGATATGGCAAATTGATAGAATAAAGGGGGATGGTAAAAGATACTTTTAAATATTATCATAAACATAACTTTACAGTATACAAATTATGACAGCGAGCAGGCTCCACAGCCCTAACATCTCTCACTCTCATTCACGATAGATATTAGTTATTAGAGAAATATATTATAAATATTTTATATTATTAATTAACACTGTAAGCTTCAAGTAATAAATTAAAATGAGCTAAACTTCTGTAGGAATAGAGCCCTGAACTGACTAAAGCTGAACACAAGAGAGATTGAAATGTAAAAGAACAATTTAATCCAAAATTGAGAGACAAGATTTTGTCCTTATATTTTGTTGTGGTGTTTGGAAGAAAGGATATTTTTTCAGAACTTTTCACATGCATCATGAAGTATCCTTCAAAATTTTACTTAACATGCTAACGTGAAAAAAAAAAAAAGAAAATAGTGAAGATGGTGAACATCAATAAGTGAAAAAATAATATTTCATGCAGAGCAGAAATTTTCAATATGCTGAGTCTACAACATTGCATTACAAAGACATTACATCGTAATGATACCTGAAAATGAAGTTACTTAAAGCACAAGACACTCGTGGCTAAATTACTCAATTAGGCACTATGAAGCATGTGAAGAAAAAGAAGTTAGAAATAAAGCAGGCATGGAAATAAAGAGTGGAAAATAAGATAAAACACCATCGCTAACTCTTGAGAGATTCAGAAAATAAAAGAAGACTGGAACTTCATTGCAATTCCCTTCAAATACAAGCATGTGGTGTCTAGGAACTGAATAACAAATTATTAGTGAGCAACTACTAATGGAAAAAAAAATTGAGAGAGCACTTGGGAACCCTGTGAATATCAGCTAGGGAAGTGCCTCAGGAAGCACCTGCGGGGTAATACTAGAAGCATGAAACACAATCCCATGCTACAGCAGATCCAAAGTCAGTGTTCAAGTGATATGAGATCCAAAGTAAATTTTGTTTTTCTCTAAAATGATGGATGCAATATGAGGACTTCCTATGAGGTCACCCTTTCAAGCACTACTCAACTCCAAGAGTAGTCAGCTCCAGAGCTTTGATGGGTCAGGTGGAATAGCACAAATATGATTGTACGCACATCCGAAAGTAAATTCAATTCAAATGGAGATGACATAAATATTGAGAGAAAACTTGGAAATTGCTAATTGTGGAATAGAAAGTGCTAACAATTGAGAATTCAGCAACACTTCAATCAATATTTTTCAACTAACCTTAATATCTAATGTCTCAGACCTACGCCATGATGAATCAACTGCAGAAACTAACAAGGTTGACAACTGTCTGGCTGTATATCCCTCATCAGAAACATTACCAGACAAATTAAGCTGGGACGATAAGCAAACACGGAGGAACATCAAAGCCTGTTTACGGTAGAAAGCATCCATGCCACTGTTTTTGTTTATGACAGCTGTTACAGCAAGATTGATGCATCTATCCAAAGGAACCAAAAATGGAGTTGAGGACTCAAATGTAAGTATCAGACGAAGCCCGTGCTCTGGGTTATCCTTGCACTCAAGTGCAAGAGACTCTTTAACAAAACATCTGCTGCGGCCACCTAACTTGCCGAGGATTTGCACAGCTTTTCCACCCCAGGGATAGGGTGAAGGCCTCAAGTGAGACCATAAGGATAAAATCACCTCTGACATGACATTAGCCATACTGGATTCAAGGAAATCAGGATTCAAACTATCTATCCAAAATTCGAGTGTTCTTAAACCTAAACTCACTAGCCCATCACTTCCCTTTAGACAAAAAACAAGAGGTCTCATAAGACGTGGAAGGTGTGGCAGCAACGAGCTTAAGCGTGCAGGCAATGTTAAGCATAGTTCAAGTAAAAGGTCCCTTATGTCTTCGCCAGTTGGACCCTCAAGCATTGTTAATAACATATTCAGGAAGGGATGTAACATTGGAACCAGGTCCCGGAGAAGAAGCTCAAATTTACATCCAGCAAGTGCCTTAAACATTGTTCGAAGAAGCTGCATATAACCAAGGGATTTTTCAATTTCAGTAGCATTCTTCATGCAAACTTCCATTATAACAAGGGCATGAGGCTGCAAAATATGTTCAAAATCTGCTGGTGCTTTAGCAACAGCACCAAATATAAGCTGAAAGAGGTGCAAAACCAGTTTTGCACCAGGTGAATCTGGGTTCTTCAAAACATCAAGTTTGCTGCTTACGAGAAAGTTAACCAAGGCATCTGCAAATGGCCGATATACTTTTGAAGATTGCAACAGCAAAGAAAATATGTGAACCAGTTGGGTATTGCTAATCATGCATTCAAAAAGTTCAGGCATGCACAATGAGAACATGTCCATAAGATCTCGAGGTTCCATAATACACAGTATCTGGGAAAAGTGATTAAGCATGTCCCTCTCCTCATCCTTCTCCTTAAAGAGAGCTAAACAATGCACCCCACTCTTCAGGAAACCTGAGGTTTTCCACACCTGCCAGAAATCAAAGTCAGACCAAGCCAATCATGGAACAAACATACAGAAAACACATTAAATAATACCTCATCTTCTCTCATCCCTTTAAATGCTTGAGGAGAAGGTAAGTTAGATGGCGGTGAAACAAGCACTTGAGAGTGTGTTCCATGTGTTGAAGGAGAAACCTAACCAAAGATATTATGCTATGAAAAAGATGAATGAGCTAGCATGTAAAGAACTGTTAAATAAAAGGCTGTTTCTGAACAACGTTAAGCTTTCAGACAGAAACCTGGGATCGTGGCAAATGTGCATGAGTGATGCTCCATATAATAGTCTTCATTCCTGAAAACATAAAACCCAAAGATTCTTAAGTTCTCTGAAAATAGGTTAATTATCAGTGAGAAACATAATTCAGAGGCATTCATCTCCATAGAGTAGTTATCATTATAAAACATTGAAAGAGAATACAAATGGTGTATAGTAAGAGGATCTATTATTACCCATAACTAAGGTCTTGATCAAATTCTTACAATCACTGACTTCCTTGGAATGTTCCATTGGAACTTGCAAATTCAAAACTGCCTGCAATCAGCTACATGTCAGATTGAAGACAAACCCCAAGAGAAGGTATATGATGGATTCAAAAGAAAAATACTGTTCAGTTGTATACATCCAATCAAAAGGATTAAAGACCATCCAGTGAAGCCTTAATGACAGTGCTTCACCTCTTTCAAAATGTTTCTATATATTTCCCAGTACATCAGAATATTTATGCACAAGTATTCAAAAGAAATCAACAACGCTGGAGAAAACACTCAACATTTTCATACTACGAAAGTTCATTGAGATATAAAATAAAGAGATTGCAGATACACTAAAAGGCATTTTGTTTCAAGGATCAACTAAACGTTTTCTATTTATCCTTTGACCATAAATTTTATGAGAGATACTTCTAGGTTCTACCAGTTTGTTTTTTTCCCAGAAACAGCCAACATTCACAGTCAAGCTCTAGCAGTTTGCCTTAACCTACAAGCAACTAACTAGCCATGTGTGCACACAAAAAAAAAAATGAAGACTGAGTAATTTGGCCATTCCCAGAATTTTCATTATATTTTATTTCTAGACTCCAGATTTGGGTTTGAGGTAAGCAAATTGCAAGTGATATTCCAGATGCTTCACCAAAGCTTCTTTATCACAGGAACCAACAAGAAGATACAATGCACAGGCAACAAATAAACAAGTCCTACGAGCAGACACTTAGCAAATCCAGTGAATGCTGAATAGTTATAACAAAAGTAAAACATAACAATTTCATATCAGTAGTGAAACAGAGTGAGTGTATCATTCTACCAAGGCTCGACATTTGTATTAATCATATATACACAGTAAATTTGAGATTAGGGAATGCATAACAATGCACGTTCTTCTAACAGATTAAACATGATGCACAGAGAACAAAAACTAAAATTCAAATTGTTGACCCAAGCAACATGCAACAATGATTAAAAGCACGCAGAAAGTGACAAAGCTACCTGCACAGGGAGTTCAAGCTTTGACCTCATTGTAGCATGCTTCCTTCCCTCCTCACCCTCTTCTAACAGCTATCAATTAAAAAGGAAGCACATTAATGTTCACAAGCAAAGATGAATAAGTGTAGTCAACAATAAGAAATGAACAAAGAACAGTCTTCTAAAAAATGTGAAGAAAATTAATCAAAGATAGTTATCTACACAGAAACAAAGCAGTGTTAATTATATCATAGGACAGTTGGCTCCACATACTTTGAATCTTGACAAGCATATGAATGCAAGTAGGCCAATTAATTAACTCAATTGGCGTCAGGAAAAATCTTATTATAGTTCAATTTATTCTCTTATAAATAAAACATCAACGGAGTTGCCTTCGGACCAAGGATAAGAAGTAAGGGACACAGAAAATACTGGAGCAGGAACGTTTGTGAGCTGAAAATCTGCAATGAAATACTTCAGATAGATAGCTCCACAAGTAACATCAACATGTTCCAGTGAGCTAGTCTCCACCCGAGAAGAGAAAACAAGAAAAGGGAATTGTGTTTGTGTCACTACACTTGTAAACCATGTCTGATTGCATCTGCCTTCAAATTTGTAGCAATAAAGAAACTCGATAAAATAACACATGTTCCATCCACTACAAATTCTTAATCAAAGCTATCACAAAATATGAAACTTATAAAGGAAGAATCCTATAACCCAGATCAAACAAAGACATGAACCTGTAAATTTCTATCTCTAACACAGTTCCAAAGGTGATGAGATACTTAGTATGCCAAGACATTCAATTGGCTCACAGTCAAGTAATTGACCATAAGTGAGCCTCATAAAGATACATCCCAATAAATAAATATTCACTGTTGTAGCAACACAACTAAGGTTTTTCCCAACACTTCATGGGAAAGGGATCACCGAGCAAGGATTACCTGAGGAATGGTGCGCTTGAAAGTGCTAAATTTGCCAACAAAAGCATCCAAAATACGTCCCTGTAGAAAAAGATGAGTTATTCCAAACAATAATAAGAAAATCCAACCAAAAACTCTTCACAGGAATACTTAAACTGATGTCAATACCAATAAAATACGAGCTTCATCCATGGTTGATTGGTCCACACCTTTCTCAAAAATTGGCTCTACCTAAACACAACAAACAATTTGACAGCATAAGAAATGATTGTAGAACCAATCTTAACCATGCACCTAATCACACAGCTAAAGCCTTTATTGGCCAAGCAAGCATACACACCAGATTCAGCATTAGTCGGGCACAGGTAGTATGAATGCTGAGCAGCAGTGAAGCATCATGCATGTTACTTGAGAACAGGTAAATAATCCGTGACAACTGCAGTAGAGTTAAAAAGAAAGTTAGAAGATAGATTTTTGATGATAAGAACCAAAGGAATCTCAGATAAAATATATTTGAACCAACAGATATAACCTTTTTTCCCTTTTTAAATTAATAAACTGTCAACAAATCACTCAAAATGAACAATACTGAGCAACAATTAAGAGTCTAGCATAGGTGAGAAAAGAAGAGATGAAGAGTAATTATGAAATTTGATGTCAAAGTAAAATTTGACATCAGATATCCCACAAAAAGCAGCACCTGTGATAAGGAAAGGTCACTCCGGACATGATGAACAATCTCTGCAAGTAGGCTATATGCCAATGGCCTCAGAGTTTCATAGCATGCCCGACCAGTTCCAACTAGAACCCTAAAATAAACAGGAAATATTCAGTGCCACAACCAGCAATAATGAACTTCTTAAAATCAAAGAGCCAAACACCCACAACCTATCAGAAAGTGATCGGAGTCAATGTCAAACCATAAAAGGAAAATTCTAAGAAATTTTTTCATAAGCAAACTAATAAATAAACAAAAATAAAACATAGACAAGGATATTTGGATCCATTTTATGGAAACAATTGCACAAATACATTCAGAAGAAATGTGATGGACCCCTTTATTCATGTTAAGCCACCAACCACATGAGGCTTCCATGAATAAGTTCAGTATCAAATGATTTGTCAGCGATTTATACAGAACCTCTGTCAAAGTATTATTTTCTTGGTATGGATATAGGTTGCCAATTGCAATGTTCATGTTCAATTTGCTCCTTCTCTGTTGTGATTTTTTTCATCAAATTCATTAACACTCAGTCATTACTTCTCTTAGTACCACTAAGCGCACACAACAAACAGATTAGAGTGCTATTTTAAGTGTTACCCATATGCCCCCAAAATTTAATTATTCAACATTTTTAGAATCTCTTGAGAGTTTATAGAAATGTATGCCCCTTAATAACATAAGAGATTTTACCTCTCTTCTAAAAGTGTGTCAATTAAAGGAAATAAACCCCTCTTGAAATCTGTCCCAAGAACGTGCTTCAAGGCAACTAGCAGCTCCTGCACCCAATGTGCTCAGATATCAGTTTATGACAGTACAATAGATCAGTATTCATAAACAGAAAATCAAATTAAAAATCAGGGATCATTAACCTTTCTAATGGATACAGAGTCTGAGCATGTAACAAGCAGATTTACAATGCTTTTACATATACTTTCTTCATGTGGCCTGATATAGTCTGCAAAACTCTTCAACAGGTAAGTTAAGAAGGAAACTGTCTGCAAAATGAAAAATAATGATAATTAGTGGAAATCATAAGATACAAATAAATTCAAGAGCATGCACAGTTCGACAATTTTGATTACAAGAATCTGATTTCTGCCTAAACCTCTTTGTTTTTTCCACAGATCACATCTTTTTATTTTATGTAATTCTCTCCTGCCTTTTTGAGGAAAAAAACTAGTGAAATTCTTGTTGGCTAGAAAGGATGTCAAGTGAAGCTCAACAGAGAGCTTTCATACAATTGTGAGCAGGGGTGCATAAGAGTTTTTGTGGATACATTTGAAAGTTTTTATTGTACTCAACTAAAGAGTTGCTTGACAAAGGAGGTCACAACTTGGATCCTTACAACCAGAATCCCGTCGTACCTTCATATCCTTAAATACTAATCTAAAAGAAAGACTCAAGACTCTGTCAAGTGGTTTCACAAGCCTACAGCAAAAAGATTGTAACTTATTTGCAGGAACGTCAACAACACCATTGCTTCCAGTCATGCTAGATTACAGAATCCCAAAAACTGAATATCTTTCTATAGCACCATGATTCCAAGGCATGTGAATTATGGTTTCCCTTCAAATATTCGATAGAGAATTGCACATTGTGGTTAAGAAACGATCTCTCATTTAAGAACATGAGGAACACTTATCTAACAAGCATATTAATGAACCCCTCTATGAAAAAAATGGTTTTCCCCCTCCGTAATCAGTCTAAATATACTAACAAACTCAGTACTGCCATATGTCATCTATAAAATCAACATAAACAAGCTTTATAGCTTGCAGGGAAAACATTGGAGGGATAATCAGCGAGCAAATGAAACTTACCTTAACCTGTGCACTCTTCAGCTCAATGAAATTAGGTTTCAAATGGGGAGGAACCTTGTCAGGGCCCGGGACAGATATTGCAGCAACCATCAAAGGCAACAAGTGAGGAATATTCGTCTGTACAAGTCGGCTATACAATTGGAACAGAAACATGACCACGAGTGGACTCTCAGTAACTATCTTAAATGAACGAGTACTAGGATTAAGCTGGCCATTCCCAACATGTCCAGCACTCAAAAGCCCTTGGTCTGAAGAAGTAGAAATGTCCATTGGCTTAACATCCTCTACAGCCACACTTGTGTTATCAAAGAAATGGCTAGTAGTCATTCTAAAATTCTGGTAAATCTTACATACAAAATCTAAAAATGGCTGAACCTCATTTTCTAATGTTGGCCTAAAAGTTCTAAGAAGATCAAAAATAATGCGAATGCAAATCAACCCATTTTCTTCATTATCCGTGGTAAGCACTTGCATTGCAACTTTCAAAAGATCTTGAACAAATGGCCGAAGAACTTCACTATGCGGTAAACGATTCAGAATTTCCACCACAATGTTCCGTAACTTATGCTCAGGATTATCTACAAACTGCGGTTTTGTAATTTGTAACAGAATAACCGAAAATGCCCTGAAGTAGCATTTAAGGAAATTCAAATACTCCGCAGTATGAGCAATCTCGAGACTATCCCGTACCTCCATCGCATATTGTAGCCTCATTTGAATTGCTGTCCGAAAATTATAGACAGAATATAATTAAAAAGTGAAAAATAAGGACTTAAATTTCTAAAATCTCTATCAGCTTAACCTAATAAAAGGATAATTTCCCTTATAATACTTCAAATTACACAATGAACAACCAAGAAAAAAATACAAATTACAATCACATCTTCCATTTCGTTCATTTTTTTCTGCAAACAAACAGTAAAATAAATAAACAAACAAAAATCCATGAAGAGAAATAGAGAATTACGGAGGTCAGGCTCCACGAGATGCCGAGAATGCAGCTCAAAATTCTGAATTGGACTCATGGCGTAAATTCTCAAATTGACTTTCTAGGGTTTCATGGTTCTCCGCTTCGGTTCTGGTAAAAATCTCTTGTTTTCCAAAGAGAGAAATTTTGAGTTTTTAGGGTTTTATATTGAGAGTGAGAATTGGAGATTTTAATGGTATGAGAAGAGTTCCGTGAACTACATAGTACCCAAAACTTCTACTGTTTTATTATCATTATACTATATACTAAAAGAGTTAACGAGGGAGTTACTTAGGCCCCGTTTGGCATTACGATTGAACTGCTTTTGGCTGAAATTTGAAAAAAAAAAATTACATTTTAAAGACCGGCGGTTTGGTGTTTTTAGATCATTTTGATGTGCTGATTTCAAAAATGATTTTTAAAAAATAAAAAAAACATCATTTTGATGTATTTCGGCACGATAAGCACTTTGAAAAGCTACCGCAATCGCACTCCCAAACAGGCATTTAGTATATGAGACAAATCACTATAGATTACAATATTATTGGTCAATTTTCAGGTCAGCTCGGGTTGTTCGATTTGCCAGCTTATTGGTTATTTTTTATTTTGCACAGTAAAATAACAGTTTTGTCCCTCAAAAAAGACAAAAAAAAAAAACAGGTACTGGCTAGAGGGGTGCCGCGGTAATTGCACATTTTCGGTCCGATTCGGGTCACCGGTTTATTGAATTTTTTATATTACTTTGCACAGTAAAATAACCATTTTATCCCCCGAAAAAGACAAAAATCAGTTTTCAGCGGGAGGGGTGCCACTGGAATTTCATATTTTTTGAAAATGACTAAATACAAATATAGCCCTTTAAGATAAAATTGATGACTTGGGTATAGGGTTAGACTGGTAATTGACAATAATTATTTATTATTTTTCTCAGAATACTGTCTGCGTGTGTACCCACGCGACTCATAGTATTCGGCCTAACGCCCTATTCGGGCAGCGCGTGAGGCCTATTAATATGGCAGAAAATGGGCTTCTAGCGTCTCTGTTGATTCCCCACCATGTGATCTGCCTCATGGTGTGGCACGTTTTGGCAAAGGATGATTGTCATCGTGACGATGGTTGGTTAAACTTTTTTTCCTGTTTTCTCTCTCCTGCAAGTTAAAGTTCAAGAGAGACCCTCGGTTTTGTGGTTTGTTCACTTCCATCCCTGCACTTTTAATTTTTTGTATGGTCTTGATTTCTGTTATATAAGTTTTGATTTATTTCAATTGGGTCCTTCAATTGAAATTAATTATATATTTAGATTTCACTTCGATTCTCCTTTTAATTTTCGGATTAGGTTTAAATATCTTAATATATTTAGTACAAAAGTTTTGATTTGTTCAATTCTGTCATTGGATTGAAATTGATAATATATTTGATTTTTATTTCGTCCCTTATACTTTTAATTTTTGAACTTAATTCCTTTATTTTTTTTATTTCATGAATAGTCCCTATTTTTGTCCATGTATATATAAGTGTACTCTTAGCTCTGGTTTTTAATTTTTATTATTTTCTTATTTGTTGAGGTGGTATTTTTTCAAAATATCTAGCTCTTAAAATTTATTTTATGTCTATGATCATTTGAAGAATGATATTTCTCTTTTTCTCTCTCTCTTTGTTCTTTCTTTTAGTTTTTTTATTCGTTTTTTTTTACTTTTCAAGTCAAATGAATTTTTTTCACTTGATAATTTTTATTTTATTTTTTTTGTTTGATATTTTGTTAAAGTTTTTAGGATTTTTTTAGTCTTTCATTTATTTTTGTATTTTTTCATTATTAACACAATAATTATAATAATAATAGTTTTAGTTTTTTTTCTTGCTTTCTCTTTTGTTAATGTTTTTAAGTTTTTTTCTCTCAGGATAATTTGATAATTTTTATTGTTTTGGCAGTAATAGTAGTGATAATTTTAGTTGTTAAGAATTAAATGTTACTTATGTTATAATAAGGTGCGTTGATCTGTTTTATTATATTAAACTTTTCTTATATAGATATTATTTTTTATTCTTGAACTAGCAAATCATATTAATATCTTTAATCCCGACAATTATAAAAATTATTGCTCAACTCGCAACATAATGCGGGCATTTTTTTTCATTTTCAAGTCAATTGATTTTTTTGAGCTAATAATTTTTATTTTCATTTGATCATTTATTTTATTTTTTTGTTTGATCTTTTGTTAAAGTTTTTAGGATTTTTTTATTCTTTGACTTAATTTTTTTTTCCATTATTCACGCAATAACAACAACAATAATAATTTTAGCCTTTTTTTTGTCCTTACTCTTTTCTTAATGTTGTTAAGTTTTTTTTTCACGGGGTAATCAAATAATTTTAATTATTTTTTCTTTTCTTGAGGTAATATTTTTTTGAAAAATTTAGTTCTTAAATTTTTATCATTGATTTTATTTTATTGTTTCTTTTTTGTTAAAGTTTTTAGACTTTTCTTAGTCTTTGATTTAATTTTTTCACTATTAATGCAATAACAACAACAACAACAACAACAACTTTAGTTTTTTTTGTTGCTCACTCGTTCGTTAATGTTTTTGAGTTTTTTTTCTTAGAGTAATTTAATAATTTTTATTTTTTTGCAGTAATAGTAATGATAATTTTAGATTTTAAGACTTTGATGATGTTGTTGTTAACTTGTTATAATAGAGTGTATTAATCTGCTCCATTATATCAAATTGTGCATGTATAGATAATATATTTTATTTTTGAACAAACAAATCCTATCAATTACTTTAATCCCAATAGTGATAAAAATTATTTGTTCGGCCTCCAACGTAGTACGGGCAATTTAACTAGTCTAATATACTAAAAGAATTCAGAGTCAGTTATTGTGTATTGTGAGGAGAATCACTATGGATTACAATAGTATTGCTCAGTTTTCAGGTCGGGTCGATTCATCGGTTTACTAATTTTTTTCCTCTTTGCATAGTAAAATAATGGCTATTGGACGGAGCGGTTCCACAGTAATTGCATATTTTCGGTCCGGTGCGGGCCACCGGTTTTTTTAATTTTTTATATTTCTTTGCAAGGTAAAATAACCATTTTGTCCCTCGAAAAAGACAAAAATCAATTCCGGTCGGGAGGGGTGCCACGAGCATTTCACATTTTTGAAAATGGATAAATATGTATATGCCCCCGAATAAGACAAAAATGAAGAGTATGCGGTGGGGTTGTCCCGGTAATTGACCATATTTTTTTATTCCTAATCTCCGGTTATTGTGGCCGCGTGTCACACACGCGGGCAACGGTAATCGGCCTCACGCCCTCTCCGGGCGGCATGTGCGGCGTCGTCTAGTGCCGGGAAATATGTATTTGACGTCTGTGTGGATGCGCCACTGTTTTCTCTTCCCCATGGTATGGCGCGTGCCATTAAACGGTGAACAAACATGAGACGATTTAACTTTTTTCCCCCTTTTCTCTCTCGTTCACCCTAAACTACACATCAACCTCCCAATTTTATGGCCTTTTTATTTCAGTCCTTGATCTTTGAATTGTGTTGTGTGATCCTTATTCTGTTATGTAAGTTTTGATTTGTTTTACTTGTGTCATTCGATTGAAATTGATTATATATTGCATTTTCATTTGGGTCCTTATTCTTTTAATTTCCGGATTGCTTTTAAATCCCTTAATATTTTCGGTACAAAAGATTTGATTTTTTCAGTTTTGTCCTTTAATTGAAATTGATAATATATTTGGTTTTCATTTTGGCCCTTATATTTTTAATTTTTTATTTAATTCCTTTATTTTTTTTATATATCTTAATAGTTCCTATTTTTGTCCATGTTCATATATATGTGCTCTTAGTTTTTTATTATTATTTTCTCTTTTGTTGAGATAGCATTTTTTACAAAAATTATGTTATTAAATTTTAGTTTGTGTTTATTATCATTTGAAAATTTATATTTCTTTTTTTTTCCTTAGTTCTTTCTTTTGGTTTTTTTATTCGTTTGTTTATTATTATTTTTAGGTCAAATGATTTTTTTAAGCTTTTTATTTTATTTTTTTTATTTGCTCATTTATTAAAGTTTTTGGGCTTTTTTATTCTTTTATTGGATTAATTTTCCCATTATTCACGCAGTAATAATAATAATAATAATTTTAGTTTTTTTTTCTTGCCTCTTCTTTTGTTAATATTTTTTAGTTTTTTCCCTATTTTCAATTCCAATAGCTATAAAAATTATTTGCTCGACCTGCAATATGGTGCGGGCAATTTAATCCGTGTAGATGTTTTATTGGGCATTTTGCCACTGTTCACCTAGACACAATTCACTATGGATTGCAACAGTAAAATAACCATTTCCCCCCTATGACTGAAAATTTGTAGCGCCTGAGACCGGGGATATTTTTGAATTTTTCAGGGGACATAGATGGTATTACTGGATTTGTTGCACAGTAAAATGACAGAAATAGCCCCCAAGAACGAGAAAAGAAGGCATCTCGGACCAGGGGGTAGTTTAGAAATTTCCAGGGACATGGATGATATTTTTGATTTTTTTGCACAGTAAAACTAGGAAACTAACCCCCGAAAAAAACAAAAAATGAGCGTCGGACCTGGGAGTATTACTGTATTTTCCATAGTGGTTTTTTCGTAGTTATCAATAGGTCTAGGGGTGTAAAGGTAATTGTGTATTATTTTATTATTATTTCTAGGAGACATTGTCGACGCGTCGTACGGACGCAACTGCAGTGTTTCCCGTGCACGTGTCATTCTGGAGGCGCGTGCTCCTCATTACGGCAGTCAAAAACAGACTTCTGTCATTTCACATGGTGCGGCGACATGTCTTTTTCCTCCCGGTGCGGCGCGTGTCAGTTACGGTAGCCGTTGAAGCTCTGGTGGACGGGTTTATGTTCTTTCTCCCTTTTCTCTCTCCTACCGCCTGGAAATACACTTCGGTCCTTAAGATTTGTGAAAGTTTTATTTTGGTCCCTAGACTTTGGATTTCCTTTTATTACTATGTTTTCAATATAGTTTTTTATGTGTTGCAATTGTGATCTTCAATTGAAACTGATTATATATGTTAGGTTTCAATTTAGTTGTTATTATTTTGATTTTTGGTTTTCTTTTGGTTATTTTAATTATTTCAATATGCAGGTTTTTTGGTTGTGATTAGGTCCTCCAATTGAAATCTTTCATATATTTTATCCTTCATTTCGGTCCTTATTCTTTTAATTTTGTAAAAGCATTACACCAATTTTTTTAAATGTGTTTATTTATTTCTGCCAAGGTTTTAATTATTTCAATTTTGTCCTTCAATTAAAATTAATTATATAGTTTGTTTTAATTTGTTTTGATTGTGTCCCCAATTGAAATTAGTCATGTATTATACTTTTCATTTCAATCCTTGTTCTTTTAATTGTTTTTAACAAAATCACACTGCATTTTTAAAAAATATATATATTTATTTGTTTTAGTCCCAATGTTTTTATTTATTTCAATTTTGTCGTTTGATGGGAAGTAATTGTATATTTTATTTTTCATTTCGGTCCTTATTGTTTGAATTTTTTATTTGCTTTTAATTTCTTTGGTTTTTTCTGTCATTCTTGGAAGTTTATTTTTTATCCGTATTTATGTACTTTTAGTTTTTGATTTTAATTTTTGTTGTTTTATTTCTATTTGGTGGAGTCCTAAAATTTGAATTTATGTTGGTGATCATTTTAAAATATATAATGCTCCCTTTTTCCTTTTATTCTTTTTTTTGTGTTTTCTGTTATTTTATATGTTCTTCGGATCATATGATTTTATTGTTTACGCCATAATAATGATAATTTTAGTGATTTTTTTTTTAATTTTGATAAAAAAAAATTGCTTTTTTATTTTATTTTTCTGAGAAATTTAATGATTTTAATTGTTTGGGCAATAATGTTGATAATAATTTTAACTATTATAGTAATGATAATGATAGTAACATAGGGATAGATTTTTAATATATGTTTTCTTCTTTTTGTAGATAAAAAAAAAATTAATACTTATTTTTGTTATTTGATTATTGCAGATGTTTTCACAATTTATATTTTATTTTTATGTTGAGTTTTAATTGAATTAATTTTAATACAGTAAATTCAGATATCCCAATCTTCTTGCTTTTGTAATGATGACGATAATTTTATGTTGGTTATTTTGTTGAAACCTACTAAATAGATAAATTTATATCAATTTAAAATTCATATATTTTATTGAAAACTTGCACTTAACAAGAATTCTGCATAAATTTATTATTTTACCTGAATTTGTATAATAATAAGAAAAATATGATATAATTAGTATTTTTTTGCGTTGAAAAAAATATGGTGTTGCCTGTGAAGAGACGCGAGGGCATTGGCTAGTATATGTGTGTGTGTGTGAGAGTAAAAGTCGAGTTTGACTTAGCCTCTTTTGGCTACTATTATGCTGGCTAGAAAATTGAGGGTGAATATTTTTCAATCTAAGTCATTTCAAATTCAAAACACCTAAAAAAACTTAGGAACCTCAATAATTTCATTCATGACCTCAAAAGATCATCTCAAATCCTATAATCAACTTGAAATAAAAAAATATTATCAAACTCAAACCTATTT
The DNA here is from genome assembly GCA_025169955.1 of Salix arbutifolia. NCBI lineage: Eukaryota > Viridiplantae > Streptophyta > Magnoliopsida > Malpighiales > Salicaceae > Salix > Salix arbutifolia. The sequence goes on from CM045908.1 coordinate 5,125,101, forward strand.
TTTAAGGCAATTTTAAAGAGAAAATATTCATTGAAGTTTGAACTTCTCTCATCTAGGGATGAATGGGTATTGTTTTAGACAAACTAAATAATGGGTAGAGTTATATTGTCAAACTAAACCTGAAATCCTTCTAAACCTACCTAAAATATATAATTATTTTATATAAAGTTTTTTTGTAGAATATTTAGATATTTTTAATATAATATGATATATGCATATCTTAATATTGACATAAAGCATATTTATATGTGAATAATATTTATCATTTAATACATTACATACATACATACATACATACATACATACATTTTATCTTATATTGATTAATAAATAATAGTAGATATTGGATACCCATTAGATACCAAAATTTTATGGATAGTTTATGAATATATATAAATCTTTTATCAAATGGATAATAAGCAGGGTATGAATATCAAGAAATTTGACATGTGAGTACTCATTTTCATCATTATTCTCATCAAATAAAATCATTTGACATAAAAATCAATTACTTTGGTGTTCTAAATTGGTGTCAAAAACATTTCTCTCACATTACTAGTGGAATCCAACAATTTGTCTTTCCCCTCTCTCAAACCAATGACTAAAAACAAAACAAAAAAAGAATATTTTTTCTACCAAATTTTAGTTATAAAAATATTAAGGAATCAAATATATATTTTTTATTAAGTTTGAGGACTAAATTTAACTTTTGATGTGAATTTTAAATCATAATTCATTTATGGAGGCTTTTCTATTTGGTCCCTTATCATTCATTTTTTTTACTTAATCAACATATATGATTCTATTGTCCTTGAATTTGGCTAAAAAATGATGTCATTATGTAAAACAATGTTTAAAAAACAAATTGAAAAAAAATAAACAGTAGATGAAAGGTTAAAGTACATGTATGTGTAGTGATTTGCCATACCTTTTAGATTTTTATTATTAAACAAAATATTTTATTACACCGCAGAAGAAAATGTAATGTGTATTGGATAATGTTGTGTAGCTTTGCTTTTGTAAATTGTTTTTTAATTGGTACTATATCAAAAAAATTACTTTCTCATATATGCACATAAAAAGCATTAAAAGCACATAAAAAATAATTCATAATTTTCAAGCTAAAAACAATTAAAAAGCATTTTGAAAAACGGGTTAAAATGCGAAAACAAACACACTTTAAATAACTTTGGGTATGTTGAGAATTCGAGTAATAGGTTGTGTTTGGTAATTATGCTTTGTGATTTTTATTTTATTTTTATAAGTTATATATTAGTATTATAGATTTAGTTTTCTTTCTCGATTTCAATCTTCAAAATTAGAGATGTTAAAAATATAGCTTTATATTTTTCTTAATTTACTTTATATGGAATTAATCTGGATGCCATGACCTAGGTTGCCAATTTAACATGTTAATTTGGGCTAACTCGAGTTTTTAATCTATATTTTCTAATTGATTTTTATTTTAATTTTATTCTTCAATATCAATTTAGTTAGAAATTGAGCTTTGTAATTTTTTTCAATTTGTATTTTATAGAATTATCTTATCTTATGACCTAAGTTAGGACTTAAACAAGTTGAATTCGTGTATTTTTTTCCTATTTTAATTGAATTTGTTTTTCAATTTCACCCTACAATAACTCAATTCTCTTTTTTATTTAGGTTTTTTAAAATATTTATCCTTCAATATTATGTTATTTGGAAATTAGGTTTCATGATTTTTCCCAATATACTTTATGTGGAATTATCCTTCTGTGATGGATTTAGTTTTTTTTTTTTTACTTTATTTGAACCTTCAATATTGGATTTGTTATAAATTGGGTTTCATAATTTCTTAGGTATTATAATCTCATTACTTGAGTTGCAGATTTAATGGATTAGCTTAAGTTGATTCAATATATCATCATCTTAATATTTAAAAAATATCTCATTCAATATATCACCATCTTAATATTTGAAAATATTTCATCCAATATGAGTCATATTTTTCAAAGTCTTAAAAAGCCTCATTAGAGAGAATAAAGCCTTTATCATAGATTATAATATTTAAAATTCAATCCTTATTGCTTCAAAAATCATCCCAACATTTAATATCAAAGAATACAACTTAAAGTGATAAGGTTAAAAGGGAGAAGAAAAACACTAATTTTTATAATGGTCCGGACAATCACCCACTCCACTTTTTGTACTCCCGTTTAAATATTCACTATCAACTTGTGATCTTCTTAACAAACAAGGCTTTATCAATTACACTCATATTTTTTTCTAGGATAAAGATTAGAAAACCTTACATGTCTTGTTTCAATGGTCAAGATTTAAACTTATCACATTCTTTTTCAAAATTCAAGATTAAATATGTTGCTCGTGGTCGCGCGGCGTCACAAGAGAGTCATCAGGAGAAAGGAGTCGTCACCCAGTTATTGAGGGTCGATAAAAACACCCAAATTGCAATTGTCTGATCAGATATTCAACAGTAGAGTTGATTGAGTAAAGGAAAAGTGTTAACACCCTAGTACGTCTTACTTGCGGTAATCTGCAATGCATTTTTTTATTTGATTTTAAAATGTTTTGATGAGTATTATTTATTCATGTAAATAAATCCATCTTTGAAGATTTTTTTTTATGGGCTTGTGCACCCAAACAAATTCTCGAGACAAAAATCAAGGCATACAACAATGTTAAAAGGTTATCCATCCTAGAAAGCGAAAGATTTTCATGTATCGTAAAAAATATTATGATAAAAACAAATTGGTTACCACTCAAAATAACTAAGAGCTTTTTAGTTATTTCTTGATATTTAAATATTAATCTACTTGTATGTCCAACATTTATTATCTGATTTTACATTATTAATTCTCGTGAATTAAGTTCTTATTTTATTTAAAAGATACCAAGTTTTCAAGAATTTAATATATTGGTTATTAAATTTTTAAACTTGTGCAAAAACATATTTTTTGGTTTGTCATATGAAATATTAAATGATGCTTTTTTTGTATATTTTTCAGGAAGTTTTAACGGTATGCAAATAAAATATATTTTTTTGTATTTTATGGAATAAAAATCAAATACAAAACATACACATTCTTTTTATTTTATTATATTATACAAGTTACATAACATTTATAGAAACAACAAAAAATTAAATCCACAAATTTAAATACATGAAATAAAAAAATACAACAATGTCAAAAATAAGCAGAAAAAAAATAATTTTCATTTTTTTACCTGACCAGGTCAACTCATTGGGTCAACCCAATTAAGTGCATTTGTTCAAACCTGAACCGGGCCAAAAACCTTGGCCCCAAATGAAAACAACCGAAGATAGAGCCGAGGAGAAAAATGGATTAAACTTGAAAACAAAACACAAAATGAAAAAACAACTTTGACAAAACGGATCAACTCAGAAAAACAAAGAAACACGAAGAACACCAAACCCAACAACGAAGGCCAACCCAACAACGTGTATCCAAATCTAGACCATATTTGGCAAAACAAAAAGGAGTGAACCAACTAGGAATCAAACCAATATTAATTATCTAGCAACAACATAGGTCAATTTCCATTTACATCTCATAATTTGGTCAAAACTTTGTTCAGTTTGCAGCAAAGACCCAAGGGTTAGAACTCATTCTTATCAAGTTAATGATGCCAATAACCATTAACATATTCATTATTGATGTAGGGGTGAGTGTTCTGGGCAATTGAATGGATGAAATATGGTCCGAAACAACAAGACAAGACAATGTTCTTCGGAACATAAAGAACACGAAGAGCATGCCCAGAAATAGGAGAAACCTCTAATTAAACCCATAAAAACATGTCATTTATGCACAAACACCTATGATACTGATTATGTAGGTGATAGGGGGGTTGTGGTGTAAAAAATGGACCGAAATAGGTCCAAATCAAGGAGCTAAGGCAATGTTCTTCGCAAGAACACGAAGAACACTACCCAGAAAAATTGCGAGAAACTAACCATTATCATCCCAAATAAAGGCATTTTGGCTTCCTAAACATGCATCTCATCATCGTAACAGGTAATGATATAATATAAAGATAGTTATATCAAAACAAAAGAGAAAAACATCAGAATGCCAGATAAATAAGAAAACAACCTATAACACATCTTTTATGTTCATGCAACATGTATTCAAAAATTGTTTTTTTTAAATCCCTTCGAGCACGAACAAACTCAGTTATGATGTGAATGAACATCCAATCATTGACTAAGCATGGCTTATGTCCAAATATCAAACTAATACAAAAAAAAGAACAAAAACATATACTCAAACATTAATGATTTGAATAACACACAAATTAAACAAAAGATAAATAAAACTTTAAGAATAACAAACATAAAACAATAAGAATAGCCAAAACAGCATCCAAAAGGGGGAAATACAACATCAATTGTTAACCATCCCAAACTCTTTTCCATCAGGCCTCCCTTTGATTAGAACAATACCTCAAAACAATTACTTCTCGTCTTTACCTTTTCTTTTCTGTTACTCCCCTCTCCTTCTTCCCCTTCAAACATGCTTAAAGGGGTATTTATAGGTATTTTCTAAGATCTTGGGTGTTTTGTATTTAAATCTAACCACTTAATCTTGATGTAGATGTTATAAACTCCTGATAGAAAGTAAATAGAGTGTTGCAGAGTATAACCAAGTGAATAGCACGTTGTTCTTTACCTAGGGGTTCCACCACCAAGGCTGATTAGGTGGCCATTTTACAAGGCTTTGTTGGAGAAAATACATCGTCTTGTCTTTAGAACACACCATAACTTGACATAAGAGATGCATATTTGTCATTTGAATCCATTCTAGCTTAATTTTAAGGTTTGTAACTCCACATTCATTCATTCGAAGTTGGCAACTTGATCAACTGAAACTGTCATAGCATAGTTTAAACAACATGCCATCCATTTTCTCTTCTTTACGTTTGAACGACACGTCCTCAATAGGGATTAGGGTTTTTGGATAATTTCAATGGAGTCTTTACTTGTAGACTATTTTTCGATTACACCCCTAATTTCCTTTGAACTTTCAATTGCTTTTAATTTTATCCCTACCAAACTAACATTTCCAATTCGTAAGTTGGTTGTCGTTTTCATTATAGTCCTTGGTTTTGAATATGTACAATTTGACCCTTAATCGACCAACAAACTTCCAATTTCTTTGGTCCATGGTTCAAATTAAATTTGGCCCCTATGTTTACACGTCTTTTCCAGCCTGGTCTTGGTTTTGAAATTGTGCAATTTAACCCTCAATTGGCCAATAGACTTTCAATTTGTGCAATTAAACCCCTGATTTGACCAAATCATTTTTTAAAATTACAAGTCAAACCCAAATTTTATTTTTTCACAATTCAAGGCCTAAATTAGAATAAAATCATTTTTTCATGTTTAATAGGGATTTTAATAAGAAAAGAAGAGTTTTTATATATATATATAATAAAATAAAATTCTAATAAAAGGAAGTTCAAAATTGGGTAACAACAAAATATATCACTCAATGACTTACAATCAAAGATTACCCAAGTGGTTCAAGTGTCACTTATACTTTCACAATAATTATAACTCTAACAAGAGTTATCACACTTCACATGAGAAGATTACAAGATATTAACCTCAAGTCTTTATAGAATTGTAATCTATCTCGAGAATGTGAAATATGAATCTGATTCAATTTAGGGTTTAAATCTTTAAAAAATATAAAATTAGAAGTAAAAGCTTTTAGAATATTAAAACATTAGATATGTAAGATTATATAAGAGTGGAAAATATAGATAGATAGAGAGGTTTCTTATAAACTTAAAAGAGTATTTATAAGAGAAAACTCATTTATGGTTGTTTCTCACACAAGAGAAAAGATTGAGAATTATTTTGTTCTTCCAAGTATTTTTTTTCTTTGCTAGAAAAGACTAGGTCATAAATTTTAAAAGAAAAATAGTTGTTGCAAAACAACTTGTGTATTAAGCGCAATTCCTAAAATCATAAGTTTTCCATTTTAGTTAAGAATTGATAAAAATATAAGAAGATATATGGTAAGTTCTTTTAGCTAAAAATTAATAAGAACTTTTTTCTCTTCATATGAAATTAATTGAGTGATAATACAAAAATATATTATTAACATGATTTTTTATAAATTGTTTATCACTTTATATGTTTTGGTAATAAAAATACTTTGGATACTGAAATTCAATTCTATAAAACTTGATTACATATAAATGAACTTCGGAATTTTGAAGTCCATTTGGCATCCAATGAGTCAATATAACTTCAAATGATTTGTAGAAATTTCTACAATATTAAAATCTTTAACAACCATTTTAAACTCACTAAATTTTATGGTCATCAAAATAGATAAATTTTAAGTTATTAAAGGCACTTGGGTGACAATCTTTCTTTTATGATAACAAACAATTTGTATAATAAGAAGATAAATATATCAAATTATATAACATATGCATGTTTAAGATTGACATATTGCCATAAAAATTCAACCAAGAAAGATTGTAATACGGAAAAAAGGAAATTTCACATAACTAAAATGGTCAATCCTTTTTAAAGAAACAATTTTTGTTTTTCAAAATTGTTGATTATTTGGTAAAATAATATAATAAATTCTTCAAATGATAGAATACCATAAGATTATAATAATTAGTCACCAACAAAATATGTATATTCTTTTCATTTGTATAATGAACTATACATATAATTTAATTGCATTCGCAAAGATATATGTATGCATCACAACATATGTAGTATATATCAAAACATAACATTCATTTTTCTTTTTGGCATATTAAAAAGAGTTAATAGATCCTTATAAAAATAATATTACATACATAGCATATTAAGTTTAGCACATCAAAATACTTTGACTTAAAGATCTCATATTTACTCTTGTTGACTAGGAACCATAAAGGTGAGATCACTCATCATTTAATTAAAAGAATAAAGAGTCAACTTAACAATATAAGAGATAATGTTTTTATAAACAAATTGGTTAATGATATGATCCCCTTCAAACAAAGTTATCATAATGTATTTTTTTAGAAAAAATGAAGAAATCATTTATGGTCTTTGACATACAATATGTTTGATAATAAAGAACCTAGTTAGGATATGTCAATAGCAAAGAGGGGCATTAGAATATTTTAAAACTATAAGTATATTTCTAAGAATAAAAGTTGAAAGATTGATTTCTCTTTATGATTTAAGACAGGTCATGAGCCAAATGATATCCTAATCAAGTTCACCATTGAACAATATAAGGAGCAATGATATGGTGCACCCACTCAAACATAACTTGTTGAGATGGTAAAAAAATGAGTTAATGGAGACCTCATGGTTTGAGCTTTTTTTATTTTATGGGACCATATTTCTTATAAATATCATGAACATCCCATGTTATACAAAATAGCCATTGAGAATTGACTAGAAGAACATAAACATTTGAAAACTCCTTCAATTCATTTAGTTTAAGATTACACAATTTAAAATCAGTCTCTCATAAATGTTTTATGTATACTATCTCTGGTAAGATTTAAAGTTAGTTAAGAATAGATTTTATATAATAAAAATAAGTTTGATAAGACCCTGCAATGCATTTTTACACTCTAGAAACACAAGACCATGTCTAATATACTTCACCTCACTTTATTTATAAGATCATTTAAAATCCATTATTCAATGTATGATAAAATTTCTTTACTAACAAAAATCCTCTTCATGTCCATCAATTTCCTCTCATGTTTGGCAAAAAAAAGAGTGACAGGTCATTAGTTTTGTCTCTTTTATATCTAATCAATCCCTCGTTAATTTGTCAAACTTTGATAACCCAAATACTTATCTCTTTTTTGAAAGGATCAAAATGAAGTTTTTCTTCCAACTAAGCTCATTATCATCAACTTGTATATGAATGTATAAGATATTAAATGCTTTTTATACAAGTAAGCAAGCAAACTTACATGAATAAGTAGGCAAAACAAATCCTCATATACAAATGTTAAATATGCATCATAATAAGCATATAACAAGCATTATAAGATTGAGTTGAAAGATGATTTCACACACCTAGTTCAAGTCAAAAACTACAAATCTATCTTCACTTATATACATATATATAATCAAATCTTTAGTATGACTTTAATGACTTGTTATGTTTTTTCCTGTTTCTCATAAAAAACAATTGCATGATTAAATAATCATGATAAGCTAAATTGTCAATTTTATAAAAAGGATTTAGCTGAAAGAGAGTCATAACTATTACCATGACTAAGAACATGGATCACTACAAATTGAGTTGAATTCATTACATAAACTACTAGTAAAGGAGCGATCTTGATTAACACCATCTAAGCCTCAAATTAAAACCATATTAAGATGCTCATGAGAGTGTTTAGATGCATGGTTTCGATTGCTTTTCAAAATTATTTTTATTTAAAAATATATTAAAATAATATATATATATATATATATATATATATATATATATATATATATATATTTGGATGAAGTACTTAGCTGACATATGAGTTTGAAATGCATGTTGTCGGCTATAAATGTAGCGGCGATACAAACTGAAGTTGAGAAGTGGGAAAAGTCTTAAAGTGTTTGAATTGCATGGTTAACGCAATCTCTTCTTCTCTCGATAACGGTATGAAGGTTCAACTTAAAGCTTGTTGGCACAGTTGTTGCTGTTGTAGTTAAGGTTGAAAAAAAACAGTTTCATAAAAAACGCTTTTAGCTGCGGTTCAGAACTGAAATTAAAGTGTTTGGTTAAAACTGTGCTTAAGTTTGAGGTTTAATAAAAAGCTGTTTTGTGTGTTTGGTTATCATGCTTTTCATATTGTTGTCATGGTTAAAACATGCTTGTGAAAATACTTTAAAGAACACACACATATATCAATATTTTAAAAAAAATATTATTGATTAATAATCATAACAAAAATATTATTGCAAGTTCCTGATTTATAATCAATCAAAAACCAACAGGGTTGTGGAGTGAAACGAAGTCACACACCTTTCCCTTTCATCAAGACTGATCTTTATCTATATATTTTTTTAAAAAAAATTGGACTGGGTCGACCCAACTAAATGGATCGGCCTAGCCAAATTGGGCCAAAGCCCAACTATCCTGGACTTAGGCTGGGCCGAGAGCAGCCCTGCCTAGCCCAGCCTAAAGAGTCTAAAAAAAAAAACACAACGCACAAAACGGTGTGCTACGTTCATCGTGCTTATTTCACACGTGAACAGTAACTTGGCTGACTGTGACGAGAGGGTCATCGGTCGATACTGACATGTAAAGGAGGCCGAGGTAGTTATTCCTATGGTAGTGGCATCACAAATAGTGCCCTGTGGTGGCCAGTATGATCGTTGGAAGGTTACAATAGTGCTGCTGACGCTGGTGCTGCTGACGCCGGAGCTGTGGGAGAAGAACGGATAGTGAAGGTGATAAAGGTGAAGAGGAGAGGTCACCGATGCTAAAGGAGCAGCTGGTGGTGCTCGACGATGACTGCTGAGGAGAGAGAGGGTTGCATCTTGAGAGAGAAAGTTGCAAGCCTGCAACCGAGAGAGAGATGGCGTTGCCAATGGTCTGCCAGAGCCAAGGGTGGCAGGGTGGTCGGTGGTTAGTCATCATCTTCTTCCTCTCTCTGTCACGTTGTCATGCAAAAACACACAATGGGAACCATTTGTTCAGCTCGTGGCAGTATGCCATGTTCGTTAGTGTAATTCTCAATAGTTTGGATGTTGCGTTCGTTTTGAAAAGCATTGAAAATATGCTTTTCAAAATGCGTCGCAACCACATGTATTTAGATGGGACCCACAGAAAAAATATGGGACCCGTTTGGTATTAGCAGTGTTTGGCTATGTGGTTTAACGCAAACGCAACGTGAACCGCGGAGCCAAACAACATCTTAGTTGTTCGGAATTTTCCTCATAAAAAGGCTTAAAATACAAGCAATACAGGTGCTAACAAAAAAAAGTGTTGCATCACCAAACCGGCAACGAGATATATGATTAGGGGCTCATTTTAATTTTAATTGATTTGACCAGGACCAGATGAACTAAACCCATCAAATTAACATAAATTTTATTTTAGAAAAAAGAAAAATTAACTCCTTGATATGTTTTGTTGATTGACATAAATTGATACAAGTTGATCCAATAATCTAATAACTCAAATCCTTTTCTAAGAATTTATTTGCATGTAAGAAAAAACTTAATAAATAAATAAATAAAAACTTTCAGTAATCATGAATAGTGAAAGTCCTAGGAATATATATATATATATATATATATAAATGGTATTTTTTTAATATTTATTATGGTCATTGTAGTTTTAGGTATTTATATAATGATACAACACTTTATTTTCTATGTGTTTTAGCCTCTATTAGATAAGAGATGAGTGAGAAAGTTATCGAAAAAGATATAAAAAGAGTTTTCAACCACATTTTAATAGCAAAATAAAATCCCTAGAAAAAAACACATTTTATTATCTCAATTTTTTTTAATGAGAAACCAGGTCAAGCATTTCTTACACATGCATGTGGCGATATATGGAGCATAATGAAGCACACTTTACCTGTGCAATAAAATCTTGTTCAAAACCCAAGATCGAAAGTAGGCCATTCATCAATTTTCCTTGCACTCTTGAGCAGATCAAGAGTCTTCCTTCTATCATCATTAGGAGAGTGAGTACAGGAATCCATCAAACTGGAAATACTAGAAGAAAAAGCTTCATCACAGCATTTGGTGTCAGCTTCTATATTGGTCGGATGACACTACACAAGATATGCGAGGAAACATACAGTTTCAGAACCACAGAGCTTATAAAAAAATAGCAGGATAGTGCAATTCATGTTACTATAATAATAAGAAGCTTGTGCCTTAGTAAGAAAGAAATGGGTCAAGAGTTGTATAATTCATGTATTTGGACTCCAGACGATGCGCAAAGAAATGAGCTGAATCTTTATATGTGCAAATTTTGATGTGGATTTTTTTATTGATTTTTCTTAGAAGAGTTAAAATCCTTAGCTATTCAGGCTTCAGTTAGTTCAGAACGATCACAAGGTTGCACACTTTGCTGAAGTGGAGGAAAATTTTCTGAGCACGAGACAAATATGTAGGCACACGCAGAAATAGGACTTTCATAGATGACAACGGGAACCACAGTCCAAACCTGATAACAATTTTCCGCAGCTTCAGTGTCATTGGAATATTGATTACCGCTAAAAGTAGATAATCCTGCAAGATTAAATTCAAGCAGGTTCTCAAAATTTAGAAATTACGAAAGACATGACCTAGAAGATTGGGCAAAAAGAAGCATTGCATGATCACATATTGCATAAGAACCTGCCTTCGGAAAAGTTGAGATCAGCAGATATCTCAGTGTCTGCAATTTTACCTGGTCCTCCAACATCCAAATTTTGACTGGGTCCTTCATGTGGGCATGATTGTCTTGATAGTTCAGAGTCTTCAGATAGAGTCGAAGCAATTATGCTCTTATCAATACACTGCACAGCAACACTCCCCTGAAATGCAGGTTTTTGGAGAATGGACAAGATTTGACAGGCTGAAAAGGTGAAAACTAGCAGTTAGTTTAATAGTCTAATCAATATGGCAATGACTGGCCTATTTAACTTTGGTTTTCACAAAATGTAAGACGAGCATTCACTGAAGTCTTTAATTCACACTGCATGCTAATGCTAGTTGACGAATACATTCCAAAGTAACTTATTGATTGTCTTATGCCCAATTAGGAATGACATAAACTTTCTAAACACAATTTGATGTAGATAGTAGAACCAGAGATACTGGAACTTTTTATATGTACAAAACCCATAAAGTACAACGAAGAGATCAGATTCATAGCTCAATAATGATGTGAAATTGATGAGCTAAGGAAAAACAAACACACCATCACGTAAAGTTTTGTTTGTAGGAACAGCATTGCAAAACTTGGTTCTATCTTCAATAGAGATGCTTCTTGAATTCGCATCTTCCCTTAAGTAAGTGTTTTGATATTTTCCTGTCAAAAATAAAAATTCGCAAGTTTTCAGCTACAAAAGCATTAAATTAAAGATAAATAAAAGGGCAATGCTCTCTGTCCAATAATGTTGAGGTATCTGTGGTACATAGCATTCTGCAAAGGCTTATTTTATCTTAAAAAATGCCATCTCATAAATGTACATGATAAAATTTGAGTCTGCAGCTTTTGTTGAACAGACTTTTTTGAAGTTTCTCTAAAGGTGAAATAAGTTACAGGAGGAAAGATCAAGCCCCAAGATACTGCCAGATTCCAAAGCAACGGAAATAAAAAAGGTCAAGTACAAACCAAGTTCTAGTGAACCAATAATACCTTCAGAACTCATTAACGGCTCGCCAACTTCTACCAAATATTTCGGCAGTGCAAGCATGCTTCCGACTTTCACATCTTCTGACAAGCTGAGGAACTTACTGGTCATGAAGGTTTTACATTCATTTAATAAAGTAACCTGCATACTTGAAAGGTTTAAGAAAAAGCAGAAAGGAACAGTAAAAAATAAAAATAAAAACAAAGTACTCTTACTCCTTAAATTATCAAGTACTACGCAAATGAATAAGTTACTGACAGAATACTTCATCAAAGTATAGACCATGTCATGGTGTATTTTTGAAATATAAGGTTAGATTATAATGTTGGCTTTCTCAAATTCATAGCAATTCTTGCAGCTTAGCACACCACACAAAGTTGCAAGCCCGTAACTTGATCATTGAGCAGATATCTCAAAGTCACGACTTTCTCCCAGATACATAAATAATTGACAGATTTTGTGCAGAAAGCCAATATTAAGATTGCTCAAAACCCTGCATGCCACCACATCTAGTAAACCAAAATCATCTAGGATAAACCAATTTCCAGTGGAACTCTCCCTGACTGAAGTAAATAATGTATATAAAAGAAAGCTAAAGTAAATAAATGACTATCCAACCTAAGAAAGGCCATGTAATTTGAAAAGGCTTCATTATTACCATGAATGTACATGCAAGCAGTTCAACATTAAATTAGGAAAGAAAACCAAAAGGGACTATATTAAATGAAGGGCTATGAATCCTAGGAAAAAACAAGGAAAGGCTCAGGGAGCTTAGATATAATGAAAAGCTTGTAGACCAACCTGCTTTCTGTAAGAACCACAAGAAGCAAGCCTGAGGATTCCACTGTGGTACTTCTTGGCCTTTTGAGTTATATCACTGGTGTAAAGAACACACCACTCTGCATTGCAGAAGATCAAATGCAAAAGGTAGAATGGCGTAATAAAAGTCAGATTTTCAGAATAGAAAATTTATAAATGTGGAATGCAAAAGATATTAATATCTATCAGACCATTGGTTCAGCAACTACCATGAGAGAGAGAGAGAGAGAAATCTATATCAACAATTGTGCTGGCCAACCTTTTGCAACGGATTTGTTGTCTTTAATACCATCTGACTGTCCATGCATTATCCCCGGTTTGCTAGCATGATTATAATTATTTCCTTGAATGTTCAAATCCGGTAGAAGCTGATTTTCTCCTTCAGGTTCTCCAATGTCAACCAAGTGAGCATCAAATGATATTGATTCACCAGAACTTATTATTTCATTTTTCTTGAGGAACCTACGATCTAATAGTCTCTTGCTTGCATCATACAGCATGATCTGAACGTACACCCAAAAATGAAGCAATAGATTAATTGTTATAAGAAAGAAATCAAAACAACTAAAAAAATGCCATTATAGAAAACACACGTTGTTTAACTTCTTTTTTTAATAGGTAAAATGAAAAAATAAATTATCTAATAAATAATTAAACAGAAACAAAGCTTCTAGAATGAATGATTCTTAGGATTCAACAAACAAGATGATTCGCCTTGCAAATAAGACTGACTTACTAAGTCCTCAAACTAACCTGCGTCCCTAACGATTCACAACTTGCAAATCTTAAAAAACCATCGTGGTACTTTTTGGTCTTTTGAGTCATTTGCGTTGTGTATAAGACCTGCCATTCTGTGTTGAATAAGGGAAAATGTTGACCATAAGTTTTCTAAAAGTGATGCAGATAGCACAAACATAACAAAAGAAACAAAATCCTAATTGAAAACCATCTTATTGATAGTAAACAGAAAATCATCATAACAAGCATCTTTTGGTGTGCAAATCAAGCATGATATCACAGTTATTAGAATCTTACACAGCAGCTATACCAAACCATCCATGCACATAATGAGCATGACCATCTTACTGTAGTTCCCAGGAATCAACAGCATTGATGTGATTTGTACTGATCCAAATGAGTTGGAGCCTGCAGCATAACATCTGAACCAGATATGCTGTGTTTGTTTTGCCCAGTACTAATTACCTTTTCATTATTCTAAGAGATTCAACCCGTTAATTTCACAACACAGATAAATTAAAAGACAAAAGTTCATTTGATTCTAAACAATAGCCAAGTATCAATAGCAAGTACAATTTTAGATTCACCATCAATTTACAGGCATAAACATAAATTACTTGCAGTAAGGTTAGCAATAAGACAACGCATCTGTAACCATTCTGGTTCCAGATGCAAATTTAATAAAAATTGTTATATGGAGGGTTGTTATAGCTACACGACTCTGTTGTGCTCACAGTTGTGTGCTTCATTTTTCTTAAATTTGAAACAAAATGAACCACTATATTTGGTTTATGGTGTTTCAACTGCAGCAATGATGAAGTTACTAGTAATGCATTAAGCAACATGGGATTAAAGGAAAATGCTCATCTTTCAGGTGAACCACTGGGTAAGAGCAGATTACAAGCACAGGATATTCAAGGCCAGGAATTAGTGAAGGAATCCCTAAAAAAGGGTAAACATGAATCCCTTGACAGCTGTGGTAATTGATAACACCAAGGGAAATGGGAAGGTGAAAACCACATTCAAGCATCTGATTGAAGCAGGTGAGAAAAAATACAGCAACAATCATATCACGAGATATGATGGATAGTGATTCATTCATAACAACCAACCTCTTCCTACAGAGATGTTGCTTTTAAAACTTTGTAGTACATGCATTGTTTTGGTTTTCCCACCTGTATTGCTAGTGCTTTTCCGAATAGTCAAGTCTGCTAATGGTTTAGTGTCTCTCTCAGATGCTCCAATGACAACCAGATAGCCAACAAGCGTTACTGAGCCACCAGATTCTATTATTTCATCTGGTTTAAGAAACTTGGTAGTTAAGAGTTTCTTGCTTGCATCGTACAGCATGACCTGAGCAGAAGCCAAATATAGGAAGTGTAAATATCAGCCCTTCATTTGATTAAAATGATCTCAGTGACACATACTTAAACAAAAGGATTCCTAACCACATTATCTACAGGTCAAGTAGAATTAGTAAGTAAATAATATGATTATTTATAAGAATAGTGGATTTTCTTTCAATCAATAAACATGACGAGCAGTTTAGTAATGAAGATAAATTTAGAAATCAACCTGCCTCCCAAGGGATCCACAAGCATCAAGTCGTAAGAAGCCATCATGATACTTCTTGGCCTTTTGAGTCACTTGTGTAGTGTAGAGGACCTGCCATTCTATTTCAGAAAGAAGTTAGTGAGGAAAAAAACTAAACAAAGTGCACAATGAGTCGAAATTATAGAAACAGAAAAAACAAAATGCAAAAAACTTGTACAGCATCATACAAGATAAAGAAGCGACAATTTCCTAAATCCTAGATGATGACTAATTTGACTTCTACAGTTGCTTCAAGGTAGGAATGGCATGGTTACATGATGCTCCCTCGTTTTTGTAAAAACATGAAAAAAAATCAAAACAAATAACACCTTCAAATTAAATGGAAAAATTATATTAAACGACTAACCTGTTGCCCTTTTTGACATATCTGGACTGCTCTCTGGCACTCCATACCTTTGCAGTTCACTCTGCCTGATCTCTAAAACATAAGCAACCATCACATTTAGCCCGATACAAGCTCAAACACAAACTATTATATAACTTACGCAAATAAGAATTAGCATCTCAATACTGTCATCCTAAGAACATCTAGAGAACAAACAACATGATAATTATAACAAAAACAATAAGTTCATCAAACCACAAATAACTAAAACTAGCCTTTGATGATCTTTCGCGACGTGCTTAGACAATGCGGTCTTGCTTCATTCTTCTCCACATTATTATCCTCTCCACCTTTGACCACAAAAATTAGCAATTTATTTGAATTATAAAATTTTCAAAACAGTAAATTCAAAAAAAGAATATAGTTGACAATACTACCGGAGGAAGAAATCGAAGGATTTATAAACTTTTGTCGACGCATGAAACCAAACTTTTTGGTAATTTTCTTATCTCTTCCGTGAAAATTCAAATCTGATACCGGTAGCTTATTAGGATTATTATTATCAACACCGACCTCAGGATCTCCAACATCAACAAGAAAGGCATTGAATGTTAGGGTTTCACCGGAACTAAGAACTTCTTCATCCTTCAAAATTCTGCATTCTAATAATTTCTCGCATTCATCAAACAGCATGACCTAAACACGAATTTAACAAACGAAGCAAGCGCAGAAGAGAAATTAAAAAACAAAAAAAGGAAAAGCTATTTTTTACGGAATTAACATGAAATTGGAAGCTCGGATGAATTTACCTTGTTTGTGGAGAAGTGAAGATCTAAGAAACCGTCTTGATAGATCTTTCGCTTTTGCTTGATGTGCTTCGTGTAGGTTACGCTCCATCTCTGCTTTTTCTTCTTCTTCCTATCGATATCCTCCATTATTGGAGTGTTTTTGTGGCTTCGGAATCCGAAATCTGACGAAATGATGCCAATATTACAAAACGAAATTTCAACTTGGCGGGAAGGGAAAACTGAAGGCAGGGGAGGTGTCGTGTTTTATTTCCACGGTGGAAGGTTGAGATCAATCAAAATGATGTGCAAGAAACGGTGCTGTTTCGGACCGCAATTTGCTTTTTACATTTGCTTATTCGTCCGTGTTTTAAGAGAGAGTAAAAAATATATATTATTTTTTAAAAATACATCAAACTTGTATATATACACACATCTTTTAAATAAAATGTTCGTTTTTATTTGGATTTAAAATTCGAAATATATTCATAAAAAATTATTAAGATTTGTTAAAACATCAAGCTAATGTGGATATATTTTTTAAGAACTATCTTTTTGATTCATGCTAACAAAATTCAAATATATCTTTTATACCACAGTGTAATAATCAATACTAATTGTTTATAGTTTTCACCACTAGATTTACAATGTTAGGACATATTGGTTTTGTTTGACACTGTATTTTAAAAATACTTCTGAAAATTTTTAAAAATATATATTTTTATTTTTATTTTTTACTTTAAATTAATTTTTTTTAGTGTTTTTAGATCATTTTATGTATTGATGTCAAAAATATTTTTTAAAAAATAAAAAAAAAATATCATTTTGATATATTTATAAACGAAAAACACTTTGAAAAGCAATCTTAAGATTCTTAACCATACTCCTAAACAACCACTTTGAATAAAAATACAAAAATAAATACACAAAATACACTCATAAAATTTAAGGGGTTATAAAAAAAACAATGTGGTTATTCAAAAGAAAAGATATGGAAGATACTGAACAATTTAGATAAACCATATAAAATAATCAAACTCATTAGCGCGAAAAATGGCTTAACAATTCTTATTTCCACCTTAAAAAAATATCAATTCCCTGACAACTTTATACATTTAGATTGTCACGTGATGATGCGGACCCACCACGCTTCAATAATATATGCAACAAAGATTAATAATATTATAAATCATTCAAATCAATAACAAAATAAATAAATATCATGAATTATCCAAAAATAATAAGGCAAAGTCAATAATATTACAATTGAATAAAAAAAAACAAATTTATGTGTGTAAGGTTCAAAAGCAACCTTGGAAGCTGCTAATATTGAATAGATATTCGTTTGCGATGATGGTTGGCATTGCTTTTCAAAGTGTTTTTTCAATTCATAAATATATAAAAATACATGTTTTTTTTTAAAACAAATATTCTTGACGTCAACACATCAAAATAATCTAAAAACACAAAAAATAAACAAATTTGTATTCCTTTTAAACCCTGTATAGAGGGATATTTTCTACAATACTTCTCACAAGATGAATTATCAACTATCTTTGACTTGTTTAATTTATTTATTTTTGAAAAGTTTGTAGAGCTTATTGCTATTTAAAAAAAAACAAATTGTCAAAAGTATCAATTAAGGCTCAAAAGCTTAATATTGTATTGATACAATATAGAATATATACAATGAAAAACATATTTCATCATTAAGTGTGTGAGATATTGTAGGCTACTATTTAAGAAATTAGATCTTCTAAATATAGTAATTGCTAATTTACAGCTTATATTAACACTTCCCCTTAAGTTGGTGAGTAGATATCATCAACACCCAACTTGTCAAGTGAGTTGTGGAATTTTCTACTCGATACTGCTTTCATCAAAATATCTGGTCGTTGGTCTTTGGTCTTCACAAATAAAATTTGAATTATTTTGGTCTCTAGTTTTTCCTTGATGAAGTGACGATCTACTTCCACATGTTTTGTTTGATCATGTTGTACCGTGTTGTGTGCTAGTGTTATAGCTACTTTGTTGTCACAAAAAAGTTTTATTGTCAGTTGGAGGATAACCAATTTCCATGAGCAATTCTCTTAGCCATAACATTTCACATATTCCTTTGGTCATGCCTTGAAACTCAACCTTTGCACTGGATAATGCTACCACCTTTTGTTTCTTGCTCCTCTAAGAAACCAAATTTCCCCAATAAATGTAAAGTAACCCGAAGTGGATCTTCTTTCAATAATGTTTCCTGCCCAATCAATATCAGTATACCCTTCAATATTTAGATGTTGGTTTGTTAAAAGCATGAGGCCCTTTCCTGAAGATGATTTAAGATACCTAAGGATTCAAATTACTGTATTCATGTGATCTTTGCTTGGGTTGTGCATAAACTAACTTAGTACACTCACTGCATAAGTTATATCTGGTTGTGTATGAGACAAGTAGATTTGTTTCCCAACTAATCGTTGATATCTCTCCTTGTTGGTAGGAGTTTGATTTGCACAATCATTCAAGTCATGATTCTGCACTATTGGAGTGTCAACTGATCTATAATCTAGCATAAACTTTCTGATAGTAGATCCAATACATATTTATTTTGTGAAAAGGAAAATGTTTCGTGTTGATTTTACCACCTCAATTCCCAGAAAATATTTCAACCCCTCAAGATACTTCATTTCAAATTCATATAAATTATTAGTGTAGTTATGTACCCTTGTCTATGTTTTAGAAACAAAGTATGATCTGAGTTGCTTTGTTTAAATCCATATTTCTTCATTGCTGAAGTAAATCGCCCAAACCTTGCTCATGGTTACTGTTTTAGTCCATATAATGCCTACTGCAACTTGCATACTGTCTTCTCTGAGTTCTGTTATATCCGGGTGAAATGTCCATGTAAACTTCTTCCTCAAGATCTCCATGAAAAAATGTGTTCTTCACCTAAAGTTGGTGTAGTGGTCAATCCTAATTAACCATCAAGGATAGTAGAACTCGAATCATGGTCAATTTGGCTACTACAGAGAAAGTCTCTTGGTAGTCTATGCCATATGTTTGAGTAAATCCTTTCACCATCAACCGTGCCTTGTATCTTTCAATAATCCCATTTGCTTTATGCTTAATAGAGAACACCCATTTGCATCCCACAATCTTTTTTCCTTTCGGCAACAGAACCAGATTCCATGAGTGATTTTTTTCAATACCTCCATTTTTGTCATTATCGTCTGAGACCATTCTGGTGAGGATAATGCTTCCTGTATATCTCTAGAGGTATGGTTAGAAGAGAGTTGTTGGGCAAACGCTTGCAAAGGTTGCAATAATTTGTGGGATGAGAAATGATTAGCAATATGGTATCTCAGATTTCCTGCCATATACTCTGGGGAGTACCTTTTTAGAGGTTTCCCTTGATTGTGCCTGAAAGGGAGTTTATATCCAACATAAGTATTTATTTCATTAGAGAATAGAGTTGGTTGTATTATCTCAGATATATTCTCAGAAGGAGTTTGGTCTTTAGGTATTGTCAAAGAGGGGAGAGCTTGTATTGTTGACTGAACTAATTACTCCTCAGATGCTTTTGTCTCTACAAATTTTAGACTTATCAATTTCTCACTTTCTAAAGATGTCTCCCCTTGGGAGGGAGAAGTGGATAATGGTCCAAAAAAGTAGTAGTTAGATTCCTAAAAAGTGACTCCATGGTAGCATACATGCACCGAGTAGATGGATGATAACACTAATAACCTTTTTTATGTATCCCACATCCCAAGAACACACATCGGATGGCACATGGGTCAAGTTTGGTGCACTAATTTTTATGAAGATGAACAAATGCAACACTCCCAAAGACCCGAGGGGCGAGCATCAATATAGATGGAAGGGGTCGGTATGTGGACAAAACTTGAAGTGGAGTTTGGAAGTTTAGTACTCTTGAAGGCATTTTGTTCATAAGATATACTGCAGTAACAATAACTTCATTCTAAAGGTAACAGGGCATATTTGCACCAATAAGGAGTGCCCGAGCGGTTTCTCCAATATGCCGATTTTCCGTTCAACAATACCATTTTGTTGAGGTGTTTGAACACAAGACATTTCATGAAGTAAACCATGTGTTTGCAAGTACTGGTGGAAGAGGTGGTTATCATATTCCTTACCATTATCTATATGGAGAATCTGGATTTTACATGCAAATTGAGTTTGAACCATGACATGAAACATCTTAAATATACTTAAGATCTCATTTTTATTTTCATCAAATAAAGTCAAGTCATTCGAGTACAATAATCAATAAAGGTGAAAAACCAACGAATACCATATGGGGTAGAAATTGGTGAGGGTCCCCAAACATCATAATGTATAATAGTAAATGGTGTAGTGCTCCGAGGAGGACTAAGGGGATATGAAACACAATGGTTTTTAGCAAAAATACATGTAGCACACTTAAAATCCAAACAATCCACATCTTGAAATAAATTAGGAAACAAATATTTTAGATAATTGAATGACAGATGCCCTAACCGAACATGCCATAGCCAAATTTGTTTCTTTCGGGTATCTGACGCACCTTGCATAATATTTACTTTACCGACGCTTATATCATCAAAACATAGTACACCCCCCTCTTTTAGTACTTACGGCCAATTATCTCCTTGGTGAGAATATCCTAAAATATACAAAAAGTTGGATACACTAGTACACAACAATTTTACTCCTTAGTGACTTGCCCAAATGACAGTAATCTATTGGATAATGATGGAACAAATAATGTGTTACATAGCGAAATAAATGGAGAAACATCAAATGTTCCTCCTCCAGTAACTATGTAAGTCACCCCATTAGCATTAGCAATACAAGAGCGTTTAGGAATGGAAGTGACAATTAGGTCTTTCTCATCATATGTCATATGATCTGTGGCGCTTGAGTCAATGATCCAATCATTGCAATCATTGTGATATGTACTAAGAAAGGATATAGCATAGTTACATGAGTCACTAAGAGTAGAGGGACCTTCAAATAGAAGGTTTGAAAAGTCTAGCATTGGCTTAGTAGTGAGTATAGGTTCAATATTCATCAAGGCTGCTCGACCTGTCTTGTTGCCTTTGTCATTCTGTTTTTTATTTTTAAAGTTCTCCCACTAGTCCGGATACCCATGTAATTTGAAGCATGTATCACGGGTATGCTTGGAATTATTGCAATGAGTGCACCTGATTCTGGCCTTTGGTTGGCTGTAGTCTCGAGGATTTTTTTTATTTGGGCCAGAGCAATCCAACCACAACCCATCTCTTGGTATAGTTCTGTTTGGGCCAAAGCCATATTAGCCCTGACCCATGAACAACCTATATGCATTAGCCCGCAACCCATCTTCTTTATTCCCTATCAATCCACAACCCATCAGCCCATTTCCTTTAATTCCCATCAACTCGTCCCCTCCCATACACCCATTACTTCTTCTTCCTCCCACCTCATAGCCATCCTCCCACGATCGATTCAGGACACCAGAACAACACCCCCTCCACGTGTTGCGAGACCCATTCTGGTGTGTCCCAACATCACCAACTGCTTAGAGTCTTCCTTCCGGACAAGAGCATATGCTTGCTCCACCGTGGATAGTGGTTGTTGGAGGAGGACGTCTGCTCTCACACTATCTAGCTGATCATCCAACCCATCTAAGAAGGTATACACCTTGTCTTCTTGTTGTATACAATTGTATTCATCTATGTCATGTGCATAGATCATGGGGTTTGGCCTTCAGAAATCAATTTCTCTCCACAGTCCTTGGAGACTATTATAGTAGCTTTCTAGGATTCCTCCATGTTGATTCAATTGTTTGTTTTTCCTCTTTAATTCGTAGATATATGATGTTTTAGAACCATCAAAATAGATAATAGCAATAGAATCCCAAACTAATTTGGTAGTAGGAAATCAAATGAAATTGTCGATTAGATGAGGTTCCATGGAATTAATTATCCAACTTTTTAAAATGGAGTTTTTGGTTCTCCATCGTCGAAAGTTTGGATATGTGGATGTTGGCTAGGGTAAATCCCCATTGATATAACCCAATCGATCCTTTCTAAAGATGTGCATCTCCATGATTTGAGACCATATACCATAATTGGTATAATTCAATTTGATACCGATCTGGGCAGCAATGTATTCTGTTGTTTGAGGTTGTATTGAGGAAAGAATTTGTGGGTGATGTTGTCTAGGGTCGTCTCCATTGCACAGGAGAAGAAGAGGAAACAAAAAAGAAAAGAAAATCAGGGAGTTGAAACAAGGATTTGAAATAGGTTTTGGGTGAGTACCCTAGTAGACAACTCCTGTATTATTTATATAAGTAAGGCATTGTACATATGTTATGGTGTAACCTATTACACATGATAAAACCACACAATATTTTCTATTACAACACATCCCATAATACGTCCCCTTAAGCTGAGGGTGGGTTATCCACGTGAAGCTTGGAACGTAAAGAAGTAAAAATAGAGGAAACAAGTGGCTTTGTAAGAACATCTGCTAATTGATCTTTGGAGGGGATGAAGCAAATCTGAATCTCCTTCTTAGTCACTCTATCACGAACAAAGTGATAGTTGACCTTAACATGTGCTCATACGAGCATGAAAGATCGGATTAACAGACATATAAGTAGCACTCAAATTATCACATCAGATAGTGGTAGCAGCACTTGGAAGGAAACATAAATTTGACAAAAGATAGCGAAGCCAAAGAACCTCCACAGTACCATCAGCTAAGGCCTTATATTTTGCTTCAGTGGAGGAGCGAGCAACAATGTGTTGCTTGCCAGATTTCTATGAAATGGGAGTGGTGCCAAGAAATACAATGTAGCCACCCATGGATTTTGATCATCAATACTGTCGGGCCAATCGGCATCAGTAAAACCATGAAGAGACAAAGCATAGTCACGAGTAAAGTGGAGACCAAAAAAGGAGGTTCCTTTTAGGTATCACAGGATACACTTAATAGCTGCCCGGTGGCCTTTGGTAGGAGCATGCATAAACTGACATATCTTGTTCATAGCATAACATATATTAGGTTGAGTAAATGTGAGGTATTGAAGAGCACCAATAATTTGGTGGAAGTGAGTGGTATCTGAAAACAACTCGGTAGACTACAACTCAAGTTTGGAAATAGACGTTGGTGTATCAACAGGTTTACACGATGACATACCAACACAATTCAGAATATCAAGGACATACTTGTGTTGACTAAGCACAAGGCCCATATTGGCGGGAACAACTTTAATCCCTAAAAAGTAACGTGCATGACTCAAGTCACGAAGTTTGAACTCCGAGCTTAGCAAGAAAGAGTTATTACTAGTAATTAAGATGTCATCCACATAGACAAGTAAGTAACAAATATCAGGAGTCCCATTCAGAATAAATAGGGAGGTATCAACTTTTGAAGCCCAAAAACCATTAGTCAGGAGGAAATCACTTAGACGCATGTACCAGGCCCGTGGTGTTTGTTTTAAACCATATAGAGATTTGTGAAGGCGACAAACATGAGTGGGCAAAGCATGTTGACAAAACCTGTGGGTTGCTGCATGTAAACAACCTCACGAAGTGAGCCATTGAGGAAGGCATTATGAACATCAAGTTGCCGAATTTGCCATCCTTTTGAGACTACAATTGTGAGAACTAATCGAACAGTAGTTGGTTTAACAACAAGACTTAAGGTTTCTGCATAATTTATACCTTCCTGTTGGGTGAACCCCCACGTAACCAAGCGAGCCCAAAACCTTAAACTCAACTACAATTTTAACTAAATACTTCAATTTCAGTTATGAACCGCAACTAAAAGTGTTTTTTATGAAACTGTTTTTTTTTTAAATCTCAACCACAGCATCAATCGCAATACATAGCAGACCCAAAACGTGTCTTTTATTCTCTCTTTAATTTTATTTTTTATTTTTATTGGAACATGAAACATGTTCTCCTTCTCTGATCATTCCTAGAATCGATTACTAATTTAAATCCGTGACCTTTCCAAAATGTTTTTATACCTACATATATCAATTTTTAGTTTTTGTACATGTAAAAAAAATATTTTAAAAAATCAATCCTTAAAATTAAGAGGAAAATAAAGAGGCTAAACTATGAAACGATGAGGGTCGGTTGTTGGAATATGAGTGCGTGTGATGGAGGGAGGGAGGAAGAATAACGAGGAGGGTGTTGTCTTGTTTTGTAATCGGAAAAGATGCGAAAAAGATAGAGATGCAAAGGAAGCATTTTTCTCGTTTTAGATGGAGTCTTCTCCAAATATAAGCACGTCATCATCACCCCCACAATAAAAAAAAACAATTTTAAATTGCAGATTTTAGCGAGGGAAAAATGTTATTATGTGATGACGAAATGTCTGTTTTATTTGCCACGTAGTTTTTCAAAGAAAAAATCATTGACCACAATCAAAATTTAAATCATAAATACAAAAGCTATTTAATAATAATCAAATGATATTCTATTTGTGATTGTAGGAAAATAAAAAGTTGCCAATCTATTAAATTTGATTAATTGGATAAGGCTGATGAACATACTGCGTTCCTCAGACCAGTAATGTCAATATTTCATCCATTTGGTTTTAAAGATTACATTAATCTTCTTAAAACGTCAAAAAAAGGAGTGTTAATTATGGACTTGAACACACAAAGTTGTTTATTATGTATTTTGCACAATAAAACTAGTGATTTTCTTTATAAAGTTCATTTTGTTTAACTAAGTTTCAGGGGTATAAATTGTTTTTTCATGGGACAAATTAATCAGAATAGAGTTGGATAATATTTTTATCTTAATTACTTTCAAAGACAAAAAAAAGTTAGGTAAATGCATTTTTTAGTATTTGACTTTATTCTTACGCAATTAATATTTGCTTGTTTGGGAGTGTAATTGAGGTTGTTTTTTACAGTGTTTTTTGTATAGAAATGCATCAAAATAATATTTTTTTATTTTTGAAAAATCATTTTTGATATCAGTACATGAAAATAATTTATAAATACTAAAAAAAATTAATTTAAAGTAAAATATTTTTATTTTTTTCAAAGACGCTTTTGAAACATATTACGGGGCCTAAGTGAATTCATTGCCCTTGAAAATTAAAAAAAACTAATTGCTATTGATTTAAGAATTCTTTTGTCTTTTACATTTGATTGTTTGATAATTATTAAATTTAAAGTAATTTGTTAAACCAAAAACAAAGAAAAACAAATTATACTATATATTAAAAGAGATACCTGACTACTGTTCATTGTGAGTGCTTTCAATGTGGATCACAATAATAGTTTTGGGTCGGGTCTCTGGATCACTAGTTTTTTTTATGCACAGTAAAATAACCATTATACCCTCCAATAAGACAAAATCTAAGAGTTTTCGGAGAGGGTATCACGATAATTTCACATTTATGGGTCACATGTTATTTCGATTTTTTTATATTTTTTGCACAGTAAAATAACCATTACAGCCTCGAATAAGACAAAAACCAAGAATTGTCGGGGGTATCACGTTAATTGCACATTCCATTGCACAATAAAAATAACCTTTTTACCCTCAAATAGGACAAAAACTAAGGGTTGTCTACGGGGGCGTTTCAGATATTTCATATTTTTTGAAAATGTCTAAATACTTATTTGCCCCCAATAAGACAAAATAGACGAGTTTGTTGTAGGGGTGTTTAAGTAATTTATCATTTTATTATTATTATTATTATTACTACTACTACTATACTATTATTATTACTATTATTATTTTCCTACGAGCACTGTGGACGCGTCTGACACACGCGCCAATGATTTTCTTCGTGACGCTCCATTCGAGCGGCGCGGGCAGCATGTTTTGGTGACAAAAACTGTCCATCCAGCGTCTCAGTGGAGGCGTCATCGTGTCCTCTTTCTCATGATGTGGTGTGTGGCCTCACAAGGTGTCTGGAGACGTGATGGTGGTCGGTTGAACTTTTTTTCCTTTTCTCTCTCCTTCACGCTAAACTACACATCAGCCCCTAGTTTTATGGTTGTTTCGTTCCAGTCCTTTATCGTTTAATTGTCTTGTATGGTCCTTATTTCTAATAATAAGTTTGCTTTGTTTCAATTGTTTTTTTCAATTGAAATTGATATAGATTACGTTTTCATTTCAGTCCTTATTCTTTTAATTTTGGGTTTGGTTTGAAATCCCTTAATATTTTCGGTACAGAAGATTTGATTTTTTCAATTTTGTCATTTGATTGAAATTGATAATATATTTGGTTTTCATTTCAACTCTTATACTTTTAATTTTTTATTTTAATTCCTTTATTTTTTTTGTATTTCTTAAATAATCCCTATTTTTGTCCATGTTTATATATATGTGCTCTTAACTTTGGTTTTTAATTTTTATTATTTTCTCTTTTGTTGAGGTAACATTTTTTTGAAAAGTTTTGTTCTTAAATTTTAGTTTGTGTTTTTGATCATTTGAGAACTGATATTTGTTATTTTATTTCTCTTTGTTCTTTCTTTTAGTTTTTTTATTATTTATTTTTT
Source organism: Salix arbutifolia (assembly GCA_025169955.1). Taxonomy (NCBI): domain Eukaryota; kingdom Viridiplantae; phylum Streptophyta; class Magnoliopsida; order Malpighiales; family Salicaceae; genus Salix; species Salix arbutifolia. The sequence continues at coordinate 5,152,258 of CM045908.1, forward strand.
AATTTTCACATCAAATGATTTTTTTAACTAATAATTTTTATTTTTATTATCATTTTTATTTTTTTGTCTGATCTTTTGTTAAAGGTTTTAGGCTTTTTTTGTTCTTTGATTGAATTTTTTCCCATTATTAATGCAATAATAATAATAATAATAATAATAATTTTAGTTTTTTTTTCTTACTTTCTCTTTTGTTAATGTTTAAGAGTTTTTTTTCTTCGGGGTAATTTAATAATTTTTATTAATTTAGGAGCAATAATAATGATATTTTTAGATGTCAAGACTTCAATGTTGTTGTTGTTGTTGTTATAATAAGGTGTATTGATATGTTTTATTACATCAATCCTTGCATGCATATATGTTATATTTTATTTTTAAACTAACAAAATCTATTAATTATTTCAATCTCAATAATTATAAAAATTATCTACTCAGCCCGCAACATAGTGCACACAATACATGTGGCATTATTTATTGGCCAAAAGCAAGCTTCCACAACAGCAACTAAAGCGTTTCAATGTCCCTCCACTTAAAAATAGCGTGTGTTGAATAATTGTAACTAGTTTGGTTTATTTGGACATTTCTTTTCTTTGTCTATACTTGATTTTCGTGCTGGTCTTCCAAGATATTATATTAGTCAGGTAATTATCCTAAAGAGTTGGTCTTAATCTCTTAGATACATTTTTTTATTTTATTTTAAGTAATTAATGAAACTAAAGATTTTTTAATTTCATCCGCTCATAGATTTGTTTCTCTTCCGGATTTGATTTTTATCTTTTTTATAATTAAAAATCCTTGGCTTTTTTTCCCAATCAAATATAACATTCTTTACCTTGCAAGATTGTTTTAGATTGTTATATATATATAATCTCATTCCACAACATTTAAATTACTTTTATCTTTAAATTAAATAAATTTAATTGATTTCATCCATCAACATTTAAATCTTAAGTGTTGAACTTTTGGGTTGGGCCGATTAAGAATCAAAACTTTATAAATTTAAAAGTTTAACTCGGATTTATAAGTTTCATTTAAGCTTTCATTCTTTAAAAAAATTGTTTTTTTGGGATTTCATATTCCATCACCATTTTACTTATTTCTTTTATGAGATTTATATATTTTTTTTTAAATAACAAAGGTTGTCTTTGTTTTTTCTTCTCTAACCTTTTTTATATTTAGCTCTTTTCTTTTTAAAGGAAATCTTTTTTAATAAAGTTAAATTTATTAATTTTATTATTGAATATTTAATTGAATAAGTAGTGGGCTCATGGTTATCATTTAACGAGTTTGAGAGATTAAGAGGGGTTGCTTGATTTTTCTTTCTCCTTTATAAGATCATTTTTTTATCCATCAATATTTTGTTAAATTTTTATTTGTTTTTTATAAATTATTTTTATCATTTTAAAAGCAACAAGTGTTAACTCGAATTTTTATTTTCAGCTTTTGTTGAATCTAGATTTTTTATTTTTTAATTAAGTTAAATTAAATACATGAGTATAAACACGAAATGTTGGTCGTATAGTATTTGATTTTGTAGGTTCGTAATCTAACAAAAGGGCAACCTCTTACATTTATTAAATTCTTAGATTTTTTTAATCCACTTAAAATATAATTTTTCATATTAATAAAAAATTAACCTGATCTTATAAAAGAATAGCGGAAGTCATCATTCTCTAGACCACAATATTTTGCGGTTGTTGTTGAGACGCATGGCCCACATCGGTTAATGAAGGCACACCGTCGAAGTAGTTGCTGGGTGGGGCCCGAGAGCAGGACAAGGAAGGGTTACAGATATATGTATATGTATATGTATATGTATATGTATATGTATAATTAAGGATGGGATGGGGTGATGCATGATGCATGATGCACCGGATGCGATTTCTTGCTAGATTGTCTCAGCATGTACAGGTAGGGGGGGTCATGAGCTTCTCGCAGGTTATCATAAGCTGTAAAATGACAGTTAACACAACAACACAACACAAGCAGTTCGATGTCCGAACAAAAAGTTCTCTCCTAGTGGAGTCTTTCACGTTAATCACGCAACTTCATGTTCCACTCTTTCTTCCAACAGCAGCCCATCAATTATCCCCCACCCCTGAGCAACACACAAATTAAGAACGAAAACCATCCATTCGTTTTTAAATTATTCTATACTTGTATTTATTTGAATATAAATGAAAAAGAAATTGAGCTGAAAGAATTCATGTTAATATACTCAGGGGTATAATAGTACAAACACACAAATATTTTATTTATTATCATGAACAAAGAAACACAAGTGAAGTCACCGACCGATGACTTATACATCTATTTTTTTCTTGATAATCGTAAGAACAATTCCTACTTCGACTCAATGCATTTAAAAATATAATTTCAAGAGTATTCTCTTCGATATCCAAACTCAAAAAAGTTAATTTAGAATTGAATCTTGATAAACTTTCAATACACTTAAACCTCATGAGCTTGAGTACGAGTTTTCAGGTAAAAAGTTTTGCATGCACGTATATAATTAATCTCCATACTTAACTTCAAAATGCTAGGAGCCGCCCTCCCCTTACCTTTTTTTTTTTTAAATAGTTATCAGAGGGGCTATGCAAATAAATATTGAAAAGCGGAGAGAATAAGTATTTATTTGAGAGCATGGTTATCATTATTTTTAAAAATATATTAAAATAATGAGTTTTTATTTTTAAAAAAATAATTTTGATATTAATATATGAAAATGATCTAAAACCCCTCAAACAATTTAATCTATTTTTTTTATTAAAAAAACACTTTAAAAATATATCGTTATACATCCTTTAAAAATGGAAAGGCAATCGAAGAAAGAGCAAAGCTTTCTTTCGCACTAGTCACAAACTGCAGAATCACAACGAGAGGTGATCAGAAATGGGCACGAAGGGGTTCACTCCCCAAGACCATTGCTAAAAAGCTAGACAAAACATTTTGTACGCAGAGGAAACGAACCCTAAGCTAGCTTTAGAAGCCATCTCTCTCTCTCTGTACATAACATATATGCTGACAGTCTACCACTTTTGCAGACACCACCAAATCACTCTGAGCTGCATCTAATTATTACGGGGAGCCCTATGCGCTCAGAGAAAGCCAGAGAAGGCAAAGCAGCTGGCTAGCTAGGGTCTTTAGCATTGCAGGGCTACGAGGGAGAGGACCTGTGCTGAGGAATCCTCGCTTACCCAGCTACTGATACTGTGAAGGTGGTGGCATTGTTTGCACAGTAGCTGAGCTGAGAGAGAGAGAGAGAGAGAGCAACAGACTGAGACAGTGAGAGTTGCTGATAATGACTGAACATAATACAAATCAAAGATATGGCTTTAACTCCCCATTTAATAACAGTCCAAAATTCATCACAGATCCCAAAGAGATTACGAAAATAGAAAAGATCCCCCCCCAATATAACTGTTGAAGAGGGTGGAGTGACTTTCTAGCTTGTGAGGAAGCACCAATTTACCATACAAAAGGCACATCCTATATATGATCGATCATATATATGCTGCAAAATTAATTACCATCCATTGTGCTTTATATATATATATGTATGTATGTATAGCACCGCCACTTTGTTTTTCGTGAACTGGCCTTTTATTTCCACCATAAACATGCATCTTTGTAGTAAATATGCAAAAGAGATGCATCTAATAGCAAAAAGAAATATTATCAGCACAAGTGCAGCAACAGCAGGACCTAAGTTATACTATTAATATTCTCCAATACAAGAAAAAAAAGAGAGAGAAGATAAATAATGTCTCATTTTCCCCAACGTTTACAAGTTCATCTTTATACCTCTAAATTGGGATTTAGATAATTTGTTCCCTGTCTGCTTCATCAATGTCTACCTGATCTTGATGCTTTCTTGTCTAGGGCAAAGCACTATACTGATGCAAATCGCCCCATGCTTGAACCCCATTCCAATTGCCCGTGTTGTCATTATTTCCATTGTTGCTAGCATTTGTTGGCGTTGCGGTCACTTGAGAATATGAATTCCCAAAGAACCATTCCGTAGCTGTATCACCACTAGCCGCACCTTCTTTTCTTGGATTACCAGCTGCACATACCTGTGGTTTTGAAATTTCAAGGTTCTCAAACATAATAGGCTGTGGTTTATGTCCCAGGCTCTCATTATTAGGATCTGTAGAAACAGTACCGCCATCTTTATGATTTTCTCCTGTACCAAATAGCATAGCCAATCTCTGCTGCTGCAACTTCCAGTGTAAATCTTGGTTTATACAACTCAGAGACTCAATTGAAGACGGGAGATTAGTGTTGACATTCATTGAACCACCTCCAATGTTCTCCTGAATTGCATTACAAAACCTATTAGTAACCGAAGTAAGCGGATAGTTAAGCCCCATTAAGGAACAAGAACCAGTAGTGGAGCTCACAGATGGATCAAGACTGAAACATGGACTAGTAACAGTAACTGCAGCTGCTGAAATATCCCCAAATGAAGGGAAATGGCTATACAAGCCGTTCTGTGAAGGGTTTAGCCTCGGAAATGATAACCCACCAAGATTAAAATCAACGGTTGGGGCGAGCCCATGAAAGAAGTTGAATCCAGCGATCTCCGAGGAGCCACTGGAGTCTTTGGACTCACTTGAGAGCCTTGTAGAAGACTTTATCTTCTTGTTTTTTCTACAACCACCGCCGATGGGTACGTTGCGCAAGGCTCCTCCTTTCGTCCAGTACCTTCTACAGGTCTTGCAAAAATGTCTGGGCTGTGTTAAACTGTAATTGTTGTAGTAGCAGAATTTTGTGTTGGGCGACTCACATCGTGGACACTTGGAGGCTTGCTCTTGTGGCCTTGTCGTTGCCGTTTTCCGGTTACTAGTAGAGCTTTGGTTGTCGTCTTTGGATGTCTGTTTCTCCTGAAGATCAACTGGGGGCATCATGGAGGGGAAAATGAATTGAGAAAAGAACGGGTTCGTGGAAATTAACAAGGTCGTGTGTGTGATGGATTGCTCGATCAGTTTCTTTTTGCAGAGGCAAAGATACTCAATTCAATGATGCCATGCATGGGGTAGAGAGATGGGATCTTGTGATGATATTCATCAAGACAAGATTTCTTTTGTTCGGGAAAAGGAAACTCTGTAATGTAAGTAAGCTGGGTTTAGAAGCTGGATCTGGCGGAGCAAACAAAACTCTGTGAGTGTGTGAAAGAGAGCGCAGATTTAACAAGGAAAAGGGGGTCCGTATTTATATACATGGAGAGAGGGAACGAGGGCAAGCAGCAAATATGATTGAAAGTTGAAACTCGTGATCGGGCAAAATTGAGAGATCCATGACCGTATTGTAAAGGGCACAATTGGATAGAAAATCTTCTGTTGAAGATTCAAGACGCTGGGATATTGTAGATTTTGATGTGCCACTTCCATGAATTGTAATCGAACTCTCCTAAACATATCATTGTAAAAATGTTGACCTCATACATAAAACTAAAAGAGCTCATTGATCCAATGTAGGCGTAGACACAAATCATTTGGATTATAATAATATAATTACTATTTTATCTTTTAGTGCACCTCAAACTTAGCCTTGGAATAAAGGTTATTACCAAAATGTTTGGGGGTATTTGAGTCTTTACCATATATTTTGCACAGTACAACTACCATTTTACTCTGTCAACAGACAGAAAACAACTGTCTACACGGGGGTATGTTTGATTTTTTATATTTCTGTGCATAGCGAAATAACCATATTACCCTCATATAAGAAAAAAAACAAGAATTGTTGGTGTTCCTGTCATTTCATATTTTTTTTGAAAATATATAAACACGGATATGCCCTTAGAAAAGACAAAATTAAAAAGTTGCACGTCGACGATTCTCTTCATAATGCTCTCTTCTGACGGCGTGTGCAACGTCCTTCGGTGATGAAAAATGTCCATTTGACATCTCAAAAGATGTGCCGCCATGTCCTCTGCCTCATGGCGGTGAACGTGGCTTCCCAAGATCACGTGATAAGTGAAAGTGACCAGTTGAATTTTTTTGTACCATTTTCTCTCTCCTAAAAACCAAGTTACACGTCAATCCCCTATGTTTATGGTGGCTTCATTTCTGTCAAAATCACAGCTGATTGTTTTGTATGGTCTTGATTTCTGTAATATAAGTTTGGATTTGTTTTAATTTCATCCTTCAATTGAAATTGATTAGATATTGCGTTTGCATTTCGGACCTTATTCTTTTAATTTTGCGTTTTGTTTTAAATCCCTTGATCTTTTTGGTATAACAATTTGGATTATTTTCAATTTTGCCCTTCAATTGACATTAATTATATATTGCATTTCATTTTGGTTTTTATTCTTTTAATTTGGATTTTATTTTAAATCTCCTAATATTTTTGTTATAGAAGTTTGGAATTTTTCAATTTGGTCATTCGATTGAAATTAATCACATGTTTTATTTTCATTTCGACCCATATGCTTTTAATTGTTTTATTTGAATTTAATTCCTTTATTATTTTATATATATTTATGCATTAATACCTATTTTTGTCTAATTTATATGTATATGCTTTTAGTTTTAGTTTTTAATTTTTCTCTCTCTTTTGTTGGGGTTGTTTTCTTTTTTTTATTTAGTCCTTAAATTTTAAATTGTATTGGTTATCATTTGAAAATTAAAATTTTTTATTTTTATTTATTCTTTAGGTCAAATGATTTTTTTAAGGCTAATAATTTTTTTTGTCATTTATTTTATTTTTTTGTTTACTCTTTTGCTATAATTTTTAGTTTTTTTTTTATTCTTCGAGGTAGTTTTTTTTTTCTTTTCATTATATTGCAATAATAACAATAATTTTAGATTTTTTTTCAATGATTGTTTTAAGGCTAAGAATATTTATTTTTGTTTTATTTTTTTGTTTACTCTCTTGTTATAACTTTTAGTTTTTTTTTATTCTTTGAGGTAATTTTTTCCCATTATATATGTATTAATAATAGTAATTTTAGATGTTTTTTCTTGCTTGCACTTTTGTTAAAGTTTTTTTTATTCCTTAGGATAAGTTAATAATTTTTATTGTTTTAATAGTACAAATAATAAAATTTAAGGTGTTATGATCATGATGATACTAGTGACATTATAAATCATAATGATAATAGCGATTATAATAGTTTTAATGCTTATGATGTAACTAATTATAACATTGATGATAATAATAACAATAACTCATAAAATAATATAAAATATCAATAATACAAAAACAATTATAATAATACTAATTATAATTTCAATAATATTAATAAAAATAATAATGTTGGATATCGTGATGATTATCGTCGTAATAATAACAATGATTATAACAATACTGTCAATAATAATAAGAATATTAATTATAATATCAACTATAATAATTGTGACAATTTAAGAATCATGATAATAAAAATATGATAATAATCAAAATAATTCATTAGTCGATGTTGTTTTTGTTCAAAATTGATTTTTTTGGCTTTTTTATGTATGATATTTTAGATTTAATATCACAAAAACAAAAAATATATGAATTCACATATAGAAAAAACGGGTGGAAAAATTAGGCCAAATTATTTCTAATGAAAAAATATATAGGCCATTTACCCTACGCTTTGCAACAACCACAACCATATTTGTTAACATGTAAAAAAAATATTAATGGTCCTAGATTTTTTTGTGATGCTACACATCTGAATGAAATAATCAACCTATAAAACTTTTAATTATTTAGTTTTCTTATATGTTCATTTTATTATGAATAAGGCGTTTAAAATAATGATAACAATTATTTTTAAGTTTTTTGTTATTCAAACTATACGAGACTAATCATATGTTTTGATATTTGTTTAATATTAATGTCTTAGAATATATATAAAAAATGTATGATTTGTTTTGAAAATAATTGCAAATTAATTTAATTTTAGTGTTTTGAAATACTTTTAATATGATAATATGAAGAATAAATCTTAAAAAATAAAAAAAATTATTTATCATAAAATATAATGATGCTTGAGCGATTTATCTGCTTTAATCCCCCCAGCTATAAAAATTATATACTAAGCCTGCAACGTAACATGGGCAATCTAACTAGTATATATCTAAATCACATAATGATTATATATAACCAATGAGCTTTAAAAGGTTTGAGATTTAAAATTTTAAAAAATATAAAATTTTATTATATCATCTTTGGAGTTTTTATAAACAATATATGATAATTATTAATAATAAAAATAATTATTTTAAATATTACACATTTATTTAAAAAAAAAACAATTTAGCAATATATGCCTTGGCAATGGAATATTTTCTTATTTAGTTCTTGTAAAAAAATGATATTTTAAAGTTTTGGTTTTTATTTATCTCTGTAAATTATCCTAAACATGGTTTTCTAAAGTTAAAAATTGATTTCTGAAATGAAGTTTTAATTATATTCTTTAGTGTATGTTTGATATTGTGATGTTCATGTGTTCTATAAAAGTGTTTTTTACTTGATAGTATATTGAACTATTTTTTAAGATTTTTTATTCCTAAAATTAGAACAACAAAACTATTAGAAAGCAATTAAAAAATATTATTCAATACCGTTTCAAGTAAAATGTGTTTTTAAAATGCACCCAAAAACAAAGAGTTACTTCACTTTCATTCACTTGGGGATATATAGCTACAAAACATTAGAATTGTCTTGAAAAAGAGTTTTACACATTGCAATTCTTTTGTTTGTCCCATATCAACAAATTCAATCAAGTATAATTTTTTTTTTCTGAAGCTTAATTTATTTTTTATAATCTATTTTTATAAATTTATCTCACCCTCGTGGATAAGTAGCCTTTATGCCTTAGAATAGTGTTTAAGAAGAATTTTATATTTTGTAATTCTTTTGTTTATCACATGTTCAACAAATTCGATATGAATTTTTTCTCAAGCTCATTTATTTTCTATAATTTAAATTTATAAGTTTATTTTTTTTCCTATAGTTTAGGATTTATCTTTATTTACTACTTTTTATTTGATTTATTTAGCATTTTTATTTATTGATATCTTGTTTAGTTTTTTCATAACATTTTAATTAATGTGTTTTATTTAGTGTTTGATTGTTTGACACATGAAAACATCACAAAAAAGATAACAAGCACAAGTAATACAAAACTCTATCAAAATGGGTAAACAAAAAACCTACCAAATTTTTATGGTATTAGACAATTTTGACATCAAAGTTGCTCTGGCAGAGCCGCGAAAGTTACCTATTGAGTAAACCTTGACTAAGACACTTATTTTCAGAAAACCATATAACTCTTTCATGTATTACCACTTAAAAAAAATTAAAGGATTCTTTATCAAGGTTTTAAAACCTTTTTTCACAAATCTAAATGCAAAACATACCATATTTTGGCCTTTAAGCTTGTTACAAAACCCCTTACACCAAAACCTTTAATTGTATGTTAAAACCAATATAGTTTTGGTTTGTTAGAATCCTAAAAACACCTATCTAGAAGCTTTGAATCCGTTTATAAAAGGAGAGAGAACCAAGAGGGAAAAGGGGAGAAAAAGAAGGAGAAAAACTATGGTTGAATTTTGGAAGAAAATCACTCCAACTCAAGATTCCAAACTCTAAGTTTGTTGCGCTATTTTATGGAAAAAAGGCAGGCAATATTGGAAATCAATCCTTATTTGAAGATTTCATGCTTGGAAGATATTTATCTACAAACTTTGAAGGTAGTCCATGAAACTTGCTAGATTGATTTTCTTTTATTTAAATGCAATGTATGATATATGTTGACATGTTAATGATTGTCTTAGTGTATTATGTTCATATGTTGTTTGATTTAAAATATTCCAAAAGTGTTTGTAAGATTTTAATGTGTTCTATTTTATTAAATTCATATGTCTAGGTTTTTTTTAGCTTTGTTTTAGTTTTATGAGATATTAAAATTTTAGTTTTGAACCCAAGTGGGTAAACATGATTGTGTTTGAATTTGATAGTTTTAAAAAATGAAGGTTAATGCCATGTTAATGATAATTTGCTGTTTTTATTAGTTCTTTTTTATACAATTACGCTTGATATTGGTAATGTGGTTTGTGGGAACTAAGGGAACATATGTTCAAGGCCTAAAATGACTATTGTATGTTTCACAAATGTTGTTTTTTCTAGGTTTCTAAGGTAGTGTTTTTATGTTCTTGTAAAGAACATTGTCTTAACCTCAACCAATTTTAGAGCATTTGTTTGCATAGAGACCTTCAAGAAACTTGTTTAGGAGAAGATTTATGGTTAAATCAAATGAATAACATGTATTAATCCATTTATATTTTGGTTTTCTTTGACTAATCTTAACATGTTTGGATTAAATTGTGTCTTTTGAGTGATAATTGATACAAACTATCACTTGATCTTTAATCTACGTTGCATTGCTCACAAAACTTGTCTTTTATAGCTTGAAATTTGGTATAGATTGGATTATATATTACTCGACATACAATTAAATTTTCTTTGTGTTCTTCACCATTATTGTGTTTGATCTATTTCTCAATTTTTTTGAGTTTTTGTTATTGTTTAATCTGTTGTGGGTTTCGTTTCTTTGTTTTGGTTTGTTTTTATGTCAACCCAGTCAGGTCAACCTGGTTGGGTAAAAATAACTCAGGTCAATGTTAAGGCCTTAGTTGGTTCTTTTTTAAGGTTCTTTTATAGTTTAAGAGTGTGTTTGACACACATCCCTTTTAAACTTGTTTTTAGACATTTTGCTTTATTTATTTAAAAATTAGGTTTTGTCAAACATGACTTACAAAAATATAAGAAATGATAAAAAATATATATGTATTATTGGTGTATACAACAAAATCTCTCTCTCTAACACACATATATTTAGCTAAAAATAAATAAAATTATGTTGTGTTTCAATTTTTCTACATTTTTAGAAAATTCAAAAAATATAGTTTTAGATTTTGACAATCAATTTTCTAAATATCTTTTTATTATGTAAATTCAAAGTACATAAAAAGATATAAATTTAAATGAACTTAAATATACTCCAATGACCTTGCTAATAATGAATGAATAAAATATCAAAAAAAAAATATCAGACATCTACATCTACAATATATAATTTTATAATACTATTAAGTCATTACTATTTATTTATTTTTCTATTAAGACAACCACAATTTTAGTGTTATATTCTACATTATAGTGCTTTTCCCACATCCTTATGTTTTGTAATAATTGAGGCAGGACAAAAAATTATTATTATTATTATTATTATTATTAATATGTTATAAATTCATATTTATATATATTGAATGTCTATGAATCTTGAGTTCATTCTTTTGAATTTCCATAACCCTTGAGTTCATTTTCTTCTCCTATAAATAGGCCTCTTATCTTGTATTCTTTTGGAAAAATAGAAGAATTCATAATAAGAAAGATATTTCTCTCTTGTCTTTTTTGCTTATATTTTGATGTCTATGCTTTTATATGTTAATTCTTTATATAACACGTTACAACACGATGTTCTAACCAATTTATATCAATTTTAATATTATTGCTTTTCATTATTGTAATTTATTTTTGATAAATTTTCTTTCACTATTATTCATAGAAAGAGATTTATAGTTCCTTAAGAATGAGTATTATAAGTTCCTGAAGAATTAAATAAATTAAAAAAAATTCCTGAAGAACTAGTGTAGTGTTTTGAAATTTTTAAAAAGGAAAATACATGAATGCCCTTAGTGGCTTAGAATTAGGTTAAGGGTGTTGTAGTCATTGTATAAGTTTGTAAATATAAATAGAAAAGGAAAGAGAAAGAAGTAGATTTGGAAGAACAAAAAAAAGAAGAGGAAACAAATATGAAATTTGAGAGAGAAACGGGAAGAGAGAAAGAAAGAAGAAGAAGAAGAGAAGAGAAGAGAGGGAAAGAGAAGAGGAGGAGAAAAGAAAAGGGAGAAATAAGTTGTTAAGGTAATGTGTGTGTTTTAATATGTATAAATGTGGTTATTAGTTACGATTTTTGCTTGTGTTCATTGTTAGGGTTTGAGGATTTTATTTGGGTTTGAAAGATGAATTTAGGGAGATGTTAAGGGTTGAATGTGTAGGGTAATGGTTGATAGGTTTGATTGTAGATGATTTTGAAGTTATTTGATATGTTTGGTGTAAGAAAATGTTGATAAATGATGAAATAATATTGAGAAATTTCAAAAATCCTTTGCTGGAATTCTGGGCTGAGGTTGAAGATGACGAAAATTCATTTTGGTCCTTTTGGTGAAAATTACAGTTTGGTCCCTGAACTTTGGAAAATTACAGTTTGGTCCCTGGAGTGAAATTTGAGATTCTGGACAGAATTGAGGTTGAATTAGGGGCAAAATTTCAGTATAGTTATCAATTTATGAGGAGTTCAATTAGTCACTCAATTTGATAGAAAATACAATTTGACCCCAAAAATATAAGAAAATTACAGAATGATCCCTAAATGAAATATTAGTTTTTCAGATTGGTTTGGTGGATAATTGAGGCTTTTTTGATGAATTATTATCAATTTTATGAATTGTGTATTTGGAATTAGATTTCGGAAGAAACCTTTGTTTTAGGTTTTTACGAAAAATGGATAGTTTGATTCAAAAACACATAGGATTATGAGTTTAACACTTAGATATGTTATTAAAGGTATTTTACTTCTTTTGAGTCATTTTTTAGTATATCTTCTTTTATATATTCAGATAATTCCGATATTCAACCTGCGGGACGTTAGTAGGGTTTCATCAACATTCTGCTTTTGAACCTTGTTTGCTTTTGAGTCAGGTGAGTGGATAATATTTATATGCATGAGAAATATTATAAATATTTGATTTGCTAATATTTGGATTATGCTTTTTGATAATATATACCTTGGTTACTATTCTTGATACGATAAAGCACAATCAATTGTTGAATATACGTTCTTGATATGAGCCCATATCTGTTTGTGAATTGATAACTCCTCATTTGATTGATACCATGAGTTGAGCCTTGAGATATGAATATGTCTGTTTGATTATAATATATGCCTATGGTATGTCAGTCAGAATACCCATGCTAACAGGGAAATGTTAGTATTTGTGCACATCGTATCTGAAACCGTAGTTGGTCGGGGGAGTCACCAACCTGTGTGGACTGATCATCCCACAGTACGGAGCCTCATGCTCATTGCATTTTGATTTTCTGATGAGCTTTACCTATTAAATTCTTGTTATGACCTATTTGAGAAACTTCTTATAAGAACTTCGAGCCGATTCGATAATATACTTCTCTTTGTTGTATTATCTTGCATGTGTATATTAGATGTTATCTACTCACCGAGTTGTTGAACTTACCCCCTCATTATTTATCATTTTCCGGCTTGTAGCTTGCTAGCAGGTCATTTTGTTGAGCTCTCAGAACCTGTTATTTTGGTTGTAGTCGACATTTTTGTTCTTATGTCTAGTTAGTGCTCCACAATTATAATTGTATATAATCAACTCTTATATAAGACAATTGAATTATGTTATAAAGTTTACTTTGTTATTTCCGCTGCGTTGAACTCTGAAATTGAATGATACGTTTGTGTGTAAGTTTGGGTTCGCATAGGTGTGGAACCTTGGAGGGGGACCATGCCTATATGCCGGTCACGGATCCGGGAATCGGGTCGTGACAACTAGTATCCCAAGTTTCTGAGGAATTAAATAAATTAAACACAGTTATTAAAGAACTAGTATCACAAGTTCCTAAAGAATTAAATAAATAAAAAAACAGTTCTTTCTGAGGAATTAAATAAATTAAACACAGTTATTGAAGAACTAGTATCACAAGTTCCTAAAGAATTAAATAAATAAAAAACAGTTCCCAAAAAATTATTAACACAAGTTGAAGAATTAAGTAAATTAAATAGAGTTCTTGACGAACTAGTATTTCTAAAGTTAAACAAATAACATCCTTAAATGACTTATTTTCCTAGAAAATTAAATAAATTAAACAGTTCCTGAAGAACTAATATTATAAGTTCTTGAAGAATTATATAAATTAAAAACAGTTCCTGAAGAATTAAATAAATTAAATACAGCTCCTAAAGAACTAATATTTCTAATGCTGAATAAATAACAGTATTAAAGGACTGATTTTTTCTTCTTCTTGTTTTATCTTCATAATTTTATTTAATAATTTATTTCTTGTTTTTATAGATAAAGATAATATCAAATCTACAAAACTTAAATTTATCAGTCTTGATATTTTTAGAAATAATTATTTGTCATAAAATATTGATATTGATATTCATCTGGAAGTTATGATTATTTAAAAGACCATCAAAGAAGGAAATAATATGTGGCAAAATCTAAATGAAAGATATGACCATCAAAGTTTATCATACTTCCTCAAGGTTATTGTGATTAGTTGCACCTGAAGTTGCAAGATTTTAAATCGATTAATGAATATAATTCTGCTTCTTTTTAAATTCTCTCATAGCTGAAATTGTGTGATAAAGATATCACAGGAGATCAAATGTTTGAGAAAACATTCTCTATTTTCATGCCTCAAACAACAATATAAAGAATAATTTTAAAAGGTATTCAGAATTAATTTCATGTCTTCTTGTGGTTGAATAAAATAATGAGTTTTTGATGAAAAATCATCAATCTCATCCCACTGGTTCTAAACCATTCCTTGAAGTGAATGAAGCCTTTGTTTAGAAGACAAAGAAGAATCAAGGATATAGGTATGGAAGAAATAAATGAAAAAGGAGAAGAATAATCCTTCTTAAAGTAACCCATCATACCACTAGAAGTGGAGACATGATGAATAAAGGTATTACTTTTCATGATGGAGATTTATGTCTAGCAAACAATGCAACAATGCACACAATTCTTAAGAAAAATAAATATTTTGAGTATTTGACATTAACACCAAAGCTAATGTCACTACAATATCAGGTCCAACAAACATGATTAAAGGCTCTGGAAAAACTAATATTGTGTTACCAAATAACACAAGATTGATCATCAAAGATGCATTATATTCACCTGAGTCCAAAAGAGAGTCACTCAGTTTAAGGATATACGTGCTAAAAGTTATCATATTGAAACAACAATGAAGATAGAAAAGAATATCTTTATATTACTGCACGTATTTCAGGTCAGAAGCTTGTACTTGAAAAACTACCTGCTTTCTCTTCCAGAATTTATTATACGATCATGAAATCTATTGAATCAAATGTTGTGATACACCAGAAGTGTTCCGACCCAAAACATTTTATGCTTTGGCATGATTGACGTGGACATCCAACATTAATAATGATGAGATGAATTATTGAGAATACATATGGGCATCCTTTAAAGAACCTGAAGATTCTTTTACCAAGTAAAAATCCATATGCTGCATGTTTTCAAGGTAAATTAATTACCAAACAATCTCCATCAAAGGTTCCTATAGAATCACCGTGTTTTCTCGAAAGAATTTAATGAGATATATGTGGGCCTATACATCCACCATGTGGACCTTTTAAATATTTTATGGTATTGATTGATGCATCAAGTAAATGGTCACATGTTTGTTTGCTTTCGAGTTGAAATATTGCATTTGCTAGATTAACAACATAGATTATCAAACTACGAGTGTAATTTCCTGATTATCCCATCAAGAAAATTCGACTAGACAATGCTGGTAAGTTACTTCTCAAGCATTTGATAGTTTTTGCACTTCTATTGGAATTGATGTTGAACATTCTGTTGCTCATGTACATACTTAAAATGG
The DNA here is from genome assembly GCA_025169955.1 of Salix arbutifolia. Taxonomy (NCBI): domain Eukaryota; kingdom Viridiplantae; phylum Streptophyta; class Magnoliopsida; order Malpighiales; family Salicaceae; genus Salix; species Salix arbutifolia. The sequence continues at coordinate 5,167,987 of CM045908.1, forward strand.
TCTAGCAGAATCATTAATAAAGTGATTTCAATTAATTGCAAAACCATTACTTATGAAATCAAAATTGTTTACATCTGTCTAGAACATGCTATATTACATGTTGCATCGCTAGTTAGAATTAGACCAAGTGCTTACCAAACTTATTCCCCTTTACAACTTGTTTATAATATACCACCAAATATATTTCATCTATGAATTTTTGGTTGTGCAGTATATGTGTCTGTAGCACCCCCACAGAGAACTAAAACGGGTCCACAACGAAGAATAAGAATTTATGTTGGTTTTGATTCCATCTATTATTAGATTCCTTGAACCTTTGACTGATGATGTTTTTAAGGCATGTTTTGAAGACTACCATTTTGATGAGAACATTTTTCCATCATTAGGGAAAGCAATTTTAGTGCCCGAAGCACAACTAGAAATTACTTGGAATAACCCGAAGTTATCAAATTCAGTGCCCAAAGCACGACAAGAAATTATTTGGAATAACCCGAAGTTATCTCATTTTGATCTAAGGACAAATCAATGTAAACTTGAAGTTAAAAGGATAATTCATTTACAAAATATTGCAAATCAATTACCGATATTTTCATCAGTAGTAAAAAGGTAGTTAAATCTCGTATTCTTGCTGCAAATGCTCCATTTAGAATTGAAATTTCTGAAGAAAAAAAGGTCAACATAGCAGCAAATGAATCTATACCACGTCTGAAACGCGAAAAACTGGTTCGAGCCAAAGACAAAAATCCTAGAAAACAAAAACTCCAACGAATAGATGATGATACTCTTGGAGAGTCCTCATTCATAAAACAAACATCAAATCTTGTGTCCAAATCATCTCTTAATACTGGCCCCCCTAAAGAAGGATCTCTTGAAGAGAACAAGGTACCTGGAAATAATGAGATCTCCATAAACTATGTTCGTACATGAGAAATTTTGAAGTAAGATAAAATTATCAAAAATGATGTATTTGCATTTAAGGCTGCTTTTGGCATCACCAAAAGTGATGATGAATTTGAACCAAAACATAATGAGAACAATGAAATTGTGCGATATAAGGTGCGACTTATTGCACAAGGTTTCTCGCAGAGACCCGACATTGATTATGAGGAAACTTATTCTCCAGTGATGGATGCAATCACTTTCAGATTTTTGATTGGTTTAACTGTCTTAGAAGCGTTAGATATGCGTTTAATGGATGTAGTTGCAGTATATCTATATAGATCATTAGATAAAGACATCCATATGAAAATCCCTGAAGGATTTACAATGCCTAAAGCCTTTTGTAATGGACCCAGAAGTCTTTATTCTATTAAATTATAAAAAATTTTATATGGGCTGAAACAATCTGGTTGGATATGGTATAATTGTCTTAATGAATACCTCTTAAAAAAAAGGTTTGAGAATGACAAGATTTGTCTGTGTATTTTTATTAAGAAAACTATATCCGGATTTGCTATTATTGCAATATATTGATAAGCCATTATCACTGCCACTACGCAGGTCCATCAGACGTGGTAGATAGAACCCCAGGTATTGTGTTTAACTGTGGGACGTTGCATGTAGCATGCGGTACGTGCCGAGTGTTATGGCTAGCACTAATAAGATATCCCACGATATGTTGTCATTTGCTTATGTTATTTGCTTCTGTATTAGTTTCGATTAAAGTAGTTTCCTGATTTTTAGAGAGTTTGTTAAGTTAGGGTTTATTTAAGGATTGACCGAGAAAGAGCAGGAAAAACAAGAAATATTTTCTCATTAAAACACTTGTATGTGTGGTTTAGCTTTCACTCTAAGAAAGCCAACAATTATCAATATCGTTTCTGCTGCGATCAGGATCTATCATATATGTTGATGATTTAAATATTATTGGTACTCCTGAGAGCTCACAGAAACTACAACCTATTTGAAAAATGAATTTGAGATGAAAGATCTCGAAAAAACAAAATTTTGTCTTGGTTTACAGATTGAATATTTTTCAAATGGAAAATTTGTACATCAATCGATGTATACAGAAAAAGTCTTAAAGTGTTTTTATAAGGACAATGCTCATCCTTTGAGTACACTTGTGATTGTTCGATCACTTGATGTGAAAAATGATCATTTTTCGACCTCTAGAAGATGATGAAGAAATTCTTGGTCCTTAAATACTATATCTTAGTGCTATTGGAGCACTTATGTATCTTGCAAATTGTATAAGACCAGATATAGGTTTTGCAGTAAATTTATTGGCAAGATATAGTTTCACTCCCACAAAAAGACATTGGAATGAAGTTAAATATATATTTCGCTATCTCCGCGGAACAATCAAAATGAGATTATTTTATTGTGGATCAAATTCATAATTGATTGGATATGCAGATGCATGCTATCTCTCTGATCTCCATAAAGGGAGATCATAAATAGGTTATCTATTTACCTATGATGGTATTGCAATTTCTTGGAGATCTATCAATCAAACATTAGTGGCTACTTCATCAAATTAATAAGAGATTATCACGATACATGAAGTAAGTTGAGAATATATGTGGCTAAGATCAATTATCCAACATATAAAGAAAAAATGTGGATTGTTAGCCATTAAAAATAGTCCCACAATATTGTTTGAAGATAATGTTGCCTGCATCACTCAACTTAGAGGATGTTATATTAAAGGAGACAAAACAAATCATATCTCACCAAAGTTCTTTTATACTCACGAGCTTCAACAAAAGCAAGAAATTGATATCAAACAAATCAGATCAAGTGATAATTTAGCAGACTTATTTACAAAGTTTTTACCCGCCTCAACTTTCAAGAAACTTGCCCATAATATTGGAATACGTCATCTTAAAAATTTATCATAAGACATATACTTTTGAGGGGAAGTCAATGTAAATTAAACTTCTTTTCCTTCGCTTGGGTTTTTCCCATTGGGTTTTCCTTTGCAAGTTTTAATGAGACAATTTGACATTGTTTTAATGAATCCTGAAGTATTCATATATGGATCTTAAAGTATCTATATAAAATCCTCTATTGAATTTTAAAGTACATGGTCATTAAGGGGCAAATGTTATAAATTCATATTTATGTATATTGAATGTTCATGCCTTTTGAGTTTAGTCTCTTAGATTTTCATAATTCTTGAGTTTATTTTCTTTTCCGGTAAATAAACCTCTTATCTTGTATTCTTTACACTTTGAAAAAATAAAAGAATTTATAATAAGCATGGTATTTCTCTCTTGTCTATTTTACTTATATTTTGATGTCTATACTTTTATATGTTAATTTTTTATTCTTTTTATAAAATAATAATAATAATAATAATAATAATAATAATCCCCCACCAGTTCGCTGAACACAGTGAAAAACCCACATCCTCACTCGACCACTGGTTCCGGCAATGCACCCGGAAAGCTGCACCAACAATTACAGAAACAGCAATAGCGACAAGTACAGGAATCCATGTGTTCTTTGAAAGGATCCCTCCTCACTCTGGCAATCCTAACCCTAATCTCTTTTACATACCTCTCTTTCAACTCTCTCCACTCCTCTCCTCCTCCCCCTTCCATCTCCGCGTCTTCCGTTTCTCTCCTGCCAGCGACAGAGACAACGACGAAGACTGTAGTTGTTGAAGTTGGCGATGGAGAGAACGATGAGATATCGGATCTGTATCATTCTCCACGTGTATTCAAATTGAATTACGAGGAAATGGAGCAGAATTTCAAGATTTATATATATCCAGATGGAGATCCAAACACATTTTATCAAACACCTAGGAAATTGACTGGAAAATACGCTAGCGAAGGTTTTTTTTTCCAGAATATAAGAGAAAGCAGGTTTCGAACTCTTGATCCTGATCAAGCCCACCTCTTCTTTATCCCCATCTCCTGCCACAAGATGCGCGGCAAGGTCAGCAATAATTTAGTGTTGCGGTTGCTTTTCCAAGTGAGGCAACCCTTTTGTTGAAGATGATTCCTTGTCTACTTCACTATGTTTGCTATATTTTTTTTTCTCTTGGGGAACTCTTCTCACTTGCTCAAAATCTAAATCGGCATTACAGAAGTCTATTCGAATCTTCACTTCTTAAACAAAATGGCATAAATTGCATTGAATTTTTTTGCTGTTCCTATTGATTAAATTCCTTCGAACCCAAAATTCATTGTTCTGTGCAGGGAACTTCTTACGAGAATATGACCGTAATTGTTAAGAATTATGTGGAAAGCTTAATAGCCAAGTATCCCTACTGGAATAGAACTTTGGGTGCCGATCATTTCTTTGTCACCTGTCATGATGTTGGCGTAAGAGCTACTGAAGGAGTCCCATTTCTTATAAAGAACGCAATCAGAGTGGTATGCTCCCCTAGCTATGATGTCGGATTCATTCCACACAAAGATGTTGCTCTTCCTCAGGTCCTCCAGCCATTTGCCCTTCCTGCTGGAGGAAACGATGTAGAGAACAGGTAAATAATAAATGACAAATATTGATTTTTTATTTTTATTTTTGCTAAGCTCGATTTTTTTTTTGGATTTGTAAATGCATAGTTTTTTCCACTTATTTTGTCACCTTTTTTTGTGTGGACTGTGAAGCTTTGTTGCCTTTTGTATGAGTATCCATGTCTTGTTTGGTCAGTAGCAGTCATTTTTATGATGGACATCCTTGTGGATCTTAGTGCCCCCCCCCTGGACTCATAATAAGAATCTGTAACTTTTACATCCTTATTTGTGTTAGTATTTTGTGCTTCCCCTTAACACTAGAAGCTCAAATGCTACCTATCACTGAAGATACGGAGAAAAAAAACCCAGTATAGACTGTTTTATCACTTATCATTAAGTAATTTACATCTTTATTTATGTGTTAGTATTTTGTGCTTCCGCAAATGCTACCTATCACCACAGATAAGAAGAAAAAATATCCAAGCCTAAATGTGTTGCCTGTTTATCACTTACTATTGACGAAGTTTACTTGCTAGAAACTTTGATACTCTGCGTTGTACATTCGGGTCATCAACAGAACTCTATTTTTTAAAATAGACTCATAATATGAATCTTAACCTCTAACTTTTACATCCTTATTTCCGTGTTAGTATCTTATGCTTGCCTAGATGTGTTTGTGAATGTGCGTGCTGTCAGTTGAGATATGCATATGTGCAGAAAGGTGTTAATTGTCAGTTTTTTTTTCCTTTTCTTTTCAACTCGATAAAATTTAGCCTTATGCTCATTACTTAACACAAGCATGCTTTACAGGACAACTCTTGGTTTTTGGGCTGGCCATCGAAACTCTAGAATTAGAGTTATACTAGCACGTGAGTGGGGCAATGATACGGAACTAGATATTTCAAACAACAGAATAAATAGGGCTACTGGACATCTTGTATATCAAAAGAGGTTTTATGAGACTAAATTCTGCATATGCCCTGGTGGCTCTCAGGTTAACAGTGCACGCATAGCTGACTCCATCCATTATGGATGCATTCCTGGTAAGTGTTACAACTTTTGCAATTTTTTAATAGATAAGAAGTGGATAAATATGTCTCTAACCCAATTTGATGCCTCAGAAATTGAAATTAAAGTTTTAAATTCTTTAAACAAGGTCCCTATCATCAACCCCAACTTAAACACCTAAAGAGTGGTTAAGCACCTAAAAAGGTAAATAAATACATAAAGATAAACAAGCACTTAAAGGAAATTTGACATTTATTTTTTATTTTAGTCTTGCTTGTTTTGTGCTTGCTCATATTCTCTTGGTATTTAATTTGGGCTTGGCAATTAGGGTGCTTGTACCTGGATTATGACAGACGTGACACCTTGCACTATGCATGGAAAAGCTATTATTATTTAACAAGATTTAAATCTCTGGAATCCTGATAACGAAGGACTTATGATTTCCAAGCATGATTAACAGTTTTCTTTTTACTGGTATTGTTTTCAGTCTTTTTTTTATTTAGACTGCACAAGTAGGGCACTGCCCTTTGAACTCCTGTGGTACGGCATCCCTTGCAATCCTTCGTGTACTACACCTGTTGCTACAGCATAAAACTAAAATTCTTAATTCATTCTTCTGGCACTAGTAACACTCTTTAACTTTTGTTTTCTCAACTGTACAACAATAAAGGTGGAGTTGCGTAATATCTTTGGATTATTTGTATGATTTTAGATTTTCCATATCATAGTTTTAAATCGTGGTTTTGGCAGTGGTGAATGGGCCATCGCAGGTGTTATAATGGTCACTACTATATCATGTGCTATGTTATAACTTGGTATGTACAAATATATATCAATGAAATAATATCTACTATGCTAAGGTCAGTATTTATATCAATTAATTAATATAAAACTATTGACTATTAATAAATATTTACAAAACATTATAGAAAAAACTAATCTCTGTAAAGGTCATTACACTTGTGACGGCTGACATAACAGCGGTGATGCTTGCAAAATGGTATATCACCTTACAAAATGGATTATGACTTATTGGTACACTAAAAATCCATTATAAATGGTCTTTATGACACACAATGACTATTTTTAATTTCATGCTCCATAGTAATGAAGCTTCCTATAAACTCAAACTTTTTTTGTGCAATTTTAACTACTGTTCAAAAAGTGGTTAAGAATCATTTTCCCTGAATAGTTTTGTTGCTTCTCTTGCAGTAATATTGTCCAACTATTATGACCTGCCATTCAATGACATACTTAATTGGCAAAAATTTGCTGTCATACTCAAGGAGCAAGATGTGTACCGGCTCAAGCAAATTTTGAAGGAGATACCTGATGAACAATTTGTCTCGCTGCATAAGAATTTAGTTGAGGTAGATCCTGTTCAATTGCAGCTTGAAACTTAATTCTTTAGGTTAGATTATTGATTTTTGGATGAGCAACTTTGAAGTCCATATTATAATGATTTGCAATAACTCACAAGAATTTATGTCATGTTTTATCAGGTACAGAAGCATTTCCAGTGGAATTCACCCCCAATAAAAAATGATGCATTCCATATGGTCCTATATGATCTTTGGCTGCGCCACCATGTGATCAAATACTAGGTGGTTAAGGGGTGTCATCCCAGTTGTCTTCCGTGTATGCCCTAAACTTTTCATGCTAACAGCCCAAAGCCTGTACACCATCACATACAAAACCATCCTTCAAGCTCCTTTGAGCCAGGGAATTGGAGGAACAAGTGCTTTTAAGGTCCCAATTTTTTATTTCTTTATGGCCAGCACTTCATCTATTGTATATGTTTTTGATCCATGATTCCTCGTTCCACTATGTGGGTCTTGGTTCATTTTGAATCCTTTAGAGGCACAGCAGAATTTAACATAGAACTTAAATTAAACTAGAGCAATTTTTACACCTGTTGAAACAGCACATGTACAAAATCTCGATCTTGCTTGTGCTGTAGCTCTATCTATAGGTTCTAGCAAACCTGTTTTCACCGAGTTTGCAGCGTCCATGTTAATCCTTTCTGTTTTGAAGGATTAAAGGAAGTTACAGCTGGCGCTTGTTTGTAGCTTGACCATTAGACTGCATGGAAAAACACACAGAGAAAGGAAACAGGTATCATTTTGGTTCAATGGATTGTGTTTCTTTAAGAGAAACTCTTTCATGCTCAGTATGTCACGTGCAATCTTAGCGTATTACCCGTTACTCCTGCTTCTATTTCAATCAGAGGGAATTTTTATCTGCTATACCCTTGTGGGATTTTAATGATAAAAAAAATAACTACAAAAGTTTATCTAAAGTTAAATATAAAACGCTGTGCTAAAATACCGTAGAGTTTATTGTGAACATATATATATAAAAAAGACTGATTGTAGAATATGCTTTTGTTCTTTGAAGAAAGAAAATTTTATTTCCCTTGGTTTTGAGGATGGTTTTATCTTGTTCAAAGCCAAAATTACCTGGTTTTGAGGATGGTTTTGTCTTGTTTAAAGCCTAATTATTCATTAAATTTTTTAGGTTATTTTTGTTTTTCTATATTTTTTAAGAAGAAAAATACTTACCCCCCACTAAAAACAAATTGAACAATTACTTAAGAGTATTTATGTTTTTATATTTTTTACAAAATTATGCTTTGACTTTTATTCTCTTAGAGCAACTCCAATGGGAAAGCTAAAAGAAAAACAAAAAGGAAAAGACAGTAATTTTTAGCTTTTATTCTTTATTTTCACAGCTCCATTGGGAGAGTTATAAAAGCTAAAATAACATTTCTAAATTGAAGAACTATTTCTACCTGTTTGATCAAAAAAACCAAAAATTGTTTAATATATTTCTATACAAAAAAGTGTTTTTGATTGTATTTATATTAGTAATTTATTAATAAATACTTATATCAATATTATATAAATTAAAATAGATTTGGCTTCTTTAAATGACTTTTTTTCATTGGAGTGCAAATATAAAAAATGCTATATTTACTCTATTCAACAAGCCATATTATTAATTTGGCTTCTGTAAATACCCTTTTCCCTTGGAGATGCTATTAGAGTCGGAAAAAAAAGGCAAAAGTTCAGAGGTGATTTTGTTTTTCATAAAGGTTTTTTGTTAATACCAGAAATAATGTGAACCTCTTAATCACATTGTTAAACAACTCACACATAAACGATTCAACTCCCGGAAAGCCAAGTAAATCAGATTTGATTGAAGTGTCACACAAAAATAACTAGAAAACAAATTTAAGAATGTGACATTTCAATCAAGTTATTTTTGATAAATTTGAATGCCAAATAATCCCCTATACTTAGAAATTTTTTTTTATCACCTCATTAGTTTTTTTTATAAACTAGAAAACTTCTTTTGAATGCTAAAAATTCTCCTTTTTTTAGGAAGTATTCTAACCGAATTTTCTTGATGGTTAATAGAATAATATATTGACTTGGACTCCATGTAATACCAGAAAGAATAAGTCTAAATCAAGGTTGACTTGGAGCTGAACACATCATCCCTCTTTAGAACTTGGATGAGACCCTTCTTGGACTTGGATTAGTCGAATCAGAGGTTGTCCTTTAAGTTTCATAACAATTATTTGTCCTTCTAGATTTATTTAACTTCATGTGTGTTGAATTAGCCTATTTAATATCTTTTTAAGTTTCTTTGCCTTAGATCTTATAATAGACATACTTAACATTGCCTATGGGTCAATAACATGTTTGGGAGTGGTGTTGAGTTGATCCTCATCATCCCCTCTTTTAAAAGGATTAGACCTCAAATTTGTATTATCCATATCAAACAAAGTAAGATAAAAAAAACATTACAGATAGAACTAACATCACACTCACTTGACAAATTAACTTTATATGCATTGTCATTTATCCTTTTCAAGATTTGAAAAAACCAATATCCTTGTAGATGTATCTTAGACTTTTTTTGGGTTGAAAATCATTATTTGTGCATATTCTCCCAAACTAAATCCATCCTATGTGACATGTTTTGTATTCAACTTACCTTGTCTTTTCAGACGCTTTAAGGGTTCGTGATCTGAATGTGTTATAAATTTTTTGGGTCAAAGGTAATGTTGCTATGTCTCCAATGTTCTCACCAAGGCATAAGACTCCTTGTCATACGTAGGTTAGTTCAATGTCTCCCCATTAATTTTTTCACTAAAATATACAATAAGTCTTTTATCTTGTATTAACATAACTTCTATATCTATGCCTGAAGCATCACATTTAACTTCAAAAGCTTTTGTAAAGTCTGACAACGCGAAAACAGATACAATATAGTTTATCTTTCAACAAATTAACAACTTTATCCCATGCATCATTCCATTTAATCCAATTGACTTTTTAACAATTTTTAGTTAAAGGTGCTGGAATAGTACTAAAATCTTTTTCAAACTATCCATAAAAACTAGCAAGTCCATGAAAACTCCTTACCTCCATCATAGACTTAGGTGTAGGCCAATCTAGGATGACCTTACTCTTCTCTCCATCCATCTCGATACCTTGTGCAATTACCACATATGCAAGAAACACAATCTTCTCCATGTAAAAGGTATATATTTTTTTTATCACATAATACACTAAGTATTTTATGCAAATAATCAAGATGCTCATTCAAGCACTTATTATAGATTAGGATATCATCAAAGTACACAAACATAATTTTTTTTTTATGAATGCATGCAAAATATGATTCATTAACCTAATAAAATACTAGGTGCATTTGTAAGTCCAAATAACATGACTAACCATTCATACAAATTATGTCTAGTCTTAAACGTTGTTTTCTATTCATCCTATTCTCTCATCGTAATATGATAGTACCTATTTTTTAAATTAATTTTAGGGATAATACATAATCCATACAACTCATTTATTATGTCATTAAGCCTAGGAATTAGATGTTTATATTTTATCGTTATTTTATTAATGGTGCGACAATCAACACACATTCTTCACGTTCCATCCTTCTTAGGCATGAGTAACACAAGCATGACACAATGGCTCATACTTTCAAGAATGTACCCTTCATCATCATTTGATCCACTTGCCTTTGAAGCCCTTTTGTCTCTTCAAGGTTGCTTCTATAGACTAGTCAATTAAGAATCAAAGCTCGAGTACAAGGTCAATCTGATGTTCAAGTCCTCTTAAAAGAGATAATTCGCTAAGCATTTCTTCAAGGAAAACATCATAAACTCTTGTAACAAAGGAACAACAAATTCAAGATCATTAGCATTAAAATAAGCATCATTATACATTAGTAAGATCATGAACTTGTTAATGAAAAATGCAGATCTATTTTGAGCTTCTTTTGTATAAAAAAAATAGGTTGTTTCTGTAATTTTGTCACACTATTATCTTCATACATGTTTACTTTCTTCACCCCTCATGTTATTACCTCTACTCTCATTCGATTTACTTAATTGTTTAGTCTTGGTCGAATTTGATGGTTTTCTCTCTCCTATATCCTCACATGAATTTTCACTATTCTCATTCTCATATTCTTTTTTCAATTTCATTTGATCATCATATACCTATTTTGAAGAAAGATGTACAAAAGTGATACTTTTATCATTTCTAAACCCATCATGAATTTGCCTTCCAATTGAACTGTCGTGAACCCCCTAAAAGTAAGTGATTAGCATGTATTGAAATCATATCACACAAAATCTTGTTAGAATACTTCTTATGCAAATGAAATTAGTACCTGCTTTATTACTTTCACTCTCCAAATTCATTCAACCATTGCAATCTAGAAGTCTTATGATGTTTAACACAATTTAGATTCAACTTTTTTTTAACAAGAATATCAGTAAATATATTAATACAACCACCTCTATTGATTATCATCTACATACCTTGTTTCTGATTTGACATCGAGTGTGAAATATATTTTCCCGTTGTTGGTCTATATCATCTCTTTTCATTTTTCAAGTTTGGTCTTTATATTTTTGATTGCTTATTTTAGTCTTTAACTCTTTTATATAAAGTTTTTGATGTTTTCAATTTATTATTTAATTTTTTTTATATATCACTTTATCCAATCCACTTCTTATTTTTTAAAATTTGATTTATTTTTCTTGGCTCTTTTATTAGAGTTTTGTTATTTTTAATTTCATTCTGCAATCAAAATTTATGTTTTTTTTTTTCAATGCAATCCTCATTGTTTTGATTTTTTTTCTTTTGTTAAAGTTTTTTCCTTGTAAATTTAACCATCCAATTCAGTTTTTTATGCCTTTTATTTTTTTTCACCATTATTCTTTTAATTATACTTTTTTGTATGATATATTTTCCCCATGTTTCTTCCTTCAACATTTAATTTGTTGGGTTTGAGTTTTATGATTTTTATTTGTTGCGCTTCTAATCTAATGACACGAGTGACATGTTTTAAGAGTTGATACAATTACATATTTTATCATATATTTTTTTTAAAATTGATTTTATGATTATTTTCTATCTCTTTATCTTGATCTCATGGTTTAAGCCACAAATTTTGCAACTTTTTTTGGATAGAGTTTTTTTAAAATAATATTTTGTATTTAATTTTGAAGAATTGTTTTTGACTTTTGCATAGGTAAGCTTTAATTTTATTATATATATATATATATATATATTTATTTATTTTGAAATAATATTTCCAATATGTATAGCCTCACTTAATAAGTTTTTTTCTTTTCATTTCATTTCATTCAATTGCTTTTATCTATGTTTCTATTTCTATTGTCTTTTATTTATTTTAATAAATAAATTTAGTAGACAAACAGTTCTGGTCTCATAACATAGACCACAAGTTTTGCATGCCTTTTTTAAATTGAAGTTTTTTAAAAAAAATGAAAAACTGTTTTGTGTTTTAGTTTTGATGATTTTGTTTTGAAAGAAATAATCTTTATTTTATAAGAAAATATTTATTTGGAAATAATATTTTTGATATGTGCGACATTCTATAGTATTTCTTTTTATGTTGTTCACTTGGCTTCATATGCGTGTTTATTTCTATTAACCTTTATTGGTTTTAATAAATAAATTTACTAGACATAAATACTTAAATAGTTAGGTGTCTTATTTTACAAGATTAAATATCTTGATGTACACTCATCTCTTAATTTTTCCTATTTCTCTTTTTTTATTGTTAATGATTTTTGTTTTGTCTATTTATATTGGTTATTATTTATTTATTTATTTTATTAGATAGTTGCATAACCCATTCAATTTATATTTTAATTTTTTTATATGAAAAAACATATCAAAATAAGAAACAACAATGTGTTTGAAGCAAGGTCATAAGTTCAAGTATAAGTTTTGCTATTTGTTTCCTTATAATTTATGGACTTCTTATTTAGCAATGAATTCATTTGTTTTTACAAGTTAATCATAGTTGGCATAAATTGAAATATCTTCGTACGGATTTCCATGAGTAAAATATGTTTCTTTTTGTTTTGTGGTTTTCTTATTGGCAAAGTTTCCTTATCATTCAAGGACATTAGAGGAGGATTTTAGGGTTTTTTTTTAATGGGCAATTTTATACTAAAAAGCATAGTATTCAAATTGATCATTGGATTAAGATGAAACTTTACTTTATATTTTTACATGATTCTTCTATTTAACAAACAACCACACAAATATAAGAGACATAACTTACTATATATAGGAAACATATAAAAAACCTCATCAATTGGAGAATTATCAATATACCCTATAAATGATATCCATATATTAAATGAGGACAATTTTAAAAATTATTTAAGGTTTAAATTGTCATTATCCATCAAATATTAGAAAAAGTTATAGGTGGTTTAACCTAACATTTCAATGATCTGTTTCTCATTGTAACTAATATACTTTCATCAATAATGCTTTGATTTTATATGAAAGCATGAAGTATGTCCAATATTTTAGAAACTCTTTTCAAATCTCATTCCATATTAGTCAAGGAGTTTTCAATCAATACAATTTGAGAATATAAGAAATATTTTTTCTAATCTATTTAGGGTTATGAATCCTTTTTTGATCACTCAAATACCTTCATGTAGGTAATGCTATACCCAATGTCTGCCCATTCATCACCCTCAATTAAGATAACCCGTAACAAAATCAAAGCACAATATTCTCTATATAAAATAAATTATATAACCATCACAAGAGCCTTTCCATATACATAAGTGATTTATCACACGTGCCAGTTTAGTATACATGTCTTATAACAAACACCTACATATTATTTCTTGGTATTCTTATAGCTCAACTTATAAGAATATTTTTTTTTTAAAAAAAAACATAATACATACAAGTCTATATAACTCTAATAAATATCTAGTATTTAATAAAACATCGATAAGGAATATTTTAGAAATAATGATCTGATGCAATAAGAATCCCATAATTATAACCTTATAATTTCCTTTGCCAAATACTTATTTCTTATGAACTTTATCTTTGCTACCTTAGATTAAAAAAATAAATATTAGATTCATTAATCTAATATTATATGAATATTAATAATAAATTAAGATTTTATGAATAATAAAAATATATTTATATGAATATAATAATAGCACGTTTAACCAACTCATTGACTACATGACATATTAAACTAACAATATTTTATTTGCACTAAAGTCAATTGCTCATATATATAGTATCTCTCTCTCTCATTCCTCCCGCGGCCACTCCATCCAGCTCTCAGCAAGCACCAACATCACCCTCTCAGCACTGGCAGCTTTATTTGCACTAAAGTCAATTGCTCATATATATAGTATCTCTCTCTCTCATTCCTCCCGCGGCCACTCCATCCAGCTCTCAGCAAGCACCAACATCACCCTCTCAGCACTGGCAGCTTCTCTTCTATGCCAGCAGCTCCACCGCGACCTCCAGCAGCAAGCAAGCTCCAACAACGAAGCAATAACATAGACTAGCCAAGCTTCTGGCGCTCCTCCTAGACACCACAGACCACTATTTTCGACACTATCACCACAAGAAAAATCACCTCGACCTCCTCTTCCCGGTGACAGCAACAGGTAAGCCTCTCGTTATCATCGACCGACCACCTTGTTACTGTTCGCGCAACACGTGAACAATGTTATGGTGAATTAATTCACTCTGCACTGTTCACGCTATATGAACAGTGCACAACCTGATTTCCCTTTTTTGTTTTGTTTTGTTGTTTTAATTCTTGGATTAGACATGCTCTCGACCCACCCAGTTGGCTGGGTCGGGTCTAGCCCAAGTCCAGCAGAGTTGGGCCTTTTTTGCCCAACTTGGTTGGACCGGCCCGTTTAGTAGGGTCAAACCCAATCCAAATTTTTTATTTTTTATATTTTTTTAAAAAATAAAAAAATGCATTTAAAAAAACAAAAAAATATGTTGTTTTCGTGCATATGGTCGAATTCCAAAAATTTTCTAAGCATATTTTTCATAAAAAAACAAATATAGCATATTTCTCATGTTTTGAAACAAAAATTGGATATTATAACCAGTTTACGATTATCGATTGGAATTTGGCCAAAATATCATAAAATTAACAATTATTTTGTTTCAGCTAACGCGGTGTAAAATTACATTGTAATGTACACCTGCAAAGAGTTAAAAAGTTTTTTTAATTGTGGTGTAAAATTACATTGTAAAGCACATACCCACAGATAGTAAAACAATTTAAAAAAAATGCACTGTAATTGTTTTTTTAGAATGGTCAGGTTTTCGACTACTAATGAGGTAGATACTTTCTCATAAATAGAGATCTACTTCGAACTTTGTAAAAGACCAATGAATAAAAAATTGACTTAGAAAAAAACAATCAAGCAACAATGCAGTTTAACTTAGGTAGGGTGCACTAGGAGTGATGCGTCTTCTCATTGCACAACAAGTCCCCTTACTCAAACTCTCATAGAGCATTAGGTTTTCTAGTGACCTTAGGTGGCTATAAAGCACCTCTCATTCACCGCACGCCACTTCTCTGGGGATAGCGAGGCGCAAAGTGTGAAAAAACATCGTCTCGACAACCATGACCTCTTATGTTTCTTTCTTCTTTTTATAAGACTTGATCTTCACTTAAACTTTATCTCCTTCTCTCACTGTTAGACTCTTTTTCTCTCTCTCCTTGTTATTTTTTTTTAAAAGAAAAGGAAGACTTACAAAGTAGCTTCTCTTTTCTTCTTTGTGTATTATTATTATTATATATCATTTTTTTATATTTATTTCTTTTTTTAACATATACATAAAAATCTATTTCATCTTTTCTTTTCTTTTCTTGTTTTATTGAATCCACCACCATATATTTTTTTCAAATGCTAGAGTTTACAAACCTTATTCACTGGAGCACATTTGTATCCGTCAAGTCAATCGTGTCATATTTGGCAAACTCTTATGCAATTTAATTTGAGATTCAAGCAATTAAAGGGTTAAGTCAAGTTTAATAACATTGACAAAATAGTTCCCCATGACAGTGTACCAACGGTGTATTATTTTATTTTTATATTTTTTAATCCATTTATGTCAAAGTTATTAGAATATTATTTAAAAAAAAATAAAACTTGGTTCATGATGAGAAATTGACTAAAAACATATCATAATAAAAATACAAAAAATTGAAGCTTGTGGATAATATGAAGGGTTCTTTATTAGATAGATACATTTATATCTTTATTTCAAAAATAAAACTTCTTGCATTTGTTGAAGATTTTATTTAATTTTTATTAAATAAATTATAGAGAACAAAAAAAGTATTTTTTTTTAAGAAAATAAAGAATTACACTACCGAATTATTTTGTTTCATATAAAAGTAACAAATTTATAGCCATATAATTATTATTATTTTGATTGTTTTCATGGCACGAGATATTAATAATATTTTTATAATTAATTAATATTTTTGATTTTTATTATTAAAGGGATGTATTAAAATTATAATTTATAATTAAAAATACTAATATTAAAGAATGTATTAGCGATGCAAGTAATTCTTTTTTACATTGAATAATATTTTGATTCGGCTCGTCACAAAGAAAGGGACAAGTGGCTAATTTGGCATGTGAACTCACTCTTGGCATTATTGATATTTACAGAGAAAGATTCGAGGGGAAAGAAGTTAGAAGGTAATGTTTGATTGATTTGATTTATTAGTGTGAGTGTACGTGTTAAACGTGTATTTTAATTAATTTTATAAATTTTAAAAATAATAATTAGATAAGTTTTTAATAATTATTATATTATTAATCACATGATTTAAATTTAAAATTATTGGAGGAGTAAATAACAACATGCTACCTACTATATAATTTTTTTGGATGATTTGATTGTTTTAATTAATTTTGATCTGGAAGTTGTATTTTTTATTTCTAAATATATTAAAATAATATTTTTATTAAAAAAAATTATTTTTTAATATTTAAAAACATTATTTTTTTAATAAAAAATATTATTTTTAAAAAATATTTTTGAAATGAATCACCTGTCTCCAGACTCAGTGGACCTGTCTCACTCTCCACTTCTGACCTCCTTGTTTACCTGCCCACTTTTAACTCGTTTCTTCTCTCCTCTACTCTGATCGCTCACATCTCTCTCCCAAAGCAATGGCGTTTTCTGCTTCTTTCTTTGTAGCAAACCAATGTTTCCCTCCATTCTCAAAGGCTCCTAGAATATCAAGCCCTTGTTCCGCAATACGGGTCATGTTCTTTTACTTTTATGAATTGATTCCTTTCAAGTTTTTTTTTATTTGTTGCTTCCTTCCAGTGTTTGGTTGAATGAAGATTGGTTCTGTTTTTCAGTTTTTCGTAAGATCATCTGTCAGTAACTCGGAAGATTTTGAGGAAAGTAAAGTGATTAAGAAAGCACAAGATTGCTGGAAAATTGATTTCTCATCAGGAGAAAAGCCACCCACACCGTTACTGGACACGATCAATTACCCTGTTCACATGGACAACTTGTCCACACAGGTTAAACAAAAAATTGCAATTAAATGATTGTACTGTTAACTCATTTCTAGCTGGACACCCTTTCTGTTGTTTTGATGTTTGTTTCTTTGTGTTTTGTTTGGTTGTTTCTGCTGACAATTTTCAGGACCTTGAACGATTAGCATCAGAATTGAGAACAGATATTGTGTATAGTGTCGCAAAGACTGGAGGGCATCTTAGTTCAAGCTTGGGAGTAGTGGAGTTAGCAGTGGCGCTGCATCATGTGTTCAACACCCCTGAAGACAAAATCATATGGGATGTTGGTCATCAGGTATATTCCTAATGAAAATTATTGGAAAAAAAAGGGTTTCTTAGTTGTTAAAAAGCCCGATATTCTTTCTTGGTTATGAATTCTGCAGGCATATCCACATAAAATTCTTACAGGAAGAAGGTCTAGAATGCATACCATAAGGAAAACTTCAGGGCTCGCGGGATTTCCTAAAAGGGATGAAAGTGTTCATGATGCTTTCGGTGCAGGACATAGTTCTACAAGCATCTCTGCTGGTCTCGGTAAATTGTTTCCTCATCAATTTACGTTTACCATTAAATGAACTGAAATTGAAGCTGATAGGTGACAGAATTCATCTTACTGGCTAGTTCAATTTGTAACATTTATGATTATACCTCACAGGTTTATTTATTTTTTAATTTCTACAAAACAAAAATGCAGGTATGGCAGTTGCAAGAGACCTCTTAGGGAAGAGCAACCATGTAATTTCTGTAATTGGAGATGGAGCTATGACAGCAGGACAAGCATACGAGGCCATGAACAATGCTGGATTCCTTGATTCTAATCTAATTGTTATATTGAATGACAATAAGCAAGTATCTTTACCCACTGCCACTCTTGATGGTCCTGCAACTCCAGTTGGAGCCCTTAGTAGTACTTTGACCAAGCTCCAAGCAAGCACCAAATTCCGCAAACTTCGTGACGCTGCCAAAGTAAGTTTGAATTCCTTGAATCTCATTTCAATATCAAGAGATAGAAATCTGACTTGGGTTTTATATTATGTTGAAGGGCATCACAAAGCAAATTGGTGGGCAAACACATGAAGTTGCTGCAAAGGTAGATGAGTATGCTAGAGGAATGATTAGTGCTTCTGGCTCTACTCTGTTTGAGGATTTAGGATTCTATTATATTGGTCCAGTGGATGGGCACAGCATCGAAGACTTGGTGACTATATTTCAAAATGTGAAAGCAATGCCTGCCCCAGGACCAGTTCTGATTCATATTATTACAGAGAAAGGAAAGGGCTATCCTCCAGCTGAGGCAGCAGCTGATAAGATGCATGGTAAGACTGCAAATATATATCATAAGATCTTGTTGATATGAATTGTTAGAAGTGTCCTCATCATTTCATTCTTTCAGGAGTGGTCAAATTTGATGTAAAATCAGGCCAGCAGCTTAAACCGAAATCCTCAACACTTACATATACACAGTACTTTGCTGAATCTCTGATCAAAGAAGCTGAGGTAGACAACAAGATCGTTGCCATTCATGCAGCAATGGGCGGTGGGACAGGTCTCAATTATTTCCAGAAGAGGTTTCCAGATCGCTGCTTTGATGTGGGGATTGCTGAGCAGCATGCTGTTACATTTGCAGCTGGTTTAGCCACCGAGGGTCTCAAGCCCTTCTGTGCCATCTACTCATCATTCCTGCAACGAGGATATGATCAGGTTGGCTAAGGACACTAGATAAATTCTGAAAATTCTTTGTTGAAAATTTTTGCACTAATCTTTACCTTTGGAATGAAGGTGGTGCATGATGTGGATCTTCAAAAGTTACCAGTACGCTTTGCCATGGATCGAGCTGGTTTGGTTGGAGCAGATGGACCCACCCATTGTGGAGCATTTGATATCACATATATGGCTTGCTTACCCAACATGGTGGTCATGGCTCCATCTGACGAAGCTGAGCTGATGCACATGGTTGCAACAGCAGCAGCCATAGATGACAGGCCCAGCTGCTTCAGGTTTCCAAGGGGCAATGGTATTGGAACAGTTCTTCCTCCGAACAACAAAGGGACTGCTCTGGAGGTCAGAAAACATACAAATGGCGTAATTGCATTCTTGAAAACAGAGAACACACAATTAAATGTTCTGTTTTTTTAAAAACAATATTATAATTATTTATTTTGTATAGATTGGAAAAGGAAGAATACTGATGGAAGGCAATAGAGTTGCAATAATGGGATATGGTTCTATAGTTCAACAATGTGCAGAAGCTGCAAGCATGCTTAGAACCCAGGGCATTTCTGTGACGGTAGTTGATGCAAGGTTTTGCAAACCTCTGGATAAGAATCTTATCAGGCAATTGGCTAAAGAGCATGAGATCCTAATTACTGTGGAAGAAGGTTCTATCGGAGGTTTTGGCTCCCATGTATCTCACTTCTTGAGCTCAACTGGTATTCTTGACGGACCACTCAAGGTGATGCTTCTCTCAACATGGAAATCTCAAGCTTGTTTTCTATAACTCTTTTTTTTCCTTATTCTGGTTCTAAGTTTCTACAAGAGCTTTGGTTCTTGCAGTTGAGAGCAATGGTTCTTCCCGATAGATACATTGACCATGGATCACCTCAAGATCAGATTGAAGAAGCGGGGCTCTCCTCAAATCACATCACAGCAACAGTCTTAACTATGCTGGGAAAGCCAAAAGATGCTCGTCTGTTCAAATGAACAAAAATGGAACCTGTAGGTAAGTGAAAGGAGGGGAGAGGGATGTTTGTAAAAATTCAACTTCAGAATTTAAAGTGTTAGGACTCTTTAAATTCCTCACGTCCCATGCCATGAATACGAAGAATCCCGATATTCTGTACACAGGATTCAATCAAGTCAGTTATAGTGTTCTACTGGTTAATCATCGTCACAAAACAAAGAAAATACTCGCAACTTTCAGTAGCACTATCGTCTGAGTCCTGACCTCTCGTCTGTTTGCTCTAAATATGAAATGGAACATTTGAATTTGATTTTTATGAAACCAGCATTATATTATCATAACAAGCATTAAAAGCAGAAGAGGAAATCGCACCATGAATTCTCTCACAAAACACAGTATGTACTTGGTGTTCAAAGTTTTTTAGGTTAATTTGTTAGGATAAGAGACAGGAGATCAAAGTGAAAATCAAAGGAAATGAATTCCTTTTCAAACCTTGGATAAATGTTCTTTGCAGTGCTTATAACTTTTCAAATTATAAATGTGTCCTTTCAATTTTTCAAAATTTCAAAATAAGTTTTTTTAGTCCAATGCTTTGTTTAAGAAAAGGAGAGAGATGATAGTTGTATTATGACACGAGAGAGAAAATTTATTGACACCAAAATCAAAGATCAACTTCAAATAAGTAGTTCTCCATCACCTTGATGAATTACAAGGTATACCATATATCATTGGAAATATATGGATGTATATTTTTCAATGTCACTGGACTTACATTAAAATTCATTTTTTTATTTCCATATATGAAAAAAATAGTAGTGAAAGGCATAAACTAGCATATTTGAATCTTCTTATTCAAATCTTTTTGTAATGTATGGATGCTCCTCCACAAACCCTTTCAATTAATCAAGGCTTGTACTTCATTCTTTGATATCTTCTTGAAGTCCACTTTATCCCATATATTTTGAACAAATCTATGAATTGCCTCATTAAATCTCGTTGCTCTATGTTTTGTGACTGGATCTAATGAAATCTCTAATGGATCTCTTGGTGTTGAAGCTAATATCACATCATTCTCTTTCTCATCAAAAGGTTTTTTTCTTGAATTATCACGTACATCAAATAAAGAAAGGTGAGTAAATTAAATGTAGTACTAACACCATATTCACCTAGTAACTCCACTTTATAGGTGTTATCATTAATTTTCTCAATAATTTGGAATGGTCCATCTCCTCTCTACTTCAATTTAGGTCTTTTTTTAGTACTAAATCTTTTTTTATATGTATCTAAATTCAATCTCCTCCTTCGAATACTATCTTTTTCTTCCCTTATTCATTAGCCCTAAGCTTATTCATATTTTCTCAATACACCTCGGTATGCAAATCTTTGACAACCTATGCTTTTTTGTTTCCATCAAAACTAACTCTTTCATTAATATGTAAAAATAATAAATCCAATGGAGTTAAAGTATAAAAGCATACATAATCTTAAGAGGAGATAACTTTATTGTGGAATGCACACTTCTATTTAATGAAAACTCCATAAATGACAACTAATTTTTTTAATTTTCAAGATTCTTCTGGATACTATTTCTCAACAATTGAGCTCAAGTTATATTTAGCACCTCTATTTGGTCATCTATATGTGAATGACAAGTTGTAGAAAATAACAATTTAGTTCCTAACTTACTTCACAAAGCTTTTGGAAAATAATTGGCCCTTAAAACTCTTAACTCTTTCAATTTGACCTATGTTTTATTTAATGTTGATCCCTATATTTCTATACCTTTTGCATTTGGATCCTTGGTACTGAATTTATTAAATTCGACTCTTAATTGACCCCTAAACTTTTATTTTCTTGCAATTGTACATCTAATTTTGTATGATTGAGTTTATAAAAAAAATAAATTTGATCCTCTAAAATTTTAATATTTTCAATTAAGCCTAAACTAGGCTTCCAAATTTGATTTCTCATCAATTAAGTTCCTAGACTTAATTTTTATGCAATTTAGTTTGTCTAGACTTAAGTTCTTAAGACTTAATTAGGTGTTCGATTCTAGCTGTGTAAGGTTTCACCATTATTTAACTAGAGAGAGAGAGAGAGAGAGAAGTGATATTAATTGGTGTCAGTTCAAAAAAATAATAATAACTACAGCTAATGTAGTTTTAAAGATTAATAAATAACCATTTAATTAATTGAGTACATTTTTATGTATTTTTACTTCTTAAACCACATAAAAAAAAAAACATTCTAGAGAGGTAGACCATGTGTCTTGTCTGTCCTTTTTTATATATAAAAAATATTAGATAACGCATTGATTGTAAGGGTAAACACCGCATCATCCACCAGTTGATATTTGTAACAATATTGATAATTTCGTTTTGTTTCGTTCAAAATATTTTATATCAATTAAAAAAATAAAATAAAATAATATAATTTTTATTTTGTTTAAAATTTTGGTCTGTTTTGGAAATTTTGTCCAAATTTCAGCTGGAACATTCCAGTTTTATTTTGCCCGTTCTGTTTCGGCTAAATAGTATTTTTTTTATAAAAAATAATGAATAATTTTACAATATCAATCATATCTCTTAATCCAACCGTTATATTGAGATGAAATTTTATGAAAAGTCTCTTGATATATTTATATATATTATATTAAAATTTCAGAGCAATCAGAGAATATCACCTTGCGAGATTGATAATGTCATTCTCGTAATATTATAGATGTTCATAATTTTGTTGAGAAAAATCATTTTATTGTGTCTTTTTTTAGATTATAGTGCACAATTCTAAATAATTTTATTCAATCATCAACTTGATGTCATGATATTTTTCAGAGATTGCAATAAATATATATAAAAGAAATAAAAAAATATCAAAAACAAAAAATTCATAAACACAACATTGAAAAAATAAATTAAAAAAATTGATGACCAAAGCAGAAAACAAAAAAGAAACATTGTACGAATCGACAGTCTGAAGCAAACAACTCTACACAACTGATCACAGTTCTACAGCGCTCAGCTGATGATCACTTTTTTGTTTTTTTTAATGTATACTTTGCTTATATGTGAGTGGTATTTGAGTGAGCAAATACTAACTTACTTTTCTCTAATGACAACTGTTCAAGCTCCCAATCTCAATTTGGCCTAATCTGGCTAGGAAACATTTTATGATTCCCTTTGCACAAGTGCTTGACAGTTTTAAACTTCCATTTCAGTTTGAATATCTCATTAGATCAGCAGCTGCATCGGGGCCACTCATCACATAGAAGATTACACTATTAAATTCATCTTGAATGGAAGATTACCACGAGATTGCCTGATTTAACAAAGTCTATGCAACTATGCAAGCTGATAAGGTCTATGCAACTATGCGGTTTCTCAGGCATAATCAGCCTCTTCAAACAAAATCAGCATTGCATTGGCTTGTAGAAAATTCAATTCCACGTAAGCAAAGGTGCCCTTTTCAATTCCATTCTTATGCTATAGATCTACAAAGGCAATGGCATAAGCTAATTGCATAGCCACTTCAATTTGTCATTATATTTAATAACTAAATGTCGAATGAATGATTCAATTCCAAATGGCTGACCATAGAGCCCCAGTAGACCAAATGCAGTTCAACTATAAACCCTTAATAACCTTCACGGCCTTGAGAATAAACCAGCTAGCTCATAAATCATGAAGGGCTTATAGAAATGACATTCTCACAAGAAGCAGATTATTTTATCCCTCTTCTTTTTTGTACTGGTGGAATCACTTCATCTCATATTTGCATAAACTAATCGTGATCAAATGTAAATTTTACTGGTGGAAATCACTTCATCTCATAGTTGCATAAACTATACGTGGTCAAATGTAAATTGAGAACTCAATACCAGATTTCAGTAGCTAAGAGCTGCACTATTCGTGCATAGAAAACATTGAGCATAAGTGGTCCTAACTATGTCATGCATTCTGCTTTCAGATCTGTCACTGTCTGCCTCACTTCCTGATCGAACAGCAAGTGCCCTATTTATAGTGTCTGGCTTAGCTTGAAGAAGATTTGCGGACCCTGCAAGCGTCAATCTTCAAGCTACAGCACAAACACCTTCCCAAGCCACACACACAACTAGCCAACACACCATTACAAACATAACATTCAATAAACAAGAGAGTATGCAACCCAAAAATTGAATTTGCAAAATCTATCAGACAACGGAGGCTCACCCACATTCACTCCCACCTCTAACATAAACGGTTTAAGGTAAAGATAGGTTTGAGTTGCCAAATGAATTTGGGTCTAAACTTGAAAATTGAATCCCAAATGAACAGCCCTTCAAATCCATGTACCTGACCAAAATGAACTATTTATCCCATGATCAAAATCTAATTGAAAAAACCTAAACCCCAGCTCACAACCTTAACAAGCAGTAACCTAGCGATGGACTTATTAAAATTGTGTAATCACTCCATCTACAAGGGATAAAATTCTATCAAACAACCATGACATAAATAGTAATACAAGACCATGGGACCATTGCATCCATTTCACACCAAACCAGGGTCACAATTCACTAAAAGCACATATAAGCAATAAGGATATCTTTACTAAACTCAAGATTAGAACTTTGGGGCAATTCTTGTCAGGGAATGATATAAATCATATCCTATGATCTCACGTAATAGCTTAAGCATTTAGGTGAGATAGTTTTTTTGACATGGTATCAAAGCCTTATTGACCTAGCAGTCATGAATTCAAATCTCACCACCCTTATTCTATTTGATAAATATTAAGCACCAAGTAATGTGGACTTATGCGCCAATTTCAAGCCTAAAAGGCTTTCACTTGAGAGGGGTGTTATAGAATAATATAAATTATATGTTGGGGTTTCATCTAACAACTTAAACTTTTAGGTGAGATGGTTCCTTGACAATTCTTATAAAAAATTCAATCATCCAAACTAATCAATTTATCAAATGAATGAAACGTTACAAAAAATCCAACTTTCTCAACTTTAACAAGAAGCAACCTAGCTAATAAATGGTTAATTGCAATGCCATTATTATTGCTGTGAAACACAATTTATAAAGCAGCTAAACATAAAAGGTAATGCTAGAACAATGTGCCACTACCACAACAACAATTCACAATCAAATTTTCTACAAACTCACCAAACCATATATAGTTACACATTACTCAAAAAAATTCTATATCTTATCGATTCAAGACTGAAAGTTCCTTTCCATCACTGCTCTTCCACTCGACACTTATCGTAATACAAAATTAAAACTTGAAACCAGTAAAAAAAACCAACGCATTAAGCAACACTCTATCACTACAGAAGCTTGTCTTATTCAATTCAAGATCGAAACTTTTTGTTTAATAGGGTAATTCTAGATTGAAACTAGAAACATGTCCACAACATTAGAAAAGAGACAAAACCCTCAAAGAAACCCAAAACATCATCAAAAACCCATAAATGTTTAGAAACTAATCTAAGTCCTTAACAACCTTAATCCCCATGGTATTAGCAGTACCAATGATAGACTTACAAATAGACTCAAGAGACATATATTGACAATAAGGGTCTGACTGTTTCACCTTGGCAATCTCATAAACATGTTTCAAAGTCACTGTAGATGCTTCCACGTGTCCTGGTCTACCACTACCTGATTCAATTCCTGCTGCTTTCTTTAAGTACCAAGTAGCAGAAGGTGACTTAACTGTGAACTCGAAAGTGTTGTCTTTAAAAGCTGTTATGGTAACAGACATGGGAGTGTCTGGTTTGTACTTTTGAGTTCTTGCATTGAAGTCTTTGCAAAAAGCCATTAGATTTAGACGGTATTGACCTAGTGCTGGACCTACTGGTGGTGCTGGTCTAGCTCCGCCGGCAGGAACGGTGAGGCGGATGGTGGCAGCCACCGGGCGGCGGGTTAAGATCTCTTTAAGGGTTGCCATGGCGTGGGTTTTCAGGAGAGAAATGATCGGTGCTTTGAGGGTTTTAATTTATTGGATATGGGGTTCCAGGATTCGGGTTCAATTCATGTGTTGTGCTAATGGGTAATAAGCTTGGGCCAGGCCATGCACACGCATAATTATTAGGTTTCTTTCATTTTTGCTTTCAATGCATAAAAGTGCTTCCCCCCTCCGCAAGGAAGGAAATAACAAGGGTTTTCTGGCACCCACGAGCAACCTCTGGTTCAACTAACATGAGTTCCACTATAACTGTTCCAGTAAGTTCTCCATGCCAGCTAAGAAATACCCTCTCTCAGTCAGGCAATGTTCTTCATGTAATTGCTTTCTTTCTACAAAATTAATTGACGTACTAAGGGGGGAAAGGGCTGGACTTTCCTTCCAGCCCAGCCCACATGGCCGGGTTGTGTCTAGCACCACTAATATATTTATGGAAATTTGTTTAGGCCAACCAATTTGGGTTGATATTGGCCATTAGAACTAGCCAACCCAACCCTTAATTTTAAGAGTATGTATGGCAAACATATACTTACGTCTTCTTTTTTTAGTTTTTAACTTTTTTTAATTTTTGGTACTTTTCTAAACATTAATTGGTAGTTAGCAGAAAATTTGATGGTTGCTAACGTTTTTATATGTATTTTTTAAAAATAAATCTTACATTTGTGTTTTGATTAATACCCCTTATTTATGTTTTTTTGGGTTATTTAGTCTTTTTTTATTATATTAAGTGTATTTAATTTTCTTACGAAGTTAATATGATTCATCCTATTGTTATAGATAGATAGATAGATTAAAATTATTTTTAAAATAAAAACTATTATTGATGTGCTTAACATTGTGTAGTATTGTTTTTAAAGTGGGGTTTTATTCTATCAATTTTATTTGTGTTTATCTTTAGGTCTTGCATTTTTGTATGTTGATTTAAGTAAACAAGATTAGTAACACTCAATCGATTAAACATCTTGATTTATATTCATCTTGAGATTTTTTTAAATTTCTTTTTTGATATGGTTAATGTTTTTTTTCATTTATTTACATGAATAGTCATCGAATTATTTAATTAGATGCTTGAATAAGCTCTTCAATTTAGGCTTTAAACTTGTTATGTAAGAAAATATATTAAAGCAAAGCAGTTTGTATATTTGATCAGTCAAGGATCATGATCTTTCAAGTTCTAATTTGGTTAAATCTCAGTCATGTACTAATGCAAACCATCATTCTTTTCTTGAGAATTTATTAATAACGAATAAAGTAATATTGGAAGACTAAAGGGTCACCCTAAAAACAAGATTTCAAATCAAAGATGCTAATCCACTCTCCAAAATTTCAAAGATTCATACAAACTACAGAGTCTCTCAAAAACATGGGGGGATATATTTAGGTTAAAAGGAAATCAGCAGTGTTCAGCCGGAGCAGGGGGCAGCATTAACTTGGAAAAATGCCCCCTAGTTATTTCGCATGCTCCATTTTCTCATGTACAAGCCATTGGAAATTCCTGTTCAAATAGCACTAATTATTCAAAATACCCTTGAGACGGTCCAGCCCTTCAGCAGATATACTCCTCCTTCTATGGTTCCTAGGAATTTCAATCTTTGGAGGTGGATCAGGAGAGAAACAGATCACTAAAACTGTCAGGTTGTCGCAAGTGTTGCGCTGGAGTGCCTCTGTTACAAGGGCTTTTGAGCACCTCTCAGGATCATTATGCATCATTAGCTCCTTCCTGACAATTGTGACTGCACATTGGCTACTCATTACATCCCATAGACCATCACAGCCTAGTATCAGAAACTCATCTTCTTCCGTCAGATTAATCTCCTTCAACTCTGGCTCAGAACTTAGGGGGCTTTTCGAACCTTTAGAGCCTTTAATGTGCCAGTCTCCAAGAGCACGAGCAACCGATAATTGGCCATTAAGGTAGCCATCATATATGACCCCTCCTAACCTCTCAATTCTTTGTCTTTCTGAGCTGCAGTTGGGCTTGTGGTCCTTTGAGAGCTCAACTGCTCTTCCTCGTTTGCTCAACACAGCTCGTGAATCACCAGCATTAGCGATGAGAATGGTCCTACAAGAATTCAGTATCAAGCCAGAAATTGACAAAAGCTACAGCAGAAATGTAACATTGCCAACACAGTTTCATCAGCACCTAGAAATTCCAAAGCAGTTTAGTTTTTCTCTCACCTTCCCAAAATAAGGGCCATCAAGACAGTGGTGCCAGATGAACTATCAATAGATTTAGTATCAGCAAGTGCATGATCGGTCTTCACAAAGGCACTCTTAATTGCCCTCTTTGTGCCTGAGGGAAACTGGGAGTCTTCAACAATGAAATTAAGAATGTTCTCCCTGGTAAAGTAAGCTGCATCAGTGCCACCATGTCCGTCAAACACCTGCGGAAATAAACAATATAAGTTAGTGAGCTCTACAATCTATAAGGCCAATTGTCAAGTAAGCTTTACTGATGCCTCTTATCACCCGTTTCATTATAGGTTAAAAAACAACCATGCTTTGGGTGGATCACTATGAATGCAGAAAAACCAAGTTACAGACAAAAGAAAATGATTATTTCATAGTTAGGAAAATTCTTTAGTTAAAGGAGGAATGACTCGAGTATTCTAACCTAATAGCAACTTACACACCCCATAAAATGCACCCGGAGAGGGTAGGTCTGCTGATGTAACAAGATGTTCATGTAGATTATCTACACATATATGCTCATCCTCCATGTACTGCTTTGGTCCTTTCTCCGACCAGCTTCCAGAGCGAAAAATAGGGAGAAATACAGAATTTTCAGATGATGGTCCCAAAATCCCAATTTCTGATTCCTACATGGACAATAGAGAGGTAAAATCACAAGAGATCTGCATTAAATACATGGATCATACACCCATGTATAAAATGATCCATCAAACGTTCCTCAATGAAACATATATTCTTCCTAAGAACCTGAAACTGAACATGCGTCCATTTGTGCAAGCACTTGGAAGACAAACACATACATTTAACATATTTGTATGAGGCTAAAGATAATGAACACAGGATTTTCAAAATTAATTGCAAGACATGACGTTGTTGCTTAATAAGTTTTTGGGTTCTAAAAATGCACTATAGTCTAAGACATTTGTTCCCACAATCAATTCAGCACGCAGTTTTGAAATGGAACTCTGATCTTTTGCAGCTTATTCTGAACAAAATGCTATTACTTGACTACAGCAGGACGTCGAAAAGACCTGTATGGATTAATTTCCTAATATCAAGAAAACGTTTCCTAAAATAAAACGACAATTTCTTTTCAACTAAATCAAACCACATCAAACAAACTCTTGCAATCATTTGATTGAATGCATGGATCTCTATCCATAAAGAACAAGGTTTAAAATACCATGGAAAGGAAACAATATTATCTTGTATTAGAATCTCTTTCAACTATAACAGAATGATAGAAGAAGGTTGGATAAGAAGAGAAATTAACTCACAAAATCTGTAAAAAATGCAGAGCTGCTACAATGCCTGACCATTTTGACGTTTCTTGGAGGTTTACCAGAACTCAATTGGTTCAAATTGTCCAAATTCTCATCCTTTTCATCGTCCATGGCAGACACGCTTCCCTTACAAGTACTATTATGCCCTCCATCCAATCTTTCTATCTGAAGTGAAGCATTAGTCCCTTGAGCCATTCTCCAAGTCTACTCCATTCTCAATTTTCAATACCAAAAAAAAGAAAGAAAGAGAAATGAAAGAAGCAAAAAATATAGAATAATTGTACTTAGCTGGACAGACCCTTAGGCCATGGACAAGCCATATTTAGATATATCCTAAGAAAACCCCCCAAACAGCAAAAACTAGCTGTCCACCAGCTGATTCAAAGCAAAGCACTTGATCCAAGAATCATATGTTACCAAAGGCAAACCATTTCTTTCGCTACAAGTAAAAATCACCCCTCTGAAATTTTGAAGGAGATAAACACATTTCCTGAAACTTTTAGAACAAAGATCAAGACCAACAGAAAACCCAGATAAGAAATTAGTCTATAAGGAACAAGATTCATACACTAGAGAAAATTGCACAACCCATAAGACATAGCATGAGAAAACACATGAGATGACGCACATGAAAGTAGGGAAGGGAAGGCCAATAAGAGGAGAGAGAGAGAGAGTTTACATTTTTGTGGTGGAGTAATGAGGGATTCCAGCATTTTACGGTAGCCATTTTAAGGGGTTGAAACTTGGAACATGAGAAGAAGATGGAATATTGACACGTGTTATTGTTAGTTAATAGATGCCCCTTAACCAATTTGATCGTTATGAGTGATTTGTTGTTTTTAATATTCATTTAATGAATCCATATTTAATTAATAAATTTAGAGTAAATATAAAGTATATAAAATAATTAATGAAATAAAAATACCTTTTTAAAAGAAAATTTAAAAGTTAATATAATTTTATTGTTAAATGTTCATAATCAATATTGTATTGAAATTATATATTAATGAAAAACTCACAACTCGAGTTGTGAGGCTGACCGACCTTATAGAAAGAAAATTACATAATATAACAATGATCAATCTTCTACAATCCAAATGTATAATCCAAATGCAAAATGATGAAATAAAAAAAATCAACAAAAAGAAATCCAAACAAATAAAACATATGTAAAACTAGATATGTTCACCAAACCTTATGACCTAAACTATACAAATTGAATAACCTAATAGAAGGCAAGGTGGGGAAAATGACAAATCTTAATTTTTAAAAGAACCCAATTTTAAAGGAAGAATTGAAAAAAAAAATGACAAAAAAAACTTTAAGTCAATCGGTCAAACTTGATGCTCAAATCATGAGATCAAGATAACTTGATCCAGAGGAAATCAAGAAACTCATTTTTCAAAATAAAAACATTCAAAGATGGAATAAGAAAACAAAAAAAATACATCAACATGTGTTAACTTTTCAAACTCTTAACCTGAGTAATTAAACCAGAAGCACTTCATCTAAAAAAACCATGAAGCCTAATTTCTGAAAAATCAAATATTGAAGGATGTACTAAATTTTTTATACAAAATGATCAAAATTAAAAAAAAAAACAACAATTATGAGAATGATGACTAAATCTGAAAATCAAAATAAATGAGAAGACAACTTAGATTTTTGAATTTGATGGGGGAATTAAACAGAAAAATTTAATTCACAAAAGGATCCAATCAAAATTAAAAGAATGAGGACCAAGTTTAAAAAAATAACAAATCACAATTATGGATTCAATGATGAAATTGGAAACAAAATCAAAATTTGACAAGAGAGCTAAGAAAAAAAAGATGAGGACCAAAGTTAAAATATGAGTAAATAATATGTTTTGTGAATGGTAAGAACGAATTCTAAAGAGAGACAAAAGAAAATAGAAAATGAAGATCTGAAAACAACATATTATCAAATAAATAACAGCACCAGGCTTTAAACCCAGTTATGTTTAATGACTTTTTTTAACAAAATTAAAATTTTATTTAATCAAACAAGAATAGAAATAGACACATTTGAAGTTGATTGAATAAAAAAAGAAAAGAAAAGCACAATTGTGTGTGTTAATAAATGTTTTTTTTTATTAATGATAAATAAAGACAATATTAATATATATATATATATCAAAATATTTGACCTTGAAATATGGATCTTTGATCCGATTGTGTTTAATAACTTTGTTTATCAAAATCAAATCTTTATTTAATCAAATAATAATACAAATAGACATACATGAAATTTATTGAATAAAATAAAAATAAAAAATATTATGCAAGGTTAAACATATTATAATATTATCCAAAAATAAATATTTTTTTTATAAATTCATTTATATAAAATAATCACTTCAAAAACTAAATGCATACAAAATAACTAAAAACAACCTTCCTTTAAAAGAGGTTAAATAAAAAAAATAAAAGAGAGATGGGATATTAATTTAAATGTAACTAAACAAACATTAATCAAGAAAACATATTTAGAAGAAAAAAGTTTAGATGTCATGAAGCTTGAGAAGTCAGGGCAAAGTGCTTGCCCTAATTAGGAAGGGAGTTAGACCTCGCATCATCTGATTTTTTTTTTTTTATCAAAAATCTATTTTTAATTCAAAACACTTAAGAAACCCCTTTGACATGTTTTGATAAATACATTTATGATTTAAAACACAACCCTAAAAATCATCTCAGAATTGAAATCAACCTAAAATCAAAAGTATTTCTAAGTTTAGATATGTTTTTTAGATAATTTTAAGGTTGAAAAAACAACTCGGTTAAACTCCGGTTATCAAATAGAGTCATTTGATATCAAAATAGATTAAGATTGTCAATACTGTTCCGATCGTCGATTTTGGTGATTTAAATTGGTGTCGATGAAATTTTCTCTCTGTTACTAGTAGCACTTTCAAAAAAATTGAAAACACCACTCATTTCCTCCACGTGTCTCTTTGCAGGTCCCTGTTTTAGTGTTTTACGTGGTTAATAATGAATACTTGTTATTCATCCACAGGGCGCTCGTGCACTGCTGCGTGGTGGAGAGCAAGGACCACAAAAGACAACTCTCACTCACTGTCGCACCACCTTAAGTCAATACACTGCAAGGCTCAAATTTAATAAGTAATAAACTTAAACGATGAGCCAATCCTGTTTTATTTTATTTTATTCTCTAGCAAAATTATCTCCAAAAAGATGAAGAAGAAATTCTACTGACCATCATGAATTCAATGGCAGATTTGTGATCTCAATCTTGTATTTAGCGCTACCTTCATACATTCCTTTCCCTCTAATCCAACGGGGACCAAACATGGTTTATTTTCTGGTGACTCTCATAGAGTGTCAATTCATGGCCGCATGCTGCTAAAGCTACTCAGCTGCTGCTCCTCTGTGAGTCTTTATTTGCTCATGGGTGAAACCGAAGTTTCTTGAAATTTCTTTCGACTTGTTCTTTTTTAGCCTGGTCTGCTTTAGATCCCCGTGTCTTGTCTTTTTTATGTGAATGAACTCCCTCCCCAAGATAAAGCCGCTTTTCACAGCGGTTGCTGTTTAAGCACTACTTTTGGTTGCCCGGCTGTTGTTTACTTTAAGTGGAAAGTAGTTGTTTGAGCCCACTGCCATGTTTATGTTTCTTGGGATACCTTCTTCTCTTGTGCTACTCTCAGATGAAATATTTTATATTGCTTGCTCATGTAACCTTCATGTGTTTGTGCTACTCTCAGATGAAATATTTTATATTGCTTGCTCATGTAACCTTCATGTGTTTCTAAAATCTGAGAAAAGACTCGTTTTTGGAATCTTACAGTGTGTAAATAGGGAGCTTGCAATTGATTCATTAATTTTTGGTTTTGTGAAATAAGGGATTGTTTAGATATGCTCTTTGTTATCTGTGTTTTGCGGAATCAATAAAAAAAATTGGGTGTTTTTAATAAGGAAAATCACCATGAAGACGATTTGGTGGATTCTGGTGTTGGTGGTTTTCTACAATGGGATTTCCCCAAATGGAGTTGCTACAAATGTACCTGCAAGACCTCCTTTTGTGAGCATTGGAGCTCTTTTGTCATTCAATTCTACCATTGGCAAAGTTGCAAAGGTTGCAATACAAGCTGCAGTTGATGATGTCAATTCTGATCCTTCTATTCTTGGGGGAACTAAGCTAAGGATTAAGATGCAGAATGCAAATAAAAGTGGATTTCTTGGCATTATTGACGGTACATCCTTTATTATCTCTTGCTTGTTCGTGACCCTTCTCCTTCAAATTTATTACTTGGATTTCAAAGAGGGATTATGATTCTTCATTCTTTAATTTAATTGGTGATTGCAGCTTTAAAGTTCATGGAAACTGATACTGTAGCCATAGTAGGCCCCCAGTCTTCAGTGACAGCTCATGCAATATCCTTTGTTGCAAACGAGCTCCAAATCCCTTTGCTATCATATTCATCCACAGATCCTACTCTTTCTTCACTTCAATTCCCATTCTTTGTTATGACCGCCCGGAATGACCTGTATCAGATGGCTGCTATAGCTGAAATTTTAGACTATTATGGATGGAAAGAGGTGATAGCAATCTATGGGGATGATGATTATGGGAGAAATGGGATAGCTGCATTAGGTGATAAACTTGCAGAGAGACGATGTAAAATCTCATTTAAAGCACCTCTGCCCCCTGCAGCAACCCGGGAGGAGATCACTGATCTGCTGGTTAAGGTGGCTTTAACTGAGTCTCGGATTCTTGTTGTTCATACTTTTTCCAGTTGGGGTCCAG
Source organism: Salix arbutifolia (assembly GCA_025169955.1). NCBI lineage: Eukaryota > Viridiplantae > Streptophyta > Magnoliopsida > Malpighiales > Salicaceae > Salix > Salix arbutifolia. The sequence goes on from CM045908.1 coordinate 5,202,223, forward strand.
TGGTATTCAGCGTTGCTCAACATCTTGGCATGATGGGGCCTGGATATGTGTGGATTACTACTAATTGGCTCTCCACTCTCTTAGAAACTGATTCTCCTCTCCCAGCAGGCACATTGGATGATATTCAAGGAGTTCTTACACTGCGTATGTATACACCAGATTCAGAACTCAAAAGGAAGTTCGTATCAAGGTGGAGCACCCTGACTAGTGGGACAACAGCTTATGGCTCTAACCCCATGGGGCTGAGTACTTATGGTCTATATGCTTATGACACTGTATGGTTACTTGCTCATGCAATCAATGCATTTTTTGATCAAGGAGGGAACATCTCATTTTCAAATGATTCTAGACTAGCTGCGCTGCAAGGAGGGAGTTTGCATCTTGATGCTTTGAATATCTTCAATGGAGGAAATCTGTTACGTCAAAACATTTTGCAGGTTAACATGACTGGAGTGACAGGCAAAGTCAAGTTTAATCCTGATGGGAACCTCGTTCATCCTGCTTATGACATTATCAATGTGATTGGTAATGGGATTAGAAGGATTGGTTATTGGTCTAATTACTCTGGTTTATCAGTTGTGCCTCCTGAAACTCTTTACTCAAGACCTCCTAATCGCTCCAGCTCAAGTCAGAAACTACATGGTGTTATTTGGCCTGGCCAAACAGCACAGAAGCCCCGTGGATGGGTTTTCCCAGAAAATGGAAGGCATTTGAGAATTGCAGTTCCAAGACGTGTTAGTTATTGTGAGTTTGTCTCTCAAGTACCAGGCACAGATATGTTTGCTGGGTACTGCATTGATGTTTTCACCGCAGCTATCAACTTGTTGCCATATGCTGTGCCATATAAATTAATCCCATATGGAGATGGAGTTAATAACCCGAGTTGCACTGAGCTTGTACAGTTGATCACTGCGGGTGTGAGTGTCCTAAAACAAAAAACTTTCCAGATTCTCAAAAGTGCAATGGTTCTTTGTTGTTTATTCAGTTTCATCTTTCATATAGGTCTATGATGCAGCAATAGGTGATATTGCAATCATCACTAATAGAACAAGGATGGTTGACTTTACACAGCCGTATGTCGAGTCCGGGCTTGTTGTAGTAGCTCCTGTTAGAAAAAGGAATTCAAGTGCTTGGGCCTTTCTGCAGCCATTTACTGGACAGATGTGGTCTGTTACAGCACTCTTTTTCATAATTGTTGGTGCAGTTGTTTGGATTTTGGAGCATAGGCTGAATGATGATTTCCGAGGTCCTCCTAGAAGACAACTAATTACTATTCTGTGGTAAGTAACCTGCTGCAATATCATTTGCAGTCTTAAATATTGTTTTGAGATGGTTCCTCCCCACTTTATCTTTTCTATTATTCTTTCAATTTTTGTCACAATATCTCAATTTCTTAATCCACATATAATAGCAGTTCATTTTTTGGCCTGAGTTGCTCAATCACTCAAGATCATGCTTGGCTTCTGCAGGTTTAGCTTTTCAACTTGGTTCTTTGCCCACAGTAAGTAGAAATGAAAATCATATAGTTGTCCTGACTAATAGCCACCGTAATAAAGCATCTTCAGTCTAACATGTCGTCTTCTCTTATTTAATGTAGGAGAAAATACCATCAGTACACTCGGTCGCTTTGTGCTACTTATATGGCTGTTTGTGGTTCTTATAATTAACTCCAGCTACACGGCAAGTTTGACCTCAATCCTTACAGTACAGCAGATCTTTTCTCCCATTAAAGGCATAGAAAGTTTAATATCAAGCAAAGATCCAATAGGTTACCAGCAGGGTTCGTTTGCCCGAGACTATCTAGTTAACGAACTTGGAATTCATGAGTCCAGACTGGTTTCACTTAAGATGCCAGAAGACTATGCTAAAGCCTTGAAAGATGGTCCTCAGAGAGGTGGTGTGGCTGCTGTGGTTGATGAGCGTGCATACATAGAGCTCTTCCTCTCAACTCGATGTGAATTCAGTATTGTCGGTCAGCAGTTCACCAAGAATGGATGGGGATTTGTGAGTACATAAAAATGGCATTATTTTCCCTTCTTGCATGATTCTATTGTTCATTCCAGACTCTTTTATTGGATAGCAATATTTATGTGTTCTTAGCTTTCCAGCTTATAACAACACGGCTTCTGTTTTGTTTACTAGGCATTTCCAAGAGACTCGCCCTTAGCAGTGGATTTGTCAACTGCAATTCTGAAACTCTCAGAGAATGGGGATCTGCAGAGGATCCATGACAAATGGCTTATGAGAAGTGCATGCAGTTTACAAGGCACGAAGTTAGAAGTGGACAGGCTTGACCTCAAGAGCTTTTGGGGCCTGTATTTGATGTGTGGAATAGCTTGCTTGTTTGCTCTCTTCATAAATGTTCTGCAGATGGTGCGGCAGTTCAGTCAGTACAACTCGTTGGAGGTAGCTTCTTCTGGTCGAAGCTCGACATCTGCACGCCTTCAAACATTTCTTTCATTTGCTGATGAGAAGGAACAGGAAGTGAAAAGCCGGTCCAAGAGAAGGCGACTGGAAATGGCCTCTAATCAAAACGAAACCATGGACGGTTACAGTTCCAGGAGACAAGACATTGAATCTCCTCCAGATGAAAGTCTCCATGCTAGCAACGAAGCCTAATGATGGCCTCTAATCAACGTATCGTTACACGGCGGAGTTTCCTTTCAGGGCTAGTTTATCTCGGTTCGGCTGATTCTTGATGGCCTGCAATTGCAACAGCCAGAAGGCATATGCAGGCAGCATAAAAGAGAATTATTGGCAGAAACTTTTAGCTCTTACTAGATTTGTTGCCTGCAATACGCCGTGGGCTTCCATTTTTATCTTATTTTTCATACTTGTCTGAATCAAGTGACGCATGAAGTGGGGAATGAGAAAAGCATATCTGAGAGCATGGTGCATAGATGGAGTTGAAGGGGAACAAAATCTTTGTATAAAAAAAAGTGCAATAACATGGTTCCGAGTTTGTTTAAACATCAGGCAAAGAAAATACGGCGATAGTGGCCCGATGCAGGCAGCAAAGCAGCATCAGCAATGCTTTGGCCAGTAAACAAAAACCAAATAATACTACTAACAATAAAAGCTGGCAGGAGTGCTTTATAACAGAGAAGGTGCTAAAATGACTCTAGATAGAGCAGGTTATGATACATCTCCAATGTAAAAGTTATTTAAAAAGAGTAAAATTATTTATATTTGCATAGAATATATATAAATTAAAATTCTAGCTCTTTCATAAACATGCTATAATGATAAAAATAATAATCTAGAGAAAATAAAAAATATTTATCAATCAAAGTAACTCTGCATGATCTGGTCAGGTGATGAAGAACTCAGACTCAAGACATGAAGTCGATGATTGTCTAATCACTATGAAATTTATATACTATTTATCAATCAAACTTTTTTCTTTTGTATTTTTCTAGTGTTTTTTAACTTATGTAATTTATATACTATTTACTACACTTAAAATATCAGGTATAACATTCTATGCATGAAAAACCTAAAAACCTTATAAACAAAGATATATCAATTTTCTCATTCAATAATATCACACATATTATTCAATGAAGTATCTACTTGATTTTTTAGGTCTAGAATTGTAATCCCCTATATTAATTACATTTTAGTCCTTAATTCTAAAATTGATTTACATTCAAGTTGCACTTGAATAATCATTCCATTTTAATTTTTGATCAATGGTTCTTATTTGAGTGACTCATTAGTTTATCTAATAACTTAACTCGAATATAAAACCTTAATCCTCTATATTTAAGTTATACTTTATTAATCATCTCATTTTAGAAATTTATCCAATGGAGTCCCTTCTTGATTTAAATATTATAAAAGTTTTGACTTAATCTCTTAATGATTAGTTTCTTGATGTAATTATTATAGTTTCACCATGAATATTCTGATTTAAATATTATAGCATAGAGTATATATGCTTTGTTAAATAGTATTAGATTTCAATATCATAGTCATTGATTCTTTGAATAAGATTTTGAAATGTTTTTCAAAACTCATTCCATCTTGGCCATGAATTTCACAATTAATATTATTTAAGAGAAGATATAATATTTTATCTAATTCACCTAGGGTGATGAATCCTCTCTTTATTTTTTAAATACCTTCATATATTTATGACATACCTAATATATGCCTATTTGTTACCTTTGATTAGGACAGTGCATGGTTAGGATCAAACCACAACACTTTATATATAGGATAACTTATTGGTCCTAAATCTAAGGATCACTTGTACAAATATCACAAGAATTTTTCATAGACATAGATGATCTCTCTATACAGAAGTCTCTTACAGGTCAGTTTAATGTACAGGTCATCTAACAGACACCGATATATTAGTTCTAGATATCCCTCATATCTTAGTTTATAAAAGTAATTTTTTATATAAAATAAGGAATATAATATGTTTCATTCTCAACAATCCTATTCAATATCTAGTCGTAATTGAATATTGGTTGAGAATATTTACAAGCAATGCTTTGAAGATAAAATAAGAAATATAATAAGTTTGCAAAGCATTTCTCTCCTAGACTTTATCTTTATACTAGACTCATTTATTAAACATTATATTCATTAATCAAATATAAATTAATATTAAAGATAAAAATAATAATAAATATATTCTACATGAAGAAAACCAGTGTTACGTGTAACTAATCGATTGACTACAAGACATATTCACCAAGAGAACCTTCATAAAGTATTTCCAAAACCATTTAATGACCAAAAGACCTTTTGCAAGAATCCATAATTGATGATCTAACGAGTGGAGTAAGAACAAGATCCTCTATGATTAATCAAAGTTGGTAATGTTGCTTTTATCTCTATTTATGAACCTAAAAATAATGATGAATCCTTACTTGATGAGTATTGGATACTTGCAATGCAAAAAGAGCTTGATCAATTCAAAAGACATCAAGTATGAGAATTATCCCTAAGCCCAAAGGTCATTTCATTATTGTAACCAAATGGGTCTTTCACGATAAACCTGGTGAGTCCAAAGAATCTATCTAAAACACTGCTCACTTAGTTGACCAAGGTTATAACTAGTAAGAAGACATGGGTTATAATGAAATTTATCATATGCTAATTGTATTATTATGTTTTGAGAATTTCAAGCTTTTTAAAATTGTTGTTTATAATGAGCAACCTCTTGATTTTAAAAACCATAATTTTTCAATTCATGTTTTAAACTTAAAAAGACTTTGTATGGTCTTAAAAAGATCATAGAGCTTGGTATGAGAAATTAAAAAGCAAAAATATTTCAAAGGGATTTAACATTGGAATAATTAATTCAATGTTATTTATGAAATACAAAGAATATGATTTAATAATTTTAAATTTTTATGTTGGTGATATTCAATTTGGTGTTACTAATAAGTATTTGTGCAAGGAATTTGAAAATTATATGCATAAAGAATTTGAGATGAGAGAGATGATTTTCTTTCTTAGACTACAAATCAAGCAGGAAAAAAAGTGATATATTCATAAATCAATCCAAATATATCAAAATGTTTCTATAGAAATTCTTTTGGAGTTTGTATGCTTAAGTCCTACCCCGATAAGCACGACCACTAATACACAAAGATGAGCAAGGAAAAATGGTGGACATCAAGAAATATTTAGGTGTGATCGGTAGCTTGCTTTATTTAACAACTAGTAGACTTTGTATTATGTTTAGTTTCTGCTTATGTGCTAGATTTCAAGCTAGTCCTAGAAAGTCATATCTTCATGTCGCTAATTGTATTTGTACACACACACACACACACACATATATATAAAAGACATAAAAAAATAGGTATTTGGTACTCTCAAATGGATAATTTTGACTTAACAGATATTTGGATTCTTACTTTACTAGTTGAATAGTCCATTAGAAAAGCATTAATGGAACTTACCAATCAATAGGACATGCCTTAGTTTCATGGTCTGGCAAATAGAAAAATTCTAAGGAAACTTTCATTGCACAAGCTAAATATATTGTTATTATATTATATTATGCCTAAATAATTTATAGCGATACCAGTTTGACCAAAACTCATATCCAAGACTCTAGAACAAATCACATTGAGATTAAACATTATTTTATTCCTGATCATGTTTATGAAGGTGATATTGATATTATGATAATTGAAAAGCAAATTGTAAATATTTTCATAAAATCATTAATTGAAGATTGATTTTGTGTTTTTTTTACTTGAACTAGGTAAAAGCAATCCTTCTTAAATTCCATCTCAGTATTTCATTTCTTATGCTTAGGTTGTCAAATAAAAATGTGATGCATGATGTAACATGTAAATATGAATATTTGGTATGATTTACATAAATTTGCTTGCATAAAGTGCATTTAATAACATGTACATACATGCACAAGTTCATGAATATGATGATCTTAGTTAGATGGGGAAATTCATTTTGTTCTTTTGGAAAAGATAAATGTTTTTGGGTCATTAAATGTTTAACCAATTGGAGAGAATCTAGTTGGAAACAAAAGAGACAAACAATTAGACTTGTTATTCTTTTATTTAGCTAAACATTAGAGGAAATTGCTCGAAAATGAAATTTTTTTTTGGCAAAGAATACATTAAACAACAAGTTTGAATGATCTTACAGCTGAAGTGAAGTGGCTTATGTGAGAAATAGACTTACCTTTCTAATGAGTACAGATGCATTGAATTGTCTTGTCAATTGTTTTTTCTTACACAAAGTCTACTCTTTATTATCCAATGACTATTGACGTTATGCAAGTTTAAACCCTTAAAATTAATGATTTATAATATAGAAAGTATATGTTTCATCCCACATAGATACAATTGTTTATTCAATCAAGATAAGTTATCTAGATTGAAACTAAAACAAACCAAATAAAGATGCAAAATTTTAAATTTAAACATATTAATTCTAAAATTTTTACTAAAAAGGTTTTGATATAAACAAAAAAAAATACATGGCTAAAAAAAATAAAGGAAATCAATTATGGAAAACAAGAGATAGAATGTAAGAATATAACGGGAAAAAAATATTAAATTCCATTATAATAAGTATTCTTTTAAGATAATTAATCATTGAATTTAGATAAGTTTAATAACCTAATTTGTGATAAGAAATAAATCAACCATAAAATATAAAAAGATTTTCTACCTATCCTTATTTTTTAGGTAATTTAGCATCCATGCATCAATTAATTGTAATCACATAGCAATCTTCATTAACCTTGCAAGATTTAATTACATCATAACGTTAAGATCAAGATATGAAGAATTGGTTCATAATAATTAAACACGTGGGGAGTTAATTAAATCAAGACTTATATTTTTTAAGTAACAAATACTCAAACATGGATTTGAAGATATAATACTCATGCTACTTAAGTTAATTAGTCATTCATCCGACATAAAAAAAAACTAGCAATAGATTTGAATTTAAAAAAAAAACATGTTGTGTATCATATAAAAGTTAATCCATTAATTATTATATTTAATCATAGAAAAAGATATCCATGTATCACAATGAAATATATAGTGAGAATCATAAATATTTAAGTATAATATTAACCTCTTACAATTATGTCTAAGCTTGCATACAATTCATGATATAAGAGAAGGATGAAAGAAAAGAAAAGAAATATATTTTGGAAAAAAAAGCTCTTTCTATTCTAAATGTAATCCATCTTATATAGGATTCTTGATGTCAATTTTTCAAATAAATAAAGAAGAGTTAGTTGCAATGGGACTTTCCCATGTCTTTTCACATGTTCTTCCATATTAGTTAATCTACCCAACATGTTATTCACCCATTTGAACTAAAAGTTTTTCCAAGATATGGATTGGATTTGACAAAGTTGTAAACATATAAAACGTAGATATGTCAATTAGTTGTCCAAATATAAAAGAAGCATACAATTTGGATGCCTAGAACATGAGGTATGTCCAAAATACATAATCATGTTTATGTTCTCTTAATTTTCTAGTATGTTCTCCGTCAATTTATACTTACCTGATGTCCAGGATAATGATAAAATCTAAGAACATGTTCAACAAATGAAATCTAGGTCTATCAATTGTATTTCAATGGCCATAAAACTCATATTATTAGACTTTTATAACTTGATTTACATCCAAAATACTAAGAGTTTGTCTAGTAATTTCTGGAATGGTCAATTATCTCTTTTTTACTCTTTTTTTTAATCAAATTTAGAAATGTAAAATTCTATTTCTTTTTATTCTCTTTATGCCCTTTCTAACCCTTTGCATAAACTTGTGCTGAAAATGTCTCACTTAGAGCATTTTTATACCTTGTGTGTCCATAGAACTATTAAACATAAAACAGGTTAAGTAACTTATTATAATATATAAAACATGCATATAAACTAAAAGTAAAGTAATAAAAAGGTAGAATAATATGATTGTATCATAATCATCTTCTTACATATTACATTCCAACAAGAAAACTCACTCTTATTTGTCACATCTTATAACATTATGTTCTGCTTCCAATGTGTAGTGTTATACTTTTTTTAACAAAACTTTTGCAATTAAACATATAATGAACCTTTTGGTCATTTCTCTTTGTGCAACAATATTTTCATTATCTTTATTTCCCTTCACAAAAATATAATCCTCTCACTAAAACATTGTCTTTCCAAATCTAAAAATGATTCCAAAGACATAATTTTACTTTTTTTAAATTATGAGGTAATAAGTACTCCTTTGTAACAAGGTGAATCCTCACTTTTCTATCTTACTTACAAACAACATTTTATCTAATGTTCTTGAAATTGTTTTTAAGGATATCCTAAATTTTCCAAGATCTTTCTTTGTGAATATTATCTCCTATAGAAGATATTTTCCTTAAATGTTTTATAAGAGAAAGGTTTTTAATGGATGTCAAGTTAATCTTGATGAGTTTGGAATGCTTTCAACTATTAAAGTGTTGATTATAAATGCATAATGAAACTAATTTATGAAAAATAAAAGTGAAGTCTTTATAGACATAGTGATATAAGTTTATGCTAATCTTAAGGTATTAAGCATGGTGAAAAACGACATATAGCCATAAACTTGAAGGATGTTTCCCTCTATCTAACATTTCTATTCATGAGAAAGATGTGTTTAAAGAAAGTGATATGGACATGGATATGACTTTTCCACCTAAACAAATGACATACTATTTGGATATAACATTAAAATAATGTTTATGGATTCTTGATAGGCCAACCTTTTAAGTGTTCTAGACAGAGTTCTCTTTAAAGTAATTCATAGGTCATTTTGCCTCATGCTAGCCTAATATAATGAGATTGATGGACTTATGATTTGGGTTGTGACTAACTTGGAGCTCAAAAGAAAATCAATCTTCTTGCTTTTATATTTTGAAATATCTTAACCTTTCTAAAATCTCCAATTTTACCTTTTATTTATAGTTATTTACTTATAATGTTTTTTAGTGTAAATCAATTTGATCTTCATTGTTCTCTCAAAATGCTCTTGTATATCAACCATAATTTATTTCTCAAACTTTTTTTAGGTGGGATGGCACTGATGAATTTATCTAAGAAAAACCACACCCTTTATCCCTCGGTCGACTATAACTTCCTTTAACCAAAGAATTGATGATCTTACACATATGGTTAGAGGGCAACATGAACCAATTTGAGAATTATAGGCATAAGTGTTTTATTTTAACCAAATATCAGTTGTTTAGGATTTTCCATTAAAAGTAGGTATGAAAATGACAAGTTGAGAAAGTGAAAATAAAGAGAAGGATGATTAGGCAAATCCAATCTAGCTAGCTTGGAGTAATTCTACTGATCCTAAATTAGAAAGTGTATGGTTTTCTAATTTTGATCTAAAAAAAATAGTGTATTCGATAAATCTCATTATTTAAGAAGACCATGAGTGATAATGAATACTTGAATGGAGCTTTAAAGAGTAGAGTAAATGATTGTCTGAATCGCTATAAAATTCAATTTTTCTCTTATTATAAACTGAAACAAATAGAAAATCTAATGAAAATAACCATTACCAATATTTAAGAAGGCACAAGATGAAAAACCAGAGAAATAGCCCAAACATGGAAGGAAAATAGTATTTAACTAGTTAAATTGCCCACACTACGCTGCGAGTCGAGCAAACAATTTTTATAATTGTTGGGATTGAAACAATTAATAGGTTTTGGTAGTTTAAAAATAAAATATAACATCCATACATGCAATGTTTGATATAATGAAACACATCAGAATAAAAAACCCAAAAACATTAACAAAAGATCAAGAAAAAAAAATGATTCAAAAAATATTAGCTAAAAAATCATTTGACGTGAAAATAAAAAAAAAACTAATAGAAAAACAACAAAGAAAAAAAAATAGAAATATCAATTTTCAAAAGATCACAAATACAAACTAAAATTTAAGAACAAAATTTTTCAAAAAAATGCTATCTCAACAGAAGAGAAAATAATAAAAATTAAAATCAAAGCTAAGAGTACATTTAGATAAACATGGACAAAAATAGATACTATTTAATAAATATAAAAAAATAAAGGTTTTAAAATAAAAAAAAATTAAAAGTATAAGGACCAAAATGAAAACCAAATATATTATCAATTTCAATCAAATTACAAAATTGAAAAAATCAAAACCTTTGTACCGAATATATTAAGGGATTTAAAACCAATTCGGAAATTAAAAGAATGAGGACCGAATTAAAACATAAATATATAATCAATTTCAATCAAAGGATCTAATAGAAAAAAATAAAAAATTATATAACAGAAATCAGGACCATGAAAAACAATTAAAAGATCAGGGACTGTAATGAAAACATCATAAATACAAGGGTCTGCCTTATATTTTTGCATGCAGGAGAGAGAAAAGGGGGAAACAACTTTCAACCGCCCACCATGGGTCACGACACGCCACACCATAAGGAAGAGTACGTGGCGGCGCATTGGGTGAGATGCCAGATGGGCATTTTACGACACCATAATCCTCAGCACGCGCCGCCCGAAGTGGGCATGAGGCTGATTACTATCAGACGTATGTGACACATGCGCGCACAGTATTCAAAAGATAATAATTAAAAAATATGGTCAATTACTAGAACACCCCTACAGACAAATCTTCAATTTTATCTTATTTGAGGGTATATTAGTATTTAGCTATTTCAAAAAATGAGAAATTCTCGTGACACCTCTCTCAGCCAGAACTGTTTTTTGTCTTGTTAGAGGGCAGATTAGTATTTAGTCATTTTTAAAAAATATGAAATGCCCGTGGAGCACCTCCCGATTACACCCTTTTTTTTGTCTTTTTCGATGGACAAAAACATTATTTCATTGTGCAAATAAGTATAAAAAAATGAATAAACCGGTGAACCGACCAACTCGAAAACCAAACCAACCTGAAAACATACTATTACAATCCACAGTGTTTTGTCTCACAATCTACAATGTTTTCATCATCTCTTTTAGTTTATTTTATAATAATTATGTAAGGAAAAAATGATTTTATTGTATTTAAGTTCTCTTTGCTTGATTTTGGTAATTTTCAGTTTAGATGTTACATTGGATTTCTAGCATTGAGTCCTACCTCGTGGTTTTCTATGCTAAAGATTTGAACACATTAATATGATAGCCAAACAACTCCTTTTATAACCATCTAAGCTTCGCAATTACTTCTTTCATGTTTCAGTGAATGGAAGTAGACAAACTTGACAGAACTCTAAACCTCTGTTCATAAATGTGCAACACAATTCTAATGCTAGATGCGAACTAAATTAGATTAGCAATCAAGAAATGCATGAAAACTGAGGCACAGCAGAAGTCTCTAGCAATTACAAACGCAACTAAAAGATCTTGTGATGAAGTGATCAAGATGACCAACTTTTTTCTGCGTTAATTTGAAATATTCTATGTATGCTAGAGTAATCTTCAAGAGAATAACATGTTTTATTACATGGGGTCTCGTACACTAAGATTACAACTTCATTTACAGTTATTATACACCAATTTAGTATTCATCAGTCTTCGGGGATGTGAAAAGGAACCAAAGATTTAAACATTGCTTTTAAAGTACTTATGAAAGCATTCTTCTTCCCTACAATATTTCCACACAACTTTGTGTACTTCAATCAGAAGCTTCGGGAAGCGACTCGCAAAATAGTTATCATAACCTTCAGGGACTGGTCCTACAAGTTCCTGAAGCATCAACCCAAACCAAAACTGAAATTAGCTGTTCACATACGCAAATTCAAAGATCTGGCTTGTAAAGATAAAGTCATGCAAGGCAGCATAACAATCCAACGACCGCTATCATCCCAGTACATGGCACAAGTTCAAAGGAAATATAACGATATATAAACATATGTTTGATGTCTGCATGATGATATAGACTGTTCTAAAATGAAGGATAACATGTTGAATCTGACACTCAAAACAGTGAGAAAGTCACACTCAGCATAGTATTAAAATGGTTGCCTCCAAGAAAAGCAGGGCATAAAGTCAGCCATTCAATTTTTCTTCCCCTAGCACCCTCCCCCTCCCCCAATAAAGAGACGATAAAGTAGAACATGATATTAAATGAACATAAACTGATGACAGCATTTGTAATGTAATATATAGTTTGTCTGAGAAATAAACCTGAATTTCATTGGGAAGTTCTCTATAATGGTTCAACTTGTTTCGAATGACTCGCAACAAGTCCCGAATGTCATCAAACTTATAACGCCGATGACGACCAATGTCAATGATGAATGCATGCTCCATCTTTTCATTCCATTTTCCACCACCCAGTGCTGTTGGTGCAATACCCTCCAATGCTTTCAGAAGGTCTGAGTCAGACCTATCTTCAAATTCTACTCTGTCACTTGTGTCGCGAAGAAATGACAATCTCAGCTCTGAATCCCAAAACATAGGATGGTGTAGCACTTCCACTGCCTTGGGCCTAACAGCATATCAAAGGTATGTCACAAACAAAAGCATTTAGTTGTTGGGGAAAAACAAAATTGATACAAGAGTTAAAGATCCTAATTTCCATGCTAGAAGATTATTAAAACTCAAACTATCCGTATGCTAGGAGAAAAATCCGGGGATGTTTTGAAATAAAGCGTACCTCAATTCAGGGTCAGGATTCAATAAGTGGGAAATAAGATGCTCAGCTTCTGGAATATACTCCACCAAGAACAGGTCCTTTTGGTTTTTCACAATATTGACATCACGTTCAAAATGATCACCAAATGGATGTCTGCCGCCTGTGATGCAGTAAAAGATGACACAACCCAAACTAAATAAATCAACTGCACGTGTTTCGCGTCCATGATGAAGCTGTTCAGGTGCTTGCCAACCAGAACTGCCACAACCTGCAATGACATCATCAAATATCTTGGTAAAACTGCCATTCAATCAGTTACATATACTAGGATACATTCCCTTGGATAATCTAATTGGAAAAAAAATCACAGCTCAGATGAGAAAAACTATTCCAAAAGCCAGAATAACAAGCTATTGACACCGATCATGTAATGGAGACTACTGAGCTTGAATGGATATGGTTTTGGATGACAAATACTTACCAGTAGCATGATGATCGAACGAGGACATATCTCCAAGGAGGCGCTTGCTGATACCCATGTCAGAGAGCTTAGCACATAAAGATCTTTCCTTAATTATCAACACATTTTGAGGCTTCAAGTCTCGATGAATTATTCCCAATTCATGCAAATGCACAAGCCCAGAAACCATATCCCTGTATTGGATTGAAAATGAAAAGAACAAAGATAACTAATTCAATCCAAACATAAACATTTAAAGGAGGGAAGGGATTTTTTTTAATCAAGCCCTAAATCATTGAAAAGAGTTTTTCACTTAACCTCATCAAAGTTAGTAATAGAGGTGAAGGGTGGCCTGTTGCTTTCCATAAATTGAGATCCTGCATAACTCCCTTCACCGAGTCCAACCGAAGTTTATACTCTTTTGCAGCTCTTGAAGTTTGGTCCTTACCATAGACAGGATTTAAAGAGGACTCGGAGTATATTTGAATCAAGTCGTCTAAACTGCATGTACAACGCTCCAGAGATAGATACACAAAATCCTTATCATACTCCACCCCATACCACCGAACAATATTTGGATGTCTGTCTGATGCAATGAGATTCTGAATTTCTTTCCAAGCAACATCATGATGAGTTTGAACAAGGCGTTTCACAGCAACTAGTCGACCTTCATATACACCCTCAAGAACAACAGTACCGTTGCTTCCCTTGGCAATTTCTGTATTTGATACAAATAGCTTACCAATTTTGTGTCCATTGGCACCTCCATCAACAAGTTTATTGAGGTCTGACAATGTATCGTTAACACCCTCTCCAAGTGCAATTCCATTCCTGTTTTCAACATTTACACTATTCTTTCCAGATTTTTTAGCTTTCTTCTTTTTGGAAGATGAAGTTTTTAATCCAGTACTACTCAACTGTACTTTCAAGGTAAAACTTTCTCTACTCAGGTACAAAACAAAGCATAATAACAGGATACCAACAAACAAAATGAAGGACCAAGTTGTTGACCACGTGAGGAGCATTCCCCTACCAGCTGAAGAATCAGAAGGCAAAGCAAGCATTTCATTACCATGATCACTGGGAGCTGCAAACAACATTCTTGCATGATGATCATCTAATGATTTATCAACCCCAGGCTGTGTGGTAAGAATTAGATTTGGAGCAGACAATGGGAGCTTATCTTCACCATGAATAGCACCAGAGGAATACTGTGACTTGCCCTGCCGTTGGACAACAATCCTTCTGGATTGACATGATAATAGTGTATCAGAATCAAGCTCAAAGTTCAAGTTAAAGACTTCTGATGGATTCTCGACATCTTTACAAAGAAAAGTGGCCCCTATTGTGGCCACTTTTGTACTCCATGAAACTTTGTCTGAATTTGGACCAAACGTTTGCAGTGCATAATCTGTCCTTGAGATGTATATTACTTGAGCAGTATTTGATGAGCCAGACTTTAGTAGATCCTTATTATTGTTAATGTCATCATGTAAATCACTCCCTTCTTCAATACTCTGCAATGAAGATGGAGAATCAGGGGACTTAAAAGTGCGGATAAGTCTTCCAGTTTTAGCCTCAACTACAAACACAGTAGTTTTCTTAGACCCAAGCATAACAGCTCCATCCTCTGATATGTGTGGTGTAATTGTAATAAAGTCTTCAATATTCATTGGAAGTTTCTGTCAGATCAACAGTGTAAATCAATGATTAAAATGTAGCAGTAATCATAACAAGAGGATGAATGCTTTAAATTTATAATCAACAAAAGAAACCTGGTGCATAATCTTTTGAAAATAGACATCATTATTCTATACAAAAATGAACTTCTCAGACATAGTGCCATTTACCATTCCACCTGAGTATTTGTAATGTGCATACAACTGCCAGTCATCCCCATAATCTAAAAAGAACCCTGTAAGTCCCCCCAGGCCTTTTTCTTTATCATTGTCATGTTTGGCTGGTGCTTGATATGAAGAATATGTTGGCCCTCCAGACGAAAATGACCACAGAATTTTCCCAGAAATTTTATCTTCAAAATAAATTGTTCCATTTAATAGAGCAACTAATTCTGTAGAATCTTCATACTGTCTGTATACAAATAGGAAACAAAAAGGAAGAGAAGGAGTAACAGAATTAGATAACCACAAACCACAGGACAGCATATAGATATCAAGAAACAGCCAAAATCAAGGTAAATTTCATAAGACTGCCAAAATCAGGGTAAATTTCATGAAAAGGTGACACTGTAAACCAAGTATCACGGATGAGACCTCACAAATATAAAAGACTGAAAAAGCTCCTGTAAACATGATAGTGTTTCAAAAGAGTAACTGGGAAGATCATCATGTTGTAGGTCACACCAGTCCAAAATATTAAAACCATCTCACAAACTGCATCATCCTTAGATGACCTCAAAACCAGCTTGACCACTTGTGTCATTGGATCAATAACACCGGTTGGAAAAAATGGATTTTTTTTTCCAGAACTCACCCACGCTATATCCCCCAAAAATAAACCCTCTGGCTCAAATAACCCATCCTCTTTCCTCTCACACCTGTCAAAATTCTAATCCAGTCAAATCCATAGCTCTCCTCATCTTCCGCAGAGCTAATTGCTAGTCTAACAAAATAAGCATACTATGAGATCAACTCAAAAAACTCTTCTTCAGATCAAAACCATAAACCCCATCTCCTCTTCTCCGCACAACACCAAATAATTACAGCTATCCACATTCCGATGTTCCGTCATATTGTTACCATTTTAACCATTTCAAACCCAGTTTTGACCTTTCTATCTGTACCATTCCACCTCCCCGCCCCATCACCGAAGACATGATCATACAAACAAGTCTAAATCAATGATGAAAGTAGCATGCGCTTCTATTGTCAACAATGAAAGCTACTTTACTTAGCACTAATCCAAAATAGAGGTGAGATCATGATGCAGTGAGCCCTCTGCCTGGATTCCGTATATGTGAGTGACTCCACTTAGCATTATTCAACCATGTTACGCCCAAAATCCTACTCTATCATTTTGATTAAACGAGAACCCATTATGCAAGTTTATCCAAAGAAGACAAATAAACACTATAAATGAAAAGGGTTAAAAAATATCATAACAAACCCCAACCTCCCCCCACCCCACCCACACACATAAAAAAAGGGCTTCAAAATATCAAGAAACTAAATCGAACAGAGAAAATGATCATTGAGAGTAGTGAAAGTAACTCACGAGAATGATTTGAGAGATCTTCCACCAGCTTGAGTTGACTCGGTGAAATCAAGACCAGAAGTCAAAACAATCCCTGCTCTCTCCGAATCACAAACATCTCCATTTGAACTTGAAAATATATAAATTAAAATCAATAATAGACAAGAAACACGAACAGAAAACATCTTCATTTTCTTTTTAATTGGATTTGAGAGAGAGAGAGAGAGAGAGAGTTTTGGGGTGGGTTTAGAAGAATAATAATAGGGTTATGATTAAGGGAACTGGAAGGAAGGATGGAATCAAAGGGAAGGTAAAGGTTGAAGGTTCTGCCTCTGTTTCCGACACTGCAATTTTAGGATCTCCGAAACCGAGTCCATGGTGTACCTTACCAGGACAAGACTCGGTTGTTGGACTTGCTCTTGTCTTTGCTTTAACGGCAGCTTTGCATTGCCTACGTTGTTTTATTTCCGTTTTTTCTGTTTATTATCTTCAATCCACAATTTAGCCACTGTTTAAACGTTTCCGTCAACTGAACCCTATATTTTATTAATCAGAATTGAATCCAATTAGTCCGTCCATCAGATGATCTGAGGAAGCCTTTTTTCTGTCAAAGGGCATAAAAAAATAATATCAAGAAAGATAATCTTCGGTTAAAGGATAAATTTTGAAAAATATGACAGCATTTCATCCGTATATGATGAACCTCATTAGACTAGCTTTTTAAAGTGGAATTGTAGCTAGAAAAGGTGGTTTAAATCACGTTATCAATTCTGTTTCTGTTAGTATTTTATTTTTTTAATTGAAATAAAATATTTTTAGTTTTAGAATGTTTTGACGTGCTATTTCAGAATTATATATATATATAAATTCAAAAAACAATTAGTTAAAATTTAAAAAATTTTATTTAGAATTGTGCAATTTAATCTAAAAAAACAATAAAAAAAAATTTGAACAAAATTATGAACATATATAATTCTACGAGAATGTCATCATTAATCTCGCATTCATTACATTCTCTGATTGCTCTGAAATTTTAACATAATATATATAAATATATCAAGAAACTCTTCGTAAAATTTTATCTCAATCTAACAAGCAAATTAAGAGATATGATTGATATTGTACAATTATTTATTATTTAAAAAATATATATTTTAGTCGAAACAAAAGAGACAGAACGAAATCGGAACATTTCGGCCAGTATTTGGCCAAAAATACGAAATATGCCAGAATTTAAACCGAGATAAAAACGTTGTTTTATCTCATTTTCTTACAAAACATTTCGGCTATTTTGACTAAAACAGAAAAAAAAAATACTAACATCCTTGGTTTAAAGTGGTTTAAAGGTTTTTAATGAGTATAATTTATTAGTGCTAATAAGTTTGGCTTTTTAAATTTTATTATAGGGCTATAGGCTTGTGTGCTTAAAAACAAATAGAGAAAAAAATCAAAGAAAATATCCTAACAAGGTTCATCTATCTTTGAAGACATATGAGTTTTTCACAACTTATGCATTATGATACAAATATATTTCAACTAAAAAATTGGTAAAAACTTTATTCTTGAGAATTTTTTAGTCAATTTTAGATATTTAAATATTAGCCAATATTTATATCATAATTTTTTACCATTAATTCTCATAAAATAAAATTATAAATTATTAAATATTGATTAAATTCTTTATATATTCAGAGATGCATGCAAATATTATTTTAATTTTTCATATAGAAATAGCTAACATATAATGTTTTTATATATTTTTTTGAAAGACTTGAACATATTCATATAAAATAACTTTTTTATATTAATTAAGTGTTTGTTTGGAAATGTGGTTGTAATTGTTTTTTAAAGTATTTTTTGTTCAAAAATATATTAAGATTATTTTTTTATTTTAAAAAAATCATGTTTGACATCAACACATCAAAATGATATTAAAACACTAAATTTTTTAATTTAAAATAAAAATAAAAATAATTATTTTTTTCAAAAATATTTTTAAAACACAGTACCATACAAACCAGGCTTAAAACTTTTTACTTTTTTTATGGAACAAGATTAAATAAATAAATAAATAAAAAGAAAAAAAACTAGTGGCGCATGTTTAAATGAACATATAAACATTTAAAAAAAATACAAAAATGAACCGTCTAAGGTCAAAAAATAATTTGTATCAGTTGTTAGAACTCGAGAATAGTGCAAAAACACTAGTAGCGCGTGAATCCACCTGTCGCTTGCTCGTGGCAGACTGAAACCTAACGGATGTAAAGCAACATTCCCTCCTTTCCTCCCTATGTTAGTGATGGCTCGCCATTGCAACCTGCAAAACAACAGAGAATAATTTTTTGGTTCACTCTTTTTTTTTCAGATTTATTTTGTTCCTTTTAGAGGTGAGCAAAAAAACTAACCAACCAATTAAACCGAGAAAACCAGAAAAAAAAATAACCGAAAAAACTGAACCGATAACAAAAACTGATTAAACCGATTATAAAACTCTAACAAATGTCCGGTTTGGTTCGGTTTCGGTTTTGTAATAAAAAACCCGAATAAACCGATTAGAACCGAACCATTTCAATATAAAGTTATAAACAACTACCCGCCCCACTATAAATAGAAAAGCAACTTTCATATTCTTTCCTAACCCTAGTTGCCCCCTCCTCTCCTCTGTTACCTCCCCTTTGCTTACAAAAATAAAAATCTCTATCAAGTAAACCAAAAAGCACAATCTCTATCATTCATCCCCTCCCTCTACGATTCAACACGCCTCTCTTGTTTTTACTCTTCAGTCGTCACAGAGACAAGCTTTGTGATTTTGCACTTCATTTCCTGTTACAACCATTGATTTGAGATAGCCGATTAAGCCAAGAGTTATTGTAGAAAGCCAGAGATTATCACGTTGTTGTTTACAAAAGGTATGTTACATCATCTCTTCTGCAACTTCAAATATTTTTACTTCTCCATTATCCAAATCAGAAATAATTTACCTCTCCACTAATAAGTAAAGTTACTGAAACCAGATCTTGCGAAGAAGGGTTTAACTCCATCTTAGATTGCACAGGTCAGGAGTGTTATTGGGAACCATGGTATGTATCTCTTTGATGTTGTTGGGATTTTGTAGTTGATATGTGTGTAGAGAATTTTTTTCATATAACTGATCATTTTTATTTTGTAATTACAGATGGAAAGTTACCTCTACCAACAGTGATAAATGATAATTAGTTGTTCAAAACTGAAGTTTTTTATGTTAATATTGTTTGTTGTATATTTAAAAGTCTTTGAAGCCTTTGAAGGCAATATGCTATAATTTAATTTTTAATTTATTTATGTGTGTAATTTAAATTATTGTTACTCATACTAAATTAAATAAAACAACATCAACATAATAATATTAGAAAGACAAAAAATATTAAACACATTATTAACACTAATATTTAATGGCAAAAACAATTTAAATTTCTTTGGGAAGCAGTCTTTGTTAATATTAGTTGTAAGCCCAATAAAAAGCCCAGCAGATGGCCCATAAACCAAATTCATTTTTTCTAGATTTTTAATCATAAAAATTAAACCAAACCGAAAATTGTTGGTTTTTAACAGGTTGGGTTGGGTTCGGTTTTGGTTTTTTTATAAAAAAAAATACAATTTTCAATTTGGTTACTTTTTTTGATAAAAACCGAACCGAAAATACTCACTCCTAGTTCCTTCTACTTTTGTTGTTATTGTTTTCTACTTGGCCACCGTGAGGATGGAGAGCTGACTTGACCACCGCAGGGATGGAGAGCTGAGGAGTAAAAGTGAACGGGAGGTCGTGAGGTGGGTTAACAGGTTTCGACTGAAGGAAGAAAAGGAAGGGAAATGTTTGTTGGTCTGTGGGTTTCAATTAAGAGAGTAGTTGGGTTTGAAATGGGTTGTGGTGGAGAGGCTGAGTGGTGGGTCAATTTGGTCATTGTTGAGGGACATATTTGGCTGGAATGGGAGTGAGTGGTGTGGTTTATGAATGTGTTTCAGCTGGAAAGGGTGGCGATTGTTTTGAAGTTAGAGAGGTTAATAGTGTTTTGAGGGGGGTCTAGGGCCATAACAAGTACAGGCTGAGGGGGAAGCTAAATTATGAAGACTAAAAAATAGGTGGTGGGGTGATAGGTATGGTTATGTGAGTTCAAATACAAAAGTAGAAAAGGCGGGGTTGTAGGAAGAAGGGCGACAACTACCTCTTTTTAGGTTTATGTTTTTTTTCATCTCTTTTTTCTCGTGTAGATATCTATCTATGTATAATTTATTTATTTTTTAAGTTTGGTCCTTTTGTTTTAATTTTTTGATATTTTTTATTTTTGAATAGAGTAACACAATATCAACTCAAACAAAAAAAATATTAATTTAAAAAAGACACTTCAAAAACTAAACTCGTTGAATAGATATTTAAAATTTGATTTTTTTTAAGATGACGCTAAAATGATGAAAATACAACAACAATATTTTTTTTTTGTTATTTTTTCTATTTCTCGATTATTATTTTAAAAGTATTTCAAAAATATGTCAAAAGGGGGCAGAAATAATGAGCATCTCATGCTTATATTTAATTAATTAATTTAATTCAAAAATAATGCCAGAAATACCTAAATTTAATAAAGAGCAACAATTAAACAAAACTTGAGATAACCCGAGTTTTTTTCAAAAACAATAAGAGCATCTCCAATGCGGCATGTATAAGTAGAGGCAAAGGCAAATTTGTGTACTTTTTGTCTTTTTATTCAATTGCATCGTCTCCAAAGGAACACCTATTTTGATTGGCAAAATAGCTATTCCGTTGTTGAGGTGCTAAATATAGTTGAGCAAATGACAAAAACCAAAGTACAGATTACCGTTACAATATTCATTTTCTACGTAATTAATAAACCCAAAGCATACATCTTCGTTCAATTGAAACCAAAGCCATCAAAGAAGAACACAATTTCTATCAACAAGGGATTTGTAGAATTTTCAGTTTGAAGAAGGAGAACAGAAGCCATCTCCATTTCTATCAACGAGGTTTTAAGTTCTGCAACTTAAGGTCAGTTTTTCCAAACCATTTCTATTTTGTTTTTCTTGCGTATGCTCTACGAATCCAAATGGAGATGAGTGTGGGTATGTTTGTGATTGGTGTTGTGGGGTTTGTTTTTGGGCTAATTGTTTGTTTTGGGAATTGCAAGTGTTGTTTTTTTACTTTGATTTTGGTTCTCTAGATGGGTTTAGGAGGGGTTTTGTTGCTGTTTTAATGGATTGGTTCTCAAAGATTGCATCTTTTGGTGATCTGGGTTTCACTGTTTGTGGTCCTATAGGTCGTTTTGCTGTTGATATTATGAATGTTCTTGCACAAGCTGAGTTTTGTGTTAGCTATCTTATTTTTATTGCTAACACTTTAGCATATGTTGTTAATCATCAATCTAATGGTAGTATTTTTGCTGATGTTGTTGATCTTGGAGCTATGGGAATGGTTATGGTAGAAGAGGTGATGATGTTTTTGAAAAATAGGCCAGCTTTAGAAACTTTTGGTGGGTCCTCTGTGTTTCTTTTATGGTTTAGGTGTGGTTGTTTATGTCTTTGAAGGGATTGGTATGATATTTTCATTGGAGACTGAAACTAAAGACAAGAACAAGTTTGGAAGAGTGTTCGGGTTATGTATGGCTTTCATTTCCTTGTTGTATGGAGGTTTGGGGATACTGGGTTACTTTGCTTTTGGTGAAGATATCAAGGATATAATCACTACCAATTCAGGACCTGGACTACTGAGCAATCTTGTGCAGATGCAAAGTTAAGAATGTGTTGGGGTTATAGGATTGAAGTTAAGAATGTGTTTGGTTTCTGAGAAACTGATGGAAAGTCAAGGAGTTTAAGCATAAGCTTGGTTTATTACAAACCAGGGAAACATTTGTTAATTTACAGGAGAAGGATAAAAATGGGGTAAGTTTGAGGATTAACAGAGGTTTTAAGTTTATGATCCTTGTGGAAACTATTAAATTAATAAACATTGTGTTTGTCTAATACAAATTATGTTCTATCTAGGGTCAAATTTGGGCTTGTTTATCTGGATGAGCTGTGGATTTATGATTTGTTGATCATGTGTATTTGGATGTGTGGTTTGTGCTGCATGTGAGAAAAATTGAGTTTTAGTTAATGTTGTGTTTTTTGTATTGTTTTTTACTAGGATAATCTTATATTTTATTAATTCGTGATATATTCTTATTTTTATTATGGTTCATGATTTTTATTGGTAGGTTTTTGCAGAAAAAAATATGCTTTTTAATTATCTTAATAGTTTTTCCTGCATGTTGTTAAATGATGTTTTTTGATTACGGATGATGAGTATGGTTGTATGTTTATTTTATAAGGAAACTAGGTAAAGGAAGGCAAAAAAAAATGAGGTTTAGGTTGATGAATATTTGTTTTGCAAAAGCTAAACATGTGATTGAATGAGATTATTTTTAGTTACTAATATAAATTTTGGTTTTAGAATCTGGGTTTGAAACTTTCAGGTGATTTATGTTGTGCTTAAGAAAAATAAGGAATTTGTTTCCTTATATGTATCAATTAATACAATTTTTTTTTTTACATAGATTCAAATTTGCCAAACTCATTCACCAACTTTCTTATAAGTGAGTCTGAAGATATTTTTTCTCAACCAAGTGATCCTACTTAACTTTCTTATGACTCTAGAGACTTTAATTTAATTGTCCATACAATTAAAAAATCACAAAGAAGTAAAAACTTCTTACAAGAAGAAGATTGTTTACTTATGTCTGCATGGTTAAATACAACTAAAGATCAAATTACAAGAGTTGAACAACAAACAAGATAATTTTGGGCTCGAGGTCATGCTTACTTTGTCAAGAATGGAGGAAACTTGAATAATCATTCTCAAATAAGCATCTTAAGTAGATGACAAGAAATAAATAGAGAAGTTGGAAAATTTGTTGGCTTTGTTATCCAAATTGAAAACCAGCAACAAAGTGGAACGACTGAATAATCAAGGGTAATTTTTTTATTTGAACATTTCCATGTTAAATTATTTGTTTCATATATTTTTATAACATAGTTTAATTTATTAAATTTGTTTTACCAGATTAATGATGCTCGTCAAATGTATATTTCATGTGTTGGTAAACAATTTCAACTAGAACATTGTTGGGTTATCTTAAAAAAAGAACCCAAATGGCAATTTGAGCATGCAAGTGAACATCAAAAGTTAAATAAGAAACAAAAAAGTCATGGAAATGCAAGTCTAGCTTCTTCAACTCCATCAACCCCTGATTTTGTTAGTTTAGGAGAAGATAGTGATGCATTTATTTATCAAAATAGACCAATTGGTTAGAAGGTTGCAAATGAACAACTTAGACATAAACAAGGATAAGAGAAAGTTGGGGAGATACCTATAACAAATCTCTTACAACAATTCAATGATATTTTAGTTGAAATTAAGGATAAAAAAACAAGATAGAAAAACATTATTAGAGCAACAAGCTATAATGATTAAACAAAATCAAAAGAAACAAGTAAGATGAAATCATGTAGACGGATACTTCTACATTGGGTCCAATTTCTACAGTGTATTTTCAAAATAGAAAATTGGAAATTCTAGCAAAGAGGGGTTTAATTTGTTATTAATTTGATTGAATTATTTGTAATGGAATGTATGTTTAATTAATTATTTTTAATTTGCTTTAAATATATTGTATCGTGCTATAAAATTGATATCAATTCAGTTTGTTTTTTTAAGTTCTTCTAACACTCAAAGATAATAAGTAGCATTAATTAACTTCAAATATAAAAACCATAAAAAACATACAATTACTTGAAATTCATAAAATAAGTAGCTTAAATCTAATGATTATTTACTTATTACCGTATTGTTTCCATAAATGTCAATCAAATCAGCTTGGAGTTGGGAGTTCATTGCTCTGTCCTTGATTCGATTATGAGTTTGAAGAAAATCACATAGTTCTAGTGTTTCATCATGTGACATTAATCTAGAAAAATTAGTTTCACATTCATGATCAAATTCAACGTTCATTGCTCATTTATCCTCAATAATCATATTATGCATTATTTTGCAAGTTTTCATAATATTTGCAAGAGTTTTTTCATCCCAATATCTCACAGGTCCACACACTATTTCAAAATGAGATTGTAAGTTGTAACACCCTAAATGCCCTCTCCACATCCTTTCTTATAGACTCATATTTACTTGCGAAGTATTTTCTATTTTCTCCTAATGGCCTTGGGATTGTCTTAACAAAGATTGACCAATTCAGATAAATATCATCTGCTAAATAGTATCTCATTGTATATTCATGTCCATTGATTATGTAATTGACAAGAAGAGCACGACCTTCAGCAAGTGCAACAAAAACAAGTGATCGATCAAGAACATTGATAATATTTAGAGATCCAGACATTCCAAAAAAGGCATGCCATATCCAAAGATCTTGTGAAGCAACCGCCTCTAAAATTATAGTAGGCTCCCGACAATATCCAATATACATCTCATGCCATGCAATTGAAAATTTCTCCCATTTCCTATGCATGCAATCAATGCTCCTTTGAATTAACAAATGTTGTCTATTTTGAATTATTTCAATAGATCCTTTATTTATAATGTGGCAGAGTATATGACCACCAGGTTTTTGGTTTAGTATTGTTCCTTGTTGAATACGAAAAATCCTTATTTTATGCAATAAAACTGTTTTTTATAAGAGAACACAATATTTTTTGTAAAATATACAAGGAAGTGTTATAAAAAGAATAAATAATTAACATAGAAGAACATAGACATCAAAATATAAACAAACGAGTCAAGAGAGAAATACCTTGCTTATTATGAATTCTTCTATTATTTCAAAGTGTTAAGAATACAAGACAGTAGATCTATTTATAAGAGAAGGAAATGAACCCAAGCGTTATGAAAATTCAAGAGACTAAACTCAAGAGTCATTTACATTCAATACACATAAATATGAATTTATAACAGGAAGGACTTTATTAAAGATTTATGATAGGATTGGACCCAAATGAATAAAGGAGAGATGGGGGGGACTAATTTGAGTTTCTCCAAACAGAGCGAAGAAAAAAGTGGGTTCTTTTCTGTGCGAGAAAACTTGCTCCGAACCAAAACCCTTGCTCATACGCCACAGCCAAAACCCTTGCTCATACGCCAGAAACCAGTAAAACACACACAGAGAGACAGACAGGCCCTTCAAAAGCCCTAAACCTCACTATAGAACCAACTAATAGAGAAAGTCGGACGCTTAATTTGTCTCTTTGAAACATGTTACACAGTAAAACTTTTAACAAGAAAACCAGAGGTGGAAGAATTCAAAAGCTTGTAAGAGAAGTGTATTTAAGAGATGATATTTACTGTGGAGCTTTGTTTTGCAAATCTTGCGAAGATAAATCGAAAGCTCGGTTGACCGCTACCGCGTCTACTATTCTCGTTCTTGACACTAATGTTGTTCTCAATCAGGTAATCTTTAAATGTCTTTCTAGGGGGTTTAAGCACTTGATTTTGGCTTATAAAGAATTTGAGCTCTTATCATTTTGTGGGTTTTTCAAGATTGATTTGCTTGAGAATCCGGCAATAGAAGATGTGGTTTTGCTATCTGTGGTCTTACAAGAGGTGAAGAATAAAAATTCGTCTGTTTATGGAAGAATCAGGAATCTTATTGATAGTCCTGCTAGGAGATTCGTTGTTTTCTCTAATGAATTCCACAGGTAATTATTTCTTTTTTTGCGGGTTTTTGGTGGTTCTTTTTTCTCTATCATTTTATTTCCTAGGACACTTTTGAGTGTGAATTTATGATGTTTTGCTTGTTGGTTAGGCATACTTATGTGCAGACTATGGCAGGAGAAAGTCCGAATGATAGAAACGACAGAGGTTAGTTTGACCATTTACTCTTTATAATTCTGGATCCTTTCTGATACAATTTGTTGTGTATTTCTCAGATTTTTATCATTTCATTGGATTTTTTTATGTTGCGGCATCTCTGCTTTGTAGCCATGCGCTCTTTTTGTTCTGTTTTGTTTGGCATGTGTTCCCAGATTTGTAAATCTGACTTAGAAGAATTTTTTATCCAGCCATTAGGGTTGCTGCAAGATGGTATCAGAGTCATCTTGGTGAAGCGGTGAAGGTTCTACTTATTACTAATGATAGAGAAAATAATAGGAAGGCTACTGAAGAGGGTGTTTCTTCTGAGACAAGTATGTATTATATCTTCATCTGCAGGATTTTATTTTTGGTACCTTGTTAGTGTGACACTTTCGTGGAATTATGCTTGCTTAGAGCTCCCTTCTGATTTGCAGTTGAATCATATGTGAAATCATTGGGTCAACCAGCTCTACTTGACTTGCTTGTTCAGCCAGCTTCAGAAGATGTAATCATGGAAGAAGTAGAAGATATGAGACCTTCAAAGAGGAAAGTTGTTTATCCTGAGGTATTGCTTTAGTGTCTGCTAACTTACTGGTTTCTAGATTTGTTTTGCTTGCACGAAAATATACATGATGGTTTTTAATAAAATAATTCTTTGCACTTTGTTCTTTGTTTAGCATAAGCCCATGTCAGAGATTACTTCTGGGTTGACCAAAGGAATATACCATCAAGGAAAACTTCGTGTGAACCGTTACAATCCATTTGAAGCATATGTTGGAAGTGAGAGCATTGGTGATGAAATAATCATTTATGGGCGTGGAAATATGAACAGGGCTTTTGATGGTGATGTTGTGGCTGTGGAACTTCTTCCACAAGAACAATGGAACGAGGAGAAATCGTTATCTATAGTAGATGAAGGTATGTTTTCTGTCATGCTTTGTTTAGGCCTCCTAGAAGGTGCATGCGCACAAAGTGCATCACTTATTGTGCATGCATAAGCTTATGAATTTCTAAGCAGGTACACATCAACTGTCCTTTTCACCTTAACAGTGTCTTTAGATGTATGAGCTCTAGCTCACTTTGCTTTGGTTATGTGTAAGGTTTGGGTGTTGATAACCTACAATAAGGAAAAATGGGTTACATTCTTGTCTTCATATTCAGGTCTTATCCACAAGACATTAATGCAATTTGTCACTTTCTTTTTTGCAAGTCTTGAGAGTTGCCTTTTTCATTTCAGCTTATGATCTATACTAAAAGCAAAATGGAAGTGCAAAAAATATATCATCCTTTCTAAATAATGAATAGATGGATCTCTTTGTGTGCATGTGTTTGGGGTTGGGTTTCCAGAGCATTGTGGTTGCATTTTGTCCGTGTTATCTCAACAATATCCTTTTCCCTTGCAGAGGATGAAGAAGAAGATGTTCATCTAGTCCCAGGTAGTGCAGATGATGCTCCCAGGACTTCAATACCAGCATCAAGTTCGGCTTTTGACACAAATCTTGTCTCATCTCGGCCATCTGGCTGTGTTGTTGGTATTATAAAGCGGAATTGGCATTCGTAAGTCATCTTGATGTTAATACTGATTGATTTCTGCATGAACACATGCATATTGATTCTGGTTGTTTTATTGGATATGGTTTGAATGAGCCTGTGATAATCATGTTAGTCTTATTACTACATCCATGTAGTGTCATGCTGCAGAAATATGCATGTCTACCTTATGTGCTCCATAATGCAATTGCTCCAAATGCTTTGCTTGTGGAACACAACTTTCTTAACTTAACTCTGTCTTTTAACGTAATGTACTTTCATTTAGTCTTCTTTTTGCGCAAATGGGATATTCCTTGTATCTGACTAGCCATGAAATATTATTTTTAACTTTTAATAAAAAAATGAATTTTTGTTGTTGCATTGTTTGTGTTATGGATTTAGTTTTCTATTAAATGATCTTGTGCAGTTACTGTGGATCTTTAGAGCCCATGCCAATGCCAGCAGGACGTGGTGGTCTTGTATATGCTTTATTTGTCTCCAAAGATCGCAGAATTCCTAAGATTCGGATTCAAACTCGCCAGCTTGAGAATCTTTTGGACAAAAGAATTATTGTAGCAGTTGATTCTTGGGACCGTCAATCACGACATCCTTCTGGCCATTATGTACGCAGTATAGGAGAGATAGGCGATAGAGATACTGAAACCGAGGTCGGTAATCATTTTATAAGCTTATGAGTGCTACTTGTGTGTGAGTGGAATATTTATTATTTTAAAGCTGCTTCCTTATATACTATGGACCCTGAGCATTGTTCCTCAAGCTTTAGATGCGTAGATGGAGTTGATATATGTTGAAGAATAATATAAATCATATCTTGAAGTCTCATCTAATAACTTAAGCTTTTGGGTTGAAATGGTTCTTTGACATGGTATTAGAACCTTGATGACCATGCGGTTAACCTCTATTCTA
This sequence comes from Salix arbutifolia, assembly GCA_025169955.1. Taxonomy (NCBI): domain Eukaryota; kingdom Viridiplantae; phylum Streptophyta; class Magnoliopsida; order Malpighiales; family Salicaceae; genus Salix; species Salix arbutifolia. The sequence continues at coordinate 5,231,347 of CM045908.1, forward strand.
TTTGATAAAATTAAGCACAAGATATTGATGAGTCCATGCAAGTTTCAAGTCAAGAGGGCTTTCACTTGAGGGAGTGTGTTGAGAATAATATAAATCATATCTTGGAGCCTCACCCAACAACTTCAACTTAATTCTTTGACAATATATTTTGATCTTGTGAATTGCAGTTGGTCTTGATAGAGAATGATATTGATGCAAGACCTTTTTCTGCCCAAGTTTTGGCGTGCTTGCCACCACTACCATGGTCGGTTTCCTCTACAGATTTGAACAAATCAAAAAGAGTTGACTTACGACATTTATGTGTCTTTAGTGTTGATCCTCCAGGTTCATGATCCATTTTCATGTTGTTCATTTCTACTATTTTGTATGATTTCTTGTCTTATTAGTTTATGTTACTTTCAGGATGCACGGATATTGATGATGCACTACACTGTGCTATGCTTCCAACGGGAAATTTTGAAGTTGGAGTCCGTATCCTCCGCTATGCTGAGTTTAATATAATATATATATTTTTAATTATTTTAACAAAATTGAGGGCTATGTAGGGTATCAATATGGTTATGGGTGCATACACACTAGACTGCTTGTTTGAACTTAATGATTTTGTTTTTCTTTTGGTAGTGTTCCTTATTCTGTCACTTTTTTTTTTCTTTCTGTCAGTGTCCCCCTGTACTAGATTTATTCTCTTTTAGCCTTTTTCGTTCTCTCAATGCAGTATCATTCTATTTAGTTGTTATAAGAGCAAATAACAGTCTCCAGTGTTTTCTTTTATTGATATAAATTAAGACATTGCTGATGTAACGAATTTTGTTCACCCTGGCACCCCACTTGATGACGAGGCTTCAAAAAGGGGTACATCTGTCTACCTTGTTGAGCGTCGTATAGACATGCTTCCAAAACCTTTAACAGAAGGTAAATTTTCTATTTGATGTGTATCAATGTTAGAATTCATGGTATTTTGTGTGTGTATTTTGTGAACCTAAGGTCATTATAATGAGTTTTATGCTGTAGATATATGTTCTCTTCGAGCTGATGTGGAAAGGCTAGCCTTTTCTGTTATCTGGGTACGTGCTTCCATTTTTAATCATTAGGCTAGCATTTTCTGTCATTTGTTTTCTTTTGATGGGGGTCTCCACTGTATCACTCTCTGCTCTCTACTTGTCTTGATGAGGGACTTCCTCCAAACTACTCGCTTCAATTTAAGATTGTTAAAGCATATTTTACTGTGATAATTAAAAACACCTGCTTTTTTTTTATTCAAAGGACATTAATATATTTTGAATTCTAATGATCAATTATACAGGAAATGACCCCTGAAGCAGAGATTATTTCTACAAAATACACAAAAAGTATCATCAAATCATCTGCGGCATTATCTTATGTTGAAGCTCAGGCTAGGATGGATGATAGGTAATGTTTTGACTCAACCATTAGTTGATGAATGAAAATGTTTTATATTTGGTCCTGGCCCCAATGTAATCTTTGAGAAGCTAAGTGCTTCTTCTCTAATGATAATAACCATTTGTGTTTCTCTATAAGTGAGAATAAGCTTCTCCTAGTGACTTCTGTTTGTTTTGGCACATTGACATGTATATTAGGTTATTGCATGATTTTACATATATGGCATGCCAGTTTTAGCTTGTGAAATGATGACATGGACAGAGTTAGTTTTGTCCAGAAGACTTCTCTCATATATTTATCAGATTTATCTATAGTTAATAAGATCAGATTCATAGTGAAGACATGCAGAAATGTAGATGTTATGCTCATATCAGAACAAATGATTTCACTCACACAGAGAAGACATGTCGATTGGGTTAGTTGAATATGCTTATTGAGTTTGGGGATTTTGAAGTGGTCATGGATCTTCATGTTGCTGATTCATGTCATGTTGGGACAAGTCTTGATAGAATATTTTAATATGAAAAGTGACTTTCAGTATTGTTCTTTAAGATTGTCATAATTATTCCAGGACAGATTTGAGGAAACTGGTAGCACTAATAAATCAAAAAGAAACCAAGTAATTGGTTCTGCGCTGGATTGCTCAAGTCCTCAGGTGCTAAAAGCTGCTCAAGCTCTGAGTGTTATTATATAAACGATCTGGTAGTGTTTTGGCCAAGCTGGCAACAGTGAATGTGAAATTCTTGATAGAACTCTATCCTTTTCCTTGCTTCCGCTGTCACATATAGCCATATCAGTTTGTTGAATTTGTGGCATTAGTGTTTATGCTTTCCTGCTCATCTCTGAAAGTCTCTTATGTATAGTTGGCTGATGGGGTCCTAATCAATTTAATCTTATTTTTAGTCGATTGGTTGATCCACTAACTAAAGATTTGAGAAATATGAATGCTCTAGCAAAGGTATGAATCTTGTGAGCACACGTAAATTATTTTGTTTGCTGTCCACCATGAAAAATTCCCTAAGAAGTTGCTTTATATACTATTCTGCAGATAATGAGGCAGAGGCGAATTCAGAGAGGAGCATTAACACTTGCTTCTGCTGAAGTCAAATTTCAGATTGATACCGAGACGCATGATCCTCTTGATATTGGTATGTTGCCCAAACAGCAAGTTTATTTTTGGTTTAGGGTGGGTGTTTTTGTGCCCCTGTTAGACAACAAAAAAGGAAGTGTATGTAGTGGATCATGTATGTGTAATTTGCTGAATTTTGTAGAGCTGTTGTAGTGTTCAGCGACAGGAATTTTTCTTGACATTGATTTTCTAAAAAGACTAGAAAGATTTGCTTTTATTGTTTTACAAAATTCTTACAGAATGCTTCAACCTTCTTTTATACAAAGCATGATTTTGGGTTTGTAAAGGTTGTAGCATTGTTTACATTTCTTGAGTTTTTTCTGTTTATAGTTGTGAAAATATCATGTCTTATGGTCTCCTTGTTTATGCAGGTATGTATCAGATTCGAGAAGCAAACCAAATGGTTGAGGAGTTTATGCTTGCTGCAAATGTTTCTGTAGCTGAAAAAATTCTTAAAGAATTTCCGGAGTGTTCACTATTGAGGTAAAGTAACTGTATAATTTCTAGTATTTTTTTTTAATTTCATTTTTGTCACCTTTTAAGCCTTATCAACAATACAAGTGGTCATTGCTTAATGAGTAATCAAAGAATAAGTTTTGAACAAAAAATAATCATCTTCTGTCCATTAGTCAGGACTCTTGTTGCCAAGCCTCTTGAAAATTGAATTTTGGATAATATTTAATTTGACAATGCTTTAATTGCCTAAACAATGTTGTGAAAGAATTTTGATATAATATCAATTTCTGTTTCATGTTGGAAGTTCTTGAGTAAGACTTTGTTTAGTGAATTGATTTGTGTTGTTGCATTTTGCTGAAAATATTATTCTGGAATAGTATTCATAGGCATAATTTTCAGATGTTTGAGAATTGCAGAGAGATCTTTTTGATATACATGTTAAAAAAGTGTATTTTTAAGCTTGAAATTGCTTGAACTAGCTGAGACATGATTTTCTTTCTGGGCAATTTTATTGCAGTATGTTATTTTAACGAGATATTCAAACTGTTGTCTAGGCCTTTTTAATCTCTTGGAAAACCTTTCTTTTTATCCATAATTTGTTTTGAAGTTTGAAGAATCTTTTCTGTCATGTTATTTTCTATTGAATTCTTCAGAGGAAATAAACTTTCTCTTGAATTCTTTAATTGTGAAATGAGGTTGTATTATTTTGAACTACTGTTCTGTTATAAGAAAAGCTTTTACTCTCTTTTATATACCAAGGATTTTCCAGTTTTCCATTACTGAACTATCTCAATTGTGTCTCCTGTGGACACATGCTCTCTTTTCAGGCGTCATCCTACTCCGACAAAAGAGATGCTTGGACCTTTGCTTCGTACAGCTGCTGCTGTTGGTTTGAACTTGGATGTCACATCATCAAAAGCACTAGCTGATTCACTTGACCGTGCTGTGGTGAGTTGATTTTTAGTTGACACTTTCCAAAAAAATAAAAAAATTATAGTAATGATTTAGCCTGTTCACCATGTGCTGATAGCTTGCTTTCTTTTCTCTTGTTTCATTTCTTGCAAAATTATGTTTTCCAGGGCGACGATCCATACTTCAACAAGCTGATCCGTATCATGGCAACTAGATGTATGACACAGGTAATATTACTTGAATCTTTGATTTTCAGGAGTACTTTGTACATGGAATTTGTATTTATTTTCTATTTATTTCTTGCTTGAACTGTAATCAGGCAGTATATTTCTGTAGTGGAGAACTCAGCCCTCCAGAATTTCTTCATTATGGGCTTGCAGCACCTCTTTATACTCATTTCACATCACCTATCAGGAGATATGCTGGTTAGCAGGAGGTTTTATCTTGTTGAGTTTTACTTTTTACTGATGAACACGATACCTGAATTTGAGTTTGGATTTTTACTTTCTTGCAGATGTAATTGTGCATAGGTTGCTTGCTGCATCCATAGGAATATACAAACTTCCAACTATATTCCAAGACAGGCCCCAGCTTACTAGTATCGCTGATAGTAAGCAACAATGAACTTTCCTGTTAAAGTTTTTCCATGGTTTAACTGCAAGTTCTGATTTTATTTCCCTTCCCTTTCACAATATGTTCATACTCTCTATTATTAGGTCCTCCAATTTGTTTCCTCTATCGAACCCAACCACATTTTATCTATTATAGATTTAATTAATTAGTCTGGCATCCACATTTTATCTATTATAGATTAAATAATTAGTTTAGCGTGCAATGCATTCTGTGAGTTTGACGGGGCTACTATTAATTCGTATCAACCATGTCATGCTGAATGGCAAGAACATTGCTTACTGTAATCTGCAGATTTGAATTACCGGCATAGGAATGCCCAGATGGCAAGCCGAGGCTCAGTAGAGCTCCATACTCTCATATACTTCAGAAACCGGTAATTTGTGTGATCTTTCCCAACTCCCCTGCTGACCCCAACCTGCATGCACACAAATACATACTTATCTAATTATCATCACTTTTTTCTTGTTGTAGGCCCACAGATACAGAGGCCAGAATAGTAAAGATGAGATCAAATGGTTTTATTGTATTTGTTCCCAAGTATGTTTTTCCTATTTGACCTTTTAATGGATAAGCTTATCGTTTCTCTTTTCTTAAATTTCTGGCTCAATTATGGTTTGCCCTGTATAGCATGCCCAATGTCTCAAGGAACCCAAGAAATGGGAATTAGAATACAAACAAGGAAAAAGAAAAGAGGAATGAATCTGGTGGTCTTTGTTTTCTTGGGAAAATTGCAATTCAGGGTTTTATTGGGCAGATAATTTTTAGCATTTAGTTGCAAATAGGGTTGGAAGAGCAAATTTGGTGGGACCTGGAATTTAAGGAATCAAGTGAAGGATTTCTAGGGCTGAAAGCAATTGTGTGGTAGTTGACCTAACTGTGATTGGTTTGCGTCTTAAAGATCAGGAATTGCATATATTTTGCTGAGTTAAAGCAGAGTCTAGGCAATTGCTTTCACGAGTACTTGGAAACATAATGCACAATCACGGCTTCTCAATAAGTTCACTAGCTGCATAAATTCCAATACTAAAGCAATTCAAGGACTAGTATGAGCTGTGTATATAGAGACTCTTGCCATGTCTAGAACAATCACACTTCGCTTATCAAAGAAATGATATATATATATGTGTGTGTGTGTGTGTGTGACAGTCTATCATGCCTCTGGTTTTCCTCAAATTGTAACATACCAAAATAAACCAAATACACCCTGCATCAAACTTAGTTTATAAATCCAGATCCCTTGAATCTTTCCATCCAGGTCCTTCCTCGCTGCATGATGGTCCTTCACTTCGTGGAGGAGCAGACGTTATCGCTTTGAATAGGATTTGACACTTGTTTTCTGCAGGTTTGGTATAGAAGGGCCAGTATACCTGACAATGAGAGGTGATAAAGGAGGTGGGGAATGGTTTGTAGATGAACAGCAGCAGAATATTAGGAAGATGGATGGTAGTGTTTCGTACAGTATCCTGCAGGCGGTGAAAATTCACTTGGAGGTTCGGGAACCGAAACCAAATCGGCCAAAACTCCAACTTACCCTACTCTAAATTCTGTAAGAAATGATTACCAATGCTGCCATGTTCAGGCCAGGATACAACGGTGTATTGGTACCAAGAGTAGTTTGTAATGTCAGAAAATCGTTGTGTATGCTTTTGCAATATTTAACTCAGGATTTGCTATAATTAAAAGTGACTGGGATCTTTATTTAAGAGGCATTTAGCTTAGCAGATACTTGAGAGACTGAAAACTATTGAACCGAAAATGTCAATTCGATTCATAAACTTCAAATCACTGTTCCAATCGAATTTATGTAAAAATTGTTCCTGAAGCCAGTCACATAAAACGCTTGAAAACTAAAGTCAAACTGACATAAATTATAATGAGAAGAACCTATTAATGTAACATATAGCTACTACTAGCAGTTAGTAAATAAAAAACGTACCATTCATTATAGGCATTGTTATGTGGTGTGATTAATGGGTTAACATGTGGTATTGTAATGACAAATGTAGCATCATTGGGTATTTTGGAAGGGTGTGATTAATTGATTCATTATAGTATTTTCAATCCTCTGTCCATGGTAGATCCACCACCATTAGGAAATGTTTTAGGATGAGTAGCCACTCATAAACCATCATTTTGTTTTCCTTGAAATCTTGTCATGTTTGCCTGTTCTAACTACATGTGCGATCACCCGACAATGTCGCTGGGTGTTTGCTAGAACATACTTTAAAGCTATTTTTTTTATATTTTTCATTCTTGTAATTTTGATTTAAAGAAAAACTAGTAATATAGCTTGTTTTAATTTAGAAACCGAATGAGGTTGACGATTAGAGAGGGGTCCATTGCATTGATCAACCAACCGTTTACAATAAATTTCTCTGTCCTCCATCTTCTAAATGTAGAATCATTCAGATCTGGTCATCATTTACATATCCTAGTTTATCTTTTCATGAGATACACGTCTCAGGATCTGGTTTTGTGTTAAAACTTAGTCATTCTCAAAAAAAAAATTGAAAAAAACTAAAAATATTTTATTTTTTATTTTAAATTAAATTTTAAAAGAGATCTATAATTTTCCGAGTCAATACAACTCCTGCAACAGATAGGAGTTATACAGTTTCAGAGTAAATTATCAAATACTCTAAAAGAGATTAGTCAAATTACTATGGCTTCAGACTCATGCGCACTGTGGAGTTGACATTTGTCCTCCGTGCTTCGCGCCCTTACGTGCGCTTTTTTTTTGTTTTTCCCTTGGATGAACAGTGTATTAACGAATTTATCCCCCGCAAAATGACAAAAAATAGTTCCACGCTGGAGGGGCTCCGCGATAATTGTGCGTGCACGGATCGGTCCGCCGCACTTCTAATTTTTTTTTTTCAAAATTAGCTAAATACGGATATGACCCCTAATAAGACAAAATTGATAAATTGGGCACAGGGGCAGACCGGTAATTTCCACATTTTATTTATTTATTTCGATTTACTGTCGGTGCGTGCGTAGCACGCGCCCAAAGGTATTCCACCCCAAGTCCTGTTTAGGTGGCGCGTGCGGAGTCCTACGGTGGATGGAGATGGGCTTCAGGGGTCTATCGTGACGCGCCTCCACGTGGTCTTCCTCCTGAGGCGGCGCGTTTCACCAGAAGATGGCCGTGGACGTGGCGGCGGCCGGTTAAAGCCGCTGGCCACGTTTCTCTCTCTCCTGCACGTAAAAGTGCAGGAAAGTCCCCTGATTTTTGTTCCTTTTCACTTCGGTGCTTGTACTTTCAATTTTGTTTTTGGTCCTGATTTTTGTTATATAAGTTTTGATTTAGTTCGATTGGGTCCTCCGATTGGAATTGATTGAATGTCAATATTTCACTTCGGTCCTCCTTTTAATTTTCGGATTGGGTTTAAATAACTCAATAAATACGGTACAAAAGTTTCAATTTCTTCAATTTGATTTTCATTTCGGCTCTTATACTTTTAATTTTTATTTTAATCTCTTTATTTCTTTTTCTTTTTAGAATAATCCCTACTTTTATCCATGTATATATAAGTGTGCTCTTAGCTTTGATTTTAATTTTTGTTATTTTCTTATTTGTTGAGGTGATATGTTTTTTTCAAACAAATTAGCTCTTAAATTTTGTTTTGTATTTATGATAATTTGAAAATTGATATTTGTGTTTTTTCTTCTTCTCCATTTGTTCTTTCTTTTAGTTTTTTATTCGTTTTTTTATTTTTATTTTTACATCAGATGACTTTTTTTTACTTGATCATTTTTATTTTATTTTTTTGTTTGATCTTTTATTAAAGTTTTAAAGAACTTTTTAGTCTTTCATTTATTTTATTTTTTCCAGTATTAACATAATAATAATAATTTAATTTTTTTTCTTATTTACTTTTTTGTTAATGTTTTTTAGGTTTTTTCCTCTCGTGATAATTTGGTAATTTTTATTGTTTGACAGTAATAACAATGATAATTTTTGTTTTTTTTATTTTATCTTTTGTTGAAGTTTTTAGGATTTTTTAGTCTTTCATTTTTTTTCTTTGATTATCAACACAAAAATAAAAATATAATAATAATAATAATAATAATAATAATAATTTAATTCTTTTTCTTGCTTACTCTTTTTTTAATGTTTTTTTTCTCTCATGATAATTTAATAATTTTTATTGTTTTGACAGTAATAACAATGATAATTTTTATTTTTATTTTATTTTTTTGTTTGATCTTTTGTTGAAATTTTTATGATTTCTTTAGTCTTTCATTTATTTATTTATTCTTTCATAATAGTATTAATAATAATAATAATAATATTTTAATTGTTTTTCTTGCTTACTATTTTGTTTATGTTTTTTATTTTTTTTCCCCGGTATGACTTGATAATTTTTATTGTTTTGATAGTAATAACAATAATAATTTTTAATGTTAAGACTCCGATGTTGCTATTGTTATAATAGAGTATGTTAATCTATTTCATTATATTAAAGTTTGCAAATATAAATATTATATTTTAATTTTGATCCAGCAAATTTTACAAAAATTATTTGCTCAGCCCGCAATGTAGGGTGAACAATTTTCTTAATTTTCAAGTTAAATGTTTTTTTCAGCTAATAATTTTTATTTTTGTTTTATCATATATATTTTTTTATTTGCTCTTTTATTCAAGTTTTTATGTTGTTTTGAGTCTTTGATTTAATTTTGTTTTTTTTTCATTATTAGCGCAATAATAATAATAATAATAATAATAATAATAATAATTTTAGTTTTTGTTTTTATTTGCTTTTCTGTTAATTTTTTTCTCGGGGTGTTTTAATAATTTTTACTTTTTTGTCCATGATAGTGATGATAATTTTAGATGTTAAGACATCGATTTTATTGTTGTGATAATACGGTATGCTCATCTGTTTTATTATATCAAACTTTACATGTATAAATATTTTATTTTAATCTCAACAGTTGTTTTACCTCATAATTTTTATTTTATTTTTTTGTTTGATCTTCTGTTAAAATTATTATGATTTTTTTTTGTTTTTTTCATTATTAACACGATAATAATAATAATAATAATAATAATAATAATAATAATAATAATAATAATAATAAGAATAATAATAATCATAATAATTTCAGTTATTTTCCTTACTTACTGTTTTATTAATGTTTTTCAGTTTTTTCCTCTGGAGACAATTTGATAATTTTTATTGTTTTGATAGTAATAACAATGCTAATTTTAGATGTTGAAACTTCAATGTTGTTGTTTTTATAATAGGATGTGATGATCTGTTTTATTATATTAAATTTTGTATTTATAGATATTATATTTGAATTTTGCACCAGCAAATCCTATTAATTTCTTCAATCCTGACAATTATAAAAATTGCTTGCTCAGCTCGCAACATAGTGCGATCTATTTTTTTTTTAATTTTAAAGTCACGTAATTTTTTTGCCAATTAGTAATTTTTATTTTTGTTTTATCATTTATTTGATTTTTTTATTTGCTCTTTCTTTTATTTTTTTATTGTTTTTTTTTCAAGTCAAGTAATTTTTTTTTACCTCATAATTTTTATTTTATTTTTTTGTTTGATCTTTTGTTAAAATTATTTGGATTTTTTTAATCTTTCATTTATTTTTGGCTTTTTTTCATTATTAACATAACAACAATAACAACAACAACAACAAGAAAAAGAAATTTTTTAGTTATTTCTTGTTCTTTTGTTAATGTTTTTCAGTTTTTTTCTCTCGAGATAATTTAATATATTTTTTATTGTTCTGACAGTAACTGCAATGATAGTTTTAGATGTTAAGATTTTGATGTTACTATTTTTATAATAGGGTGTGGTGATTTGTTTTATTATATTAAATTTTGCATATATAAATATTATATTTGAATTTTGGACCAGCATATCCTATTAATTTCTTTCATTCCAACAATTATAAAAACTTTTTACTCAGCCCGCAACATAGTGCGATAAATTTTTTTAATTTTCAAGTCAAATGATTTTTTTTCCAGTCAATAATTTTTATTTTTTTCCATTTATTTTATTTTTTTATGTGCTTTTTTGTTAATGTTTTTAAGCTTTTTTTTAGCTTTTGATTTCATTTCATTTTCTTCCCGTTATTAAAGCAATAATAATATTAATATTAAGAATAATAATAATAATAATTTTAGTTTTTGTTCCTACGTCTTTTTTATTAATATTTTTTTTGTTTTTCTCTCAGATTTGTTGAATAATGTTTATTGTTTTAATAATAATAGTGATGATAATTTTAGAAGTTAAGACTTCGATATTACTGTTAGTATGATAGAGGATGTTGATCCCTTTCAGTATATCAAACTTTACATGTTAAAGTATTATATTTTAATCTCAACAGCTGTAAAAATTAGCACTACGCCCACAACGTAGTGCGGGCATTTAGCTAGTAAATTACTAAAATCTCTCTTACAAGCTCCCAACTAAATCAATGGTGATATGATATGATACATTACCCAACTAAGTGATTGAACTTAGGCCTGGTAAATATGATTTTTCAGACAATGGACACGGTAAAGAAAGAAGATTAAAGAACCAACAGAAACTCGACAGCACTAAACGCGTCTAACCAGCCAGAAATAGCAGAGCATATGGGAAGAGAAATGCTGGGCAAGCCTGTACATATGCAAGAAAAGTCGTCATCCAAGCTAGAATTTACAGAATTTGTCAAAGTATAATAATAGAATTGAAAAGTCATCAGCCATCCATGTTTGAATCGAATAGTCAAAACTCAGAACTCTCTCTTTATATACAGGCCTATAGCTCCTCCTCTACGCCTTGAACCAGACCAAAACACAAACAAAATGAAGTTTCACATTCTCATCACCTTCGCTTTCTTGCTAGGAACCGCATTAGCAGAACAATGTGGGAGCCAAGCTGGAAATGCTTTGTGTCCGAATGGGCTGTGCTGCAGCCAGCACGGCTGGTGTGGCTCAACAGATGACTACTGTGGTGCCGGTTGCCAGAGCCAATGTCCTGGTAGCTCAACCCCTACACCCTCTACACCAACTCCTACTCCCAGCGGCGGAGGTGACGTTGGCAGCATAATCACCGCTGCTGTTTTTGATCAAATGTTGAAGTATAGAAATGATGGAAGGTGCCCAGGTAATGGGTTCTACACTTATGATGCTTTCATCTCTGCTGCTCGGTCATTCAGTGGCTTCGGCACAAGCGGTGATGCTACAGCACGTAGAAGGGAGCTCTCTGCTTTCTTGGCTCAAACCTCTCATGAAACCACAGGTTAGTAATTATATCTCAAATTGCTTGCAAGTTCATGCGATCTGATTTATGAGAAGGGCATCTCGTCGGAGCAACAGCTAAAGACGTCTCAATTTATACACAAGTGTAACTGATTAAAAATATTATAATTGCTGCCACGAGTTTAATAGCGTGATTACTGCAGGTGGATGGCCAAGCGCCGATGATGGTCCATATGCATGGGGATATTGCTTTATTAGAGAAAACGATCGCCAAACTCAGTGCTCATCGAATCAATGGCCTTGCCCTGCTGGAAGGCAATATTATGGCCGAGGCCCAATTCAACTTACTCAGTAAGTCTCGCATTCAATTTCTCTTTTCAATTTGACCCCATTCAAGAAACAGGAGCTGACTTTGACTGTTGACTTTCTCAGCAACTACAACTATGGCCTAGCTGGTCAAGCCATTGGCGTGGATCTCATAAACAATCCAGACTTGGTAGCAACTGACCCTGTTATATCATTCAAGACAGCTATCTGGTTTTGGATGACCCCACAAGCAAACAAGCCATCAAGCCATGATGTTATCATTGGACAATGGGGGCCGTCTGATGCAGACAGGGCAGCCAATAGGGTCCCAGGCTATGGTGTGATCACAAATATAATCAACGGTGGGCTCGAGTGTGGGCAAGGAGCCAATGATAAGGTGGCTGATAGAATTGGGTTCTATAAGAGGTATTGTGATTTACTGGGTGTGAGCTACGGGGATAACCTTGATTGCTATAATCAAAGGCCCTTTGCCTAGTAGCTTTATTCGGTTTAGTTTTTCAATAATCTGGACCGGCTGACTGGGCCGGTTGAATTGTACCAATAAAGTGATTACTAATAATAATACATATTCTATGATATTTTTAGATTATTTTAATGTATTAGATGTTAAATTTTTTTAATCTATTTCAATCCCAAATCTGAACCATCATAGAACTTAGTCTTACGACCACCAAACGAAATGTTTGGGAAAACCCCACCAAATTACAAAGGGGATTGCGAAGAATTACTAGAAAAACTGCCCTAGTATAACATCTCATACAATCTCTCTAGCTAAGGGATCCTTAGTTGAGTCAAAATGGATCCATGGTCTATTTAAGCTCCTTACACGGCAGCGTTTCTCTCCTCTCCTCCACCTTCTCCCACCTCTCCTCCTCGGCCTACTTATGAACACTGCTGTCTTGTAAAAAAACAACCTGTTAACGTCGTTTTGTTTGTAATAAAAAAAGGAGAGTCTCGTGTTACATGATGAAGATGTGATCACCCCAGCAATTCCTCCTATACCTTCCCCTTGCACCAAAATCTCATGGAAGTAAGGCAAGCATACGAAATTCAAGTATTATACATTCTCTTTTTTTTTTTTTTTTGCTGAGAGCATTATTGTGGTGAAGTCCATTTAGTTTTTACTCTGAATTAAATAAGGTTAACCACTCTTACAATACAATTTACAAATAACGAAGTCTTGTTCATTTTTTTTTTTTTTAAATTACAATACTTTAAATTTTGATTTCCCTGAAGAATGTTATTATAGTAGTGTTGTGTTTCTCGAATATCATACATGCAATCAAAATTATAAAATAAAATTATTTAAGAATCTCTAGAATCTCATTAAATATATTTGGAGTTGTTTAAGAACGATTACCTAAAGACCTGATCTTCCTCAACTTTGAATATTTTCTTAAGATTTAGTTTGTCACAAACCATAAGTCGTTCAATTATTTGGCCTTCAACAAATTCACACGAACCACACTTGAGGAGTCCTTACAGGGCAATGTATGATGACAGAGGGTTTGCGATCTGCATAGTAGTTTTCGAGTTCAAGTCAGGGCATGCATCCCTTGTAAGAGCCTAGGACAACTGGGATTTTACTTGCTCACTTAGGCTCACAAAGCGCGTTTTGGGGGGGTGAAGTTTCTTCGTATCCAAAAAAAATCTCCTAAAAATCTCTATTTAAAAGAATGAGATTACTATGCCTAGAATACTACCTCTAATTTTATGTTTGCTTAGTTTTTATATCTAACACACAACCACTCTCTTTGTAAAAAATAAGAGACATAACTTACTATTTATAAAGAAATCTGAAAAACCCTATAAATAGACAAAGTATGAATTTGCCCCATATATAATATTCATATATTCATTTAGGAGAATTTTAGAAATTAATTTAATCAAGTCCTTACTTAATTTTTTAGGTCTAGAAATATTATCTTTGTATTAATTATATTCTAGTCCTTAATTTCAAAAACATATTTTAATCAAGTCATACTTAATTAAATAATCCTAGTGTAATTTCAGACTAATAATTCTCAATGTGTATAACCCATTAAGTTTCTAATATGTTGGCCTAAATATAAATTATAATTCTAATTAAATGGATTTAAATCAATTCAATAATTTCATTTAATATTAATTCAACAATTTATTAATTTATATTTTAATATCATTTACATCATCTAGAAATGTTTCATGATATCCCAAATATTAAAAAAATCATTAGTGGTTTGACTTAACCTTTCAATGACCGATTTCTTAGCGTATTAATATTCTTTCACCAATAATGTTTTTATTTAACATCAAAGCATGAAGTATTTCTATCATATTAAATCATGTTTGTTTCCTTTATAATAGTCATGGATCATCAATAATGATCTTATTTAACATCAAATATGAAGTACTTTTGTCATGTTAAATCATGTTTGTTCTCTTCATAATAGTCATTGATCATTTGAATAAGATTTGAAACTCCTCTTAAATTTTATTCCACTTAAACCAAGAATTTCTCAGTCCATACTATTTGAGAACATATGGAATATTTGTCCTCATCCACCTAGGGTGATGAATACTCTATCAATCACTTCACTACCTTTCATATAGTTCATGGTATACCCAATATCTATCTTTTTATTACTTGGATTAAGATAATATGTAACAAGATCAAAATATAACAATGTTTATATAAGATAACTTAGTGATTTCAAGTCTAAAGATTATTTGCACAACTATCACATGAGCCTTCTATAGACATAGGTGATCTCTATATGGAATTCTAATACAGATCAATTCAATGTACATGTCTTATGATAAACAATTAAATGTTAGATCTAGGTATCTCTTATAACTCAGCTTATGAGAATAACTTCTTTCTTTCATAAAGGAAATAACATAATATGTGTCAATCTCTACAGTTCTAATAAATATCCAGTAATTAAAAGTGCATTAACCATGCATATTTTAGGAACAATATTTTGATACAATATGAATCTCATAATTATAACAACTTTTTATTTTCTTTGCAAAGCATTTTTGTCTCATGGACTTTATCTTTACTCTAAATTTATTAATCTAATATTACATGAATATTAAAGATAAATTAAGTTTTTATTAATAATAAATATGTATTTTCATTAATATAATAATGTCATGTGTAATCAATCAATTGACTACATGGCATGTTAAACTAACAAGTAGAAGAGGAGGTAGAAAGTGAGTGGTGGAAAAAGTTTCCATCTCGATCAAGCCTTAATTTGATTGCATTAACAATATAGCTACGAGGCTTGGATCCACATGTTAAAAGCTTCTCTAGAAATAAAGATAAGGAAATTGGATGTCTCTGGATGTTGATAATATGGTATGATGTTTTTAGGGATTTGATATTGTGATATAATAATTCACGATTATATTAGAAATTACACTATAAACTAAAACAGAATGGGTTTTTCAAATGTGTTTGGTACTATTTATCTAAACTCAGATGCACTATGGATTGGAATAGAGAAATTACATAATAATATAAGTATTATTTGTATACTAAGACTGCACAAAAAAGTTATTTTGGCCTAGTGGTTAAGGCACGTTCCTGTTGGGAGTTCGAATCTCCCAGATGACAAAATGGTCTTGGATTTTTAATATTAACAATTTGCATTATCTATAATTTGAATACTAAGTTGAGCAAAGAAGTTGCTTTGGCCGAGTGGTTAATGTCTGTGCCAGTACATGAAAGTCCGGAGTTCGAATTCCAGCAGGTGAAAACTGATTTCCTTTTTTTCTTTTTAAATGGGTTTTTTTCTAACCGGGCTGTCCGGGACAGCTTATGTGCACCACGACTAATCTCTGGGCCCACTTTATTTTACATTTTTTTACTATTTTTTTATAACCAAGGTGTCTGTACTAGCTTACGCGTACCATATTTTTTTTCTTTCAAAATGAATAGTGATTTTCACTGTTCATTACTGTTTGAAAATATGTTTTCCCCTAGCTTTTTTTTGTTTTCTTTAATTTTTTCTTATTAATATTGTTAGGTGTTGAAATTTCTAATTATTATAGATAAGACATTCAAAATAATGATAGTAATTATTTGTAAGTTTTGTTTTATTTTAAATATGTCAGACTATATTTTGATATTTATTTAATATTAGTGCCTTAATATATATATATATATATGACCTAGGTTTTGTTTTTCAAAAAAATTATATCATTGTTCTAAAATACTTTTAATATAATAATATGAGGAATAAATCTTATAAAAATAAAAAATAATAGAATTTTATTTTCTAACAATAATTATGGTCTCATCAGTTTTTAATATCTCCACTATTATTAAGATTTGTTTTTAATGTTTACATTTTAATTTGTGTTGGTGATCGTTTGAAAATTGATATTTTGTTTTTGTTTTTAAAAATTATTTTTATTTCTTCAAGTCGAATAACTTTTTTAAATCTAATAATATATTTTTTTATCATTTATTAAGTTTTTTAACTGGTTTTTTGTTCATATTGTTGGGTGTTCAAATTTCTAATTATTATAGATAAGACATTCAAAATAATAATAATAAATTATTTTTTCTTATAAATATGTGAGACTAATTATATATTTATATATATATATTACCAATTTATTATTTTCAAAATATAATAATTTACTATTAGTATTCTAAAATATGTTTAATATAAAAATATCTGGAATAAATCTTAAAAAATAAAAAATAATAATTTCTTTTTCAAACAATAATTACGGTGTCATCAATAGTATGAACAATAATAATTAGAATATTAATTATGTATAATAATATTCATAATGAAAACTATAATAATTGTGACAAAAATTCATTGGTCAATGTTATTTTTGTGAGAAATAATTTTTGTGTCTTTTTTTATGTACGATATTTCAGATCTCATATCACGAAAAACAAATATACGAAACCACACATAGACAAGACATGTAGAAAATTGTGTCAAATTATCTACATTAATAAAATAAAAAATTGCCCTGCATTTCGCCACAATCAGCACCAAATTTTTTAACATGTAACAATTTGTTAATGGTCCTAAATTTTTATATATATTAATTTCAGGAATTTTTCTTTAAAAAAATAGGAGAGACTAATTATATATTGTGATATTTTTTTCATATTAACATCTTAATATATATATATATATATATATAAAATTGAACTGACTTTTCGTTAAAAATCTCACATTAATTTAATCTCAGTATTCTAATTTTTTTAATATAATAATATGAAGAAAAAATCTTAAAAAAATAATCTTTGATAAATTTAAGCAGTTGTATTTTTGGTATCTGTCAAATAAATTATTCAGCAAATAGTTAAAACATGCCGAACAAACAATTAATATGTTGTAGGCAACAAATAATATATCTTTAGTCAATTTAATCAATTGCAGTTTTGCTATCTATCAAGTAAATTATTACCAAAGTGGTGAAAACAAAACTTTCAATCAAATTATTTGTTGCATAAAATAAATCACTCATCTGTGCTACAATGCAATGATTATAATTTTACTATTTGCTAATGAAAGAATTCATGAAACAAATTAAACATACACAACAATCAATCAGTATATTACACGAAGCACGTGGCTCATTTTAACATAATTTCTTCGATTCCAATTGTACAATCTACCGATTAAATAATTATCAAAATAGTTTTAACAGTAGCAATATTCAATGACTTTTTGACAAAAAAAACTCTGTTTTTAACAGACTCTATCAATTATAATTTTACTAATTAAATATAAAAATAATTAATTACAACACGCATAAAATCAATAAGTTTTTCACATAAATAAAAGCCCAGCGCAATGCGCAGGCAAGTTCATTCGTGCCTTTCTAAACTAGCATTAGACTTTTAAGAAATAGATTTCACATATATAATAAGAGATAAGAACCAATTTATGGATGCTCTAGTATCTTTGGCTTTCATAGATAAAAATTATTATGGTATTAGAGCGCAATATTTTTTACAAAAATTTGGAACTCTTGATCTAGTTTTCTACTCAATTAAAAGAGAAGTATATGGAAACTCATAGTACTATGGCATAAAGAAGTTCATTCAATATTAAGAATATCTTTTGGGAGAATATAAGGTATGAATAAAGACTTTGAGAAAGATTGTAATGGAATATTACCTAGATTGACAATTTTTTTTTATAAAAGGTCATTTAATGCGACTCTAATGAGATGTCTAGATGAAGTATAAGCAATTAAAAGCGTTATAATAAGTCTATAAGCGAATCTCTTCTATCAATGCAAATAGACATTAAATAGCTAAGCAAATGCAAAGATTTGGATACTTCTAGATGACAATCAAAAAGGATAATTTATACTATGTTAGGAGATGTCACAAACATTAGGTGTAAAATGACAAGAACTACGCTCCTTTAACACCTTTGTTCAATATGATGTCACATTAGCCCTTCTCAATATGGGTAATAAATATTATTGGCCAATTAACCTTAAAAATATTAATGAACATCAATATATCCTAGTAATAATAAACTACTTCATGTAATAGGTATAAGCTTGTGTTTTATGCCATGTAACTCAAAAAATGGTTAGGCAATTTATAATGAAATACTTAATATGTCATTATGGCTCACTTGAAAAGATAGTGATAGGTAGTGCTTAAAACTTAAATGGGAAAATGATTACATAATTATATGGGAAGTGGAAGATCAAGCACTTAAACTCCAAATTACAATCATTATATAATAAACTAAATGATGTTTTGTATGTTAAATTGAAGAATATAAGAAAAACCCTGGGTCTTGAACTCTAGAGTTCATGCAAGAATTAGGGAAAATTATTAGTCCTCTGAAATTGATTAACTAAACAAGTTTGGAATGAATAATGAGGTGAAAGAAACAAGAAAGTTGATGAAAAATATATAAAAAAAATCTTTGGTTCGGATGAGAGAAGAAATTATGAGGAGAGGTTCTTATTTAATTTTAGTGTAATTAAGGATGTTGACACATTAATAAAGGTAAGAAAATTATGTTAATACATGAGAAAGTATTGAGATGAACGGTTTATAGAATTCCTAAAAATTCCATTATTGAAGACGAGGGGAAACCATATATATTTTTTAAAGAATGTAAGAATAAATATGTTTGAAAATGAAATTATAGGTACTGGTGATAAAAAATGAAAAAGAAACTTAGAGGGAGAAGTGGTGGTTTTGGCTACCATGAAAAAGGTAATATCTATAGTTTATAACGGGTGTTTAGTTTATTCTGGTTGAATATGTTATTTAAGTGTAACATGCAATTTTATGATGTGTTGAATACCCTTAAAAGGTGGGATAGAGGATGCTGAAACAACCCTAAAAATTTAAAAGAAAAGATGAGGAATTTAAAAGACTTCTTTTAATAGACTTTAGAGCTATTATAATAGCCTTGAATGTTTGTGTTAAGACGGCTAATTAACGCTCCAAAATGGTAAAACGAGGTTTGGAATGATAGCCTCAGGTGCAAAATTATTTAGGGATTAAAAATGTATCAAAGATACTAAAGTAAGGTCGTCGTGACATCTATAAAGTATGAGAGAGCTTATTTAGGCACACTTAAAAACATAAATGATAGAAATCCAGAGTCCCATACATAATAACTAAGATGAAATATGTTTGGGATAAGTTATTAGCTTGAAAATAATCTAAGCATTTTAGGTTATTGGGTGGTCATATGAATGTGAAATAATGATCTAATTTAGATATATAGATTCTATATGCATACGTATAACGATGTTTGTAAATTAATAAGTTGGAGGCTTAGTAAAATATAGATGTATGTATCCATTTGAGAGGTTAGGGATATAATTGATACACTTTTAAAATACATATGTATAACGATGTTTGTAAATTAATAATTTAGAAATGATGGTGTTGGGGCAGTGCCCTAAAGTGGAAACTTGTTAATATTCTACCATCTTGGTCAACCCATTCAAAAAAATATTGTTAGAAGAAGATATTTGTCAGAAATAGGATTCAGACAATCATATAATTATGTATTTTTTAAGTACGATGAACTAAGACCTTTTGTTCGATAAATATACTACTGAACATGTTATTTTTAAATAATTAATCTTTGCCAAATATCATAAATTGATACATTATTTAATTTCTCATAGACAACATCAACAATTTTCACTGGTATTTTCCAGTAGCCATGGGAACTATTCAACTATTAATGTGGCAGTTCATTGAAGACATCACACATTGTCGACGAATAAATTTTGTTGGTATTTATATTAAGTTAAGGGACTGATAATTACTGTGCACATTTTGGTTTGGTTTCTTACTGACATTATTATCGATGGAATGAAAACTTTTGAAGGTGTTTCTAAAATGTTTTTAGGGGTTTCTGAATTTTTTTGTACAAGCTTAAAATTTTTATTTGAATTCACCGACATAATCACAAAAGGATAATAATTATTTGATTAGTGTTTTGTTAGTAATTTGGTTTAAAAGACAAAAACCAACACATATTGGCATTTTATCTTTTTTTCCTCCTTCACTCTCTCTCCCACACACACATTCAAACTATTGGTTCTCTATATCCTCTCTCTTTGTTCAATCTTTCTCTAATTTTTTCTTCTCCTCCACCTAAAATAGGTATGTCTTTCTCTTTTTATCTTCTTTTTTCCTGTCATTTTTTTTTTGTTAATTAACATTTTTTCTTTTAATATTTGTTTTCTTCTCCTCTCAACTTCAGTTACAATGAATTTACAATAAAACTTCTCTCTTTTCTTCTCTTTTGTTACGTGTTTTTTGCATTAATTTTTTGCATTAATTATTTTTGTTCTTGATGGTATTGGAGTGGGGTTATCATATTATTTTTAATTAATATTTTTGTTTGGTAATGGTTTTGGTGTGATATTATTGCATTATTGTTTTATTAATTGTTGGAATAATGGGTTATTAATTGTTCAATTTTTTTAGTTGTAAATGTATTATTAGCTAATAAATTTTTTTCTAGTTAAATTATTATTATCATTATTTTTTTAATTGTTTTTTTGTAAATTTAGAACAAATTTTTAAAAGATAGGATTAATTTCCAAATATTATAACGTGGAAAAGTTTGCAAATTTGTTAGAAGAAAGTGAATTCAATCAACTAGTTTATGGCATATATGATATGTATTTGCAGGATTGTAATTTTTAGGTGGTCTCCCATATAGATGAGGTGTTGTCAAAAAAATTTAAATGTATAAAATATTTAATTTTATTTATCCATTAGTTTATGTTGATGCCTATGGGAAAATTTGTTGTGCATCGTTAGGACATGATCGTTGCTAGGAGACTAGCAACGATTTCAAGGAACATGAGTTATTAGCTGTCGATCACGAACAAACACTTGAAGGACATCCATTAACTCAAAACAGAGGGTCATCAAACTTGATGTCTCAAAGTTAAGGGGGTATCCATTTATAGTAGGATCTAATTACCCACAAGTACTTGGGTCAATGGAAAGAGGACCATTAAACATAGGTTTCATTTTTCACTATTAAATTTGTTTATATTATAGCATGTAATTAAATAGGAAATATAGAATATAACTAAATAGGAAATATTGTAGCCATATTCCTATGTGGTATCTCCACCATTACTATTGTATATTGCCCTACTCATATATATAGAAAGGGTTGGCTAACCATTAGGTTAAGCCTCCTAATTATTCTCAACTTGGTATCAGAGCATTCGGCCAACAATTTTTTTTTCTCCCTTTGCAGCTGACCCTAAACCCTTCTTCCCCCATGAACTCTACTGCTGCTGCCGTTGCCTTGTCTCCCTCCACTGGTGCTGCATCACCACCAGCCAGCCATTCCCATCCTGCTGGCCGAGAGAATTTCCCACCTGCAGCAACTAATTTTTCTGCTTCTTCTTCTCCTGCGTCTCTTTGCCTCTCATGAACACTCACCCCTCATCTATGGTCCCTCTCTCAAACACCCACCATATCGTTTCGTTAAAACTTACGAACACCAACTACCTTTATTGGCGAATGCAGATGAAGCCATATCTCATTGGTCAAGGTGTTTTCCAATTCGTTGATGGCACCATGTCGTGCCCCCTAGCCTATGAACTTCAATCTTCGGCTACTTCTTCCTCTGTCATCAGCTCCTATCTTCGTTGGCAGCAACAAGATCAACTTATTTTGAGTGCTCTACTCTCCTCTCTCTCCGTGGATGTGTTGCATCTTGTGGTAGATTGTTCTACCTCGCATTGTGTTTGGCAAACTCTTGAGAAGGCCCTCGCTTCTCCATCCAATTCTCGAATCATGCAACTCCATGGCTCCTTTCAAGACCTTCGGCAAGGTGATGCTTCAGTTAGCATATACATGCAACAAGCCAAATCACTATTTGATGAATTGGCTGCTGCTGGACGTCCAATGTCCCTTGCCGATTTTAATCTCTATGTGTTTCGTGGCCTTCGCGGTGAGTTCAAAGACTTGGTCACTAGTCTCATAACCAAAGCTGAACCACTGCCATACGCTGATCTTCACAGCCACCTTCTTACACATGCATTTCTGCACAAGAACACTTTTCAATCCATGGCTGTCAGCTCTCCTCTGCTGTCTTCTTCTCCCCTGCCACAGCAGCCTCCATTACTGCAAACACCACTGAATTCTACTCATTATGCAATGACAAATTACATCAGTAACTTCAACCGAAACAGGGGGCGTTATAGGGGTAATTGGCGTCAAAATAGCAACCGATTTCCTCCCCCAAACAGGAGCCCCTCTACTGCCGACTGGAGGTAGAATCAGTGGCAGCAAGGGAGGCACAACTCTGGTGCTGGGTTCTGGTCTGGACATCAGCATGTTCGCTACCAAATATGTTCCAATATCGGCCACACAGCTCCCCAATGTTCCCAATTTCACAGCAGCACGCAAGTGCCATCTGCTCACCTTGCTGTTGCTAATGATTCAGCTGTTTCGACATGGTTTCCCGACACCGGAGCTAATCAACACGTGACGCCAGATCTTGCAACTCTAACTAATTCTGCACCTTATCTTGGTAATGATTTCTTGCATGTTGGTGATGGTAAGGCTCTTGACATATCCCATGTTGGACATTCTATTTTACATTCCCCAAAACGCATGTTTACATTGACTAATGTTCTTCGCGTACCTCACATTACAAAACCATTGTTATCTGTTCAAAAATTATGTCTTGATAATCATGTTTATTTTGAATTTCACGATTCTGTGTTTTATGTGAAGGATCTCATCACCAAGGAAGTTCTTCTTTCCGGTCGGAGTCATGATGGTCTTTATGTTCTCTCCGAGTCTTCGGCTACGTCAATTCCTCAAGCTTTTTGGTCTCCTTGCATTTCCGCGACTGCCGATCTGTGGCATCGTCGTCTAGGTCATCCAACTCCTCGCATTTTAAATTTGTTAGTTTCTGAAAATAAAATTATTTGTACGTCTAGACGATCTTTTACTCAATGTCAAGCATGTCCTTTAGGAAAATCGTCTCGTTTATCATTACGACCGACGGGTCACAAAACTCCAAACCCACTTGAATTAATTTTTAGTGATGTTTGGGGTCCTGCTCCCATGTTTTCTTCTGATTTTTTTCGTTATTTTGTTATCTTTGTTGATGCGCACACTAAATATATCTGGTATTATCCGCTTGTTGCGAAATCTGATGTATTTTCCACGTTTCAACGTTTTCAGACTCTTGTCGAGCGTTAGTTTTCTATTAAAATTAAATCTGTTCAAACTGATTGGGGTGGTGAATATCGAAAATTAAATAAATTTTTTGAAACCATTGGCATTCACCATCGCTTAATTTGCCCTCATACTCATGAACAAAATGGCACAGTTGAACGTCGTCATAGACATATTGTCGAAACTGGCCTAACCCTTTTAGGCCAGTGTCATGCCCCATTGCATTTTTGGAACTATGTTATGGAATCATCAGTATATCTTATTAATCGCATGCCTACTCTTGTTCTTCAAAATAAATCTCCTTTTGCGTGCCTGTTTGATCGCACTCTTGATTATAACTTCCTACGTACTTTTGGGTGTCCATATCGTGCTCATAAATTAGATTTTCGGTCTTCTACATGTGTGTTCTTAGGCTATAGCTCGTCTCATCTTGGTTATCGGTGTCTTGATTTAGAGTCTGATTGTGTCTATGTATCCCGTCATGTTTGTTTTCATGAAAGTGTCTTTCCATTTAAGAAGTCTAAACAGGTAACAATTACCCCGGTACCACCCACTACACCTACCTATCCCATCATTACATCCTCCTCCATGTTTTCAGCCTACCCAAATCAGCATAAATCCCAACCCATCTTTGCCCGTTGTTTCAGCTTATCCTGCCTCACCATCACGCAAAGCTATACTGTCACCACATGCTTGCCTTTCCAATGATTTTTGTGCAGGAACAGGTTCTGATTTGCAGGTTTCAGGAGCAGCACAGCCTCGGTCTTCAACTAAAATCTCCAGCCCGACAGTAGCTTCATCATCGTCTGCGCACATTCCAGATACAGGTACTGCTGCTCCTTGTCCAGCTGTTTCCACACACCCCATGGTTCTTCATCCGAGACAGCCCAAGACAGCACTGACCACCACCACGGCAGCCTCATCTGCTGCCTCCTTCAGTCGGGTAGCTTCTCCTCCCTCGCATGAGCCACTTATTTTTAATGATGCTAACAGATATGAGGCTTGGTATAATGCTATGCGTTAGGAAATTCAGGTGCTACGCTCAAACAGAACATGGACTTTAGTGCCGTTTCATCCATCCATGAATGTTGTTGGTAGCCGATGGGTCTACAAAATTAAACGCAGATCTGATGGTAGTATTGAGAGTATAAGGCGCGCCTGGTTGCTAGGGGCTTCACTCAGCAAGAAGGTATTGATTACTCAGAAACTTTTAGTCCTGATATCAAACAGGCAACGGTACGCTTAGTGTTCACCATTGCAGTTTCGAGTGGTTGGAAAATTCATCAGCTTGACATTCATAATGCCTTTCTTAATGGCGTACTTGATGAAGAGGTGTACATGAAACAACCTCCAGGCTTTGTTGATTCTGCTCTCCCAGGTCATGTGTGTCGATTGCATAAATCTCTATATGGTTTAAAACAGGCTCCGCGGGCTTGGTACACTCGTTTGAATGACTTCCTATTATCCATTGGTTTCCGTGCTTCTAAAGTGGATACCTCATTGTTTATCTTCTCGGTTGGGAACGATATTTGCTATCTTCTGGTTTATGTTGATGATATTCTGCTGACGGGTAATAATGCTATTCTGCTACAACGCCTCATTCGGCTACTGAGCTCAGAATTTAAACTTCGGGATTTGGGTGATGTTCATTATTTTTTGGGTATTGAAGTTAAGTCTACTGGTCTGGGACTTATGCTTTGTCAACATAAGTATACACTTGACATCCTCTCGCGAGCTGGTATGTCATCTTGTAAACCTGTTGATACTCCTATTTCGGCATCCAAAGCCACCATTATGCCTGATCCTTTGTTTCCTGATGCTACTCGTTTTCGGCATATAGTTGGTGCTCTTCAATATCTCACTTTCACACGTCCGGATATCTGCTTTGCTGTTAACCGGGTATGTCAGTTTATGCATGCTCCTACAGAATCTCATTGGGCTGCCGTGAAACGCATCTTGCGTTATCTTCGTGGTACAACATCACATGGTTTACATATTACTCGCAGCTCTTCTTTTGCTTTACATGGATTTATAGATGCAGATTGGGCCGGAAGTATTGAGGACAGAAAATCTACGGTGGTACCTTGCGTTATTTGGTCAGACGCCGATTTCATGGAAATCGGGTAAGCAAAGCTGAATACAAAGCCTTAGCTGATGGCACAGCTGAAGTTATTTGGCTTCAATACTTATTAACAGATCTTCAGATTCCGACCGCCTATGCTCCTATCATCTGGTGTGATAACCTTGGCGCCACATATTTGTCTGCAAATCCTGTCTTTCATGCTCGCACAAAACATATTGACAATGATTATCATTTTGTCCGAGATAGAGTTGCGAAGAAAGAGATTCAGATCCGTTTTATTTCCTCTCAGGATCAACTAAGCCACTTCCTGCTCCATCATTTACGGCTTTTAGATTCAAGCTTCGGGTTGATCCTCCACCCTCAGCTTGAGGGGGCGTATTATAGCATGTAATTAAATAGGAAATATAGAATGTAACTAAATAGGAAATATTGTAGCCATATTCCTATGTGGTATCTCCACCATTACTATTGTATATTGCCCTACTCATATATATAGAAAGGGTTGGCTAACCATTAGGTTAAGCCTCCTAATTATTCTCAACTGTTTAATATTTTAAAAAATAATTTCATTTAACAAATGAAATTTGAGGTTTACAATATATAGGTTACGAGAACAATAACAACAGTCTTTAAATCGTTAATGCAAATTCCATTGTTTTAATAGAGTCAGGTCTCCAAAAATCCTGGATGGAGACGGCGAGTTGATGTTTGGTTCATAAGATTTAAGTTTTGTATGAACTTAAATATTTTTATTATGTTAATCTGTCTAGTTTATTGACATTACTCAAAATTTTCTTTTCTAAATTTTCATTCCAAGAGAAAAATTGTATGGGAGAATCACATTGCCATTAGGTAATTTTGACTACCTCTGTAAATTGTTATTTTT
Organism: Salix arbutifolia; assembly: GCA_025169955.1. Classification (NCBI taxonomy): domain Eukaryota; kingdom Viridiplantae; phylum Streptophyta; class Magnoliopsida; order Malpighiales; family Salicaceae; genus Salix; species Salix arbutifolia. Next base: position 5,258,064 of record CM045908.1, read on the forward strand.
TTTCAAATACCACAATTGTATTATCATTTACTAACAAAATATTCATTTGTATTGTATAGGTTGCATGATTTCTAGTTCGAGGCCAAAAAAAAACAAAACAAATATGCGTGAGTTAGAGAGCTTCCAAATATAAATGACCCATAGTGTTTTGACTGTTGGAACCTCGTCCAAATCGGTTTCATTCATGTAAAATCTGGATTTCTATACGGTTTTAACTGAGAAAATGCATGATGAGACAATCAGAATTCATGATGAGAAAACTGGACTTTGTGCTAAGGCAACCGAATTGTGTCGAATGCTTATGCAAATGTAATCACAATAGGGTGATCCATGTGTTCCTCCTCTTTGGAATTCTCCTCCTTTAATGTCGCCTTTAGATTTATTGTATTGGAAGTTTAAATTTAAAAAAAAATTAATTTAATTCAAAATATATTTTCATTTTTTATATTATTTAAATTTATTTAAATTATTTTTAAAAATATTTTTGATATATATATATATATATATATAAGAAATTAGTGAAGGAATTTGAAATGGAAATTTCCTTCAATATTTTTCAGAGAGTTGGAAAATGATTGCTTGAAAATAATTTAAATATATCAATTGTTTTTCTTGTAGAATCTGTCAGAGATTATAAGAAATGAAATTGAAAGAATGAGGACCAAAATTGGATAAAAAAAAATTAAATTAAATTAAATTTCAAGGAATAGAATTGAAAGAAAAAAGATAAATCAAGAAAAGGATAAGAATATAAAAAAGAAAATAATGAGGACAAAAATGAATAAAAAACAAATGTAGTAAAATTAAAATGGATGAAATTGAAAAACAAAATTGAGAAACGAATAAGCACAAAATTGGAGCAATTGAAAGTAAGGGACCAATTCATATAAAAAATCAAATTGAAAAAAATACCTAGAGATGAAAATGAAAAAATATAAACTTCAAAAAGCATCAAAAGTCAAATAAACATTAATTAAAAGTATGACCAAAATCAATATGATTACAAAACGAATGACATAAGTTTTTTTTTCAGAACTTCAAATGTGTTTTTCTAGGAAATGAGATAGAATAGAGAAGAAAGAGAGAGAAATATCAATTGCAGCCTAACCACATCTCTTTCATGAGCACATGTCACATTGTTAGAAAAAAGACAAAACATTGTTCCTAACTACAATGGAAGCAAAAAATGTGGCCCCATTCATGCGCCACATGAATGGCATGGATGCCATGACGTATTATGGTGTGCATTGCACACATTAACAAAAAAATATTAATAATATTTAAAAACTTAAAATTACCAAGTTGTCTCTCACAAAACTTAAAAATAATAACAAAACCAGTATAAAAAGACAAAATCTCCTTCGCAAATAGCTTTTTTTGTTTTCAATTGCAAGGTTAAATCCACCATTTTACTGTTTTAAAAAAGAAAAAGATGGAGAATCCCCTCTATACATGCATATTTTTTTTTATCTCTTTAAAGACATTATCATAACTTTTACTCAAAGATTTTTGTTTTTTTTTGCTTCACTAAGCAAAATAGTCATTACATTATACGGAAAAAAAATTCCAAACCATTTTGTCCCTAATAAATTTGTAAAGAAGAATGTATCCTATGAAAAAGACATTTCTACCTCAATTGCAAGCTTAATTAGTGTTTTTGGCAATGACAAAATTATATTTATATTGTTCTAATCTATATATTTTTTATTTCTAGGGACAGTAATTAAACAAAAAATTAATAGATTTTTTATTTTTCTTTTGTTCAGTAGATTCATCAAAGTTTTATTTCAGTCTTATTTTTTTAAACTACACAACACCAGTTTGGAGTTTTTATAAACTTTTTATATGGCACCATATGCCATTTAAGAGAGTTGATATGACTCAATTATTATTTAATTTTATTACATTTTGAAAATAATATAATATATTTTATAGAAATCTTAAAATTTGTCTTTCAGTACTCTACTATTAAAAAAAACTCATGAATATTCAATTAACATAAAATTTATGTCTTATATTATTCATAATACAATTTTATGACATTCATCGACTTGCTTTTTTTTTTTAGTCATATACCAAATACTAATGTTTTTAAAGTATTTTATTTTAAAACCATAATGAGTTTTGGTTTAGTAAACATGATAAATATTTTTTTTTGCCTCGTTTCAACATTTATAATTTTTTTGCTTTGTGTTTTGGTTTTTATTCTTTTAGGTTTTGGTTTATTTTAGTTCTCTTTATTTTTTTTGGTCCTTCTGGATAGTTCTTAATTTTTTTATTTATATTTATGTATTTATACTCTTAGTTATTTTTATTGTTATTTATCTTTGTATTAACTGCATCTTGCATTAAAAAACAGAGTAAATTTAGCTTTGGTGGCATGAAATGAGAGTAAAACTCTCTTAAAAAAAACTTAATTAATTTGTTTATATATATTTTAAGGCATTAAAATTAAACAAATATCAAAATATATAATAAGCACCGCATATTTTTAAGAAAAAAAACACCTTCAGAATAATTGTTATTATTATTTTAAACGTCTTATCCATAATAAAATGAATTTATAAGAAAACTAAATAATCAAAATTTTGTAGGTAAATTATTTCTCGTAGATGTATAGCATCTTAAAAAAATATAGGATCATTAATATTTTTTTACATGTTAAAAAATTTTATTCTGGCTGCGTGGAAACAGAGGGCAAGTGGCTCGTATATTTTTTATTATAGATAATTTGGCCTAATTTTTTCACCCATTTTGTGTACGTGTAGCTTTGTTTATTTTCTATTTATGTGATATTAGATATGAAATATCATATAAAAAAGCAATAAAAAATTATTTTTTAACAAAAACAACATCAACTAATGAATTATTTTGATTATTATTCTCATTGTTATAATCATGATTATTAAATTATTGCTATTATTAGAGTTGTTATTATAATTATTATTGGAAATAATTAATATTCTAATTATTTTTGGCAATACTACTGCTGCCACCATAATTATTATTATAAAAATAAATTAAATTATTTATTTTTATTTTTTAAGATTTATTCTTCATATTATTATATTAAAAGTATTTCAGAGTACTGAGAATAAATTAATTTGAGATTGTTTTCAAAAAAACTTAGTTCATTTTTTTTATATATATATATATATATATTAAGGTGTTAATATCAAATAAATATCAAAATATATAATTAGTCTCATATATTTTTATGAAAAAAATACCTTTAAAATGACCATTATCATTATTTTAAACACCTTATCCATAGTAAAATTAATATATAAAAAACTAAATAATCAAAAATTTTATAAGTTGATTATTTTGCTAAGATATATAGTATCTTAAAATAAATCTAGGACCATCAATGAGTCGGGTCAAGACGACTTAAGATTAAACAAGTTAGCCTAATTTAAAATTGTGGAGCCACATAAACTAGTGTCATGTGAGCTTGCACATAGCCTATTTGCTTTAACGTGCCGGTTTTATATAAAAATATTAAATTATTTTTTTAAATCACTTTTATATACTTATATTATAAATAAATTTTAAAAATTATTTCAATATAACCTCAAATAAAAAGTATTTAAAAAACAATTAATACTTCACTAACATCAAATAACATTTTTGGCAGACTATGTAATTTCAGAGAATTCACACTTGACGCATAATTAAGCAAGAAAAAGTGTATCTGGAGGTTGACAAGTGAAAAATGTGTCTTGAACCCACGATCAACCAAAGCCTAAAGAAGGCATTTTTACTATAGGTTAAAACAATGTGTATCCCTTTTTTTAATCTTCAAGTTTTATCAATATTTTTTAATTTCATTATTCTATATATTTTAACTAGGAATTAAACTAAATAATTTATTCTAATTTATTTTTTAAATGATTATTATACTGTTCAAGAAATTCATGGAATTTGTGACTCTAGAATAAAACCCGGTTAAAACAAGAGTCTTTACTCATTGTTTTTTTTTATATATATATATATAAAAACTAATATTGTTTTGATTAGTTTTTAAAAATAAATTTGAGTTTTACCTTATATTTGTGGCCCTAGCCATATCTTGATTTGAGTTTTAAAATATTAATAATTAGTTTTATTTTTATATATTTTAATTTAATAATTAAAAAATACATTAATATTCTAAAAAATAAAAAAAAATATTATATATGTATATTCTATTTTAAAATCACAAAATTCACGGCACAAACAAACGTTACCTAGGATTCCTCAACGTGGGACCCATGAGATTGCCACGTCTTACTTATCATAACGGCTAGTTTTCCTTCGCAACCCACCATAACGTTAATCATGGTGATCAAAAACCCCAACTCATAATTTTGTAGACAAAATATTTCTAAAATCAAAAGGGCCGTTTCTTTGCCTTTAGAAAAAAAAAAATCCCGTCTTTAATTCTCTTTATTTTTTCTCTTTTAAGGAATCATCACAAGACAGAGAGAGAGCCATGACTGCTATCAGTGTAGCCACTTCTCACACCAAGAAATTCATGAAGCTCACCATCTCAATTTTTTGTACACGCTTCAACTCTTCAAAATGGTATATTTCTTCTTGAAAGCCCTGTATTTATTTTTCATGTAAAGAGAAGTGTTGCTATTTTGTGGGAATTTGTATGATTTTTTTTTTGTTCACTGGAGTTTTTGTTATGAATCCAGATGCTAGTTTGTGTGCAAAATAGAATATTCGTTATACACTTACAACCCCTTTGTTTAATTCCCTAGAAAAATAATGTTATACTCAAGTTAGAATTTTTGTTATGATATTTATTTTCTTCCGGTGATTTTGTGGTGAACCCAGATGCCAATTTGTTGTTTACTTTTGAGGTGTTCATATAAAACATGGAGCCTTTTGAAATAAACTGAAACCCTAATGTTTGGTTGCCAAGAAAAATTGTTGCTATTTTTAAAAGTTAGAACTTTGAGAGGTTTGTGTTTAGTTTTTGGTGCTTTAGTTATTTTTATTTAGTTTTTTCTAACCTAGATGTTGATTTGTTATTTTGTTATGTTGGGTTTTTGGAAAATCTGGAATGGTGGGGGTTGCAACAGTAAAACAGCGGCTAAAATGGCAGTGGCCAGGATAAAGTTGTTGAGGAATAAGCGAGAGGCAGTGATGAGGCAAATGAGGAGAGACATCGCCTTGCTTTTACGTTCTGGTCAAGATGCTACTGCTCGTATCCGGGTACTTAAAAAATGCTGCCTTTCTTTATCATATACTGGGTTATAAAGTGCAAACTTGTGTTTTCCTGTTTATTTTATGTAACTTGTGATGATGGAGAGTTGAATTCAAGGGGTGAATCAATGTATTTTTAAAATGGTATTTGAATATGGAGCACATTGTGCTTGGAAAAATATTTATATATGATGGTTTCAAGTGGCTTATAATCCCATCACTTTTTTTGCGGTTGCTATTATGAAGCTATGGGTGCGGAGTAAATTGTAATGAGTTTTTAGATTCAAGGCCTGTTTGGTTTTAGTTTCCATGCAAAATCTAATAAAAATCCGTTCCTTTCAGCAAATTCTAGCGTGGAGTTTCAATGACAAGTTGCAAATGTTTACAGAATTTTTTCTTGCTTGTTTTTGAAGTAGAAATCATACGAAAGAAAATTTTGTTTGATAAGCTTGCATTAAATTTTGGAGTCAAATTGATTTGCAAATAACATTGAGCTTATTCTTGTTTTAGGAGACCTGTAATCAGACTTATCTTGATGGTAGAATGGTTGGTTTCCCATAATTGATGTCTTCACTTTCATGTTATATTCTAGGCTCGGAACCCTCCAATATGGGATTTGAACATAGGTGTTGTCAAAAGTTTTCCAGGGTCTTAGATTCCTTGCAGCTTGATTACATATTAAGATAACTCATGAATAAGTTTCTATTTTCATGGTGTGTGGTAGGTTGAGCATGTGATAAGAGAGCAGAATGTTTTTGCTGCAAATGAGTTTATTGAGCTCTTCTGTGAGTTGGTTGTTTCTAGACTTTCAATCATTGCAAAGCGAAGGTGAGAGCAACTTAGAAAACTGTGATTGAAGAATGTCATGGATGAAATACAAGTTCTGATGTTTCTTCGAAATATTCAGGGACTGCCCAGCAGACCTAAAAGAAGGGATTGCTAGTTTAATATTTGCATCTCCAAGGTGCTCTGAAATTCCAGAATTGGTAGCGCTCAGGAAGATTTTTGAGAAGAAGTATGGGAAGGATTTTGTGTCTGCAGCTACTGATCTGCGACCTAATAGTGGTGTAAATCGCTTAGTAAGCTCTCTCTTGCTGTTATCGCAGCCATTTCATCTGAAAATTTGTTTTTTATATCTGCCCTTTTACAACTAGAAATTCAATTGATCATTACTTGTTAATTACTGCGTATGCATTATCGTTCTTTGGAACTTCCCAGCTAGAAATTAATTAAGTGACCTCTTTCCTGTTAGTTAATCGACAAGCTTTCTGTTAGACCTCCAAGTGGTGAAGTGAAGCTGAAAGTCATGAAGGAAATTGCCAAAGAACATCAGATTGAATGGGATACTGCAGAATCTGAGAAGGAGCTTCTCAAGGCTCCGGAGGAGATAATTGTGAGTTCCCCTCTCTCTCTCTCTCTCACTCTCACTCACTCACACACACACATAAGAAGCTCAACTTGATGTTTATTTTAAAAATCGGACTCCTCTTTTTCATCAGGAGGGACCACGCACTTTTGCTAGTGCCTCCAGTTTACCCATAAGGAGAGCTCCATTCCTATCTGTTGAGCCAAATCAACCAATTGCTAAGTATGTCTTTACTTTGTTTCCTTCATTTCTACTAATGATTTAGATGTTGAAGCATTATAATGGTTGTTTCAATGTGTTTTCTGGTTTACCAGGTCAATCAATGAGGGAGAAACGGGCAACATGCATTTTGAAGACACTATGTCCGCTGCTCAAGCAGCTGCAGAATCCGCTAAGCAAGCAATTGCAGCTGCCCAAGCTGCTGCTTATCTAGCCAACAATGGCCTGAATCAGGCCTCTTTGGTGCCTGGTTTGGATCACAAGCTAAATACTTCTAACATCAATCATGGATTAGGAATACTTTCTGGCAATTCAATGGCCCCTTCCATGCCAGATTATTCCCAGATCAACTATCAGAGGATGGATCATTACTCTGATGGTCCAGGGGGAACGTACGAGTCCCAGAATTTTGATAGATCTCACTATCCAAGCAATGAAGGAACAAGACCAATCCAGACGGACAGCAAACATGTCTATAGGAGACACAGCTACAATGAGACGATGCCAAAGCTGGATGGTCAAAATGTCTCCCGGAGACACAGTTACAATGAGGCGAGGCCAACGCAGATGGATGGGGAAAACATTTCCAGGAGACAGAGCTACAATTCTAGTTCTGCACATTCTGGTATTAAGTTCGATGAATCAGACTGTGATGAAGAGATTGAAACAGAAGAACCACCTGCTGCTAGTGTTTATCCACCACCTGAGCGCTTTCCACCGCCAGTGCCGCCTTCATCTCATGTTAATCTGGACTCTGCTGCCCGAGTTCATCCAAAATTACCCGATTACGACGAACTTGCAGCCCGTTTTGAAGCTCTAAAATATCGCAAGTCGTAAACCTCGTGGAGTTCAGAGAGTCACTACTCTAGTGCTGTTGTATTCTTTTACGAGTCCTAATACCGCATGTCATCATTCTATGGTATACTCTAGACACTAAATACTCCTACTACACTGCTACGTATATTCATTCATTTTCTGCTACATACATATACTCTATGATAGGAAACCATCATGGTCATTGATTTCTATGTGTAATTCAATTTCATTCACAGAAACATCACATCCTGAAAACTTAAATCACACATTGAGGAGACAATGTTTATATCATAAACTAAATTCTACGTACACTATGTTTGAGCATGAGCACTCTTCATATTATTTGATCATAATGTGGACAGATTCGATGGAGAAAAGAAGGGAATGTAGAAATGATGCAGCGCAAGCTTTGACTTTGATAGCATAATGCTTTGGCAATCTTTATGTTTGATCATATACTGTCAAGCAACCTGCAGTTTTGACTTTCTACCTGGACTTCCATTGTTTCTTTGAATGCTTTGCTGCTCTTCTTCTTCATTAGCTCACTTTGTCAAAGAGTGTTCACACAACTAACAGGATTGCGAGCCCCATTTGCTTAACTAACTGATTGCCTTTCTCATCTTCTCATTCCAAGCCAAGTAACAATCTATACTCTTCCTTTGAACCCACATTTATTGGTGTCGAAATTTCCCTTCACTGCTTCCACAAATAAACACATATATAACTGAACGCTTCAAGAGAGCTAAATAGCTATCAAAGATGAGTGCGGCAAATGAGAAAAGTGCAGCTACCATGATGCCAAGTCCAGTAACCAAGATTATATTTTATTAACTAAAATTTGAACTTGGGCTTCATCCTTGAAGAGTTATTTTTTTCAGCCTAAAAAGAAATAACCTGAATTTTCTCTAAAACTATTTCAACATTAAAAGACAAATGATTTAGATTGTTACAATATCGCGATCGCACAAATTAATTATCCTAGTTTAAAACACATAAGATAACATAGAATAAGCAAATGATCGATCCCACGAGAAAGGTTTAGTTCAGATTTTCACGCAAGAGGAGGGGTTTGGTTGGTGATTATCTAGATTAAAACAGAATTAAATGCTCAAGAAAAATTAAATAAAACTGAAATTTATCAAGAAAACAAGCATTGGTCGCAAGTAAACATCCACCTACAGAAATCAGAATAGATCCTTAAAACGAAACTTCAATTTATATTCACAATTTTTTTTTCTTAATGTTAGCTATTTAACAGATTCATTGTATAATTAACCTTAACCAACAAATAATCATAGTGTCTGCATTAATGATTAGTTCAATGGTAGCCTTAAACACTTGATAAATTGATTAATTTATAAAACATAAGTGTTTTCAATTCATGTTTATTTGTTTGAATGTTCTGATGCGATCCAACCATCAAAGGATCCATTGGAGGTTCCAGTTGGTCCAATTACTAGGCTTAAGGCTAAGAAGTTCAAAGAAGCTTTCAATGGATTTCTTCAAGATACATGGGCTAAGGTGGACTTCAAGAGGATTTGTAATAATAAAGAGCAAGCCTTGATTAATCTCATTTATATTCAAGAAGGGCTTGTTGGTGGAACCAAGACCATTACGCAAGGATTGGGAGAAGAAGACTAGATTCGGACAGTTTGACCTTTAGTTACTCTTTTAGTCATAACTGGATCTACAGATCGAATTTTGATGTGATTCTAGTTTTGATGGAAACTAGACTTTCGTACCTTTCCAACGATATATAGCACGCCTTCTAATTTTTTAAGATGAGAGAAAACCATCTATTTTAAGTTGGGTCTTGCTCCTGCCCGACAAAATGCGGAAATAACGAACTTGTCTTATTTAACTAGTTGGGCTATCAAATTTAATTATTTTGAGAGGAGACAATTTGTTTGGGTTTTTAGACTTGTTTATTTGTTTATTTTAATTAGTTTGGGCTAGTTTTAGCTTGGGTTGATTATTATTTAATTTGGGCTTATGTGAGACCCATTAGGGAAACTAGGGTTTTGGCTTGGAGTATAAATACTCTTTAGGAATAATGTTAGGGAACTTTTTTGAACAATATTTTACAGAATTTGTCTTTGGTTGCTTCATCTTGTTCTTGATTGAACTTTCAACTCTTCAAAAAATTGACCATTCTTTGTTGTAAATTTATACTTTCTTTACTCGTCTCCAGGTGTAGGCATTGTGATCGAGTTGGTTTATAGTCTTGTTGCCTTGGAGCAAGTCTTCCATTGTGATAAACTCGTTCAATTCTCAACAAACTTGGATTAGATTGATCTTGGGGTCGCGAATACAATTAAATTCAACTAGGGTTCGCATCAGTTGGTATCAGAGCTAATCTAATCGTAGGTTATATCCTTCAATTTGAGTTTTTATTGTTTCCTGTTTTGTTTTTGATAGATTCGGCCACCAAAAAAAATTGGGATCTTACTTGTTATTGCTTTGTTGAACACTTAATCATAAGTTAGTGTTCTTGTCGAAATATATACATATATAGATAAAAAAAAAAAGGTGCTTGATCTTGAAATCTTGATTGTTGCTACATAGAAAAAAGAAGAAGCAAAGAGACAAGAAAAAAAGAAGAAGAAAAGAGACAAGAAAAAAAGAAGAAAAATCACTTTTTATGTTGTTGTTTTGGCCGAATACATGTTTGAGAAAACCTTGAGCATTGGGAAATTAGTTATTCTTCCACTTAGTAGTCTTGTTTATGTACCTTGAAAATTTGGGTAGTTTAGTTGATTTTTTTTTTGAGTTGCTGGAATTTTCTTGAATTAAATCCTTAGTTCTTGATAATTCAAAATTATTTCTCTCTTTTTTTATTTTTTTTGTTCGTGTCTTCAAATCATCATATTATTCGTACAAATTTGCATTGTTATTCGTGAATTTGTCATCGAGTTTTATTTTGTTAGTTTCGTAATTTCTTGCTTCTAGAGTCTATATCAAATTTATAAGTTCACTACTTAGTTGGTTGTTTTTTCTGAATTGTTGCTAAGTAATCTCAAGAACTAAAGAAAGGCAATTTGAATGGAAAAAAGGCATAGGGAGCATATTCGAGTGAAAAGCCTATAAATTTGTGTGAAACACGAGTGTGTGAGGTGATTTTTTTTATTGCTAACGATTTTCGTGCAGGTTTCAAAAAAAATGTCTTCTAATAGTGTGCCTCAGAAGATCGATGAAATCCAAGATGGGTTTTCGAGAATGCAACAACAGATGGAATTTATGTTTGGTGAGCTAATGAATAGGATTGAAAAATTAGAGACTAGGTCTGATGGAGGACGAAGTAAAAGGGGTAGAGAAGCTAGGAACGAGGAGAGTGTTGCTGGAAACTCTCAAATGAAGCTGAGGATGATCTTAACCGTAGTGGTGGGTTCCGTACACATAGGGGAGAGAGGTATGAGAATCGGCCAAGGAGGGGACATATTCGGCCACATAGGGATTTTGATGATTTGGGAGATATAGAACGAAATTTGGGTAGTATTAAGTTAAAAATCCCAGCCTTTAAGGGAAAAACTGATCCGGAAGCTTATTTAGATTGGGAGAAAAAGGTGGAGATGATTTTTGACATCCAAAGGTACTCTAAACAAAAGAAGGTTAAGTTAGCTGTAGTGGAGTTTACTGACTATGCCATGGTTTGGTGGGAGAGATTGGTGGTAGAAAGAAGAAGGAATAGAGAAAGACCAGTTAGCACATGGGAGGAGTTGAAAACAATAATGAAGAAGAGGTATGTTCCTAAACATTATTACCGGGAGTTGTTTAATCATTTACAAATGATTACACAGGGTAATAAGATTGTGGAGGAGTATCAGAAAGAATTAGAGGTGGCTATGATTAGATCTAATGTTAATGAAGATGAGGAAGTTATGATGTCTAGGTTTTTGAATGGCTTGAATAGAGACATAGCTAATGTTGTGGAGTTGCAATCATATGTTGATTTAGAGGAGTTAGTACACTTATCCATTAAGGTTGAAGGACAGTTGAAAAGGAAGGTTAATACACGATCTGGAGCTTATACGGGGTCTTTTTCGGGTTGGAAAATGAATTATAGGAGAGAGGGTAATGCATCATTGAAGCCTTTGGTGACTTCTAAAGTTGTTAAACCTAACTCCATGAAGAAGCAGGTTTCAGCCAATGATCAAAAACTTAAAGGAGAAGTTCAACCAAAGTGTAATCGTGATATAAAGTGTTTCAAGTGTCAAGGGTTGGGACACTGTGCATCAGAATGTGCAAATCGTCGAGTTATGATTCTAAGGGATGATGGAGAGATTGTGTTCACTAGTAAGGAGTCTGATTGTGATGACATGCCCCCACTTGAGGATGCTAGTGATTTAGAGTATGTTGTTGGTGATAAAGTTTTGGTGGTTAGAAGGTCACTTAGTATTCAAACTAAGGAGGATGATGTGGAGCAACAAAGGGAGAACATCTTCCATACTAGATGTCTAATCAACGATAAGGTATGTAGTATGATCATTGATAGTGGTAGTTGTACTAATGTTGCTAGTGTTACTTTGGTTAGAAAGTTGGGATTGAATACCATAAAGCATGAGAGGCCTTATCAACTTCAATGGTTGAATGAATGTGGTGTGGTTAGGGTGAATAGACAGGTGATAATTTCTTTTTCAGTAGGCAAATATAAGGATAAAGTGTTATGTGATGTTGTGCCTATGCATGCTACTTATCTATTACTAGGGAGGCCTTGGCAATTTGATAGAAAAGCCAAGCACGATAGGTTTAAGAACAGGTATTTATTAGAAAAAGGATGGAAGGATTTATACGTTTGCCCCACTCTCACCAAACCAAGTGTATGAAGATCAAATTCAATTGAAGAAGGGTTATGAAGAAGAGCAACATGTTTTGGCCAAAGTGGAAGAAAAAAAAAAGATTTGGCCAAAATGGAAAAACAAGTTGAACAACATGGTGAGGATGTGAGGAAGAGAGAAAAGAAAGTGAGCCATGAGTTAAAAACCAAAGGGAACAAAGTTTCAACCCTTAGGACATTAGGGGAGGGTCATGACCAAGAACAAAAAAATGAAAAGAAGGCCGAGAGTGGAGAGAAAATGAGTAGAGAGAAGAAAGAAAAGGTGAGAAAAGTAGAGTGTGAGTGTGTAGAAAAAGTGGGGAAACACATTTTTTTTTTTGCAAAATCTAATGATCTTAAACATGCCTATCTTTCTGACTTGCCTATGATTTTACTTGTGTATAAGGAGGCATTCTTTAACTCATATGAGTTAGATTCTTGTGTTCCTAGTGTTGTTCAAGTTCTTTTGCAGGAATTTGAGGATGTATTTCTGGATGAAATTCCTAGTGGTTTGTCGCCAATTAGAGATATTGAGCATCAAATTGACTTTGTTCCAGGAGCATCTATACCAAATAGGCCGGCTTATAGGGGCAAACCTGAAGAGACTAAGGAACTTCAAAGGCAAGTGAAGTAGTTAATGTTGAAAGGATACATTCGAGAGAGCATGAGTCCTTGTGCAGTTCCCGTGCTTCTTGTTCCAAAAAAGGACAAAACTTGGTGAATGTGTATCGATTGTCAAGCCATCAATAACATCACTGTAAAGTATCGACATCCCATTCCTAGATTAGATGATATGTTGGATGAATTACATGGTTCTAAATTATTGATGATCAGTTGCAGAATTCCGACAATGGATATTGACGTAGACCAAAGTTTGTTCATTTGATTGATTTCGATAATTCAATTCAAATTGTTTCTTAATTATTCTACTTAACATTGATTTCGTTAAATTCTAAAATCCCCCCATCCTTATTCAAGTAGCATAAAACTAGACTAAATACTTTTTGTGGGATGATCCTTACTTGCACTACTACATGCATTTTAGGAGTATAAATTTTATTTTTGGTTTCCACTCCTGCTACTCATGCTACTCCATCAAGGAAAAGATGTGACAATGTATCCAACCACATGATAAAATAGCATTTTTTTTTTATGTTAAGGGGCACCAGACATGCCTTTTAAAAGGCATATTTGCCTCTCATACATCAAAGAATGCACCACATAGGCCTTTTTTTTTGTCTTTTTTTCATATATTTGGTCAAATATCAAATTTTCTTTGAACTAATATTATAATAACAAAAAAACCATTTATAAAAATATAAAATAATCTTCAATTCTAGTTTTAAATTGATTCTTCCATTGATATTTTGGTCATTTTACTTTTTTAGAAAAAATATTAGAAACTTGTACATGTTCCTACTTAATTTTTCTAAGTCTAAAATTATAATCTTTTGTATTAATTACACACTAGTTCTTAATTTCTAAAACTTATTTATAATCAAGTCAATCTTGATTAATCACATAGCTTTATCTTATACCAATTATTTTTAGTATATATGACTCATTAAGTTCCTATAAATCATAATTAAAATAGGATTGGATAAATTAAATAATTTAATTTACTATCATTACAAAAACTACTTATTTATATTTAAAGATCAAGTGCAACATCTAGCAATTTGTTTTGATCCCTTAAATATTAGAAAAATCATAAGTTGTTTGACCTAGACTTTCAGTAACTAATTTCTAAGTGTAACTATTATCTCTTCATCTATAATATTTTGATTCAGATATTTGAGCATGAAATGTGTATGTTCTATCAAATTATATTTGTTCTCAATACTATACTTATTATTTTTTTTTGAATAAGATTTGAAATCCTTTTTAAATTTCATTCCACCCTGTACAAGAATGTCATAATCAATATTATTTTAAAGCTTATGAAATAATTTCTCGAAGTTAAATAGAAGGTTGGTCACTCAAATATCTTCATATAGTCTATGTTATGCATAATATTTACTTTTTTGTTTCTTCGATTAAAGCAATATATAGTCAATATAAAAACATAGTATTCTCTATATAAGATAATCTAATGATCTCAAGTTTAAAGATCACTTATATAATTGCAATGAGAGTTTTTTCATTGACATGGATAATCTCTCCATATAAAATCTTTATTCATGTTAATTCAATGTACTTTTTATTTAACATGTACCTACATATTAGTTTCGAGTATCTCTCATATCTTTTATTATAAAAAGACAAGTTTTTTACATAATAAAAATAACGTATATGTATTGGTATTGACAACTCTAATTAATGTTCATTGCATTGACAAAGAACATTTAGAAACAATACTTTGATACAATAAAAATCTTTATAATTATAACCATTTTATGTTTTATTTTTTTGCAAAATATTTTTCCCTAGTGAATTTATCTTTACTATAAACTCATTAATTAAACTTAAATGAATATTACAGCTATAAATAATGTCTTTATAAAATTATCAATATATTATAACTATTGCATGAATAAAGTCAATACCACATGTAACTACTTAATTGATTAATCATATAAACTAACAATCTAATACTTACAGTATCCATGTATTTAATGTTATATCGCTCGATATGGTGATCATGTTTTAGTTGGGACAATATCTTATTGAGATTATCTATAATATTCTTTTTAGTGTATATTTGCTCCATCTTTCCATATTTCTTATATATAATTTATTTCATTAAATAAAATGATATATGTATTTGCTTCATTATCCATATTTCTTAGATCAATAATGTAAGAAATTGTATTTAATTTAGTGATTAACTTCTTGATTTAGACTTCTTTTTTATCATCTTAGACACATACATGTCCTTAACTTCAGATGTAGAATATATTGTAGTCTCTTGTTTGAATTATTTCAACTCATAGCACCACCATTTATTTAGAATGATTTTTTTTATCATCAATATTCCCTATTAATAACTAATAATTCTTTACATTAAAAAATCTACCTTGCATCATTTAATTTATAGTAACTTGAGTGACTAGAAAAATCAAAATAAATCAAACTACTTAAACAACATACTTGTATATTATATTTCTATAGATCAATTATGTTGTGACAACTATTTATCCAAGTATATCATATATGTTGCTTGACTATTTTCTCTAATCTTATGATCTCTAATCTTATGTGATCATGACTATCTCATCTAAATCATATAAATTTAGTTAAATAAAGTCCAATTTCTTTCGCATTAAACATATTTGACTAAAACAACCTGCGTAATGTCTTGAACCATATATATTACTTGGCAATTTATATTCGCAAAAAGAAAAATCTTAGTGTCATCGGAGCATAAAAATCAGTACACAACATTCTGAAATTTTCCAAGCAGAAAAAACAACAGAATCAGTTTCTACTCAGCCGGCAAAAATCTAAAAGCCCAAAACAAGCTCCAACTTAACCTTATGCACTGCCATATTCTGTAGCTAAAACAACTGGGTGCACAGGCACACTTTCACATATCTGAGAGCAAATTTGGGGGTAAAAATTGTTGCCATTAATGTTACAATGCCCTGACAACCTCAGCAACAACGGCAGGTCAAAAAATCTGAGCATGTGTAAGGCCTTGACTTTTCTTCAATTTCCATTGCTGTGGGTAATCTTTCCAAACTGTATATGTTGCTTCGACCAAAACAAAAGTCATATAAATTTCTGCAGACTCCTTTACTGAATGGAAAAACTCGCTCAGGAATTCCTCTGCAGATCAATGAAAGAGGACAAGGAAATCAGAATATAAATAATGGTCAAATCATATTTGCTTTTTCTAGTAAAATATCGTGCCAATAGCAGCAACATCCAATAGAACACTGGCACCAAATAATGCAGCAACATCCAATGAATGATCCCGGTATATGGTTTGATTTTGATAGATTTCATTGTCAGTAAACAGAAATCCAACTCTAAATGAATGATGTAGAATAAAAGAAGATTGCAGGACTGCTAGCAAACCTTAGATATGGAATGCGTCTGCGTCTTACGAGTTCATAGGTAGTTTGATATGTCAGAATAAGATAGCTGCATCAAAGCCATTAAATTAGTATAATGTTATACTAAAGCAGGCCAGACTTATTTCATGCATGTAGACATTTTTTTATGATCTGCATCTGATTTTTGGGGTGAAAGGAAGTGGTTTTTAACGATAGTCATGGAAAAAACAAGAGCACACATAAAAGCCCTAATTTGCTTGCAGTTCCTTCTCATACTAGCAAACTGTAACCAGGTATCATTTCCAATTCCTTGTCAGCATTTGCATGATCTTGACAGCATGAGTAACTATTCTTGATCTATTTCCACCCCCATTAACATACATAGATAGGCCATCTGCACAAAGAAACCAAAGTGTAATTGTTACCGAGGCTAGGGAAAGTTTTTTTTTCCTGCCTCTAGGTCAGTATTAGCAAACTGGACAGGCACTGTTGTAAGAAACACAATGCGTCAAGCAATCATATTTGGGACCTGGCCATTCTAATGGGGTCCTTGTCAAGTGGAATTCAGATTCATTCTTAAAATGGAAAACCTAATTCCATGCTCCTACTTTTCTGATCAAAACATGCCCATTCCATCCAAATGATATCATTAGAGAAATATAGAACAAAGATGACACAAGGATAACTAAATCAGCTCACTAGAAGCACTGAAAACAACAAATGGCATATTCTAGCTATGTGTCACTACTCTATGGCTTTTATGGCTAGCATAAAAGTGAAAGGAGCTGCGTCTGAAACCATGTAACATGCGGGAAACAAAGTATTGAGTGAAAGAAAACACTTGCCTATGGAAAATGAGGAGCAGCAGGAGAAAAATCAAGGCAATTGACAAAGTAACCAATAGCAGGATCATAACTGCATCCTTCCACCTGACAGAAACAGCATAATATAGGATCAAATTTAAAGCTGCAGGAGAACTAAAATTTCATCATCAAAATCACTGGCACCAGCAAGATAAAAAACTTGATGATTAATCATTGCCTTTTCTCCTTTCTTTGAAGGTAAGGATTTTAGCAAGGCACCAGATTGTTTCAACAAGAAAAACAGAAGCTTCAGAGGAAAAGAGGACTTCAAAAAGATACTGTACCAAACTCTTAATATGTTAGCCTTCAAGTAAGTGATGTACAAGATGCCAGTCCAAAGGGATAGCGCTGTTTCTTCAAAAATGTACCACCTAAGAAAAACACAATTATTTTATGTACATTAAAAGTATGAGGCAAATCCTACATGTTTCAACTGATAGGTGTCATGACCAGTAAACCATAAGCCCTGCATGCAATGTTGGGAACCCCATATGAGCTGGCCCACTGCAACTAAATTTGCAGCAAACATTATTCCATGTTGTAAATCATTTTATCCTATGCATGTGGAATCCGAAATCTGATTATCTGAATGCAAAATGACTGTATGAGAATGGGAATATTATAACAAAATGTTTGTCTCTCTTCATCAAATAAACATGTCAATAATATCATGTGGCAAACATCAGATCTAGAAATGATAATTACAACAGATTATGATAGATATTGAACTCAATCAATACTAAGGAGAGAAAATATCAATCATATACAGCTGCAGCTTAAGTCTATGATGACCATACAACCATCCTTATGGAATTTGAAGGCAACATTTTGTTTACATGCCATCCATCACAATTTTGGCACAGGGGACTTCAGAAGGATAAAACTCACCAAAATTGACAATGATTTCCCCGGCCAATGCACGTCCCAAGCCAAACACAATGATGGTCAAACTGGAGAACACATTTGTCACAATCATGGCAATGCTTTGCTCGTGGAGGCTGCAGTTATGGAAAAGAAAAATAAATAACAACCAAATGTTACCTTAAGGTGAAATAGAGTTCATTATAAAAAACAAAGCAAGAAATCATGTTGTATAATCAACACAAAATCACCAGTACTTAGTGATGTATGCAATCAAAAGACAATTAAAATGCCACAATCATGACCAACGAGCTTGTAGAGCAGGAATAGCAGCGAGTCTGGAAAATGGTTAAGTTTCTCAGAGATTTAAAGCAACACCAGTTAGAAGCCAGATTGTTACTCTGTGACCAAATGTTTTCTATCAAAATTATTGCAACCAGCATATATGCGTAGTTACCTTTTATGCACAAATTTCTGCAATCTTTGTATGTGTGTATATTTTCCATTCATTGCAAAAGAAGGAAAAGTGGCCATGGAGGAGTTGAAGATTACAGTGAATTTTGAATGTTAGTGATGGGTAAGTACTTCACATGATCTCTGATAATTTTCATGAAAATTTATTTGTAGATTGATGAGATACTCGAATTACATGATCTCTGACAATACTTTATCATGTATTGAGGAAAAATAAAACAGTAATTTATGTCATAATTCTTTGCTTGTGGGAACATGACAGCATGTCTTGGGCTTGCAATCACAAGGGTGTATGTTCAAGTCTCGGAAACGAATTGATTCAGGGAATAAATGCTGAGGGGTACACTGACCAAATTCTCCATCCAGAACTCTTTCAATAAGTTCACAATTCAGTAATTGCCTCCATGAGTATTGGGGAAAAAATCATTTAGGCACTTTTAGATGCAATATACGCACCCTAAACAAGACAACCTTCTTTCTTATACAGCAAACAGAACATTATGGAAGCAGGTAGTTGTAGATATAAGCATTCTAGAGTTGGAATGAGATTTATATTGATGCAACCAGGTGTATCACACAAACTCAGATGTAAACATGAGATAACAAGTACCTGCTCAGCATTACAATATGAACATGTCAAAGTTCTGCAAAGACCAAGGCAAAGTGGTTAGTGGCAGACTGCTAGATTTTAAAAAGATATAAAAATAGCTGCATTTTCTTTCACCCTATGTAATTATTGCATTAAATTATATAGAAATGATCTCAATGACACCACTATCTATTCAATTTCCTGATTTATACCTCTTCTATGATTTTGTTGAACATCACATTATGAAATGTAAGAAAACAACTTTATGGCTTAGGTCCAGACCTTTTGCAACACATCATATTCTAATTTCAAGACTCTGGGTGCGATAAGGCTTAGTCAAGGCATTGGCACCTTTTGAGCAAACTATAAGTACTTATTAGGTGTTTAATAGCTGTCTATTATAGTCACCATTGACTTTTCATTCACCAAATTCAATAAAACACAGTGAATGCTTTTGGTCAAGTCAATAACAATCCTATTATCATAAACTAGCCAGCCCCTCAACTTGTCACATGAAAGACCAACAAGGAAAAGGAAGGAATTCCTGTGTACCCAGCATTCATAGTCGTCATTGATCAAAATAAAAGCACACATGTCTAAGGCATTTGCATACCTAGTAGATGTTCCAGGAGGGTACATGTCCAGAACTAGCTTCGTCCAAGATGTAATATTACTTCCTTGAATATTTCTTTCAGACTGACTTCCTTCCACGGTGATAACAAAGCTTCCACTTTTGCTTGAAGCAGGCTGTCTTTGCTTAAACATTATAACAATTGATAGTTAGTGACATTGGCTTGAATGCAACTGAACTCCAGTTTATTTTAATCTGTGTTATTTGCAATGATTGACCTATTAAAAGAACAAGTTTAGGTCTTACTTTGACAGCATTGATGACCTTCTATATAATGATTTTTTCTCATTCACATCCCTCATTGCATCAAGGACATAGCTGTAAGTGTTAAAAAATGGGCAAGATTAGAAAACAAAAGAGGAAGAAACCATATTAGGCAAGTAGTGAAATCAATCACAGAAACTTATACTACACAAATTCTGTGCTCTAAAACCACAATGCAGATTTATCAAGAGGCATTACAATTGCAACAAAATTTACCCGGGAGAAGAACACGATGTAACAAAGTATTGAATCAATGCTACAACAAACAGCAACAGATATATTGCAGTGTACCTGAAAGACGGAAAAAAGTTTGAACGTTATGGCATACTGCTCACTCAAGTTAAAAGCAAAAATAAAAAGCCATACCAAAGAATTTTAAAATGTTTTAAAAAACACAAGTAACACCCTCCTGACATAGATTCCATAATGTCCACTAACAATCACATAATTATGCACTCTACTTACCATAATTTTTCCAAAAGATTCCTATCACAAAGTAACCATAAAAAAAACACCCTTGAGTACTATGATAATTGATAACATAAATAAATATCAAAGGTTTGTCAACACATCCACAGAGAGTAATTAATAAACTTAAGACTCTTAAAACGCCTGAAAACCTCACAACCCATTTTATATTTTGAGTTATTTTGTTCAGACTTGCAAATCATCTGGATGAAACAGTAATCAGCCATTTCTACCACGCCTTGAGTTATTGTCTTCGATTAATTAACTAATTTTAATTCAACAACTCACCAATCACAAGCCATCTTCAACTATATTTCAATAATTCAAACCGCATTTTAAGTTGCACTCCAACTTCAACCAATCAAACTAAAAAGTAAAACAACTTTCACTCAATAACTCAAATCATTACTCTCAAATTTCCAAACTTTCATCATCCAATTAGAAAAGAAAAAAAATACATACCATGGCTCCTCTTTGGTTTTCTCTATCAAATCACTATCAAAAAGAAAGAGAATCCCTGCATATACCAGATGCAACGCCACTAATGCTGCTTTCAACCCCAATGACGATCTCCTTGCTACACATACAAAACAACATTACTCACAAAAACAAAAGAAACCCATTATTTCATTTCTGATTTTCTAGCAGAAAGTCACCTGGATCGGCAAGGCAGGGGACAATACGGTAGAAGAAATTGAAATTCGACATGGAAGCTAAAATATCATTAATTAATTAAAAAAACTAAAGAAAAAGTACCAAAAATAATTCTGCAAAGCAAACAAAGAAGAGGGAGTGTTTTAATTGAGAAGGGAAAGTGAAATTTATCTTGAAAAATGAACAATTTTGAGAGAAATGTAGGTAGACAAAAACAGGGAGAGACAGAGGTGAAAATATTTTAGAAAATAAATGAAGATGAGTGTCAGTAGTAGTAGTTTTATTTTTATTTTATTCTATCTTTTATTCTAGTGGGAGAAGCTTTGCAGTTGAATGTTGATTAGCCACTGCCGCCGAAAACTCATTTTAAGCTACAGTTCCTTACGCTCTATGTGACGAGTCTGTTTCTATTCTTCGCCACGTCGTGTTTTAAGAAACAAAATTGATTTTTTTATCATAATTAAATTGTTTTGATCAAGTTTGTCAAGTATGTTTGGTTTCAACAGACTCTTCATAATATTTTATTTTAATAAAATAATTGAATTAAAAAATATAATTGATATTATAAAATTATTTATTATTTAAAAAAAATATTATTTAACCAAAACGAAATAAACGGAATGAAACTAGAATATTTCTGTTGAAATTTGGACAAAATTTCCAAAACGAGTATAAATTTTAAACAAGGTAAAAATTGCTTTGTTTTATCTCGGTTTTTTAACTATTATAAAATGTTTTGGGTGTTTCAACCAAAATAAAACGAGATCAATAACATTGGTTTTGATATATATATATATATATATATATATATATATATATATATATATAAAAGATTGATATGAAATAATTTTTTGCATGCAAAATAAATGAGGTCCTCGTGAATAAAAAACATGTAGCTAATTTTATAGTAAAAAACAAATTCATGACGTTAAAAATGATATATTGAGGTCAAATTTATTACCAAATGGTCAAAATTGGATTTCTTGTAAGAGTTGACCTACGGGTTCAAATTCATTTATTTTAATAATAAAAAATATTTCTAGAAGATGAAAATTTGTTTTCAAGACATCAAAATGGCTTTCGGTGATTGGACAAGGTGAATATTCTGATTTTTAAATGAGATACACTTTATAGATCAATATCGATGGATCGCTTGATTATTTTTGTGTCCTCAATTGAATTTCAAGGATTGTTTAATTCACTCTTGTCTAATCAATTCTATTTCATCCCATATTTTTATTCACACAACATTTTATGTAAATTCTACAAAAAATTAATTATAAAATTTCCTCTAAAAATAACTCAATAATTTCCACAATCTACAACAACGATTTGAGCATTGCTCCAGCATCCAACACCTCCTTAACCCAACCATAAGAACAACTTCTCATTTCACTCAAATTATATTATTCCATAAATATTATGAATATTACAATAAAAATATTCATTTCTTCTATTTATATCATTTGACTAAACAAAAAGATACAAATACATGATGTGTTACTTGGTACCATATACCTAGAAATTTACTATTATTTCTCCTCTACACTTCCTACATCATTTATTAGTATAGTTAATTTCTTATTTTACCCTTAATCTTATCGATCGATACCATTAACACAATTTAAGGGCATACAAATGTCCTTCCTAGTCTAAATCTAACATATGCTCCATTACCACTTTGAATGGTCCACTCAATTTCACTTTAACTAAGGAATTCATTTCTCCAATTGCTAGGGCACTAATCCTGTTAATTAGAAAATTAGTTTCTTCAATTACCTACTAATCAGGACATTAATATCATTAATTAGGAAATTATTTTCTCCATTTTAACATTCTTCAAATAAGATTTTTTGGATCAATCCTTACGAGGGAAACCCCATTTCCTGGAAAGCGCACTTTGTAGGTCCAGGTAAGCGGTTAAAACCCCCGGCTGTCCCAGGCTCTTACGAGGTTGCAACACAGAGGCTCGAACTTGGGTTGATGCGCTGGCATCCCCAAGCCCTTACCGCTGCGCCCCACCCTCGGGGACTTCTTCAAATAAGATGAAAATATGTGAAAAGAGAATTGCAATTATGATTTAAATAATGTGTTTTCTTTTTTAAGGTGTTGAGCATCTATTGATGTTTGAGCGTGTGAAAAAAGTTCTCTGCTACTGAATAGGTCTTACAACTTCTCTTATACAACCATAATCAATATATTATTTTCTATTCATCCACCATAAAATAATCAAAAATCATTTTCCATATAGATTTAAATTTCTCAATTCAATCAAATTGAAAATCCAATTAAAATTGATCAGTTCATCATCGAATAGTTTGTTTTTAACTATTCCCTTTAAAACTCGTGCTTTCTTGTCAGTTCACCCACAAGTACTTGATTTTTAACCAATCGTTTCAAGTGTTTTCTTATTAATGTATGTATTGTAGTTATCCTCAAGTCAGATACTGCAAGTCTCATTGGTTGACTTAATCTTCCATCAACAGAATCAATCTTTTCCCTAAACTCTGGTAGATTAGTAATTATGTTTTTCATTTCATGGGGAAACCTTTACCCAATATCATCTCTCATGTGTGAAAAATCAAAGTTGGGTCATGACCATCGATACCAAAATAAATTGTTGATAGAAATATGAATAACATCTATGCAATAATTTTGTAATTAATAATAATAATAATATTGATTATGAATATATTCATGATGGATATAAACAATAATTTTATGATCTTAAATAATATTTTTTTTAAATAATTAATATGAGTTAAGTTATAAGTATATTTTAATATGAACAACAACATTAATAATAATAATTCAAGGCAACATTGATAAAAAAAAGAGATATTATAAATTAGAATTAATATATGATAAAATATAATTTTAATTGTTTAAGGATAATATATTTTATGCTGTAATTATTAACGATTTTTATCAAGTGTTTATTTTATTATCTAAAATAACCAATTGGTTAAGGGTAAGCACAAGTATGGTGAGGTGAATTTTAGTTTTTTCGGTTGGGTCCAGGAAAAAAGCACTAAAAACACGTATTTATAGCTTGAACATTTCACGGCACAGTAAAAAAACATGCATATTTTATTTTATTTTATTTTATTTTATTTTATTTTGTGGCCCATCCTCGTCAATGGAGCTTGGATCATTAAGTTTTGATAGGCAAGAAAAGTCAAGGGTTTTAACTACTTTATCACATGATCCAATCTTCAGGTCTTTGACAGAAGAAAGTTTGTTGGTCTCTACTCTCTATCTACGCACCAGCCGGTCCAACATAAGGCACCTGACTTTCATTCTAAAACTTTTAAGTGTTTTTTTTAACCATCTAGCACCCATACAAACTTGGATTAAAAAATTTATTCTCTCTGTAGTTTGAGGTTCGAGCCATATAATTGTTAAAATAATAGAACTGAAAATTTACATGGTCGTTATTTTCATGGCTCGTGGAATTAGTTGAGGTGATCGCAAGCTGACTCGAATGTCCATGTCAATAAAAAAAAAAATCTAGTGTTTTTTATTTTAAATTAAGAACCTATAATGACATGACAATAAAAGAATTTATTCCTCACATTATTATTTCTATTATTTCCTAAATAAGTAATTTCTAATACATATATTATTTTATCTAAATTCTTCCTCATTAAGTTAAACATTTTGTGCTTTAGAATAAAAGTAAAAAAAATGATTTAATATGAAACTCAAAATAAAAATTATCTTATATTTTTTTGAAAATATAGCATATTATTATATCTATGTCTAATTAACTTTTTTTATATAAAAATATTTTCAACTAACTTTATACACGGCATGTACTCCGCCACAAGAAACACCTTTTTATTTTTTTTATTTTTCAAAAGCGAATGTTCCCCAAGATTTCACCACCAAACACATCAGAATTTACATGGAAAAAATAGAAGTGTTCACCCATAGCAAGATTATTTTGAGCTCAAAAAAATAAATCAAAATCCTATTATGACCATTTACACACACACACACTCTTAGAATGAGATAGTGACCAGGTTTCATAGTCTAATTCATGAATTTTATTTTAAAAAATAAGATTGTTTAAATATTAAGACAATGATATTTAGATTAATTTGTATTTTATAACCTAATTTGTCAAACTCGTAACCTAAGTTAAGGATTACAATGTGTTTTTTTAGACTATTTTCCTATTTAATGATATAATAATACATGGGTGAGGTGATGAACTCAATTTGATTTTATAACCTTTTCTATCTAAACCTATTTTTTTGGGTTAAATTATACTAAAAATAAACATATATAAAATCAAGTACTAGCTAAATATTGATAGCTAAATATTGAGGTGCTTTTTGAAACTATGATAAACACACAAATATCAAATCAAATCAAATCATGTGGGTCAATTCAAAACAAATAAAACATTGAAGAATCAAATTGCGGGAAAAAATAGTAAAATATAATAAATATGTTAAAAAAAAACTCAAATGAGAAAGAAAAAAAACTCAAATGTGTTGGCCTGGTTGTCCTAATAGGCATGGACCTAAAAGATTTTCGGTTAAGTGGGCTTGGAGAAGCCCACATGTATGGGGCTTTTTTTTCAAAGGCATTACTTGATTAAAAAATAATAACATGCAACATGTCGTTGATTGTCATAGATTTCATTCACAACTATAATTGGATAGCCATCATTTAAGGGTACAAAAACTTATTTGACATTTTTTTCAGCTCAAAACACCTAGAAAATGCTCTATGAACCTCATAACACCTATTTTTGGTATTAAATCACCATTGTAATTGGTTAAAATGAAAAAAAAATCAAACTGAATCAAAATAAAATTTTAAAGCTTAGTCTACTTTTTTGGGTAAGATAAATAGAAAATAAGATCTAAATGGAACTCCCCTAAGCAAATAAAACTCATTGACACTAAGAGTATTGAGTTTCATAGATAAAAAGTGAGTGTTTGCCAACTTTCCTTATCCTCTATTGTAATCTTGCAACTCTCTCATTTCTCAAACTCAAAAGAAAGAAAAATAAAGTTTTGGACCTAGCCATGTAACTTAAAAAATAAAAGGATCCAAAATAATTTTTTGACAAAACCAAAAGGCATTTAAGCTCTAACAAAAAAAATTATAGGACCTTTAAATGTTTCTCTAATATAATTTTAGTCTTCTAATTTTTATTTTTTTATAGACAGTAAAATTGGATTTGTTTTTATGGAAACGATACTGAAAAAAATGGCAAGACAAGTTTTGTGATCTATATAACCACATAAAAAGTAGATCAAAATAAATTATCAACTCCAAATCATAATCAACCCAACATTAAAGGATCCAATCGAAAAGAAAAAAAAACTAAATGGAAAAAAAGAAAAAAGAAAAAAAGGAACCATAATTGACATTTTTTTAATAAAACTAAAGGAAATCTATATTTCTTTTCTCTCAATTTTGATCCCCTCACTTTGGTTCCTTGAAAAAAAACAAATCATATCTTTTTTTCATGAATTTCATCCCCAATTTGATGACAGGTTTCTTCATGAGAAATTAATAACCATATAAAAGTAAATAAAAATAAATTATCATTTTTAAATTCAAATTAATAAAAAATTAATAGATTAAATTGAAAAGAAAACGAAACATGAAAAACTATTGCAATCTACACTGAATTTCTTTATAATCCATAATCTAAAATAATTTTTTTTAGATCTTTTAGCTTTTTATTTTTTAACATATATTGTGGCATTTCAACATACCTTTGGGCTCTTAAACCTTTTAGCTTCAAGATTGAATAATTACAAATTGACAAAAAAATAAATTAAAAAATGATGATATTTTATAATGCTTCTTAACAGTTTACATAATGAACTTTTATATAGTCACACATATATTAATTAAACTAGCTTAAAGAAATAAGATAGTATATAGCAAGGAAAGGATCGATCCTGCAAGGAAGATCTAGTCCCGGTCAGTATGCCAAATAATCAAAAGTTGGGGGAGGGGGGGTTGAGATTGTCTAAGGTATGGCACAGTAACAAATTCCCCTTCTCTGTTTTGTCACAACCAATCGGTTGATCCATATTAGTAAATTCCCAAGTGTTATTGTCTGGGAAAGGAAAAATAAATTAATCAAACTACATTAAATAAACTAAAACTTATTAAGAAAAAACCTTGGTTTTAATTAAACATTCACTAATGAAAATCAAAACTCCTAATTGAAACAATATGTCAATTTATATTTAAATATTTATCTTTTCTTAATATTAGGTAGTTAACCAATACACAATATAACTAACCATAACCATTAAACAACTATAGTGTTTGCACTAGTTATTTAATGTAATGATAGATTTAAGAATTAGACAGGTTGATAAATTTAGGCAATATAATTATCCTCAATCTATGTTTGATTTAATTTAATATATCCTAAGATTAACAACATAGATCCGTTATAATTATCAAACTTAGTCGCCTTACAAGTTAAATATAACAACTTTAGTTTTGATAATAAACTTAACAATAGATTGGTTAGAATAATAAAATAGAGTGTGCACCAACAATCAAACTAACAATCATAAAAAATAAAAATAGGAAAACATTCATGCTCATCATATAAAATAAAAAGAAAAGTTAAAATAAATCTAAAAAATTTTGAAATTCAAAGGCTTTTGTATCCTTCCAACCAAGAAAAAAAAAACTTAGTCTTCCATGACTATTGAAAAACCAAGGATGAGGAAAGATGAAAACATAATTTTAGGAGTAGAAAAAAAATAAAAAAGTTTTTTCTATTCTTTCTAGCCATATCCTTTTTCACTTATCTCTCTTTCCTTTTATATGATAAAAAAACCTAATCCCTGTATTCCTACTAATGTATTTTTATTAGAAAAAAAAAGTTTCAAAAAAGACAACCTTTATTTAAGTAGTAAAATAATTATTTTTTTTATAAGGAGGAAAAATAGAATTGCATAAAATCTCCAATCTTTGACTTTTAAACTTAGTGAAGTTAAATTGTCCAAATAAACACCTTTTTTTCATATGAAGAAATAACTACAATGTTGGTTAGGAAGTGTGGGAAGTAAGTTGAACTTTGTTTCTTCACAAAACCTATTGTTGGAAGAATTTATAGGTTGTTTTAGAAAACTCACGAAGAATTTAGGTATTTGAGTACGAAATCTGAAGAAAAAAAAACTCCCGTGCTCAAGATATTCAAATTAGAATGTTTGTAAGTCAAAATTGATTGAATATGAGACTTGCCTTTGAAGGATGCAATTGTCGTGCTCTTTATTTATTTTTATTTTTCTATTCATATATTTAAAGAAAGGTATGAATGGTATATTTTCAATGTCACTAGAATCACTTGATTTTGACCTCTATAAAGATCAAATATGTCAATATTTGACACGGGTTAGAACATGGTCTGAATTTTATCTCCAAATTACTCCTTTTCTAATTATGGAATATTGAAAACTAACCAATATAGATAATTTACCTATATACATTAAACATAAACCTTATGGAGTCACAAATGTTGAATTCATGTTCTCTTTTACTAAATATATTTTTTTGTCTTGGTCTGCTTGGCCAAACCAGTAGTCTGAAGACAATTCTAAGGTTGTTTAAGAACTTATTACGTGAATATGTGATATTCTTTAACTTTGAATAATTCTTTAAAGGTTGGGTTATCACAAATCACAAATTATTCTATTGTTCAACTTCCAACAATTATCCACACGAACCACCAACGAGAAATCTCATAATCTTTATTTAGAAGAGAGGTATTGTTATGACTAAAGTGCTAGCTCTAATTTTATGTTTACAACTTTATGTAGTTTTTCTATCTAACAGAGAATCATTCCCTTTCTTGAAAAATAAAATTCATAACTTACTATTTATAGAAAAATCTAAAAAATCCTATAAATTAGCAAAGTATCAATTTGCTCCTTGAATAATATCTATATATTAATCAGGATAATTTTAGAAATTAACCCAATCAAGTTGTTACTTGATTTTTATAGATATAGAAACATAATTCTTGTGTTAATTTATATTATAGTCTTTAATTTCTAAAATATATTTTAATCAATATATATTTCATTAAATCATCCCAGTTAATTTCTGAATAATAGTTCTCAATATGGGTGACCCATTAGGTTTATAATATGTTGACCCAAATATAAATTATAATTATAATTAAATAAATTTATTGGTTTTTTAGTTTAATTAATATTCTTTCATTAATAATATTTTGATTTAACATTAAAGAATAAAATATATCTTTCAAGTTAAATCATGTTTGTTCTCTATATAGTAGTTATTGATCATTTGAATAAGATTTGAATCTCTTTTTAAATCTCATTCCACCTAGCCAAGAATTTCCGAGTTAATACTATTTGAGAACACACACCTAAGGTAATAAATCACTCTTGATGGCTCGAGTAACTTTATATAATTCATGTTATACCCAATTATTGCCGTTTTGTTATTTAAATTAAGATAACATGTAACACGATCAAAACATAATATTTTCTATATATGATAACCTAGTAATCTCAAATTCAAGGATCACTTATACAACTGTCACATGAATTTTTTCATAAACATAGATGATCTCTCCATATATAATTCTCATGTGAATCGATTTAGTGTATAAGTCTTATGATAGTTATCTACATATTAGTTATAAGTATCTCATACATCTCAACTTATGAGAACATCCACTTCTTTTCACAAAGAAAAGAACGCAATATGTATTAGTCTTAAATGTTCAGTATATAAGAAAGTATCGACCATGAAAGTTTTAAGAATAATGTTTTGATACAATAAAAATCTCATAATTATAACAACTTTATAATTTTCTTTGCAAAATATTTTTATTTCATGGACATTAATTATCTTGACTCTAGATTCATTAATATAATATTATATGAATATTAAAAGTAAGTTAAATCTTAATTAATAATAAATATATTAATATCACATGCAACCAATACTTTGTATTAAAATAACAAATTATCTGTCAAGGAGGGCGGATTTCCCTTTCAATGGAATCGATTTTCACTGTGCAGAGTCAACTGGGAGCTGTAGCAGCGGCTGTAACGTTGCCGACACAATTGGTATAGTTTCTATTTTATTGAATTAGCCTGCAAAGAATGTGGAGAACTTTTTGTTTCATTATTATCTTATGCTCTGTATGGATCATCTGCATTTGCTTAATTATCCGGATGAGCTGGACCTCCTGACACAGCAGGATTGCATGCAGTTTGTAAATCAAAATCCATACCCTTCACTTCAACAAAATGATTCCTGTGGATTGCTTCAATGGAAGCATTCCTAACTGACGAAATGTAAATGCTTGCAATGATAGGGAAGGCCGGGCATGGCCATGGCAGAACAAGTGCAGCAATATGCAACAGCTAGCTAATCGGTGAAGCTGGAAAGATTGTCATTGCCAAATCCATCGCTCGCTGTCATCAGCAATGAAATACTTGATCATTTTAACGAACAAGGAAGGAAAATACATAGCAACTCTCATGCGAAGCTATCATTCGAATTCATTTATCGAAGAGTTGAGCTCCTGTGCTCGAATGCTTCATTCAGAACTTCAAGGGGTATTGCGGAATTTGAGCTCGGAATATTCACTCGGAAACTCATATGAAATCAATGGCCATGGATATCGTTGGCAACCCTCTAGGGTTCCGGAGGCATTACACTCCGCAACACATTTCTACTCCGATTTTTTTTCTCGATCGGTAGCACCGGCTCGTGTGGACTTGTCGCAACAGTGTAGAAGCCCACCACTCGGCGAAAGATTCTAGCTAGATAATATCTTTTGCACGACTTAATAAATACCCATTCTTCAATTCTTAGGTGGGCAGTCGGCATGCATGTCAAAATCGCGAACACTATTTCTGGTGGGGTCGGTACCATCCAAGCAAGGTAGTCAAAATCGAGATTTTGACACGAATCGGAAAGGGCTTCGAAAAATCGGATCGTAAGATCGGATCGTAAAATCGTAAGATCGTACCCGAATTTTTCCGTACAAAAATCGTAAAATCACAGCTAAAATCGTGTAGGTAGAAAAATCGTAAAATCGTAAGTAAAATATTTCCGAATATAATATAACATAATTATGGTCATAAAACTTCATTAGTTAAGGTTCATGCATAATTCAAAATAATTGAAAAATACATTACAAAACAATTATGTCCATAGAATTTCATTAGGTAAAAATTAACAAACTAAAAATAAATATTTTGTTGATGTGAGATATAAATTAATTAATGTTATTTATTATCTTAAATTAATAGGATTTTTTTTTAAAAAAAATTTATGCTAACTATTTTTTATGCTAATTATTATTATTATTTTTATTATTATTATAAACCCCCAAATTATTATTATTATTATTATTATTATTACCCCTCCCCGTATAAACCTATTTTATTATTATTATTATTATTATTGTTATTATTATTAATTTATATAACCCCCCGTAGAAAGTATTATTATTATTATTAATTTATATACCCCCCTAGAAACCTACTTTTTATTATTATTATTATTATTATAATAACTAAATATAAAAGCCCCAACATAATTTTTTTTTTTTTTTTTTTTTTTGGATCATTCCTTACGAGGGAAACCCCACTCCCTGGAAAACGCACTTTGTGGGCCCAGGTGAGCGGTTAAAACCCCCGGCTGTCCCAGGCTCTTACGAGGGAATGGAGAATCGAACCCTGGACTTGGCGCTGGCCATCCCAGTGTTGCGTCCGCCACACTACCCCTCGGGGACAGCCCCAACATAACCCTAAAGGCTAAATCCCAATTTCCTCTCCCAGCCGCCGCCCACCCTTATCTCCTCATCTCCTCTCCAATTTCCTTTCTGTTTTGTATTCCAATCTCGCATCCTCACTAAGCTGGTAAAGAAGTTTCAGAAGTTAGCTTTTATCAACATGAAAGGGCATCTGTGCTTGCTGAATAGGGTCATTTTGTTGTCTACTCAATTAGTCCTCATCCTCTCTTCCTTCTCATCCTCTTCTCCATTTTTTTTCTTGGTCCCGTTTGAAATTGAAGGAACAATCGAACAAGAAGGCTTCGCCAGTTCGCCACAGTAGATTTTGATGAAATCGTAAAATCGGACCGATCCGGTCCGATTTTACGAGTCAACCCGATTTTGACCGGGTTTGATTGGGTTTGACCGGTTTCGATTTTTCTACCGGTCCAACCAGGTTTGCTGAGCCAACTCGCAAACTCGTACGAGTTTGCGAGTTGACTCGCGAGTTTAACTACCTTGCATCCAAGACAACTTGGTTGGGAGTTGGCTGCCCTAACCCTCTGAGTCCACGTGACTGCATAAAAATTTGTGGGACCTATGAACTTTAGTCGATCGGGCGAGGTTGACGTGTGATGTGTAATTTCTCAAAATAATCCAATTTTAGGGTTGACGATGTATCATCGAGAACACAAATGACGATGAATGTCCATAATGAGGGAAATTGATTTCTAGTGTTATTGTAACATTGGCTCTCACCTGGTTAGGATAAATAAATAAATCAAGTTTCTATTTATCATTTTCTAATCAAACATGACAAGACTTACAGTGAAAAGGAAGGGTTTAGGTGTCACCCACATGACAAATTTCAATTTAGTAAACCTTGAATGTATATAATTCATTAAATAAAATAAAAAACTATTTTAAATAGACTAAACTGATATAATTAATAAAATTTAAATTGATTAAATATCACTAACCTAAGCTTATAAAATATCAATAATTCATTCTTGATTGTTATAGCCTAGAAAACCTTAATCCTTACTTTATAAAATAGTCCCCACTTGAGTAAATAGTATTACATTTAAATATTTCAATAACTATTTTCTAAAAAGAAGAAATAACCTTTTATGAAATGTTCAATCTTGACTTAGAGGAGTTAAATTGCCAAAATAAAGAGTTGAATGTCAGTTTAGATGCTTTGGGATGTAATTTGAAGTTGTTTTTTCACAAAACCTATTTGTTAGCAGAATTCATGTGTCATCTTAGAAAACTCATATATCTCACATAAGATATTATTTTTATGAAATTTGGTTAACTTATAGGTTTTTGAGTTTCAGAATCCAACAAAAGTTAGTTTGTACTAATGGATTTCTGTACCTCAAGATATTCAAGTTGGAATGGTCGAAGGTCAACACTAGCAGAATGCAAGATTTGATTTTGAAGGCTTAGATTTCCATGCTTTGTTTTCCATATATTTCCAGAAAGGTATGGATGTTATCTTCATTTCGATCTTTATAACTCAAGCTCTGCACAAAACATCGATTGATGGTTAAATTTGTCAATTTCCTCATTTTTAAATCTTTCATCCAAAAATACCTTTAAAACATAAAATAAAGAATATTAAGACATTTTATATATAAAAATAGGAAAAATAGATAAATATAGGTAAAACTATCGAGTAACATGGTTGCATCATAAGTCAAACCACTAGTGACTTTTCTAATATTTGAAGGATTATGACACGTTGTTAGACGATGCACTTAATCTTTAAATATAAATTAATTAATTGTTGAATTTATAATAATTAAATTGTTTAATTTATTTAATTCAATTTAATTAAAATTAAAATTAATACTTAGGCTATAAGATTAGAAACCTTATGGGTCACCCATATTAAGAACCATTAGTGAGAAATTAAACTAGGATGATTAAATAAAGTATAAGTTAATTAAAACGTGTTTTAGAAATTAAAATATAGAATATAATTAATACAAGGTTTATATTTCTAGACCTAGAAAAATGAGGTAAGGACATGATTGAGTTAGTTTCTAAAATTATCCTAAATTAATATATAAATATTATTCAAGGGGAAAATTGATACTTTTCCAAATTATAGAATTTTTCATATTTTTCTGAAAATAATAAGTTATGTTTCTTATTTTAATAAAAGGAAAGAGGAGTTGTTTGTTAGACAAGAAAATTATGTAAACATAAAATTTGAGTTATTACTCTAGGCATAGCAATCCCTTTATTCTAAATAGATATTTAGGAGATTTCACAAAACAAAAAAGGATCTTTGATTATGAGAAACATAATATTTGACTTCTCATGAGGATGACAACATAAGAAAATCATAGTCTTTTCTTTTTTTACTACATGTTTTATTGCCATCTTTAATAGTGTCTTCAAGACCAATAACATCCAAATGAATTTCGACATCAAAGATCCATGATAAATCATTCTTACTCGTGATATCAATTGTCATGAACTCAAGTTTGTTAAGATGTTTCATGGTAACTTTTATTATTTATCCATAAATTAAATATGATTATTTGCTTTAAGACGGAAGTGAGAAGCAATTATGCTAATAACATATTATAAAAGTATATATTTAGAAGCAAATCATATACTTATTAAAGAGTCAATATAATAAATATAACAATATGAATTAGAGTAATAAATAAAGTATTTTTATTTCATATAATATTTTGTATGTAGTTGTACATAAACATCTTCTCAACGATGTTTATATTCTAGTCTAATGTATATTAATACTTATAAGCCCAAAATTTATATGAAAATATAAAGTCCAAATGGACTTAGAGTTGATAAATGAATATAAAGATAAAGGGCTAGAAAAAGACAATCACGAGGTGTCAAGTCTCATGTTACATGCTAGTTAAAATTGTTTGCTTTTATAGTTGAAGTTTGAAAAAGGATAGGTTTATAAAAAATCACTTTTAGTTGTGGTTGATTTGATTTAAATAGATATTTGGTTAAAATTATGGTTAAAAATGTTGCTTAACACAAAAATGTTAAAATTTTTTGTTTAAAGTTGTGGTTGATTTGATTTCAATAGATATCTGGTTAAAATTGTGATTGAAATTGTTTATTTTTATTGTTCAGACCCTCGTTGAAAGAGAAGAGAGAGAGGTCATAAGATTTTAGTGGTATAGAGAGAGAAATATTGTTGATACTAATTTAGACTATTAAAATTGTTAATGTTTTGTGTCAAATGATTTCATTTGATGAGAAAAGTTCATATTAGATAAAAAAAAAAATTACATTTAGGGTTGATTTTAAATTTTAGAATATTTGTTTTTGGTTTTTTTAGAGGTCATGGAAAAATTTACCCCTATTTTTAAGGTGTTTCAGGTCAAAATAGATTTTTCAGTCTAAAAAATCTTAAGCTCAAATTTTTTGGCCACCATAGTAGCCAGAATCTAAGCAAATTAGACAACGCATTATGTGATTTGTTTTTAAAAAACTTGGTTTCGATGACATGTTGCCCACCCAATTGTAACAAAAAACAATAGAAACCTAGGTTGTGTTTGTTTCCTGGAATTCACTTTCCGGGAAATCACTTTCCAAACTTTCCTGTGTTTGTTTGCTTTCCGGAAAGTTGATCAACGGAAAACACTTTCCAGTCAAAGAAAAATTTGGCTTGGTTTTCAGGAAAGTGTTTTCTGGAAAATTTAGGCGAAAAACACTTTCCGGAAGTTGTGAAAAATTTAGAAATGTCATTATTTGCTGATTATATCAAATTTGATCCTCAAACTTTTGATTGCTATATATAATTTGTTTTTGAATATTTATTTTTCAATTCCATCTCTTAAAATTTAATTTTTATATTAATTTTGGTCCTTATTTTTATAATTGCTACTTGCTTTTTTCTTATCATTTTTTTATTGAAATTTTTTATTTATCAAATTTGGTCCTCATTTTTTTATTGTTACTTATTTTATTTGAAATAATTTATGAAATGTTAATTATTATTATTTTAATTTATTCACCTTTCATTTTTTTTAAAATTTTTAGATTTGATCTCTATTATTTTGATTATTATTTATTTTATTTGAGATAATTTATGAAATTATATTTTTTTTTCAATTTCATTCTCATTCAACTTTTTAATTTGTAAGTTCCTCATTATTTTAATAAACTTGAAAAAAAATTAATTTATTAATAAATTATTTTCCAGTTCATTTTCCATAACACAAACAAACACTGGAAAGTGTTTTCCAGTTCATTTTTCATAACACTGCCAAACATCGGAATTCACTTTTCAGGAATTCACTCTCCAGGAATTCACTTTTCCCAGAATTCACTTTCCAAAAGGAAACCACTTTCCAGCAAACAAACGGGACTCTAGTCACGCAGGTGTGCCTCTAATTAAATGGGTTAGACTTGCTATTAGACTCAACAATGCCTGACATTTGCTCTTTTTTTCCTTCTAAATTCACACTTTTTTATATCTTTAATTATTTTTATTTTTATTTAGATTAATATCAATTCTTTGTTTTTTTTTGTGTAGAGAGTCTCTTTAAAATGATAATTATGAATTTAAATTGTGAAGAATTTTTATAATTTTTTTATAGATGATTTTTATTTTTGATAGTAAAAAAATGTTTTATTTTATTTTATTCAATTAATTTAACTTATGTTTCTATTTTAATCATTATTTGCTATAATAAAAAATTGTTTTAATAAAAATATTTAACAAACACAACTTGAGAAATGTCCTAACTTACAATATTAAATATCTTGATCACTCAATGTGTTTTTAGTTATTATAGTTTTTTCTTATTAACATACATAATCTTCAATTTACTTAATTATATGTATATACACATAAAGTTTTGAATTTTCACTTAATTATTTTAATATAAAACTATTTAAAAAAACCTTTCCATACAATTTTTTTATTTGAAAAAACCACGGTGAGGAAACCACAGTGAAGCGGGATCTGACTATCTACTTGTTTTAAGATCATCTGTTGTCTCCTGCCTGAAACATCATTTCCTATCCCTCCCTCGTCTTCCTCTTCACCCTTCTCTTGCTATAAAACCATAAAATCCTCCATGTTCAATTATACCCTTTTTCACAATCTCTGCAAAATCCCATCAAAATAATAATTAATGGCTGAAAACTCCAGTCCCAAGCAACACATCTACCTTCACGGTGACCTGGACTTGTTCATAGTACAAGCCAGATCCTTACCAAACTTGGATGTTATCTCCAAAAACATCCTTCAATGCTTCGGTGTTTGCACTCCTTCCACTACCACCAAATCCATCGACCTCCCCCGCCCCCGTGATGCCGCCAGGAAAATCCACAACTACCGTCACATAATCACAAGTGATTCATACGTGACAGTGACAGTGCCTCAGGTGACACTCGCCCGCACACGCGTGTTGAAGAATGCGGCAAGCCCCATTTGGGAGCAACGGTTCAATATCCCATTAGCTCATCCAGTTAAAGATATTGAATTTCACGTCAAAGACAATGATTTGTTCGGTGCAGAGTTGATAGGGACTGTGAATATACCTGCATCAACAGTAGTGTTGGGGGAGGATATTAAGGGATGGTTTCCTATAATTGCTCCATCAGGGAAACCACCAAAGCCTGACACGGCTCTTTATTTGGAAATGAAATTCACACCTTTTGAGAAAAACCCTTTATACCGGAATGGATTTGGATGCGATACTGAAGTAAAAGGGGTGAGATATACTTATTTTCCGGTCCGAAAAGGTGGTCATGTGACACTGTATCAAGATGCTCATGGAAAGGATAATGACTTGCCTGAGATTGAGATTGATGGTGGGAAGGTTTATAAGCAAGAGAAGTGTTGGGAGGATATTTGTTATGCAATATCTGAAGCTCATCATATGATTTATATTGTTGGTTGGTCTGTTTTTTATAAGATTAAGTTGGTTAGAGAGCCAACTAGGCCATTGCCAAGAGGTGGGGATTTGACACTTGGGGAGTTGTTGAAGTATAAGAGTGAGGAAGGTGTGAGAGTTTTGTTGTTGGTTTGGGATGATAGGACTTCTCACGATAAATTTGGGATTGAAACTGTAAGTGAGGATTTTTATTTTAATCGGTACTATTTAAGTTATATTATTATTTGCTTTTGTTTGTTTTTGCTATTATGTGTGATGTTTGTTTTGTTTAGTTAATTTAGCTATCAATGATCAAATAATTAAGTGATAATTGTTTTATTTAGGTGATTGTTGCCACTTCCTTTTAGTGGAAAGTTAAGGGGAGATTTTGTCACAAAGCTTTAAAATTTAATGCCAATTTGTCATGTGATGGTAGGGTACACATGACACTTCTATTGGTAATTGTATATTTCTTTTCTTTTCTTTTCTTTTCTTTTATTGTTTTTAGCAGTAGTGATATTTCATAATGAAAGCTATATGCAATAGTTTCATAACTTGAAGGGCTAATTCGGATTCAGGCTGGAGTTATGGCAACACATGATGAAGACACCAGGAGGTTTTTCAAGAATTCATCTGTCACTTGTGTGTTGGCACCTCGATATGCCAGCAGTAAGCTCAGTTTTCTCAAACAACAGGTAAGATTGATTTCATTGCTGTGATGATTGTTGTCTTATAAGAAACACACGCAGCTAAGTGTGTTGGTCGTTTTATGGATGCACATCCATTATATGGCCTCTTATTTTACATCACTTTATACTTACAAATATTTATTGTTTGGAAAGTTTTGGTTGGTGGAACGAATTTGGTTGCTCAAACATTCTGTATGATTTGAGAGGTCATTTTTTACTTTCTCTGAACAGTATATTGATGTGCAATGTTTTTTTCCAGACTGTGGGAACCATGTTTACACACCATCAAAAATGCCTTCTTGTGGACACACAAGCACATGGTAATAACAGGAAGATAACTGCATTTATAGGAGGCATTGATCTCTGTGATGGGCGGTATGATACTCCGGAGCATCGATTGTTTCATGATCTCAACACTGTCTTCAAGGATGATTTCCACAATCCAACATATCCTGTAAGCGATAAGCAAATGAAACGACTAATTTTTAGTTTCGGTGGCCTTTTGGTATCTGCTAATTCTATTCGGATCAACAGTGCACAAATGGTGCTGTTTCAGTTTGTTTTCCATGGTAACATGCATCACTTTTTTCTTATGCATATAATGTACCTATAATCTCAATGTGACCTGATGTTTAGGTTGCAATGAACTCGGTCCATCACTTACAAGTGATATTTCTTTTTCATCCCTCATTACTAAACAGGATTCCTTAAATATTCCGAATTCCTGCTTTTATTTTTGATATTCTTATGCCTGATTATTTTGGTGCTATCATGGTTTTTTTATTTTATTTTATTTTTTCCCCTTTTCACATCTGTTGCCTTATCTCTCCTTTTTTGTGTATTAAAGGCTGGCACCAATGCACCAAGGCAACCCTGGCATGACTTGCACTGTAGAATTGATGGGCCTGCTGCATATGATGTTCTTATAAACTTTGAGCAGCGTTGGAGGAAAGCAACAAAGTGGACAGAATTGGGACTGCATTTCAAAAGGACATCTCATTGGAGTGATGACTCATTAATAAAGATAGAAAGGATTTCATGGATACTAAGTCCTCCCCTTTCTGGAACAAAGACTAGAACCACTATAGTTCCAGGGGACGATCCCACTGTTTATGTTTCAAGCGAAGAAGACCCTGAGGAATGGCATGTCCAGGTTCATCACGTTTCTCTAACCTTTTGTTCAGATAATAACCCTACCTAATTATTATTATTATTATTATCTCATTGACCCATGTTCTTACATATATTTTTTATGCAGATTTTTAGGTCCATTGACTCAGGATCATTGAAAGGATTTCCCAAAACTATTGATGAGTGTCAGGCTCAGGTTTACAGCAAGTTGGACATTTTATTTTCTGTTTTTCTTTTCATATATGCTAAAGCTAGTTTAACTTTATTATTTGTGTCCAGAACCTAGTTGTTGCAAAGGATCTGGTTGTGGATAAAAGCATTCAAACAGCATACATACAAGCCATCAGATCTGCTCAGCATTTCATATATATTGAGAATCAGTATTTTCTTGGATCTTCATATGCGTGGCCATCATATAAGGATGCAGGTCAGAATTACATTATTTCATTATATCATTTCCATTTGTTGTTGTTTGTATGACGATTCCTTTGTTGAGACCCATGGTGACGCAGCATCTGTATGTACAAAAATTTGGATGGATATTTGCATTTTAGAAATATATCCTGGGAGAGGTTCTTTTGCTTGATAAGATTTGAATTTTGGACCTCCCCAAAT
Source organism: Salix arbutifolia (assembly GCA_025169955.1). NCBI lineage: Eukaryota > Viridiplantae > Streptophyta > Magnoliopsida > Malpighiales > Salicaceae > Salix > Salix arbutifolia. The sequence continues at coordinate 5,298,352 of CM045908.1, forward strand.
TCATAACATGCCTTTTACCACTACCTATGACATGTTGTTGGTCTCTTGACTTAGACAACTTAACTGTTTATATTCTACCAGTCATCAAAGTTATGAAATGATATAACTTGTATATGCGCAAGTTTTGAAGCTCAAATTTCTATATTGCAATTCAAAAATTCAGGAACAGCTGATGTCTTGCTACTTCATCAGCCACTGTCATCATGACTGTTGTTTTGCCCACCATTGCTTCTTATGTCACTGTCAAGCTGTTTTGAATATAACTTTTTGCTATTTCTATAGACAACAATCATGGCTATAACTATATGCCTTCATTTTACACATTTGCTCAAGTTGTTTCCATTATTATGATGTACAGGAGCTGATAATCTAATTCCAATGGAGTTGGCGTTAAAGATTGCTAGTAAAATTAGAGCCAAGGAGAGATTCGCAGTATATGTTGTTATACCAATGTGGCCGGAGGGTGATCCCAAGACCAATACCGTGCAAGAAATTCTCTTTTGGCAGGTAGTGTATCAATTAACTAAGATGACTTGAAAGATCAATTCATTTGTGCAAGCATCGAGAATGAACCAGGCAGTATATTTGGCAGCCAATAGCATTTTTATTATTCCTGAACCATGCCAGTCATTGTCTACCTCTTTACAGCTTGCCTTAATGAAATGGTATAGATGCTCTTAAAACCTGTTTGTTTTTGCGTTTCAGAAGTGCTTTTACAAAAAAATATATATATATATATATTTTTTTTTTCTTTGCTTCAAATTAATTGTTTTTAGTGTTTTTATTTCATTTTGATGTGCTGATGTCAAAAATAATTTTTAAAATATAAAAGAACATTATTTTGATGTATTTTCAAGTGAAAAACATTTTGAAAAACAACCATTACCACTCTCAAACATCCCCTGAAGCAATCTTGGAGCCAGAATAATTATCTAGTTTCTGTCTTTAAACATAACAAGTATTTAATTTTCAGTTCCATTTTTGCATGTTTGATTTCTATACCTTCAATTGGCAATTGTTCATGATAAGATGTTAAGGGACTTGCAGCTGAGAACAGCTATACTGCTGCCCTTACTGTTAGTATCCTTCACATTGACATGACCATGGTTTTAAATACATAACATAGTAATTTTCATATTTTTTTCCATTTTATTCTTTACAATAATAAAAAGAAGTGTTACTCAATTTGTTTGCTGCGTCTGAAAGCATAAAATAGGTGCAAATTGATTGGGCGGTTATTGCCTTGAATTGTGAGTTGTTTTCTTTTAGTAATTTTGTCAGGCAGTTGGATTTGATTGCTGTGAGATGCCAATCAATTGCTGTTGAAAGAGTGCAACAATTCAAAGCATTTTTGTCTCTCTAACTTTCAAAAGTTTATACTTTGCAGAGCCAGACAATGCAAGCAATGTATGAAAAAATTGCAGAGGAACTTAAATCAATGGATCTTGTAGATTCACACCCTCAAGACTACCTCAATTTCTATTGCATTGGTAAACGGGAAGAAATTCCCCAAGAAATGTCAAGTTATAACGGTGGATTGGTAATTATTTAATCCTTCCATCATTTTTGAATTGTATCACCTGTTTTCTTTCTCTGTATAGATAAAATATTTGGTTGGCTGGCATGTGACGTCTATTATGGTTATAGACACCCCTGCACTTGCCTTCAAGTTTACACCTATAAAGTGGTGTACGGGGTATATAATTGGCTATGACCCAGTAGTTGTTTATAGGAATTCTGGATTATCCAAGTTACATAGACTCTGGGATTTTAAGTTTCTGACATAGATTTATAAGGCTATTTCCCCTTTCATATCTATCTCATTTCTAAATTTTTATTTCTGGCCTAAATGGCAGGAGAATTTTCGTTATTTTCTGTTTCTGAAAATGGCAAGGCAGAAATCTTCCATGACCTGCTTCTCTAAGGTGCTGTTAACTTTATTTCGCTAAAACAAATTGCCCTCTGCTGCTAATATACCCTTAAAAATTGACATCATAAGATTTATTTTGGTTCCTTGCTTCTCCAAATGCTTTATGGCAATATTCAATCTTGCAGAAGTAGTGTTGGCGGGCTATCTTTGAAGTGAGATAGTTTGAGTTTTTTTTATTTTTATGGGGGGGTTCATAGTAAAGTATTATTATCTTTGAAGCGTGACTTAATTTCTTTTTTATTTGTTTTTTATCCACATTGAACTCCTGATAATGATCATAATTATAACATTTCAATCAGATCTCCGAGGCTTTGAAATTTCAGCGGTTCATGATTTATGTCCATGCAAAGGGAATGATAGTGGATGATGAGTATGTGATAGTGGGATCAGCAAATATTAACCAGAGATCCATGGCTGGATCTAAAGACACTGAGATAGCTATGGGTTCATATCAACCCCATCATACATGGGATACAAAGAAGAAACATCCACATGGACAGGTTTGTTTGGCATTCTTAATGCGTTGCAAACTTTTTATCTCTGGCCTCTTTTAGCTGTTGCTTAGGAGGTGGCAGCATGACCAAATGTGTTTTGCAGGTTTATGGATATAGAATGTCACTATGGCGGGAGCATCTTGGTGAGGTAGATGAACTGTTCATGGAACCTGATAATTTGCTTTGTGTGAAGAAAGTAAATCACACTGCTGAGGAAAACTGGAAGAAATTCACAGATCCAAACTTTAAACTGTTGAAAGGACATCTTCTCAAGTATCCTTTGCAGGTAGATGCTGATGGGAAGGTAGGTCCCCTTCCTGGATCAGAGAATTTCCCAGATGTTGGTGGCAAGGTACTTGGAGTTCATTCTGCCACAATTCCTGATGTGCTAACGACATAATCCCCTTCCCTCTCATGTTCTTACAATACCAATAAAGAAAATGTGCAGCTTATTTCAGGGTTTCTCAAAATTGGAGTTGTGTTGCTAGATGTTTTGTATTTTTTTTTAATTCATGCCTTGGGGAAGATCTAAGTTTGTGATGTCTTGTCATTGTGCAAAGTGTGACCAGGGCGAGATGTCATGAATATTGGTTAAAACCCACGGTTTTGAAATTGCACTCAGATTGGAGAAAGTTAACAAAACTGAAGATAGCAAGTTCTACGTGCTTGATTTCCTATGTACCATTTAGAAAACGGGCTAATCATATTTCTACTTTCACTATTTTTTCAAGTCACTAAGCTCTCACTGTTTACCTATCAAGTTAGGAGCAGCCATTTGGTTTTGCTCAAAGGCTCCAAGAATTATCTGATGATGTACTTCTTCTGTCTGTGATTAGTGGTTTGACAAAGGTTCAATTAGACAGTAGTGGGTCCATTCTGCTTTAGGATTCAACAAACAACCATCAACATGCATTCAATGTACGTTGCACTGATCATCATTAGGAGTGCTGCTAGCATCTACCTAGTTGGCATTCTGTTTGAAGTTTCTTGGTGGATTGCTTGCTTTGATTGAATGATGCTGCTGCTTCTTTTGTTGTGGGGTTCTTACTAGCCTTGATAGTTTTCATCTTTTTCTTAGGTTTGCATTGTGACTGCTGTATGAACAAGTTGTTGCTTCTATTATTTTTTTGAAGTCTGCATTCTATGGTTTACTTTTAAGCTCTAATTTTTATTTGCTTGCCGTTAGATGCATTGCAAGAATGCGGGGGTTCATACGAGTGTGATCTGGCTATATGATAAGAGGCATACCTTCTGTGTATTTTCATGGCAGGCATCATGGTCTTTCTGAGATTTTCTTATCATTTTTTTGCTTCCATGCTTTTCTGCTAATCATTTTTATGCTGGCTGCCTTGATTTGGTTTTGTGCTTTGTCTTTTGCCTTCAATTGCGTTTTTTCGCTTGCCTTGGTTTAGGGCTTTGGATGGGGTTGGTTTGCTTTTGTGTTGCCTGTATAGTCGACCATTGTTTCTGGTCTATTAAAAGGCATGTATGTTTGACCTTCCTTACTCAGTTAGGTTTTGTCTCTTAGGGCGAATGATTCTTTGCATGGTTGCAGCTGCCTTGATGGGCATCCCCCCCCCCCTTTAAAAAGGATCCGAGTAAACTAGCATCTCGACATTCTTTGATGGGAGAAAGTAAGTTCTGACTCTCTGAGATCTGAATGTTCCTGACTCTAGCTAATCTATAGGGCTGGGGCTTTTTCTTGCCTAATAAAGAAGAAAAGTAAGAGTTCGCTATCAGCTCTCTTAAATCTCCCTACTCGTGGTAAACTGATGAGAATACAAGGACATCCAAGGAAAAGAGAGACCTTTCATGACAAGATGATCTCTAGGAACGAGGAGTTTAAAGGTGGTCAAAAAGTCCTTTTGTACCACCCACGACTTTGTTTGTTTTAGGGTAAGTTATGCTCTCATTGGATTGAACCATGTTGGGGTATATGCAATTTTCTTATGAATCTTTTCTGTAGTAATTCATCTTTTGTGTACGCAAGTGAATTAAAGTTTTAAATATATTATAGATGATGTGTGTATTTATTTTTTTATTTTAGTATTCAAGCAATTGCAGTAGCATTAATCTTACATCATTGTCTTAATTGTTTGATGAGTTACATTTTTGGCAAGAATTCCCTATAAAATGTTGTGTGTATGAAAACATAATCTGGATTAATTTGTGTAATGTAACACTTTGTGTGGTGTGAAAAATTGATGAAGAATTAACAATTTGTCTAATTATGTCTATGTAGGCTGATGATTGTTCTATGTTATGAATTCAAGTTTATGCAGTAGTTGGGATACTTTTTTAGGACATGTATGAATGTTCAATTTGCCTTTTAATTGAAAAAATGCTTATTGTAATTGTTGTATATTGAATGAATGGTAAAGAAGGAACGGATATTCGTATGATAATTTTGTGATGGAGATTACAGATTCAGTTGATAAGCTGGCATAATTATACATGATGAAATAGTAAGACTACATGGAGTGCTAGTGTCTGATGGAGATCCTTGGTTCATATCTGAACAAGGGTCGAGTATTTAGAGAGCTCTACGGATGAAGTTGAATCTGAGTACTACATTTCATCGATAAATGGATCTACAATAATAATAAAAAAAACCCAATCAAACCCAGGAAGATTGGTTAAGATCATATGTATTGGACTGGACTTTGGAGGGAAGTAGGACCATTAATTGATTCACCTATAATAACAGCTATCAGGCTACTATGGTCTATGAAACTTCGTAATAAAGATGATGAACTTCGTTAAGTAGGGAAGAGGTGAGTGATAGGAAATTGATTGGCCTAGAGTTGGTACATATTACCATAGACAAAATGAAGATAATAAAGGGTATAATGAAAGCAACCTAGAATAAACAAAATTGTTATGTAGGTTGCATCGTGAAAGCATATTATGCAGTTTAGGATGAAAGGGAAATATATTGGTCATTTTGAGACAGTATGGAAGATAGGCGTTGTTATATATAGATTGTTTTTACCACTTCAACGTATCATCCCGTACGTGTGCTGGCATAAATTATGCTAGAGATAAAGGAGGACTTAACTTGCAACCAATCCAAATATTAGAAAGAAGTGAGAAGGAACTCACTCTAGAATAAAATAAATAAAGATACTTCAGAAAATTTCTCAAATCAAAGAGCTATCAGTCAAAATTATGAATAACAAAATGGATATACCTTTTGCACCACACCACCTGCTGCTTGCAATGGGGTCAAGTATGAGTAAGGAAGCCATGATTTTGGTCATAAAATATAGCGACTAATAAGTGATAAAATTTGCACAATTTTAACTCAAAAGCAAGTAATAAAATAAAATTGAAAAACACAACTTCTTTCCTCCTAAATACTGCTGCACTTACTTCTCCAGTTAGAGCTTAGGAGCTCCCAGGCAACTATTCCGAAACTGAAAACATCAGCCTTGTGATCATATATGGTTTGTGTTCAATCACCTTCATGTCTGGGCCAGCTTACGCACACCACAACTAATCCCCGGATCCATTGAACATCTGCAAGCCCAGTGAGCAGGTAAGGCACCGCGGGGGTGACAGACGTGCATAGTGGGGCTTGAACTGGTGCAGAGGAAGGGACCTTCCTCCGCCAGGCCAAGACCCCACCTGCACCTTCATGTAGTTAAAACAACTGTAAGTATGTATATGCTTGTGTGTGTGTGAGAGAGAGAAAAAAACAGCTTCTTCAATTTGATAGGATAAACAAACAAAGACACAATCAAACCGTAAAATCATGGCATGCAAGATCAGATATCCCAATAACTCTCCAATGCATGGCCATGTAAAGCAACATGAACAAAAAACTTAAAATTCACATACAAGTAAAATGTAAACTCAGGAGCCATCCAGCGGTATGTTCCTGTTTCAGCTGTCATTACACCAGGTTGATTCTGTACTCTGGCAACCCCAAAATCAGCAGCTTTTACAACCTGTGAAAGAAGGGTGTGGATTTTAGAACAAGCTAATCCTTAGAAAAAATTATTCCAAAACTTCATAGTAATACATCAGACACTAAAGGATGAACAACAAACGCAGACAGTGGGCTATAAGTTCAACATGCATGGCAGGAAAGTTTCTAAAAAGAAAAACAAGCAAAATAATGAAAAAGAGAGCAGTTCTTGAATTCAAAAATCATGTAAGCTTGGAAGAGTATAAATAGGTTTAGCAAGTTCAGGAAATGCTCTTACTTCATTTTCTTCCATCAGAAGATTGGCAGTTTCCAGGTCCCTGTGAATTATGTTATTTTAGTGGAGATAATCCATTCCCTTTGACACACCAATTGCACTTTGATTAAGGATGGAAGCTTAAATACACCCTTCTGTTTATGCAGAAAGTTGTATAAACTTCCTTTAGCCATTAACTCTGATAAAGCAAAAATAGAGCACCAAATGTGAATACTGGTGAAGCAAATGAAAAGGCCGAGCAGAATTAGATGCATGATTGGTAAGTTTTGTCAAACTCACATTTTGACCCCAAACTCACATTTTGCCCCTAAACATACAACTATCCATTACCGTTCCATCTATGAGCACAATAGCTCATATCTAATAAAGGGGGGTAGAGGGGCAGGACATCAATATCAAATTCAGAAACATCAGCTTTTAAGGTAAGAATTCCATTGAGATTTACTAGGATTTACTAGGATGTGAAAGATTGTTTACAAGAGAGAAGCTTCAGAAAAGGTGGACAATTGCATGTAAAAGGTTTACATGGATGAGAGAGGGAGGGACCACTGTCATTTTATATAAAGGTCTATGGAAATTACAAATTAAGCATTAACACCATCCTCAACAGAAGTAACTTCAATGTGCATATTGAAGCTTTCTGCTGGAAAAGGCATTGCAGTTACTCCTGAGTAGAAAGGTTTGAGCTCTTTAGTCATATATTTTGTATTTCCAATCTTGTATATCTTGCTAGATAAGTATGCAGGCTAGCATTTCAATTGGAAAATAGGTGGTTTCCAAGCCCGCAAATTCAATGCAGCAACAATTGGTACCGTAGAGAAGTAGCCAAGCATTGATTTTTTTTTTATCAGTAAATTCATATTCCCCTGTCCTGATAATAATAGGAAACTTTCTCATTTTAATAAAATATTCTTTTGAAGAAAGAATATCTCAAGTATTTGGATGTAAGGGTTTTCAATTCTTGAAATAGAAATGTTGAGTTTATTGTTCATACAATTAAGTTCTTTTGTAGATTTATATGCAATTCTTTGATCCCTTTGGGTTTGCCTAACTGCAACTTCATTATGCAAGCACCACCAATACCAACCTCATATTTCTTCTAATAAATCTCCTAATTGTTCCAGAACAACTAGAAATAGAAACTTTTTCACTTGCTTATTCTGTTTAAAATGATGTATAAAAAGAAGAAAGATCTAATCAAGGAATATATAAACCAAAAGTTTTAGAGATGGTGGCTTGAGCACTTTGATGGCCACTTCCTGACTACAATATGTACCTTGGTACCTGAAGTGGTTAAATGAACAATCAACTGAGTAACTTGTAACCAGCAGAGTGACATATATTTCAAATGATAGAGCTCACAGAGCTTACAAATCACCATATGATCCAGATTCAACTTTGTTATCAACTTTCAGTTGACTCGTGTCAATTTCCCAGACATCAGTTCCATCACTGGGTATTTCAACACAATCTGGAAGAGATTCAACCCCTGTTTTATTCTCCTCGCCATCAAGAGAAACAGAAATCTGTTTTGGAAAGCACTGCTCCTGTGGAGTATTGCAAACAATCAAATATAGGCCTGCTATTACCACTCCAGGTTTGGTCAAACATACAGCATCTCAAAACTAAAATATGAGTGGCTGAAAAAGGAAAAGAATTCCATTCAACTATTCTGATGTACACAAGATAGTAGCTGGTACTTAATATTGGCCACCTTCATGGTTGCATACCCTACGAAATCAGTTCATAAAATGAAGACGAGCCATCTGTAACAATTCCCACAATCTAGATATCCTAATGAATACTGGTGTTTTTGAAACTAATGAACTTCAAGGGGTACCTTTATTTTTTTATTCAAAAACAAGAGCGAAGAGAAGCCACGAAGTCGAACCTTCTATTTTGGGCATTTTATCATTTCCAGTATGGGGATTGGTCCAGAGGTATTGGATTTCAACTCTAACTGGAATGGTTAACTATTCAGAGAACATGCTAGTAAATACAAGTCTATTGAAGCATTTGAGTTGACCTAGCATATGGTTCTGCCCGCTAGTATTATTAAGAACTAGATGCTTAATCATCATGTAGCATATCAAGCAGATGATGTAAATCAGAGATAAAATAGCCAACAACTACCAACACACCATAGCAAGACTGTAAACCTAGATATACATCACAGTCCCCCCTTAACATTTGGTCAACTCTTTCCCCCAAAGATCATTTCAGCTGCAACGACTTAACAGAGTTGCCACATACACTGGCAAAGGAACAAGGATAGGACCGTAACCTACATGAAGTTAGCTTAACTTTTAATGATTTCTGAGAATGTGGTAAGAAATCAGTTAAGTGATCACTAGCTATACAAACATAACTATCAACAATTCATGCATCCTACAGCCTAGAGATGGCTATTCCACATTAATAAAACAAAGGGTAATCTAGCAGCAAGCATTTCTAAGATCCTCAGTCTCCCAAGGTTCCCACACACATGCCCAAGCAGTACAGTGAGCAAAGAATGTCAGTCTGGCAATTATCTCGGTATTAAAAAGTGAATTGCATAAACCAAGTGTGCTGGATAAAATAATAACATTTAAAATCCACATGAGCTAGCGAGGAGAATAATTAACATGAGATGTGCATCTTTTACCTTAGACTAGTTTAATGTTGGCCCTCATTTCCCCCCCTTATTTTTAAGCAATCAAGAATAAATAAAAAATCAATAAAATCATGACGAGCAGGCTGACACCACAAAATAACTAACACTTGATTTCTCAAACTGGTGAAAAGAATAGGACCATACCTCACGAAGCCAACCATCAACAACAAAAACATCCAGAGAAAACCCATCAATAGTGGAAAAGGCATGAGCTTCCTGGATGTTCAATCCAATCTCCGCGAGCAACGAAGTCAACTGGAAAATTATGTACCGATATCTATTATCTAGTGCACATGAGACAGGATATAAATTAAAGTTAAATTTTCCAATTGATGCAATTTTAGATACAAACCCGCGCTCCGCTGCTGGGGTCAATTTTTTTTTTTTGTCTAGTATTAACACATAATTTCTTGTTTTGTATTTTTTTTGTTTAGTTTCGATCCCTGATTTTTTTTATCTTTCTGAGATAGTTTTAAATTTTTTGTTTGTATCTATACACCTCTACCCTTAGTTTACATTTTTAATTTTTATTGTTATTTTTATTTGGATTAAATACAGTTTGCGTTAAAAAATATAGTAAGTTTAGTTTTTGGTGGTGTAAAATGAGAGTGAAGCTCTTTCTTATGCATGTATAGTTAAACGTGAAATGTTTAAAATACCCCGTAGGTAACTCTTCAGTTTTGTCTTATTTGAGGCTACAAAAATCATTTATTATGCACTGAAAATGTGAAATTACCGAACACTTCCACTGACATTTATTGTTTTTTGTCCACTGACAAAAATTGAAAATACCCCTGATACCATAAAATTATTTTAAACACATTTTACATAATAAAATGAATATATAAAAAACTAATATACAATTATTATTGTTGTTGTTGTTGTTGTTGTAAATAATTTTGTCATAGTAATAATCGAAAATTTAATCGGTTGATTATTTCACTCAAATATATAGCATCATAAAAAAAATCTAAGACCATTAATATTTTTTTGCATGTTAAAAAATTTGTTTCTGGCTATGGCAAATTGTAAGGCGAGTGTCTCGTGTATATTTTTATTATAGATAATTTGGTACAATTTTTTCACCTGTTTTGCCAACGTGTGACTTCGTATATCTTTTTTTTATGTGATGTTAAGTCTGAACTATCATACATAAAGAAGTTGCAAAAGTCAACTTTTGTGAAAAATAACATCAAATGATGAATTATTTTGAATATTATTCTCATTGTTATTATCATGATTGTTAAATTGTCACAATTATTATAGCTGTCATTATAACCATTATTGTACATAATTAATATTTTAATTATTATTGTCATACTATCTCTGACACTATTATTATTGTTAGAAAAAAATAAAATTATTTCTTTATTTTATAAGATTTATTCTTAATATTATTATATTAAAAGTATTTCAGAACACTGACATTAAGTTAATTTGAGTTTTTTTTTCCAAAAAAACTTAGGTCATTTATTTATATTTATTTTAAGGCGTTAATATTAAACAAATATCAGAATATATAATTAGTCTAACATATTTATAAGACAAAAAACCTTACAAATAATCATTGTCATTATTTTGAATGCCTTATCTATAATAATTAGAAATTTTAACACCTAAAAATATTAACAAAAAAGCAATTAACAAATAAAATCAATGACAAAAAAAATATATATATTATTAGTTTAAAAACATTATTTGACTTTAACAATAAATACAAATAATAAAAAAACCAAAAAAATAAAAAAGGGAAAAAATAATAAATATTAATTTTCAAATGATCACCAACATAAATTAAAATTTAAGAACAAAATAAAAAAAAAACACAACCTTAACAAAAGAGGAAATAATAAAAACTAAAAACTAAAAACTAAAAACTAAGAGCATATACATACAGACATGGATAAAAATAGGAACATTTCAAAATATATTAAAAAAATAAAGGAATTAAAATAAAATCAAAGATTAAAAGTATAAGGGTTGTAATGAAAAATAAATATATAATCAATTTTATTCCAATGACAAAATTGAAACAAATCAAAACTTTGATACCGAAAATATAAAAGGATTTAAAACTAATTCAAAAATTAAAAGACTGAGGATTGAAATGAAACCTAAATATATTTGATGAAAGCTGGCCCGAACACCCCGATTATTAAAAAAAAAGGTCCGGGGATTAGTCGTGGTTCGCGTAAGCTGGTCTGGACATCCCGGTTATAAAATAAATAAATAGGTGGAAAAGGAAATAAAAAAATAGTATAACCGAGGGAAAAAATGTTTTAGGGGGAAAAACACAAAAAAAAAAAAAACAAAAAAAAACATTAAAAAAAATTGAGTCCATAGATTAGACGTGGTGCGCTTGAGTTGGTACGGATACTCTAGTTATAAAAAAAACAAAAAAAAATATAAGTGGAAAAAGAAAAAAAAAAGAGTAAAACCAGGGGAAAAAAAGCACTGTAGTGAAAAAGCAGGGAAAAAAACATAAAAAAATAAATAGAAAAAGCATAGTCAGGAGGGAAAAAATGAAAAAAAAAAGCACAATAGTAGAAAAACATGGTAGAAATCCACGGTGTTATGTGTAGGGAGCTATATTGTTTTGCACACACCATTTATATGGACAATATTTCCCAAATCATGTGCTATAGGCACCATAGCACAACAATACTAACAATTAAATGTCAAGCCAACGTGAGATTTGCCCATAAAAATGGGACACCCCCATGAAAATAAAATAAAATAAAATAAAATCTGTTTTAACATGGCCAAGTTTCTACAAGCGGAGAAAACCTAGACACGTCTTACTGAATAATGCAGGACTTCAAGCTCAGGGGCAAGAATGGTGGATTTAGAAGGTGGAACCATTCCATCCAAAGTCCACCCTTAATCTCTTTTAGCTTTTAAGGTAATAATAACTGTGCTCCTTTCTTTTTTTCCTAATAAAGTCAAATGCAATTTTAGGCACCGAGAAATGTATGAAAGATTCCACATGTGAGTATGTGCACACGTGTGTTGCCATTACTATTTAGAGAATACGAGCGATATGCCCGCGCGATGCGCCGGGGCTTTTTTATCTATGTAGAAAATTGATTACTTTTATATGTATTGTATTTTATTTTTTTAATATTTAATTAGTAAAATTATAATTGATAAAATCTATATAATCAAAATGAAAAGTGGTTCGTATATTTTGTAATTGCAGATAACGCAGGTAATTTTTTTAATGAGTTGTATTTTTTCCTCAGTAATATTAGATCTAACACATTAAAAATAAAAATATTGTAATTATTTTTTCCAGAAATAAACTTATATTTTTTTTCATCCTATAATTAGTTATTTTAATGTTTAATAACTGAAATTGCAATAGATAAAATATGTTAGAAATGAGTTTTTTGCTTTGTATAATTAGTATGCTCGTCGGCGCATTGCGTTGGGTTTTTTTATGTAGAAAACTAATTGATTTTTAAAATACTGTAATTAGTTGTTTAAATATTTAATCAGTAACACTATAATAGATAAAATATGTAGCATATAATCTTTTCCCCCGCCTAAAATGAATAGTTTAATCGAAATGGGAAGTGGTTTGTATATTTTTGAATTGTAGATGATCTAGGTAAATTTGTCAATTTTTTTTTTGAGTTGTATTTTTTCCCCAGTAATATTAGATCTGACACATTAAAAACTAAAAATATTGAAATTTTTTTAATAAATGAACTTAATTTTTTGACGTGCTATAATGACTTATTTGTCATCTAAAAGGAATAGCAATCAAAACGGGAAGTGACCCGCATAATTTTTAATTGCAGATAACCTAAGTAAATTTATAATTTTTTTTAGTTTAATTTTTTCCCCAGTAATATTAGATTTAAAATATTAAAAATGAAAACACCGTGAATTTGTTTTTAAGAAATAAACTTAAACAAAAGAATATCAAATTTAAATTCAAAGGCAAATTTTTTTTATAAGATTTATTAATTATATTATTATATTAAATGTATTTAAGAATATTTATATTAATTTTTTGTAAGGAAAAAATCTTAGGTCAATTTTTTTTCTCTCTCTCTATATATTTTTAGGCGATAATATTTAATAAATATTAAAACATATAATTAGTCTGACATATTTTATAGAATAATCGACATGGGAAGTGGTTTGTATATCTTTTAATTGTAAATAACCTAGGTAAATTTATCATTTTTTTATGAGTTGCTTTTGTTCCTCAGTAATATTAGATCTGACGCATTATAAATAAAAATATTGTAATTTGTTTTTAACAATAAACATAATTTTTTTCCGTGCAATAATTATGTCTTTGTCGTCTAAAAAGAACAGTTCAATCGAAACGGGAAGTGACCAAAATATTTTTTAATTGTAGATAACCTAGGTAAATTTGTCATATTTTTTTATGAGTTGTTTTTTTCCCTAGTAATTTGATCCGGACACCTCGGTTATAATTTTTTTTTTTGTATAAGTGGCAAAAAAAAGGGAAAAAATGTAAGAAAAAACATGGACCTGGAGATCAGTCGTGGTGCGCGTAAGCTGGCCCGGACACCTAAGTTATTCAAATTTTTTTTTAAAAAAAAGTTATTAAAATAAAAAAAACCCTGTTATTTTTATAAAAAAAACCGAAAAACCCTTTTTTTTTTAAAAAAAAACCATTAATTAAAAAAAAACCCAACTGAGCTCACGTAGGCAATAAAAATATATATAAGTGGGAAAAAAACAGGAAAAAATTTTTGTGGTGCGCTAAGCTTGCCCGGAACAAAAAAACAATACTTGGGAAGAAAAAATCGTGGTGTGTGTAAGCTGATCTGGATACCTCGGTTATAAAAAAACAGAAAAGCTTGTATAAGTGGCAAAACAAAACAGGGGGAAAAATGTCAAAAAAATCATGGATCTGGAGATATTGCGCGTAACCTGATCCGGGCACCTCAGTTATTTAAAAAAAAAATTTAAAGAAAAATAGTCATTAAAAAGAAAAACCCTGTTTTTTTCGGGAAAAAACCAATTTTTTTTAAAAAAAAACAAAACCGAAAACCCCCTTTTTTTTAAAAAAAAAAAACAGTTAGTAACAACAACAAAAAAATTGTTTTTTTCTTAAAAAAAAAAAACCAAGCTCACGTAGGCACGAAGCAGCAGAGCAAATCTCCAGTGAACAGTAATCTACAGTAAATGGTCGATCTCTTTTATTTTTATTTTCGAAAAAAAAACCAATTAAATTTTAATTGTCGATCTCTTAGTCGTGGTGCGCGTAAGCTGGCCCGGACACCTAAGTTATTTAATTTTTTTTTTAAAGTTATTAAAAAAAAAACTTGTTATTTTTATAAAAAAACCGAAAAACCTTTTTTTTTTAAAAAAACCAGTTATTAAAAAAAACCCAACCGAGCTCTCGTAGGCAATAAAAATATATATAAGTGGGAAAAAAACAGGAAAAAAATTTTGTGGTGTGCTAAGCTTGCCCGGAACAAAAAAACAATACTTGGGAAGAAAAAATCGTGGTGTGTGTAAGCTGATCTGGATACCTCGGTTATAAAAAAACAGAAAAGCTTGTATAAGTGGCAAAACAAAACAGGGGGAAAAATGTCAAAAAAATCATGGATCTGGAGATATTGCGCGTAACCTGATCCGGACACCTCAGTTATTTAAAAAAAAATTTAAAGAAAAATAGTCATTAAAAAGAAAAACCCTGTTTTTTCGGGAAAAAACCAATTTTTTTTTTAAAAAAACAAAACCGAAAACCCCCTTTTTTTTTTAAAAAAAAAAAAGAGTTAGTAACAACAACAAAAAAATTGTTTTTTTCTTAAAAAAAAAAACACCAAACCGAGCTAACGTAGGCACGAAGCAGCAGAGCAAATATCCAGTGAACAGTAATTTACCAAAAAACCAGTTAAAAAAATTCAAAAAAAAACAATTATTTAAAAAAAAAAAAACAAAACCAAAAACCCCATTTTTTTTTTAAAAAAAAATCAGTTTTAAAAAAAAATTAAAACAAAACCGAATACCCCCTTTTTTTTAAAAAAAAAAACCAGTTAATAAAAAAAAATTCAAAAAAAAAACCAATTATTTTTTATAAAAAAAAACAAAACCGAAAACCTCTCTTTTTTTATAAAAAAAACCAGTTTAAAAAAAAAATTAAAACAAAACTGAAAACCCCCTTTTTAAAAAAAAACCAGTTAAAAAAAAATTTCAAAAAAAAAACCAATTATTTAAAAAAAAAAAAACCGAAAACCCCTTTTTTTTTTAAATAAAAACCAGTGTAAAAAAAAAATTTAAAACAAAACAGAAACCCTTTTTTTTTATAAAAAAAATCAGTTTAAAAAAAAAAAAAAAACCAAACCGAGCTCACGTAGGCGCGAAGCATCAGAGCAAATGTCCAGTGAATAGTAATGTACAGTAAAGTGCCGTTCTCTTTTAGTTTTATTAGTAATATTACAAAACAAATAAAAGGTGTGGGATTATGCAATGTGCACCCTCTCACAATCCACTGTGGATTGCGGCAGTGCAGGGACGGAAATGGGTCTTAGCCTCAGGCGTGTGGTATTTATTTAATGGGGGTGTTTTCGGTTTTTGGCTCTTTTTTTTTTAATTCAGCCGCAATGTGCACAATGTCATCACGAATAAACCCCTCAAAAACGACAAAATAGTGCACAGGGACAAGGGGCGCTGTCGGTTTTTCCCTCCTTCAGTGCACAATGCACAGACAAAAAAATCCCTCGAAAACGACAAAACAATGCACAGTAACCGGGGACACGGGCGTCCTTTCCCCCGAGGTTTTTTCGTAGATCTGGGTTGAGGAAGGGGTGGCTTGGTAATTAGCCTATTTTTTATTATATTTCGGGCTGAACGGCTGGTGCGTCGTCAGGACGCGACATCGGCCCTCAGCGCCAACGCGCCCTTTAGGAGGTGCGTGAGGGTACATGCGGCGGTCAAAAATTGGTCTCCGCCGGTGATTACAGTGCGCCTCCAGGTGCTCTGTCTGCAGTCGCGGCGCGTGTCCATCATAGATGCCCGTGGAAGCAGCGGTGGCTGGTTTTGTGGCGGCTGTTGCTTTTCTCTCTCCTGCGGGCCCAATGTCAGGTCAGGTCCCTCATGTGTGTGAGAAGTTAATTTCGGTCCCTGATGTTTTGATTTCGATTGTCTGCCTGATTTCTTTAATGAAAAATTTGATTGTTTTCAATTGTGCCCTTCAATTAAAACTAATTATATCAAACAATTTTAATTCGGTCCCTATACTTTTGATTTTCGGTTTCTTTTTGGTTCCTTCAATTGTTCCGGTATCAAAGTTTTTCTTTCTTTAATTTGGTCCTCCAATTGCAATTGATAATATATCCAAAATTTGATTTCAGTCCCTCTTCTTCTAATTTTTTTATATAATGGCAGCATTTGATCATTATTGAATTTTTGGTCCTCCAATTATTATTTTTTTCCAATGTTATCCTTCAATTGGAATTAATTTATATATGTCATTTTTCATTTTTGTCCTTATTCTTTTAATTTTCTATTTGATATTAATTCATGTGTTCTTTTTTTAATGTTGATTTTTTATTTGTATTTATGCATCTATGCTTTTAGTTTTTATTCTCAGTGTAACTTTTGTCCATGTATATATAAGTGTATTTAACACAATAATACATATATTTTTTGAAATTTTCTGATTAAATTATTTTTTTCAGCTATTAATTTTTATTTATGTTTTATCATCTATAATATTTTTTTATTTTCTCTATCTTTTAGTTTTTTATTGGTTTTTTTATATATTTTCAAGTTAGATTATTATTATTAATAGCAATGATAATTTTTATTTTGTTTGCATCTTTTGTTCAAATTATTAGAATTTTTTTGTTCTTTCATTTATTTCTGGTTTTTCATTCATTGTTAACACAATAATAATAATAATAATAATGATAATAATAATAATAATTATAATAATAATAATAATAATAAGAATAATAATAATAATAATTTAATTGTTTTTCTTGCTTACTCTTTGCTTAATATTTTTTTTCGCTCCGGATAATTTGATAATTTTTATTGTTTTTACAATAATAGCAATGATAATTTTTATTTTTTCTTATTTTTTCTCTTATCTTTTGTTAAAGTTTCTAGGATATTTTTGGTCTTTCATTTATTTTTTTCCTTTCATTACTAACGTAATAATAATAATAATAATAATAATAATTTAATTATTTGCACAATAATGATTTTGTGATTATTTTTTTTTCTTATTAAAATATTTTGCTATGGTTTTGAAAATGTTATTTCGCGCTCTTTTGTGATCTTTCATAATGTAATATGTATATTCTAAAAGATGTAATCTATGCTTGCGTAATAAACTGTACTTAAATTTTTTTACATTTTATCTCCTGATGTATAATTTTTATTTGATTATATCATATAAATTTATCGTTGTTAATTTAATTATGTTAAATTATACACACAAAAATGCCCGCGGCAACGCGCGGGCAATATAGCTAGTATATATATATATATATTATAGCTGTATCTCTACTAGCTGAGAGCCCAAGACAATGTGAAAACTTTTCACAATATA
Organism: Salix arbutifolia; assembly: GCA_025169955.1. Taxonomy (NCBI): domain Eukaryota; kingdom Viridiplantae; phylum Streptophyta; class Magnoliopsida; order Malpighiales; family Salicaceae; genus Salix; species Salix arbutifolia. The sequence continues at coordinate 5,316,182 of CM045908.1, forward strand.
TATGTTCTGAAAAACATATGTAGCATGGCACTCTCAATCCCGAATTGCTCCCAATACAAAAGAAATATTCTACACAGACGATAATACTACTAGCCACCAACCTCACTAGGCAGTTTTGGGCTATCAACAGTTGAAAAGGTGATCTCGTGCATAGACCTACAATATAGTCAAATGGATAGTCCTATAAGTATACATGAATTGAACCTAGCATCACAATAAGGCTAACATCGGAAAGTTTTCCACTTTGAACACATTATCTAAGCAGCTAAATGGTATCACGAGTTGATGCACTATTCACCAAGAGACAAATCACTATTCACAGTTACTGTTATGCTCAATTTTCAGGTCCGTTTGGTTTGATTCAGTCGGTTCGCTTTGGTTCGGTCGGTCTGCTTCGTTTTGCCTTTTTTCACAGTGTATCAACAAAATTGTCCCTCGAAAAAGACAAAACATGCACCTGGGTTGAGGGGTCTCACTGTAATTACATATTTTCGGTCCGGTCCGGTTCGGCTGACCGGTTTATTTATTTTTTAATATTTCTTTGCACAGTGAAATAACACTTTCGTCCCTCGAAAACGACAAAAACAAGGTCTGGCCTTGAGGGGTGTCTCGGTAATTTACCAATTTTTTATTCTTTTTTGCGCCAATTTACTGTTGGCGCGTCGCTGGACGCGCTGTATGTTTCCGCCCTCACGCATATTTCGGACGACGCGTGTGGCGTATTACAGAGTCCAAAAATATCCAACCGGCATCTAGAATAATTTCCATGCATGTTCTCTTTCCCATGGTGCAGCGCGTGTTAGTCGCTGGTTGCCGGAGAGACGTGTCAATGGTCGTTCAAAATTTTCACACCCTTTTCTCTCTCATGCCTGCGCATGCTGATGTCAGCGCAACTATTTTTTGTCATATTTCATTTCTGTCCCTGAACTTTTGATTTGGTTTTTTTTTGTCCTTAATGCTATTATATAGGTTTTGATTTGTTTCAATTTCATCCTTCAATTGAAATTAGTTATATATTGTAGTTTCATTTAGGTCCTCATCCTTTGAATTTTTGGATTGGTTTGGAATCCTTAATATTTTCGGTATCAAAGTTTTGATTTATTCTAATTTTATCCTTCCATGCAAATTTATTATAAATCCTTAATATTTTTAGTATCAAAGTTTGATTTTTTTTCAATTTTATCCTTCCATGCAAATTCATTATAGATATAAGTTTCATTTCGGTCCTAATTCTTTTAATTTCCAGTTTTGTTTTAAATTATTTAATTTTATCAGTATCAATGAATGAATTTATTTCAATTTTGTCCTTCAAATTAAATTTATTACATATGTTTTTGTTTTTTTATCCCTTATACTTTTACTCTTGGATTTTCTTTTAGTACCTTTATTTTTATATATATATTTCTTACATAGTTCCTATTTCTGTCCATGTTTATATGTGCATAATCTTAGTATTTGTTTTCAATTTTTCGTTATTTCCAATGTTATGAAGTTTTTTTTATTTAATGTTCAAATTTTAATATGTGTTGGTGATCATTTGAGAATGAATAATTATTATAATTTCTTTTTTTTTCTCTCAGGTCAAATAATTTCTTAAAATCTGATAATATTTATTTTTATTTTGTCATTTAATTGCTTTTTGTTAATATTGTTAGGTTTTAGATTTTCTAATTATTATAGATAAGACATTCAAAATAATCATAATGATTATTTGTTAGTTTTGTTTTCTGTTAAATATGTTAGACTAATTATATTTTTTTATATTTATTTAATACTTTAATATATATATATATATATGTATATATATATATTAGGTCTTTTGGGTGAAAAAATATTGTCATTGCTCTAAAATAATTTTAATATAATAATATGAGTAATAAATCTTATAAAATAAAAAATTGTGAAATATTTTTTTTCTGACAATAATTATGGTCTCACCAATTATTATTATTTCCATTGTTGTTAAGGTTTTTTTTTAAATACTTACATTTTAATTTGTGTTGATGATCATTTTAAAATTGATATTTATTATTTTTTCTCTTTGTTGTTTTTTAGATTTTTTTATTTATCTTTCAAGTCATTTTTTTTTAAATCTACCTATATTTATTTTTATTTTGCCATTTATGTAGGTTTTTTCTTATAAATATGTGAGACTCACTATATATTTTAATATTTATTTAATATTAGCACCTAAAAATAGATATATAGATAGAAAAAAATGACCTAGGATTTTTGAAAGAATAAAAAAATAATATAAGTGTTCTTAAATACTTTTAATATAATAACATGAGGAATAAATCTTATAAAATAAAAAAAAGGCGTTTTAATTCTAATTTTGCCCTCTTTTGTTTAGGCTTATTTCTTAGAAAAAAATTGATTGTTGGATTTTAGATTGTTTTTGTAAAAAAAAATAAAAATTTGTTTAATATTTCAGATTTGATATTACTAGGGGAAAAATGCAACTTACAAACAATATGGGATGAAAAATTTACCCAAGTTATCTACAATTAAAAAATATATGGACCACTTTCCCTGCGTTTCGATTACACTGTTCCTTTTAAGCAGAAAAAAAATCATTTCTAACAGATTTGATCTATTAAAATTTTATTAATTAAATATTAAAATAACCAATTACAACACATAAAAAAATCAATTAGTTTTCTACATAAAAAATGGCCAGAGCAGCACGCGACAAATCACCTCGTTGACGCCAAAAAATGTCCGAGGAAAAGTATAACCATTCACAGTCCATAAAAGCCCTTACTGAGAAAAATGTGGTGTAGAATTTGCAGCACCATTACAAATTTTACATCTCTATTCGAGACTATGGAAGTTGGGATGCCATGCAAGAGGACAACTTCTTGAACAAATAAAGCTGCCACCTTGGATGCGTCAAATGTTTGTGATAGGGAATGAAATGAGACATTTTGGAGAAATGATCCACCACTACCATAACGGAATTGTGTTGTCGAAGAATCTTTGGCAGCCTAAGGACAAAGTCCATGCTGCCATGGCTTGTCTGGAATGGGCAGTGGTGTATAAAGTCTCGCCTCATGTTTTGTCCCTTTATTGATCTGGCAATTCCTTCATTTGTCAACCATGGTATGCACATCTCTTCGTAGCCTTGGCCAATAGAATCGATCAGCCACAATAGCACAAGTTTTGTCATACTCGAAATGACCAGCTAAACCTCCGCAATGGAGTTCTGAAATTAGGAACTCCCGAAAGGACCCACGTGGAACACATAGATGTGATTTGAAGAATAAGAATCCCTCACGCAGCATGTAATCACTATGAGTTTGTCGATCCGGACTGGCCAGATCGCTCCAGATTTTGCTGAAATCCTCATCATTAGCATACTCTCTTTTTAAACTTTCAAACTCAGTAAATTTCATTGATGATATGTGTAATAAATGAGGTCTCCTGCTCAAGGCGTCAACTATTTTCTGCTCTTGCCTTGTGTTTAATAAGAAAGTCGAATTGTTGCACATAATCCATCCAACGAGCATGTCGTGCATTCATTTTACTCTGAGAATTTAAGTGTTTCAAAGAGTCATGGTCGGTATAGAGAATAAATACTCTATGGATTAAGTAAGGCCGCTAGTGCTTCAGTGTTTGTATTAATGCATAAAATTCCATATCATAAGCCAAATACCGTTGGCGGTTTTCACTAAAAAAAGCAATGGGGTGGCCTTCTTAACTCAGAACACCTCCAATCCCCCATGTGAAGCATCACAAGCTACCTCAAAAACTTTAGAGAAGTCTGGTAACTTGATTATTGGTGCCTGCCCCATTCTCTTCTTGATCTCACAGAAAGCCTTGTCTGCTGCTGCATTCCACAAGAATTTTTTGTCTTTGAGGCACTCAATGATCGGGGCCATTATAGTGCTGAAATTCCAAATAAATCATCAATAGAAAGTGGTCAAACCGTGGAAACTTCTGACTTCAGAAAAGTTATGGGGCGTAGGCCATGTCTAGACAGCATGAACTTTTGCAGGATCGACCTCGACTCCTTGGCTTGAGATGATAAACCCCAAAAACTTGACACTCTCTTTCATAAACAAGCACTTCTTATTGATAAATAGTTTCTCCGCTCACAAGATAGCCAATACCTGCTCAACTTGGCTCATATGTTCCTGCACACTTTGGTTCAAAATTAAGATATCATCAAAGTATACAACGACAAATTTTCCCAAAAATGGTTTGAGCACCTGGGTCATAACACGCACGAAAGTGCTGGGTGCGTTAGTTAATTCGAAAGGCATAACTAACCATTCAAACAAACCATCCTTTGTTTTGAATGTCATCTTCCAATCATCACCCAATCGCATCCGAATTTGGTGATATCCACTCTGAAGATCGATCTTAGTAAAAATAGAAGAGACATTTAATAAATCCAACATATCATTGAGATGTGGGATGGGAAACCGGTATTTCATTTTTATTTGTTGATTGCACGACTATCCACGCACATTCTCCAACTGTTGTCCTTCTTTGGTGTTAGTAACACTTAGACAACATAGGGGCTAAGGCTCTCTCTCGAATAAATCCTTTGTCTAGCAAGTCCTGAATTTGTCGACTAAGCTCCTCATTTTCTATTGGACTCATTCGATAGTGGGGAATATTAGGCAAAGTGGAACCAGGAATAAAGTCAATAGCATGTTGGATTTCTCTTATTAGAGGAAGCTGACTCGGCATTTTGGCTGGCATAATATCCTAGAATTCCTTCAACAACTCTGATTGCTCCATTGGAGTGTTACTATCACCTTGTTCTGCCTCTCGTGTGACTAACACAAGTACCATTTTGTCCTCACACATGACCCGAGTGAATTGACGCATCGTCAAAATTGGCCAAGCCTCCTACTTAGTCTCAAATTCTGAAATATGTAGGGGATCCAAAACAAACCTCTTACCTTTAAAATTTAGGGAATATGTGTTAGCATACCCGTCATAAAGCACCTTACAATCATAAAGCCAAGGACATCCCAATAACATGTGGCACACAGTCATGGGAATTACATCGCACCAAGCCTCATCCACACAAGTTTTTCCCAAGGAGAATTAATCAAGCAACGTTGCTTTACAAGGATTGAATTAGTGTCAGTAACCCAATTCATTCGATAGGGATTAGGGTGCTTCTCCGTCTTCAATCCCAAGCGCTCAAAAGTTGTTTTAGAAATCACATTCATACCATTTCCATTATAAATAATGATGTTTAAAGCCTAACCATTATATTCCATTTGTGTATGGAAAATATTGGTACATAGCCACTCGGGATTGACCTAGATTTCTTTTTTGATCTTGTCAACACCCTATTGATGACGCAACTGGGCAAGTCTAATGCACCCAAATGCTCCCCTTCCCTGTGAATATCTTCGTTGGGATCCTCTGCCTCTGTGTCCTCCTCCCCTTCTATCACAGATAACTCCTTTTCACATATAAAAGGCTAATTTCTTATCTCTTGTTGGACATACCACAACATAGTGCCCATAACCTTCCCCCTCATTAGTAATCCTTGCCATCCCCTTTGAATTCACACTACCCAAACTCATAAATTGATCCTTCGAAGCTAGTGTCCTCTGGAAAGGAATTGTAGTAGTATGCTCTTGTTTTGCATCTGTCATCGTCACTCTCCTCCCAGCCGTATGCCATGTTTGCTTTTCAATGTGGAGAGCCAATTGGTACAACTCCTCTACATTGATCAAATGGGCATTCCACATTTCCCAACGTAACTCATCCCGTAACCTAGTGCGATAACGAGCTAAGGTTTGTTGTTCAGTTTTTACAATCTTGCTGCGGACAGTCAACTCATGAAAACGATCCGTAAATTTATCTACACTCAGCGACCCCTTCTTGAGTTGTAACATCTCCTCAAACATCATCTACTCATAATCAATGGGCAAATATTTTTCTTTGAGTTGCTCTTTTATCTCTTCCTAATTTGCAACTGCTGGACATCGAGTGCGTCGTAATTGGTCTTCAACACTCTCCCACCATGCTCGTGCATACCCTTTTAATTTCATCTGAACATAATGTACCTTCTTGTCCTCTGAAATAGCGAACCAATCAAAGTAATCCTCGATAGTTGTTAACCAGTCTTCAAAAGCACTGGGTTCTAATTTCCCCAAAAAATCTGGCACGTCAATCTTTATTCTTTTGATCAATTCATCAAGAGGTTGATAACCTGCACCATGATTTGCATGTCCTCTGTGCATGTTTTACCTATGATGTGGAGCTCGAGGTCCATGATCCTCAAACTCCTGATTTCCTTCTTCGTCCTCGTAAACATCCTCATCCTCATCGTCATTCAACCTTCCTATATGAACTGCTTTGCGCCCTCACCGATTAGACGGACCATACTCCTCTTGAGCACAACGTTCCTCCATGACATCCAATCGACGAATAATTTGCGCCATTACTGTGGCGATTTGATCAACCTGATAATGCAACTATGGTTGGTATGAGTCTCGGGTATTTGGGTTCATGTGTTTGGGTTTGATGGCTTGAGTTGTTGCTTGGGTTTTGGCTGGTTGGGTTTGGGTTGTTCAGGTTGTGGTTGGTTGGGCTTGGGTTGCTCGGGTTTGGGTTGTTCATGTTTTAGGTGGTCGCCATGGTATAAAAAGTGCCACTGCGAGTTACAGCATAGGCGTAAATTGGAGCTCTGATGGCAAAACCTCAGGCTTCAATATCTGATCATCAAAGTCAGGGGTTAGGGTAGTGCAAAATCACTCTGCAATGCTGGAATCACACCAACAGTAAATTCAAACAGAATTTCTAGAATGGGTAAATTAACAACTGCCTCCTCCTCTTACATTATTCTTCTTAAATAGCCAAGCAACTTACAGTTTTCCAATCCTAACTAGGAAAGCTACAAACTAGGAAATCAAAGAAATAAATTCGGACAATAATAGATTTGATCAATCAACGAAATTTGAATAATTTAGACTTCTAAAAATAATGAATTTCCAAAACTTCAGCATCTGTGTTGATTACGGGTTCTCTTCCGGATTTGGCTCTGCGTCATTATACACATCATCAATGTTAATTCCTCCTGATTTGCATCAGGTGTCGTGCTTATGGATTCACCATTGCAGAATATGACTCCACAGCTCTCGACGTCTTCTTCTTCAATCGCCATGCCAACAAGACTCCGGGTCGCACACGGCAGTTATGCTGCTGGAGGTGAAAGCTTCGGCGAACCAAGCCATAATGAGAGAGCGAGATTCTTTCTTTAATTTATTTATTTTCTCTATCCCACTTGTTATCTATCTTAATTTTAAACATGAAAAGAAACTTTCTCACTCACGATCTTGAAAGTATTATTGATGTGCATATGTTGGTTCTTAAAGGCAGTATCCTTGTGTAGTTAATTTAGTTGTGCCATTATAAATTATTTACACGTTCAATTGTCCAACTAAATGAACTTTAATATACGTTTAAACATTGAGTGGTATAAATTAATCATCTCACTATTGCTTAACATCATAAATATTAAACTTTAAATTATTACATGTTCTTTGTTTTTTAAAATTAATATTAGCACTGCTTTATTTAATTTAAAGATAAAAATAAATGCTTGTAAAATTATGCATCAATTCTACAAAAAAATAATGTTTATTTGAGATGATAATAACTTTATAAAAAATATAAATATAAATTTTATCTATCAATCAATCTAATATTGAAGAGAAGTGAAATAAAAGAAAAACAATAAGTAAAATTAAAAGAACAAAAACTAAAGAAGAAACATATTAGGTTTGTTAGGTAAACTCATTAAACCCTTGAATTGGGTGACCCAGGTCAACACATAAACTCGGAAATTGGGCAATGAACTCCATTAGTATTAATTGTTTTATCAAATCTATATTATTTTTTTAACTATATAATATTAAAAATATATGATCGCAAAATCATGTGTCAATCCATTATTGAAATGTTTTTTCTCACAATATTGGGAATCAAATAATTAATCCTTTCCAATGCGGCTAAATTAATTTTATTTGATTGATCCTCATCAATACAACCACCTTTAATTTCAAACAATTTTTCCATGTCAATGTGATTGGCCTTAATTTAACATATTTAGTTCTTGCCTATGCAACCGACTTTAATTCAACAAATTTAGTCATTCCTAATACGGGCAATTTTAATTTTATACCTTTTGTCGATGTGGTCAGCTTTAAATTATAAAATCAGTCTTCATCTATAAATTCAACTATAATTTATATAACTAGTTTTTCGTTCATATGACCAACTACAAAATTATTCAATTAGCCCTCGCTCTTGTGACTAACCTAACTTCCCTTGAAATAGCCCTTGCAAATGGGGGAACTTTTTATTTTCTGAAAAACAATGTCTTCTCATACAACCAACTTGATTCTTTTAAAAATATAAATAGCCCCCCACTCGTATAGTTGACTAAATTCTTTTAACACATTTATTTTTGTAATCCATTTCAAAACTTATTTCACATGCATACATAAAATTTAGCATTAATATTTTTATTATAAAAACAGGTGAGATGGTGGGTACCTACTTGACACTTTAGTAGTATGAACTCTCTCAACTTTTAGTCCAAATTCAGATGTCCCTCTTAATTCTCAAGGAAACATCCTTAATTAGTATATGTATCATTTCAATATTGTATTCGTACTTATTCATACATGTCATTAGTCTTTTTTATACTAAAATTTGTATCTCACTACAATATCCTATTTTAAAATTTTTCAACTTGTATTTAACATACATATTTAGATTTCCTACCATCACTACCATCCAACATATATTTTCTCACTTTATCAACTTGTCAACCAAGATCCAAATACATTATCATTTAAGTTATAAACTTCCAACCGATTTTTAAGCATAAACAACATCATTAAAAAAAGCATTTACACAGTTCCACCTAATTCTATTCCCTCAAATTTTACCAACATAAACCAATTTTCAAACAACTTATTATATATGAATCGCAATCGAGCATAAACACACTAACATCAACACGCCAATATAAACAAGCATAAAAACATCATTTTAACACCAACATTTACACAATTCTATCAATTTTCATTACTTTTATTTTTTAGATTTAAGAAATATAATCAATACTCAAACAACTTATTCAACATAAATCACAATCAAGTATAATCACACTTCCATCATCATAAATTCAAGTTTAAGCCTATTAATATCATTCAAACACCATCACTTACACTATTCCACCAATTTTTTATACTTTTATCATTCCAAAATATAAAAATAATAATTAAATTCTTAGCAATCTTCATTGCAACATTCACAATCAATTTCAAAATCCTCATGATGAGGACCAACCCAACACCAAGCCTAATCATGCAAATAACCCGTTGGTGGTGCTAAATAGGTCTATTACAAGAGCTAGGACAAAGAGACTTAAAGAGGCATTGAATGAATTACTTCAGAGCACATGGAGTAAGATGGATCTAGAGGGACAAAGGACATTTATAGAGCTTAAAAGACAACCTCTAATTCATATAATCCATGTCCAAAAAAGGTCTTATTCAAGTTCTTAAAAGGACTAGTGTGTTCTACCCTATGACAATTTTGATTTGGCTTATTTTTTCTAATTTGACATGGAGTCCAAGTCCAAATTATTTTCTAAAGAAGTGAGGATTTTTAGCATTCAAAGAAGTTTTCCTAGTGTAGGAAGGAAACCTAAAAGGCAATAACATTAAAACCAAATAAATCTTCTTTATCTTATTTTTATATGGCTGCAACTTAACTTTTTATCTTAAATTTGTATTTTGTGTTTTAGGGTTAATAAACATCAATTAAGCTTAGATACTTCGGGATGCGGGTTTGATTGTAAGTGGGTTCATACAAATCTACATCTTTGGGTATTCTAGGGTTTAGCTTAGGTTAAAAACACACATGTAACCTAAGTTTGAGATTATATTTTTTGCTAAATGATATTCAGATTATGGTTGCAAGTTTGTGAGCTTGTGAGGGTGAGAATTCACTCTTCCTTGGTTCTTTAAAGGATTGAAAATGATTTATCAAGGTTCAACTGACTTCGTGTCGTCAATCCATAGTTCTTGTTCGTTAATTGTTATTCGTTGGATGGGGGTTAAATCCAATAGTGTTGGTATATAGGTACAAGTTATCTTTGCGTCACACTCCTATCAAACCTGATTTATTTGGCTTTACAAGAATTGGTGTCTTTGCATGTGACTTGATTGACTACGTGATTAAGAGGTTCACATCACCTCAATATCATTAAAACATCAAAATCAATTCAATAGAATCATATCTCCCACATTTCATCATTCATAATCAATCTTAAGCATTTCCATAATCATTAAAAACACCAAAACCAACACAATCTAATCAAATTCCCAAATGCTTCTAAATTACTATTTAACACAAGGTTTACACAATATAATCTTAAATATTGTTTTAAAGTAAACAATTATTTTTATTTTGAAATCAAGTGTCAATTAGAGAATTAAAGAATATAAAATCGATTAATTTTACAAATTTATATGTAAAAAATATGAGAATAGTAAATTTGAAAAAATGTACAATATATTTTTTAAAAGAAAGATATTTATACTTATTAAATATTAATGAGAAAATTATATTAGAATTCTACATTTTAGGCTAATACATAACTATTCATTAAACTATCTATATTATCATCTTAAAAGAGCTCTAATATTCTTTGAAATATTAGGATATTTGAACAATCACTTAAATATTATTTTAATAGATTGATTTAATGAGACTTTTTTTTTTAAAAGCTAAATAAATATCTAAAAAAATTAGGTGTGTCTAAATTTATATGTATTTGGCCCTTACAAAGCAAGCTCTAGGTGTAAGGGCCTAAAAAACAAACCCTGCATGCTTGGCTAGTTATTATTTAACAAAGAGATGACATGTCTTCATCCAATTATTTTTAAAAGAAAAATAATAGATAACATGTTTTTTTTTTTTGTTGGCTTTCTGACCATTGAAGGTGACTAAAAAGTTAAAGTCCAAGATCTTGAACTATATAAATCCCATTTTCAACTTGTTTTCACCTTAAAACAATCTAATTTTTTTTAGAAATTTTAATAAACCCATTTTTTTAAAGAAAAAAAAGCCTATAATCAATCAAAAAAAATATCAAAATAAAAAAAATAACATTTATGGGTTCATATATATTTATTGACATGTATAAAGGGAAACAACACATTTATTTTATGTGTTCATGTATACTTCTTGACATGTTTAAAGGGAAACAACACAATTATTTAACTTATATCTCTAAGATAAACTAATTGACACCAAAATCAACTTTTCTTGTGGTCAAAATGTGATTGGGTGATCGTGGTTTCTCTCCTCTCTGTTTTTTTTTTGGAAATTCACTCCTTTCAAATTATAGAGATTGAGACGTGAGATAAATAAAGTTTAGGATTAAAATGAAAAATTTTAAAAAATAAGGATAAAAAATAAAACAAACATAAACTTTAAGGATCAAATTGTAGTTTTTTTATGCCCCATAATTGTAAAAAAAAAGGTTGTTGTTTTGTTTCTATGTTAATGTGAGTCCTTGTTGTTTTAATTTTTTAATAGATAAAATTAAATTTTATTTTGCAAAAGCAAGAATCAATTTAATGTTGATATATTTTTTAATATATAAAATATGATGTGGCATGTGAAATAAAGTAAATTATTAGACTTTAAATTGTGTGAACATAACATGAAAGGATAAAATTGAAAAAATAATAATGATCAAAATAGATAGTTATTCAAGTACAAAAAAACAGAACAAACTCGGATGGATTGTAAGAATCCATGATGTGTTTATGTGTAGCACTGCCATGAAAGAAATAGTGTATTTTCTTCCTCTATTGGTCTATTTAATTATAATTATAATTATAATGAAAGCTCAAGAATTGTAAAAATGTATTTTTTTTCTTTCAAAATTTGCTTTTTATTGGCTTCATTTGCTATTCTTGGATGGAATGGGTTAGATAGAATGGGTGGGGAGTATGGAGATAAGAGAGACAACATAAATTGGAGATAAAGATATAATTGTATCTAATAGTGATATAAGAAACTAAATAATTATCTCTATATCCTTTTTAGTTGATGGTAATAAGACAAATATATATGCCTTTAATATGTGTTATTGTTGAACTTATATTTTTTTTTTAAATATATGATTTTTTCACTTTATTTTATATTGAGTTCTAAAATTAATAATATTTTAATATAAAATTTAAACTGACCTAGCAACCAATTCAGAACCTAGATTGGTCTAAGTTTAAGAAGAAAAAAAAGAGGAATGATTAACTCGACCTTACCTGATGAGAAATCTAAGTGTTTGTTTGACATTATATTTAAAAAAAAATAAAAAAAATTATTTGTATTTTTTACTTTAAATTAATTTTTTTGGTGTTTTTAGATTATTATGATGTGTTTATGTCAAAAATAATTTTTTAAAAATAAAAAAAATATCATTCTGATATTTTTCTAAACAAAAAAACTTTTAAAAAGAACCTTAACCATATTCCTAAATAAACTCCAAGTCAACCCAAGACAAAACTGGGGTAAGACCTAGATAAAAAATTATTTATTTTTTTATAAAATATTTTTATGTTCAACTTGGGTTGGCCCTCTCATTCCATGACCGTAGCCGCACTTCAAGTTGATATCTTGATTGAGTTTTAAAACTGTAATAACAATTATTTTTTATCTTTATATATTTTAATTAAATAATTTTAAAATTAAAAATTTTTACATTGATATTTTAAAAATAAAAAAATAATAACTATTGTATTTTTTATTTTAAAATATAAAAATTCATTCTAAAGTTATTTTTATTTTGCTGTTAATTTATCATATATTTATTTTTATTTTATTTTATTTTTACAAGATAGTAACAAAAGCTACTTTAAAGATTTTTTTTTATTTTCAAATATTTAAGCATTTTTTAAAATAGAAGGAGCTTAAAAAGTGTATAGACAACAAACAGAAGAGAAGTCAGCGTTTCACAGAATCGCGTCTCCTCGTATTATTTTTTTTTAAAAAAAAGATAAGATAAGAAAAGTCTATCAAATATTAAATTAGACAACTGCCATGTTTCTCACCGATCTCGTTTCCGATGCCGACATTTACGAAAATGGCGAGAGCGAGATACTCGCGAATTTCGGCTCGGAAATCACCGTCATCGACACTTATACTTACTCTGCTATTAATGTTCACTTTCGTGATTTTAATTCTTCTCACTCTCGGAATTCTCTCGATTCCGAGCACTTCTTCTTCTAATTCTTCGCGTAAAGCTAACGATCTCAGCTCCATCGCTCATAATAGCAAAATTCATGAGTGAGATTGATTTTCGTGTTTTTGTTGATTAGTGTTTGGTTTGAGATTGGATGGCCTGGTCATCATTATCTTGATTGGTTTTATTGTTTTTGTAGGAGTGGAGATGATGAAGGCAAAGCAGAGCAATGGGTAGAGGTTATCTCGTGGGAGCCTCGTGCTTTTATTTATCATAATTTTTTGGTCAGTTTTTTTTTTTATAGAGCTTTTGGATTGGATTGGATTTGGTTTTTATATTTGTTTAACTGTATTAAGTGTAATTTTAATTATAATTAGTAAAGTAATAATTGATTGTGCTTACTTTAATGCTTTTTTTTTTTAATTTTGAATTATTATTTGATTTATCTTAGTTTTGTATTTAGTGATTAAAAAGGATTTAATTAATAATGCAATGTGATCTCTGTAACATTTATATATGATACTGTTTTTTAGGATCCCCTCCCCCCTCTTATTTGATATTTAATTTTTCAGATATTGTATTTAATGGTTTGTTTCCTGGTGTTATTGATTAGTAGCATTTTTCACGTAAGAGATTTTTCTTTGATTGAAGAATTAACCGATTAGTTTGTTGCATTTTTGGACAGGCCCAAGCGGAATGTGATTACTTAATCAATCTTGCAAAGCCACACATGCAAAAGTCGATGGTTGTTGACAGTTCATCCGGGAAGAGTAAAGATAGTAGGTGGGTTTGTCCTTCGTTAAATAGTACACTCTTGTTCTTGAGTTTTGTTAATGGATGTTCTTGTTGCTCTTCTTTCAATTAGTTTGCTTGTATACTTTGTTGATATTAATTGGAATTAATGATGCTTTTTGATATTTAGAGTGCGTACGAGTTCTGGAACATTTCTACCAAGAGGTCGTGACAAAATCGTTAGAGATATTGAGAAAAGAATCGCTGATTTTAGCTTTATTCCCATGGGTATGTTGTTTGAGCTTCATTTATATGGAAGTTGAAAGCTTCATTTATTTGGAAGGTCCACCTAAAGAATGAGATAGAATACTAGTTTCCAGCATAGGTGAAATTTTGTTTTGTTTTCTGTTATTTTTTTTTAAAAAATATATCAAATAGATGATTGGAAATTAATTTACTTTGAAGGCTAGGTTGCCACCATAAGCACAGGTTTCCATAATTTCAAACTTCATATCCTTTTGCATCCCTATAACTACTTATTGCATTACTTCATTGCCTAAACTTCTTTGTTGCTCAATCATGTGTTTGCAAAAGTGAACCATGCTTGGCTGATAGATTGTTTCTGTTGCTTCTGTAGTGGAATCTATTGACCTTGCTATACTACTGTCGCTATAAATCCACTTGACTACCACAATGTGCAATAAGCCAAAGCACCACCAATTCCCATTGAGCACCTCCACTTTTCTTATATGGTGCCAGAGATAGTAGCTATTAGTTATTTGCGACTAGTTTTGTAGCACCTCCACCACTCTAAGCATCACAAAATCAAGAAAAGTCATTGTATAACAAAAAAATGAAATTCATAAATATAAGTTAACCAAAGCTAACTAGGTTTAATCCAGATTCTTGTGTCCATCATAGTTGAATTCACCCTAATGCATCTTTAAGGAAAAAGAAAATTATACAATTTTGGAAAGAAGAGATTTGTTAGTGTTCAAAGGAAACACCATCTAGTAACATGCCTTTCAGTTTGATTCATCACCTGTTACCAAGCTGACATGGTGTGCAGAGCATGGCGAAGGGCTTCAAATTCTCCACTACGAAGTTGGGCAAAAGTATGAGCCTCACTTTGACTACTTTATGGATGATTATAGTACTGAAAATGGAGGCCAGCGCATAGCCACTGTTCTCATGTACCTGTAAGAAAGATCCTATCTGCTAGTAGAATTTCAGTACATCCTACATTTTTTCTTTTTGTGATTTTTCTCTTTCACTATTGTACACAGCTCAGATGTTGAAGAAGGGGGTGAGACTGTGTTTCCTTCTGCCAAGGGGAACATTAGTGCAGTACCTTGGTGGAACAAGTTATCTGAATGTGGAAAGGGGGCCCTCTCTGTTAAACCAAAGATGGGTGATGCATTGCTGTTCTGGAGTATGAAACCTGATGCCTCTCTAGATCCATCAAGTTTGCATGGTTAGTTGCTCTCAACCAGCTAATCACCTTTAACCTGTTTAGTTCAGGTTTTAGTACAACCATGCTGACAGTACCTCATCATTTCAAGATGGCATACCTACACGTTGTTATAATTTGATTTTACAGGTTTTAATGACATCAATCTTTACATAATTGATGTGTTGGATTGTTCTTCCATGTAGGTGGTTGTCCTGTGATTCAAGGTAATAAGTGGTCATCAACCAAATGGATGCGTGTGAATGAGTACAAGGTCTGAAATACTATCACGAAGGTAATTCCCTATACCTAAAAGAGACTATTTACTTTGTCATCTTATTCCTTAGTTACTGGTATTGGTTGTTAAAAGTTGCTCTTGTTTGGGTTGGTAATAATATCCTCTGGTGGCAATGGTATTTATTGACAGACTATTATTTAAATGTCGAAAACAGCTTGTTGATCTATACAGTGAAGCTTCTGTGCGTTTTCTTTTCTTTTTGGGTGGTGCAGGGTGGCATGTGATCAACTCACAAATTGTTCTTGTTAAGCTCTAAATTTTCCTGCTATAATCTTAGCCTGGTTCAGCATGATATGTCTCATATAACCTGTGACTAACAAAACAAAGGACTTTTTTGGTGCTGGGTTCATTCTAAAAGCATCTTGGAACAAAACAAAATTGACCGTGCATTATGAAATCGTAATTTTCATTACCAATTTTTCTTCGTGCAGGTGATTGTATGACCGACCACATCATATTCCTGTAAGCGCTGCTGACAGTTTTTAATTAAATCTATAATCTTTGTATACAACCACAAGCACTTTGTTGCTGTGAATTTTGATAGTTTCCAATGTTGGGGCATGGCACCCCTTGCTCTCTAGAGTCTGATAAAATTAGCCCGAGACTTTTTACTATTCTAGGAGAGTGAGGTTACATCCTATTTTTAGTTGCTGTTAGAAAGACTCGTGCCGTAATTTATTTATCAGAACTAAAAGAGACGCATTCATTATTCTATTCCTTCTAAGATGTTGTGGAGTGTGTCTCGCTATTATTTGACAGCCTCTGATGTAAACCAAAATGTCTGTCTGACTGGATCTATCCAGAACTCAAACCATCTGAATCATCATCATCATCAGTTACCCCAATAGTTTTTTAGGTGATTCACATGATCATTAATTGTCTGGACACTTTTTAATCGGTAGATCATTTTGGAATTCTTCGGAGATAACAAGTTCTGTCAATCCTATCCTGTGTAAGCCTGTTGACCCCGGGAGTTGAGCTTCTTAACTCCAGGGCCAAAGGCCGCTGAGATATAGAGCAAGCTGTGCCTCCAATGCCTACCAAACTAAATGCATCCTCGATGGCAACCGTAAAGGACACTGTGGAATAGAAACAGAAAAACGACAATGACAAGTGGAAGTCGAAAGCAGATTTGCACGCGAGCAATGACCATCATTAAGATACCATTTCTCGATATGAAAGTTATTAGCCTGGAGGCTTTCTCCAATCTTCCCCCCCAGCATGTGATTCTGTTAATTTTATGGCCACCCTCGACAAAAGCATAATTAGCCTTCACATTAAGTCCTTTTATTTTGCTACAAGGCCTAGCTAATATAGTTTATAAGTAGGCCTAACATTAATTCCTCTATACTATGTTTTATTCCTTTTATTTTGCTCTCGAGAATTTACTTCTGCAGTAGATAAAAAATACAACCTCATCATTGTATTTAGATAATAGATAAACGAGGTCCACAAGGAAGAAAAGCACGGGTCCCGCTAGTATTTTTATATGTGGCATGGCATTGGGTAGGCAGTGGCAATTGGCCAGTTAACCCATAACCTAGCTACGGCATTGAGATATTTTCCATCACTCTGCAATACACAATTAAAACGACAGTTCTTGCCCTCTTTTTAGTTTTACCACTAGTTTATGTTACAACCAAGTTTTTATATTTGTTTAAATATTAAGATCTAATTTTGGAATGCCAATAGAGATTTAATAAGAGTGAAACACAATGAAAAAATATTCCAAAGCACCAACATTATTGGAATGAAATTGAATGACGCCACAAAATCATCTTGTAAATACTAGGATCTTTGTTGTTGTCATTGGTCAACTCTGTTGTGTTTCTATCTGATTTTGTTTTTGAAGTTTAGATTAGATACTCCAAATCTTGGATGAATATTTGCTTTAGTTTGCTTTAAGAGTTTTTTTATTATTATTATTAAATAAAAAAAAGTTTCCTACCATAGACTTCTTCCTCGTTTTCTTCTTTTTCCTATATCCTTTGATATTTGTTTTTTCTTGATATGTGTTCTTGTTTTCTTCTTCCCTATCCCTACATTCTTTTTATGTGTAGGTCTGTCGTGTTAAACATTAACTATTGTAATTTGTTCGATCTTAAGAATAAAAAAGAATAAACTGTGATCAAAATTGAATTCATGATATCAGTGGGTGACGTCGATATCGAAAAAATTTATAAACTTGATTAACTATTCAGGTTAAGAATAGTTAATGATATTGGCGGGTGACATCGATATCAAAAAAATTTATAAACTTGATTAACTATTTGGTTTCAGAATAGTTAATGATATCGGCGGGTGACGTCGATATCAGCAAAATTTATAAACTTGATTGGCTTTACGAGGTGAAAGCTAATGATGTCAATAATTCTTGACATCGACATACCTAAGAACCTCCCAAGGTAATATGGAACAATGATTAACTATTTTGGTTTAAAAAATAGTTAATGACACAAACGGTTATGTTTGTGTCGATATTTTCATGAAACTGATTAGTTGTTCCCAGGACGGGCAACTAAAGACACTAGTGGAGGTCATTAGTGTCGGCAATAGTCTTTTTGATGTGGAGGGGGGAGAAGTAGTCAAAAGAAACAAAAAAAATTATAACCCTTGAAGGGGTTTATGGTTGTATTTAGAATCCATATGATTTAAGTAGATAAATATGTTGTTTAATTTTTCTTCTGTAAATTACTAGTATTTACATTTTTGTTTTTACTTATATGGAAAATTTATATTTTGCAGGTTCTTCTCATTCATGTCAGGAATAGATTTTAAGTTCTTTGATCACTTTTTGTACAAGTTAGGAACTTAGGGATTTGTGGTGTAATTTTGTCATGCATTAAACATGTAACCTGTATAGAATATTATATTTGTAATATTTTGTTCTGAAATATTTAGTGTATCAACCTATTCTTGGGATATTAGAACGTACTAGATTATGTTAGAATATTAAATTGTGTAGTGTTATATATATATATACATATATATATATATATATATGTATGTATGTATATTTATGTATATATGTATATATTTATCTGTATATGAAATTCTCGTGCTCGAATTGGCTCTATTAATTATTATCATATGTGTGTAATGTAAGATAGAGTTTGAGAATGAATAGGGTCTTGAGCATAATTTGGAATGAATTATACAGTTGGTTGTATTAAACATGGATGTGATTGTGGATGAGATGTTATTTTAAATGTGTGCAGGGTACATTGTCGATAACTTGGGATCTCCCGATAGAGGGGAGACTCTGCCAAAATTTTGCTACAAATTCCGACAATAAAAAAAAAATGCTCCATCTACCCTTTAATAAAGTAATAGTAAAAATTGTGGTTGTTACATATTATGTCCATCTTTGTTATTCATGAAGCTTGCTTCGAGCTTTTCAGTTGTCATTGGTCACACCTCTGCTATGTTGCTATCTATTTTTGTTATATACACACAGATATATATATATATATATTATTTTTTAAAAATATTTTAGATTTAATAATCATAATAATAAAATATAACTAATAATTTAAGTAAATTAGACACTTGTTTTAATTCTCCCATCAAACTAATTGCAATTCTATCATGAACTAAATCTATATATGAAGACCTCTGTGATTCCTGACTATTTGATCTACAACGTAATATATTTTGCTAATTTATTTGCTCTGTAACAAATTATTCGTTGGTAATCATCAACAACGGATAATCCGTTGTAGATAAATTAGCAACAACAAATATGCATAAGATAATTTACGATGCAAATGATATGATTTTTAGCAGCAGATTTCTTTTTTAATTGCAACAGATTTCTTTGTTGGTGTTAGCTACATTTTTTAGTAGTGAGGCTTGATTTGTCATTTTGGGTAGATATTGCTATTGATATTAGGGTCTTTCATGATATCAATGTAGAATATTGATATCGGTAGTAACAAGAAATTTGATTAGCTATTTCGAGAATGAAAGCTAATGATGTCAAGAGAAATTTTACATGGCATGTCCGTGGATGTGTAAGAAGAAAAATTTGATTAACTATTCTAGAAAGGAAATGATTAATGACATTGATGGGTTATATCGATGTCGACATGCATATTTAAATTGTTTAATAGATGTTTCTGTTTGGGAGTGTGGTTGAAGTTTTTTTAAAGCACTTTTCATTTAGAAATGGATTAAAATGATATAATTTTTTATTTTTTAAATATATATTTTTAATTTAAAGTAAAAAATAAAAATAAAAATTTCAATTATTTTCAAATGCACTTTTGAAACACAATCCCAAAAACCCAATGGAGGAAGGGAAACGTATAATTGATGACTAATTGTTTATTATTTTTGGATAAATTATACATATATATATATATATACGCACCAAAATAAGAGTTTGTTAGCGGAATAAACTAGCTATAGAAATTAAATTGAATACAGGTGAATGAACAACAATATGAATTTATGATGCGTACGAACAAGGCAAGACCATCAATGTCAGGATCCTTGATCAGACACAGAGCATACTTAATTTATAAAAATGTAAAGACTGTAATGTAAAAGATAAAAGTTTTGGAGAAATAAACCTTAAATTTGTAATGAAATGGAGATTTGGATTACAAGATAAGTGTTTACGGGAATAGTTTTGGATAAAGAGAATTCTTCTTGATAATTGCCTAGGCTATTACACAAGGTTTTATCTCCCGCTAATCCTCTCCCTTTGAATGAAGTTGAAGATTCTTTTTATAGACTAGCAGAGGAGCTTTGGATGCTTGGACAATGGAGCCAAAAGGTCTGTTGTCGTTTTGCAATCATTGCTTTGAATGGTAGATGCCTTTGGATAGTGGTAGGGACCACTTTTGTCTATAAAGAAATCTTTGTACTAAAAGTGGGCTTGTCTGCTTGCATAAGTGGCAAACTGTTTTTTTGTTTTCTTATGCTGACAGTTTTGTAGGGTCATCTTTTGACTAGTGGCAGGATACCAAAATAGACATCTTCATTGCTATTACCTAAGTGGATTGTTGTTAAAGAAACTGACCCGGATGAGCTGGATTTGGATGAGATTGGTTGATTGTCTCAGTTGGGAACAAGACCCTGCAAGATTTGTAGATATTCTTCTTCAATTTGGGCAGTACCCAAGAGAGTAGCAGTTTTAGCCTTTTGAGCTAAGAATATGGACTGCTGGTTTTGCTAGATGGCAGGGAGGATCTTATTATGTTTGAACCATTCTTCCACAATAGATATAGAACATCTGTTTTCTGCTTTAAAGGAATCCCACCATTTTACTTTGAATTTGGGGACCAATACTGAAGATCCATTTTGTAGATTGTAATTATAAAACCATGAGCATACCCATGGAACAAAGAATTTTGAACAAAAAAAGGATAATAGGTCTAAATCTCCTTTCTCAGGGAATGGTTTGTTATGCTTTTTTGAAATGGTTGTAACCTTCTTTAACTAGGGGATGGTCTGAAAGGATTTTCAGGAATGCTTCCAAAGTAGTCCCACCATTGTGAAAACCAGAGGGGAAGGTTTGTAGTGTTAATGAAATTTTTGAAATAAAACAGCCATGAGTGGCTATGGCCTGAGTTTTGGATAAGGAAGGTATTAAACCAAGCCTACTGGTAATCCCAATAATTATATTGAGGAAAATGAGGTATTGGATTTGTTGACCTTGTGGAAGGGAAATAGGTTTGTAAAGATCGTGACCCCATTTGGATGGGTGAATGATTTTTTGTATGGTACAGGTGGAGTATGCAGGTTTTATGCACTCATTCCCTCTCTATGGGAATGTTAGGTTTCTAACAAGACTAATCTTACTGGAATCGGAGCTCTAAAACTTAATAGATGGGCTTACATATGAGGAGATGTTGACCTGCTAGCAGTGCTGACAATTTCGGTAAACCATAAAAAAACAAGAAAAATGGATATCCTAAGGACAAAATTTAATTTTATTCCCTTTAGAGATGTCTAATTTCATGTCTAAATGTTCAAAGTAAAATATTGTGTAAAGAACTGAAATTTATACAAGAAGTTATGACAAAAACAAAATGGGTGTCCTAAGAGAGGTAACGAAAACTTAAGAAAGAAATCTTTTTAAAAAATATTTTTCTGTGTTGATTTAAGATTGTTATTATGAAATAATAATACAAATTGGAATGCTGAAATGATATGATGAGTAAATGATTGTAGGGGGGGACTCAGGAGTCATGCAACACAGCTAGAAACCACAAGTTGAGCCCATACAACAGGTAGGTATCTTTTATCCACTCTTTTATTGATTATATAAAAGAATGATAATATTTGTGTATTTTGAATGGTATGGGTTAATCGGTACAAGGAAAAATGCAATTGATATGAGAATGGAATTAAATAAAAATATAATGTACATGTCTATATAGAGAATAGACACTACTAAAAAAAATACGTTATTAGCAATGGAAAAATTCAGTTGCTAATATTGTGTTTAGCAATGGAAAATCCATTGCCAAAAAGTAATAAATTATTCAGAAAAATAAAATAAAATATTTGATGAATCTGCAACGAATATTTTGTTGCTGATTAATATTGCAACAGTTTATCCGTTGCTAATAAAAATAAATTGCAATGGTTTATACGTTGATTAAAAAATTATTTTAAATCTCATTCGCTCATCTATGTCTTAAAACACAGACCGTTGATGTAATATATTAATTTAGATTTTTACTAGCAACTCCCCGCTCTATCATATCATTCACCCTCAATTTCTCTTCCCCTCCCTCCACTAAAAAAACCATCATCTTCTCATTCTATGATTCAAATCCAGCCGAGAGACCGCAACAACGAGTCTTTCAGTTTTCAATGGCGGAGATGGAGAATGTTTCCACAACGGAGATCGAGGACGCCGCCGCCATGTACGGGTTGACTCGATCAAAGATGTACAAGTCCACCC
This sequence comes from Salix arbutifolia, assembly GCA_025169955.1. Taxonomy (NCBI): domain Eukaryota; kingdom Viridiplantae; phylum Streptophyta; class Magnoliopsida; order Malpighiales; family Salicaceae; genus Salix; species Salix arbutifolia. The sequence continues at coordinate 5,338,824 of CM045908.1, forward strand.
TCGCTAGCACTGTTATTCCTTATGAAAATTACAGGATCTATCGAAACTCGTCTCCACCGTCTTCAAAGCTCGCAAAAACAACAACACTGTCAAGGTCAGTTCATTTTCTTTGCGAGAGTTTTTTTTAATTATTTTTAAATAATCATGATTTTTATTGATAGGCGAAGGTGACGATTTGCGAAGCAGGAGAAGGAAGCGAGTTTGTCTTCAAAATCCAACGATGTTTCCTTGTGATATATAAACAAAATTAATAACAACAATTTTTTTGTTATTTAGCCTAATATCAGTAATTCGAACCATTATCAACTCATGGACCTTCAACGAGCTATGCTAGATGAACTCATGGGTGAAGGTAATAAAACCCTAATTTTATTTTTCAATTTCATGCATTTACATTGACAAATATCTGATTATTTGACAGAGGAAGAGAGAATCAACCACTAATTCAACAATGGGCTGGATCTTCTTCTTTATTGGTGGGTGTTTTCGCATTGTGTTTCTTGATCTTAATTTTATTAATAAAAAGAATAATTTTATCGCGTGTGCTAGATTTATGGTGGTAAAGTGGGATGAAGTTCTTGTTGACATATTATGTCATACTTATATGCTTTATATATTTTGATGATAACAATAAAAAGAAAATGGACTAATAATATGCTTGGATGAGATTAAGTTATAAACAGGTATTATACAAAGAATACATCAACAAGCATAATGGATTACATGAAGAAATCATTCCAGGAAGTCCAAGATGCAAGCAAGTGAAGACTTAGAATAAGCTTTTCATTTGAGTGCTTTATGTAAATCTCAATTTCTAACTTGATAGCACAAATTAAAATGAACTCACACACTTCACATTGCATGCATTAAAAGGGTTTGATGATTATAAGTTTAAGTCATAATCAATCGGTTCAAGAAATTCAGAAAAGATAATTTGTCAAAATAGGGTTTCTGCATGAACCGGTCGACCGCTTGGGTTACCAAGTGAACCGGTCGACCGCTTGGAAGACAAATTGCCTTTCGAACTGAACCGGTCGACCGCTTGATTTATCCGTTGTGAACCGGTCGACCGTTTGAGATGACAGTTGCACTAAAATGGCTAGAAACGGCTAGTTTCTCTTTGAAACTTATAAATAGGCCTCTTAATTGCAAAATTAGATAAGAAATTTTTTGATCATATCTAATATTGAGGCAATTAGTAGTGCATAAACACCTTCATATCATCAATCCTCATTTATACTCAAATTTGTGTTTAAATCTTCATATCCTAACACAAAGAGTATTAAATCTCATTCTTGCTACACTTAAACACCTTCAAATATTCTAAGTGCTATTAAGTGAGATAAAGAGATCATAGATCTTAATTTGTAATATCCACACTATTGAGAGTGTATTGTTGTGTTACAAAAACAATCCTTGTAAAACTCTTGAGAGTTGAGTATAAAACTCTTGATATTGGTGAGGGAACATCACCAAGGAAAAATCTTGAAGAGGGTACATCTTCAAGTGGTGTAAAAGTCTTGGTGTGGATTCATCAAGCAGGAATTGTAATCTTGTTACTTGGACTAGTAAGAGAATACAATACTCAAGTACGGGTTGGTACTTGAGCTGTGGATGTAGGCTTGCCGAACCATGTTAAAAACCGAGTTAGCAATCTCTCTCTCTTATCTCTTATCTCTTTACTTTAGAGTACTTAATTATATTGTTGGTTATTTTTTTACTTTAAAGTAATTAATTTTAAAATTGCATTAATAGTCTATTTACACCTAATCCCCCCCCTTAGGTGCATAGTTGCCTTAATCCTTAAACAACAGTTCTCGACAGGGCAGATGGAATTAAAAGAGAACATTAGCATTTGTGCATCTTCTTCGCTGTTGTTACTACCTTGCTCATTCTTGGGCCATTTCATCTTAGCTGTGTGCCATACATTATGCTTGATTCATACAGAATTTGATGGATTCCATATGGGTTGTGGCTGCCTCAAAATCATGATTGTGGTTGTTTTGTCATGGAGTATTCATTGTGAATGTTAAGCACTTTGTGTATGCCATTTAAGTTGCTTTTATTTCTATTTGCGTTTCTCTTTTTAGTTCTAGCTTAGGGTGCCTATTTTGGTGGTTTTTAGATATTTTATTTTTGAACAAGACATTCTTATTGATCTGTTGAGGCTTCTTAAATGTTCAGAAAGTCATTTTAGCTTGAAGATTTGTGTGAAGCCCGAGAATAAAATATACAAAGAGGGGGAGGTTTATAATAATTTAAAATGTTGTTATAATACAAAATTTTTAAAAAAAAGAAACAAAAGGGGCTGAAATATAAAAAAGAAAAAGAAATAAAAGGGGCTGAAATATATTTCAAAAAGGGAGAAAGATGGGGCCAAAATAGAATTAAGAAGAGATGGGACTATAAATACCCATCCCTTTTCTCATCCATGGCCGGATGGAAACTAGAAGAAGGGGGTGAGAATTTCAGGCTTTTACTTCATGAAACTAGGAGTAAACACCCAAAATTAGTAAACCCATATAAGCCTTGGAATTTTAAAGTGGAGGAACACAATCGGGTGGAGAATTAACAAGAAGAAAAGTGAAGTGAAAGCATGGATGTGACTGATGAGGAAGTAGGGATTGAAGATGAATTGGAGATACTTTCTCCATTTGCAAAACAGGGCAGATTCGTTGCCCTGTTTCCTGGGCGAATGTGGACCTGAAAACTACAAAATTCAGGGAGGGTCCTTTCATAGAAGTTGTAGCCGGGAGTGTTATCTTTCCAACGAGTCTGACCTCGTCTAATTTGAAGTCCTAGAACTCCAGATATAGATAAAAACCTCGGTAAACCATAAAAAAACAAGAAAAGTGGATATCCTAAGGACAAAATTTAATTTTATTCCCTTTAGAGATGTGTAATTTCATGTCTTAATTTTCAAAGTAAAATATTGTGTCAAGAACTGAATTTTATACAAGAAGTTATGATAAAAACAAAATGGGTGTCATAAGAGAGGTAACAAAAACTTAAGAAACAAATCTTTTTAAAAAATATTTGTATGTGTTGATCTAAGATTGTTATTATGAAATAATAATATAGATTGGAACGTATTATCCATTGCTAATAAAAAGAAATTGCAACGGTTTATCCGTTGCTGATTAAAATATTATTTTAAATCTCATCTATGTCTTGAAACACAAACCATTGATGTAATATATTAACTTAGATTTCTAGTGCTCGCAACTCCCCGCTCTCTCTCATCCTTCACCCTCAATTTCTCTTCCCTCCCTCCACTAACAAAACTACTATCTTCTCACTCTCTGACTTCAAATCCAGCCGAGAGACCGCGATGACGTGTCTTTCAGTTTTTTATTAGGGGAGAGGAAAATGTTTCCATAATGGAGCTCAAATCAGAGATGTACAAGTCCAACCTCGTTGGCAGTGTTAATCCTTATGAAAATTACAGGATCTTTTCTATCGAAACTCGTCTCTTCCTTCTTTAAAGCTCGCAAAAACAACATGTCAAGGTCAATTCATTTCTTTGAGAGAGTTTTTTTTAATTATTTTTAAATAATCATGATTTTTATTGATAGACAAAGGTGACGACTTGCGAAGCAGGGGAAGGAAGTGAGTTTGTCTAAAAAAATCCAACTAGGGGTGAGCAAAAAAACCGCTCAACTGATTAAACCAAGAAAACTGGAAAAAAATAACTCAAAAAACAGAACCGATAAAAAAAACTGATTATAAATTTTGAAAAATGTCCGTTCGGTTCGATATCGGTTTTGTAAGGCAAAAACTGAATAAACCAAAGTGAACCGAACCGGTTCGGTATTGGTTTCTCTAGAAAATTGATTGTTCTTAGATTGTTGTCATTCTTCGTGACTATCACTTTATTTCTCAAGTCAGGAGTGTTACTAGGAACCATGATATGTATATTTCTTTGTTGCTGCTGGGATTTTGTAGCTAATATGTGTGTGTAGAGAATTTTTTATGGGAAATGTAAGCAAATAGGATCAGTGGAAGTAACTGTTCTGCTTGCCCAAAGACTGGAGTTATTATTGCAATTATTTTGCTGTGCATAGTATTATAAGAGGAACTAAGAATGTTTTTTCTTTGATTCTGCGACTTAAAACACAAAGCATGTGATTTTTCAGGCATTCACAATTTCTTTAATGTATTTCAATGAGCAATGAATTAATTTTATGGATATGGGAACTTGTTGATGTTGTCGAATCCACTGCCAAGCAAACTTAAATTGTGTGATACACAATTTAAGTTTATAAGAATATTAATTTTGTTTTGCAGTAATCTAATTATTCGAGGCTGACATGTTTATTCTTCAAGTTGTTTATTTTGTGGTTTTTATGCTCCTCCCCTTGTGATAACTGATACGTGTGTATATATTTATATATATATATATATATATTTATATATTGCAAATATAAATTTATTATGCATATATCTGATCTTTTCATTTGGTAATTAAGGATCGAAGGTTACATCCAGCAAGAGATGATAATTAATTCAAAACCCGGTGTATTTATTGAAGTTATTTAGCCTAATATTAGTAATTAGAACCATTATCAAGTCATGGACCTTCAACGAGTTATGCTAGATAACCTCATTGTTGAAGGTAATAAAACCCTAATTTTATTTTTCAATTTCATGCATTTCCATTGGCAAATCTCTGATTATTTGACGGAGGAAGAGAGAATGAACCACTAATTCAACAATGGGCTGGATCTTCTTCTTGATTGATGGGAGCTTTTGAATTGAGTTTCGTGATCTTAATTTTATTAATAAAAAGAATAATTTTATCTTGTTTGCTAGATTTATGGTGGTGAAGTTGGTTGAAGTTCTCGACATGGCAGATGGAATTAAAAGAGAACATTAGCATTTGTGTATCTTCTTCTCTGTTGTTACTACCTCGCTCATTATTAGGCCATTTCATCTTAGCTATGTGCCATACATTATGCTTGATTCATACAAAATTTGTTGGATTCCAAAGGGGGGTTGTGACTGCCTCAAAATCATGACCGCAATTGTTTTATCATGGAGTATTCATTGTGAATGTTAAGGAATCTACGTATGCCATTTACGTTGCTTTTATTTCTAATTGCGTTTCTATTTTTAGTTCTAGGCTAGGATGTCTATTGTGGTGATTTTTAGATATTCTATTTTTGAACAAGTCCTTCTGATTGATCCATTGATGCTTCTTAAATGTTTAGAAAGTCAGTTTGGCTTGAAGATTTGCTTTGGTTCCTCTTGGGCTACCTTCGCTAGCATACAATAGAAACTGCAAGGCAATGTTAACTACTGTTGATGGTGCTCTTGATACTCTTGCATTAGTTACTAGTCTCGACTATCTTTCACCACTGCTATTCATCCCCAACACCCATACAAGGACAACTCAGGTGTGACATTGACACAAGAAGAAATCTTGTGACAAAATCATTCCCGCAATCGATCAATTGAGAGGCAGAGGAGAGTGGAAGAGATGGTAGGAGGGCACGGAGGGGGCATTGCTTATAAGGGCTTGACTATGCACAAGCAAAGCGATGACATGCATTAATTGGAAAAGGCTTGTGTGCTGCCAGTAGATTTTTTCATGTCATTTCTTGATTTGTTTCATGATAATTTACACCAAAATTATGGGATTTCTATGCTTTTAATCTGAAGTAAGAAGGAAGTTGACTGTTGGTGTTTGTTGTAATTTGTCTTTTCAAGTTTTAGGTCTTGTACAAGGCCAAACAAGATGGTCTTGTAGTATTGGTAAAACTAGATTCTTTATCGAGCTTCAAGGAATTCCTTACTTTCAGAATAAATTTACTTTTGTGGTATTATGTTATGTTTTGCAAGGTCACTACCAAAAAAAGGGGTTGTTTGCAACGGACTGATCCGTTGCAAATAACAAAGGAATCCGTTGCTAATATTAATTAGCAATGGATTTTGCAACGGAAGTATTCCGTTGCAATCCTGCGATGCAAATTCATTTGCAACTGATTATCCGTTGCAAATTCAAACTTTGCAACGAAATTTCCGTTGCAAATTTGGAAGGTAGAATTTGCAGTATTTAAATCAATTTTAAATTTATTTATTATTTAATTAATTATGAAGTAATCAAACTTCATCATCAGCTGTGTATCTTGTTAATCAAACTTGTTCATCTTGGATTTTAACCGGGGGTGCAGAAACTGACCGTACCGTGCACCAGAGGAAGCCGATCTTCGTTGTGGGTCTTGTGGGTACCGTGCACCAAAGTAATTTTAACTTGCAAATTAAAGCTGAAATGAACGAACGGGAGAGAGATTGAGAAGAAAGGAAAGTGAGAAGAAATGAAAGTAATTTTAACTTGCAAATTAAAGCTGAAATGAACGAACGGGAGAGAGATTGAGAAGAAAGGAAAGTAAACGGGAGAGAAAGGAAAGGGAGAAGAAAAGGAAAGTGAGAAGAAAGGAAAGTAAACGGGAGAGAAAGGAAAGTGAGAGAGAAAGGAAAGGAAAGTAATTTTAACTTGCAAATTAAAGCTGCATTGCGATCGAGGAAGTTAAAACGGCGCGTTTAAAAAAGTGGATTGCAACGGACTTTCCGTTGCAAATTAATTTTGCAACGGAATATCCATTGCAATCCACTTTTTTTTTATTCAGAGTATGTTTTGCAACGGAAAATCCGTTGCTAAACATATTCTGTTGCTAATCTGCTCCCATTTTTGCAACGGATTTTTTTCGGTTGCAAAAATCCGTTGCAAACGACCTCTTTTTCTTGTAGTGGGTGGCGACATCCGTGAGAGGCTTAATGCTGAGAAAACATTGATTCAATGCCAGAATGATCAAGTATTGGTGGTTCCACAGGAGAAAAAGATGGCTTTTTGTCTAAGATTTGCGGTTCCTTTCTAGTTGCAAATGATGTTGCAGAGAGATCCCAGTCTCAATTTAGAGAAAAACAAATGGTAGTCATTGTCATCACCCAATTTTTGGGTGACTCCCCAAAATATACCAAAAAATAACAAAAATAAAATAAAAGGCCAGCGAGAGTAGAAGAATCAATGTGGAAATTTTGGTTGTTTTCGCAAGTCCGATCGTATCTCTTTTGTCCCCAAAATAGAGGAAAATACAGATTTAAGGCAAAAATAATTTACCATTGGATAAATCTGTGTAAAAATTAAATCGAGAAATATAATTATATTTTTATAGGCCAATTTGATTTAATCGTCGGCCAATTTAAAAGTGTAATTATGCTTGGGAATTAATTTAGGGTCCAATTGAAGGATTTAATTAAGTGCAAGGACTTAATTATACTTTAAATTGGTCTCATCAAATTAATTAAGGGCTTAATCGATAAAAAATCAAATTCTTGAACTTAATTTGGGTTCAATTGAGAGGTTTGGAGTTTTCGGAGACCGAATTGCATTTTTCCAATCCAATGGCGTGAAATTAAGGGTTAAATTGCACAAATCGGAAACCAGAGACCAAAATAAAAAAGGCGCGCACATTTAAGGTTGCTGTTGAAATTTTAACGCGGATACAATTGCATAAAATTAAAAGTTTAAAACTAATTGGGGGTGTAATTTAACCAATCAAACATTGAAGGACCAAATTGTAAAAATAGTACAGCTATGGCAACCCACGGCCTCTCTGCAAATTCTTTGCAGAGGCACCCTCTGCAGAATTTGCAGAGGAGGCAGAGGCAAGAGCTGCCTCTGCCCCTATAAATAGAAGGGGAGTTTTATGCCAGAGGGGAAGAAAAACTAGGGAGAAAAGAGAGAATTATGTGAAAGAGAAAGAAAAGAAAAACAGAGGAGAAAAGAGAAAAAAAACGAAAGGAAACAGGGAGGGAAAATTACACAGGAGTTTTACGCAAGAAAAACAAAGGAAAAAACGTGAGGAAGAGAAGGAAAGGAGAGAAGAAAAAGGGAGGAAAACTAAAACAGAAAACAGAGCAGTGAGGAGCAAAAACAGAGAGAAAAAGGAGAGATTCTGGGAAAATTTGCAGAGAATTTTGGCAAAGAAAACAAGCATAAAAATCACCTCTCATCCCCGTTGCAGCTCCCCTCTCTTCTCTGCATGCTTCTCTCTACTCTTCTCGGCCATTGCAGTCCTCTCTCTCTCCACTCCATGGTGCCTCTCCCTCTCTAAAATCAGTTGCACCGTTGCCTCTCTCTCACTCCTCCGGCCAGCAGCAGCTCCTCCTTCTCAGCGCCAGTAGCTCCCCAGCCATCATCCTTCTTCTCCGGCGACGAGCAGCAAAAAAACCCAGAGGGCGAACAACGTGAACCCGTGAAGTTCCGACGCCTCCTCCGGCCAGCACAGGCCACCGTGGACGCCGCCACCACCACAGAAATCATCACATCAACCTCCTCTACCCAAAGATACTAACAGGTAATCCTTTCGTTACACTCGAAAAATACTCCTGTTCACCATCTTCCTCATCCCGCTGCACGCAGGAGGACGCAATTTGCGTCCCCCCTGCATGCAAGCTGGGCTGGTGAGGTGGGCCGGGCATTGTGCCCGGCCCAAACATAGGAGAATGGGCTGCCAGTCCAGCCCATCAGGTTTGGACTGTCAGCCCAGCCCACAACCAGCTGGCCTTCTGGCCCATCTGGGCTGAGCAGCCCAGCCCCTTTTATTATTTATTTGTTTTAGTTTATTTTATTTTAAAAAAAACAAATTAAAAAAAAAACAAAAAATCTTCAAAAAAAATATATATATATATATATATTATAACAAAAAATGTGTTGTTTTCGTGCATACAGCCGAATTCCATGATTTTTCCATACATATTTTTCGTAAAAAATTTATGTTGCATCTTTCTCATATTTTGAAACGAAAATTGGATATCGTAACCAGTTTATGATTATCCGTTGGAATTTGGCCAAAATGTCAAAAATAATTAAATTTATTTTTGTTCTATCTATTAGGATGTAAATTTACATTGTAAAATACATCCATGGATAAAAAAGGGGTTTTAACTACGGTGTAAATTTACATTGTAAAGTACACCCGCAGATAAAAAATATTTTTACTACGGTGTAAAATTACATTGTATAATACATCCGTAGATTAAAAAAAAAGATTTTAACTATGGTGTAAAATTACATTGTAAAGTACATCCGTAGATAAGAAAAAAGATTTGTAGCTGCGGTGTAAATTTACATTGTAAAGTACACCCGCAAACAAAAAAAAAGGTTTTTGAAAATGTACTGCAAAATTTTTAACTTAGAAAAAAACAATCAAGCAACAATGCAGCTTACCTTAGGTAGGGTGCACTGGGGGTGATGCGTCTTCCCCTTGCACAACAAGTCCCCTTACCTAGACTCTCGCAGACCAATAGGTTCTAGTGACCTTAATACTAGGTGGCGACTCCTTATAATTTTAGTCGTAAATTTTTACGACTATAAAACAACCCCCCATTTCACCGCGCGTCGTTGTCTCCCCCAAATCACGGGGGATGGCGGGGCGCGAAGCGCGTAAAAAATCGTCGTCGCGACAGTCATGATAAGAGATGTGGTGTTTGTTGACCAGTTTTATTTGTATTAGTATTTTCAATTGTATGTTGATATATTTGCACATGTAAGTTTAACTGAATTTTTGATTTTATCATGAATTTTAATTTACTTAATTTTTATTTGCACCATATTTAGTTTTAAATATTAATGATCTTTAAATGTGGTCTACTACTTTTGATGGAATTTTTGATATTGACTATTACTTAGCAACAAAATATCTGTTGCTAATTTATTTGCTCTACAACGGATTATCCGTTGTTAATCATCAACAATGACAAATATGCATCGGATAATTTACGATGCACATGATTTTTAGCAACAAATTTCTTTTTCAATTGCAACGGATTTCTTTGTTGGTGTTGGGTACATTTTTTAGCAGTGAGATTTGATTTGTCATTTTGGGTAGAAATTGCTATTGATATCTACGTCTTTCATATAATGAATTTAAGTAATAAATTTATTTAATTAACTATTTCTAGAAGGAAATAGTTAATGATATCAATGTAGAATATTGATATTAGTAGTCACAAGAAATTTGACTAGTTGTTTCCAGAATTAAATCTAATGATGTCAAGAAAACTTTACATGGCATGTCCGTGGATTTGTAAGAAGAAACTTTGATTAATTATTCTAGAAAGGAAATGATTAATGACATCGATGGGTTATATCGATGTCGACATGTATATTGAAATCGTTTAATAGATGTTCTTGTTTAGGAGTGTGGTTGAGGTTTTTTTAAAGTACTTTTCGTTTAGAAACGTATTAAAATGATGTATTTTTTATTTTTTTAAAATAATTTTTAATCTAAAGTAAAAAATAAAAATAAAAAAAGTTCATTTTTTTTCAAAAACACTTTCAAAAATGCGATGCCACAACCCAATGGCGGAAGGGAAGCACATAATTGATGACTAATTGTTTATTATTTTTGGATAAATAATATGTGCATATATATATATATATGCACATTAATACTTTTTAAAATCGCACTGCATGACTGATAATTTTTATAATAATATCTGATCTAGAGATTATTCTGTGTTTGGTTGTAATTGTATTTGTTGATGTATTGATGGAATTGTACTTTGAGATATTGAAAAAAAATACTAAATGAGGAATTGGTAGTGAAAATTTGTGGGAGGTTGAATGTAGATAGCTTGAGATTCTTTAATTTATGGAGAAACTCTGTCGAAATTATGGTAGAAATATATATAGATGTAAAATAAAATAAAATAAAAATTAATATTGTCATTTTGGCCTATATTGTTGTTAGACTAATGCCATAGAAAATTGATTTATTACATAAATGTTCAAGGATGAAAAAATGAAAATGAAAATAAATCAAATTTATAGAAAAAACCACAATCAAACCATGTCAACCTTCAAAACACGTGACTTGGCCATGAGGTCAAGACAATCCATAAAAGGCCATTTTAGAAAAAGTAATATTGAACAATGAAATGAAAAAGAAAATAAGTAAAAAAAAAGATATTGACTCGTGTTTACTCTCCCAACTCGTGACTAGAAAAACAATGAAGTCCAACCCCTTGCAGATCAAACAATGAAGGATAAAATGGAAAAACAAATCAAAGACATTAAATGATATACAATAAAATAAATGCAATTAAATGAATGGATGTGAATTTCAAAATAACAATCATATAAAGGGCAATCAATTTTTTTTGGAGGGCTAAACAAAAAAAAATCAAGTAGGAAAAAAAGAAGAAGAATGAGGGACGAATTAGAAAAAAAAACACCATAAACTTGAGTTAAAGAACGAAATTAAAAACCAATAAAACTTTTAAAGAAAGGTCAAGAAAAAAATTAAAAGAATAAGGATTGGATTGTAACAATATTTTATCATGTGTCAACCTTGGTTTTTGTTAAGATTGGGTTGAGTCAATCGTTTTTTTATTTGTTTTTTAAACTTGGACAAGTGTATATTTTAGATCAACACATCGTGCGAGTCATAATTTTATAACTAAAAGTATTAATTTTAGTACTTAATATAAACCAAAATAAAAAATAATATTTAATTATTATTTTGAATATATAAATTAAGATTAAAACATAATAAAAACAAAATAGATTTTTTTAAATATCTTTTCACAACCAAACATAATTAAAAAAACTAATTATTTATATTATAGATGACTACTTAAATATAACTGTTTTTTCCTTGTCTCTTCTATTTCGGAACAAAAGACTTTCCCGCCTGGAGCCGAGGATTCGAAATAGACAACGGTAAAATCGAGAGAGTGCCGTTGGCACTTGACGAATCAGTTACAAAGAGCAGAGCTTAGTATTCTTTCTTGTTATTCTAAACCAATGAAAACAACAAACAGCTCTAATGTTATCTTCAAGATCCAGGTCTCCAATCCTCCTCTTCACAATCTGTCTTCTCGCCTTTTCTCATCTTTTCTTACTCTTCTCTCTCTCTCTACCCGTCACCCTTCAGCCTCTCCATACCCTAACACTAACCCCGATCTATCTATCGATCCTCTTCCTCCTATCCGTTTCCTGCTACTAGCGAAGAGGATGTGTTAAAGATTCGACGATCAATTGTTTTCCAAAGAGCGCGATAGATTTTACAGAGAACCATACTACGCGTTGGATTTGCGAATTGGGGTTTACGTTTACGAGATGCCGACAAAATTCACCTACGATTTGCTTTGTGTTTAGAAATACTTATAGAGACACTGATAATCTCACCTCTGATGGCAGCCCCGTCCATCGATTAATCGACCAGGTATCATTGCATTTCGCCACGATCATCGGAGTAATTTTATATATTTTAGCAGAATTAGTTATTGTACCTGTGATTACAACGTGCGTGCAGCATTCTGTTGATTATTGGCTTTGGGCGGATCTGATTGGGCCCGAATCGGTGAGGTTGTTGAAAACTTTAGAAACAGAGTGCTCGAGGTATGTTTTTTTCTCTCTCCCTATAATCTTGATTTCAACTTTGGAAATAAATGAATTCTGTAACTTAGGGCTTGGCACCTTGCTTGTAACTTTGATTTCAAAATAGTTAAGAGCTTATATATGCACCTGTAGTAGTCCTAGTTTTCCTCATATACATAAATTATATCATAGAACTTAAGATTTTCCTATAAATGACTATCTTTCAAAATCAAAATTTTTGTAGATTCACATTTACTCCTTTGTGTGTTTTAATGTTCCGTTTATTTTACTGTCATGCGGTATCTCATCTTATTTTCTGGAAGTATGTTGAATGACTTTTTCGCTATTTTCCTCTTCTTTTCATTTTTTTTTTAAACTTCTTTTAATATAGTTTTAAAAAGTTCCTAGTGGGAATTAACATTCATGAAAAAACTTTAGAAACAGTGCTCGAGGTATGTTTTTTCTCTCCCTATAATCTTGATTTTGAACTTTGGAAATAAATGAATCCTGCAAAAGAGGGCTTGGCACCTTGCTTGACAATATGATGCGTAATGTATGTGATTATGATTTAGCGAAATGGGACCATTATTTTTCAGAAAAGTATGTGATTATAATTTTATTTCTTTCTAATTCTGCACCAAGAAGGACAGATCACCAAAAGATTCTGGTAGCTTACAAAAACCATATGCTGCATGGAAACCTTTGCGAGGATAGGGCTTTTTCATGTATCTTGCAAAACACATTCTTTGTGGGGACATGGACAATCTTTTGGTGAATTTTATCACAAATCCATTTTATTTCAGATAACAGCTGTGTGAAGAAAATAAAAGACATTTTATGTCTCAATTTTTGCAATGTTGATGGATTAGATTCTTCAAACACATATACAGCTGATTTGGAAAATGAGAAGCTGTAGCTGATTTGTAGTGTTATCTATATATTTTAATTACCTTTCCTATGTAGTTTTTGTTTGTTTTCTGCAGGGAAATTGAGGATCAAGAAAGTAATTAAGGTCCCTGCTCTAAGTACTAAACTTGCTGACATACCTCCTGATGATCACTATTGGAGAAAATATGGACAGAAGCCTATAAAAGGATCTCCATATCCCGGGTAATTTTCCATCCTGACATTGCCTTCTGCCGATTCTCTTTTGCTGCTGGTAGAGGGAAACTTGTGAGATTCTTTTAATCCCTATCCTTGGTAGCAAATAAATTAATGTAACAATATCACAAACAGGACCATTTCTCTTCATGCTTACCATCTGTGATTTATGAAGCTTGTGACAAATCATTACTGTTTTCTTCTTTCTGCCCCCAAATCAACGTCCCAGTCAAAGCCGTACTTATATTTGCTGTCACGAGTTCATATGTTTGCATATCTAAGAGCAAAGCTACCTAGACAAGTTATATTTCTTACTAAAATCATTCATTCTTGGTGTTACAGAAGCTACTACAAATGCACCAGTTTAAGGGGATGCCCTGCAAGAAAACAAGTAGAAAGAAGCTGGGAGGATCCTACCATGTTAGTTGTGTCTTATGAAGGGGATCATAATCACTCCAAAATTGCATTTCAATCTCCCAGTCCCGACAGATGCTTCATATTTGACAATAAAAGCAAAACAGAGGACGCCCGTATTTTCCAAGCTGGAACTGACAGAGCACCTGCAGGCTAAGGTTGTTCTTCTGCAGCTTCATATTTAAGGCTCGTTATTTCTGACTTTTAGTCTATATGCTTCGTCAGCAATTGGTTTTCAGGTCTACTTGTACGTATGCACTCTCAAGATTTCCTAATAAAGTTTGATTGATTTGCTTCATGCGTGCATGACTGATTGGTTCTAGTTTGGTTTTCCAGTATCTTTCACTTCAAAAGAAAGACTCGGCCAGGAGTTTTGTCTATATTCTATACCCCTTGCATTTTCATTGTTCCTGCTCTTTTAGTTAAGCTATTGATTGTTGCTTCTCCTACCTTTTTTTAATTGATTCATATTTAGACTAACAACCTCTCTTTTCTTTTGAGTTACCTTTGCTCCCCATTTTGTTAGGCTTGGGCTTAATGCATTCTTAGCTACTTGCTGCAGTTTTTTATCTTCCGAGGTAAAGTCGTGTGCACTAGTTTTTATTTTTGTTAGTACAATTCATTGATAATATTTAAGTTATAACCTGAGTGGTGACCCCCTCTCTCCCTCATCTATCTCTTCTTTTTCTTTCTTTTTATTATGTAGAAACCAACACACAACTCCCTCTTATTTTATCACAAATCATGCTCTTATAATCACCAATTTGGCTACCTCAACACCAAATCTAATAGTGTAAACCAGAATGTCTGACTGGTTCTATCCAGAACTCAAACCATCTGAATCATCATCAGTTACCCCAATATTTCCTGGTGTTATTGATTAGTAGCATTTTTCACGTAAGAAATTTTCTTTGATTGAAGAATTAACCAATTAGTTTGTTGCATTTTTGGACAGACCCAAGCGGAATGTGATTACTTAATCAATCTTGCAAAGCCACATATGCAAAAGTGCATGGTTGTTGACAGTTCATCCGAGAAGAGTAAAGATAGTTGGTGGGTTTTTCCTTCTATAAATTGTACTCTTGTTCTCGAGTTTTGTTAATGGATGTTCTTGTCGCTCTTCTTTCAATTAGTTTGCTTGTATACTTTGTTGATATTTATTGGAATTAATGATGCTTTTTGATATTTAGAGTGCGTACGAGTTCTGGAACATTTCTTCTTGACGGATATCTTCTTTTAGTTTGCTTTAAGGGTTTTTTCCTTTTATTATGAAAGAAAAAAAACTTTCTGCCATAGACTTCTTGCCTGTTTTCTTCTTTTTTCTATGTCCTTTGATACGTGTTCTCATTTATTCTCTTGTTGCTTGATTGGTTTCAATTCATTCACATTTAGAGACTAACAACTTTTCATTTCATTTCATTTCTTTTGTGTTCCCTTAGGTCGCCATTTTGTTAGGCTTGGGCTTAATGCATTATGTGCTACTTGCTAGAGTTTTTTATCTTCCGAGGTAAAGTTGCGTGCACCGGTTATAATTTTCAACTTGCATCATTGTTGCCTTGTATTCAATTCATGCATCTTCACTGCAAGATTATTATCTTGGGCACTTGATCCTTTCTTCATTGTGTTTTAAAGTTTCTTCAGGGTTTAGTCTATTAAAATGATTATTCCTCGAAGTTCTTCTATCTGTGTCTCTTAGTGAATTATCTTCATGCATTTGTGTGGGTATTCCTTGTGATATGTCACTTCGTTCTTCGGGTCAATTTGTTTGAGATTCTGGAGCTCTATCCATTTTACTGTTTATTTGATAATCTGATTCACTGGTTATGTCATTGTCTTGTTTTTTTCTTTATAATCTGATATTCATCAAGTACACCATTAGAAGTTGTTGTACTTGTTCTTCTATGTCTATTATAGACATTTTTATAATCCATTCTTCTAGTGATGTACTCATATTTAGATTAATGTTTTCCTTTCTCGAAGGTCTTTTTCCCGTATCCTATTAGAGGTGGTCCTTGTAGATTACTATAATCTGGATGATTTGATTATTCATTTGTTTTGGTTGTGTTTTTAAATGTATTCTTGTATTTTTCAAAACATCACATTTGTCATTTTTGCTTTTAAGGAATTGAATTCTTCTGTAATTTGTTTTCCTAAGATTGTTGTGGATTTTTCTGAGATCTATAATCTCTGTTTGGGGAAGTGAACTACTTGATGTAGGTTTTTGTAGTTGATTTATTTGTATTTGTATTTCTTGTAGTATTTGGAATATGTCTTTTAATTTATCGGTTACATTTTCCTGATGGCTCATAACTTTTCGTTGATAGTGTTAACAATACCTCGGATTTGTTTTAGTTGTTCTTTGATTTCTTTATTTTCATGTGTGACTGCATCCATTTTGTCTCTTAAGTTGATAGTTTTGTTTTGGTCTAAAAGTTGTGAGATTCTGTCATTAATTTGGGTAACATGATCTATGGATGGATTATTGTTTTGTATTTTCTTAGCTAATCTGTCAATTGCTTTTTCTATATTCTGCATTCATGTGATACTGTGTAATTCATTTAAGATATCTTCTTTTTCTTTTTGTATTAAGGTTTTGGTGTCTACATTTTGTCATATGATTTCTGTTCACAGTTAAGATATATTCTGCATTCATGGCTCCGGGGGCAAAATGTTCACTAAGTGGTCTTAACTCTTTGAGGTAAGGTTGTAGTCCTAATTTTTCTCCTATAAAGTCTGTTCTTATGAGGATGTGACCGGTGTAATACTACTGATGTTGTTGCATAACGATACTAAGGTTGCTATTCCTTGTTCTGAACCTCCAAATAAATATTTCTGGCTATCTTCATTGTCATATTTCTTAAGATATATTGGTTTGTTATTCCAATTTATTCATGGGTTATGATAATTTATCTCGTGATGGCTGATGATATAATTAGATCTGTTAGGTTGCTAATTTTTTTCTTTTAATTCATTAATTTCTCTTTGTGATATTAGTTGGGTTTTGTCTAGGCTATTTCTTGCATTGTTTGATTCTTGTTTTTCTTTTCTCCTTCGTTTAGTCATTATTATTCCTTCTGAATTTATAATCATGGGTTTATTAGCTTTGATTTCTTCTATTTCTAAAATGGGTTTCGGGTTTCAGTCTAGTTTCCAATTGTCCTCCAATAAAGTCATAATCTGGCGTCATTAAACTTCCTACTTCTTCAAAAATGCCATTGATTTATGTTGTGTCACATGGTGTGGATTACTTGAGCAATAACCTACCGCATAGGCAAAGCTAAAGGGACAGTTTTCTGGGTTTGTAAATGGATCTGTTCTTTCACAAATGTGTGCTAATGAAAGTAGTTTGTTTATGTCATCATTACTGTGAATAGAGAATTAGGGATGCAATGTAAATATTAATTTTGTGTGACTAAGGTTTCCTCGATCATGGGTAGGAGGGCATCTTTTGTATTTGCTATTCTGTTGTCAATTAATCCTGTTGTGATTGGTGTATTAATTCTTTCTCTATGATGTGCGTTTACCATTATTTGTATTATGTATTTGATTTTTCCTTTCTGATCATTTTTCATTTGATCTAAAGTCCTTGTATACTTGCTTTTGTGTACTGTTTTCTTGGTAGGTAGTCCATTCCTAGATGTTCGTTTTGAGAACCATCGTTCTATTCCTTTCTTTGTTTTAAACCCTTCCATGTCTTTTATTTTCACTTCCTGTTGGTACTGAATCCTTGTTTATTATCAATTCTTTGTTCTATAATATTGTTTCTTTCTAAACATGACGAGTTGTCTCATTGATTTAATGACAAGGTTATGTTTTAATGGGTCTTCAAGTAATTCTATAAAATGTGGTATTTCTGGTGTCTACGACTCTTCTTCTTAATTCTTTTAATTTTTGTATCATGATGTGATTTTCTTAGTGGTTTTGATGTAGTCAAGTCCTAAAATAAATGTGTTAATGCATACATACATATGAATTATTCATGTTTTAATATGATTTTTATGTTTTTACCCTGCTCTGATACCAGATATCAAAGCGCGCGTGTTTGGTGGTTCTTTAATTAAGATGTGTACGAAAATGTGTATTGAATTAGTTTCTGTTGTGCTTTCTTATATTCTCTATGTTTGCTTGGACGTTGGAAACATTTTCCGCCATGGTTAGGGCAGTCAAGCCAATTCTCATACTGGCTCCCATTGGTTGGTTCGTTCATCTGACCATAGACTAGAGCCACTTTAGAATTTGGAATATTTTTTGTTTTGCATGTATGTTGCATACACTTTTTTGTGCCTGTGATGAAAACCCGGTGCCAGATTGCTTTTTTATATAGACGAGAGTGCTTTTTTTTACTCCCAACTCATTCCCTTCTTTGACTCGGTTCTGCTCTACTTGGTTCTTTTTCTTAGCTTGATTTCACCAAACTCAAACAAGTTGTGCTGCCAATTCTACTAGAAACAGGTTGCCTTGCTCTCATTGCTTTCCTTTAGATATTTTTTTTCCATTGATTGCCTCTCCATCACGCTACTTATCTGCCAACATTCATTATAAATGTCTAGTTTTTAGAAGAGCATCGACTATGAACATTTTAGAAACAATCTTGATTCAATAGGAATTCTATAATTATAACAACTTTTATAATTTCCTTTGCAAATAATTTCTATCCCATAGACTTTGTCTTACTCTAGAATCATAAATAAAAAACTATATTCATTAATCTAATATTATATGAATATTAAAGGTAAATTAAGTCTATTAATAACAAATATGTATTAAAATAATCATCTTTGTTCATTATGTTTTAAGTGGAAAGTGTTGAGTCGTCTCATTATTAATTGAGATTTTTTGGTTCATTATTTCTCATATCTTATTATGTCCAAATTAAAATTACTATTTCTTTGACATATATTTTATATCTATATATCTTCAAAAAAGAGATTCTAGAATCCTGCTCAACCTCCTTGAAAGGGTTTCTTGTTAGTATGATTGCAATTGCCTCCTGAAAGACTTTCTCTCTAGTGCATTGCACAACCTATTTAAAAAGAGTTCCCCTATGGCAATTGCAAAATCTCTTTGAAAGGAGTTCTCTCTAGGACGATTACACAATCTTCTTATAAGAGGTTCTCTTTAGGGTGATTGCACAATCTTCTAAAAAGTGCTTCTTCTTAACATGATTGCACAATCTTTTTAGAAGGGATGCTCTCTAGTTTGATAATTACATTTATCATGACAATTTGAGATGATCAACCTTAATAAAACAATAAGACCTTTGTCATATGGCTAAATATAGAACCTAGAGAACAAACATAATTTTTCAGATAAGTTCCTAGACCTTATTTTATCTATAAGGATAATCTCGTAGAGGGTGTCTATACCTTATTTCATTGCTAAAGAGGCCATAGGCATCCAACTCTTAAACGAAATACAATAACTCTAAGAAAAAGATTAACTTAGTCTTCTTAGTGCAATATAACCACCCTCATTAGGCTCCTCTCTTTCTCATAGAAAACTTTATATGTATCGCCATCGACATAGGTATGTCTTCTCTGTTCTTTATAAAAAAAAGTAAGTATAGACATCAATAGGGATTTGCTCCCCTCAAACTCTTAGAAAGTTTTCTAAATATATGCTTATCATTTTTGGATTTCTCCACGTATTAGAAAAATATTTGAAGTATTAACTTTTCTATGATGTACCATTATGTAGTTCAAGGTTTATTTTTCAAGATTGTTACACAACCTTGTACACGGGCTCTCTAGTATATTACCTAAGGTCTTCACCCTAGTTCTTATAAGAAACCAACAAAATCATTGTACTAGGTTTTTTTACAAGTCTTTGTATATAAATATTGTAAACTTGGACGACTATTTATGAACATAAATTTAAAGGCCTAAAACAACCCCCACAAAACCTAACATTCCTTGGGCTCAACAAAGGGAATGTGACCTATCTTTTTTGGTAAAAGGACCAAATCTATCTCCGGCACAACGTAGGAATGAACCTAACCTTCCTTAGGCTCATCCAAGGGAAGGACCCAACCTCTTTAGGGCTCAACTATATTTTGGATCTTACTATCCTTACATCTATTAGGTGTCTAAAATTCCTCCAATGACCCACCATATTTCAATTAATAATAATGTTATATAAGAGATAATGTCTAAAAATCTGTGGCCCCTTATATTTGCATTAATATTATACATATATTGGGAATATTTCATTTCATTAATAAATTTGTTAAAGATATTTTTCTACATTAATACATATGTCATGGATATTCTTCATCAACATTAATATATTTATATGTGCTTAAAAATTTCTTTCCATTAAAAGACTCATGGACTATAAATAAACAATGAATCTTTGGAATCTCTATTCTCTACCAGTGTTATTGATCTCGTTTCTTTTTGTTCGAAATGTTTCGTACTAGTTAAAAAAACAAGATAAAACGACGTAGTTTTTACCTCGCTTAAAATTTTGGCCCGTTACGAAAATTCCAGCCAAATTTTGCCCGGAACGTTCCAGTTTCGTTCCGCCCGTTCTGTTTTGGCCAAATAGTATTTTTTGGAAATAATGAATAATTTTACAATATCAGTTATATATTTTTTTCCATTGATTGCCTCTCCATCACGCTACTTATCTGTCAACCTTCATTATAGGTCGCTTAATGTCCTTAAAAAGGTTTTTTCAGGGTAATTGGGAACACATCCATACTTTCAGTACAAAATCTACTTTTCAATGTAACTAGATGTTTATTTCCTCCTCAAAAACCCAAGCAGTTCATCCATTTCAAAACTACCAAATTATCCCAACTCCTATTCCTTTCAAGGAATTTCAAACAATCTTTACTAAAAAAACCTTTTGAACAAATTAAAATAGGTCCATACCTTATGTGATTTTACATCATCCATGATTCTGGCAATTGTTTCCGAGGCTCTAATGATCTTAGGGCAACTGAACACCCAGTCAAATGCTTGCTTGGTCACTATGTCACCCATGCCAATGAAAGATACGGTTGTGGGCATGGAATAACCAGACATTACTAGAGCCACCTGCATATATTCTTCCATCGTTGGGATATGATTTTCATGCAACCATTTGGCTTTGTTAAAGTAGGTGTGGACTAAAACTTTCATCTGTTATGCATCGCACATTTAATAAAAGTCATCACTAATTTATATACAGAGTAATTAATTTCTACAGTGTAGTATATTATTGTTTGATTTAAGGAGAGATTCAAGAGTGTGGTGCGTACTGCTTCTTTTCCGTAGTGGATTCAACAACAAAAACAAATAGCAACACAACAGAGTTGACCAATAACAACTAAAAAGCTCGGAGCAAGCTTCATGAATAATAGAGATGGACAAATTAAGATATAAGAAATAATCAACCAAAAAATCTCAATTAATAATGAGACAGCTCAACACTTTCCACTTAAAACATAAAGAACAAAGACGAGTATTTTAATACATATTTATCTATCTATAATTATAAACAAGAGAGAGATAAATGATGAATGAGGAGAAAGATGGGGACCATTTTGTATTTATTTAAAAGAGATGGGGACCGGTGACAAGGAGGTTCTAGGTAAAGCCCAAACCAGCCATTGATTTGGGCTTTCCTAGCCCAGGGGCTCTCTTCTAACCATGTCGGCCTTCTATTTGCCCCCCACCGTACGACACGTCAAGCGCATCTTTTAACTATTTATATCGAAATTTTGGGAACAGTGTTCGATTCAAGATGAAAATTTCCATACGCTTTGATATTGCAATAATACTTTTTTTATTAAAATATTATTATTTTCTAAAAATTTATTTTTGACATTAGTATATAAAAATACTACAATTAAATAAAATACGCAAATTATTTCAAAAATATTTTTGAAAATAAAAATGAACAAATTTTTAATTTGTTTTTATAGATATTGATGAGCTAGTTTCAGTAAGTATTTTCAAATTTAATTTTGATCCAACTCAATCATTCCACGCGAGCATGCACTTCAACTTCAAATATATACTATTATTGTCATTGTTAGATAATGAGCATTCTACTATTTAAAATAAATATAAATATTTATTTTTCTTTACTTGATGAATTATGAATAGGATATAAATATAGTAAAGACATGATATGTTGGTAATCATTATCATTTCTAATTCAATTTTTTTTAATTGAAAAAAAAACTTGTAATCATCCTATGAAATATATATAATAATAATTTAGAAGCATGTTTAAATTATTTATATTATTTTAAAATAAATTAAAAGTATGATAGAATTGACATAAAATATGGTAACTTGATAACTTCATATTCTTTCTAAAAACAATTGAAGAAATTTATAAGAAAAAATCTTATTTTTTCTTCAAATTAATCTCAAAGAAAGACTAGGGCCACGTGTCGCTAAAATTATGTGAGTCGTCCTTGATATTTATTAAGAAACTTGTCGTATGAAGTGTTCAAACTCACTAAGATATTTGTTCAAGCAATAGTTATTTTAAATCTGAAATTTATACAACTTATGTAATATAGTGTAATCAAGTTTTAGCTAGAATAAATAAGGGTTATTAAAAAGTTACATATATAATTATTTTTCAAGTTTGAACTTATATAAGAATTTAAATTATTTAATCAAGATGTTTTTTTTCTAATTTCACAATTGTAATAAATAAGTGTCATAAATATTTTCAATACCCATTAGTATTGTGAAAGAGGCTCTTATCTTGGTTTGATGTCAAGAATTGTTTTATGCACTCTTTGTGAGTCTGGGTTAAATGAGTAAAACTTCAGATGACCCAGGTTCTTACAAAGTGAACACACCCTGACAGGTTCTTACAAGGTGAGCATAAAAGTTTTTCTAGCAAGCAATTGATTTAAGGTCTGGATTTTAGTATTGCAATGTTGTATTTTTAATATCTAAGGTTATATTTTACAATGTAGTCTTACACCCCAAATATTAAAGTCTATAGCTAAATAAAATAAACAAAAATGGTTGGTGAAATATTTTTTATATTTAGGTCGAACTCTAACGAACAATCATAAACCGGTTACGATATCCATTTTGCATTTTAAAACGTGAAAAAAATGGATTTTTAAAAAAATGGATCTGCAATATCTGAGCCGAGATCACGCCCAAGCGAACCAAGAGTTCCCTTCCTCTCTTTTATGCACTCATTCCCTCTCTGCAGGAATGTTAGGTTTCTAACAAGACTAATCTTACTGGAATCGGAGCTCTAAAACTTAAATAGATGGGCTTACATATGAGGAGATGTTGACCTGCCACCAGTGCTGACAATTTCGGTAAACCATAAAAAAACAAGAAAAATGGATATCCTAAGGACAAAATTTAATTTTATTCCCTTTAGAGATGTGTAATTTCATGTCTTAATTTTCAAAGTAAAATATTGTGTAAAGAACTGAATTTTATACAAGAAGTTATGATAAAAACAAAATGGGTGTCATAAGAGAGGTAACAAAAACTTAAGAAACAAATATTTTTTAAAAATATTTGTATGTGTTGATCTAAGATTGTTATTATGAAATAATAATATAGATTGGAACGTATTATCCATTGCTAATAAAAAGAAATTGCAATGGTTTATCCGTTGCTGATTAAAATATTATTTTAAATCTCATCTGTGTCTTCAAACACAAACCATTGATGTAATATATTAACTTAGATTTCTAGTGCTTGCAACTCCCCGCTCTCTCTCATCCTTCACCCTCAATTTCTCTTCCCTCCCTCTACTAACAAAACTACTATCTTCTCACTCTCTGACTTCAAATCCAGCCGAGAGACCGCGATGACGTGTCTTTCAGTTTTTTAATGGGGGAGAGGAAAATGTTTCCATAATGGAGGACGCCGCTGCCAAGTACGGGTTCACTCATATCGGAGATGTACAAGTCCAACCTCGTTGGCAGTGTTAATCCTTATGAAAATTACAGGATCTATCGAAACTCGTCTCTGCCTTCTTTAAAGCTCGCAAAAATAACATGTCAAGGTCAATTCATTTCTTTGAGAGAGTTTTTTTTAATTATTTTTAAATAATCATGATTTTTATTGATAGACAAAGGTGACGACTTGCGAAGTAGGGGAAGGAAGTGAGTTTGTCTAAAAAAATCCAACTAGGGGTGAGCAAAAAAACCGCTCAACTGATTAAACCAAGAAAACTGGAAAAATAATAACTCAAAAAACAGAACCGATAAAAAAAACTCATTATAAATTTTGAAAAATGTCCATTTGGTTCGAAATTGGTTTTGTAAGGCAAAAACTGAATAAACCAAAGTGAACCGAACCGGTTCGGTATTGGTTTCTCTAGAAAATTTATTGTTCTTAGATTGTTGTCATTCTTTGTGACTATCACTTTATTTCTCAAGTCAGGCGTAGGAACCATGATATGTATATTTCTTTGTTGCTGCTGGGATTTTGTAGCTAATATGTGTGTGTAGAGAATTTTTTATGGGAAATGTAAGCAAATAGGATCAGTGGAAGTAACTGTTCTGCTTGCCCAAAGACTGGAGTTATTATTGCAATTATTTTGCTGTGCATAGTATTATAAGAGGAACTAAGAATGTTTTTTCTTTGATTCTTCGACTTAAAACACAAAGCATGTGATTTTTCAGGCATTCACAATTTCTTTAATGTATTTCAACGAGTAATGAATTAATTTTATGGATATGGGAACTTGTTGATGTTGTCGAATCCACTGCCAAGCAAACTTAAATTGTGTGATACACAATTTAAGTTTATAAGAATATTAATTTTGTTTTGCAGCAATCTAATTATTCGAGGCTGACATGTTTATTCTTCAAGTTGTTTATTTTGTGGTTTTATGCTCCTCCCCTTGTGATAACTGATACGTGTTTTTATATATTTATATATATTTATATATTGCAAATATAAATTTATTATGCATATATCTGATCTTTTCATTTGGTAATTACGGATCGAAGGTTACATCCAGCAACAGATGATAATTAATTCAAAACCCGGTGTATTTATTGAAGTTTTCTATGTTAATGTTGCTTGCTATTTGTTTTGAAGCCCTTTGAAGGCAAATTTTGTAATTTAATTTTAACTTGTTCACTTTTGCAATTTAAATTGCGACTTAAGTTCAATTGAATAAAACAAAATAATAGTATTAGAAAGGCAAAAAAATTTAAAAAACATAATATTAAAACTAACAATTTAATACAAATTAGTGGAAAATAAATTTAAAATACATTGGGAAGCAGATTTTATTAATATTAATTGTAAACCCATTAGAAAGCTTATCAGATGTCCCATAAAAAAGCCCAAAAAAACAAATTCAGTTTTCCCAATTTTTTAATCATAAAAAACGAATAAAAAATGGTCAGATTTTACTAGGTTCAGTTCAATTTGGTTATTTTAAAAAAAAAAATTATAATTTTTGGTTTGGTTACTTTTTATGATAAAAACCGAACCGAACCGAAAATGCTCACCCCTAAATCCAACGATGTTTCCCTATGATATGAATTTTTTTTAATAATTTTTTTTTGGTTATTTAGCCTAATATTAGTAATTAGAACCATTATCAACTCATGGACCTTCAACGAGCTATGCTAGATAAACTCATTGTTGAAGGTAATAAAACCCTAATTTTATTTTTCAATTTCATGCATTTCCATTGGCAAATCTCTGATTATTTGACGGAGGAAGAGAGAATGAACCAGTAATTCAACAATGGGCTGGATCTTCTTCTTGATTGATGGGAGCTTTTGAATTGAGTTTCGTGATCTTAATTTTATTAATAAAAAGAATAATTTTATCTTGTTTGCTAGATTTATGGTGGTGAAGTTGGTTGAAGTTCTCGACATGGCAGATGGAATTAAAAGAGAACATTAACATTTGTGTATCTTCTTCTCTGTTGTTACTACCTTGCTCATTATTGGGCCATTTCATCTTAGCTGTGTGCCATACATTATGCTTGATTCATACAAAATTTGATGGATTCCAAAGGGGGGTTGTGACTGCCTCAAAATCATGACCGCAATTGTTTTATCATGGAGTATTCATTGTGAATGTTAAGGAATCTGCGTATGCCATTTACGTTGCTTTTATTTCTAATTGCGTTTCTATTTTTAGTTCTAGGTTAGGATGTCTATTGTGGTGATTTTTAGATATTCTATTTTTGAACAAGTCCTTCTGATTGATCCATTGATGCTTCTTAAATGTTTAGAAAGTCAGTTTGGCTTGAAGATTTGCTTTGGTTCCTCTTGGGCTACCTTCGCTAGCATACAATAGAAACTGCAAGGCAATGTTAACTACTGTTGATGGTGCTCTTGATACTCTTGCATTAGTTACTAGTCTCGACTATCTTTGACAAGTGCAAAATACACATCTATTTGTATTCCTTTTACATTATGACAGATTAGAGAGATTTTCTCTACAACACTTATCTCCTATTTTTTTTAGCTTGAGTAACAACATTAGGGTTAGGACTCTTCCAGAATAAAAGGGAAGATACACGCAAGCAAGGGACTCTTGACTCTTTCTCCATTAATTTTTCAGATTCGGCAGCAACCTAAAAGGCATGAGCAGCTGATTCAGTTTCTTGGTTCAAAGGGGATAGCATCCATCTTCATTATTGGTTGTGAGAAGTGGCAGCAACCTAAAAGGCGTGAGCAGCTGATTCACTTTCTTGGTTCAAAGGGGATAGCATCCATCTTCATTATTGGTTGTGAGAAGTAGCATTTCCATTGTAATCCTTACACTTTCAAGTATTTATTTATCTTTTTCCAGAATTTAAGCTATTGATTTCGGATTCATGCTTATGGAATTAGTTTGATATGGTTTATGTGCTTTCTATGTTTCTTTCAATCCGTAATTGTTGTGGGGAACAAGAATAAGAAGCAAGTAAATTAATTTGATTGTCTATATCACATTAATTTATTTAGGATGAATAGGACGAGTATATGTTCAAGCTTTTGAATGTTAGCTAGGAATAAATTGCGTAGATCTTGATCTTAAAGCTACCGTTGAGTGAAGAAAGATTGCTTCTCAATACTTAATTCGCTTGACGATAAGGAACTAATTAGAAGTTTATTCGGATTAGTTTAGCATGCCTCTAGGTTTCCCTTAGCTTTAATGGAAGCCTAATTTATTTGCTTGTTGTGAAAGGATATTAATTTAACTTTTATGATCAACCGATTTGTAAGAATGGAGGAATCACCCCTTTGAACCGAGTTGTCAAATTCTTGATTAACCTTCGTTAAGATTTAACACTTTTATTTATTTAATTCTTGTTGATTCAAACCACCCCCCTTCTTTTCAATTTGGTATTTGTAGGAAAATAACTCAATTTCCCTTGGGTTCGACCTGGTCTCTACCACCATACTACTAAAATTATTGTTTCGGTGATAGTAAAATCAGAATTAATTTGAGGAGGTTTCGACAACCGTCAAATTTGGCGCCGTTGCCGGGGAAGTTTTTATTTTTCTATAATATCAAACTAATTTATGCCAAGATCTTCTCATACAGGTGAATTAGTTTTTGATCCAGAGATTGAAAAGACTACAAGAGCGAATAGGAAGGCTAAAAGACAAGAGGACATATTGTCGGCCTTAACACCTGTGCACAGTGAATCCGAGACAGACATATAAGAAGAAACTGCTGAAATAATGGCACAACAAAGGACTTTGCGGGAGTTGGCAACTCCCAACATTAACCAACAACCTTTGTGCATTGAATTTCCTAATATTGAGGTAGCTTTTGAATTAAAATCAGGATTGATTCATTTGTTACCTACTTTTCGAGGCCTTGCAGGTGAAGATCCCCATAAGCACTTGAAGGAATTTCATGTTGTATGTTCAACCATGAAGCCGCAAGGAGTGAGTGAGGAACAAATTAAATTGAGGGCTTTTCCATTCTCATTGGCAGACAAAGCAAAGGATTGGTTATACTACCTTCCTTCAGGATCAATAAGGACATGGAATGAATTGAAGAAAAGGTTTCTGGAAAAATTCTTTCCAGCCTCAAGGGCTGGAACAATTAGGAAAGAAATTAGTGGGATTCGCCAAAATAATGGAGAAACTTTGTATGAGTACTGGGAACGTTTTAATCAGCTGGTTGCTAGTTGCCCACACCACCAAATTTCTAATCAATTGTTGTTGCAATATTTTTATGAAGGATTATTGCATATGGACAAAAGCATGATAGATGCTGCAAGTGGGGGAGCACTTGTAGAAAAGACTCCTGATGCAGCAAGAGATTTAATCTCTATGATGGCAGCAAATTCACAGCAATTTGGAATCAGAGGTGACAACAATCCTAGAAAGGTAAGTGAGGTGAGTCACTCTAATCTTGAAACTCAACTTTCAGAATTAACCTCTCTTGTCAAGCAGGTAGTTTTGGGACAGGTAAGACAAACCAGAGTTTGCGGTATTTGTGCTTTTTCAGATCACTCTACCGACATGTGCCCACAACTTCAAGAGGATGTAATTCCTCAAGTGAATGCTGTAAATGGGTTTGGTAACCAGCCAAGGAACCATGACCCATATTCAAATCATTACAACCAAGGTTGGAGAGACCACCCAAACCTAAGGTATGGACAATCCCATAATCGGCAACAGTTCCCTTCTTTCGGTCAGAATAAAACAGCCCCTCCACCTCACCAAGCATCAAGCTCAGGTATGTCTCTAGAGGATATTGTGAAGTCTTTAGCAACTAACACCCATTTGTTCCAGCAGGAGACAAGAGCTAGCATCCAAAATTTAGAAACTCAAGTGTCACAGCTGGCAACTTCATTAGGCAAAATGGAGGCTAACAAGGGTAAGTTACCAGCTCAACCAAAAGTTAACCCATGAGAAAATGCTAATGCAATAGTCCTTAGAAGTGGTAAGGAGGTGCAGACCTCATCACCAAGGCTTACAGTGCCGAAGGAAATTAGAAAAGAAGGAAACACACCGCTTGAGTCCCCTTTGCCGAAGTCAAGTAATGAGGTAAGTATTGAGTCAACTTTGCATAAGCCAAATACGTTAGTTGCACCTCCATTTCCTAGCACGTTGGCGAAGACAAAGAAAGAGGAGGGGGAGCATGAATTATTTGAAACCTTTCGGAAGGTTGAGATCAACATTCCATTGTTGGATGCAATCAAGCAAATTCCACGTTATGCCAAGTTTCTCAAGGAGTTGTGCACCAACAAAAGGAGGTTAAGAACTGAAGAAAAAATCAGAGTTGGAGAGAACGTGTCAGCAGTAATACAAAGAAAATTGCCTAAAAAATGCAAGGATCCAGGTATGTTTACTATTCCATGTGTGATTGGAAATTATACGCTAGGAAGGGCAATGCTAGATTTAGGAGCATCAATAAATGTTATGCCTCTTTCAATCTATAAATTTTTGAATCTAGGACCTTTACAGGAAACAAGGGTAATAATTCAATTAGCAGATAGGTCTAACGCATATCCTGAAGGTATTGTTGAGGATGTTCTGGTTAGAGTCAATGAATTAATTTTTCCTGTAGATTTTTATATCATTGACATGGATGATGATTGTGCTTTAAATTCAACTCATATATTGTTAGGTAGACCATTCATGAAAACAGCCAGGACTAAGATTGATGTGCATAAGGGTACTTTATCTTTTGAGTTTGATGGAGAAACAATAACGTTTAATATTTTTGATGCTATGAAATATCCTGATGAATTTGAATCTGTTTTTCATATTGATGTTATTGACCCCATTGTGCAAGATGATGTTGAGCTGAATCTTATGAAGGATAAGTTGAACTTAGTGTTGCAACAGAGCAAGACAGATAAGGATGCAAGGAGAGAAATTGATGAAGACATGAAAGAAACAATTATGTCCTTACACTCCTTGCCTATAATGCCTAACATGTGGACTAGCTTACCTGTTGAATTACCAAGTTCACATGTTAAAGATCTACCTTCTATTGTGCAACCACCGAAGCTGGAGTTAAAAATGTTGCCCACACATTTGAAGTATGTGTACTTAGGAGAGGATGAAACATTGCCAGTCATTATTGCAAATGATTTAACCGAAGTTCATGAGGAAAAATTATTAAGGGTTTTGAGGGAACACAAGACAACAATTGGTTGGACATTGGCTGACATTAAAGGGATCAGCCCTACACTTTGTATGCACAGAATTTTCCTCAACGGTGATGCTAAACCCATGAGGGAACCTCAACGCAAACTGAATCCAGCAATGAAGGAGGTTGTTATGAAGGAAATTTTGAAGTTATTGGACCAAGGGATTATCTATCCAATATCTGATAGTCCATGGGTAAGTCCGGTGCATGTAGTTCCCAAGAAGACTGGTCTAACTCTTGTTCCCAATGAAAAAAATGAACTTATCCCCATGAGAGTGCAGAATGGGTGGAGAATGTGTATTGATTTCAGGAAGTTGAATGCTCACACAAGAAAGGATCACTTTCCAATTCCTTTCATAGATGAAATGCTTGAAAGACTTGCAGGTAAGTCATTTTTCTGTTTCTTACATGGATTTTCTGGTTACTATCAAATAATTGTAGCTCAAGAAGACCAAGAAAAGACAACTTTTACTTGTCCATTTGGAACATTTGCTTACCGATGTATGCCTTTTGGATTGTTCAATGCCCCAGGTACATTTCAAAGATGTATGATGAGCATTTTTTCTGACTTGATTGAAAATTGCATTGAAATTTTTATGGATGACTTTACTGTTTATGGCAATTCTTTTGATCAATGTTTAGATCACTTAACTAAGGTTTTGAAGAGATGTATTAACACAAACTTGGTTTTAAACTATGAAAAATGTCATTTCATGGTCCAGCAAGGGATAGTTTTGGGTCATGTGGTTTCGGCTAGAGGTATTGAGGTTGACAAAGCAAAAGTTGATTTGATTACAAGTTTACCCTATCGTACTAATGTTAAGGAAATTCATAGTTTTCTTGGTCATGCAGGTTTCTATAGGCGATTCATCAAGGATTTCTCGAAGATTGCACAACCACTGTCTCAACTTTTGCAAAAGGACACGCCTTTCAACTTTGAAGCAAATTGTAGGATAGCATTTGACAAATTGAAGGAGCTCCTCACCTCGGCACCAATCATACAACCACCAAATTGGGAGATGCCCTTTGAAATCATGTGTGATGCAAGTAAACTTGCAATAGGAGCTGTACTTGGCCAATGAAATGGAAAGAAAAGCCATGTTATTTGCTATGCTTCAAGGACACTAAACTTGACTCAATGCAATTATTCAACAACAGAAAAAGAGCTTTTAGCTATTGTGTTTGCCTTGGACAAATTTAGATCATATTTGTTAGGATCTAAAGTGATTGTTTTCTCAGATCATGCAGCTCTTAAGTACTTATTATCAAAGAAAGAATCCAAACCAAGGCTTATACGCTGGATTTTGCTGTTGCAAGAGTTTGATTTGGAAATCAAGGATAAAAAAGGAGCTGACAATTCAGTGGCAGACCATTTGAGCAGAATTGTGAATGAGGAAGATATGCTACCAATTGCCGAGACATTCCCTGATGAGCAACTATTGCATTTACAAGGTAAGGAACCATGGTATGCTGACATTGTTAATTTTTTTGTTACAAGAATCTTACCTCATGAATTAAATAAAGCAAAAAAGGACAAAATAAAGAATGACTCTAAGTATTACATATGGGATGACCCATATCTTTGGAAATTAGGTTCAGATCAAGTTATTCGAAGATGTGTACCAAATGATGAAATTTATTCCATTCTTACTTATTATCATAATTATGCATGTGGTGGACATTTTGGACCCAAAAGAACAGCTAGAAAAATTTTAGACAATGGGTTTTATTGGGAAACTCTTTTTAAAGATGCCTACAAATTTTGTAAGAGTTGTGAAAAATGTCAAAAGATGGGTAACCTATCCCGTAGGAATGAAATGCCACAAAATCCTATTTTATATTGTGAAATTTTTGATGTATGGGGCATGGATTTTATGGGACCTTTCCCTAGTTCTTTTGGTTTTGTTTACATTCTACTTGCTGTGGATTATGTATCGAAATTGGTAGAAGCAAAAGCTACCTATACTAACGATTCTAAAGTTGTTGTAGGATTTCTCAAGTCTAATATTTTTAGTAGGTTTGGAATTCCGAGAGCAATAATAAGTGATCAAGGTACCCATTTTTGCAACCGAACTGTGGAAGCATTGATGCGAAAATATGGAGTCCACCACCGAGTATCCACAACTTATCATCCACAAACCAATGGACAAGCAGAAGTTTCAAATCGGGAAATTAAAAATATCCTTGAGAAGACAGTGAGGCCCAATCGAAAAGATTGGAGTCTACGTTTTGAAGATGCATTGTGGGCATACCGAACTGCATACAAAACTCCAATTGGAATGTCACTATATAGGTTGGTATTTGGTAAGTTGTGTCATTTACCTGTTGCCATTCAACATCGTGCTTATTGGGCAATGAAGCAATGTAACTTGGATGCTAAAGAAGCTGGAATAGAAAGAAAGTTACAACTGCAGGAGTTGGAGGAGATTCGGTTGGAAGCTTACAAGCCTTACCATTTATCTCACCCAAGTCGTAGGGACCAGTGGAGTATAATTCATAATTATAGGAGCATGAGACTACCTGGAAAGTTGGGAGAGTTTTGAAAGGTGATGTGTTATGGTAGAGAATGCCATAGATTGTTACTCTAAAGTACTTTGAGTATATTATTGAAAAGATTAGTTCTATTGGTTGCTTCTTCCCTGATGACACATTGATATATATTAAATCATGGGCTGGAGCAAAGGAATGAAGAAAATGTGGAAATTATAAGAATCCATGACAAAAAGCTAAGCTTTCTGCTTGATAGCAACTATTTGTTCTTATCATTGATTCCTCGACAAATAAGAGGTTAATGATTGTCCCTTAAGTTGAGTGCAAATGTTTTTGTGAGTGATAAATCATCCAATAACAAAGGATAAAGTGGGTTTGATATCTTTAAGTTTAAAGAAGGGATGGATGGAGTATTTGAGGTTTCGTGTTCAAATTCGGGGTACTTTACTCCATTGGTCTCAATGGCTTTTAAACTACTTTACCAAATAAATTTCCTACCTTAAACCGAGCCCCATTACAACCCTTCTGAAGACCTTATGATTTATGTAATGCATGTAATCTAAGTGGTGGAGAGTGAGATGATTTGCAAGCTTATGGTAGATCACTTACATTGGTAGAAATTTGAGAGAAACACTAACCTGTCAAACACGTGAGAATGGAGTGATTATTTCTATGAGGTCTATGCATTCAGTTATTTTATTTTCAAATAAAAAATGCTTGCGAAGCATTTCTTTTAAGTTGTGTAGATTGTAGTTCATGAAACATTATGGTAATTTAAGAGTTTGATTGTTCTTAGTTGATGGCATTGCATTTTCTTTCGAAAAAGTAGATTTGAATCTTGCCCGAGGACGTGCAAAAGCTAAGTGTGGGGGAATTTGACAAGTGCAAAATACACATCTATTTGTATTCCTTTTACATTATGCTTTTTAACATCTTTCAAGCTTATTTCAACATATTGAAAGTTATTTTATGGGTTTGACATGTTTAAGAGACTTTGTGGATTACTTGCTATAAAATAGGAAATTTTGCACTTTATATTTCGGACCTATGTTGCATGTTTCAGGTTTTAATTCCTGAAGAGGAGTTTCAGAATTGGAATTATAGCTATCAAGCTTGATGGAAAAGTATTGTGGCAGAAATTCAATGCAGATTTTGGCATCCAATTGGAACAACAACGTCAGCCTTGACTCTGTTCGCGCACCAACACTGAACTGGGCATATCTGGAGCATACGATGTCGAAATCAAGTGATTAAAAAGCCCAAATTCATCTACACATTTAGGGATACAACGTTCATGAAGAGACCAAAGTCAGGAAAAATCATCTACAGCACGCAAATACTGGTGCAAGCTGGATGACGGGATATGCTTGACAGATTAGAGAGATTTTCTCTACAACACTTATCTCCTATTTTTTTTAGCTTGAGTAACAACATTAGGGTTAGGACTTTTCCAGAATAAAAGGGAAGATACACGCAAGCAAGGGACTCTTGACTCTTTCTCCATCAATTTTTCAGATTCGGCAGCAACCTAAAAGGCATGAGCAGCTGATTCAGTTTCTTGGTTCAAAGGGGATAGCATCCATCTTCATTATTGGTTGTGAGAAGTGGCAGCAACCTAAAAGGCATGAGCAGCTGATTCACTTTCTTGGTTCAAAGGGGATAGCATCCATCTTCATTATTGGTTGTGAGAAGTAGCATTTCCATTGTAATCCTTACACTTTCAAGTATTTATTTATCTTTTTCCAGAATTTAAGCTATTGATTTCGGATTCATGCTTATGGAATTAGTTTGATATGGTTTATGTGCTTTCTATGTTTCTTTCAATCCGTAATTGTTGTGGGGAACAAGAATAAGAAGCAAGTAAATTAATTTGATTGTCTTATCTATCACATTAATTTATTTAGGATGAAAAGGACGAGTATATGTTCAAGCTTTTGAATGTTAGCTAGGAATAAATTGCGTAGATCTTGATCTTAAAGCTACCGTTGAGTGAAGAAAGATTGCTTCTCAATACTTAATTCACTTGATGATAAGGAACTAATTAGAAGTTTATTCGGATTAGTTTAGCATGCCTCTAGGTTTCCCTTGCCTTTAATGGAAGCCTAATTTATTTGCTTGTTGTGAAAGGATATTAATTTAACTTTTATGATCAACCGATTTGTAAGAATGGAGGAATCACCCCTTTGAACCGAGTTGTCAAATTCTTGATTAATCTTCGTTAAGATTTAACACTTTTATTTATTTAATTCTTGTTGATTCAAACCACCCCCCTTCTTTTCAATTTGGTATTTGTAGGAAAATAACTCAATTTCCCTTGGGTTCGACCTGGTCTCTACCACCATACTACTAAAATTATTGTTTCGGTGATAGTAAAATCAGAATTAATTTGTGGAGGTTTCGACAACCGTCAATCTTTCACCACTGCTATTCATCCCCAACACCCATACAAGGACAACTCAAGTGTGACATTGACACAAGAAGAAATCTTGTGACAAAATCATTCCCACAATCGATCAATTAAGAGGAAGAGGAGAGTGGAAGAGATGGTAGGAGGGCACGGAGGGGGCATTGCTTATAAGGGCTTGACTATGCACAAGCAAAGCGATGACATGCATTAATTGGAAAAGGCTTGCGTGCTGCCCGTAGATTTTTTCATGTCATTTCTTGATTTGTTTCATGATAATTTACACCAAAATTATGGGATTTCTATGCTTTTAATCTGAAGTAAGAAGGAAGTTGACTGTTGGTGTTCGTTGTAATTTGTCTTTTCAAGTTTTAGGTCTTGTACAAGGCCAAACAAGATGGTCTTGTAGTGCTCGAGGTATGTTTTTTCTCTCCCTATAATCTTGATTTTGAACTTTGCAAATAAATGAGTCCTGCATAACAGGCCTTGGCACCTTGCTTGACAATATGATGCGTAATGTATGTGATTATAATTTAGCGAAATGGGACCATTATTTTTCAGAAAAGTATGTGAATATAATTTTATTTCTTTCTAATTCTGCACCAAGAAGGACAAATCACCAAAAGATTCTGGTAGCTTACAAAAACCATATGCTGCATGGAAACCTTTGCGAGGATAGGGCTTTTTCATGTATCTTGCAAAACACATTCTTTGTGGGGACATGGACAATCTTTTGGTGAATTTTATCACAAATCCATTTTATTTCAGATAACAGCTGTGTGAAGAAAATAAAAGACATTTTATGTC
Organism: Salix arbutifolia; assembly: GCA_025169955.1. Classification (NCBI taxonomy): domain Eukaryota; kingdom Viridiplantae; phylum Streptophyta; class Magnoliopsida; order Malpighiales; family Salicaceae; genus Salix; species Salix arbutifolia. Next base: position 5,374,486 of record CM045908.1, read on the forward strand.
TCAATTTTTGCAATGTTGATGGATTAGATTCTTCAAACACATATACAGCTGATTTGGAAAATGAGAAGCTGTAGCTGATTTGTAGTGTTATCTATATATTTTAATTACCTTTCCTATGTAGTTTTTGTTTGTTTTCTGCAGGGAAATTGAGGATCAAGAAAGTAATTAAGGTCCCTGCTCTAAGTATTAAACTTGACAATAAAAGCAAACCAGAGGACGCCCGTATTTTCCAAGCTGGAACTGACAGAGCACCTGCAGGCTAAGGTTGTTCTTCTGCAGCTTCATATTTAAGGCTCGTTATTTCTGACTTTTAGTCTATATGCTTCGTCAGCAATTGGTTTTCAGGTCTACTTGTACGTATGCACTCTCAAGATTTCCTAATAAAGTTTGATTGATTTGCTTCATGCGTGCATGACTGATTGGTTCTAGTTTGGTTTTCCAGTATCTTTCACTTCAAAAGAAAGACTCGGCCAGGAGTTTTGTCTATATTCTATACCCCTTGCATTTTCATTGTTCCTGCTCTTTTAGTTAAGCTATTGATTGTTGCTTCTCCTACCTTTTTTTAATTGATTCATATTTAGACTAACAACCTCTCTTTTCTTTTGAGTTACCTTTGCTCCCCATTTTGTTAGGCTTGGGCTTAATGCATTCTTAGCTACTTGCTGCAGTTTTTTATCTTCCCAGGTAAAGTCGGGTGCACTAGTTTTTATTTTTGTTAGTACAATTCATTGATAATATTTAAGTTATAACCTGAGTGGTGACCCCCTCTCTCCCTCATCTATCTCTTCTTTTTCTTTCTTTCTATTATGTAGAAAACAACACACAACTCCCTCGTATAATATATCGATTCACATTTACTACTTTGTGTGTTTTAATGTTCCGTTTATTTTACTGGAAGTATGTTGAATGACTTTTTCGCTATTTTCCTCTTCTTTTGATTTTTTTTAATATAGTTTTAAGAAGTTCCTAGTGGGAAATAACATTGATGACAAAACTTTAGAAACAGTGCTCGAGGTATGTTTTTTCTCTCCCTATAATCTTGATTTTGAACTTTGCAAATAAATGAGTCCTGCATAACAGGCCTTGGCACCTTGCTTGACAATATGATGCGTAATGTATGTGATTATAATTTAGCGAAATGGGACCATTATTTTTCAGAAAAGTATGTGAATATAATTTTATTTCTTTCTAATTCTGCACCAAGAAGGACAAATCACCAAAAGATTCTGGTAGCTTACAAAAACCATATGCTGCATGGAAACCTTTGCGAGGATAGGGCTTTTTCATGTATCTTGCAAAACACATTCTTTGTGGGGACATGGACAATCTTTTGGTGAATTTTATCACAAATCCATTTTATTTCAGATAACAGCTGTGTGAAGAAAATAAAAGACATTTTATGTCTTAATTTTTGCAATGTTGATGGATTAGATTCTTCAAACACATATACAGCTGATTTGGAAAATGAGAAGCTGTAGCTGATTTGTAGTGTTATCTATATATTTTAATTACCTTTCCTATGTAGTTTTTGTTTGTTTTCTGCAGGGAAATTGAGGATCAAGAAAGTAATTAAGGTCCCTGCTCTAAGTATTAAACTTGACAATAAAAGCAAACCAGAGGACGCCCGTATTTTCCAAGCTGGAACTGACAGAGCACCTGCAGGCTAAGGTTGTTCTTCTGCAGCTTCATATTTAAGGCTCGTTATTTCTGACTTTTAGTCTATATGCTTCGTCAGCAATTGGTTTTCAGGTCTACTTGTACGTATGCACTCTCAAGATTTCCTAATAAAGTTTGATTGATTTGCTTCATGCGTGCATGACTGATTGGTTCTAGTTTGGTTTTCCAGTATCTTTCACTTCAAAAGAAAGACTCGGCCAGGAGTTTTGTCTATATTCTATACCCCTTGCATTTTCATTGTTCCTGCTCTTTTAGTTAAGCTATTGATTGTTGCTTCTCCTACCTTTTTTTAATTGATTCATATTTAGACTAACAACCTCTCTTTTCTTTTGAGTTACCTTTGCTCCCCATTTTGTTAGGCTTGGGCTTAATGCATTCTTAGCTACTTGCTGCAGTTTTTTATCTTCCCAGGTAAAGTCGGGTGCACTAGTTTTTATTTTTGTTAGTACAATTCATTGATAATATTTAAGTTATAACCTGAGTGGTGACCCCCTCTCTCCCTCATCTATCTCTTCTTTTTCTTTCTTTCTATTATGTAGAAAACAACACACAACTCCCTCGTATAATATATAGATTCACATTTACTACTTTGTGTGTTTTAATGTTCCGTTTATTTTACTGGAAGTATGTTGAATGACTTTTTCGCTATTTTCCTCTTCTTTTGATTTTTTTTAATATAGTTTTAAGAAGTTCCTAGTGGGAAATAACATTGATGACAAAACTTTAGAAACAGTGCTCGAGGTATGTTTTTTCTCTCCCTATAATCTTGATTTTGAACTTTGCAAATAAATGAGTCCTGCATAACAGGCCTTGGCACCTTGCTTGACAATATGATGCGTAATGTATGTGATTATAATTTAGCGAAATGGGACCATTATTTTTCAGAAAAGTATGTGAATATAATTTTATTTCTTTCTAATTCTGCACCAAGAAGGACAAATCACCAAAAGATTCTGGTAGCTTACAAAAACCATATGCTGCATGGAAACCTTTGCGAGGATAGGGCTTTTTCATGTATCTTGCAAAACACATTCTTTGTGGGGACATGGACAATCTTTTGGTGAATTTTATCACAAATCCATTTTATTTCAGATAACAGCTGTGTGAAGAAAATAAAAGACATTTTATGTCTCAATTTTTGCAATGTTGATGGATTAGATTCTTCAAACACATATACAGCTGATTTGGAAAATGAGAAGCTGTAGCTGATTTGTAGTGTTATCTATATATTTTAATTACCTTTCCTATGTAGTTTTTGTTTGTTTTCTGCAGGGAAATTGAGGATCAAGAAAGTAATTAAGGTCCCTGCTCTAAGTATTAAACTTGACAATAAAAGCAAACCAGAGGACGCCCGTATTTTCCAAGCTGGAACTGACAGAGCACCTGCAGGCTAAGGTTGTTCTTCTGCAGCTTCATATTTAAGGCTCGTTATTTCTGACTTTTAGTCTATATGCTTCGTCAGCAATTGGTTTTCAGGTCTACTTGTACGTATGCACTCTCAAGATTTCCTAATAAAGTTTGATTGATTTGCTTCATGCGTGCATGACTGATTGGTTCTAGTTTGGTTTTCCAGTATCTTTCACTTCAAAAGAAAGACTCGGCCAGGAGTTTTGTCTATATTCTATACCCCTTGCATTTTCATTGTTCCTGCTCTTTTAGTTAAGCTATTGATTGTTGCTTCTCCTACCTTTTTTTAATTGATTCATATTTAGACTAACAACCTCTCTTTTCTTTTGAGTTACCTTTGCTCCCCATTTTGTTAGGCTTGGGCTTAATGCATTCTTAGCTACTTGCTGCAGTTTTTTATCTTCCCGGGTAAAGTCGGGTGCACTAGTTTTTATTTTTGTTAGTACAATTCATTGATAATATTTAAGTTATAACCTGAGTGGTGACCCCCTCTCTCCCTCATCTATCTCTTCTTTTTCTTTCTTTCTATTATGTAGAAAACAACACACAACTCCCTCGTATAATATATAGATTCACATTTACTACTTTGTGTGTTTTAATGTTCCGTTTATTTTACTGGAAGTATGTTGAATGACTTTTTCGCTATTTTCCTCTTCTTTTGATTTTTTTTTAAAATTTCTTTTAATATAGTTTTAAGAAGTTCCTAGTGGGAAATAACATTGATGACAAAACTTTAGAAACAGTGCTCGAGGTATGTTTTTTCTCTCCCTATAATCTTGATTTTGAACTTTGCAAATAAATGAGTACTGCATAACAGGCCTTGGCACCTTGCTTGACAATATGATGCGTAATGTATGTGATTATAATTTAGCGAAATGGGACCATTATTTTTCAGAAAAGTATGTGAATATAATTTTATTTCTTTCTAATTCTGCACCAAGAAGGACAAATCACCAAAAGATTCTGGTAGCTTACAAAAACCATATGCTGCATGGAAACCTTTGCGAGGATAGGGCTTTTTCATGTATCTTGCAAAACACATTCTTTGTGGGGACATGGACAATCTTTTGGTGAATTTTATCACAAATCCATTTTATTTCAGATAACAGCTGTGTGAAGAAAATAAAAGACATTTTATGTCTCAATTTTTGCAATGTTGATGGATTAGATTCTTCAAACACATATACAGCTGATTTGGAAAATGAGAAGCTGTAGCTGATTTGTAGTGTTATCTATATATTTTAATTACCTTTCCTATGTAGTTTTTGTTTGTTTTCTGCAGGGAAATTGAGGATCAAGAAAGTAATTAAGGTCCCTGCTCTAAGTATTAAACTTGACAATAAAAGCAAACCAGAGGACGCCCGTATTTTCCAAGCTGGAACTGACAGAGCACCTGCAGGCTAAGGTTGTTCTTCTGCAGCTTCATATTTAAGGCTCGTTATTTCTGACTTTTAGTCTATATGCTTCGTCAGCAATTGGTTTTCAGGTCTACTTGTACGTATGCACTCTCAAGATTTCCTAATAAAGTTTGATTGATTTGCTTCATGCGTGCATGACTGATTGGTTCTAGTTTGGTTTTCCAGTATCTTTCACTTCAAAAGAAAGACTCGGCCAGGAGTTTTGTCTATATTCTATACCCCTTGCATTTTCATTGTTCCTGCTCTTTTAGTTAAGCTATTGATTGTTGCTTCTCCTACCTTTTTTTAATTGATTCATATTTAGACTAACAACCTCTCTTTTCTTTTGAGTTACCTTTGCTCCCCATTTTGTTAGGCTTGGGCTTAATGCATTCTTAGCTACTTGCTGCAGTTTTTTATCTTCCCGGGTAAAGTCGGGTGCACTAGTTTTTATTTTTGTTAGTACAATTCATTGATAATATTTAAGTTATAACCTGAGTGGTGACCCCCTCTCTCCCTCATCTATCTCTTCTTTTTCTTTCTTTCTATTATGTAGAAAACAACACACAACTCCCTCGTATAATATATAGATTCACATTTACTACTTTGTGTGTTTTAATGTTCCGTTTATTTTACTGGAAGTATGTTGAATGACTTTTTCGCTATTTTCTTCTTTTGATTTTTTTTTAAAATTTCTTTTAATATAGTTTTAAGAAGTTCCTAGTGGGAAATAACATTGATGACAAAACTTTAGAAACAGTGCTCGAGGTATGTTTTTTCTCTCCCTATAATCTTGATTTTGAACTTTGCAAATAAATGAGTCCTGCATAACAGGCCTTGGCACCTTGCTTGACAATATGATGCGTAATGTATGTGATTATAATTTAGCGAAATGGGACCATTATTTTTCAGAAAAGTATGTGAATATAATTTTATTTCTTTCTAATTCTGCACCAAGAAGGACAAATCACCAAAAGATTCTGGTAGCTTACAAAAACCATATGCTGCATGGAAACCTTTGCGAGGATAGGGCTTTTTCATGTATCTTGCAAAACACATTCTTTGTGGGGACATGGACAATCTTTTGGTGAATTTTATCACAAATCCATTTTATTTCAGATAACAGCTGTGTGAAGAAAATAAAAGACATTTTATGTCTCAATTTTTGCAATGTTGATGGATTAGATTCTTCAAACACATATACAGCTGATTTGGAAAATGAGAAGCTGTAGCTGATTTGTAGTGTTATCTATATATTTTAATTACCTTTCCTATGTAGTTTTTGTTTGTTTTCTGCAGGGAAATTGAGGATCAAGAAAGTAATTAAGGTCCCTGCTCTAAGTATTAAACTTGACAATAAAAGCAAACCAGAGGACGCCCGTATTTTCCAAGCTGGAACTGACAGAGCACCTGCAGGCTAAGGTTGTTCTTCTGCAGCTTCATATTTAAGGCTCGTTATTTCTGACTTTTAGTCTATATGCTTCGTCAGCAATTGGTTTTCAGGTCTACTTGTACGTATGCACTCTCAAGATTTCCTAATAAAGTTTGATTGATTTGCTTCATGCGTGCATGACTGATTGGTTCTAGTTTGGTTTTCCAGTATCTTTCACTTCAAAAGAAAGACTCGGCCAGGAGTTTTGTCTATATTCTATACCCCTTGCATTTTCATTGTTCCTGCTCTTTTAGTTAAGCTATTGATTGTTGCTTCTCCTACCTTTTTTTAATTGATTCATATTTAGACTAACAACCTCTCTTTTCTTTTGAGTTACCTTTGCTCCCCATTTTGTTAGGCTTGGGCTTAATGCATTCTTAGCTACTTGCTGCAGTTTTTTATCTTCCCGGGTAAAGTCGGGTGCACTAGTTTTTATTTTTGTTAGTACAATTCATTGATAATATTTAAGTTATAACCTGAGTGGTGACCCCCTCTCTCCCTCATCTATCTCTTCTTTTTCTTTCTTTCTATTATGTAGAAAACAACACACAACTCCCTCGTATAATATATAGATTCACATTTACTACTTTGTGTGTTTTAATGTTCCGTTTATTTTACTGGAAGTATGTTGAATGACTTTTTCGCTATTTTCCTCTTCTTTTGATTTTTTTTAAAATTTCTTTTAATATAGTTTTAAGAAGTTCCTAGTGGGAAATAACATTGATGACAAAACTTTAGAAACAGTGCTCGAGGTATGTTTTTTCTCTCCCTATAATCTTGATTTTGAACTTTGCAAATAAATGAGTCCTGCATAACAGGCCTTGGCACCTTGCTTGACAATATGATGCGTAATGTATGTGATTATAATTTAGCGAAATGGGACCATTATTTTTCAGAAAAGTATGTGAATATAATTTTATTTCTTTCTAATTCTGCACCAAGAAGGACAAATCACCAAAAGATTCTGGTAGCTTACAAAAACCATATGCTGCATGGAAACCTTTGCGAGGATAGGGCTTTTTCATGTATCTTGCAAAACACATTCTTTGTGGGGACATGGACAATCTTTTGGTGAATTTTATCACAAATCCATTTTATTTCAGATAACAGCTGTGTGAAGAAAATAAAAGACATTTTATGTCTCAATTTTTGCAATGTTGATGGATTAGATTCTTCAAACACATATACAGCTAATTTGGAAAATGAGAAGCTGTAGCTGATTTGTAGTGTTATCTATATATTTTAATTACCTTTCCTATGTAGTTTTTGTTTGTTTTCTGCAGGGAAATTGAGGATCAAGAAAGTAATTAAGGTCCCTGCTCTAAGTATTAAACTTGACAATAAAAGCAAACCAGAGGACGCCCGTATTTTCCAAGCTGGAACTGACAGAGCACCTGCAGGCTAAGGTTGTTCTTCTGCAGCTTCATATTTAAGGCTCGTTATTTCTGACTTTTAGTCTATATGCTTCGTCAGCAATTGGTTTTCAGGTCTACTTGTACGTATGCACTCTCAAGATTTCCTAATAAAGTTTGATTGATTTGCTTCATGCGTGCATGACTGATTGGTTCTAGTTTGGTTTTCCAGTATCTTTCACTTCAAAAGAAAGACTCGGCCAGGAGTTTTGTCTATATTCTATACCCCTTGCATTTTCATTGTTCCTGCTCTTTTAGTTAAGCTATTGATTGTTGCTTCTCCTACCTTTTTTTAATTGATTCATATTTAGACTAACAACCTCTCTTTTCTTTTGAGTTACCTTTGCTCCCCATTTTGTTAGGCTTGGGCTTAATGCATTCTTAGCTACTTGCTGCAGTTTTTTATCTTCCCGGGTAAAGTCGGGTGCACTAGTTTTTATTTTTGTTAGTACAATTCATTGATAATATTTAAGTTATAACCTGAGTGGTGACCCCCTCTCTCCCTCATCTATCTCTTCTTTTTCTTTCTTTCTATTATGTAGAAAACAACACACAACTCCCTCGTATAATATATAGATTCACATTTACTACTTTGTGTGTTTTAATGTTCCGTTTATTTTACTGGAAGTATGTTGAATGACTTTTTCGCTATTTTCCTCTTCTTTTGATTTTTTTTTAAAATTTCTTTTAATATAGTTTTAAGAAGTTCCTAGTGGGAAATAACATTGATGACAAAACTTTAGAAACAGTGCTCGAGGTATGTTTTTTCTCTCCCTATAATCTTGATTTTGAACTTTGCAAATAAATGAGTCCTGCATAACAGGCCTTGGCACCTTGCTTGACAATATGATGCGTAATGTATGTGATTATAATTTAGCGAAATGGGACCATTATTTTTCAGAAAAGTATGTGAATATAATTTTATTTCTTTCTAATTCTGCACCAAGAAGGACAAATCACCAAAAGATTCTGGTAGCTTACAAAAACCATATGCTGCATGGAAACCTTTGCGAGGATAGGGCTTTTTCATGTATCTTGCAAAACACATTCTTTGTGGGGACATGGACAATCTTTTGGTGAATTTTATCACAAATCCATTTTATTTCAGATAACAGCTGTGTGAAGAAAATAAAAGACATTTTATGTCTCAATTTTTGCAATGTTGATGGGTTAGATTCTTCAAACACATATACAGCTGATTTGGAAAATGAGAAGCTGTAGCTGATTTGTAGTGTTATCTATATATTTTAATTACCTTTCCTATGTAGTTTTTGTTTGTTTTCTGCAGGGAAATTGAGGATCAAGAAAGTAATTAAGGTCCCTGCTCTAAGTATTAAACTTGACAATAAAAGCAAACCAGAGGACGCCCGTATTTTCCAAGCTGGAACTGACAGAGCACCTGCAGGCTAAGGTTGTTCTTCTGCAGCTTCATATTTAAGGCTCGTTATTTCTGACTTTTAGTCTATATGCTTCGTCAGCAATTGGTTTTCAGGTCTACTTGTACGTATGCACTCTCAAGATTTCCTAATAAAGTTTGATTGATTTGCTTCATGCGTGCATGACTGATTGGTTCTAGTTTGGTTTTCCAGTATCTTTCACTTCAAAAGAAAGACTCGGCCAGGAGTTTTGTCTATATTCTATACCCCTTGCATTTTCATTGTTCCTGCTCTTTTAGTTAAGCTATTGATTGTTGCTTCTCCTACCTTTTTTTAATTGATTCATATTTAGACTAACAACCTCTCTTTTCTTTTGAGTTACCTTTGCTCCCCATTTTGTTAGGCTTGGGCTTAATGCATTCTTAGCTACTTGCTGCAGTTTTTTATCTTCCCGGGTAAAGTCGGGTGCACTAGTTTTTATTTTTGTTAGTACAATTCATTGATAATATTTAAGTTATAACCTGAGTGGTGACCCCCTCTCTCCCTCATCTATCTCTTCTTTTTCTTTCTTTCTATTATGTAGAAAACAACACACAACTCCCTCGTATAATATATAGATTCACATTTACTACTTTGTGTGTTTTAATGTTCCGTTTATTTTACTGGAAGTATGTTGAATGACTTTTTCGCTATTTTCCTCTTCTTTTGATTTTTTTTTAAAATTTCTTTTAATATAGTTTTAAGAAGTTCCTAGTGGGAAATAACATTGATGACAAAACTTTAGAAACAGTGCTCGAGGTATGTTTTTTCTCTCCCTATAATCTTGATTTTGAACTTTGCAAATAAATGAGTCCTGCATAACAGGCCTTGGCACCTTGCTTGACAATATGATGCGTAATGTATGTGATTATAATTTAGCGAAATGGGACCATTATTTTTCAGAAAAGTATGTGAATATAATTTTATTTCTTTCTAATTCTGCACCAAGAAGGACAAATCACCAAAAGATTCTGGTAGCTTACAAAAACCATATGCTGCATGGAAACCTTTGCGAGGATAGGGCTTTTTCATGTATCTTGCAAAACACATTCTTTGTGGGGACATGGACAATCTTTTGGTGAATTTTATCACAAATCCATTTTATTTCAGATAACAGCTGTGTGAAGAAAATAAAAGACATTTTATGTCTCAATTTTTGCAATGTTGATGGATTAGATTCTTCAAACACATATACAGCTGATTTGGAAAATGAGAAGCTGTAGCTGATTTGTAGTGTTATCTATATATTTTAATTACCTTTCCTATGTAGTTTTTGTTTGTTTTCTGCAGGGAAATTGAGGATCAAGAAAGTAATTAAGGTCCCTGCTCTAAGTATTAAACTTGACAATAAAAGCAAACCAGAGGACGCCCGTATTTTCCAAGCTGGAACTGACAGAGCACCTGCAGGCTAAGGTTGTTCTTCTGCAGCTTCATATTTAAGGCTCGTTATTTCTGACTTTTAGTCTATATGCTTCGTCAGCAATTGGTTTTCAGGTCTACTTGTACGTATGCACTCTCAAGATTTCCTAATAAAGTTTGATTGATTTGCTTCATGCGTGCATGACTGATTGGTTCTAGTTTGGTTTTCCAGTATCTTTCACTTCAAAAGAAAGACTCGGCCAGGAGTTTTGTCTATATTCTATACCCCTTGCATTTTCATTGTTCCTGCTCTTTTAGTTAAGCTATTGATTGTTGCTTCTCCTACCTTTTTTTAATTGATTCATATTTAGACTAACAACCTCTCTTTTCTTTTGAGTTACCTTTGCTCCCCATTTTGTTAGGCTTGGGCTTAATGCATTCTTAGCTACTTGCTGCAGTTTTTTATCTTCCCAGGTAAAGTCGGGTGCACTAGTTTTTATTTTTGTTAGTACAATTCATTGATAATATTTAAGTTATAACCTGAGTGGTGACCCCCTCTCTCCCTCATCTATCTCTTCTTTTTCTTTCTTTCTATTATGTAGAAAACAACACACAACTCCCTCGTATAATATATAGATTCACATTTACTACTTTGTGTGTTTTAATGTTCCGTTTATTTTACTGGAAGTATGTTGAATGACTTTTTCGCTATTTTCCTCTTCTTTTGATTTTTTTTAATATAGTTTTAAGAAGTTCCTAGTGGGAAATAACATTGATGACAAAACTTTAGAAACAGTGCTCGAGGTATGTTTTTTCTCTCCCTATAATCTTGATTTTGAACTTTGCAAATAAATGAGTCCTGCATAACAGGCCTTGGCACCTTGCTTGACAATATGATGCGTAATGTATGTGATTATAATTTAGCGAAATGGGACCATTATTTTTCAGAAAAGTATGTGAATATAATTTTATTTCTTTCTAATTCTGCACCAAGAAGGACAAATCACCAAAAGATTCTGGTAGCTTACAAAAACCATATGCTGCATGGAAACCTTTGCGAGGATAGGGCTTTTTCATGTATCTTGCAAAACACATTCTTTGTGGGGACATGGACAATCTTTTGGTGAATTTTATCACAAATCCATTTTATTTCAGATAACAGCTGTGTGAAGAAAATAAAAGACATTTTATGTCTCAATTTTTGCAATGTTGATGGATTAGATTCTTCAAACACATATACAGCTGATTTGGAAAATGAGAAGCTGTAGCTGATTTGTAGTGTTATCTATATATTTTAATTACCTTTCCTATGTAGTTTTTGTTTGTTTTCTGCAGGGAAATTGAGGATCAAGAAAGTAATTAAGGTCCCTGCTCTAAGTATTAAACTTGACAATAAAAGCAAACCAGAGGACGCCCGTATTTTCCAAGCTGGAACTGACAGAGCACCTGCAGGCTAAGGTTGTTCTTCTGCAGCTTCATATTTAAGGCTCGTTATTTCTGACTTTTAGTCTATATGCTTCGTCAGCAATTGGTTTTCAGGTCTACTTGTACGTATGCACTCTCAAGATTTCCTAATAAAGTTTGATTGATTTGCTTCATGCGTGCATGACTGATTGGTTCTAGTTTGGTTTTCCAGTATCTTTCACTTCAAAAGAAAGACTCGGCCAGGAGTTTTGTCTATATTCTATACCCCTTGCATTTTCATTGTTCCTGCTCTTTTAGTTAAGCTATTGATTGTTGCTTCTCCTACCTTTTTTTAATTGATTCATATTTAGACTAACAACCTCTCTTTTCTTTTGAGTTACCTTTGCTCCCCATTTTGTTAGGCTTGGGCTTAATGCATTCTTAGCTACTTGCTGCAGTTTTTTATCTTCCCAGGTAAAGTCGGGTGCACTAGTTTTTATTTTTGTTAGTACAATTCATTGATAATATTTAAGTTATAACCTGAGTGGTGACCCCCTCTCTCCCTCATCTATCTCTTCTTTTTCTTTCTTTCTATTATGTAGAAAACAACACACAACTCCCTCGTATAATATATAGATTCACATTTACTACTTTGTGTGTTTTAATGTTCCGTTTATTTTACTGGAAGTATGTTGAATGACTTTTTCGCTATTTTCCTCTTCTTTTGATTTTTTTTTAAAATTTCTTTTAATATAGTTTTAAGAAGTTCCTAGTGGGAAATAACATTGATGACAAAACTTTAGAAACAGTGCTCGAGGTATGTTTTTTCTCTCCCTATAATCTTGATTTTGAACTTTGCAAATAAATGAGTCCTGCATAACAGGCCTTGGCACCTTGCTTGACAATATGATGCGTAATGTATGTGATTATAATTTAGCGAAATGGGACCATTATTTTTCAGAAAAGTATGTGAATATAATTTTATTTCTTTCTAATTCTGCACCAAGAAGGACAAATCACCAAAAGATTCTGGTAGCTTACAAAAACCATATGCTGCATGGAAACCTTTGCGAGGATAGGGCTTTTTCATGTATCTTGCAAAACACATTCTTTGTGGGGACATGGACAATCTTTTGGTGAATTTTATCACAAATCCATTTTATTTCAGATAACAGCTGTGTGAAGAAAATAAAAGACATTTTATGTCTCAATTTTTGCAATGTTGATGGATTAGATTCTTCAAACACATATACAGCTGATTTGGAAAATGAGAAGCTGTAGCTGATTTGTAGTGTTATCTATATATTTTAATTACCTTTCCTATGTAGTTTTTGTTTGTTTTCTGCAGGGAAATTGAGGATCAAGAAAGTAATTAAGGTCCCTGCTCTAAGTATTAAACTTGACAATAAAAGCAAACCAGAGGACGCCCGTATTTTCCAAGCTGGAACTGACAGAGCACCTGCAGGCTAAGGTTGTTCTTCTGCAGCTTCATATTTAAGGCTCGTTATTTCTGACTTTTAGTCTATATGCTTCGTCAGCAATTGGTTTTCAGGTCTACTTGTACGTATGCACTCTCAAGATTTCCTAATAAAGTTTGATTGATTTGCTTCATGCGTGCATGACTGATTGGTTCTAGTTTGGTTTTCCAGTATCTTTCACTTCAAAAGAAAGACTCGGCCAGGAGTTTTGTCTATATTCTATACCCCTTGCATTTTCATTGTTCCTGCTCTTTTAGTTAAGCTATTGATTGTTGCTTCTCCTACCTTTTTTTAATTGATTCATATTTAGACTAACAACCTCTCTTTTCTTTTGAGTTACCTTTGCTCCCCATTTTGTTAGGCTTGGGCTTAATGCATTCTTAGCTACTTGCTGCAGTTTTTTATCTTCCCAGGTAAAGTCGGGTGCACTAGTTTTTATTTTTGTTAGTACAATTCATTGATAATATTTAAGTTATAACCTGAGTGGTGACCCCCTCTCTCCCTCATCTATCTCTTCTTTTTCTTTCTTTCTATTATGTAGAAAACAACACACAACTCCCTCGTATAATATATAGATTCACATTTACTACTTTGTGTGTTTTAATGTTCCGTTTATTTTACTGGAAGTATGTTGAATGACTTTTTCGCTATTTTCCTCTTCTTTTGATTTTTTTTTAAAATTTCTTTTAATATAGTTTTAAGAAGTTCCTAGTGGGAAATAACATTGATGACAAAACTTTAGAAACAGTGCTCGAGGTATGTTTTTTCTCTCCCTATAATCTTGATTTTGAACTTTGCAAATAAATGAGTCCTGCATAACAGGCCTTGGCACCTTGCTTGACAATATGATGCGTAATGTATGTGATTATAATTTAGCGAAATGGGACCATTATTTTTCAGAAAAGTATGTGAATATAATTTTATTTCTTTCTAATTCTGCACCAAGAAGGACAAATCACCAAAAGATTCTGGTAGCTTACAAAAACCATATGCTGCATGGAAACCTTTGCGAGGATAGGGCTTTTTCATGTATCTTGCAAAACACATTCTTTGTGGGGACATGGACAATCTTTTGGTGAATTTTATCACAAATCCATTTTATTTCAGATAACAGCTGTGTGAAGAAAATAAAAGACATTTTATGTCTCAATTTTTGCAATGTTGATGGATTAGATTCTTCAAACACATATACAGCTGATTTGGAAAATGAGAAGCTGTAGCTGATTTGTAGTGTTATCTATATATTTTAATTACCTTTCCTATGTAGTTTTTGTTTGTTTTCTGCAGGGAAATTGAGGATCAAGAAAGTAATTAAGGTCCCTGCTCTAAGTATTAAACTTGACAATAAAAGCAAACCAGAGGACGCCCGTATTTTCCAAGCTGGAACTGACAGAGCACCTGCAGGCTAAGGTTGTTCTTCTGCAGCTTCATATTTAAGGCTCGTTATTTCTGACTTTTAGTCTATATGCTTCGTCAGCAATTGGTTTTCAGGTCTACTTGTACGTATGCACTCTCAAGATTTCCTAATAAAGTTTGATTGATTTGCTTCATGCGTGCATGACTGATTGGTTCTAGTTTGGTTTTCCAGTATCTTTCACTTCAAAAGAAAGACTCGGCCAGGAGTTTTGTCTATATTCTATACCCCTTGCATTTTCATTGTTCCTGCTCTTTTAGTTAAGCTATTGATTGTTGCTTCTCCTACCTTTTTTTAATTGATTCATATTTAGACTAACAACCTCTCTTTTCTTTTGAGTTACCTTTGCTCCCCATTTTGTTAGGCTTGGGCTTAATGCATTCTTAGCTACTTGCTGCAGTTTTTTATCTTCCCAGGTAAAGTCGGGTGCACTAGTTTTTATTTTTGTTAGTACAATTCATTGATAATATTTAAGTTATAACCTGAGTGGTGACCCCCTCTCTCCCTCATCTATCTCTTCTTTTTCTTTCTTTCTATTATGTAGAAAACAACACACAACTCCCTCGTATAATATATAGATTCACATTTACTACTTTGTGTGTTTTAATGTTCCGTTTATTTTACTGGAAGTATGTTGAATGACTTTTTCGCTATTTTCCTCTTCTTTTGATTTTTTTTTAAAATTTCTTTTAATATAGTTTTAAGAAGTTCCTAGTGGGAAATAACATTGATGACAAAACTTTAGAAACAGTGCTCGAGGTATGTTTTTTCTCTCCCTATAATCTTGATTTTGAACTTTGCAAATAAATGAGTCCTGCATAACAGGCCTTGGCACCTTGCTTGACAATATGATGCGTAATGTATGTGATTATAATTTAGCGAAATGGGACCATTATTTTTCAGAAAAGTATGTGAATATAATTTTATTTCTTTCTAATTCTGCACCAAGAAGGACAAATCACCAAAAGATTCTGGTAGCTTACAAAAACCATATGCTGCATGGAAACCTTTGCGAGGATAGGGCTTTTTCATGTATCTTGCAAAACACATTCTTTGTGGGGACATGGACAATCTTTTGGTGAATTTTATCACAAATCCATTTTATTTCAGATAACAGCTGTGTGAAGAAAATAAAAGACATTTTATGTCTCAATTTTTGCAATGTTGATGGATTAGATTCTTCAAACACATATACAGCTGATTTGGAAAATGAGAAGCTGTAGCTGATTTGTAGTGTTATCTATATATTTTAATTACCTTTCCTATGTAGTTTTTGTTTGTTTTCTGCAGGGAAATTGAGGATCAAGAAAGTAATTAAGGTCCCTGCTCTAAGTATTAAACTTGACAATAAAAGCAAACCAGAGGACGCCCGTATTTTCCAAGCTGGAACTGACAGAGCACCTGCAGGCTAAGGTTGTTCTTCTGCAGCTTCATATTTAAGGCTCGTTATTTCTGACTTTTAGTCTATATGCTTCGTCAGCAATTGGTTTTCAGGTCTACTTGTACGTATGCACTCTCAAGATTTCCTAATAAAGTTTGATTGATTTGCTTCATGCGTGCATGACTGATTGGTTCTAGTTTGGTTTTCCAGTATCTTTCACTTCAAAAGAAAGACTCGGCCAGGAGTTTTGTCTATATTCTATACCCCTTGCATTTTCATTGTTCCTGCTCTTTTAGTTAAGCTATTGATTGTTGCTTCTCCTACCTTTTTTTAATTGATTCATATTTAGACTAACAACCTCTCTTTTCTTTTGAGTTACCTTTGCTCCCCATTTTGTTAGGCTTGGGCTTAATGCATTCTTAGCTACTTGCTGCAGTTTTTTATCTTCCCAGGTAAAGTCGGGTGCACTAGTTTTTATTTTTGTTAGTACAATTCATTGATAATATTTAAGTTATAACCTGAGTGGTGACCCCCTCTCTCCCTCATCTATCTCTTCTTTTTCTTTCTTTCTATTATGTAGAAAACAACACACAACTCCCTCGTATAATATATAGATTCACATTTACTACTTTGTGTGTTTTAATGTTCCGTTTATTTTACTGGAAGTATGTTGAATGACTTTTTCGCTATTTTCCTCTTCTTTTGATTTTTTTTTAAAATTTCTTTTAATATAGTTTTAAGAAGTTCCTAGTGGGAAATAACATTGATGACAAAACTTTAGAAACAGTGCTCGAGGTATGTTTTTTCTCTCCCTATAATCTTGATTTTGAACTTTGCAAATAAATGAGTCCTGCATAACAGGCCTTGGCACCTTGCTTGACAATATGATGCGTAATGTATGTGATTATAATTTAGCGAAATGGGACCATTATTTTTCAGAAAAGTATGTGAATATAATTTTATTTCTTTCTAATTCTGCACCAAGAAGGACAAATCACCAAAAGATTCTGGTAGCTTACAAAAACCATATGCTGCATGGAAACCTTTGCGAGGATAGGGCTTTTTCATGTATCTTGCAAAACACATTCTTTGTGGGGACATGGACAATCTTTTGGTGAATTTTATCACAAATCCATTTTATTTCAGATAACAGCTGTGTGAAGAAAATAAAAGACATTTTATGTCTCAATTTTTGCAATGTTGATGGATTAGATTCTTCAAACACATATACAGCTGATTTGGAAAATGAGAAGCTGTAGCTGATTTGTAGTGTTATCTATATATTTTAATTACCTTTCCTATGTAGTTTTTGTTTGTTTTCTGCAGGGAAATTGAGGATCAAGAAAGTAATTAAGGTCCCTGCTCTAAGTATTAAACTTGACAATAAAAGCAAACCAGAGGACGCCCGTATTTTCCAAGCTGGAACTGACAGAGCACCTGCAGGCTAAGGTTGTTCTTCTGCAGCTTCATATTTAAGGCTCGTTATTTCTGACTTTTAGTCTATATGCTTCGTCAGCAATTGGTTTTCAGGTCTACTTGTACGTATGCACTCTCAAGATTTCCTAATAAAGTTTGATTGATTTGCTTCATGCGTGCATGACTGATTGGTTCTAGTTTGGTTTTCCAGTATCTTTCACTTCAAAAGAAAGACTCGGCCAGGAGTTTTGTCTATATTCTATACCCCTTGCATTTTCATTGTTCCTGCTCTTTTAGTTAAGCTATTGATTGTTGCTTCTCCTACCTTTTTTTAATTGATTCATATTTAGACTAACAACCTCTCTTTTCTTTTGAGTTACCTTTGCTCCCCATTTTGTTAGGCTTGGGCTTAATGCATTCTTAGCTACTTGCTGCAGTTTTTTATCTTCCCAGGTAAAGTCGGGTGCACTAGTTTTTATTTTTGTTAGTACAATTCATTGATAATATTTAAGTTATAACCTGAGTGGTGACCCCCTCTCTCCCTCATCTATCTCTTCTTTTTCTTTCTTTCTATTATGTAGAAAACAACACACAACTCCCTCGTATAATATATAGATTCACATTTACTACTTTGTGTGTTTTAATGTTCCGTTTATTTTACTGGAAGTATGTTGAATGACTTTTTCGCTATTTTCCTCTTCTTTTGATTTTTTTTAATATAGTTTTAAGAAGTTCCTAGTGGGAAATAACATTGATGACAAAACTTTAGAAACAGTGCTCGAGGTATGTTTTTTCTCTCCCTATAATCTTGATTTTGAACTTTGCAAATAAATGAGTCCTGCATAACAGGCCTTGGCACCTTGCTTGACAATATGATGCGTAATGTATGTGATTATAATTTAGCGAAATGGGACCATTATTTTTCAGAAAAGTATGTGAATATAATTTTATTTCTTTCTAATTCTGCACCAAGAAGGACAAATCACCAAAAGATTCTGGTAGCTTACAAAAACCATATGCTGCATGGAAACCTTTGCGAGGATAGGGCTTTTTCATGTATCTTGCAAAACACATTCTTTGTGGGGACATGGACAATCTTTTGGTGAATTTTATCACAAATCCATTTTATTTCAGATAACAGCTGTGTGAAGAAAATAAAAGACATTTTATGTCTCAATTTTTGCAATGTTGATGGATTAGATTCTTCAAACACATATACAGCTGATTTGGAAAATGAGAAGCTGTAGCTGATTTGTAGTGTTATCTATATATTTTAATTACCTTTCCTATGTAGTTTTTGTTTGTTTTCTGCAGGGAAATTGAGGATCAAGAAAGTAATTAAGGTCCCTGCTCTAAGTATTAAACTTGACAATAAAAGCAAACCAGAGGACGCCCGTATTTTCCAAGCTGGAACTGACAGAGCACCTGCAGGCTAAGGTTGTTCTTCTGCAGCTTCATATTTAAGGCTCGTTATTTCTGACTTTTAGTCTATATGCTTCGTCAGCAATTGGTTTTCAGGTCTACTTGTACGTATGCACTCTCAAGATTTCCTAATAAAGTTTGATTGATTTGCTTCATGCGTGCATGACTGATTGGTTCTAGTTTGGTTTTCCAGTATCTTTCACTTCAAAAGAAAGACTCGGCCAGGAGTTTTGTCTATATTCTATACCCCTTGCATTTTCATTGTTCCTGCTCTTTTAGTTAAGCTATTGATTGTTGCTTCTCCTACCTTTTTTTAATTGATTCATATTTAGACTAACAACCTCTCTTTTCTTTTGAGTTACCTTTGCTCCCCATTTTGTTAGGCTTGGGCTTAATGCATTCTTAGCTACTTGCTGCAGTTTTTTATCTTCCCAGGTAAAGTCGGGTGCACTAGTTTTTATTTTTGTTAGTACAATTCATTGATAATATTTAAGTTATAACCTGAGTGGTGACCCCCTCTCTCCCTCATCTATCTCTTCTTTTTCTTTCTTTCTATTATGTAGAAAACAACACACAACTCCCTCGTATAATATATAGATTCACATTTACTACTTTGTGTGTTTTAATGTTCCGTTTATTTTACTGGAAGTATGTTGAATGACTTTTTCGCTATTTTCCTCTTCTTTTGATTTTTTTTAATATAGTTTTAAGAAGTTCCTAGTGGGAAATAACATTGATGACAAAACTTTAGAAACAGTGCTCGAGGTATGTTTTTTCTCTCCCTATAATCTTGATTTTGAACTTTGCAAATAAATGAGTCCTGCATAACAGGCCTTGGCACCTTGCTTGACAATATGATGCGTAATGTATGTGATTATAATTTAGCGAAATGGGACCATTATTTTTCAGAAAAGTATGTGAATATAATTTTATTTCTTTCTAATTCTGCACCAAGAAGGACAAATCACCAAAAGATTCTGGTAGCTTACAAAAACCATATGCTGCATGGAAACCTTTGCGAGGATAGGGCTTTTTCATGTATCTTGCAAAACACATTCTTTGTGGGGACATGGACAATCTTTTGGTGAATTTTATCACAAATCCATTTTATTTCAGATAACAGCTGTGTGAAGAAAATAAAAGACATTTTATGTCTCAATTTTTGCAATGTTGATGGATTAGATTCTTCAAACACATATACAGCTGATTTGGAAAATGAGAAGCTGTAGCTGATTTGTAGTGTTATCTATATATTTTAATTACCTTTCCTATGTAGTTTTTGTTTGTTTTCTGCAGGGAAATTGAGGATCAAGAAAGTAATTAAGGTCCCTGCTCTAAGTATTAAACTTGACAATAAAAGCAAACCAGAGGACGCCCGTATTTTCCAAGCTGGAACTGACAGAGCACCTGCAGGCTAAGGTTGTTCTTCTGCAGCTTCATATTTAAGGCTCGTTATTTCTGACTTTTAGTCTATATGCTTCGTCAGCAATTGGTTTTCAGGTCTACTTGTACGTATGCACTCTCAAGATTTCCTAATAAAGTTTGATTGATTTGCTTCATGCGTGCATGACTGATTGGTTCTAGTTTGGTTTTCCAGTATCTTTCACTTCAAAAGAAAGACTCGGCCAGGAGTTTTGTCTATATTCTATACCCCTTGCATTTTCATTGTTCCTGCTCTTTTAGTTAAGCTATTGATTGTTGCTTCTCCTACCTTTTTTTAATTGATTCATATTTAGACTAACAACCTCTCTTTTCTTTTGAGTTACCTTTGCTCCCCATTTTGTTAGGCTTGGGCTTAATGCATTCTTAGCTACTTGCTGCAGTTTTTTATCTTCCCAGGTAAAGTCGGGTGCACTAGTTTTTATTTTTGTTAGTACAATTCATTGATAATATTTAAGTTATAACCTGAGTGGTGACCCCCTCTCTCCCTCATCTATCTCTTCTTTTTCTTTCTTTCTATTATGTAGAAAACAACACACAACTCCCTCGTATAATATATAGATTCACATTTACTACTTTGTGTGTTTTAATGTTCCGTTTATTTTACTGGAAGTATGTTGAATGACTTTTTCGCTATTTTCCTCTTCTTTTGATTTTTTTTTAAAATTTCTTTTAATATAGTTTTAAGAAGTTCCTAGTGGGAAATAACATTGATGACAAAACTTTAGAAACAGTGCTCGAGGTATGTTTTTTCTCTCCCTATAATCTTGATTTTGAACTTTGCAAATAAATGAGTCCTGCATAACAGGCCTTGGCACCTTGCTTGACAATATGATGCGTAATGTATGTGATTATAATTTAGCGAAATGGGACCATTATTTTTCAGAAAAGTATGTGAATATAATTTTATTTCTTTCTAATTCTGCACCAAGAAGGACAAATCACCAAAAGATTCTGGTAGCTTACAAAAACCATATGCTGCATGGAAACCTTTGCGAGGATAGGGCTTTTTCATGTATCTTGCAAAACACATTCTTTGTGGGGACATGGACAATCTTTTGGTGAATTTTATCACAAATCCATTTTATTTCAGATAACAGCTGTGTGAAGAAAATAAAAGACATTTTATGTCTCAATTTTTGCAATGTTGATGGATTAGATTCTTCAAACACATATACAGCTGATTTGGAAAATGAGAAGCTGTAGCTGATTTGTAGTGTTATCTATATATTTTAATTACCTTTCCTATGTAGTTTTTGTTTGTTTTCTGCAGGGAAATTGAGGATCAAGAAAGTAATTAAGGTCCCTGCTCTAAGTATTAAACTTGACAATAAAAGCAAACCAGAGGACGCCCGTATTTTCCAAGCTGGAACTGACAGAGCACCTGCAGGCTAAGGTTGTTCTTCTGCAGCTTCATATTTAAGGCTCGTTATTTCTGACTTTTAGTCTATATGCTTCGTCAGCAATTGGTTTTCAGGTCTACTTGTACGTATGCACTCTCAAGATTTCCTAATAAAGTTTGATTGATTTGCTTCATGCGTGCATGACTGATTGGTTCTAGTTTGGTTTTCCAGTATCTTTCACTTCAAAAGAAAGACTCGGCCAGGAGTTTTGTCTATATTCTATACCCCTTGCATTTTCATTGTTCCTGCTCTTTTAGTTAAGCTATTGATTGTTGCTTCTCCTACCTTTTTTTAATTGATTCATATTTAGACTAACAACCTCTCTTTTCTTTTGAGTTACCTTTGCTCCCCATTTTGTTAGGCTTGGGCTTAATGCATTCTTAGCTACTTGCTGCAGTTTTTTATCTTCCGAGGTAAAGTCGCGTGCACTAGTTTTTATTTTTGTTAGTACAATTCATTGATAATATTTAAGTTATAACCTGAGTGGTGACCCCCTCTCTCCCTCATCTATCTCTTCTTTTTCTTTCTTTCTATTATGTAGAAAACAACACACAACTCCCTCGTATAATATATAGATTCACATTTACTACTTTGTGTGTTTTAATGTTCCGTTTATTTTACTGGAAGTATGTTGAATGACTTTTTCGCTATTTTCCTCTTCTTTTGATTTTTTTTTAATTTCTTTTAATATAGTTTTAAAAAGTTCCTAGTGGGAAATAACATTGATGACAAAACTTTAGAAACAGTGCTCGAGGTATGTTTTTTCTCTCCCTATAATCTTGATTTTGAACTTTGCAAATAAATGAGTCCTGCATAACAGGCCTTGGCACCTTGCTTGACAATATGATGCGTAATGTATGTGATTATAATTTAGCGAAATGGGACCATTATTTTTCAGAAAAGTATGTGAATATAATTTTATTTCTTTCTAATTCTGCACCAAGAAGGACAAATCACCAAAAGATTCTGGTAGCTTACAAAAACCATATGCTGCATGGAAACCTTTGCGAGGATAGAAAATCCAAAATATTTAATAATTTTGGCGGAATTTTTTTTCAATTTATAAATTCTTGATTTCAAATCTTAGGCGGTTTGGTTTATTACCAAAATGAAAATTTGGTGGTTTTTTCCAACATTATAACAATTTCAATTGTTCAAATATTCTAGATATTTTATTTATAATTAAAATTCATTTAAAAAAAAAACAATTATTTTATTGTTAGCGGGTTTCTCAAAAATAATTATTTAATTATATAACTTACTCATATTAATTGTATAATGAATTGTATAATTACACTATATACAAAATAATTGAATTTTATTTAAAAATGGCTCTTAAAATGGCTCTTACCATTGGAGACCACATTACCTCAAGAGCCATTTATACACTATTCAAAGAGCCATTTCTATCATTTGCCTCTTAAAAATGCCTCCTACTATTGGACTTGCTCTTATTCTCATTGCTATTATCATGATTGATAAATTGTCACAATTATTATAACTTTCATTATAATCATTTTATAGATAATTAATATTTTAATTACTATTGCCATACTATTGCTTACACTATTATTATTGTTAGAAGAAAATTATTTTTTTTTATAAGTTTATTCTTAATATTATTATATTAAAAGATGAGAAGTGTTATTGGTAGAAGATAACATTGTATTTATGACAATATTATTATTGGGTCCTGGGATTAGTCGTAGTGTGTCTAAGCTCACCCGAACACCAAAATTATAAAAAAAAATGTATAAGTGAGAATAAAAACAAAAACAAAATATAAATGGAAAAGCATGATAGCAATTCACAGTGTTTTGTGAGGAGATGAAAGTTAGTCAGGACAACCTAATTATAAAAAAAAATGGGTTCGAGAATTAGTCATGGTACACATAAGCTGACTTGGACACCCCGGTTATCAAAAAATAAACTTGGGTCCATGAATTAGTCGTGGTACGTTTAAGCTAGCCCGAATACTCAGATTATAAAAAAAACAAAAAAAATATATAAGTGAAAAAAAATATAAGCGGGAAAAAAATGTTTACAGGAAAAAAAAACATAAGCAAGGAAGGATCGTAACAATCCACAGTGTTATGTAATGAGAGCTATAATGCTTTACCCACACCATTTATATAGATAATAAATACAAATAAAAAAAACACAAAAAAACACAAAAGAAAAAATAATAAATATCAATTTTTAAATGATAACCAACATAAATTAAAATTTAAGAACAAAAATAAAAAAATACAACCTTAACAAAAGAGAAAATAATTAAAAACAAAAACTCAGAACATATAAATATAAAAATATGGATAAAAATAGAAACCATTTCATATATATATATATATATATATATATATATATATATATATATATATATTAAAATCAAATCAAAGATTTATACTCAGAAAATATATATATATATATAAAAAAAAATAAAATTAAAATTAAAGTATAAAAACCGAGATAAAAAATAAGATTTGTTTCATTTTTCTCATTGAAGTGAAATGGAAATTTTGTTTCTTTTATCATGTAGTGATGCACGGGTTGAAATTTCAATATTTTTTAATTTTAAGAAACTACTTAAAAAAACTAATATTACTATTGTGGACCTTGCTGCTTGAATTGGTAAAAAAATAGCAAACATAAAAGAAGAGGAATAGAGCATACAAAGCTTACACCCAAGCATAGCATGGTGGGAAAACAAACAAAATAAGTTGAAATTGCTTATTTAAATGAAATAAAGAGATTGACCGAAACCTAGCAAAAGGATTATAAAATAATATAAAAGGGCATTTCTTTTTTTGCTAGCCAAATATCATGGCAATGGCCACCTGTGTCCTCCTGCAGCCCTACTCCCTGTCCAAGAGCTAACATGAAACAAATCCTTCTGGCAAAAGCAATGCACCGTCAATCTCGTCATCAAAAAACATCAAAAGGGCTGCTCAATTCGACGTTTGTAGAAGGTAAAAACAACAAAGCATTAATTAACGGCTACACATTAATTGGAGCTGCGATAAACAACCATCATGAATAACACATGTATTAATTAATAATTGTTATAATGGACACATAAGGAAATAAAAAAGTTCAGAGCTTGATGTTTCAGAATGACGGAAAAAGTCAAAGCAGCCCCTAGAAAGAAATGAAAACAGGCAAGCTCATTAAGGGTATATGGGTCCGGACACTGCCACAATCCACAGTGTTTTCAGTCTTGGTGCACAATAAATAACACAGTGAATTGGCCACACAGTTTATATGTTAGTTAATTTTCAAGTAGTGGAACACCTCTCATAAGATTGTCTTTGTATGTATATTAGTCTATCATGATGAAAATGCATCAAAATAATTTTTTTTATTTTTTAAAAATTATTTTTGATACCAGCACATGAAAATGATCTAAAAACACTATTTTTTAAATTTAAAGTACAAAATAAAAATATATTTTTTTATTTTTTTTCAAAAACCCTTTTGAAACATAGTGCCAAACACATTCATGTTATTCAACAACAAGATTTGCTTTCTCTTTATATTATTCAACTGTAAGATTTTCTTTTTCTTCATGTTGCTATGGTCTTTAGATTTAATATGACCACATTTCTTGCATTTGATATCCGGCGTCCCTCTAAACTATCTACTAGTGATTGTTTTTTTTTTATAGTAAGGACATGATGAATATGGTTTCACCTTGTTTTTGTCATTTTTTGCACAATTTGTTCATCGGGAAAACCTTTTGCAATCAGTCTCACCCTATTTATTATTCGTACTAACTTATCATAATAGTCTTTGATGTTTTCTATCTCCTTTATCTCTTGCATTTCAAATTATTTGATCGAGTTCAATGCTTATATACTTTTGGTTTTCTATTAATTTCCCTCATATTACTTTTTTAAAAAGTCTCAAACACTCTTTGCAGACTCTAAATTCATGGTTCTTGTAAATATTGCGTTGATAAAACAACATATATGCAAGCTATAACTTTGGACTTCCTTGTCTTTTTTTCCTTGTGAATTCTTAGTTGATCAACTTTTGGATGTGCAAGTGATTCAGGAACAAGATAAATTTTTTCTTTAGCCTCCCAAAGATCTAATGCTTCAAGATGAATTGCCATTCTAATATCGTAGGCTTCATAGTTACCACCATGAAAAATTGGCGGTGAAATGTGTGAGATAGTTGATTCAGCTTCCATTGCTTTAATGTGTTTTTCTTCTTCTTAAACTTTGTATTTGTGGTTAGTTTGTGTTTAGAATCTATTAACGAACAAGTCTCTCAAGATAATTTAGCTCTGGTATCAATATTGATACCGATATGTTGATAACTATAAACAAATAGTGAATAACAAAATATAAAAAAAAGAAAGACATGTTATGTGAAGGATAATTTTTGATTTTTGTTTATAGAAAAAAAATGAAATTTACCAATCACATAACAAACCACTAATAACAAATTAAAAAATAAAAAAAATATTTTTTTTTTAAAACCTGGTTTTCGAACTAGTTGATTTTCTTCTTAGCAACAGTCCTGTGATCGTCTACGAGGCATTCTTTCATCAAGTTTCAGAATTTTTGTCTCGTATTTATCAGCTTTAAAGTATATTTTGTGGGTCTAGGTTGTCCGGATTTTTACAAGAGATGTACATCTTGACTCGAACTCGAGACCTGCTATGCAGATTTCAAATTCTCATTACTGGAGATTTAGATTAGAAAGCCAATGCCGCATTGAAGAAAAGGGGATTTAATTGAAGGCAGCTTGGGTTGCTGCAAATGTTAAGACTATGGTCTGAAGCATTTCAGTATTCTCAGATTCTGGACACATTCTGCAAATTCATAGCAGAGGCATTTACGAAACCACTTTGAAATGATTTGGTCAAATTTTGTATCAAATACAGATTGGAAATTATACTGGTAATACATCATAAACTCTAGCAATTTGTTGTACTTGAACAAAAGCTTATTTGATGCCATGCATGGAGACCAAACCTTACATCTTTACCCCATTCCCAATTTTATTTTCTTCCCATATGCGTGGTCAATATTTTACAATAGCCGCTGCAGGTGTATTTATATGCCATTGCAGTAATGATCATTTAATGAACTTGCCGGTTGTAATTACAGCAAATTGCATATGGTTATGATAAATTCAACAGTTATTTAGCAAATAATTGTTGAAACTGTTTGTTTCTCTTCGGATGAGAAAGAACCACAAATTGTGATAATATCAAATTGACTGCTTCTTCATAATTCTTGGCTGCCTTAAATAAGCAAAGTCGACTGCTTTAAGTAAGCAAAGCCGTTACAGATAACGTGTAGAATTAAAGAAAAGTTGGTAACGCTCTATGTGAGTTTACCCACGTACACTCTGGAATTAAACGTACTGAATATTAAACGCAACAACTATAATAATAAAAGCAATAACTGATAAATCGCCAGGCCCGATCTTGTATTGAAACTGCTCCTCTTCTTTCTGTATAATTGCATATCCATGTAAATATTGTTCACGTTCCCTATTGCTACATGGCTTATGCAATTACTTTCCTTCATCATATATACTTGGAGTTTGGCCTAATGGTCCTGGTTGATCTGCGTGGCTTATCATTTCCTCCCCCATCACGTTCAACCTTGTCCTCAAGGTTGATACCTGGAAACAGTTCCAGTAGCTGTTTGGTAGATACCCATGTGGCCTCTTCTACAGTGAGATACTTCCAGTGAACTAAACTTTCTTCGACAAGTTGGGCACCCTGTTTTACCCAGCGGTGATCAAGAACAGCTTATGGTATCAGCAGAACTTCCCCATCCTCATTGAAGGATGGTATCTCTGTGCTGTGGTTGTGAACCTCTGTGTTGGTGTGGTACTGTTTAAGCAAAGAGACATGAAATATTGGATGAATACGTGACTCTGCTGGTAACCTGAGTTTGTAAGCGACGGGTCCAATTTTCTCCAGAATTTCATAGGGTCCATAGAAGCGACTAGCAAGTTTCTGGTATTCTCGCTTAAAAACCGTATGCTGTCGATATGGATGGAGTTTCAGAAGGACTAAATCACCCACACCAAATGAGACATCTCTTCTCTTTTTGTCTGCGAGTTGTTTCATCCTATTAATCGAGCGTGCCAAGTTGATTTTGAGCTGTTGAAGTAACTCGTCTCGCTCCTGCAACTGTTGATCCACTTGATGCACCGGTGATAGACCATCATGGTATGCTGGAATAGTTGGTGGAAGCCGGCCATATAGTGCTTGAAAAGGAGTCATTCCAGTTGAGATGTGGAATGTTGTATTATACCAATATTCCGCCCATGGTAAGTAGAGACTCCACTTCTTTGGCCACTGATGAACAAAACCTCGCAAATATTGTTCAACACATCGATTGACAACCTCGGTTTGGCCATCTGTTTGTGGATGATATGCAGAGCTGAGCTGTAACTTTGTTCCTGACATCTTAAAGAATTCTTGCCAGAAATGACTAACAAAAACTGGATCCCGATCACTGACTATAGACCTTGGCATGCCATGAAGCTTAATAATGCCTTCCACAAATTTTTCTGCAACACTCTTATCTGTAAAAGGATGTTTTAATGGCAGGAAATGAGCTGATTTGTTGAGCCGATCGACGACAACCAGGATGGTATCCTTGCCCTGAGAAACGGGTAAACGCTCGATGAAATCAAGTGTAATGTCCTCCCATACCTTACACGGAATGAGCAGTGGTTGGAGCAGACCTGCAGGAGCCAATGTATCTGATTTGGTTTTCTGGCATACCACACAATTCTTGATATAGTCTTGGACTGATTTACGCATGCCTGGCCAATAGAATTGTTGCCCCAATTTCTTGTAAGTGCGTAGAACACCAGAGTGGCCCCCAACTTTTGTATCATGCATTTCGTGCAGCAGCTTTGCACGTATAGTAGGGTCGGCAGGAATGATGACCCGTTCCTTGTAACGAAGTAAACCATTCCGCCACGCAAAGTTACTGTGCAACTGATCCGTGGCAATCTGACTCATGGACTGAATATATAAATCTGTCTTTGCTGCCTGTTTAATATCCTCCCACAAAGTAACCTGAGAAACCATAAGATGATGAAGAATAGGACTTCCCTGTTTACGAGAGAGAGCATCAGCTGCAGCATTTTCTCGTCCAAGCCGGTATTTGATCTCATAGTCATAGCCTAAGAGTTTGACGACCCATTTTTGTTGCTCTGGTGTGATGATCCGTTGCTCAAGAAAAAAATTTAGACTGCGCTGATCCGTCTGAATATAGAACTTTCGGCCTAATAGGTATGGTCGCCACAATCTTATAGCTTCAAGAATAGCCAGCATCTCTTTAGTATAAGTTGTCGCACCCCAAAAAATGAGCGCGGCGTCGTGGCGACCCTCCCCGGCGTGCCGGGGGAAAATTCGATGTCCGTGGTATTATCTTTATTTTGGTGGAAAAGGGAGTCGCCACCTAGTATTATGGTTACTAGGAACCTAAAACTGGTCTTCCAGAGATTCTAGGGTAAGGGACTGGTTGCGTAAAGGGAAGGTTTTAGCACCCCTAGTACGCCCTACCTAAGGTAAGCTGCTTGATATTTTTGTTTGTCTTATGATTGCTATGTTATTGATTTTTCAATAAATATAGTGGTTAAATAATTATGGTGTATTATCCCCGTCGAATATTTTGGATATTAACCCCTTAAGATTTATTTATCCAAATACCGATAGTGAATAACAGCATATTATCCCCGCCGAATATTTTGGATGTTGACCCCTTAGGATTTATTCATCCAAACACCGACAGTGAATAACAGCATATTATCCCCATCGAATATTTTGGATATTGACCCCTTAGGATTTATTTATCCAAACATCGATGATGAATAATGAATCAAAAAAAAAATAAGATTTTAATATTTTTGGAATATTGGCCAATACCCTTTGGATTTTACAAATATGTTGTAAAATCCAAAAATGCAAGAAAATAATTTTACTTTGTGAAATCCATGCTAAAATACATTCTCTTCAAAACTCCAAGATAATATATTTTTTTTAAAGAAATAATTTTTGAAATATGCTAGTGTATTGGCCGTATGCAAGAAAACAACACATTTTTTTAATAAAAATATTATTTGCAAATTTTTGTATTTTTTTATATTTTTTATTTTTTTTATTTTTTTATCTATTTTTGGGCTGGTTGCCCAGCCTTGCTGCTGGGCTGCCAGCCCGCCTGCTGGCTGGGCTGGGCCGCCAGCCCGCCCCACTTGGTGGCTGGGCTGCCAGCCCGCCTGCTGGCTGGGCTGCCAGCCCGCCTGCTGGCTGGGCTGGGCCGCCAGCCCGCCCACTTGGTGGCTGGGCTGCCAGCCCGCGTGCTGGCTGGGCTGGGCCGCCAGCCCGCCCACTTGGTGGTTGGGCCGGGCTGACAGCCCACAGGATTTATTCCTGGGCTTCCATCAGACGGGCTGGAAGCCCGTTCGTCTTTCGGGCTGGGCTTCCACCCCAGACGGGCTGGAAGCCCGCCTCATTTATTAGTCAGGCCGGGTACCAAACCCGGCCCGACCCGACCCGGCGGGGAGTGAATTAATTCACTCCCCGCATGCAAAATGTAGAAGATGAACAGTAATGATGAATTTTTCGAGTGTGATGAATGGCGTACCTGTTAACACCGTTGTGTAGAGGACGTCGAGGTGGTTCTTCTGGTCGTGGTGGCGTCGGAAATGGTGGCCTGAGGTGGTCGGAAACGGCGTCGGAAGGTGGCCGGCCTACGCTGCTGTCACGGTGGATTTGCTTCTGTCTTCGCCTGAGATGATGTATGAGTTGCTGGGGTTGAAGGGTGGATTCTGGTGATGATGAAGCGACTCTTGGTGGCTGAAACTGGTGGCCGGAGTTGTTGAGCCGAGAGGAAGAGAGAGAAGGAATTCCTCTGGTTCTAGAGAGAGATAACGGGACCGAGAGAGAAGAGAGGAAAAAGAAGAGAAAAAAAACTGGTGATGCTCGGCTGGTGTACAAAAAAAACTGGATTTTCACGTGAATTCTTCCCTATTTCTCTTCTGTTTTTTCTTCTGTCCCTCTTCCCTTTTTTCTTTTTTTTTTCTTTTCCCCCTCTCCTTTTTTTTTTCTGCAAGCTGCTATTTATAGCAGAGAAGACCCAACCGTTCGGCCGCCATAATGTTTAATGCAGGGTGCCGCCGCTGAAAAATCAATGCAAGGCGCGCCTGAAAATTCAATGCAATGCACGCCGGAACAATGCATGCTTACGCCGGTAAATGTGATGCAGGGCACGCTTGATTAATGCAAGTTTCGCAATTTTTAAGAAAGTAAAAATATGATTTGGTCCTCCAATTTATAATTTCTTTAATTGCACCCAATTGGATCTAAACTTGTGATTTTATGCAATTATATCCCATCAAAAATTCAATCTCAACCTTAGCTTTGCGCGATCTTTTTATTCTAGTCCTTGGTTTCTAATTTTCACGATTTTACCCCCTATTGACCATTAATCTTCTCCTTATCTTCTTGCGCCATTTTTATCTGATTATAGCCTGAAAACCCGTCCATAAAGGAATATGTGGAGCTACGAGCTGCATTGTCAACTAACATGTCTATATGTGGTAGAGGAAAATTATCTTTAGGGCTAGCACGATTTAAATCCCTAAAGTCCACACAGACTCTAATCTTGCCTTCCTTTTTGGGTACCACCACTATGTTGGACACCCATTGTGGATACTTGACCACCTCTAAGAAACCAGCGTTCCATTGCTTTTCAATTTCTGCCTTTACTTTGATCAAAACTTCTGGATGCGTTCTTCTTAGCTTTTGCTTAATCGGTCTGCAACCTTTTTCCAATGGAACCCTATGGACTACGATATTTGTATCTAAACCGGGCATATCCTCGTAAGACCAAGCAAAGACATCCACATAATCTTGAAGCAGTGAAATCAAGTCTTCTCTTTCCCTCTGTGTGACCAAAGTTCCTATCTTGAGCTCTCTCTGGCTCTCTTCATTACCCACATTTATGGTTTCAAGTTGCTCTTTCGCGGGTTTCCAAGCCTGTTCATGTTGTTCTATTAATTTTGTGAATTCTCTAACGCTATTTTCATGCCTTTCTTCCTCCTCTACAGCTATTATATATTCTTTAAAATTCGGCCATTCATTCTCAGTGTAAAGTGCAGGTGGTGTTGTGGAAGTTCCGCTTTCAGGGTTCATTCTGAAAACCAATGGAGCTTCTTGGGTCTCCCAATTCTGGAACTTCTCTCCCTCGGCTAGCTTCCGAATACAGGTAGAGGTCGTGGCTTCCTCCAGAGCATATATGGTTAACTGTGGCAGCTCTTCATCCCTTCTTTTGGATCGAGTCTTCACGGTAATGTCATCGACTTCCTCCTTTTCCATCGTGTTTATGCTCATGGATGAGAGCTTCTGAAGAGAGCTTTCATGTCTGAGGTCAGGTTGTATTACATATGCAGCTTTTGGGAATGAGACCCTGATCGGAGGAATGACTAAGTTTTCTTCTTCAGGCTTCCTTCCTTCAATCCTCGCCATCCTCTTCTCTCTTCTTGCAACAGCAGACCGCTGGTAATCCCTCTTGCTAGGCTTATACCCCAAACCAAACCTCTGTTCTGCAGCCTTCAACTTCGTTACACCAATCCACTCGACCTTCCCTCTTCCTGCGTCAAATCGGGTAGGAATCTTGTGCTTTAAGAGGCTTTTAGCGGCCATTTTAGTAGCCTCCGAGATCCCTGGTTTTCTTACTATCGTATTTTCAGGCACCCACTCCGTATTCACAATCTCAAACGCATGCAGGTTTCCATCCATACAATCTTCAGCTTCAATGAAAGGGACTGCCACATTTTTCATCATCGATATAGTTTCTTCGGCCTTAACAGTAACCAGGACACCATTGGCAATGTACTTCAAACATTGATGCAGTGAGGAGGTAACCGCTCCTGCAGCATGTATCCATGGTCTTCCTAACAACATGCTATAGGAAGGGTGGATGTCCATCACTTGAAGGGTTACCAGAAAAATCTGCGGACCCACGGCTAATTCAACTTCGATCGATCCTAACACTGGTCTTGGTGAACCATCGTATGCTCTAGCCGTCACCCCGCTTGGCTGCATATGGGAGGGATCCACTGGCATCTCGTTTAGCATGTGCCTTGGCAACACATTAAGGGCTGATCCATTATCGATGAGAACTTTACCGATGAGACAATCTTTGCATCGAACTGTGATGTATAAAGGCTTGTTATGGCCAGTTCCTTCAACGTCAAGTTCATCCTCAGTGAAATACAGGTAGTTTGAAGCGTGAATCCTTCCTACTAGATGCTCCATAGTCCTTTGCTCGATATCTTGAGGTACATAAGCCTCATTCAGTACCTTCTGTAAGGCATTACGATGCGGCTCGGAACTGAGTATTAAAGACATGATGGAGATCTTGGCAGGGGTCTTTTTCAACTGGTCCACCACACAGTATTCACTATGCTTCATCAGTTTCAGGAACTCGTTCGTCTCTTCCTCTGTCACAGGTTTGTTTACCTCCAATTCTTTTTCAAAACCTATTGCCTCTTTACCCTTAGCCTTTCTTTGTTTTTCCAGCTCCTCAGGCGTGAAACAACGACCGCTTCGGGTCAAACCGCCTGTCTCGGCTTGGAAAAAAGGAGTTTCATCATTTGGGGTAGCAAAATAATTTCCTGGCGTTGCCCTATAGTCTGCCTCCTTTGCATATGAGGGCTTATATAATACCAACCTCGAGAGCCCACTAGCTGTTGATTGGATCCTACACTTTTCTATCCCTGCTATCTCTCCACTACCTTCCATATTCTCGATCCTTAGCTCCCCTAGAGTCAACATCCTCGTGACCTTTTGATGAAACTCGATACATTCATCAATGTGATGCCCTTTCTCGTTATGGAATGGGCAAAAGTCGCTTTGGCCCATGTCGTGCTTGGTTGATCCCATCAAATGTCCAGATTGCACCAACATATCGTATAATCTGGTCATGGTCACCTTTAGAGCCATTTCTTCGTTATTAGCTTCCACTGCATTTATCCCATTACCTCCTGCAGCATGCTTGGGCAAAGGATTCAGATTCACATTGGGTGGATCCTCAATGGTGACCCATCCGATCTTGATCAATTGCAATACCTTTCTCTTAAAAGCCACACAGGTCTCAATGCTATGTCCTGCATTACCAGCATGGTATTCGCAAGTCAAAATGGGGTTGTGCCAGGCAGGGAAAGGTGGTTTCAAAGGGGGTAGTGGTAGGGGAGCAACATGTCCAATGTTTAGTAACTGCGCATATAACTCCTTTAAGGTCATAGGCAACGGTGGTAGCTGTTCTTCCGGTTGTTGATAATCTCTCCTTTGGAAATTATTTTGGCTATGTGCGGGGAATTTTGGGTGAAAAGGCTGGTTTGGAGTGGAGGGTTTGGAAAAGTTGATACTGGTGGTTTGGGGGGCAGGTGTTTGGTAGTTTTTGTAATTTCTGTCTTTCCCCTTGTACCTGTCCTCCAAATTATTCACCTCAACTTCCTTTCTTTTCCCGACAAAACCCCTCTTTTCTACGGGTTCCATAATTCTCCCGCTCCGAATTCCCTGCTCAATCCTCTCAGCGATTCGTACCGCATCGTAAAAATGCTGGGCAGAGCTTCCCATCAGGTGCTCGTAGTACGGGGCCCTAAACGTATTGGCAAATAAAGTCACCATTTCTGTCTCTATTAACGGAGGTTGTACATTGACAGCTTGGTCCCGCCATCTTTGAGCATAAGTCCTTATAGACTCCTGAGCTCCCTTCTCCATGGTCATTAAGCTGGTCCTATCAGGAGCAATCTCCAAGTTAAACTTGTACTGCTTTAAAAAAGCATCTGCCAAGTCTGCCCATTTTTTAATCCGGATGTTATCTAACCTCATATACCAGTTAAGGGCCGACCCTGCCAAGCTGTCCTGGAAGAAATATATTAACAATTTATCGTCATGTATGACCTCCGCCATCTTGTTATAGTAGGAACGAAGATGAGTTTTTGGGCATTCTATCCCGGTATACTTGATGAATTCCGGAACCCTGAACTTCCGCGGTATCACGATGTTAGGCACCAAGCATGCTTCGGCTGCCCTAACTGGGTCAGATAGATCATTCCCTTCAACTGCTCTTATCCTTTCTTCTAGTGCGGACCACTTGTCATATCCTGCGTGGTCAGAGAATCTAGCGTCTTGTGGGTCCTCATCTGTTAAATCTAATGTAATAGGGATTGGGATGGGCCGAGTGGATTCAGGCTGCTTTCTTGGCGAACTAGTTCCTAAAATATGAGGTGCCCTCGGGCTTTGAACTGCTGGTGGTGCTTCATCCGTCTGAGCTGACGTTCCCTCTCCATCCCTCGTTCTTAACGCTTTCTCGAGGAGGCTGGTTAAACGCGCCACATCATTTCGGACAGCTTCGAGCTCTTTTTGGTATGGGGATTCTGGCTCTGTCCTTTCTTCGTTCTCCATTCTTTTCCTTAAACGAGTGTTGTGGACTTTCGCAGGGGGACCTATGTTTCGTAGCTGAGCTGTTATGCATAAATGTATGAGAAAATGTATGATAAAATGCACGTGTTGTGATGAATATGCTTTATGCAATGCATGGATGCATTTCCTTGTGAACTATAAATGGCCAACACTTCATAGAATATGGGTTTCTTGTCACAATGCTGCTAGGAGTACTGCTTTTCCAGGTCATTTGCCTAAGTCATATTCACCAAAAGACAAAAATTTCATAAGATGGGTCAACGCCCTTTCATTTATGTTGGACAAGCTTACTACATTTTTGGGAACTAAAAAAGAAAAGCAAATTAATATTCTTCCTCCGCCACTTCTTTGGCCAAGGGCAGGAAAGCGAATCCGCGGTTCTCGATTTTCTCCAAGAAGGCCTCGGTCTCAG
Organism: Salix arbutifolia; assembly: GCA_025169955.1. Classification (NCBI taxonomy): domain Eukaryota; kingdom Viridiplantae; phylum Streptophyta; class Magnoliopsida; order Malpighiales; family Salicaceae; genus Salix; species Salix arbutifolia. Next base: position 5,409,829 of record CM045908.1, read on the forward strand.
CTAGACTTCGACGATAACGGATGATGTCTCGCCCTACATTTCTTGCGTTGGCTCTAATGACCCGAGCGTGCGCAGCAGCTTCATCCATTTGTTCATCCATCTTGGACATTTTTTCAATGAGCAACATATTGGTTTTGTTCAATGAAGTATTATTAGCATCGATTTGGTCCTTGTGTTTTTCTATCAATGCTAGTTTCTCGTCCAGATGCTTCATCTTTTCTCTCTCTTTGCCGAGCTTCGTCCTCAGAGTTCTTATCTCATTTTCCTTAATCGTCAATTCTGCTTCAGCAGCTTCATCTTTCACGGACTCCGCCAAACGACTTTCCGACATTACATACTTCTTATACAATTCTTCATGCTTTTCAATTCTATCCATCAACTCACACTGGACCTCTGCAAATTTCTCCTGGTAATATTCTATGCTATCTTGGCATTCATTATGTTCGATCTTCAATGCGCCGAGTTCGGAGCAACTTTGCATCCACTTCAGATTCATTTCCGTTAATTCTCTCTCATATCCCAACCTAACATTCCCCTCCTCAACCATCTTCAGCTCGAGTTTGGTTATTCTCGCATCTTTAGACTGTAACTGCTCATCTAAAAATGCTCTCCTTTTATCACCTTCCAACACCATTTCTTCCATTATCGACTTGTCTTTTCGGGCTTTGCCCAATTCCATCTGAAGCTTCTCGATTTGTCTCCTCAATTCCTCTTCACTGTCAACTCTTTTCCTCTTAACGGGCTTTTCTTCAGTTCGGGGAGACTTGACTTCTTCATTGGCCGCGGCCGAGGCAGCTAAGTCTCTCCATTTTGCATACCCTTTACTTGTACTGGGATCTCCCAAACCTTTTATTTCCAGCAAAACTAGCTGCTTCCAATCTTGTTTGATGGCCCTCATGACTTCTTGTGCAACGGGATCCTTAAACAAACCAAAGAATTGAGCAATTCCCTTGGTTCTTGGAACGAATTGCATGCCCCCATGCTGTCTTACCACGAGAGCAGGAGCATAACTCACATAGCCGGTAATCCCTACCAACGGAACCCAGCATCTTTGCCCACAACTCATTAGGACATCCATTGCCTTGATCCAAGGGGCTCTCCATTTGAAACCACCACTTGGTAAAATTTCTAGCTTCTCTAACCAACCCTGGTTGTCCAGATTTCCCCATTCTTCTTCTGCCACCATCTCCAAAGGTTTTCGGCTAAACCACCAGAAATTATTAAAAATCGGCTTTTTCGTTTCAATATGGCTAACCATCCAGATATACAACAACTGTGTGCAACATCTCATTGCTCCTTTCCCGGCTCTTCGACAGTGATTAAGTGTTATGATGGTTTCAGCCAGAATAGAGGCCACTGGGTTGATCCGAGTATTCTCATATTCTACATAAGCAGCAGCAGCTTCTAAGCTTATTATACCTATTTGGCTTGGGAACAACACAAGGCCAAATATGCCTAAAGCAATCAATCTCTCCTTTTCTGACCCGTACTTCTTTTCTAATTCAAATTCTAACATCTTCCATTTCAGACCAGCGGCATTTTTCTCAAGAAATCTTTCCAGGTCAGAGATTCTAAACAGCTTCGACAATTCAGGGACAATCTTGTCAGATCTCAAAGGAAGATAAATCCTATACAGATCATTTGGAAATTCGGTCAACATCCCATATTCCTCCATGGTAGGACATAGATCTATGTTCCCAAAAGAGAAACGATGATAGTCTGGATCCCAAAAGTGAACTAAAGCTCGCACTGCTGGGCTTAAAACTTCTACCTTTGCGATCTCCATCAGGCGTCCGTACTTCCCATAGAATGCATCCCTATCCACGTTCTGAAAATGAGTCGTTAACTTGTTCACCTCATTCATAATGCAATTCAGATTCTTGATTGGCGATAGCCTTTCAGCACTACTCTTAATACAGTCTCCTTCGGTCAATTGTGACGATTCAGAAATTTTCCCATATTCTATGATAGAAAGTTTAGTAGTGGTGGCCATTTTGTTCACAAGATCTGCAAGTCAAAATGCTATTTAGGCTCTTTCTTTATATGTAAAAGGATATTATGGAGCATGCACCCTAACGATAGGTTCTAGTTCCTTTATGTGAGACATAGGGTAGGTTCACTACTTGGTCTCTAAAAAGGGTCTCTTGCTGTCCCAGTGATCATCTTCGTAAAGACGATATGGGGGTTTAGCAGATAGCGGGATGGTACGTATACCAATCACTACCAGTCTAAACACTCAGCAAAGAGTTGGGGTTTACACAAACTTCAACCTTGACTCAAGTCATAGGTAAGCTGCTAGTCCCCCACTTAACTTAAAGTTTAGTGTGTGCTCTCAAAATAATAAAAGTGATGCATGACAAGGCATATTATGATGACAGGATGTAAAGATGTATGCTAAAGCTTCTAAAAAATATAAACCATTCATAGCAACATATCGTAAACAAACAAAATTATCAAGCTTAGTCCAAAGTCCCCAGTGGAGTCGCCATCCTGTCGCACCCCAAAAAATGAGCGCGGCGTCGTGGCGACCCTCCCCGGCGTGCCGGGGGAAAATTCGATGTCCGTGGTATTATCTTTATTTTGGTGGAAAAGGGAGTCGCCACCTAGTATTATGGTTACTAGGAACCTAAAACTGGTCTTCCAGAGATTCTAGGGTAAGGGACTGGTTGCGTAAAGGGAAGGTTTTAGCACCCCTAGTACGCCCTACCTAAGGTAAGCTGCTTGATGTTTTTGTTTGTCTTATGATTGCTATGTTATTGATTTTTCAATAAATATAGTGGTTAAATAATTATGGTGTATTATCCCCGTCGAATATTTTGGATATTAACCCCTTAAGATTTATTTATCCAAATACCGATAGTGAATAACAGCATATTATCCCCGCCGAATATTTTGGATGTTGACCCCTTAGGATTTATTCATCCAAACACCGACAGTGAATAACAGCATATTATCCCCATCGAATATTTTGGATATTGACCCCTTAGGATTTATTTATCCAAACATCGATGATGAATAATGAATCAAAAAAAAAAATAAGATTTTAATATTTTTGGAATATTGGCCAATACCCTTTGGATTTTACAAATATGTTGTAAAATCCAAAAATGCAAGAAAATAATTTTACTTTGTGAAATCCATGCTAAAATACATTCTCTTCAAAACTCCAAGATAATATATTTTTTTTAAAGAAATAATTTTTGAAATATGCTAGTGTATTGGCCGTATGCAAGAAAACAACACATTTTTTTAATAAAAATATTATTTGCAAATTTTTGTATTTTTTTATATTTTTTATTTTTTTTATTTTTTTATCTATTTTTGGGCTGGTTGCCCAGCCTTGCTGCTGGGCTGGGCTGCCAGCCCGGCTGGGCTGCCACTGCTGGCTGGGCTCCAGCCCGCCCACTTGGTGGCTGGGCTGCCAGCCCGCCTGCTGGCTGGGCTGGGCTGCCAGCCCGCCCACTTGGTGGTTGGGCCGGGCTGACAGCCCACAGGATTTATTCCTGGGCTTCCATCAGACGGGCTGGAAGCCCGTTCGTCTTTCGGGCTGGGCTTCCACCCCAGACGGGCTGGAAGCCCGCCTCATTTATTAGTCAGGCCGGGTACCAAACCCGGCCCGACCCGACCCGGCGGGGAGTGAATTAATTCACTCCCCGCATGCAAAATGTAGAAGATGAACAGTAATGATGAATTTTTCGAGTGTGATGAATGGCGTACCTGTTAACACCGTTGTGTAGAGGACGTCGAGGTGGTTCTTCTGGTCGTGGTGGCGTCGGAAATGGTGGCCTGAGGTGGTCGGAAACGGCGTCGGAAGGTGGCCGGCCTACGCTGCTGTCACGGTGGATTTGCTTCTGTCTTCGCCTGAGATGATGTATGAGTTGCTGGGGTTGAAGGGTGGATTCTGGTGATGATGAAGCGACTCTTGGTGGCTGAAACTGGTGGCCGGAGTTGTTGAGCCGAGAGGAAGAGAGAGAAGGAATTCCTCTGGTTCTAGAGAGAGATAACGGGACCGAGAGAGAAGAGAGGAAAAAGAAGAGAAAAAAAACTGGTGATGCTCGGCTGGTGTACAAAAAAAAACTGGATTTTCACGTGAATTCTTCCCTATTTCTCTTCTGTTTTTTCTTCTGTCCCTCTTCCCTTTTTTCTTTTTTTTTTCTTTTCCCCCCTCCTTTTTTTTTTCTGCAAGCTGCTATTTATAGCAGAGAAGACCCAACCGTTCGGCCGCCATAATGTTTAATGCAGGGTGCCGCCGCTGAAAAATCAATGCAAGGCGCGCCTGAAAATTCAATGCAATGCACGCCGGAACAATGCATGCTTACGCCGGTAAATGTGATGCAGGGCACGCTTGATTAATGCAAGTTTCGCAATTTTTAAGAAAGTAAAAATATGATTTGGTCCTCCAATTTATAATTTCTTTAATTGCACCCAATTGGATCTAAACTTGTGATTTTATGCAATTATATCCCATCAAAAATTCAATCTCAACCTTAGCTTTGCGCGATCTTTTTATTCTAGTCCTTGGTTTCTAATTTTCACGATTTTACCCCCTATTGACCATTAAACTCTCAATTTGTTCAATTTTTCCTTTATACCAAGATATATATTTTTGGATATATTTTTCGAAACATAAAAAATAATGAGTCAAAAATTGGGTAGCAACATAAGTAGACCAAGATTTCTTTGCTACTTCGAGTGCCTTACTCATAAATGCAATTGGTTTGCCTTGCTGGGATAAGATGGCACCAATACCATCACCTGAGGCATCGGTCTCTACAGTGAAGGCATCCTTGAAATTAGGCATTGCTAACGTTGGTGTCGTTGTCATGGCTTGTTTGAGCGCGATGAAGGCAGTTTCAGCTTCCTCATGCCACCCAAATTGGCCCTTTTTAAGGAGATTGTTGAGAGCCCGCGCCACAATGCTATAATTTTTAACAAACTTCCTGTAATACCCTGTCAACCCTAAAAAACCACGGAGCTCTGAAATATTAGTAGGTCGTGGCCATGCTACCATTGCTGCAATTTTATTTTCATCTACCTTCACGCCATGATTGGTGATTATGTGCCCTAAGTACTCCAGCTCTTGTTGACCAAAAGCACACTTATTAGCCTTTGACAAAAAATTGATGTTGCTTTAATATGTCAAAAGTCTGTCGTACATGCATCAAATGCATGTCCCACGTAGGACTATAGACTAATATATCATCGAAGAAAACCAATATAAATTTTTGAAGATGAGGCTGAAATATTGAATTCATTATAGCTTGAAATGTCGAGGGAGCATTACATAACCCAAAAGGCATAACCAAATATTCATAGTGTCCGTTGTGAGTGCGAAAAGCAGTTTTTGGTATATCCATAGGATTAACTCGTACCTGATGATATCCAGCTCGAAGATCAAGCTTGGTGAAATATGAAGCACCATAGAGCTCGTCTAACATATCGTCAACTATGGGGATAGGGAAGCGGTCCTTCACGGTTGCAGTATTGAGAGCCCTATAATCTGTGCAAAAACGCCATGTTCCATCTTTTTTCTTCACCAATAGTACCGGTGATGAAAAAGGGAAGGTACTGGGCCTGATAAGGCCAGAATTTAGCATTTCTTGAACTTGCTTCTCAATCTCTTCCTTTCGATAATATGCATAACGATATGGCCGAACATTAATAGGTTATGTGCCCTCTTTGAGAGAAATGCAGTGATCAACCCCCCTAGCAGGTGGTAGACCTGTTGGTTCCTTAAGAATGTCTGCAAACTCATGCAACACAGCCTCCATATCCGGATGCATTGGCTGTATTTTTGACTCCACAGTGCTAATCTGTAAACATATTGCAAAAATGGCATGGTGCTGGTGAATTGCTTTGGTTAGTTCAGTGATAGACGCACGTTGTATGCCTTCATCACCCATTCCACGTAACAGCCTGAGTTGGTTCTTCCATTGAAATTCCATGGTTAACTGTTTCCAGTTACAGACCACAGAACCTAGCATTTCTAACCATTGGATGCCCAGCACCAAATCCAGCCCTGTAAGTGGAAGAGAATAAAGAGTTAATGAAAAATGGGTGCCCTGTAGGTCCACTCTGCCTGCTTCAAAACGTCCCTGGCATTTCAATTTTTCACCATTTGCAACCCGCATGGTGAAGGATGTTGTAGGCACCATTGGTATACGTAATGCATTGGCCAATCTTTCGCTAATAAAGTTATGAGTTGATCCACTGTCGATCAATGCGATGACATCGCTCGATCCAATTCTTGCAGTGATGCGCATGGTCTTAGGTGCAACCCAACCCGTCAATGCATGTAGTGTAATTTCTGGTTTGGTTATTGTTTCAGCATTCTATTGAGATGTGTGGTCGTCACCTTCCTTATCACATAACATAGTGTTACTGTCATCATACCCTTCTAACATTAAGATGCGAGGCTCACGACACTTATGTCCTGCAGTAAATCTTTCATTGCAATTGAAACATAAATTTTGAGCTCGTCGTCTCTGCATTTCTTCCCAAGTGAGGCGCCGAATAGGAGTAGTAGGAACCGTTGGGACAACTTGATTGAAACTGGGAGGAGAAATGATGGATCTCATTGGTGGTGATGGTGCTGGTCTGCTAAACCTCCTCTGTCGGTTAAGCTGATCATCCTTCATTCGGGCCAGACTGATGGCCTCTTTCAATGTCCGTGGTTTAAACATGCGTATTCCATCTGAAATCTCAGTTTTTAAACCATCCATAAATGTACCTACAAGAGCCTTTTGAGTCCATCCGCGTACTCGATTGCCCAGTCGCTCGAATTCACGTTGATAATCTCGCAGTGAACCTCCTTGCTTGATTCTTGAAAGACTCTCATCAAAATCCTCACATTCTGAAGGACCAAAACGCGCCCAGAGTTCGTCTTCAAAGTTTGCCCATGATAAAACTCTTCCTTCTTCTTCAGTCAACCGTCGAACCCATTGCCACCACTGGTTGGCTTCCCCTTCCAAATGATAAGAAGCTAGGGGAACCTTCTGCAGTTCTGGAGTGTTTTGAAATGCAAAAAATTGATTCACACGATTAAACCACTCAGTGGGATCTTCTCCTGAGAATCTAGGAAACTCAAGTCTTGCTGTCTTGGATGAGACGATTAATCGTCCCCCTTCTTGTCCTTCACGTTGCTGGTTGGCTTGGTTTGGAGGCTCCTGATTTGCAAGCAATACATCAGAAAGTCGGTTAATCGTGTCCTCCAGATGTTGCAGCCTATCAGCCATGCCCAGCTCCATTCGGTGCAGCCCCTCTTCCAATTGCTCAATGCGTTCCTTATTAGTGCCCATAAGATCCTTTGTATGCTCTGATACCAATGATAAATTCAACAATTATTTAGCAAATAATTGTTGAAACTGTTTGTTTCTCTTCGGGTGAGAAAGAACCACAAATTGTGATAATATCAAATTGACTGCTTCTTCATAATTCTTGGCTGCCTTAAATAAGCAAAGCCGACTGCTTTAAGTAAGCAAAGCCGTTACAGATAACATGTAGAATTAAAGAAAAGTTGGTAACGCTCTATGTGAGTTTACCCACGTACACTCTGGAATTAAACGTACTGAATATTAAACGCAACAACTATAATAATAAAAGCAATAACTGATAAATCGCCAGGCCCGGTCTTGTATTGAAACTACTCCTCTTCTTTCTGTATAATTGCATATCCATGTAAATATTGTTCACGTTCCCTATTGCTGCATGGCTTATGCAATTACTTTCCTTCATCATATATACTTGGAGTTTGGCCTAATGGTCCTGGTTAATCTGCGTGGCTTATCATATGCAAAGAGGAAAGCAATTCTTGTTCTGATTGCATGTCGAGAGCACAGGCTTAGAGGGATGAGCGAGAAAGCTAGGTATATTCTGTCAAGGAATCATCTTATCTAAAAGTTTAAGCTATTAAATGAAGCCCAAAATATGATTTATATTATTTTCTAACACATCCTCTCGAGTGAAAGCCTTTTAGGATTAAAACTTGCATACAGACCCATACTACTTTGTGCTTGATTTTGATCAAATAGAATGAGAGTGATGAGATTCGAACTCGTGACCGTTGGATCAACAAGGCTCTAATACCATGTCAATGAACCATCTCACATAAAAGTTTAAGCTATTAAGTAAAACCCAGAATACAATTTATATTATCCTGTAACATATTGGTGCAAAGCGTGTCCTGATTATGGCTGCAGATGTTGTAAAGGACGATGATTGTAGAAGATTTGTTAGTGAGACCATAAATTAATTTGGTCGGGTTATGTATTGTATCATCGTTAGTTAATGAATTCAACTGGATATTCTAGACAATAGAATTAGTATTCTAAGAGATTCCTTAGCAGAAAATTTAGATTTCAATTGGAGCCTAACAGAAAACCCCATTGTCCTGACTCCCTCTTCATACTTCATTCTGTCTTTTTTCCTTTTTTATGCAGTGGATCATCTTCTCAACACAGTAAGTTTGGGACACACATTTGACTTTGAAGAAGTAGGAGACACCTCTGTGTTTCCCCATTTGTAGCCTGTGTAAGGGCATATGTAGCGTACATGAATGAGTAGATAGTTTGTAGTGCAGTCCCTGTAGACTATTGACAGAAATGGTCTTGTCGAGAATAAATTTTCCCAAGACATTGTAGGATTTGATTGTTCATTATCAGGACATAAACTTCTGGGGAAATGTCTACCCTACTTACGTGGCTCTTCCATACCTACGTCAGAGCAATGGACGAGTTATTGTTAATGCAGCAGTTGAAAGCTGGTTACCTCGGCCGCGAATGAGCTTATACGCTGTGAATACTCTATACAAATCAAGAAAACTTTTGTTTTCATGCATATCCCACTTACTTGCAATGCCTCTTGGACGTAAAAACCTTAAAATTTGGTATTTTTTTATGTGCATATTCATTCAAATGTTAAATGGGAAGGAAAAAGATAAGTCTCATTACTCTGATCAACATCTATATTATTAGATTTATTAGAGAATAATATAAATTATATTCTGGGTTTCACCTATTAGCTTAAATTTTTAGGTGAGATGGTTCCTTAACTTGGTATCAGAATCTTGTTGACCCAGCGATCACGAGTTCGAATAACACCACCCCCATTCTATTTAATAAAAATCAAGCACAAAGTAGTGTGAGTTTATACAAATTTCAAGCTCAAAGAATTTTCACTTGAAAAAATATATTAAAAAATAATATAAATTATATTTTAAGATATCATCCAATAGCTTAAGCATTACCTTTTGTGATTGTTCCACAACATACCTGTGGTTGAGCCGCAGTTATCTATACAGAACATAGATATCAAATCCGTTCCGTTCTGGCCGGAATGGCCGGAACGTTCCGTTCCATTTATAAAACCGGGACAAAACGGCGTCGTTTTTGTCCCGGTTTTTATTCCGGCCTGTTCCGAAAATTCCGGCCAAATTCCAGCCGGAATGTCCCGGTTCCGTTTCGGGTGTGCCGTTCCGGGATAAAAAAAATCAGAAACAAAAAAGAAAAGAACTCAACCCATAAATTATATATTAGTAAAAAATGTTTCTCGGCCACCTTGCCCGAAACACAGAAAAATTGTTTCTTCTTGTACAGACGATTTCAAACCGTTGCAGAGGACAAGGAAAAGGAGAAGACTATATATTTTCTGCAGTGGGATGAATGTGGTTCACGGTTTGATTGGTGAAAGGTGGATCTTAAGAAGACAGGTGGATCTGAAGCAAGAGAGGTTTGATTGGTGAATGTGGTTCACGGTTTGCCATTCTTTTGGATTTTGAGAAAGAGAGGTTGGCTGGCTGGGTGTGTTTGGTGTGGAGGGGGCGGCGGCTAGAGAAGAAAAGGATGAGTAGGGTTTTTTTATTGAAATGAAGGGGACAAACGGGTGGGGGTGGTTTTTATACATATTATTGGTTTTTATATTAATTATATAATAATAATAATAATAATAATAATAAATTATTAATTATTATAATAATAGCTAACATAAAAAATAGTGGTATTAATTTATAATTAATTTGATTGAATTATTTGTAATGTAATGTATTTTAATTAATTATATTTGAACTTATTGATTATTTCTTAATGTGCTCATTTTGTTTTTTTAAGTTTTTCTAGCATTAAAAAACAATAAGCAACATTAATTAATTTCAAATACAACAACCATAAAAAAAACATAGAATTACTTGAAAAACATACAATAAATAGCTTAAATTTTAAATTTCAAATATTCTGGATCATTTAATTATAATTAAATTCATTTTTTATTTTAAAAATAATAATTTTATTGTTGGAATTTTAGAGATGTTTCTAATTTTGAGATTATGTTTGTATTGTATAATTTAAAATTCATTTATCTTGAATTTAAATTATACTTGTTAAATTAATAATTTATTTTTTTCATATATATAATTAAAAAAATATGAACAGTACAAAACCGGAACGGAACGCCGGAATACACTGAAACCGGAACGTTCCGTTCCAAACAAAAAACCGAAACGGAACCCGGAACGGATTTTACAACTATGATACAGACCACATTGTCTGCAACAATTCATCATTACTACTCATAGCCGATCCATTAATCTCCTATGATTAGTGCTAGTTACACTAAATATTCTGCACAAAAACCTAAACGATAGGAACATTGGCAGGCTAGTGAGTTCAACTTTACGGACAATCATTTTTCTTGTCTGATCATGTGACGTAAATTCATGTCGTTAGACTTTGTTATTTAGTTACTGTTAAGGAATCATCTCACTTAAAAGTTCAAGTTTGTAAGTGAGGTCTCAGAATATGATTTATATTATTCTTTAACACACTCCCTCAAGTGAAAACTCTTTGGGCTTGAAACTTGCACATAGGCCCATACTACTTTGTGCTTGATTTTTATCAAATAGAATGGGGGTGGTAAGATTCGAACTCATGACCGCTGGGTCAATAAGACTCTGATATCATGTTAAGAAACCATCTCTTCTAAAAATTTAAGCTTACAGGTGAGGCCCCAGAATATGATTTATATTATTCTTTAACAATTACTATACTTAACTGGTACTTAAGAAGCTGCACACCACAAATAATAGGAGTTGTTTCATCCTCGTCATTGTTTCATCCACATTAAATACTTCATTATATATGTGTTTTAGACTTCATTATATTCTCTTATATTTGTTACAATTATTGCCAGGCTGCAAAAGCTGCTCTGGTGAGCTTTTACGAGACACTGAGACTTGAAGTGAACGGTGAAATTGGAATAACAATTGCATCTCATGGCTGGGTTGGGAGCGAAGTTGTTCTTAAATAACTATCTCATTTAAAAAAATTAAATTATTAGGTGAAATTCTAAAATATAATTTATATTATTCTTTAACATACACCTTTTTTAAATAAAAACTCTTTGGACTTGAAACTTGCACAAACCCATACTAACTTATACTTGATTTTTATCAAATAAAATGAGGGTGGTGAGGTTTGAACTCGTGACTGCTGGGTCAACAAGTTTCTGGTATCATATTAAACAATCATTTCATCTAAATACTTAAATTATTAGACGAGATACCATAATATTATTTATATTATTCTCAAATAGTTCATGCTAGAGGATGGAGCAGAGATGCAATGGAAACGAGGAAGAGAAGTAAGATTTTGCTAGCAAATCTTTCTGGGGATATGATTTTCTAACGAGTCTGCTTATTCAAGTTACCATCTGTTACTGGTAATTCTTGTTCACAATACTATTTTGTAATTGAATTTCTCCAACAAAAAAATTTCATATGCATACTAAAAAAATTCAAAAGATTCAGGGCACATTGACAGATTGTGAGGCAGTAACTTGTATCAGCATGGTGTTTCTTATTAACAATAGTGACAATCGAAGACAGGATATATAACGCGTGTTTTTCTCTAGAATAACTGTTGAAGCTTGCATGTTATAGTATGCACTAGCCATAAACCCGCACTCCGCAACAGAGATTAAAAAATTTTCTTGTCTAGTTTTAATATATAATTTTTTATTTTGCATTTCGGTTTTTATTCTTTTATTTTTTAGTTTAGTTTTGATTCCTTAATTTTCTCGGTCCTTCTAAAATAGTTTTCAAATTTTCATTTGTATCTATAAACCTTCGCTCTTAGTTTAGATTTTTAATTTATATTTTTATACGTATTTGTATTAAATGCAACTCGCGTTAAAAAAACATAGTAAGGTAAGCTTTGGTGGTGTAAAATGAGAGTGAAACTCTTTCGTATACATGTTTAGTTAAACATGAAATATTTGAAACACCACCGCAAGTAATTCTTCTGTTTTGTCTTATTTGAGACTACAAAAGTAATTTTACTATGCACTAAAAAAATAAAATTACTAGGACACCCCCACTGACAATTCTTGGGTTTTGTCTTATTTGAGGGTATTATGATTATTGTTCTATGCATAGAAATGAAAAAAAATGGAAATACCTTTGATACCATGACATTATTTTAAACACATTTTACATAATAGAATGAATATATAAAAAACTAATATACATTTTTAAAAGTTCTATGACGCCGCAAGCACCATTCAAAATATGAATGAGCTCTGAAATTGACGTCACGCCCGAAGACACACTCACAACATCGCGACAGAAAATATAATTAAAAATTAGTAAATTACAAATACACCCCTATAGCCAACTCTTGGATTTTATCTTATAGGAGGTATATATGTACTTATACAACTCGTGGTGTGCATCAGTTGACCCGGACACCCCGATTATAAAAAAAGGGTCCGATATTAGTCATGGTACACTTAAGCTAACCCAAAGACCTCGGTTATAAAAAAATATATAAGTGAAAAAAAAAACAAAAGCTTAAGTTGACCCGGACACACCGGTTATAGAAAAAATATATAAGTGAAAAAAAAAATATAAGCATGAAAGCACTGTAGCAATCCATATTGTTTTTTTTTAAAATTAGCCCGGGAATTAGTCGTGGTGCACTTAAGCTGGACCGGAGACCCCCCGGTCATAAAAAAAAGTATAAGTGAACAAAAAAAAATATAAGAAAAAAAATAATAAATTGGTTCGGGGATTAGTTATAGTGCGCCCAAGCTACCGATTATCAAAAAACAAATTTGGTCCAGGGAGTAGTGGTGATGCGCTTAAGTTGGCCTGAAGATCCTTGTTAAAGAAAGATGTATAAGTGAAAAAAAAAAAAAAAAGCTTAAGCTGGCCAAGAGACCATGGTTATAAAAAAATGTATAAGTGAAAGAAAAAAAATAAGTGTGAAAGCATTGTAGCAATGCAAATTGTGTTTTAAGAAATTCAGCCTAGGAATTAGTCAAGGTGTGTTTAAACTGGCCCGAAGACCTCAGTTATAAAAAAAATATATAAGTAAACAAAACAAAAGTATAAGAAAAAAAATATACTAGCGGGAAAACACTTTAGAAAAAAAACTAGGTCAGGGGATTGTCATGGTATGTATAAGTTGGCTTGGACATCCTAGTTATAAAAAAAAGTGGATCCGGGGATTAATCGTGGTGCACTTAAGCTAGCTCGGACACCCCGATTATATATATATATATATATATATATATATATAAGTGGAAAAAGAAAAAAATATAAAAAAGTATAACAGGAAAAAAAAATGTTTTGGGGAAAAAATAAAAAAAAAGTATAATAGGACAAAAAATGAAAAAAAAAAGGCAAAAAAAGAAGAAGCAAAAAAGGGGGGGAAAAGCACTATAGTGGGAAAGCATTGTTGCAATCAACAATGCTATGTGTGGGGAGCTACAGTGCTTTCCCCACACCATTTACAATCCATATTGTTTTAAAAAAAATTTGGTCCGGGAATTAGTCGTGGTATACTTAGACTGACCCGGAGACCCTAGTTATCAAAAAAAAAATTGGTTCGGGGATAAGAAAAAAAATATATAAGTGATCAAAAAAAGTATAAAGAAAAAAAGTTTAAAAAAATAATAAATTGGTTTGGAGATTAGTCATGGTGCGCACAAGCTGGCCTGGACACCTTGATTATCAAAAACAAATTTGATCCGGGGATTAGTCATGGTGTGTTTAAGGTGGGCCGAAGATCCTGGTTATAAAAAAATATATAAGTAAAAAAAAGAAAGAAAAAAAGCTTAAGCTAGCTTAGAGACCATGGTTATAAAAAAATATATAAGTTAAAGAAAAAAAATATATAAGTGTGAAAGTACTGTAGTAATCCATATTGTTTTAAAAACAAATTCGGTCTGAGAATTAGTCGTAGTGTACTTAAGCTGACCCGTAGACCCCGGTTATTAAAAAAAATATAAGTTAACAAAAAAAAAGTATAAGAAAAAAAAGGAAAAAAATGTATCAGCGGGAAAGCACTTTAGCAAAAAAAGTGGATCTGAGGATTAATCGTGGTACGCATAAGTTGGTCTGGACACTTTGATTATCAAAAACATTTTGATCTGGGGATTAATTGTGTTGCGCTTAAGCTAACCCGGACACTCAAATCATAAAAAACAAAAAAAAATTAAAAACTATAACCCGCAAAAAAAAATTCATGGAAAAAAATAAAAAAATATATAATTAGTAAAAAATGAAAAAAAACATAATCAGGAAAAAAATAAAATAGAAAAGCTATAAAAAAATTGGATCTAAGGATTAATCGTGGTGCACTTAAGCTAGATCAGACACCCCAATTATATATATATATATATATATATAAGTGGGAAAAAAATATATCCAGCAAAAAAAATATTTCATGGAAAAAAATAATTAGAAAAAAAAAACAAGAAAAAATCATAATAAAAAAAACAAGAAAAAAGGCAAGAAAAAAAAGATAGAAACGAAAAAAAAAAGAAAAAAAGAATTAGAAAACAAAACAAATGAAAACGTAATTAGAAAAAAGAAAAAAAAATCAAAAAACAAAAATAAAAGGGAAAGCACCTTAGCAAGCCACAATGAAATATATCGGGAGCTACAGTGTTTTCTCCATACCATTTAGAGCTTGTTTGGCGTGGCGGTTGCTGTTGTGGTTGAGGTTGAAAAAAAGCAGTTTTATGAAAAGCGCTTTTAGCTGCGGTTTATGACTGAAATTTTAGTGTTTGGTTAAAAGTGT